>JAGVSN010000031.1:0-2829160 GCA_022651745.1 Parapsyche elsis
TATTAACATTTGATAAGAATTGTAAATAGGTTTTTGAGCTCTTTCTCCTATTATGCTTTAAACACTAACATTAAAATAAAAGAATCCTTATAAATATGTACTAACAAAATGAACAATGTGTAAAATAGATAATGTCACTGGACCAGTAGCTATTAAAATAGATTTAAGATGTATTGTGAACATAGTATAAGAACAATAAAAAGCTTTTTTTTTTTTAAATTAAAATTAGATCTTACTGGCGGTGATGAGGTTTGGTGTGCGTTGTCTACTGCGCACTATTTGGAAAAACATAATGTGTTCGTAGATGGTCGTATTTGGAGTTGCTACGTCAACGGCCATTTTGCGAATTGGCGCAATTCTCACCAAGTTGCTATTTGGTGTCGGTCGCCTCTGTATCTCTCTCTCCTCTCCTCTCCAATGCTGAGCTCTTGATGCTGATGATGACGCTGATGAAGCTGATGACTCCAGTCGTCTCCATTCATCATAATGACAATCTGAATACCGCAGGTTAGCCTCCTCAATCTACCACGTGGTAAAATTTGCTAGTATTTTTTTTTTACTCGCAGATCCTTTGTTTCCTTCCCTAGAAGTTTCGATTTCGTAATCAATAGCCGATTTGTATTCCGAGCACATTTTGGGTGTTAGTCGCAATTGATATAAATAAGCATTGCCTCTTAGCTATTTGGCGAATTTTTCCGTAATTAATTAGTCATAATAAGAGTTAACATTTGAAAAACCTTTTTGTATAGTGGAAATAAATATATTTTTAGATGGTGGGCAATACTACTTCGTTAGTTCCATGCGGCTCGAAACTACGCACCAGACCCCCGATAGTCTCATCGATCCACGATGTCATCAGATTCCATGGAATTCGCTGAAGAAGAAGACACTGGCCTAGAACACGTGTGTGGATCTCTATGCCGATTGAGGTTAAACGGTGTTCCCCCGTCTTTATCCCCGGCGGATCTTCACCAGCTTCAGCTCCAACGGCAGAGACCCGTGCCGGAAACTCCCAATTTGAAGGGGAAGCTCTCCGCCACTGGGATCTATTCTACAAACGAAATCAAACTAACGTCTGAAGATCATAATTGGACGGTTAGAGAATCCCACCAACTCGTACCGATCAAACCTTCGCACCGAAAAATATTAATGGAAGCCGGCTGTGGAGTTGGTAATCTAGTATTTCCAATGATTAAAGGCGGTTATCGGTACTTTTTATGCTTGCGATCTTTCACCGCGAGCTGTAGAGTTTGTAAAAGCCAATCTGCTGTACGATGAAGGCTTTCCAGGCCGATCTGCCGACCGTTGATATATACAGCCACGTCGGAGTTGGTATTGTCACGATGATCTTTGTCCTATCTACGATTCATCCAGACAAGTTCTCATGTTGTTTGCGTAATTTGTTCTGGGATTTGTAAACTGTTCCGGGATTACGGATTGCACGATATGGCGTAACTGCGATTTAAACCGGAGCATCTCATCTATGAGAATTTCTATGTGCGGAAAGATGGGACTAGGTATGTATTATTGTTGTACAATCTATGGACAGATAATTTCCAATACATTTTTCGTTCAATTATGCTTTGTATCGGACATAGTGCTGTTTTAATTTTATCAATATATTTTTTAAATCTTATTCCACTGCTGGATGCAGGC
Organism: Parapsyche elsis; assembly: GCA_022651745.1. NCBI lineage: Eukaryota > Metazoa > Arthropoda > Insecta > Trichoptera > Hydropsychidae > Parapsyche > Parapsyche elsis. The sequence continues at coordinate 1,657 of JAGVSN010000031.1, forward strand.
CTCCAATTCATTGCCATTCCTGTCTTCAGCAATTTGCATATAATTGAGACATCCCTCTCGAATGGAAAATTCATCAATCATTTTAGTTTTATTGAAATAAATTTTAAAGTTACAAGTTTAATGCCTTCAAATTATTGTATACGTACATAGCTACTAATAACATCGGTAAAGAACATAGTTTTATCGAGGCCTGAATTAATCCTCGATTAATTTGAAAAGAACATTTTGTTCTATTTGCAGGAGTTATTTCTTTGAACTCAACAAACTCTCAAAAGTGGACGCATATTGCGGTTTCGAAGTTGTCTCCAACAACTACACAGAAATGAGAATAATCGACAACAAAGAACAAATTGATGTTCGAGTTAACTTTGTTCAAGGAAAATTCAAAAAACCTTTATGTAAGTCATCCGAATATTTTTTAGGTTGTTTGCATTACGATGAACTTTGCCAACTCATGATTCTAAATATGAATTCAAACTGATCGTACAAATTTGTATGTTTGATTCGTCTCGTTCACTTGTAAGTTTTTCAACAATGTGACCTATTGACAATATAACTTTGTTGTTGCAGGTGGCTTTTTGGCATCATTTGAACAAAGAAAATGCAGCATCAGAATAGAACGAGATGATTCAGTTCCATGACGGCTACAAGTCTTCCTGAATTTGACTTTGCTCTGCATTGCGGCAAAGTTTCACAGTTTGCTGCAAAAGGTTTGTCACCTTCGATTTGGAAGAAAAGATTTTCGACAGGATGAAGATATTTGATTGTTTATTATTTTATAACATACATACATATGTTTGTAATCAGATTGTTTTTTTTTTTTTTCGTTATGGTAAAGTTATCATTGTTGCATATTGAATGTTTATAATGATTTCTTCAATCGAGTTCAAATATTATTGAATTTTTTTTAGTCCCAAGAACTTTTACACATGACAAGTGGTCGGGAACCTTTTTCTGAAAGTTAAAAAAAATTGAATGAAATTTGTTATCTTACTTAATGTTGGACTATTTATAATTAAAAATTATTGTAAATGGCCACGAAATTAGACGAAAGGTCTTTTAGAACATACTGCGTATATGGTTAAAGTAAAAAGATTTGGTCAAATCTTCTTGATTTTGGAATAATTGTAAATTAATCACGTTTTGAGAAATATTTATTTTATTTTACCTAAAATCATATCTGCAGGTTCCCGACTGCTGCACTAGGCAGACGATATTTATGTATACACACATCTAGCTTTTGCACGTTGATTATTATTATTTTTTTAAATTGTTTTCCAAACCGTTTTTGACTTGCAAACTCGACTTTAGTGGTTTGAAATACGTTAATTTGGTATATCTATACATACATACATATGTACAATCGCTCGAATCGCTGCACTGACTTATGTAATGCTCGAGTTTGTTTGTTACATTACATTGAAATGTTACAAGTCAGTCGCCGCCCTTAGATGGTAAGCAATGCCAGCTTACAGCTGATGACTGTGACACATTTAATTCTTATATAAAGTTTTCAATGGAAGCTTAGAGTTTTCTAACCATGTTTCCAGGGTAGGTTTTCCACCAAACGATTGTTACATATCATGTCCCATAGCGAAAACCAAATTGTCCAAGTTGTGTTTTCTACTCGGTGCTCTATTACTTAAACGCTACTCGGAATTTCTTTTCGGCTTGGTGTCGTCGGTTCGCCTGGTGGCTCTTAGCCGGTCGCGTCTCCTTATTTTACCAGTTTCTTATTGATACATTTGACTTGTGGTAGCCGTGCTCCTATCAGGATGACTGGTTCTGGGCAGGGATGTAGCGGACATGGAGTGGGGCCTCGACTTGAGCCACTAATCTCTTCATACTAATATGAATGTAGGATCTGATTTTTAAGTGGGAGTAGTGAAGTATATCAGTGCTGAGTGAGTTAGTAAGGAACGTGAGAATGAATCGCTAGTTCAGCGTTTGCGTCTGCCACTTGAGGCTTTTCCAATTCAATACAATCCATTACATCCGGCGTTTCCGGAACTTGCTGACTAGAACTGGGACCGGCTTGATCTGTAATGAAATGCACAAATTAATTACAGATTCTGATTATAATTGTTTCTTACCCATCTCCTTGTCCTCTCCCAACTTATCTATCTCCTTTTCATCGGTATCATCGAGTTCAATCTTGTCCGAGTCACTGTCTCCGTAAATGAAATACCATCAGTTTAAATAAAGATGAAGAATAATTACGTCTCTGAAAATGCGTTTCTCTTCCGGCTGATTCCTGTTGGGCAAATTCTTGGTCACTCTACTGTAAAATTACAATTGTGCTAGGGTAAGATGTGGTTCATCAAACTACATATACATATATGTATAGTAAAAAACAATCAACAGTAGCAGTCAAAAAAAGTGTTCACTTTAAAAATGCGTATTTTTTAAAATTAATTTGCTCCAAATAATTTCTGTCCAACAATTTTGAACGATTGGTGTTACATAAATATATTTTCGTTGATTTGATATCATTTGAGGCTTAACCCTTTGCGTCCCAACTTTTTATTTGACGTATTTTAACATATTTTCTGGAATTTATGGGTTCAAAATAAAAGATACAAATATGAATTAAAAAAATTATTTATTTATAATAAAAAAGATAAATGGTGGTTCCACAGTGAAACCACTAGGCCTCAACTACTGTTTTTTTTCCCTTCAAATTATAATTTGAAAAAGAAAAAAAACCATTGTTTTGAATTATTCCACAAGTAATTATATATTTGTGGAATAATTCAAAATAATTGTTTTTTTTTTTTTTTTAACTATAGTTTGAAAGAAAAAAAAAACAATTGTTTTGAATTATTCCACAAATAATTACTTGTGGAATAAATCGAAACAATTGTTGCTATTAAGACATAATCCAACATTGCATGTTGAACAATGCCACCTCGTTCTCCGGGGATTTGCCTTAGTGCTGCAGTTAGCACACCGTACACTTGTTCTATATTTCGGCATGTGATTACTCTTATCTAGCCGGCATTCAATAGGAATTCTCGTTTTAAACCTTTTTTTATTTAAATTTGATGATGATGGCCCTGCATCTCTCTTAGGTTTCGTTCCAATTAAGCCAAAGACAACGGATAGTCGAAACTCTTTCATGGACATACAGTTTCCATCTGCTCTGGCTTTGAAGAGCAAGTACGAATTGACAACTGACATATCGACAAAGTACCAAAAGATCCTGTGCCACCATTTCTTTGATTTCCGATCAATTTCATAACACGACTTCATCATATCGAATTTGTCAACATAACCCATGTGCTTGTTGTAGTCTTTGACCAATTTTAAACAAGGATAATTTTTAGAATTCTCCACTTTTATCCTTTCTCCCCACTGTATCAATATCTTTAGGGTCATGAAAATTGCTTAAAAATAAAACAGATCTATTGTCCATCCATTTTAATGATAAAACTCCACTGTTACTAAGTCTCCAATCTGAGTCGCCCCTTTTCATAATCTTATCTTCTACAAAATCTTTAGGAATATTTTTACGCCCTTTTCTGGCAGTTCCACATGCATATATTTTATCTTTCAATTGGTCCACTTGCAATTGGACATTGTTAAAAAAATTATCGAAATAAACTTCGTGGTATTTGCCCACGAAATCCCGTGTCAAATCCTTTACTACCTGTGATCCTAAATTTTGCTCGACCACATCTTTAATTTTCCCCGTATAAATTTGGAATTGAGAGACGTAGTCTGTTTCATTTGCTCGTAGCTAAACTTTATCGGCTTCATCGGCAAATACTGCCGCAAATAGCTCCTTCCTTTAAATTTAATCATCGATTCGTCGATGCTTTGGTGCTTGCTCGGGGCATAATTACTTTAAAAAGTTTCCGACAATTTATTTAGTAATGGTCTTATACAATTTATCATAGTCATCATTACCAATCTTAGGCTGCATGTTATTATCACTCAAGTGAAGACATCCAAGAAACCAAATAAATTTATTCCGGGACATAACGGATGAAATATAGGGATCTCTTAGTTCCAACAGGGAAGACCAATAGTCTCTATAACTAGGCAAATGTTTGATCCCCATCATTATGTTTATGCCAATGAATTGTTTCATTTCTGCCATATTTGTTTGAAGTGTCCTCTGGCTACCACCATTTTTCTGTATGGCATATAAATTACTTTCAAAAACTAAATTTTGAATAAATTCCTCAGGAAAAGTTTGTAAGAACACATCGGTGGGTGTTTCTACATCATCGCTTAATTTGTGGCCACTATAACTAACAAATTGATTTTGAATATCATTCAGTACCTCGTCCCCTAAAATTTGTCGTTCGTCAACTATTGAACTCAGTGGAAGTTCATCTTGACTGTCCCAAATGTCATCGTCATCTTCAAGCTGGTTACAACCTGTCATAGAAGTATCCTCCAAAATAGTGGGATCAACTAGCGCATCTTCACTAAGTCCATCAGATGCCAAGGATTCACTATCAGTTGGTATTTCTGCCAAAAGGTCATTCACACAAACATCCTCTAATTCACCAATTGTCCATTCAAATTTATCTGCAATAAACATTTGATAAACATAACGTCAAAATATAAATAATTGTAAAAAACAAAATTTATAAAAAATGACGACTTCACTGTATAACTATGGAACCGCCACTTTGAAGCTATGAAATAATTATGAAATGTGCGATGTAGATGTATATATATTTGTATCATTTAGTTAAAACCAATATAGAAGTATAAAAACACATAGTAACATACCTGCCATATTTGATAATAAAGCAATTATCTTTGTTTTTCTTCGTCACAATATACACCTGCGCCAACGGCCAAAGTCAAATTTCAACTGGCGACAGGTTTATTCTTGCAAGTCTAATAAAAAATTTCTACTGAACGCTAGATGTCTCTGGTAACGCTAAATTCGATGTGGTTTCGAGATTTTACCACTGGGTTACTTGGAAAAAAATAATTAAATTGTGGTTCTTCCATATGACCACCGGGACAAAAAGGGTTTATGTATTATTATGTAAAAATTATGCAAAAATTATGTAAAATAAAAATTTTATTCAGATAAACTGGGTTTTTTGAAAAGATTTTATTGTCTATAGAAAAAAATGTTTTTTGGCTTAAAATCAATTTATTTATCAAAATTTTTTACTTAAATTATATCTACATATATAAAACTAATAAAAAACTTAATCTAATATTTGGTCACCCCTCCTTTATTTTTTTAATTACTGCTCCAATTCTTGATGGCGTTGATTACATCAATTTTAAAAATAATCGTGTGTAATTTCGTCATACCACACTTTTTTCTAATATGTATTGGTATTTACTAGTGGGCTTATTGCTACTGACTTTTGACCCCACTATGCTCCATAGATTTTCAATAGGGTTTAAGTCAGGGCTCTTACCTGATTACTCTTATCTAGCCGGCATTCAATAGGAATTCTCGTTTTAAACCTTTTTTTATTTAAATTTGATGATGATGGCCCTGCATCTCTCTTAGGTTTCGTTCCAATTAAGCCAAAGACAACGGATAGTCGAAACTCTTTCATGGACATACAGTTTCCATCTGCTCTGGCTTTGAAGAGCAAGTACGAATTGACAACTGACATATCGACAAAGTACCAAAAGATCCTGTGCCACCATTTCTTTGATTTCCGATCAATTTCATAACACGACTTCATCATATCGAATTTGTCAACATAACCCATGTGCTTGTTGTAGTCTTTGACCAATTTTAAACAAGGATAATTTTAGAATTCTCCACTTTTATCCTTTCTCCCCACTGTATCAATATCTTTAGGGTCATGAAAATTGCTTAAAAATAAAACAGATCTATTGTCCATCCATTTTAATGATAAAACTCCACTGTTACTAAGTCTCCAATCTGAGTCGCCCCTTTTCATAATCTTATCTTCTACAAAATCTTTAGGAATATTTTTACGCCCTTTTCTGGCAGTTCCACATGCATATATTTTATCTTTCAATTGGTCCACTTGCAATTGGACATTGTTAAAAAAATTATCGAAATAAACTTCGTGGTATTTGCCCACGAAATCCCGTGTCAAATCCTTTACTACCTGTGATCCTAAATTTTGCTCGACCACATCTTTAATTTTCCCCGTATAAATTTGGAATTGAGAGACGTAGTCTGTTTCATTTGCTCGTAGCTAAACTTTATCGGCTTCATCGGCAAATACTGCCGCAAATAGCTCCTTCCTTTAAATTTAATCATCGATTCGTCGATGCTTTGGTGCTGCTTTCGGGCATAATTACTTTAAAAAGTTTCCGACAATTTATTTAGTAATGGTCTTATACAATTTATCATAGTCATCATTACCAATCTTAGGCTGCATGTTATTATCACTCAAGTGAAGACATCCAAGAAACCAAATAAATTTATTCCGGGACATAACGGATGAAATATAGGGATCTCTTAGTTCCAACAGGGAAGACCAATAGTCTCTATAACTAGGCAAATGTTTGATCCCCATCATTATGTTTATGCCAATGAATTGTTTCATTTCTGCCATATTTGTTTGAAGTGTCCTCTGGCTACCACCATTTTTCTGTATGGCATATAAATTACTTTCAAAAACTAAATTTTGAATAAATTCCTCAGGAAAAGTTTGTAAGAACACATCGGTGGGTGTTTCTACATCATCGCTTAATTTGTGGCCACTATAACTAACAAATTGATTTTGAATATCATTCCGAGTACCTCGTCCCCCTAAAATTTGTCGTTCGTCAACTATTGAACTCAGTGGAAGTTCATCTTGACTGTCCCAAATGTCATCGTCATCTTCAAGCTGGTTACAACCTGTCATAGAAGTATCCTCCAAAATAGTGGGATCAACTAGCGCATCTTCACTAAGTCCATCAGATGCCAAGGATTCACTATCAGTTGGTATTTCTGCCAAAAGGTCATTCACACAAACATCCTCTAATTCACCAATTGTCCATTCAAATTTATCTGCAATAAACATTTGATAAACATAACGTCAAAATATAAATAATTGTAAAAAACAAAATTTATAAAAAATGACGACTTCACTGTATAACTATGGAACCGCCACTTTGAAGCTATGAAATAATTATGAAATGTGCGATGTAGATGTATATATATTTGTATCATTTAGTTAAAACCAATATAGAAGTATAAAAACACATAGTAACATACCTGCCATATTTGATAATAAAGCAATTATCTTTTTTTTTCTTCGTCACAATATACACCTGCGCCAACGGCCAAAGTCAAATTTCAACTGGCGACAGGTTTATTCTTGCAAGTCTAATAAAAAATTTCTACTGAACGCTAGATGTCTCTGGTAACGCTAAATTCGATGTGGTTTCGAGATTTTACCACTGGGTTACTTGGAAAAAAATAATTAAATTGTGGTTCTTCCATATGACCACCGGGACAAAAAGGGTTTATGTATTATTATGTAAAAATTATGCAAAAATTATGTAAAATAAAAATTTTATTCAGATAAACTGGGTTTTTTGAAAAGATTTTATTGTCTATAGAAAAAAATGTTTTTTGGCTTAAAATCAATTTATTTATCAAAATTTTTACTTAAATTATATCTACATATATAAAACTAATAAAAAACTTAATCTAATATTTGGTCACCCCTCCTTTATTTTTAATTACTGCTCCAATTCTTGATGGCGTTGATTACATCAATTTTTAAAAATAATCGTGTGTAATTTCGTCATACCACACTTTTTCTAATATGTATTGGTATTTACTAGTGGGCTTATTGCTACTGACTTTTGACCCCACTATGCTCCATAGATTTTCAATAGGGTTTAAGTCAGGGCTCTTACCTGGCCACTCCAGCGTCGAAATGCCATTTTTTTGTCATAAACTCCTGCACCTAAAAATAATAACGTTTAATTAGTACAATATTTTCTATTACCTGGAGTATTAAGTATTTAGAAATATATAAACATACGGATTAAGCGCGATGACATGGTGCAGGATCGTCCCTGAAAATGCTCTCTGTTTCATCCGCACAATGCATCTCAATAGATGGGAACAGGTTATTTTTTAAAAAAATTTTTGTAAACTTCTGTGTTTACCGTTTCATCAATAAATGCCAAATGGCCCACCCCGAAGTAAGAGAAACATCCCCAGACCATCTGTCCTGCATGATGCTTCACCGTCGGCAAAAGGCATTAACCGCTTAGACGTTCCCCAGTTCTGCGTCTCACATAGTGCATTCCATCGGACCTGAATAAATTGAATTTACTCTCATCCGAGAAGATCACTTAGCGTCCAATTGGCATGTTTTTTGGCCCATTCCAGACGCTGCAGACGCATTCTTTTTTGTGAGCAATGGCTTTTTATTTTGCTGGTCTTCTTGCACAGAAACCCCATTCATGAAGGCGACATCACATTGTTTCTACGCTTATTGTAGAACCACCAGACGCTATAAGCTCCGATCTGATGTCCACAGCAGTTTTGAAGGCAGAAACGCTTTAGAAGTCGATCTTCAACAATTGTCGTCTTTTTCAGTCTTCCCGAACCTTTTTTTTCATTCTGAAGGTATAGGATTTGCTTTCATCTTGATAAATTTGAGCACCGATGTCTTGCTGCATCCAACTTGACTAGCGATAGACCGGTAGTTGACGTTTTTGGACGCCAAAGCCAAATTTTTGACTTTTTGTGCAATGGTCAGTTTAGGATAATTTGGCATAGTTTTAAGTAAACAGCACGCGGACGATGTGAATGAGCCAAAAGTCTCGACTAAACTGACTTAAATAAAAGAAAAGGATTGTATTCATAAAATAAACGGGTTTTGAACAAATCGCCAGCACTCGAAAGTATACCTGCTCTTACCATAATTTGCAAGTGGCCATTTTTTTTTTTCGACCGCTACAGTATATTGTATATGGATTACCACCTCCTCTGGAGCCTCGATCCCTTCTGAAGACTAGGTACCGTCCGTCAATGATTTCAGCATCATGAATGGAATCGTTAAGGCAGGTCTCAGTGAGGGCGATGAAGTCATGCTCCTGTGCCAGAACAGATGAAAGACATTCGTGGGTCTTTAACACACGCACGTTTTGGTATAGTGTGGTGTATTTTGAATTATTGTCATAAAACGTCAGGGACAGGGACGTAAAAAACAGGGGCACCCTACTTTTTAACACTGCCGAAATTTCCAGTTATTGACAGCTACCCCGGCTGGCCATAATTCAGGAGCAACAATGGACTTGTGAAACTCGTCGGGTATGGCCAGTTTGAAAGAGGCAAAATCATTCGATTTCCTCTTCAATTTCTCCACTGTGCAATCACACAATGGTAGAGAATATCCGCAGTTGTTTGCGGATGTAGATAAAACACATGCACATACCTTAGTCGTTTTGCCGCCAGCAGTTCACCCGTATCTTTACTCGATACTCTAATCACAAGCCTAGTCATTGGTGTGGCAGACATCAGGTTGCTATGATGCGTTGACATGGATGCTGTAACTGCGCTATAAGATGATTTACGTCACTTTTATTAATGAATAATATTCACATTAATGTCACTTTTATTTTTTAGAGTAGATGATGTAAGAGTTGTGTGGTCCTTCAAGTAAGATTTGAACTAATTCCGGAATGTCGATTTATAGTTTCATCCACGTTTGGACTTCTAGATTTCCCTCTATTGAAAAGATAATTGGAAGATGGTCAGAAGATAGGGCCTGAAGGGTCACCGGTAGTGACCTTCAGATCAGATAATGTCTGTACATCATTTTTGCTCAACTCTAGATTAGGAGGGTGTTCACTTGCAGTATATACATATGATGTCATCGGTACTGAGTCTAATAAATCGTGTATTTATCTTTAAAAAAATCGTGATTAATTTCGTCAAATGTGTAAAAGGCAATTATCAGGGTACCTATATATTAGACGTTACACGCATGTTTTTATCCTAGGTGTGAGAGTTATTCTAACACACAGATGTTTAAGATTAGCATTGTATGTATGAACAAATTGTTTATCAATTGTTTTATTACCCATCTCCTTGTCCTCTTCTGACTTATCTATCTCCTTTTCATCGGTAACATTGAGATCAATCATGTCCGACTCACTGTCTCTCTCTGTAAGAAAATACAATCAGTTTAAATAAACCTGAAGAATAATTACTCTTCCGGCTGATTCCTATTGGGCAAATTCTTTATCATTTTTTGAAGTGATGCGATAGATGTCAATTCAGGATTGTATTGTGGAATCTTTATAGGTAGACTTGGGAAGGTTATGTTATTGATTATAGGTGCCGCTTCATGGCGTCATCTTAACACTGAAAAGCTTCAGAATGTTTAATACCAATATTTTCCTCGTCGGCAATCTCCTCATTGTCTTCTTGATCTTATTCTTCTAAAGTTGTGTCAAATATTTCCTCATCATTGAAAATTTGGAATCAAGGATCGCTCGCATAACAATTTAACCACTCGCGAAATTTTTACTATCGTATTCGTGATGTCTTCTATGTATATTAACCGAATCAACGTGATCTGCATTACTGGAACTCACTAACGGTTTTTTCAAAAGTTTGACTCATTTGACGTCAATCAATTCCGGTTCACTGTCAGTCTCTGTAAGAAAATACAATCAGTTTAAATAAAGCTGAAGAATAATTACTCTTCCGGCTGATTCCTTGCACTTCGCTTTGTGACGACCCCAGGAGTCTTCCATGGATTGGTAGCAGGTCCTCTAGTCTCTCTCGCCTCTAAGATTTTCAAGTATTCTTGTCTCTTAGGGCAATCCTTGAAGTTAGCAGGGTGTGGTCCCGAGCAACCCACACAGGTGGCTGGAGTAGTCCTGTCCTTTTTTGAACAGTCCGCTGTGAGGTGGGATCCTGTGCACTTGACGCACTTGGCAGGTCGATGGCAGTTTTTCGCTGCATGTCCATATTCATGGCACCCGAAACATTGGGTAATATTTGGTGAACGCTTTGTGTATTTAGATATACTAACCCGTGTGTGGCAGACGTACCGAATTTCTTTGATTTCCTTCGTATTGACCGTCGGTTCGAATAAAACTAGGTACAACTCGGTTGAGTCGCCCATCGGTTCTTTTGTCTTCATGGTGAGGACTCTATCTACGGGGAAATCTTGGGCTATCAGGTCCTCTTTGATGTCGCATTCTGGCAGCTTTGGGATCCCCCTGGACGACGCTTCTTATGATTTTTTTACTCTTGGAGAAGGTGTGGAAGTTTCGTCCGAGTGCTGGTGACCTCGAAGCTTCTCGAAGTCTCCAATGCTACAATATTGGATCCACATATTGTTGTTCCCGATGTATTTAATCGAGATGTCCTTCGTGAACTTCTTGATGGTGTCTGCCATGGTGCCGTGAGTGCCAGTTGCAGACATAACAATTGGTGGTACCCTACCACTTTGGTTCCTCTGATCCGAGTCCCCCAAACCGGTTTTTGCTCTTGACAGTTGAAGATTGAGCATTGTCAAGCGATCGTTTCGCAGTCTTTGGGATCTGCCAGAAATCCGTCTCCATGTACTCCTACTGGCTGAAGCCAGTGAGTCTTTATGATTACTTTCAGCGACTTCTTTTTTTTTTTAAAGCAATCCTTTTCAGGACGCCGTCATGAATGTGTTCACTACGTAAACGCTTCGTCGTGGTTGGGGGGGGGGGTTTGGGCGTGGCTTTAAGGTACCTGGTGGCGAGCGGAGTGATCGACCAGGTGCGAGTGGACAGCTTTTTTAGAATTAGATGTGGGCACATGTTCTGACACAGCATTGTGGTACGACGCATTATAAATTACTAAGACAGACTGGGGCTGTAAGTTTTGGATAAGCTTTTCATTAACCCATTTATGATCATTAATTACGTTCATATTGCTATGATAATCTCCAGTTTTTTTTTGCTGGATAGATAAGTAAAGCATTTGGTATGAATTCTTGCTCGGAACAAGCATGAATGATTATTAACATATCACCCTTAGAAATAGGTACCTAGCAACCCTTGTTTGTTTCATTGGACCATGATCATGGTAACGTATGTGAGCTATGTAAATAAGATTCATCGGTGTAAACAATAGAGCGGCCTTGTAATCTATATTCTTCTAGGTTGGAATGATATATAGATCTTTTGAGTCTAATTTTACTTTTTTCAATAAGTAAGTTTTTATTATTTTGTGTCTTTCTCCATCGGAAACCTAACCCTTGAACGATCTTTCTTAGCGAAGTAATTCCACCCTCTAATGATATACTCTCTTTTAAAACTTTCATCAACTTTTTTATGGTCGGCAATGTCTTTTGAACTAGATGGAAATCGCAGATAGTTCGTCTGATGACCTCTTGGTTAAAGTTGTCCACTGTAGATTTTTTTTGCTAACCTTAGACGGTTTTTCCCCGGTGTCAAATTGTTATTTTAAATGAGTATTTGGTTGAGGCCGAGACTTTGTCGACGTGGAGTACATCGACATTCAACTTGGATTGAATGTACATAGTTGGTGACTATGTCACATGTCCAATCACTTTTTAAGTAGAATATGTGCACATTTTTCGTCCTGGGTGCGACTAGCAATCTTTCGTCCACCTGTCCCGAACCACGCACGAATGGTCGCTTGTTGGTCTTTTTTGCTGGAGCATTCACATTGGGGAATAACCATAACAAATGTGAAATTTGTTCAAAATGTTTTGCAATAAACAGAACTTAAAAAAAATCAGATGTGAATTCATACTGGGAAATTACAATACAAATATAAAATTTGCTCAAAATGTTTTCCATTAAATCACAGATTAAAACAACATATGAGATTTCAAACTGGGGAAAAACCATACAAATGTGAAATTTGTCCAAACATTTTCCCAACAAACGGAAGATTAAAAGAACATATGAGCATTCATACTAGGAAAAAACCATACAAATGTGAAATTTGTTCAAAAAGTTTTACAACAAACGGTAGATTAAAATTACATGTGCCATTCACACTGCGGAAAAACCATACAAATGTGAAATTTGTTCAAAAAGTTTTCCAACAAACGGAAGATTAAAATTTCAAGTGGCCATTCACACTGGAAAAAAACCATACAAATGTGAAATTTGTTCAAAAAGTTTTACAACAAACGGTAGATTAAAATTACAAGTGGCCATTCACACTGGGGAAAAACCATACAAATGTGAAATTTGTTCAAAGAGTTTTACATCCTCTAACCGGAGCGAATGGGAAATCTGTCAATTTTTCTAAGAATAAAGCCTGCATAGTTTTCGATATTCCACTCCCATAAATATCTATATCTATGTACACAGTTCAAACTGTCCATTTCTATATTGGACATGGGCTTGTATACCAGTGATTTGTGCATTTACTCATAGCGTGTAACTTCTTTAATATACATAATTGGCAAATCCACCATGTACCTGAGAAGTATCCCAAATAATCTCGAGTTTGCAGGGCTTGTCTTTATATAATTTACTACTTTTACCACTTCATTGAGCACGTCATTAAGTTCTGACATTTTCTTTGTAGCGAAATTTTCTCTATGAATAAAACAGTAGATTTGCACTCGGGTGCTACTTCCTTTATCTGAGTAACAACACCGGAGTGTCTTCTTGTAACAACACCAGTACATATACCTACGCAAAACTTGAAATCCAATCCATATTTTCCAACAATAAAGTCATTCAATACTTTGACTACTTCAGAACTAGTCGTTCTCGTTGGCAGTGGTGCAGAAAAAAAGTATTCTTCCTTTAAATCGCCTTCATATTCATAGCGCACATACACCAATAGAATTGCCATATTGGTGACATCTGTAGATTCGTCTAACTGCAAAGAAAAGTACTTTGCTAATTTTATTTCGTCTATGAGCTGTTCTTCTATTCACAAAACACACCAAAAGTTAGAATATTTTACTTTTATTTTGAAACAAACTGAAAGTTTCACCGCACTGTTAAAAAGTTACCTAACCTAACCTATTTGCGTTTCTGTTATGATCCGCGATAATTTGTTATAGTTTGGATATATCAGTGTTTTTAGAGAAATCTCTTGGGATATTCCGTTTGAGCTTTTATCCAGAAGGAAGCAAGTGATTATGTCTGGAAACTCATCTTCATTCCTTCATCTGCAGCCAGCTCCAAAATTGCGCATTTAAAAAATATTAAATAATAATGAAAAATACGGTGCTTGGTCATTATATGACACTTACACAGACACTTGCCGATGCTAAGAGGTAGACGATTTACAGATGCCCATCTCACGAGAGAATCAAGATCCTCCTGAAGAAAACGACAATCTGAACTCGTCTTAATAGCTCTGAAGTGCTTTAAATCATCGGCATACATACAAAATTGTGAATGACTGCATGCAGAGAGAACATCATTGATAGAGAGGTTGAAAAATAAAGGCCCAAGATTAGAAAACCCTGTGGAACTCCAGAATTAGTCAAATAAAAGCCATATGAAGAATGACCATAGGTGACGTATTGCTGGCGAGCCTGTAAATAGCTAGCGAATAATTTGGTTAGTTTTAACGAAAAACCAATATTTTTGAGCTTAGATAACAAGATCTTGTGATTAACTTTGTCAAAAGCCTTTTCGAAATCTGTGTGGATAACGTCGACCCGAACCCCGGCATCTACATAGGTGTTGGGATACAAAATTTGAAAAGCAAAGTAAATTTGTAATTGTGGAACGAAACGGACGAAAGCCATGTTGTTTCTCTACCAGAAGCTGCTTACTATGGAAATAAATATGCCTTCTTTATGAATTCCGTGACTTGAATATCCACCATTTTGACTAGTGCTGTTAAAAATGTGCTGTCTGGCTTATAATTTCAATAAGTTTCGCAGGAAATGAAAGTAAAGCAACAGGCCTATAGTTCTTTATGCCAGATTTATCACCTTTTTTTTATAAATCGGAGTGACTTTCGTGCATTTCCATCTATCTGAGCATACTGATGAATGAATTATATGTATGCTCGAGAGACGTGGCAACATACTCAAAATAGTGTAATATCTAATAGTTTTCTTTTGTGTGGTAGTCTTTGAAGCACTCTGGGACACACAATGGAACTTTACAAGCTTCACACGTAAATTTTGTGTCCTTTCTTATTTTGTGTTTTGTGCACACAACGCATTTCCTCCACCCCCACAAGCCCCCTTTCTTCCTTCTACTATTTTCACTTCCATCAGTAGATCGTCTATAAAATGTTCTCTGACGTTTTCCATGCGTGGTATTGCAACAATAGGTCGTTACTTTATTTTTCTTGTGTTTTTATGTTGCGCTATAAGTTGACATACAACCTCCAACTGAAAATTTCCCAGTGAAGTTTGTTCCCCAGAACGTTGCATATACATACATGGCATGTGCATTGAATAAAGACGAGTTATTGGGGGGGAAAAAACGCCTTTTTGTAACAACGCATACTCTTTCTGATAATCTATCTATGATGGACCATCATGTCACTTCTATCAACTTTGCCCATATGTTTGGAGTAATCTAGGCACGCGTTCTGCTTCATCATTGGCATGATCTAACATGCTTTTTAACATGATAATTCCAATGTCTCATTACTGAAATTTTAACAAATTGATCAATATCGATTTTTCTGTTGCCGTGTATGTCCCACGTTTGTCTCACTTCATTTTTAACGGTATCTATAACGGTGTCTCGAAACTCAATGAAGTTTACTTCCAATCCGAACACATCCTCGTGCGGAAATATCATTCTTTTTACATGGAATTGATTTTGCACAGCTAATTGCAGTGGCTGTTTTTGTTTTTGTGACAGAGCTCAGTATCTCCTCTTCCGCGGTGACCTCGCCCAGGTCTCGGGTTCCTACCGAGTTCATGGGAACCAGTTTCTGGACTGTGGCACTTTCTCCTAATGTTTTTGAGACAGCTCATCAGCTGATCTGCCTGCTCTCAGTCTTTTTTGATTTCAATTATCATTTCGCCATTTCTGGTCTTCCTGATGGCCACTATGCGGACATCGGTGGCTGTCAGGTCGACATGTCTCTTCAGTTTTTTCAGCATGTCCGCATATGTGCTAGTTCCAAGTTGCCTTACGGCAATGGCATCTAGTCTCGGACCCGCTTTTCATGTTCACACGTTGTTCTGAGTGTATTACCCCGCTGCCGACGTAGTGTTTCGGCCATTGGTCCAAAACTAAAACAGGAACTGACGATACCCGGTTCGAAGGACCATGTACGAACACCTCAGTTTATTCCGGTGCAGGAGTGGTGCCGTGGTTGGAGTGCGGCGTTGTCTTTGGCAGCTTCTCTTTTGTTGTGTGAGGTTATGGTTATATGCTGAAGTAGAAACAACAGTCTTGCCTGAACAGGTGAAAAAACGCCCTTTTGTGCCTAGGCAAATATATATACATGATGAACCACCATGTCACTTCTATCAACTTTGCCCATATGTTTGGAGTAATCTAGGCACGTGTTTCGGCTTCGTTATTCCCTTCTTCGTGATTTAATTTACCTTTGAGTCACTTTGATAATTTGATCTATCGTGCTTCTTAACATGATAATTCCAATGTCTCATTACTGAAATTTTAACAAATTGATCAATATCAATTTCTTTGTTGCCGTGTATTTTGCAAAGCTAATTGCAGTGGCTACAGATTCTTAAGTTGAACGTAATTTATTTATTACTTTCTTCAGTAGGTATGCTATTCCGCAGTATGGAAAGGTACAGATTCGCTTTTCTTCAATTTGGTTGTTATTGCCAAATTGATTAATGGTTATTATTTTGTTGGCTGGTTCGGCTATGTCGTGAAGGGCACTCAGTTAAACAACAATTAAACACAAATATCAGGAACAACACTAAATATTGGCATTAGGAGCGTTTCTTAACTCCAGTCTGCCATCACTTTCTCTCATGTCGGAGATGGCTAATCTGGCAAGAGCTAATGCCGAATCATCTGTAGCATCAGATGATGATGGGATGAAACCCTCGAGTAAGGCATCTATTTGGGCTTTGCTGGTAGGCTTCTTTGTCCAGCCTCTGTAGCTGTCAATTGTAGAGTAATCGGACCCCCCCCCCCCCCCCATCTCTTACATATCTCCTTTCCCACATATTCCACCTATCTCTTTTACCACAGGTTCCATATTTAATCCCACTATTAGCTAGGGAAGTAGAAGTCGAATAAGGATTCTTACCGACTAAAACCCTCCCCTCTCGCGGCGCCTCCTGGGTCTGTGCTAACAATACTTGAGGTAGGCGCCTGGTCTAGTGGCATTACTATACTATACCTAGCCTAGGGAGTTCAGGACCACGTCTTCTCTTTCTGGTGCCACAGAGGTGCTCCTTCGTCTCGCTCTTTCCATATCCTCCTTACATCGCAAGACCACACCTGAAAATGTTTCGAATGCCCGCCATTGTTCTTCGCTGCCTAGCACCCGTCTCTTTGCATCTTCTATGCTCGAGATTCCTAGGCAGCGTCTTTCCTCAGCCCAGCGCGGGCATTTAGTCAGTGTGTGCTCGGCGCTGTCGCATGCTGCTCCGCATTCGTGACACTCCGGGGTTGCCTCCTTACGGTTGATCCGGTGCAGGTACTCACCGAAGCATCCGTGTCCCGTGAGCATCTGCGTGGAGTGAAAGTCCACCTCAACTCTGTCTTCTGGCTATCCACAGTTGAATCGATGGGATCAATTTGCGGGTCCACCTTCCCTTCTGGTCGTTGTCCCATCGTTCCTGCCATTTCTCCATGAGCTTGAGGCGGGCTCGTCTCCTGAAAGCGCGTACGGCGTCGGGTTCCTTTTTTCAGATTGGAATAGGAATAGCTCGCGGTGGTCTTCGGCTAGCAGGTCGATGGGTGGGATTCCCACTATTGTCAGTACTGCGCTTTCCGATACCGTCGAGTACGCAGAAACTGTCCGCAAAGCGCTTTGGCGCTGCACCCTGGCCAAGTTCTTTCGGTATTTAAGCTGTTCCCCAAATCGGCGCCCGTTATAGGAGGATTGAGTGGACGACACTGGCGAACAGCTTTCTCCTGCTTGGTTTCGGGCCGCCCAGGTTTGGCCGTCGCCTTTTTTGCAGCCATGATTGTGTGTTCCCGAAAGTTTAACTTGTCGTCAAGCCGAACTCCCAGGCGTTTAGCCGGTACAGGACTCCTTGGGAGAGGAAATACCCTCTTTCTGTCCAACGAGTAGCAGCAACGGGTTCCCGCCCCTCCTTGTCAGTGATAATTTTGTCAAAACAAAATTAACTGTATGTTGCTGTAGGTCGCACGACGCAGTTGAATCTTTTACCTTTGAACCTTTATTTTTATTAATAAACGTATTGAAAATTCCACGGAAATTTGGCCAGTCTTCTGGCGTCCCATTGAAATGTGGCAACTCAATTGGAGCAAGTTTAAACGAACTCGATATTGGTTCTGAAGACATAGATGGGGATGCAATGGCCGCTTTAGATTGAGGACCGTATTCACAGTCGGCTTGTATGCAGATCTGTTGCACAGATACGAATTGTTCTCGATCCTTGACATATTGCTTATTAGTTGCTTCAATTACCTCTTGTTCGAATAACAATTCGTTAAGTTCATTTATTTTTTTATATAAATATTCTACTCTTGGAAGTTTGCTGACATTTTTACGATGATCCGATTGTTTAGTAATAGAGTACATATTCCTGCAAAGTTTTCCTATACCACCTATAATGCGATCTCATTCGAGATTGTTCCTGATCTGAATCCGCTTTTATTACATCTGAATCGGGAGTATTGAGTCCGGTCATCATGATGAAATTGTGGAATATTGTTTATTAATATAAATAAACAATATTGTGAATGGACTTGAACGTGTGTGCACTCTATGTTTTTGAGGGTGCAACGCTCCAACGATATGTGCAAGGTTTCAGTGAGACACCCACGGGCCAAACACTTGGACACATCACCAGTGTGACACTATTCTCAGGTACAGGTAGTCTGAAAGAAGCGTAGTCACCTTTCGAATTTAGCTTTTTTACAGCTATATTGCTAGTAGGAAGTTTCACTTTTAAGTATAAAACCACTTGTTTTTCAGTAGTAACTGAAGCAAGATTGAATAGGTGAATAAAAACCTTCAGCAACAGCAGCCAAAACTTTCGTAGCAGCATTCAAAGCGTTGGAAGCAGTGTTGACAGGTGAACGACATTTTTTGTTTAGGTGCACTCGCACTCTTGTCTTATTGTATGTAGTTAGTGCGTTTTTTTAAATTATCTGTTAATTTTCCCGTCGTTTCATATTCATTTATTTCCTTTGATAATGCTCGAAAGTCATCATCAATTAATTGGGATGAATCTTTTTTTAATTATTTCTCTATCTTTTTTAATTATTTCTCCATCAGGTTCGTCATTATTATCATTCATTATCTCTTACAGTATTTGTCTCTGCTCTCATATCGAGAAATCATTGCTTTGGCAGTTCTTATTATTTCGTATATTAAACTTATGTATGTACATATATATGTAGTACAATTAAGCTAGACCAGACCCCCCATTCTGTCAGCAACATTCTGCGATATCTGGTCCATGGCCACATACGTCTGGGTTAAAGGGGGTTGCTGAGGCATAAAAATGTGACGGAAGACTGCGCTAACGAAGCAAGAGCTTCTGCGGACTTAAGATCATGGGAATGGAGGAGTTTTATCACCGCTGGAAGATTTTCCTATATAAAAAAACAAAATCGCACTAGTACTATAGCATTATGCATATTTTTACATACATATGTATCATCATCATCATTTTCAGCCGTTCACCATCCACTGCTGGATGAAGGCCTCTCCAATCCTCTTCCATTCTTGTCTGTCTTGAGCAATCTGCATCCACTTGACTCACACATTCTTCTCAATTCGTCAGCCCATCTTCCACTTGGTCTACCTTGTTTTCTTTCACATCCTCTCGGATACCATTCTAGTACTTCTCGCGTCCATCTGCCATCCATTCTTCTCGCTATGTGTCCAGCCCATTGCCACTTCAACTTTTCACCCGCACTGCTATATCTGCCACTTTGGTCATACTTCTTACCCATGTATTTCGTTTGCGATCTCTTCTTGTTATGCCAAGCATACATCTTTCCATGCTTCTCTGTGTGCACTGGATCTTTCGTAGCATTCTTGAATTTAGCGTCCAAGTTTCACATCCATACGTCATAACTGGCAGTACGCATTGGTCGTACGCCTTCTTTTTTTAAGCATAGCGGAATGTTGGATTTAAAAACTATGTTCATTCTTCCAAAAGCACTCCACCCTAGTTTCATTCTTCGTTTTATTTCTTCTTCTTTACATCCAGTCATATTTTTACCAATTGTCCTAGGTATAAATAACTATCAACTATCTCTACAATATAATTATCTACTGTGACTACGTTTTGCGTGCAGAATTCATTAAACATAATTTTAGTTTTGTTAAAATTAATTTTTAAGCCTACTTTCATACTTTCGTTGCTTAATTCTGTTAATCTATTTTGTAAATCTACTGAATTACATGCAACTATAACTATATCGTCAGCGAATCTTAGATGGCTCAAATGTCTTCCGTTAATCTTGGCCCCTGATTTTTTTTGCCATTCCAGCGACCTAAATATGTCCTCGAGCACCGCATTGAATAATTTAGGAGAAATGGTGTCTCCTTGCCTAACACCTTTCTCAATACCGAATTGCTCCGTGTCTTCAAAGAGACGAACTGAGGCTGTTGCCTTTTTTTGTAGATGGCAGCTAGCAGGCTGACGTACGGTTGCGCAACGCCTTGTTTCTTAAGGGCATCCAGTACGGCTGTTTCACTGACTGAGTCAAACGCCTTCTCGTAGTCGATGAAACCTAAACATAGTGGTTGGCGATATTCGTTCGCGCGCTCAACCAATTCACTTACCACCTGAAGATGATCCATTGTGCTGAAATTGGCCCTGAACCCTGCTTGTTCCATGGATTGATTAGAATCGAGCGTTGCCTTGAGCCGCTGCGTTATTACCTTCGTGAAGATCTTGTAGACTGTGGAGAGTAAGCTAATGGGGCGGTAATTTTTTATATCCTCCTTGTCCCCTTTCTTATAAATTAAAATTATGGACGCGTTGTTCCATAAATCCGGAACAGTTTGCTCTAGAATACATTTTGTAAATAATTTCGCTAAGATATTGTATAGAGGGCGGCCTCCACACTTTAGTAGGTCGATTTGGATGTTGTCGTCGCCGGGGTTTTACCATTTTGGAAGACTTGATCGCCTCTTCCACTTCACATGGTAATACTTCAGGAACTTCTCTATCGCTAGTGGCTATTGTAATGATGCTGCGGGGACTAGTTTCTTTATATAATTTAGAGTAGAAGTCGTAGACCGTTTCTAATATTTCCTTCTTATTTCTAATTATGCTTCCGTCCTCAGCCTTAATAGCTAACATTTTATTCTTTCCTAGAATTAGGCTACGTTTACATTTCTTATAACTAAGGTTTTTCTCAATGGTTAATTTAACCATGTTGACATTAAAATTTCGGACGTCACGTAAGACCTGCTTTTTTATTTGTTTGTTTAATGCATCGTAATCTTTCTTGTCATTAATTCTATCTAGCTCTTTTTTACGCTTAATCAGATCTTTGGTTGCGTCCGAAATTTTACTATTTTTTTAATACCGTTGGCTATTCCGCCAATTTCCTTACCTGTTGTCATGAGAATAGAATTGATTTGCTCGTTTAGCTCATCAATCTCCATTCCCGTACTAAATTTATCGAATCTATTTTGTAGGCTTATTTCGAATTGGCGTTTATTGTTGCTAATTTTATTGAAGTCTAGCATCCTGTGGTCCTTTCTGATGAGTTTTGCCCTTTCAGATTGAACGTTTAGGGCTACTTTGGCGCGTACCATCCTGTGGTCGCTGCCTATATCCACCTTATCAGGACAGAAACATCTTTGACCGCATTTAGAAACATTCGACAGTATGAAATCGATTTCGTTTCTATCACCTTTAGGGCTTTCCCACGTCCACTTATTATCTAGCCTTTTCTTGAAAAAAAGGAGTTCGTTATATATAAATTATTCCGTTCCGCAAACTCAACTAATCTATCACCGCGTTGTTCCTTTGGCGGTACCAAAGTGACCGACTACTTTCTCCGAGTTTGCTTTTAATCCTATTTTAGCATTGAAATCTCCCATTATGATTTTGAAGTGATGACGGCTGGAATTCAATGCATCCTGGAATTTCTCGTAAAAGTCTTCGATGACGTCATCAGAATAGCTTGTTGTAGGCGCGTATACCTGAAAAATTTGACAGGTGTACTTGTCTGAGATTCTTAATGTTAGATAGCATATTCGCTCCGAAATACTATTTATTTCTAGGACCTTATTTTCTATTTTCTTATTTATAATAAATCCTACTCCTCCGAATCTGCCGTTAGTGTTGCCGCGCCAATATAGGCAGTTACCTGTTTTGAGGATGACTTGGTTCTCTCCTTTTCGTCGAACTTCGCTTAGTCCCACGACGTCCCATTTGATGTTGGCTAAGTCATTCTCTAGTGCAATTACGCTGCCTTCACTCGAAAGTGTTCTCACATTGTAGGTACCTAAATAAAGAGGCTTTCGGTTTCTTACACATTCATTCGTCACCATTTTTTACCTGATTGGAGGGTTGGGCAGTGTTCGCACCTCGTGGGCCCAGTACGTTAAGGTGCGAGAACGGTGACTTTGACTCATTGCAAGCCCTCGGACATACCTGGTCGTCGGTATTGAAATGGACCATACCGTTCAGTAGGTCCTTCTTTGTAGAATTATGGGAGCCGGTGGAGCATACTAATTATTCACTTCACTATGGTTATTTAATTATTAAATTTATGACTTATTATCACAGGCAAACACTTTGGGTGCACATGCGGATTGAGGCAATGTAATTAATAAAAGCAAGCTGTTTTAACTAATTGTGGGTTATTGCTATTATTCAAATCAACACGTGTAAAATGCGTTTTCGGCAGAAAGTTTGGGATGTCGTAAAAATTATAGACCGTGACGCCGAGATTGAAAAGGGTCGAGCTGAGGGCAAAAAATCAACCAGATGTGAAACTTTTAGCACAACACAAAGAAACAAAGCTACCAAGTTTTACGAAATCTTTACTGTTAAAATGCGTTTTACGATAAAACCGCGATCTAAATAGACTGAAAAAACTACACTGGTTGCGATTAAACACTACGCGAGTTATTTGTTAGGATTTAATTGACTATGGATGCACAACTATATAAAAAAACTGTCGAATATTACGGAATCTATACTATTAAATGCGTTTTAGTAATTAGACTAAAAACTACACTGGTTGCGGTTAATTACACTACGCAAGTTGTTGGTTAAAATTTAATTGACTATGCGAGCAAAAGTTTCGATTTTAGGCGATTTTCGAGGTGTGTCCGTAGACACGTCTTATCCCGATCGCGGCCCTAACCGAACTCCACATATGTATATGATTGTTTAACAACAACCAATTTAATCAAATTTCTTTGGTGAAAATTAGTGTAAAAAAATATTATTTTTACCTAATAAAACAATGTTACATATATGTGGTTTGATACCTTTTTTATGTGTTGGTTTTTATATCTAGCACAGGAGTTGGACGTTTTAACCATAATTTCGACGCTCACCTTGCAGTCGAAATTGTTTTTTGCTCCTGATTTATTTTTTTTGCTGAAGCAGCATACATATGTATTGCTTTATGGTTGCTTCAGGGTTGCTTCATGTCCGAAAGGCAATCCAACGGGTGTTCGTTAGTTGGGAATACAAATGAATCCACATGTTAACACCAGCCATGTCGTGAATTTCTGCGAATAGCGTCACCTTAAAGCTATCGTCCGATACAGAGTCCACCCTGTGTCTAAACTCTTCGGAGAAGTTATTAGTTGAGTCAGACATGACGACGGCTTCAGAAACACGGTTAACAACGGTAAATGGCGCTTTAACTTTACCATAGAAAACATGACCATATCTATATGTATGTACATACTTACTAGATTTTCAATATAACGACGCACTATGCTTTATGAAACAAACACTGGCGATTATTTTAAATTTATTATTATTTACACAATCGCAATACATATTTATTTTAAGTAGCTTTGTAGATAAGCGTCGGCATCGTCGCTGCTGATGCAAGTCTCTGCATAATTGCTTCGAATTGACAGGGTCACCATTGTGTGACTTCGGAGCTGAATGTTTCACTTGTTCTCTTTCCGGTATGTTGGGCCTCAACGTGTAGAAATTCATTCGACAATCATCTACGATTATGCAGAATGTGCTACCGTTTGCCACATCCGGGTTTGGTTCTGCAGTTACAGAGTTCCATCAGCAAAGGAACCGACAGCCGCCATGTATGATCTGCGGTCACGACTTCCTTCTTTGGGGTTATGTATATTGGCGAGAAAAGTATAACTAAGGGTATAGCTATACCTATAAAAGTATAACTATAATATGGGGTACACAGAAAGGGGGCTGCGGTGGAATAGCCCCAATTGTTAGGGCTCATTCCCACATCCCGTTCCTGACTTGTCCACGAGGGGAAACTGGTACCGTATACCATTCCCCCCAATGTAGATTCCAGTGTTTGTGTTATCCGGTGTATTTCGGGTCGATAAATGATGTACTACTACCTGTGTCTACTAAGAGTTTTCATGGTGTGAATTTTCAACATGCGCAAGTACGCATCCCAATTCCCATTGTGAATGGACTTGAACATGTGTGCACTCTTATTAATGTTTTCGAGGGTGCAACGCTCCAACGACATGTCCAAGGTTTCAGTGGGACACCCACGGGCCAAACAATTGTTTTTCGCCCAACCAATTCGCAAACAAGCAATTGTTCATCGCCCAGACAGAAATCGCATCAAGGTCATCCTGTAATTTGTTCACATCAGAATTATCACTGATGACCCTATAAAGTTTTAGGTCATCAGCGAAAAGTAAAAAATCAGAATACTATGTAGATCACCCGTCCTATGTCATTTACAAAGATTAAAAACAACAAAAGTCCAAGTTTTGATCCTTGCGGGACTCCGGAATATGTACAGTACTCAGTAGATGAACATTTATTGTACGTCACAAATTGCCTACGATCTAGAAAGTAGTTTCTATATAAATTTAATAATTTGCTTGAAAGGCCAATTTTATTTAATTTACTCAGCAAGATATTATGATTTACTTTATCAAATGCCTTTTCAAAGTCCGTGTATATAATGTCCAACTGCAATCTAGAGTCAAGGCACTTTGTAACGGAATTAGAGAAGCATAATAAGTTCGTAACCGTAGAGCGTGACGGTCCGAATCCATGTTGCTGATCCAGGATTGATTGGCGAAAATGATTAAATATATATCTATGCATAATCATTTCCAAGAGTTTAGCCGGAGATGATAAAATCGCTATAGGTCTATAATTATGAATAGAAGTTCTTTCACCCTTTTTATGGACTGGAACTACCTTTGATAATTTCCACAAATTCGGAAAGGTATCAGTCTCCAATATTATATTAAATATATATAATAAAGGTTTAATGAATGCGAGTTTGCAAGATTGTACATATATATAAATTTTAAATATTCTCACGATTTCTCAAGAAACGAGAATCTCTAAATTATTCAAAATTTCTTGAGAATTCTCGATCACAACCTCTAGGTAGGACGACCACTACCTGTGGACTGCTGCACTCTCCTCCGAGAGTGATCATGGTTTCCTTGACCAGGATCACCTGCCGTCGTAATCCACCGTCTGCCACTTGTACATTTTGTATTTGTGGATTCTTCGTGGTTTTTTTTTAATCCATGTGAATGTGGTGAATTCTTTTTAGGTGTCTTCCTAATCCACTTGTTTTTGACACCCCTTGCATGAGATTTCCTTTGAACAGTGAACGCATTGGTCCGTTTCTTTTTTTGTGAGTGTTTTGAAATGTTTCCAAACTTCGGATTGATTCTTTTCCATTATGGGCTAAAATTATCTATGTATCTTACTAGCTAAAAGCTTAAAATGGCATCTTTCATTATTTTCATTTCGTGATACAACATGGCAGTAAATGGTGTCACAATTCCAGATTGAAAATAATCCTGGAATATTTCATGAGTGTCACTGTTTATTCGCAGGTAGCGGTAACTTTCTTAATAAATAGTCAAAAACTTACTTCTATATCCATGGGTCTATGGTGTTGGGAGCTGAAAATATAACTCTTAACCTCAAAACTGTGACTGTGAAGTGCGAGTAAAGTTCAAACATTCGAACTTCACTCGCGCGGCCGAAATAGCAAGCTAGTTTATTAACTTCGCCTATTACACGAGCTAGTTTACCAGCGACAAGCGAGATCGTAGCGAGTAAACTATCCCTGTGTAAATACCCCCCATTGGAAACATTTGTTGCCGAGACGTGAAATATTGAAAAGCTCTTGCTGGCCTTTGTTTAACTGGTGAAATATTGAATAAATTTTATCAACAAAGATTTTGAAGTGATTGACTTACGTAATGTCTTTAATCGATTCATCAAAACCAAGTTGTAAATCGATGATTCAAACAGTGCCAAATAATTGTGTTGGGATTGTTATCCTTAATTATTATTCTCGTGCTTACTCCCGATTTGCATCTGAGCATGGTCCATCTGAACTTTAAAACCCAATCAAATTATTTTGTTGTATTGTGATCGTGCGAAAATTCGATCTGATTCTGATTTTTAACCGGCTCTATTAAGCTGGTCCGCGAACCTGTAGCTGCACATCACCGTATGTATGAACAAATGTTAAGAATTCTACAGCTTCTATCTTAGTAACACCTATTGTCCTCAAAAGATTTATATGAATAATTATAGTTATGAAGCTAAATTGTCTTTGAATCAAATCACAACATTGTGTTTTAAGGGTTGCGGTCATAAATGTTGTTTGGAAAACACTACTTTACACACATACATACATATGTATGTACAGTCTTATCTTTGCTATGTTATATTTTAATGTTTCAACATGTTTCCCCAATGTGAATGTTATGCTTAATAAAAACTAATATGAAATTAAAAAGTATTTTATTGTTTGTCCCCAGTTGTAATATTTTTAAAGCTGATTGCGATTTTCTGGCTTATCTTAAAGCCAAGATGCAAAAGATGCGGTAAGTATTTACATAAATGCAAACGAGCTATGTATATAAAGCTTAGTTTCATATTGTTTTAATCAGTGCAACCTTTGGCAACCATTTTCAAACCAGTGGGTTATATATAAAACCAATTGGGGCATAATCACACTATCAATATTATCACGAGATCCATATATCGTGATAATATTGAGAATACTAGAACCACGATCCGTATTGATAGTATAATTATAATACCCCATTGAGCGTCTAAAATTTGATCAAATAAACTGAGTCAGTATTAAAAATATGCGTGTATTAATAATCCTCGAAATTGAAGCCACCAGCATATAAATTGGCCAATTCGATATTAATCAGTTGAAAAAGTCACAAATAACTATACTCTGTTCAAAAAAGTATTTTTTGAGAATCTCTCTGCAATGTACAAATGTAATGCTTTTGGAAAATGGCCAATGATAGGTTATTTCAGTCATTTACTAAGTAAGTACTAATGATATTGCTTCAGTTGAACTTTGCCAGTGCTTGCTTTCAAAAACAGGGTATATCTAATACGTGACGTTAGCCATTTTACTACTGTTCAACACAGGAAATTGGATATGAAATGAAAATGTACCATCGAATAAATGTAAAAACAATTTATTATTTACTTGCATAAGTAAATAAACTTATTAAACCTTACAGCAATTATATTCAAAAGAAAACAGTCTCATAAAGATAATTAAAACGAAGATGAGAGATGGGGAGGGGGGGGGGGGGAGATACACAAGTCATCTACCATTGCTCACTAGTTTGCATACAATACAAAAATATTACAACATTCATATATGCTTTTGAGGACTAAAAATCATTTGAAGATCTATGTGACTGAAAAATTAACTAATTTACGGTTTAAATAAATTGTCCTACACAAATCTCCTCTATTTCTTCTATGAGAGCATCAAGACGACTTTTTATTATTTGTTATCTCATATTCACACACACATACTATGTACGTACATTACATCCTGACATACGATCCAATCAAACACTTATAAATATAAAATAAATTACATTTTATTTGTTTTTTGTCTTTTTGAAATTATTAATTTCATACAGTATTTTATATTATATACAACATACTAAATCTTTTACAGAAAAATTCCAATCGAGTACGTATAATTAGAGAGGGGTTTATAACAGCGTGCCGGTATGTATCATACATAATATAGATTAAATTGAACTATGCAAAGAATCACAATAAATCCTTAATATAAAAAAAAAAAAAAACTGAGCAAACATACGTTCACGACACACGCAGCAGACATGCACAGCATGTGTGCACCATACACATTCTCCCGAGATAATCCTGAATAATATATATGTACATATATATTATATATAACCGATAATTGGGAAGTTTCAATTAACCCCACACACTGCAGTCTTTGGATCGTCCACCTTTTTTAAAATATTTTATAATTGAATGTTTAATTTCTGTTTTAAATATATTTATATATAACACTATTAAATGCACTCTTCAATTGGATAGTAAGTGGTGGAGGGTGAGCACCGATTGGTGTTTTTTTTAAATCTTCCTTCTTTTACAATTCGTCCTTCATGTCGTCTTCTTGTTCAGCTGATCCTGGCGGCGGACCTTGACCTTGGTAGAGCTTCGAAATGATCGGCTGTACTACGTCCTCCAATTGCTTCTTTTGCTTTTTGTATTCCTCCGAGTCTGTGTCTTGATTTTCTTCCAACCACTTGATGGCGGAATCGATGGCTTCTTCCATCTTGGACTTGTCGTCATCTGTAACCTGATAATGACGAGTATCGTTAGATATGATGGAATAAAATCGATAAAAAGTAATACATAATGTCGAATGTTGAGAACATTTTTATATGTAAGTATAAATGAATCTATATTGCAGTATTAATAAGTCAAATGCCCAATTCAACACTTGTGTAAGTAGCATTGCCCAGTTCGATTTTGGAGACCAGAGGTACTACATACGTGTGGAAAAAGTATTGGCAAGCAGAGTAGGCAAATATTTCTGCACTCTCATATCGAAAAACAGCCTATAGTTGTGAGCAGCAACAAGAATTCAAAAGCTATGACATTTTCAGTTTTCAAAATGATGAATATTTAGCGTAAATATACGCACCCACAAAGAGAAGCATGAAAATCATGTAATGCTTGGTATAACAAGAAGAGATCGTAAGAGGAATACATGGGTAAGAAGTATTACTGATGTAGCGAAACATGTGAAAAAGTTGAAGTGGACACATAGCGAGAAGAATGGATGACAGATGGACGCGAGAATTACTGGAATGGTATCACCCGAGAGGATGTGAAAGAAATCAAGGTAGATCGAATGGAAGATGGGCTGATGAATTGAGAAGTGTGGAGTCAAGTGGATGCAGATATTGCTCAAGACAGACAAGAATGGAAGAAGATTGGAGAGCTTTTTATCCAGCAGTGGATGGTGAATGGCTGAAAATGATGATGTTACGCATCATCATCATCATCTAGCACCTCAAAAATGTTCATAATGAAGAAAACGTAACATAATTGCAAGAATATTCCAATGCTTCAGTGCATTATTCGATAAAAATTTCATAAAATGCCTGGTGAAATTTTAGTGTATAAAAAAATGTTGGTGATTTGAGTTCCTAAAGCTAATTTTCGTTATCATATCAAAAAATTCGCTGAAAGCGAGGACATTATCCATCAACTCTCAAAGTTAAGTACCATTTGCTATTAACTCTTTTATGATGAAAAATAGTACGCTTAACGTTAAATGTCTACAGAGCAATAAAATATCTAACCGAGGTTCACATTTCATCGGGAACTTGGTGCCCTGTTAAAGTCTGCTATATAAAGAACAATGTTTTCCATAAGAATTTTGACGATAATGACATTACGTTTCCAGAATACCATTAAAATTCTTAATTTATTTACCTTAGCACCAAGTTTTTCCTTGTCTTGCAATTGGTTCTTTAGTGAATATGCATAGCTTTCCAAGTCGTTTCTGGCTTCGACGCGCTCCTTCAATTTCTTATCATCATCGGCGAACCTTTCCGCATCCTTGATCATCCTTTCGATGTCATCAGGCGTCAATCTGTTCTGATCGTTGGTAATGACAATCTTCTCCCGATTTCCGGTGCCTTTGTCTTCGGCCGACACTTGAAGGATACCATTGGCGTCGATCTCAAACGTAACTTCGATCTGAGGAATTCCTCGAGGTGCTGGTGGGATTCCGGTCAAGTCAAATTTACCCAAAAGATGATTGTCCTTGGTCATCGGGCGCTCACCTTCGTATACCTACATTTGAACACAATTTACATTAAATTTGAACACAAATAAAAACCACAATGTTTATATACCAATTTGATTGACAATGGACCTGGATGGTGACGGTGTGTTGGTTATCACTAGCCGTGGAGAAGATTTGAGATTTCTTTGTGGGGATTACGGTGTTGCGAGGAATCAATTTGGTCATAACACCACCGACAGTTTCAATACCCATGGTCAATGGATTTACGTCCAACAGTACGATAGCATCAGTGTCTTGTTCACCTAAAATATAAACAAATTAGTAAAGGCAAGTGCAAAATCAAAGATATCCCCTTTATCTAGCTAGTCTCAATGTACAGATTGGGGGCAGGATAGTCGTGTAAATACGAGTACAATATAGTAATGTACATATATGTATATAACGTACCACTGAGAACTCCAGCTTGTACGGCAGCTCCGTAAGCGACGGCTTCATCGGGATTGATGCCTCGAGACGGTTCTTTCCCACCAAACAATTCCTTGACCAACTGTTGAACTTTGGGGATACGAGTAGAACCACCGACGAGTACGATTTCATCTACGTCTTTCTTGTTCATATCAGCATCTTCCAATACCTGCAATTTCAAAATCATTAATATACACGTTTAATATTTAGTACTAGTCTAGTAAGCCCGTTGAATATCAACAGAGATAACAAGCTGAGAGAATAGGACTATTTATATAGTGATTATCATGTGCTACGAATTCTATTTACCCAAATACAATTTAGGATATTACCTTTTGGACAGGCTTCAATGTAGATCTGAACAGATCCATGTTCAACTCTTCGAACTTGGCACGGGTGAGAGTTTCCGAGAAGTCGTCTCCTTCGAAGAATGATTCAATTTCGATTCTGACTTGATGACTGGCCGACAAAGCGCGTTTTGCCTTTTCAACCTCACGACGGAGCTTCTGAACGGCGCGGTTGTCCTTTCTGATATCCTTGCCCTTCTTCTTCTTGTACAGCTTGATGAAGTGGTCCATGACGCGCTGATCAAAATCTTCACCACCGAGATGAGTATCACCGTTGGTCGCTACTACTTCAAACACACCATTGTCGATGGTGAGGAGGACACGTCAAAGGTACCACCGCCGAGATCGAATACGAGCACGTTCTTCTCGCCGTCCTTTTGTCGAGACCGTAAGCGATGGCTGCGGCGGTTGGTTCGTTGATGATTCTCATGACGTTAAGGCCAGCGATGACTCCAGCGTCTTTGGTGGCTTGACGTTGAGCGTCATTGAAATAAGCCGGCACTGTTACTACAGCGTGTGTAACCTTTTACCGAGATATGCTTCGGCGGTTTCCTTCATTTTTCCTAATACCATAGCGGAGATTTCTTCTGGGGCGAAGATTTTGTTGCCTTGACCGGTGGCAACCTCGACATGTGGCTTACTGTTCTTTTCAACCACCTGGAAATTAGTGAATTTAACAATAAAAAAAAATAATTATTTGTCATCGTTATTCCAAAGGAATGCAACAATTTTACGTCCATAAAATACGCATTATTATTATTATGGAGTATTGTTTTATTAAAATATTGTGAAAACTCTTTTTTTCATATGGTTACTAATATTTCTTAGATTACATACATAGTACAATACTACTGAGAATACAGTATTTTTGAACAGTTGAGTTTTTTTTAATAACCTTTTTTTTAATAACCTTGAGAGGATTCTGTATCGAACTGTTACAAATCTTTCAAATTACGAAATTAAAATTTACTAAATTTTGAAATTTGAGAAATATCTGCTAAATGAGAAATATATTCAGTTTTTATTCACAAGTGTCAAAAATTTACCTTGAAGGGGAAGAATTTCAAATCGTGCTGAACGGTAGCGTCGGACCATTCCCGACCGATCAAACGTTTAGCGTCGAAGACGGTATTCTCCGGATTGGTCGTAAGTTGATTCTTGGCAGCATCACCGATGAGACGTTCCCCTTCGGCGGTGAAAGCCACATACGATGGAGTAATACGGTTACCCTGATCGTTGGCGATGATTTCAACGCGTCCATTCTTGTACACGCCGACACTGCAATAGAACATGTACGAAATTGTAATGCGATATATCCATGACGAATCACACAATAATGATTCAAGTCGTTGTAAATCTTACCAGGAATAAGTGGTACCGAGATCAATTCCGACGACGGTTCCAATGTCCTTTTCCTTCTCTTTCTTGTCTTCGGCGTAAACCGCCACTGCCAAAAGGTAGAATACACTTGCTAAGCTTAGCCACATTTTAGCGATTTTGTATTCAACGGAGACCAATCTGAAAAATTAAATTTACCAATAAATACACCGAGTCACGAGTACATGATGGAAAAAGTAACGCAATGTTATTAGTGCATTTGTCCCCCTTTAACCAGACAGTTAAAAGCAACAGATGTAAGTCTAAATAAAATATTTCTCAAACTTCCAAGTTGTCGAATGAATAGTACACCAAAATATCTAAGAATTGGGAATCGACAAGTTTTCAGTCGATATGGTCATTCGTCGAGTTTCAACGCAACTGTACAATAGTGTTAGTTACTTTATTCAACAAAAGAACTTTGTAGTATATTAAGAGATATAAAAGTGTATTTGGTGTGTGGCACTAAAAGACTTGTATCGACATTTTACTTGGAATCGGTGTGATTAATCAACGAGTTACACATTTTTAGCTAATTAAGCAAATCGCGAATGTCCAAGAGAAATAAGTGAACTCGAATAATGCCAACTCGGTACTAAGTCAAAAAAAAAAAAAAAACCACATAGCTGGACCAATTCACCATAGTTACAATACAAATCGATAATTACTCCAAACCGAATGACACCATTTAAAGAATTCAGTCTAAAAGACCAACAAGCGTGACGAGAACTCACTACAGATGTGGGTCAAATTTAACATTTTCACAATTAAAACTGAAAATGGTATCAAATTTACTTAATCTACAGAGAATGGTATCAAACTTCACACCAAACCACACAGAAAAGCACCATCGGTCAGTACTAAATTTGGACGAAAATTCAACCAAAAATTTTACTACAACTTAATTTGCACAATTGTATTAAATTTGAAACCATACCACATAAAAGGAATACTAGATACTAGATTTGATCAAATTTACATAAAATTTTCACCAAACGTAGTAACATGCTATTGAGACACATTCCAACCAAAAACTAACTCAATTTTACTAGGACTTTATTTGCACAATTGTATTAAATTTCACATAAAAAAATTTGACCCGTGACTCATGCAGAACAATTTCCAACTTCGAAACCATACCACGCGAAAGGAACAAAAATTTAATCGAACGTGTACGAAATTTTGATCACACTAGGATTGAGGCAAATTTCCATCATAAAAATTACGCGAATCACCGAAATTCCACGCTGCCAATTTTGGCAGAAACTCAAAATTTCGGCAAATTTTTGAATTAGAATCAACAGTGCGAAGGTCCACGCGTCGAATGGACCACTAATTTGATCATAAAAAGTCACACTGACTACAATAAGCGGCGATTTGATCGAAGCGAGTTGGGACACGTCAGCCGCATAGCTCGATAATGGAGGCGACGCGTGTCAACCGCAAACGTAACGGTTCGTGGATATAAAATGAATAGTAGGATAATTCGAGATACACCTGAATACATGAAGTAAAGGTTTGTATACTATTAATTGATCGTTGCGGTTTGAGTTACCTTTGGAGGTGTTCCTGGAATGTGGAGTCAATTAGCCGCGACAAATCTTCCCAACGTGCAGTTCTGTAGTTGAGAGGAAACTGAGCGTTGAGCGAGTGTTCTCTGGTTATTTAGGCGCGCAGGTCACCGTGGACGTTTGTGATTGGTCCGTTTTCCCGCTTGCTTCGAATCCTCGCGCTGTGATTGGTCCACACGTTTTGACCGAGCTAAGTATGCTCGTCGCTGATTGGTGCGTGTGGCACAGTTGGCCGTCGCTGATTGGCCCACGTTCGACGCTCTATGTATTTTCCGTATGCGGATCGTGCACGCTCTCATTTTCGGTCGGAAAAGAGAACGTGTCCGATTTTTATTTGTTATCGAATGTTTTGTTTGTTTTAATTTGTTTCGTTCGTTGACTGTGCAAATGAAAGTTTGATGCACTTTTGAGCTGTGCTTTTTTTATCGCTGGCGATTTGTACAGGTTGACACAAGTTTGGGTTTCTATGCATATGTATGTAGGTGTAAAACAATTTATTTATTTTGCTTAAAAAATACTGCCAGTCGTCAGACGTATGGATGTGAAACGTGGATGCTAAATTTAAGAATTTTGCGCAAGATTCAGTGCACTCAGAAGCATGGAAATATGTATGCTTGGTATATATAACAAAAAGGAATGCATGGGTAAGAAGCATGACAAAGATGGCAGATATAGCGGATCGTGTGAACAAGTTGAAGTGGACGCATAGCGTGAAGAATGGATTGCAGATGGACGCGAAAACTACTGGAATGGTATCCGAGAGGATATGAATGAAAAGCAAGGTAGACCGAGTGGGTGATGGGATAATGTGCGGAGTCAAGTGGATGCAGATCGCTCAAGACAGACGGGAATGGAAAAGGATTGGAGAGGCCTTCGTCCAGCAGTGGATGTTGAACGGATGAAAATGATGATGATTTCTAATGTGGCCTTGCGTGCGATGCCATTTTTGACGGGGTTTTATTTTAAGGATTTGATCTTGGAGGTTGTTTTAATGACCAATTTAAGATTTGGTTTTTTTGTTTTCAGATAAGAAAATAAAATTTATTCCGTAATTTTGTTAAAAATGTAGCTAAAAATATTATCAAAATTATAATATTTAACAGATGATTGCGATTTAACAATAATAAAATATTATGGTTTTTATAATCGGAACGTTCTATTATCTCGCCAGTGTATTATATCTTTCATTCTATGTACACAGGTTCCCAACCTTTTTCGAATAGCGACCCCTTTTTATAAAAGCCAAGTGATACATTTGAAAAAGGCATTTTTAACAAGGTAATTAAAAAAAAAAAACGGAAATAGGTTTTTTAGTATAATGTAATTTTAGCTTATGTTTAGAGACATGTTTATTAATTAACTAATTAATGAAGAGGAAGAGGAAGAAATACGTCAGCCAAGTTCTGATTCTAATGAAAAGATAGGCCAGTGACCGAAATCGTTGTAAAAAGTCTCAAAAGCAAGGAGCTCGACTTGTCGATACTTTGATATTTATGTATGTACATGAGATTTAGATATATTCAATAAATTTATTACCTTTGTAGGAATCCCGATGCATGTGCAATGCACGCACGAGTTGGTACCACACACACGTGTAAACCCATTAAGATTCCTGAAACATATCTGGAGCAGCCACACAAAAGACTGGGGGGCGTGAACCAAATAAAACCACCCTAATTTGTAGCTGTGGGAAAACGCACAAAAAAACAACACTGTCATGAACCGAGAAATTGATTATCGTTTTGGGACCAAAGACGTTGCCGCACTTCACAATAAGCATCCGGATGAACACGTCAAACCCAACAAGGACAAAGGACACTGCAAAGTGAAACCATTAAAACTCTCATTTAAATCTGTGGAATACGCCTAAAACAACACTGTCGCGAACCCATAAAATCATAATCGTTTTGGGAACATAGACATCGTCACGCTTAATACAACAAATTCTGCAAATTGAAACTGTGGGAAAACATAAAACCGATATATTCCCACGGGTTTCTACCCTCTCCATTCGACTCGTCGAAACACAACTGCGCACTGGAGTAGTTTAAATAGGCCACCATCGTCCACAGTCAGGCACTGTTCCTGGGCTCTCTCCGCTGAAGGAAGACCATCACCTGGACTCTCTCCGCTGAAGGAACACTGTTCCTGGACTCTCTCCACTGAAGGAAGACCACCACCTGGACTCCACTGGGCCCTCAACGGGCCACCTCGGAGAAGAACGTCCCCCTGGCACACGAGTCCACATCAGTCGAACTACGCTGCCTCACGACAATCGTAGCACATACCTACGCCTGATCCAGACTCAAGGAACACGTCACAACATCGCACGCCACTACGCACTACTTAATTTCCATACAACTGTGAATCGCTGTACATGCTTCAAAGAATAAATACAAAATACAAAACTCTACTTTGTACAAAAATAGAACGTTTCACACACCTGACCCAGCGTTCCACTAATTGGTAGTGACAACGTCTCTATAACTGGTGACCCTAACGTCTTCTAAACGGGTGACCACATCTATAACTGGTGACCCCGAAGAAAACACGCAACCTTCATGGAGACAGAAGCCACATCTCTATAACCACTAGTTCATCTCTATAACTGGTGACCCTAACGTCTTCTAAACGGGTGACCACATCTATAACTGGTGACCCCGAAGAAAACACGCAACCTTCATGGAGACAGAAGCCACATCTCTATAACCACTAGTTCATCTCTATAACTGGTGACCCTAACGTCTCTATAACTGGTGACCCCGCCGTCTTCTAAACGGGTGACCACATCTATAACTGGTGACCCTGAAGAAAACACGCAACCTTCATGGAAACAGAAGCCACATCTCCATAACCACCAGTTCATCTCTATAACTGGTGACCCGCCGTCTTCATAACTGGTGACCCCGCCGTCTTCTAAACTGGTTACCACGTCTATAACTGGTGACCCCGCCGTCTTCTAAACTGGTGACCACGTCTATAACTGGTGACCCCGCCGTCTTCATAACTGGTGACCCCGCCGTCTTCTAAACTGGTGACCACGTCTATAACTGGTGACCCCGCCGTCTTCTAAACTGGTGACCACGTCTATAACTGGTGACCCCGCCGTCTTCTAAACTGGTGACCACATCTATAACTGGTGACCCCGAAGAAAATACGCAACCTTCATCCCTTCATTAAGAAAGAAACCTCGAATCAAGGAAGACACGCATCCTTCATGAAGACAGACAACTTCTTTGTACAGTAAGCAGCAGCAGCGAACCACAGCAGTACTATCGTTCCACCACCTACAATTGGTGACCTTCACGAACGAATTGACGATCAAGGAGATGAAACAAAACCACACTGGATCTACACGGCACACAAGGACCTTCAACAACAAGGATCTTCAGCACACACAGTACCTGTTACTGTACCTGCAGCCACTTGGGAACAGTCGCAAATCACCGCAGCTCCCGACCGTGCAGCGAGAGAACTCCACAGGCTGCGACGCAACAAACATACATATGTATATGTATACGGAACACACACGTATCTGCACAGCGACACGGGGACCACAGGCGGAAAGTACACCCAGTTCTTTACCTGTAACCTCACGGAAGCTCACCACGCCTTTCACGCTCACAAATGAACATCGCGACGCAACAGCCTATGAACACACGTACCATCAATCCAGTGTCACGAGGTACCATAGATGGAAGCAACGCCACGTTCTTCGTCTACGACCTTATCGAGGATTCTTCACGCCACTCGCGCTCACGAAGACATCCAGCCAAGCCTATCTGCGTACGTTCCATACACGTATCAACATAGCACACGAGGTACCACAGATGGAAGCAACGCCACGTTCTTCGTCTACGACCTCATCGAGGATTCTTCACGCCACTCGCGCTCATGAAGACATCCAGCCAAGCCTATCTGAGTACGTTCCATACACGTATCAACATAGCACACGAGGTACCACAGATGGAAGCAATGCCACGTTCTTCGTCTACGACCTCATCGAGGATTCTTCACGCCATTTGCGCTCACGAAGATATGCACGCCAAGCTCACCGCGTACCAACCAAGTGTACCAACGTAGCAACGAGGAAACTCAGCCCGAAGCAGAGCTCATCTCTTCACCAACGGAAGATTCTTCACGCCATTCGCGCTCACGAAGACATCCACTATTCTTCACGCCTACAGCACCCTCGAAGACAGCAACAACAGCGTTCATCAACACAACGCTACCAGACATCGTGATTCCTCCAACTTTCAAACATCGCTTTCGCTAGGGGGGAACTCTGTAGGAATCCTGATGCATGTGCAATGCACGCACGAGTTGGTACCACACACACGTGTAAACCCATTAAGATTCCCGGAAACATATCTGGAGCAGCCACACAAAAGACTGGGGGCGTGAACCAAATAAAACCACCCTAATTTGTAGCTGTGGAAAACGCACAAAACAACACTGTCATGAACCGAGAAATTGATTATCGTTTTGGGACCAAAGACGTTGCCGCACTTCACAATAAGCATCCGGATGAACACGTCAAACCCAACAAGGACAAAGGACACTGCAAAGTGAAACCATTAAAACTCTCATTTAAATCTGTGGGAATACGCCTAAAAAAACAACACTGTCGCGAACCCATAAAATCATAATCGTTTTGGGAACATAGACATCGTCACGCTTAATACAACAAATTCTGCAAATTGAAACTGTGGGAAAACATAAAACCGATATATTCCCACGGGTTTCTACCCTCTCCATTCGACTCGTCGAAACACAACTGCGCACTGGAGTAGTTTAAAAGGCCACCATCGTCCACAGTCAGGCACTGTTCCTGGGCTCTCTCCGCTGAAGGAAGACCATCACCTGGACTCTCTCCGCTGAAGGAACACTGTTCCTGGACTCTCTCCACTGAAGGAAGAACCTGGACTCCACTGGGCCCTCAACGGGCCACCTCGGAGAAGAACGTCCCCTGGCACACGAGTCCACATCAGTCGAACTACGCTGCCTCACGACAATCGTAGCACATACCTACGCCTGATCCAGACTCAAGGAACACGTCACAACATCGCACGCCACTACGCACACTTAATTTCCATACAACTGTGAATCGCTGTACATGCTTCAAAAAGAATAAATACAAAATACAAAACTCTACTTTGTACAAAAATAGAACGTTTCACACACTGACCCAGCGTTCCACTAATTGGTAGTGACAACGTCTCTATACCTTTTAAATGATTTGTCTATTTTACGATGTTTAAACCAACAAACGAAATATTAGTAAATCGAATTGTTACTGAACGTGTATTGGTCTACTTAGTATTCCCGTTTATTCGAGAAAGGAAATCTTTTTCGTTCATTCACACTTTAAATTTGCATATATTCAATAAACAAACAACACAATCCGTTAATTATGAGAAGCTTATCGAATGGATAGATATTGCACAATATAATATTTGAGATTTACAGTGAATAAACATACCATTCAAAGTAAAAAAAACTTTTATTGATAATAATAATAAAAAAAAAACTTTTTTATAAAATTGTACAAAATGTCGCACCACAACGTACAAACCTACAACCCAAAAATAACAACTACAATAAAATTAAAAGAGAGCATTATTATTTTCAAAATTAGCATGGAACTTAGCCCTCAAAAAATACACAACCATAATTGACTAATAAAAACTATACTTGTGCTATTAAATTGTCATTATAATTCCATTTCACCATTTTTGATCCAATTTAAAACAGTTGGAGTAAAGTACGATATGATGCAATCTGAACCTAAAAAAACACAATGATTATTTATTATTAAACGGTTCAATTTATGATAAAATAAAGTAAAAAAGAATTGAAAAGGAACCTGCACGCCTCATGGATCGCAATATTTCAGTGAGAATAGTTTTCAATTCTCCGGATTCACCGGCTTTCAACAGCATACTGTATTCCCCAGATACCTAAAGTGAGATAAGTCAATTGATAAACATAATATGACATGTATTTTTGTCGCAATTGCTTTAAATGTGAGATATTAGAAAATAGTTTGCAGTACGGAAAAACAAAATGTCGCGATTGGAATGAAGATTTTGACACTTTTGTTGTTAAACACAATAGCTCTTTATCAATAAATTTTAGAAAGTTACGAAAGATTATTTTGAAAATTTAAGAAAACAGAATTGTCACTAACGCAACTGAAGAAGTCATGCATTTCAGTAACCATTTCAGTTACAAAACTTAAGATACTGTAATACAGCTGAACACACAATTCTCTTAAGATAATTAAAATAAATCAAAAGAGAATTAATTTTCCATTTGTTGAAAGAAAATGCAGAATATCTTTGTTACACGCACAACTTTTACAAAATAATGACAGTACTCTCAGTGTTACTAATCTAAAAAGAAATTAGTCAACCACATGAAAATAGAACACTACCAATACTTCGATAAAATAATACGCCATTATAAAACAGCAATATTAATCGCCTTTTCCGCATCTAATGACCCAATAATATACCTGATATATGAACAAAGGATGATTCGGATGCCTGTCTTTAATCTGTCGTACAATATCCAAATAAGGCAATCCCGGTTTCACCATGAGCATGTCGGCTCCCTCATCAACATCTCGGTCCTGTAAGTAACAGTGCATTTACACGAAAAGTGCATTACGCAAATGTAATGAATATATTGAAATTATATATATACAGCAGCACGCATTGCAAGTCCAGAGCTTCCCGGTGGCAATTGGTAACATTTTCTATCGCCGAACTTCGGCGCAGCTTTGGCCGCTTCTCTAAACGGTCCATAAAGCGCCGACGCAAATTTGCAAGAGTACGAAAGCACTGCAATCTTGTTTTGAATGTCGTGACGGAATAGAGTTTCCTTGATGGCTTTCACTCGGTTGTCGTTCATGTCAGACGGTGCGACTATGTGAGCACCTATTGTACAAACAAGTTTAAAGATGTTTGAGTTTGAGACATTCGCAGAGGCGAACCATTCTTAATTCCATTAAAAAACGTTCTCCTGTATCGGGATTTATTTACATGACAATCAAAACAGGATATGATGTAGTTTTAATCAATTTTTTTCCGTCATAAAGGACAGTTGGTAAAACTGGGTGCATATGAAAATATGTTTTATGCATATACATAACTGTACAATTTTATTATTTATAGTAGGAAGCATCTAAGGTAGTTTATTTCAGTCCAAAACTAAATATTGCAACGATTATTGTTATCGAGCACATTGAACCGAGAAAATTAGGTTGCATTATGGAACAATCAAACATCTTACGCGTGTCCAGAACGAGTTTGGGACCGAAGGAAACTACTTTACTGATGCTATCAACCGTAAATGATACATTTGAACTCTTTGGAGACGAGAAAATTGAGAGGCCATCTAATAGAAGTGTATAAAATAATAAATATAAATTCCCCGTAAAAATATTTCCTCACGTTCAATAAAAACGCTCATCTCAGAGGTCATACTCT
The DNA here is from genome assembly GCA_022651745.1 of Parapsyche elsis. NCBI lineage: Eukaryota > Metazoa > Arthropoda > Insecta > Trichoptera > Hydropsychidae > Parapsyche > Parapsyche elsis. The sequence continues at coordinate 43,171 of JAGVSN010000031.1, forward strand.
GAAACTCTTAAAAGACAAATCTAACAAAATTGTCAAATACTTTTTAAATAGAGCGGTTGAAGTTTGGAACCGTTTCCCAAATCAGCTAGTAACTTCTGAAAATACAAATCTCTTTAAAAATCATCTCGACAAGTTTTTGAATACAAAAAATTTATATCAGACGCCTGGGTTCCATCGACTATGCCGCGTCCACATGTATTTTAATTAAATTAATCATCATCATTTTCATACGTTCAACATCCACTGCCTCTCCAATCCTTTTCCATTCCTGTCTGTCTCGAGCAATCTGCATCCACTTGACTCCACACATTCTTCTCAATTCATCAGCCCATCGTCCACTTGGTCTATCTTGCTTTCTTTCACATCCTCTCGGATACCATTCCAGTATTTCTCGCGTCCATCTGCCATCCATTCTTCACGCTATGTGTCCACTTCAACTTTTTCACACGTTCCGCTATATCTGTCACTTTGGTCATACTTCTTACCCATGTATTCCTCTTACGATCTCTTCTTGTTATACCGAACATACATCTTTCCATGCTTCTCTGTGTGCACTGGATCTTACGTAGCATTCTTGAATTTAGCATCCACGTTTCACATCCATACGTCATAACTGGCAGTACGCATTGGTTGTATGACTTATATGACTTATGCATTGAAACTAAAAAAATATTGAACAATACAAATAAAATTGCACCATATCTTATGTTAATTGTCGTTCAAAAACATCCCCTAACTGCCACCCTTCACAGGAGAGCGTTTTGCAATTGAATGAAGGAGGCATATACTAGTTTATTACCAGCTTGAGCATATGCTAGAGCTACTTCAGCAATCCTCAGAACGGATTTGGTATTGTCGAGGTTGCCACTTTCATCGAGTATTCCACAGTGACCATGTTGAGTGTATGGACAGAGGCACACGTCGCAAGCTAGTACCAAGTCCGGAAACCACTCTCGGAGCTTCGGTAGAGCCCGTATTACAGGATTAGATTTAGAGTCTGCATTAGAACCTACGTCGTCCTGGAAATTGATAAGCAAAATTAAACAATCGAAACTCTTCGATTACTCCAAAGAGATTCTGCTTCTGAAGGCGGTGTACTTGATATCAAGCGTTGCTTCTACATTTTCCAGGGAAAGATACTCTTCAGTCGTGAAACGGTTGCCTTCTGGAGTCGGAATAGGAGAGAAAGAACGGACAACGATTTGGTCGGTAGAAAGGAGTGTTTTGCCACAACTATGTACATAAGTAAGATAAATTAGGAAATTCTAACAGGCGACGGTCAATCTGGAAGCTAATAATGATTCAAAGTCAACGAGCTTACAATATCAATGTATTATTTATTTACTTTTGACAATTTATCTGGTACGCCGAATAGAAGAACGTATCGTAGACCATTTTCTACAACTGGCAACAAGGCGTCTTTCAATTGTGATATTCCGTAACGGTAAACGTTAGGCATACTTTGTATAGGTTGTTTGGCATTGTCGTCGTCACTAAAAGTAAAATGGATAAATTAAACTGTTGTAGTGATAAAAAATATACGCGTATCTAAAAGTTTGTACAAATACCAACGTAATGAATACAGGATACATGAAATTATTCGGTGTGAGTTCAACGTTGGATTGTTGTAGCTTTCTTAGAGTCGGATGAAATATACTACTGTGCAGCATATTTTTCGCGTTAAAGTTTGTTGCCATCTGAAATCAATATATCAAATCAAATTAATAAAATTTTCTGTAGATCTTACGGCAATTCTCTCCTTCCTAGTTCTTCAATATGGGAAACTTCTTTAAATATCATCGTACAAGATCGTTCGATAGCAATCGATCTTAGCTCATTCCCACTTCTTCAACCCAAATTATGCTTCGTAAGCCTGCTATAATCTAAGTCGTAAAATAAAGTACATACTTCAATAAACTGTAAGATTCCACACTATGCAATGATCCCGCTTCTCCTAAAATCTTAAACGTACAATAATCAATTGTATACACGTGATATTGATACATTTTACACAAACTTAATTAAACAATATCTCAAAAGTTGAATGTGTATGTGTTAAATGTTGTTTGAAAAATTATGTTTCAGTGGGATTATATAGCTATTGGATCGTTACGTGAGTTAAAATCTTAAGCTAAAGAAGATATTTGTTAAAAGTTATCCAAATGCTTTTCATGGTTAATATGACAGTGCATAGGTTATTTTGAAACTCACATGTTTGATAATTTATTTAATGAGTAATATCGTAATTTCTTTGGCATACAGTAAATTTTTAGGGGAAATGCGATACAAAATTAAAATATGTTTAAGTACCTTTGAAAATTCTAAATGATCAAGTGAATTAAACCGGTTGTATAGAACTGTCAAATGAACTGTCAGTTGTTCGCAAATTCGCACGTATTCAAATCAGGTGCTGCCATATGTAAATATTTCATTTAGTATGCCACGTGTAAAAAAAAAAAAAATTTAATCAAATATGACATTTTCACCTATTCAGTGACTGTTTAGTGTCTATATTATTTGCAATAGAATCATTAAAATTGTCGAGGCGATTTTGAAATGACGAATTTAAATTTTGATGAGAATTTCATTGTACGAATTTTCAATGCAATAGTGGGTGCTCGGTGAAACGATGGGCTGGGGTTGGCATCACTATCTCCCTGACGGTTGGCAACCCTGGTACCGGCGACCGAGTATTCACAGGTCACAGGTCACTCCCACTCGATATCCGTCACTCACACAATAAAGACTACCAAAGCGTCCACTGCGTGTTTCAACATCAGCCTTTCCCCTCGCACTCCACACAATAATTGACAACGTAAAAACATTTTGGAAAAGTTTCAGAGGCAGTAATGTTGGACTATTCAGCATAGGTTCAAACCGGTTCGAGTAAACCGTTTTAAACATTTCTGACATTTTAAAACATTTTAAACCGGTTCTGTTTTGATGCAATAGCAAGGTCCGACGTTTACTTTTCCAAAGCAGTTTAGATACCTATTAATTGTCTTTCGTTTTCATATTTTTTTATAAGCGAAGGTTAACAATTCGACTACCAATGGTTGTGTCTAAAAATGGCGGCCATTTGCGGGGTAATATTTTTAAGAAATAGTTTCAACGTTTTTCCAAACAATGTGTAAATATGTAGACGTTTGTCCGTTTTTCGTGGTTCGCGTCGGTCATAGGTTCTCAAACTTTTTGGCTCTACGCCCCCTTTTCAAAGATATTTTTTTTCGTGCCCCCGCTAAAAAAAACTCTTGAAAAACCTTAATAATAAAATTGTAAGCGTAGGTGTGGCTGTAATTTTTTAATTTCACCGTGTAGCACCATGTAAATTTTTATTTATGTAGCTACTGTGTGTGATATATAAATATATATGATAATAATATAAAAAAATAAACTGATGCCCAAGACCGGAAAAGATGGCGTGATGCTCTCTCGATAGCAAGGGCTCTTATAGGGCCATTAGCCTTTTTTTTAGTTTTTAGAAATAACAAAAATTTATTAATAAACACACTATTATTAGTAATTAATATCAATCAAATCAGTAATATTTAAAAATAATCACTAATGAGAAGGATAAGCCTGGTGTTGTGCTATCAATTTGTCTATGTATATTATATATTAGGCTCTATTTTTGTCAGCAGCCCTTAAATCTCCGCGGTTAACTATTTGCAGTCGGTTCCTTTTTTTAGTAAAAAAACTGAATAGGACGACGGAAATGCAATTAACAATTTTCTTGCCACAGCCCATAGTCCAGGATAAAGTATGGGTATCTGCTTTTGCAACCACTACTCCTGGTACCCATTTTCAAAGTTCAATTTTAATTCATCGTTTGTCGATATATCAATTAATTCCTCTTGTAATTGCAATTCTGATTCTTCAGTAGTTGAGAATGGGTCTAAAACCCAATCGGGAATCTTCAAAGACCCTGACCCTAATCCGCAACAAACATCTCTGAAAAATGTACAAATCCTCCAAATATTGACAATAAATCATCATCACGCTTTTCCACCGAGGAAAAATTGACCAGATGGACCGGGACTAGCCTTGCCCCCCAAGATTCCTCCAGTGCCCATAGCGCCCACTGATAAAATACACTACACTGCAGTTCCTACAGTTTATAGTGTAGGTCCTACACTATACATGATACAATTTTATTTAGGCAGCCAAGCGTGAGCCTCCAGAGACGTTATTTATCATGCAGCTTATCTGTTTATTTTAAACCAGGTGTGTAAAAAAAAAAAAAGGAACAAAAGTTCATCTCCCCACGAAGACAAACACTGCATACTCTCTTATTAAGAAGAAACAGACTGTACATAGCCGGTGGCCAGATCTTAGAATTTGTCAGTATTTGAGATGATTCTAACATTGTTCCTTGCCATGTATGTACATATGTATGTTCCTTAAGAAAGCAACGCAACTATCGATGGATAGTTGAAGAGCGACCGAATCAATACAAATGCACAATGATCAGGATTACAGTAGGGGTGGGGACAGTGGCGTAACTACTATGTAGCGGGGGTAAGCAATGCTTACGGGCCCACGGAGAGGGGGGGCCCTAAATCTTATGCCAATTTTTATTTTAAATAATGAAATTTTGTTATTGTTCACAAAGAAATAGTGGTATCGAAATAGAATATAGCGCTTAAAAATTTGAAACCATTAAATGAGTTCACATAGCTTATGAGCTTATGACACAATTCTCCATTTGAAGTTGATTATCATCGAGTCATAAAATATTAGAGCATGAGTCACTGACTGTAGTCAGTGTTTTATATTATAAAATTAAAGGCCCCTATAGACTTTCAGTCTTTTTAGAATGATTTTTATTCCATAATTATTTAACTTGACGATTTCATAAATTTTTACGTTAAATTTCAAACAGTGACAGACTTTACGGTCGAGATGGCCAGAGTAAAATTTGCACATATACGTGTAACGATTTTAACTACGTTTTCTAAATCGAAACAGTAATCGTTACAAAAACTGAACGTCTGGAGGGTTCTTTTTAATTTTTTTGCGAAAACAATACTTTTCCAGTATTCGTGTAGTCACCATCGCATTGTTATCTGAGTAACCGTGTTTCGTTTATGTTCATATCAATATGAAAATTCATATCGAAATTTGCACAAACTATTTCTAATAATATTCTTAGTGAAATGGAGGGTTCAAAACAAGTGATGAGTGGGGCACAAAAAAGTAAAAACCATTAAAAATTGACTAAACTTGATCAGTTTATAACTGTTCATAAATTAGAAGTTAAAAAATTAACAAAAAAGTGGCAGTGATTTTCAAATCAAACGACAAAGAAACGTTAAACGACATTTTGATGAATTAACTTCAGGTTATCGATTGGACAACAGAGAACATCTATTCAGAGTTAATGTTTTTACTATGTAATCGACAAAATAACTGTTCAAATTAAGGCGCGTTTTGCGGGAATGCAGGTACTGAAAAACTATTTTGGTTTTCTTGAACCTAGGAAAATTATTAATATAGGTACCGGAAACGGATATTCCAGACCATTGTTCGAATCTCAGAAAAAAATATCCAGAAGTTTTCTCAGATCAATTCGAATCTCAATTTACTCGTGTACTTTTATTAATAAAGAAAGATCTTTCTGAAACAATGACCATAAGGCAATTTTCAGAATTACTTATTACCAAGTAGTACAATTGCTTAGAGAGTGATTTTACAGAAGTATATACCGCATTCATATTATTTTTTTACTCTTCCGGTAAAACTGTGACTAGTGTAGAAAGAACATTCAATAAATTAAAAATAATTAAAGAGTACAAAAGAAATTCGATCGGTCAAACCAGACTCAACGAACTACATATATTTGCTTACAATTGAGCACAAGGAAGCAGCCAAAATGGACCTCAAACAACTAAATCATTTTTTTTGCAAACAGTGGCTCGATGGAAGAAATTTTAAAATTGGTAAGTTAAATTAAGAAAATTATATTATGTACCTACATACATATTAACAATAATTATATTTATAGTAATACTGCGTTGCGAAGGCAAAAATTTTGTATTTCGATTTAAAAATTCGAGGGGGGGGGGGGGCCTTGATGATTTTTTGCTTACGGGCCCAAAATTCCTAGTTACGCCACTGGGTGGGGAGTAGGTTTATTTTAGCATCGAGCTCGCGCGTTCCGAATATGATTGATTCGCTATCGAGGGAGATGCATTCGAGAGCAGGGGTGTACTAGGCTGGGTGGGTGGGCGGGTGGCAGTAGGAGGTCACACTTTTCAGGGGTGTGAGTAGAGGAGTAGACGAGTAGACGAGTAGACGAGTAGGAGAGTAGGAGAGTAGGAGAGTAGGAGAGTAGGCGGCCAAGCAGTTGAGAGGCATTATCGATAGGCGGATTTTAGTGAACGGGCGTGGTCGCAGCTCGCAATGGGCGTTGGATATTTTTTGGTTTTCATCGCGATGGGGGCGCTGGGTACATTAGTGACCCTCGCTTTCCACACCGTTGTATATCAGCCGACCCTCATGGGTCAATTTTGCCATAGACTGTGCGGACCCATCTCCCAATTCGACCAGGTCGGTATTTTTTTCCCCCCTTGCATCATCGCAATTGTCGCTTTTTAGTTTTCTTTTTTTTTTCCCCACCACATTTTCAGACGGGCGAACAAAAGAAATCGTTCGTAGCGAACATATGGTTGATTGGTCGGTGCATAAACGATTGCCCCCTTTTTCATTGCAAACGCATGCGCCCTGTGCTTACGTTATGGTTATTACATTGTTTGAATTATTTATTATTCTTTTGTTTTTAAATTCAATTTCAGCGATTTCGATCGGAGCTTTTAAACTTTGCGATCGATATACGTGAATATGATAAGATAACAAATCAGACCTTTTTTTTCAGATTTACCTATCAATACGTGATATGAAACGAATTTACTTTTGTATTGCTTTGTTTGTTTTTAATTTTACATTATTCATTAGTAGGCGTACCGTATTGTTTTTTTTTTCCTAAAACTGAGACATTTTTATTCAAAGAATTTTTTTTTAATTGTGACATAATTCACAGTATCAACTCAAAAAAAAACGCATTTTTCAGGAACGACGAAAAACTTCGCTATAAGTGATCGGAATTTACTGTTTTTTTTTTTAATGAAGAATATTATTAAAGAATAATATTAAAAAAGATATTAATAATATTAAATAATAATATTAATAATAATATTAATAATATTAATAATATTAATTAATATTAATAATATATTAATAATAATAATATTAAATAATTTAATAATAATATTAAAAGATATTAATATTATTAAAGAATAATATTAAAGAAAGTTCAGATTAAAACATTTAATTTTGTTTTGTTGGTTCATGCAGCTTCGCTTGTAGAATCCGAATAAATGATTAACTAAAAAATCTAAATTTTTGAGTTGATACTGTTTTGATCTAGGTGTGCGAATTATGTGCATACATATGTACCTATATGTATTTCAGAAATGCGCCATAGGTGAAATTTTTTTTTGTCTTCTCAATTATTTTAGCAGTGTTTAGCGTGGTAGTTCCGTCTTTGTTGGACAACCGTCTGTCTCCAACGGAAAGGCCAATTATATTCGTTGGAGGGGGCGGGTGGCCTTATGTGAGGGTCTCGAGGAGAAATAAGTTGGAGGTGTTCTCCTCAAGGCGGCTTATATGCATAAGAACATTTTGCACGTAAAATTTGCATGGAAATCATCAGATTTTTTTTATTGCAAAACAGAACACATCGTTTGTAAAAATTTGTGAAAAAAAGTAAAATTTGCTAATTTCTTCCTTTAAAAATTTGAAAATTCCTTCAACCAGCACAGACAGTTAACTCGTTTCTCATAGTCAAAATTATAAAAAATAAATTAATATTATCCATTAGTATGTACATACATATTATATGGAATTGATTAAATTTTAATTTTTATTTGACTTTTATTCAATCCTACAAATTCAAATGATTCAATATACGTATGTACTTATTTATTAAACAGGGAGCAGTACTACAATGCGAGCGAGGATGCAGCTTCCAGAGAGTCGACACAAAGATCAAGCGCTCGTACGATAAATTGGTCTACTTGAACATAACCAAAGATCAATGCTACAGACGTAAGTTCAACTACAATACAAAAACAATATTAATAACAAAAACCAACACTAAAAACTCACTCCTTTTGTATGTATAGTATGTACGGAAACTTTCGACGAAACCGATCCTAAACTTAATTGCTTCCGGGGATGCTCTAAAATGCTCAAGTTCCAAAAGGCGATTTGGCTCTATTTAGAACAAGGTATATACATCACATCAGTTATACACTGTGCAAAATATGAGCGTTCATACTATATTTGAATTTATAATGTTTCAGACGACGTCGAAAGCGTTTTGGAAGTTGAAGTTAGCCTCGTGTCCGATCCAGCACTGTGGAAACAAAACACTGGATATTACAGCGTGTATAAATTACCACAGACCGTCATAAGGACTATGCCGCTACAGCCTGACGTAATTAAGATTATTATTAATTCACCCTGATATTGAACCACCCGAACCTACTGATACATTTCACAATGCCCTCTTTTGAAGGGTGTACATAAAACTGCAGTTTGAGTTTGAGCGTGGGTTAAAAAGGGACAAAAACTGTCTTCGTTGACATTGGTGCAATTGGTATCACTTTTTAACACGCAATTAGTGGAAACAGATACCCAATTGTTAAAACAATTTTATTATTAGTTGTGCTTGAGCCATTGTTCGCGCACTCAAATTCTACCTCCTGGGGTGTGTGGAAATGAATTTTGAATGATCATTTTCAGCCGTTCACCATCCATTGCTGATTGAAGGCCTCTCCAATCCGCTTCCATTCCTGTCTGTCTTGAGCAATCTGCATCCACTTGATTCCACACATTCTTCTCAATCCATCAGTCCACTCGGTCTATCCTGCTTTCTTTCACATCCTCTCGGATACCATTCCAGTATTTCTCGCGTCTATCTGCCATCCATTCTTCACGCTATACGTCCAATTCAACTTTTTCATACGTTTCGCTATATCTCCCACTTTGGTCATACATACATACTTCTAAATTGGTACTGAAATGTACGACTGCTACTACAGTTGCGTCAGTGACGTTTCTGTATTCTTAAATTATTATTTGCCTTCAAGACAACCTTTCTACAATAATTCATCATCATTTTCAGCCATTGGATGGCTGTTGGATGAAGGCCTCTCCAATCCTCTTCCATTCCTGTCTGTCTTCAGCAATCTGCATCCATTTGACTCCACACATTCATCTTAATTAATCAGCGCATCGTCCACTCGGTCTACCGTGCTTTCTTTCACATCCTCTTGGATACCATTCCAGTATTTCTCGCGTCCATCCATTGTGTCCAGCCCATTGCTAGTTTGCTACTTCAACTTTTTCACACGTTCCGCTATATCTGCCACCTTGGTCACCCTTCTTACCCATGTATTCCTCTTACGATATCTTCTCGTTTTACCGAGCATACATCTTTCCATGCTTCTCTGTGTGCACTGAATAGTGCTACTAATTCTCGAGCTCTAATCATATCTAATCTTGTTTGATGTGCAGCCACACCCTTCAACTCTCACCCCTAGAATGATGTAGAATATTTATGCCACCATGCATTTGATACTAAATTTTTCATGTTTTCCTATAGATAGTAGAAGAAGTTGACAAGAACTGGTCTCCGTGCACCACGCAAAGAGCTGATATACCACTTTGGATCGTCGCCGTGATCGCCATAGCTCTGACCATATTCACATTGTATGTCTCGTTCATATTGCCATCTCGCAACGATGAGGAAACTGTTCTCAGGAATTTAATTCAAGAGGATTACATGTACGAGGGTGAAGATCTTCGCAAAGAGCTAGATTTACTTTACCGCGGTAACGGGGGTAAGAAGGAAGCTGCCGACAATATGGTGATCGATTTGAATCTGATGACTCTGAACGAGTTCCTCACCGAAGACTATCACGCCAACGTTGTACCACCGCCAAAGTACACTTTGCTCCCCGTCGCCGAGGAACACTGCGATGCTTAAATTTAATTTACTACATTAGATATACCCGCCCGTTTCAATCATGAGGTTGTAATTCATTCTTCTGAATGTAGCGCTAAAAATATTACATTATAAGTGTTTCACCCCCATTAAGTTTGAATATATAAGTTGTAACGATTTTGTTGACCTGTAAAAAATAATACACACACATTATCAAATTATTAACATAATCTGCTATATTTTATGTATAATGTAGAATGATACTCAAAGTTGTAAAGGACGGGTATTGATGAGCGAGAAAATGTTATATCAAAGTTGCAAACTAGAAAAACCCAATGAAAAATATATATTCTACATACAACGGAGTTAAACACCCGTAACCATTAACTGCTAGAGGTGGAGCTTAAAAGGACAGAGCGTAACTGTTTGCTCTCTGCACATTTATATTAAAGCACTTATGGTTGTGGGGACGTCACCAAAAGAGGTGCGGAAGAAATCATAATGGCCATGTACATATATGTATAGTGCCGTGTTACACATGCTACGAGTCTTGAGTCTAGAGGTAGCTTGTAATGCTACATGTAAGTTATATAACGAAGGGTCCATTTTCAAAGAAGTATAGAAGTTTCAAAGATGTGCAATAAGTCCACTACTACAACAAATATGTATTGCACTATATGTACATATAAAGGTATATACCTGGTCATGTAGAGTTTCAGAATTCAGCAACCTTTCCATGCAAAAAGTGCTAATAAATAATCATCAATAGAAAAGTGAAGTGAGCGTAAAGCAATTTGGCTCTGTAATTCTTTAAATCCCACCTCGAGACATTTTTGGTTACAGATTGTGTACTCTGGTCTACAAGTATGGTGACCAAATTCATAATAAAAATGACCGATTGAATGAAACTGCTGCGAAACGGACTACGTCTTCTCGTTCATCAAAAAACACCGGCCTTTATTAAAATAATAATATTCAATGTATTATATTAATGTCAAAAACTATTTCATCGTATAATCAATGTGATAAATAATAATTAATTTTACTTTTTAGTTCTTTATATTGAGACGGTAATATTTTACAATGCTCAAAAACATGTAAATTTACCGCCACTTCATAAAAAAAAACCCATGTGATAATGATAACATAAAAATGAAATTTTGCCATAAATGTATAATTATTATTGTATATCGTTGTTATGATGATAGCCTAGTCGTTACGAATAAGGTTGTGCTTTACAATTTTACTTTTATCCTTAAATGATCGTTTAATCCATGAATCAATTTTAACTTTGTGTTGTTATGAATATCGAATACAATCATTGAAATAAATAAAACGTGATTAAAAATTAAAATGAAACAATTTTTATTTCGATCCTTATTTTATTTTTAGAACAAATCACAAATCAAAATGTGGTTTTATTGCAAAATTTTACATTATTAAATTTATGCTACAGGCAGAGTGCAAAATTTACTACGATTCGGACAGCTAAATTTGTTTGTTTCATTACGCGTTTCACACTTTACCTGTATTTTATTCGCACTTTGCCTGCATTTATAAACACTTGCATACAAATGAGACTAAAACTAATTTTAAATAATCGAACATGCACATCGTCGACATTTTAATACTAAAACAATTACTTCATACTTATATTTATTTTTTATGCAATAATAAAATCATACCGTCTGCTTAAAAGAAAAGGAACGTATCAAAATCTATCTAATATAAATAATAAATCATACAAGGTGGACATAAATAAACAATCTGTTTTAAAAAATTTACATCTAATAAATTGATCTATCGTTTTTTTTTTTATGTCCCACTTGTATACATACATACATCATCGGACAAGGACACGTTAAGAGGCCTCGTCACATTTAGCATTTCACAAGTTGTGATAACATATTGAATACATTGCGTCGGTTTTATAAATATATCTATTTAATGTCGTTACACATAGCACATTGTTATGTCGTCTTTTCTGGATTGCAATTTGACGACGTGACGGTATATCTTCAATGCGGGTCCCAACGGTAGTCCCAAACAGGTTATCACATCGTTTCTACGCATCATCAACAATGACTTTCCATCGATTTCCTGGAAAAAGACACGGATAAAGTAAAAAAAAACCAATTTCGCACAAATTAATCAAACGTAATACAAGAAGACTGAAACAAATCAGAACGAGCTCCCGTCAACAAAGTTATTTGATAGAACTAAAACCTAAGTCAGTAAAATATAAAAAAATAACTAAATTACTAGTTTGAACGATGTCTGTTGGGCCTTACTTTAAGCATTGTTGAAATCGTAGCCCGAGTTACTTACCGTTACTGCGAACTCTGCTTTATGTTAATAGTATAAACAGCTGTCTGTTTGTTTGTTTGACGGATGTAAAAACGCATTATTGACCTTGATACGTTGTTAATAATAAAACTTCTTTAGTTTTTTCGTTGAAAATTTGAATATTGTTTTATAATCGTTATTTCAATAGATAGTCACTGCCCGTTGATGGTGTCATCAGATGGTTATCATATATGTATGTACATGTTACAGTTAAAGTGTATACTTAGTTAATGTATACATTGTTTAGCTTAGCCAGTTACAGTATACATGGGAGAATGAATGTCAATGCGTACGTTAACCACACAGACGTAGTTAAATCTTCTAAACAAATCAATATCAATATGTTGTATCAATATAAAAAATTATGAATTATCTCATGTAGAAATTAATAAATGAAACATGTTTCAGATGCCAGTCATCCTGCAACTGAGATAGGGATGACTGTGAGAATAAAGATTCCGGAAGTAGATAGCTTTTGCAAAAATAATAGAGGTTCGTGTGTGAAGAACAAACTTTTGTGCAATTCGAGTATGCCGTGCTGCAATAGATAGCTTTCTCAATAAGCTTACTTAGTTTGTCAAAATAAGTAAGTATTCCATAAAATGAACGACGTTTTACTAGCGCTTGTCTGTGAGTTTTTATACTTACTAGTTAATTCATACATTGACGAGATTTAACACTTTAACTGTGACATATATACATATGTATATATACAATTTATTTACCTAAATCTGTATATATACTCCAGGTAGTTGAAAAACGCGAGCGTTTTGCAGCTACCCAACTAGCCGGCTAACCAGACAGGCAGACCCTTGCCCTATTATTTATAGTAATATATTTTTTATTTTTAATGAAAATTTGAACAACGTGTGAAAAAGTTGAAGTGGACACATAGCGAGAAGAATGGATGGCTGATGGACGCGAGAAATGCTGAAATAGTATCCGAGAGGATGTGAAAGAAAGCAAGGTAGATCGAGTTAACTGGACGCAGATTGCTCAAGACAGACAGGAATGGAAGAGGATTGGAGAGGCCTTCATCCAGCAGTGGATGGTGAACGGCTGAAAATGATGACGATGAATGAAAATTTGAATTGTTTTTTTTTTCCGAAACCTAGTCACACACGCTGATCATCAACGGGCAATGCATCTATACTTATAGTCGAAATATGTTTGGACAATTTGATGCCATTTTTAACGGTTTATGAACTATGAATAAAAAATGGAAAACATGAAGGCTTTGTTAACAAGAGAGCGTTTCGAAATGTGTCAATCGGAGTGGTGCGCCACCATACATACCTGTTCTTTAAAGACGTGAGCCAGTTCCGGAAAATATGAAGAGAAATACTTGAAAACATCACCAAACGACCACACCTGAGCGTCGGGTATCGAAGCGTCAATAGACGTGTCCTCTTTGTAGAAAGGATGCCTTTGGAATATATTGTTATTGTCGAACTTATTCAAATCGTAGTTTGGCAAGAATATCGACTCTTTTTCACCGTTTTTATTATTCACATCGTTCGTCGAATTGCACTCGGTTTCCTTTCGCCTCTTACGCCGCACAGTCTTCTCATCTTGTTTACCATTGTCTTGGACGTCGTCGCTCTGCTTCCAATCGTAAACGGTGCGCCGTTCCGGTGACACGAGCTTCCTCGTGTAGTCCCACTTGGAACTATCACGATAGATCGGCACGAACAGGGAATTCTCGTCGTTGGTCTTTAAACTTTTCTTGCCGATCTTCTCGTCGCTGTCGCCGCTCTTCACCGATGATTTATCTCGCCGCCTGTCGAGCGTCCGATTAATCGAGTCCGATCTGTCGGAAAGTTTGGAGCTGCAGTCAGAGCCGGGCATCTTCTCTATGTAGTTTGTGTCCATGTTCTGGCCCGACGTTTTGGTCTCTTGGCAGTTCTTGCACTCCCATTGGTTCCACGCCTTCATGCTTTCCGGTATCGGTGGTACATGACATAGCGCGTGGTAGGCGTCGGCGCAAACGCTGCAGACGGTCAAAATACCCTGAAAATTAAATGGTACACGGTGTTATAACGGAATGATTCAATGTGTACGCTATTCAGAATGGATGAATTTAACCATTTCTTGTTAGTATAGTGGGAAAAGTAGCTTAAAACGTTATCGGTGCATTGACTGTGCTTCCGTTGGCGCTTCCGGCAAAGTAGATATTTGTTATAACTGCAAAACATATTATATATATATATATATATATAATGGTCCAATTCCGTCTGTCTGTCTGCTGATAACGCCTGCCGAGGTAAATGACTAAAAGACACGAACCGACCGCGCGCGAGTGGGATTTGAACCCGTGATCACCAGGTTGGAATGAATCGTGCTAACACTTTCATCCAACAGAGGCGATGACGAGCCTGCTACAATTTGACACAATTAATTCTCAGTAGGTTCGCGACTTTGCTAAATTGTTACGTAATCAATTATTGAGCTGGGTATCAATCCCACGTTTCACGTTGCCGAAAGCTGGTGACTTACCGATGAGCTTTCGCCTCTACATTAAACTGTGCTGCAATTAGCAATATAAAATGTTCAATATGAAGTTGACCTTTGATAACAAATCAATTTTTAACTATCAAAGAAAATGCTAAATGAAAAATGACTATTGGTTAGACCACCATAGCCTCGAATCAATTGTTGTATTATAACTATGCAAAAACTTACTATTAAATATTATTTTTTTTATTATTAGAAATAAATACTAAGCTCAGTATTTTATTCATTTGTCAAGTTTGAAGTATGCATTACTATATATAGTAGCGCAAGGGGGTCTGCCTCATACTCACACACAGAAACACTCACAGTATGGGTGATGAGAAACCGCTCCGTTGATATTCAACAGGCTTACACTAGTGCAGTTATAATAAACATATGTAGAGGTAGGTATTTGTTTTAGCTAACTCAGTGGTATCTTGAGCGAAGGTCCAAATCATTGTTAGTTCTCTCATAAAATTCCGGAAGTTAATGGGAAATCACTGGAGAGCATCTTTCCCTAGTAACTTCACTACGATGGTAAAATGTTTGTCTGATAGTGAAGAGGCAACGTTTGATATTTAATTATATCTAAACATTGAACTCACGAACTGAGAATATTGCTATAGCTTGTATCAGAATTAGTCAATTTTTATGAGTCAATGTGCATTCTCAATACACAGTGTGGCAATTTTGTACTGCACAATGACTAATACCTAAAAACTAAATGTGTTAATTTCACTACACATTTGGATAAATTCGACCATTGCAAATAGCGGATACAATACGTCTGTGGCTTAGTTCTACAGTTTAAAAAGTCAAAAGCAAAATTGGCCCTTCAACATTTTAAAACTCCTAAATTGAAGATCTTTTACATATGGCTTGCTAGTTAGTTAATACATATAATGAAAATACGTTAGAGCATTGAGAACAAAGCCACAGATATAAACAATATGCAAATAGTTATTTACAGCATCGGTAGTTTCTATGCAAACGACACAGGTTTTACAATGAGGACATTGCCAAGTGTTATCGGGCCGCAGTCGTAGCATTCCATCACCTTGAAGACACGGCGGATGAGCTGAAACATACAAACATTTCAGTTATAATAAAAATAGTACAATACTATAATTCGTTTACGATGTGATTATTGTTGTTGTTGTTATCAAACATTTATATTTATATAAAATGAAGTATGAAACTAGGATGGAGCGCTTTTGGAAGAATAAACATAGTTTTTAAATCCAACATAAGAGGGATATGCTTAAAAAATAAGTCACACGACCAATGCGTGCTGCCGGTTATGACGTATGGATATGAAACGTGGATGCTGAATTCAAGAATGTTACATAAGATCCAGTGCACACACAGAAGCATGGAAAGATGTATGCTTGGTATAACAAGAGATTGGGCTGGACACATAGCGAGAAGAATGGATGGCAGATGCAAGCGAGATATACTGGAATGATATCCGAGAGGATGTGAAAGAAAGCAAGGTAGACTGAGTGGAAGATGGGCTGATGAATTGAGAAGCATGTGTGGAGTCAAATGGATGCAGATATCTCAAGACAGACAGGAATGGAAGAAGATTGGAGAGGCTTTCATCCAACAGTGGATGGTGAATGGCTGAAAATGGGGAAAGGACAAAGAAACGAAGGATATAGAAGCAGAAGAAGTTGAAATGGAGTTGAAATTGTTATCTCGAAAAATTGAAGAAAGTAGTGGATATATAACAACAACCTAGAGGAACTCTTTCCAAATATACTAATAGCACTGAGAATACTTCTGACTTTGCCAGTTTCAGTTGCTAAGGGAGAGAGAACCTTTTCAAAGTTAAAACAAATCAAGAATTATTTTTGATCTACAATGAGTGAAGAAAAATTAAATGGTTTGGCAATTATATCGATTAAAAATAATACTGCTCAATCCCTTAATATCTAATTTTGCTAAAATGAAAGCCAGACGAAAACATTTTAGTACAAGTTAAATAAATGTACGATTTTGGTTCTTTCTTTAATTATTATCATCTTTTTTTTTTTTGTTAAAAACGGAATTTGCGGAACGACCCTGCATATATGTATATAGAAAGAGGACGATATGAACTTTAAAATAATTTTTTTTAATCACCGTAGCATTATTAGCGTTAGGAGATATAAACTGTTGAAAACAACCCCAGTTTTTCAATGCCTGTAAGTATTATCTGTATACCTTTATTACTGCAGTCTCTACAACCGACAAGTTTCTCCGAATTGTCTTTAGGACTACGATACTGTCGACACACTGAACACACACCGCCTGTATTCTTATTATTCGTCTCTATAATGAACGAGTGGCTATCGTTCGTCTCGTCCTCGTTGCTCGACTCTTGGCTCTCCGACTTAGACTTTTGCCTGTACGAGCCTTTAGTGCAACTTTGCTTCTTGATCGTCGTCTTGTTCAACGAACCCACGGGACGACCCCGCTTCCTCTTCGGCAAGTGGTTCTCCGACGGGTCGAAGACTTTCTTGGCCCGTTTACGTCGCTCGCCCACGCGTATCCCCATGCCTCGTTTAGTATCCGTTTTGGCCGTCGTCAGCAAGATTTTCTTCAGAACGGACGATTTCTTCTTACCGAGTTTGTCTTTGAGACGATGCGGTGATGATGCGGCTGACGAGTTGTTGGACGAAGTCATCTGATTATTAAAACAAAATCAAAAATTCAATATATGATTACAATTTGAATTCAGCGGTGGTGTACATACTTTATATCAAACTTTTCCTATTCACTATTTGACATATTTACATGTGTCATTGTGAAGTAACTAGAGAAAGATACTCTTCAGTGGTGAAACCATTATCAAACTAAAAACAAATGGTTCAAGAGAGTCAATTTCAAGTATTATGTACACAATGTGGCAATGCATTATCCATTTGGATACATCTCGTTACACACAACCATACAGATACAGGTCTTCCGGGTTAGGGGATGTATCATATTTCAATCAAAATAGGATATGATACAGTTTTAAATCTTTTTTTTTTCAAACATAAAGGTGCAACTGAAAATTACAATATTTACCCATTCAAATTTATTATTTATGGTAGATAGCATCGATATGGTGCAATTTTTCAGTTTAAAAACTAGTCCCCAATGCATAAGATGTCTGATTGTTGCATCACGTAAGCTAACTTTCTCTGTGGAACGAAAATTTGAATTTGACACTAGCGGTTAAACAGTCAAAGCTCATAAGTACTGTGCGTATTATGTAATTATATTCGTAAAGTACACCAATCCCTCGCTTTAAGGATGCTTTTCGCTATAACAGAATTGAAAAATTAATCTACAAATTCAATATTTTAATAAAATTAATGTTTTCGTATTTGTATGAAAAAATTTCGATTTACGTACAACTTTTGAGGAACGTATTAATTCCGTAAATTGAGGGATTAGTGTATTGGAAATCTTTAAATCTTTTGTAGTCAACTTCGATGTGCTTAACGACAATAAGGATTCCTAGAATTATCCAGGATGAGTTTCAGACTGAAGGGAACTACCTTACTGATGCTATCTACCATAAATAATAAATTTGCATAGTTTGTAAGATTTTCACCTTTCATTTGATTGTGATGCAATACAATAATTAAAACTGCATCACATCCTCTTTTGACTGTCGTGTAAATACTTAAATACATCCTCTAACCCAGCGGTTCCCAACCAGTGTGTCGCGAAATATTTGACCATAATAATGTATTGAAAACTAAAATACATAAAGATATCGTCTGGTGTTCCGAGCTAGCCTACCTCGCTGATATATTTAATAGTCCTAATTTGTTAAACTCTAGCATGCAAACCCGAAAATAAACAATATTATCAGCCAGTGACAAATTGAATAGTTTTTCAAAAAAAATAAATTGTCTTGTGGGTGTAGGCTATACAGAAAGATGAATCGTCAATATTTCCATTCACAATGAAGTTTTCAACCGAGTTGGACATAAATCAAAAGATGAATTTGAAGAAAAGTATAATTGAGCACTTGCAGTGTCTTCATGAAGGTTTGGAGAAGTACTTTCCATCTATTTCAACTATTAGGATTGAGTGGGTTATTTCACCATTTGGAGTATCTGGTGAACATAATTTAAACATGGCGTCAGTCTTAACTTATGCAGAAAAAGTAGAATTAATCGGGATTTCTTTGCGTAAGTCAAAATTTCAAGACATTCCAATAGATACCTTCTGGATTTCTCTCGATTATCGATTATCCTGCAATAACAAATAAGGTGTTGAACATTTTACTTCCGTTTTCCACATCATGCTTGTGTGAATCAGCCTTTTCATCCAATTAAGTCAAAATATCGGTCTAGAATTATTTATATATATTGATAGTTAGATGCACATGAGTTTGTTTACCATTCGCCCTCGCTATGATAAATTATATGAACTTCATCAGGCTCATGTCTCCCATTGATGACAGATATTATATGTAAATATGTATGTACAAGAACGTGGAAGGAGAATTATGTAAAGAAAACGATTACTGTAAAAATTATTGTTACTCAGTGTTATAATATTTTTCTAATCTCGCAATTTTTATCAATAAAATCCGACATATCCTCGTTGTTTGTTTTTTTACACCATCATCATGTGGACATCATGTCTGTGTGTCGTTATTAGAAAAAGGTTGAGAGCTTCTCTGCTCTATAACCCACATCTCAGCCAGGAGAACGTTTTGTAACCTATTGAAGAATGCGTCGAAACCTTGTACAAAGACAGATTTATTGTTTTAATTACATATTTTGCTATTCGATGCGTTAAAAATTTGGCCACCGACGTGTGGTTGAATAGTTATCACGATATATTATGAAATATACAAATGCGAACCTTCAGATATAAGGAATCGTTGTTTGAATCGTCGAATGCTTCAGCAGTGGCGTCGTCGTACATCTTTCCCGTGTTTCCCAGCGTCAAGTTGCCGTTATCTAATTTGACGAGGCCCCCATTAGCGTACTCCCTTTCTACCATTAATTCCAAATACTTCTTCGAGAGGCTGACGCTCTCCTTCGACATGATTTCCGTCAACAGTTTGCGGGACGAAACACCCTCCTCTAAGTAGTCGGGATCTTGAAAACTCAGATCGGCCATTGTTGCAGTTATCAGCGCACGCTCAAAATGGGTATTCTCCTTCATAGCATTACGATCTGTAAATTGTAGAGCGTTCTACATTAGCATATACAGTACTTTTTCATCGATGAGCCTTAAAGATATTACTTTAAAAAAAATTAATGTTTTACTTTAATTTTAACCATTATTTATGTTATAGACAAAATATACATTCCCCATAAAGATCTATAAGAATTTATTATTCTCAGAAGAATTTGGCTGCGAGGTACACATTTACACCTCTTGTTTACTTTGTTCATATAAAACGATGCAATGCAAACGATTTTGGGGTTATTTTTTGATATACATACATAGAATAGGATTTTGCAAAAGTAAAAGTATTGAAAATGTATTGAGATTGTACAATTGCGAATTGTAATTATTTAATTTCCATACTAAATCATATCAATGTGTTTTAATATGTTTTGAATCTTATCAACAGATAAAAGATAATATTTCATGTAAAAATGACCATCGACAGGATCAGTAGTTAATTTTGACAGTACAATGTGAATAAATTTTAAATCTGGTTCATGTAAAAAAAACCCTTAAATGAATTTCATTAAAATAATACAATTCTAAGTAATAGCTTTGCCAAAATTGTATCTCCGGTTACTTTAATACTCATTCTAAGTCAATTTACATTAATTTTCCTATTCTTACAACAAAAGTGAGACAAAGACCATAAATTCAACGGCGAAATTCTCACTTCTAGAAATTTCTATGAATTTGATCAAACAACTTACACTAGTGCAATCAGATAACTGATAAATTAATATAGAACAATAATTTCCCGGAATGGCTATAAAAATTAAC
The DNA here is from genome assembly GCA_022651745.1 of Parapsyche elsis. NCBI lineage: Eukaryota > Metazoa > Arthropoda > Insecta > Trichoptera > Hydropsychidae > Parapsyche > Parapsyche elsis. The sequence goes on from JAGVSN010000031.1 coordinate 63,968, forward strand.
AATGACGTTTTAATTTTTCTTCTAGGAGCGTTTTGTAACTAAACTAAAACATAAATAATATAATATTATTATGGATAAGGTGCGAAATTCTCGCATTGTATAAAATACCAAACCGTTTACCTAAGCTCCGAAGCGTTTCAGGCAAAGTATGAAATAGGCGAATTTTGAGGTCCAGATCATTTTTTATGTCCGGCTGATCTTGAAGAACAATTCGAACCAGTTTTTTTGCATCTGGTCTTTCTTCAAAGTTTAGCTTTTCGTACATGCTCCTACATCTACAATATTTCAACGTGTGAAGTGTTACACGTTTTACACTTTGCCAGACCATTTTGGGCAATGCTTAAGCATTAAGCATTTGATTTCACACTTGTAACATAAATACATTATGTAAGTGAACGAGCGAGTAAATTTTTATTCTAATGTAAGTTCAACAAATTCAACGCGTTTCGATTTTCGATGTTGTAATGGAAAAAAAAAGTTCAAGGACACTTTTCTTACATATGTATATATTTTAAGAATCCATGCCACATCAAATTAATCTAGTGTATTAGTGACTTAATTCGTCGTGTTACAGTACTAAGTGCGTTTAGTGTAAAAAATATGGTTTAGTGTGAACTACATATATGTATAGTGTTTTAGTTTGGTGATGTAAAAATGTTTAGTTACGTTAGGTTTAGTTTGATGAACGTTAAAAGGTATACATATGTATAATTTAAGTGAACGAATTTGGATGAGGGGGTGTAAGTTATTGAGGGGTGAGGGGAAAAGCACCTGTATTTGTGTGAAAGCATGAGGTTTTAAAGGTGTATGCTTTCACGTGGAATCAGCGTCGACGAAGTGTATCGCTCTGGCCCAGTCAAAGATGTAAAAATATTATATTGCAAATAATATTTTGCATTGGACGAGATAACGAGACACGTCCAACGCCACACACAGCCACTCACCAACTGATCCAACGCTTCGACACCTGGCTGATGGTCATCCTAGTCACGAAATAGCCCACGCTTTCGATAATTCAGTCATTCAGTGACAAAATCTAACGAAAACAAGCACACAGCCATTCATTGCAAACGAATAAATCGAACGTTTCCATTGAATATTTTTGATTGCAGTACCGAAACGGAAAACTCCCGTGTGTTTTGATCCGTTTTCGCCATTTAATCAAAGCAATCTATTGCAATTGTCGTTTTCGGTTGTATTTCACCCGTCGCATCGTTTAATTTGCTTTAAAATGTATTAAATGTGGTGAATTTTTTCAATTTCGAATTATCGCTATAATTCGTACTCGTTATTTCGAATGTTTGGATGGAAGCGTGAGTAACGTGCGAAAATACGGCCATGGCCATTTCGTAAGATGAGAGCAAAATTAATCAAACGACCGTTTTTAACGACAGTTTATATTTTTAGCACCGTAAATATAATAGTTTACGGTTGTTTACGGGTTTTTAGTCTGAAATTTTGATTAAAATTAAAAAAAAATCAGTTTAGACGCTGGCCGTATAGTGTGGTTAGGTTGGCAATCGTGCATTGTATTCGTTTGGCGGCGCGTGCTCCCCATCATTATCGTTATCATTATCAGTCGCTCTTTAGTTGTAAGGAATCGTTTTACATTCTATACTAATTATTAAGTTATTTAATGCGATGCACAAACGTTTGAATGCGTTCGAGTCGATGCAACTCAATAGCGAATTGCATCGTCACGATTACAAAGTGACATTTCGTCGCAATACTTACGGTAAGAGAGTCTCGTATTAATACTAAGCATTTGTATGGTGAAAATTAACTTTCGTTTTGTATACTTGTAATAAGAAGATTATAATTTGCCGTAAACGGTTAGTTAGTATTGAAATTAAGTACAATGATGTTATTTAGTATTAAATTTTTGGGTTTTGTTCCAGATTGTGACGATGTTTGATTGTTGAAAGCTATGGATGTTGCTAGCGAGTCGAACGGTGATCACAGCCTCAGATCGCATAGTCGACTTTTGCATCACATTGGTGCCGAAATCGACAACGTACCCACGGAATTCGTCTGGGCTAACTTCACCAATTGCCTCCTTTTAGCCGTCACTCAGTATAGTAAAGTGGGATCGCTGGTCTCCGTCGAGAAGGACGACTTTGCGTCTCCGCTCGAAGGCAACGTCTCGTCGTACGACGTCAACATCCTACTGGGAAGTTCAGACGTCGAGACCCAATTAGCCGCTAGATACTTGGCCGAGAATCTGAAAGTTGCCAAAACCCTGTACTTATTTTGCAATTTGAAAGACTACGGCGTCGAAGTACTGAAGGCGATCAAGGACGTATTCCTAGATGTGCTAGCCGTGTAATCTGAACAAAATGGCTCTCGAGGTGTTTAAAAACATCAAAGCGGCCAAAGGTCTATTTGGCCAACTCGTCATAGGTCCGCCCGGTTCCGGTAAGACCACATACTGTTGGAAAATGGCAGAACATTTAAAAAAGTGCGACAGGAAAGTCGTCACTGTAAATTTAGACCCGGCCAATGATACGTTGCCGTATATTCCCGATATCGACATAAAAAATTTGATCATGCTTGAGGATGTAATGTCGGAGATGTCTCTCGGGCCAAACGCCAGTCTTATATATTGCATCGAATATCTAGAAAAGAACTTCGATTGGCTTCTAGAAGCCATACGGAGCAAAGGCGACAAGTGCTATTTCCTCTTTGACGTGCCGGGACAAGTGGAACTTTACAGCCACCACGAAAGTCTCAGCCGTTTGTTCTCGATGCTGCAAAAGAAAGCAGAGGTGCAAATATGCACGGTGCACTTGATAGATTCGCATCATTGCTCCGACGCCGGTAAGTTCATATCCTCGCTGATGTTGTCTCTGAGCGCGATGCTGCGGATAGGTCTGCCGCACGTCAACATCCTGACCAAGGTCGACTTGCTGAAGAAGCACGCTGAAAAGTTGCAATTCGGTCTGGATTTCTACACCGACGTGTTGGATTTGAACTATCTGTTGGATACGTTGGACAGTGACGCATTCACGTCCAAGTATAAAAAGTTGAACGCCGCCATGACGTCCGTCATCGAGGATTACAGTCTCGTTTCGTTCACACTGTTGGACGTCTTCAACGAAGACAGTCTGGTGAAGGTTAGAAATGTCGCCGATAGAGCCAACGGATACGGATTTGCCGTCGACGAGAAAAGGAGTATCCATTCGATGTTTGCGTGCGCCATGGGCATGCAAGAGAACACTACCAATTATGAATTTTGATTTAAATAAACGTAGTCTGGCATTTGTTGTTGTTTTAATTTGATGAAATTTAGGTGAAATTAACATTCAGTTGCCATTTTTATTTATAAATATGATCAACTTGCTTGAATACGAAATATTGTATTATAACATGTTTGCAAGCAATGTGTAAAATACAAACATTGCATAAACTGCCTAGTCGTTTTAGGCAAAGTATGAACCTAACTAACCTAACCGGCTGATCCGGAAGAGTAAATTTAACCAGTTCCTTTTCATGCTCATACTTTTTTATATGTATGTGCTGTTTAAATTTTTGAAGAGTAGGAAATTTTGCATATTAAAATCTATTGGTTGGTTTGACTAACTTTTATTGAACTGAAATAGCTTGCAAATTAAAATTTGGATTACCATTTTTGTTTAAATTTTGTTCAATTACAAATACGCCTCGATTGTCAACGGGCAAATACTTTTTATATACATAAAGCCTTAGTAATGTGGGGAGTGTTCACCATATTGATGGATCAAGTCACAATATTAAAAAAAATGCTCTTGTATTTCAACTGGTAGTTAAAGTAGTTTTAGTTAACAAAATGTGTAACATAAATTTTATTAATTAATTCCATAATATTATTTTATTCCTAAAATCGTACCCCTTAACTGATTATTTGTTATTTGTTGAAAAAAAAAATAGACTAGAAAGTCTTGTAAATAAAATTCTAGCATACTCGGATAAAAAAATTAAAGCAAATTCTCTTCCCCCGTAGTGAACCCCCTCACATATTATCATACAATTCGATAGTCAGCCGTACATTAATTTGCAGAATCGCTCTACAGATGGCCGTTAACGCTTCAGAAGAATTGAAGATGTTGAAAAGGGAAGAAGCCGAGATTGACAAACAGCTGCATAGCTTCGAAGACGCTCACATAGAACAACATCGTCTCGCTCTAATCCACGAATACAACGAGCTGAAGGATGCAGCTCAGGCCGTGATGGGTTTATTGGCCGACATTGGCGGTACGACCGTATCGGACATTCACAAGAGATTCGGGATAGAGCCTAAGGACGGGGGCTAAATTATCACATCAATATTACGTTTCAAACTCCTTTATTTATTGAAGACAAGTACAACTCTTACAATTTACAATTCTTTCAAAATTCGGCTCTAAAGTCCACCATCGACATTTATCATTGCAATAGTTGATACAATGAGTAAATTATGTGACATTTTATCATTTAATTTTTTTTGTTATTTATTACATTCAGATTTTAATAATAATAACAATATTATGTTTGTAAAGCCATTAAGTTTTAATAAATGTTCTTTAAAAGCTACTTTTCAATAAACATTATTTTTTTTAAATTATTTGCTGTTTTACATGACAATCTAATATATTTTGAATATTATTATACTTTGAGATAGCAACGAAACTATTTATATCAGAAATGTTCAATCGTTTTCAATAATACGAGCATCCGATACTTTCACTAAAGCTATTTAATTATTATTTTAATATTGAATTGTATACATTTATAAACTGAAACTCGCAATGTTTTTTTTTTTTTATAATTCATGCTGTGTTTCAATCTAGTAAATTAAAAATGAGAGGGACGAACAACACATACGACAACGACAAATTTATTATCATATTAATATATGTAGTGTTGCGGGGGGGGGAGGGGAGAGGAACTGAACAACTAGCACGATGCGGAAATAAGAAGAGTAATCAACTATTTTTAACGTAACTATAAAACGAGAATAATAAAAGAAAGTTCTACCAATAGAACGAAAAAATGGGGAACATAGGAAATTCCCGGGTTTCTACTACAGTATATTGATTAAACGAAAACCCCAATATCTATATAAGAGTAAACACATATGTATTACTTTATAATTCAAACAGTTTATTTTTTTGTTGAAATATTGAATATATCAATAGAAATCTAGTTATATAACTATAATATTTGTGTTATAGCAAGCAACGATAATTAAGATTAAGACTTTTTTTTCTTTCAAAATGGGAGAGGCAAGTTAAGCCATTGTCGATGCCCTTTTAAATCCAGGTATACAAACTTTTTGCGTTATGTACACGAAATTTGTACCGTACGGTACAAATTGTTGTATATATATTTATTTTTTTTTTATATTATTTTGAATGATCCTCGATTTGAGGAACTCGACCGAGTCCGCAGACTCGTCACGACACGTTCAATTAAACCTGGGCGAGTCGCAGATTTTACGTATGTATACATTTTTTTGTTTCTATTTTTAAAACGTCGACTCTCTCTGCGTATGCAAATTGTACGTTCAAAATGAAAAAACTTGATTGTGTAGTTGTAGCCATGTCTTTTGAATATAATGAAATTTTACTCGTATCCAGTAAATTGTTCCTTACAAGAGTTTCATTGTCAAATTGGTATTTTGTCTTGTTAAAAACACCACAGGGTGGTGCTAGCGTTGGTTTATTTTCCTTTTTTGTTGCATTTCTACTATTTTTTAAACATTATTATTTTTTTAATACGGTATCAATAAACTCGTTTCCTTCCATCTTTAAACCACAGTCTGTTTTTATTTATTTTTTAAGTTTTAAGGCAGCGTATAGGCATTATTATCAATATAACACACCGTCATGCTCGAAAACTGTAAAATCTCTGAACAAACACACATCTCTCTCACGCATACAACATTCTCTTTCTCAATCGGTGAACTTGTCCCGCAACAAATTTTGTAGATAAGACACATTATCACTTTTTATTACGATGATGGTCCATACCACGTACGGCTGCTGTGCAGTCGCAGTTTATTGATACACATTAGATGCATCCGTATCAATATAATATTAATTTCATAATCAGTTAAATTCATACTTAATTTAAGTATAACAATATATAACAAATATATAAAAATACAACGTTACCACACTTCCAACGTACGAAGTGAAACATCCTCATCGTCAATAATCATCATTTTTTTTCTCTCTTTAACGACAAATAATACTTATTTACCACCTAACGAAATAGCACCTATATATGAAATGACTACTTACATTTAAAAAAAACTTGGGACAGTTTCACTGGGGGTTAGGACGCATGGTAACTTTTTGTCGAGGTCTATTTCATTATTTTTTTAATTATCGATTTAGATCTACAGCGATCCCGGACACGGCGGTGCCGACTCATTATCCATATACCGCAGTTTCACCGAAGCCAATTCGAAACTGCGTCTAAAAGGCACAATAAATATATGCGTAAAGCTTAGATAAAAATTTAGAATATGAACAAAGGTCTCAAACGAGTGTTATCAAACGCAAAAGAGCCAATAGACGATCCAATTCCAAACGGAAATACAAATTAATACCGTTACACATATAAAAAATATCAACAGTATAGCCGTTGTATACATATATAATAGTATTTCTTACATGGAATGCTCGTATCTATCGACTTTTTTAAATTTGACTTACAAGTCATCGCTCGTTTGAAACACTCTGTATTCAAATATTATGTGTGAAGCACAAATTAAAAACATACATGGCAACGTATAATACTTTTTTTTTTCTTTAAAAGACAGTACCGATGCACACTTATAATGTCATCATGCGTGTATAACAATTATATTATTTTACAATCCTAATATCACTTTTCAATACCGACGTATCCGGGATTCTTCCGATCGGTTTAGTTCAAACATACAATCATTAAATTTAAGCGAAGCAAAAAAAAAAAAAACAAAAGAAAAGAAAGAATTTGAGACTGAATAATACAGGAGAAAGGTTAAACTAGAAGAAAATAATTAACGATAGTATAATTTAAACGAGATAAATAAATTGAAATACTTAAAAATTATGCTAAAAAACTAAAATCTAAAAAACCTCAGATCGAAGAAAATAAATAAAACGAATAATAAATATTTAACTATAATAATACATACAACATGTTATGCATATACCTTAAAATGACATTGCACATGTTTTTTTTTAAATCTTAATAAACATTTCCATATAATAAATGATTTCAAATGTGTGAACTAAACCTTAAAAAATAAAGTTTTGGTATTTGGTGTAAACAATCAATACACGCTTTAATCATTTAAATAGTATATATCCTATTATACTCTAATAGTAGAAATATAATTTTTTTTATACATACATACATATATATTACATATATATATATATATTGTATATCACTTTCCGTCACAGCTTGATCGCGCGCGTCTCTAACGTATGATCAACAGTTAGTTTGCGTCGTCGATCTGAGAGCGCGCTTAACAGTGGTCAAATTCGGGTTAAATGCGTCTTAGTTTTTAGGGATATAAGATACGGTGTAAAGTTGTATCAAATATATGTTACAAATCAGTTATTATTTTTCAGTCTATAGTATATCATAATATAGAGGAAGCCGTATATAATCAAAAAATTATATAATACGAGGCGTGAAAGGTACGCGGCAAGGTTATTATTATGCGTTTAATTTCACGCGAGAGATCTTCGGGGCTTCCTCGTTATAAGTCTATCGATTAAGGTGTTTCTTTTAGTCGAGAGCGACTTCGCTCTGACTTTTGTGATCACCGTTGGATTCGTTGCCGCCGTTGACTATTGTGACGGGCTTAGCCGGAACCTAAAATCACAAACACGTAAAGAATTTTACATTGATGATAGATATACATAATATGTATGTACATACAATGGGGAATCAACAATTTTCTGCAATTTAGTCATAAACCAAATAAATGTTTGTATTTATTAGTCCTCTATCCATTGTAAGCTTGAGATATTAAGATTGGTTCCGAATAGTAAAATGGTGTGGAATATATAATATGAATGTTGACCTGCTGTCGTTTTGAGAAATCTGGGTAAATGGTTTTTGCTTTTAATACTTGTATTTGTTACAGTTAAAGTGTTAAATCTCGTCAATGTATACACTAACTAAAAGTTCTAGTTAAAGCTCACAACATTACGTTCTACATTTACTTTAACTGGACAGTGCATGAATTAACTAGTAAGTGTATAAACTCACGGACAAGCACATTTTATGAAATACTTATTTAAACAAACTAAGTAAGCTTATTGAGAAAACTATTATTTGCAGCACTGCATACTTGAGTGTTATTTCGAATTGCACAAAAGTTTGTTCTTCACGCACGAAAATCTATCTACTTCTGGAACCTTTATTCTCACAGTCATCCCTATCTCAGCTGCAAGATGATGTTTCATTTATTATTCATCATTTTTTACAAACAACATGTTGATATTGTTTATCTGTTGATCCGTTTAGAAGATTTAACTACGTCTGTATGGTTATTGTACATATGCATTGACTAGCAAATGTCCATTCATTCTCCCATGTATGCTGTAACTGGCTAAGCTAGACAATGTATGTATGTATACATAAACTAAATATACACTTTAACTGTAACAGATTCATAAGGATTTTAATTATTATGACTCTAAAACAAAATTATCTCTTGCTTCATTTATTTGTTTGTAAAAAACATTGTCCACTTTCAAAACAAACAGCTCATTCATATGAAGCACAAACAATAATTAAATTCGAGTTTTCCGACTTGGTATGGTAAATTGCAGATAATCATTGACGGTATTCATTCAACGAACCTTATTTTTAATCGTCGTATGAACTTCGACAGGCTGCCCGTTATTATCAGGCGATTTGATTATATCTTCACATTTGGCAGGTGAGTCAGTCTTTTGCGTTCCCTTTTTCTTTCCTTTGGGAACTGTCTTCTTGAAATTTTTACCCGACTTTGGCTTGAGTACGCCGTTACTCGATGCGGCGCTGTCGACTTGAGAATCGGGCGATTCCCCATTGTCGGATGTTTGCTCCTGTTGACCGGAATCGGTCGTCGAATCGATCGATGTGTCGGTCGCACCGTTCAAACTTTTTATCTCTTCGCTGTTTATTATAACTTTGCCGTTGATCGACATGGTGGGTTCTCTGATTGACGAGGTGTTGGTGTCGGAGCGTCGGCGAGGAGCTGCGGGACGCGTAGTGCGGTGACGAGTGCGACGAGCTAAACCACCACGTGTTGCCATTCCGATAGCCCTACCGCGACCGACGCCCCTGCCTCGAGGGGAATGATGGTTGTATGTGTTCTGTTGTGGAGTGTACGTCGAATAACCAATCTGCAATATAAATTAAAAACTCAATTCAATATACTCTTCTTCTTTAGGCGTACTTAACATCAAGCGTTGCCTCTTCACCATTTGACAAGAATTTTACTGTCATAGTGAAGTGACGATGGAAATATCTCTCCAGTGGTAAAACCATCGCACAGGAGGGGAGGAAAGGAGAGAAGCAACGTACTATTCGTTGCCAGGTTGGAAAGAATTTTTTAGGTGGTTTTAAATTTTACACAAATTAGCAAATTCCAACAGGAGATGGATTTAGTAATATCCAGATCTTGCCAATGACGATATTTAAGCTCATTTCAAGTGACCCACTCGAGTTCCGCAAATTAAGTATAATGTATAGAAATAAATGGCAGCACTGCACTTTATGGGGCCCGCATATATATGGTTGCGTACATTAAATGTCAAAATTTGTATATCCATTAACCTAACCCTTTAGTGCACAAGATTTTGCTTTTTTAATATACATATGTGGGATGGTATCCGAGAGGATGTGAAGGAAAGCAAGGTAGACCGAGTGGATGGTGGGCTGATGAATTGAAAAGAATGTGTGGAGTCGAGTGGATGCAGATTGCTCAAGATAGACAGGAATGGAAGAGGATTGGAGAGGCATTCGTCCAGCAGTGGATGGTGAACGGCTGAAAATGATGATGATAATGAAATGTTATAAAAGTTCGAAAGCAATAGGTATGCGGTAAGGTGAAGTTTCAAAATGTTCAAGCTTGATCATATCCTATGTCTTTGAATCGGTCTCTATCATAATAAAATCCATTAAAAATTTAACAATTATATCAGCAGTTTGGCAATTTATAATATGCGATCAAAAACTGTCTTAATTGTTTTTGGAATTTTCTGTAAAATATACACGGAAAACACGTTATACGAAAATTTTGTTTGCCTGCGGTGCATTATACGAGTTTCTCAATATGACTGAAATTTTCGCCAAAACTAAGACTAATCATTGTTCAACCTTCTGAAATTCATACGCAATGCAGAAAAAGGTTGCCGACCTCTGCTCTAAAGCCAACGAGAAAATCTTTCGACGTCTGCGGGTCGAGCCCCCGCACCCGCGCTCGTAAGACTAACGCTCTAACCACTGAGCTATTGCCCGACCAAAATTACCTGTGGAGCGTATCGAGGTTGCGTTGAGCGAGCGTAATTGGCTCCCCACTGTCCGACGACAACACCAGCTATCTCCAACCTTCCGCCGACACGATGAGCCGTGTTCAAGTTACCGCGACCTTTCGGATTGGTCCAGCCGAGGATGCCAGGCGGCGGATAGCCCATTCCCAAATTGGCAATGTCTGTAAAGTTAAAGTTTACATTACGTTACGGGTACAGTGTGCAATCTAGAGAATGACGACGATTAGAAATGTCAAGTACTTGGATTCATAGTCAACGGTGGCATGGCGAATTCGACATTCAGTCCTTCGAGAATGGCTTTTCGCATTCTTTCGACCTGAAATCCAGAGAAAATTTAGTATTTGTCGTCGAAAAGATCACCTCGACCTTGTAATTAATTAACCTTTATAACAACGTCAACTTGATTGTCGCACAGCTGGACGAGATTCTTTACTGTGTTTGCTCTCGCTAACTTATGTTGGAAGAGTTTTCCATCGAAGAATATCCACGGAGATGTGAATGGCCACCAGATAGGAGCACCGCATGCGTCGTTCGCCAACAAGGCGACTTCGATACCGGTCATAATCAGAGCACCCAATTGCACACCGCGTACTGTGACGGCAGACAACTAAAATCAACATATTGAATAATTATCAAAACAATAAATATACGCCCCAAATAAAATGAAGGCAAAACTTACTGTCATTTCTTGTAGCGGCAGTGGATTCATAAGATCAGCAGCGAAAGCTGTGGCCAAGAAAGCATCCAGTTCGTGTCGTCGCAGGCATTGTATTTGCGACGTCATAACATATCTAAATATCAAACGTAAATCGTTTTAATTGATGAAAATTAAATTTGGTCATCGTGAATAGCATATGTCCTTTATACCTTAAAACTGTAGCGAATAGCAAGAGGTGTTGTGGCACATATGAAGTGTTGGTCATTAGGGGATTTTCCGATCGCATACAGGATAAGAAGGCTCTAATCCGACGATTTTTATCATCTTGAGCAGTTCTGCACAGAGAAAAACAATTAAACTAAATACACGGTGGAGCTGCTAAATAAAATTATTTTATTTACATACCCGAACCAAAGACGTTGGACAGTTGGAACCGGCCAATCCAGCATAACCCCCGTTACGATCTCTGCCACTCTTCCGGGATTTCGGCGACTGTAGATCCATTCTGATATATTAATAGCAGGTGGCGGTGTAGTTTTTTCTCCATCTGGACACATTTTGAATATTAAAATCAGCACTCGTATATTGGTATTTGTTTAATGAATTTTGCAAGCAAAACATAGTCACAGTAGATAGCTATATTGTAGAGATAGGACAATTGGTGAATATGACTGGATGTAAAGAAGAAGAAATAAAACGAAGAATGAAACTAGGATGGAGCGCTTTTGGAAGAATGAATATAGTTTTTAAATCCAACATAGCGGGATATGCATAAAAAAGAAGGCACACTACCAATGCGTGCTACCAGTTATGCCGTATGGATGTGAAACGTGGATGCTGAATTCAAGAATGTCACGTAAGATCCAGTGTACACAGAGAAGTATGGAAAGATGTATGCTCGGTATAACGAGAAGAGATCATAAGAGGAATACATGAGTAAGAAGCGTGACCAGTGGAACATATAGCAGAACGTGTAAAAAAGTTGAAGTGGACACATAGCGTGAAGAATGGATGGCAGAGGACGTGAAAGAAAGCAAGGTAGACTGAGTGGAAGATGGGCTGATCTGGATGCAGATTCCTCGAGACAGACAGGAATGGAAGTTGATCGGAAAGGCCTTCATCCAGCAGTGGATGGTGAACGGCTGAAAAATGATGATGATATCGGTGTTACGTAGCGTGAGCACGCATTGCTGTTTATTTACCTTTGTTTCGAGTAGCCATGAAATGATAATGGTGCATGTTGAACAGAATAGCGTATACGTTTTGTCTGATCGGTTGGAAGAGATGGTGAATCGACGGCAACTCTCTGTGCGTTTCGTCCTCCAGCAAAACAGGCAACGTTATCTGACGATGCATGAGGATCGTGAGCAGCGACGGCGACATCAGACCTTTCGAGTGTCGCTCGGAGCAAGTTCGAAGCACTTCGATGGGGAACGGTGTGATCGGATTTTTCAAAGACTACAAAACGCACACACGAGTATAAGAATATTTATATTAAGCATTATCCAATATGAGAGGCAAAAATTTAAATATTATTACTTCTTTCAGTTGGGCTAATGTTGCTTCCGGAGATTTGACCAAAGGTGTGTTGGTATTGCTAGCACCGTTCGATTTGGTCTCTGAAGTGGACTGGTAGCCGACGTTTACGGGCCAATCGTTTCCTAGTTTGAATTCCCCCATCTAAAACGATAAGAAACACATTAAATTCATTGAACATTTAAAGGAGTTTGACGAGTAAATTGTCGATATCTCTATTACCACTGGTTGATTTGCTTCCGATGCGAGCCTAGAAGTATCCATATCGACTTCTCTGGAAGCATTGTGTGACGGCTTGCGAATTTTTTGCTTCCATCCTGAATTGTTTGCAAAAATTTAAGATTAAAACTTCCGTTTTACTATACCAGTTCACACTGGTAATACAATTCATAATAATATTAATATTTATACAGAGTATTCAAGATTGGGCGCAGTCTATGATAGCATTTCCAAGAAAGTCAAATTTATAAGCAAATAATCCTAAGTGCAGAATGTACACAAAAAACGATGTTTTTAAACCAATTTATATCTTCGAAAAATGGTTCTATGACAACTGAACACAAGACAACTGCATATTATTTTTTTTATTATAAATATTTATTACTTAAAATAAAATATGTAAATCTAGAACAAATAAAACGAAGAATGAAACTAGGATGGAGTGCTTTTGGAAGAATGAACATTGTTTTTAAATCCAACATTCCGCTATGCTTAAAAAAGTTGAGAATGGATAGCAGATGGACGCGAGAAATACTGGAATGGTATCTGAGAGGATGTGAAAGAAAGCAAGGTAGACCGAGTGGACGATGGGCTGATGAATCGAGAAGAATGTGTGGAGTAAACTGAATGCAGATTGCTCAAGACAGGCAGGAATGGAACAGAATTGGAGAGGCCTTCATCCAGCAGTGGATGGTGAACTGCTGAAAATGATTATATAAATCTATACTATAATTACGTAAATTCGTTTGAAAACGTTATAATATTTATCTGTGTTCTGTGTGCGTTGTCTTGTGTGCAATTGTCTGGTTACCCCGAAAAATATAGCGCTACAGTACTAAAATATAAATCATTTAGAAGTATATTTAATCCTTATCTAATGGAATTGTAGTTTTTTTTTTTTACAAATGATTAACTATTATTGCCACAATGAGCGCTTAAAAATTGATTGTTTGATTTTCAAGCATTAATTCATTTGGTAAAAACTACAATATTAAAAGAATATTTTATCACCATGGCGTTATTTGTTACAGAGTTTGAAACATTCACATGCACACATTCTATCAGTGCTTTAAATATATTTTCATAATCCAAAACTGAATTTAAGACAATTTCCGGCGTACGTTGATTCGGCGAAAGCACGCAAAAACTATATTTGGTTACTCTCTTTGGTTAAAACTCACCGATTGTGTTTTTGTACTTTAAGAAGCCGTCCTTAGTACCGTTAACATAATACTGGATGGATTGTTTGAGGAGTGCGCAACGATTGTCGTTGGCGTTACCGAAGACGTCCGCGCACAACGCGTCCAAGTCTTTGCTTGCGAAATCTCGTACGTAATTAGCTACGCTGCGAACTAAATCGTCGCCGTTTATCTGTAAACGCATATATATATAAATAATATATACACGATATTTATGTGATATGTGTATTCTATGAATACGAAATGCATGCCTTTTTTTGGTTATTTTGGTTATTGCTCAGTCTTTTGTGAAAGTCGGTCAAATGCTGCTCCGTCAGAATGTTATTGCCCAATAGGGCGGCAACCACGCTTATTTTATCCTGCGAAACCTCGAGCCAATGCGTAAGATCGTGCACCATGTATTCTTTGGTTTCTAGCGACGACTGCAATGCAAAGAAAACATAATAAGTATTGATGCAACGTAAAGGATATACGTGATGTGAATTTGTAAGGAAATTCCGCTTACCCGGTACGTTAGTTTCAAGCGAGAAGAACAGAAATATCTGGGCGGTTGGAATGCGAGATATTCTCCGGCGCATCCGAGGAGTCCAGCATAGCCCCGTTCTCGACACAGTCCCACTACTTCCTGATGGTGATCTTCAGTGGAAACCATCTGAATACAAGACAAAAAAAATGATGTAGCATATGTATACAAGCATTAACAGTTCAAATTAAAATCCCACTTTGAATATCAGTAAGTTGCAACGACATAGTTATAAACATAAATGAAAAATTCTATCAATGGATCGATTTAGATATCTTGCAAATGGTGTATTGTTACAAATACTTCCATCATCCGATACGCACCAATGAAAATCTCTCATCTAATATGCGGTTACCAGATGTCCTCACTTTCGAAGACATGTTCTCGGGTGTCCTCATGGGATTTTACCATAGATATGCCCCTTCATACTTTTCAGTCGACAAAAATCGTCGCTAGAGTAGGGATGAATGGACAGAACCCGAGACTCGAATAACAAACAAGTGACTTTTTTTTTCAACACTTAAGACTCCCACAGCTAGGATTTTTATACACAGCTACATTTTTAGCGCGTGAACGCATATCTAGACTATTCTACATCTATGGATTTTACACTTACGACTCTTACAAACTAAAACGACCTGAGAACTGTTAGAAAGGTTTTATATTTTTTTGAAAGCAAGATGTAGTATCTAACTTTTGAAAAACTAAAATGTCCTAGTTTTTGACTTCTTTATCTGGGAATCCTAAAATAATATATCATCAGCATAACTATCTAACTGCATATCTACATTTCAAAAGATTGCTCGGGATGACTTTCCCACTCTGATGAGTCTCCACTAAATGTCATTTTTTGCTTGATTTTGACCAAATGTGTGGATACGCAGTTTGATAATTGAGTTGACGATACCCAAAGCCATGACATGACGTACCATGGGAATACTCAAATGGCGTAGAGCCGTTCTTAAACAGGAATGTAGACCCGCTGGCGGCACCCACCACACTTTCGGAGGCGGCGTACCCTTAGCAGCAATGTGACGCAACACCTGAAAAAAATTATAATACCATATTTAATAATGAAAGAGAAAATTTACAAAAACTGAGTTGAACAAACTATGTACATGGTATGATTTTGCAGTTCATACAACCACTCTATATTGTGTTTTAATCAAGGTACTTGATATCGAGCCTCTAAGATGGTTTGTTACTATACCGTCTGTCTTAGTGAAGTAACTAGAGAGAAATAAACTCCAGTTCTTAAAACATTGCCTTCCGAAAGGGAGAGAATAAACGGAATATTTGGGTGTTGTCAATATTTGTGGAACCATCTGACAATAAAATGAGATAAATTGGCATATTCGAACAGGATTAGTAATATGTACATAGTCAGATCTTGCCAATGGTGCCATTTTAGGTCGAAACTAGTTCAGAAAAACTTTTGATATACGGGGATCGAGCCACGGACCTTCGATCAAGAGACTAGTGACTAACCACAGAGCTATCACCTGGCTTAATTATATAAGCTGATTATTTTCAAACAAACATAATTAAATCCAATATTGAAGTGATTTAGAGTGCAATTCGACCAAAAAAAAAAACACTAACACAGTTTTTGAGTTACCCAACGATAACGCGAAATAAAATAAATATTTCGAAAAGGTTGTTTGAAACAGAAATTTCGCAAGATTAAGATGAAACTATCCTAATTTTTCTCTTCCCTACTTGCACTTAAAATGCTTTAAATTCGTTTTCAAGTTTAAACATTATAATAATTTTTAGCAATAAATTATCTAACACTAATAAATATCACGAAGATAACTATTTTGATACTACTTTCCAATCAACAAATGAGTAGCATTTATTTTAATTTTAAATATCATCATCATCGTCAGTTTCAGCCGTTCACCATCCACTGCTGGATGAAGACCTCTCCAATCTTCTGCCATTCCTGTCTGGCTCGAGCAATCTGCATCCACTTGACTCCACATATTCTTCTCAATTCATCAGCCCATCGTCCACTCGGTCTACCTTGCTTTCTTTCACATCCTCTCAGATACCATTCCAGTATTTCTCGCGTCCATATGCCATCCATTCTTCACGCTATGTGTTCACTTTAACTTTTTCATAACTGGCAGTACGTATTGCTCGTATGCCTTATTTTTTAAGCATAGCGGAATGTTGTATTTAAAAACAATGTCCATTCTTCCAAAAGCACTCCATCCTAGTTTCATTCTTCGTTTTATTTCTTCTACATTTACATATTTTATTTTATATAATAAATATTTATAATAAAAAAATTAATATGTAGTTGTCTTGTGTTCAGTTGTCATAGAACCACTTTTTCACACATGCTGCTATATCTGCCACTTTGGTCATACTTCTTACCCATGTATTCCTCTTACGATCTCTTCTTGTTATACCAAGCATACATCTTTTCATTTGCACATAGTATAAATAATGCTAACGCTGTTGATTCGTTGCCGGTTCATCGTCTGTTGTTGGGCCCATTGAGCTGGGGGAATGAGCGATGCACCCGGAGCGGCCGCCGGATGAGCACCATTGAAGCATATACAAACGGAGACCTGATGCTCGGCCAGAGCGGCTTTCAGCGAGACGAAAAACTGAACACACCGTGCCCACTGACCGCCGCATGCCCAATCTGAAAAAAAAAAGCAACATTCATATTACAAATCGACAACCAAAAGAAAACACCCGACAATAATTGAATATAGTATATTGTTTTTTGGTTTGTATTGTTATGTATTACATAAACTCGCCTGAAAAAAATCCACCGTACAATCGATCGAGGCAGCCTTCGGCGTCGACAAGGAGACGGAAACCGCCGGTGTGATTTCTGCCAATTCTGAACAGATCGACGCTGACTCCTTCGTTCTCGATCAGCGTTTGTAAATCTTGAATGCCCATGTCTTCAAATTGTATAATATATTTCTATCGTACAACGACAATGTATATAAGTTCCTGACTTAAAATCTGAAATGGGTAAGGTTGAAATGTGTTAATATGTATTCTAATATGGATCGTCACAATTTTGAAAAATTGTTTAACAATAGCACACACCATAGATGTAGAATAGTCTAGATATGCCCTCACGCTCTAAAAATGTTCCAACTAAGACACTCAGGTATAAAAATCCTAGTTGTGGGATTTTATTTGTCTTTGTTATTCGAGTCATTGTTATTCGAGTCACCAATTCTGTCCATTCATCGCTATTCTTGCGACCGAAAAGTATGAAGGGGCATATCTATGTATTCTATATCTATGTTTCACACACAAGTTTTGAGTTACAGTACTATACTCTGTCCAACTTAAGAAACACCGAGTCTCGATCGAAACCGGTGGAAAAAAATTGGCTTCGTCAAACGTTGCAAATATTTAAAATGGAATATGAATAAAATGAAATAAAGTTGTGTTTACCTAGATTTTATAACTTCATAGAATTTGTGAAAGGAATGACACCGGAATGGTCAGTTCTCATTGTTTATTTAAAATTCGAGATATTGTCACATCTCACTTCTCTATCCCAAAGCTTTGATAACTATTTTCCAGTGCAGAAATTTGAAACAGTAAAGAAAAGCCCCCGAATCAATAATCGAGTTAAACTTTGATCCCGAAGACGAGGCTGAATTTCTGCACCTCATTAGTTATCATATCTCACTTTTCTATCACAAAGCTTTGATTTTCCAGTGCAGAAATTTGAAACAGTTAAGAAAAGCCTTTGGATAAAAATCCATTTGATTTTGAAAGCCCTGAATTAGTAATTGAGTTAAACTTTGATCCTAAAGAGAAGGCTGAATTTCTGCACCTTATTGGTTCATTTACACTGAAGAATGAATTTACAGCAATAAAATTTTTCATTAATTTGGATTAAGGTTAAGGGAGAATTTCCACTTTTAAGTAAAAAGGCATTAATTTCTACGTTGAAGTAAAAGGTAATACCTTTTACTTCAACTTATTCGTATGAACTAGGTATGTTCCCCTTTATCGCAATGAAAAACAAAGTTTCTAAGTGACAACTAGTTTCATCCATACATATGCATGTATCATGTGTCAATAGTAAATAAAGGAACACACTGGAGAGTTTGTGTTTGATATATTATTATATAGGCATACTGGGTCGCAATACAAAACGCAGTGGGTCGTAGTAAAAAATACGGCGACATTTGACATTGGGCTTTAAATCATAACAACACTTCAAAGTTTTCCATGTTACAGTTCACCACTGTATGCATCACACAATACAATTTTTCCAATAATCCAACGTACGCATCGAGTCTCGGCTGATGATATACCATTTCATAATGGCGATAACGCCGTTCGCCTTCGACATAACCTATAAAGTGACACTTGACAGCGGACTTTAAAACGGAACATCTCAAGGTTAAATTTTTCAGCACCGGATATTCACCGTCGTAAAGAAGAGACGAGAGACCGGACGATCTTCACAATGTAAAAGGTACACTTCAGGTGATATTTAACCACCTCAACGATAACCGGAAGAGGACATGCAAGACCGGAAGTGCAACGGCACGTGTGTAGAAACCGGGATCAGTTCATACACAAGTAAGGGGAGTTGGAGGGGGGGGGGGAGAGAGGAAATAGCCGGCCTTCATTATCAAGTCGAAGCCAGTGGGGTTTATGGGGGTTTTTTGAGAGTTCGAGGGTTGGCAATCGATAGAGTGGCTCACGTGATTCACGTCGTCGTCGAAGTCAGCTCAAAAGGTAGCCATTGGTGAATTAGCGAGCGAAGAATAGCGAGATGTTCAGCCGCCGCTCGCCCAGTCGCCACCAGCTGGAGCTGCCGGCTTCCAGTGGTGCCAATCGTCGCCAATCGACGCCAGCCACTTGTGTATTCGGCGTGTTGCGTTGGCGGCGCTGTTCGTAATTTATTTAATTTTGGTTTTTTTCAATGTTTCGGTGTGGCTTTCGGTTGTTTGGCACGACGACCGCCTGTCGTAATTTTTTTAAGATTCAAATTTCACAGATGGAGCAGCTGGCGTGCGACGATTAAAGTGAAGGTGGAGGTGGTGGCGGTCGCAAGGTGCGACGGTCATTCCGATTGGAGGTGGTGCGATACAGCTGGAAACTGTTTTGTGGGTGCCACTGTAATGGTGACCATTCAAGATCCGTATTCATATATATGGCCCTTCATACTTTTCGGTCGACAAAAATCGTCGCATCGTAGATATTTTTTCGGGCGCTAAGGTCCATCTATGTACGTCTATGTTTGTATTATTAAAATGGATTGTGAATATGCTCGTAGGAATCTTGACTTTTGTCAATATGTATCTACAAGTATAATTACAAACACGTGTCTTTTACATGACACCATCGGCGTGTTGTGAAATCATGAAAATTCCCTAAAACAAATATAGAGCAGACATTAAGAACGCGTGATCTCATAACACGAGCCCACCAGGACGAAGGAATCGACTACGCATCAAGTGCATCGAACAAAGGGCACCCAAAAAGTGAACTTATTACATTTGACCACACTCACGTAACACACTAAACGTGAGGTGAAAAAACTTCGTGAACCCATTAACTTCACACGCCAGATTCCCCCTCGTGTTAGTGCTCCCAAATGCAAAATCGCATTTATGTAATATAAATTACGACGATCAGTCCAGCATCATAAGTTCTCTCAGTTCGCTCACACCATCTGAACCATCTCCATCGTTGACCAACATCATCACCCGCTGCTACAACTCTCTCCACTGAAGACAACTCCAGCTATCAACCCTCTGGACTCTCAATCGGCTACCTCAGAGAAGCATAATTAATTATATAATAATTACAATTAAATACGGCAATAAATATTAAAAAGCAAAACGAGACAAAGTTAAAGAAAAAGAAAAACATTTATTTGTAAAATCTTATTGTATACAGAATTTTTCTTCAAAACTATCTGATGAAACCTCGGTGGATGCTGGGGAAACGGAATATTTGATTTCTTGAGGTGAGGAGAGAGAAAGAGGAACTGATGTAGAAGGTTCCATGTTATAGTTAGAAAGGCCATCGTAATCAGGATAACTTTGTTGATGATAAGCATGTGAGTTTGAAGACAACACTTGGAATTTCTTCAACACTGCGATTATTTCCAATTTTACATCTATTTTATACTGTTCTGAAATATTTTTGAAATGGCCATGCAGTGATAGAAGGAAAAGTTTTTCGTTATCGGCATTGTCTATTTCGTGTTGCTGCAATGATTGTGTATCATGAATGTGCTGCAATGATTGCGTATCATGAATGTGCTGCAATGACTTTGAATATTCGTCCACTCGTTTTTCTACATTTTCAATGATTTTTTTCCTGGTTTTAACCATCAATTTTCTCTTTTTCTCCAATGGTTTGTTTGTTGGAATCTTATTACCTCTTGTCGATTCGGGAGATACGTCCGAATTCGTAGTCGCCACTGCGTTCACTTCAGCTAACGGCAACAAAAATGACAATTCCTTGGCGTAGATATATTGCCTTTGACGTTTTGAGGATTTATTCTTCGAATTTTTATGTCTACTAAAATTTCTATTAAAAGCATCTCTTAAAGTTTTCCACCTGCGTTGATGTATTCTCACTAAAAATATAAAAAAAAATTTAATTAGTGTAAGTACTTTCAACTTTCCGAAAAATGTTTATACACTTTGTTTGACAACGAGTTGTTTCTGATATATAGATAGACAACTCATGTTAGCTAAATACTTACCCAGAAATAAAAATCCACAACTGCTTGTATGCATGTCTATTGTTTCGAATTAAATTGCAAAGTGTATTAAATTGAATTAGAAATGGCACATATGAAAATTTACATTTGAGAAAGACAGAAACTGGTAAAATTGTCCTTCAGGATCAGCTGTGAGATAAAAAATGATTCGGACACCAAAATTCGTGATTAGGTATAATTAACAACTAGCGACTGCTGTTGATATATCTACAAAATCTTAAAAATTTTTATATTTCTGCATGAAAACAATGTTTAGTGATCGCGATTGATTTTTACGACCGAATTCAATAGTGTGAATCTACCTAAAGGCCCTCACAAACCTGAGCGATATCGCTGCGTCAAGTTGACGTCCTCTATTCGCACCAATGCGAATTATATCGGTGCGAATGGGACGAAGAACCTTAAAGGCGCTCACACACCTTAGCGGTTTCGACGCCCCTATCGTCAACTTGACGCAGCGATACCGCTCAGGTTTGTGAGGGCCTTTATGTACGCAGATACTCGACTTGCAGTCGCCCACGCCACCACCATAATTGTACGAAGAAATTTACGCAATGCCCGTCTTGCCAATAGATTTTACTGTACTGATTATTAAAACATAACTAAACACACTTACTAATTTCATTTTTCTCATCTGTCGGTTTATCCGCATAGCCTGGCGTTTGGTTTTCGCAAATTGTTACCCAAGCGTTTTGTCTGTCTATGTTGTTGTAGGAGTCGTGCTTGTAATTCCAAATGGAGGGATTATTCCTTATTTGGTAGATGAAAAAATCGACGTCAATCGGATCATATTCCATGACGTCAACAATCGCAAAAAAGCCACAAACGCAAATGGGTGTAACGCGACCGCGGTCAGACCGACAACTGACAGCTGCCGTCAGTTTCGACCGCAGAAACGCTCCTATTAAAACTGGGTCTCATTATGCGCTCGAATTCATCGAAATACAATGACGAACATGGTACTGACTTTGAAAGAGTATCAGCTCCGCAGATTTGATCAAGTTTAAAATACCGTCAAATGTCAAGGCCCTTACAAACCTGAGCGGTATCGCTGCGTCAAACTGACGCCACTATCGTCGTCCCATTCGCATTGGTGCGAATAAACGACGATAGAGGACGTCAACTTGACGCAGCGATACCGTTCAGGTTTCTGAGGGCCTTTATGAACTACATACATATATTAACAAATAATTACACCCCTTTCCTGTCAGCGGATGTTGCCGAAATTTACAACAATTAAGGGAATTAAGATAAAATTTACAAATTTCGAAATTTCAGACTTAATAGTTAATAAGAAAAGGGTAAAAAACTTGGCTTATTATATTTTACGGGCAAGACATGTTTGAAATATAATAACAAGCAATTGCACCCCTTTACTTTATAAGTTGACAGTAGGACTTACTCGCGACGAACGCTGTTATCACCATTATTAAACAAAGTGTACTTAAAATCAAAAAAATGCATTGCAATATGCCGACGATGGCTGGTATACTCACAATTGAACAGTGTGATAAAGCTCAGATCCATATCATTATAAAGAAGAAACCTGGCGAGTTTAATCAGTGGTTAACTCCTTAGTTGCCGATAAGGAGATTAGAGTATGTACTAACCAGCATGCGCCCACAATCGGAAATTCTGTACATTTTTCTAAATTTCAATTCATTCTCACTAGGGACAAAACATAAATCACTTGGGTCAGCAAATATTTTACCCAATATGCCAGGGATATATGACCAAATATATGATTTATAATACTTTAAAAAAGCTCTTCAAAATGGTAAATTTTTTAAATTGTAATTTCTTACAAAAATCCTCTCAAATGATAGCATGACACATGGGTCATGGACCGATGTCGTAATTTCGCAATTTTAATATAATGTCCGTATTTACAAACGCAATATCTCACCAAATACTACATCTGAGTTTTTGGATATTGAAATGAATGGATTGTGTTATTTAAAAAATACGAGCTGGCAAATATTAAAATGGCTCTGATGTAAAATTTGAAAAAAAATGGACAAAGAATTAGATGATCCTTAGTTTGCGATTTAATCAAAATTACCGGTAATAAAATGAAATTATTAAATACATACATACATAAAATCTTACCATGAAAAAACAAAACAAATAGAGTTTGGAATAAACGATTATAATATTTTATATAGAAATATTCTTTACATATACATACAATAGTACACAACTAGTATTGAATAATCATATGCTATATTAAAATTGAACATCATGAGAACAAATACGTGAACGGTGATGATAAATAAGCCTTAAAAACAGTAATTATTTCGTGTGTTTCCTTTTGTTTTCTTGTTGTTTGGCAGCTTTTTTCTTCATGATTTGGAGACGTTTATCTGCTGATATAATATTTATGTTCGGTGTGACGACTTTGGAAGAACTAGGTGGCGGGTTAAATGGGACTTTAGCCGACGAACTCAAAGAGATCGGCTTTCCTGGAGACGATTTACTGGTGGAACTCGACGAGGTAGAAGCGATTGCCGTCTTTGAAGAACTGACGCCGCTTCCGACGTTAAAGGTTTGAGCGCTGAGACAATTCGCACACTGCCAATCGGATCCTGCATCCGCCTCACTTATGACTGGATTATGACAATCCTAGAAACATAAAAATTACATATCGATCAAAAGCCTGCAGGAAACTAAAAAAAATCAGTCAAAATCTCAAGGGAAAATTTTCACACAATCGCAATACATATTTATACTATGTATATGGATAAAGTAAAAAAATATAACGAGTACTCTCCTTTTGAAGATTGTGTACTTGTTTATCAAATGGTAAAAAGGCAAATACATTTTACGGTCCTACGGTCCTATTGAAGAAACTAGAGAAAGATACTATTCAGTGGTGAATCCATTGCCTTCATAGAGGGATAGGACTATGGATTTGGTAAGTAGGATTGTCAATTTTAAGGAACCGCCTGACAACTAAGTTACATAAATTGGTCAATTTTAACACGAGACGACCTATGTGGATTTAGTATTATCTACATTTTGCCATTGACGATATTTAGTGTCGATAACTGTTGATAAAACCTCACAACGTACGGGAACGAACCCAAGACCTTCATATAATATCAGACTCAAGACTTACTATAATGAGAGTACTCTGGTGCCAAAATTGAAAAGTTGACTGAAATTAGTGGTCGGGAACCTTTTTCGAGCTAAGAGCTAAATTCGGGAAAACCTTGCAATATTGGTAAGTTTGGGAGCCGCAACATATCATCTTCGTATTCATCATCATCATCATTTTCAGCTGTTCACCATGCACTGCTGGATGAAGACCTCTCTGATCCTCTTCCATTCCTGTCTGTCTTGAGCAATCTGCATCCGGTTGACTCAACACATTCTTCTCAATTCATCAGCCCATTGTTCACTCGGTCTACCTTGCTTTCTATCACATCTTCTCGGATACCATTCCAGTATTTCTCGCGTCTATCTGCCATCCATTCTTCACGCTATGTGTCCACTTCAACTTTTTCACACGTTCCGCTATATCTGCCAGTTGGCTCATTCTTCTTACCCATGTATTCCTTTTACGATCTCTTTTCGTTATACCAAGCATACATCTTTACATACTTCTCTGTGTGCCCTGGATCTTGCGTAACATTCTTGAATTTAGCATCCAAGTTTCACATCCATACGTCATGTGGCAGTACGCATCGGTCGTATGCCTTCTATTTTAAGCATAGCGGAATGATGGATTTCAACTTCGTATTATATGTACATATATTCAAAATTAAATTAAATGTTACTCATTTATGAAATGGATGAATGTTCGACAGTTTAATACTAAAAAGTATTATTGAAAAACGATTTAATAGACATGAAGTTATATGTAGAAATGGGATTCATTTTGATTTTGTGCCATCCAACATTTTGTGTTTCGCGCAAAATGTTGGATGACAGTGAGAGCCGCCGGTTCCCGACCACTGACGTACATATATTGATATAAGGAAAACTTGGTATACCTGATGGTACAGTTTGTGGCATAGGTCACACTCAACCAGCCTGTTTCCAGCTTGTATGGCAAGATGACGACACACAGCACACGTGAGTTCCTCTTCCAGCAGCTCCAGGGACATCTCGTCCCGATCTCGTTCTCTTTCTCGTTCCCGTTCCCTTTCCCTCTCTCGTTCGCGTTCACGTTCCCGTTCTCGTTCCCTTTCCCGCTCTCTATCCCTCTCCCTGTCAAGATACCTCCTAGGTAGGACGTTGGCCATGGTACGTGAAGGTCCACTGTGAGCTCTTATCAGCTCATCCAGAGCTGAGCGCAACTGCTCGGTCGAATCGCCACTGGAAGAGTGAAGCCAACGCAACGCCTGGCAAACGCCACCATCCAACTCTACTGAAGACATCGTCGAACTTCCACTGACTATTCGAGTTCGAGTTGTAGTATGTGACAGCTGTCAAACGCGACTCGTGAGCCACTGCTGCCAACTGATAAATGATGTTCACTATACACGTGCGTGTGTAAAGTAAAAAATTAGCTTTGAGAGGTTTGGAGCTTTGGAGCTTAGTTGGTACCAAATCTGTGGTTTAAAGTCTAATTTTGAATGCTTCAACGCTTTATAAGATGTATGCGCGGTAAGCACTTGCCTCAAAAATATGCACTCAAAATCAATAAAGGGCAGTGTAAAATGACAATTGAATGGGATAACTAGGCACAAAACGAGCATAGAACGTTCAATACTCATGGTATCGATTTAACTATTATAGTGGGCACGCTATAAGAAATATTGACCCTTTTAATGGACGAATGATTGATTTACAGAGCCATTCTTCCTAGTTAACGTTACTATGGATTTTTTTTTGTGATTGTATTTCTTGACCATATGCAATAATTCATATTCATATCCCAATTGGATTTAACCATACTCTGTCCAACATCAGAAGAACCTTTTATCCTTTTGTAGACTATTTAATTTTACTATATGTACAATACATGTATACAGATAATCATATTGTAGAGATAGTTGACAGTTATTTATACATAGGACAATTGTTGAATATGACCGGATGTAAAGAAGAAGAAATAAAACGAAGAATGAAACAAGGATGGAGTGCTTTTGGAAGAATGAACATAGTTTTTAAATCCAACATTCCACTATGCTTAAAAAAGAAGGCATGCGACCAATGCATACTGCAAGTTATGACGTATGGATGTGAAACTTGGACGCTCAATTCAAGAATGTTAAGTAAGATCCAGTGCACACAGAGAAGCATGGAAAGATATATGCTCGGTATAACAAAAAGAGATCGTAAGAGGAATACATGGGTAAAAAGTGGCAGATATAGCGGAACGTGCGAAAAAGTCGAAGTGGACACAGCGAGAAGAATGGATGGCGAGAAATACTGGAATGGTATCCGAGAGGATGTGAAAGAAAGCAAGGTAGACCGAGTGGAAGATGGGCTGATGAATTGAGAAGAATGTGTGGAGTGAAGTGGATGCAGATTGCTCAAAACAGATGGGAATGGAGAGACCATTTACCATCCAGCAGTGGATGGTGAACGGCAGAAAATGATAATGTATACAGTAATTCTCTCTACTTTTTAACGTATTTTATATTTTGAAACATTACAAAAAAATATACATACGTAATATAAAAATGTAATTTGTAATAAAATGTAACTTGTAGGTAGGTAGATAGATACATACGTAGTATTTTATTTAATTTTGAATTTTTCTTCAGCGAAATTACTGATATTCATTATAAGGATCCAAGTAAATAAATAAAATTAGTTATGTGAGGGCTAGTCATAAATCTTGGAGAGTTGCTACCTTTTTATTAAGGTGCGCAAAAGATGGTCCTGAAGTTGGATGGATAGTATAGAATGTACCTCTATTTTTAACTTATATAACAAAAAGGGACTTTAAATTAATTCCAAATCAAAATTAAAAAAGAATATTATGTAGATATTTATTTAAAAATATTCATATTACATGTCACATTATTATTAAACACATCGCTCAACAATGTTATTTTACTAAATTTTCATAGAAACTTTTTTAATAAACCAACATTCACATATACTCCATAACGCTTTGTGTCCTTTCTATACTTTTTTTCAGTTGATTTGAACAGCAGCGAAAGCTAAAAGAATTAAAATATCATTAAACGTATTCTGTTTAAAAATATTGCATTGAATGTGTACTGAAAAGAAAGAAAAATTAATCATTATGGAAGTCTCCAACGTTGGCTCTATCTGAAACAGGACACGTAATAGTAATAAAATAATTAAACATAGTAACACATTTGATATTGTAGTTCACGATCGCTTCTCAACCCAATTTAAGTAATAAAACACGCATTTAAAATTAAAATCACAATTTATTGATAAAAAAAGTGTGTTTTGGCAGTAGTAGATGATTCTGTTCTTATCAGATACATAAATGATAAATAAAATAAAATCAAAATTTTGATTTTTTATGTTTCATCTCAGATGGAATTGTTTGCAGTGTGAATGTTAAGGACGCTTTAAATTTTAGTTATCATTTGGAGTTTCGTCCATTTCCTCGTCTTCGTGTTCTGCAAATTTGAAATGTAAAAATATTATTTTACATGCAATAACTTAAATTATGGCAAATGAAAAGAATAAAGCATACCCTTATCGCCGTTTTGTGGATTTGGAACTGCTGCCGGTTTCTGACCGGGAATTTGTCCAGTTTGTAACATTCTAGTTAGTCGTTCTACTTCGGCCAACGAAGAAGCGTTCTTAATCGCTTCTCTGATTTTATATATCTCTTGTGGAGTCGCAACTGAAAGACACAATTAACATCAACATAAGGTTTAAATACATACAATAAATAATAAAGATGTTTAAAATGAAATGTAACCAGTAGTTTTAGCCGTATCTGGTAAATTTCCACCGGGTACAAAGGTTTTAGCCTTTTTGGCGATCTCTTTTTGTAGTTCTTTCCCTTTTTTGCTTTTGAACAATGCGTTTGCTTCATCTCTCTCTTTTTGTTTAATTTTTCTGAAGTCCAGTAATCGCAATTCGGGAAATTTGTATGCCACATATTGCCTGCAAAATAAATATGAGGAGTAGCAACAGTCTTATTACAAAGCTAATGTTAGGCAACTAATTAATCCGTCAGTATTTAAACCAATAAACGGTCAGTGACTTAACAAGTAAAAACTAACAAATTGGTCATTATTTACCGTTTAACATTAATTACTGACCATATTTACTGATCACTTAAGTACCGACCCTTTATAAAACTTACTGACTGAAAATCGCAAAAATTGCCGACCCAATAAATACAGGCCCCAATGTTATATTTTCAAATGGTGACTAACTTTTAAAAGATAAGTAGCACTTTTAGTATTGTCAAATATTTTAGTTAAATTTGCGTGTGTGATGAAGGTATTCTGCATTTACTTTGAATACAAGGAAAAAAAATTTTATCTTTTGATCTCTTTTCATTAAACCAAGACGATTCTGTCGATTGAAATTGGTACTGAAAAGCACACGACTTATTCAGTTGCATCAACTTTTATTCCCGACAAAAGTGTCAAAAGTCTCTCGCAATGTTGTGTGGACTTACATCATAATAAAAATACTGATATATACCTGTAATGAGTTTTATACGTGACTGGATTCTGTAAGAGTGACAACGTTCTTAAATTGGTCAACGTCGTAAGTGGATCCAAATCACCTAGCTCCTGCATTTGATTGCCGGTCAATATCAACGATTCGATACTGGGAATGTACTGTTCTAGATTTTCACTGATGCGGCTAGACAATTCAATCGCACGTTTAGGAAATTATTACAGCAACGCATCAACGATATATGTAACGCACATTTATATAGAAAAAAGCCGAGACAACTTACACAATGCGATTATTATTGAGCAAAAGACATTTGAGCCGTTTCAATAGAGGAAATCCGTCAAGTTTACGAATGTCGTTCTCGGACAAATCGATGCAATCGAACTGATCCGACGTGGCGCCCATGTTTTCAATTTGAGGTATTTTATAACCTGGAAATAAGAATTTCAAAAATCAAATATAGCCAGAAAGAGTTTTACAATAAGTTGTTTGCAAAATGTTTGATCTTTGTAATGATGAATACAGTAATGAACTTTAACTTTGAGAAGTTTAGAGTATTGACCGTTTAATGTTCAATGTGCACTACAGTAATTGTTGTAATTTTTTATTTAGAATACATATGTAGCTGTAGGAAACACGTCTCTCGTCAATCAATACACGCAAATGTTTAAACATGCGTCACAAACAATGTAACACAAAAAACGGGAGATCTCCAATAACAAAACTAATGCACACACACAAACAGTACGCCCCGCGCTCTCACCGCACCAACAACTCTCACCGTGGCAACAGCGCCCCGGCTACCTCACAACAGCTTCGAACTGGACGGGATAAACTCTCGTCAGCCGAACTCCAGACACTGCCCGGAGTGACTACCTCAACATAGCACACCACTACGTACGGATCACAACCTAGGCACACGAAGCACATCATCACGCCGTTGCCTCATTAAGATGTGTTCTTGGAAACAGGACTCTGAACCACACGCAACTACGTAGCCACTTGAACTTCTGTATACATGTAATTTGTTGTACTTTAAAAAACAAGTGACCACAACATTCGTATAATATTATTATTAGCGCACCACTACGCACGGATCCCGACCTAGGCACACGAAGCACATCATCACACCATTGCGCAAGGACACAAAGCATGTCATCACGCCACTCACCCTTCTGTATACAAATAATCTGCAGTACTTCAATCATAGATATGCCCCTTCATACTTTTTAGTCGACAAAAATTGTCACAAGAGTAGAGATGAATGGACAGAACTCGAGACTCGAATAACAAAGGAGTGACCTTTTTTTTCAACACTCCCACAAATAGGATTTTTATACCCGAGTGTCTTAGTTAGAGTTGGAACATTTTTAGAGCGTGAGAACATATCTAGACTTATTCTACATCTATGACTTCAATAAATAAATAAAATACAAAATTCCACTTTGTATGAAAATATGAACGTTACACACACCATCATCTGTTCCTGTAACTAGTGACCACAACGTTCCTATGTATATAGCATTTTAAATATGTATACTAAAATATAATTTAATAATAGCGACAACAGCGTTCGCTGCGCGTACTTCCTTCTGACTTAACCTATAAAGTGACATTTGACACACAGATTTTGACTGTGGCCAAATCTGCAACATTGACATTAATAGCAGTTTAGATCTCTCGTGGTATAAGTACATTACTATATTCATCGCTATAATGAAGAAACCAGGTACACGACATACTATACAACGATTCGTTATAGGTTAGAATGACAATTAAACAATGTACCGCGCAAATCTAGTTCTCTGTCCTTGCAAGGATTGGTGTATTGCAGCGACTGCTGCACCAGCTCTGCCGTCAGCTTCACCATTTTGCAAGAAGACGAACTCCTGGATGAGCTCTTTACACCAACAACAAACAATGCACTTAACCACAATCGGGCAAACTGCGAACGGAAACGTCACATACGAGCCGGTAGCGTGCTTGGTCCTAATCACACCAATAACGGCCATTAGCAATATCTTATATTGACAAGCACTTCATTTTAATATATTTTATGTATAAGGGTTCCACTGTATCATCATCATCATCATCATCTTCAGCCGTTCACCATCCACTGCTGGATGAAGACTTCTCCAATCCTCTTCCATTCCTGTCTGTCTTGAGCATCTGCATCCACTTGACTTCACACATTCTTCTCAATTCATCAGCCCGTCGTCCACACGGTCTACTCTGCTTTCTTTCACATCTTCTCGTATACCATTCCAGTATTTCTCGCTTCTTGAATTTAACATTCTTCAATTTAGCATCCACGTTTTACATGTACGCATTGGTCGTATGCCTTTTTTTTAAGCATATCGGGACGTTGGATTTAAAAACTACGTTCATTCTTCGTTTTATCTCTTCATCTTTACATCCAGTCATGTTCACCATTTGTCCTATGTATAAATAATTATCAACTATCTCTACAATATATTATCTACTGTGAAAATATATTTTTTATATATTGACAAAATAACCTAATTGACAACGAATATCAAATTGATAGAATAACTCTAAGTAACTTGCGTTGCCCAGGTCTTCATTTAATTTTAATTGAAAGGTATATTCCCAGAAAGAAAAGTATCAAAAATATGCCTCAAAAAGCGTTGCTGAAGTTTAATGTTTTTATTAACTGGCAGCACTTACGTAGCTGTCAAATTGTCACGTGGAAACTGACAGTTTCGTTTTAGTTATTTTATACTTCATTACATAAAATACTCCAAACTTTTAAACACCTACCATGAGTGAGCACGAAAAGAAAGTTGACATTGCTTTTATAAATGACAGTGAACCATGGCGTTTGCACGCTCGTTTTTTCCCAAGTAAAATCGGTGGAAAACCAGCTTGGCTTCACAGAAAACCACCACAGCCTTCGAATTTACAGTGTAAAGTTTGCAGCGAACCTCTCATCTTCCTGTGTCAAGTGAGTAGAGTTTCATCAAATCAATATGTCTATCGAATTTTCAGTCAAACCCCTATCTTTGGATATTTACTTACGAAAAGTTTATTTTTAGATTTACGCCCCAGTAGACGACGACGCCAAATCATTTCATCGTACACTGTTCATTTTTATATGTAAAAATGGTTCATGCTGTAAACCGAACGAGTCGAACAATTTAATAGTACTCAGATCTCAGTTGGAAAGGGAAAATGAATTTTATTCATACGATCCACCTCTGGAGGAAGAAAATACGGTTTCTATATTTTCAATTTACTTTTTTATCATCATTTTCAGCCGTTCACTATCGACTGCTGGATGAAGGTCTCTCCGATCCTCTTCTATTCCTGTCTGTCTTGAGCAATCTGCATCCACACATTACTCTCAATCCATCAGCTCATCATCCATTCGGTCTACCTTGTTTTCTTTCACATCCTCTCGGATACCATTCCAGTATTTCTCGCGTCCATCTGCATTCCGCTATATCTGCCACTTTGTTCATACTTCTTACCCATGTATTCCTCTTACTATCTCTTCTTGTTATTCCGAGCATACATCTTTCCATGCTTCTCTGTTTGCACTGGATCTTATGTTACATTCTTAAATTCAGCATCCACATTCACATCCATACGTCATAACTGGTAGTACGTTTTGGTCGTATGCATTATTCTTGAAGCATAGCATACTTTTAGTATCAAATGAGCCGTTTATTTAGAAAGTGGACGAAAATGTATTATTGTTCCAAACAATTCGAATAATCGTTGTGATTTATTAATCAAAGTGTGTTTTAGGTATTTGACGATTCCAAGTGTCCTGCTCTGTGTTACATATGCGGAGGCAAAGGTCCCAGTCATTGTTCTAAATGCAAAAAAGTTAATTATTGCAGTAAATCTCATCAAGTGTACCATTGGAAGAATGGTCACCGTGAAGCCTGCTGCAATGATGAATATGTATGTATTATTAAAAAACAATAATGTTGATTTGTTATTCTATTCCATCATTAATTTGTGGTAATAATTTACTTCTCAGGATGAATCGAAAGATGTGGTACCGAAAAATAAATTTCTGTTTCACGAATTTGAACTTACGATTGAAGAAGAAACCGAGGCAAGTTCAAATAGTATTCGGCATATATGATTTACCGTCCAGTATTTAATTTGATTTTGCTCATTTAAGTATTACTTAGTAGACGTTTACTATTGTAAACTCAAAAAAGTTTATTAAAAACTAATGACATTGAAATATCAATGGGTGTATACGGCGCTTAGATCAAGACGTGTGGTTACGTTTCATGAGCTGTTTATCCGGCATCATTGAGCATGCAGATTGTCGCTTTTAGCCGGTTTGCCCGTCTTATGACGGTAGATTTAAACCGCCACCGGTGCGCTGGTTTGTACAATGACAGTACAGTAAGTGAAACAATTGTATAGTGTACCGGTAATTGAATGGATGTATGTATGGCCATAAAATTGCGCTGTCGACTCGAACCAGCTTTGAGAGATGGCCTTGTTACACACCGCTCAATTTTTTTTGTTTATTATGTTGGTAATTCTAGCTCGACCACAATGACTTAGGCAGGCAGACGCTTACGTTAATATATACATATAGTAATAGCAGTATATGTGATTCAACCCTCGACGGACTATTTATTTACTAGTCACTGCCCGTTAACAGTGTTATTGGGTGGTTATCATTTTTATGTACATACATATAAAACTAGTGTATCTTAGTATATGTACATATGTGCCACAAGTGTTTCATGTACATATACACACTCCCGGTAGTTATAAATGCGAGCGTTCCGCAGCTACCTAGTCAGCCAGGCAGTAATATACGATTTATAGCAGTGCTTCCCAAACTTTTTAGTACCGCAACCCGCTTTTTAGAATGACAAATTTTCACTTTCATGACTTGAGGGGGAGGGGTATTCATATATATATTTTTTTAATACTGTTTTTATACTTGACAATATATCCAGAGTATTATTTACTCTTATATAATTTAATTAACGAAAACAAGCAGCTGGGATAAAAATTCACATTTCAAAAAACTTTTGTGACCCACAGTTTGGGAACCGCTGCTATAAGGACAATAATTGTCTCGACTTTCTGTATATCTGTCTGTCCGTCCATCTGTCCATCAGAATGTAAACTTCTGGGTGACCAAAGATACAAAATAAGTGTTGGTAAAGGATTGGATCTCCCCCTCCAGCAGGGTCGAAGAAAGAAAAGGTTAAAAGGTTAAGGTCTGTCTGTCAGGAACGTTCAACACACTTCTACAACAAATAACTATAGTCCACCAAAAATCGACTCGCGACCCACAGTTTGGAAACCGTTGATTTATAGCAATATGTATAGTATACATAGTATAATATAACTTTTACTAAGGCAATACGAAAAAATAATTGACATTTACTGGACAAAAGTATTCATTGCCATACTACCAAATTGAATTTCCATTTGAACTTTGAAACGTGCTAATTATACTTTTTTTTTTCTTTCAATCTTCATATTTAGGAAGAAGTGACTAAGACATCCGAAGAACAGGAATTGAAGTATTTTAAAAAGCTCGTCGAAGAAAAGAAAGCGGGATGTTTGAACGACGCAAGCGAAACGGAATTAGAACAATATGCAAATACCTCAGTGGAAGACAAAACTTTCCTCAAGTTTAAAAAACGCGTTGCTAGAGAACCAGATCAAGTGTTACGATACAACCGTGGCGGAGTTCCATTGTGGATTTCGTCCAAACCTACAATAACCATCGATGATGTACCAAATTGTCAATACTGCTACGGCGAAAGACAATTTGAATGCCAGGTAATAATCTTTATACATGCTTTAATCATCACGTTCATATCCAAGTCAAGCTTGAAAAACCTTTTGTAACGCAATGATGCAAGCGTCAAAACAATGCTATTATAACTCGATTCTAATTTTACAGATCATGCCGCAACTGCTGAATTACTTAGACATTGAATTTGGCGAAAATACCATCGACTGGGGAATCTTGGCTATATTTACGTGTGCCAATCATTGCGTCGACAAAGATGTCCCGTATAAAAATGAATATATATTCAAACAGGACATTGATTCAAACTCGGCTAGTCCGTCGACATCAAAGGCTGTATAAAAGAAAAAAATACTACAATTCGATTATATTGTACTATGGATAATTTATTATGTTAATAAGACCTAATTATATATGTACATTAAAATATACATCGTTTATGATTTTCCAAACTTTTCTGTAGATACATAAGTAAGTAGATCGTTCAATCCGCTGAATTCTGTTCTCGATTGGGGTGGATCATTCTTGGGTACTCTCGGTAAGATGTTGCCCATTTTTATTCTAAAATCTTTGAGCTGCAACAAACGATTCAATTGAAAAGATATTGCAACATAGTTTATTGCAATTGAGATTTGATTAACACTAACATCTTCAGCTCCGGATAGTTTCCATATGCCGTAACACAGTAACGAGGTTCCTGCTACTGCGTAAAAGGTTCCCCAACCCAATGCTCGTAGGGCTAAAATTGCACCGGAATCGGCTAATTCTGCACTCGGTATGACTCCTATAAAGGAATAATATAAATGTTGAACTTCACACACGTAGGATGTTCACTAAAAACCAGATGCTGTTATCAAAAATTGATAGATATATCCGAAACTAGTAAAGTCAAGTAAAGCATTTTAAAGTTCACAATATTATTCTCCTACTGACAATTTGGTTGTTTTTGAAAGATGAACAAAAATTGCATTTTAATAGGGTATTTTCATACGAGTTTCTTCAAACGTTAAAAATTGTAAATCAAATTGGTTGCCATAAGGAATTCTTAATGCGTTTTTTTTTGTATTTTATTTTCAATTGATTATTTTGACATTAAAAATCAACGTTATGCAAAAACCATCATATCGTAATAAAGTGAACGGTATGAACTTTAAAATGTATTAGTTTCATAGATGTAAATGATTGAAAACAGCACCGATTTATATTATGAAAGTTTTAATGTACCTTTATTGAAAAAATGAGGATCTATCTTTTTTGACCTTGCCAAAGTGTATCCAAATCCTGCAAATGCAGACACGCCAGTAATAGTAGCAAGAAATGCACCAGCTGAAAAGTATATTGTGCAAGATACACGTTTTTGAGGTTACTTTTTAATAAATGGTTAATATGCTTGTACGTGTACGGAAATGAGCTGCAACAACCTTTAAACCTGAGCAGTCGTTCTGGATCAGGGATTTGAGGCTTCTGAACAACTGATTCTAAAGGCTCCATTGTCAAAATTCGACAACTGTCATTAGCGCATATCTGTCAAATATCCCTGCTGATATTTTTTGGCCGAAGCACAAAAGTTTTTGTGCAGCTCGTTTTTTGTAGTAAAATTTTAAATTTCAATTTTTGCATCAGTGGTCTCGATTTGACGTTGGATCGGTACTTGCGTAAGTTTTAAAAACGATTCACGACTTCTAAAATTAAGAAAAGTTGAAAAACTTGTGCAAATTGATTCAGAAATGTTGAAAAAATTTAACTGCCCCAAAGCCCCATTTCCAACTAGGACTATAAATACTTAACATACGCAAAAAGCTTATATCTACTAATTTTTATTTTATTTTATTTATCTAAACCAGTGGTAGAGAACCTGCGGCTTTCATTTTCAACCAACGTGTACGTGAAATAATATAAATAGATATGTATTCTGAAAAGGGTGTTTGAAATACAAATTTCACAAAATCAAGATGAATAATTGAATATATGTATACAATTGAAATTTGAGTTATCGCTTATTTACAATGTTCCTGCGAGGGATGACACAGCCATGTTGCGTTTCACTCACATGCGAATACTACTTCTAAATACTACCACTTCAAGAGTGGCGCTAAAACACTACTTTTAAATACGACCACTGCAACGGTGGCGTTTTGTCGCTATTCGTTCGCGCGCTAAAGTGTGGAGCACAACAGCTAGTTCGCTTCTACGCACAAGTGTCATTGTTTCGTCTTGTGCCACGTATCAGCCATCACCATCAACATGTCTTCAACGCCGCACTTCCCAGCTAACTTCAGATGGAGAATTGACACCATATCTGAAGACGGGTTTTCCATACAACTCTTTGCATGCCTCAACGATCTATCCGAATGTGACGCATGGATTGCAGAGTTTTCGAGATTAAATCCATCGCGATGGATAGTTTGGAAAACAAATCCTAATGGTGTACAAAAAGTTTGCTCGTAAGTTTATATCTACCTATGTATATGAAATATGATATTAGATCGAATTGATAGAGCGTTGAGAGTTAACCTTAACCCATTTCATTTGTGTATGTATGTACATTTTTTTCTATTTATAGGAAACATTATCGATGTCACCATAGTTCGATAAATAAATCTTCCAACCCAGTTAAAAAAAAAAAAAAATTTTAATTGTACGGCATCCATTGTAATAGTTGTGAAAATAAATAGTGAGAACACGCGACGGAAACATCTGCACATCAAAGTAAGTCAAAATCAAAGTAATCATATTAACAACATATATGTATTTATTAGATATTTCAAAATTGCAAAGGTGTTAGGGCATGCAATTGTACACTCACCGAGTCACCTTTTAAGTAATTTCACTCGTACTCTGAATTTTTTATATATGTATTTGAATTAATATTCTGCAGCGGAATTATGTAGTACATTTAATATATTTATGTATGTACTGTGTAAAATTAAATGTTGTTCGCTATTCAAATCTATTTTTTTTTTTTTTTTCGTTTCCAATTTGGAGTAATCCAATCGTATACCACC
Source organism: Parapsyche elsis (assembly GCA_022651745.1). Classification (NCBI taxonomy): domain Eukaryota; kingdom Metazoa; phylum Arthropoda; class Insecta; order Trichoptera; family Hydropsychidae; genus Parapsyche; species Parapsyche elsis. The sequence goes on from JAGVSN010000031.1 coordinate 101,697, forward strand.
AACATTTGGTATACGATTATATCATGGCACTCTAACTTAGACCATAGACGGTCCAGGCCCCCATACAGCTTGTGTACATATAAAATGCGTTTTTGTTTTCAGGAAAATCTTCCAGCCGTCATTAAAATTAATTTGAAACATTCCCATGACACAAATAGTGCAGGAGCACTCTCATATTTACCGTCTGCTTCCACGCTCAGAAGCAGATTTTTTAGATTTTTCAGTGAAAACAGAATGGGGGTTGCAAAGGCAATGCTTGAACATAAGAGGTTACGACGGCAAAGTGGACTGACCGAAGTTAGCGTTTGGAACGAATCAATGAATCCAAAAGTTTCGACAGTCAAATATTGGTATAGTATTTGGCTAAAAGAGAAATTGGGCCCCCATACGTTCGCTGAAGTGATCGAGGTAATACAAATTTTACGACAACGAATATGATCAATTCATTAATTATTACATAACATATATTTTTTTTTATTGCAGCAATTGGAGAAGAGGGTTCGTGATTTCCATAAAATCGGAGTATACATTAAAATATGTCAAGAGCCCTTTACTGTGATTGTGGTGACTCCATTCATGAAGAGGGTTGCTAATTTGTTGGCGTCAAATATTTTATTCGTTGACAGTGCCTCGTCATGTGATGTACATCACCACAGTGTCACATTTGTGGTCACGAAGAGTGTTGCTGGTGCTGTCCCGTTAGCAGTCCTCATCACCAAAGGCCAGAGCACTCTTGACTACACCGCAGCATTCAATATTTTAAAGGAGGCTCTTGGTGATAATACACGTGCAGATCCGCGGTTTATAATAACGGATGATAGTAACGCCGAACGTACTGCTTTAAAACAAGTTTTTCCCAATTCGAGGCCTTTATTGTGCCACTTTCACGTAGCGCAATCAATATGGAGGTGGCTCTGCAATGTGAATGAGCATTGCGTTTCGACGGATGATAGGCAACACATGTATCGCTTATTTAAAAATATTTTAATTTCTTCCACTCGGTGCGAAGCTGAAGAAGCTTATGGTATTTTAAAAACTGATGAGCTATCATTAAGTTACTCAAATTGGATCGATTATATAGAAAAATACTGGGAACGTAGGGGAGACTGGTGTCATCCATTCCGTGATGCTCATACGCACGCTAGTCAGACTAACAATTATGCGGAAATCACTGTGCGCATATTCAAAGACAATGTCCTTCAGAGGTATAAAGACTACAACGTTGTTGAACTGGTCGATTACATTGTCACCGATGTGGAGGAGCATTATATCGACCGGTGCATGGAGTTCGCTTATGGGCATAACGAGGCAATGGAGCGTCTGTGTAAATCGCAGCTTGAGAAAGCAGCGTATCTCACGAAAGAGAACATTATTCAAATTGATAACAATAATTATCAAGTTCCGAGTAGTGAAAAATTGGATCAACTATATGATGTCGATATGCTTATTGGATGTTGTTCATGTAAGTTGGGTTTTTTGGAAAAACCCTGCAAACACCAAGTTGGTGTTGGTTTCTTATTCTTTGACGTACAGGCGGTCAAAAATGATGATTATTATGGTATGGCGAAATTAGCGTTAGGCGATGCAGTGAAGAGTAGAGATCATTATAAAACAGTTTGTGAAATACACGAACAACCTTCCGCCTCAAAATCTAACGAACAGGTAGAAATAACAGTAGTAAGACAAGAATTATCTCAGTCAACACTGGCAGACGTTGGAGAAGATTCAAAAGCAGATTCCGAAAAAATATATGAAACGTTTAAGGAAGTAATTTCTCAATTTGGGCATTCATATTCTATAAATAAACTCGCTGCGTCTTTAAAAACCATTAAAAACACCTCCGATTTGAACATAGCTATAGATGGCTTTTGTTCCCCTAAACGTAAGAACATATTCTACAGAAGTAGAATAAACGTTGGATCTGGTGCTCAAATGAGGAGAATAAAGGGCTCTTCAAAGGGTAATGCTAGGCTACCTATTGGAAATCCTTTGATGAGTGTTGGCTCGACAAACCGAAGATTAACTATTAAAAAGGGAAAGAGGAAAAGACCACGAAATATGGCAAATAATGTATCTAATGCTTCATCGCATTAAGGTTTTTTTTTATACAACATTTTTAACTTTATATAACTTTTACACTTTTTTAATTTTATACAACTTTTACAATTATTAAAATTATTTCTCTACTGCTAAATTTAAATTAAATTTAAGCTAAATGTTATTACTTAAATGGACGTTTTCTGAATCTTTTTTTTCACACTCTTCAACTTTTGCCAGTGTTTCATTTTATCTGATTAGCTTTTTATAACAATATTTTTTGAATCTATTGTAAAAACGGTATATTGCAGAAGATGGAACAAAACTAGCTTGGTGTTTAACAATTTTACATGAAACTTCATCCAAAAGTCCAAGTTGACTCTATAATTGAATCATTTTACCCTTGAAACTTTGTAGCCTTCAAGATACACTGCATTCTTTGGGTTGCGGTGTAAATAGATACTTTGAATTGTATCATCCTGTGGCTGAAATTTTGTGAAACAGCTTGTTTCGTAGAAACCTCTGAAGTGATGATCATTTTTACTTTATCCTAATCGGATAAAGTATTGTGATCGTGCGAAAATTCGACCTCGAGATTTTGACTGATTTGTATCAGGTATCATCCCCTGATCACGTTTTCATGATTTCTAAAAAATGTCTGTATGTCTGTGTACTTATGTGTGTGTGTGTCTGTATGCGTGTTTTCTCCGAAACTGTCAAGTCTATCAAGCTGAAATTTCATATCTATTATTTTCACGTAAGGTGTAAGAGCCATAACGAATTTGGTCAACATCAGTGAACCGGAAGTAGGGTTTTTTTCTTGTAGAAAATTCAAAAATTCTTTTACCACAGAATATTTCCGAAATGGCTCCGGGAATTTTGTCCAAATTTCATATCTATAGTTTTCACGTTAGCTGTAAGACATACTGTGATTTTGGTCAACATCTGACTACCGGAAATGGCAGTTTACTCTTGAACGATTTTTTGTTTTTTATTTTTTTCGACCTTTTAAATATGTAGTATGGTCACAATATTGTAATGTTGTAATTTTGAGAAAAATTGCTATTTAAAAAAAAAAAATCATTAAAATTAGTCAACCGGAAGTAGGTTTTTTTTTTGTCGAAAAGTTTACCGCAGAATATTTCCGAAACTGCACCGGCGATTTCGTCAAAATTTCATATCTATAGTTTTCACGTTAGCCTTAAGAGATACTGTGATTTTGGTCAACATCTGACTACCGGAAATGGCAGTTTACTCTTGAACGATTTTTTGTTTTTTATTTTTTTCGGTCTTTTAAATATGTACTATCGTCACAATATTATAATTTTGTACTCCTGAGTAAAATTGCTAGTTACGAAAAAATAAATCATTAAAATCATTCAACCGGAAGTAGGTTTTTTTTTTTGTCGAAAATTTTACCACAGAATATTTCAGAAACTGCCCTATTGATCAAGTCGAAAATTTATATTTATAATTATCATATAAAATTTAAGAGTTGATAAGGTTTTGATTAAAATCCGCCGACCGGAAGTGGTAGTTTTTCTTATTTGAATATATGCCGAATATCGTATTTTATATACGCGCGCGCACTCAACACAGTAATTTCATGATATGTACATACATATGTATGTATTTTGATTGGTGTGGTGGTGGTGTATGCGTTTTATTTACTTACGTACTTAAAAAATTAATTTCGTTACTCTTTGTATTCCTCAAATATATGGATAAAGTCATGGGTTGGCTACACCCGAATTTTTTTCATTTGTCTCACAGTTGACATAAAGTCTATTTTTTTAATGTAAATGTAGTAACCACCGTTGATTAGTATTATTTTTTTTTTATATGTATGTACACATTGCGCACATGAGATTCACCTGTAATTCTTGGTCTGATTCACATGTATTATCTACGTTATGTTATGTGAGACATCAGCTTCCCTCATGTTTCCAGTATTCATTTTATCACACAAACAATCCAATTTGAGTATCATTTTGATATTTCGTTAATACATAATTCATCCATATGCCAGCCATCTGTTTATCAATCCATTTTTATCAAGCATTTTTAGTTAGATATATTCTTACATTCTAAATACTATTTACATATATTATACTGTGTCAAGCCGGGCACTTGAAGGAGGTTTATTGATACTGCTATGTTTTCGTCTCATCTACATATTTACTTTATTACAAATTTGCGTAGGTGTGTTTAATTGAAGCCATGTAAAGCTTCGCACGAGTTGGAAGAAATTGGAATGTTTTTGAAATATGATGTCTTTCAGAATCTCGATTCTTATCACAATGCCATGTGACTTCCATATATGTATGGTAGGTGCATAATAATGGTCTTGCGTTGTTTGCCTTTACTGAACCAAGATTACCAAGAGCCTTGTTTAAAAATTGTAATTCATATGCGTGTAGAGTTCGTTCGCCGAAGGAGAAAAATTGCTTTAGTGTAAGTGCTCGTATGTACAGAGATCATCAGTCTAGCTCCGGCCGCTGAGGTGAATTTGAGGTGCTCCTTGTTAGAGGCCTGACTTGCCAGTGACACCGTGGTTACGAATTTTAGTTATTTTAATAGGTTTGGTTATTCACAATAGTTGATTTATTCAAATGAGTTCGGCCGTATATCGTATAATATATCTACTTTTTTAAAAACACTTTTTAGATAAATGGAGAGACCATCCAAAGTCGGAACAGGCAAAGCTTTCAATAGCCAAGCGAAACAATTAATATTAAATGTTTACATGTGGTGTGCATTTACACAAACATCTAATTCTTCGACGATTCCTGTCATTGATATAGCTGCAGAAGCCCTAAAAGTTTCCAAATCTTCATTAAGGAAAATAAAGAGAACACATCTTCTCCAAAAAAAAAAATTTAGAGGAAACCTAAAATCCTCTGTAGACGGTTTTGACGAAGACGTCATTAGGCGTGAATTTTTTCCACAACTTTCACGTGACTGAAAAAATTTTGCCAACGCTTTCTCGGATATTAGAAAAATTAAAACAAAGCATAGGATTTACAGGCAAGCGCACTACTCTTCATAAGGTTTTGAAAAAAATTGGATTCCATTGGAAAAAAATGTCCGATAACAGGAAATTGTTACAGGCGAAAATGTGCATTATTTGTAAACGGATCACATTTTTAAGGTCGATAGCTCGATTTAGAGCATAAGGTAGACCAATCGTGTATACCGATGAAACATACACACATTCAACTAGGCTTGGGGAGATTCATCGGGAAGTGGCATGAAAACTCCGGCATCCAAAAGAGCGAGATTTATAACTGTACACGCCGGTACAGAACGTGGCTTTATTCCAAATGCCTTTCTCATAAGACTCACCAAAGGACCGGAGACTATCACCATGACATGAACTTAACCGAGAAATTGATACCAAATTTGGAACCGAATTCTGTTGTGGTGATAGATAATGCGTCTTATCACAATAAGATTTTTGACCCAGCGCCGACTTCAAATTCCAAAAAAGACATTATGAAGCAGTGGTTGACGGAAAAAAATATTTATTTCGACCCGCACAGTTTAAAAGCGGACCTTAATAAATTAGCATTGGAGAATAAATGTCGACATAAAAAAATTCGTTATAGACTCTCTTCGAACAGCATGGCCATACATCCATAAGGTTACCCCTATATCACCCGGAACTCAATCCAATTGAGAAGATATGGGCAGTAATTAAGGGATATGTGGCTTCGAGAAACGTCGAAATAGTGTAAAAAAATTTGTGCTGGAAAAAATTGCCTTAATTAAAGACGAGTGGAGAAATGTGTGTGAACACGTAATAAAAGTAGAATATATGAAAAGTGATCATGTAATGGACAAAATGGTTGACGACGATTCGTTGCATTTTACTGTCAATGATCCACCGGATTCCTCGGACTTCGATTCAGACAGTGATGGGTCGGATACGGAATAATTTTTAAAATGTCTTTTGTGTTTTTAATTTTTTTATTTGTACTTTTTTTCAATGCTACTCATTCAATTTTTATATTTGATTTTTTAAATTGTGTTTATTTTATTTCGTTGTGTAATAAATTAAATCTTTTTTACAAATAAATTTTACTTATTTCTTATTAATTTTATTTTAATTAAATATTGCACTACGCCACTGGTTTATGAATTGGCAGTAAAAACAAGTGTGACAAACGCGTCAATAATAGGCCACTTGAGTTTCAAACTTGTCTATAAATCATTAAAATGTTTATAAAACACTATTTGTGCAAATCTTGAATTTTTTTAATAATGACCATATTGACTGGGCTCAATGTGAATATATTTTTAAACGTTTTTCGTGGTTTTGAAAATTTGTTCAAAAACAATTATAGACGGTATTGATACTACATATAATACGACTCGTACATATACATAATCCAATGCAAAACGTAGTCACGATAGATAATCACATTGTAGAGATAGTCGATAGTTATTTATACCTAGGACAATTAGTGAATATGACTGGTTGTAAAGAAAAATAAATAAAACTAGGATGTAGTGCTTCCGGAAGGATGAAAATCATTTTTAAATCCGACACCTCTATGCTAAAAAAAGAAGGCATACGACTGATGCGTACTGCCAGCTATGACTTATTGATGTGAAACGTGGATACTTGTAAGAGGAATATATGGGTAAAGAATTGAAACGGCCTTCATCCAGCAGTGGATGGTGAACGGCTGAAAATGATGATGATATAATCCAATAATAATATGTTGCGGTTACCAAACCTTTTTCTTGATTTATCTCAGCTGGGAAAAGGTACCCGACCACTAATCTAAACGAATCTCAATACCCGTACCCATTTACAATATCTAAAATCAAACAACTCTGACTTAAACGCAAATAAAACCACCAAAATTATTTTTGTCACCAAAACGATCATTTTATACATTTAAATAAATATGCAAACCAAGCCAAAACAAGATTTCCAAAAAAAACGTAACAAATATAAATAAATAAATCGGGGTGGCTTGCAGGCAAAAACTGTCGCTTGTCGCCAATGGCCGACAGCTTATACCGAGGTGTGCTGTCTTCGTAGTGTAATATTTTAGTAACCCATTGTTAAATATTTCCACAGACGTCAAGGTGAGTGCTTAATACCCTATAATAACTCCTAAACGACATCAACCCCATCACCAATCGAGTCTTTGTAGGTTAAATCCAATACTTTTTCAATTCTAACCCGCAACGTGACAACGCGTCACGTGTCCACGCCTCTTTCAACCATCAATATGCCATGGCAATGTATAGTATGGCGTACTCTATGAATCGGCTGTTTTATATCACCGAAATCGTCTAGTTTCGTCTTTATAACGATCAATATGATGTTAAACTTTAACCCTCGGAAGCTTGGAGTGTTGTTATGGTCTGCGCCGCAGATTTCGATACAGTTGGAGTCGAGGTGTCAAATGTTACTTTATAGGTTATGTCAGACGGAAGTCGCTGTAAATGTCAATATCTTACTCTGGGATCGACTTTTTTTTTCTGGAAAATCGTTTGAATTTTTATTTTGATGTATTTGTGGTACTTAAATGTAAAATGTGTAACATTGACCGGTTCAGAGTATTTATATGGTCTGCTTGTAATTCATTGTTGAATATCACAAAAAAAAAAAAAAGTATTAGAAAGAAAGTGCGCGCAGGAAACGCTGTAATTAAATTATTATCAAAAAAAAAAATCATAAAAAGAGTGCAAAATAGCTATAATTGCTACATCGGTACAATTAATGAGCACAAATTAACATAAAGTGTAAATATTGATATGCATATTTCCAGATGGTTAAATTTCAGTACCATATTCATTGTTTTAAAGAAGATATCGACATTTGACTTGATTTGGTACTAGTTTTTATTTTATTTTTGTGGGTTTAGGTTTAGACAATTTTATATTAATCAACCAATTTCTAAAAAGACTTAGCACTCCACTAATTAAATTCAAAGGCAACTGACTAATCGGTCAGTATTTAAACCAGTCAATAACTTAGTTTTTAAGAAAATGGTCAGTATTATATTTAGAAAATGGTCAGTATTATATTTAGGAAATGGTCTACTGCCGCGTTTCCTGCGTACTGTCATCCAACACGGAACATGTTTGACGTGAAAAAATTCATTTGCGAGGTGGAGTTACGATCCCTCATATAACGTAAAGTTGAAGGAGTACTCCAACCGTGTATTAAAATTGAAGGCATGGTCGGATATTGCAAATGCCGTGTTTCACGGTTGGAACGACATGCTAAAACCAGAAAAAGATGAAAAATGTTATGTTTCTATATTTTATTATTATAGAAAACCTCTCCCCCACTTAATTATTTTACTTCAGTGCAAATCGTATGTTGAATTACCGGCTCTACGAATCCAAATTACTTTATTTACCGGCTCTATAGAGCCTGTGGGAACCCAGCCAGTAGCGGAACTAGGTGGGAGCATTGAATTTTCAGTGAAATATAAGTTTTTTTTAATGAAAATAAACGTATTCTATCTAGGTACATTTATCTGTCACAACTTGTTAAAACATGTGTTGAGAATTCGCCGAACTCTTAATTATTAAATATTCTAGTCTAGCGTCTAGTTTTTTGGAAGTAATAACCGCATTATTACTTCAACTGACACTTCCAATTGCAGTTGCAAATTACAGATTTTACATTTTAACAATTTTCTCAATTTATGTAATTTATATAATTTAAATAAATTTATATAATTATACCACTACTACTCCATCCACCATCCAGAATTTTTTTTAATTGTATATATGTATATACATATATATTGCCACTAAACCCAGCATCCATCAATGGTTACAGGGAATAGGAAAATATTTAAAAAAATTAATGAAAACAAATTAAATATATATTTTAAGTAATTTATTTTTGCTATGACATAATTAACATTATTTTAGATACATATAGGGTTGTCAGATTTCTTGCAAGTCATGCTTCTTACCCATGTATCCCTCTTACGATCTCTTCTCGTTATTGTTAATACATGTTATTTTGCCAAGGAATAGCTCCTATACCATTAAAGTAGGCTGAATATTTATTTCTTACTGTAATTCCATGTGATCGGTCTCCTACAGAAGTGGCATGTTCGAAACCGTTCATTTCACAAGAAAATGAGTCTTCGAATTAATTTCCGTCTCTTCTTCTTACAAAATTATGTAATACTGTACTACATTTTACTATATCAATAGCTGATTTGGTGTTAAGTAATATGGTAGTGTGTAGAATTCTCCATTTATTGCTTAGTATTCCAAAAGTGCATTCAACGAGTCGTCTCGCTCTCGACAACCGGTAATTAAAAATTCGCCTCTTGCTGGATACGGTCGCAACAAATTTTCCCGCAATCCAAATGCTTCATCGCCCAAAAAAACAAATGGTAGATGGGGCTCTGAAGTACAGGGTAGTGCTCTGTCGCGTGGTAAATTTAATTCGTTGGAAAAGAATCTTTCCAAAATTAGAATTTTTGATAATATGACCCAATATCTACAGCAGTGAAGCAATAGTTTGCATCAGCCACTGCTAATTGTACTATTGAAAAAAAATTCTTATAATTGAAATACTGCGATCCAGAGTTTGGTGGACATGAAATCCTTATGTGCTTTCCATCGATTGCACCAACACAATTAGGAAAATTTGTAACATGGTAAAATTTATCCAAGATTTCTCATTTGGAGTAGGCGACAACACTTCCCAAATTGCATTGCACGTGTCCTTGGTAAAATGGTAAAGTTTTCCTTGAAATGTGGAAAACAAACTCCAAATTCGTAAATGTCATCCCGGATGCCAAATATCTGAAACAAAATACAAAATTATTTCCTTTATTTTCAGGTAAAGAACTAGTGAACAAATGGAAAGCGTTAAGAGACAATTTTAAAAAAGAATTTAGAGTACAAAAATATATATTACCTGGACAGCCTGCAACTAAAAACAAAAAAGTGTCTATATACTACGACCAGTTACAATTTTTATTGCTGATAATGGCCGAAAACATAGAAACCTCTACAAACATGCCAGCTGTAGAGGAATCTAATGAGGCTATGGAGCTGATTTTTCATCAGATACTGCAGTTTCATCAGAAGAACTTTCACTCAGTGGAAACTTGAAAAGATTTAAGAGAAAGACGACAAATGTCGAAATATTGTTAAAATCGACCCAAGATCTTAGCAATGTAATATCTAAAAATATTGATAATTTGATATTACCAATTGATAAATTTGGCAATAAAGCATTTCTTATGTCGCTCATCTCGATGATGGATAAGCTATCGGATGATCGTGCTTTCTTATTGAGATGCAAAATCATGGATGTTTGTAAAGAGTTTATTGTCCAAAATGAGCAAATTGTAACGAGTAGATTTTGTAGATCAGTAGTAGTGTGAATTTTTTTAATCATAAACCTTAAACTTTAAAAAAGATGTTATTTTATTAAAAACCCCTTAAACCTCAAACAATTACTTACCGTAATGTAATCTTTCTACCGGGTCAATTGATTTTCCCATCCTTGTGTCGATTTTTAGGTTTTTATTGTAAATTAAATGCAGCAATTCGTCGAAACTCGTCACTGACATTCTGTAGTATAAAAAAAACTTGTCAGGAAACTTGCGATGCGTGCCAAACATGATGTGGAATTGTCCCGTTGAAAGCCGGTTCGAAATTTAGGGATGAACCCACCAACGTCTCTTCTTCTGTTTATGTGCAATGATGAGATTCAACACACCGAGTTGAATTTTTAAGCAAACACTGGCAATTTCAATCTCCATAGTCCGTGAATGTGAACTGTCAGACGGATCACGCGACCAATGCAGCCATTACATTGTGCGATATAACAATATTTATTACGGCAGCGTTTTGAACGCTCTTGTAGCCCAGACAAAAAACGCCCAGAACGCTTGTGTAGCCGGGCCCTAAATACTGACCATTTATGTCAATTTATTTACCGTTGAGCAATAATTACTGACCATTTTATATATTTTCTGAGCACTTGAGTACTGACCATTTGGTTGAAATTACTGATGAAAAATAGGAAAAAAGTTACTGAGCCAATAATAGTTTTGTAAAACTCAGGGTTACAAACTTTCAAATTCATATATCAGTACATATATGAATATATGTATTATATATTATATACATTTGAGTGTTTATGGATAGTAATATGGTGTTGTTTTTTTTTTGTAATTATTTACAGATGCCGGGGGTCGACGAAGTAAAGTCATCATGGGCGGACGAAATGGAAGCCGATCAGATTGTCCTGCCTCCGTCCACCGAGGTCAGAGACAACGATCTGAAAATAGTCACGGAATACAAACTGAACGAATTCGATAAGAAAGTTAAGGTTGTACGCACGTACAAAATTGAAAAGAGGACCGTATCCAAGGTATTATAATACGCTAACGAATTGTATTTTCTTGATAGCCAGGCTATAGAGATTTTATAATTATTGTATTCGATCAATTTCAGTCGATAGCCGCACGTAAAAATATACCTAAATTCGGCGATTCATCCAACGATAAACCTGGTCCGAATCCGGCAACAACACTGGTCGGCGAAGATGTATACTTGCAGTATATTACGTCTCGCGAAGAGAGCACCAGGCCCGAAGAGAGCGAACTGGAAGCGTTGAAATCGAATCCCAACAATACCATATTCAAGTGTCGTACTTGCCAAGGCGACCATTGGACCGTCAGTTGTCCGTTCAAGCATTTATCCTCTGCCAAACCGGATATCAGTAAGTTTTTAAGCAAAATTCATGCGTTGGTTGTATCGATGTTATACTGACGGATCATTTTGTGTGTTTGCATTTTAGGTATGACAGGTGTCGGTGAAGGCAAAAGCTCAATGGGTCCCATCAGCAGCGGTGCTAAATACGTTGCTCCGTCTCTTCGAGAAGGTGCCCGTCGTGATTTGCCGAGCATGAACGCCCTGCGTCGTGACGATACTACAGCTATTCGTATCTCCAATCTGTCAGATTCGACCGTGGAAGCCGATCTGGAAGACCTCGTTAAACTGTTTGGACCCGTTCAGAAATTGTATTTGGCAAAGGAAAAGGTAATTGTAGAACGACTGACGAATGGTTATTTTGTCTGTATCATCATCAATTTCAGCCGTTCAACATCCACTGCTGGATAAAGGCCTCTCCAATCCTCTTCCATTCCGGTCTGTCGAGAAATCTGCGTCCACTTCGGTCTACCTTGCTTTCTTTCACATCCGGATACCATTCCAGTATTTCTTGCCATCCATTCTTCTCGCTGTGTCCACTTCGACTTTTCACACGTTCCGCTGTATCTGTCATACTTCTTCCCCATGTATTCCTCTTACGATCTCTTCTTGTTATACCAAGCATACTTCTTTCCATGCTTCTCTGTGTGCACTGGATCTTATGTACCATTCTTGAATTTAGCATCCAAGTTTCACATCCATACGTCATAACTGGCAGTATGCATTGGTCGTATGCCTTCTTTTTTAAGCTTGGCTTTAAAAACTATGTTCATTCTTCCAAAAGCACTCCATCATAGTTTTATTTTTTTTTCTTTACATCCATCATATTCACCAATTGTCCTACGTATAAATAACTATCAACTATCTCTACAATATGATTATCTGTGACTACGCTGTGCGTGCAAAATTCATTAAACATTGTCTCTGTATAGTAAGTATTAATTTGACTGATTGTTTTATTTCTGTTTTCAGAGTACTGGCCAGTGTAAAGGATTCGCATACGTTCATTTCAAGTTTCGTAATGATGCTGCTAAGGCTATTCAGGCTTTGAACGGCCACGGATACGATCATCTGATTCTCAGCGTCGATTGGTCCAAGCCTCCAGCGAATCAATCCTAATTTATTATTGTGACGGTTTAAAGAATGGTTTCTAGTGATGTATGCATATATACTATGGAACTGTTTTAATTCGAAGAACGGATGATGAAATTGTTTTAGATATGTTTTTTTATGTTCTTTCAGTTTCACTGGAAATTATTTATTTTGTGCAACAAAATAATTGTAATAAAAAAAAATTAAACGCATATGACTTGTTAATTATAGTGTTTACTTTGTTAATTTAAGGTAAAAATGTATGCAAGACTATAATCAATAAATACAATATGATACAATTTTGTTTGTTGGAGGATTTTTGTGTTGGGTTTTTGCACTCTTGGAGAAATTTCGAGTTAGGAAAAGTTGAGCTTAACGACATTGTAAAACTTGAAAGTATCCGTTTTCGCTAAAGGGGATGTCCATAGATGTAGAATAGTCTAGATATGCCTTCACGCTTTAAATATGTCCCGACTAAGACACTCGGGTATAAAAAATCCTGGTTGTGGGAGTCCGAAGTGTTGAAAAAAAAAGCTCACTTGTTTGTTTTTCATGTCTTGGGTTCTGTTCATTCATCCCTACTCTTATGACGATTATTGTCGACTCGAAAGTATTATATCTATAGGGATGTTAAAAAAGGCCTGTATTTTATTGGGTCTGTAACTTTAACCAAATGGTGAGTATTTTTGATAAATTCATAATTTGTACTGGCTGAAAAAGTTGTCCGGACTTAAAACACCATTTTTTACTAATCATTTTCTAAATATAATACTGAGCGTTTTCTGGAAAAAATACGAGCCTTCGGAATTTTGTCTTTAGATATATTTTCCAAGAATTACTGATGCGAAAATTGCATCTATTGATTAAATTTTGAGACAAGTGTGGCAGGCCCCAATGAAATACATTTAAATACAAAAAAAAACAACGCAAAACAACACGCGTCACACGAATGACGAGCATATTTAAACTTGCAACCGAGTAATTCACACGCAATACACATTTCGAATTAACGGGTAATAATTCAAAATCACCCCTAAAATCAACACTGAAATGTACAAGTGCACTGAAAAAAACAAAAAAAAAACAACATAGAGAATTAAAACAACCACTAGGACATAACAACTGAACTAAATCAAGAGTAAAAAATAACAAACGAAAAACTTCACAGGGACACGTGCCCGTTCGTTACAAAGTCCAAGTTGGCACACCTGTGACAGCCGGCTCGTCTTCAACACCAGCTCTAGTACGTTTGACAGCTCTCGCTCTAAAGCGACTCTTCGAATATGGAATTGCGCGAGGTGAATCCTCGCACTGTCGCAGCCAGCATCGTCCGCTATTTGAGATCACCAACCGCTGCTGCTAACCTCAACGCAGACTCGGCCGAGGGTCTGGAAGTCGCAGCTCAATGTCTAGAAACAGCATACGGTTTACCCAACTCCCAGCTGGAGCATCCACCGGGACCTGAGCTGATCGACCTGTTCAGAGCCACATCGATTCCTCAAACCGCAGCCGAACCCCTAGCTACGGCTTTCGTAGCGACGGGTACGGCCGGACCGTTCGTAGTGCCGGGATTCACTTTAGGTCCTCAAATACCGGTGCAACATCCAGCAGTCAACCCTGAAGTTAAATCTCAAGCCGACGGACTGAAGAATGAAGGGAACGCTTTGATGAAGGCGAGCAAGTTCGCCGAAGCTTTACAGAAGTACACCGAGGCCATATCGTTAGACTCGACCAATGCTATATTCTTTTGCAACCGGGCCGCTGCTCATTCCAGCATGAAGAACAATGAAGCGGCTATCGAGGATTGTCGCCGTGCGTTGTCGTTGAATCGGCAGTGCGGCCGAGCTTACGGCCGGTTGGGTTTGGCTTTGACCAATCTGAATCGGCACGGCGAGGCCCGCGAGGCTTACAAGATCGCCTGCCAGCTCGAGCCGGACAACGAAGCGTATAGGAACAATTTGGCCGTCACCGAGGAGACTTTGGGTCAAGGCGGTCCTAACTTTTCAGCGGGTGTCGGAGTCGACTTGGGTTCGCTGTTGCAGAATCCGACTTTGGCTAATGTTGCTACGCAGATGTTGTCCGATCCGGGTTTGCAGAACTTCATGGGTAGGCTGTTGGGTGATTTGAGCAACGCTCCGCCGGCTGATGCCGGAACCGGAGGCGGCGGCGGCGGTTTGAATATTTTGCTTCAGGCCGGGCAGCAGTTGGCGCAGCAGATGCAGCAGGCTAATCCGGAGCTGGTCGAGCAGCTGAGGCAGCAGATGACTAATCCGCAGCAGCCGCCGCCGGCACCTCCGACGAACCCTCCAAAGCCACCACCCCAATAAGAATACCACGCTAGTTTAGTCCTTTTCTGTCTTGGTTTTGTATACCACTTGTACTACTGTAATAGATGAAATGTATATGAATGATATGATGATGTTGTTTTATGCAAGGTTTTTGTTTCAAGAGTCGTCCGTCGCCTCACGTTTTTTTTTATTTTGATTATATTTTTTTTTAATTTTACTTCCTTTCGTTTTATTTCTGGACGACTTAACTTTTCTAATATACGCCCACACACTTATGCTACGTTTACACGGCACATTTATTGAACCGATGTAATAAAAGTTATGCACTGGCGCTTGTTTACACACTACTCTGTCCGACTTAAGTAGCACCACTACGCACGTATCCTGACCTAGGCACACGAAGCACATCATCACACCATTGCGCAAGGATCCTGTCTTAGGTACACGAAGTACGTCATCTCGCCACTCACCCTTCTGTATTCCAATAATCTGCTGTACTTCAATCATAGATATGCCCCTTGATACTTTTCGGTTGAGAAAAATCATCGCCTGAAACTCGAATAACAAAGAAGTGACCTTTTTGTTTTCAACACTCGACTCGCACGACTACCATTTATATACCTGAGTGTCTTAGTTAGAGTCGGAACATTTTTAGAGCGTGAGGGCTTATCTAGACTATTCTACATCTATGGTTGTGGCCGGTTGAGATTTACGACTTTGGTTGACTATCGCTAATGTTTATTCCAAGAAGCCAAGATGGTGACGAAGCTCATCGGTTGACGACTCTAAATCGGTTAAGACTTGTGTGTTTCGTAAGTTGGACAGAGTTAGACACTATTGCCATCTAAAAACTGATTGAAAATACTACTACGTTCATAATGGTGATTTTGTACGCTGGAGTCGTTGACTTTGATCAGCTGACTTCACTTTACAAGGAACCCAAAGAGTGCAAACCTTCAGGCAAAGTGTAAAATCTACAATGCTCCATCGATTGACTTGATATTTTATACAATACATATTACAAGGCAAAGTGTGAAATGCCTAGAAATTTTAACACACGCGTTTAGAAGAAACGGCTCTTGTTAAAAAACAAAAAAAAAAAAAAAACAATTACTGATCCAAGTATACAATTTATCGACACGATCTTTGGACAGTGTTGGAAACGGTTCAAAGGTTACAATATGAATTAAACTGTACTTTGTGTTAAATTTTTGAAGCAAATGGGACGATGACTCTTGGAACGTCCTGTACGTAAATGTTATGTATGTATGTAGACACCAGTTTATAATGTTTTTTTTTTCTTTCCAATTTTAACTTTTATAGGTCAAACCCAATTGAATAATGTAACTCAGTTTAATGGAACACTTTTGTCAAATTCCGCACACACACTATTTATTGTGCTAATCAAATTTCATTTTATTTAAATAAACAAAAAACAACTATGCAACGATATATCTTGTGTGTAAATAATAATTTTCACTTTACATTCATAGTTTCTGTTTTCAATGGCTATTTATATTATCGAAAATGGTGCTAGCGGTAATAAAATTTCAATTTATGTGGTAGTTCAATTTCTTCACATAGTTCTAGAAAGTCAAAACTCACTCTCAATGAAACTGTATCATTTTTCAGAATCACAACATCTCGTTTTGTAGCGTAGTACAGTTTTGTCGGAACAAGTATACGAACTTCATTCGAACATGGCACTGATTTGTATCAAACATTTCCTAAATTGCATTTATTATAATTTTATCCCGTTTCGAAATTACTATTTGTAATGACCATAACTACATATACTATATTGTTATATTCTTATTAGATTAATTTTATATGCACGTTACGAGAAAACTGTTTCAGGCAAAGTATCAAATGAACGAATCATTTTTATCAGACTGAATTGATCAGCCGATTGTGAAGAATATGTGCTGTGAATAAATTGAAATAAAAATAGCACATGTGAAAGACTTCATTCATTTCACACTTTGCCTAGTGTATTTTATGCAATTTCCTGTAACGTGTATGACAATTTAAATTTTGCAAGGAGTTGGAATACTTTAGAAATGCTTCTTCTAGTAATTGGGTAATTTTAATTGTTTCTGACTTATCTTTAAAATACGTAAACATTGTTTGCGAAGCTATGTATCTCGCATATTGTTAACGTTTCATCGTATTATGAAGTGAAATCTTAATTTCTTTTTGAAATTCTCCGGTCTATCTGCCGATTAGCACGGTTCTGGTAAGGCTCGGTTCTCAGTGAGATTTTTCTGTTTGATTCCATTAAAGAAAGTATTCTTAACGGCTATTGAAAGACAGTTGACTGATATTTGATCAAAGTAAACTTCTCGTCTTGAAAGTTTAAGTTCTTTTTAATTTAATTGGACGGAAAACCGCACCGTTGGAGCCGGGCTTAACGTTTGGTTCATCTTGGTTGTGGCCATTATTCGATTATTTTTAATATTGAAAAGTTAGAATATGTAAAAGACGAATGTAAATTTGAAAAATAAAAATGTGGCAATGTAACATTTGGCCAATGATAATATCTTTAATAATGAAAAGACATCAACGTACCAATCGTTGATTGTAGTAGAATATAACGAAATGAGAACTGAATTTGATTAAACAAATAAAAAATGTAATGTTAAGTAGGTTTGTTATCCTTTGCCACATTTATGTAAATGGCATCGGCCTTCGTGGAAAGAATATATTGTGATTTCTGGAAGAATTTAATAAAGATTTTGCTTTATTTCTCATTTTTTTTTTCAATTACCATTCATTTGATCTAAGGTTACCTCTTAAATATGTAGAAAAGAAATACAGTTTCATATAATCATATTGTTTTATTGGAATTTTGGTACATGTAAACTTACAACAAATTAACACAATTAAAAATCACACAGGCATTTCTGTTGTTTTAATGTATAGATAATTTAATTTCAATTATTATTGAACGCTCGCTTTAATATCACATGCCAGTAAGGTAATGCTTCACGCCATTAAAAGAACGATTAGACCACTACATAGGATTGCAAATTTCAAATGAGCAAGCAGGATTCGTAAAAAGCAAGGGAAACAGGGAACAGGGAACAAATACAAATAATATACAAAACAGTACAAATAATATACAACAAAAAAATAAATAAAAATACAAAAAAGGGAACGTTCGACAACTCATTGAAGGAATTGAAACACAAAACACCAGCTTCTCGACTGTGTAAACTGGGATTCTATATACATACATATAGAAAAATCTAAGCTATGCTGACGGCACGGTTGGAGGAAATGATCCAAGCTTATCCACCGCTTAGAATTGGAAAGCGATGAACTGGGCTTACATACAGATAAACATACCAACAATAAAAACCAGAATCACTTCCGGGCACACCACTGAGCTCCATGGCTTGGAGGTGGTCGGTAGTTTTGTTTTTCTGTGCTCACTCGTTGAGAATGGCGGTGGATCCGAGTCGGAAATAAGACTAAGGTGGCAATATTGCAGCATATCAAGATTTGGGAGCATGGAAACGTACTTTCTTCTGTCTGGACTTGGAGCGTGGTGTTCTTCCTAGAGCTATCGGGGGGTCCCCGATTGGCCCTTTATACCATGGCAATTTGATACCAAGAAATTGATGGAATCGATGCAAGTCATTAGAACCATGGACACGGAGCTGAGTTAAGTTCAAGACATTCAAGAGAACATGTCTCCTGTTCTGATAGTTCCATAAGAATAACAATAACAATCCACGTGAATAACTACATATGTATGATTCCAAAATGACGATATTTTATTGAAACAAGGTTGCACACTTGTAGAGATCAGTATGCATCAGCATACTTGTATGCTATTTTGAAATTAATTTGATATTCCGCAATTAAATCAAATATAAATTATTTGAACTGTTACTGTTCAACGCAACAATACTCAATATACAATATCAGTATGTGCAGAGTGGAATGGAACAATTATAATAATATAGTACGGTTTTTGACCACAATGACAACTGAAATACTCTAATTGCAGCACTAATGATCATCAAGCAACACCAATACCCGAAAATGCCAACCACGGAACAAGAAATCTGAAAGTTTGCCGAGAAGCACAAAGTGTGTCTTCTCCAGCATTAGAATGTCGAAGTCGTGGGTCTCTTCGACACGAAGAGGCAAACGAGACGCCCAAAGAAAACAAGCCAAAATAAGTGTCACCACTCAAAAAATTGGTAAATCCTTCATGGGGAATTACGTGTGTCCCAAATGTATGGCTCAAATGGGAGCAGCAATTAATAACAGCATTTTGAATTCTGCAAATACAGAATCACTGTCCATCATATGAAGCAGACAAAAATGTCATACATCTGGAATGTTCTCTGAAGTAAGAATTAAATAAAATACCTTCTCCATAGCGAT
Organism: Parapsyche elsis; assembly: GCA_022651745.1. Classification (NCBI taxonomy): domain Eukaryota; kingdom Metazoa; phylum Arthropoda; class Insecta; order Trichoptera; family Hydropsychidae; genus Parapsyche; species Parapsyche elsis. The sequence goes on from JAGVSN010000031.1 coordinate 121,235, forward strand.
TGCTAATGGCATTGGGACCCGATAAGGCACAAAGGAAGGGAAGACTATCCAAAGAGTAAACTGTGAGAGGAATCCCGAATCACAGTCGATAGTGATACAAAAACTAACGATCGGCTTAAGTTCAGAACGTTGCACAACGTTAACTGAACAGTCCTCCATTACTAGGAAAGCAATCATGTAATGAACCGCAGAATGGTTTCAAAAATATAAAAAAAGCTTTCTTGGCTACGGAATAATTGAAAATGGACCAATGTGGACTTTGAGGAGCTGGTTCGAACGGCACAGGGCACAGCCTCTAAAAAGAGTCTAAGATATTTCTGCATTTATTTTGTAAAAATGAATTTACAAGACGTGCGTTTGAAATAATTGTTAATAATTTCTTACCGTCAAAACAACCTTTCAGTCTTTTTACAATTAATATAGAGAGCTATGAAAGGTGTTTATAACTATGTATAATAAAAGTTATCCAATAAGTAGCATAGTTAAATTTATAACAAGTGCCAAAATTGTCTGTACATTTTGAGTGTGTAGTCTGAAATGACCTATTCTAAACTAGGTCTTCATTCATGACACAGAATCAAATTACAGAAGATTCTGCTACTTTTTTTCATCACATCATGAGGAATAAACCAGTATTGGTTACCACGAGCCACGAGATCTTACAATCAGTTCATTGTGCTTGTAGTAAACGAGCATAACAGTTCAACAAACGTGATAACAGTCTGCTTCGAATACTTAAATATTAAAAAAACGAATACTTTGCTTGCCGTATGTAGGGTTTACAATATTGATGGATCAAGTCACAATTTTGATAATTGAATTTTATGGACTTGATCTAATAATACAGTAAACCCGTATTATAGGATGATACAAGGCTCACAAACTGTCTCCAAGAGATTAGTGCATTACGAATGGCACTCTTGCATCAGCCAGGATAGTCAGTTAAAACCCGAGCTACTCCAAAGTACTTTGATTGTGAAAAACCCACTGCCGTACTTATCATTGGTAATTCTGCTTGTATGGATTGGTAATACGGCGTTTGATGGTGCAATTCGAAGTGGAGACGTTGCTATCTGAAGGGCTATCTTGAGCATCGGTCAGAGCTGATATGCGAGCTTGAGTAAGGACCGATTGCACGTCGAGTTGGCATACGATGGCCTGACCGATCGGCAGTTGTCTTAGTTGGCTGGCTATGTGTTTGGCGAAGACATCGAACTCATCGATCGTGTTGGCCTGTGAAATTTTTTCCAATTTCGAGAGAGCGTTCTCGATGGGTACCATACCTTGTGCGCTGTGGATTGGTCGGAACTTTTTACGCACTTTTCGTTTTAATTTTGTGTTTGTCGGTGTGTAGGTTTCGGCGGAGACGTCTTCATTTTCGGACGCGTCGTTTGTGAATATTTCTTCTTTGACTTTGACAGCTTGGTTGGAAACGTCCTGAAATAGTTAACGATAAATGTTTAGCTTGCAATATTGACTGTAGAGTTTAAAGGTAAACGCAAGAGTCATCATCCTGTTTGTTTGGTTTAATAATTTTAACATATTAGTGGAGAATGTAATTAGGATGGAGCACTTATGGAAGAACGAACATAGTTTTTAAATCCAACACCCCGCTATGCTTATAAAAGAAGGCATACAACCAATGCGTACAGCCAGTTATGACGTATGGATGCAAAAGGTGGATGTTGAATTCAAGAATGTTACGTAAGATCCAGTGCACACAGAGAAGCATGGAAAGATTGCTCAGTATAATAAGAGGAATACATGGGTAAGAAGTATGACCAAAGTTACAGATATAGCGGAATGCAGATAAATACTGGAATGGTATCTGAGAGGATGTGAAAGAAAGCAAGGTAGACCGAGTGGACAATGGACTGATGAATTGAGAAGAATGTGTGGAGTCAAGTGGATGCAGATTGCTCAAGACAGACAAGAATGCAAGAGGATTGGAGGCCTTCATCCAGCAGTGGATGGTCAACGGCTGAAAATGACGATGATGACATATGTATGTATGATCAAAAGTGAGTTCATGTTGACAATCAACGAGACTACATAGTTTTTACTAAAGAACAATGATAATTTTTGGAAATAGTACTCATAATGGACCACATTTCCAAAGTTAGGACCAATTCCGAACAAGTTAAATGCTAACAAATGAACCAAAATATATTATATATTTCAATTAAGTATGTCTGTTGGTCCATTAGGAATACTCAAAATTTTTGTTTTCATTGAATTATTATTTTTAATTACAATTCAATTACCGCTAGTGTTAGCTCACTCACGTAAACAATAACAACATCTATGGATTGTTAACGGGCAATATAGCAAGTTTAATTAGATTTAAGCTGGAAAACACAACTTATCGGCAGAAACTTTGGACACGGCAATGGAAAATGCCATTAAAAGAGACAAAGTTTGCCAACTAGGTAAATATTAACTATATTTTGCAATTGACATTTTAAAAGTGGTCTCGTTGGATTAAAGGCTTTAAGTAAAACAAATGGAGGTGATGACTCTTGGAATATTCTGTACATTGAAATTGTCTTTCTCCGACTCGTTCACTTACCGAGATAGACGCCGAGCCCCTAGACTCGGTAACTTCTCTCAAAAACGAATCTGCTTTTTCAAACCACACCAGTACAGGTTTGTACGAACTGGTCAACTTGCCACCCCTCACTATCGATTTACTCAATTTACCCAATTCCCTAGAATACGTGGTGCGAATGTTTTTGATCTTCGCTTTCAGATCAGCCTCGGTGAAATTGGGTATCTTCATTATCGACAGAATGTTTTGGATAGCGTAGCTGCGTGCCTCGCTACTCTTGTACTCCTTCAGCCGGGGATTCCACAGTATCTCGTGATGCTGGTACAGATCGAGGAACTGCTCCATATCGGAATCCCTCCATTTTCCGCCATTAGCCATTGCAACTAAAACAAAAAAGAAATAATTAATTTACAGTACAGAATGGACATAACAATATGTACGTATATAATCCAGGCGATAAATCAAAATATATAAAACATAATATGTTTAATATACATATAAGAAATTTTCAGTTTTCGAAATGAGGACACTTTTAAAAATTGGTTACAATACATTGGTAGCTATCATATATTAAAAAATACTTTTTTCCCGAGGAATGCAGAGTTCACCGGAAGCAACCACAATATTCTTAGAGACATACATGTTGGCTAGAATTCAGTCATATGTACTAAAGGTGAGGCTTAGAAAGGGACAGAGCTAAATTATGTCTTAAACAATTTAGTTCTATTCCTAGATAAGCCCAGCCTACTACAAGTGGCTAGATTTTAGCCAATAGCATGCTAACGGTTCATAAATAATTTCAGTTAATGAGTCAAATAAATAAAAATGTGCAGCAGGCGAATTTTATTTTGGAAAATGATAAAAATTTTTCATAGAAATTTAATATTGATTGTGATAATAACACTACAAATGTGTAAAATCCCTGAGAACACCCCAAAATCGATAGACATGTCCTGGTTTTTGTTTTGTTACAATTGAATTTCTATGAAAAACGAACATTAAAAAATAATTCACCTGTGGCGCACTTTTATGTAATTTTTAACGACTCGTGAACTAAATCGACTCGAAAAATTGGAATATTGTCGAAAGCGTAATTTTTTGCTTCCTTTGAGTTTAAGTGAAAATAATAGATATGAAATTTCAACTTGTTAGTTTCGGAGAAAAAGTTAAAGTTAAAAAGTACACTGACGTACAGACATTTTCCAGAAATCATGAAAACGTGATCAGGGGATGATACCTGATACAAATCAGTCAAAATTTCGAGGTCGAATTTTTGCATCATCACAATACTTACCAATTAGGATAAAGTAATTAAAAGCGTCATTGCTTTGAAAATCGAAAATGTCTTAGTTTTTGAATTCGTCGTGTGGCAGCCCTAATCGAACCTAGCGGTCAATCCACTCGCCGACATACCATTTTTACACGATTCGACATACAAACAATCAGAAAATTGGTTTACACGGTCAATGGCCTATCGATTCGACCATTCAACGATACGACATGTATTGAATTAGTAGGTATACCTATTTAGTTCGATCGTAAAATGGCGCCAAAACATGGGTGACAATACTTTATGAAGCAGAACTAATTCTAATAGGGTTGTCTCTTTCTCTCGTCGGTAGAATCGACTATTTCCGATCGCTGCCCAGCTCAAAGTGTGGGTTTACACCTGACAGCTACACGGTCGATTCTACATCTACTGTTGAGCGATTTGTGTTGCCAGATATGTAGTTGTTCAATTTGATGGTTTAGAGTTTGCACAATGTTCGAATCATACGAAAGTTGATATCCCGTCGAACTCAGTGAAAGGCGAACGCTGTAATCGCTATTACTACATCATCACCATTTTCAGCCGTTCACCATCCACTGCTGGATGAAGGCCTCTCCAATCCTCCATTTCTGTTTGTCTTGAGCAATCTGCATCCACTTGACTCCACACATTCTTCTCAATTCATCAGCCCATCTTCCACTCGGTCTAACTTGCTTTCTTTCACATTCTCGCTGTGTCCACTTCAAATTTTTCACACGTTCCGCTATATCTGCCACTTTGGTCACACTTCTTACCCATGTATTTCTCTTACGATCTCTTCTTGTTATACCAAGCATACATTTTTCCATGCTTCTCTGTGTGCACTGGATCTTACGTAGCATTCTTGAATTTAGCGTCCAAGTTTCGCATCCATACTTCATAACCGGCAGTACGCATTGGTCGTATGTGGAAAAACATCGAAGTGAAAACAAGTACTTTTGGTTGGGAGGCGTTGTAAAGGCTGAATCTAATAAGAACGAATCCATTATGGTCAAATGGAAAATAGCGCATACCGACATGGTCTAACAGGAATAATGTAGAAGACGTCTAATAAGAATGAAATGGAAAGCGCCAAAGGTCTAATTCGCGACCCCAAATGGGGTCGCAAAGGTTTTGCTGTGGGGTCGCCAACTGAAACAGTAAACTAAAAAGAATATATTGACTGTAATGCAATTTTCATTTTTAATCGGTGTCTTGTTGTGTGAATAATATTTTTTTGCCACTTTCAAATATATTGGGGACGCGGGGTTTTTTTTTTTTAAATTTACATACCTATACATGCGAAATATCGAAGAAGTATTGAATGTATGAAATGTATTACCGTTTATTTGTGAAGAGGAGGTCTTGGATGATGATCCTAGAATGATCTTTGATCGCGGGAGACGCCATGTCGCTTGCTGATGACGAATGAAGTCACTGTCGACGTGCGTTCGCTCGAACGTTCCGGAAGAGAAAGATCGAGTGAGTGAAAGACCGTTAACAGGCTGCCAACTTGTAATGTGATTAACAACGACGCCATAAGACGGGTGTTACACGCTCAGTCTGGCATAAGTTCAGATTGACGTCAAACTGATCGTATAATGCGTTGACTGACGGACTGACAGATATTTAAATAATTTTCGTCAGTCTGTTGTGGATTGACAACAGACTGAGCGTGTAACGCATTCCATCAGTCTCGCTTCAGTCACCGCTCAAACAGCAATGGAGAAGTGTCCAATGATGAAATTTTTTATTGCATTCTTCAGTGCAGATGAACTAATAAGATGCAAAAATTCAACCTTTCCCATGCACGTACATAATATCTTGTTTTGTCTAGTATGGCTTAACCATTTCCAACAAGTGATCAAAACAGGCATCTTTCATACGATAATAATTTTCTTAGTCCCCCTCTTCATTTGTGTCTCTTGTTTCATTCAATAAGTTTAAATTCGTATATACATAGATCTCTTTTCAGTGGCCATTTTTTAGTCCATCGTTTCCTTTTAAAACGTTATAGCAGCTTTTTCCTTATAGCACTCCATCGTTTTTCCGCACTCTGTTTCGTCACGTTTCTGCTTCCATTATTCCAGCGTTTTACGAACTTTTTTTTACTACGAGACTACGACTAACTGCAAGAATTGCATTTTGTATTGCGACCTAGTATGCCTACATAATAATATATTAAACACAAACTCTATCCATTATGTTCCTTTATTTACTATTGACACATGGTATATGTATATTTATGGATGAAACTAGTTTTCAATTAGAAACTTTGTTTTTAATTATTGAGATAAAGTGGAGAATCCTAGTTCACACAAATAGGTAAATTGAAAGATTGCTTTTTTACTTAAAAGTGGAAATTTTCCTTTAACCTTAATCCAAAATAATGAAAAATTTTATTGCTGTAAAATCATTCTTCAGTGTAAATGAACCAATAAGGTGCAGAAATTCAGCCTCCTCTTTAGGATCAAAGTTTAACTCAATTACTGATTCAGGGCTTTCAAAATCAAATGGATTTTTAACCAAAGGCTTTTCTTTACTGTTTCAAATTTCTGCACTGAAAAATAGTTATCAAAGCTTTGTGATAGAAAAGTGAGATGTGATAATATCTCGAGTTTTAATTTTTTGTAAATATCTTCATTGACAATGTTAAACAATGATTGAGGAACTGACCATTCCGGTGTCAAATTCTATAAAGTCGGGACCCACAGTTTGAAAAACCCTGCATTATTATATCTGTGTATTTTCCTCATATGAGACCACACTGCTCGCTGCACAAATACCTTTCTATTGATTGTTGTACAGCAAGGTTGTATGTAATGTTGGTGACTAGCCCCAAGCATATGATTGCTTGCACAACTCACTCTACAACTTAAACTGTAAACGATCAACATTTTTCGGCAAAATTGCTCGTCAACCATCCAGCAACATTTTCGGCATCACATGCGCAATATGTGTCGCAGTAATGTGTGGCTCAATGATCACGGCAATACATTGCCGTGAATATGTCGATCGTTTACAGGCACCATTAGACTAGGTCGCATCGTGAATGGGCCCGGCTTAAGCTCTCATTAGCGGTTAATATTTAAAAAATGCGTGTCTTAAAACGGGAAATCCCCCTAAAACAAATCTGAAGTAAACACATAAAAATGCGTTTTTTACAACGTGATCTTTCTGGGAACAATGGTATCAACTGCGTAGCGAGAGCTAGAACAAGGGCATTAATATAACCTCTTTCATCACACATACCGAATGTGTGAGGAAAAACTTCGTGAACCCATAAATCTCTCGTGAGATCTTCCTCTCCCGTAAGCGCATTCAAATGCAAATGCGTAATTTAGGTATATAAAATTACTACGATCATTCCAACATCGTCAGTTCTCTCCAGTCTCTCACACCATTTGAAACATTTCCATCGAGGACTAATATCATTACCTGCTGCTACAATAGCCCTCGACGAACGTGAGTGCCAAACCATCGAGAAGTACCAGTTGGAGCGATACTCTGGACCACGCGTAGTTGATTCGTCACACGTAACTATGTACGTAGCTACTTATACTTCTAAATATGTACATAACTTGCAACTTGCTGTATATCGAAAAATAAACATATATACAAAACTACTTTGTATGAAATATGAACTTTACACATACACATAAATCAGCGTTCCTATAACTAGTGACCACGACGTTCGTATATTATAAATAAGTTGCAAACAAACCGTACAACAAATTTTCTATTTTTTCGAATGAACGTTGAAAGTGTCAACCACTTTGGCACCAGTTCAGTATACTATGGAATTAAAACTTGGTTTCGCTCCTGCGCTGGCCAGGCGCGAAACCAAGCCTTTACCAAAACCATTTTCCGTCAATAAATTATTAGGTATTGAACAGTTGGCAGCTCCGAATGTGCTAAACGTCATTTGAGGCCGTTTCATTCAAGTGTCAGTTCTGACAGTTACATTGAGAATGAGGCTTGTGTCGCTTTTGTGTGCTGGGGCTAAGGCCACTAAAGCCCCTCTCAATCTTCACTCATCAGCATCTTCCACTTCTTTTTATCTTCATCCAAACTACTTTTTAGACTATCCACCCAGGTGAGTCATTTACAAGCTATGTACATACATATGTATAGATGATTAACATGATCAGTTTCTAAGAACTACACGAACGATATCTTACGTAGAATTACTAATGATGTAAAAAAAACTACCATGTCAATTTTCCCAGTGATCAATGTACTTGAAAAATACATTTCAACGGTTGAAAACTTCAGTTTAGTTCAGAAAATTTATTTTGTTATGAAAAATTTTCCTTGAACCAAACCAAAGGAAAGTTTTACTGGTTTTGGTTTTTTTGGTTTGAACATTCACTGCAACATTATTATATTGCAAAATCATAAGAATCACGTTTTATGCTTCAGTGTATAAATTTTTCAGTTGTGCATTTACACTTATATAACCTTATCATCGTTTAAATATTATATCTTCGGCTTAACTATCAAAAGTGCTTATGTACATTTAAACAAATTGTTCCCAAGAACCATAACATCTTTCACGTATTATACAACCGATTCTCTTTTTGCACGGCTTTATTTTTGCATGATCCAGGAAAACGCACCAATCATATTTTTTACACTGATTTTTTTGTTTTGACACGGTTACAAAAAATTAAAAAGAAAAACAGTAGTAAACGGGTACGTTTATTGTCAAGTAGCGACACTGAATGAATATATATTTTTATATTAAATTAAATTTAAATCGAAAATCATGTCAATTTATTACTTTATTATGTACATATGTAACTTATGAAAATATTTTTATGTACGTATCTTTTTTTTTTGCACGGAACGTATCTCCTGTGCAAAAAGAGAATCAGGTGTGTTTAAGTATTGTACAAATTACATCTTTTGCTATTCGATGACATGAAAAATTTTTGGACTTTGATGGCAATTTATTTTAACATGCACTTGACCAAATGTCTAGATATGCAATTTGATTATTATGCCAATGTTGTAATTTGGGTGTGTGGTTTTGTCGAAAATTAAGGACACATCCGCCAACGTCCGATGTTTATCTGTATACTTAGCAGTTTTTCAAATTGAACATAATTATTTTTATAGGAACAATCACATTGTCCACAAAAAGAGATGCTTTTCTACAAGCAGGCGTTTACGTGCTATAGGAAATCCCGACGTAGAAGCTACGATTCCCGATATAAGTCAAGGTGAGTACGTCAGGTATTTGTGGTCTTCTGAAGGTAACGTACATGATATCAAGTATTGCCTCTTCATTATTTGACAGAAGTTTTACCGTCTGCCATAGTGAAGTAACTATTGAAAGACTAGTCACTGCTCGTTGATGGTTCAGTTTTTCTTTATTTTTATATAAATTATTTATTGATTAGAAAATAATTACAATTAATATAAAATTTTTATAACCCTATAATACACGGGTACCCAACCTATGGGTCGCGACCCCAAACGGGGTCGCTAAGAGTTTCCTGTGGGGTCGCCAACTGAAACAGTAAACTAAAAAAATATTGACTATAATGCAATTTTCATTTTTAATCGGTGTCTTGATGTTTGAATAATATTTTTTGCCTTTTTCAAATATATCGGGGTAGCGAGTCGCTTGGCTTTTATATAAAAGGGTCGCCACTCGAAAAAGGTTGGTAACCTGTGCTGAGTATAATAGATACTACATATATATAATTCATAATCTATAAATTATTTACTAATCTATAGTATATAAAAAAAATTGTATATTTATAAAAAATATAAATATATTATTCATCTATAGATATGTATATAAATTACAATAAATCATTATAAATTACACTTAATTTAATACACGCATATACAAACAATTCATGAGCCTAAAGCCATCCAGTAACAAAAGCTGAGTATATAATTCATAATCTATAAATTATTTACAAATCTATATTATATAAAAAAAATTGTATATTTATAAAAAATATAAATATATTATTCATCTATAGATATGTATATAAATTACAATAAATCATTATAAATTACACTTAATTTAATACACGCATATACAAACAATTCATGAGCCTAAAGCCATCCAGTAACAAGAGCTGAGTATAAATTATAAAATTCCATGTCCATATAAGGTAATAATATCACCGTCTTACAACTAAGCTTGAATAAATTCGCATAGCATTCTTCCGGACCATTGTGAAAATCGATATATGGGGATTGAATACCTGGCTAATATGGCACACATGCCGTGTTCCAATCAATGATTTAACTTTGACATTGCAGTTAAAGAGAAGTTGCAGAAGTTCATGGGTCTCGAAAAAGGCTATTCTCCACTTTTGCCGTCTCGAGCACATTTGGCACAATATTTGCCGACGCGACAAGACGAACTACCTACCAGAACTATGCAGGATAGTTTCTCATCAACCATCATACCGCTTTCGACCAATGTCGCTTTGCAGGAGAAGTACGTGACGTTTTTAGGGCACGTACGACTCGGCAGGTTAATGGAAGACATGGATATATTTGCTGGTATGTTAATATTGTACAGTACGGGTATACAACAAACCGGTATTGTTTTCAAAAAGCTATATCATTTTCACAGCTTGGGTGGCTCACAGTCACATTTACAATCCAAAGTTACCACCGGATACTCCGACGCCGTACATAATCGTAACGGTTCTAGTTGATCAAATAGATTTCACCGACATAGTACCTAAGGTGAGTTTATTGCAATTTATTACTGTGGCATCTTTAAATTTTGTTTTGTCGGTGAATGTGTGTTTGTTTTGTAGCCGGATGCTGATATTCGACTTTCCGGACACGCGTCGTGGGTAGGACGGTCTTCGATAGAGACCGTGGTGTGGTTGGAGCAAAAGATTCACGATAAATGGACTAAAATTACCAGAGCTCTGTTTCTGATGGCCGCTCGCGATCCGACGAATTCAAAAGCGGCTATCGTCAACAGTCTGGTTCCGGGTAATGAAGAAGAACAGAAGATATTGGAGGGTGGTGAATGTGAGTATTGTATTGCCTTATTGTTGCATTATTTAATTAATATTTAATTGAGTTCGTTTTTAGCTCGCAAAAGAAGACGACAAAAGGCGACTGAGAAGTCGTTGCTGAAAGTTATACCGGATCAAGAAGAGCAAGGAGTCATACATGATTTGTTTCTTAAAACTTTAGATACCCGCGATCCCTCATTTAAAGCCAGGTATTTTGTTTTGTCAGTTCGATTTCGAATACGGTCGGTTTTCGACCATTGCTATCGCTCTTGGCAATATATTATAATATGTTTTTCAAAACTTGGTAGTGTGGAACAATGGGTTTCTCCCAAGTGTGTTAAATTGGGGCAAAAGTCTCGATGGTTAATTTTACTTTTCTTGGAACGCCAATATGTTAAAAAATGCATTACCATTTCCACAGCTACTTCATTATCATCATCATCATTTTCAGCCGTTCACCATTCACTGCTGGATGATGGCCTCTCCAATCCTCTTCCATTTCCATTAGTCTTGAGCAATCTTCTCAATTCATCAGCCCATCGTCCACTCGGTCTACCTTGCTTTCTTTCACATCCTCTCGGATACCATTCCAGTATTTATCTGCATTCCGCTATATCTGTCACTTTGGTCATACTTCTTACCCATGTATTCCTCATATTATACTGAGCAATCTTTCCATGCTTCTCTGTGTGCACTGGATCTTACGTAACATTCTTGAATTCAACATCCACGTTTCACATCCATACGTCATAACTGGAAGTATGCATTGGTTGTATGCCTTCTTTTTTAAGCATAGCGGAATGTTGGATTTAAAAACTACGTTCATTCTTCTAAAAGCGCTCCATCCTGGTTTCATTCTCCGCAGTCATATTCACCAATTGTCATTGGTAAAAATAACTATCAACTATCTCTACAATGTGATTATCTACCGTGACTACGTTTTGCGTCCAAAATTCATCAAACATAATTTTAGTTTTATTAAAATTAATTCCTAAAATTACTTTCATACGTTGCTTTAATTGTATTAATCAATTTTGTAAATGTGTCTCCTTGACTAACCTTCTTACTTATCAATTCATTTTTCCTGTCTTGCCCCTCTCAAAGGCAACGTTAAACACTACTTGAGAATATATTTCCCTTACAGTAAAATTTTAATCTAAAAGTGAAGAGGTAATGGTGTGCCATTTTTAAGCTAGGTTTACACAGCCAATATCTTCGACCAGTTTATTGAATTGTAGCCTAAGACCAAATAATATTAATACACTGACGCTTGTTTACACAAAATTTTAAACACTAGCCATGGTATCTTTCTTCGAGGTAGGAAAATATTGACAGTGTTTTCGGTCAGTTCAATAAACTGGCCGTGTATGAAGCTAGTTTAAAACGGAAGAATAATAGCCGAGCTCGTCTCTTATGTCTTTTGATTGTTATGTTCGTCTTTTTTTTTACAGTCATTTACCAGCTGGTGCAATGTGGATGAAAGCCGTCCAATTGGATAATCTCGTGTTTTCTCATCCCGAAGATCGCAATCTTCACCAAAAAGTTTTCGGTGGTTTCTTGATGCGTCAAGCTTTCGAATTGAGCTGGGCGTGCGGATGGGTTTACAGGTACCTTTCATTAATAACTGTAAAATAATATTTGCATGCGCAACGTTACTATAACAATTAGCGTAACGTGACGTCACCGGTCACGCTCACTCGGGCGTTGGCCTAAGCACTCTGTGACACTGCCATACACCGCTGACACACACACACCTAGTTTTCAATGATTGTTTTTTGTTTAGTAAACAGCGACCCACGCTAATGCACATCAGCGACATTTTGTTTCACAAGTCTGTCGATGTTTCTTCTCTCATTAAAATGCGTGCACAAATTGTCTACACCGAGGTAATTATGTGGCAGTGTTATAAATCTGATTTTTTTAACGAGACAACGTGCAGATTGAGTTTGAGTATGATTCTTCTAACCGCGTGTGTTAAAAAGGGAAACTGAAACTCCACACTCTTTCGTTAAAAAAACAGACTATATTTATTTTTATGTAATAAAAAACTTATTTCTAATTATGAATTTTTTTTTTAGTTGCAGTATATGCAGATCGTTGTGAATGCAGAAGTTTTTGATCCGAAAACAGGTGTCGTTTCGACGACTAACGTATTCCACTATACTTATAAAATAAACGATGAAGCTCCTCAGGTGGTTATTAATTTATTATAGTATTTGAATGTTGATTTAATTCGTAGTTTTTATGCTAACGTTTATTTTTCAGATTATTCCCAAAAGTTACCATGAGTCCATGTTGTATTTGGATGGAAAGAGACATTTCCAACGAGTTCTGGGATTGAAACAGAATTAAAATTATAAAAAAAGTAGGGATAAGGTTATACCTATATAATTATCTGGTATTTTTTATGTATATATCTAATTATTATATTAACATTCTAATAAATTTATCGCTTGATACTTAAATTTTAACACTACTTGTTTTCGAAATAATAAATTAAATTCAAGTCTATAGATATTATATTTGATAGTGGTTTTTGTATAATTAATAAGTATTAATCAGTATTTTTCAATAATGACGTATAATAATAATAATAATAATAATAATAGTAGTTTTATTTTGCACAAATTTCTATTTATTTATACTGACAATTACAAATTTGACCAATATGTAGTTCATTAATATTTAGTACATATTCTTAAATGATTTTATATTAAATTAAATTTAGCAAATCTCGCTCTCTAAACATATAAGTTCTTATGTTATGAAATATTTTTTACAGAAATGTGATTCAATAGATCTATCTATAGTACTGTATTTTATACTTTTTGTATATGCACATATGTACTTTTGTACCTTTTGTTATTTTTGCAATAAATAAAAATATTTTATTTCGAATTACTATTACAATTCATTGTTTTTATTTGCACTAACACACCCTCATTAAATGAGCCGATTATCATTTTCTCTATTCAAAGGAAGAGTAGTATCTGCTATTTTATACTCATTTGTACTTTCTTGTACTCCTTTTGGATCTCAGCGCCATCTCGAATTTTAGTCTTTAAATAAATAGAATCAACTGGATATGAGTGGCATCTAATGGCGAAATCTGTTACTTTACTGTATTTCTTTCATATACTTAAACAAATGAGGCTACTACCCATCACCAATAAATACCAAAAAATTCTTGACCCTTACTTATATAGCCCCCAAAGAAAATTTCTTGCGTTTTGTTAAGAGGGGAGTTTCCAACGGCTACTCCCTTTTCATCAAAAATAGTTGGTCTCCTTATTATAAAGATCCAAATGCCAAACATTTGTGACGTCACTGTGTGAGTCCAACGTCTGATACAAATACAACGCTATAGAATGAATTATCATACTACAATTCGATTATAAAATACGTTTCCTTAATAAAGTTAACAAAGAAAAATTGGATTTAATGTTTCATCAAATTGTGGGGTGCGAAGGGAAAGGTTGAATGTAAAACACGCAGTGGACGTTTTGGTAGTGTTTATTTCGTGAGCGACGGATACACTCGGTCGCCGTTACTAGGGTTGCCAACCATCAAGGAGACAGTAAAGTCAACCCCAGTCCATTGGTTCATCTAGTACCCATAAAATTATTGTATAAATATCGTACTTTTGTGGTTGCGTAGCAAGACTGTGGGATCTATGCGTTTTTGTCTAACCCTCGATTTGAACGTGTTCAAAAAATTCAAAATACAATTTTGTAAAGTAAATGGGATATTTTTCAACTGAAATACGCCAAGACATTGTGCAAAAGTAAACACTTTTTATTTTGACAAAAATATAAACGCGATCATGGCCGATATTTGCAATATTTACGTGCGTCACTTTGACAGCTCGGCGTCTCGTGCTGTCTTCACTAGTCATGAATTAAAATAGTATTTATTTACGTTGTACCCGTAAGATTTTTGACATTTATTTAATTGACAACAAATCAATATGGATAGTAAGTTTCGTTTTTTCGGAACAATTTTTTTAATATTATCAACATTCGCCCAACATTTACGACAATACCATTTGCTCCAACAGATAAAATTAGTCCTGTTCATATAGAATTCGTAGAATTGGTATCGAAAGAACACACCGAGGAGACTAACGCCAAGATTAAAACTATCCTGGAGATGATTATATCTGGCGGGGCCTCTTACGAGTACGACGTTATCGATCCGTTGACGAGCCTCCTCAAGAGAGACAACGTTGACATACAACGCATGAGCGCTCAGGCCATTGCCGAAATCTGCAAGTGCGAAAAGAAACGTGCATTGTACGCGCACGTCGACATTATACGATCGCTGTTATCGTTTTTGAATAGGCCGATTGATAGCGGCAACGCCGAACTGATGAAGCAATCCTGCAGAGGCTTGGGGAATGTATGTTTCGACAGTTACGTGGGACGAGATTTAGTTTTGAACTCTTCGGGTATACCGATCGTCGTCGAAATGCTTTCCAAGACGTTGCAATGCAACGAAGATCCCAGTTTGAAAGTGCAGTGTCACAGCGTGAGACTGTTCACTTGTAAGCTGCTGTCTATTCTCATGTTCGGCGGTTCAGATTATATACAGCCGGCTTTAGACGTCGACTTCATGGATAAGATATACGACGTGATCAGATATGAGTTTACGTCGGCTGACGGCGACGATAATCATCTCCATTCGGCACTTTTAGTCGTCAGTGTCGTCACTGAATACAATCGATCTTTAGTCGTCAAGGAAGAATTTACCCTGTTGATTGTCGATATATTGAGGACGATTAAGAATATTGATATATCTGAAATTTGTTTGGAGTATTTGCACTATCAGGCAGAGCACGGTATTTATTTTGCGGTTTGTTTCATCGTATGTTTGTTTCCGGTCGTGTGGTGTATTTTGTCGTTTGTTTTGTTTGTAGACGAGGTGAAGACTGTGCTCGCCAAGGCTGCCGTTCCTCAGATTCTGTGGAGTTTGTTGCAGCAGCATAGGGCGTTGGCCGTCGATGAAGAAACCCGCGAACTTATGAAACTTGCGTGCGATCTCATCGCTCTTATTTTAACTGGAGGTATTGCTTCTATTTTATATATTTCTAATCTTTAGCAGAGTAATTAACAGTATCCAATCTTTCCCATCTGGGAAAGTCAGTAGAATGTATACATATTGGTAGAAGAAGTGCCTTCTAGATTCCGAACAATCTTCATAATACAAAATCCTGACGAATCAAGATTTCAACAATCCTGAATCCCAACAAGCCAAAAAGATTGTGAGCCAAAATCCTATATCCAAATTCCCAACTATGATCGTAGAATACTGATAAGTCATACCATAGTAGCGCAAGGGTCTGCCTGGCTGGCTGGGTAGCCGTGGAACGCTCGCATACACTTACACATACATATACTCTATCGGCATGGGTAGTGCCGATAGAGTATATGTAACTTTTCAACTACCTACTACTTTCAACTACCTACTACATTTTTAACTACTAAATACACTATAGGTATATAGTACATAAATGATAACCACCCGATGACACCGTCAACGGACATCGACTGGTATTCTAGACGAGCTATAATCCTTACAATTTCAGAATCTCAAATAGTCATATGTAAAACAAGACAAAATCCTAACAACTTATATTCACGACAAGTTATAAGCCCTACATGCTAAAATCTATACTAGCCGAAATCCCAATGAGTCTAAATTGGCTCATTGGATTAAGTCGGCTTTGGTTTTATAAAACTCTATGCATTAAGCTCGTATTAAACTAAAATTTCAATCTATTTCAGACGAATCGATGAATATTCTGTACGCGAACGGTACAGGCGAATTTTACCTATCGATGATCGACAGCTTGGGCTCCGAAGACGTAGAACTAGCCATAACTTCCATATTAGCCATAGGAAACTTTGCACGCACGGACATTCACTGTATGGAAATGATGGACACGGGGGTATTCGTCAAGCTAATGTGTACGTATAATTGAATAATACATTCAAGTGATAGCTCAGCGGTTAGAGCTTTAGTATCTTGAGCGAAAGTTCCGGGGCTTCGACCTACCTTTCTTCCTACCTACCTACCGAATCATTGTCCATTCCTTCTCTCCCTTTCTGAACTCCAGAAGGTAATGGTTGCCCCGTTGGAGATTATCTACCCCTAGTTCCCCTTCCGCTGTGATAGACGATAAAATGTTTTTGTCATATAGTGAAGAGGCAACGCTTGATATCAAGTACGCCACCTTTGGATGAAGATATCTAAGAAATATAATGCTTCTACTAACGAGACGATTGACGATTTTAGCAATACTGCTTCTGCACAAAAACCACGAAGACGACATACGACTTCAACACGTAGTACTCAGCGGATTGAGAAATTTAGTAATACCGCAAAGAAACAAATCGCTAGCGATAAAACATGGCGTTCTGCCGTTGCTCATCGAAATGATACCGAACGTCAATCAATACCACGTCGTATTCAAACTGTTAGCCACATTGAGAATGCTCGTCGACGGACAAGGTAAATATAACTCAATACACAATTTAGCTAAAATGTTATTATTATGCGTCGTTTTATTTACGTTTGTAATTTTAGAAAACGTAGCTAAAGATTTACTACCCGTCGATGTGCTGAAAAGAGTTTCAGTATGGGGCGCTCAGTCTGAACATGCCGGTGTCTCCGGTGAGGCTTCTCGGCTTCTAGCAAGGATCGTTCGTCAATTACAATCGCAGGAATCGTTGACGAGTATTGTTAAAGTATGCATATGATACAGGATGCATTCTTAATTCAGTTACAAAACGCTCTTCTAAGTGAGGGGTGGGGTTTAGGGGATGTGATTGTATGGCAATCAATCAAAAGAGGATATGATGCAGTTTTAATTGTATGGATCAATATTTTTTCAATGGTGATGAATGGTTCACGACATTATGTTCAAACCACGCAAAATTATTATTTATACTGGCACTCCTCAGACAGGAGAGCGTTTTGTAGCTGGAGAAAGAATACGTCGCCAACTATAGACAGGATAGCATTTCAAATCTATCTTTACCTACATAAATAGTGGAATCACTTGGTAACCCATCTATAGCTCTCTCAGCCATAATCCCAGATTTGATGTTTCAAGTTCTAACAAAGAATTGTCCAGTCTATGGTCACACTCAATACAGTGTATATCATCATTTTCAGCCGTTCATCCAGCCAGCTATCCACTGCTGGATGAAGGTCTCTCCAATCCTCTTCCATTCCTATCTGTCTTGAGCAATCTGCGTCCACTTGACTCCACAAATTCTTCTCAATTCATCAGCCCATCTTCCACTCGGTCTACCTTGCTTTCTTTCACATCCTCTCGGATACCATTCCAGTATTTCTCGCTGTGTCCACTTCGACTTTTTCACACGTTCCGCTATATCTGCCACTTTTTACCCATGTATTCCTCTTACGATCTCATATTGTTATACCGAGCATACATCTTTCCATGCTTCTCTGTGTGCACTGGATTTTACGTAACATTCTTGAATTTAGCGTCCAAGTTTCACATCCATACGTCGTAACTAGCAGTACGCATTGGTCGTATGCCTTCTTTTTTAAGCATAGCGAAATGTTGGATTTAAAAACTATGTTCATTCTTCCAAAAGCACTCCATCCTAGTTTCATTCTTCGTTTTATTTCTTCTTCTTTACATCCGGTGATATTCAACAATTGTCCTAGGTGTAAATAACTATCAACTATCTCTACAATATGATCATCTACTGTGACTACGCTTTGCGTGCAAAATTTTTTTATAGCGAAGTACATACGAGTGTATAAACTTTTTGCTTATTAGATTCAGCTAATTTAATTTTGTTTCGACAGGTTGAAGGTTGCATCGTTTGCTTGGTGAACATGCTAGCTGCTTCACACATTATAATGCAGAACGAAGCTATGATTTCCCTTACTATATTGTGTGCTACGATGGCCGAAGCACATCAGAATAACAACAAAGAGCCGAGTAAACGGAACGAGAACGATCCGGTGTGTAATCGTGGAATTCAAAATGTCCTCATCGACGGAATGCTGAAAGCCGACCTGGCCAAACAGTTGAACATTATGCTGGAGCGGAACCGGCTGAAGATCCAACCGGAGATTGTCGAGAATATATGTAAATTTATATCGCTTCTGATGACACACGAGCCGCTGAGACAGCAAATGGCTCAGAGCAACGTGCAAGAATCCATGCAGAACCTCTTAACGGAAAACGTTCAACTGAGTGAATTGATTAAAAATTCCATAGGCGATTTGATAGCTAAGTTAAACGCGACAGGTTGTGAGTCGGTTGTTGTCGAACAATAATGCGCGCAGGTCAAATTATTATTTTTTGTTTTTCCAAACTTGTGATATTTTTAATTATATTATTAGTTTTTTTTAATAACAATAGAGCGTTGTAGTGACATTCGAGTAGGGAAATGTTTATTTTTCGACTGGTTCTCCGTTTGCTATATTAGCTGTGAGTTTTGTTTATAATCGACCTACGAGTAGGAGTCTTTTTAAGAACAATTCAAATCAGTCGCTTTTTTTGAAAGTGGAATACATAAGTCCACTTAGGTTTTACTATTTACGGTCATGTGCTTGCTTTCGTTTTAAACATTGTTTAAGTTATCATTTTCAACCGTTCACCATCCACTGCTAGATGAAGGCCCCTCCAATTTTCTTCCATTCCTGTCTGTCTTGAGCAATCTGCATCCAGTTGACTCCACACATTCTTCTCAATTCATCAGCCCATCGTTCACTCAGTCTACTGTGCTCTCTTTCACATCCTCTCGGATACCATTCCAGTATTTTTCGCTTCCATCTGCCATCCATTCTTCTCGTTTGTATAAGTTATAATGTACATCAAAGGCTGTTTGTGGTTTGACCGAACAAACGGGCTATTAATAATAAGCAGGTCTCGATTGTCAACGGGCAATATACTACAATAGAATCTTATGAAAAATGGTTGGAAAAAACGCTTTGCCGTTGTATGGAAACGTTAAGCAAGTTAAATTCCACTTTCAAAAAATAAATCACCAGCTGAATTTCATTCATAAACCAACGAAGGTTTTCTTCTTATTAAAAAATGAAGATATTAGCATTGCATAGATAATAATTAAGACCGTTTGTACAAAATCTATTATCCGACTCGGATTGTCGGCGTGTGAACAAACGGTCTAAGAATTATGAGTGAAATTAATTAATTTACATTAGAGGGATAATTATTCTAAAAAAACGTATACACATAATAATAGATTTCATCTTTGCTGTAATTAAATTGAATTCACACAAATCGAAAACGATATTCGTAGCTTTTATTAATAAGCAAATAAACGTTTCATACTTTCGCAGAAAAAACATCTTAGTATGTATGAATTTGCACGTTCAAAAAAAAAAAAAAAAAAAAAAAAAAAATTATCCATCATTGTAGTTAGCACGAGTGATTGCTCAAATATATTGAATAATTAGATTCAGCCTTTGCCAATCTTTTTACGCATATTGTAAGCACAAATTTATACAGCACGTTATTGTATGTATAACTAAAATATTACACACTTGTGCTGTTTTACGCATGATTTACTCCAATATAATTTGATGAAAAATACACAGTTGCCGTTAAAAAATCGGTGTCATTTTCAAAAAAAGTATATATCCAAAACTAATAATGCTACGGTGATGAAAAAAAATACATTTTATAGTTTATATCTTCTTCTTTTCAATGATCCTACAGTTTTTGACAAACGGATTATTACTAATGCCGAAATTAGCGCATTAGAAAAAACGAAATTTCATACAGTTATATTTAAATGTGGTTTTTTTTACGGTTACAATCAATTTGACAGTTTATTGACATATGAATGGTTTCATATGGCTTCATATTTGCTCTACTACTTTAAAACAGAAAAAAAAATTTCCTATATACATAATTGTATGAAATTTCTCAAGCTGGGTTTAGACTTAGCCACTGCCAAATTTATACTGCGACACTGAAAGGACTATCTGCTTTGTCTTCATACAAAATAAAGTTAAAACAGGGCTATGCAAATACCAGAAAACTACATAGAATGGTCACAAATGTACATTTCGGGATAAGTTTGCTCACTGTCAAAATCGACGTTGAAGAGCTAATACATCGTACATTTATGAAGACAAAAATGTGAAAGAATATGGGCTCAACATTAGATTAGTCAACTTCTCGTTATAAATTCGTTGATGAAACGTGGCTTTTAGTAGAATGACGGTGAAACAACCATACTTGCGTGCTGTGGGAGTTATAACAGTTTATCCAGGTAGGTATAAATGTAACAAAGAGTAGACCTGTTTATCATACATAGTTTCAGGGTGATCAAATGGCAGAAAACCAAGAAGACCCTCGGTATAATAGTAACGGTTCCCGAGGACCAAACTTCGAACATTCGAGGCAAGGGCTTCGAGACCTACCTGGGTGATAAGAGGTTGCTTAGGGTCAAACTTCTTTACGTCCCCCGCTTCTTGGCTGATAAGGTCAGAGGAGCTCATCAAAGTGCTCCGTGCATAAAACTCTTGAAACACACCAATGAGGAGTGGACTAAGGTCAAAATTAGCCACAAATTCGGCCCTCAAGAACTGGAAATTGTGCGTGTAGCACCGTTCGTCCCGAAGCTTCTACTGGAAGCCGGTGTCTGTTGGAACTCCTCCAAAGTCAGGAGTGACCAAGTTTCACAAATGTTACATTTGCCATTAAATGTTAAATGCCACATGTTATGGGCACTCAAAAGTCCACTACTAATTGTTTTTTACTAATTCTGCAACTAGGAGACTTCTACTCTCGTGGTGTTCTCCTAAGCAGCCTCATCTTAACATTAATGATAACCTCATCGATACAACAATTTATACCATCACAAGTGACTGCAGTTCTCAAAAATACTTGCACAAAGTCCTTTCATCGGCTTGAGTTAATCCTTTCAGGCTACGGATACGTGAAATGGGGAATGTGGAGGAGTCGCAAACTCCGTAAGACATGGATGTTATAATCATTGATCTATAGTGATCACATAGTGAATGGGTCACCCCTTTGTCGCAGATCACAAAACCCAAGGTTTGTTTCATAACGACTTGCAAAGGTCTCAGCACCTGAGAAAAATTTATCAATTATGTACGAATGCTGAAATCGTCATGTCATGGAAGTTTTGGAAACGTGTAAGAAAGATTTATAAGCGAAGGACAGTTATTTAATTTGATTAATAATTTCTGCATTATTGTAGGTGAAGTTATTGATTACATTATAATAAACCCTAATATGTTTTGAGGTGTCGATTGAAATTGGAATATGTGATCATCAAAAATCACCATATCATTAAAAAGGGGACGATATGAGCATTAAAATGCTTTTTTTTTCTCATCACCGTAGCGTTAGCAGTTCTGAAGATATACATTTTTAATGGCTACTGTCGTTTTTATTTATTTATTACTAATTGTACGTTAAAATATGACAATCTATTTTTATTATTATATAATGTAGTCGTTGAGAAAGCTTGTTTATTTTGATATTGCACAAAAACCAATAGTGAATGTTAACGTTATTGTTATAAAAAAAAAACGAGTCAATTGAAGTGAAACTTCTATTAACCATTGTTTTTCTTGATACATCATTCAATTTAAGGATCGTCGTTACGCTGGTATTGAATTTACTCAATTAGTAAAAATTTAATTGAGTGCAACGAAGATCGTACGCTTCCACAATGTTGATAAATTGTTAAAAAAAAAACAACAAAATACTATATTAACCCAACAACAATATGCTATTTATATACGTAGCAAATATTACTAAGTGATAATAATGTTCAAATATCAATAAAAAAACTATTTGAGTAGCGATCCTTTTAATAATTACGAGGCCTTTAAACGTAACGTATTTATTTTTATTTAGGTCAATATACATAAATACAGCAATAAATATCTCGTTTAGTGCTTGAATGTAATATACACAATTAATTATAAAATATAATTAAAATAAACGTCAAATTTTTATTGAATATAAAATTATATAAAAACGTACCCATAGTTAATTGTACGCTGTAATTTTTTTCTTAGTAATAAATAAGTTTTAAATTTCTTGTTTATGTTTGTAGCGAAATTTTAACGATTGAAAATTTACTAGTTAAATGCTATATGTTTAAATTTGGGGCCATATTATATCTATTATATGTGAAATAAAAAAAAAAACTACACAATAATGCGCTTACAGCACTTCATTGTCTCTCTAGTATGCATTTAATGTACATATATATGCAAATTATTAAATTGAAATTCCAATGTCTTTTAAATACTTCAGTGTATAAGGTGCAGGTAATCATTGATTGAAATTTATCTAAGATATGTAGTAAAAACAACCAAATTTTCAAATGAAGGTTACCTGTAACGTAGAAACTTGTATTTAAATAATATACATATATATAAAATTTCTTTCCAAATTACGACATTGTTTTATTTGTGTATAAAAAAATATTATATTGTAAAATGACATTAACGAATCATAATAAATATTACAATTAACAATTTCTTTTGATTTATAATATTACATTAAAACACCGTTATTTTCAGAAGGTTATATCTACATATGTATCTCCAAAACTAATGACGGTACAGTGATGAAATAAAAAGCATTTTAAATTTTTTTTTTTCTTTTTTGTAATGAATGATATGATGATTTTTTCCAATCGGATAATTATTAATGATAAAATTAGCACCCGAAAAAAATACGCCATAAAACGCTTTTTACAAGAGAATTTTATACAATTACAATCCAATTTTCGATAAGAATACACCTTTTCTTTAATTAATGTTTTCTTTAACCAATTGAAATTTTAACACTATCACTAATTCTATTTTTTGGCAGCATTATAAAAAAACTTAAGATATCTTTAACACTAAAAAATAAAAGTAAAAGTATATAAACAATTTTAAAATAAACTAATAACTATAGAATATAATTATGTTCTTTAATGCAATAAAGTTAAAATTTACACTAAAAAGTATTTTAATTGATTTTTTTTCGTAATGTGTCGACACCCTAATTTTTTTTCTCTTTCATCTTAGATCACTACCTGACTATCAATATGCATATAATGTTTCAAATTTCACACATTTTCGTTGATTTTTGTGCTCAATAGCCTATTTTAAGATTTTACGCTAGTGTTCCATCCATTCTGTCACACGTGTACTTCGTCGTACAGTACTTATTCTTCCAGTTATTCAGATGTTGTGACACCAAACAGAGAACTGTATACTGTTAACTACTCTCCAGTTTCTGAAAGAACCAACATTCAACCCCAATTATTAAATTGTTCTCCAAAAGAACCAACACTCAAGCTGAAAACATATCTACAAGTGTTAACAGCACTGAAAATGAAAATAGTTGTGTTTTGAACAGTTTGTTACAATTTGACCTCCCTTGACTCAAATTGTAACAAACTGTTGATAAATATTCACATATTCTTTCAGTTCTTCTATCAATGCTTTACACACTTCTGGTACAATACGAGAAATGGAATAGTCCGATACTCATTGAATAAAATACATTAAACTCTTGAACGAGTCACCAGTTGTTATTATCCAGTTCTATTTATTGGTTAATAGGAGTCATCATATCACGTTTATTTAGGTAAGGCCTTATCCACACTCTTCTCTTCTTTTTGTAAAATCAAATATGCAGCAGCCAAGAGGACTCCAGTATCGTCCATGATGCCCGAGCACACAATGCGTGTAAACACAAAATCTGGGCAATAATAAAACGGCAACTAATTGCCGGCAATCATTGAGCCACACATTGCTGGGACACATATTGCGCATGTGATGCTGGATGGTTGGCGAGCAATATTGATGAAAAATGTTGCTCGTGTGTGGGTGTGTGAGCCCTTTTGGAAGTAATAATCATCCGTTTGCCAAAGACTAGTATATCATTAGAAAGAGTAAGAAATGAACTTTACAATTAATTATATTTTATCACCCGTTATTAGTTTCGGTGATATAAATTATTGAAAACAATACTGGTTTTTGTATTTGTGTTTACTTATCAAAATTTAATTTACAAAAACTTATTCACATTCGTTTCGGTTGTTTGTGTTTGTGAGAGTTGTGACAACAGCGCTTTATCAACGTGTAAATCTTTCATGATTAAAAACTGACGATTTCCACATCCGACAACTGAAAAGAAAATATTTGATAGTAATATTAAAATTTCAATCGTATTAAGATAATGGTAATTATATGATATATAGTGTAACCCCTATGATCGGCTGTTTTATTGGCAAAATTGTACGGTTTGTTCTTTACAACAATTTACTATGTATGGTACTGAACTATGTATGTATAAAAAATGTAATTAAGCGTTGCCACTGTTGTTAGTTTACCATTCTATAGAAGTATAGGCTGTCTTAATGAAATATGCGCAGCAATCGATCTAATCGAATTATTATCTATACATTTAAAAATGAAATATGTACTCGAAATCAATAAATACAGTGCAAAATAGCTAACACTACGATTACTGAGCACAATATGAACATAGAACGCTTAACACTAACAATATCGATATCAAAACTTTTCAAGGTTAAAGTTCAGCACCGTATTAATCATTATAAATGCCCGTTGACAGTGTCATCGGGTGGTTATCATTTATATATATACCGGTAGTTTGGCTTAATATATTATTTTTCTCTCAAACTGGGACATAAATTACTCTTTTGACCAGTAATACGCCACAGGTGATATAATTTGTTGCATAAGAACATTTTGCATCTAAATTATTTGAATTTGATAAGAAAATCACTAGATTTTGTATAAAACTTTAAAAAAATGCAAATAACAATTTAGCAAAGTCGTGAACCTACTAAGGATTAATATTTTCAAATTATAGGAGGCCTCCCATCACCGGTGTTGGGTAAACGCGTTAGCGCTAATTCACCCAACCTGGTGATCACGGGTTCAAATCCCACTCGCGACGTTTGTGTTTTTTCAATTGAATTTGAACTGGCGTTATCAGCCCATGGAATTGGGCTATTATATATATGTATGTATAACAATATAGTTTTAACCAGCTGATTTTGTTAATATAAACAGTCAATCCGGGGGGTATACCATACGATATAATTACTAAGAAAACAAGATATTCCTGTACCGGGACATCTCGCTCTCGGATTTCTCCTGATGATTTCGGAAATTGAAGTTTTTTCGTATACGTGTTGGCACACTTTGTTTCTGACGGGGCACGTGATCTGCGTTTTTGTAATCGGATCAATCTGGAACATTCGATGGTAAATTCAAATCAATACAATAAAAAAACAATGCATGTACCTTTATTTGTGCGACTTACGTGTTGATCGATGCAATCGGTTTGTATCAGATCTGAATCGTTGAAGCTTTGCTCTGTAAATAATAATATATATACAACACTAGTATTGTTTTGATTGTATTTTACGTTGTAAGCGTACGAATTACCTATAGCGGCAACGGTTCCGTTGAATTGTTGCATCAACGGATGATCATTTGAAGTTGCATTAGAAGATTGATTTTCTATAATTTCTTTAAATTTCATTATATCCTGATCCATATTATCGTTGTCTGTATCTATAGATTCCTGTTGAATATAAAATTTTAAATAAATTTATGGTATAAATAAATTTGGTATAAATAAATGTATAAATAAATAAATTTATAAATGTATAAATAAATAAATTTATAAATGTATAAATAATAAAAATTTGGTATAAAAAAATTGGTATAAATAAATGGTATAAATAAATTTATGGCCGTCAAGTATATTTAAGGCAACATCATTTGTAGTGCAGCGCTGCTAATATAATACGGTTATTTATTGTTATTTATTTACTGATTTCGAAAACACGGAATTTTGATTGACATATTGAACTACGGTGAAACGGCGATAGTCAGCAATTTTAGCAAATAAATAAATCTAAAGGACAGAGCGGTGAAATAAAGGACTGTCCTCTTAAATAAAGGACGTATGGTCACCGTAAGCATAGCGGAAAGTTGGATTTAAAAACTATGTTCATTCTTTCAAAAGCACTCAATTTTTCACATCTTCTGTTATATCTGGCACTTTGGTCACACTTCTTACCCATGTATTCCTCACAAATAATATGGTATGCCTAGTTATGTTAGCTACCTTGAGTATACGCGAAGCAGTCGAATGCAATTTGGCTCGCTCCACCTCCTGGCAGTAGCTATTGGCTAAGGTTCGCAGTTGTCGTAGGTGTTTGGATATGTCAGGGGTTTCCAACTCCTCATTTCCGGTTTCAGGAAGTGTTCCAGCTGCCACAATGGCTACTGTGGCTCTTTGTACAGCCGCTGCACGTCTCTCCACCACACTGCACAGCTCTGAATCGGTGTTACTAGCCATTACAGTAGATTTGGATTCAACTGACAGGTGTCAACTGTCAAACTCGCAAACTCGCGCCAATTCGCGCGCGCGATCCAAACACGCTCAAACACGGCCAGTACCACATCGCACAATATACAATAAATTGTATTTCGTTCTGCGACTTACGCTTTATAATAACTGTTCAGTATTTTTTAACGGTAGGTATTATTTATCCACAGTCAAATCGAATAAAATAATCAAACAGTTAAGGCAGTTCAACTACCACAGCCACACCAACACTAGTGGAATAATGGTCAAGCCTAAAGTCTTAAATGATTGGCTGTCTTAAGACCTTAGAGTCTTAAGCGGACCTTACACGGTCAATAATACTGTCATTACTTGAAAGTAGTGACAGTATTATTGATCGTGTAAACTCGATATTGATGGAATGACGGCAATTAATGACGCGAATCCGGATATTTCGATATCGGAGCATCAGTATTGGCGAGTGGAGGGGAAACTGTCATTAATGCAGTAATGACAGTATTATTGAGCGTGTAAGGTCGCGGAAGTGGAAGGTGTTTCTATGGATTGTTTGATGACGTTAGTTTAACAGTTGTAAGCTGAGAACGTCAAACTGTTTGATCTTTGAATAAATCTTTGTACTGTGTAGCGGATTTAACACGGCCAATAATACTGTCATTACTCCATTAGTGACAGTATCCCCTCTACTCGCTAATCTACTCGATCGTGTAAACTCATTCCAATTGTATCGAGTTTACACGATCAATAATACTGTCACTACTTTCAAGTAATGACAGTATTATTGACAATGTAAGGCCCGCTTATCAAACTACAAACCTTCGTCCACGAGTCCAATGCTCTATCATCAAATTGATCACATTCAGTGGCCCAATTAGAAATTTTAGTTCATAAATAAAACGAAGAATGAAGCTAGGATGGAGCGCTTTTGGAAGAATGAACCTAGTTTTTAAATCCAACATCCCGCTATGTTTAAAAAAGAAGGCATTCAACCAATGTGTACTGCCGGTTATGACTTATGGACGTGAAACGTGGATGTTGAATTAAATAATGTTACGTAACATCCAATGCACACAGAGAAGCATGGAAAGATCAAAGATGTATGTTTGGTATAACAAGAAGAGATCGTAAGAGGAATACACGGGTAAATAGTGGCAGATATAGCGGAACGTGAAAAAGTTGTAGTGGACACATAACGAAAAGAATGGATGGCATATGGACGCGAGAAATACTGGAATGGTATCCGAGAGGATGTGAAAGAAAGCAAGGTAGACCGAGTGGACAATGGGCTGATGAATTGAGAAGAATGTGTGGAGTCAAGTGGATGCAGATTGCTCAAGACAGACAGGAATGGAAGAGGATCAATTAAACTTTTGTTTTGCAGTTTATAGAAGTAATTTAAGTACATAAGTAATACGCCATTGCAGTTACCATATTTAGCAGAAAAATCAATTTAACAATAATCGAGACTCAATCACATGAAATCTATGTATGTATGTATGTATATGTCACGGTTAAGCTGTCGGCTATGTATGTATATATCGCGTTCTCAGAGCACAAAGGTGACATGTCCATGATTTTGCGAAACGTGTTATGAATGCAACTTTGTTCCTCTTTAATTATTATTCTATCAGGGCAGTCAAGTTGCTCATCCGAATGAAGTCACAATATTTTTGGCATCACAAAGTACAAAAGTTATATACATGTCATTTCTATTAATATTCTTGGAGCACATAAGTGACAAGTCCGGTCTTGTCACCAATGACAATGAATTTGTGTAAACAATAACTAAAATCTAGAGTACAATACATATGTACAATTATCATTTTTATTTTATTTTCTAGTTATTTAAAGTTTCCTTGATTTATGATGACCATTTCAAACTTTACTATTATGGACATGTCACCTTTGAGCTCTGCGGACGCCATATGTTATTTTTGAGTGTGTGTCTTAATTTAAAA
The DNA here is from genome assembly GCA_022651745.1 of Parapsyche elsis. Taxonomy (NCBI): domain Eukaryota; kingdom Metazoa; phylum Arthropoda; class Insecta; order Trichoptera; family Hydropsychidae; genus Parapsyche; species Parapsyche elsis. The sequence continues at coordinate 150,435 of JAGVSN010000031.1, forward strand.
CTGTTTACAATACATTATTTGAACAGGTTAAATTGCGGCAGTCATGATCTGTGTCACATTGAGAATAGTTGTTTATTTTGAAGCATGCAAGACTCATTACATATGTACTTCAACAAGAAGGACGTAGCGTAATCTGTATTATTTATTAATTTTATTTGTCACGTTATGTGCGAATTCTCGATGTCATTTATAGTGCAGACGTGTGCTCAACGGTTACAATGCTAATTTTGAACGATTTAAAATTATTATATGAATCATAAATGTTCTTCCGACGTGCCTTAATGCGTTGGAATTTGCTAGGATATAATATGTACATATGTATTATGCTGCGTCCACACCGACGAACCGAACAGCGAACGATGAAGGGCGAAACAATTCGCATTCGCCCATCGTCGTTCGCTGTTCGATCTGTCGGTGTGGACGCAGCATTACTTGAGTATGAAAATATAGGGCGTTGGCTACCAACATTTTTATGTTGATTTATTAAAATATCGCGTGTATTTTATTCCGTTGACTTTATTGAACCCATTTCAACTATTTTATACATACAGAAATGATTAATATTTTAGAAATCCATAAATTTACATTTGGCCGTTGGGATATTGTCGTCTGTCTGAAAAGAGGCTGTGGGAAATTGCCTCACTCATCCATAAATTGTACTCTCAGCGATCCGAAAAAGGTCCAATCCACTCGATAACCACTTGACTGAAAAATAAAGGTTAACCTTTTCGCTTTTTGAATTAATAATGAATAGAAATACCCATCCACGCAAAAAAAAACCGGGAACGGCGAAATATCGTCTAATGGCCAAATTAAAATCGTTCTTGGTTAGAAAAATGACGGTTAAGATGGTGCACCTGATTTTTAATGAGAACTGGGGGCTGGGTACAATGATTTGGTAGCTAGGAAATAATTTTGTTTGTCGACACTCATAGAACTATGTACCTTTCTAAGTTGGATAATTGGCAAACTTTAATAGAAGGCGGCCGATTTGATTTTAGTAATATTCATATATTGCCAACGAGCATAACTATAGTCGAAAACCGCCGAGAAAACTATTTGGCACTGGTAAACATCTCTAGTATGTTAAAGACATGGTTTCGCGCCTGCACTGGCTTGTCTGACAGTGGCATCGGCATACTATTCAATATGCAAAAAAAACCACGGTGCCTTCGTCAGTCATGCCGGCCGTTTCGCAAGTGGCCGCGGCATGGCCGACTTGGCTGTTGTGGCCGCGGTCACTTTCTAGGCATCTGTCAAATTCTATACATAAAAACACCGCTGTGGCCGTCTTCGCCGTTTTCCTGCATCCTGCTACCTCGTGTGGCGACGGCCACAACGGCCAAGTCAGCCAGGCTACGGTCAATCGCGAAACCATGCCTTTAGTAGTGCATTATTTCAGCGTATGCCAAACAATAGAATTCTATTAACTAAAATGTGTCCTTGAGTACGAGTGGGCCCAATACGCTACGAGCCTCAAAGTTCGTTTGTTCTTTATCATTGATTGTTATTATTCATCATCATCATCATTTTCAGCCGTTCACCATCGACTGCTGGATAAAGGCCTCTCTAATCCTCTTCCATTCCTGTCTGTCTTGAGCAATCTGCATCCACTTGACTCCACACATTCTTCTCAATTCATCAACCCATCGTCCACTCGGTCTACCTTGCTTTATTTCACATCCTCTCGGATACCATTCCAGTATTTCTCGCATTCTTCTCGCTATGTGTCCAGCCCATTGCCACTGTGATCATACTTCTTATCCATGTATTCCTCTTACGATCTGTTCTTGTTATACCAAGCATGCTTCTCTGTGTGCACTGGATCTTACGTAGCATTCTTGAATTTAACATCCACGTTTCACATCCATACTTCATAACTTGCAGTACGCATTGATCGTATGCCTTCTTTTTTAAACATAGCGGAATGTTGGATTTAACTACTAATAAATCCTCTTCTATCATTACGACCTGCTTCTAAGAGGCTGGTGCATTTGCATCCTGCTTATTTTTGATCTTATGTTATTATGTACATATGTACAACGCATGATAAACGTACCAATTCGCCATATTCCCCATACCCACGTCTTAGTCACGAATTGTTTACTACTTACTACTCAACCAACCAAGCGTGGTGTTTTGCCCTTTTCGGCTGGTCAAATTATGCTAAACATAATTATGCTTACCTTATTTTGATAAATTATTGCAATAGGGCCCCTTTCGTAGATAACAACACAGCAACACAACCCTGCCGAATCGCGTAATGATCGAATTACGGCACAGTGCGAAGCATCCATTGTTTACGGCGATAAATTATGTACACACTCAACACGGGCCATGCCAAGAGTCAATTGACGCGAATCAACGAGATCCGATGATGAATTATTGACTGGAGGATACTATGTACGCACATATCGTGGATATATTAATGGACCGAGAGCAGAAAATCGATACTGAGATATTTAAAATTAAAGTTAATAAAATCTAGTACTGCAACTCGAAACTTGTACTGCTATGTGCACTGGAGCTATTCTTAAAGACATACGTGTGCTATTAGGACACGTATTGTATTGGGGTAGATCCCCATTGAAACATCCCAATTATGTATGTACATATGTAGTTAAAAGAGGCTCGCTAAATTTTGACCTTCTATATGAAGATGTGAAGCGTGGATGCTGAATTCAAGAATGCATGCTATGTATACATATATCAGTGGTGAGACTGGATGTAGAGAAGAAGAATGAACACAGTTTGTAAATCCAACATTCCGCCTCAAAAAGAAGGCATGCTGAAGAACTGTCAGTTATGACGTATGGATGTGTAAGATCCAGTGTACACAGAAAAGCATTGAAAGATGTACCTATGTATGCTCGGTATAATAACAAATACATAGTAAGAGGAATACGTGGGTAAGAAGCATGACCAAAGTGGTAGATATAGCGGAACGTGGTAAAAGCGTGTCTGGAACACATAGCGAGAAGAATGGATGACAGATGGACGCGAGAAATACTGGAATGGTATCCGAGAGGATGTGAAAGAACGCAAGGTAGATCGAGTGTAAGATGGGCTGATGGATTGAGAAGAATGTGTGGAATCAACTGGATGTAGATTGCTCAAGACAGACAGAAATAGAAGAAAATTGGAGAGGTCTTCATCCAGCAGTGGATGGTGAACGGCTAAAAATGATGAAGTAGTAACCTTGTTTAAAGAATTTCGCACGCAAAACGTAGTCACAGTAGATAATCGCATTGTGACAATGGGCTGGACACATAGCGAAAATAATGGATGGCAGATGAACCCAAAAAGAAGAATGTTTGGAGTCAAGTGGATGCAGATTGCTCAAGACCCAGTGCACACAGCGAAGCATGGAAAGAGGTATGAATGGTATAACAAGAAGAGATCGTAATACATACATGTGTAAGAAGTATGATCAAAGTGGCAATGGGCTGGACACATAGCGATAAGAATGGATGACAGATGGACGCGAGAAATACTGGAATGGTATCCGAGAGGATGTGAAAGAAAGGAAGGTAGATCAAGTGGACGATGGGCTGATGAGTTGAGGAGAATGTGTGGAATCAACTGGATGCAGATTGCTCAAGACAGACAGGAATATAAGAGGATTGGAGAGGTCTTCATCCAGCAGTGGATGGTGAACGGCTAAAAATGATGAAGTAGTAACCTTGTTTAAAGCATTTTGCACGCAAAACGTACAGTAGATAATCGCATTGTGACAATGGGCTGGACACATAGCGAAAATAATGGATGGCAGATGAACCCAAAAAGAAGAATGTTTGGAGTCAAGTGTATGCAGATTGCTCAACATAGACAGGAATGGAAGATTGGTGAGATGATAATTTAATTAAAAATGATCTACTTCTTCTTAATTTCTTAAGGAATTCCTTAACTTTTTTTTGATTGTTTGAAATGGTGACTGTCCCGATCTGTAATGTTGGAAATGTGGCAACCCTGGGTAAGAAGTGTGCAAAAAATCATTAATATAGTGGACCCGTATGGAATATGTCGAATCAAAACAAAGTAGGGATGCAATGGGTATGCCACGAAATCGACAACAACACGCCACGACACGTTGAATAATTCATTGTGCAATGTTGAATTCTCGCGTTGGCGACAACTCAAGACATAAAATGCGAGCAATCAAGCCCCGCGATGATAATTATTTGTAGACGTTGGCCGACGCCAGATATACCCAGTCGACGTTCGCTATTCCCTTCAGTGATTTGCGGTTCGCGCTTCGCAGCACTACAGCGTTTTTAACATGACCGGTGCGCCACAACAGTAAAACAAATCGTAACGAAAGTACGCGTCCGCGCAGAACGATCTCGGCGAAAAAACACACGTTGGTCCTGTCAAGTCTTGCGATTCTCGTAGGGGTCCTTTGAGGGTTAAAAAATGTCTACGGCCGAAGAGAGGAGACGGTTGATGATGAGCAGTCGCAGCGTCAGCTGCACGGCCAATGACAAAGAGACGGTGAGCTACATTTTTCTATGTTTACCATGTCCGGAGAATTGCTGCGATCAGGTATCGGCCAATTGAATCGTCTTCTGAATATCCTGAATGTCGTGCTCGCTGTTTTTTTTTCTCTCTTTTTTTGTTTTCTGTGCGGTAAAATTTCACGATTCGATTCTATGTTAATCACTTTCATGACTAAAATTTTGAATGTACAGTGGTCGGGAACCTTCTCCGAGCAAAATAGAAAAATCGCGCACCTTTATCACCGAAAAACAGTTTTTAATATCATATTCGTACTCAGTGGGTGTAAATCTATATAAGAAAACGTGTTTAGTGTCGCTTATAGTCTGTTTTTTTTTAACAAGTGTGTATACAGTTTGAGTACCGTTTCTTCTACGTGCATTTGTTCACAAGGGACAACAGTTCGTCTCGAAACAGACACTGAAACTCAAACTGCATATTCTCTCGTTAAAGGGCCGCGTGTGGCTTCGAAGCCGCAGGTTGCCGACCACTGAAGTAGGAAATGTCGATATTATATAACATTTTCATGCAAGTTAGGTCGCATTTGTCTGAAAAATTCGTCGATAAAACAGTATAAAAATTGGCGTTTATTAAAAATTTCTGGGTAGCAAAGGATCTTAAGGGGAAGAAGTGTTTTTTTTTAATAACCATAATCGTTATTTTTTACGAGTAGATTCCGCTGAAGATTAATCCAAAAAATTTGGATTTAAATATTGAAAGTACTTTAAGACAAAATTCAAATTATTAAAAGCTTGGTATTTTCAAAATATTACAGTTCTGAAAATTAAGCATTTTGTAGGTCATATCGTCTTATTTCTAATGATATGGTGATTTTGATCAAATTATCACGAAAAACACATTTTTTACGGGTATAATAAAATGACAAATGCGACTTACATTTATGTCAAATTTAATCTCAAAAATTAAGTGCCAACCCTTTTTATGTGAAGCGTTTTCTTATTTTTATTGCATGAAATAGCAAAGTGTAGAAGTGTATGTAGATACATAGATTTGTTAGATGTTAAAATTTATATAGAACAGCGTTTTGTCGTTGCATGTGTATTATATTATTAAATGTGTAGGTTATTTTGTTAACAAGGCAACGAACATGTTATTGAATGAAAATCTCGAGTGATGTATGTATGTATGTATGAGATTATACATATGTACTACATTATCGGTTTTCAATTGATTGTGCACTTGCAGTAGATGACGTACTAGTCAAACAAAAGAGCTGGTTTGCATGCTTGTTTAGATAAATAGAAGTAAAATGGAACATAGTGTCCTTAGGCTGTATGCGAATATGTTGGCTCAGTAGCTTAGTGAAAATTAGTAAAAATTAGTATAATATACTAATTGTTTTAAAGTGGAATCATTTGACTTTCTAAGAAAGATTGAAACAACCTGCTTATAGAAATGGACTTATGTATGTATAGGTACTATTAAGTAATTGAATGGAATCATATCTTAAAAATTGGAAAAAGTGGAATGAGTCCATTTGACAACATTTTCATGTGATTTGAAGTTTCGCACGTGTTAAGTCAACGCTTCTCCACTTTTTTTTATTGTATTATATCGTTGTCATGCAAAAATTTGACTTTGAAATGTTTTGATGAAGTATTTCATAATAAAATAAAATTAATATCCTTTAGATTGACAACTAAACACTAACAATGCATCGCAGGAATTTTTTTGTATTTATGTATTTATAAATAGACACAAAATTTTGTTCTAAATTCTAGAGAAAGTGCGTCACGGTTGAAAATTTTATTTTAAGTACATATGTAGATAAGCTAGTTTTCCATCGAAAATGGTAATTTTCCTAAAAATATTATATTTTCTTACATCTCGAAACGATTAAAATGGAGTTAACTATGTATTCCACTTTATCATACTTAGCCTAAAACTTTTTTGAAATAAAAAACGATAGTTAAAAGTGGAACATTTCCGCTCATGCTAAAAATATGGTGTAATGCTTTGTAAATTTTTCAGAAAACACAAATGAAAACCTCAAAACAATAAAAATGGAATGATGATTCCACTTTAAAAATGATTTTTTCAAATAAACGAAACGTTGAATTTAACAAACTCTATTTATCCCTAATAAGATGTATTTATTTACAAGCGTAGCATTTGCTTGATCTTTACGAGACATGTCAGTTGTTGTAAACATTTGATATTTAAATTGCAACTATCTATTAATCATTATTTCGTTAATTTATCTATTGCTATACAATAGTTTTTATTTCCTTCAAATAAATTTTAAAGTTTTATTTGCAGCTTGCAGTGAAATGTTTAAATGACCGTTAATGCGTGTTTTGTGATAAATATTTACACTGATTATATTGGTTCGCCCACGTTGAATTTTTTCTCATCGCTTCCACGCATTATAATAGTAATAGCACATCACTATCGGCGTTTCCGCTTTTATATTTATAAATAAAAATACATAAACAAACAAATAAATAAGAAATAAAAGTATTTCGTAATCCTACATATATACATATGTAGAGATATAGGGTCGTTCCAAGCGAAGCAGGTGATTTTACAGTAAAACAGACTTTTTGTGTTTCGTTAAAATTGCTATTTAAATGTATTATCATGGAGTATTATTTTATTGAAATATTTCTACTGTGTTGTATTTTCATATGGTGACTAATTTTTTTTAGTTTAGCAACACTAAGAGTACTTTTGGTCTTTTTGAAAATATGTTTTTGAGTGAATTTTTTGTTGCACGTGTGACGAAAATATTTAAAATATACATACTTCGAAAATAATGAAATTTTTTGTTTTAATTTATTTTAAACATCCCAAGAGGATTTTCTATTTAATTGTTTGTATTACAACGTTTTAAGTTTTGTAATTTGGAAGATATTTGTGATTGAAATGTACGACTGTTACAGTTGTGTCAGTGACGCTTTTTGCCTTCAAGACAACCTTTTTACAATAATTCATCATCATTTTCAGCCGTTCCCCCATCCACTGCTGGACGAAGGCCTCTCCAATCCTTTTCCATTCCTGTCTGTCTTGAGCAATCTGCATCCAGTTAACTCCGTACATTCTTCTCAATTCACCAGCACATTGTCAACTTGGCCTACCTTGCTTTCTTTCACATCCTCTCGTATACCATTCCATTCTCGTCAACTTTTTCACACGTTCTGCTATATCTGCCACTTTGGTAATACTTCTTACCCATGTATCCCTCTTACGATATTTTCTTGTTATACCAAGCATACATCTTTCCATGCTTCTCTGTGTGCACTGGATCTTACGTAGCATTCTTGAATTTAGCATCAAAATTTCACATCCATACGTCATAACTGGCAGTACGCACTGGTCGTATGCCTTCTTTTTTAAGCATAACCGAATGTTGGATTTAAAAACTATGTTCATTCTTCTAAAAGCACTCCATCCTAGTTTCATTATTCGTTTTATTTCTTCTTCTTTACATCCGGTCATATTCACCAATTGTCCTAAGTATAAATAACTATCAACTATCTCTACAATATGATTATAAATCGCTGCGTCAAACTGACGCCCTCTATCGTCGTTGATTCGCACCAATGCGAATTATATCGGTGCGAATTGGATGACGAAAGTTTGACGCAGCGATTTCGCTAAGGCATGCGAGTGCCTTAATGGTCAAATCACGAGACCGTGGTATACATTTTTTGGTACTAGCTAATTTGTCAAGAGGATGTTAAAAGTTGTAACATCCATTACAATACTGCACACATTCTCCGAAATTGCTAGTTCAAAACGCGTGTTCTTATGAGAACCTATGTATATTTAAACGACTGCATTCAGCAATGCGGACACGTTTGACCGATGTCTGTTTCACCTTGATGACTGCGTTTTTGTAAAATTCTTATTAGTATGTACATATATTATATCTGGACCACCATCCAAATTCTTGCATGGAAATCGATCGCCATGCAAAAAGGTTGAACACCCATGCACTACGCTATGTACGTACATATGTACATAGTTAAACTTTTATTCGCAGCTGTCAAATGTGTCAAAATTTACTTCAAATGTTGCGTCCGTCACGTGGAATTACCCTGTGACGGGTGTTTATGCAAACTTTTAATCAGAAACGTTATTTATTTCATGGAGGCCGTTAAATAGCTGTGACTAAAATGCAATTCACCCAACGTAGCTTAACTGCACATTATATTTGAATATTAACGATATATGTATGTACACACACAATGGCGTTTATAATGTGCGTTTGTTTTGTTTTTAAACGTGTTGCTCTAATTTGCATAATGTGCGACGTACCTTAGCACTCGCCATTGTCCTATGATTCTATGTACAACGCGTTATTTGGCAAGTGGCGCTTATTGTAATCAAAAGTGACACGTAAGCGACGCTAACAACAAAGTAAAAGTATAAAATAATTTATATTATTATAGTAGTTGCACGTACTGGCGAAACGGCACTTGCAGTACACTGCCGTCCCAAGCCCACTTAACGTAACTGACAAAAATTACGAAAATGAGTTAGAAGTGTTTTAGGGGTTATGGGAGTGTAATCTTGCGATTTTTCATATAAAAATTAATGTATCTTCATCCAAAAGTGACTTTTTTAAGCTATTCAATCTAACGTATCTGCATGCGCAGATAAATATGTAGTATCACCTTAGCGAAAATAACGTATCCAATATTTACTTCGGTCACTACCTTATCATGAAAGATTGAAAAGACTGAATCTCTCCACATTGGAGACGAGGAGATTAAGACGTGATTTAATTGAAGTATTCAAAATAATAAATAATCATTATTCATGTGAAATGACCAACCTCATTGTGTTCAATAAGAACCCTCATCTAAGAGGTTCTCATCTTAGGTTCCGAAAAGAAAAATCAAATAAGATTTTTAGAGATTCATTCTTTTCAAATAGAGTGGTTGAAGTTTGGAATAGTCATACGTATGTATACATTAATAATGAATAATTAAGTGACGTAACTTCTAAAGTATTCATTTTTTATTTAATTTTTCCTTAGAATCATCAAAAAACACATAGAAAATAACCTCATGCACTAAAAAAATTTTTTAAATAAATCAGTAATATATGAAGAAAAACACAAATTTAGAATAAAACTTTCAAGTTCATTTATCTCGATATTGTTGTTTTGTCAGTTACGTTAAGTGGGCTTAGGACGGCAGTACAGTGTGTATGGTGTGAGTGTATTGTACTGAATCGATCGAAACCTAGTGATCAAACGTATTGGTTGTCAGGCACCGCACATAGCACACACACACACACACACAATACGTATAAAGGCAGAAACATATATACCACACGCCACGTCTTCTGACGCGATCTTAAACACACAGATCTCTATAGTTTAACATGGCCACACGTGATAAGCATCAGTTGTCTATGTTTCTTGTATTGATTTTGGTTGGTAATTGTTGTTGAAATTGTCAACGGGTAATATTTACAATTGTATGCATACGATTGTCCCAATGTGTAAAACGTTGGCTTTTGATGTGTAAAATTTAGTGGTCACATAATAAGCGATGTCAAGGTCGACATATTAAGTACATATGTAGCTTGTACAAAGATCAGGGCTATGTGCTACTAAAGTATTGCCAGTTGTCAATTAAATACGGCAAAATTTCAACGGTGGACAGACATACAGACAGACGGCATGCCCCGCCCACAAGGCCGCCAGCGAATTGACTTTCCAACACGGTGTACAGTTCCCGACGTGCAGACAAACATACACACTTTCGGCCATTATGTATGTATGTCATCTGCTTGTATTTTTTTTTTTTTTTATTAAAAAAAGCTTTTTATTGTTCTTATACTATGTTCACAATACATCTTAAATCTATTTTAATAGCTACTGGTCCAGTGACCATTATCTATTTTACACATTGTTCATTTTGTTAGTATTTATAAGGATTCTTTTATTTTAATGTTAGTGTTTAAAGAATAATAGGAGAAAGAGCTCAAAAACCTATTTACAATTCTTATCAAATGTTTATAATATATATCTGCTTGTATCAAATATATTCTGCCTATATATTAATCCGAAATTCAATACGTAAACATTTTACCATAGAGATTGAAGGCTTGCAATTTTGTTTTGTTTCGTTTGCGATTTGAACCTTGTCAGATATTCGTATGAAAAGCTTGATGGAAAATTTATGCTTAGAAACTTCAGCACTTTCAGCTGTTTGTTTCTCGAAGTTATCTCACAGACAATAGAATCGGCACTCAATCTTTCATGAATACACGTTGATGCTGTTATTTACATTCAAATAGAATACGTGTAGTATACCTACATATATATGTATGTAGCAGTATAAAAACAACATAAACTGAAATACATACTTTCAGCCTACATATTTATTATATTATGCGAATGATATTTTTTTGGAAATAGTATTATGTACATATTATTATACTGAGATATTTAGAGATGTACATTTATCTAGAGATATTCATTACCGTTGTTGAACGTTGCAATTTAGGTCGCAACCGCAAATATACATTGCCATTTAGACAGTAGATTAGGTTATGCACGAAATTAACGCCAATTCTGAAAACTCATTAGACTCCTGAATTTCAAGGAAGCCTTAAGTTATTAGATTTTAAATTTAATGAGCAAAAGTATGCCTATACATTTACTACTGTATTTACCAAACGTTGCCTAGGTGTAAATGGTAATACTTTTTTTATGATCTGCCAATACGTACTCAATCTGTTTTGACCGGCAATAAATACTCCACCTGTCGTTAGTTGGAGTTTTGCACAAATGGTTATATAAATTAGTTTAGTGAAATATCACGTTTAATTTTAATAAATAATACGTTCATACATATGTACATTTATTGTAACATTAGCTGAAAGTACATGACGTTATCCGGGTGTTAATATTAATATTGATACTTTTTCCGGAGCGATTGAAAGAAAGCATTGTATGGCAGCTACTCGAAAGAGACAAGGTACCTTTCAGGTACTCTAAAGACCCGCAGGATCAATGTGTCGACCATTGATACTGTAACCCAATAGTAACCCAATTTCAATAGAATTCTCGAAGGACAGACCAACAGACAGACGATTAGTCCAGATCATAATTTAAAAAAATTTGAATAATGAAAAATCTTTATTATTACATAGTTGAAAAAAATTCAATGATGATGAGACTCCATTAAATCCAACTCAATTCAAACATATGTACGTTGAGGGATAATTTAGCTCTTTATGTATGTATCATCCACTGCTGGATGAAGTCCTCTCCAATCCTATTCCATTCCTGTCTGTCTTGAGCAATCTGCATCCACTTGACTCCACACATTCTTCTAAATTCATCAGCCCATCGTCCACTTGGTCTACCTCGCTTTCTTTCACATCCTCTCGGATACCATTCCAGTATTTCATGCGTCAATCTACCATCCATTCTTCTCGCTACGTGTCCACTTCAACTTTTTCACACGTTCTGCTATATCTGCCACTTTGGTCATACTTCTCATCCATGTATTCCTCTTTCCATGCTTCTATGTGTGCACTGAATCTAGCGTAACATTCTTGAATGTAGCATCCACGTTTCACATTGGTCGTATGCCTTCTTTTTTAAGCATAGCGGAATTTTGGATTAAAAAACAATGTTCATTCTTTCAAAAGCACTCCATCTTAGTTTTATTTCTTCTTATTTACATATTCATCAATTGTCCTAGATAATTACTATAAATAAAAGCGAAAATTCTGCTCACTCACCCACCTATGTACGTTACACAGACTTAAGTGAGTGGGCGGCGCCAGCTGTTGGTGTGCGCGAGACCGTTCGTTCCGTTGAGTGAAACAAGCCAGTTTGAGCCACGTGCTGTCAAATTGGTGAGTCGGCCCTGACCGCCGCGTATTATGGCTATGCATACGTGTACTTAGCTAGATGACTCATTAGAAACGTATTTGATATACCAATACAACAAGGTGAAGAACTCTGGTCAAAGAAAAAAAAAGCACGAATAATCGGTAACCATACATTTTCCATCTGACGTTAATAAATTCATCGGGAAATGTACACATTGTTTCCATATGATGTACAGTACATACATACATATGTATGTTTGCACTTTTAAACTGTATCGGTATTTATGTATGTACATACATTGTGAACGTTTTCCGTACGAGTGCGTACATTATGCAAAAAAGCATCGTTGCAATAAATTGCATCTCGTTTGCTTTACATAATACGTATGGTACAAACGTCACCAGTGTGTGTGTATGATCTGCTAAATTAATTGGTTTGCCCTTGTCAATAGACACGCCGAGTCTGTAATTACAGCTTCCGTGTGTCCCATATCCTTAATTATTTAACAACTCGCAATAGAGAGGAATTCTTGCAAGAAAACAAGCCAATTTGCATCGTCGGATATCTTCGATGTATCGTTGAATTTTCCGAATTTTCCGCATTGACGCTTTTCAATTTTTCCGCAGTGGTTTAAACTAATGACCCCATACTATACTAGAGTCAAATTGCCCGATGGTGATCAACGCGTGTTTATTATTGACGTGTGAGTGAGATAACAATAGTAGTAACTGAGGATTAAAAGCGTTCACACACCTGAGCGAAATCGCCGCGTCAAACTTTCGCCCCATATCGTCGTCCCATTCGCACCGATATAATTCGCATTGGTGCGAATCAACGACGATAGAGGACGTCAACTTGACGCAGCGAATCCGCTCGGGTCGGTGAGGGCCTTAACTAAAACAATAATTATTTATGCTAAACAGACATACATACATATATATGGAAAATCAGACGTACAGACAGACAGATATATGTATATGTGTTTATTTAATATAGTTGTTGCATAGATGGCGCGTTATAATACAACAACGTAACAATTTAGCAAAGTCGCGACCCTATTGATAATTTATATTGTCAAATTGCAGCAGACTCGTCATCACCTCCGTTTGGATTATAGCGTAAACGCTCACTGGCCCGAATTGGTGATCTCGGGTTCGAATCCCACTCGCGCTCGGACGGTTCGTGTCTTTTAATTATTATTTACCTCAGCGAGCGTTATCAGCAGACAGACACACACAGACACACAGGCAGACAGACGAAATAGGGCTATTATACATACATATGTACACTAGTGTAAGCCCGTTGAATATCAACGAATGTTTGTGTGGGTGAGTATATGTGTATTTAATAGATAGTTTTTATAGTTGTTGCATAGATGGCGCGTTATAATACAACACGTAACAATTTAGCAAAGTCGCGAGCCTGTTAAGATATTATATAGTCAAATTGAAGCAGGCCCGTTATTATCTAGTTTGGATCGCAGCGTAAGCGCTCACTGTCCCAAAATGGTGATACCGGGTTCAAATCCCACTCGCGCGACGTTCTGGTTTTTAAATTATTTACCGAGGCGAGCGTTATCAGCAGACAGACAGACAGACGGATTTCGGCTATTATATATATAATATATACATGAAGCCAGCCCATTATTATCTGGTTTGGCTCACCGCGTAAGCGCTCAGTGTACCGAATCAGTCATATCGGGTTCAAATCCCACTCGCGCGACATTCTGGTTTTTTTTTTTTTATTATTTACACCGGAGAGCGTTATCAACAGACAGACACACAAAGTAATACACAAAGACACACACACACACACAGACAGACAGACGGAATAGGGCTATAATATACATATATAATACATATGATAAATGCATAGATAAATATGTACGTAGACAACAAAAAAGATATAGACTGACAGACTAAACACTTTAATAGTGTTTAGATTATTGGTTCAAAACTTTATTTGGATTTGGTTTTTTGTTTTCAAATAATGGGATTTCCTTCAGTGATTTCAGCAACAAACTTTTTTTTTTTTTTTAATTTTCCTAGCAAAATTTTTTTCCCCCAACGATAAGAAAAGTCAATCCAAAATCTTTTCCCGAACATAATCAAAATTTTGCAATTGCAACTATTCAATTTTTATTCATATAGGTTTTGGTTCAGGAATTTATTTTTAATATAATAATAATCCTAAGTAATTCGGTAATAATAATAATAATAATTATTATTAGTTTTAGATTCAATAAAATTACACCATTTCATTGTGTGTTCAGGTTCGGTTCAAAAATGGTTTGCATCTTTGGATATTGAAATTTTAAAGCTCAATTAAACATTGGCCCTTCTATCTAGAACCAAACCATGGATACAGAAACAGTATTGTACTTACATACAAGATATTTTTAAGCTATACTGTTTTGGACTACTTTTACTTTTGGCCTTGCGGCAGAAAAGTGGAGTGTGGAAAGTTTAGTTGTTATGAAATAGATACACATTGTTGACCAGCAGACGATTAAAAATAAACGATACGGGTGTGCCAAAAGACCAGTGCAGAAATACGAAATTGTCTGTAACGACCATGTCTCAGTTTCGTCGTATCATTATTTTGCAATATGTTGTACATTTGGATGTACACAAGTACATTGTACACACACACACACACACATGTGCCGATTGTTATGTAGATGTCTCCGTGTTACATGCTTATGTTTTTTTGGTAACATTATTTATTCTGTTTACTTTTCAAACATGAACGTGACACATGTTTGGGAAAATTATAATAATTAAAACGACCACAATGGTCCAACGACGCGCATACATCAGTATAGGGCAGTTCTACGTCACATACGCAACATTTGACCGAAATCCGTCTGTCTGTCTGTCTGCTGATAACGCTCGCCTCGGAAAAATATTAAAAGACACGAACCGTCTGCGCGCGAGTGGGATTTGAGCCCGTGATCACCAGGTTGGAATGAATCGCGCTAACACTATCATCCAACGGAGGCAATATAAATTCCTTATGGGCTCGCGACTTTGCTAAATTGTTACGTGTTGTATTATAACGCGCCATCTGTGCAACAACTGTAAAAACTATTAAATACACATATACTCACCCGCACAAACGTTCGTTGATATTCAACGGGCTTACACTAGCCCTATTCCATCTGTCTGTCTGTGTGTGTATCTTTGTGTGTTAATTTGTGTGTCTGTCTGTTGATAACGCTCTCCGGTGTAAATAAAAAAAAAAAAAAAACCAGAATGTCGCGCGAGTGGGACTTGAACCCGGTATACTGAGCGCTTACGCGGTGAGCCAAACCAGATAATAATGGGCTGGCTTCATGTATATATTATATATAATAGCCGAAATCCGTCTGTCTGTCTGTCTGCTGATAACGCTCGCCTTGGTAAATAATTTAAAACCAGAGCGTCGCGAGTGGGATTTGAACCCGGTATTACCAGTTTGGGACAGTGAGCGCTTACGCTGCGATCCAAACTAGATAATAACGGGCCTGCTTCAATTTGACTGTATAATATCTTAACAGGCTCGCGACTTTGCTAAATTGTTACGTGTTGTATTATAACGCGCCATCTGTGCAACAACTGTAAAAACTATTAAATACACACATACTCACCCGCACAAACGTTCGTTGATATTCAACGGGCTTACACTAGTGCTATAAATACTATGAATAAAAGTTTAATTACAAAGTGTAGTGGATAACTTTTATTATAACAAAGCACTCTTTATTGTTTTGTATTAATCGTTGAAAGACTGTGACGAAAGTTTGTTTTGACGGCAAACAATTTATGGAAATAGAAAGGTCACTGACACAACTGTACATATGTACATATAAGTCGTGCATTTCAGTACCAATTTCAATCACACATATCTTTCAAATTACAAAACTAAAAACATTGTAATAAATATAGTTAAATGCAGAATCCTCTTGAAATTTATTAATATAAATCAAAAAATACAAAATTTTACACGTGTTCAAAGTAAATGCAGAATATCTTCGTCGCATGGGGCAACTTTCACAAAAAAGCAAATTTTCATAAAGATTGACAGCACTCTCAGTGTTGCTAAACTAAGAATTTCTGAATATGCGTGCACGTCAATAAATGATGAAATGAAATGGCGGGATTTTCGCTCGGTTGAATAAAAAGGGACGCTTTTTATGAGAAATATATGCACATATAAATTATGCTGAAATGGTATGGATTTTTTAACAAGAAACCATTGAGTATGTGAAAATTGCAACGGCCAAAGTGTGCTCTTTTCATAATGTTTTAATTTTTAATGCTCTCGTAAATTGTTTAGTTTTTAAATAACAAAAAAAGGGAAGGTTAGGTTAGGTTAGTTAAGGTTATATTATGTTCAGTTTAGTTTAGGTTAGGTTGGGTTAGTAGAAAAGCCAAGACACTGCAGGTATTGTTGTGATTTTATGTAAATGTTTGTATTTTGAATGAACATGAAAAGAAAAACTAGTCTGTCTGCTGACAACGCCCGCCGAGGTAAATAATCAAAAAACGTTGCACGCAAGTGGGATTTGAACCCGAGATCACCGGTTTGGAACATTGATTGCTTACGCTATGATCCAAACGGAGGCGATGACGAGCCTGCTAATATATAAATTTTTAATAGGCTCGCGACTTTGCTAAATTGTTACGTTGTTGTAATATAACGCGCCATCTATGCAACAACTCCAAAACTATTAAATACACATATACTCACCCAACACCAACATCTTACTTACTATATATATATATATATAATAGCCCAAGGCCGTCTGTCTGTCTGTCTGCTGACAGACATACGGAATTGGGCTATTATATACTACATACTAGTGTAAGCCCGTTGAATATCAACGCAGCGTTCTCATCACCCGTACTGGAAAATTATATATTAAATTTAATAGTTTTTATAGTTGTTGCATCTATGCAACAATGCGCCATCTATGGCGCGTTATAATACCCATTATAATTTTTTTTTAACTTTACTATTTATATTATAATTATTAATTATTATATATATAGTAATAATAATTTTGTAAGTGATTTTGTAAAAATCAAAAACCAAAAAAAAAAATAATAGTTTTTTTATCGCCATCTTTTTATTATTAGCAGAGTTTTTATTTTATAGGTAAAGCAAGCCACGATCCCTTGTATAGGTAATGTTATGCGTCAGCGTGATAACTACCGACCTGGCGTCCCGGGTTCGAACCCCACACATTCTGGTTTTTTAATTATTTTTCCTCATTTCATATTTATTTTAATGGTGATGTTAAAAAAAAAGGACTAAATCGACGAAGGGCGATAGCGAATAGCATCAGTGCGAGTAACTCGAGCCTGGGGTCATGAGTTCGATCCCCACTCGTTCTGCCAAGTTTTTTCCCAATTTTTCCTCAGCGAGCGTTATCAGCAGACAGACAGACAGACAGACAGAAAGACAGACAGACGGATTTCGGCTATTATATATATAATATAATAATACGAAGTTTTCCGTCCGAATCATTTTTCATCGCACCCATCTGACCAGCTGATCCCGAAGACTCAGTTTTCTTCATGTCTTTCTTAAACTTAAGTTTATCATACGTGCCATTCCCATTACAATTTATGAAGCGTAGTGTGTTAATGTTGCACTTTGCCTGGTCCAGTACATAGGTGCTGATAGTATCCTTCTGTTCATTATATATGCGACCTGCCTTCCCTGCTGTGTACCTTTGCAAATGTACGTCACAAATCCACAAATGCACCGCATTATTGTGTGTCTTTCATGTACTACTTCAAACGAGTGGCAGCAGATGTACCCAGTGTACAGTTTTGCACGTACAAAGCTTCGACGAGGAGACATACGACGTTTTGGATCGCCACCGCAGAACTGTTACAGAAATAAGCTCAGCTATTTCAGCACACAAGTGGATATTTGTTGCTCCGCCACTTCAATTAATGGCTAAGTTGATTGCCACACACACACACACACAGTTAAGTGTGGTCATCCTACTGATTGCATACAAGTACCTGAGTGTCCTGATTTTGTGTCGGTAACGTGTAGTCACTCTCGTTTAAATTTCAGACACATAATGTATATACATACATACATAGTATATGTATACTGCCGTCCTAAGCCCACTTAATGTAACTGACAAAAATTACGAAAATGAGTTAGATGTGTATTCTTGCGATTTTTCATATCAAAATTAATGTATCTTCATCCAAAAGTGACTTTTTTACGCTATTAAATCTAACGTATCTGCATGCGCAGAGAAATAGTATCACCTTAGCGAAAATAACGTATCCAATATTTACTTCGGTCACTACCTTATCATGAAAGATTGAAAAGACTGAATCTCTCCACATTGGAGACGAGGAGATTAAGATGTGATTTAATTGAAGTATTCAAAATAATAAATAATCATTATTCATGTGAAATGACCAGCCTCATTATGTTCAATGAGAACCCTCATCTAAGAGGTTGTCATCTTAGGTTCCGAAAAGAATAATCAAATAAGATTGTTAGAGATTCATTCTTTTCAAATAGAGTGGTTGAAGTTTGGAATAGTCATACGTATACATTAATAATGAATAATTAAGTGACGTAACTTCTAAAGTATTCATTTTTTATTTAATTTTTACTTAGAATCATCAAAACACAATAGAAAATAACCTCATGCACTAAAAAAAAGTTTAAATAAATCAGTAATATATGAAGATAAACACAAATTTAGAATAAAACTTCAAGTCCATTTATCTCGATATTGTTGTTTTATCAGTTACGTTAAGTGGGCTTAGGACGGCAGTATATGTACATAGCATGTCTCTATTCTTCAATATATTAAATCAAATCTTGTCTTGGGATCAAACTTTGCAGAATTATTCCCTGCAAGCGTGCGGGTCAAATGAATTGGACAGCTTCGGTCGAAATAGATTGAGTATTGTCAATTCAGAAAATGCAAATGTACCGGAGAAAATTAAAGCTATGTATGTATTTGCGGCTATCTATCTACATATGTATGTACATATAAAACATTTTTGTTACTCACTATACAATAATTTTAAACCTAATCAGGTTAAAAGTTTGAAGAGGTACTTTATATGGTATAGGCTACTCGAGTGTGATAGGAAATTTTCCATTCAGGTACAATATTTGGTGTTTGATCATTCCGGCTAAGTGAAATTGAGACATAAAATATTGCCTCGAAATAAATTGAGTATTGCCAGTTCAAACAATCAATACACTTAACCCTTTGCAGTCGCAATGATCGATTAAAGTTTTATCGTAAATACGTAGAAGCTCGTAGTAAAAGGCGTGTTTTCGGTGTTTCATAACAGGATGCGTAGAAATTCGCTTTTACGCCGAAGGTCACGTAGGCACTCCGAGTAATTCCGTTCTCTGCGCGAATACAATGTTTCTCGATTATATGTATTTAATGTTGCAATGTCAGTGAGTAATTTTTAGATCTTTTCAATGCACTATTTGTTCGACGGTAATAATAGTTACGATCGCGTGTCACGGGCGATCAATCGTTAACGATTCATTGTGCATTTGACGAAATTGATATTGCGTTTCGAAAATAGCTCGACGGGTGCTTACGTTTATTTTATCGTCGCCCCAATTTAGAAAGATGTATTATCGAGCGCTAGAAACACAATTTACGTACTTCTAATCGAATTTAATGGTATGTTCCATTGTTTCAACATCTATTCCATTGATCGAATAAGGTAAATGAAGTATTAGAAGGAATAATCTTTTTAAATTCATACATACATATGTATGTTAGTCATACAAACTATTAGAGCTTGATAGTTATTTATACCTAGAACAATTTGTGAATATGACTGGTTGTAAAGAAGAAGAAATAAAACGAAGAATGAAACTAGGATGGAGTGCTTTAAAAAAATAAGGCATGCGAACAATGCGTACTGCCAGTTATGACGTATGGATGTGAAACGTGGATGCTTAATTCAAGAATGCGTGGAAAGACGTATGCTCGGTATAACAAGAAGAGATCGTAAGAGGAATGCACGGGTAAGAAGATATAGCGGAACGCGTGAAAAACGTGCCTGGGACACATAGCGAGAAGAATGGATGGCAGATGGATGTGAAAAATACTGAAATGGATGATCCGAGAGGATGTGAAAGAAAGTAAGGTGGACGAAGGGGACGATGGGCTGATGAATTTAGATGAATGTGTGGAGTTAACTGGAGGCAGATTGCGCAAGACAGACAGGAATGGAAGAGGATCAGAGAGGCCTTCATCCAGCAGTGGATGGTGAACGGCTGAAAATGATGACGATGAACTATTTAAGTATTGCCCTTTGACGGTCAACGGGTGTTTATCATTGACAATACTATGATAATAATAAACAATTTCAATACAATACATGACTTAAGCTTTGTGTATGGTATAAGGATCTATCTTAAATGAATTATTATCTGCTCTGTTCTTTGTGCATTCTGTCACAGTATGACTAATCAGCATTAAACTTTGCTGAAGTACTTCATATGATCCAGTGGGAATCGTATTGTGCCTACTTGATTGCGACATTTTCTTTTATAAACCCATACAAAGTTACAGGAAAATTGTGAAATTTCGCATCGTATAAAGTGGCTAGGCATTTTATACTATGCTCGAAATATATTAAGGCCCTCACAAACCAGAGCGGTATCGCTGCGTCAAGTTGACGTCCTCTATTGTCATTGATTCGCACCAATGCGAATTATATCGGTGTGAATGGGGCGACGATAGGGACGTCAGCTTGACGCAGCGATACCGCTCAGGTTTGTGAGTGCCTTCACGCTTTATAAATTGAAATTGACGTAAGCACGTATCTACATATGTATGTACATATGAAAAACTAAAGTTTGTGAAAGATCGCATGAAAATAACTGGCTGAAATAGTTCTTCAGGATCGATTGGTCAGATTGGTGGATAAAAAATGATTCTGATAGCAAAATTCATTTATTTCATACTTTGCTTGAATAAAATGACTAGTGTGTATTGCCATCCGACAAAATAAATTTATTTATTTTATATAATAATAGCTAATTAGCTAATTTAACTACATAAATCAATTACACATTATACACTATACTTATACATAACTACTATCTCTCACAGAGGTGTCTCCTGACACTTTTCAAGAATGTATCTATTGTCTTAGAAGACTTGACGCACTACGGGAGGACATTATACATTAATACACCCCTGTGAAAAACACCACCAGCTGTCTTTGTTTTCCTAACTCTACCTACAACTAATTGGTTCTTATTTCTAGTAGGATAACTATGAACATCACTATTTCTAATGATATAATTCTTAAAATAATTTGGCAATAACTTATGATCTAACTTATAAACAAAAGACAATGTGCTTAACTTGAAACAATTTCTAATACTCACCCATCCCAATTCATCTAACATACTTCTAATACTGTTTAGCCTACCAACATTCAAAATACCTCTCATAGCTCTATTTTGTAACCTTTGCATTTTATCTAAATCTTGGCCATTGAACATAATTTTATTGACTAATTGGAATCTGAAAAGCATACGGGCAATTCCGCTAAATAAAATATAATAATTTCCGTCGAATTTAGGCAGCTAACGGATATACGCGGTGGAAAATTGTATTCAAGCGCAAGGGTGAATAGCACGTGCGTTTGGAGTGACGGAAACGGAAACACGCGAAAGTCTAGCGAGCGAGCGAACAAAACGTTCGCAGCGTTTGAGTCTGCGCACAGAACGAGCTTTTCTGTTTATAAACACTGTCGTAAGATACATTTTCACGAAAAAAAAAAAAGTATCAAGCGAAAAACGTTCGTAGCGACAAACGAAGCTTTTACGGCTACGGCGCGAGCTTTCAGCTGAAACATGAGATTACTTAAAAAAAAAAGCAATTTTTTTAAATAACCAGAAGGAAATATTTATAATCTATTATTATATTGACTATACTGCCGTCGTATGTAAGCCTACTTAACGTAACTGACAAAAATTACGAAAATGAGTTAGATGTGTTTTTATGGGAGTGTATTCTTGCGAGTTTTCATATCAAAATTAATGTATCTTCATCCAAAAGTGACTTTTTTAAGCTATTAAATCTAACGTATCTACATGCGCAGAGAAATAGTATCACCAATACTTAGCGAATAAAAAATAACGAAACATTGAAAAGACTGAATCTCTCCACATTGGAGACGAGGAGATTAAGAGGTGATTTAATTGAAGTATTCAAAATAATAAATAATCATTATTCATGTGAAATGACCAACATCATTATGTTCAATGAGAACCCTCATCTAAGAGGTTCTCATCTTAGGTTCCGAAAAGAAAAATAAAATAGGATTGTTAGAGATTCATTCTTTTCAAATAAGTGGTTGAAGTTTGGAATAGCCATATGTATACATTAATAATGAATAATGAAGTGACGTAACTACTAAAGTATTCATTTTTTTTTAATTTTTCCTTAGAATTATCAAAACACAATAGAAAATAACCTCATGCACTAAAAAAAAGTTTAAATAAATCAGTAATATATGAAGAAAAACACAAATTTAGAATAAAACTTTCAAGTCCATTTATCTCGATATTGTTTTTTTGTCAGTTACGTTAAGTGGGCTTAGGACGGCAGTGTTTAACTGTACCTGTTTAATTGTACCTATTTAAGTACCTGGCGTTGACCGTGGAGATTTTTATTGGAAATAATATACATATGTATGTACAACATTGTGAACCAATGTGTGTATAGGGCGTCGTTCTTGCTGCGCTTGTATATGGCCGTATCACGAACTGATTAGGCGGTCGCACCCAATGTACATATGTATGTACGAACGAATAATTGACCAATGGATAATTGATTACGAGAGCGTGACCGGTAAGGTCACGTTACGGGAATCGTTTATCGGTCGTTATATTATACTAGTGTAAGCCCGTTGAATATCAACGGAGCGGTTTCTCATCACCTGCACTGAAAAATAATATTAAATTTAATAGTTTTTATAGTTGTTGCACACCTATGCAACAATGCGCCATCTATGACGCGTTATAATACGACAACATAACAATTTAGCAAAGTCGCAAGCCTATTTTTTTTATTATATAAATAGTCAAGTTTAAGCCAGCCCATTATTATCTGGTTTGGCTCACCGCGTAAGCGCGCTCTGTTCCGAGCGTTATCAGCAGACAGACAGACAGCTGGAGATAGACGGAAGCAACAAGTGTCAACATTATGATTTTGAATTAGTTTCTGAACGTTTTGCGTCAACAATTTGTTTTTCATGTTTGAAAACATCGTTTCAACACAGCATAAACAATGCTAAACAATGTTATGAGTACAGTAATGGCCGTATACAGTAATCTGAGAGGCCGTAAAGTATGAATGGCAATAATGCGCGGCGGCCAGATTTGATTCGACAGCTCGAGATGTATGGGTGTGTGTTGTAGCGTGTATGGCATGCTGTAATTTGTTTTTGTATCTGAAGTAAATTTCTATGTTAGTACATATGTATACCTGGCTCGCGAATTCTCGTCCCTTTTTAACAACCATTCAATATGGCCCATGTCTGAAAATAGACTGACGCAACTGCGATCATTTAATTGCAACAATTGATGGATAAGAGGCACGCTCGACTTGAATAATAATAATAATCGTCTTCCTGTACACACTGTACTCGTCCATTGAAGCATCTGCGTCTCGTCTCTCGTTAAATACTAACTAACATCTGTTTTTCGTTAAAACTTAATAATACGAAACGGCGAGAGGCGAGACTTGATTTGCATTATTTGATCAAGTGTTAGGAAAAAAAAAAAATTTTTCCACTGTTGTGTTTTTTATTTTCGTTGAATTATCGCACTTATACGATTATCACTAAACGTTTAAAGTGGTTTTTGGTCGTTTTGTTGTTTATTTTTGCCCTCACGTTTTCTAAAGTTGACTAAATTTGTACATACAACCTCATTCATTCGGTGTGCAAACACAAATTATGTATATTATTAGAACTTGTGTGAATTGAACGTGTAACTGTGTTAATTTTGTTGTTTTGATTGTGCATACGCAGTGTTTATGTGTACATAGATTATATGTACATATGTATGTGCATACAAAGTGGCGACGCTTTCTTTACACATTTAAAAAACGCACTTTTAGCCGAGGGTTGCAGGTTAAGGGTTGTATTAAGCCAACTATCAATAGAAAATATGATGCAGTTTTAATTGTATTGATCATTTATTTTTAAATCATAATGGATAAAGTTTTACGCATACAAACTATGTGAGTTTATTATTTATGGTTGATAGCACCAGTAAGGTAGTTTCTTTCAGTTATAAACTAATGTTCAATCGTTTCATTATGTAACCTAATATTCTCTGGGGAAGGTAAATTTGAAGATTTTAGTAGTTAAATGGGCAAAAGGTTCACCGAGAATTGTGCGTACTGAAAATATTTTATCCTACCATAAATGATAAAATTGCATTGTTTGTATGTTTGTTTTTTTTCCGCTTGAATTTTGTTTTCCATCTTTCGATTCATCATCATCTCTAATCCTCTTCCATGTCTGTCTGTCTGTCTTGAGCAATCTGCATCCAGTTGACTCCACCTTGCTTTCTTTCACATCCTCTCGTATACCGTTCCATTCTCGTCGTGTCCACTTTGACTTTTTCACACGTTTCGCTATATCTGCCACTTTGGTCATGCTTCTTACCCATGTATCGCTATTACGATATCTTGTTGTTACACCGAGCATACATCTTTCTATGCTTCTCTGTGTGCACTGGATCTTACGTAACATTCTTGAATTTAGCAGCCACGTTTCACAATCATACGTCATAACTGGCAGTACGCATTGGTCGTATGCCTTCTTTTTAAAGCATATCAGAATGTTTGCTTTCTTTCACATCTTCTCGGATACCATTCCGCTATTTATCGCGTTCATCTGCCATCCATTCTTCTTGCTATGTGTCCCAGGCACGTTTTTCACACTTTCCGCTATATCTGCCACTTTGGCCGTACTTCTTACCCGTGTATTCCTCTTACGATCTCTTCTCGTTATACCGAGCATACATATTTTCATGCTTTTCTGTGTGCACTGGATCTTGCTTAACATTCTTGAATTTAGCATTCACGTTTCACATCTACATGTATACACGTCATAACTGGCAGTACGCATTGGTCGTATGCCTTCTTTTTTAAGCATAGCGGAATGTTGGATTTAAAAACAATGTCCATTCTTTCAAAAGCATTCCATCCTAGTTTAATTTGTTCTTCTTTACATCCAGTCATATTCACCAATTGTCCTAGGTATAAATAACTATCAACTATCTCTACAATATGATTATCTAATGTGACTACGTTGTGCGTGCAAAATTCATTAAACATAATCCATCTTTTAATTATGATTTAAAAAATATTGCAATTAAAATTGCATCATATCTTCTTTTGATTTTTGTGTAAATGCATCTCCCCTAACCTAACCTAACCATCATCACTTGGACAGAAAAGCGTATCGCCATCCTGTACTTTATAATGCGTATTTATAATGCACATAAACAGAACCCTTTGTTACATTGTCGACTTTCGATCAATACTTACAATTGGAAATCGCATTAGAAGGGCTTTATCAAACTGGCATAGTGGGATAATACGGAATCGGATGAACAAAGGAAATATTTAAATTCTTTCGAATGATTCAGACGAATCGTTGGACTGTGGCCAAAGAAACACCATTTATTTTTCTATATGTAATTTCATTTTGCAAAATTTCATACGTATGTATATAAATAAATATACGCGCTCAAGATCCAATACAAGTGTTAACTTCAATTTTGCAATCGATAAAGTACGCGTATAATAAAGCTCGGCTTCTGACCCAACAAGCCGATTGACACATCTAATGCTGCGTACACACCGACGAACCGAACAGCGAACGAGGTTAGAGAGTGTGACTGAACGCTAAACTACTGATGCCATTTTAATTGTATTTTCAATCATCATCATATGTATGTTCATATATGTATGTATATAATAGCCCTATTCCGTCTACCTGTCTGTCTGTGTGTCTGTCTGCTGATAACGCTCGCCGAGGTAAATAATTAAAAGACCAGAACGTCACGCGAGTGGGATTCGAACCCGAGATCACCGGTTCGGGACAGTGAACGCTTACAATGCAATTTGACAATATAAATCATCAATAGGCTCGCGACTTTGCTAAATTGTTACGTTGTTGTATTATAACGTGCCATCTATGCAACAACTATAAAAACTATTAAATACACATATACTCACACACACACACACACACAAACATCCGTTGATATTCAACGGGCTTACACTAGTTGTATATATACGTAGACATTACCGATATAGAAAAGAAAACAATGGTCGCTTTATAAAAAGACTATTATTATTATTATTTATAAAGAATTTTTCTTTACTTTTTCATTCTCTCTCGATTTTTATACAAACATAAATATATGTATTGTGAATGATTAAATCAACTTCTTCAACTTTTGAGTTTTAATTAATAGACGCCTTTAAAGCAAAAGGAAAAGAAAAAAACTCGTTAAAACTTTTCAAAACATTTCGCATTTTGATCCGAGTTTTTTTCAGTCTAAAATGAATATATGTACAAAAAAATATAGACACATTTAAAATTTCCCTTTAAAGGTTTTGACACTTTTCGGGTCGGTACGATAACGGCGTAAGGTTCCCGGGGTAACGTTCATGTTACGCAACGGCAAATGATATTACGCCGCTGAAAGTTGTGCGAAAACTTCGCAGGGAGGGATGCGAAAAACTAGAGCAATTTTCCAGATGCTGAAAATGGCACATACGGATATTGTATAGCTGCGAAGTAAAACAAAACAAAAGGAAAACAAAACACAAACGATGTAGGGTAATTCCACGGGAAGGCTGCGCGATTTCACGTAATACGTTTTAATGTACTGTCATGGAGTATTATGTATTTTATTGAAATATGTATTGTTCTTGATAGTTATTTATACCTAGGACAATTGGTGAATACGACCGGATGTAAAGAAGAAGAAATAAAACGATAGTTTTTAAATCCAAAATTTCGCTATGCTAAAAAAATAAGGCATTCGACCAATGCGTACTGCCAGTTATGACGTATGGATGTAAAACGTATATGCTGAATTCAAGAATGTTACACAAGATCCAGTGCACACAGAGAAGCATGGAAAGATCTACGCTCGGTATAACGAGAAGAGATCGTAAGAGGAATACATGTGTATGAAATATGACTAAAGTGGCAGATATAGCGGAAAGTGTGAAAAAAAAATTCAAGTTAACACGTTAAAAATAAGGCATACTGCCAGTTTTGACGTATGGATGCTAAATTCAAGAATGCTACGTAAGATCAAGTGCACACAGAGAAGCATGGAAAGATGTATGCATGGTGAGGAATACATGTGTAAGAAGTATGACCAAAGTGGCAGATATAGCACAACGTGTGAAAAAGTTCAAGTGGACACATAGCGAGAAGAATGGATGGCAAATGGACGCGAGAAATACTGGAACGGTATCTGAGAGGATGTGAAAGAAAGCCAACATTCTGATATGCTTTAAAAATAAGGCATATGAGCAATGCGTACTGCCAGTTATGACGTGATGTGAAAGTTGGATGCTAAATTCAAGAATGCTACTTAAGATCCACTGCTCACAGAGAAGTATGGAAATATGTATGCTCGGTATAACAAGAAGAGATCGTAAGAGGAATACATGGGTAAGAAGTATGACCAAAGTGGCAGATATGTACATATAACGGAACGTGTGAAAAAGTTCAAGTGGACACATAGCGAGAAGAATGGATGGCAGATGGAAGCGAGAAATATTGGAATGGTATCCGAGAGGATGTGAAAGAAAGCCAACATTCCGCTATGCCTTAAAAATAAGGCATACGACCAATGCGTACTGCCAGTTATGACGTATGGATGTGAAACTTGGACGCTAAATTCAAGAATGCGTGGAAAGAAGAGATCGCAAGAGGAATACATGGGTATGAAGTATGACCAAAGTGGCAGATATAGCGGAACGTGTGAAAACGTGACTTGAACACATAGGGAGATGAATGGATGGCAGATGGACGCGAGAAATACTGGAATGGTATCCGAGAGGATGTGAAAGAAAGCAAG
The DNA here is from genome assembly GCA_022651745.1 of Parapsyche elsis. Lineage (NCBI taxonomy): Eukaryota > Metazoa > Arthropoda > Insecta > Trichoptera > Hydropsychidae > Parapsyche > Parapsyche elsis. The sequence continues at coordinate 178,897 of JAGVSN010000031.1, forward strand.
TTAGAAATGTTTGGAGTCATGTGACGTCTCTGCTTTTTGTTGTTTTGTTTTTTTGCCTTCAAAACAACCTTTCGTCACAGTATTTCTACAATTAATACAGAACTATTACAAGTGCCTATGATTATAATAAAAGGAATCCACTAAGCTCTGGTGTTAAACGTTTATTCACAACAAAATTGGTAAAATTATTGTATTCAATGTGTCTGGTTCGTGGATTTGCCCAATTGTTCAATACGAAATGGAAAAAGTTTTTCTGCGTAGAAAAATTACGTGTATGTATTGTCATAAATTGGTATCCTTGAAATCTTTGACAAATTAGACGCATCTTTCAAATATGTACAATTGATAAAATATGAAATTGTCACATGTTTTGGTGTGACATTCGAGTCACATGATACGATTTTTGAGAATGTGGTTTATTTTGCATCACTTTTTCAAACTTCCTTATTGGGTTTATTATGTAAAATGAATTCGTCAAATTTCAAACTCGGTAAATTAATATGCAACGTGCGTTCGAAGTTCAATGTTAGTCTGAAATTATTTTAAAATTGATGTCGTGACAAGGTTTACCAAAGAAAATTGTAACAAAAAAAAAATAATGGCTTATTTGAATTTCACCAATTAAGTTGACTTACTAAAAGTACGTTTTTTTTTGTAACATTCAATGTGAATATTTCATACATTTTCAAGTGCTGTTCAATTATGTCGTACGTGTATTTGACCTATACGTATCTCGAAGATCTTGTACTATTGACGTTGATAAAATACAGTTCCGTGTCTGGATATGACTTTTTATATCTGCAATTGAATACATAGTTATTTTATTTTTTTTTTAGATAGTGGAAAGTTTTCCTTATCACGATACATACGACATGTGTGTGTTTGTACAAGATATTGTTCTCGCTGCACTCGTATAGATGTGACAGTTCGCGAATGTATGGCCGTGTCACGAAATGTTGCCGTCTGTGCGGCTAGGTTGTTATGAGCTGTTTATCCTAGGTTATTTTGAGTGAGTAGAATTTCGTTTTTATATACAGTTATAAACGAGTGAATGTTATTAATTAACCACTTCGATTCTATCTACATACAAATATATATGAAGATTAATTTTCGAAACAGTACAAAATTATAGAGTGATTCCATTAATTTTGCTTATGATTTGATATTGTTTACAGCATATGCAATTTTTTACATGTACATAATGTACTTTTGAAAATGAAATGTTCTTTTGAAATCGGTTTCAAAAGTATGTATGTCAGTGTTGAATGTGTGTGAGCCCTTTACTCTCTAACTATAACGACCGATAAACAATTTCCCTTGCGTGAAGTCACCCGTCACGTTCTTGTCAATGAGTCATGGTTTGTGGTACTTGACATACAAATTGTTTGATCAATATTTCACTCGCACTTCGAGACACGAGCATATACGAGGGCAGCGAGAGCTAGGCCATGTACACTTAGTTTTTAAACACTTTTATGGAAATTTGTCAAATTTAAAATCGCATTATGCTCTCAATCGTTATTCGTATATGTAATTGAAAATTGAGAATGTGACATTTTTGCAGAAAGTCATTAAATTTTGACGCCACATTTCATTGATAAAAATCGAACAAAACCCAAATAAATTTCACTAGCAGAAAAAAAGGTAAAGGAAAACTTTTAGAAGGGTATTTTTCCTTTTTTCTTTTACATACATACATACATACAATGTATAATAAAAAAAACTTATGAAAACGAAAAAACATAACTAAAAAGTAAGTCAATTCCAATATTACAAATAAATAAATAAAAAAACAACTACATATATATAAAAGTCTCAAGTGTGTCTGTTTATGTTAACGTTCGCACATTCATTTTGATTTCATTGAAAATTTAATTTTTTACTTGTAATATTTAATTATTTTCCCTACATATTGTGAGTCCACTCATATGTCAATAATATACACCCGTTGATTATAAACGGGTGTATATTATTATACAAACTCTAAATTTACTCCATAACCAGTGGCGGAACTTCAAAATTCCATTCCCGTATGTCTTGAGCAATCTGCATCCACTCGACTCCACACATTCTTCTCAATTCATCAGCCCATCGTCCACTCGGTCTACCTCGCTTTCTTTCACATACTCTTATTTCTTACCCATTTATTCCTGTTACGATCTCTTCTCGTTATACCGAGCATACACCTTTCTACATATACTTCTCTGTGCGTACTGGATCTTACGTAACATTCTTGAAGACAGCATCCATCATCATCATCATCATTTTCAGCCGTTCAACATCCACTGCTGGACGAAGGCCTCTACAATCCTCTTCCATTCCTGTGTGTCTTGAGCAATTCTCATCCACTTGACACACATTCTTCTCAATTCATCAGCCCATCGTCCACTCGGTCTACCTTGCTTTCTTTCACATCCTCTCTAATACCATTACAGTATTTCTCGCATCCATCTGCCATCCATTCTTCTCGCTATGTGTCCACTTCAACATGTATTCCTCTTTCGACCTCTTTTCGTTATACCGAGCATACATTTTTCCATGCTTCTCTGTATGCACTGGATCTTGCGTAACATTCTTGAATGTAGCAACCATAAATTAAACAATATATATTATTAAAAATTTAGATAGAAATTAGTATGGAACATAACATCATACTGAATAAATAATAAACAGTTCATCAGTACAACAATTCTTGATTTTTTCCTACGTCACAATTTTTTATTTACGTGGGTTTAATCCACTTTTGCTCTCAAAACGTGCAGAAAATTCGACATTTATCGCTACCGAACACATTTATTAGATCGCGATAACCTGAAGGTATATTAAGGTAGTAGATTTCAGTCAGATTGGATAAGAAACCAAAGAAACAATGGATATTTTCCCGCGGGGAACGAAATCGACTTAATTTTGCCCTGTAAACTTATACGCATATTTGCATTCGAGATGTAATTTGGTTATCTCGGCTGCGGTACGAAATAACAGGAGTCGTCAGAGTCGACATTGGCTCACAATGAATCGATGTCGTTTACGTCGTTCTCGACCCGGACACCGATCTACGTAGTGTGGCTTCATTGACGGGATGCGAACCCGGCACTCCTCTGTCGGACATCGGTGTACGCACTCCTCTGTCCAACATATCTGCCTCGTGTCCAACCGCCATAAAACAACCATCACATTCCCCATAGAAAAATCACAAAAGGAGAAAAAAAAATCAAATCAGGATCAAGATGTCGGACTCCGACGAGAAACTTCACATACAAGTGAGATTTGTTTTATTTTCATATTGTATGTAAAATTACGTTCCGGTTTACTGGCGAATATTGCTTTGAGTGTACAGAGTGGGCATTGAAAAGCCGTTGTTATATCTCCGAAACTAATAACGCTACGGTTGATGACAAAGGAAGCGTTTTTAAGTCCATATTGTCTTCTTTCTAATAATATGGTGGTTTTTGCCAAACAGATAACCATTAGTGCTAAAATTATCGCTTGAAAAAATAATACAAAAAAAGGCATTTTATAAAGGAAAGGAATTTTTGTTTTCAAACATTTTTATGTATGTATATCTTCGAAGCTAATAATGCCACGGTGATGAAAAATGGAAGCGTTTTTAAGTCCACATTGTTTTCTTTCTAATAATATGGTGGTTTTTGCCAAACGGATAACTATTAGTGGTAAAATTATCGCTTGAAAAAATAATACAGAAAAAAGGCATTTTATAAAGGAAAGGAATTTTTGCTTTGAAACATTTATGTACATATGTATATCTCCGAAGCTAATAATGCTACGGTGATGACAAAGGAAGCGTTTTTAAGACCACATTGTCTTCTTTCTAATAATATGGTGGTTTTTGCCAAACGGATAACTATTAGTGGTAAAATTATCGCTTGAAAAAATAATACAGAAAAAGGGCATTTTATAAAGGAAAGGAATATTTGTTTTCAAACAATTATGTATATCTTCGAAGCTAATAACGCTACGGGGATGAAAAATGAAAGCGTTTTTAAGTCCATATTGTCTTCTTTCAAATAATATGGTGGTTTTTGCCAAACGGATAACTATTATCGCTTGAAAAAATAATAAAGAAAAAAGGCATTTTAATATAAAGGAAAGAAAGTTTTATTTTCAAACATTTATATCTCCGAAGCTAATATCGCTACGGTGAGGAAAAATGGAAGCGTTTTTAAGTCCATATTATCCACTTTCTAATAATGTGGTGGTTTTTGCCAAACGGATAACCATTAGTGCCAAAATTATCGCTTGAAAAAATAATACAGAAAAAAGGCATTTTATAAAGGAAAGGAATATTTGTTTTCAAACATCTATGTATGTACATATGTATATCTCCGAAACTAATAACGCTACGGTAATAAAAAATAACACATTTTAAACTTCATATTTCATACTATCATAGTTTTTAGTAAATTGATGATTGATTATTATCAATGTTAAAATTAGCAGTCAAAAAAAAAAATGCATTTTGTAAGGAAATTTCATACAATTTGTATTGTTATTTTTAATACGAGTTTTAAATGATGTCGTCATTTGATAAATGATCAACTTAATAGATTGTTGACGCATTAATGGTTCCATATGGTCCACTATTTGCTTTACAGATGTGAAACCTTAAAAATAAACCAAAGAAAAGTCGTATATACCTATGTATGTGTGTATGTATGTACATATATTCAAGTATAAAATTATATCTATTTATAATATGTACTCGTAATTACATACATATAAGCGATATGTGCGATAAACATTTTTTGTGTATACTATATTATACGCGTTCGTATTGAAATTTGTTTTCAATACGTTTCAGGTGGTTTGTTATTCAATTTTAAGATTGTACCTTAGTGTCCTAAGATATTTTATATTAACTTGATTACGTTTTGCGTGTAAATTTGGTCTTTTGAATTTTTTTGCACGAAAGAATTTCATTGTTGTAAATGTCTAGAATAATTTTGGATCACTGTATTCCTATTGTGTTGTTGTGAAAGGGGTTCTCATAAACAGTTTACATCGGTTAATTTACCACAATGGGGATAATTTAATATACTCTCAGTTTAGGACTTGTCAGTGTGAATGAACCAATATGATAAAGATAAATTCATAAAAAAATATTATGAAAACCGTTGAATTGATTTTATTTAAAATGTATTATTTTAATTTATGTATGAAATCAATGTTTCGTACTGTTCATAGTCGTTGCGGCCCAATCCCGGATATTTCACAATGTTTTTGTGTTATTTTTCGGTCAAATCAATTAAATCTATAGACTGTCGTCAATTAAACGAGTGATTTTTTTCCACGCGAATCGTCTCGCAGTCATTTTTCATCTCGTTAATAATATTGTCGAAATCATTCTGTTGTTCGATTCTTGCGGTTCATTCATTGGAAAACTTTTCAGGTCATTGGCACACAATACGACAAAGTTAACGATGTGAATAAAATGTAATAAAACCACGAAAATTGTAATATAATTTAAAACTCTCAGAATTTGTATGCCATTTTCGATTCTTTAGTTGTAAAAATTAAAATGCTAAATATATCACGTAAATTAATTAAATAACGTCAAACTAAATCATCAATAGTAGTTTTTTACGCTCGTTTATTGCTTAAAAATTTAGCTACGTTACAATCAAGTTAGCATGCGAGAGTCGAATCATAAAATTTAGTATGCCATACAGCTCTGGGCTTTTCGTACGATCAATTTTCAACATTCCTACATCTATTTTAACCAAACTCTTATCACTTAACACCATTGAAATATATTCTAATATAACCGGTAAGAGTCGATTTTATACCACGTCGAAAAATAGCATGTTAACCCGCCAAATTGGTTTAGTCGTGTTTAGCGCATTTTTGCACGGTCCGAATTCCATCTTATTTTACAGTTAAACGCTAACCGGTCAACATAGATCAAATCCAAAACTTTAAAACACACCAACTTTTGACGATTAACCGGTTATCATCAACTAGAATAGACTTTTTTTATACTAGACAAGAATAGACTCAATAGCCACTCAAGTGATAGGTTAGTGGTCAGACTGCAGAATAGACCGAAATCATAAAATCATAGAAGCGGAGCTTAGAAAGGGACGGAGTTGAATGTTTTACAACGTAATTCAACTATGTCCTCTTTTAAATTACACGGTGAGATGATTATTAAAAAAAGTAGCGAAGAAAGTTGGATTATTAAATATAATACCTAGAAATACAAAAGTATTAGTTTATAATGTAAACTGTTCGTCCTCATTTTATATATTGTGGTTCATTTTTAAATTTAGTAAATAGGTTAATTAAAGATATGTAGGTTGCAAAAACTACAAAATAGACCTATGCCGAGTATTTTAAATGTCAATAGATTAACTAGTATAAGATACATATATGTACGTTGAATGAATTGAATTGGATGAATGTAAATGAAACCTTAAAAGTATGCATGTTAGTATATATTTTTAAATTAGATAAAAATTTATTACCAAAATATTTAATAAGAGGGTATAATATACATTAATAAGTGCTAGTAGATAATGAGTTTTTATATTGTAATTTTCGCTTTAAGTAATGTTTTTTAAGCTATGTATCTTAAATAAATAAATTTCGCCGATAGAAATGTACATATAGTTACATGTGGTTAGATTCCAGCCAATAGCCTAATAGAAATTTGCGGTTACGGGTGTTTGTCTATTATAGTGTTTGTCATATAATAGCCGAAATCCGTCTGTCTGTCTGCTGATAACGCTCGCATAGAACGTTGCGCGATTGGGATTTGAATCATCAGTTTGAAACATTGAGCGCTTACGCTGTGATCCAAACGGGGTGATGACGGGCCTGCTGCAATTGGACAATATAAATTTCTCAATAGGCTCGCGACTTTGCTGAATTGTTACGTTGTTGTATTATAACGCGCCATCTATGCAACAACTATAAAAACTATTATATACTCATCCACATAAATATCCGTTGATATTCAATTAGCTTACACTAACTAGTATGTATATAAATCGTAATCGGCTGTTAGAGTTTGCCAATTAATTAGTTTAACTTAGTTGGGAGGCGGTTCTATAAAATTGGCGCTACCAGAAAAGAAGGCAGTGGTTTCACAACTGGAAAGTATCTTTCCCCAGCCACTCCACTATGACAAACGGTAAAAGTCACTAGTACGGAAGCAAAGCTTTGTAATCAAGTGTGCTGCCTTCAGTAGAAGAAGTATGTATTGGAGGTTGAGGAACAGAGAAAAATGAGAAAACAGCACTTGATGGTATGATGATTGATCGTTTATTGATTGATTTCACAATGGTTCACTTGGTGGCACAATTACAGTAAAATATAAAGATTTGTGTGTTGGTGTAATTCGGAAAAGTTGCGTGTTGGCAACTGTTATTATAGTTTAGGAGAGTATACATCCGTGTGGGTTAATTGTTTGACTGAAGAGTGACCTGTGTGATTCTGTTGTGACTGGAAGAGTGAGCTTTCTCCGACCTTTACATCTATGTATGTATGTATGTATATATAAACTTACGGGGATAGAGAGGCGAAGGGAACTTTGAAAGAGATCGACTGATCCTGAAGTCGATTGCAATTGGTCGATAGGTCGCCTGTTTTTCACTGTCAAATCTGATTGATCGACGTCAACTTAGACTGAGGGGAAGAGAGGCAAAGGGGGTATGCGTTGCAATGTATGATTCATTCCGAACTGTCCCGAATCTTTAGCCAAAATACGCAGAAAACAATGTATGACTCGACATTCGTCCGTACCATTGCGCCATACTTATTGAATCTGACGTAATAGTTCGTGGAGACGTAACAAGTTTTATTAGTTCAGCGCAAAGCCGAGCTTGATTTCCGTCATCGTTTCGCTTTCGTCCGTCGATTTTATTCGACGTGAAATAAACCGCCACATTCAATGGTACGTGGAAACCGTACATGACTGATGGGTGATTGTGTTTACCGAGCCGGGAATAGCAATAGAAATGTGAGATTAGGCGAATCTATAGCGATCGATTGTTTATTCGCGCTATCAACACCGATTTCGAAACGTTTGAAGACTAAAGTCGTCGCCTTTGAAGACCGAGAAATCGACGTGTGAAATGTGTCAGATGCTACCCGAATAACACTAATATACTATGTATAATGAATTATATACAACGGGTACTTGTTGCCATTTTTTCCCGTTTCTTCTTCTGCTTGCTGCCAGAACGGTCGTTAAAATATGTATAGTAACTGTGGTCGAATCCGGTGATTCCGCTTTTATGCATCGTAATTATAGGTATTATTACTATGGGAGCATTCATGGACTCTTAACTGGGGGTACGTGAAACTTTTGGCTTTTAGAGTTTTCAGCAATAAATACCAAAACAAAAATCTCCTATAAGGTATGCATTAAAAATAACAATTTACGAAGCACTCAATTGCATTTATAACATTTTACGAATAAATTTCTTTACCTTTCTTAGAAAAAATATGACTGCATAATGTTTTATGTTTAGATAATCATATTGTAGAGATAGTTGATAGTTATTTATACCTACATATGTAGGACAATTGGTGAATATGACTGGATGTAATAAAGAACAAATTATACTAGGATGGAATGCTTTTGGAAGAATGAACATAGTTTTTAAAAATAAGGCATACGACCAATGCGTACTGCCAGTTATGATGTATTGATGTGACGCTTGTATGCTCGTCGGTATAACGAGAAGAGATCGTAAGAGGAATACATGGGTAACAAGTATGACCAAAGACGCGAGAAATACTGGAATGGTTATTCGAGAGGATGTGAAAGAAAGCAAGGTAGACCGAGTGGACGATGGGCTGATGAATTGAGAAGAATGTGTGGAGTCAAGTGGATGCAGATTGATCAAGACAGACAGGAATGGAAGACGATTGGGGAGACCTTCATCCAGCAGTGGATGGTGAACGGCTGAATCTTGCTGAAGAAAATACGTTCATTCGTGGCTTTAGTGTACTTAAAGTTAACGAATATATAGTTTTAACATATATATTACATGTACTACACTTCATTTGGTATGATTTTGCTATATTGATGCTCTTTTTACAAAAGCGCGTTAAAAAAAGTCTCCCACTATGCATTTTTCTTAGATGTGAAAATCTAGAGAATAGTTTTCTGTTGATTCTGAAACGGATTCGTTGCTCGAAAAAGGTTAAAAATCTCTACACCTAAGCGATGTTCAATGGAAAATCGAGAGATATGTACGTACGTGCCATTTTGTGTTGGTCGATAAACATTTTTTATCGAACGTTAAACTTCGAAAGTGAAACTGGATAGGTGGACGTGATGAAGTGCACGCTCCAGCACTTGTAGTATTTTATCTAATGGCATGTTTGTATGTACTAATATGTACATATGTACACTCGTTCAATGGGACGAAAATCAATTTGATTGGAAAAAAATTATCGTACATACATACATATGTATAAACAAGTGATTTATGGTTCATTTTGTTATTCGTTGAAAAAAAAATTAACCGAATACATTATCAAGTAGCATTCGCAACATATTTTTTTTTTTTGGTATGCCTCTTAATTGACTCACTAATAAACATGTACTGTAAACGTTAAATTAAGCAAAATTGGCGAGTTTGCAGTCCTATATATGTATGTACGCATTTGAAATGAATTCCGCAAGTTTTAACTCATGAGTATTTTGCTCATACAAATGAGGCGTTGCGGATACGAAGGGCGAACTCGACATCGAGACATTTTTTATCCATTCTGTTATCCAGTCTTCTTAGAATATAATTTTTTTTTTAGTTTATCCATCATAACCGTATAAAAATAAAGCTTGAAACGTAAGAAATCATCACCATTGAACTGAGCGAGAAAACTTAAAACGTTTTTTTTTTCTAAATCAATGTTTGTTGAGTTCGCCTTTCGTATCCGCAACAACTCAAATGTTCAATGGATTATATTTTTAATAACGATAAATTTCTTAGCTTATAACTAAGAGTTGAATATGAACGGAGTGGTTTCTCATCACCCGTACTGTGAGTGTTTGTGTGGGTGAGTTGTGTATTTAATAGTTTTACAGTTGTTGCATAGATGGCGCGTTATAATACAACAACGTAACAATTAAGCAAAGTCGCGAACCTTTTTCAGAATTAATATTGCCAAATTGCAGCAGGCCCGTCATTATCTAGTTTGGTCGAATGCGAAAGCGCACCCACTTCCGAACTGGTGATCTCGGGTTCAAATCCCACTCGCGCGCGACGTTCTGGTTTTTTTAATTATTTACCAGGTCTATTATACATATATATATATATATGATGATATATCATCTGAATATTATTAATAAGTCTTTAAGCACCTTGATATAACCCTCGTTGAAGTCAAAGCGTAGTATAAAATGTAAATTTATTTACTTTTAGTTAAGATTAATGATTGTCATTTGACGCGTAAAAGAGTATCTCAATTTGTCTTCATTGCATCTTTTGAGATGAAATCACAACGTGCAATAATAATGATTTGCAAGACTAAATTTTGACTATTTAAATATTTATTGTATTATGTTATACTGTGAAATTTACGAATGTTTATTCTATGTAGTATAGAGTTTTTCATTTATTACGTAACATTAAAAATAAATTGGACATTTTACGATATAATTAAGGGTTTTACTGTATTTTTTGTACCTTTTTCAATTAAAACGTAACCCAACCGTTTCAATATAGTGTATTTTTTTAAATGCAATTTTCAACAGATTGTTATTATGAAAGTTTAGTCGAACAAAACGTTTAAATCATGTTCGACGCAAACTTTCTAGACCAGATGTTTTCGATCTGAAAATAACACAACGTGAAAGTTCTTTCAGCTTCCTTCGGCATACTAATACGGTTGATTGCTTGCATTCATTAAAGATTACGACTTGGAGTTAAATTTGGGTTGGTTAGGCAATATACTGTAAGTGAAAATAATAATCGTAATAATACGGGCGTGCTGGAAATTAATACTGTCATCAAGTAAATGCAAACGTTTACAAAAATACGTATATTTTATTTTGTCGGTTAAAAAAAAGGTTCATTTCATTTTTGACAGTTTCAATAAAGTTAACCGGTGCGTAATAAACGTTGAGTTAACGTCGTATGATTGATCGCATTACTCAAAATATACCTTTCAGTATACTTAATATAGGGCAAGTCTACATAATGAACTGAGCATTTGAAGAAATTCTTGACATTTGTTAAATATTTAACTATACAGCTATACTAATTATAGAAATACTGTTATGAAATGTTGTTTCGAATACAAAAAATCGAAGAAAAAAAAAAAGTCATTGACATAATTGAAAAAATCGTGCATTATAGGACCAGTTTCACACTGTAATATAAATATTTGAATACAGAATCCTCTTCGTTTAATTAAAATAAATCAAAACGTACAAAATTTTAGATGTAGTAAATGCAAAATACATCCTAGTGCTTGTATTTTTTAAAAAATAGTCACCACATGAAAATGGGACAATATTTTAATAAAATAATACTCTATGATAGTACATTGAATCAGTGGTTTTAATAGAAAATAAAAAAATGTTTGTTTTGCGTTCGTGTGGAATGACCCAATATGTATTTGAATTAAATGCTATCTCGTTTGTTTACACGTCCAGTGTGTGAAAATTCTATTTTCCTCCTTTACGTTGTGAATTTTCCACTAAACTCTGCTGAAAATTACTCTCTCCACGTACCCAGCTCGAACTGAGAATGAATCTTGCACGTGATATTCCACTGGCAACGGTGAATGTAGTAGTATGTATTGATCTTTTTGCGCGCGGAAGCTGGGGGACAGCGGTCGACAACCTTTTGACGAAATATACTTCGACGCGCGCCTAAAACTGGGTCACACATTTAACTAGCCCTGATGGTTAAGTGGTATAAAAAAAAATCGATCTTATAGGTACATATATGTATTCTGAAAATAATTACTTAAAGTTGAGGTCGCAGTATTGATCGGTTAAGTTCTCTAATGCGTAGTTCTAGTTTTTAATTGCTATTATGTGTATTAAAAAATATGTTTCGTTAGCATTAGCTATGTTGTGCTAAATATGTAATACAGCTATTTTGAAAAGAAAATTTCGCCCGTGGTGCAATTTTAGAGTAGTAATCCAATAAAAGTCACTGTAGGATAGGCATATTTTAGAGATTGTTGTTAGTTATGTATTTATACTTAGTACAATTGGTGAATATGACTGGTTGTAAAGATGAAGAATGAAACTAGGATGGAGTGCTTTTGAAACAATGAATATAATTCCGCTATGCTTAAAAAATGAGGTATACGACCAATGCGTACTGCCAGTTATGACGTATGGGTGTGTTAAATTCAAGAATGTTACGCACAGTGCACACAGAGAAGCATGGAAAGATGTATGCTCAGTATAACGAGGAGATCGTAAGAGGAATACATGGGTAAGAAGTGTGACGAAAGTGATAGATATAGGGGAACGTGTGAAAAAGTCGAAGTGGACACATAGCGAAAGGAATGGATGGTAGATGGACGCGAGAAATACTGGAATGGTATCCGAGAGCATGTGAAAGAAAGCAAGGTAGACCGAGTGGACGATGGGCTGATGAATTGAGAAGAATGTGTGGAGTCGACTGGATGCAGATTGCTCAAGAAAGACAGGAATGGAAGTGAACGGCTGAAAATGATGATTAAATTCAACTTTATCTGTAGAAATTTTAGAATTTTATCGCAGAACTAGTCGCTATTAACCATCGCTATGCTTCTGTGCGTTTATGTCGAAGCGTTTTCACGAGGTGTATCATCGGACACGTGTATTTAGTGGTTGGGTTCACACAACCACTAAATACACGTGTAGCAAAAGCCACAGAAGTAGCAAAAGTTTTCCAACTCAACAAAGGGAACAATTTGTGAGAGTGAGCGGTATTCCTATTCCGTTTGTCTGTCTGTCTGTCTGCTGATAACGCTCGCTGAGGTAAATAATTAAAAAACCAGAACGTCAGACGAGTGGGACTTGAACCCGGTACCACTGATTCGGAACAGAGCGCGCGCTTACGCGGTGAGCCAAATCAGATGATGTAGGGCAGGCTTCAACGTGTCTATTTATAGCCGAATATAATACGGCTCGCGACTTTGCTAAATTGTTACTTTGTCATTATAACGCGTCATAGATGGCGCAACACATTGTTGCATAGGCAACAACTACATATAAAAACGATTAAATTTAATATTATTTTTTAGCACGGGTGATGAGAACGCCCCGTTGATATTCAACGGGCTCACACTAGTAGTATATAAAAACGAAAGTTCTGTTCACCCATCCACCTGCCGCGTTAGTCAGATTGAGCCATAAACTATGAAACTGGGGAGTGAGCCCTAACCGTCGCGTATTATGGTCATATACGCTTCATATTACTATACCTATACATGGGCGTTAACGTATTGTACACCCGTTACGTTGCACTTTGCTAGTATTGATACATAAACTATTATATATACATACATATAATAGCCGAAATCCGTCTGTCTGTCTGTCTGCTGATAACGCTCGCTGAGGAAAAATAATTAAAAAACCAGAAAGAGTGGGGGATCGAACCCAGGACCCCAGGCTCGAGAGGAGTCACACTAATGCTATCCGCTATCGCCCTTGGTCAATTTAGTCCTTTTTTTTTTTTTTTTTTAAACATTACCTATATACAAGCGATCTTGACTCTGCTTTACCTATAAAAGGGATCGTGACTTTGCTAATAATACATACATAGATGGCACTATAAAAACTATTATTTTTTTTTGGTTTTTTGATTTTTACAAAATATATAATATTATAATATAAATAGTAAAAAAAAAAAAAAAAAATCGATACTATCGATTCTACGGGATTGCTATACATACATAGATGGCGCTATAAAAACTATTATTTTTTTTGTCACTTACAACCGTGCGATCAATTAGTGGGGATCTCTATTAAAAAAGCGCTTTACGATATTTAAAATTCAACGGGCTTACACTAGTATACATATATATTGTGCAGTTTAAACATTTTCTCATCGGTATGAAACAAACGGGGTTGATGACACATGAAACGTTTTTTTACATATGAAAGTAAATATTTAGAAGGGTATTAAATCTTATCGCCATTGAATCAGGTTTATCACGTTTTTTTTTTTTAATGGTCAACGATTTCTAATTATTTACATTGCAGTTATGTACATCGCCATAGGCTCATACATTGTATATGTAATTTGCACGTGAATAATTTTGCATTAGAGTGGTATACCCCTGATATTTAGTGAAGCACAGTGAACTTTGCGAGGACCCTTTGTGGGCCACGGTCTCGTGATCTCCACACCGAGTGCATTGGACCAAAGTATACCCGAACAATGCGAATTTAGTTCAGCGAAAAATGTGAAAATTTGTCGTAAAGCACTCTTCACCGAAGGGCCGATAAGAGGATAAAATTTACGATACGTAGTATATGTTATTATCTGATTGAAGCAAGTGTCTTCGGACGATGACCCGCTCATTCTAGCGCATCGTTTGGCTTCAGCGTAGTTTATTTCAGTCGGGTCGTAAAGTGAAATGTCTTCTCCGGACATTCGACAGCGTCTTTTATACGGATCAAATCTCCGAATGTTGTATATTTAAAAATGATACGCGACGTTAAAAATTGACACGTTTATCGGAAAATGTTTCGATTGTCGTATAAAGTTTGAAACTTTATACACGGTTACGTGTATATAATTATATGCACGGTATTGAGAGTGGTGTTAGTCGAGGATACACTAAGTCTCCTAAATTATTCAATGCGGTGCTTGAGGACATATTTAGGTCGATGGAATGGCACAAAACAGGGGGTCAAGATTAACGGAAGACACTCGAGCCGTCTAATGGTGGGTACACACCGACGAATCGAAGGCGAACCGAAGGCGAAGCGAAAGCGAATTCGGGCTATTTGGACGCTATGTGGAGCGAATGCGAACCGAACGATCGCTTCGCTGTTCGCTTCGCTAGGTCTCGGAGCGATCGAAGCGATCGTTCACACCGAATGGTTTTTTGTCGCTTTGCTGCTCCACAAAAACATTTTTTTTTTTTGTGTATGTATTTATTTATTTGAATTTTAAACACTCATATGGCCCTTACATAAACGTTTTTAGTGTGACGTACAGTCAAGATCAACATGAATTGTGAATATGTATGCAGGAAAATTTTAAATGCAGTTATACGGCTGAAACTTGACTGAATTTGAAATAAAATTGTGCTTCTAAGTGTCATTTTTATGATATCAAACCTTGAAAGTATTCGCGCGCGCATATATGTACATACGAGTTAACCCGCGAACTTAACTGCGAACAGAGTATTTTTTTGTCGGTTAGGTTATTGTTAAAGATCGTCTTTTGTTAATTCTGCCTATTGTATTTCCGTTCGAGGGTCGCTGTTCGGTGCGAATGTTTAGGTGTATACCTACAACCAACGAAGCGAATCCTATCGTTCGCTTCGAAATTGCTCCGAATTCGATTCGCGTTCGATTCGGCGGTGTGTACCCACCATAATGCTGCGTACACACCGACGAACCTTCGAACGACCTGTGGACCGCTCCACACAATAATGTCCGATGATTTATGAACGTGCACACAATAGCAACCCTTCGTCGTTCGCTGTTCGGTTCGTCGGTGTGTACGCAGCATAAGATTCGCTGACGACATAGTTAAGGCCCTTACAAACCCTATCGTCGTTGATTCGCACCAATGCGATTTATATCGGTGCGAATGGGACGACGATGGGGAGGGGGCGTCAGTTTGACGCAGCGAATCCGCTCGGGTTTGTGAGGTCCATTATAGTTGCATGTGGCTCAGTAGATTTACAAAATAGATATTAATAAAACTATGTAAAATGATGTTTAATGAATTTTGCACGCAAAGCGTAGTCACAGTAGATGATCATATTGTAGAGATAGTTGGTAGTTATTTATACCCAGGACAATTGGTGAATATGACTGGATGTAAAGAAGAATAAATGAAACTAGAATGGAATGCTTTTGGAAGAATGAACATAGTTTTTAAATCCAGCATTCCGTAATGCTAAAAAAAAGAAGGCATACTACCAATGCGTACTGATAGTTATGACGTATGGATGTGAAACTTAGATCCAGTGCACACAGAGAAGCATAGGAAGATGTATGCTCGGTATAACGAGAAGAGATCGTAAGTGGAATACATTGGTAAGAAGTATGACCAAAGTGGTAGATATAGATTATAGGGGAACGTGTGAAAAAGGTTGAAGTGGCAGAAGGACGCGAGAATTATCCGAGAGGATATAAATGAAAGCAAGGTGGACCGAGTGGAAGATGGGCTGATGAATTGAGAAGAATGTGTGTCGTCAACTAGATGCAAATCAAGACAGACCGGAATGGAAAAGTATTGGAGAGGCAGTGGATGGTGAACTGGTGAAAATGATGATGAATATACAGTAAGGTATCGATAAACCGAGCTACATACATATGTATATCATAAATGTATTATGTATATTATGTACAGCTGTGACATGCTTTGTGTCAAAAAACTCAATGTCATAAGTTATGACATTGAATTTTCTCATAACTTGCACATTTTCCAATTGATATTTAGACCACGTTCGTTTCGCGTCGTTTGTTTGTACTATTATTAGGTAAACACTACGAGTATACATACATATGTATGTACATAGTATGACTTTGTCTGACTTTGTGCATTCATTGATTCCACTAAAGACGACACTAATCGATGCAAATACTCTGTACCAGGTTGATGTGACGTTTTACAATGACAATAGTGATTGATGTAATATGAAATGGTTAAAAAAAAAAAAAAAAATAGAAAATTAGAACACGTGTCAATGTCAAATGTCATTCACTCGCATCGATCAATTTAAGTATCGTTTTCTTTAATGTCAAAACGTGCCAAATTGATGTCACAGTCTTGGCACAAGAGTTAGCAGTCAATTTTTATAGTTTTAATGTTTGGCTGTGAGATTCCAAAAAATTGATACACTTAAATATTGCGTCATAAATTTCATAAATAAGTTTACGAAAAAGCCACCGGTTGTTTATCTTTTTTTTAATATAATTTCTATAGAAAGAGCAGAAGCGAAACAAAATAAAACAAACCGACAGGTAACAAAACAAAAAGGAAACTCGACTCATTATCTAATACTCTAAGACTCGCTATTTCCACAACCAGATAATAAATTATACAAAATTATAATTTATCACGTTGCATTATATATATTTTATGCAATCGTATCGATGAATTTGTACTCGCGAATGGATCGTTTGTTCGATCTTTGGAAAATTTTCAACGTGAATTTTCCTATTAGGTTAATATGACATACCGTTTGATTGCAATGCTCTCGTGCGAAAAATAGATCAACTCGGTTTATTTTCCGCCATTTTCCTCGCATAGGGGCGCCGTGGGAAATTCAAGTAAAAGCTCGTGACACTTTTACGTTCAGTGAAATATATTACGTTTACGATTCGTATTTACAGTGTCGGTTAATGGATTGCATCACTGCTTTTCGATTTCTTTTATATTTATCTTTATCTGACATTTTCGCATATCGTATAGACTTTTATGTATTTGATCAATATTTTTAAACATTTACCGTTTATTGTTCATACTTACATATGTACATATGTACTTCTAAGAGAAGAGAGTAAGAAGCATGATCAAGGTGTCAGATATAGCGGAACGTGTGAAAAAGTTGAAGTGGACATTCAGCGAGAAATACTGGAATGGTATTCGAGAGGATGTGAATGAAAGCAATGTAGACCGAGTGGACGATGGACTGATGAATTGAGAATAATGTGTGGAGTCAAGTGGATACAGATTGCATAAGACAGACAGGAATGGAAGAGGATTGGAGAGACCTTCATCCAGCAGTGGATGGTGAATGGTTGAAAATGATGATGAAATAATAATGAATATACTAGAGATAGTTATTTATACCTATGTAGGACAATTGGTGAATATGACTGGATGTAAAGAAGAACAAATGAAACTAGGATGGAGTGTTTTTGGAAGAATGAACATTGTTTTTAAATCCAAAATTCCGCTATGCTTAAAAAATAAGGCATACTGCCAGTTATGACGTGTGGATGTGAAACGTGGACGCTAAATTCAAGAATGCTACGTAAGATCCAGTGTACACAGAGAAGCATGGAAAGGTGTATGCTCGGTATAACATGAAGAGATCGTAAGTGGAATACATGGGTGAGAAGTATGACCAAAGTTACAGATATAGCGGAACGTGTAAAAAGTTGATGTGGACACATAGCGTAAAAAAAAATAAATAAAACTAAGATGGAGCGCTTTTGGAAGGATGAACATAGTTTTTAAATCCAACATTCAGCTATGCTTAAAAAATAAGGCATACGGACCAATGCGTATAGCCAGTTATGACGTATGGATGTAAAACATGGTTGCTAAATTCGAGAATGTTACGCCAAGATCCAGTGCACACAGAGAATCATGAAAGGATGTACATATGTTGGTATACCAAGAAGGGATCGTAAGAGGAATACATAGTGTGAAAAAGTAAACATAGCGAGAAGAATGGATGGCGAGAAATACTATAATGGTATCCGAGAGGATGTGAAAGAAAGCAAGGTAGACTGAGTGGACGATGGGCTGGTGAATTGAGAAGAATGTGTGTGTAGTTAACTGGATGCAAGACAGACAGCAATGGAAGAGGATTGGAGAGGCCTTCATCCAGCAGTGGATGGTGAACGGCTGAAAATGATGATGATGATGGCTTACTTATAACAGCAAGGGAACGAACCTTAACGATTAACGCTCTAAACATTAAGCTATATATCAAAAGAGCAAAAAGACAAAAATTGTAATAAGATACTGAGATTTTAATGACCGCTATTGTACAGTTTACGTGTGCCAATCTTCAGCAAAGTGAACAATTTTAAAAATAGACATTCCATTTGCATATTACTATAATATATGCAATTGAACGTGTGTGTGTTGTCAAAGTCCCATTTTCGAGTTTTCCCCTGAGGCCACTCACTTTTCGTCAGCACAAATTCTATTGTGGGCCAAAAATAAGCGAATAAGGAAAAATTCGATAGATTCCGAATTTAGATCAGGCTAAGTGGGAGGAAAAAGCAACGATGCAAAGGAAAACATTGTCGTCGTCTAAGGATTAACATAAACTATTCGAATGTTTGTTCTGAGAGTGAGTTTTCCATGTGTACGACATATTCAGAGTCTAGTGCTTGTCGTAAAGAGTAAAAATACCTGAAAAAGGCTTCAGTTGAGTACTTTGGGCTATCTAAATCGTAATGTACAGCCTGCGTAATATATTTCTATCATCTTGGTCGCTCGTGGTCTACAAAGGGAGCTTTATGTATTGCGCAAATGTATTCCATTATCCATTGTGTAGAATATTTTCTAATATAAAATGAATTTTTCATCCAATATAACTCGATTGTTCAATTGGGACTGTGCGAGATGACACGTCCGAGGGGATAATCAATCCTCTTATTGATTGGTGTATACATAGTTACATCCTTTAACCACCTCAAGGGATGTAAATATACTAGTAATCAAAAGAGGACTATACGCCTGTTTAATTGTGTATAATTTTTTGTTTACATCTGAAAAGAAGGTTCAAATTTAATATATGAGCCAGTTATTAATATATTTTCAGTGCTATTTTAAAAAAATTATTTCTTCGAAACTAATAATGCTATGGTGATGAAATTAAAAGAATTTTAAAGTTCAACCTGTCTTCTTTTTAATGATATTATGATTTTGGCCAAATAAAAAATATTTAATGCCAAAATTAGCGCTCGAAAAGAAAATACAAAAAAAAACACGAATTTTATACGGAAATTTCTATTTTTAATTATAATAAATATTATTGTTTATTATTAGAAATTTTTTCATCGGCATAGCATTGTTAGTTGTGGAGATATAAATTTTTGAATATAGCACTAGAATTTTAATGACCACTGTTTTTGTATGTATCTATTGCAATGCAGTGCTACATTTAGACGTTCAATAGGAATAGTCTGAACTTTTCCGATTGTTATCATTAATATTATAATGCATAAATCACAAATTAGTCTAGACATCACGTCTAAATGAAGCATTATGTTTATGTTTACATGAAAGTCATACTAAATTGGGCAGGACATGGTTTTATAGCTGGCACGTGCAGAAGGAAATTGCTAATATTAAACGTCACCATAATTTTACCCTTTCGTTGATATCATTTCACAGAGGAAAATGATACAGAAATTCTTGCACTAATTGTAGGGATTAATCTCGAAAGGATTTCTATTGTAATACGTGGTCCAATCTTATTTCGACATCTTCTGTATAAGACTATAGCGTTATTATGTATGTACATACATACATAGTTACGGAGATATAAAGTTGTGAAAAGTAAATCAGTTTTTTAATGATCACTGTGTATACTTTGACATGTTAAAGCAGATCCTTGTGTTGATATTATGCTATACTAAAATTCAAACAGTATTACAAACTTATTATTATGTTATGCTGTTACGTAATATATTTGGAAAATTCATTTTACGCTTTCCATATAACATTTTCTTTCACTCGCGTGTGGGATTCGTACGAATTTCTTGGAAATCGAGCTATTCTTGCGTGAAAAGATCGTAGGATACGAAAGTTGACAGTTGTCCAAAAGCTATGAATGTATTGGAATAATTTACAAAAAAAAAAAAAATAGCTATAACATTCATCCGAAACGATTTTAGCGTATTTACGCACCGAATCGCATTCTCTGGAATAATACACGTTGAAAAACTTTTTTAGCATCTGAAACTTCAAAATCGACCGAAATTTATATGCGTGAATATTTTATGCGAATTTTTTGCACTAACGAGCCATACGGTAATATTATTTACTGTACATAATGATCAGTTATGTACATATATTCGCGAACACGCTGTTTGAGTGACGTAAGCTCGTTGACCTTATTAAACGAAGCATAATGTTCATAAGAGTTGGTTTAGTGTATTTACATGTGTGACATTTGGTAAATACTGTTCGACATCATATGTACATATATATTCAAAGTTCAACGAAGACGAACTTTTTGTATAAAGGCGCTCACACACTTTAGCGAAATCGCTGCGTCAAACGGACGCCCTCTATCGTTGTTGATTCGCACCAATGCGAATGGGACGACGATTTTCGCAAGGGTGTGTGAGCACCTTTAATTTATGTCCACTGAATACGAATATAATGTGTGCTGCTTTGATTCTTGCCACACAATTTGTTTGTTTTCGTGTGAAGGTGGTTTTAAACGTGCAAAAATGATGAAAAACTCGAACCAATCAGCATTTGCATTATCACATTCCTGCTCAGTGGGCGTAAATCTATATTATATCTGTGTAGTTTTTTTAACCCTTTCTCGCGGTAACAAATATAGAGAACAACACCCGTACGCGGTACTTTTTTAGCGAATTAGTTAATCGAGTTTAATATAGATTGTAATATTTATTTAAGTAACCAAATATGTCAATTGGCACCTAAAGTATTTTTTTAAATAATTAAATATATATAAATAATCATTCTTCATACAACTGAGACGTTCGCCGACATTCCTCGACAGGGGCGCCACACGCAACAGAAAAATTATATTAAATTTAATAGTTGTTACAGTTGTTGTATAGATGGCGTTTTATAATACAACAACGTAACAATTTAGCAAAGTCGTGAACTTACTAACGATTTATGTATATGTATGTTCAAAATATAAGCTATCTTGCATTATCGGCGTTGGATCATCGCGTAAGCGCTCAATGTTTCGAACTGGTGATATCGGGTTCAAATCCCACTTACATGACGTTCTGGTTTTTTAATTATTTACGGAGGTGAGCGTTATCAGCAGTTACACACACACACACACACACACACACACACACACACACACACACACACACACACAGAAAGACAGACAGGCAGACGGAATAGGGCTATTATACATACATATATATGATATATTTAGTATTGTATTCAACCAGTTTTGAACCTTAAAATAGCTGTAACTCCCATGCAATGTTCATACATGTCATCCGCGCTACAGGCATGTCGAGCATGACGTCTATACAAGTCATCCACGGAGGAAACGTAAAAGATTAAGTGAAATAACATGTACATTTGAAGTTGAAAAACAAAATTCTCCCATGGTCGGCTTAAAACGTTTTTGAAAAAAATTGTTTGAAAGTGAAAAAATTTCATTGATGGTACAAAATTAAATTTCTTTTTAGGCAAGGATAAATAAAATTTACCCAAAATACAATCCTTTTTATATCAAATCAATAAAAATTGAATCGTTTAACTTTTAAAGCTCCAAAGCTCATACTGTGGCGAAGATGATTAAATTATCCTTTGAACGGTATGGACGTATGGAGTGTGTGGAAATTGTTAGTTTTTCCTTAACAATATTAATCACTTTAGTGCACAGAATAGGGTTTTCGCACTAGAGGTAAAATAGCAACTGAGATTTATGTTAGAGAATCGCCTCTGGAAATTTCTGAACGGGGAAGTACATATATCTTCACTTATTATCTCGGCAAAAACGGTACCTAAAAGGGTAAAGTATAATTACTTCAAGTCTAACGAAATTGCTCGAATACAAAACACGTTTTCGTTAATGAAATAAAAATACATATACAGGGTGGCGACGCATTCTTTACACTGTTACAAAACACTTACCTGACTTGGGATTGGAAGTTAGGGGATGTATTTAAACGACAATCAAAAGAAGATACTATGCAGTTTTAATGGCATTGATCAATTTGTTCAATTATAATGTAGAGGTGGAAAACAAGATCATATCCTGTTTTTATTGTAGAATAAATACATTCAATTATAAAACTAAAATTTTGCACGCAAAGAGTAGTCACAGTAGATAATCATATTGTAGAGATAGTCGATATTTATTTATACGTAGGACAATTGGTGAATATGACTGGATGTAAAGAAGAAGAATGAAACTAGGATGGAGCGCTTTTAGAAGAATGAACATAGTTTTTGAATTCAACATTACGCTATGTTTAAAAAAGAAGGCATACTACCAGTTATGACGTATGGATGTGAAACGTGGAAGCTAAATTCAAAAATGCTACGTAAGATCCAGTGCACACAGATGTATGCTAGGTATAACAAGAAGAGATCTTAAGAGGAATACATGGGTAAGAAGCATGACCAAAGTGGCAGATATAGCAGAACGTATGAAAAAGTTGAAGTGGACACATAGCGAGAAGAATGGATGGCAGATGGACGCGAGAAATACTGGAATAGTATCCGAGAGGATGTGAAAGAAAGCAAGGTAGACCGAATGGAAGATGGGCTGATGAATTGAGAAGAATGTGTGGAGTCAAGTGGATGCAGATTGCTCAAGACAGACAGGAATTGAAGAGGATTGGAGAGGCCTTCATCCAGCAGTGGATGGTGAACGGCTGAAAATGATGATGATGATGATGAAATACATTCCCTAACTCATCATCATCATCACCCCGCAATCGGGAGAGTGTTTTCTAATGATGAATACGTCATCAGTCTGTTTATATAAGGGGGATGTATGTACATCGTATGGAATGTACTTTAGGATGATTATCGTTGAAAATCGATAGGTAGTTACCTCTCGTTTCATATGCCTACATATAAATATCGATAAGCAATAACGATTAGATTTACGATCAAGTCTTGGGGGGATACATTTGTACCTGGCAAGATGGTCGTAAAATCTCACCTATATAAATATTATGTACAATATATTTTAGAAATGGGAAGTTCTAGGCACTTAATAATCGATTAAAATATACTGCGGACGATAAAACATGAAATACTGCATATACGTAAAGAAAGAAAACCGCAACGTAAAGAAAGAAAATCGTAAAGAAAACCCCGAATAAATATTTACTTCAATGTGTAATGATGAAGAAATCATTGCTTAGCGTACAGCGACAAAGAAATGGGATATTTATAAATCGTTAATATTTTTCTTTTACGATAACGTTTTTGAAATTGTTTAAATATTAACTTGACGTTTGTATATTAGTATTACGTTTGTTTATTTAAATGTAATGATTTACTAGTGAATGAGGCGTAAACACGTTTCGATAATTATCGTGCACGTTTTGGATTTATCTCTTTTATTATACGGTTTGCACGAATCGTTTTGGCGAACCGATACAGCAATTTTCCTCTAAAATATATTACGATAAAAAACTATGTATGTATGTATGCTATTTTTCAATGAATTGAAAAGCTCTTTTTTGTATAATTATTTATTTATTTATGTTATCATAGGACCCTGTTTGGTATTACAGACTTTTCATCCATCTCGTCATTACATATCATAAAATTAAATATTAAATACAATAAAGCAAAAGTGAAATGACAAAAAGGAAAAGAACCCTTGATCCACTGGCTTTTCCATGTAAATAAAAATATAAATATATGTACATATGTACATATGTAGTATATTAATTATTATTTCATCATCATTTTCAACCGTTCACCATCCACTGCTGGATGAAGGTCTCTCCAATCCTCATCCATTTATGTCTGTCTTGAGCAATCTGCATCCAATTGACTTCACACACTCTTCTCAATTCATCAGCCCACCTTCCACTCGGTCTACCTTGCTTTCTTTCACATCCTCTCGGATACCGTTCCAGTATTTCTCCGTTATATCTACCACCTAGGTCACGCTTCTCACCCATATATTCCTCTTACAATTGCTTCTCTGTGTGCATTGGATCTTATACGTGGCATTCTTGAATTTAGCATCCACATTTCACATCCATACGTCATAACTGGCAGTACGCATTGATCGTATGCTTTCTTTTATAAGCATAGCGGAATGTTGGATTTAAACACTATGTTCATTCTTCCAAAAGTAATCCATCCTAGTTTCATTGTACAACATATACATATATAATATATGAATCAGTGCCAAAGTTGCCCAAGCGATGAGTTAGGTAAGATAAGGTTGTTTTTTGAAAGGAATGTTACACTAGGTTAAGTTAAATGTGACATAGTAAATGTGACATTAAAATAGACACAAATATATATAATTTGATTAACCTTAGATATGGATTGATTTTCTGATCGTCCTATACATGTAATATAATTTAAGATGCCACATTTTTTTTGCGTGACATTTCGTTCCCGCAGGACGTTTGCGAATTAATAACACTGGCGAGATTGAATTTGTCGAGGAGTAATTCGAGTTTGCCGAATTAATAGCTTTTCCAGGATGAGGGTCGAAATTACCGCAACGTTTACGAAATAAGGAGCGTGTGAATCTCGTCAAACTTGTACCGACGGATTAATATTTAAAATGCATCCAATATTGAATGGATCAATTTGAGCCAATTGCCAATGTGTTTCCACTTGTATGTGTCAATATTGTGTCCTTTACGTGGATTTACCCCGTACTTGTTATATGTATGTAATTTCGCTATTAATGCAACGTTTGGTTTTGTTTCAGAAATATGTCGTGAGCACAGATCGCAGTGGTGATATTCACGTTCACGTTCAGGTAAATTTTCCCATTCATTTTCAGACATTCCATTGAATTGGATTGTCACAATAGACTCAGGTTGCTTTTGAAATGGAAATGGCATTTATGTACATAGAAACTTTTGACATACATGTGTGAATTCAACAGTACGAGCCTTTCAGATCAAACACTTTGAATTGCTAACAATGTACTTCTAATTCGATTGTTGAAATATTTATGTGGCTTTGTTTCAGTGTTATGTAACTTCGGTTGATACTTTGAAACTCATACTTAAATTTATTAATCTTGTATGAAAATATATTTTGATATTGGCCATTGATACTTGCTTTAGACTTGTACATCTTTACATATTTAAAAGAAGAATATTTCACATTGTCGATTCTCCAAAGTTTAAATTTGACTCTATTATACCTAAATAAGAAAAAAGTCACGATTTCTTTGGTTTTATTTATTTAATTAAGGTAGCTTAAAAAGCTAATTACAAAGAAACATTACTTAAAGCTTAACTTATTATCTACTAGCACTTGTAAAGAGTTGCTGTTTTAAGGCTTCCAGGAATCTATCAATTTTATTTATATTTCTGAGAACTTCTGGCAGGAATTACGTATATTCAACAGCACCCCTGTATAAGATACATCTCCTGGATCTATTTAATTTTAAATTCTTAACTTTTAACTTAATCTTACCCCTATTATTATACATATATATAATAGCCCTATTCCGTCAATGTGTCTGTGTGTCTGTCTGCAGATAACGCTCGCTGAGGTAACGTATTATGCAAAAAAAAAGCCGCGTATTATGGCCATATACGTGACACGGCCTGTAAAATTACCTTACACAAGTTACATGTTCCAATGTTTAACAACTTTTTGTCATATTTATGTACATATGTATGTACATACAATAGGTTCGATACAATATAATGTGAGTTGTACTAATGAATAATTTTTGTGTGAATTTTTAACGCTTACCCAGGGACAAATACCCAAGTACAATCAGTCAGCTACACAGGTGAGCTTCGCAACAGTATTTCATCATCATCATCATCATCATCATCATCATTTTCAGCCGTTCACCATCCACTGCTGGAAGGCCTCTCCAATCTTATTCCATTCCCGTTTGTCTTGAGCAATCTGCATCCACTCGACTCCACACATTCTTCTCAATTCATCAGCCCATCTTCCCCTGGGCCTACCTTGCTTTCTTTCACATCCTCTCGGATACCGTTCCAGTATTTCTCGCGTCCATCTGCCAACCATTCTTCTCGCTACGGGTCCAGCCCGTTGCCACTTCAACATTTTGACACGTACTGCAACAGTGTTTATAGTAATGTTATTTTCGATGTTGGAACTGGTGTATGAGTTGGTTTAACGACACAAATGACTAATTGCTTTTCGTAGTTTTCGTTTGGTTGTAACGTGAAACGAGAGCATCGTTGGGGACACGCACGAAGGGGATTTGTCGTGTAAGCTGCACAGGATTGGGGTACTCGACAAGGGTTATTCGGTGAATGGAGGCTTTTTGGGTCGAACTTTGAACTTTATCAGGGGTGGGTTAGATGGGGTGCATAGGGATGAGTAAGACTACGTCATTCAAAAGAAGCAAGCAATGGAACGGGGGCCATTTCGTCGACAAAGGGGAACTTTATGGTACCCAGAACTGCTTAGGCAAAATTAAGATATGATAATAATATTAAACTCGTTTCACTTTATTTTGCGGGCAAAAATAGCAGACGACAGCTTTTCGCTAAACTTCATCATTACTTTTTCCTTAAAAGCTTAATTTGAAGTTAAATGAAGTATTATTCGTTAACAACACCGTTTTTTTTTTCATATTACAGGGCGATCTAAGTCAACAGGAGAAACGTTGCGTTTTTCTAACAGTTCACGATTTGGGTTGCAATCGTACGTATTAAAACAAAAACAGACATATTATCGTAATAACCATATGTTTTTTAATCAATATAATTCGATTACTTTCAGATACATCGTTCCACGACTTTGTCAACAGTCCATGCATGCTCGAGATTCGCGATCGTTCATGTTTCATACACATTGACGTACCAGGACACGAAGACAATGCCCCAGATCTACCAGACTCGTACGAATATATTTATTTATTGTATATAATAATAGCCAATTAGCTAATTTAGCTTGCATCTATTACATATTTATAACAACTACATAAATCAATTACACATTATACACTATACTTATACATAACTACTATCTCTCACAGAGGTGTCACCTCACACTTTTCAAGAATGCATCTATTGTCTTAGAAGACTTGACGCACTCCGGGAGGGCATTATACATTAATACACCCCTGTGAAAAACACCACCAGCTGTCTTTGTTTTCCTTACTCTACCTACAAATAATTGGTTCTTATTTCTAGTAGAATAACTATGGATATCACTATTTCTAATGATATAATTCTTTTGAATGATTATTTTTTTCATATTGAACTTCAAATTTATACTGAAAATGTGCTATTTCAGATATCAATTCCCAACCCTGCAAACTTTGGGTGAAGATTTGGTTACCGTTTTGGACTTTTTGCATGTGAAGTACGCTGTTGGGTTAGGCGAAGGTGCCGGTGCTAATGTGTTAGCTCGTTGCGGCTTGGCACATCCTCGAAGACTCTTGGGTTTGATCTTGATCAATTGCACAGGATCTGCTGCTTCAGTTATGGACGTATTCAAAAATAAATTCCTCAAATGGCGCGGCGGTGAAGTTACCCAATCCGAAGAGGAGTTTTTACTGTACCACAAGTTTGGCCATGTAAGTATTGCACTCCAATGATTATAATACTGATTCTGTCATAGTGAATTATGATCGAAAATACAGTATTAATTCAATTCATTAATTGTGTGGTGAAGGTTCGAGCTTGATTGGTCAGTTCTTGCGTTGACCTTAACATTGACGCTCAGCTTTCCAAAGAAGACTTGTGAAACCAATTTTGAACTTTATACTCAAAATATTGTACTTGAGAGTGTTCGATGAATTTCAGATCCGAGGCTTAGGTTAGATTTGATTATGGTTAGGTTAAGGTTAAGGGCACGTTGAAAGCACATTAATGATAGAAGAACTGACCAATCAAGCTCACTACAACTGTCATTTTAGTTAAATGTAAAGGAATTATTGAAATTATTATAATTACCCTAGTATATTTATATCAACCGAATGTAAAGAAGAATAGATAAAACGATGAATGAAACTAGGATGGAGTGCTTTTGAAAGAATGAATATAGTTTTTAAATCCAACATTTCGCTATGCTTAAAAAAGAAGGCATACGACCAATGCGTACTGCCAGTTATGACGTATGGATGTGAAACTTGGATGCTAAATTCAAAAATGCTACGTAAGATCCAGTGCACACAGAGATGTATGCTCGGTACAACAAGAGGAGATTGTAAGAAGCATGACCAAAGTGGCAGATATAGTGGACTGTGAGGAGAATGGATAGCAGATGGACGCCAGAAATGTTGGAATGGTATCTGAGAGGATGTGAAAGAAAGTAAGGTAGACCGAGTGGAAGATGGGCTGATGAATTGAGAAGAATGTGTGCAGTCAAGTGGATGCAGATTACTCAAGACAGACAGGCGTGGAAGAGGATTGGAGAGGCCTTCATCCAGCAGTGGGTGGTAAACGACTGAAAATGACGATGATGATGATTTAGATCAAAGCTTGAGATCCTATATTATTCAATTCAAGAACTGTATTGCAATTGTTGCTTACCGTAATATTTATACAATGTCGGTCTTTGATAAACTTGCAGCACATTGTTCAAGAAACTGAAACAGACAAAGATAGAGTTCTACAAGAATTCCTGTCGCGTCTCCGCGGCTCACTCAACAGTCACAATCTGAAGTTGTACGTGCGAGCATTCCTCAAGTACGTACTTATTGTAACTGTAATTGACTTGTATATTGTTTTTAAATTATATTTCGTTAAGGTTTTGTCTTATGTTCTAATTTCAGCCGTAGAGATTTGTCGCTGAAGGGATCTCAATTGGACACACTTCTCGTAACCGGTGCTCTTTCACCGTACGCCGGAGTGGTCGAGAAGCTGTATCGCGATCAAGATAAGAACAAAGTGACAATGTTGAAAGTGGAACGAGCTGGTGATGTTTTGACCGAAGCGGTAAGAGCCTAATCATTATTTTAAATTCTACAAAAAAAAATAACTTTTCTTGTCGAGTTTCACCCACTGAATACGAATTTTACGGTTAAAATGCTGATTGGTTCTAGTTTAGAAGGTATTCGTAAGATTCCCATACTTGCTGTGTACATACATAGCTGAAATCTGTTTACTGGTTTGACCGACGCTAAAAAATGGTAAAATCATTTTAGAACTTTCTTTGAAACTTGAGCCAAATAAAGGTGTTTTTGTATCACATTCGTGTTCAGTGGGGTTAAATTTACAAGAAAAGTTTAATTGCAGAAAGATTCGGGCATTAATATATTATATTGATTTGTTTCTCCACAGCCGGCAAAAGTTTCCCAGAGTCTACTTCTGTTCTGTCAAGGGCAAGGTTTGCTGACATCTCTTTCACTTCCTGGAGTTGAGAGACGTATGTCCAGAGCCATGAGCATGGAAGAATATGACAAACCCAACATTCGTCGGTTGTCCATCACAATCGGTGATCCGGCTCGCAAAGCCTAGGGTCACGCCGATGTCATCCTCGAGGATGACGTCAATTCTGCTGCCAAAACTCCTTAAAAACCATAAAAAAGAGTAAAAAAACGTAATTTATACACGTACATGTTCTAGGAAACAAATAATTGACTATGTAATAAGAATAGTTTACTGTAACGCTTTTGTGTTCACTCGGAGCTTTTTCAAAATTGTATCACAAACACATACATATACATAAACCAGCGATTGAGTATGTACAACTTTTTCGATGTTAAATATACAAAATATATTGATGTAAAATTATTTAGTAACCTGTAAGTGGACTACGTACATTTTGTATAACAATTATACATGTTGTATTTTAAAATTATAATAAAGTAATACATTTTTAATATTACAATTTACGCAAGAGTCTGACTTTAGAAGAACAACGTTATAGACTGATGTAATTCAAAGCAAATTTTTATAAAAAATATCTTTGAATTTCTAGTTGCTGTGCTACTTATAGTATTCGGTCTAGTTTTCAAAATGTTGTCTCGGAAACTAATAACGTTACGGCAATGAAAAAAAAGCCGTTTGAGAGTTTATTTGATTTTCTTTCTAATGATATTATGGTTTTCAAAAAAAAAAAAATATTATTTATGCCAAAATTAGCGTTTGAAAAAAATTTAGAGTTAAAACGCATTGTATAGGGGAATTTTCATACAATAATAATTTTTGTTTATTAACAGTATAAGAGATAAAATCAACTTGATAGTTTATATTTATATGCTATCGAAGAACTTGTTGAACTATTGGGTAGACCGCATACTATACTAGCATGTAATTTTCAATATATCTTTGTTAAAAACAAATTCATGGTTAACGAAAGATAATTGTTTTGGGAACAATCACACGTAGATTCTGAAAAGAAAATCATAAAAATATTTTCATGTTATTTCTTTTTGATTTCTGTCTCCTTAAAACTAAAAAATAGTCAAAAGCTTCGGCTCCTATGATTGTGCGATTTTAAGCTAGAATATAAAGATGGTTTTTGTAAAGCTACTTCGGAGAAGTGATCAGAAGAAAGGAAAGTCATTAGTAATTTAAAAACTCTTTTGCAACGGTTGAGTAGTTTGTAAGTGATTGCTTTAGAAACTGTTTCTACTGAAATAAGTATATAGTAAATGTTTATCATAGAAACTTTTGAAAAAAGTGACATATGTGTGTATTAATTACCCTTTGTTATGAAAAATATTTTTTTGGTTCAACTATTACTGTCATACATAAAAATTTACATTTTCATTCCATTCAATATGATTAAAATATAAGATATGTAAAAGAAAAAAAGTATTTACAATATCAATAATCAAAAATATTTTTTATAATTGTATCACATTTGTGTACATACCCATAAAAAAGTACAAATACATTGAAAAATTATTTTCAAAATCATATATGTATGTATACAAATATAATAAAAAAATTTTGAAGTGAATATTATAAATATAAAAGTAGGAGAGGTAGTATAATGTTTGTATTGCCTTGAGGACCGCATTCAATTTCTTAGTACTACTCTAGATTGTTTACAAACTCTATATATGGAGAAAAGTAGTTGAAAAAGTTTTGTTAAGGCTAAATATTCAATCTTAGGAATTTTCAAAGCAATAAAATTTGAAAAATATTTGAGTGGAAAGAAACTTTGTTATTACTAACTGTTAGAAAAAAATTATTGTGCATATGTGATTGCTTAAATTCTGTAGATGTAACTATAGCACACATTTTTAGATTATTTATTATATAATGATTAACTCAAAGGAGGGCTTGTATTTTTTTTAGAAGTGTTTTTATCTATCTATTTTGACGGTCAAAATAATTCCTCAGCGTAGTCAATTGTAGTCATTGGTCAATTTTCAATACTTCCTCAAAAAACTGAAAGTAAAAAAAATGTAAAATAGAATTTTTCGATGGGTGCACAAAATAAAATGTGCTCATAGACATAGAAATATATTTATTCAAATCATGTATGTATGTTCAAGTTATGAAATTTAAATTTAGTATTGTTTTTTTCAAAACAGTGTATTTACTATGAATTAATTTAATACATTATTTGATTGTGAGAATGTTTATTTTTATTATTGTAAACCACACTTATTGAATTATTTTTTGAGGACAAAAAGTTTTGAATGTGTAAGTATGAAGCATAATATCTTACCTATAAATATGGGTGTCGAATAATTCTGCATTAGGTTGATCAACAATATTTCTTTAGGTAGTATTGTTAAGAAAAATATAAGCTGGCTGGTACTAGACCTTTAAACTGCAACGTATGGTAATGTAGGAATCACGACTCTCGTCAATACACGTACATGTATAAACATCCGTCATATACAATCTAGAGCAAACAAATAAAAAATGCGTAACGGGAGATCCCCCAAAAACGACTAGCTTTGAAAAGCAGTAAAATTATCACTATGAACTCAGTGACCTTAACAAAGATCTCTTCCAGCATCGTCAGTTCTCTCCAGTCTGTCATACCATTTGAAACATTCCATCGAGGACCAACACCATCACCTGCTGCTACAACAGCACTCGACGAACAAGAACGCCAACCTATCGGCGTGAAGTACCCGTTGGAGTGATACTCTGGACCACACGCAGTTGATTCATCACACGCAACTACGTACCCACTTTACACATACACATAAACTAAGGTTCCTATAACTAGTAACTACAACGTTCGTACAGTAAGATAGGTAAGCCTAACTCTAGTGCAAATTCCCACTAAAAAAACAATTTATATATGTAGAAAACTTGACTAAAAACAAAAACTGGAGAAGTCATTGAAACAATCTACATTTTTAATAATGTTTCACTACTCCGTGTTCCAAATTCAAAGCCCCTGCTATTATATTTTCATCATCATCATCATTTTCAACCGTTCACCATCTACTGCTGGATGAAGGCCTTTCCAATTCTCTTCCATTCCTGGCTGTCTTGAGCAATCTGCATGCAGTTGACTCCACACATTCTTCTCAATTCATTAGCTCATCGTCCACTCGGTCTACGTTGATTTCTTTCACACCCTCTCGGATGCGATTCCAGTATTTCTCGCGTCCATCTGCCATCCATTCTTCTCGCTATGTGTCCACTTCAACTTTTTCACACGTTCTGCTATATCTGCAACTTTGGTCATACTTCTCACCCATGTATTCCACTTACGATCTCTTCTTATTATACCGAGCATACATCTTTCCATGCTTCTCTGCATGCACTGGATCTTACGTAACATTCTTGAATTCAGCATCCACGTTTCACATCCATACGTCATAACTGGCAGTACGCATCGGTCGTATGCCTTATTTTTTAAACAAAGCGGAATGTTGGATTTAAAAACTATATTCATTCTTACAAAAGCACTCCATCTTAGTTATATTTCTTCTTATTTACATCCAGTCATATTCACCAATTGTCCTAGCTATAAATAACTATCAACTATCTACTGTAACTACGTTTTGCGTACAAAACTACATGCATAGCTAAGCCATTCTATTCTTCTATTTTATATATCTACCTAGATATGTTTTATATTATATCTATGTAGATCTGTTTTTATAAAGATACATAGATCTATGTAGATCTATCTATAAAGATAAATAGATTAAAACATCCAATTTATTTCATATGTATATCATGACAACCTGCGAATAAACATTATCCTCATATGACTCATAGCTGACAAAATCAAAACAGTTTACTAAACTAACGAGAATGTTGCCATACTATAAAACTAAAAACGAGAAACTGTCAAACGAAAATTTAATTAAAAAGTCAGTTTTACAACCGTGTTTCTAGTACACCAAAAATAATAAAACATTACAAAAAACAATAAAAAAACGTCACAAACATCCAAAGATCAATTTACCAACCGAAAACTAATTTTACAAATTCGTTCCATATTATTGTTACGATTGTATTTTGTAGCGTGGCAACACCGCACAAGTTTGAACGTTGAAACGTCAAACGGCCGTTGCATTTCAACGGTTGACACGCATAGTTATCAAAGTCATATCGTCCAAAATCCGAAGAGTTGAAGCTGCAAAACGACACCATGTCGTCCTTGAAGAAGTCCTTGAAGGCTGCTTTCTCTCCCAGGAGTCGCAGACTTCGTCTACGAGCCAAAACCATGGAACCCCTACTGGTACCGAGACCCTCGAGATTCGGCAGCACAGAATCCTCATCCACAGCAGCTAACATGAAGGTATGCGTACGAATCAGACCACCGAATCGTACCGAGATGGACACCGGGAGACGAATTGTCGTCAAGCCGATCGACAGTCGGATGCTGATCTTCGATCCCAAGGAAGACGACGAACCGTTTTTCTACCATGGTGTACAACAATCATCGCACAACTATCTCAAAAAGGCCAACAAGGAAATGCAATTCATCTTTGATAACGTCTTCGGCGTCGAGGCTACCAACGTGGACGTCTTCAACGAGAGCACCAAAGACATCATCGCATCACTCATGGAAGGTTACAACTGTTCAGTATTCGTCTACGGTGCCACCGGTGCCGGTAAAACATTCACCATGGTCGGGTACCCGGACACACCCGGTATTACATATCTGACGATGCGTGAACTCTTCGATTGCATCGAGCTACATAGACAGGAGCGAGAGTTTGAAATATGCGTGTCATATCTTGAGGTATCCTATATTGCATACTATTTGAGTCTTAATTCAATAATGTGTACCTTCTTGAAATCGTTTGATATTTTTTTTTCCAGATTTACAATGAAAACGTTCACGATCTGTTGCAACCGTCCGGTTCTCTGCATTTGAGAGACGACGGTAAGTATGGGGTGCAAATTTCAGGACTGTACAACAAAAGTATAAACACAGCTCAGGAGTTGCTCGATATGTTGGATAAAGGTAATAAGAATCGAACTCAACATCCAACTGATGCGAATGCCGAAAGCTCTCGCAGCCATGCCGTCTTTCAGGTAGAGTTTGCCGATTGAGATTTGAGCTACGTATGTGTATCATCATCATCATTTCCTGCATCCAGTTGACTCCACACATTCTTTTCAATTCATCAGCCCATCATCCACTCGGTCTACCTTGCTTTCTGTTACATCCTCTCGGATACCATTCCAGTATTTCTCGCGTCCATCTGTCACTTTGGTCATACTTCTTACCCATGCATTCCTCTAACGATCTCTTGTTATACCTAGCATACATCTTTCCATGCTTCTTCGTGTGCACTGGATCTTGAATTTAGCATCCATGTTTCACATTCATACGTCATAACTGGCAGTACGCATCGGTCGTATGCCTTCTTTTTTAAGCATAGCGGAATGTTGGATTTAAAAACAATGTTCATTCGTTTAAAAGCATTCCATCCTAGTTTCATTTCTTCTTTTTTACATCCAGTCATATTCACCAATTGTCCTAGGTATAAATAACTATCGACTATCTCTACAATATGCTTTTATCTACAGTGACTACATACGTTTTGCATGCAAAATTCCTTAAACATAATTTTAGTCTTATTAAAATTAACATGTGTATGTAATTGTTTTTTAATTATAGGTGTACGTGAAGATGAGGACCAAGTCGACGAATCAGGCAAAGCTGGTGAAGTTGTCCATGATTGATTTGGCGGGAAGCGAGAGAGCTTCGGCCACCGGTTGTAAAGGGGACCGTTTCAAAGAAGGGGCCAATATAAATCGTAGTTTGTTATCGCTCGGTAATTGTATCAACCAATTGGCCGACGGAGCCAAGTTCATTCCATACAGGCGAGTATTTTTCATTATTATCTCTATTGTGTAAGAACTTGTCATTACAAGAGCGGATTCTCATTAATAGCGGATATTCATTAATAGAGTGGATGTATGAGCCCGGAAAGTATTATGTAATGGTTTGATAAAACTAGTCTGCACTGAATAGTATTATTGTACGAGGACAGCCACTCTAGGTGTTCTAAATTCTGTTGGAAATATACTCTCAACTAGTTAAAAGGGTATAAATATTTGACTGATAATCGAATTTTTACCAACAGCGTATAGCGTTTGTCTCTATTATTGGGAGATGAGAGCTTTTGTCCTTTTCCAACATACATGGTTAAACGAAACGAGTACTCAAAACTAAAACTGCATACTCCCTTGTTGTAAAAACATACTATAAGGCAGTGCTTCACAAAATTTTGAATACCGCGACTCACTTTTTAGGACGACAAACTTTCCCGACCCACCTAGCTTTAATGGACATGAGGGAGAGATATTTATATGTGTATATATTTTTTTAATACTGTTTTAATACTTTAATACAATATATCCAGAGTATTATTTATTTTTACATGATTTAATTAACAAAAAACAAGTAGCTGGGATAAAAATTTACATTTTAAAAACTTTTCGCGACCCACCAAAGATCTACTCGCGATCCACAGTTAAAGAACCGCTGCTATAAGGACAATAATTATCTTGACTTTCTGTATATCTGTTTGGTGTCCGTTTGTCCGTCTGTCAGAATGTAACTTCCGGGTGACCAAAGATACAAAATAAGGATTGGATCTCCCCCTCCGGCAAGGTTAAAAGTTTAAGGTCCGTCCGTCGGGAACGTTCGACACACTTCTACATCAACTAACTATAACTATAGTCGGTGTTTTTTTAAACTAGAGAGTATGCAGTTTGAGTTTCACAGTATCTGTTTCTTCTAACCATGTGTGCTGTGAAGGGATAAGAATTCGAGTGGCGTGTAGCATCGGTGCAAAAGTTCGTCTCCCTTATAAAGAGAGATACGAATTTTGTGCATTTTTAAAAGCAGACGCATACTCTCTTGTTTAAATAACAGACTATGGTAAAGCAGGCATCGCCACTCGTGTTTTTGTCCCTCTTTTAATACACACACGGTTAGAAGAAACTGATAGCTCGGCACTTTCTTTTCTTGAAAAACTGCCCATCGGTCGGAGAAATTGTCGAATTCTAACAGGAAACGTCCAATAGGGATTTCAATAAGTTTGCCAAAATCGAACCACGTACCTTCATTCACAATGTAGCTTATCAACGTATCAAAAATTTGCAATTGCAGAGATTCAAAGTTGACCCGATTGTTGAAAGACAGTCTCGGTGGAAATTGTCGCACCGTTATGATAGCGAACATCGCACCGACTAGTACATCGTACGAAGACACTTACAACACCCTCAAATACGCGACGCGAGCCAATAAGATTCAACAGAAGATGAAGAAGAACATCATCAGCTGCGACGGTCACGTCGCTCAGTACATCAAACAAGCCGAGGAGTTGCGGGAGAGAGTTTCGCGATTGGAGACGGAGCTCGCTCAAGCCGAAGGATTGAAGGAGAAAGTTGTGCAGCTCGAGGCGGAGCTCGCTCATGCGAAAGAAAATCAAATGGACGGTGTGTCGATCGTTTCAGAGGTTAAAATGGACGGAGTATCGGGTAATTTCTTGGACATTGACGATCGTATAACATTTATGATATGATTGTATAACGTTTTTTTTTGAATTTTTATAGAGAAACTTTTGAAGAAATGGAGCGGTACGTTGAAATCTCAATCGGAAGAGCATTTCGCACACTTGAGTGGAGTTTTACAAAGGCAACGGAAGCAGCGTGGTTTTGCATCAAGGGCTATTCGCAAACGTCGTGCTGCAGCAGCTCTCGCCGCTTTGTGCGTCGACGCTCCGGATTCTCAATTGAAAACTGTAAATTTTCTTCAGTTACACGTACATTGTAATTCTTTGTTGGTGTCCGAAGCCTCGTTCTCACGGTTCAATTTTTTGTTCACTGACTAAATGGATGTGTGAACTTACTTTCAAGTCTCGCAGTATTATGTAAATTGGCAAATGATGATATTTACGGTCGTTCAATTCCAACCTTTGAGCTATCGTCTGATTAAATATCACTGTTCGAGAAATGACGACTGTTTATTTGTAATACTTTTCATTTTTCAAATCTTACTAGGTAGTTCATCATCATTTTCAGCCGTCCACCATCTACTGCTGGATGAAGGCCTCTCGAATCCTCTTCCATTCCTGTCCGTCTTGAGCAATCTGCATCTACTCGACTCAACATATTCTTCTCAATTCATTAGCCCATCGTCCACTCGGTCTACCTTACTTTCTTTCACATCCTCTTGGATACCGTTCCAGTATTTCTCGCGTCCATCTGTCATCCATACTTCTCACGTTTCGCTATATCTGCCACTTTGGTCATACTTCTTACCCGTTAATTACTCTTACAATTACTTCTTGTTATACCGAGCATACATACATCTTTCTATGCTTCTCTGTGTGCACTGGATCTTACGTAACATTCTCGAATTCAGCATCCACGTTTCACATCCATACGTCATAATTGGCAGTACGCATCGGTTGCATGCCTTCTTTTTTAAGCATAGCCGAATGTTGGATATAAAAACCACGTTTCACTCTTCTTCTTTACATTCAGATTAGATAGTTGTGTATTTCAAATCAAAAGTCAAAAATATTTATTTTCACTTGAGATTTTTTTCCATTGTTAATATGTATTTCTTTAAGCGTGGTTTTTTATTTCAATACATTTAAGAACATGATGTTTTTAACACGTTATTTTTTGTTTCCGTGTAAATGTATCAATTGAAGGTGTAGCTGAATTTTAGTTTAGTCCTGTTGGCTCGAGTATGGTTCGATAGTCTAGTCGTGCCGTGCCGTACACTGATATTTTTAACAAAAATCGAACCATGAGAACCTAACTTGTATAAAATGGTGTTTTTAAATAGTGTAATTGTTTACAGGAGTGTCGCGACGACGTATCCAGACTGCAATCATCGTCTGAAAGCCTCATCCGTCAAGCCGTATCGATGCAGACGGAATTGAAAACAACAATTGAACAACTGCAAACATCCGACAATGAGCTTAAACGTTTGCAAACCGAAGCACTCGAAGCCTGTCCGTCTTTGGAGCCGTTGACATGCGGACTGAAAGCTCAACAAGATTCGTTAATCCATCAAGCGAAAGCGGATCACTTGCGCTCGTTGACGATATCGCACGTCGACGAAATCACCAATTTGAATAATTTCGTTAAAAATTCATTGGAAATGTTGAAAAAGTACTATATGAGACTTAAAAGTCAGGGTATATTCACGTCGGTTATGGTCGACGAGTTCAACAATCTCATACGACAAGCCAAAAGCTCCCGAGCCGTAACTTGGAAAGACGAACAGAACGATGCAGAGTGCAACGATCCGTATTTTAAATACATGATCGATTTAGATCTCGACAATGCCAGTTTTCCCGAGGTTCCCGTCGTCGAGGTCGTTCAAAGTCCGGAAATCGGACATCTTTTGATGATAAATATGAAGGATAAAACCGACGTGGAATCAATCGACGATGAGGACGATGAAGCGGAGATGTCTTGCGAGGATGCTTTGAATTCTACTTGGGTCGAACCCAATTCTGCAGTGAACGAAGAGACGTTTATGATGCTGAACGGTAACGGTGCCGATTTTGAACCGACGAAGACCATCAATCCGAGCATGTTGAACTCGACGTTTGTCTTGGCACAGAAGACCGGGTACGATTCGGTGAAAAAAACTCTTAAAATGTTCGAAGCGAAGAAAGTACTATCGGAACGGACCAACGTATACGATACCAATAAACGTTAGTAGTTTAAAAGTCGAGTGTTTTTAGTCGACGACTTAATTGTGTATTAATGTTTTTTTTACTGTTCCAGCGTCGGTTCAGAAGTTGAAATTGCAGACGGCTAAAGTGGCGCCTTTTAAACGACCGATTGTCACACTTTCTACGATCAAAGAAAATAAGAATGGTTTTGGATCGTCGACGAATCGTTTTCATTTACCGACACCACAAGTTACTAACATGCAAGGTACAATAATTTGATTGTCGTGTAAATATGTACATCCATAGATAGATATGTCCCTTCATACTTTTCGGTCGACAAAAATCGTCACAAGTGTAGGGATGAATGGACAGAACCCCAGACTCGAATAACAAAGAAGTTACGTTTTTTGTTTGCAACACTTTGACTCACGCAACTAGGATTTTTATGCTTGAGTGTCTTAGTTAGAGTTGGAACATTTTTAGAGCGTGACTAGACTATTCTACATCTATGAAATACATCCCCTAATTACCACCTATCATTCGGGGGAGTGTTTTTTTAAGTGAATGACATCCACTGCTGGATGAAGGCCTCTCCAATCCTCTTCCATTCCCGTCCGTCTTGAGCAATCTGCATCCACTTGGACTCCATCCATTCTTCTCAATTCATCAGTTCATCGTCCACTCGGTCTACCTTGCTTTCTTTCACATCCTCTCGGATACCATTTCAGTATTTCTCGTGTCCATCTGCCATCCATTCTTGTCGCTATGTGTCCACTTCAACTTTTTCACATGTTCTGCTATATCTTGAACTTTGGTCATACTTCTCACCCATGTATTCCTCTTACGATCCCTTCTTGTTATACCGAGCATACATCTTTCCATGCTTCTCTGTGTGCACTGGATCCATACATCATAATTGGCCTTCTTTTTTAAGCATAGTCGAATGTTTCAAAAGCACTCCATTCTAGATTCATTCTTCGTTTTATTTCTTCTTCTTTAGATCCGGTCATATTCACCAATTGCCCTAGGTATAAATAGCTATGAACTATCTCTACGATATGATTATCTACTGTCTCTCGGCTTTGCGTGCAAAATTCATTAAACATAATTTTAGTTTAATTATTTTTAAGCCTACTTTCATACTGTCGTTGCTTAATTCTGTTAATATATTTTGTAAATCTACTAAGTCACATGCAAATATAACTATGTCGTCAGCGAATCTTAGATGGCTCAAATGTCTTCAGTTAATCTTGGCGAATGGACATACATACATACATATATGACTATATAATTTCACAATATTGTTGCATTATTTTTATTAACTGTTTATCATTTAATTTTCAGTGGGATGCAAAACAGTTCGTAACAAGGAGCGTACTTTAGCGTCTTTGCCGTATCGTCGACCTCAATGCACTGTTTCGAAGCGTTGAATCGAAGATTCAAACAGTTTGCGTTTTATTTTTTTTACATACATAGAGAATTAAATTTCTATTAAATGTATTTATCATAATGTCGGTAAAAAGAAATTATATAATTTTTGTATCGCCGATTTTGTATGTATATATAGATTAAATTATTTTATATTAAATATTGCAATGTTTTAACTAGTTAGTTTTTGCACATAAAAATTCTCTTTATTATTAGTTTTACAATGTTTTTTGTGTTTTATATATCTATGAGCTTTAAAGCAGTTAGATCTTAATTTAAAATTTTATTATATGTATTATACTCTTTACTTTGTAATTTTTTTTTAATACAATATTTTAACAATTTAACATGATCGTCAGATTACTATGCGCTTTCTGTTAATTTTTAACATTTTTGTATATTTTTGACATTTATAAAATTGACATTCAAATGAAATGTTTGATAAAATTGTATTCATAATTTAAGATTATTATTGAATAGTTTTCCTTACATAACCATTCCTGTATTGTTTTTAAAATTCTGTATTGCCTTTATAATAATAGTTTTCATTTGTTTTTCTTTTCACATACAAAATTTACAAGGCATGGTTATAAAAACAATTAAGAATTTTTCAATTAAACTGATTAACGACATACACTTTGCGCACATCATTTATTTTTATTCCTCTATTCTTTGATTAAATTATATTGGCACACATGTTATTTGCAAACATATCTTATGGCAGCAGTTCCCAAACTGTGGGTCGCGAGTCGATCTTTTTCAAGTTTGAATTTTCGTCCCAGCTGCTTGTTTACGTTAATTAAATTATATAAAAATAAATAGTACCTACTCTGGATATATTGTTAAGTATAAAAACAGTATTAAAAAATATACCTATATATGTACATATATCTAAATACCTCTCCCCCTTAAATGTCCATTAAAGCTCATTCATATCTATTCATCATCATCACGTTAACCATCCACTGCTGGATGAAAACCTCTCCAATCCTCTTCCATTCCTGTCTGTCTTGAGCAATCTGTATCCACTTGACTCCACACATTCTTCTCAATTCATCAGCTCATCTTCCACTCGGTCTACCTTGCTTTCTTTCATATCTCTTATTCCTCTTACAATCTCTTCTTGTTATACCAAGCATACATCTGTGTGCACTGGATCTTACGTAACATTCTTGAACTCGAGCATCCACGTTTCACATCCATACGTCATAACTGGCAGTACGCATTGGTCGTATGCCTTCTTTCTTAAGCATAGCGGAATTGGATTTAAAAACTATGTTCATTCTTCCGAAAGCACTCCATCCTAGTTTTATTCTTCTTCTTTACATTCGGTCATATTCACCAATTGTCCTAAGTATAAATAACTATCAACTATCTCTACAATATGCTTATCTACAGTGACTTATTGGATTATTACCCTAAAAATGCTAAAATTAATGTTTTATTGTCAAAATCGTCTGGTTTCTTCTTTATAACGATGAATACGGTACTGAACTTCACTCTTTAGAAGTTTCGATATCGATATTTTGAGTATTAACCGATCAATGCGCGTTTTGTCCCCAGTAATCGTACCATTCAATGGTGAATATGATGGCCATTGTTATTTTGCACTGCCTTTTATAATATTTTGACTATACATTTCACGTTGTAGGTGTGTCTTAAAATAGATAATAATTTAATAGCGATTACAGCGTTCGCCGCACTTCCTTCCGACATTACCTACATATAGTGTTAAAGTATAACATCACTGGAAGATTTAAACGTGACCAAATGTGCAGGGCATGTATGTACATATACTGCCGTCCTAAGCCCACTTAACGTAACTGACGAAATTGAGTTAGATGTGTTTTAGTGTATTTATTGGGAGTGTATTCTTGCGATTTTTCATATCAAAATTAATGTATCGCTATTTTACGCTATTAAATCTAACGTATCTGCATGCGCAGAGAAATAGTATCACCTTAGCGAAAATAACGTATCCAATATTTACATCGGTCACTACCTTATCATGAAAGATTGAAAAGACTGAATCTCTCCACATTGGAGACGAGGAGATTAAGATGTGATTTAATTGAAGTATTCAAAATAATAAATAATCATTATTTATGTGAAATGACCAACCACATTATGTTCAATGAGAACCCTCATCTAAGTGGTCACCGAAAAGAAAAATCAAGTAAGATTGTTAGAGATTCATTCTTTTCAAATAGAGTGGTTGAAGTTTGGAATAGTCACATGTATCCATTAATAATGAATAATGAGGTGACGTAACTACTAAAGTATTCATTTTTTTTTTTTAATTTTCCTTAGAATTATCAAAACAATAGAAAATAACCTCAATGCACTGAAAAAAAGTTTAAATAAATCAGTTATATATGAAAAAAAACACAAATTTAGAATAAAACTTTCAAGTTCATTTATCTCGATATTGTTGTTTTGTCAGTTACGTTAAGTGCGCTTAGGTCGCGACGGCAGTATAAAGGCGCTCACACACCTTAGCGGTTTCGCTGCGTCCCATTCGCACCGATATAATTTATTTGCATTGTTGCGAATCAACGACGATAGAAGACGAACACTTGACCTAAAAGGGGGTCCTAAATCATTATAAAGGAGGAACTAGACGATTTTGCAAAATAAAACAACTGATTCCAGTGGGGTACGCCGTGCGATAGACCGTTGCCGTAATTTATTTTTCAATGAATATTATTCAATGCGTTTTGTTTATCAATGTCGATTGGCGCGTGCAACTTAGGGATGGTCACCCCAATTTTGTGATGCAACATGTAAAAAGCCAAAGGCGGGTAGTTGGAACTCTATTGTACTTGTTAAATGGTATGAATGGATAGAGCGTTAACGATGTTTCGAGGGGGAGAAAGAAGCACAAATGAAAGATTCTAAAAACTCGGGAAAAGTTTTTTAAGCCCTTCTAAATCCGCCGCTAGACTTGCATGTTTTATATTGATTTTATTCAAATACGTACAAAATGTTATATCGTATCGAAGTATTATTTAAACCTGTCGTTGGTTGTAATTCGAATATTGTAATGGCGGATCGTTATCCCCCTCGAATCGGCCATTTCCCCATTTTCGACGCCATCGGCTCAGCATCCCAAATGACCGCTAATGCGTCTGCTGATAAGATCGCATTACCGCTATCTTATCGCACATATCAATCTTTCGTATATAATATATGTGATTGTGTATCAGGATATTGCATTGTCTGGTTTTCTGGATGCAAAATTGCATCACTGCCTGCGTGACGTTGAAATGTTTTCCGGCGAATTTTTGCCGTAACACGTATTTAATTGACAACTGGCAATACTCTGATCTTTGTACAAGCTGTGTACTTAAATATGTGACCACTAAATTTTACATATCAAAAACCAACGCTTTACACATTGGGACGATCGTATGCATACAATTGTAAATATTATTACCCGTTGACAAAAATTTCAAAATGTGTCAGACCGCCAGCGAACTGACCCACTAACGCAGCGTGCTACCCCGATTGCACGCGTATTAGAGCGGACAGTAATACAATATATAAAATTGAAAAATGTACCTGCTATTACTCCGGTCACGTTCAAATTCATCGTTCACGGAGCGAACGTAGCGTATTTAAGGCAGAAACATACATACCACACCCCACGTGACGTGATTT
This sequence comes from Parapsyche elsis, assembly GCA_022651745.1. Taxonomy (NCBI): domain Eukaryota; kingdom Metazoa; phylum Arthropoda; class Insecta; order Trichoptera; family Hydropsychidae; genus Parapsyche; species Parapsyche elsis. Next base: position 223,759 of record JAGVSN010000031.1, read on the forward strand.
TTACGCGTCAGTTAATTTGTGAACATACATACTTTCCCCCACGCTATCAGGCGCTCACACACCTTAGCGGTTTCGCTGCGTCAATCCGTCCCATTCGCGCCGATATATGTAATTCGCATTGGTGCGAATCAACGACGATGGAGGACGTCAACTTGAGGCAGCGGTACCGCTCAGGTTTGTGAGGGCCTTAAGTCCTTAAGAGATTCGCAGTGATGTTAACGAAATTTTGAATGAAAAATCAGAGCTTTTGAGCTGAGGGAACTGGTCTAGTTTCTTTGTTCAATTTCGCCCGTAATTACTATATGTATGTAAGTGTATTACCCGTTGACGATCAATGCCTGTTTATCATAGATGTAGAATAACATAGATTGGCCTTAGCGCCCGAAAAATGACATACAAAAAGGGCATGCAAAAATGCATGCCTTGCATGCATTTTGCATGACTTTTTTTTTGTGGGACTTCTTTTTTGTGAGAATTCCCCGCACTTTAGACCCCCCGCACCCCGTTGCTTCTGACGCTTTCTCCAGGCAAATTTGTTTGGAATGGCATATCTATGGTATTTTATATCTATGCTGTTTATTATTTATCAAAACAAAATAAGCTAACCAAGTTTAACAACGCATTCTGACATCGGTCAAACAAGCAAACATACTTTATATGCACTTACAGTCAGTTATTTTTAACGAGATAAAGTTTGAGTAACTGTTGTACCGAGTGATGAGGCCCTCACATACCTGAGCGATATCGCCGCGTCAAGTTTTCGCCCTCTTTCGTCGTTGATTCGCACCAATGCGAATTATATCGGTGCGAATGGAACGGCAGGGTGGGGGCGTCAGTTTGACGCAGCGAAACCGTAACTGAGTAATGCTGCGTACACACCGACGAACCGAACAGCGAACGACGAATAGTTGCTATTGTGTGGACGTTCGTAAATCATCGGACGTTAGTGTGTGGAGCACTCCACACAATGACAATTCGCCTTCGCCCTTCGTCGTTCGCTGTTCGGTTCGTCGGTGTGTACGCAGCATTACGAAAGCATTTCGCAGTCCATCACATTGTATTGAATTGTACACATTTCAATACCGTTTGACCAATCGGAACTAAACTTTGCATAGGTACTTCGTGCGATCTTGCGATTCTTATATGCCATATACTATATGGTACAAAGTTCGTCCCCCTCATAAAGAGAGAGAGAGTCACTCGAAATTTTGTTCCCTTTTTAACGCTTGCGGTTAAAATAATATGTACAAATGCCTTTCAATGTTCAAACAGTACTATACTCTGTCCAACTTGAAAAAACCCTAGTCTTGACCGATTTAGAGTCCCTTTGCGCAAAAAAGAACCTTCGCACTTCGTCGTTCGCTGTTCGGTTCGTCGGTGTGTACGCAGCATAACACTTGCGGTTATAAAAAAAACTGATATACACTGTTCAAAAACAGACCATGTAGTATATTTGTGATAAAATGTATACAAAGAGTTAGGGAAAAGGGTAGTAACTTTCGAATGATGTGAAACAGTTGTGTGTATTTTCGTTTGATCAAAAGGCACGAATGAATACAAAATACAAAATACAAATATACAGTGGAAGCGTTCAAAATAGTCTGTCAATCGTTTTTAGCTTAAAATTTCTTTCGAAATGTACGATATTCTTACGAGAAAGCTTAAAAATGAATAGATTTTGTCGTTCTAAAGCTGTGAAAAAATATTCATCGGCAGATGGTAATAACCTAATAACAGTGCGGTGGATGATTTTGTTCAATTGGGTATGACTACTCATTTTCACGCAAAAATGCTCCGAATATCGGTTTTTTGTACGAAAAAAACGAGGGGAATTTCCAAAAAATTGTTTTGTCAAAGTTTGGCAGCCTGATTTTTTTTTTCCCGCTATAAAAGGATTTTGAATGAAAGGAATTTAACATGTCTGTGGACACAATGGCGGAGCTTAGTGACGGCTAAAATATATTGTCTTTGTGTGGAATACAGTGTGTGTTGGCGATAGTTTGACACCCGGGAGCTCGCGTTGATTAGAGGGGTGGTTTTATCCCTGTTTCGGGATTACATTTGAGGTTTGCCGAAGCGTAGCGAGAGAGGAGGGAAGGGATTCTGTGTTCGAAATCGACCAAAACACGCGTTCTGCTCATTGGAAATGCATTGAAATTGTATGACCGATGCTCCTGTGGCCATCATATGGCTTGGCTATACATATATGTACTGCCGTCCTAAGCCCACTTAACGTAACTGACAAAAATTACGAAAATGATTATGGGTTATGGGAGTGTATTCTTGCAATTTTTCATATCAAAATTGATGTATCTTCATCCAAAAGTGACTTTTTTAAGCTATTAAATCTAACGTATCTGCATGCGCAGAGAAATAGTATCCAATATTTACTTCGGTCACTACCTTATCATGAAAGATTGAAAAGACTGAATCTCTCCACATTGGAGACGTGGAGATTAAGAGGTGATTCAATTGAAGTATTCAAAATAATAAATAATCATTATTTATGTGAAATGATCAACCACATTATGTTCAATGAGAACCCTCATCTAAGAGGTCATACTCTTAGACTGCGAAAAGAAAAATCAAATAAGATTGTTAGAGATTCATTCTTGTCAAATAGAGTGGTTGAAGTTTGGAATAGTCATATGTATACATTAATAATTAATAATAAAGTGACGTAACTACTAATTTATTCATTTCTTATTTAATTTTTACTTTGAATTATCAAAACACAATAGAAAATAAGCTTATGCACTAAATTTTTTTTTAAATAAATCAGTAATATACGAAGAAAAACACAAATTTAGAATAAAACTTTCAAGTCCATTTATCTCGATATTGTTGTTTTGTCAGTTACGTTAAGTGGGCTTAGGATGGCAGTATACATATACATATTTACGTATATGCATGTAGTTATAGTAGATAGCCATATTGTGAAGATAGTTGACAATTATTTATATCTAGGACAATTGGTGAATATGACTGATGTGAAGAAGGAGCGCTTTTGGAAGAACGAACATAGTTTTTAAATCCAACATCCCGCTATGCTTAAAATATCTTAGACTTACGACCAATGCGTACTGCCAGTTATGACGTATGGATGTGAAACGTGGATGCTGAATTCAAGAATGTTACATAAGATCCACAGTACACACAGAGGAGCATGGAAAGATGTATGCTCGGTATAACAAGAAGAGATTGTAAGAGGAATATATGGGTGAGAAGCATGACCTAGGTGGTAGATATAGCGGTGAAATACTGGAATGGTATCCGAGAGGATGTGAAAGAAAGCAAGGTAGACTGAGTGGACGATTGGTTGATGAATTGAGAAGAATGTGTGGAGTCAAGTGGATGCAGATTACTAAAGACAGACAGGAGTGGAAGCGGATTGGATAGGGCTTCATCCAGTATTGGATGAAATTGATGATGATGATGATGATGATTGTTTGAGTATCTGTTTCTTGTAGGACAAAAGTTCCTCTCTCTCATAAAAAGACAAATGATTAGTGAAAGTCTAATAGCTTTGATCTGACTATATTATAAACACGATCACAGTTCACATAGCCACTCTAGTACATTCAAACTCTGTACGTTTTAGTTTAGGATTTTTCAGAAACTACAAAGGACACTGAGCTGAAAATTCATATTTATAGTTTTAACGCACGTAAGATACTAGAGTTTTTATGGTTTAGGTTAAAATAGTTTACTTATGGATTAAATTCACCTATTTAATTTAAAGGAAAAAGCAAAAATGTGTCTTGAGATTTTAAATATGATTATGTTATAGATATTTTATCTATTCATATGTGGATGGAATATATTATTATACATAGTTTAAATATTCAAATTCTCTTCCTGAAATATACAGGTGTGCTTAAAAACCAGTGCCGTTTTCAAAAATTTATATCTACAATCAAGTTATTTTTCTTATGCAAAAAAAAAATACAGAAAAACTCATTTTATAAAGAAATTTCATACAAAAATATTTATTTTCTGTATAATTTTACAATGCACATTTATTTCCTTTGTATGTTTTAAATTAAAAGCGACAGCCATAGCATTCGCCATATTTATGTAGCTCGAGTTAACAAGCGAAAAATTGCACAGCGAATCGATTCGTTCGGTACAGATGTCCCTTTCCACATTTATGTACATAACTTATTGATCAAATACCGACACAACCACTATTACATATAATAAATACATCAACATCAGAACGGACTAATTTACACAGAAAACTTCATAGACTAAAAAAAATAATTCGGGTGTAGCCAACCCATGACTTTATCCATATATTTGAGGAATACAAAGAGTAACGAAATTAATTTAAGTACGTAAGTAAATAAAACGCATACACCACCACCACACCAATCAAAATACATACATATGTATGTACATATCATGAAATGACTGTGTTGAGTGCGCGCGCGTATATAAAATACGATCTTCGGCATACATATATTCAAATAAGAAAAACTACCACTTCCGGTCGGCGGATTTTAATCAAAACCTTATCAACTCTTAAATTTTATATGATAATTATAAATATAAATTTTCGACTTGATCAATAGGGCAGTTTCTGAAATATTCTGTGGTAAACTTTTCGAAAAAAAAAAAACCCTACTTCCGGTTGACTGATTTTAATGATTTATTTTTTCGTAACTAGCAATTTTACTCAGGAGTACAAGATTATAATATTGTGACGATAGTACATATTTAAAAGGCCGAAAAAAATAAAAAAACAAAAAATCGTTCAAGAGTAAACTGCCATTTCCGGTAGTCAGATGTTGACCAAAATCACAGTATCTTTTAAGGCTAACGTGAAAACTATAGATATGAAATTTCGACGAAATCGCCGATGCAGTTTCGGAAATATTCTGCGGTAAACTTTTCGACAAAAAAAAAAACCTACTTCCGGTTGACTAATTTTAATAATTTTTTTTTTTAAATAGCAATTTCTATGAGAATTACAATATTACAATATGGTGACGATACTACATATTTAAAAGGCTGAAAAAAAAAAAAAAAACAAAAATCGTTCAAGAGTAAACTGCCACTTCTGTCAGACGGATTTTGACCAAAATCACAGTATCTCTTAAGGCTAACGTGAAAACTATAGATATGAAATTTCAACTTGATCGATGGGGCAGATTCGGAAATATTTTGCGGTAAAAGAATTTTAGAATTTTCTACAAAAAAAAAACCCTACTTCTGGTTCACTGATGTTGACCAAATTCGTTATGGCTCTTACACCTTACGTGGAAATAATAGATATGAAATTTCAGCTTGGTAGACTTGACAGTTTCGGAGAAAACACGCATACAGACACACACACACATAAGTACACAGACATACAGACATTTTTTAGAAATCATGAAAACGTGATCAGGGGATGATACCTGATACAAATCAGTCAAAATCTCGAGGTCGAATTTTCGCACGATCACAATACTTTATCCGATTAGGATAAAGTAAAAAACTCACACGGGATAATATAATAAAAAAAATAATTAAAACGGGATAGTAAAAAAAAATAACGGGGTAATAAAATTCACACGGGAACGCATATCAAATCACAATATAATATATTTTTAAACGACACAATTTAAACGTCATTAATAACATTATATACTGTTTGTGTAACGTTAATCCGACACGCACCGGTTCAAGACTCTTCAAATTGTCCCGGTCAAAAATGGCAATCCGATTATGTTCTTTATGCAAACACTTAGCGACACTTTTTTACTATTACTATATTAAAATATATTACACGGTTCGGTTACTTTTTTGGCGTTGAAAGTTGTTAGGCGCGTGCCACGACACGTGCCTGTTGCTCTCGTGGGGGCGCGAACGTGTTACCGAGTCGTCAATGGGTTAAATGGATATTATTGGCGACTATCTATTTCACACTCTATACAAATATATATTTATTAGTATGCCTTGGAAAATATTTGCTTTGCTTTCCAATAATATTATAATTTGTGTTGTATGTATGTACGATAAAAGTTAGATTAAGTGGCGTATTGTCAACTTTGATCGTTGAAATTAATTATTTTTTTATAATAATATATTCATACGTATGGTAAACACTCCTTTAATGTAAATCGGTAATTTTTATATGTTTAAAGTACAAAATAGCTAATGTCAAATTTTATTTTCATGTGCTATAAAATTTCAGTGGGTAAAAACGAGCATTCACTCGAGATTTGTTTTATTTTCATTGCCCATCTTAAAACAGAGAAGGTTAATCAAATTATTATTATATATCTACATACTAGTGTACTACCGTTGAATACACTGAGCAACAAAAAATCACGTTTTTTAAAACCCAGAGCGGAGATTAGTTAATCTTTACTAATTTAATAAATGTAAAAAATATCCATTTTTTTTGGCTTTTGCGGTCTATAACTAAAAATCACAATACTTTATCCGATTAGGATAAAGTAAAAATTTAGAATCGCTGTGCTCAAAGTTAGATATTTTTCCTATTGATTGTGATTTTTTATTGCTTTGAAATACTTCTAATTAATTATCTACCGAATTTTTAAAGTCAAAAATATATATTTTTTTTTACACATTTTTTTCCCGTGCTATTGGAGTTTATTTGGCGAGTTTTTTTATTTCACCACGTTTATAAGGATTGGTTTTTTATTTCAATATTTTTTTTATTTTATCTAAGCGCACTAATTCGAGCGGAAAATGACGTTATGAGATGTTCATTTTGAAGCCATTTCATACAATACGACATAAAAATATACACAAGAGTCTGAAGTTTGTCTGTCAGGAACGCTCGCGAGCAAGCTAGTGTTTTTAATCAATGTAAATCTAAAACTTAAATCTTACTGCTATATTTATACTAGTGTAAGCCGGTTGAATATCAACGGACGTGTTTGACGTAATTGACTACGTAACAATTTAGCAAAGTCGCGAACCTACTACGGATTGATATTTTCAAATTATAGCAGGCCTCCCATCACCGGTGTTGGATGAACGCGTTAGCGCTAACTCACCCAACCTGATGATCACGGGTTCAAATCCCACTCGCGACGTTCATGTTTTTCATTTACCGAGGCGAGCGTTATCAGCAGACAGACAGACATACATAATTGGGCTATTATATATATATATCTAACTAGTGTAAGCCCGTTGAATATCAACGGAGCGATTTATCATCACCCCAACAGTGAGTGTTTGTGTTATGGCGCGTTAAAATACAACAACGTAACAATGTACCAAAGTCGCGAACCTTTTGAGGATTAATATTGTTAAATTGTAGCAGGCCCGTCATTGCCTGGTTTGGATGAATGCGTAAGCGCACCCTCTGGTTCGAACTGGTGATCTCGGTTTCAAATCCCACTCGCGCGCGGATGGTTCGTGTCTTTTAATCATTTACCTCGGCGAGCGTTATCAGCAGACAGACAGACAGCCGTTTGGGCTATTATATACATACATACATATGTATATATGTATATAATAATATTTTAAATGTCGCCAGATTTTGTAGACCTGATTTCTAACAACTACATACATATTCTACTGTTATTTTATTATTATTTTTTTTTTTGTTTGATTTTCTTATGTTTTTTTATTATATTATATTCTGTGTAACTTCTATGTATCTTTTTGATATTCTTATTCTTTTTTTTTTTTTATATATGTATATGTAATCTATATTTTGGGCTAAAAACCTGTTAATAAATAAATAAATAAATAAATAAATAAATATGTAGATATTTTGATACTTTTAAAACTATGTATCAAATATACATACAGACATATGTATGTACGTATGTAGTAACTAGTAGCTGTTAAAAGTTTTATTGTTTAATGCAATATGAAAAATTGCAGATTCAACCCTTTCTCTGCCGCAGGACACGCTTAGCCTATTAGTATCTGGCAATAAATAGACAAACAAGTGGGTTTGCGATTGCTTGCGCGTGTCGTGCACGTGCACCGTATAAACATCGCGTGTCACAAATGTTACCATTTAAACGCTCTTTACCAACGATATGCCAGTGCAAAGGTACTAACTAATGGTAAATACTAAAAAAATTACAGGAAAATAATAATTTCATAGAAAAAAAAAAAAAAAAAAAAATTTACTTTATATTACATTATATGTATAATATGCAAATGAATCAATTCATACGAGACGTGTACAATTTCACGCAAATTAACTACGAAAACACACTCGAAAGTTTCACGTTTTTCGGTCCCATTCAAAATGAAAGCACTCGACGAGCTTACAACTGTTTCGATCTGTACCGAAACCGGCATGTTGGTTTTATTTACAAAAGGGAGGGGTATGTTATATTTATCGTGTATAATATGTATGTTATAAATGTATGAATGTGCGAGTGATTTAATGCTAATATTTATATTATTATTTTCAATGGCAAAAATATTAAAATTATATATGTATGTAAGAAGAGTATACAGGTACGTATGTATGTATGTTCTATTATATGCAAAAATTAATATAAGTAGGTTATTGAGTAATACTAATCTTGTATTTGATAGTTATTTATATCTAGGACAATTGGTGAATATGACCGGATGTAAAGAAGAATGAACATTGCTTAAAAAAGAAGGCGCACGACCAATGCATACTGCCAGTTATGACGTATGGTTGCGAAACGTGGTTGATAAATTCAAGAATGCTACCTACGTAAGATCCAATGCACACAGATGTACGCTCGGTATAACGAGAAGAGATCGTAAGAGGAATACATGGGTAAGAAGCATGACCAAAGTGGCAAATATAGCAGAACTGGTGAAAAAGTTGAAGTGGACACATAGCGATAAGAATGGTATCCTGAGAAATACTGGAATGGTATCCGAGAGGATGTGAAAGAAAGCAAGGTAGACCATGTGAAAGATGGGCTGATGAATTGAGAAGAATGTGTGGAGTCAAGTGGATGCTGAGAAGCGTGGAAGGATGTATGCTCGCTATAACGAGAAGAGATAGTGAGAGGAATACACGGGGAAGAAGTATGACAGATATAGCAGAACGTGTAAAAAAGTTGAAGTGGACACATAGCGAGAAGAATGGTATCCTGAGAAAAAATGGTATCCGAGAGGATGTGGAAACAAGGTAGACCATGAAAGATGGGCTGATGAATTGAGAAGAATAGATGGATGCAGAGAAGATGGGACGTATGCTCGCTATAACGAGAAGAGATTGTAAGAGGAATACATGGGGAAGAAATGACAGATATAGCAGAACGTGTAAAAAAAAGTTGAATGGTGCGAGAAGAATAGATGGCAGATGGACGCAAGAAATACTGGAATGGTACCAAGGTAGACCGAGTGGACGATGGGCTGATGAATTGAAAAGAATGTGTGGTGTGGTCAAGTGGATGCAGATTGCTCAAGACGGCTAAAAATGATGACGATGATCTAATAGCGTAAGGGTTTGCCTGACTGGGTAGCCGCAGAACTACCACATACACTATATATGATAACCACTCGATGACACTGTCAACGGGCGTCGACTTGGTGATGAAATAAATGATGTTGATGATGATGACATAATAGCGTAAGGGTTTGGTGGAAATTTTACCATAAAGCATACATTTTTGATATTCATTAAAATTGCTGTTTTAATATTGTACATACATATGTACATATATATTATAATGAAATGTTGTTTTGTTGAAATATTGCTGCAGTGTTTTATTTTCATATGGTTACTAATTTTTATTTATATTATTAGCACTGAGAGTACTGTCAGTCTTTATGAAGAGATATTTTTGTCAACGTTGCATGTACATACATACATACATACATATAATGAAGTTATTCTGCATTTACTTTAAGTTTTGCGATTTGATTGTGGTATGTATTGAAATGTGCAACTTTCTCAGTTGCGTCAGTGACGTTTCTGTACATACATACATATATTAAATTGATTGCATTCAAAACAACCCGTCATTACAGTCTTTCTACAATTAATATACACACATATGTACATAGAGCTATTATTAGTGTTTATGATTTTAATGAAAGCTCTCCACTGAGCTTTTCTTTGATACGATTAAGTTTATTGTAGTTTAGAAGCGATGTGCGTGTGTATGTATGTATGTTGTGCTTTACAGTCAGTTTTGTACCGAGCAAACACGAATAGTGGCACAAGTAAGTGAAATGCACTTGCCCTCGAGCACCCCAGACCCCACTGGCATCATGGCAGATGGCAATAGTGGCTGTGAATGGGTCAACCCTCAACGACTGGCACAACCTGCACCCCATTGGCCATTTAACTGCGACAGGGTGTAACCGCCTGCACTTGCAAATATTATATATTATACATAAACTGTACCATTTTTATATGAAACACGTAGGAAGCTTAATGGTTAAGTTTTAAACGATTCAGAAATTTATTTATTTTTTTATAGTTAATAATGGTTTTATTAAATATATGTAGATATATATTCATATGTAGTGATTGTGTCTATGAAAATCGGTAGATGTTTATACATAGGTTAGTGCACTTTTCTATGAGGGTAGTTCTTCTGTCGGTTCTGATATATTCGATTTAATTTATATTCAAAAGGGAGAAATGTGAATCAATGAGTGGTGGATTCAACACCCCCTGGGGTTTCGGTACTTTATTAGTGTGCTTTGTAATATATTATTAATGTATCATTTTTAGCCGTTCACCATCCGCTGCTGGATGAAGGCCTCTCCAATCCTCATCCACTCGACTCCACACATTCTTTCCAATTCATCAGCCCATCGTCCATTCGGTCTATCTTGCTTTGTTTCACATCCTCTCGAATACCTTTCCATGCTTTTCTGTGTGCATTGGATCTTGCGTAGCATTCTTGAATTAAGCGTTCACGTTTCACATCCATACGTCATAACTGGCAGTACGCATTGGTCGTATGTCTTCTTTTTTAAAGCATTCCCGTCTGTCTTGAGCAATCTGCATCCACAGTTGACTCTACACATTATTCTAAATTCATCAGCCCATCGTCCGCTCGATTTAGCTTGCTTTCTTTCACATCCTCTCGGATACGATTCCAGTATTTCTCGCGTCCATCTGCCATCTGCCACCGACAATCTCATACATATTTCCATGCTTTTCTGTGTGCACTGGATCTTGCGTAGCGTTCTTGAATTAAGCGTTCAAGTTTCACATCCATACTTCATAACTGGCAGTACGCATTGGTGGTATGTCTTCTTTTTTAAAGCATTCCCGTCTGTCTTGAGCAATCTGCATCCACAGTTGACTCCACACATTCTTCTAAATTCATCAGCCCATCGTCCACTCGATTTACCTTGCTTTCTTTCACATCCTCTCGGATACTATTCCAATATTTTTCGCCATGCATTCTTCTCGCTGTGTCTATTTCAACCTTTTCACACGTTCCGCAATATCTGCCACTTTGATCACGCTTCTTACCCATGTATTCCTCTTACGAGCTCTTCTCGTTATACCGAGCGTACGTCTATCCATGCTTCTCTGTGCGGATATTAATTTATAAGCGGTAAAAATACTTATGTAATACTCATACTAAAAGTCTGTTTGTTGGTTTGATCGACGTATGTTGGACCGAACAAACGCACTTACATACATACGTATGTAGTTACCGGTAAATTTCTATTGTTTTTGTTTAAAATATGACGGGCATTGTACTAGTATAAAATAAATACACATTGCATTTACCTTGCGTTCCAGACGGAATGACAGACAGACAGCTATTTTGCATTTAATATGTACATACATATGTATGTATGTAGATAATTAGCCCTTAAAATTGATTTCGACGACCAAAAGTAGAATTTAAATATGTATCACATTTACATCATTCAATACAATTTATTTATTTTGTATGACGCAAAGACAGACAGACAGACATACGTATGTAATTAGATTATTATACAAAAGTGAAAATTTATATTGAAAACGTACACGAAATTAAATATTTTAAGGTATGCCGAAATATTTCAATTTTCCTTTGTCGATATTATGTAGATATTGTCAATTAAAATCATTTAATATGAATTTTAATTTCAAAATCACACATTTGTATAAAATACTGTCGAATTCAGTTAAATACGTTTACATCTATGTATGTATATTTAATTTCATTGACGCTAATAAAGTCTCGCGTATTTGTTTTCGACAATGGTCCATGCATTGAAGAGTTTAGCATTTAGCTGAACGAAAGTCCCCACAACTAAATCCTCCCCCACTGATTCGACCTCAAATTGCTTCACTACTGGCCCAGAGAGAATACAAAGTTTATTCATACTTACCCTTCTTATACATGGAAAAAAAAAAAAAAAAAAAAAAAAACAACACACACAACTACAATACATAGAAACGAAACATGAAAGAGAATATCTATTTAAAAAATACATAAACAGAGAGCAAAAAATTCTTATAAAATGTGTAAGCGGGTCGTCGTCTCTGTCTTTTTTTATTATTATTATTATTATTATTATTATAGTAGGTTAAGGGTTGAATCCGTGGCAAATTATTAGTATGTCCGAGTGGGTGGGTTTATTTGATTATTATTTGTTTGCTCGCCGAAAGGGGTTGTTGGACCAGGAACCGAATCTAAAGTAATTCTATACGCATTGGTCATTGGATATGTACGACTGGGCTCAAACAAAGATACGAAATAAAAAAGGGAAATGTATGTAAATAAGGACCTTTGAATTTGAAGCAGCGTGAAATTTTCAACCATCTGTACCTATGTACATATATACGTATGTATGCTGTGACTGATATTGGCTGTTTTGATCATGCATTTTGAGTTTCTACTAACCGCGAGTGTTAAGAAGGGATACAAATTCGAGTGGTGTCTGATTCATCAATGGCGTGGAGCACTTTGTGACAGATACGAACTTTTGCCCCTTTTTAACACACGTGGTTGAAAAAAACTTTCACAGTAAAATTTCTTAAATAACTTTAATAAATTTCCACGCTAAAAGGAACTAATATATATGTACATATATATGCAATTATTCCACTTTTAAACAACATTTTTAGCATAGTATATATATAATAGCCGAAATCCGTCTGTCTGTCTGCTGATAACGCTCGCCTCGGTAAATGATTAAAAGATATGAACCTTCGCGCGCGAGTGGGATTTGAACCCGAGATCACCAGGTTGGAATGAGTCGTGCTAACACTTTGACAATATTAATCCTCAATAGGTTTGCGACTTTCCTAAATTGTTACGTTGTTGTATTATAAAGTGCCATCTATGCAAAAACTATTAAATACACATATACTCACAAACACTCACAGTACGGGTGATGATAAACCAATCCGTTGATATTCAACGGGCTCACACTAGTAGTATGAGAAAGTGGAATAATTTCAATATAGCAATTATTGAGTGTTGAGATTCAACTTGCTCAATACGTGAAACACTTCAAAGTAAAAATCGTTAAATGTATGAACCTATTTCACTTTCAGTATGTCAACATCATCATCATCATTTTCAGCCGTTCACCATCCATTGCTGGATGTAGGTGTGTCTTGAGCAATCTGCATCGACTTGACTCCACACATTCTGCTCAATTCATCAGCCCATCTTCCACTCGGTCTATCTTGCTTTCTTGCACATCCTCTCGGATACCATTCCAGTATTTCTCGCGTCCATCTGCCGTTCATTCTTCTCGCTGTGTCCAAAGTCACGATTTTGACACGCTCCGCTATATCTGCCACTTTGGTCATACTTCTTACCCATGCATCCCTCTTACGAGCATACATCTTTCCATGCTTCTCTGCGTGCACTGGATCTTGCGTAACATTCTTGAATTTAGCATCCACGTTTCACATTCATACGTCATAACTGGCAGTACGCATCGGTCCCAGTCACGTTTTTGACACGTTCCGCTATATTTACCACTTTGGTCATACTTCTTACCCATGTACATATCTCTCTTACTATCTATTTTCGTTATGGCGAGCATACATTTTTCTATGCTTTTCTGTGTGTACGTAAAGTTCTTGAATTTAGAATAAAAACTATGTTCATTCTGTTTTAACGTACGTATGTACATATTATCGGCGAATATTGTTTTGTTAAAATATTGCTACAGTGCTCTATTTTCATGTGGTGACTAATTTCTTTTTAGATTCGTAGCACAGCGAGCACTTTTTCGGGTCCATTTTTATGAACGTTGATAGATATTCTGAATTAACTTTGCAAGTAGTGAATTTTTTTTTATGTTTTGATTTACTTTAATTATCTCGGGAGGATTATGTATTTAACTGTTTTTATTGTAATGTGCTAAGCATTGTAATTTGAAACATATTTGCGGTTGATTGATTTTCAGTTGCGTCAGTGAAGTTTTTGTTTATGTAATTGTTTACCGTAAAAACAAACGTTTATAACAGTATTTCTACAATTAATATATAGAGCTGTTATTAGTGTTACATCATCATCATTATCATTTTCAGGCGTTCACCATCCACTGCGGGATGATGAACATTGTCCTAGGTATAAATAACTATCAACTATCTCTACAATATGTTACGTAAGTGTAAAAAAGTATTCATTATTTTTTTTAATTTTTCCTTAGAATTATCAAAAAACAATAGAAAATAACTTCATGCACTAAAAATTTTTACTTTATCCTAATCGGATAAAGTATTGTGATCGTGCGAAAATTCGACCTCGAGATTTTGACTGATTTGTATCAGGTATCATCCCTGATCACGTTTTCATGATTTCTAAAAAAAAATGTCTGTATGTCTGTGTACTTATGTGTGTGTGTGTGTCTGTATGCGTGTTTTCTCTGAAACTGTCAAGTCTATCAAGCTGAAATTTCATATCTATTATTTTCACGTATGGTGTAAGAGCCATAACGAATTTGGTCAACATCAGTGAACCGGAAGTAGGGTTTTTTTTGTAGAAAATTTAAAATTTTTTTACCACAGAATATTTCGAAACGGCTTCGGGAATTTTGTCCAAATTTCATATCTATAGTTTTCACGTTAGCTGTAAGACATACTGTGATTTTGGTCAACATCTGACTACCGGAAATGGCAGTTTACTCTTGAACGATTTTTGTTTTTTTATTTTTTTCGACCTTTTAAATATGTAGTATCGTCACAATATTGTAATGTTGTAATTTTGAGTAAAATTGCTAGTTACGAAAAAATAAATCATTAAAATCAGTCAACCGGAAGTAGGGTTTTTTTTTTGTCGAAAATTTTACCACAGAATATTTCAGAAACTGCCCTATTGATCAAGTCGAAAATTTATATTTATAATTATCATATAAAATTTAAGAGTTGATAAGGTTTTGATTAAAATCCGCCGACCGGAAGTGGTAGTTTTTCTTATTTGAATATATGCCGAAGATCGTATCTTATATACGCGCGCGCACTCAACACAGTAATTTCATGATATGTACATACATATGTATGTATTTTGATTGGTGTGGTGGTGGTGTATGCGTTTTATTTACTTACGTACTTAAAAAATTAATTTCGTTACTCTTTGTATTCCTCAAATATATGGATAAAGTCATGGGTTGGCTACACCCGAATTTTTTTAAATAAATCAGAAAAAGACAAATTTAGAATAAAACTTTCAAGTCCATTTATTTCGATATTGTTGTTTTGTCAGTTACGTTAAGTGGTCTTAGGACGGCAGAGTACTCGTTTCAACGAAGAAAAGTGTCATCTTGGCAGGCATTTGACCTCCCGTGACCAAAAATGGTGTTGGAAAATTAGCCAATCACTCCCACCAACTGAGGGGTCGTCAAAAATTGGAGCCGAGCAAACAAATAAACACGAATGCTGTTGTTTGCGGTGAATATTTGCAATGTACATTAGAGCCGGTCGTGGTGAACCAGGGGAGCCGTCTCTCGTTCGCTCCGTACAAAAACGGACTAACAAGCGGATCGAATCCGATGAATGGAGCGAACCCGATGGATTATGACGGCTGTTAGCCCCCAGGCTATGGCTATCCCTAAAATCTGAACGAATTTATATATACATATATACATAGGTACAACAATGCACACGGCTACCGTTTCGGGACTCCATTGTCGATGCAGGGAGAGTAATATTACGCCGCGTTGCGATTTTATTGTAGGATAATCCCGACACCTGATATCCAGAGTTCGCATCTGATAAAGTAAACACAAATGTGATTTTAGTATTTTCAAAATCGACTGTTGTGTTTATTTGACTATAATTATACCGTATATTATTTGTCTCGTGGGTAGTATTCATCATTTTCAGCCGTTCACCATCCACTGCTGGATGAACGCCTCTCCAATCCTCTTCCATTCCTGTCTGTCTTGAGCAATCTGCATTCACTTGACTCCGCACATTCTTCTCAATTCATCAGCCATCCATTCTCCTCGCTTTTCACACGTTCCGCTATATCTGCCACTTTAGTCATACTTCTTACCCATGTATTCCTCCTTAGTTCTGCGGCTACCCAGTCAGGCAAACCCGCTATTACGCTATTAGATCATCGTCATCATTTTTAGCCGTCTTGAGCAATCTGCATCCACTTGACACCACACATTCTTTCCACATTACATTCCAGTATTTCTTGCGTCCTTATTCTTCTCGCTATGTGTCCACTTCAACTTTTCTACACATTCTTCTGAATTCATCAGCCCATAGTCCACTCGGTTTACCTTGCTTTCATTCACATCCTCTTGGAAACCATTCCAGTATTTCTCGCGTCCATCTGCCATCCAACTTTTTCATACCTTCTGCTATATCTGCCACTTTGGTCATACTTCTTACCCCATGCATTCCTCTTGCGATCTCTTCTTGTGTTATACCAAGAATACATCTTTTCATGCTTCTGTGTGCACTGGATCTTACGTAGCATTCTTTAATTTAAATAGTTGCCTGAGCTAAATAAAACTGATTCTCTCTTACTTCGAAGATACTATGTATGTATGTAGTTATTACTTATTTATTAGTTATTTTTCATATTTTTAAGTCTCTTTTAAAATATCTAGCAATACTTTGTTCAAAGTGAAGATTGTACTACATATGTACATAGTCATGTATTTCACCTTTCGATGTTTGTAAGATGAACTGAAAACGACGTAGAAAATTTGTTAAATTTCTTGGAAGCAACATTTGAAGAACATTTTGACAGTTGTTTAGTATGTTGTATTACTTTTATAATAATCATAAACACTAATAGAAGAATAAATAAAACGAAGAATGAAACTAGGATGGAGTGCTTTTGGAAGAAAGAACAGTGTTTTTAAATCCAACATTCCGATATGCTGAAAAAATAAGGCATACATACGACCAATGCATACTGCCAGTTATGACGTATGTATGTGAAACTTGGATGCTAAATTCAAGAATGTTACGGAAGATCTAGTGCACACAGAGAAGCATGGAAAGATGTACATATTCTCGGTATAACAAGAGATCGTAAGAGAAATACATACATGGGTAAGAAGTATGACCAAAGTGGCAGATATAGCGGAGCGTGTCAAAATCGTGACTTTGGACACAGCGAGAAGAATGGACGGCAGATGGACGCGAGAAATACTGGAATGGTATCCGAGAGGATGTGAAAGAAAGCAAGGTAGACCGAGTGGACTATGGGCTGATGAATTGAGAAGAATGTGTGGAGTCTAGTGGATGCAGATCGCTCAAACAGCAGTTTTAATTAAAAACTTATAGCTTGTGAATGTGACGTCACATTCACAGTGGCAACATTTAATCGTTGATAAATCACAGTTTACTTTCTATACACCTGCCCCATTCCACAGTACAATGCAATGTCGTTTAGTGCAACAGACATGCACAGAGTGACAGAGCAGCTGCAGCAGTGCTCTGTGACGCGGAACCATAAATATCATGGGGTTCAAATCCCGGTTATTGCTTCTAAACAATGGTTGCCTCATTACGTTACAACACCGAAGGGTAGCATTGGGGTACAGAGAGCAGTGAAATAAAGAAGCTGGCCCAATGTGCCCGTTTAGCATTTTGACGTTTGACTATTCATGCCCCATGATTTATTTCGATCAAAGCCATTTCACCCCCATGAACCCACCCTCGAGTCTCATCTGTCATTCGTACTGGTTTTTACTCTCATTTTTTTAATCACAATACAAAATAATTACATTTTATTTTTGGAAAATATCTTTATTGTCTCTGATAAAATACAATAGGTAAAATTTACAAATTTAGTATGAAATTTCAAATATACACAATGTGTATAATATAAAAAATACATTTTAGGCACCCCATAGTTGACAATTTTTAGCTTAAGTATAAAAATACATATATTTACAATTTATAGTATAAAATATAGTGACTAGACTTTCCTTTGAGATCAGTGTAAATATTTATGTTTTTCATTGTAAATATATTTCATAGTATGATTACATTTATTAATGTGTATACATACATATACATATATAATGAGCAAAATGTTTAATTTAAATACTTAAGTTTACCTACATATGTACATACATACATGCGAGAATATTTAAGTCTAAGCGCTCTAGGCAAAGTGTGAAATTAATGTTTTATATATTTCGCACATTGCCTATTCAATTTGGGCATTGTATAAATACTATAATTTTATGTAGTAGCTTTACACGCTGAATTTGAGTAATGCGAGCTTTCAATATGTTTAACGAGTTTACAACAAACATGTTATTATGCTGCGTACACATCGACGAACCGAACGGCGAAGGCGAATTTTTATTGTCTTGTCCACACAATAACGTTCGACGATTTATCAACGTCCGCACAATACCAACCCTTCGTCGTTCGCTGTTTGGTTCGTCGGTGTGTACGCAGCATTAGGAAAATTGTATATAAAAGTGATACCGTGTAAGGCGAAATAAAAGCATATACCTAATACATGTACGATTAATGTGTATCAATTGATGTAATTGTGGCAAATTGCCATACTTTTACCAAACAATAGCAACCCTTTGTCGTTCGCTGCTGTGTGGTTCGTCGGTGTGTGCGCAGCATTAGGAAAATAGTATATAAAAGTGATACCGTGTAAGCCGAAGAAAAAGCATATACATACATACATATACGATTAATGTGTATCAATTGATGTAATTGTGGCAAATTGCCATACTTTTACAACACAATAGCAACCATTCGTCGTTTGCTGTGCAGTTCGTCGGTGTGTATGCGGCATTAGGAAAAATTGTATATAAAAGTGATACCGTGTAAGCCGAAGAAAAAGCATATACATACATACATATACGATTAATGTGTATCAATTGATGTAATTGTGACAAATTGCCATACTTTTAAAAGGGGACTGTGAAGCGTTCCTTCTGGGACTCAATAAAATCGAGGAAACCTTTTCTGGCTTGGACAGACTGATCCAAGCGTCAGACAGCAATCAGCGCGAAGCCAACCTGGAGACGGCTATCGAGGAGCGCATCCTTTCCGCCGTCACCAGTGGCATTTGCGCAAGCACTGCCCATGCTACTCAAGGAAGTAGCCACCGCTTCCGCATCAGCTGTAAAAAAAAGGCAGTGAAAAAATCGAGCTCCTCCGTGACGACCCCCCCTCTGGAGAGCAACACGACCTCGTACGCGGCCATTGCCGCCGCACGACCACCGAATTCGCAAGTGGTCGTGGAGTATGATCCCGAAAAGGACAGACCTCAGAGGAAGCGCAGAAGGCCTTCCTCAACGAATTTGACCCGACCACCGATGGCTTCAAGGTGGTTAGGTGGCAAAAAACAAAAAGGACCCCGGGCATAGTAGTCACGGTACCCGACGACCAGGCCACGGACGTTATTGAGAAAGTCCGTGGCAAGGGCTTTAAAGCCCGCCTGGGAGACAAAAGGCTACCCAGGTTAAGCTTCTCTACGTCCCCCGTTCTCTGGCTGAAAAGCCGGAGGAACTATCAAAAGCGCTCTGTGCGCAAAACCTGGAGACGCTCACCCAGGAGGAGTGGGATAAGATAAAAATAAGCCACAAATTTGGACCTCGGGAGGGGAACTATGTGCACGTAGCACTATTCGTCCCCGCCGCGGCGCGAAAACTCTTATTAGATGCCGGCGTTGCTTACATTGGTTGGAACTCCTGCAAAGTCGGGGACTTTACAGGAGTGACCAAATGTCACAAATGCCTATGTTATGGCCACTCAAAAGCCCACTGCCATGCAAGGGTTCCCACATGCGCTCACTGCGCCAGCATTGGTCACGTGATTGAGGACTGCCAAGCCAGAGCGCAACCGAGGACCAAGAAGTGTCCTGCCTGCGCTACTTTTAAACGCCCAGCCGATCACTATCTGGACGACCAGAATTGCCCCGCACGAGTCAGAGCGGAGCGAAATGTCGTCGATAGGACGGCATACTAAAGGAAAAGCGTTGCAATGCATAACAAAAACATTATTCTACAACGCCCATTACGGATCGGGCAGCTCAACCTCGGAAGGTCTGCTCCGGCCACGCACGAACTTCGGCAGCTAATCCGGGAATTTAAACTGGATTTTCTTTTAATCCAAGAACCTTATGTTTTTGACGCAACAATTCGTGGCTTGGGCAGCGATGTCACAGTCGTGGTTGGTGGACCCAATCCCAAGGCTGCCGTGATCTCTGCGATGCCGGGCGCGCGCGCTGTGGTCTTTCGGGATGTCTCGACGGACCACCTCGTGTGTGCGGACCTTTCATGGGAGGGCGGCTCGATCTGCCTCATCTCACAGTACTGTCAATTTGCAGATTCAATTCATGTGCATATTGGCCAGCTGGAGAGCGCTGGAGCGCGTTGCCGACCGCAGCTTTCAGGATTGGCAGCGACTCTAACGCTCACTCCACACTTTGGGGCCCCGGTCCAACGGACGCCAAGGGGAAGCGGTGGAGGATCTCATTGCGTCGTTTGACTTAAATCTTATCAATGACCCACTCGGTCCGCCAAACTTTGTTGGTTATGGTATGGGCACATCTCACATTGACATCAGCTTGACCTCGCGTAGCCTAGCTCGAGCTGCTGGACAATGGTTAGTACACTCTTCTGCCTCCATTGCCGATCACAACCTAATTACGTTCACCATCGGCGAGGTGGAATCCCCACCCGCTGCCTCCAGTGTGCTTCCTCCGCTATTCAGCACGCGTGACGCGGACTGGCAGAAATACTGTGAGCGACTTGGCCTCCTACTCGAACGCGCACCGATTAAATCAACCACCGATCCCCACACCCAAGCGGAACTTTTACAGGAATACCTAATAGACACGGCTGAGCGATGTATTGGGCACAGGAGGCCTCGCCCTCCACAGAGCTTATGCTCACCATGGTGGAACTCGACACTCTCTGAACTGCAGAGAGCGGTTCGAGGGCGCGACACTCCCTACAACGGGGCGCGAGAGCAAGGGCTCCTAACCCGGAGCTGATCTCAAGCCAACTTTCCTCATTTCGCAAAGTTCGTTCGGAATATTTCAGATCCATTAAGTCCGCAAAGAAGGAAAACTGGCAATCTTTCGTCACTCTTCACTCCAAAGAAGGCCCTTGGGGGACGCCTTATCGAATGGTCCGTAGGGACAGATCGGGTGCCCGTGTGCTCTCAACTCTGAGAGTGCCAGGCGGAAGCACAACTCCTATTACTGCATCACAGATTGCGGCCTCATACATTGACGCGCTTACCTGCACGGATGACGCAACACTGGATACTGTAAGTCACAAACAGATACGCGAGAATATCAGCGTTGGACCACAAACTGGAAAACGGTGCTCCCTTCCGGAGAAGAGAGAGGTGGAAGTTGCGTTTAACAGGTTGAAACCCGGTAAGCCCCCTGGCCTTGACCGTCTTGATAATAACTTACTGAAGCGCTCGTGGCCCATCGCTGAACCCGAGATAATGCATGCTTTTCGCAGCTGTTTTGACCGAGGCGTTTTCCCTAACTGCTGGAAGTCTGGTCTCCTGACTGTTATCCCTAAAGCAGGTACCGATAAATCACCGGATGATCCAAAAGCCTACAGGCCCATTACCCTGCTCCCTGGCCTTGGCAAGGTACTGGAGAGACTAATGGCCAATAGGCTACTCCTGCACATGAGGGAAAACCGCCCTCCATTCCAACCAATACGGCTTCACTATTGGGAAGTCCACTGAGGACCTCCTATCTGCCGTTCTTAATATTGTAAATAGGAGTCAATCGAAATATGTCCTCGCTATTTTGTTGACATCTCCGGGGCATTTGACAGCGCGTGGTGGCCTGGAATCTTAAACGAATTAAAGACGCGAGGGATTCCGGAAAATCTATACGAAATGTTTCGAAGCTACTTCAACAGTCGCACGATCAATGTAGATATAGGACAGCGCCTTGTGAGCAAATCCATGTCTATGGGCTGTCCACAGGGCTCGATTCTGGCCCATTACTCTGGAACGTCCTATTCGACGACATTTTCTCGGTTCCGCTCCCGGAACAGTGCGAACTTTTTTTGCCTACGCTGATGATGCTACTCTCATAATCGAAGCAAACACTCGAGATGCGCTCGAGAGGAAAGCTGACCGCTGTCTAGTATCACTTCTGAACTGGAGCGAGCGGAAGAGGCTCACGTTTGCTGCGCATAAAACAGAAGCCATCCTTCTCAAAGGTGCGCATCCTAACATGCGCAAGCCCAGGATCCTCTTTGACCACGTTAGATTGAAATTTCAAGAATCTGTAAGATTGCTAGGCCTACACGTCGATAGACAGAGAAACTTCACCTGTCACGCCAAGACTGTCACGGAGGCTGCCTCCCGCAACTTTGATTTATCTCCCGCCTTGCGGGATCTGACTGGGGCCTTGGGTGGCCAGCGCGAAGGCTCGCCTACGAAGCTGTATTCGTCAGCAAGGTAGCATACGCCGCTGGTTGCTGGGCCCATAGATGTATCTTCTTTTCAGTCAGCCGACCACTTATCTCTGGTCAGAGAAGGGCACTTCTTCGCCTTACAAAAGCGTACTCGACCACGTCCAATGATGCTTTACACATCATAGCAGGTACTCTTCCATTGACCTTAGAGTCCAAGTCGCGTCTGCTGGGTACTATTTTAAAAGGACCCAACCAATCAAGTTCCCAAAAATAACCTGCGATCCCTCCAACTACAACAAGGAGGCTGACTTCAAAGCAGCGGTACACCGTGCTGCAATCGGTGCATGGGACGACAGGTGGGTGAGCTCCTCCAAAGGAAGATTCACTTCTCTCTTCTTCCCGACAGTCAACCGCAGACTTCTGTTCCAAATGGTTTGAGCCCGATCACTGGGTGTCACAGCTCGTGACCGGGCATGGCTCCTTCAACGCCAAACTTCATAGCTTCACACTAGTTCCCTCGGAAAACTGTGATTGCGGAGGCGAGATACAGGACGCCGACCACATTCTGTGGGTCTGCCCACTGATGTATGACCCACGAGTAACCCTACGTGCAGCACTGAGAGTACCAGTGGGTCCCCTTAGGTATGAGGACCTTGTATCATCCCCCCGCGCCTTCAACGCTTTTCGCCGATTCGCGGCAGCATTTGGTGAACTCGTCTATCCACCTCCTAACGCGCCACTAGCATTACCTCAACAATCTATACCTTCTGCGCTCACAGGGCCCCCTGCAAATTACATATTATCTGCAAATTTAACACACTCCACACATCTAGGACCTTCTGGAAACACTACACCTACCTCACCCTCAACGTGTCCTGCATGCACAACGTCCGCACGGCCTAGGCGCTCTCTACGCCTTCAGTGTGCCTCATATATATAATTACTACCTTCCCTTGCGCCTTAAGCGCCCCCTCGCGCCCTCGGCGCTCCCTGCGTACTCAGCGCCACTACCTGCCGCTAAGCGGCAACATCTCGAGAATCAGTTTCTCCCTCGCCAGCACTGAACTCTGCTGATAAAACCCATTCCGGGAACAGGCTTTCACTGGGGGACGGGTGGCCATTGTGGCACACATCCCCCCCCCATCATGATCACTGGTAAAGAACACATGTTGAATAGCATCGTTCTCTACTATCTTCGCGACTAGAGGCTTCCACTCTCGTGAATTCCACGACAAGAGAGGAATCCTCCCGGGCAGCCCAATCTTAATGTTAACGATAAAATCATCGATAAAATTTAAACTATCACAAGTGACACGCTCTTCTAAGAATACCGTCATGAGTGACCGCGATTTTTCAAAAAATACTTGCACGAAGTCCTCTTATTGGTTTGAGTCAGTCCTTCTGGGCGACTAATACATGAGAGGGGAATGTGGAGGAGGCGCAACCTCCGTGGGACATGGCTGATGATCTCTAAACCCATTCTGTTTGTAATCTTGAACGAAATTACTTCTAGACTTGTCGCTGCCGAAATACGCTGTATTATTAGTGACATTTGCAGCGAACGCAGTGTCGTAATTATTGGGATAAGTCGTATTGTAAACGTATTCGGAAGCATATCCATGTGGAGAATCGAAAACGCTCGTTTGGGAAGGATCGTAAGTTTGGTTCGCACTGTAGGCAGATTTTCCAGCACTTCTGGCAGTTTCGAAAGCACCTTTGAATATTTCATAGTTTTGCCGTGAAAAGTTGGGATTTTGCAGATCTTTATATTGATGTTTGGAGTCGTACACTTCGGGTATTGCAAAAGGATCCTCGTTTACGATTTGATTCTTGTACTCTTTAGGCCTCTCGAACGCATCTTGACATCTGAACTTTTGCAGTTCTATTTCGTTGCACAGAATCCTCGGATTCGCTGTATAACCAGTGCCGGTGGTTGAAGTTATGCTGTTTCCACCGTTGTTGTTGATCGATACTGTAACGTTGCCCACGTTGACCAGTACCCCTTCAGAAGTTTGGCAAAAGTTTGCACCGTTGGGAAATGGACTCTTTTGGTACCCACAGTCTGCAAAATCTTCATTCGAGTACTGATCAAAAGCTCCACACTTTGCACCCGGCAGTAAAAACATTTCTCTGAAGGTATCTTTAGTCATTTTCTCTCCTGTCAGTGAATAGTTTTGTAGTTTTTCATAGTTTAGTGCAAATCCTTGTCCCGGTGCAAGTTCTGTGTCAATGTTTTCCAACGAGTCTAAAGTTTGACTCAGTGCAAATATGTAGTTGTGAGCGAAACGTAGCGTTTCTATTTTGGTCAATTTGTTATCTTCTGGAAACGTTGGTAGCACTTTTCTCAACTTGTCCAAAGCTTCGTTCAACATGTGCATCCTATTGCGTTCCCTATCGTTGGCTTTCATTCTTCGCGTTCGTTTGATTCTCAGCACTTGTGTGGGACTTCTGGATCTGGTCACTCTGTTCTTACCGTGTGCATATTTCCTTTTTGGCCTATTCGGATCTTTGTCTTTGGCTTTAGCGTTCTTTTTTGGGGTTGAAGTTTTGCCTTTAGTGTTCAATTCCGTTATGAAGCTCAGCGGAATGTCTACAGGAGTTGGATACTCTTTGTTTTTGGTAGGTGTTTGCGTTAGAGATATTCCATAGTCGGAACAATCGAGAGTTTTGTTAACTTTTGGCGACTTTGAATATGTTAAATCTTGATAGCTCCTCTCTAGGCCGGAGTCTGAAGAGCAGATGCTGTCTAGCGTGTAGTCCTCCAGGCTGCTGTAGCACGACATGGTTACCTGAAACGCAAAATACTGCTTGTAAATCAAAGTTTAAATGCTCCAGGTGATACATGCATATAATAGTCATCATCACGCTATTTTTCCCGTTGAGCAAACATAAAAAAAAAGCGAGGGGGTGTGTTTTAAGTAATTAACTTTTTGAACAGGTGTCTTACTCTACATATATACAGGGCACGTGCTCGTGTTCGCTGTACCGTGACCGAACACGAGCACGTCACACCAAATCAAAATCGTATTTGAAATCAGTATTCATTTCCCCCTGTTTTCGCTCATTTGGATTGAATTGTATAGTTTGTTTGTTTTAAAGTAAAAATGCACTCGGAAAATTTTACGTTTTGATGGTTCAATTAAAGGTCGATTTGAATTTTTTTAGTTAATAATGAAAATGAGTAACTTGTAGATTTTTATTTGTTTTAAAAGTGATTGGATTGGATTGGATTGGATTCACACTTTTAGTTAAAATCAAAATGGAGACCGCATACTTCATCAGAGCAACGACTTATACTAACAATTGATATGATTGATTACTAAAGAGTAATTTATACACCCATTAGGTATAGTAGTAATAAATATAATTTTATTTTTATTCAATACGATAGGAAATGGTGTAAATATGAACATTTTTTTTAAACGTATTAACTCAAAAAAATGTATGCGCGTTCTTAAAAATTCAAATTGAATTCAATTGTTTAAATCATGTTTTAGTAAATTTATTGTGAGAGGAATGAATGTATGTGAATATAATTTAAGGAATAAAAATAATTTAATTATAAAAAATGTTAAAACAAATAGAAATAGGAGAAGCATCTTGTACAGAGGTGTTTTGGAGTATAACAGACTGCCGGATGGAATTACATAGAAGTTCCAAAACTATTGAAAAATTCCTGGCAGTCTTAAAAAAACATCTCTGTACAGATGCTTAATTAAGGATTATAATTAATTAGCTTAAGCTACTATGTATATTATATAAATAAACAATAAATAAATTTTGAATTGATAAATATTGATTAGATTTTATATTGATTGTAGTTTACCAGTTTAAATAATTCAATATAATCTGTATATCAAACTAAACTTAAAATTTTTAATATTGTTAAGTATTAACTGTACTATTAAAATAAAATAAAATATAATCCAAATGTTACTAACCTTATAAAGAGATGCCTCATGGAAATGTAGCCGCAATTCCTTGCGATATAATCACAACCACTTTGACCATATTTGTTAAACCACAATATTTAATATGGAAAGAAGTTAAAATTACAACTGATACGAGGAGAATAACTCGTAATAGGAGTCCACACACCCCTATGGTAAAACTTGGACTGACTCCTCTCCCATATTTCACCCCATTTATCAATCGTACGTCACGCGACTTTTGAAACTGGGTGAGTTTTACAAACACTAATGCACATATGTATGTACATACATAATATACTATGTATGTATAATACTCCTATGTATACAAAAAAATTATAATAAAATCTTAAACGAAGGTTTTGTACCTATTTTTTATATCTATTTGTATTATACATACATATGAGTCGTTTTTTTGAAAGTGGAATATGTTGAATTTCTAAAAAAAAATCAAATTAAGCTGCTTAAGGTCATCTAGTTACCCAATACTATCTATAGCAGTGGTCGGGAACCTTTTTCGCGGTAAAAGCCAAATTAAGAAAAATATATTTTACAGATTACATATCACATATTATTTATTAAATTATACATATGTATATTGAAAATTTAATTAAATGTTGCTCATTTATCAAATGGATAGCTGTAAGAAATATCTTCATGATATTTCTTAATGTCCGAAAGTTTATTACTACAAAGTATTATCAAATTTAGTTTGAAAAACGATCATAGCCATGAAGTTATGGAAATAGGATTCATTTTAATTTTGTGTAAATTATATGTCAGCGTTCTGTGTTTCATGCAAAAGCGAGAGCCGCAGGTTTTTATACAAAGAGCCGCACGTGGCTCCGGAGCCGCTGGTTCTCAGCCGCTGATCTATAGAATTGCCGAAATTCGTATCTGTAAAAAATCTCAAAAATAAAGCAAGAGGAATTTCGGCGTAAAATGGAATGGCGTATTGAAATAGAATGGAGTATTTTAATGGAATGGAGTATTGTAATGCAATGGAGTATTGTAATGGAATGGAGTAATGGACATTAAGAAATATCATGAAGATATTTCTTAATGTCCGAAAGTTTATTACTACAAAGTATTATCAAATTTAGTTTGAAAAACGATCATAGCCATGAAGTTATAGAAATAGGATTAATTTTGATTTTGTGTCAATTGTATGTCAGCGTTCTTTGTTTCATGCAAAAGCGAGAGCCGCAGGTTTTCATGTGGCTCCGGAGCCGCTGGTTCCCGACCACTGATCTATAGAATTGCCGAAATTCGCATCTGCAAAAAATCTCAAGAATAAATCAAGAAGAATTTTGGCGTAAAATGGAATGGAGTATTTTAATAGAATGGAGTAATGGAGTGTTCCATACACATGTACTTTGTACATACATATGTAAAATCGAAGTGTTATAAAAATATACACATTAAAAAAAATGGTTTAAAAGAAGTTTTGGCGTTGCGGGGGAGCAAGTTTAAGTCCAAAAGTCAAATTAACTCGAAATTATAAAAAAAAAAGTTATAAGAAGTGAACATAGCCCATTTCTTCATACTAAGCGCAAAACTATTCCATTAAAAATTGATAAATTAATGTGGACTTCATAGTATAAAAAAATAGATTCCTTTAGGTTTAATATATTTTACACACTGATTTAAATCCCTACGAATAAAAGTATCAAATTTATCCAGATTTTTCAGTACACAGAAATGAAAACGTTGTATTTTCACACAACGACAATAAGTCAACATTGTCCATTGTCATTTCAAACGATTCATACATCTGTGTATATATATATTTTTTTTTATTGGAATTATATCCAATTTAGCAGTTGGTTTATCGACCCTTTCGTCGAAACATTTCTGCACTATTGAAGGATTCGACACGCGTCGTTTTGGAATCGAATTGTAAAAAAAAAAGGAGAGCCAACCCGTAGTTATTTGGCACGTTTGCGAAAAGGGTTAGGTGTATACATATATATATTTATTGGCAGGTCGGCCGTGAAAAAACGATCGGTTGTTTTCTTTGTGCGAATCAATTCAATTCGGAAAATTTTTCGCAGAGAATTCGACTCGCTTTCGAACGTGACGCAATTCTCAGAGCACGTATATAATGTAAACCAATAAATTATATCGATTCTATGTATGTACATGTGTTATACTTATTTGTAACGGAAGTAATTTTTTTTTGGGTGTGTAAGTTGATCAAGCGTAAGTTGAATATCAGTGGAAAACATTGTATGATTCATCGTTTGCCTTTGAGCTTTGAATTCGTTTTGAAAGTGGAATAAGTCCTTTTTTTTATTGACTTCTGTGGTTTAAACATGTTTAAAGCTTGCATGCTTGCATGGAAAATTAACACTTTTGTATACATTATTTAAAGTTTTGTGTAATGTTCTTAGCTGGTGTTCCTTAGAGGTCCATTGAGAGGTTTGTGACTTTTGTGAGGGTTGAAACTGAATTCAAAAATATCATCCTTCACCATCCACTGCTGGATAAAGGCCTCTCCAATCTTCTTATATTCCTGTCTGTCTTGAGCAATCTGCATCCAGTTGACTCCACACATTCTTCTCAATTCATCATTTATTGTGTGTACTGGATCTTGCGTAACATTCTTGAATTTAACATCCACGTTTCACATCCATATGTCATAACTGACAGGGCGCATTGGTCGTATGCCTTCTTTCTTAAGCATAGCGGAATGTTGAATTTAAAAACAATGTTCATTCTTCCAAAAGCACTCCATCCTAGTTTCATTCTTCATTTTATTTCTTCTTCTTTACCAACCAGTCATATTCACCATTTGTCCTAGGTATAAATTACTATCAACTAACTCTACAATATGATTATCTACAGTGACTACATTTTGCGTACAAATTGTATATTTACATATACATACACTAGTGTGAGCCCGTTGAATATCGACGGATGTTTGTGTGGGTGAGTATACATACATATGTGTATTTAATAGTTTTTATAGTTGTTGCATAGATGGCGCGTTATAATACAACAACGTAACAATTTAGCAAAGTCGCGAGCCTATTGACAATTAACATTGTCAAATCGTAGCAGGCTCGTCATCGCCCCCGTTGGATGATAGTGTTAGCACGACCTCATTCCAATATATATATATAATATTAAAACAATAATACTTTATCCATACTACGTATGTATATGAATAAAGTAAAATAAAAAGTCACGGATAATGAGCAGTGGACATCTTTAGTTAAAGGGTACGTGTGTTTCTTGTGTACTTTTCAACAAAGCAGACATTTCAAATTACATAAGTAGACAGCAGTATGTACATACATACATACATACATACATACATTCCAATCCCTAGTCCTACCCACACTCTTCCTAAATCTTTTCCAAATCTCCCTCTCCCTTCACACTACTTTCTTTATGTTTCTAACATTTATTATCTTTCTATTGCTTTATTTATTTTATATCTAATTTCACTTATAGAAACTATATCTATTATCTTCATCGATCTTGACTTCTTTTGTACTAGCGTTGTGTCGGCCAGAGGTCATCGTTTTTCTTCTGCCCCATAGTAGTTTTTTGTGACAATTATGGGTTGGTTGCATTAAACTGGCTCTGTTACTTTATTATATGTACATACTATATACTGTTGTGCTTTATTAGCTACTGTTACTTTATTTTACTTTACTATATTACCTTTGTACTTTACTAGCTGTTGTTACTCTATTCTATTATTCTATACTATATGCTTTGTTACTATACTATTGTTACTTTACTTTGATTTACTGTTGTACTATATTGGCTGTTTGTTGTTTTGTGTTCGTTTACTCTGTTTTTTGACTTTGATTTTTTCTTTCTTACATTGTTACTATTTGTGGAGAACTGTTATTGGCTTTCTGTGTTTATATAAGTTTATTTCTTTGTAACATAGCTGTTGGTCTTCCTAAAATAAATAAAATAAAATAAAAATACATACATATACAAAGTATTAATTAGTAGTCCACTTACAAATATTGACATTAAATTTAACATAAAATCAATGAACGACATTTCCATAATCAATTTCTTCAACACACACACACACACACACACACACTTATTTTCCTCCCTCTCCCCTTCGACACTTCAACCCCTCCACCGAAAGGGGTTATGAATGAATAATACCCAACTGACTGTACCTGTTTATGTGCATGGTGAAAAAAAAAATCTCTCGAAAATTTATTACCACCATAGAATAGAGGGGGTGCGTGGAAATAAAATAAAACACCCCCTTAGAACTAGGGGGACCCACCAGCCCCCTCAACCCCCCCCCCCAACCCCATTGTTGGCGTTTTAATCCGACAAACAGGCCCATTGAAAACTTTAAAGGTGATCGAAAAAAAAAATTACATCCAACAAGGAATAATGGTTAGAATCATTTTTTATACATTTACCATGGTCAAAATGTAACGATTTCTAGTGAAAGGGTTAGCCCGAACGAACTCATGCATACGATACTGAACCTTATGTCGTACGGCACGAACGTCTATTTTCCCCAGTGTCGGGTTTTTTTTTTCACGTGATTGATGGACGGCTACAATGAAAAGCGTTTTTAGAGTTTTCGGTTTGAATTTTTTAATAATGGCGAAATCCGTCTATTACATTTCACGGGCTTTTGTGTTTGTTTGAGTCTTGACGGAATCGTACCCCTTTGTGGCGCATAAAGGGTTAAACCCGTGTTGTTTTTTAATGTTTAAAAGATTATCTTACGCTCGCCTACACTGCATAACGATGGCTTAATAGTTTATTTTTATTTTATTTTTTATTTCAAAATACTCATACGCTCGTATTAAATCATCATGTGAGACGATTTCAATTTTTGTAATATGTTATCATCATTTTCAGCCGTTCACCATCCACTGCTGGATGAAGGCCTCTTCAATCCTCTTCCATTCCTGTCTGTGTTGAGCAATCTGCGTCCACTTGACTCCACACATTCTTCTCAATTCATCAGCCGTCCATTCCTCTCGCTATGTGTCCATTTCAACTATATCTGCTACTTTAGTCATACTTCTTACCCATGTATTCCTCTTATTTTGTTTATACCAAGAATACATCTTTCCATGCTTCTCTGTATGCACTGTATCTTGCGTAGCATTATTGAATTTAGCGTCCAAGTTTCACATCCATGCGTCATAACTGGCAGTACGCATTGGTCGTATGCCTTCTTTTTTAAGCATACATAGCTTGTAATATGTATAAGGTGAGCATAAATGTTGTTTAAACTAAATTGAATCATCAACTCAGTTGAAAATAAGTTCACATTTATCAATAATTGTCTTTTAACAATTACTCGATTAACAAAAATTGAACCGTGCAAAGCGGGACTAATATTGAGTTTTGTTTGAAAAATCGTAATACAATTTTGCAGAGCTACTTCCCATGATCTTGCATTTGCTGTAAGTTACTTAGGAAATGTTTTTTGTAGGTAAAGTTTTGATCCAGACTAATTACAGTTGACAAATATTAAAAAGTATTTTCAAGTGATAACCTTCAATTATGTACATGTGTACATACATACATACAATGTACATTCTCCAATTTAGACCAAAATGTACCAAAAAGCCTAATGGATTGTAAATGGCCGGCAAAAAACATATACATACATACATATGTAAATATGAAGTTTCAGTGTAATAGGATAAACGGTTTTTGGGCTATTAGCGATTCTACACACAGGTACACAGACTTACAGACACACAGACATTTTCCAGAAATCGTGAAAACGTGATCAAGGGATGATACCTGATACAAATCAGCCAAAATCTCAAGGTTGAATTTTTGCACGATCACAATACTTTATCCGATTAGAATATATTTATGTAGTAAAAAAAAAAACATTTGAATCGACTGTACCGAAAGTATTTTTTTGACTGTGTACAATATGAAATAGTATTTTTGAATGTACATACATATGGCGATAGCTCAGTGGTTAGGCCAGGCGATAGCTCAGTGGTTAGGGTTAGAGTGTTGTGAGTGAAAGTTTATGGCTCGATTCCTATGTATTGAAAGGTTATCTCAAAGGAACCTTAAATATTGTAATTATCAAGATCTAGACCAGTGGTCGGGAACCTTTTTCAAGCTAAGAGCCAAATTAGGGAAAATCTTAGGGAGCCGCAACTTATTATGTTCAAATTATTGTTTATTCAAAATTAAATTAAATGTCACTCATTAATCATTAATGAAATGTAAGAAATAAGTTTTATTCGTGATATTTTTTAACGTTCTACAGTTTATTACTAAAAAGTATTACAATGTTTAATCTGAAAAACGATCTTAAAGCTTTTTATAGGCATTAAGTTATGGAAATAGGATTAATTTGGATGACAGCAAGAGCCGCATGCTGCTCCGGAGCCGCTGGTTCCCGACCACCGATCTAGACACTACTAAATCTAGGTTGGCTAGATCCAATAGAATTTTCTATTTACCAAATCATTGTCTATTCCCAATCTCTCTTCCTCCCCTACGGAAAGAAACGGTTTCACCACTTGAGAGTTTCTTTCCCATGTTACTGTATAATTGTACTGTACATATAATGCTTGATATTAAGTACGCCACCTTCAGAAGAAGTATTTGTGAATAAAAATCAATGTATGTTTATTGTACGTAAATTCTGGTAGCGAATTGATAAAGTCACCGTTATTAATATTGTCGGCTCGTGTCGTTACAATATTATTATCGTAATGAACTGATGAATATATATTGCATATGGGAATCACACTAGAACATAACACGTGTTAATCTCCCTCAGTGTTGAAATTAACACCGTATCAATTCCAGAGGGAACCTGCGTGATTGTGAATTGTGCAAATTGATGGCAGCCGAAAGGTTAACGATACAAACGAAACACAGGTCGAACGAAAATTCAACTCGCAATAAAAAAAATAATAAATTAAACATTACACACGTACAATTTGGCGCCACTTTTAATTGATAAACTTATGCCATATTGTATCGTCTGAATTTTTACAATGAATCATTAATGATACAATAACTTTAATTTAAATAAAAATTGTTTTAATGTAATCAAAATTGATATTAAGTCAACACATTAACGTTTTTGCGTGTACGAGTGATACTATGAAACTTTTCGTCGTCATCATAGTGTATAATGTGTAATTGATTTATGTAGTTGTTATAAATATGTAATAGATGTAAGTTAAATTAGCTAATTATGTAGCTATTATTATATAAAATAAATAAATAAATCTGTTTAATAAATCGGAAAATTATGATACTTACCTAATTGTAATACATTTTTGAGTCACAAAAGACTTTCATTGTTATTCGTATTAACAAACAAGTCAAAATATTTAAATGCAAGGCTTTACAAGTGTTTCAAAATAATGCTGAAAAGTCCAATCTCTGCATGTTAAAAGCTATGGTATAAAATTGTACTCGAATGCGTTCAAATTGAATTTAAGTAATGTTGTATAATGACTAGAACACTTTCCAATGGTATATTTGACAAAATAGGAAAATTGTATCATCAAGCTTAATGACCATTGATGACCATGACCATCACTCTGTAGGAAAACAAGCTTGTATGCAACTTGTATCGAAATATTATAATCCAATACCTTTGTATTTATAAGTTTGAAGGTTCTCACTAACCTGAGCGGATTCGCTGCGTCATCGTCGTTGATTCGCACCAGTGCGAATTATATCGTTGCGAATGGGACGACGTTAAGCGTCAAGTTATCCGCTCGTGTTAGCGACCGCCTCGAAGCTCGTACTTGGAGCTTTTCAGCTCGTGCATTTTCCGCGCGCGCTCGCGAATTTTCCGACCGGTGCGTAACTTACGACACGTCCTGCTCTTAGGCACGCGCTCGCACGTGCCCGATTGCACGCGCGCAAACACAGGTAGCACGTGTGTGCACATTTAATAATACACATTTTCACCTGATATATGTATTATAGGACACATTTTTTTTTTGTTCACATTCAATATGCGACCCCGCAAATGGCGCGTGTGTCTGGGGGCGTATTTGCACAATTGTTTTGCGCGCTGCATAAATTGCCGCGCGACGCTTTATTATTTTTTTTCAAACGCCACTTTTTATTACGACATTGTATTTAGTCGACGTTTTGTATTTACATTACACTTGTCGTGCCTCGAGTGGCCACTGATAACGACCAACGCCCTGGCCAACAAGTGCCGATTGGTTTTTTTTTTTATTATTTCGTACGAATTTGCACTCGAATATACGACGCTAATAATGAAATCGATAAGTGGAAAACGGTGTCGAAACGCACCGTGCGATGTGAGCTTGCGGCGCGTCTGTCGCTTTCGACGCTCGCGCCGGTTTGAGAAGCTGTGGCATCGTCGGAAAATCGCGCGTGACGCTCGAGACGTATCTCGTTGTGTTTAGTCGCGTTGCAAATGGCCGACCGTTAAACATTCCCGTTTTGCAGCTGAATAACAATTCTAAAGTGACGCATCGTACGAAAGTTTAAACGTCTTGACCCTCGACCGATGAAAATTGGTCAAAAGTTCGGGTCAAAGTTTACGTCTGATCAAACGTGAGATAATTCCGTGCTCAGTTTTGATATGCGTCATTGAGTGAGTCGTGTTTAAATGTGTATGTTTTGCCTGTTGGTTGAAATTATTTGTTAAATTTTCATGTTTATATGTACTAGAGATTTTTATTTATTTTATTTATTTGAATAAAGTAGCTTAAACAGCTAATTACAAAAAAAAAGTATCTTAAAGCTAAAATTACAAAATAAACTTATCTATCTATTGGTACCTGTACAGAGGTGCCGTTTTAAGGCTGCCAGGAATTTTTCAACTTGATTTATTTGTCTCAGACTATCTGGCAGTCCATTATATTCAACCACACCCCTGTACAAGATACTTCTCCTAGATCTACTTAATTTTAAATTCTTAACTATTAACTTATTCTTACCCCTAGTATTGTAACTATGTATATTATATCCCCTATGAAATAGTTATCAAAATACTTTGGTAACAGACTCACACTTTTAACGTTTCACTTACATTCATCCAATTCAATTCTTTCAACATATTTCTTACACTAGTTAATCTATTAACATTCAAAATACTTCGCATAGCTCTATTTTGCAATTTTTGCATTATATCTTTAATTGAGTTATTTACTACATTTAAAAAAGAGCCACAATACATAAAATGAGGACGAACTCTGGCATTATATACTAATATCTTTGTATTTTTTTTGATAGTATTTTTCTTAATTTATATAATAATCCTACTTTTTTTTATAATCATATCCCCGTGTAATTTAAAATCCAACTTATGATCAAGTATTACTCCTAAATATTTAAAACTATTAACTATTTCTAATCTTCTATCATTTATATTTATATTCAAATTAGCACTGTTAAATTTTTTATAATTAATTAGCATTGCTTTAGTTTTATCAATATTTAATTTTAATTTATTACTATATAACCAACTTTGTAAACAGTTTAATATTTCTATAATTACTTCTATATTTTTATCTACTACATAAATTAATGTGTCGTCTGCGAGTAGATGAATTTTGCACTTATTAACTACCTTAACAATATCATGTATGTACAAAATAAAGAGTAACGAGTAAAGAGTAAAGATTGGAAAGCTTTTTTTAAGTTCGCGTGCGACAAACATGAACATGTTTACATCTGTTACAGCGATAGCATATTTCCAGTGAAAATATATTTTTTCACTGGTATAAATATATTTTTACCAATTCAGGCAGTGAAAACGTATAATATTACTATGTATCGTTGTATTATGTATTAAAATATATCATTGCGACTTTAAATATAAGTAAATTGTTCAAATATTCTCAATTGTTATAAAATCAACAAAGACTCATTGAAACCTTAATTAATTGTAAGCGTGTGAAATGTACTCACAATTTTTTGTAACGTTTCACTCGCATTATCTTGTAAGGGTAGCAACACGTGCTCCTTTCTTCTTAAACCGACCATTATAAGTCAACTGTTATAAACTCGACAAAGACTCATCGAAAACTACATATAATTGGTACTAACTAGTAAAAGCTTACGCCCATAGATGTAGAATAACATAGATTGGCTTTAGCGCCAAAAAAATGACATACAAAAAGGGCATGCAAAAATGCATGCCTCGCATGCATTTTGCTTGACTTTTTTTTTGTTGGACTTCTTTTTTGTGAGAATTCCCCGCACTTTAGACCCCCCGCAACCCCCCGTTACTTCTGACGCTTTGTCCAGGCAAATTTGTTTGTAATGACATATCTATGCCTACGCCTGAACACGGTACGATAAGAAGAAGAAGAGACAAAATAATTAGGATTGAGTATTTCAGCAGATTATATGATACGATTGGTCATTTCACAACTGTCAAATTTATGTAGTTTCAATGACAGTTCGGAAACGAATATAATTTCATCAGTGAGTATCTGTTAAAATATATTTTCAATAGTAGAAATATATATCTTGCTTGGATATGATTTCACCGAAACGCCATGTGAAAATAAATTTTCACTTGAAATATGCTATCGCTGTAACATATCCATTTAATGGCGTGTGAAAATAAAAATAGTCGCAGAAGAATTAATATTTTGTTTGTAGAGCGTTGGTCTATTGAGTGAAAGTCTTGAATTCGTTTCCGTATGTCGAAATCTTTTTTCGACAGTTTTCGTCCTTAAATATCGCTATTGGCAAGATTTGAATGTTGTTAATTCCAAATCGGCCGTTTCCAGTTAGAATTTCCCAATTTATTTAACTTAAATGTGAGACGAAAAATTACTTATTACCAACATTATCTGTTCCTTCTTTCCATTCTTGGGCTCCAGAAGGAAATGGTTTCATCATTGGAGTGTATCTTTCCCTAGTTACTTAACTATGTATTCCGTGTCAAATAGTGAAAAGGCAACGCTTGATATCAAGTACCATTCAGAATATTGTAGAAATGGTATAAACTGCACTAGTAATACTAATGGTATTTCATACTTTCAAGACAATGCGAACGTAGTGTAATAAAATTCAACACAAATTAGATTTATTTTTTAATAAATTATTATCAAAAAAATTATTCATCAATTTACAATACAATACATAAATAGTCTAAAGTTAAAAATGCATACTTTTGTCGTTTAAAAATCGAAACAACTTACAACTACTGTACAATACTTTTGTTTTACTATTATATACACTTAATTCATTCACGTTGAATAATATGGTTCTGAATATAAACGAGGATGACCTACAGAACTTGCAGGTGGTGGAGCAGCTCTCGACAACAAAAGTCTTCTCGATTTCCGCTTATAGCTGAAAATAGAGCCACGAAATTAAATAAAAGTCAAAATTTTATCTGAACTAATGAATATGGAGATCGTAGGGTTACCTTTGATGCAAACAGCACACGGAACAAGTCGAAATTAACGCTGCAAACACTAACAAAACTGCTAGTGCCAATAGCCATAGATGTGGACGAGCTATGGCTCTAGCTAATGGTACAGCTGGTGGAGCACAAGCTTGAATTTCAGCCAGTAAATATCTAGCATATATTTCTGAAGCTTCATCCTTTATTTTAGACATAGCAGCATTCATGTCTGTTGGGTTTAAGGCTGAATGATCTTTGCTCAATTGGAAGCACGAGCTGTTTAGAAAAAGTAATTGGGTTAACTCAAGTTGTTATTTTGTTATGTACTGGTTGTATTGTTATTTTTAAAAAATCAGTTTAAATGCTTGTATTTTTAATTGCCGTAGCTTTATTAGGTTTGGAGATATATATTTTGAAAAAATTGTGTATATTTATTACCTGGTCGAGCTGAAATCTAGTGTGTTGTCCTGTTCTAGTACTTGCGCGTCGAACATGTGAAGGGAGAGTCCTGCAGGATTCAACAGGGGTTGTAGTTCTGATGAAAAGTGAGGAAGATTTCTGATTACGTCAGATGGTGGAGCTCTAAAGACGAATTGCAATAGATCTCTATCTCTCACGATGAACAGCTGAAATTATTTTTAGTTTAAATAAATCACAAAGGTTTATAAAAATACTGTATGAAAGTTTAAGTGTTTCATTAAAAATTTGATAATTTTCTCATGAAAAGTTAGAGAATCATCGCTGTTAAAAATTCCCCTGAGAACTTGTATGAAAATTTATTACTTACTATTATATGTATAATGTTTTTACATTTAAATAAAACTTATTATGAATGTGAAAAAGATGGAATGTTATAGTTTATAAATATTATACAGAAGCGATCAGTAAAAATAGCATCACTTTCACATTGGTTTTTTTTTAATTTTTTAACAATGGTAGTTTATGGTGGCATATTAAATAGTATTTATTAATTTAATAAAAAAAAAAAAAGAAAAGGTTGCCACACAGACTATTTCCAAAAACGACTAAAACTCATTCATGGAATACATAGAGTTGATATATGTAGTTTAGTCAAAATTTCAAAATTTTCACAAGACAACGATATAATTTTTCTGCACTTGGCACGTACATATAGCGATAAAGTGAAAATATAGAAATCGTCACAAATAATAAATTGTTAAAAAATCTAAAGATATAAAAAAAAGTGATGCAATACTTACGTGCACGTATACGTCTGAAAATCTACCAGTGGCATTACTGTTGCTAGCACGTATAGTCAACCTGTCAAAAAGTCAAACCAACAGTTAACATAACCATTTTATACCTTGGACAATTGGTGAATATGACCGGATGTAAAGAAGAAGAAATAAAACGAGGAATGAAACTAGGATGGAGTGTTTTTGGAAGTATGAACATAGTTTTTACATCCAACATTCCGCTATGCTTAAAAAAGAAGGCATACGACCAATGCGTACTGCCAGTTATGACGTATGGATGTGAAACGTGTTTGCTGAATTCAAGAATGTTATGCAAGATCCAGTGCACGCAGAGAAGCATGGAAAGATGTATGCTAGGTATAACGAGAAGATATCGTACGAGGAATACATGTGTTAGAAGCATGACCAAAGTTGCAGACATAGTGGAAGGTGTGAAAAAGTTCAAGTGGACACAGAATGGATGGCAGATGGACGCGAGAAATACTGGAATGGTATCGGAGAGGATGTGAAAGAAAGCAAGGTAGACCGAGTGGAAGATGGTTTGATGAATTGAGAATAATGTGTGGAGTCAAGTGGACGCAGATTGCTCAAGACAGACAGGAATGGCCTTCATCCAGCAGGGGATGGTGATCGGCTGAAAATGATGAACCATTTTATAACGTGTGAAAAAGTTGAAAGTTGAAGTAGAATTGGGCTGGAGACATAACGAGTGAGATCCAGTGCACACAGAGAAGCATGGAGAGATGTATGCTTGGTATAACAAGAAGAGATCGTAAGAGGAATACATGGGTAAGAAGTATGATAGCAGAACGTGCGAAAAACGTGTCTGGGACACATAGCGAGAAGAATGGATGGCAGATGGACGCGATAAATACTGGAATGGTATCTGAGAGGATGTAAAAGAAAGCAAGGTAGACCGAGTGGAAGACGGGTTGATGAATTGAGAAGAATGGTGCGGAGTCAAGTGGATGCAGACTGCTCAAGGAATGGAAGAGGATTGCAGAGGCCTTAACCCAGCAGTGGATGGTGAACGACTGAAAATGACGATGATGATGAACCATTTTATGGCACTTACGTGAAATGTCCATCTACAAAGTGCACCAAGCTCTTGAGCGAGGTAATTTGACCGCTATCTTTATCAATGGCGAATATAGCGCTATTGTTAGAAGTGGTAATGGTCGTCAATGGAGATGCGAAATCGACACTCTCGATGTAGTATTGTGGTGCTGGTGCACTCGCGTCTAGGTCACGTGCATGCACTTGCAATAATGCAGTTCCGGCACGTGCATTGAGCCTCACTCCGAGGGTAACATTGCCGCCATCAAACTCTGGCAAATGATCGTCAATGTCCAACACCTTCACTAGGAGTTGAGCCTCGGCTGGATTCTGCAAAAGATGATGATTTATTCAGAACGTTCCGTAGGTGAATGAGGCATTTAGTGCTGCTGCTGCTTACACACCGACGAACCGAACAGCGAACGACGAAGGGCGAAGGCGAATTGTTATTGTGTGGACCGCTCCACACAATACCGTGCGATGATTTGTGAACGTCCACACAATGGCAACCCTTCGTCGTTCGCTGTTCGGTTCGTCGGTGTGTACGCAGCATATAAAATTTTTTCTAGATCATATTCGTGCCAAATGGTCAAAAATCTATGAGAAAAGTTACATTTCAGTGTAAAACCAATGCTTCAGATATGTGTCAATCAGCATTGTACTGTATTTTTTAAAATACGTACATACATATATGTATGCTGTTAAAGTGAATAAATCAAACAACAAAAATTCCGAACAATATTTGACGTGTCTCTTATGGGTAACTAGTGGAGTAAAATAGCTTTCGGATCTTTGGGGCTATTTAGGACTTTTAAGGCCCTCACAAACCCGAGCGGATTCGCTGCGTCAAACTGACGCCCCATATCATTGTCTCGTTGTGAGGTCCTTTAATATGAATGAACTTTGTCGTCAATATAAAGCCGCGTACTCATTATCGAACATGAGCGTGTAATACAACGCTCGCTAGTGAGGACGCCACGTACACACTTGCTATGCAACCAACTGCGAACGAGTGCGTGCGTTGATCGCCACGAACGTTGCAGAGCGCGCGCAAAGTATGCTCGCGAACGCGTACACATTTACAAAATGTGTTGCATTACAGTTTCCACGCTCGTGTTCGCTAATGAGTACGCGGCTTTAGACGCCAACTTCTCATCGTACTTACCAATCTATTATAAGGTTTATTTTCCAATTGACTGGGACGCGAATCTCTCCTGAAGCATTTCACAGTGAGTAAATAGTGCGAGGACACTTCTCTGTCCAAACGATCTTCCAATGTAACCTTCGCTTTGTTATCGTCGGTTCTTTTGATACTGAAGAGTCCTAGCTCGTTTCCAGCTGAAAACAATACAATAACATTGTATGTAAACCATATTTAACATTTAAAATGAAACAATTGCTGTAAATCTTACATATGAAAGCGTAATCGATCGCTCCATTCTCTCCAATATCTTCATCTAATGCTGCAATCTCTCCGATTACAGTTCCCAACGGTTGTTCTTCTTCAGTATTAAACACTGTTGGAGGATCATCCTTTAATGGGAATAATCAGAATTAAACATTTGCATAAATTTATCCGTAATACAGATGGCGATGCATTCTTCATTCGGTTATAAAACGCTCTACTGGCTGAAGAGTAAGAGTTGAAGGATGTATTTAAACGAGAATTAAAAGAGGATATGAAGCAGTTTTAATTTTATCAATCAGTTCTTTCCCCTAGGCATATACAGAATGATTTTTGGACTGAAGGAAACTACCCACTGATGCATAAAACTAGTGATTTTCATTTGCATCATGTTTTCCAACTCTCAATGATGATTGAAAAAAGCTGATCAATACAATTAAAACTGCACCATAACGTCTTTTGATTGTTGTATAAATACATCACCTCATTCCCATCATCCAAGAGAGCATTTTGTAACTAAATGAATATTGTGTCGCCATCCTCTATTTTGAATCAAACTAACCAATGCTCGAATAAATCTAGGTTTATGATCATCTATGTCGGTAATGTTGATTTGCAATACTCTTGTTACTGTCTGTGGTGGATCACCTCTATCGGAAACTACCAATATTAATTCGTAACTAGATTTCTTTTCCCTGTCCAAAGGTTTTCTCGTTGTAATTAAACCAGAATTTATATCTAAACACAGTAAAACATAGCTATGAGTGAACAATTCTATGGTATGAACCAAATTTGCATTGAGATTTACCGATTTTGAAGACTAAAGAATCAGGACCAGCGTCTTGAATTCGATAGTGTAGTCTTCCCGAGGGTAAGGAAGGATCATCAGGATCACTGGCGACAACTTGAAATACAGATGAATCAACTGTTGCATTCTGGAATAAAAAAAGTATTTTTTTTAAACTGTCTACGATCTTGTGTATTTTTTATTTATTTGAATATTAGCTCACTTCACTGATTGTAGCCACTTGATCCAAAGTTGGTTTGATGAAAAGTGGTACACCATCATTTGCGCTGACGTCTCCTATGTACAATGACAGTTCTGTATCTCCGTGAAGTCCTCCACCATCAGTGCCCCTAAGTCTAATCAAATAAGGATCTGCTCTCCCTTTTCCGGCTAAGGTCTTTTTTGTTTTGATTTCACCCGTCAGTGGATTGATTTGGAATAGACCTAAACATCATAACAATTGCTTTCAATAAAATTACTTCTGAATCATCATCATCATCATACTTTTCAGCCGTTTACCAACCAATGCTGGATGAAGGCTTCTCCAATCCTCTTCCATTCCCGTCTGTCTTGAGCAATCTGCATCCACTTGACTCCACACATTCTTCTCAATTCATCAGCTCATCTTCCACTCGGTCTACCTTGCTTTCTTTCACATCCTTTCGGATCGGATCTGCCATCCATTCTTCTCGCTTTGTCACACGTACTGCTATATCTACCACTTTGGTCATACTTCTTATCCATGTATTCCTCTTACGATCTCTTCTCGTTATACCGAGCATACATCTTTTAATGCTTCTCTGTGTGCATTGGATCTTACGTAACATTCTTGAATTTAGCGTCCAAGTTTCACATCCATACGTCATAACTGGCAGTACGCATTGGTTGTATGCCTTATTTTTTAAGCATAGCGCAATGTTGAATTTAAAAACTATGTTCATTCTTCCAAAAGCACTCCATACTAGTTTCATTCTTCTACTTCTAAATAATCGGTACATATATAAAAATACTGACCATTTCCTTCACCTTCGTCTATGAATTCATATTTAATTTCTCCACCTAAACTTTCATCGGGATCTGTAGCTGAAATGTTAACAACACTTCTTCCTACATGGACATTTTCTGGAACGACAGCTGAAAATAAAAAAAAAAAAGGAGCTACAGAAGTAGAAGTAGGTTCCACGCGAAGATTGTGATTTTACGCAGTGATTATGACAGTACATTGTACTATAATATAATTTAAAATTACCCATATAAGTAGCGTATTGGAAAGTTGGAGCATTATCATTAACATCAAGCACATCAATTATGAGAGGAATTGTAGTCCTTTGTTGGGACGCTCCTGAACTATTTGGAGAATCTGTTGCTCCCACGTCCAATCGCAACACTGATTGTCTTTCTCTATCCAAAGTTTTGTTTGGCGCCACCTAAAATTGATTAAAATATATAAAAAATACTTCAAAAACAAGATATACGCATAGAAAAATGTTGAAGCAAGACCTGGATCACTCCTGTTACGTCATCAATGATGAATAGATTGGAATTCTGTCCACTTAAGGAGTATCTCAATTCGGAATACCCCAATTCCTTATCGATTTCAGTAAGAACTGCATCCATATCGCTAGCTTTAACGTTTAAAATTTGATTGGGGAACTTGGAAGATTCCGGCACGCTAGTTTTGTATATCTTTTCGCTGAACTCTGGAGCATTATCGTTGATATTGCGAACTTTCACGTTAACTTCAGCAGTACTGTACTTGCTACCGTCATTACTCGTAGCCTTCACAGTAAAAGTTAAATTGGGACTTGTTAATGCTTCATAGTCGAGTCTTTTAGTCAGCAGAACTTGTCCAGTTTGAGGATC
Source organism: Parapsyche elsis (assembly GCA_022651745.1). NCBI lineage: Eukaryota > Metazoa > Arthropoda > Insecta > Trichoptera > Hydropsychidae > Parapsyche > Parapsyche elsis. The sequence goes on from JAGVSN010000031.1 coordinate 268,100, forward strand.
CACTTGCATCAGATCCGTTTCAGAGTTGATAACTTTGAAATTGGTTACAATGTGGCCGGAAATAGGATCTTCAGCGGCAAGGACGAACAGTGTACTTCCAACTGGTTCTTCTTCGTCAACGTCTACAGAAATCCTAGGATTTATAGAAGTCCAACCGTCGTTCGTGAATTGAGGAGTATTATCAGTGAACGATTGAATGTAAAGGGTCAACTCAACAATGGCAAATTGCTTGTCTTTGTTATACACTGCGTTTAAATCCTCAGCTTTGATCGAAACCAATACAATAGAAGCCAAATTGTAGTCTAAAGTATTGTTAACGAAGATTTCACCATTATTGTCGTCTATCCTGAAAGCGGCTTTGTAATTGTAAGGTGCTGTCGATTTGAGTTGCACTCCAGACTTGGAAAAAGCTTTGATCGGTTCAATTATTGAATATTTCAGATCTGAATCTAAATCTGTGTCCATGGCTGTCACTTTGAAGACTGGCTTGCCGATTTTAGCTCGTTCCGAAACGTAAGCTGAAGTGCTGGAGAGGTTAAAGAATGGCGCTTTGTCGTTTACGTCTTTGACTGTTATGAATACTGTTGCAGTTGCTGTCTCTGGCACTGGAGTACCACTGTCGACAGCTGTTACTATTACATCGTAATGGTCTGCATTTGTGTCCAGATCAAGGTTCGCTTCGGGAGATACTGTAATTAGTCCAGATCTGAAAAATAAGTAATAAGAAATATCTAATCTTAGTACACCTTAGTTATACAACTAACTAGTTTTGTATTAAAACTTCAGGTGATAGTTCAGTATTTATAGTGTGAGACTTTTAGGGAGGATCCAAGATCGTCATTGACAAGATCTGGATGTTACTAGATCCAGACCGGCTGTCTCCTGTCAGAATTTTCAAAATCTATCTAACTTAGTTGTGCGATGGTTCCACAAAGTTGGTACCATCCAGATAAATCTTTCCTTCGTACCAAATCATGATCCGTACCTTCTCTCCATTTCTTCGCCCTAGAAAGAAATGGGAAACCACTGGAGAGTATCTTTCCCAGATGCTTCACTGTGCCATTGTATGCTTTGGACCGTGACGGATAGCACAGGATGATAGTAGCCGCAGACATCAAAGATGAAACTGATAGCTCATGCACGTTTTCTCGGCTAAGAGCACGACGAATAGACATTGAAACTTACTTTTCATTAATTATGAAGTTGTCTTTGGCACCACCTGCCAAATGATAAGTCAACAGATGGTCCAAACCATCAGGATCGTTGGCTACAACTGTAGTTACGTTGGTTCCAGCAGGAGAATTTTCACTTATTGAAGCTTTATAGTTCATAGGACCATAATCATAAGAAAAATTATCAATTATTCCATAGTCATCATTGCGATTCTTTGGGGATACAAAACTGTTATAATTTCCTTTGAATATTGGTCTTTGATTCCCAGGCACACCTACTCTTATAAGCACTCTTGTATCATTGTGCAACGGTGGATAACCTAAAAACATAACGAACTTCAATAAAAACGGAAAGATCATAATTTTTTTCAATCGAGCAATAAACAAACCTTTATCTGTAGCTCTAACTGTAAGCTCGTATTGTCCTCTGGGAGTATCCATTGAGTCTACACTACTCAAAATTTTTATCTCTCCAGAGTTTGGATCAATCGTAAACACATTTCCACCGTGTGAAATGCTATTGTCTGATTCTATCGAGTATATGATACTTCCTCCACCTTGATCAAGACCATCTCTATCAGTTGCCTGAAATAAAAAATCGTTTAGACTCAAAAATAAAAAAAAACTAGGGACGTTCCACGTCACACATGCACTTTTGTTGTGAATAAAATTTTAACTACAAAGCTTAGTGGGATACACACTTCTAATAGAGCTGAAGATTATTTTCCTTGTATAAAATAAAGAGTTTAATTTACCCTAACGACAAGCTGTGGTTCAAAACTAGTAGCACCATCTCTAATAGTCCTCGAATATTCAGCCACATCGAAAGCAGGTGCATTATCGTTAACATCTTGCACTTCGACGAAAACGTTGACCGTTGAAACTTTCCCACCACCATCTTTAGCCACCATAGTCAAACTGTAGCTCTTTTGCTTTTCAAAATCCAAAGGTCCTTTGACATAAACGCCTCCTTCGTTTTTTTCAGTCTTAAAATGATCCGATCCGAATCCAGTCAGTACGTATTCGAGCTTACCAAAAGCTCCAGAGTCCCTGTCGTTCGCTTTCAGATCAGATATCTTAAACCCATCTTCAACATCTTCAAGCACGTTCAATTTATAATCCTCTCTTTCAAATATCGGAGAGTTGTCGTTGGTATCCAACAGTTTAATGTTGACTCGAGTGCTAGATACCTCTCGCTCGTTGACTAAAGCTACGATATCGAAGCTCAACGATCTTTTGGCATCATCTACTACGTCGTAGTCCAACTTTGAAGCATCGTTCACTTTGATCGAGAGTGGTGTTCTTCCTTCGCCATAGCTTGGACTTACTGTGAATACGTTTAGGGAATTTAAAACGTGTCTCAATGTTAAATTGTATCTGCTGTTAACGTTCAGATCGTTGTCTTCCACGTAGACTGACAGACCAGGAATTGGAGTGCCCACTTCGATGTTTTCAGGAATTGATACGTTGAACTCTTTTTCGTTAAATTCTGGCTTGTGATCGTCTGTGTCTGTTATTACAATGGTAATTTGAGTGACTGAGTAGTCTGAAGGTGTTTCGTTATCGATGAGTTCAGTGGCCTGAAAAAAATAATTGTTTTTCAATAGTATATTCAAGCTTGAATTGAAAACAACACTGGTTTTTTTTAATGACAAATTAAAATGCATACTTTAACGAAAAAGCTGTAAACTCCTCCATTCTGCAACACGCTAGGATGTTCTCGATCCAATGGAGTAAAAGATGTAATCAATTTCGCTTCTCCACTTCCACTCGTAGTTACCAAATCGAAATAACCCAGATAATCACCTTCAATGGTGATCAAAATCGGTCTCGGATTACCAGTATCGCCATCTTTGGCCAATATATCCATCACTGTCGTAACCTACAATGAAAAGCATAATTTACACAATTACTTCAATAAGAGTATCTAAAAAGAATTCCAACATACAGGTAGTGTATTTTCGGGAACTGTAGCAGAATACGGTGCATTTATAAAGATAGGAGGTTGATCTTGCACGTCTAAAACATCAACGGACACTGTTGCAAATGCAGACAGTTGATTTTCAGGTGCACCATCTTCAGCTTTAAGTCCCAACCTGAACGAAGATCTCGATTCAAAGTCCAATTCGCGTTTTAAATAAACCTTAGCGACGAATTGACCTTCAGCTAGCTGCAAAATGACATAAAAAAAATAATCATCTACACAGTAAAATTACATTCATAAGTTGTAAAAGTGTTTATGGTACTTTTTCCGTTTGTATACTGAACACTTCACAAGCTTCAGTATCGCCCAAATTATTTTTTGAATGACAAAACACTTGTAAATCTGAATTAACACCACCGTCTTTATCCGTGATGACAATTTGAGGCACCACTTTAACTTCAGATCCAACTTCAGCAGCTTCAGAGATCCTCGCACTGTAAGGTCTACCTTTGAACACTGGCGGATTATCGTTGAAGTCAATAATCGGAATTTCTCTTCTCAATGAAATAGTATTGGGCTCAGATCCACTCATATCCTCATCTACAATCGACAGTCGACACATTGAAGAGTAAATGCAAAACTGATCAATTTGATTTTAGTACTAAATACGTACCTGTAATACTGATGATAACTTCGAGTATATCTTCCTTTTCTCTATCGAGCGGTTTGATCAACGTTACAAGTCCAGTTAGTTTATCGACGTTAAAATACTGACCGGATATTGAATAGTGCAATTTTCCATTCTCGGGATCTTCACCTGTATATTTTGTAAGAAATTGTTTAAAAATTTTGATTGTTTTGTTAGTTTTCGTTCAATTGAAGTAGTGTTACCTTTGAGTTGATACACTAGAGTTCCCACTTGTGTGTTTTCAGACATGCTAAATTGAGACATGTCACCGGTTACAGGTACAAAATGTGGCGCTCTATTTATCACCTGTCCTTTCGTCAATGATATTATCATTGCAAATATAAGGACAAACGTCATTGAAGTCATGTTTGTTGCATTGTTGCACTGTGCCATTTTGAAGGTTGTCTGCACGTTCACTTTCTCTTCTGATTGGATGTCAGGATATTTCGCCGAAGCTCATATTGTGTTCAATTCTAAAGGATAACTCACACAGTCAACAATCAACGTTGTATGTTTTTAAGTTGAACGTGTTTAATAAGCGGTTTAACCACTTTCTAAATATCTGTATGTGAAACCTTGATACACTTCCTACTATTGTTTTTATTTTGATTTATTTATTATTACATCCTATGTACAATCAGATGTATTCAATTTGATTTCGACGAAAATCAACGTGTCAGACATTCGAGTTTAATTTGTTTAAACAATCGCTTTTCCATTTCGAATAATCTCATTGTTGATAGGTGTGCGAGAAAATACACTGTGAGAATGTGGCCAATTGCGATGAAATGCAATTCGCAATTGGTCAATACACTGATGTAAAAAAAAAGTTAAATAAGCGTGACTATCTATTTATGCGGATCAGTGATGATATGATATAATTACAGTTGCTGTTTTAACCGATTCATCATCATTTTCAGCCGTTCACCATCCACTGCTGGATGAAGGCCTCTCCAATCCTCTTCCGTCGTGAGCAATCTGCATCCACTTGACTCCACACATTCTTCTCAATTAATCAGCCCATCTTCCACTCGGTCTACCTTGCTTTCTTTCACATCCTCTCGGATACCATTCCAGTATTTCTCGCGTCCATCTGCCATCCATTCTTCTCGCTATGTATTCCTCTTACGATCTCTTCTCGTTATACCGAGCATACATCTTTCCATGTATGCATACAAAAATGTATGCTTTATGGTAAAATTTCCACCATACCCTTACGCTATTATGTCATCATCATCATCATCATCATCATTTATTTCATTACCAAGTCGATGCCCGTTGACAGTGTCGTCGAGTGGTAATAAGTTTCACATCCTCTCGGATACCATTCCAGTATTTCTCAGGATACCATTCTTCTCGCTATGTGTCCACTTCGACTTTTTCACACGTTCTGCTATATCTGCCACTTTGGTCATGCTTCTTACCCATGTATTCCTCTTACGATCTCTTCTTGTTACACCGAGCGTACATCTGTGTGCACTGGATCTTACTAAGCATTCTTGAATTTAGCGTCCAAGTTTCACATTCATACGTCATAACTGGCAGTACGCATTGGTCGTATGCCTTACTTTTTAAGCATAGCGGAATTTTGGATATAAAAACTATGTGCATTCTTCCAAAAGCACTCCATCCTAGTTTCATTCTTCGTTTCTTTAACGTAGTATTATATTATGAAAATTCTGCTAGTGTTCTATTTTCACATGGTGACTATTTTTCTTTATAGACTAGTAACAGTGAATTTTTGTGAAAGTTGCGCGTAAGACGAAGATATTTTGCATTTACTTTAAACACGTGTAAAATTTTGTGTCTTTTGATTTATTTTAATGATTTTAAGAGGATTCTGTATTTAACTGTATTTTTAAAAATGTCTTACGTTTTGTCATTTGAACGATATTTGTGATTGAAATTGGTACTGAAATGCACGACTTTTTCAGTTGCGCCAGAGACGTTTCTGTTTCCTTAAATTGTTTACCTTCAAAACAACCTTTCGTCACAGTCTTTCTACAATTAATATAGAGCTATTAGTAGTGCTCATGGTTTATTATAAAAGTTGTTTTAATAAGCAGAGTGGTTAAATTTTCATACACAACAAAAATGTCAACCGGACTTTGCGCACGTTACGTGAACTTTCACAGTTTAGTACTTATCTACATAAAATCAAATAATTGTAAAAAAAAAAAAATTCTCATTGAGGTTGGTACAAAATCAGATTTAAGGTCAGACGACTGCATGACCAAGAATTCAACGTGTACAATTATTATTATGAGAACATTGCGGTATTTCTCGCTAAGAAGATGCACGACACTATAATAGTGTCGTGCACGTAAACAATTTTTTTACAAAGAAAATATTCAAATTGGTCTTTCATACAGAATTCATCATTCAATGCGATCATTTTAAATACACAATTAATCACCGATTCGCCTCGTATGACTAGTTGATGATTAGTCATACAAAGCGAATCTTTAACATGATTTTAATTAATATTATAAATACATGATATTTGCAACAGTAACACAAAAGCACACAGAGTGTAAAATTTCGATTGAAATGTACCAAAGACACGTAATACGTATGAGCTAATAATACGCCTTAGGCTACTTCCTGTTCCACCTACGAAAAAATTCAATTTTCGACCAGGAAACATTTTAGATTATATCTTTAAATGTTGCGAAATCAAAAACCGACATCGTTATTCACAAATGAAAGGTTTATATTGTTGAAAAAAATTAAACAACAAACTAAAATGTCACGTCTGCAGCAACACACCCACCTTTTATCAACAAGCTTGTTCCGCAGCCTGTTCTATTTATCACTCCAATCGACTCAATACATTTTTAAAACTATAATCACACTGTAATTTATATCGTCTCACTTTTATAAGGTATTTAACATTGTTTTCGTGCACTTTTTGACAGTTAATATTTACACACTCGTATGACAACGCAGCACCGGCAAACTGAAGTTACTCCATCTTTACTCCACGGCAGGTTTTGCGATTGCATTGAAATACTTTCTATTTCACTCCAACGTTATGGTTTGTCGTTGAAATGAGTGAGACGACTGTATTCTGATCGCTTTCGGCTTTAATCACCTGACGAAAGTGTTCAGGTAAAAGTAACGGTGTCTTATAATAAAATCCAGGTAGTATGGAGCACGGTGTGTGTGCAATAGAGATGGTTGTATATCTCAATGTTTTCCTTTTAGTGAATGAGTACTGGGTGTTTATGATGTGGTTGTGTTGCTGATGATTTTATGAAGGTTTAAGGTTAAAAGAAGAAGGTTAAAATTTTTTTTTTTTTAACTAGAGAGTATTCAATTTGAGTGTCAGTATTTATGCAATATGAAATAAAATTAATTCCACATAATACAATACAGCCAGTGCTCAAAATGGAAATTTTCACGAATGGGAGCGCTCGATAATTTTCAAAAAATATCAAACGACCTTTTTTTTTTAACTGTATATGTATAGAAAATGTACGTACATTTCTATACATACATACATATATTATAACACCAAAACACTTACGTAACATATGTACACCAATATACATGAATTTATGGTTGTATATATTAGGTTATTAGTATTTTTATTATAGAAACTGTATTACATATGTACATACATGCACAATTTACACGGTTAATTTTTTTTAAATTTGAATAATTGTTAATATCACTATTTAGTTAAGTCACGTGCAGTAATTATAATTCAGACAACTTAAAAAATGTTGCTAGAAAAGTGTTTGTTAGTGATGAAGTGCAGTAATAAAATATAAAAAAAAAAAATAATCAAGCGATTCCCGATGATAGATTGAAATTGCAAATACGTTCGATAAATTCAAGTTCTCTCATCGGAGGGACAGGCAAGACTGAAGTATTTTGAAATTTTGGTTTCTTTAGTATAATGGTAGCGGTACAGCTACTTTAGAAATTTTGTTAAAATAAGAAAGCCGACAATTCAAAGAATGATATCGTAAATTATCGAAATGACCGATGCCCCGAGAGGGACCCGTTGCAGTTCGACCATAGTGTGACAGACAGTGCCGACCATAAGGCAATAAAAGCAATAAATTGGTTTTTTACGAAAGGGAGCGCTAAATTTACAGATTTCACGAAAGGGTACGCCACGTTTTCAAATCTCACGAAAGGGAACGCCCGCTCCCTGCCGCTCCCGCTGAATTCGAGCACTGAATACAGCCAAAATAGTTACAAACACCATAGAACACACCATAGCAAGAAAGGAAGTTAAGGGCAAGGATCAATATGTGCAGGAATTTTGTTGAATGACGAGCAGGATCTATGAATTAAGTAGTTTTGCGAATAATTAGTAGAACAAAGATTCTAATGAAACAATGTAAGATTTCTAACAGATCTAGGAAGGATTATACTGATATCTGATAAATTATTTAATAGCTTAAACACAAAGCAGAGATCTGAGACTGTCCTCCTAGACCGCAGAGGGACATAATCATGGGAATTGGAAGATGAAGAGGAAAGACGAAACCTGGAAATGGAGTATGCATGGAACTTCTTATTAATTTTTTCCAGTTTAGTAATGGAATCTTGGTAATACGGGTTCCATATAGTACTAGCAAATTCCAGGTGACTTCTCACAAATGCATTGTATAGCAGAGACACAGTATTAAAGGACTTAAAGGGTTTAGAAACTGTCATTAATACTCATATATATTGTTTATGAACCGTATGTGATACTAATAAAAATTAATTTTAATAAAACTAAAATTATGTATAATGAATTTTGCACGCAAAGCGTAGTCACAGTAGATAACCATATTGTAGAGATAGTTGATAGTTATTTATACCTAGGGCAGTTGGTGAATATGACTGGATGTAAAGAAGAAGAAATAAAACGAAGAATGAAACTAGGATGGAGTGCTTTTGGAAGAATGAACATAGTTTTTAAATCCAACATTCTGCTATGCTTAAAAAAAAAGGCATACGACCAATGCGTACTGCCAGTTATGACGTATGGGTGTGAAACTTGGACACTGAATTCAAGAATGCTACGAAAGATCCAGTGCACACAGAGAAGCATGGAAAGATGTATGCTTGGCATAACAAGAAGAGATCGCAAAAGAAATACATGGGTAAGAAGTATGACCAAAGTGGCAATGGGCTGGACACATAGCAAGAAGAATGGATGGCAGATGGACGCGAGAAGTACTGGAATGGTATCCGAGAGGATGTGAAAGAAAGCAAGGTAGACCGAGTGGAAGATGGGCTGATGAATTGAGAAGAATGTGTGGAGTCAAGTGGATGCAGATTGCCCAAGACAGACAAGAATGGAAGAGGATTGGAGAGGCCTTCATCCAGCAGTGGATGGTGAACGGCTGAAAATGATGATGATGTGATACTAAAACTTAAACTGCATACACTTTTGTTTAGATTGCACGCACAATAGCTCTATGGTTTGGTTCTAAATGGACCAATGGAATGCAATGTAGTGAAAATACATATGTTTCAAAATTTGGTGAATGTTTTATTTTGAATGGTCGAATTCGTCCATTATTACCATTTAACAAAAACCAGTATTTGATTGTTTTAAGGTTAAAAAGGTATTTTCCTTTAGATAGAGTTTATCAAAACCATTTCCTTTAGATAGATTTATCAAAACCATTTACAAAATTTTCACAATCCAAAACCAGATTCTAAATGTTTGGTTTGAACATTTTGGTATAAATAAAAACGCACAGATCTTCTGCTTTCAAATTTTATCATGACATATTTAAAAATCTATTTTTTTCAGTGCCGAAAAGGTAAATAAAAAAAAAACCAATAGAACACTTTTGCGAATACCCTGTTTATCTTCGAATGTTGTCTAACTAGTTGCGATTGATAGATGCAGAGAAATCTGAACTATGATTCTGATCTAACGCGAAGAATGATGTAAGGAATAATAGACGAATAACAATGATTACCTATGAAGTGTTTCAAAACACATTTGCTAACATTACAAGATGTATCAAAAGTGAAAAAATTTTGAAACGTCAAATAACTTTATTCAATTTTTATAAAAGTAAAAAAAAAAAACAACAACTAATCTACTATGATCTAATTAAAATTAACGTCGATTTTTCTATACATCTAATATGGGAACGGCTATAAATTCTTCAATCTTCGTATCGTTTACAGCAGAATCGTTCTTCTCTGACGTCGAATCGGTGGAATTCAAATCGAAAACGGCAAAACTTTCACCAAATACCGTACTATTGATATTAGGGACAGTTTCATTGAATGCGTCATGACCATGACTCGAGTTATGATTCCTTTTCATGACGTGTTTTGACCTTTCTTCGATATTTTTTTCATCATGAGCTCGCGACAAGCTCAAAAGTCTGACAGCCGACTCCGATATCCCATCAGGCAGATCATATTTGATCAATTTTGGTCCTGGAAACTTAAATCCGTACCCATTTCTAATATCGTCAACGGTCATATTTCCGCTGACGTCTTCGCTCAAAGGAAATGCATCGGGATTTTTATTGTACTTGGCTAGTATTGCGTCAATGATGGACCTTCGCGCGTCTTTGGAAAAGTTTGACAGGATGATATCGTCATCTGTGATGTTGATTCCGGGTGTGTAATCATCCTCGTCTTTAGATCGACGATCTATCACTTCATACGTATTATCTTCGTGTTTGTTCTTCCTAACAATCTTCTTCCTTGGGTATAAATTCAAATGTACCAACATTTGAGTTGGATTGTTTTCGCTTGTATTATTCCTTTTTCTTGCATATCTAGTTTGCAATTCGGCTGGGAGCTTGGTTTGAGGACGAAATGGTGTTCTATTTGATATTTGTCGATTGTAGTTCTTGTGATGGTAGTAACCTGTCGGATAAAATCCATAGTTTGGATAGTAATTAGGATGTTGAGGGTATGGATAAGTAGGCGGTGGGTATAAAGGCTTTGGTCTGAACTTAATTTTAGGTCTGATTGTGGTCGGTGGTTCTTTTAAATGGTCCGGAAATGCCATTGTTTGTTCGTCTTGATCCTCCATTGGGTATATATCGAGCATTACGCTTAGCGGTCTCTTTTTGCTGTGACCTTTAACAGTACCGGTACCAATTTTTAAACTAGGTTGCTCTTCAAAATCGTATTCTTCAACGTCTAATGATGGATTGTAGTCTGAACTTTCTTGCAGATTGCAATTGTAATGATCGCACTTGTTGTTGTCATATAGTGGTATGTATTTTATGGGTTGTTTGGGTATTTTGTGATGATTGAGACGACTTTGTGCGAAAGTTGGCGCAAAACGAAACTTTCGTTCGGCCAAAAGGTTTATATCTCCAGGTTGATTCGGTTTAAATGTGTAAAAAGGATCTACGCTATGCTTTTCTATAGTTTGTTTGGAAAATGCTGTTGGGAAATTCTTCGAATCGTCTTTGGTGCCTTTTTGAGTTGATTTTCTTTCGTATACGTCTATGTTTCCAGTGTCTTGATTGTTTGATTTGCGAGGGCGTAAGTAAATTCCGGAGAATTTTATACGTCTGTTTGGATTTAAGACTCTGGCACTTTCGTCGTGTGTGTCTTTGAAGAGCTGATCTCCCATGTATCGTATTAGTTCTTCGATGTTGCGCATTTTGTTTGCACTTCTGTAATTCGACAGTTGGGGATAGTTGGTATTGTTGTGTTCCCTTTTGTGAAATGGCATCGGATACGAGTGTTTGTATTCGAAACCGAAAGGTTTTGGATTTTGATATTCGGAGACAACCGCAGTGTCCATTCTGGATATATTGTGAACGCTCGATTCTACGAGAGATATGTTTTCCTTTGATATTACAACTTCTACGCTGTCGTCTTTCAGTGAAAGTTTCAGCACATCGAGATCTTCACTTTCGTTATTGTTTAATGTGTTGTTTTTTGACACGTCTTGCATTGTTACAAAGTCAACCATGAGTAAACAAACCTGAAACAATAAAATGATTAAATACAAAAATAAAAAAAAACATTTACTAGCGACATCTGTCGGTGAAAGTTTTAACTATATTTACCACTACGATTGATATGGAAATAATCATTGCAATTAACATAAATTTGACACATCTTTTGCAAAATGATTCCCTTTTTATCGGCACGTCATAATGTGGTTCTGAATCTGGATATTTGTATAATCCGAATTGTGAAGACCAGCGATTTAACGCATTTGCGTGTTGAGACATCTATGGAAAAAATAACAAAACTAAATATTTATCATAATTATATAAATTTAACTGTGCTTAAAATTTTTATCAATAGATGTCTATTTAGCAAATTTTTAATTATTACATTAATTAATAGTTATTTTTCTCCATAATCTTATCTCGCATTTTATATAAAAAATATTGAATTTGTTCGTCAATGTATTTTTCAATTTATAATTAGGTTTTACCAATTTTAATAAGCAAATTTTCAATGGAATAAATTAATATTAGTTTTAAATTAAATTCTCAATTATTTTGGAATGCAATTATTTTTGAATTTGAGAGTAAAAAAAAATTGTTTTTGTATACAATTACTTGTAATAAACATAATTTTAATTTGATGTGATCATAAAATGTCGTGATATTATGTACAATAATCACTATGCAACATTATTTATATACAGGATAATCAAAAAAATTTAATTTAAATAAACTTTTTTGATACTAAATCACATCACAGTCGATTTAACTTACACTCAATATAATTTTGAACTGATATTAAATATGTTTATAATTTTATTTTCATACATTTGCTTTCTTCGCTTTGCGTTTTATCAAAAAAATTAGCATTAATCCACATCGAATTTCATATTGGATAAACGTTCTTTCGAAACCACACGCGCTATAAATATTTCGTATGTGAAAGAAGAGGTAAACGAAATTATTTATCGCCTTATGACAAAACGTTAACACGAAACAGCGAAAACAAAGAATGCTGCAACATAACGACACAGATTTGAATTTATTTCAAACAAGTATATAAAATTTTAACAAATCGCACGATAATAACTACGTACACATTGGGTACTGAACGCGTGTTACCGTTTCGACATTATGGGACATACTCAAGTGTTGTCGAGCTCACTGAACGCTCATCTCAACCGTTCTAAATGCTCCAGTTAAAACATTTACCCGCACCGATTTTCACAGCACGCTTTTAACATTACAATTCCGTATGAAAATGTTTAATTATAGCGTGCCTAATTAATATCGTGGCACTGCTCATGAAGTCATGATTCATGATCACTCGTCAACAAACGTTTCTGTAATACAAAATGTTCCAAAAATCACCATCCTATTTAACTTACGAAACATACGAAAAAAAATAATTTGTAAACCATCCACTGTTGGATGAAGGCTTTTCCAATCCTCTTCCATTCCTGTCTGTCTTGAGCAATCTGCACCCAGTTGACTACACACATTCTTCTCAATTCATCAGCCCATCTTCCACTCGGTCTACCTTGCTTTCTTTCACATCCTCTCGGATACCATTCCAGTATTTCTCGCCGTCCATTCTTCTCGCTGTGTCCACTTCAACTACTTTATACGTTCTGCTATATCTGCCACTTTGGTCATACTTCTTACCCATGTATTCCTCTTACGATCTCTTCTCGTTATACCGAGCATACATCTTTCTACGCTTCTCTGTGTGCACTGGATATTTCGCAACATTCTTGAATTCAGCATCTACGTTTCACACCTTCCTTTTTAAGCAAAAGTCTATTAAAATAGTAAATATGTACGTCATTTTTCTTTTGATCTAACTTCCCGTTAAAATATAGTACAGAGTTTACCACAAGTAACCACAACATTTATAGATGCATGACTAATATACATAGGCTAGAATCTAGTCACCCGTAACCATAAATAACTATGAGCGGAGCTTAGCAAGGGACGGAGCTAAATTAAGAAACATAGTCATTAGCCATGCCTCTATGAATTTCGTGGTAACTGGTGGTGAACTCTGCTATAGTCTATTTTTACAGTGCGCATTGGTCGTATGCCTTATTTTTTATACATAGCGGAATGTTGGATTTAAAAACTATAAACAGTAATACAATATATGTAGTTTATTTCCACACATTTCCATACATATGTATATTATATCTAACAAATGATTAACTTTACCGATTGACAAACTTTATGCCATTCTCCAATACATTGAACAAAGTCGATCTTGTTTTTGGAAATTGAGCAATCATAGGCAAAATTGTCGTTTATGGAATGTAAGAAGTATAAGTGTATGTCACTTTTGTAAGAGCCTGTACTTTTGCGTTGCGTGTTGTCGATCGTCTGAAACAATCCCCAGTATATGTACATATGTACATATAGTTTTCATTTTAATTATAGACTCGTGTGTGATGATCATTTTCATTTCTTTCGCAGAATTTTCATACCGTTTTCCAATCGAATACTACGTATACATGGCAGCGGGAAAAAAGAAACAGATTAGATTAGATGCTTTATAAACATTAAAAATTTTCAGTAAAATTGAAACACACTGTGTTGGATCATTTGAAGGTTAGGTTAATTGAAAATTATCGTTCAGGGGTTGCGTTATATATTGAATACTTTGAATCAAATTAAATTTTCAAACCAAATCATAATTTACCGGTCGTTGTGCTTATCTTTTGGACATTTAACAATTTAACATTAGTTAATTGAAAAACTTTTGGTTATTTATCACTTTTGGTAATCTGAGAAGTATCAAAATTAGAATTATTAGAATAAGTTTGCATATACATACATATATATGTATAGTGGGGTTAAAGCCCCCGTAAAACCCCATGCAGTGTCAAACTCGATCATAAATTATCACATATGCAGCAGAGGGGTTAAAGTTTCGTCTGAAATTTATACAAATTTAATAAATCTTTGAATGCAAATCGAATTTGAATTTAAATATCGGGTTTTTTTTTCCCTAAAATATCTTTTATGGACATTTTTTTCGAAACCTTACGAACAGGATATACGTTTAATGGGCGAAAAGAATTCGCATACGCAAGCTCGGATCACCGAGCGATTGAATTTTTCCATTAAACTCGAATTAATAAAATTTGCCATCTTTTTTTTTTTCTATTTCATATTCGACTAACGACCATATTTCACCGACGACAAGATAAAAGTTGAATTTTTTTTACGTCGTTTAAATTTATTCGCCTCAATTAGGAGACGAGGTAGTTGACGTAATTAATTTCGAGTCTAAAACCGCGTTCGACTAACGATTGATGATGAGAATTTTTTTTTCGGACAAACTTCGAACGTCAAATTTGCATTATTAAAGGATAAAGAATGGACACGGACATTTTTATTGAACCGCGTCGACAGTTTTCTGCCTACGTGTAAACCTTTTTCGCATCTTTCGACCGCAAATATTGCGTCATATATTTATTATTATAATCTGGCGGCTTTTGTGAGCGGTATCCTGATTAGATTTTTTAACTGAAGGCTATTTGTGATGAGTGAAAAAAAAAATTAAATTAAAAGTCTATTCATCATCATTTTCATTTTCACTATCCACTGCTGGATGAAGGCCTCTCTAATCCTCTTCCATTCCTGTCTGTCTTGAGCAATCTGCACCCACTTGACTACACAAATTCTTCTCAATTCATCAGCCCATCTTCCACTCGGTCTACCTTGCTTTCATTCACATTCCAGTATTTCTCGCGTCCATCTGCCACTTTGTTCATAATTCTTACTCGTGTATTCCTCTTACGATCTCTTCTTGTTATACCAAGCATACATCTTTCCATGCTTCTCTGTGTGCACTGCATCTTACGTAGCATTCTTGAATATAGCATCCAAGTTTCACATTCATACGTCATAACTGGCAGTACGCATTGGTCGTATGCCTTCATTTTTTAACCAAAAGTCTATTACATATAATAGTAAAAATGTATGTACGTCATTCTTCCTTTGCTCTAACTTCCCGTTAAACTATAGTTCAGAGTGACCATAATTTACAATGGGCTTAGAAAGGGACGCAGCTAAATTAAGAAACATTTCATTCGAGTCATTAGCCATGCCTCTATGAATTTCGTGGTAGCCGGTGGTGAACTCTGCTTTAGTCTATTTTTTCAACTGGACAGTGTGTAGTTTGAGTGTGCGTGTGTTTCTTCTAGCTGCATGTGATAAAATGGGATGAAAATTCGTGTGGCATCAAATGCACCAATGGCGTGTACGAACTTTCGTTCCTTTTTAACACACCACGTTCTTCATACTGCATATCTTCTCGTTGAAAACAAATAGGACTACACCAAGGATGAGATACAATGTTTATTTTTTATAGATTTCATACTTTTCTTATAAGGTTACTAGTTTTATTACCCGGCTTTGCCCGGGGTGTAATTAATATAATGTAATATAGTGTTTGTTTAGTAAATTATTTCGGGAGCCCAAAAAAGGAGCCGCCGGGGCAGGAGGGGGGTCTGATGGGTGGTAAGGGGCCGGCATAGATTTTAGGTAGTATAGTAACGCTATGACGTCACTATAGGATTTTTCGAGTTTTTTGGTTTTTTTCAACTTTTTTTTGAACTTTTTTTGGAACTTTTTTTGAATTTTTTTGAACTTATGAACTTTTTTTGAATTTTTTTTTTTTGATTTTTTCAACTTTTGATACCCCCTAAAGCAATTCCGGCCCTCAAACCACCCCCCAGACGTCCCTCAAGCCCCGGCGGCCCCCTTTTTGGACTCCTTCAAGCCGTTGCCGGCCCCCTACCACCCCCCAGACCCCCCTCAAGTCCCGGCGGCCCCTTTTATGGGCTCCCTAAAAGCTATGCCGGCCTCTTACCATCCCCAAACCCTCCTTCTTACCCCGGCGGCCTTATCTGTTTAAATCTACTTAAATCTGCCGAAAAACATCTACTATCGTGTGTACTTCGTCGTTTCTATTAATCGCGCCCGAGCAACGCCTGGTAATTGACGAATGACCCATACGTACATACATACATACATACAAACTAAAGCGTTTTATATATTAGATGCCCGCTCAATACGAATATGATAATAAAATAGTTGAACGGACGTTTTGGAGACATGGACGGGTTTTAAAATAGACGAGTATTCGTTTATTTCTCAAAATTTGTTAATTATATGTATATTTAAAATAAAAATATATGTATGTCCTTAGTCAAGTATTTTATCTTTCAATTGCAGTATTTTAAGATTTTTCCAAGTATTCATCAAGCTTAGAGATCAAAACCAAGTGTTTTCACGGGGATTTTTGTCCACTGTTATTATTGTTATATACGTAATTTTTTCTATTTAAAATATGTTCATTGAAATTGTATACCCGTTAAAATGTATTGCACTTATGTGTACCTATAAACTTACAAAGTGATAAAATTTACAGGGAAAACGAAAAACTAGCTAAAATGTCTATCGTTTAGTTGTTTGTATGCCAACTTTTACAAACAATAACAATTTATTTCTCGGTGAATGCGCGATGCTAATCTTTGTGCGTATTGTGACCATCATTTCGATAAAAATTGAATCAAAATTTAATATTTATATATCTATTCTAAATTGTTCATATTTTAATATCAAATCAGTCACGTGATAGCTCGGTGGTTAGAGAGTTAGTCTTTTGAGTGAAGGTTCGGGATTCGATGCTCGCATGTCGAAAGGTTTCTCGACAGTTTTCGACCTTGAATATCGTCATTGGCAAGATCTGAATATTAGTAAATCTAAATGGGCCGTCTCCTGTTAGAATTTGCCAATTTATCTATCTTAGTTGTGACAGTTCTACAAAATTGGCACAATCCAAAAATTTCTGTCCTTTTTACCAAATCATAGTCCGTTCCTTATATCACTTTCTCCGCTCCAGAAAGCAATGGGAAACTACTGGATCTTATCTTTTAGTGACTTCGCTATGAGATGCGGTACAATGTTTGTCAAATAGTGAAGAGTTATTGGTCGATGTGTGTTAGAGTAAGATTTTCTATAGATTTTTGTTGGAAATGTGTATAGTGTTTGTGTGTCCCGCTTGTTTTGAAATGATGGTGCACCTAAACGAGAATTTGTTGACCGTATTTCGAATGGTCTATCGACCATGCGGCAAATCTACACACCATGAAAGAAAGCAATACCATTTGCTCGGAGACTGCCACTCTAAAGTGTACTCGTATGTTGCATTTTACATACATATTTGCATATTTCTTGTTAGTGTTAAATTTTTAGATATTAATCTTACTTTTAACGATGAAAACATAAACAAAACGACAATTTTTTTTTTTTTGAAATATTTATTTTATTGAGCATAAATAACAATTTGATGCTTCCTTGTATGATAATTATTTTTCATTTCAAATACAAAAACACGTCCACAATCTATTAAAAATTATAATAGTTTACATTTTAAAAATTATAAAAAAAATACATTTCTCACGTTTATATTATTAGTAGGTATGTATGTTTGAAAATATAGTCACATTTTTATTATGTATGTACAAAACGAAATTATTAGTTGGATGATGCGTGACTTGTTTTAATACATATAATGTATATTAATACTTTTTCACAGAAAAGTAGTTAATTACACAATAATGATATCATGTTGGGCAGTAAGTCGTACAAATGTTCGATATGGCAACATTCGTCTATAGAGCTAATAATGCTTTGCCTAGATTGAGTTAATTAGAAATTAAACGGAATTGAAGGTTTCGGATAGGAATATCCGTCTACTTTTGGTTGAGGTGGTGGTGGTGGTGGTGGTGGACGAGTGGTACTCTTTGGTGGAAGATATGGCCTTGGTGGTGGTGGAGGTGGTGGTGGTGGTGGTGGTGGTGGGGGGGTGGTGGTGGCGGTCTTCTAGTGGTAGTCACCGGTGGAAGATAGGGCCTGGTGGTGGTGGTGGTGGAGGTGGTGGTGGTGGTGGAGGTGGAGGTGGTGGAGGTGGCCTCCTAGTAGTCGTAATAACTGGTGGAAGATAGGGTCTTGGTGGTGGTGGTGGAGGTGGTGGTGGTGGTGGAGGTGGAGGAGGCGGTGGTGGTTTTCTAGTAGTTATTGGTTTCGGTGGTGGTGGAGGGGGTGGAGGGAAGGGTATTTTCGGCACTGGATAACTATAACCTGTCGTCCGTGGAAGCGCTGGGGTGGTCCTTGGTGTTGTACGAGGTGTTGGCGGTGGTCGTGGTGGTGGAGGTGGAGGTGGTGGTGGAGGTGGAGGTGGTGGTGGTGGTGGTGGCTTTCGAGTCGTAGTTACCCTAGGTGGTAAATATGCTTTTTGGTGGTGGTGGTGGTGGTGGTGGTGGTGGAGGTGGAGGTGGTGGTGGTGGTGGTGGAGGTGGTGGAGGTGGCCTTCTAGTAGTCGTAATAACTGGTGGAAGATAGGGTCTTGGTGGTGGTGGTGGTGGTGGCGGTGGTGGCGGTGGTGGCGGTGGTGGTGGTGGCTTTCTGGTAGTAGTTACTACTGGTGGAGGTGGTGGAATATAAGGAGGTGGTGGAGGGAAGGGTATTTTCGGCACAGGATAACGATATCCTGTCGTTGGAGGAGGACGTGTCGTCCTTGGTAGTTGTGGTGGAGGTGGTGGTGGTGGTGGTGGCGGTCGAGGAGGTTGCGTTGGTGGCTTCCTAGTCGTAGTTACCCTAGGTGGTAAATATGGCTTTGGTGGTGGTGGAGGTGGTGGTGGTGGTGGTGGCGTTGTTGTCCTTCTAGTTGTAATTACTGGAGGCGGTAAGTATGGCTTTGGTGGTGGTGGTGGTGGTGGCGGTGGTGGCGGTGGTGGCGGTGGTGGTGGTGGCTTTCTGGTAGTAGTTACTACTGGTGGAGGTGGTGGAATATAAGGAGGTGGTGGAGGGAAGGGTATTTTCGGCACAGGATAACGATATCCTGTCGTTGGAGGAGGACGTGTCGTCCTTGGTAGTTGTGGTGGAGGTGGTGGTGGTGGTGGTGGCGGTCGTGGTGGTTGCGTAGGTGGCTTTCTCGTGGTAGTGACTGGTTTGAATGTCGAAGGTGGTATATATCTCGTTGTCGAAGGTGGTATATACCTTGTTGTCGAAGGTGGTACATATCTTGTTGGTGGAGGTGGTGGCGGTCTCGTTGCGAATTCAAAGGGAATTGATGGTTTTTCGTAAAAGTATCCATTTTCGTCATATTGTTGGTATTGTGGCGATCGGACCTGTCGATGTAGATGACCTACATTTGATGACTCCTCATGCACACGAACTGTCGCCGTACTGCTGACTGCCAACAGAATTGACAGCAGCCCAAAGAACTTCTGCAAAACAAACAAAAATAAGATTTACGTTACCAGATATCACTAGGGTGCTTCTACGTCAAAGCATTTCAACGAGGTGGAACATTTGATTTGACACCCAGACCCAATAGTGCTGCGTACACACCGACGAACCGAACAACGAATTGTTAAAGTAGAATTTCGCCAGGAAATTCGCAAGTCTACTGGCCTGCCTGCGCAAGCATCGGTTTCTGTCACTCTGACATAGCCTATCAAACGACCATCTGCCACCTCGCTTTCGGAACGTTTGTATTTCACTCACGACATGGACTCAACTCAGAGTTATTTACATACAACATATCAACTTTTCCACAAACGTCATCGAAGTCCGCAAATCGCGGAATTCGTCGGAAAATCCTTCTTGGTGTAGACGCGTATTCTAAGCGCTTTAGGCAAAGTGTGAAATAAATGTTTTTATTTCAATTATGTATGTATATATTTTGCACATTGCCTAGCCAATTTGGGCATTGTATAAATACATACTATAAACAGCCTACGCATTTTATACGATACGAGGTTTTCACACTTGGCCAGTGGCTTTACACGCTGAATTTGAGTAATGCGAGCTTTTAATATGCACGATTAACGAGTTTAAAATAAGCACGTTAGGCTGCGTACACACCGACGAACCGAACGGCGAAGGCGAATTGTTATTGTGTCCACACGATGGCAACCCTTCGTCGTTCGCCGTTCGGTTTGTCGGTGTGTACGCAGCATAATGGTGGTTACACACTGACGTTCGCTTCGCTTGGTCTCGGAGCGATCGGAGCGATCGTTCACAGCGAATGGTTTTTTGTCGCTTTGCAGCTCCACAAAAACAATTTTTATTTTTTTATGTATTTATTTATATATTATTTATATATTTATATGTATTTATTTATTTGAATTTTAAACACTCATATGGCCCTTACATAAACGTTTTTAGTGTGACGTACAATCAAGATCAACACGAATTGTGAATATGTATGCAGGTAAATTTTAAATGCAGTTATATTGCTGAAACTTGACTGAATTTGAAATAAAATTGTGCTTCTGTGTGTCATTTTTATGATATCAAGCCTTGAAAGTATTCGCGGGCGCATATATGTACATACATATGTACATACGAGTGAACCCATACTATATAATATGTACCTACATATGTACGATTCCCCGAGGTAAGTTTTGTAATGTTTACAATATTTACCCGGCAGATTATATATGTATACGTAAAAATATATAAAATTCAACCCCTCATCATTTTTTCTGAATTTCATTGTATGTACTAAATTTTCTACTATTAATTTTCTACTATTGTTGATAAGTACAACTGCTCGCCAAGATGCCACGAACAAAGACGATATGCACAAAAAAATAAGGGTTTATAAAAAAAATCTTTGATGGGGACCGCTCTTGCAGCGAAAATGAACCGAACGCAAATAGTGTATTTTTTTGTTAGTTGGGCTATTGTTTAAGGTTTTCTTTTGTTAATTCTGCCTATTGTATTTCCGTTCGAGGGCGAGTATTCGCTTGATATTCGGTCCGAAGATTTAGCGTATACCTACAACCGACGAAGCGAATCCTATCGTTCGCACCAAATTTGCTCCGAATTCGGTTCGCGTTCGATTCGGCAGTGTGTACGCACCACAACGGATCAACATATGAATAATGGATAGGTGGTACTAATTTTTGTTGGCACTGTCTCACAACCAAGGTAGGTAAATTAGAACAGCAGACGGCCGATTTACATAGTAATGTCTAAATCTTGCCAACGACGATATTTAAGATTGAAAACTGTCTAAAAAATCATTTCGACATACACGGACCTTCGCTCAATTTATGTACTAACGCTCCAACCACTGAGCTATCATAACCTGGCTTTACACATACATAAGTCGTGGGCTATACACAGGCTAATATCCGTGTCCGATCTTAAACATTTATTTTAACCTAACCTAACCTAACCTCAATACGTTTCGCTCATATGGTCATGCTTTAGTTAGGTACCGAGTACGTTCTGTGTACTTACATACCAGAATAGAGTGGCAAACGCTTATTGCGTCGTCTTTCAAAACGTCTCTTTAACACCATTACAATTTGCTGTCAACACGTTCAACACCAGTGACGACCTCAGCAAGACGTTAACCTCGTTGACGGAAAGTTCAGAGGTCAAATGGTTGACTTATGGTCATTTTTCACGAATAATAACGCGACCTTCATGAATTAGTGTTAAAAGTGCTCTATTGACAATTCCACGTACCATTAAAAGCAGTTTTGCACAAATAAAAGTAGGTTAATTAATTTAATAAACCTTCAATACGATACGCAACCTAAATGTTTATTATACAACTGGTGGAAAGTACGCGGCGTTACCCGGGTGCAAATATTTATATTTTTTCGAGAGTCATCAAAAGAAAACTTTGTATGAGAGCTACGGACAAAGAAAAGTGTGTTTAATTATTTTGAATTACCCTATGATTCAATTCAATTTTATAGTGTAAGCCCGTTGCATATCAACGGAGCGCTGAAAAATAATATTAAATTTAGTTTTATAGTTGTTGCATAGATGGCGCGTTGTAATAACAACAACGTAACAATTTAGCAAAGTCGTGAGCCTAGTGAGTAAAATTAATATTGTCCAATTGTAGCAGGTCCGTCATCACATCCGTTTGGATCAAAACGTAAGCGAGCGTTATCAGAAGACAGACACACACACAGACAGACGGAATAGAGCTATTATATATATATATATATATATATATATATATAATTTGATTGTTTTCTGAACTGGCAATATTCTACTGTCATTGGACGCAGTTATCGTAATGAAACATTACATGTTAGCTACCCGAAAGAACAATGTCCAATTGCACTCAAGTACCATATAAGACCTGTAGGATTATAGGAACTACCAATGCAAAGTTTGACCTCAATCAGCCAAACGATCTAGCAATGTAAATTTTCTACATACAAGGAATTAACAGACGAATAGTATATTTTGATACACATACTAGCTTTTAAAATACCAGGCGTTGCCCGGGTGTAAATAGTAACATATTCATTTATTAACTATATTTGTCATTAGTACCTACGTGTGAAAAAGTTGAAGTGGCAATGGGCATATTCAAGAATGTTACGCAATATCCAGTGCACACAGAGAAGCGTGGAAAGGTGTATGCTCGGTATAACGATAATAGGAATACATGGGTAAGAAGTATGACCAAAGTGGCAGATATAGCAGTACGTGTGAAAAAGTTAAAGTGGACACAGCGAGAAGAATGGATGGCGAGATATACTGGAATGGTATCCGAGAGGATGTGAAAGAAAGTAAGGTAGACCGTGTGGAAGATCGGTTGATGAATTGAGAAGAATGTGCGGTGGATGCAGATTGTTCAAGACAGACAGGAATGGAAGAGGATTGGAGAGGCCTTCATCCAGCAGTGGATGGTGAACGGCTGAACACGATGATGATGATGATGATTTGTCATTAATTTGAACTAATATTGAAAGTAAACTCTACACTAATATATTCGTCATTGACTTGAACTACTTGAAAGAAAAATGTTATACCAATTTAAGCAGTATTAACTCTGCAAAGTTTGTTACCGATTATTCAAACCGTACGATAATATTTCTATTTTGTACCTAGATACCTATTTATACAATGTGTATATTTATTTAAGAAGATAGACTTCACATATACCAATTCTTCATATATGTACATATGTATGTACATACATATAAAGTGATAAATCATTTTTTTGAGAATTTCTTGAAATCAAACAAGATTGGTTTTGCGACCTTGAATGAACACCTGTTTTGCTGTCCGTATCCGGATGTGCATATAAAGACCATATTGACGCAACAAATTATGAATCTTTATTTGGCAACGATGAGGTATTTCCGCGATAGATTCGCACTGGCCTGGCGCGGTTAGCGCGTGATAATTTGATTTAAAAAGAACACCGTTTAGTGATTTTAATTTGTTTTTTAATAGTATTAAATCGACAGTATAAATCATAATAGCAAATCCAACTGCCATCTTTGGCATACGACGAAACCGCCTTAATAACATATATTAATATATTATAATTTTTTACTGTGAGTTCAACTCGACGCAACGTTCAATAGTCGAAGATTATATTTAATATTTTTAACATTTTTCCAATGAAGCATAATTTTGGCAAGCTATAATTCAAATTTAAACATACATATGTATATCAAATGTATGTATGTAAAGTAAAATTAATTAGATTTTCAGGCGATTAAATATTGCGTCAATCCATTATGTAAAACATACATTTTTGCTGTTCATTGAATCATCATTGCATCCAGTTGACTCCACACATTCTTCACAATTCATCAGCCCATCGTCCACTCGGTCTACCTTGCTTTCTTTCACATCCTCTCGGATACCATTCCAGTATTTCTAGCGTCCATCCGCCATCCATTCATCTCGCTATGTGTCAACTTTAAATTTTCACAGGGCTATATCTGCCACTTTGGTCATGCTTCTTACCCATGTATTCCTCTTACGATCTCTTCTTGTTACACCGAGCGTACATCTGTGTGCACATAACATTCTTAAATTTAGCATCCACGTTTCACATCCATACGTCATAACTGGTAGTACGCATTTGTCGTATGCCTTATTTTTTAAGCATAGCGGAATGTTCGATTTAAAAACAATGTTCATTCTTCCAAAAGCACTCCATCTTAATTTTATTTCCTCTACTTTACAACCAGTCATATTCACACCAATTGTCCTAGGCAATTGAATATGAAATATTAAATTTTCTTTCCAAAATATCACATATTCAGCAGAACGTATTATTTGAGTCAATATTCTGCATTTAATTTCTCACATAAGGAAAATTAATATTTTAACTATTCAAAGAAGATTCTGTATATTACTATTTTATTACAATGTCCTAAGTTATGTACATAATTCGAAAGATATTTGTGATTGAAATTGGTACTCGAATGCATGACTTCTTCAGTTGCGTCAGTGACAATTTTGCTTTTTTATATTTCTTGCTTTCAAAACAACCTTTCGTAACAGTATTTCTAAAATTAATATAGAGCTATTATGAGTGCTATAAAATTCATTCAATAAACTTTTATTTCAGTTAAGTTTATATTCACAATAAAAGAGTAAAAATTTTCTTCACACGTTGCAAGGTCGCAACCATTACGTGTTCCGTAGTATGAAATACTAAATAGACATATTTCAACAAATAAAATCAATAGAGCTCAATTACATTTGCCATTTAGAAGTAGTTAAGGTATTCAAATTCAATAAACATGGTATGTGTATTAAATTGGATAAGTTGCCTTCGGCGGAATTGAAATTTATGTGGCACCCTCGAGTTGGTTTATTACATTTTAAAGTACTATCGATATTAAGAATATATTAATATAGGGCTAAAAACCTGTTTATAAATAAATAAAAAATTATATTATTATGGTCACTGGTATAAAAGCTTCTGTAGTTGGAAAATTAATCGATTGTTCGGAAAAGAGGTTACGTTAGCAATAGGTACACGTAATTGAGTGCATCGGAAAAGTGCATTCATTTACGTACGTCAAGTGCCAATCGTGACACACTTTACAGTTCATAGCTCAAGATTATTATTTTGTTGTTGTTTTTTTTTTTTTTAATATTGTCCATACATATGTATGTATATGTTTATTTGTTATGAAAAAAAAAACATTTTCTTTCAAGTCAGTCACGAAATTTTGCTGATGATCGACAATGACCTTTCGTTTCGTCGAGTATGCGACATTAGTTAGCATTTTTAATTCTTAATTATGTTTTTTTTTTTTTATTATTTTATTCTAATAACATGCATACGAATACAAATTTAAATTTTTTTTACGTACAGTCATCAAAATTGCATGTTTTAAAATATATTAAAATTTATTGTGCTTTATTTGAATATATCGACTACATTTGAGCTACAATTAATTGATGTACACTAAATATTTTTACTCGATTATTTGATGTACATATGTAGGTTAAAAAAAAACATCAATTTTGAAACACTCGAGTCAAAATGTATGACTTTTAATATACTTAATACAGTTTAGATTAGGCAAAATAGATTCAATTCAATAAAAAATCGCCACAACGATTTTAAAAACAAATCAAACGAAGCGACGTCAGTTTCAATGACCGTCACTGTACACGAAATTAATCATACGACTGTTTCCTTGTTAATATTATAATATATGTATAATATAATGATCGAATCGTTCTATAGTGTGTGTTTGAATGAAATTGACTATTGTATGAATTTTATGTACATACATATATAGCGATCTCTGAACATGTCACGTGATTATGTTTTTCAATCGGTTTACATGCAAATACGACTGGTTAGCATTTGTTCAGAAGGCTCGTAAATATTATTTTGGGTTCATGGTCAGCTGGTCCATCTCTACAGACTCACAGTTGCCAACATAGACGCACACACACACACACAAAAAATCTTGTTGAAATAGAGAGGAATGCGATCGAAACAACCCGAAAAGATGACCGGCTCAAAGGTTGCCAAATCGGGTTATGTTAAAAAAAATTCGCCCGTCACGGACTTTTACGACAATATTGCAAACATAAGCTGATTAACCAACGTTGTGATATTTAGAATTCGTAAAAAAATTGTGAAAATTGACACGACATATAAAAATAAACTGACATAATTCATTGTAACGTTTCCCGTATTGATTTAATTAACACAAGGCGCGAGCACACGAATTCACACCAATAAAGGTACCTGTGTTACAAATCGACACTGTTTAACATTCAATTAGCAAATAAAGAGATAATGGGATGCAATAGTGAGATCTGTTCGCGTGATGCAACCGGAAAAGCCGCTTTTCTATCCACATTATGTCACCCGTGAGATATTTCTCAATTTGTGCCTTGAAAATGCACGAACAGTGAAAAATCTACCATGTAGATTATATGGGAAATTGTTTGAATAAATTTGTATCAAGGATGTTAAAAAGACGCCACAATGTATGTACGTATAAAGTAAACGATACGATGGAATGGTTTCGATGTAAAATAAATGAAAAAAAAATGTGCCATTACAATTACAAAATGTCGCGGTACATTAATAAAGGAACACATAGTTGTAATTTCAATGAGCGATGCCATTAAGTCATCTTCGTTGTGTTTTGTGCAAGGTTAACAACATAATATATTGAAACTAATCAAATCGTCAGACTTTTACTTTGATTTTAACTGCGGGTATTTATTTAATATATGTACATATATTGTGTATTCGTTTGTAGATTTTTGAACCAGCCGCTAGTTTATTGTCGCCTACCAGTTATGACCTTTGGTTAACGATGAGCTATTAACTAGAGCGTGACGATGTCAAATTGTAACACTGTAATAATATGTTAAGTATACGTAATACTCTTTTTTTTAAGTATTTTCTAATAAGTATACTGTATTTTACAACTGAGAAGGGATCGTATGAAGTATATGTACATACATGCAAAGTTTGGTGACGCATAGTCAAACGGTGATGGAATATGTAAGGGACAAATGAATAGACAGATATATAGGCAGACAGACATGCATACAGAAATTCAGACAGACATATGTATGTACAAACATGCATACAGACAGTTTGACATATAGACAGACATATTGATTTACAGACAAATATATTGATAGTCAGACAGATGGATATACATACAGACAGACAGACATACAAACAGATAGATAGACACACAACCAAAAAGACGACAAGATAGACATACAAACATGCAGACAGTCAGACATATAAAGGCAGGCAGTTTGACATATAGACAGACAGATTTATATACAGATATATTGACAGTCAGACAGACAGACAGACAGACATACAAACAACACACACAAAAAAAAACGCAAGATAGACATACAAACATGCAGACAGTCAGACATAAAGACAGACAGATTGATATACATATAGATTGATATACAGACAGATAGATGGTCAGTCAGACAAACAGACATACAGACAAACAGAGAAAGAGAAAGACATATGTATATATAGACTAGCTGTAGTACCCGGCTTTGTCCGGGTGCAAATGTTATTTGTATTGAAACGTAAAACTGTTTGTATTCATTGCCTATTTCTGAACCAGCAATCTTTTTCGACTGGAAATACTTCGTCTATCATTAGCTGGAGTCTTCGGAAAAAAACTTAGTATTGCAATTATTTAAAAGAAAAATGTCTATCGTATTCTATTTTACTCTACATATGTATATGTATATAAAACCTGCAGGATCATTGAATTTTGAAAAGTTCCTTATTACGGAATATATAAAGCAACAGACAGACAAAAATTCATATTATTAACGACTATGTGTTTTACATAATAATATAAATTTTGTATGAAAATATTTTTGAAGTAGCGCTCGGAGACTTCAACGAGCGGATAGAATGCAAACCTGGACATATTTAACCTCGTGACCTCGGCGAATAAAAATATCGATGAAATAACTAAATAACACTGCACAAATACACACACACACGCATACCTACGAATTATTAATATAATCATTAGTTAGTATTCGATATAATTAATTGCGAATAAAAATAAAGTGATGATATTTCATTGAATAAATTATAGATATAATATATTCAGTATGAGTGAGAGTGTGAATGTCAATTTTATGCTTATGCATTAAAATCAAATTTCAACTATCAAATTTGTTTACGAGGGAAAAAGTCGGTTCCTCTTAACCTTTGTCGATTTAGACACCTACATACCTACTTTTTAGTGTACCTTACTGATTGTTTTACAATACGAATATTGTGCTCATTGACACTTTCACGCCATTTCATTTAGGAACAATACAGTTTTACGCCAAATTTCAGGTCATTGTCTTCGGTAGAGTTTGAAAGAAGTGTCAATGAACTCATCAATATAATATGTAGGTATATAAACACTTATGAGGTACATATGTATGTATAATCACAGCAGATAATTAACACTATCGATTGAAATGAACAGTGTTTATTGTCGATTTTAAACAAACAACCATTTCCGATCGTATAATTTTAATTTAATATCATTTGAATTGACTTTCCCGATTAGCTACATTCTCGTGGTAATAAATAATACAGGCATACAGACAAGGCTTTTAAAATACAGTCTATTTTTGTGACAAGAGACGTAAACAACGTATGCTAAAAAGGGACAAAATTACGTGTACTCAAACTTAAACTGATTCCTCTCTTGCTAAAAAATTATATAGTTAGTTAATATATACATAGGTTGACGAACAGATAGGCAGACTTTAGGTTATTATGCATATTGTATATAATGAAACAAATGGACCGACGATAATTTAATTTAACAAATTGGTATAAATTAAGGATAGCATTCAGTTTTAAATACGATAAAGTATCGTTTATCTTTTAAGCGGTCTGTTTTTATACGAAGTTGTATTCATAAAAATGTGTTAATAGAACGATAAGCGATTAATAATATGGCGACAGAATATATTTAAAAGAAATTTCGAATAACACAATTTGTGTTTTACGCATCACACAACAACACGAGAGACGTTGCAATTTGAGTGCGATATTCCTGTTCTGTAAGTGTTGCGTTATTCTTCTTCTTTAATATATGTGGGTAAGCTTCGAGCAATTGAGCAATTGTGTACGAGAAGATGCGACCGGCTTTTATAAATGTAAAATATATATATATATACATATGTATATACACGTATATAAAGTTTTTTTTTTTAATGTAAAACACGCGTTTAATTTTCGTTGAACTTTTATCGTACGTATGTACCTGTGAATATACGTATGTATGTATATATTGTTGCGACACATTTATTCGTAACCGATTGCCAAATGTTTCTTAAACGTCGTCAAGAAGAAAGTTTCATCGGCAATATGAACATTTGCATCGTGCTATTTTATCGAGGTAAATAATGGATAACGAAAAAAAAAAAATGATGAATTTTTTCACCATTATGTCACATTGCATCGTATCGTATTGAGTAAGAGCGTTTGGATTGAATTTAAATGAATTTTTTTGACCATTTCAAACGGTCGATTGCCTGGACTTAACCCTTTAGCTTACTTTAAAAATAATTCAGACATGCAAAAGTATTTTATTCATCGCGAATTGCACAATCTTCAAAAGAAAATACAAAATTAAATTTCACTATGCATTAATTTTTAGGTCAAGTTTGAATATAAAGTTTATACCCATTATTGTTAAGTAATCTTATACGAATTCCTAGTACTAATAATATAATCAAAATACAATTTATTTTGCAATATGATTTGTCACTGTTTTTCTTGCATTATAATTACCGATTCGAATAGTGTAGAATGCAAAGTTTACCATGTGCAATACGACACAAATGAACATGTTAAAATTAAACTAAACATCAGTACATTTTCAATGTGTGAAACTTTTCAGCTGTACAGTGCATTGTAGTCACTTTTTGTGTTAGTTAAGTGTGATTGTTATGTTGTCACTTTGAGGGTGTTTTTCTAAGGGGTTATTGATTCACAGTGATCCTTTTTAGTATGTGGTCGTATATTTTATAATGTTTCCTTACCATTTTTGCCATATTCCAGCGAACTAATCCATTCACTGTGGCGTTCTCATAGAACGTGTAAAAACAAATAACACAACGCGTCTATTATTATTTTATATTTAGGTTTAATATCGAGTGTGACACTATCGAGGTCCTGTCTCATTAACAACTAGGCGAGCGTATGAGCTTTTCTAATGGACCTATAAGCCTCTTATAATCTGGCAAGTCCGATGCTTTCGTACGCCACTGGCAGATGGCACCGTACGGGGGTAGGCGAGTGGTTCTCAATCTTGCGGATGCTGTGTAAGACAACTTATGATATGAGCCGTTTGTTTAGATGGTGGACTATGTTGGCTTGCGAATAATAATGACTTAAGTTGCTTAAGGTCATGTACATCTTTAAAAAATTATAAAAATAAAGCAATATGTATTTTGGTGGAGAATGGAATTGAGCTTCTTTTTTTTTTGAAAATGGATTACGCTCAATACATTTCCATACTTAGAATATATACAAAAGTTAAAAATTGATTTAAAAATAAGCTCAGAGAAGTTTTAGTGTTGTGGAGAAGTGAGTTGAAACTCAAAACTCAATATGTAAATGTTCTTTCATAGTTGACTCCACACACACTTTCTGCTCAATTCATCAGCCCATCTTCCACTCAGTCTACTTTGCTTTCTTTCACATCCTCTCGGATACCATTCCAGTATTTCTCGGGTCCATCTGCCATCCGTTCTTGTCACGTTCCGCTGTATCTGTCACTTTGGTCATGCTACTTACCCATGTATTCCTCTTACGATCTCTTCTTGTTATACCAAGCATACATCTTTGCGTGTTTCTCTGTGTGCACTGGATCTTACGTAGCATTATTGAATTTGGCGTCCAAGTTTCACATCCATACGTCATAACTGGCAGTACGCATTGGTCGTATGCCAGTATGAATTTATATGCACATTTTAACGTGTCACAGGTACTCGTGTGGTTCATGAATCATTCAAAATTTCAGTTTCACGTGTTCGCACACTCCTCTTTTCCATTTTGTGATCATGCATATTCATGCTGGCGAACAATGGGCTGGTTTAGAGTTGAACGGTAGGAGTGTGACATTACAAAATGGTCTATCGTGCGAGTGTACCATTCATTTTCAAAAATTCATTTCACTTTCGTCGAGTTTTTTATAAATGTGACGAAACCGTTTTTTGTTTTTTTTTTTTTTTTTTCGCCATCTCGTATATAATAATATAATGCGATATTGTATATTTTTGACCATACTTGGAGAATAAAAAATGTCATGGTACACAGTTTCATAAGTGCAATATTCTGAAAACTGCACAATATCGATAGTTTTTGTCCGTTTTGTATAAATTTACTATATTGCAACAAATTAATATGCATTATTACAAAGTGGCGACGCGTTCTTCATTCGGATTACAAAACGCTCACCTGGCTGTTAAGTAAAGATTCATCAATCATCAATCAATTTCAGCCGTTCACCATCCACTGTTGGATGAAGGCCTCTCCAATCCTCTTCCATTCCTGTCTATCTCGAGCAATCTGCATCCACTTGACTGCACACATTCTTCTCAATTCATCAGCCCATCGTCCACTCGGTCTACCTTGCTTTCTTTCACATCCTCTCGGATACCATTTCAGTATTTCTCGCGTCCATCTGCCATCCAACTTTTTCACACGTTCCGCTATATCTGCCACTTTGGTCATGCTTCTTACCCATGTATTCCTCTTACGATCTCTTCTCGTTATACCGAGCATACACCTTTCCATGCTTCTCTGTGTGCATTAGACCTTACGTAACATTCTCCAGTTCAGCATCCACGTTTCACATTTATACATCATTCCTGTCTGTCTTGAGCAATCTGCATCTACTTGACTCCACACATTCTTCTCAATTCATCAGCCCATCTTCCACTCGGTCTACCTTGCTTTCTTTCACATCCTCTCGGATACAATTCCAGTATTTCTCGCGTTCATCTGCCATTCATTCTTCTCGCTATGTGTCCACTTCAACTTTTTCACACGTTCTGCTATATCTGTCATACTTCTTACCCATGTATTCCTCTTACGATCTCTTCTTGTTATACCAAGCATACATCTTTCAATGCTTCTATGTGTGCACTGGATCTTACGTAGCATTCTTGAATTTAACGTCCAAGTTTCACATCCATACGTCATAACTAGCACTACGCATTGGTCGTATGCCTTATTTTTAAGCATAGCGGAATGTTGAAATTAAAAACTACGTTCATTCTTCCAAATGCATTCCATCCTAGTTTCATTTGTTCTTCTTTACATCCAGTCATATTCACCAATCGCCTTAGGTTTAAATAATTACCAACTATCTCTACAATATGACTATCTACTGTGACTACGCTTTGCGTGCAAAATTCATTGAACATAATTTTAACTTTATTAAAATTAATTTCTAATCCTACTTTCATACTTTCATTAATTCTGTTTTGTAAATCTACTGAGTCACGTGCAACTACAGGTATAACTATGTCATCATTAATTTTTAGATGTCTTCCGTTAATCTTGACCCCTGTTTTGTGCCATTACAGCGACCTATGTATGTATGTAAATATGTCCTCAAGCACCGCATTGAATAATTGAATAATACCGAATTGCTTCGTATCTTCAATGAAACCAACTGAGGCTGTTGCCTTTTTGTAGATGGCAGCTAGCAGGCTGACGTACGGTTGCGCAACGTCATGTTTCTGTAGGGCATCCAGTACGGCTGTTTGAATAACTGAGTCAAACGCCTTTCGGTAGTCGATTAAATCTAAACATAGTGGTTGGCGATATTCATTCGTGCGGTTAATGCAGTTTTAATTGTATCGATCAATTTTGTGAAAATCACAATTTTTATATGTACATACAAACTAAGAAATTTTATTATTTCTCGTAGATTATCGTTAAGGTAGTCTTCTTCAGTTACAAACTCACTCTTGATATTTCTTAGGAGTCCTGATTGTTGTCTAGCCTAAGGATGTGGACTACATTTTAAGACTTTCAATACTGGACAATGCATAGTTTGAGCATCTCTGGTACACGCAACATCGGCAATCACCAATACAACAGTATGCGATCACAGTCGCGAATCACTTTCGGTTTCTTCTCATTGATCTTTCACATGTAACTGCACTCGCACTCTCATTAGGGGCCATACAAACATCACAAATGGTCGTTGACGATAATTTAAGATCGATAAAATCGACTGAAGAGCTTGCAAATCCAATTTGGCAAACATTGAAAATTTGCCCATCATTGTTTTGCAGCGTTTGGCAAAATTAAAAATCGTATTCAAAATTAAATGTCGTCAAATGCAATAAATAATAGAGTCTCGTGTGTTTGAATCTGGCGAGAATTTTTATGTAAATAGTATTAGTTGTTGATTTAATCAATGTTAATTCAAGTCATATGTCTCGCCATCTGTGATTTTGTCGATGAACTTTTCAACGCTAAAACAAATCGGTATTTCCTTACATTTTTACTGGTTTTTTTTTATAGTTATTAATAAATTAATTGAAACACGCGAACTTTGCACTTATTAATGTGTGCAAACAACCGATAAATGTCAAATTATACGTTAATTATTTATTTATCGGTAAACTTTGACTTTTTAAGTGCATGTATTTTGATTTTTTCGGGGGGGACAAATTCAGGAAACGATATCGATTATTCATTCATATTGCAATTTTCATCAGAATTAGTCGACAGTGTATAATCGTAATGTATTCTGTCTCGTTTCTGTATTTTTTATTATAAATTACAATGTTTTGAGTCGATTTAGTTTTGAAATCTTAATGAATCCGGTTCAGGATGTGAATTTGAATTCGTCCATCAGTCCATATGTATATATGTATACATATGTATTGTACATCTTCAATCGGGTTTTTTTCAGTATACTTATTTATTTATAGTTCTGTGATATACTTGTTTTGAGATCACTATATCGAAGCAGGTTCATAAAAACAAATATATTACATTAATAAATTTTAAAGATATGTAGTTTTAGGAAATTTATATTTTTAGAGTTGTCCTAAACAGGTAATGATACTAAACCAGTGGTTGGGAACCTTTTTCAAGCTAAGAGCCAAATTAAAGATAACCTTACAAAATTTGTAAGCTTATATATTCAAAATTAAATTGAATGTTATTCATTAATCATTAATGAAATGTAAGAAATACGTTTTCCTCGTGATATTTCTTAACGTTTGACAGTTTATTACTAAAGAGTATTACAAACTTTAATCTGAAAAACGATCTTAAAGCTTTTTATAGCCATTAAGTTATGGAAATAGAATAATTTTGATTTTGTGTAAAATGTATTTCACGCAAGAAGTTGGATGATAGCAAGAGCCGCAGGTTTTCATATAAAGAGCCGCATGCGGCTCCGGAGCCGCCGGTTCCCGACCACTGTACTAAACTAATACCTTTAGCAATCCTCAATTGGTTTCGTATGGCAACGTTCTAAAGAACAATTTCTTATCGTATTCAAGTACGACATAAGACCTGTAGTATCATAGAAAGTCCTTCTGCAAGGTTTGGTCGCAATTAATCGAACAGTTTACTAATGTACCTATATAAAGAACAAATATACATTTTATATTAAATTAAACTGTTATGTAAACAGAAAAGTAACATAAGGCACAGATTGACCTAAAAATTTTAGACATATATTGTAAAAATATGCATTCAATTATGAATAGTCAATTTGAATACAAAATTTAATACCAGTTTGTGTTGATTTCGTAACGTGAGACTCATTCGACATTTTTCCTGCATCGTGATTCAGTATTTCCAAAAAATAAAGGTATTATAATTATAATATAGGCGATTTTCTTTTCATAAAGTATTTATGAAAGGCGAAGGACGAATCGAAACGTTTCATTTTATCAAGGCGAATTTGTCACTGATTTGCAATTAGAATACATACTATTAAATTTTGACGACCTCTGAATGACGTGTCGATTTTACCCTGAATTGTTGTAAAATTTTCTAATTGAAGATTTATGAGGTCGCTGCTTGTCTTCTTCTTCCGGAGCCAAAAGTTAATTTTTCATAAATGTATTTATTTTTTATGACTAATGGATTATTAGTTGTTGTTCACCCTGAAACTTACAGTTTAGCATTTTTAATATTTATGTAAAGGAAATTCGATCATTTTTGTGGAATCGAAACGATTTTTATTATACAGGGTGGTAATGCTTTATTAATCAGGTACAAAGCTATCTCCTGTTAAGGGTGGGGGTTAATGAATGTGTTTAAAAGTCAATCAAAATAAGATATAATGCAGATTTAATTGTATAGAACAACAACAAAGATTTACGAAACGAGATCTAACAGAAAATTACAAGCTTCATATGTATGTACATAAAAATCATGGAAATTTAACATTTATGGTATACATGTACCATCAGTAAGGTAGTTTCTTTCAATTTATTCCAAACTCATTCT
This sequence comes from Parapsyche elsis, assembly GCA_022651745.1. Taxonomy (NCBI): domain Eukaryota; kingdom Metazoa; phylum Arthropoda; class Insecta; order Trichoptera; family Hydropsychidae; genus Parapsyche; species Parapsyche elsis. The sequence continues at coordinate 304,116 of JAGVSN010000031.1, forward strand.
GGATATTGCTAAAATTGTATAAATATAAGTATGTGCATATATGCGATTAACACAATATTAAGCAACGAAAGTATGAAAGTAGGATTATAAAATTATGTTTAATGAATTTTGCACGAAAAACGTAGTCACTGTAAATAAACATATTGTAGAGATAGTTGATAGTTATTTATACCTAAGGTAAAGAAGAATAAATAAAACGAAGAATGAAACTAGGATGGAATGCTTTTGGAAGAATGAACATTGTTTTTAAATCCAACACTCCGCTATGCATAAAAGATAAGGCATACGATCAATGCGCACTGCCAGTTATGTCGTAAGGATGTGAAACGTAGATGCTAAATTCAAGAATGTTACGCAAGATCCAGTGCACAAAAAGAAGCATGGAAAGATGTATGCTCGGTATAACGAGAAGAGATCGTAAGAGGAATACATGGATAAGAAGCATGACCGAGTGAAAAAGTGGACGCGAGAAATACTGGAATGGTATCCGAGAGGATGTGAAAGAAAGCAAGGTAGACCGAGTGGACGATGGGCTGATGAATTGAGAAGAATGTGTGGAGTCAACTGGAATGGAAGAGGATTAGAGAGGCCTTCATCCAGCAGTGGATGGTGAACGGCTGAAAATGATGATGATGATCATGATGACATATGTATGTACATGCATAGGATTTATGATTTCTGCCAAGCAATGTGAAGTACACCCAAATATTTTCAATACTGTACTGTTATATTTTTAGTATGCACAGTTAGTTACATATTAGTGAACCATGAGATTTGTCTGTTTAACTGCTAGCATCTTCAAATTTAGGATCCCAACGATACGTGATGCAACGATCAGACATCTTAGGCATATTCAGGATGTTTGAGACTGAAGTTTGAGTATGTACATATGTAATATAAAAATAAATTTGCAGGATTTGTATGCACAAAACTTGTTATTTTAATTTGCACCATATTTACCGACTTTTAATTATGATTGAAATAAAATTGATCAATGCAATTAAAACTGCATCATAACTTCTTTTGATTGTCGTTTAAATGTATCCCTTAATCTCGACCCTTCAGACAGGAGAGTGTTTTGTAATCGAACAAAGCAAGCATCGCCACCCTGTATGTATAATTGTATTTAACAGATCATTTCCTATTGGTCAATTCGACAAATAAATTAACAAAGGTCAAGTTTTAGACTAGAAAAAATCCGGTTGGAGAGTTATGATCTTGACTCTCGTAAATACACGACCTCACATAAATTATTTGACATATAGAGAATATACATACATAATCTATCGTTATACATACTTATATGTAGTATACAATTTATTATTAATTGATGTGTTGGTTTTGGTTCAATTTTTTTTTATATTATTTAAATTGTCACTAATCCAACGCGTTTGATATTTGAGATGGTGCATCAATAAAAACGTTATTTTTACTGATGTGATTTATAATGACTAGTTCAAGAACACATCCGACATAAAAACGCCTTAAATAATTATGGAAAATATACGATTGAGCTTGTTTGAACGTTTTTTATATCTTTATACCAATTTAAATGTCTAGGTTTTTCGTTCGTCTATTTTCTTATTGTATTTTAATGATAAATTTTATTTTGGAATTGTAATTATTGGTTTTATAATGTTGCATATGACGATTTTTCTTTATTGTTACATATCAATATAGTAAGTATAATAAATTGGTGAATTTTTAAATATCAAAATAAATAATCGGCTATAATATATCAGAATAACGTGTGAAATTTTTGTAATAAACAAACACCTAATGATTTATCAAATGTTGTAGCATTGAATGATTTAACATTTTTACAATAAAAATAGTTAAATTAATTTGATACTCGTGTATTTTACTTTTTCATACCTATTCTAAAATTACTACAAAGCCGGAAAACTTGATGTTGGAATATGTTTTCCAATCTTTTCCTTTCAAAGTGTGATTCTATATATGTATGTACATCTATAGCTTTGAAATGAATAGTGTGTTTTTACTTTGTTGTTAATCATTTATTCGATCTGTTACTTGTCTCAAATTGTTTGTATTGTATGGTATCCCTATTACACTATTTTTTGTGAAAAGTTACAAATTTAAGCTGTTGTCGATTTTGAAGTAACGAAAGCGTATAAAATTTTTTAATATTCGTGCTCAGTGGTTCAGAATTAATGAAGTTTTTGACAAGTGCTATTACTAATATACATATATGTATGCTTAAAAGCGATAATATTACTACATATGTATGTACATATAATGATCGATAAACAATTACCGCAACGGTCACTTTGGCGTGGCTTTGGCGTGTAGCGCTTGACAACCAAATTGTTTCATCAATGTTCAACCTGTACGACGGCACTGTTAACGCTTTGTGACGTGGCCATATACGAGCACAGCAAGAATGACGCCATAATATGATAAAGGTCGAGATAAAGTTCTTCTTTTTCTAAATAAAATTGATTCGATGTTACAAATCTTATATAATATGTAATGTTTATACTTCTATCACTTTGTTGCGCAATATTTTGATCTTATTATAAAAGCACACGTTACGGCAAATGCATGTAAATTGGAAAATAATAGAATTTCTAGTTATATCATACATAGATACGTATGTATATTTTGAAATTTAATTCCAAATACTTATATGTCATCATCATCATCATTTTCAGCCGTTCACCATCCACTGCTGCATGAAGGCATCTCCAATCCTCTTCCATTCCTGTCTGTCTTGAGCAATCTGCATCCAGTTGACTCCACACATTTTTCTCAATTCATGCTTCTCTGTGTGTACTGGATCTTACGTAAAATTCTTGAATTTAGCATCCACGTTTCACATCCATACGTCATAACTGGCAGTAAGCATTGGTCGTATGCCTTATTTTTTAAGAATAATGTTCATTATTCCAAAATCACTTCATCCTAGTTAAATTCTTCGTTTTATTTCGTCTTCCTTTGTATAAATACATATTAAATATTCATTATTGCGGCATACCTAAAACATCATCAACAAAGATAAGGAAGAAAATTTCAATGTCAAAAACCACCATCGCGGATATTAACAGATACATTTAGTTTCATACAAAAATAAATGCGCAATTTAGCATTTAGAGAAGCGTAAATCTATTCACCGATCATTTGGCATTATTTGAATTGAGCAAGAGCAATAAATAGCCACTGGTTGCGTAATTCAAACGTATCAATCCACTGAAAACATTGTCCCAAGTGACTGTAATTAACATTGATGACCATTCAAGGGGTTTTGAGGAAGATCGTAAGTTTTTCTAGCAGGCATATTATCCACTGTATCCACATATTCATTAGAGCGTGGAGTAAATCAACAGTATACATATATTTATGAAGTTATGACATCTTGTGCTGGTTGCGGAAGGTCGCAAGAGTGAAGAAACTCAAAAAAAAAAATGGTTTTGCCATCGTGTTTGTGTGTCGACGAAATCGATGACAATTGTGTAACACTTACCACTAATCCATTACGCATCCGCTATGCAAATACAAATACGTACTAAATGAATAAAAAATTTAAGTATACTCATACCTTTATTTTCACTACTATAATACATAGTAACAATTTTCTTGTATGAAGTTTAAAATTTTATTATGCTAATTTCCTTATTTTTTTACTGTACAGAAATTGAAATTTTGTCCATTTATTTGTTCCTTATACGTTTCCACACAGTTCAAATAATCACTACTGTACTTTGCAGATGTATTTCATACGATCCTGCCGGTCTTACAGAGTACATCATTGCGACAGGATATTTTTCTTTCAGCTAGGTGTCGTACAAAGCTTTATTTCGACGAAATGCGTCGCCATTATAATATAGTATAATTATTTGAACCTGGGCAACGCCACGTACTTACATATACTTTTCAATTAATGCTTAAATGCGTGCCCGTCTTTTCCATCTACATGTGTTTGTTCTGTATGCAATCCCATACTGATTGACTAGTCACAGTCAAACTTTGCAGATGTACTTTCTATAATCCTATGGTCTTATAGGTTTATACTTGAGTGTAATAGAACGTTTTCCTTTCAAGTATCAGCCTTCATTCAGTATTCATCATTTTCAACCATTCACCAATCTCCAATCTTCTTCTATTCCTGTCTGTCTTTAGCAATCTGCATCCAGTTGACTCCACACATTCCTCTCAATTCATCAGCCCATCGTCCACTCTGTCTACCCTCTTTTTTCACATCCTCTCGGATACCATTCCAGTATTTCTCGCATGCTTCTTACCCATGTATTCTTCTTACGATCTCTTCTCGTTAGACCGAGCATACACCTTTCCATGCTTCTATGTGTGCACTGGATCTTGCGTAACATTCTTGAACTTAGCATCCACGTTTCACATGCATAGGTCATAGCAGTACGATATTGATTGATACCTTGCTTTCTTTCACATCCTCTCGGATTCCATTCCAGTATTTCTCGCCATCCATTCTTCTCGCTGTGTCCACTTCAACTTTTTCACACGTTCCGCTATATCTGCCACTTTGGTCATGCTTCTTACCCATGTATTCCTATAAAGATCTCTTCTCGTTATACCGAGCATACATCTTTCCATGCTTCTATCTGTGCACTGGATCTTGCGTAACATTCTTGAACTTAGCATCCACGTTTCACATCCATAGATCACAGCAGTACGATATTGATTGATACCTTGCTTTCTTTCACATCCTCTCGGATACCATTCCAGTATTTCTCGCCATCCATTCTTCTCGCTGTGTCCACTTCAACTTTTTCACACGTTCCGCTATATCTGCCACTTTGGTCATACTTTTTACCCATGTATTCCTCTAACGATCTCTTCTCGTTATACTGAGCATATACCTTTTCATGCTTCATTACTTATGTAGTATAGTTAGTCAAAACAAATTCAGTATTGTAGTTATAAACCGAAAATGTGTATAACTACAGTTAGTTTCCTCTATAAATCTTGACCGTTTTGAAATACACAGCGTTGCCGAGTCATAATGTATATTTTGATTTAATTTATCGTTCGAAAATGGTAGATGAATTTGTAAATAAACTTTTGCCTTGGTATTTATGTGAATTATGGAATTTTGGATGACTCTCATCTTCGGCTAAGAGTGGACGACATCGTATTTTTAATCGCAAATCTTTTTTTCGTACGCACGAAAATTCTATATTTACAGACCTTAACATTTAATGTTAGGTAAATAGCATACAAAAATAATAGTTATCGGTATACGTTGCATTGAAAAAGTGATTTTTTCAAATTAAAATATTCATAAGTGTTATTTTAGTTAATCGTTTATTTTTTTCCGGTTCAATAAAATTCGTAGAGACGACCGTGAAATTTTATATATTTTTTGTAAAATTCGCTTCCAATATATCTTGTATGTAGTTGTCAGAAATGAGGTGTCCTGTTTTTAATGTTACATTTTCATGGTCAACAATGAAATAAATAAGCGTAGTTTTAATGTGATAACGAATAAGATTAACTCTAGTTTTTGAGCTATACATAAATGCGTTTCAAAATAATATAACATATAACCTAGCTCAAAATCTGGTTATTGGAATTGGATTTGGAAACGTTGTGATACAATCATTATCATTTTGCAGCCGTTCACAATCCACTGCTGGATGCAGGCCTCTCCAATCATCTTCCATTCCTGTCTGTCTTGAGCAATCTGAATCAATTCATCAGCTCATCTTCCACTCGGTCTGCTTTCGCTATCCATTCTTCTCGCTGTGTCCACTTTAACTTTTTCACACATTCTGCTATATCTACCACTTTGGTCATACTTCTTACCCATGTATTCCTGTTACAATCTCTTCTTGTCATAACCAAGCATACATCTTTCCATGCTTCTCTGTGTGCACTGGATCTTACGTTGCATTCTTGAATTTAGCGTTCAAGTTTCACATCCATACGTCATAACTGGCATAACTGTTACTTATCTCAAAACATTGAATTGTAAAAATCTTGAATTGTATCCGTATCACACTTTTTTTCTGTTTTCGTAAAAAGTTATTAATTTAAGTTGGTACAGCTGGTTGGTACCTAAGTCATTTTGAAGTCGCGAAATCGCATCAAATTTCATCATCATATTCGTGCTAATTGGCTCAGAATTACTATACACAAAGTAATTCTGAACCATTTAGCCACATTAACCACAGGTGAGAGCTATAGTAATACCCACAGATGTTACAATAACGACCGATAAACAAATTCCGTAACATGATGTAATCGATTGCGAGGGAATATTTTATTTCACCCGTACTTTGGGCGTGGACTTTGGCTTATAGCTTTATGACACGGCCATATACAAGTGTAGCGAGAGCGCAGAGCGTATCAAAAATCATCATCATATTCGCATTGGGTGGTCCAGCATCAGTGAAGCTTTTAAGGTCACTGTAACGTTACTATAATCGATAAACAATTTCACGTGCTTAACAACTAAATTGTTTGATCATATGTATCGCTTAAGCCTTAACTGTGAACTGGCCATATACGAGCGCAGCGAGATTGACACCGTATGCACACTAGTTATCGTTATATAAGTATGTATGTATTTGTTTACATTTATAGCTGGCATCGTGACAATCTCCAATGTTTAGTTAAATCGATCCGAGAAGATATTATCTCACATTAATGGTTTTTTTTTTTTTTTTTTGGACGCTCAAAATATTTAAACCAGTTTTTTTTATTATTCATAAATGAAGATATTCACGTAAAGTGCGGGAAAGGTCACGTCACCTATCTATGTATTCTAGCTTTGCCTTAAATGTATGCTTCGTCTCCACGATAATAGATTACAGTAGGTAAGTGTATTCAGATATTATGCATACGTAATAAGAGAACGGACGCGTGCGTCTCCGATGAGGATGACCAGTCTGTGGATGATGATGATGATGTTGTTCTCCAATGTCATCGTCCATATACATAGTCGCGACCATTCTTAGATGTGACGCTAAATGTCATATGGAAAAATCAAATCGAAACGTGGGACGCCATCTTTACATACCCCGGTAAGGTCAAGTTTTGACTTTGAACATTTAAATATGATACAGTCATAATATATGTATGTATTTGAACGTTGAATGTTTGGCCGTTGACTATTCTCGCTCGAAATAAAATTGCTTGGATAGGAATCGTTTGAAATGACAATGGACTATGTTGACTTATACTGCCATTTAGAGAAAATACAATATGTATGCTCGGTATAACGAGAAGAGATCGTAAGTGGAATACATGGGTAAAAGTATGACCAAAGTGGCAGATATAGCAGTACGTGTGAAAAAGTTGAAGTGGACACATAGCGAGAAGAACGGATGGCAGATGGACGCGAGAAATACTGGAATGGTATCCGAGAGGATGTGAAAGAAAGTCAACATTCTGATAGGCTTTAAAAAGAAGGCATACGACCAATGCGTACTGCCAGTTATGACGTATGGACGTGAAACTTGGACGCTAAATTCAAGAATGCTACGTAAGATCCAGTGCACACAGAGAAGCATGGAAAGATGTATGCTCGGTATGACAAGAAGAGATCGCAAGAGGAATACATGGGTAAGAAGTATGACCAAAGTGGCAGATGTAGCAGAACGTGTGAAAAAGTTGGAGTGGACACAGCGAGAAGAATGGATGGCAAGAAATACTGGAACGGTATCCGAGAGGATGTGAAAGAAAGCAAGGTAGACCGAGTGGAAGATGGGCTGATGAATTGAGAAGAATGTGTGGAGTCAAGTGGACGCAGATCGCTCAAGACAGACAAGAATGGAAGAGGATTTGAGAGGCCTTCATTTAGCAGTGGATGGTGAACGGCTGAAAATGATGATGATGATGATGACTTAAAAAAGGTATTCGTATGAAGAAATTGACTATGTCCCCTTTTATTACCTTTTTTTATTATAATTTCAAGCTATATTGAGTTTTTAAGAAGATATCTATAAATTTTGTGATTACTGGTGGTGAACTCTGGACTGTAGTTTACCGGAAAGTTAGAGCAAAAGAAGATTGACGTACATGCATACTATTATAATAGACTTTTGCTTAAAAAATAAGGCATATGACCAATGCGTACTGCCAGTTATGACTTATGGATGTGAAACTTGGATGCTAATTTGTGCACACAGAGAAGCATGGAAAGATGTATGCTTGGTTTAACGAGAAGAGATCGTAAGAGGAATACATGAGTAAGAATTATGAACAAAGTGGCAGATGGACGCGAGAAATACTAGAATGGTATCCGAGAGGATGTGAAAGAAAGCAAGGTACACCGAGTGGAAGATGGGCTGATGAATTGAGATAAATGTGTGGTGTCAAGTGGATGCAAATTGCTCAAGACAGACAGGAATGGAAGAGGATTCATCCAGCAGTGGATGGTGAACAGCTGAAAATGACGATGATGATTGAGTTTTATGTTTCAATTTGCTTTTTCACAACACCAAAACTATTCCTAAACTTTTTATAAATTTGTACATTTTCATACCACTTAGATTCTAAGAACAAAGTATGGAAATGTATAATGTCCACTTTGAAAAAAAATAAAACGGCTTACATATCAGTTATATAATACCTAATATAAGTATGGTGTATGACAAAAAAAATTACTTGAAAAATTTCAAGATACAATATTTATTCAATGACACCGTGTGAATGTAAAGAAAATTTAGTCAAGGCTTCGATAGTTCGTATATTATTTTTTATGTTGGTTGAATGGCGAATCTATTTAAATTGGCTTGTTCAAATAATATGATTGATAGAACATAAGTATTTTAGAATGATTTTATATATATATATTTATAGAATTTGGAATGATTATTGTATGCAGTATTAACGGTTGCCACTGCAACGGATACACAACTCATAAAACGCTCTGGGCGTGTGTCTGCGTTCGTCAAAATACTACACGACACGGCCATACATTCACGAGGTGGCACATACATGCATATTTATATACCTATAGGAGCAAAGTGAGAGGACGCCGTGTAATTATTACAATAATTAAGTGCAATAGTTGTGTTTGAAACAGTTTTAGTTATATAAAAATTTAATTATCAATTAATTTTAAGTATTTTATTATATAAAAGTAAAAGATAGAGCGTAAAAAAATAATGAAAATTACTTTTCCGAAGTAAAAGTTTAATTTTGTATGAAAGTTCAAAGGAGACTTCAACGAGCGAGTATTGATCAAACCCATTTCGCGTTTTTCCGAAAACGTATGTACAGTTTTTTTTTTGTAAAATCATAAGTATGTAAGTAAAGTAAGTATGTAAGTAAGTAAAAGTATAAGTATGTAATAATAAATTGTAATAAAATAATTGTGGTATTTAAAAAAAATATAACGTTTATGTAACATTAAAATGTTTAAAAATTTTAAAGTAATAATGACATCTATTGATGAGTTCAAATGTTATTTTAAGATTTTGATTAGTGTGCGGTATTTATTTTGGTTCGCACTTTAAATATTTGAATGTGTTTTATTTGTACTAAAATGTTCAAAAGAAGTTTCACAAACGATCAAAAGGATACTAAAAATATTATATTTTTCAACAAATATAAGTAATTGTAATAATGTTTAATGAATTTTGCACGCAAAGCATAGTCATAGTAGATAATCATATTGTAGAGATAGTTGATTGTTCACCAATTGTATAACTAGGACAATTGGTGAATATGACCGGATGTAAAGAAGAAGGAATGAAACTAGGATGGAGGGCTTTCGGAAGAATGAACATAGTTTTTAAATCCAACATTCCGCTATGCTTAAAAAATAAGGCATACTGCCAGTTATGACGTATGAATGTGAAACGTGGATGCTGAATTCAAGAATGTTACGTACGATCCAGTGCACACAGATGTACGCTTGGTGTAACAAGAAGAGATCATGAGAGGAATACATGGATAAGAAGTATGACCAAAGTGGCATATATAGTAGTGGAACGTGGCAGATGGACGCTAGAAATACTGGAATGGTATCCGAGAGGATGTGAAAGAAAGCAAGGTAGACCGAGTGGAACCGAGTCTGTTGGACGTTTTGGTCGGCATTGTTAACCACGCGTTGATCGTCAACGGGCAATATATGTACAAGTTTAATAATATTATTGTAAAATCAAACAACGTCATTCATTCATTGTGTGATAGTGAAAATATTATTGTGACTATCACGCTTTTTGTTTACGGAAGAGCGAGTTGCAATATACATATTATAGCAATTGAATAAATTTCCTGCAAATGCGTATGTTACGCCAGTTCCCTACAAACACAAACCTCACCTTATCTTATCCAGCATCTGCTCACCAATGAAATGCAAATAATTTCAACACGAATTACAAAACACTTTTTTTTTTTCATCAATTTTTAAACCAAATATATTATGTATTAGTCTATTTTATAATGTTCTCGAACATAATCCGTGAACAATACCCACTCTTAATTTATATAATATATCGTCATCGAGTACAATACGCAAGTCCCCTCTGGCACACTGTGCAGTGGTCTTACTCGAATGTGATTTTTTTTATTATAAGTAAGCATACGGATGATTTGAAATCGAGTTGGCGCAATCTGCAATGAGCTTTGAGTTATTCATTGAGATTGATAAAAGTGTGTTTGCGTAACGGTGCAAGTTAACAGTGTGCCACTTTTAAATAATGCTAGTTTATTTCAGTTCCAAACTCACCTATGTAGAATATGCTTAAGATGTCTGATCGTTGTATCACGTAACCTAATTTTCTTTGGGTAACTTAAATTTGAAGATACTAGCAGTTAAACAGACAAATCTCACGGTTCACTAAGAACTGCGCATTGGAAATCTTTTAATACAGTTCACTTTGCTCTGCTCACTAGCAATAAGGAATCCCAGACACACTCAGGATGAGTTTGTAATTATAATAAACTACCCCACTGTCTGTCTGTCCGTCTGCTGATAACGCTCGCCTCGGTAAATGATTAAAAGACAGGACCCGTCTGCGCGCGAGTGGGATTTTAACCCGTGATCACCAAGTTGGAAAGAATCGTGCCAACACTATCATCCAACGGAGGCAATGACGGGCCTGTTACGATTTGACAATTGACATTGACTATGCTAAATTGTTACGTGTTGTATTATAACGCGCCATCTATGCAACAACTATAAAAACTATTATATACTCACCACACACACATCCGTTGATATCCAACGGGCTTACAATAGTCATATATATAATACACCTATTCTGTCTGTCTGTCTGTGTATGTGTGTGTGTGTGTGTGTGTGTGTGTGTGTCTGTCTGCTGATAACGCTCGCCGAGGTAAATAATTTAAAAAACCAGAACGTTGCGCGAGTGGGATTTGAACCCGAGATCACCGGTTTGGGACAGTGAGCGCTTCCGCTATGATCCAAACGGAGGTGATGACGAGCCTGCTGCAATTTGACAATATAAATTATCAATAGGCTCGCGACTTTGCTAAATTGTTGTTACGTTGTTGTATTATAACGCGCCATCTATGCAACAACTATAAAAACTATTAAATACACATACATATACTCACCCACACAAACATCCGTTGATATTCAACGGGGTTACACTAGTAAATAATAAACTAGCATGATTTGTATGTGTACATAGAACTTACGATTACTAACTCTCCATTGTGATTGAATAAAAATTGATCATTACAGTTAAAACTGCAATATACATACATATGTATATAATGTCATTTAACTGTCTTTTAAATACATCCACTAACTTTAATCTTCAGACAGAAGAGCGTTTTGTAATTAAATTAATGAAACATAGCCATCCTGTATAAAAGTTTTACTGTTGTTTAGCAAAAATAGTCAAATGTCAATTTATTGATTATCAGGTTCCTTAATTAATTATCTTACATTTGGTTTTCACTCGTCTTTGTATTCTTGCATAATTTGTTATGTTCTATTCGTTTTTCACCATTCTACATATATAAATTAAGATTGTATGAGTGTTTTTATTGTGGCGTCATTTAAACTAAATTAAATTTAAAAAATTGTGTAATTTGCATGTTTTATTTTTATTATCAACTTTTAGAAATAAACGTGTTCTTTAAACAGAACACTTGAACAATATTTTTAATGTAAAATATATTAAAAACAACACTTAATATTTATGTAGTCGACACTGGCAAGAGTTACACCATCAAATTCATATCAAAGCAAAATTTTGACCAAATGTATTGTAAATTTTCAATAAATTAATGAACATTTATACAGTTCTTCCAAAAGTCACCACTTTCATTGTTTTGGTTGAGTTATTTTATTTTATTTTATTAATTATACACATGTATAGGTATGTATGTATGCATACATAAACTTATAAAATTTGTTTGTTGATTTGACCAACGTCAAAAACTCAAAACGCTTGTGCATAATTAACCAATAGCCGTTGATTGTCAACTAGTATATGTGTGTACCTAATAGTAATTTCATTGTTTCACTGCTCAGAAAATTTGCCATGAAATTAAAGTTTCTTTTAACCACGTATGATTAAAGGGAAAAAAAATTCGAGTGGCACCAAATGGACTCATTCTTTATGAGCGAGATGAACTGTGGTCCTTTTTTACACACAGTTTGAAGCAACAGATCAAACAAACTGTATACTCTCATGTTAAAAAAAATAAACTTTAGGTATACATAGTACGGGAAACATTTTTGTATATAAATTTTCAAGCACTATGGTATGAAGTACGTACAATTTACAGTTTTTTTCATAGATTTTTAAAAGTTACAAGTTTAGTGATGATTATTTGTAGGCTCTGTATTTATTATTGAGCGATTTAGAATTTGGACTGTCTAAGCTCTTCTACGCCAAACTGTTGAAGGGGTTTGTTGTAATAGTATCCAGTGGTAGTTAGACGTGTTGTCGTCAATGGTGGTAGAGTCGAAGGAGCAGGCATTGGTTTTTGGGTCGTTGACGAAGTGGTAGAGTAAGTGTAGTACTTCATCGGTGGAAAAGTACCCATAGTTGGCATATAGGTGTATGTGACTGTCGGTGGTCTAGTAGTTGTCGGCGGAAGGTAAGTAGGACCTGAAGTTGAAGAGCTTCCGAGCACAGGAGGAAGATAGGCTGGTGGTTCTGGGGGTAGGTATCCATTCTTGGCTCCAGGTCTCTCCGACAGTTTCACATTGTCGAAGTTTATGGTCTTCTGGAAACCGCCTTTACCACCTGATCTTACAAACGGTACTATGTCGTTGAAAAGTTGACCGTTTGCTATGGCGATAGTTGCTAGTACTAGGAACGCTGTGTATATCTGAAAAGATAAGAGTATGTAAATTAAAACATGGTATTAAAAGTTGGCAAAGTATACACAGCTCAGTGATTAAAGTGGAAAGATTTTTTCGACGATTTTTGACGACAGGTGATAGCTCAGTGGTTAAGTGGGTATTACACAGGGATAGTTTACTGGCTACGATCTCGCTAGTTTACCGACCGGCACTTAGGGTAGCAGTCACAGTAGATAATCATATTGTAGAGATAGTTGATAGTTATTTATACCTGGGACAATTGGTGAATATAACTGGATGTAAAGAAGAAGAAATAAAACTAGGATGGAGTGTTTTTGGAAGAATGAACACAGTTTTTAAATGCAACATTCCGCTATGCTTAAAAATGAAGGCGTACGACCAATGCGTACTGCCGGTTATGACGTATGGATGTGAAACTCGGATGCTAAATTCAAGAATGCTTCGTGAGATTCAGTGCACACAGAGAAGCATGGAAAGATGTATGCTTGGTATAACAAGGAGAAATGGTAAGAGGAATACATGGGTTAGAAGCATGACCAAAGTGGCAGATATAGTGGAAGGTGTGAAAAAGTTCAAGTGGACACAGAATGCAGATGGACGCGAAAAATACTGGAATGGTATCCGAGAGGATGTGAAAGAAAGCAAGGTAGACCGAGTGGAAGATGGTTTGATGAATTGAGAATAATGTGTGGAGTCAAGTGGACGCAGATTACTCAAGATAGACGGGAATAGAAGAGGATTGGAGAGGCCTTCATCCAGCAGTGGATGGGAACGGCTGAAAATGATGAACCATTTTATAACGTGTGAAAAAGTTGAAAGTTGAAGTAGAATTGGGCTGGAAACATAACGAGTGAGATCCAGTGCACACAGAGAAGCATGGAGAGATGTATGCTTGGTATAACAAGAAGAGATCGTAAGAGGAATACATGGGTAAGAAGTATGATAGCAGAATACATGGAATACATGGGTAAGAAGTATGACCAAAGTGGCAGATATAGCGGAACGTGCGAAAAAGTTGAAGTGGCAATGGATGGTAGATGTACACGAGTACCTAATACTGGAAATGTATCCGAGAGGATGTGAAAGAAAGCAAGGTAGACCAGTGAACGAGGGGCTGATGAATGGAGATGAATGTGTGGAGTCAAGTGGATGCAGATTGCCCGAGACAGTCTGGAATGTAAGAGGATTGGATAGGTCTTCATCCAGCAGTGGATGGTGAACGGCTGAAAATGATGATGATGATGACGTAGGGGTGCGAGTAGCTAGTAAACCTATTACACGTGTTAAGTGTACTCGCTAGTGGCGCTGTCATCAACTTGTGAATTGTCAACGTGACGACACGTGTTTTGCGCCCACGTGGTCGCTGAATTTTCAATATCGTAAATGTATCATGTCCATTAAAGTATACTGTGTGTGTTGGGAGTTGAAAATGAAACGCATAACCTCAAACTGTCAATGAAGTGACATCACACGAGCCAGCTAGTGCGAGTAAAGAGTTCAAAACATTCGAACTTCACACGCGCGGCCCAAAAAACAAACTATTGTAGTTTACCAACTTCGCCTATTACACGAGCTAGTTTACCAGCGACCAGCAAACCAGCGAGATTGTAGTGAGTAAACTATCCCTGTGTAATACCCCCATTAAGCGGGTTTCACTCGCTACTATCTCGCTATTTTACTAGCCGACACGTAGGGCTAGAAGCGAGTAGCTAGTAATCCTATTGCACGTGTTTAGTGTACTCGCTAGTGGCGCTGTCGTCAACTTGTTTTACAGTCTTTGTACACAGTCTACAGTACATGTTTTACTAACCTCAAACTGTCAGTTAAGTGACGTCACAGTAGCGAGTAAAGTTTAAACATTCGAACCTCACTCGCTCGGCCGAAAAAGCCGGATAGTTTACTAGCTTCGCCTATTACATGAGCTAGTAAACTAGCGAGATAGTAGCGAGTAAACTATCCCCGTGTAATACCCGCATTAGTGTTTTGAGTGAAGGTCCGGGTTTCTATGCTCGAATGTCGAAAGGTTTCTCATCGACTTTTCGTCATTGGCATTGGCAATTTCGTCATTGGCATGGTCTGGATATTATTAATTACAGATCGGCCGTCTCATATTGAGAATTTGTCAATTTAATATCTTACATAATTGTGACAGTTCTACAAAATTGCCGCAATTCAAAAATTTCGTTCCTATTTACTAAATCATAGTCCGTTCCTTAAAAAATTAATGTACTCATATGAGTATAAACTTACAAACTGATGAAATTTACAAGGAAAACGAAAAACTAGCTAAAATGTTGATCGTTTAGTTGTTTATATGCCAACTTTTACAAACAATGATAATTTATTTATCGGTGAATGCGCGATGCTAATCTTTATGCGTATTGTGACCATCATTCCGATAAAAAATTAATCAAAATCTAATATTTATACATTTAAAATTGTTCATATTTTGATATCAAATCAGTCATGTGATAGCTCGGTGGTTAGAGAGTTATTCTTTTGAGTGAAGGTTCGGGATTCAATGCTTGCATGTCGAAAGGTTTTTTGACGGCTTTCGACCTTGAATATTGTCATTGGCAAGATCTGAATATATATTAGTAAATTTAGATGGGCCGTCTCCTGTTATGTAGAATTTGCCAATTTATCTAACTTAGTTGTGACAGTTCTACAAAATTGGCACAATCCAATTTTTTTTTCTCCTATTTACTAAATCATATTCCGTTCCTAATATATGTACATACATATGTACCTTTCTCCGCTCCAGAAGGCAATGGCAAACTACTGGAGAGTATCTTTATTTTTTTGTGACTTCGCTATGAGATGCGGTACAATGTTTGTCAAATAGTGAAGAGTTATTGGTCGATGTTTGTTAGAGTAAGATTTTATGGAGATTTTGGTCGGAAATGTGTATATTATTAATTGAGTCGCCTAGTTCCAAATCCCGATAAGTCCACAATATATAAAAAACGAGGATAAAATATTTTCTGGTTCTAAGAATGTTTTCGAACGATGCCTTATACTTGAATTATTCCAAATACCGCCAAGTGCGCCGTAAAAAAATATTGAAAATCAGTGTTAGTTCCAAAAACTGACAATTGCACTATGATAAAAGCTGATAAAAGCCATATTTAGAAACAAACAACGATAAGTCCATGTTTCTAATTTCAATATTTTGTTTAATATCAACAAAATTAAGTTTAAATGAGTTTAAACGCCATCAAGCAAATAAGTCTGTAGCAGAAAAACCGCGTTTGCGAACAAGTGAGTTTTATGGACTTATCGGGATTTGGAACTAGGCGACTCAATTACAGATCGGCTGTCTCCTATTATGCTGCGTACACACCGACGAACCGAACAGCGAACGACGAAGGGTTGCTATTGTGTGAACGTTCATAAAAATCATCGAACGTTATTGTGTGGAGCGGTCCACACAATGGCAAACTTTCGTCGTTCGCTGTTCGGTTCGTCGGTGTGTACGCAGCATTAGAATACAGCATTAGAATTTAGTCTTACTTAGTGTTGTGATAAGATACCTACCTCTTAAACCTCTTAACCTATAATTGGTAGCTTAAAAAATTCCTTCCTTCCTTCAGAGAGGGACCTTTAGAAAGGAGACTTCAGAAAGCAATAGTTTCACCACAGGAAAGCAAAGCACAAAAAGCAATAGTTTCACCACATCTTTCCCCAGTTACTTCAATGGGACAAAGTGGAATAAGTGAAGCACCTTACGCTTGAAATCGAGTATGCAAAGTCGTGTCGTTGTAATTTGATATGACAGTGTGTTTCCTCTTTCATTTTATTATTTTTAGTTTAGTTTCGCAACACCTGTGTGTGCGTTTGGTAATAAATATGAAAATTGACTCCGGTTTGCCGTGAACTATTCCGTATCGCTTCATTTAGGCAATTGACAATGTCGACCAGGGATATTAATTGATTGTTGATTTTATTCAGGGGGGTCGCATCATTTTCAGCCGTTCACCATCCACTGCTGGATGAAGGACTCTCCAATCCTCTTCCATTCCTGTCTGTTTTGAACAATCTATCCAGTTGACGCCACACATTCTTCTCAATTCATCAGCCCATCGTCCACTCGGTCTACCTTGCTTTCTTTCACATCCTCTCGGATACCATTCCAGTATTTCTGCCACTTTGAGCATACTTCTTACCCATGTATTCCTCTAACGATCTCTTCTTTTTATACCGAGCATACATCATTCCACGCTTCTCTGTGTGCACTGGATCTTACGTAGCATTCTTGAATTTAGCGTCCAAGTTTCACATCCATACGTCATAACTGGCAGTACGCATTGGTCGTATACCTTCTTTTTTAATCATAGCGGAATGTTGCAGCACTTCATCCTAGTTTCATTCTTCGTTTTATTTATTCTTCTACTTCATATACTGTATGTATGTATATAAAAGGCTTTAGTCTGCCTGACAAGAATGCTCCAAAGTAACGTTACCGCTATTTTAAGCACTGTAATACAATAAACTGCCGTTGATCGTCAACGGGTAATACTCTTGTCAAGTGTATGTATGTAATAATAAAAAAATAACAATAAAGTAAACATGTTTCGGGCAATATTTTAATATAAAAAATATTATTAAATCAAAATACATATTAAAAGCATAAGGTTAAAAACTACGTGTCTGATAAAGATCTCATACTTGCTACACGATAACTTTATCTTTAGTCATTTTTAAAAAACTTTAAAGTTTTTTCATTGTTTTGGGACTATTATTATTATTATTTTGCGCTAACGAGGTTTTTTTTTTTTGCGTCAACACTTTTGTTGAAAATTAAAATATTTCGAGTTAATGAAAAAAAAAAAAAAATGATAGAATTGAAACTATGTATAAATAAGTATGTATATAAATATTTACATTTAATACTAATTCACATACATTTTATTTAACACGAGCGATGTCAACTGCTTCTCACATTTTCAACGACTGATTAAAATATTTAAACAATTAAATCTTTCCTTGGCGAAAATGGTATAACGAATAAAATTGCAAAATAGTTCAAACGTCGCATTTAAACGAATATATATACATATATGTACATGTATACATATATAATATATTCAATTCCTTGAACGCCTAAACCAATTTCAATATTAATCTATCATAAAAAACACGCAAAATTTTAATTCGTATCCAATTGATGAAACAACACGAAAGGTCAAACAGAGCCACAGGGTCCAATAAAAAAGGTGTTATTTTCAAAAAATTATATATCCGAAACTAATAACGCTATGATAATAAAAAATACAATCATTTTAATGTTCATATCGTTTCCTTTCTAATGATGTGGTAGTTTTTTTCGAAACGGATGATTATTAATGCTAAAATTAGCGATTGAAAAAAAATACGTATTTTTAAAGGGAATTTCATACAATTATATATTAGCACTAGTGTAAGCGCGTTGAATATATCAACGGAGCGGTTTCTCATCACCCGTACTGTGAGTGTTTGTGTGGGTGAGTATATGCGAGCGATCCGCGGCTATCCAGCCAGACAGCCGGCCAGGCAGACCCTTGTGCTACTATATGTATGTATATAGAAAAAAAATTTAATTTAATAGATTTTTATAGTTTATGCATAGATGGCGCGTTATAATACAATAATGTAACAATTTAGCAAAAGTCGCGAACCTACCCGAAGGATTTTTATGTTTAAATTTAGGAGATGTCGCATTATCGGCGTTGGATCATAGCGTAAGCGCTCACTGTTGCGACCTGGTGATCTTGGGTTCAAATCCCACTCGCGCGCGCGACGGTTCGTGTCCTTTAATCATTTACCTCGGCGAGCGTTATCAGCAGACAGATAGACAAGACAGACAGACGGAATAGGGCTATTGTATGTATATTGTATGACTATGTAGTGTGAGCCCGTTGAATATCAACGGAGCGTTCTCATCACCCGTACTGAAAAATAATATTAAATTTAATAGTTTTTTTATAGTTGTTGCATAGATGGCGTGTTATAATACAACAACGTAACAATTTAGCAAAGGCGCGAGCCTATTGAAAACTAATATTGTCAAATCGCAGCAGGCCCGTCATCGCCTACGTTGGATGATAGTGTTAGCACAACCTCATTTTAATCATTTACCGAGACGAGCGTTATCAGCAGACAGACAGACAGACAGACGGATTTCGGCTATTATATTTATAATTTTTATACAGTGCAAATAGATGTGACAATTTTGGCATTATTATAATTACATATATGTACATATGTATGTATTTAGAAGATGATGTGAACTTTAAAATGCTTTATTTTTTTTCACCATATATTTTTTTTAGATATGCCTATGTATATATTTTTGAAAATGGTTTATTAATGGTTTATTAAACGTTTTCGTTACCATTTCGGTAAAATTACAAAAAAGGATATATTCATGTATCATATTGAGTCCTTGACATTTGAATCGTCCTTTTCAAGTTGACCGCAATGTTGGTAATAAAAAAAAAACACTCAATGAAAATAGAAAAAGGTCACAATTGAACACGTTTTAATTGATTGATCGAACTGAGCATTGCTTAATCCTTTCAGTGAGAATTCCCTTTCAATTATTCGATCTTTCTCAAATAATTTCAATACATATTTAAATATATTTTTAATTTTTAATTGAGCTTTCAAGGAGAACGACAATCGTTTCGTCATCCGTCACGGTGGTCCGTATAAGGTATTAATTTTTTTTTTCTACATCCGTCCATCAATAATAAATAAATAACTAAACGTCTCGATAAACGCATCAGAAGCGCAATATTGGTATTTGCCATTTGTATGTATGTAATTATCGAATTGTATTATAATTTATACAATTTTATTGTGCCAATCGAGTAGTTTGTATTGACCCGTTCAATGTTTATTTTGTATCACACATTAAACGGTATTATAACACAAATGTCATTATAATTTATTGATTTTTCTGTTCTGTATCTTTATCCATCAATCGTCAACTATTCTTCGGACAATTATCCACAATTGTATAAGATGTTCCAAGAATTTGAATGTTGAGTAAGAAATATTACCATTATTTATATTCTTGTTTATTTGTTCCTTAAAAATACCAACATCGTTAGTCCGATCAGTATCTTACTTTGCAGAGTTACTACATATGATCATGCAGGTCTCATTCTAAGTTTTTCCTGTGCGATACATTTTTATTTTTATTTGTTTAGACGACTTGTGTTATATTACGGTAAAGTATTACCAGTTCAGAAACAGTTGACTATTTTCACCCGGCTAGCACTGGGTATTTAGAGTTAGTAAAATCGAAGCAATTATATATATAATAACCCTATTCCGTCCGTCTGCTGACAACGCTCACCGAGGTAAATTATTAAAAAACCAGAACGTGGCGCGAGTGGGATTTGAACCGGAGATCACCGGTTCGGGACAGTGAGTGCTTTTTTGCTATGATCTGACAATACGATTTGACAATATAAATTGTCAGTAGGCTCGCGACTTTGCTAAATTGTCACGTTGTTGTATTACACATAACGCGGCCATCTATGCAACAACTATAAAAACTATTAAATACACACACATACTCACCCACACAAACATCCGTGGATATTCAAGGAGGATCTTATCTATCAACCCCTTGACCTTGAATATGGGTGACCGTTTTTTTTTTTTTAAACACCCTGTATTCAAAAATTTCTTCAACTAAACAACACCGCTTTCGTTATCAACACGCGCGCGTAAATTGGCGAATCATTTATATGTATGTAGTCGTCGTAAAGAGTTGTAAAATAATATTGTAAACAATATCTATCGATGTCAAGGTTTCCGATCACTGACAGGACCATATATTTCATGCACACTATTTATCCAAATAAATTAAATGCAATAATTGCAATCGACCGTTGCTGACGTTAAAAAGCGCATCCGATACGATGAATCATTTTTAAAATACACACACCGTCTGCACAAACGAGTATACATTTTTTTTTCCATCACCTACACAACCTATGGTATGCTACAAGTTTTCCAATATTTTATTCATATTGTGATCAGTGTCCATTAACACATTAAACGAGGATGATGGTGAAGGCGTTGTCCTCGAAACTCGCGTCCGGCTTTGCCGACCAGTAATCACAGTATACAAAAATATACACAGAGAAAGAAGTCACTAAAAGGAATACTAAGTGATCAATAATGTCATAAGGTTAAGCACGACTGACCGCACGCGTGAGAGTCCGATCGAGAAAAGCTGACCCAAAGCTTCGAAATTCACGTGTACGCTTCGACACGTACGATTATTAATGACATATCGATAATGTTCGATTTGTTAAGATAGGATAAGGTCGAATAAATCTTCTTTTGCGTGTATGCACATACATATATTTGTATAAGTGATTTGCTTATATATTTTTTCTCAACACAATAAGAGAAATACGGTCAATAGACAGACGTTCACTTTTGACCGTTTACGTTTGCGTTCTCACGATAACCAATACTGTTGAACT
The DNA here is from genome assembly GCA_022651745.1 of Parapsyche elsis. Classification (NCBI taxonomy): domain Eukaryota; kingdom Metazoa; phylum Arthropoda; class Insecta; order Trichoptera; family Hydropsychidae; genus Parapsyche; species Parapsyche elsis. Next base: position 325,860 of record JAGVSN010000031.1, read on the forward strand.
TTATTTCCTGCAGTGAGAAAAACGTGTCTAAGGTGACTTTGGAACTGGTTGTTTGATCCTTTAAGTACCAACTGATAACCTTTGGGTTGTTTGGGAATACTTTCGGTTATATCAATTGAGCTAAAGGTTATTATTACATACATATGTATGTAGGTAGTTCTTTTTATCTTACATCTTCTATTTACTGTAATCTCTCATCTACCTTCTCTCGACCTACATATTTATTTTTTCTATCACATAATGTATTTAGTTGTTTGAATCATAAATTAAAACCAAAAAAATATTTTAAACGCTATATCATCATCATCATTTTCAGCCGTTGAGCAATCTGCATCCAGTTTAATCCACACATTCGTCTCAAATCATCAGCCCATCGTCCACTCGGTCGACCTTGCTTTCTTTCACATCTTCTCGAATACCACTCCAGCTATATCTGCCACTTTGGTCATACTTCTTACCCATGTATTCCTCTTACAATCTCTTCTCGTTATACCGAGAATACTTCTCTGTGTGCATTGGATCTTGCGTAACATTCTTGAATTTAGCATCCACGTTTCACATCCATACGTCATAACTGGCAGTTCGCATTGGTCGTATGCCTTATTTTTTAATCACAGCGGAATGTTGGATTTTAACACAATGATCATTCTTCTAAAAGCACTCCATTTTAGTTTTATTTCTTCTCCTTTGCATCCAGTCATATTCAACAATTTTCCTAGGTATAAATAACTGTCAACTATCTCTATAATATGATTATTCACAGTGACTACATACATTGTGTATGTATATTGACTTTTATATATTGTTTATTACTGCTAATCGAGTTACTTAATACAGAAATTATAACAAAAAATAATCAATACCAAAGCTGTGAACCATTTTAAAAACGAATACTTTAAAACCAAACCGGCAAAAAATAATTTTTTTTGCTGACAGGAATTTTCCCAAACAAAAGTTTGCTTTCGAAATTTCGGCAAAAGAATATTCTATTGTGTGAACCAGATTCAAAACCAAAAACCAAACCATTTATTTAAGACATGATTGCTTGAACCAAAGTCAATAAACGAAAAACAAATTAAATAAAGGAATTCGCCTGTCGACGGAGAAAACTATTTGTATGAAAATTTTCACTAAAAATTATTTCCTGAAATCTTGAAAGTTATTTCCGAACCAAAACACAGTTCAAACCAAAAACCATCATACATACATATATGTTTATATATGATAGTTTTTGATCTCTGATCTCTGATTCATATCCTATTGCGTGATTGGGCCCGTGTGAGTCGTCTAGCATTCACGTAAATTTTTAGATCAATTTTGTTGTGTCCACTCACGTCCTTGCAATTATGCAAATGTGCAAATATGCATGCGGCGTTACGACAGATAGATGTTTTTCCACCAAAACCCGAGTGAATTATGATCCCATCGATTGCATAATCAGACATTCGGTTTTACGCAAAAAAAAAATTCGGTAGCTTGATCATTTCGTAAGCCAATTAAAATATTTTCCATACAAAAGTTTAATCTCTGTATACTGTTATTATGGTTTTGGTTTTTTTTTTTGCGGTGTAAAGTCAGGGTCGAAACCGTGTGAAGACTTTTGTGTACATTTCCGCGTTTGTCAAATGTAATTGCTATGCAATTGAAAAGGTACTTATTTGGTAATGGTGATAAGTATTGCATCACGAAAACCTCTTTAATTGATATCGACAGCAAATATTGTTCATTTTTCTTTTCCGTGATATAAAAAAAAAATTGTAAACAAATAATAACAAACAATTTAACGGATCAAATGATCGTTTGAATCATTAGTGAATTAATTATATAATTGTATGTAGTTTCCATACCGATAATAATTTTAATTTAAGAGATTTGCATATAACTTTTTTATATGACATTTTTAAATTTATTCTACAAACAATTCGTTTGAAAGTTGCGCAAGCTTTTTTTCGATAGAAATCACATACAATGTAGCAAAAATTCGCAATCGAAATTAATACCAAAAATTCATGTAAATTACATTAAAATTGCATAAGATAAATCTTTTATATTGTTTTGATAAAAATAAAAGCAAATTTTTACCCAGTTTCTAATTATTTCCTATCCTATCTCTTCTTATGGTTTTAAAGCTGTATTTAATCAAAAATTTTCAAACAAGAGAGTATTCAGTTTGAGTTTGAGTATCGCTTTTAACAAAAAAAATACAAATATTCTAGTTGTTCCAAATGCACTAATAGTATCTTTCATTATGAGAAAGACGAAATTTTATCATTTTTTAACACACGCTGTTCGAAGAGACAGTTTAACTCAAACTGAACTCTCTCTTGTTAAAAAATTCAAATAACGATGCTTATATAATCAATGTACATACATACATACATATATAGATTCTACATATAAGCATTGCAAGGATCTTTATTTTTTTGTTTATACAAACATTTCGATGCGTTTTTTATTTTAAATTATATAGTAAAGCAAAGTAAACAGACTCGAGATACAAAGCAGTCTGTAGCATTCCTATTTCTCTTTATGAGAAAGATGAACTTTTATCCCCTTTTAACACACGCTGTTCAAAGAGACAGATAGTTTAACTCAAACTGCATACTCTCTCGTTTAAAAATTCAGATTACGATGCTTATATAATCAATTTACATACATACATATATAGATTCTATAAGCATTGTAATCACATTTTTTTTGGTTTATACAAAATTTCTGATGCGTTTTTTATTTACATTATATAGTAAAGCAAAGTAAATAGACCCAAGATACAAAGCAGTATGTAGCATTCCTATTTCTCTTAATGAGAAAGACGAACTTTTATCCCCTTTTAACACACGCTGTTCAACGAGACAGATAGTTTAACTCAAACTGCATACTCTCTCGTTGAAATATTCAGATTACGATGCTTATATAATCAATGTACATACATACATATATAGATTCTATTGTAACATACAAACATTCCGATGCGTTTTTTTTTACATTATGTAGTAAAATCAAAGTAAATGGACTCGAGATACAAAGCAGTATAAGCTTAAGAATTTAATAAATAATTAATCAAGTATGTGCGCAATATGCAGTATTGCACATTGCAGTTTTATTGTATACGCAACATCACTATATAAAGCTTTGAATTCATTACGAATTATGCAAGTCGATGAATGCGCATTCTTTTCATTGTTTGGCATTAATTTTTTAACAAACTCATCGCAGAATCTAATAAATATTACATATTATAAAAAAAATGTCATAATATATCACGGCAATTTCGATTGTTATTAACATATGAATGTTTTGTATGGACGTTTTGTAATAATAATCATTGTCGTTTGCCTCACCTGGTTCATCTTCGGTTTGGTTTTTGAGATGTCGATACGTCACTGACACTTGGATTATGAAAAGTATGTGTAACAATCGAACTTATTGGTGTCGGATAACGCACATAGCACTTTGAACTTGCTGTTGGTTTGACTATGGAATCGCCAATGGCAGACCGGTGTCATGTTTATATACGCGTCAAATATTACTTTGGCAGAAAAGCAGGTGGTCGCTGTACCAGACTTGGATACAGCGTGAATCCAAAAGTCGTGTCTTGTTGTGGATAACTTTAAATTTGAATATTGGTCGGTTTTTGTTACGATAGATTCGACTTTGTTTGTATTAACATTGATCTGAAATGAAAAAGGGTGAATAAATTAAAGTAGAGCATAATAGACTGCCGGATGGAATTAAAAGTTCCAAAACTATTGAAAAATTCCTGGCAGTCTTAAAAAAACATCTCTGTACAGGTGCTTCGTTAAGGATTATAATTAATTAGCTTAAGCTACTGCATTATATAAATAAATAAATAAATATCACTGTTGTGTTGGAATATTAAACAATTCTAAATTACACATTAATCACTTTTTCTATTGAAAATGTTATTTTCTACATTTACCACTTTAGTATAGTAAATTTTGATCTGGAATTATATTCATAAGAAATTGATTGATATATTAAATTAACTATTGTACTACATACATACATATCGTTGATATTCTGTAGTGATTTTCGCTTTCGTTGAAATATACTAATGCTTTGTAAAAAAAAAATGGCGAAATATTAATCTGTTTGTTAATTTAGGTAGACGACATTTTGAATAATCTATAATGAGATAAGCTGCATTATAATCATCATCATCATGATCATTTTCAGCCGTTCACCATCCACTGCTGGATGAATGCCTCTCCAATTCTTTTCCATTCATGTCTGTCTTGAGCAATCTGCATCCACTTAACTCCACACATTCGTCTCAATTCATCAGCCCATCGTTCACTCACGTTCTACCTTGCTTTCTTTCACATCCTCTCGCATACCATTCCAGTATTTCTCGCTATGTGTCCACTCCAACTTTTTCACACGTTCTGCTATATCTGGCACTTTGGTCATATTTCTTACCCATGTATTTATTCCTCTTACCATCTCTTCTTGTTATACCTAGCATACGTCTTTTTATGCTTTTCTGTGTGCACTGGATCTTGCGTAACGTTCTTGAATTTAGCATACACGTTTCACATCCATTTGTCATAACTGGCAGTACGCATTGGTCGTATGCCTTATCTTTTAAGCATAGCGGAAGTGTTTCAGTTTTGGTTTATAACATACCAAATTTCAATGAAAAAACTGCAAATAAATAAGAAGTAGGTTGATTTTCCGTCATTTTTGACCGTTAAATATAAAAGTTACGAACAAAAAAGCCTCCATGAATAGAATGAATCCAAATTTTTTCATATTACATAAATTCATTCAATGTATTTGAAACACAATCGGCAATTAACCGCATAATACGAATATAAAAATAAAATTAATTATAATAATTTGTATGGCAAAACTTTCTAATCGCCTGTATTCAATATATTGATAGTGAAAATATATAATCGTGCAGCAGCCGATGAACCGAATGCATAATTAATTTGCGAATTACTTCATTCGTTATATTTATTTATAGAAAATTAAAAAAAAAACTAACAAAAAATCACGGAACGATTCATTTTTTTTTATTGATATATTATATTATGTAGATGGAAAAAATTCAAATATTTAAATGACTTTTGATTTAATTTTTTTTTTCAATACATGCCTACATAACTTACTACATAATATTATATTCAGCAATTAACTCAAATTTACGGATTTAACCCGACACCGAGTGAAAGTATATTAAAAATTTAAATGGCTGATTAAATCAGTCTTCAAAATTTTTATTACTTACCAACGTATGTACATATATGTATATATATAGAATTTTGATATTTTTTTGGTATCGTGCGATTTATTTTTTGATATACGACATGGCGGGTCGGTATATTTTAAACACTTGCAACATTTACGAGACAAGCACAATCTCATTATGATATTTTTATGAAATCAAAAATGAAAATCTAACATAGGTATACACCTACATACATACATATATATTTATAAATGTATATTTGGAAAACGGGCTAAATTTTACGGTAAGACTCGAATTAAACACACTTTTATATTTAAAATAAAACCTGTTTATGCACCGTTTCGTCACTGTACACTTACAAAACATGGGCGTAGAAGTTGAATTTTATTTTTTTAAATGTCAATCAGTGACGAATCGCCATTTTGTCTATTGGTATATATAATATTATAATAGAATTGTTTTTACGTGGTTATTGAGCTTATTTTTACGTTCGACAAATTAGCGTATACATAAACTGTTAGTAATAAGTGCCATTTCAATCAATTTACACTTGAATTTTTTTAGTTAAATTACTGTTTAAATTATTATTACAAAATTTTATAAGGAAATGTATGTATGTATGTATATATGTATGTATGTCTTGAGCAATCTGCATCCATACATTCTTGTCAATTCATCAGCCCATCGTCCACTCGTTCTACCTTGCTTTCTTTCACATCCTCTCGGATACCATTCTAGTATTAATCGCGTCCATCTGCCATCCGTTTCACTTTTTCACACGTTCTGCTATATCTGCCACATTGGTCATGCTTCTTACCCATGTATTCCTCTTACGATCTCTTCTCGTTATACCGAGCATACATCTTTCCATGCTTCTTTGAGTGCACTGGTTCTTCCGTAGCATTCTTGAATTTAGCATCCACGTATCACATCCATACGTCATAACTGGCAGTACGCATTGGTGTGCATTATTTTTTAAGCATAGCGGAATGTTGGATTTAAAAACAATGTTCTTTCTTCTAAAAGCACTCCATCCTAGTTTCATTTTTCGATTTTTTCGATTCTTCTTTAGAACCAGTCATATTCACCAATTGTCCTGGGTATAAATAACTATCAAATGGTCTTATATTAATTTAATTGATATTGTTTGATAAGTTTTCCCAAAGAAGTTTTTGTGCACGAGCGTGTAGAGACACCTTTAGTTTTAACAGATTTGAATTTTTATGATTGGTGAAAAATTGTTAAAAATATATTTTTTAATTTAACGAGACCGATCAGCCAGGAAACAATTTAATAGTTAATTTACGATCTTCCATTTCGTAAATAAAGCGATTAGTTTTTTAATTTGAAACGTTTAGTGCGTATAAAAGCGTTTATAACTATTAGATGTCTTATTTATGTAACATCTTTAATCCTATCGGTATTTGAATATAAAATTTTCCATTCTAATCCGGAATATCTTCGAAAGTTCTTTCATTGAAAAGTACGATCACGATTCTCTTAATGAAACCATGGATAATTAATTAAAAGTTTTCATTGCCTTGAAATTGAAAAAGGACAAGGTCGTTTCATGTTTTTGTACTGAAAAAAAAAATATTTATTATTATTTTTCAACAAAACAAAATGAATTAAAAAAATGTTTAGACAATTCCAATAGTCAAAATATTGAATTTTAATTGAAAAATGTCAAGGCTCTGAAGATCGGGTATACAACCTTCCAAAAAAATTATAAATTAATAAAATATGTGCGTATGATATATGACAAGCGTTTATGTAGAATTCCCATAAAAAAGTAATTATCATGCATTAAATTTGGTTAAATATGTAGTATATTTACAGTCACTGTCAAATGATTTAGTGTATATATTTGGTATAGTGTAGTTGATTTTAAGCGATTTTTAAAGTTTAATAATATATTATTATGTATGTATTCATAATTATTAAGAATACATTACATTGATACATAATTACATAATATGTACAAAACATTAAGAAGCCAGTGTCCATTTCAAAAAATTATATCTTCGAAACTAATAACGTTACGATAATGAAAAAGTATATCATTTTAAAGTGCATATCGTTGTCTTTCTAATGATGTGGTGATTTTTGGTAAAATGATAATAATTAATGCTAAAATTAGCGTTTGAAAAAAAATTGCATAAGAGCATTAATACAATTTTTTTTCATTTGTTTTTAGTCTTAAATGATAACTTAAATCAATTTATATAATTCCAACTATTTATTCTATATACATACATAGAGACAAACGAAGAATGAAACTATGATGGAGTGCTTTTGGAAGAATGAACATTGTTTTTAAATCCAACATTCCGCTATGCTTAAAAAAGAAGGCATACGACCAATGCGTACTGCCAGTTATGACGTATGGATGTGAAACTTGGATGCTAAATTCAAGAATGCTATGTAAGATCCAATGCACGCAGAGAAGCATGGAAAGATGTATGCTCGGTATGACGAGAAGATATCGTTAGAGGAATACATGGGTAAGAAGTATGACCAAAGTGGCAGATATAGCGGAACGTGTGAAAAAGTTGGAGTGGACCATAGCGGTATCCGAGAGGATGTGAAAGAAAGCAACGTAGACCGAGTGGAAGATGGGCTGATGAATTGAGAAGAATGTGTAGAGTCAAGTGGAGGCAAATTGCTCAAGACAGGTGGGAATGAAAGAGGATAGAGGCCTTCATCCGGCAGTGGATGATGATGATGAATTATTTATATGGCAAAACTACCATATTACTAAAAATAAGTCAAAACAATTGAAATACCTTATTACCGATCTTTTAATGAAATTTTGACTTTAATAGAATTGAAATTGAAATTTTAATGTCACACCCCTGTGACGCATAATTAGTTACAAAAAAATAATAATTTGCGTATCGGAAATTGTATAAACCACTTTTTGAACGTATTTTTTATTGGAAGACCGTGAAAATGTCACAACTCTCGAAACGTATAATTAATTATATTAAATATGTATGAAGTTCTGGTCAAAATTAAACGCAAAAATTTCAATCTCATTAGATAAACGATGTACGCGGATAGAATATGGAAATTAATTGCAGATTGTTCAGAATTACCCGTTTTTCTGTTTATATAATTTAATTATATAAAAAAAAATTATTTAAATTCTTTAAAATTATTCTCCTTATACATATGACGTCTTCCGATTTTATTATATTACTAGTGTAAACCTGTTGAATATCAACGGACGTGTTTGACGTAATTGATTACGTAATAATTTAGCAAAGTCGCGAACCTACTAAGGATTAATATTTTCAAGTTATAGGAGGCTTCCATCACCGTTGTTGAGTGGTCATCACTTGTTCAAATCCCACTCGCGACGTTCGTGTTTTTCCTTTACCGAGGCGAGCGTTATCAGCAGACAGACAGACGGAATTTGAATATACACATATAATAGCATTAACATTTATTAACATTAACATTAGCATTGTTAACATTTATAAAAGTAATTTTCTATATTATATTGGATACTACATATAATTGGTGAATTTTTTATATGCTTTAAAAAATGTCGATTATATAGTAATGTCTATACAAATATTTGTCATACATAACTAAGTTATTTAAGCATTCTTTTATTTAAATGTGAACGATTAAATTCACTGCGCCCACTTATATTATATCAATTTATAGGAAAATATTCAAATTAAACAAGTAGGCTTATCAAATACGACATTTTTTCACCGCAGGAAAATAATAGTTTAATTTATAGAAAATTCCGTAAAATTATTATAATGAAACAATATTATTATTGAAATATAAATGAAAAAAATTTATAGAGGATGTATGTAGGATTAAAAATGCAAGATGCAACATTTTTATACACCTACTTAAATTCATATTAGACACCTGCATTGTTTGCTTTATAACCTTTTTATAAATTCATGTCTTATCTCAAATGGATACTTTTTAAAAGTTTTAGAATTTTTCTAATTAAAATTTATTAAAATTTTAAACAAATTTATACGTTCCTTTTTTGAAAGTTTTTTTTATATACGTTTTTTGTATTTTTTTTTTATAAAAAGTCACATTAGTTATATTTTTGAAAATTATTAATTTTGTGTATATATTTAACATATTCTCGCACGTCAATACAAAGTAGTGGAAAATCTAAATTGAATATCAATATAGATAGGCTGGATGAAAATTTATGCAGTTGTTTTTTAATCACTCAGTGGCCTTGTAACAAAAGGTTACCTGTATCTGATGTAAAAATTTCAGGATATACATACATATGTACAGTCATTTTAACGCATTTCGAAAAGCACCGGCTTTAAATATTCATAATTTAATATAATTGAAGTGGATGCTTAAAGTTCAACATCATACGGAATTTGACATATGTATATAATGAATTTTCAATAATTTTTAACAATCGAAAAACGCAGTACAAATAATAAGGACAGAACGCATGACAAATAATTTTTAAAAAAAATAAATTAGCCACGAAATTTTATTGGACTTTTATTCAAAAATTGACCTTATGCTTTTATTTAAATTTTGATTCTTTTATGGTGGAATAATTTTTTTTCAGCGCACGTCCATCACGTCAAATTTATGATAATTGTTCTGACGAAACATGGACTGCTAATGGAGATAGATAAATTATTAAATTAGCAAACTATAGCATACAATAATTTGCTGGTGTGATAAGTAAGAGCATTGATGAAATCGTCTGCATTGACATCATTATCAAAAAAAGTAAATAAATTCAAAATTATGCAATTTCGAATTATGTAATATTTTTTTTATTAAAATAAAATATTTTACTAGTGCCATCTATGTATATAAAATATTTGTCCTTTTCAATTTATAATAATAATTTAATTTAATATTAAAATTAAAATTTTACTAGTGTCACCTATGTGTAAAAAATAAAACAATTTTTATTGCATACAAATTTTATTGTTTTCATATGAAAAATTGAAAATGTGTACATGTACATTATTTACAGTTGATTTTATTTAATTTATTTACAAATAAATTTATAGACAAGGTAAAGTAGAGAATAAAGTTTATTTTAATACAAAAATATAATTAATATGCGTCCATTTTACCACCAATATCCGTTTCCTACTCCGTAATACGGATATTGAGTGTAGTAATTGCCGTATCCATAGTATGGATAATATCCACCGTATCCACCGTATCCACCGTGTCCACCGTATCCACTGTACAGTCCACTATGGTGTCCACCGTAGTATCCTGGATAACCGTATCCAAAACCGACGGATTCTTCTGTCTTCAGATCGGTGTCTGATTCAGCTGCTGGTGCTGCTGGTTTTGCACTGGCGAATGCCACAAATAGGCAAAGCACAGATATCAAAGTTGCGATCTGAAATTTAAACGTTTAAATTTAACCCGCGGATGATTCAACTGCCTAATTGATTATGGAGAAGCTGTCAACTCTACGCATTGGAATGAAAAGATTTTAGAGTGTGATATAACCGTGTACTTCCTTTTCCAGGAACTGTTTTAAATCGACACAAACGTTCGAAAATGAGGTTCAGTTCAGAGGGTTAACGTATTCCAATGCACTATGATTCTATTTTAATTATTTATTTATCAAGTAACACGCAGCTCATAAAGTACAATATAAAATATAATTAATTCCACATAATACAATACAGCCAAAATAGTTACAAACAAAGAACAAATCATAGCAAGATAGGGACTTTAGGAGTTATGTACATACATATGTACATAGGTCTGGAAAGGAACTTCAGTACAGAAAATCTAAATAAAGGCAAGGAATATCAAAAAGGATCAATATGTGCAGGAATTTCGTTGAATGACGTGCATGATCTATGAATGAAGGAGTTTTGCCAATAATTAGTAGAACAAATATTCAAATGAAACAATGTAAGATTTCTAACAGATCTAGGGGAACAATGGAGAAGGATCCTACATACATACTTAGCAAGTAAGGGCTATCTGATAAATTATTTAATAGCTTAAATACAAAGCAGAGATCCGAAACTGTCCTCCTAGACCGCTGAAGAATATAATCATGGGAATTATTGGAAGAAGAAGAGGAAAGACAAAACCTGGAAATGGAGTATGCACGGAACTTCTTATTAATTTTATCCAGTTTTAATAATGGAATTTTGGTAAAATGGATTTCATATATGTACATATGTACATAGTACTAGCAAATTCTATGTGACTTCTCACAAATGCATTGTTTACGGTTTAGATACTTTCATTACTACTCATCAACTGTTGTTTATGAACGTACATATGTGTTAAAAAGGGACAAAATTTTACACGAGAGGAACGAGCTTTTGCTCCTTTTTAACACACGTGATTAGAGGAAATTGATACTAAAACTCAAACTGCATACTATTCTGTTTAGATTGTAAACACAATAACTCTGTGGTTTGGTTCTGTCGAGTGTTAAAAATTCCTTTAATTGCTTGCGTTAATCGTCTGATATTGAATACATTTTATGTGAATTTAAAGGAAACTTTACAGCTTGTGGTAAATTGTGACGAGTTATTTTATTTTATCGATTCTAAGTACTTCGATGAATGAAAAAAAACGAAAAAAAAAAAAAAATAATAAACGAAATAAACCAGCTTGAAAACCCAACGCTACTACGATAGTCAATATATGTATGTAATTTTTTGCACATACCTTGGAATAAGACATGGTGCTGAAACGGCGAGTCCTTTCAGAGAGTACGCACTGTTGACGGTGTAAACTGATCGACTGATGTAGTTGGTTGATCAGCGGCCATTATTTATATATATATACCTATACACGCCGAATTCAGGTACCCGCGTGTGTCCTAGAACCCAATACCAAGCACGAGTACATTGGCACCGAGTTGCGTGCGAACATATCCCGTGCCTGCCAGAGATCGTCAACAATGGGCGCGCGTTCCCACAATAATTAGCATACGGGCATTGGGACCACACTCATACATACATATGTATGTACCCGACAACAATCGACCGAATATAAATGCGAATTTGTAATTTCAATCACATTTCCATAACACACATGTTGGTAGGTATGTGTATGTATTGTACATCCTGCACATCGTCCATTTGATATTTGCTTTTATATACAAAGTGGTCCTTTTTCTAAAAAAATTATACCTCCGAAGCTAGTAAGTATTTTAAGTTCATACTGTATTCTTTCTAATGATATGGTGGTTTTTGCCAAATGAATGATTTTTTATGCCAAAATTAACTATGGAAGAATATTCACAGAAAAGTTTATTTAAGGTGGCTTAAAAAGCTGTGTAATTTACAAACAAACATTACTTAAAGCTAAAATTACAAAATAAACTTATTATCTACTAGCACTTGTACAGAGGTGCTGTTGTACAAGGCCGCCAAGAATCTATCAATTTTATTTATATTTCTGAGAACTTCTGGCAGGTCATTAAGTTCAACAACACCCCTGTACAAGATATTTCTCCTGGATCTACTTAATTTTAAATTATTAAATATTAACTTTTTCTTACCCCTAGTGTTATGGCTAGAGACCGGTCAGAATTGGCATGAACGTACGCTGCAGGTACAGAAACCGATTTGCAGGGCCGTATTGGAAATTGTCGTCAAGGCTGAAATATAGGCGAGAAGTATGAAGGAGCGGGAACGGCTTGCAAAAGCTGATGTCATCGAAAAAATCCACTTTTCGAGTTTTACGACTTTCTTCGCGGTCCAAATTATAATCGTTTCCAGGATTTCATTAACTTATTTGTTAAGATGTACATAGTTCGTTGCTGAGCATGGTGATGGATTATAATTCGGACCGCGAAGAAAGTCGTAAAACTCGAAAAGGTGATTTTTTCGATGACATCAGCTTTTGCAAGCCGTTCCCGCTCCTTCATACTTCTCGCCTATATTTCAGCCTTGACGACAATTTCCAATACGGCCCTGCAAACCGGTTTCTGTACCTGCAGCCTACGTCCATGCCAATTCTGACCGGTCTCTAGTTATGACTATGTATATTATACCCACTTATTAAATATTTTGGTAATAAATTCTTATCTAATTTAAAAAAACATGCACACTTTTAAGGTTTCATTTACATTTATCCAATTTAATTCATTCAACATATATCTTATACTAGTTAATCTATTGACATTTAAAATATTCCGCATAGGTCTATTTTGTAGTTTTTGCAACCTATCTTTAATTGCCCTATTTACTAAATTTAAAATTAACCACAATATGTAAAATGAAGACGAACAATTGCATTATAAATCATCTCACCGTGTAATTTAAAATCTAACTTATTATCAAGTATTACTCCCAAATATTTAAAACAATTAACTATTTCTAATCTTCTATAATGTATATTTATATATGTATGTATAAATTATTATTTTGTATCATATCATAGTTGTATAGTAAATGAGTTTAGGATATGAAACTATCCATGCGTCAATAAGCTGTTAAGTTGATTGCTATAGTTTAAGACCCTTATACTGTTAAAGAAAAATTTTTATATATTATTGTATAGGTATAAAATTTCCTTATATTTTTGTGTTTTTCTGTTTTTTTTTTAAGCGTTAATTTTTGTAATTTATAATCATTTGTTTGGAAGAAAACACCATATTATTAGAAAGAAGGTGATATGGGCTTTAAAATGCTTTCTTTTTCATCACGGTAGTGTTATTGGTTTCAGACATACAATATTTTGAAAGTAGCATCTGTATTTAAAAGTTTAACATCTCTGACATCGTGCTGAAATATTGTCAATTGGTTGACGTGTATTTATGCGTGAGAGTTTCATTGTTCCATAGTGTTTATAATTGATTAATTAATTACGAAAATAAAAGTATGCTATATTAGACAATAGTTGTTGATAAAAACTGTTAACGTACAATTATTACCTTAAACGGTAATTAGGTATGATTATGTTGTGTTTGTAAACATTTTATATAATGATTGTTATGACAGAAGTTGACTTATTGACATTGTAATTTATACAATGATTGATGTATTGCATAAATTCTTTTAATGTTTGGAATTTTAGATGCATATATTAAAAAATTCAACGATAGCAAATGAATCGGGTAAAAAATCTTAATAAAATCAAATTTTAATTAAAACAACAATTTAAAACATTGGTCATAGATGAATAAAATAACAGTATACATTTTTATTCCATACACTTGTTAAAACAGGTCAAAATTCATTTTGACTATGACAATAATAATATGTAGCTTTAAAAGCTAAGTAAGATTGAGACAATATTGGAATAAAGTTTCATCAGAAAAATCAGTTCTTATTTGAAGCGTATGAAAATATGTGTAAATCACTAGTAAAAATGACTTAAAAATTATATAGGTAGAAAATTTTAACCTTACATTACTACTATTTGTATAAAATTGAAGCAAAATAATCATCCTTAGCCGTATCCTTTAACGTTTAAAAATGTTGTAAATTTACATCAAAATCCAACGTACGCTAATATTATAGTATTTGAAACGCATGAAAGCAAACACGTTTTAAACAGATTAATAAATTACAAAAAAAACTACAGCTGATGTTAAACCTTCCATACATAGCTTTAGTGTAAAGTTGAATCAAAAAAATCATCCTTGGCCGTATCCTTTAACGTTTAAAACTGTTGTAAATTTACATCAAAATCCAACGTACGCTTATATTATATACATAGTATTTGAAACGCATTAAAGCAAACACGTGTTAAACAGATTAAAAATTACAAAAAAAAACTACAGCTGATGTTAAGCCTTCCATACATAGTTTTAGTGTAAAATTTAATCAAAAAAATCATCCTTGGCCGTATCCTTTAACGTTTAAAACTGTTGTAAATTTACATCAAAATCCAACGTACGCTATTATTATAGTATTTGAAACGCATGAAAGCAAACACGTGTTAAATAGATTAAAAATTACAAAAAAAAAACTACAGCTGATGTTAAGCCTTTTATACATAGTTTCAGTGTAAAATTTAATCAAAAAAATCATCCTTGGCCGTATCCTTTAACGTTTAAAACTGTTGTAAATTTACATCAAAATCCAACGTACGCTTATAATTATATAAATAGTATTTGAAACGCATTAAAGCAAACACGTGTTAAACAGATTAAAAAATTACAAAAAAAACTACAACTGATGTTAAGCCTTTCATACATAGTTTTTGTGTAAAATTTTATCAAAACAATCATCCTTGGCCGTATCCTCGAGCGGTCAAAGTCCCCGCTAACGTATCCCACATACGTCGCTTTCGACCAGTCCAAATTTGAATCTATGTAGAGTAAAAAATCAACTTCTCGGTATTGTGGATACACTTTTTTGTATTCAAGTTCACCGGTGTGAATTCCCCGCAAGGATCCTGGTCTCTGAATCGCTAAATAGTTAAAATGACCGCGCGCAGGAGTAAAAGCAGACGCGTCGGTATGGTATCTAGTAGTCGACATTATTGTTCTCGGCGAGAACAATGACATGTTTTATTTATATATATATATGGGTTCACCATTGCCGTTGTCCACGACAACACTTCATAATTTATTTTCAATATGTGACTGCAATTTTTTTTTATTCATTACAAAGGAACAATTATCGTCACGCCATTTTGTACAACGCATCGTTACGTAGCGATGCACTTGTACGTTGCAATTATTGTTTGTGCGATGCGTGAGCGGAATCGTTGCAGCCGATTTAGAACGATATTGGCCTATAAAAATAATCGTAGAATAAATGAGTCCTATGAGTCATTTTTCTCGTTTGTAAATGACGTATGTACTTCCTGTGCGCTTTGTATGTATGTAGAGATAGGTCAAAACCAATGTGAGCAATAAATAGACACGCTATATGCATATTGCATATGAAAAGTCACCAAATCTTCAATCAAATGGGAATAATTTTATATCTTATTATTTCTAGGACACTATAAAAGGTATATACATACATTCGAATTCAAACAAAAAAAATGACGTGGATTGTAGAAAAGTTAAAAAAATTCAAAGGAAAAGTATGACACGCTTTTTAATCGAAGGATTTCTGAACTTCACCAAAGCAAAAAGTCATAAAATCGGATTATTTTTACAATACTCTAAGTAGTAGTAATACTCTAATCCAAAAAAAAAAATGACATAGATTAGAGAATGCTTCAAAATTACAGCATGTTTTTTCTGAACTGAAAAGATAATTATATACATATTTAATTTCTTTCGCAATACTACATATAAAAGGTATATTCATTTTAATATTGTAATCCAAACAATGTGACTGGTTGTAAAGAAAAATAAATAAAACGAAGAATGAAACTAGGGTGGAGTGCTTTTAGAAGAATGAACATTGTTTTTAAATCCAACATTCCGCTATGCTTAAAAAACTAAGGCATACCAATGCGTACTGCCAGTTATGACGTACGGTTGTGAAACTTGGATGCTAAATTCAAGAATGTTACGTAAGATCCAGTGCACACAGATGGAAAGATGTACGCTTGGTATAACAAGGAGATCGTGAGAGGAATACATGGATAAGAAGTATGACCAAAGTGGCAGATATAGTGGAACGTGGCAGATGAACGCGAGAAATACTGGAATGGTATCCGAGAGGATGTGAAAGAAAGCAAAGTAGACTGAGTGGAAGATGGGCCGATGAATTGAGTGTGTGGAGTCAAGTGGATGCAGATTGCTCAAGACAGACAGGAATGGAAGAGGATTGGAGAGGCCTTCATCTAGCAGTGGATGGTTAAAATTAAGTATGTACATACATAGACTTTTATGTTAAAGTATTCTTGGCAGTTTTTATTCAAATATTTATCATTATTTTGTTATTTTTGTACAATTTTTCTTATAAAAATTAAAGCTGAAATTTTTTTACTTATAAAATGTATTATATGCATTTTGAGTATCTATAGAAAAGTTAATTTAAAAACTTTAAAAAATAAATATCGTCATTTAGCGAGAAGGCCAATGCCATGGGAAAGTTTATAAAAATGAGCATTCATAGATAAGAGTGCAGTGGAAAAAAGTAATTTCAATTCCGATCACGTTTCGCCGTGTCTGAAGTGTGTGGTTTCTTAAACTATGGGACGCTGTTGTTTGGTTACATTAGATTATTTGCATATATTTACAGTGAATCCTGTTTAAATCTGTCTAAACGTCTGAATTATATTGAGTAATCTAACCAAAAAGACATTGTGTATGTCAGGGGCATAGTGTGAAGTGCCTAGACATTTTATACACTGCCCAAAACGGCCAAAGTGCAAAATAAACTACAACTTCATCAATTTAAATAGAAATACTGAAGTTTGAACAGAAACTGGTACAAAATTGTTCTTCAGGATCAGCGGCTCAGATTTGTGAAATAAAACACGACTCGGACATCAAAATTCGTTTATTTTATACTTTGACTAAAGCGCTTAGGCATTTTACACAACGTCTAGGCGCTTTATACAATGCAGGAATTACTGCAATGCCTGTAACATATAATAACAATACAAATTTTCAATATAAGAACTGTATTGAGCGTTCTTGATGGACAAACAGACAAGCATTATCTTATATACCTATAGATAATCACATTGTAGAGATAGTTGATAGTTATTTATACCTAGGACAATTGGTAAATATGACTGGATGTAAAGAAGAACAAATTAAACTAGTATGGAGTGCTTTTGGAAGAATGAACATAGTTTTTAAATCCAACATTCCGCTATGCTTAAAAAATAAGGCATACGACCAATGCGTACTGCCGGTTATGACGTATGGATGTGAAACGTGGATGCTAAATTCAAGAAGGTTACGCAAGATCCAGTGCACACATAAAAAGCATGGAAATACGTATGCTAGGTATAACAAGAAGAGATTATAAGAGGATTACATGGGTAAGAAGTATGGACGCGAAAATTGCCCAACAAAAAAACAGATTGCCCAAGACAGTCAGGAATGTAAGAGGATTGGATAGGCCTTCATCCAGCAGTGGATGGTGAATAGCTGTAAATGATGATGATTAAAAAATGTTTAAAAAAACAAATTGAAATCCCAAAAGGTAGTAAAAAATAATTAAATAATTCATAATTAAAAAAATGTGTTTTAATTTTGTTTTTTTTTTATTTTTATGAACTGTTTAATTAAAATACTGTAATAAATCAATTATTATACGATAAACGAATAAAGCAACGTAATAATTTATTGTTTTTGGTATTGTATTATCGTTCAAAAGATGTCACTAGTGGTAAAAGCTGTAGAATTGCGGGTAATGAACGACAGGTCGTGTCACATAATGGATGGGTGCGATCTGAGCTTGTTTCATTCTATAATATTCGGCAACGTTTCCGCTCATACTTCCGTATGGTATTCCTCCTGTAATATAATAAAAATAATTATTAAATTTAATCCTTTGTATCAATATAATGTACATTTGCAATTGGACACTGGAGGAATAAGGCGAAAGGTGAAGTGTGTTCAGTTCAATGTCAACAAGATGAATGTGCATTTATGTTTATTTATGATTGCGTTGCAAAATTAATTTGATATGACGTATCGAACAAAGAGATTGATTTCCTTATGAAAATTTTTGTATACATATGTACGTGTAAGTATGTACCTACATATGTATGTATAAGATTTTATGTGTGTGACAGGTGGCGGAGAGTTTCATGTGTTGTTTATCCATGGCATCATTCAGTGCACACGCAAATTTTTCCCTTTATATTGTACTAGCTGACCCGGCATGCGTTGCAATGCCCGATACCGTTCCCGTTCCAGATCCGATCCGTTGCCGATCCCGTTCCCGTTGCCGTTCCCCTTTCCGTTGCCGTTCCCCTTTGCGTTCCCGTTCCCGTTTCCGTTCCAGATCCCGTTCCCGTTCCCGATCCCGGTCCCAATCCCGTTCCCGTTCCTAGTACGTTATCTGACGCGTGAGCAGGCCCGTTCCTGTTTCCGTTCCCGTTTTTTCCCGATTCCAGATCCCGGTCCCGTTCCCGATCCTAATTCCGTTCCCGATCACGTTCCCGTTCCCGTTCCTAGTACGTTATCTGACGCGTGAGCAGGCCCGTTCCCGTTTTATCCCGATTTTTTTTCACAGGAACCATCCCCGGCATGATCACAATAAGTCCTGAAAGTTTCATCGCGATCGGTCGAGTGGTTTGGTTTATAAGAGACAGACAAAGGAGACAAACCTAGACACAAGACAAACAGACAAACAGACAAACAGACAAAGAGACAAATAGACAAACAGACAAACAGACAAACAGACAAACAGACAAACAGACAAACAGACAAACAGACAAACAGACAAACAGACAAACAGACAAACAGACAAACAGACAAACAGACAAACAGACAAACAGACAAACAGACAAACAGACAAACAGACAAACAGACAAACAGACAAACAGACAAACAGACAAACAGACAAACAGACAAACAGACAAACAGACAAACAGACAAACAGACAAACAGACAAACAGACAAACAGACAAACAGACAAACAGACAAACAGACAAACAGACAAACAGACAAACAGACAAACAGACAAACAGACAAACAGACAAACAGACAAACAAACAGACAAACAGACAAACAGACAAACAGACAAACAGACAAACAGACAAACAGACAAACAGACAAACAGACAGACAGACATTGATTTTTATATATATATAGATAGATGTATGTACATGCTATGCTTAAAAAAGAAGGCATACGACCAGTTATGACGTATGGATGTAAAACTTTAACGCTAAATTCAAGCATGTTACGAAAGATCCAGTGCACACATTGAAGCATGGAAAGATGTACATATGCTCGGTAAAATGAGAAGAGATCATAAGAGGAATACATGTGTAAGAAGTATGACCAAAGTGGCAGATGGACGCCAGAAATACTGGAATGGTATCTGAGAGGATGTGCAAGAAAGCAAGGTAGACTGAGTGCAAGATGGGCTGATGAATTGAGAAGAATGCGTGGAGTCAAATGGATGCAGATTGCTCAAGATAGACAGCAATGGAAGAGGATTGGAGAGGCCTTCATCCCGCAATTATGTTAATATTTACCGTAAGCAAATCCTTCTGGTGGATGTCCTGCACTGTCAGGCTTAGCCCATGCTAGATTGATGCATATAATGCATAAGATAAAGATGCTGAAAATTTTCTGAAAATGTAAAAAAAAAATTATATTGCTTATGTTTTTAAATATGGCAAAACTTTGATTCAGCGGATGAAAAATTCTGCACGTAACTGTCTATATCTATTATTTATATATACATACATAAAGAGTTTGTTGATTTGATCGATTGTTGAACCGTCAGAATGCTTAAAGGTTTGTTACAGGAGTATCAAAGATCAATAGACTTTTCATTGAAAATTTGAATCATTATTTTTTTACTTTATTTTTATTGTAACCTGTAGGTTACTGGTATTGTTAAACCCACTTTTATATCAATAATAAACACCATAATTGTGTCAATGGACAACTATTCCATTTCTAAGTCGGTCTGGAACATTCCATACAATTATTCGTTTTCATTTTTTAAATAGTTACCACTATTATTAACACACTAATGCTGCGTACACACCGACGAACTGAACAGCGAACGACAAAGGGTCGCTATTGTAATAATACAGCATAATATGTCAATAATAAATACACTACTAAAATATAGTATGTAAATTTCATCAAATTAACCATCGCACTTGATTTACGAACATAGCTGATTCACTTTTTGACAACATTTTACCGTTCGGCACAGGTAAGTGTCTCGGGAATGTACTGTTCAATAATTTCCCTTAGCATGAAAGGAAACAAATAAAATGGTAATAATTTGATGAATGTTAGTTGTCGATTTTGTACAAGTTTAAAAAATTCTGAGACTCAAATACCAGTATAAATACGGTAATTTTAAACGGTACACATAAAATATAGGGCACACAAGAGAAATTTCGCAAAGTGACTGCAAGCTTTCATATTTCATACGATACTCATCAATTTTGATTTTGCTCTTGTGGTCAACGTAACTACATATAGTAGTATATTCCACTTAACATAACAAAAACATGCAAAACGTACCTTTAGCGAGTCCATATCGAGAGGACAAGTGACACCAGTGTTGCTCCGACTGTGAGTGAACCAGATTCTTCAAATTACCATGGCTTATATATTGACCGAGATATCCTAGGCGTTCTAATTTTATACACCATAGTATTATGACCTTACACGGAACTTTAAAACCTTCAACTTCACCTTTGGTTTAACAATATACCAGTTAACGATCCCATTAAACTGGCTATCAATTACTAATTTGAGATTTGAGAATGGTTTAGTTAACGTTTTTGTTATATGTACATATATGAAATAATGTATTGATTGATTAGATAAGGAACATTATTTATATTGAAAAATATTCCATAGAGTGGTCGTCAAAGAACTGGCTGAATCTCCGAAACTAATAACGCTACAGTAATGAAAATGAAAGCTTTTTAAAGTTCATATTGTTTTCATACTAATAATATAGGGGTTTTTGCCAAATGTGCAAAAATAATAACACTGTGCAACAAAAAAAAACTACCAGAGCGGAGACTAGTTAATCTTTACTAAGTTTGACCCACTGAATCTGAATTACGTACAAGTATTTTAAAACTTTCAAATATCACAATTAATAGTAAAAACATCTGACTATTGGTTCCAATACTCGTTTTGAACATAAACGTACTAAATTTTGAGTTACAGACCGCAAAGGTCAAAAAAATGTAAAAATTGTCCATTTTTTTTAAACGCTCACATCTCATAAACAAGAACTAACCGACAATTGTCATTATCATATTCGGATTCAGTGGGTTAGAATTAGTAACTCAAAAACGTGATTTTTTTGTTGCTCAGTGTAATTGGTGCAAAAACTAGCGCTTGAAAATAAATTGCAGAAAAAACGTATTTTTATAAGGGAATTTCATATAATTATGTATATTCGAATTTTGCTTTTGTTATTTTACGTTTTAAAGTTGTCGAGCAAATAGTGAGCCACATGAAATCATTCGAGCTTCAATAAACTATTAAATTGATTGTTATCATTCATTTAAGACTTTTTACGGTTAAATAAAACAAAGAAAAATATAAATACATGTAAAATACAAAAAAATAAAAATATATAAACATATGAGCTATAAAATGTTATTTTTTAATATTATCAAAATAGTGTTATAACTTATAACACACCTACATAGTACATATGTATGTATGTATATTCAAAATTATAATATTGTTTTGTATTGAACGAGAAAATCTTAACGCTCAAGCGTCGCGGAAGCTGCATATATAATATTAAAAAAAAAAAAAAACAAGATCGAGTTCTTAAATGTCATACGCATTGAATTAAGAAAACAAGTAAAAAAAAATTGAATCACCGTTAATTTTTTAGTTATATTTATATTTTATAGCGCAGGAGGATGTACATAATATAGAATATATGTATATCTGCAAATATTTATAACAGTTATTCTCAATGTGCGTATATAGTGAATTTTAGATTACCCAGTGACCTATAAAATAGCCTTGATATTTGATATCAATAATAAACATTTTATAAATCACTTTTGCTCTTATTGATGAATAAACACTATACAATAGGTGTCTAAAAATTTCGCAACGAAGTTATTAATCGATCTGTCATAATATTTTGCAATCAACAAATAACAAACTCTCGCTGTAATTACGTTTCGCTGTTGGCAGATTTGTAGAAAGCTCAACTATATTATAAGCGTAATGATTGACAATATTGCGTGAAAATATCGACAGATAGATAAATTTTGACACATGTTATGTTTTTCACCGTTCGCAATAATTATTTGAGTCACGAATTTCTATTGTGAGACGTATTTTGAAATGTCGAGTGATATTTAATGTACGTGAAATTATTTTTTATCGGAAATGAATTCGAGTGTAAAGTAACAATGAAAAATTTGATACATTTTTCGATACGAATGTATCGATATTTGGTAAAAACGACTTTTTTTGTGTCCCTAATTGTATTTTTGCAATTGATTTTTCGACCAAATGGCGTGTTTATTGAACAGTTCAGTAAATTGTGAAAACTGTGATTACAATACCGTTCGCAAATTTCTCTTGTGGTCAAATTAAGTAAGAGTTGCGTTTACTATGCGCAACTGTTAACCGCGAAAAAGTGAACGCGTGCCTTAACACATACTAAATATATATATTTTATCGATAAAATTTAAACTTTTGATTTATTTTAACAATTCAAAGAGAATTCTGTATTTAATTGTATTTATTACAATGCCTTAAGTTTTGTAACTTGAAAGATATTTGTGATTGAAATTAGTATGCACATAGGTACTGAAATGCACGACTTTTTCAGTTACATTTTTGTTTTCGTAAATTCCTTACCTTCAACACAATCTTTTGTAACTTTTTATAATTGATATAGAGCTATTATAAGTTTAGTGTTTATAATCACAATGAAAGTAATCACTAAGCTATGTAGCTAAATTTTTATTCAGTGCAAAAGTTACAAATGTTGCGTCAGTTACGTGGAAGTTCTCTGTGTTGACTTTCGTTAGTATCCATGAATATATGTACTATTTTCGATTACGATACTGTACGTCCTCCAATTTAACAGGTCGTTAACTTTTCTAACAACAATACGTATCGTTAGACAATATTGTAAGAGTAAACGGTTACGAATTGTGTGTCGAACCGATTTGCATAACAAAAAAAAAATGAACCAAAAAGAAAAATACCCCATAACTAACCGGTGAAAACGTGAAATAATTCCCTATTTTATTTCATCATCCGTTCATAATTGGAATTATTTCATGTAAATCGATTCAAGGGCAATCAATGTCGCAAACAATCATCGGCGTCGCTTTTCGATTTTCAAATCGCTTCTAAACAGATAGTAATCGTGCTAGAAAATGCAGATTTCTCGAGACAAAATGTGAAATTTCACTGTCGATGACCTTTTCTCTTACTTGCGTGGGAAATTCGAATGGATCATTGATTCGTTTTGAACTTGCTGAACGTTTCATTACACTTAAGAAACCTTTTTAGCAGAAACAGTATCCTTGTATACTGATGATGGCCTCATTTCATTGAATTTTGTAAAGAATAATAACTTATTATATGTATTTTCATTTCAAACCTTGAAATTATCAACACTAATGTAAATTTAATTACATTCATTAAGATCGTTATTCAAATACGATGTTTTACTAACGAAAATCGTAGGTTTTGCTCACCCAATGACACTTTCTCTTTAACAGGAACTAAAAGAAACCTAATTACTTTACGCTCTGTCATGTCCGATAGCGAAAAATCGCTTGTCTAATACGAGCAAAACCATTTGCACGTTGTTTTTAGTATAATTTGTCTATTTTATTATTCGAATTTGTGCGATTGGTTAATTTGTGATGCAATGCAGATTTGTTTTATTGTCTTTTGTTCGGTTTGTTTAATTATAGACTATGTACAAACATATATGTAGGTACAAGAAATCTTCACTAGTTGCATTGCTCAATTTCATCTACAAGTACATATGTACATATACTAGTAACTTTTTATATATGTGTTCAAAGGCTATTGTAAAATTAAAACTGAAAAATTTACAGTAATTAACACTTTTATTTTAATAAAAATCACAAATCTTGATACACAATGCGTAACTCTAGTTATTTACAAGTAATTTTATCCATACAAAATTTAATACACTTTAAACTTCAAACGTAAACAGAGCTTGTACTTATTTGGTCAGTATTTAAAATAGCTTCGTCTTTATCGTAAAGTATGTATTTATGTTAGATGGTCAGTATTTTTAAACATTTACATAGATAGTAGACGATCGGTATTTTTCAGAAATTTCCTACTAAAATACTGCCCAAATAAACAATCAACCTTAAATAGGCACTTCATAAACTTTCATGTTTTTTTTTTGGTAATTTAAGTTTAATTTATAAATTATATAAAAATCCTAACAAAATACTAAAAAGTTGTGCTTAAAGTTCTATTGAATCATATTTACATAAAAAAAATATATTTTACTTAAAAATGTATAAAAAAAAACAACCTTTTTATAGTATGTATGATGAGGTGATATTGATACATTACACAATTAAGAGCCGTTCAGTTGCCAAATTGACCAATTTCGATTTTTGTTCGACTTTTCAATTCTGCTGAATTTTATACGTTGAGTTTTAGTCAAATGAATCCTCAGAAATAAAAAAAATTTAAAAAGTTGACAAATTGACAAAAGTGCAATTAGTCGACTTGGCAACCGAACGGTTCATTCGTAGCGAGCTTTACAGCGTTATTGTTATGTTAATTACACAGCAGCAAACAGCAACTCACTCTAATGGGGGTATTATTACACAGGGATAGTTTACTCGCTACGATCTCGCTGGTTTGCCGGTCGCTGGTAAATAGCCGCGTGTTAATAGGTGAAGTTAGTAAACTAGCAGGCTTTTTCGGCCGCGCGAGTAAAGTACGAATGTTTGAACTTTACTCGCATTAGCTGGCTCGTGTGTGACGTCACTTCGTTGACAGTTTACAGGTTAAGCGTTTCATTTTCAGCTCCCAACACACGCACACTTCAATGGACATGATACATTTACGATAATAAAAATTCAGCGGGCATTTTGACATGTCACAAGTTGATGACACCGCCTCTAGCGGCAGCGAGCGGCAACACTAGCGAGTAAACGTAACACGTGTAATAGGTTTACTAGCTACTCGCTGCCGGCTCTACGTGCCGGTCAGTAAACTAGCGAGATCGCAGCGAGTAAACTATCCCTGTGTATAATATCCGCTTAACTCGAAAATAAATAAAAAAAAAACATGGCTAATTTGACTCACACAAAAATACATCGATTAAATTTTAACAAAATAATACAACCTCTTTCCGGGATTCTTTTCGTACAAAGGTTCACTGGTTGTAATCGGCAACAGAGAGGCAAAACTATTAAGAACCCTAGCAGAAATACCTCTATCTTGAACAGCATCATCTCTAGCCTTTCTATAATTACCACCGTGAAGGGCACCATCTCTGGAATCAGCATCATCCCTCAAATCATCCAATTCGGAAGCTTCATCCAGTCTTGTTTTCCTTGTTGTTTTACCACTGGGTATTTTCTTATAGTTTCCACCGTGTTTTGGACCTTTGTTCGTGTGGAAATCAGCTTTGAATATCTCAACATCGCTACGTACAGGATATTGATCTTCCTTTTTAGCATCCGACAGTCGATTCACTTTTTTAGCTAGATTAGGATCGCGATAGTAATCGTACGGCTTTGATGAACTTTGCCTCTCTTGAATCACCTCCTCCTCTTCTACATCCTCTTCGTAACGACTTTCTTCGTTTATTGGAGCTTGAACTAATTTACCCGATTTCATTTCCATCATCTCCTCCATTTCTGATTCGTCTGAGTTTTCAGTGGTCGACTCGTACTCTTTAGGTGCTAAAATTCCGCTCGTTTCTTTTATTTCCAATTCTTCGTCGTCGTCTGTGGTCTCGACCACAACTGGAGTTTGTTTTCGTTTGGAATTATTGCGATTCGAATGAGATGTTTTGATCGGTTTGCGTTCCGCTTGCGGTTTTTGCTGAGATGCCGCATTATTGTCATAACGTTTTGAATTCGTTATAACGGTCGTTTTTCGCTTTTTCGAAGTCTTTTCCAAAATTCTCGGCTTCCTCGATACTCTCTCCTGATTGTCCGGTGAATTGTTTGCATTGTATTGATCGGAACGATGTCTGTGAGTCGGTCTTCTTGTACGCTTCGGCGCTTGCGTAACAATTTCATCCTCGAAAGTTACTTCTTCGTCTTTATTAGACTCGTTTTTGTGGTGTAAAACTTTTTTCCACTGTTCTATAGCTCTATCGGAGCCGTTCATATCATCATTCTTTGATTCAATCACATCTAAAACACTTTCAGTAGTTGTTTCGTCTAGATCTACACTTTTAACGCTATCAACATCATCTAGTATATGAAACGTTGGCGGTATGTAAGGCACTTCAGTAGTAGTTGTAGTAGTTGTCGTTTTAGCAACATTTACAACTCTAGTCCTTTGAGTTCTTCGCGTTATTGGCTCTTCGTAATGTTTTATTTCAGGTACAGACGTAGTAGAAGTGCTCGAAAGCTTTATACGTCTCCTTTTCTTTGATTTTTGTGGTATTTGAATGTTGACTGTAGGCTCTGTAGATGGTACTGTTTTAGGTCTTGGAATTCTAGTATATTGGGTCGTGCTTCTGTATGGAGTTTCAGTGGTTGAAGTTCGCCTTGTAATTGTCTGATAAACTATTGGTTCTTGTGTCGTTTGAAAATTAACTTCAAGCGTATGTCGAACTGGTTCCGTTTCAATTGTCGCTAGTTTTACGTCATCTTTTACTTCATCTGAATCTTCGTCATTTGATACTATTTTGGTTTCGTTAGCTTCTGCCGGTAGTAGTTCCATGTATTTGCTACTATAATTGTATCTTGGAATTATGTTTCTGAACGATATTGGTTTTGGAAGATACGGCGATACGTCGAATACTGATTGAGATGGTCCAACTTTGATTGGACTTCGACTGCGATAATTACTCGTACTGTTTATTGTGCTCACTTTAGTCGCCAAATCTTCAATTAATAGTTTTTCAATAGCTTCTTCGCTATCGCTGTTGATTTCTTTAGCACTATCGGAATCGGAATCGGAATCTTCTTTAGATTTAAGCGCGTATTCTTCTTCAAGTTCTTCAGGACTTATAGAAGCTTTTATCGTAGCTGGTGAATAGTATTTCTTGTGATTTTTATGAGACACTTCTTCGTCGGATTCGTATTTAGGTTCACCTCTTCTAGGATCGACTACGGCTTCGTCTGTTTTAGCATCTTTTTTCAATGCATCTTGGATAGATTCGAGTACGGGATTGTCTGTAAATCCAGATTCGACCGCTTCATCTGTAGTTTTCCTCTGTTTTCTTCCGATGCTTATGTAAACTTTATTACTCGCGTATCTTTTTACGGGTTGTCCACTTATGTCCACTTTAGTTTCGACCGTGGTTGAAGCTTGGGATACATAGACGATCCTTTTGGTTTTTTTCAGCAACGAAGGTCTCAAATTTAGAAAAGTCGGTTGCGGTTTCTTATTGCGAACGTTCTGTTCGATTATTTTATACGGCTCGTATACGAAGTGATTGTCTCGCGTGATTCTGATCTGTTTATCAGGAATGCGAATGTCTTCTTTGTTGCTCGTCGATTGATATTGAACAGTCGGTTGGTTTGCGAGTGTGGCTTGTGTCACATATGTTTGCTTAGATGGTGTAGTTTGGTCTAAACTTGCCTTTATATTTTCCATTACGTCTCCGTAGACGTACGCTTGCGGCGATTGTTCAGATGTGTATTTGTTGAATATTGTACTCGGAAGTGATATTTTTGGAGGATTTTCGTTCAATTTTGACACTGTCGACTCTTTTTGGATTAGTATAGGTCTTCTTGTTATACTATTTACACTGGGATACGACGTTTTAGTTGATTTGTGAGGCGTTGCGATTGATTGAAGTTTAGTAGTCAAAGATGTCGAGTCCGAGTGTGCGTTGTTTGTCTTCGATTTTGAAAACATTGAAAATGGTACTTTTATCGGCTCAGGTGGTGCTATAACGTCTTCCTGAAAGAAAGGACTATCCAAAGGATCAAAGTCGAAATACTTTTCTTTGAAACAATCGATCTTATCGCCCAAACCGCGCAATCTAGGCTGTTGCGCATTTTGATCGAAATTATCGCGCTTTTTTCTCTTCAATACTTTAACCATCAAATGTCGCTTTTTTCGATCGCTTTCTTCGGATTCTTCTTCTTCTGATTCTGGTGCTCTATTTTTGATCCTTTCCGGTATCGGATCTACGTTCGATTCGACTTCAGAGCATACGATAGCCGAGCGAGAATCGTAGAATTCCGAACCGCCTGCACTTTTAAACGGAACGTTTGCTAAATTTTCAGCGTATCTCAATGGTGAATCTTTAGATACACCTAGCAATTTTGCGTTATAATATGGATATTTTATATGGCGCAAGTCTGGTAGTGGACTTTGTAACTTTTCGCGTGATATTTTTAGTATTTCAGAGTCAGACAAAAACGCCTGTTCAAAGTTGATAAAAGGCGAAAGGAAATTGTCTTCTCTTTTGATCCTTTTGTACGTTGCTAAAAGTTTTTCTTTGAAGTTTGTATTGGTTTCGTTTTTTAGAACATTTTCTTTTGGATCGTTTGCTTGATTTGCGGCTTTCTGTTTCCTCATCCAATAATAGTTGGGTCTCAAGCGAACGTACTTGGGCTTGTCTGAATAATTGTTCGGATTATCGTTCATACTTACATGTTTACTTTTCGTATTAACTACGACTCCATCGTTTGTATCTTTAACCATAGTTTGTTCGGTATCTGCAGTGATTACTAATTTACTAACTTTGGCTTTAGTTTTCAGCAACTGTTTCTTAGGATATGTTGGCTTTTTGACACCTTTTTTTTCAGAACCGGCTTCATCAAGATCACTACTGTCTTTAGATTCATAATCCCCATCCTTTTGACCGAAACTCTGATGATTATTAAAATCTTCAGTTTGCCCTTCGTCTAAAAGCCACTTTTTAGATTTAACATTATCTTCACCGCGTAAATTCCTACCACCATCTTCATACTTGTGCCCACCTTGATCTTTATACTTTCCCGCAGCTGAGCTTTGATCTTTTAAATATCCAGCATGTCCTTCGTGATTCGAAGCGTGCTTCAAGTGTCCTGCATGATCGTACGCATTATCTTCATACCCTTCTTCAGTGTATACAGTTTGAGATTTTGAACTTTTGATCGACTCTCTTAGTCTGGGTGCATTTATTACATCATCGTAAGTTACAGCTTCCTCCAAGGCAGCCTCTCTGGGTAAATGTTTCGTAGTTTCAGTGTGACGAACTTGAGCGTACATCTTGATCGGAATGAAATCATCTTCGCTTGTTGAATCCGATTGAGTTTCTTGTAAAGGTTTTTCGTAGTGATTTGTTTGAGGCTGCTGACGTGGATGATGTTGACTTGTAAAATCATCGAAATCACTGTTGAATGTAGCCTGTTGATGATCAAAGTTTGACTTTTGCCGATCGAACGTGTCTCGTCCTTCAGGTTCTTCAGCGTCAAAATCTTGTACGGGTTTATTTTCAGGATAATCGTTCTTTTCATTTGAAAAAGTCTGTCCTTGGTTCATTTTCAGCGCGTTTATTTGACTTTTCAGCGGTACGTACGCTTCGGGATGGTATTTTACATTTTCGATATTTTCACGAGGATATTTCAATTTAGCGCTGATTGTATCGTAGTTTACAGATTGTTTATAAGGCGCAGAGTAATAATTAGGCGACTTGTGTGGCCTGTAAGGTTCAAACTCCGGTTGGTAATTCTCATTTTGTTCATTTTTGTCAAATTTAGTTTGAATTTCATCGTCTGAAGTTTGTTTTTCACGTGTGGAAGCTTCGTGCAACTGTGGCGGTTTTTCTTTTAACTTAAGACGCATTTCATTTTCATTTAAATTTTCTTTCAATTTGTGAAGCGCAGGATCGTCATAGTATCCGTACAAATTCACATTGACATTTTTATACGGTTGAAAAGGATTTTTAGCGTAAATTTGAGGCGTTACATACTTATTATGATCATTATAGTACTGTTTATAAACTGGTGGATATTTTGAAGCGTATATAACAGGCTTAGTGTATCTATTTGTCGATTTAAAAGTCGGATATACGTCTGGCGATCTTTTGGTCGATTTAGACGTAAATACTTTACCGAAAGGATTGGCGTAAATCGCTTGGTTTCTAACGTTACTTTCGGACGCAAACGCTTGAGGATTGTAGCTTAAGAGCGATCCTTGATAGTTGAATCCTTTCGTATGATCCAAAAATGAAGGATTAATGGGTTTCCATCCGTCGAGTGCATCGGACGAAACGTATCCGATGAATATTGATACGATACAAACTAAACTATGCATTTTTAATGTTTCCACAATATTTTTTACATAATAAAATCACTGTGTGTAAAATCAAATGTGCACTGTGTAGTTTTGTATTGGCACTGTTTTTATTATTAATTTGTCGTAGCACGTTTGCGCTACGTCACTTTCTATGCGTTGTCACTGAATGGTCGGTCTGTTTATGATATTTATATAATTATTCGCGTTTCGATCGGTTATATTTACTTATACCTCGCGGTGCACTGACCGTTTCGCGACTGAACTGTGTTCCGGAATCGTTGATGGCTTATATCTCTTTTTTAGACCATGATTCGGTACGAATCGGTTCTTCTATTGTTGGTATGGGCAATCATTGGTCAGCGTTGAACGATATTTCAATTAAATGTCGAATTGCTTTTCGTAGCGGTATGAACAGATTAAAATATCTAAATGTATCATTATATATGTAGAGGTGGACACGCATTCACCTTTTACTTTTAAACATATACATGATATATATGTATATACTAAAAATTCAAATAAAATTAAATGTGACAAATCGTAAGTACCTAGTATTGTACAGGTGCATAGTACAGTTATACTTTTTATGGTACTACATATGCATATCATCATTTTCAGCTGTTCACTATCCACTGTATTGAGCAATCTGCATCCACATCCACTCGATCTACCTTGCTTTCTTTCACATCCTTTCCAGTATCCATTCTTCTCGCTGTGTCCAATTTAACTTTTTCACACGTTCCGCTATATCTACCACTTTGATCAAGCTTTTGACTCATGTATTCCACTTATGATCTCTTCTTGTTATACCAAGCATACATCTTTCCGTGCTTCTCTGTGTGCATTGGATTGTCATTCCCGTCTGTCTTGAGCAATCAGCATCCACTTGACTCCACACATTCTTCTCAATTCATCAGCCCACCTTTCACTCGGTCTACATTGCTTTCTTTCACATCCTCTCGGATACCATTCCAGTATCCATTCTTCTCGTTGTGTCCAATTTAACTTTTTCACACGTTCCGCTATATCTACCACTTTGATCAAGCTTTTGACTCATGTATTCCACTTATGATCTCTTCTTGTTATACCAAGCATACATCTTTCCGTGCTTCTCTGTGTGCATTGGATTGTCATTCCCGTCTGTCTTGAGCAATCAGCATCCACTTGACTCCACACATTCTTCTCAATTCATCAGCCCACCTTTCACTCAGTCTACATTGCTTTCTTTCACATCCTCTCGGATACCATTCCAGTATCCATTCTTCTCGCTGTGTCCAATTTAACTTTTTCACACGTTCCGCTATATCTACCACTTTGATCAAGCTTTTGACTCATGTATTCCACTTACGATCTCTTCTTGTTATACCAAGCATACATCTTTCCGTGCTTCTCTGTGTGCATTGGATTGTCATTCCCGTCTGTCTTGAGCAATCAGCATCCACTTGACTCCACACATTCTTCTCAATTCATCAGCCCACCTTTCACTCGGTCTACATTGCTTTCTTTCACATCCTCTCGGATACCATTCCAGTATCCATTCTTCTCGTTGTGTCCAATTTAACTTTTTTTTCACACGTTCCGCTATATCTACCACTTTGATCAAGCTTTTTTTGACTCATGTATTCCACTTATGATCTCTTCTTGTTATACCAAGCATACATCTTTCCGTGCTTCTCTGTGTGCATTGGATTGTCATTCCCGTCTGTCTTGAGCAATCAGCATCCACTTGACTCCACACATTCTTCTCAATTCATCAGCCCACCTTTCACTCGGTCTACATTGCTTTCTTTCACATCCTCTCGGATACCATTCCAGTATCCATTCTTCTCGTTGTGTCCAATTTAACTTTTTCACACGTTCCGCTATATCTACCACTTTGATCAAGCTTTTGACTCATGTATTCCACTTACGATCTCTTCTTGTTATACCAAGCATACATCTTTCCGTGCTTCTCTGTGTGCATTGGATTGTCATTCCCGTCTGTCTTGAGCAATCAGCATCCACTTGACTCCACACATTCTTCTCAATTCATCAGCCCACCTTTCACTCAGTCTACATTGCTTTCTTTCACATCCTCTCGGATACCATTCCAGTATCCATTCTTCTCGTTGTGTCCAATTTAACTTTTTCACACGTTCCGCTATATCTACCACTTTGATCAAGCTTTTGACTCATGTATTCCACTTATGATCTCTTCTTGTTATACCAAGCATACATCTTTCCGTGCTTCTCTGTGTGCATTGGATTGTCATTCCCGTCTGTCTTGAGCAATCAGCATCCACTTGACTCCACACATTCTTCTCAATTCATCAACCCACCTTTCACTCGGTCTACATTGCTTTCTTTCACATCCTCTCGGATACCATTCCAGTATCCATTCTTTTCGCTGTGTCCAATTTAACTTTTTCACACGTTCCGCTATATCTACCACTTTGATCAAGCTTTTGACTCATGTATTCCACTTATGATCTCTTCTTGTTATACCAAGCATACATCTTTCCGTGCTTCTCTGTGTGCATTGGATTGTCATTCCCGTCTGTCTTGAGCAATCAGCATCCACTTGACTCCACACATTCTTCTCAATTCATCAGCCCACCTTTCACTCGGTCTACATTGCTTTCTTTCACATCCTCTCGGATACCATTCCAGTATCCATTCTTCTCGTTGTGTCCAATTTAACTTTTTCACACGTTCCGCTATATCTTCCACTTTGATCAAGCTTTTGACTCATGTATTCCACTTACGATCTCTTCTTGTTATACCAAGCATACATCTTTCCGTGCTTCTCTGTGTGCATTGGATTGTCATTCCCGTCTGTCTTCAGCAATCAGCATCCACTTGACTCCACACATTCTTCTCAATTCATCAACCCACCTTTCACTCGGTCTACATTGCTTTCTTTCACATCCTCTCGGATACCATTCCAGTATCCATTCTTCTCGCTGTGTCCAATTTAACTTTTTTTTCACGTTCCGCTATATCTACCACTTTGATCAAGCTTTTTTTGACTCATGTATTCCACTTACGATCTCTTCTTGTTATACCAAGCATACATCTTTCCGTGCTTCTCTGTGTGCATTGGATTGTCATTCCCGTCTGTCTTGAGCAATCAGCATCCACTTGACTCCACTCATTCTTCTCAATTCATCAGCCCACCTTTCAATCAGTCTACATTGCTTTCTTTCACATCCTCTCGGATACCATTCCAGTATTTCTCGCGTCCATCTGCCATCCATTCGTTCACACGTTCCGCTATATCTACCACTTTGGTAATGCTTCTTGTACTCATGTATTCCTCTTACGACCTCTTCTTGTTACACCAAGCATACATCTTTCCATGCTTCCCCGCGTGCACTGGATCTTACGTAGCATTCTTGAATTTAGCGTCCAAGTTTCACATCCATCATAACTGACAGTACGCATTGGTCGTATGCCTTATTTTTTAAGCATAGCGGAATGTTGGATTTACAGTTACCTATAGTTAAACATACTGTCCATACACGACATGCAAGATCATATTAAGTACATCTCCAAATCTTAGCGTTGATCAATTAACTTAAACGGTGTGAAAATGTGTGAGGAATGAGCAAATAGGTAAGAATTCAATTGTATCTGTATAAATTTGAGTTTCATTTGTATTAAAACGTATATCTGTATATATTGTGTTTTTCTGAATTGGTATTACACGATATGTATCGACTGGCTAATGAACCTATGTATATATCATTAGCTGAGGTCATCTAAACAAATCTTTACATGGCAGAAAACTGTTCTCTCGCATTTGTGTATCCTTTAAAAGACTCACGTGGTCATAAAAAGTACTACTTCAAAGCTTAGTCAAAATATGTGAGAATAGGTAGGTTAAAAACAAACCTGTATTATATGTAACATATTCGTTACATTGGTAGTATTTTAATAAATGGAACATATGATTCAAAAGAGATCGTAAGATGGAATATATGGATAAGAAGTATGACCAAAGTGATATAGCGGAACGTGTGAAAAAGTTGAAGTGGACACATAGCGAGAAGAATGGATGGCAGATGGACGCGAGAAATACTGGAATGGTATCTGAGAGGATGTGAAAGAAAGCAAGGTAGACGAAATGGAAGATGGGCTGATGAATTGATGAAGAATGTTTGGAGTCAAGTGGATGCAGATTGCTCAAGACAGACAGGAATGGAAGAGGATTGGAGAAGTCTTCAACCAGCAGTGAATGGTGAACGGCTGAAAATGATGATGATGATGATGATGATTCAACTGTTTATAAAATCGTTTAATAATGTTCAATTTGCTTCCGATAGTAAAAAGTTACATTTTTCTTGCGACGAACTTCCACAAACAATAAAGTTGCTGAAAATTCAATGGTTTTTATTTCAACCGTTACTGAAAATAAAACTAAAAGCTCAAATTTATTATGGTGTGTATAATTTGTAACTTTATATTCTACATAGAAAAATTTTCATTTATGCTAACTTTTAAATGTACATATGTATGTACAATATTATTTATGAATCTATTGAAAAATTTGTTAAAGCGACATAAAAATGTGACATTTTTCCATTCATTTTAAATATGAATGTTAAATATTTGACTCACACACTTTTTGTCGTGCATCGGAAAGTAAATTTGATTAAAAATTTTCAATGCGAGTTTTTGCGCGAAATTTGATTGCGGAAAAGCGACCGCAGCTTCAATAAAATCGACAATTTGCATGCCCGCAAATGTTAACAAATATTTTTATTTTTATTTTATTATTATTTGTTCTTTCCCGCGGAGATTGTTACGATTTTGTCACACTTTCTTTTAAAGAGAATGTGACAGAATCGATACGATTACGGCACTGTGCAATTCGTTACATGACAGTTACACGGTCCTATAACATTTACCACAATCGTTACTATTGGACTCTTACCCAACAATGTGTTCGCAAGAATGTAACGAAAGCTCTCCTAAACATATACATACATACATAATGATTCATTGCGGACAATCAATTGAGAACTTAATAATACACTATACAGATGAGCTTTGTATATTAAAAATTGATTAGATAAGAAACATTATATGTATGTATTGAAAATATTCTATAGCGTGGTCATTAAAAATTGGTGCTGTTTAAAAAATTTATATCTACGATACTAAAAGCGCTACGGTGACGATAAAAAAAGGATTTTAAAGTTCATATTGTCTTTTTACTAATGATATACTAGTTTTTGCCAAACGGATGATAATTATTGCCAAAATTAGCGCTTGCAAAAAAATATATAGAAAAAACGCATTTTATGAAGGAATTTCATACAATAATATTTCAATTTTTCTTTTGTTTGTTTTTACGTTTCAAAGTTATATAACAAATGGTTAGCCATATGGAAATATTTATGTGTCAATTAACTATTAAGTTGATTGACTCATACTTATTAATAAGACTCTTGTACTGTTAAAATAAATAAAAGCAAAATATTATTGTACGAAGTTCGCTTATATGCTGCGTTTTTTACTGTATTATTTTTCAATTGAAAATTTTGCATAAGTAATAATCCGTTTATATTATATTATTCAAATACGTATAATAGGTACAATATTTACTTTAAAATTCTTTCTTTTTTATTATAGTAGCATTATTAGTTTCCAAGATATGCATTTTAAAAAAAAACACCGGTTCATTTATGTACTTATTATGTACGCGATTCAATTTGACTGTCGAACATGGTTTTGCAATTTTTTAAATAGAAAAATACGTCAGTAGTCAATAACGAGACCAATCGTGGAAAGCTGCAATGATTACTGTGTATTATTAGCATTTGAATCGATTGAGAAATTCACCTGTCGCTTATTTATCAAGTATTTCCGAATATGAATCGCATAAATGCTACAGTAAAAAGTGAAATTACATTTATTAACTAACGAGTCGAAAATTCACTTTACTTGCATATATTTTTGATTAATTTTACTCGTAAAGAGATACTAAATATCATTGGTGATTTTTTCCAATGTATTGTTAAGCATGTAGAATATTAGATTGAAATCAATTTTGTATGTAATTTATGTGCAACGCAATCAAACACTACGAATAGTGTTTTTTGTATATTGCGCAAAATAATCGATTTTTTTAATATAAAGTAAGCGTAAGTAAGTATAATTTTAAAATTTTATTTATTTCTAATTAAAAAAAATAAATTACAATAAAAAAAAATCAAACACACACACATCATACAATGTACACACATATAAATAACTAACCATATTTACAAAGTCGTTTAAAATAAATTAATAAATATTTCACTTTTTTGGGCAAGTATTCTAGTCGGGCAAGATTGCTGTTGTATCATACATGACTGACAATTCCTAAACGAGGAATAAATATAAAATAGCATAATTTCAACGTTGCCTCGATTACAAAGAAAATCTTTCAAGCTTAAATACCTATACAAACTATTGGCGTTGTACTGCAATTTTTTTTATAAATTTATGTAATCTAATTCCGGGGCAAACGGACACCGAAGCGATCGTAAAATTTTCATAAAAAATGACTCGGAATTAGCTCAATTCACTATCAACTCATTGAGGATCGGAATTCGGTGATCCTTGCAACGGTAAAGCTATAGGATTTGCCATAGGTCTCCAATCGTCTTCAGCTGAAAGGTATACCGTACCGGAATCCATCCTTCTATCGGCAGCTGCATCTTTTTTAGAAGCCTCTTCAAAGAAATCAATGATTGGATGATAATTATAATTAACTCTTCTATGCGGCGGTGTCATTGTAGTCGTTGTTCTCTCATTTGAAGGCTTAAACTTAGACCTATACCTTTCGGTAGTCGATGCTGCAACATTTTTAATCGTAATTTTCGACGAAGACAATACAGCTTTGGGTGTAGTAGTTCTATGAGACATTGGTGTTGATCTTAAAGGTGGTCTGTCAAAGTTATCAGCCGATTCGTTAATGTCTTCAAAGGAATTCATGTTGATTATAGTAGGATTCTCGTGGGAACCGGTCGCTGCTATGAGTTGATCGTCGCCTACATTAGAGTTCTTCTTTCTAATCGGTCTCCTGTTTGGTCTCTTTGGAGTTTGTGTACCTTGAGCACCTCGTTTAAAGTGCATGTTGTTGAATGGCTTATGTTTGCTTGGAATTTCAGGCGATTTGAACGGATTGTGCGTTGGAATTATAGGCTTTGATGGTGGTTCTAAGTAGCTGGGTAAGCCTATGGTGTTTGTGGGAATGCGTTGTGGTTTTTTAACGTTTCTTACGTTGTTGATTTGATGATGGAATATGTCCGTGTGAAAGTTATTGTTGATTGATTCGAATTGATTGGGTACTGGAAAGTGTTTCAGGTCGTGAAACTGTGGATTTTCATCAGCGAAAGTTGGATTGTGAAACGATGATGATCCCGGAATGAGGTTGTGGTTCTCGCCCAGTGTTGCATACGTGTCTAAAGCTGGTGATATTGGAAAATTGGTGTGTGTAGAGTGACGTATTGATGATTGAACCTCTTCGAATGGATTCACGTCAGCATCGTGGGATAAATCTTCACCTGGAAAGTGTTCTATTGGTGTTTCTGGTGGTTTGTTCAAGTGTGGTGGAAATGCTACGCTGTAGCCTTCAATGTGACACGAACAACACGTGGGCACCTGAAATGTGTTAAAATGTAACATTTAACTTCCTTTATATCCTTGTGTAAATGTACACGGGAAAATATCCTTTAAATTACTTTGAAAATATCCATGTGTAGACCGTTCTGTTGATCCCACGTCAACAAACGATGATAATTGTACACTTGTACACACTTTGATTTGAAATTATCCGTCAAGTAAGTGCATGGTTCACGTGCTCGTCTATAATAAAAAATAAAGTAAAAAAAAAAAAAAACAAAACAAATAATCATAGTTTAAATTATTATATGTACATATAACTAGTGTAAGCCCGTTCAATATCAACGGATGTTTGTGTGTAATAGTTTTTATAGTTGTTGCATAGATGGCGCGTTATAATACAACAACGTAACAATTTAGCAAAGTCGCCATCACCTCCGTTTGGATCATAGCGTAAACGCTCACTGTACCGAACCGGTGACCTCGGGTTCAAATCCCACTGCGACGTTCTGTTTAATTATTTAGCGAGCGAGCGTTATCAGAAGACAGACACACACACACACAGACAGACGGAATAGGGCTATTCTATATAAATATAATAAGCTGTGAAAATACACGGCGTTTCCCGGGTACAAAACAGTGATTCTCTTTTTTTTTTTACCAGTTATTGATTTTTTTCTGAACTGGCATTCTTAAATTATAGGAGATCTCGCATTATCGGCGTTGGATCATAGCGTAAGCGTTATGATCTATGAACCGGTGATCTCGGGTTCAAATCCCACTCGCGCGCGGACGGTTCGTGTCAGTCGCGTTATCAGCAGACAGACACACAGACGGACGGCATAGGGTTATTACATATGTATATGATAGCCCAATTCCGTATGTCTATCTGTCTGTCCTTTTGCTAATAACGCTCACCTCGGTAAAGTTTTAAATTCAAATTTAATTGAAAAAGCACGAACGTCGCGAGTGGGATTTGAACGCGTGATCACCAGATTTAGGTGAGTTAGCGCTAACGCGTTCACCCAACACCGGTGATGAAAGGCCTCATATAATTTGTAAATATTTTTCTTTAGTATGTAGGTTCGCGACTTTGCGCTAAATTACGTCAAATTACGCGCTAAATTACGTCAAACACGTCCGTTGATATTCAACGGGCTTACACTAGTATATACAAATAATGATGATGTTAAATTCAATAATGTTACGCAAGATCCAGTGCACATAGAGAAGCATGGAAAGATGTATGCTCGGTATAACGAGAAGAGATCGTAAGAGGAATACATGGGTAAGAAGCATGACCGAGGTGGCAGATATAGCGAAACGTGTGAAAAAGTTAAAGTGGCAATGCGAGAAATACTGGAATGGTATCCGAGAGGGTGTGAAAGAAAGCAAGGTAGACCGAGTGAACGATGGGCTGATGAATTGAGAAGAATGTGTGGAGTCAAGTGGATGCAGATTGCTCAAGATAGACAGGAATGGAGAGGATGAACGGCTGAAAATGATGATGATGTATGTACATATATACATACATATGTACGTGTTATAGGTAATGTGTGAATTCCTCGCATTGCTATTCAAATTATTAGTCATTTCATACAACGCCTAAGCGTCTTAGACACAGTATGAAATTTATGAATTTTGCTGTCAGCGTACTGCCAGCTATAACGTATGGATGTGAAACTTGGACGTTAAATTCAAGAATGTTACGTAAGATTCAGTGCACACACAGAAGCATGGAAAGATGTATGCTCGGTATAACGAGAAGAGATCGTAAGAGGAATACATGGGTAAGAAGTATGACCAAAGTGAGAAGAATGGAATGGTATCCGAGAGGATGTGAAAGAAAGCAAGGTAGACCGAGTGAACGATGGGCTGATGAATTGAGAAGAATGTGTGGAGTCAAGTGGATGCAGATTGCTCAAGATAGACAGGAATGGAGAGGATGAACGGCTGAAAATGATGATGATGTATGTAAATACATATATACATATGTACATATGTACGTGTTACAGGTAATGTGTGAATTCCTCCCATTGCTATTCAAATTCTTAGTCATTTCATACAACGCCTAAGCGTCTTAGACACAGTATGAATTTTGCTGTCAGCGTACTGCCAGTTATGACGTATGGATGTGAAACTTGGACGTTAAATTCAAGAATGCCACGTAAGATTCAGTGCACACAGAGAAGCATGGAAATATGTATGCTCGGTATAACGAGAAGAGATCGTAAGAGGAATACATGGGTAAGAAGTATGACCAAAGTGAGAAGAATGGAATGGTATCCGAGAGGATGTGAAAGAAAGCAAGGTAGACCGAATTGAGAAGAATTGCAGATTGTTCAAGACAGACAGGAATGGAGGAGGATTGGAGAGCATTAATCCAGCAGTGGATGGTGAACGGCTGAAAATGATGATGATATTTTTTTTCAGCATAGAACATTTGACTTACAAGCATTTTTCCAAACGCAACGTTTGCGTATGTTCTCCAGTGTTGACTATATATTTCCATTGACCGGAAGTGGCTCGTGCTTTCTGAGGACGTGCATATTTAACAGTACTGGGACACATGAATCCTGAAGCACCTCCTGCCATTTGACCGTCTTCTCGTCTGAAAACAATCAATGTATTTATTATTGTAATGTAAAATTGATCGCCATCTACTGAAAACATATTTACTGCGCAACGAGCTGAAGTTTTGTGCCTGTAGATGCCACTGATTTGTTTCTATACGGTTTATTTTACCTGTTGATGTTTTGCATGTAGTGTTCAGGTGTGTATTTGTTTTCTTGTTTTGCTGAAATTCCGTCGATTGCCGTATCTGCTGATATTTCAGGAAAGTCTGCCAGTAAAGCACCCATCGCTCCTTGATTTCTACGTATACTCGCTGATATTGCATCGCTGAAATTGTATTTTAAATTACATACATCAGTAATTGATATGCGTATTGATAAGTATTGATATGCGTATGTGACATTTTGACTGAAATTTATTTTACAATGTAAAAATTGCGTATTCATTCGTCGAAATTTCCCATTGGCTACACTGTAAATAAATTAGATTGAGCAAAAAAGTAAACCAACCCCGGATAATCGATGCTTTCTAAGCACACAGTGTTTGTAAACAAATCGCACTTGTGCTTGGCCATATCGAGCAATATTTGTCGATTGGGCAACTGTGCTCTTCGTCTATGAGCCAAAAGTTCGTTGAGATTTTTCCTGTTTACGTTCGACTTTAAGGCATCTTGATTCCACACTGGCCTTGGCATTACAATCATTTTTCCTAAAATCAAAAGAAAAACCTCAAAGTAACAATTTCATTTTAATTATTCTGTATTTGTAGTATTTGTTATCAAGCAAATGCCTCTTCACTATTTGACACATTGATTTATATAGTAGATAATGATATTAACTTTCTGATGGAAATATTAAATTTTGAATTAGGTAATTTAATAAGTTGGTTTTGGGTTAAAAGTTGGTGAAAGTATGTAATATTGAACTAGTAAATAATTTCAAATATTTAGGTATAATACTGGATGATCAGTTCGATTTTAAGTTACACTGTCAATTTTTAATAAAAAAAAGTAGGAATATTATGTCGGCTAAGAAGATTATTATATAAATAAACTAAAATAATAATTTATAATGTAATTGTCAGACCACATCTTATGTATTGTTCATTATTAATTGTTAGATAAGTCAACGAGAGATACCTACATACATAT
This sequence comes from Parapsyche elsis, assembly GCA_022651745.1. NCBI lineage: Eukaryota > Metazoa > Arthropoda > Insecta > Trichoptera > Hydropsychidae > Parapsyche > Parapsyche elsis. The sequence continues at coordinate 368,343 of JAGVSN010000031.1, forward strand.
GTACATAGATTTTAAATGTTGATCGATATGCTAGTATAAAAAAGATGATGATTGAATGTGAATGATACTTTGAGGATTTGTATGTTGGTATTTATATGTATTTAAGTTAGATAATAATATGTTACCATCATATTTCAGTAGATTTATTGAGAGAATAATGGATGTATGTGAATATAATTTAATTATAAAAAATGTTAGAGTAAATAGAAATAGGAGAAGCATCTTGTACAGAGGTGTTTTGGAATATAATAGACTGCCAGATGGAATTAGAAATTCCAAAAACTATTGATAAATTCCTGGCAGTCTTAATAAAAATCTCTGTTTAAGTGCTTAGTTAAGGTGATTATGTAATTAGCTTTAGCTATTATATTATACAAATAAATAAATACATAGTGATCTAACTAGGGAAGGATACTCTCCTGTGGTGACAGTATTGCCTTTTGGATAGGAGGAAGAGAGAGAAAGAAAGGACTATGATTTGGTACATACATATAATATGTACATATGTATGTACAAACATATGTAGGTGTGGAGGAATTTTGTGGAATCGTCTCCCAACTAAGTTAGACAAATTGGTAAATTCTAACAGTAGATGGCCGATTTGGGTTTAGTATTATCCAGATCTTGCCAATGACGATATTTAATGTAGAAACCATGGATAAAATCTTTCAACATCCAAGGATTGAACTACAAACCTTCGTTCAAGAGACCAACGCTCAAATCATTGAGATATCGTGTGGCTTAGTATAATAAAAAAATAATAATCAAAAAAATAAACAATACCATTTCTATCGATGAATCGATTCAAAGCTCTCAACTTTTCAGCAACGGGTAAATCTTCAGATATTTTAGTTTCTGTTGAATTTTCCAATTGAACATAATCATCAGTCTGGTTAGACAAGCTCATCGGATAAATCACGGTCAATTGTTCCGGTTTCGTAACTGTAACGTTGCCCTTTATAACTTCGGTGCCATTATCATAATCTTCGTCATCGTCCTCTTCACTGTCGATATTTTCGTCATCGCCTACACCCACTTTCAAATTACTACCAACTCTCACATTGCTGTTTTTGATTATTGAAGGTATCTTGGCTGCGATTTTCATACTTTTAGCCGTGGGTATGTCTTTGGGTACTTCAATTTCGTCTTGTGGCATTTTGAAGTGTTCTGCTGTTATTGATTCTTCGTCGTCTTCGTTGAATGATCTTCTTAAGAGTTGCGCTTGAGGTGCCATCTTCAACTGTTCGACTCTGTGGTGATCTTTGGCATCGCGAAACATATTGGCAATATCTAACATGATTGGCAGCATCAGATCTTGAGTTACGTTGACGCTGTTTCCAAACATTGCTTTTACCTGAAATTTGTATAAATAGATTATTTCACAACATTCGTATTGGCTTCAAAATATGTTTGTTTTGAAGTTTCTAAATAAATGTTGGTAATTTGGTTTGTTAATTTAACTGCAAACGTTCAGAGTTTTTTAGATGCAATAAGCTATACGTTTTTTCTTTATATGAACTGGAAATACTCAATCTGACTTTAACCAAAGTTTAGCTTAGATTTGTCAAATAGTGTGAGAATGTATAAAACATCAGCAGACAGACAATTTTATTTGTTTTAAGTGTTTGCTATAATTACACTCACAATGGTTTCGTTATTTCGCAAAGTTTCCATATAATAATTAAGTTGTCATATTAAATGCATAATTCACGCACACAACATGCATATAAAATCGTATGTGAGAAAATTTCGTTACACAATGCTAAATAATTAACAATTTTGCAACCGAAATGCGTTTATATTCTATGCAAATATTCTCCTAATTCACACACATTTGTATCGGAGTCGGGTTTTTGCTCTTTTTTCACTCATTTGAAATTTCACAGTATCCTTCAAAAGGCCACAAGTTAAATTCTGCATGCGATTTCTATCGATTTTTTGTGAATTCGGCTTCAAATTGCGATTTTCAATCGATGCAGGTGTGCATATTATGCAGACATTTGTAAATTTAATATTAAATTCAATTACGAAAACGTTACTGTGACAATCACTCGGCAAGGTTAACTATGCAAAATGTGATTTCTAATTTGAAAAATGTCTTTATTTTGAACAATGTTGAAGATTATAGTGCAAAGAAAAATAAAAATCAATGAATGCTCAAAGTGGTAATGGTTATTACATTCCATTTTCTCGAGCCATTAGTCTTAAACCTACATTTTCAAAACCGCATTAATGTGTAAAAGCGTTTTTAGCATAGATTCGCAAGGTATAAATAAAACGAGGCTAGAAGGAAAGTCTGCCAATTCGTCATATACGTGTATAAGTATAATGATGGGGAAAAACACATCAAAATAATTACACTCGTGACACTATATTTTTTTTTGTACATTACGGATACGATCGACACTAATTCTATTTACAAAAATAGACAAATGTTAATTTAATAATCAAATAGTTATAATAAAAAGTAATGAAATCCTAAATTGTTTTGCCTATTTAATAAAATCAATGCTACATAACGGATGAATTATAAATATTATAATATTTTAAATGTAAATATTATACACTCTAAAATACATAAGTGTGTGGGTTTTGTATTTTTTTTTTTAATTGGTACTTGTCCTCAAATTTTTATATTACTGTTAATCATACACGAATTAAAATATGTCTCTTTATAGAAAACGTATCTAGAAATGGTAAAATTTTGTTCAAAAGAGGATAATTTGAATATTTTTCTCAACAAATCATTGTAAATTGAGAATCTGTGTAATCTTTTAGACTTTTAATTAAATTAATATATCATTGAATTATTATATTTCCTCAACTACTCAATGAACATAACATTTTTTTTGTATATTGAAACCTCATTTTACTAACACAACGAGTAAATTACTTAATATTATAACAAATTTAAGTTTATAACACTCAATGAACTGGCGCTAAAAATAGTACAATAATATCATGAGATAAATATAGTATTGACTTCAAATCAATATTTAACATACTGTACGAGTTATAAAGAGCTAAAATTTATTGTATCGATGTTTGTTGGATCGTTAAAACTTATTATTAAAATCGTAGCCTTAGCTATCGCTATAAATCACATATAAAATAGTAAAACTTACGATCGTTAACTCGTTACCAATTAACCGCATAGAATACCTACGAGAAAAGTACTGGAAGTGAAACAACTCGTTTCCTGCAGTGAAAATCCAATCGAACCACAGTCAAGTTAATGATGAACCTTGATGATACTTGGGTACCATTACGTCTAGACTTGGGTCTCAAAGTCGTGACCTACAATCGCATCCAGCTTTTTACGACACGTCAACTTTCATCGAACGAACGGAATTGGCTCTCGCCATTTACGCGTTCCATTTTAGCAAAATAAGGTAAGGAGAGTTTGCGAAACCCGCCGGGCTGCATTCCATTGAATCACATTCAATTTCGCATTATACTCTGACGAGACTCTCTCAATGTCTCGTCGAAGTCATTGTTGGTAAACAAATGTCTGAATGTCACACTTTGAATGCCCACTTTCCTATCTCTCTGCGCGTTTCCGGTTCGATTTTCGCATTTGCGTAATTTTCGTGACCTTGTTCAATTATGTGGTGTTGCCAGTTTTCGTTAAATAGGCTAATCTTTGATGACATTAATTCATGTCAAACTGTGCGCTTGTAATTGGTGTAATTTGCGTGATATACAGTACTTAAATTAGATTTGAATCTAGACTCTACAGGAAAATGTGTTTTCACTTGAGCTTTTCATGTTTTTAACGTCGGTTGCTGATGATTGATTTATTTGACGACCTTGACAAGTGAGTAATTACGTTGTCAAACTAATGTATTTATTATATTTTCGTTGTAATGTTTATTTTGATTATAATTTGTATAGTGTCTGAATTTAAGAAATGTGATCAAAATTTGTACTATTGTTAGAAGTTATGAATAGTTTAATCTTAATGATGATGAACATATTATATTGCATCTTATTGAAGTTGATCATATTAATAATTAAGAATTTGATGGTCAAGAATTTATTGTAATTCCAAAGCAGTTAATTTTTATGTTGTCTCTTATAAATTAGTATATTGAAGACTTTCATATTGAATTGAAATATATTGGAAACAACTTTTTCAAATTGAATTTGGAAAATGTAGTGTAATTTTATGGAAAGTTCATTGATTAAATTATAGCACTCTCGAATACAATATTCATCGTAATTTCATTACGATACAAAAAAAAACTTATGAGAGTTTTCATTTTTGTATTATTTATTGGTGTACATATAAAAATATATTTGGTATAATATGTATATGAATAATTTGACGCTTTTTAGTTTCAAAAATGTTACTCAATGATATTTCATTATATTTTATTATATTATATGTGTATGTAAACGCAACAATTAATAGCTCATTAATTATGTATTAATTTCTTTCACAGATCGGCAATAGACGCGTGCCTTGGAGATAATAATAATTAATTTTATTCAACGTTCATGTGAACAACCACTATTATGCAAATGATAGAAATATAAATATCTTTAGACGAGGAAAATGATCATTAGCGAGATTCTTGACCGAAGAAATTGGCTCACGAGGCAACCTTGGATGACTTGCTCTGCATTGTACATCTGGTGAAATACTAATACAAAGTATTTGAATTGGTAATAGCCGTACGTTTGATTAGTAATATAATTTTTAATCGAAATCGACGGAATATATATCGCACGTGGTTATTTATTATTAACGGTACCGAGCATACGTATAATTGGAAAGTTTCATTGTAGTCAAAACTGATATATGAAAAATCTGTAGGTATAAAAAAAATCGGTTTGTTTCTTCCTTATAACTAACATTCCGTCACATTTTGACTAATCAGCACTAAATTTTGTAGAGAGTACTTTCTATGATCCGACAGGTGTCCTAGGATTGTTACATGATTGCGATAGGACATTTTTAATTGATCCTTCATTACGTGTACGTCAATAATATATTGACACACAGGTAATTTGGCATACAGACAGACATATTGACATCATCATTTTCAGCCGTTCAGAAGAAGGACGTTCCAAACTTCTTCCATTCCTGTCTGTCTTGAGCAATCTGCATCCACTTGACTCCACACATTCTTCTCAATTCATCAACCCATCGTCCACTCGGTCTACCTTGCTTCCTTTCACATCCTCTCGCATACCATTCCAGTATTTCTCGCGTCCATCTGCCATCCATTCTTCTCGCTATGTGTCCAGCCCATTGCCACTTCAACTTTTTCACAAGTTATATTGACATATAGATAGATAAATTGACTGTCATACAGAAAGACAGATACATGATGACATACATATATTCACAGACAAAAGACAGATAAACATACATACGGACAGGCTTATTGGCATATTGAAATGCCACGAAATGATACGCACAGATAGATTCGTTCAGATTTACATACATAACTAACCTGTGGTAAAGTCAAAGCTGGATTTCTAGCGTCTGCCGTGACTTGTCTCGTAACAAGAGACGACATCACCAATCTCTGAGCAGGAGTCAACATTTTCAGGATGGGCAATACTTCAGCGAACATCCTCTTGTGATCGCTCTTCTCGAACAATTTAACCAGAACCGATTTGATCAAATTCTGCTTATTCTTGAAGTGATTCGACGGCTTGTACTCTTCCTCGTCGTCTGCGCTGTTATCTTCCAAGTCGACGTTTTCATCGAAACTTTCATTATTCTCAATTTCCTCGTGCTTTGAATCGGGTGTGAAAATGTCGATTTTATCCAAGGTATCTCTACTTTTTAGCGGAACGTCATTATCTTTTGTACTGTCGTAGTATTGGGGACGATGCGAGTTTGTTATCACACTCGGGTCTATATTGTGTATTTTATCATCCTTTGTCGGAGTCGATTCATCGACAATCTGTCGATGATTTTGAATATTCGGAGAGATTGAATCTGCAACGTTTTGCGACAATACGACAAGTACAAGTACGATAAACCAACGCGTAAACATTTTGTATGGGAAAAAAGAGTTCAATTAGAGACAAACGAGCGGGCGCGCGCGAAACCCGAAAATTTTACATACAAAATGTGTTTATTGTATTTTTTTTACGGTAAACTTTGAAGATTCACTTGGTGAGACCTTGCGACGGGTATTCAGAACGGAATACCAGGCCAACGTGTTTTGTATTTTATATCTGTAACAGTAAAACGTGCACGGACACAGACGAGCTATGCACAAACGAGTTTTCGATGTACTTCCGCGTGACACTTTACAGCCTTTTTATACACTCGTTTTTATGAAAATTTCACTCGAAGTTGAATATATTATAGTTGATGGTTTCATTCAATCGTATTTTCCATACTGATTAGTTTAATTTTTTTAACTAAAAATTTCACTCAAAATTGAACATGTGCTATTTAGCTTTAGTCTACATGTACATATGTTTTCCAATTAGGGGTGTTCTTTTTTGGTTTTATTTATTGTTTTATGTATGGTAGGGTTTATTATTATGACAGTTTTATGACTGTAGGTTCGCACGTGTCTAGGATACGAGTCATGTCGATGTTTGTGCGCGTTTCGTGTCGAACCGGGTCCGCGTCTCGCACACGACTGTTGAACATCTCGGGCCGCATCATCTTTTGGCCGGTTCGAATAACTTTTCCCGATTGGTAGGGATGGGCCACATAGTCACTCGTTTTCATTGTCGTCTTGTATTTGTATTATTTGCGAATTTTTATGAATTTATTCCGTTGCGTTTGTTCGGTGTGTCGCTCGTCACCCCGATCCGGCGAACTCAAACGTTCCGTTTCCATTACATTTTTTATACATCTGATATTGCTTGCTCGTTGCTCATTTCCGATGGATAACTGTTATTGTTTTGCATCAAGTGTAGTGCTAGGTGTTTCCCGGTACAATTTTATCGACGGTTGTATTCAAACTGTGCGCTTAAGTTACAAGGCAACGTACAAAACAAACAAACTTATGATGATAATTAAACTACTATTAATTGTCTTGATGTTCAAAAATTGGATTTTCATTCAAAATACAGTATTTTTTTAGGTTATTAATTATAAATTAAAATTAAGAAAGAAAACATAATCATACTGAAAAATGTCCTATTACAATTATTGACTCGATAAGACCCACTGGATCATAGAAAGTACCCCGGAAAAGTTCGATTTAAATTAGTCAAACAGTGTTGGAATGCATAAGGGACGAATAATAATTCAATTGTATGTCATCATCATCATTTTCAGTCGTTGGTCCACTTGGTCTACCTTGCTTTCTTTCACATCCTCTGGGATATCATTCCAACTTTGGTCATACTTCTTACCAATGTATTCCTCCTACGATCTCTTCTCGTTATACCAAGCATACATCTTTTCATGCTTCTCTGTGTGCATTGAATTTTACGTATCATTCTTGAATTTAGCATCCAAGTTTCACATACATACGTCATTCCTGTCTATCTTGAGCAATCTGCAATCTCTACATATTCTTCTCAATTCATCAGCCCATCGTTCACTCGGTCTACCTTGCTTTCTTTCACATCCTCTCGGGTACTATTTCAGTATTTCTCGCCATCCATTCTTCTCGCTATGTGTCCATTTCAACTTTTTCACACGTTCCGCTATATCTGCCACTTTGGTCATACTTATAACGCATGTATTCCTCCTACGATCTCTTCTCGTTATACCAAGCATACATCTTTTCATGCTTCTCTGTGCGCATTGAATTTTACGTAGCATTCTTGAATTTAGCATCCAAGTTTCACATCCATACGTATCCGTACCATCCACTGCTGGATGAAGGCCTTTCCAATACTCTTTCATTCCTGTCTGTCTTGAGCAATCTGCATCCACTTGACTCCACACATTCTTCTCAATTAATCAGCCTTGCTTTATTTCACATCCTCTCGGGTACTATTCCAGTATTTCTCGCCATCCATTCTTCTCGCTATGTGTCCACTTCAACTTTTTCACACGTTCCGCTATATCTGCCACTTTGGTCATACTTATAACGCATGTATTCCTCTTACGATCTCTTCTCGTTATACCAAGCTTACATCTTTCCATGCTTCTCTGTGTGCATTGAATTTTACGTAGCATTCTTGAATTTAGCATCCAAGTTTCACATCCATACGTATCCATAGCATCCACTGCTGGATGAAGGCCTCTCCAATCCTCTTCCATTCCTGTCTGTTTTGAGCAATCTGCATCCACTTGACTCGACACATTCTTCTCAATTCATCAGCCCATCTTCCACTCGGTCTACCTTCCTTTCTTTCACATCCTCTCGGATACCATTCTAGTATTTCTCGCCATCCATTCTTCTCGCTGTGTCCACTTTGGTCATACTTCTTATCCATGTATTCCACTTACGATCTCTTCTTGTTATACCAAGCATACATATTTCCATGCTTCTCTGTGTGCACTGGATCTTACGTAGCATTTTTGAATTTAGCATCCAAGTTTCACATACATACGTCATAACTGGCAGTACGCATTGGTCGTATGCCTTCTTTTTTAAACACTCCATCCTAGTGTCATTATTCGTTTCAATTACATATATGTATGTAGGTATAGAAAATTACAGGCAATGCCTGGCAAAATGCAAAATGTACAACGCTTCATGAATTGATACAGTAATAGCACTGAAAATAAAAATTGAAATTTGAGAAAAATCGCTTGAACAAAATAATTGTTCTTAATGATAGCTAGTCAAATTGGTGACATGAAAAATTAAATTACATATTTCATATTTTGCCTAAAACGCTTATATAACCTACCTTACATAAAATGACTAGGATTTTTTTCACACTTTGCCTATAACATATGTATATATTTGAATTTGCAAAAATAGATTGTCGTTTAGAATGACTTTCACAATGTTTTTTTTTTAATTTTTATTTCAAGTAAAGGATGTCATCCTTGTAATTGATCGATCGTTCGCTATCTACAAAATGTTTGCTCAATGTGTCATTGCGACAAAATTAAATTAATCGTAGAGAGTTGCGAGTAAAAGTTTTTAATTAAATAATAAAAGATTTTACGATTGCATCGAATGCGTGTAAAAAAAAAAACTTAAATGGGTCGAGCTTTTGCACATTCGAGTCGTTTGCACTTTCACAAGGTCATACTTTTGACATTGAACTAATATTTTTATTTTAATTATGTATGTATGTGTCAATTCAAACAACATACTTTCATACTGACACACACATGTTTGCACAACTTGATTTGTGTATTTTTGCATATGCATGTTACATGGAACGTGTAAAATCCCGCATGCTGAAATGAAATGTCTAAGAATTTCAGGCAAAGATCTTAACAATCTAATTTTCATCTGAAACTTTAGTCATTCATACCTGTTATTTCAATTTATGGAGTGTAGTACGTTTGTAAACTTTGACTGACCATTTTGGGCATTGTATAAAATACTTTATACTATACGGAATTTCACACTTTGCCTTAACACATATACACTTAATTCATTGAATACGTTTTCTCTTTAGTTTAACCGTAAGCTAGGATAAATTTAAACATTAAAATTTATAAACGTTTGGAAACCACTGCACATTAGCTCGAATGACATGCTTACCCAAACGTAGAAAGGTAACGGTATCCTTGTATAAATAAACACTAATTCGCATTAAACAATGAATAAAATACAGCGTATTATATTTTTCAGCAATTATAACATAGCAGAGTATGTAATTGATCAGCTTATCTTATTTTACTCCATAATAAATCATGAATCAAAATACCAAAGTGCCATTTCATTGTAGATTTGTATCAAAAAATTCAATGTGCATTCTACCGTGGAGTAGAACAATACTTAAAGCGGGGAAAGTTTACTCGCCACTATCACGATAGTTTACTAGCCGACACGTAGAGCCATTAGCGATAAATCAAATTGATTTCTTGTCATTTATATTCGCCAGAGTTAGTTCCTATGATCCTTGAATGCCATGAAACACGTTTCTTTTGTGTAGCTACTATACAACATTTTATTATGTTGACTCTAAAAGTGGGTATAACACAGGTATAGTTTACTCGCAACTATCTCGCTAGTTTACTAGCCAACTTGTTTTACAGTCTTTGTACACAGTACTTGTTTTACTTCTTTTTTTATACACTTTTTAAAAATAAATATGGTTAATAAATACCTATGCGTTTTTTTAATAATACAATTTTGACTAAACCTTCATAATATATGTGTGTGTGTGTGTTGGGAGCTGAAAGTGAACCGTTTAACCATAAACTGTAAAAAATGAAGTGACGTCACACTAGCCAGATAGTAGCGTGAAAAGTTCAAACATTCGAACTTTATAGTTTACTAGCTTCGCCTATTACACGAGCTAGTTCACTAGCGGCTAGTAAACTAGCGAGATAGTAGCGAGTAAACTATCCCTGTTATACCCGCATAAGTATCGTTGATACTTTTATTCAAATGGCGTTTATTCATCATTACAACAAAGAAAAAGTTATTGACCCCAGTTAGTACATCTGTTCATGTATAATATAATCACAATGCAATAATAAAGAAAGTTTTAATTTCCTATTACAAATGTTATCATCATCAATATTCATAATGCGTTTTCGGTTAATACACACTACACTATCTATGCAGGTGTTAATTTCACTTTCTTTTCGGATATTTAAATTACATTTTCACGTCGCTTTCATATCAAAAACGGTCACAGGGTAGCGATGATGATGATGATGAGAAGAAGACTTTCGTACGTTGACTGTTGAATTTCTGCGCATTGGCAATATGCCGTTGTCGATATAAATAATAATTGTTTATTATTATGGCCGTGTTAACACTCTCGAGTCGTGACTGCACTCACTCACACTTTCACAAATGACAATTGAAAGTTTGCACAAAGAAGCAGAAGCTCTCGATGGAACTTTTTCGATCCATCTCGGAAAAACGATGATGACTTGTGGTTGCTCGAGGAAAGTTCAATTCACCTTAACGCGTTCGCAAGTCACGTAGAAAAATATTGCTAGTGCAAAAATTTCACTTGGTGCATATAAATCATAAAGCGTTTTGTTAAATGAACTGTTCCTTTTATGTGAAAAAGTGTTACAAGTTATTATATGGGTTAAGGTTAAGTTAGGTACATATACATACATACACTATTCATCTTTAATCTGGTTAGTATTTGATTTTGATTTGATCGATGAATAATTTATTCAGCAATATTTTAGAGATACTGAACATCATCATATATATAATAGCCTTATTCCATCTGTCCGTCTGTCCGTCTGTCCGTCTGTCCGTCTGTCCGTCTGTCCGTCTGTCCGTCTGCTGATAACGCTCGCCGAGGTAAATAATTAAAAAACCAGAACGTCGCGCGCGAATGGGATTTGAGCCCGAGATCACCAGGTCGGAACAGTGAATGTTTACGCTATGATCCAACGCCGATAATGCGAGATCTCCTACATTTTGAACATAGTAGGTTCACGACTTTGCTAAATTGTTACGTTGTTGTATTATGAAGCGCCATCTATACAAAAACTATAAAAACAAATATACTCACCACACAAACACTCACAGTACGGCCCTATTCCGTCCGTCAGTCCGTCCGTCCGTCTGTCTGTTTGCTGATAACGCTCGTCTCGGTAACTGATTAAAAGATACGAACCGTTGCGCGCGAATGGGATTTGAACTCGAGATCACCAGGTCGGAAGAGGGTGAGTTTACGCATTCATCCAAACGATGTATGTAGGTAATGACGAGCCCGCTACAATTTGACAATATTAATCCTCAGTAGTCTGTCTGTCCGTCAGGAACGCGGAAAATTGGAACAGAGGTTATCGCGAGTACAAGTCGTATGAAGAGGTCAGTTCGCTGGCGTTTGTGTACTACTGCTATTCATTTTATGTCAATAATAAACGTTGAAATTGTCAACAAGCAATAAATACTCACCAAGAAATGATAATTAATACATACATACATGTATTTATATATGAAAAAATTCACATACAAATTAGTGATATTGATTCTTTAGTACCATTTTTTTCACAATTGTACTTAAATTTCGATACACCGTTATTATAAACATGTTTACGAATGTTTTCGGCACGTCATCGCTGTCGATCGTTTAAAATCATCGTAAACTTGAGACGATGATGCCAGATAGTTGTTGGTAGGTGGCTGCAAACGATACTTTCAGCTGTACTCTAAGAGTCAAGTAGAAAACTGGGTTAATCGGTTAACGGACGCGATATCAATATTAAAACATTCGAGATGATGATGATTATAATACATTATAATGTATAATTTTTGTGATTAGAAATGCATTGGGTACATTATGCAATTTTTTTCAATGAAAACATAATGCTGCGCGAGAATTTATTAGAATTTGGGTCAATTAATTTAATGTGTTGTGATTTTGGAGAAGTCCACGTAATTTACAAGTGCATTGACACTTTTGTTGTGAATGAAAATGTAATGACACAGTTTAGTGGATAACTTTTATTGTAATCATAAACACTTATATAGAAAGACTGTCACGAAAGGTTGTTTATGAAGACAAGAAATTTTAGGTATCAAAAACGTAATCGACGCATTGAAGACGTCATGCATTTTAGTACCAATTTCAATCACTAATCATCATCATCATCATAATTTTCAGCCGTTCATCATACAAAGCTGGATGAAGGCCTCTGCAATCCTCTTCCATTCCTGTCTGTCTTGAGCAATCTGCATCCACTTGACTCCACACATTCTTCTCAATTCATCAACCCATCTTTCACTCGGTCTACCTTGCTTTCTTTCACATCCTCTCGGATACCATTCCAGTATTTCTCGCCATCCATTCTTCTCCGTTCCACTATATCTGCCACTTTAGTCATATTTCTTACCCATGTATTCCTCCTACGATCTCTTCTTGTTATACCAAGCATACATCTTTCCATGCTTCTCTGTATGCACTGGATCTTACGTAGCATTCTTGAATTTAGCATCCAAGTTTCACATCCATACGTCATAACTGGCAGTACGCATTGGTCGTTTTTAACCATAGCGGAATGTTGGATTTAAAAACATAGTTCATTCTTCCAAAAGCACTTCATTCTTCGTTTTATTTCTTCTTCTTTACATCCTGTTATATTCACCAATTGTCCTAGGTATAAATAACTATCAACTATCTCCACAATATGATTATCTACTGTGACTACGCTTTGCGTGCAAAATTCATTAAATATAATTTTAGTTTTATTAAAATTAATTTCTAAGCCTACTTTCATACTTTCGTTGCTTAATTCTATTTTTTAAATCTAATCAATAAATGAAAAAAATTTAGAATACTGTCGTAAACATTAAAACAGCAATATTAATAAAAAATTGCGTGGAACTTATCATTTTCTAAGATTGATCAAGGTATTTAATAAGAAAAACATCCAAATTTTAACAGTATTTTTTAATAAACTCACAATAATAAGCATATAGCTACATAATAATACCACCTTAACATTATTTTATACATAATAACTATTGTTTATATAACAGAAAAATAAAATAAAATTATTGCGTGATTTATTATACCTATAAATAATTGGAATGATTCAATAATTTTATTTACATAATTTTAAATTCAACAATTTTATACTCTTTTGATATGTTTACAAATTATACAAATACATAAACGGTAACGTTGAGAGGTGAATAAAAAGTGAAAATATCGATATAAATAGCAATATTTCAAATAAGTAAATTGTTCATATCACAAATCAATTAAATTATTTAATACAACACTAATAAATTACAATATTATTATTAGAGTGAATTTAGGAAAGACTAGAAAAATTAAGAATAAATGAAAATATATACAAAAAAAAAATGTTTTTCAATGTTCATATTTATTATAAAAATTGTGTACTATTTTACTATTTCTTTAATCAAATACTGATTTAGGTACAGTTTGCTTCAAAAGTCACACACAAACATACAAAAAAAAAAACATGCGAATATATACAAGCGGTGTTTATTATATTATAATATAAAGTATAACAGATTGAATTATTTGCTATGAACGACATTGCAAATGTTAAATCTATTATAATATCTTAGAACAGATATCAAAAACGATTCTCTCGCACCACGTTTCCATTATATATTACATTCGAATTCTGATATCCTTTTACTCCTACTGCTTCCTGACTTTGTAAAGAACGGCTTTCCACCTGGAATACTCCACGAGTTTTGATTACTGATACCGTTAAAGCTATTCCTACTAATCAAACTGTTGCCAGGATGACCGTTCTCTCGGGATATATTATTATTATCCCTTTCTCGGTGGAAACTGGCACCGGATAACTTATCCAATACGTTCCTTTCGCAAAAGTTACCATCGCGTCCTGAAAAACCACCATCCATGATTCCAAAACCTCCAACGGTGGTATGGGTTCCAGCTCTGACACCGTTGAAAGCATCTCCTCTGAACTTTGAGTTTCTAGATCCCGAATTTCCGTTGGAGTAGTTCCTTTGTAAGTTTGTAGCGTTCGGTATGTGAAAGCTCCGTCTCGGTATTTCATCTTTTCTCAACTTGGTACTCAATTCCTCTGAATATTCAATCGATATACCACCGTCGTTTTCTATTATCGCAGATGGATCGCTGTAAACTGACGAGTCTTGATAGAAGCTCTCCAAATCTACGTAGTTTCCTTCGGTCGGTTCATTTTCTAAAAGCTCAGACAGTTGTTTTTTGATTTCTGAAAATGGTGGTCTTTGATTTGGGTCCGCATGCCAACAATTGTGCATCGTTTGGTACAAGTGGGGTTTACAATGAGCTGGTCTTTCCAAGCGATATCCTTCTGTGACCATGTGGAGGACTTCTCGACCGGACATTGTAGCGTACGGAGTCGATCCTGAAAGTGTAAAAAGTGTTTTAGAATAGTAATTTGGTACGGAGTTCATTATTATAACATTGATTTTTAACTTGCCTAGTGTTACGATTTCCCACAGCAATACTCCGTATGCCCAAACATCAGTTTCGTGGCTGTAAACGCTGTATAATAAGGCTTCTGGTGCCATCCATCTCACTGGTAAAGCGTTTCTTTGAGGTTTACCACCTTTGTCGTCGTCTGAGGACGAAATTTCCTTTGACATTCCAAAATCAGCAATTTTACACAATTTATTGTGATCGACTAGAACGTTACGCGCTGCTAAGTCTCTATGTACGATCTGAAATAATAATTTATTATTTTAATTAATTAATTAAATTTAGTAGGAAAATATTCAACTTTTACTAGTGACATCTGTTGATAAATTTTAAAATGTTTATATTTCACATGGTGCGGCACAGTAAACTGATCACATTAAAACGCAAATAGTTCATAGTAAAATAATTTTAAATTAAATTAATTTAGCATTAAAAATAAGACTGTATAATGGTATTTTATAATATAAAACAATAATTAAAACAAAAGGCCAAAAAAAATAAAAAACAACAAATCGTTCAAGAGTAAACTGCCATTTCCGGTCGTACGATTTTGACTAAAATCACAGCATCTCTTACGGCTAACATGAAAATTATAGATATGAAATTTCAACTTGATCGATGTGTTAGATTTGGAAATATTCTGTGTTAAACTTTTCGAAAAAAAAAAAAACCTACTTCCGGTTGACTGATTTTAAAAATTTATTTTTTCAAAAATAGCAATTTCTCTCCCGATTACAACATTACAATTTTGTGACGATACTACATATTTAAAAGGCAAAAAAAAAAAAAAAAACAACAAATCGTTCAAGAGTAAACTGCCATTTCCGGTCGTACGATTTTGACTAAAATCACAACATCTCTTACGGCTAACATGAAAACTATAGATATGAAATTTGAACTTGATCGATGTGTTAGATTTGGAAATATGATTTTTAACAGGATTTTTGAATTTTCTGCACGAAAAAAACCCTACTTCCGGTTGACTGATTTTGACCAAATTCTTTATGGCTCTTAAACTTTGCGTGAAAATAATAGATATGAAATTTCAGCTTGATAGACCTAATAGTTTCGGAGAAAACACACAGTCATACACACACACACATAGTACACAGACATACAGACATTTTCCAGAAATCGTGAAAACGTGATCTTGATCCAAATCAGTCAAAATCACAATACTTTATCCGATTAGGATAAAGTAAAAATAATAATATATTCTCATTAGATTTTAAATACACACGTATTAAAAAATCATTTAATGGAAATATTACATATCTTTATGCACAATATTTTCATCGTTTGAATTATTTCACGTTGAATTAATTGAAATTATAAACGCGTCAGTTTACTTTGCCGCATTGTTTACAACAATAAATTTATGTATTTTTTTTTAAGTTAAAAATGTGAATCCTTACCCCTTTGCTCGCCAAATAATCCATTCCTCTCGCGACACAGTATGCAAAAACGGTAAGATCCCTAGAAGTCAAACCACCCCTGGGCATTTGGAACCGATCCACACGAGATCTCCTATCCCTCAAGTAAGTCAGCAATTTACCGCACATAACATACTCCATAATGAGTAAGTAAGGCTCTGATAACAAAAACAATCAAAAATTAACAATATTTAATCGTATGTACATATGTATGTATATGAAAATTATACTGTATTAAGTATACCCTGTTCAGTACAGCATGCCAGCAAAGTGACCACGTTGGGATGATTGCCGATCTTTTGCATTATACATATTTCGTGGAGCAACTCCTGTTTCTCCTTTTGACTTGCCGTTTCTTTGATCGTTTTGACGGCAACCAAACGCGTCAATCCGTCGTGACCCGTCAAATCATCAGCCTCTGCTTTCCAAACCTACAATTGCACATTTTTATTAAATACCTTCAACAGTATACGATACAATCAAATGGATAAAAATTGTTGTACTTGTCCGAAATTGCCTTGGCCGAGCAACGTCTGCATTCGAAGTTTACTCCTGGGAAATTCCCACTTTTCGTCAGGTTTCTTTGGTGGTGGTATCGGTGGCCTAGCTACTGTAGTTATTTGAGATTCTTTCTTCATATCACCATCTTGAAAGTATCCATCGTA
This sequence comes from Parapsyche elsis, assembly GCA_022651745.1. Lineage (NCBI taxonomy): Eukaryota > Metazoa > Arthropoda > Insecta > Trichoptera > Hydropsychidae > Parapsyche > Parapsyche elsis. The sequence goes on from JAGVSN010000031.1 coordinate 385,399, forward strand.
GTCGGTGTCGATATCTTTGGTCTTCTTCAAGAAAATGTGCCTCAAAACGAACATCACAATAAGAGTCAACGGTAAAAATCCTAACCCCGCCAGTATATATGTAGTCATATTGCTCTTTTCCATTTCGATCAACACTTCATTGTTTCGCCTCTCTAAAACCTCTTTCAAATCTTTATCTGCGAATACAGAAGTGTTCAAATTGAGCGTACTATTGATAAGTTTACTGACGTTAAAAACAGCTACGGGATTAACTGTAGTATTAACAGACGCGGTAAACGTATCACTTATGTACAAGTAACTATTGTTACTGTCGGAGTTATTGAAGATTGACGCTATAGTTTCACTGAAATCATTCACTTTTATGGCCAGATTGTCACCTGTGGAAGCTTTGACACTTTCAGAACCGCATCCTAAAGAATCATTGCATATTTTAAAGCTGTTAGCTGTCAGTGTTTGTGTAGCAGTTTGTTTAACAGTTTCGATTGTTTGCGTAGTGAATGTTGATGATGTACTTTCAATTTTTTCAGTAGTCGTACTTGATGATCTGTATCTTAAAGGTGTATGAGGCAATCTGGTCGATCTGTCAAACTCTTTCGGAGATGTTTTATTTGCATATATTATGAAAGGAGTTGGCGATGGTTGATTCGAAACATCAGAAGTGAGTCTACTGTGTGTTGTGAATCTGACTCTAGGCCTCGAAGTCGATATTCTTTGACGTAAATCTGATTTTTTCTTAAACTTGTTCATTATAGTTTCATTCTTTCTTCTGCTGTCGCTGTTCAGCTCGTTTGCTGTGATGTTGAATCGCGATGAAGCCGCATTGATGGATTCAACCGTTGTCAAATCTTCAATACTTGTCGCGTTGTCGATGTGAATAGTATTGTTCATAGTTTTCGAATCGTTTGCTTCCGTTTCGTTTTTGTTGTCTGTTTTGTTTTGAGCTTTCACTGATGATGTTATTGACACTGATGTGACAACTGCTGTATAAACAACAGTTGACGGAGGAGTAGTAGTAGTGGGTAAAATTTCTGTCTCAGTTGTCGCATTGTTCAATTGAGCAACTTTGATAGGCTTTCTTCTAAAGTTATAATAAGTTCTATTACCATTTCTTAAATTGGTAAGAGCCGTTGCATTAACTTCGTCTTTCAACTGCATTTTTGGACTTTCTGTCGTAGTTTGTGAATCGTTTTGAGCTGTGACTGCCGTCACTATAATTGGAGGCATAGTAGTAGTACTGGTAGTAGTTGTAGTAGTAGCTACAGTAGTTGTAGAAGTAACTGTAGTACTCATAGGAGTCGTAGAACTAACTACAGCAGTACTATTCTGAATCTGCTGCTTCCTGTAAGCACTCACAAGATTCGTGTGCCTCGACGGAGCTTGCATTTTAATAGTATTTCTTATTTTGTTCTTTTCGATGACGTTTTTCACAACGGAAACATCCATATTTTCGTTGACTTCATCTTCAGTCTCTTCACTTACATTCTTCTCAGTAACAGGCCGGTAAGTGCCTCGTTTTTTATCGACAGTTCTGATGTAATGTGTCGGCTTCGTAGGACTGAATTGCAATTGGGTTACGTTATCTTTGGGAGCACTCATCGTTATCTTTTGACCAAAGTATAAGAAAGGAGCCATATCTTCGGCGGGCAGCTCAGTTTCTAGCGGTCTAAAGTGGTTATACAATTCATCGGTTAGGAATAGTGTATTGTTTTCGCTTTCTTTGGGCTCCACTTTGACCGATTTCGCAGTGGTCTGTTCTGTTTTTTCAGTCGTTGGAGCTTCGATTGGTTTTGAAACGTTTGCTGTTGATTCTACCAGTGTTTCATTCGCCATGTTTGCTTCCACCAACGATGGATTTGTTGTCAGTGTAATGTTTAACTTATTCATATTGGTGATCGGCGTTGAAACTGTCTCGTTTGAATTGTAAGGAGACGTAGCATTAGTTGTATAGTTGTATAGGTATATTCCGTGGTTGGATTCGTCAACTTGGAACTCTTCATCTGGATCCAATACAACATCTACGTCATCTTTTTCATCGGAACTGCTTTCAGGGTTTGGTGTTCTGTTTTCGGGTATACCTAAAGTTTCATGACTCACTACCGATAAGTCGATCAGTGGTTTTCTAGTACCCGTTCCGAATCTTACGACTTCCGATGCTGGTTTTCTACGTTGGTTCAAAACTCCAGCTCTGATTACTTTGGCTTCTTGCAATGCTTTGGCGTTTAGTGTCGATTTCGTTTCTGAAAGTTTAATTTCAGGTGTCGGTTTCGTCATTGTCGAATCTGGTCTGAGTAGAGGTCTGGAAATGTATCCTCTAGCATCAGATCGATTTTCCGCCGACGATGACTTGTTGTCTGGCAGTATTATTCTTTTTATCACCGTGTTGTTCGAATTGCGTATCTCCAGATGAGCGTTCGTTACGTTGTGTCTGAAATTATAATCAATTGAAGTGTTTTGGTGGCTTAATTTTAGGGCATTGTATTGTAATTTTAGTTTACTTGTCTGGTTTGTTGGCGAAAGTGGCAATGGTGGCCAAATGTGCACCGACACGATCTGCTAACAGTTGTCTTCTACGTGCGGCCAATAGTAATAATAGTTGAGAGTCCCTTTTAGGTAGACTGCTTCCTACAGGACGTCTCTGTGCACCTGGAATATAAAAAAAAAAAATTTTTAAAAGTCATTCCACATAATACCATGTAAAATTTACAGAAAATTTTAACACTTGTGAAGCTGAACTGTCATTTTAATTTTTCAGGAGCGAAAAGTGCAAGAGTGGTAAAATTGACACGACATGACGTAACAATCAGTACAATATGTCTCGTATCATTACGCATTGTCAACGAGTGTGTTGCGACAGGTGAGTTCAGTGCGACAGGTAAAACAGTTTTTCGAGAGCGTTTTGTAGTATACATACATACATATGTATGTATATATCTCGATTGCCCTACATTCCGCAACGGCTCGTTTTGGTATGCGAACCGAACGTTTCAGGGTTGCGAAAATTCTGCCACACTTTTTGAGCTACGCTACGATGATGATGGCTTGCTGCAGAGCCAACGCACGATAATAATTACCCAACACTCGAATTTGCATTTTTAAATAAAAAAAATAAAAAAAACAATGACGATTTTGCTTTCGTAAGTAAACTGTGTTATAAAAATCAACGCAGTAAAAATTTCAAGCATTAATTTAACTCGTGGGGTATTTTTTTTTAATTAACCAGCTATACTGCTATAGTATCAGACGTTTCCGGGTAAATTTTATATTCCAATTAGTCATCATCTTCTGAAGGTGGCTTACTTGTGATAATATTAAGTTACTTAAGATACTCTCCAGTGGTTTCTCATCGCTTTCTTGAAAGGTAGAAAATTGTATGAGCTATGATTTGATAGGTGGTAATTTTTTGGATGGTGCCAATTTTGTGGAACATGTCATAATTATTAAAGTTTATATTTGATTTAAAAAGATGGCTACCTACGCATATTAAAATTATTGCCCAATGTACGTATAATGGGCACCCAGAAGTTTACATTCTAATTTTACCCGGATTCGGTATTATTTCCCATATTACTACCCATGAAAGCTCTAAAAAAAGAGTCCTTTGGCAGCCTAAGAATAATCTATGCTATGATCTCCATCGGCCTTCTTGGATTTGTAGTATGAGGCCACCATATATTCACAGTAGGAATAGACGTTGATACCCGAGCCTATTGGGACTAAAAGTGGACAAAGTCCATCGATGAGTTTATAGTATTTTTGACCCAATTCAATGTTTATATGATATGTATATGGAAATTTAGCTTTCATTAAATTTTGGTATATTATGCTTTGTAGTACATTTTATCGTCTGTCATAATTAAGTTACTTAAGATACTCTCCAGTGGTTTCTCATCGCTTTCTTGAAAGGAAGAAAATGTATGTACTATGATTTGGTAGGTAGTAATTTTTTGGGGTGGTGCCAATTTTGTATAACTGTCTCACAACTAAGATAAATTGACAAATTCTAACAGGAGACTGGATCGATCTGGATTCAGTAGAATACAGCTCATAAAGTACAATATAAAAATAATAATAATTCGACATAATACAATACAGCCAAAATAGTTACAAACAAAGAACAAATCATAGCAAGAAAGTAAATTTAGGAGTTACATACTTAGGTCTGGAAAGGACCTTGAAAGAAAATCCGAAGGAGGTTAAGTGCGAAAAGGATCAATATGTGCAGGAATTTCGTTGAATGATGAGCAGGATCAACAACAATTTATTAGTAGAACAAAGATTCAAATGAAACAATGGAGGATTTCTAACAAATCTAGGGGAACATTGTAGAAGGATCTGATAAATTATTTAATAGCTTAAATACAAAGCAGAGATCCGAGACTGTCCTCCTAGACTGCAGAGGAACAAAATCATGTGAATTTGAAGAAGAAGAGGAAAGACGAAACCTGCAAATGGAGTACGCATGGAACTTCTTATTAATTTTTTTCCATTTTAGTAATGGAATCTTGGTAAACACGGGTTCAAATCTTGGTGAACAAATTCCAGGTGACTTTTCACAAATGCATTGTATTGCAGAGACACAGTATCGAAGTACTTAAAGGGTTTAGATAATGTTACACGAAATTGACTTATGAAAAAGTTACACGGAAAACAAAAGGTTCGGTGACTGTTGCGCCAACTGATTAACATTAGCATTAATGAATCTGTCTCGCTCTCGTTTTATTGCGCATTTGATTGGCAACGACAATAAATAATTAGAACACAATATTAAATACACATAATAGGCGTACTTACGTATGACGGTAACAATCGAGTGTAAAAGTGCGATGAGAAATGAGTCGTGAAATGAGTACCTAAGTACTACGAGAAGTGCACGAGAGTGTGTGTGTTTGTTTCTCGGTTTATGCGTTTTCTCTCGGTTTTTCTCTCGTTGTACATACATACATACATACATACATATACGTATGTATGTATGTACATATATAAAATGAAAGCGTGCCAATCGCAAACAATGGAGGCCCGTTTGATTAAAAAGCGTTTGCGAAATGCAACGCGCCTTCGTTCCACAAACAAAACATTTTTTCCCAATTAAACAACGGCTCCACGTGTGTCTATAAAAAAAAAGGTGAAACCCTAATTCGTACCTTTTTTCGTAAGAATGAAAAAAAAAGAACAAAAACGAATTTGAATTTGTATAAAAGTAACGCGTGGGAAATTATAGTGAGCGCTTTTAGTTATTAGGTGTGAATGTATCGTATCATTTTGTAGTTTCTCTTAGTAATATTATCATCATCATTGCTGGATGAAGGCCTCTGCAATTCTCGACTCCACACATTCTTCTGAATTCATCAGCCATCTTCTACTCGGTCTGCCTTGCTTTCTTTCACATCCTCCCGGATACCATTCCAGTATTTCTCGCGATCCATTATTTTTCACACGTTGCGCTATATCTACCACTTTGGTCACGCTTCTTACTAATGTATTCCACTTACGATCTCTACTTGTTATACCAAGCATACATCATTCCATGCTTCTCTGAGTGCATTGGATCTTGCGTAACATTCTCGAATTTAGCATCCACGTTTCACATTAATACGTCATTCCTGTCTGTCTTGAGCAATCTGCATCCACTTGACTCCACACATTCTTCTCAATTCATCAGCCCATCTCATTTCTCGCGATCCATTATTTTCACTCGCGCTATATCCACTTTGTCACGCTTACGTATTCCACTTTCTTTTATTCCACTCGGTCTACCTTGCTTTCTTTCACATCCTCCCGGATACTATTCTAGTATTTCTCACAATCCATTCTTATCGCTGTGTCCACTTCAACTTTTTCACACGTTCCGCTTTATCTACCACTTTGGTCACGCTTCTTACTAATGTATTCCACTTACGATCTCTTCTTATTATACCGAGCGTATATCTTTCCATGCTTCTCTGTGTGCACTAGATCTTGCGTAACATTCTTGAATTTACCATCCAAGTTTCACATCCATACGTCATAACTGGCAGTACGCATTGGTCGTATGCCTAAAACAATGTCCATTCTTCCAAAAGCACTCCATCCTAGTTTCATTCTTCGTTTTATTTCTTCTTCTTTACATCTGGTCATATTCAGCAATTATCAACTGTAGTAATATTATATATGTATAATATTATAAAAAGCTTTCCATTTATTTTGAATACATTTAACTTTTCACGATGACTGTAAATACACAGCCTATTTACCTTGTACTTGTAAGTACTAAAGCATTGACCTGGTGCACATACTCTCAAATATTGCTTTATCTGAACTGGCAAACTGTTATTTTTCATTTAAAATACCGCTGAATGCCGATGAAGCCCGTGGGTCTGTTATAAATAAATGTATAAATGAATAGATATACATATGTATGTACATATCTGTCATTTATCGAAATAAAATTTAATATAGTGTTTAAACTGTCATTCAAATACTCCATGAAACCAATAGGATCATCGGAAATCACTATGTTTTAGTACCCATTCGTCAAACTGTGTCGGAAATGTATAACATTACAAACAAACAGACAAGAGTTAAATTGAATATATACATATGTGTGTACATACATATGTATGCATGTACATATGTACATATGTACATACATATAGGGAAAGTGTGAAATTTTGCATTGTATATAATGCCATGATATTTTATACAATGCCCAAAGTGCAAAATGCAAATGTACTACGCTTCATATGTAAATAGCACACGTGAAAAAACTAAAGCTTGAAACGAATCGGTTCAAATTGATCAATTGATCAGATTGACGATATAATAGTGACAGCAAAATTTATATATGTCATACCTTGTCCTAAGCACTGTATAAAATGACCAAATTTTTGTCTGTAACATGTATGTATGTGTTAGGATTTTTTATTCTATAAAAAAAAATACGACCTCTACAGTTCAAAAAGTTTGTATGTATAGTCAAATTTATTGCCAGATTTGTTCCAAATCTGCGTATAATTCAAACGAAAAACACTTTCAAAACAGACCCAGAATATGAATTGATAAGAGATCGACCTAATTGCTGTTGTCTATTAGCAACGCAATTTAATATAATTAACGTTTCATTGAAAAGGTGTGCGTTGCAACATTTCCCAAAGCATTAATTTTCTTCCGGCCGAAATTATAATCTGGCGGCCATATTTGTTGCTGCAGCAATTTCTTTCACACCTACCGATTTTAGATCCGTTCACCGTTGATGATATATAGGTATACCCGGTGTAAATCATATCAATGGGTGTGTTTGCACACACAAAGGATGTGAGCATTTCGCAAAATCGACTAACAGACACATAAAATTTCACAACTATCGACTCGCCTCTAGCTAGCCTCATTTTTACCATAATATATAAAATATATCTACGTTCAATCGCAATGCTTTAGCCGGATAATCACGACTGTGGATTGCAATCTTTATATGAAAAGTGTGTCTTGTGTGAATTTTTTTTAATTAGAAGTTGTCTAAATGGATACGAATTTGGCGCGTAATGTTCGATACCATATGATTAATGATGATTCATTCGAAAATTAATAATAATGCGGGGAAAAAATTCAACGTGATTTAATGTGGACGCTGTATTATAATACAATAGTCGCAAAAAAATCGGAATGCCAATAAACGAACATGTCATATTAAAGTTTATATTTGATTTAAAAAAATTGGCTACCTACGCATATTAAAATTATTACCCAATGTACGTATGTATGTATAATCAATGTTAGGACCAAAAGTGGACAAAGTCTATCGATGAGTTTATAGTATTTTTGACCCAATTCATTGTTTATGACATATGGAAATTTATTTTACATTCAATTTTGGTATATATAATGCTTTGTAGTAAGTACATTTTAATACATTTTAAAACAGTATCGTTTTATAAAATCATCTTCGTGTTATATGTAATTTGAAATTGTAAATAATCTCAATACAGTTAAAAACGCTACAATAGTTTCAATTGAATATGAACGTTTTTATAATTCAAGTTTGTCTAATCAAAATTGTTACTAAATTTGCACACAATTCAAATGAAAAATACTCTCAGATTATACCTTGAAAATTAATTGATAATAAATCAAAATAATCAGCAGTGTATTTTAAAGTTTGTCTAACAATGTTGCCAAATTTGTACAAACATGGTGCTAATGAAAAATACTTTGATATACCTAGACAATTAATAAATAAGAGATCGATGTAGAATTGTAAAAAAAACCCAAACGAAATCGAAAACCAAAGTAATGCGTATCAGCTTCTTTTACTACATGTATTGTGATATTCTCAATAGTACTATTGTTAACAACAGGAAATATGTAGTTACGATCACGGTTTTGTCATTTAAAGATATGACCGTTATCGAGAATTGCACAGCACTATATTTAGCACCTGTGATACAAATACCATATGACTTTATCGAATGATTGAAATATTATATTCAACACGAACGACCGTGAAAATCTGCACAATATTTCGAATGCCCACACAAATATGCACGCAGGATCGTGACTGGACTCCGTGCAGGTACACAAGACATATTATATGTACATATTATTGTTAAACAAAAAGACAAAACAATGACGTAAGTCACATATTGATCGTACGAAAGCGTTGATATTTATATTGCGATTTTACGACGTATCTTAAAATTTTAAAAGAGACTATGAAGTTCATATCGTCCTCTTTTTAATGGTATGGTTATTTTTGATAAACAGATTATTATTAGTGCCAAAATTAGCACTTGAAAAAAAAAAACAGAAAAAATGCATTTACAAGGGAATTTCACACAATAATAATTTTTTTTTTTAACACTAGGACAATTGGTGAATTGGTGAATATGACTGAATGTAAATAAGAAGAAATAAAACTAGGATGGAGTGCTTTTGGAAGAATGAACATTCCGCTCTGCTTAAAAAAGAAGGCATACGACCAATGCGTACTGCCAGTTATGACGTATGGATGTAAAACTTTAACGCTAAATTCAAGCATTTTACGCAAGATCAAGTGCACACATAGAAGCATGGAAAGATGTATGCTCGGTATACATACATACATACATGGGTAAGAAGTATGACCCAAGTGGCAGAATGGATGGCGAGAAATACTGGAATGGTATCCGAGAGGATGTACAAAAAAGCAAGGTAGACTGAGTGGAAGATGGTTTGATGAATTGAGATGAATATGTGGAGTCAAGTGGATGCAGATTGGTCAAGACAGACAGGAATGGAAGAGGATTGGAAGGGCCTTCATCCAACAGCGGATGGTGAACGGTTGAAAATGATGATGATGAAGAGTCTCGAATGATAAGAATCAACTTAATAGTTAATTCACACATGAATGGTATAATATTCTTTTTTGCTCTGCAACTTTGAAGCATTAAAAAATAACGAAATAAAAATTGTAATGCAATTGTAAGAAACTCCATAATAAAATTCGGCTTTTCTGATTTTTTTCTTCGAGTGCCAATTTCGACAATAATTATTATCCATTGTACAAAAACAATCATATCATTAAAAATAACTTGATATGAACTTTAAAATGCTTTTTTATTCATCGCCGCAACATTAGTTTGGCTATATAAACTTTTGGAAACACCGGTTTTTTTAAATGGCCACTATGTATGTATGTATTAAAAAGTATATGCAAAACAAATGGCGGCGATGATTCCTCGAAGTAACATTGTATGTAATGTTAAATACGTGCACTTTGAAAGGCATTATTGTTCAAGCCGTGACCGATACATGCATTTTGTGCAATCTGCATCTGATCTCAGACACTTGTACGTTAATCTCAAATGATAATTTTCAATCTGGAAAGCGTCAAGTGTTGCGGAAATCTGTATTTACACAATAATATAATTTGACGATTACTTCCATGTATGTATTGTCGCTTCGAGTTTATAATGCGCAGATTTGTTATAATGTTTATGTGTGATTCTAATTGCCAGTTTAATTGTACGCTTCGTAGAGTTTTAAGAGCGTATTAGATCAATTTAATGACCGACATTAATTTACTAAGCGGAAACTTTCTAGGGAAATTTAGAAAATTTGTTTGCGTTGCGTATGCGTTTAGTAATTATTGTGGGTACTGTTTGAATGAATTGTTTTGTATTATGTAGACACAAATGCATAATAAACAATTGTGGAAATTCAATGTAGGTATACGCAATTTTATTTTATAATAATACGAAACTTTTTAATTTGTTTTGATATTTTTTTAACGATCTGAGTCTCGATAAATCGAAAAGTCGTCGATTTACGAAAAAAAATATAAATTTTTCAGTATAAAACTATTTATATAAATTTTAATTACATTTGCAGTGACCACATCAAGATCTGACATTTGAGATATAGATTTTATTATAATAAATGCAGATTAATACTAATTAAATTGTCAAATTTTGCGTCATAGCTGTGTTCAATTTTAAAAAATCACACTTTTTATATCGTTTTAGATTGAATAGTGTGAAATTTTGATAATTTACTCGAAACTGAACATTAACTATAGAAGAACATTGATTTTGATTATAGTAAATGCAAAAAAAATGTACTAAGCGATAACATTATCTTTGCTAAATTTCCGTAATGACTGTTTAAATTGAAAACAAATCATACTTTTTATAATTTTAGGTTAAAAATCATACAGAAAATGCTTTCACTTGAAACACTTGTATGAATTATTATGCTATACTGTGAAAATTTGCCTTTTTTGACATACAAAACTCATCAATGCTACGTAAGATCCAGTGCACACAGAAAAGCATGGCAAGTTGTATGCTTGGTATAACAAGAAGAGATCGTAAGAGGAATACATGGGTAAGAAGTATGACTAAAGTGGCAGATATAGATATATGTAGATATAGACGTGCGAAAAATACTGGAATGGTATCCGAGAGGATGTGAAAGAAAGCAAGGTAGACCAAGTGGAAGATGGGCTGATGAATTGAGAAGAATCTATGGAGTCAAGTGGATGCAGATTGCTTAAGGCAGATTTATTTTATTTATTTGAATAAAGTAGCTTCAAAAGCTAATTACAAACAAAAAGTATCTTAAAGCTAAAATTACAAATAAACTTATCTATCTATTAGTACTTGTACAGAGGTGTCGTTTTAAGGCTGCCAGGAATTTGTCAACTTGATTTATTTGTCTCAGACTATCTGGCAGTCCATTATATTCAACCACACCCCTGTACAAGATACTTCTCCTAGATCTACTTAATTTTAAATTCTTAACTATTAACTTATTCTTACCCTATTACCCTACTTATTCTTATTGTAACTATGTATATTAAATCCCCTTATTAAATAGTTAGATGGGAATGGTAGAGGATTGGAGAGGCCTTCATCCAACAGTGGATGGTGAACGGTTAAAAATGATAAATGATGATGAAAACTCATCATAGTCATTTGACGACTTACTTACGATATTTTGATCACTCTAAAGGCGTGATCGTGATCATCAATCTATATAAATCTAATTTATAACTTTAATTTAACCTAAAAAAGCATTAGATGTCCAAAAAATCAACTGGAAAATAACTCGAATCAACAACACAACATAACGCATATAATAGATATAACGGAGTATAGCAAATCAAGGCTGCATGAATATTTAAATATACAACAAATCGAAAGTGAACACAAACGATTAGGGTCTCGCATTATATAAAATAGGTATGATTTGAATAGTCGACTCAATATATACAATATACATATACCTAGAAGTACATATATACGTATAAATAATAATTGAATCACAACGAGAACGTAACGACCGTGAAACCGACTGGTTTTATTTCATTGTTGGTCCGTTTGATATCCGATGCTGTGTGCAGGGCGCGGTTCTACCATTCTATCGATTAATTGACTATAATGAATTTAATTTAAATACCAATTGAGTATTTTCCATATTGGAAAAACTGTTTTCCACTAAAGGAAACGCTTGCGCTTTGCGAAAAATGGACAAATTCCAAAGCGCTATACACAACATGTGTTTTAACGTAACGTTATTATCCACGTTTTGATTAAACGATTGCTAAAGTCTATTAGCGTACTTGATTTCATCTTGTGTGGTATTTAAGCTGATGAATATATCAATATAAAGATCGGTTGGTGGTCATACTATGTATAAGTGCTGTTCACAATAAAAGTATTGTTCTATTCTTATCTTATTACTCCTTCGTACTGTGAATTATAATATTTGCATTCACATTTTATCGTATAGCGACAAATCAAATTGATTTCTTGTCATTTATATTCGCCAGAGCTAGTTCCTATGATCCTGCGGGTCTTACGGGATATTTGAATGTCGTGAAACACGTTTCTTTCGTGTATATATGTAGCTACTGTACAACATTTTATTATGATGACTCTAAAGCGGATATTACACGGGGATAGTTTACTCGCTAGTATCTCGCTAGTTTACTAGCCGACACCTCGAGCTAGTAGCGAGTAGCTAGTGGCGCTGTCGTCAACTTGTTTTACAGTCTTTGTACACAGTCTACAGTACTTGTATTACTTCCTTTTTTATACATTTTTTAATAATACAATTTTGACTAAACTTTCATATATGTATTCTTTCATAATATACTTAACCTCAAACTGACAAAATGAAGTGACGTCACACTAGTCAGATAGTAGCGAGTAAAGTTCAAACATTCGAACTTCATAGTTTACTAGCTTCGCCTATTACACGAGCTAGTTTACTAGCGGTTAGTAAACTAGCAATATTTATTTATTTATTTATACAAATTTTTACCACAGCAACCTTACAGTTTCTCACATTGTTACTGTGGCCATAGTATGTAGATGTGGCCATGGGAGATAATAGCGAGTAAACTATCCCTGTGTTAATACCCGCATAACCAATGCATACGCTAAAAATATTACAATAATTTGTACCCGAAAACGATGAAAAATTCAAATGCTGATTTATTTAGTATTAATATACCCTTTAAAAATTCATTATTGTTTGAAATGTATCTAAATGTATTGCTTTCCATTAAGTTAATGAACTTGTCCCATTGTTTTTTCAACTGAAAACAATATTATTTAACCCTAATTAATAACAACGAGTATTTGTTAATCGCACTGGTATCTTCTTGATGATATTATTTATTACCTACTGCACACACGCAATCAATAGAACTTGTGCAAGTTTAACACGAATTTCAAGTATACCTAAACGTTTCAGTACTACGGTTACGTCAATTTAGATTAGATAATTCAACCGAGAAAGAAAAATTAATATTGAACGTTTAGTTAGTGCAAACGAATAAAGAAGCGATCTATTACGCATTCGTAACACGTTTACTCATTACTTGGGCAACTAGCATTAAAATCATTAAGCGAATCGACTCATCGAAGGTCCGTAATTGAACCATCAAATTATTTATTACCCAACTGGAAACGTGCATGTCGTAAGTTTGATGAAATAGAATTGCCTCTAGAATCTAGATAGTTGATGCAGGATTCTTCGTTCAGTTACAAAACACTCTGAGGGATGTATTAATTAATCTGAGGGGATGTATTAAAATGACAATTAAAAGAAGATGTAGATGTAGTGCAATTTTATTTATATAGATAAATTTTCTTCGTTGAATAACGATTGAAACGTGGAAAATGAAGTGCAAGTGAAAATCATGCAGTTTGTCATTAATGGTAGATAGCATCAGTAAGGTATGTTTTTTCAATTGCAAACTCATTCTGAATATTACTAAAATTCCTGATTGCTATCATGCAATCAGAACGAATTGGACTACACTCAAAGATTTCTACGAATATCTTCAGTACGCAAATTTCTTGATGAACCTTGAGCTTTGTCTGTTCAACTGCTAGCATCTTCAAATTTTCGTTGATTACAAAAATTTAGATTGCGTGATGCAACGATCAGATATTTAAGACAAATCCAGGATGTGTTTGTGACCGAAGGAAACTACCTTACTGATGATAAATAGTAAAATTTCATAGTTTGTATGCTAGAAACTTATGATAGTCACTTGCATCTTGTTTTCCACCTGTTCGCTACAATTTAAATAGTGCTTTATCTTAACTATGTACGTAGTTACGTACATTACGTAACTTGATAATAAGTTAGATTTTAAATTACACGGTGAGATGATCATTAAAAAAGTTGTATTATTGTGTAGATTAAGAAATATATGTACTATCTAGAAATACAAAAGTATTAGTATATAATTCCTCCTCATTTTATATATTGTGGTTCATTTTTAAATTTAGTTAAAAGGGTAATTAAAAACTACAAAATAAAACTATGCGGAGTATTTTAAATGTCAATAGATTAACTACACAGTATAAGATATATGTATGTATAACATTCAAAGTGTGCATGTTAGTATATATTTTTAAATTAGATAAGAATTTATTAACAAAATATTTAATATATATACTAGGGGTAATAATACTTTAATAGTTAAGATTTTACAATTTAGCAGATCCAGGAGAAGTATCTTGTTAAATATAATGGCCTGCTAGTAGTTCTTAGAAATATAAATAAAATTGATAGATTCCTGGCGCCCCTTAAAACAGCACCTCTGTACAAGTGCTAGTAGAAAATAGGTTAATTTGGTTATTAGCTTCTTAAGTTATCTTAAATAAATAAATAAAATAAAATGATCAATACAATTAAGACTGCACCATATCTTATTTTGATTGACATTTAAAAATATTCCATAATCTGAATTCCTAAGCTAGGAGAGCGTTTTGTAACCGAATGATGAATGTGTCGCTACACTGTATGAAAAATTTTATAATATCCACCATTCGTTCTTACTTTATAATCGTAGCGTGGATGAGTTTACCATTGGGTTTTTGTTTTTATTGATTCTAGTGTTACTTGTCGGGTACAAATTGAAGTAAGATAGCCTCGTTGGTATGCCGTACTTTCTAAAATACGAGATCCGACTATTGTTGCCCTCGGGTGATTGTCTACGGCCATTATTGTCGAACTGTTGTGTTTCTCACGACCTCTGCACATCTCGCAGTACCGCACCTAGGGCGAATACTATTGTAAAAATTGCACTTAAACAGCGAAAAAAAAAACGAGTTCCGAGTCTCTTCATAGAACGAAGACTCTCAAAGTTTTTCGCATTGAAACAAAACCGAATTAGCTAATTTTTAATATTGTACAAAGCCGTATCGTCCATTTTGTGCAATTTCTTGTTCGTCAAAAAATATACAATATATTTTTGATACACAGTATATGTAAAATCGTATAGTTGAATACGATTTTAAGGAAAAATTCGATACATAATAAAGTATAGTTAAACATAAAATGCTATGAAAAATTAGCTTTAATTCAGTTCTATGGTGTTTAATGTGCGCAAATGAAATCTCTTATTGTTTTGAAGCACATTGATTGGACAGTTGTCTCTAAATAGAATAGGTTAGGTTAGACCAATTTACTATATCATCATTTTCAGCCGTTCACCATCCACTGCTGGATGAAGGCCACTCAAATCCTCTTCCATTCCTGTCTGTCTTGAGCAATCTGCATCCACTTGACTCCACACATTCTTCTCAATTCATCAGCACATCTTCCTTCCTTCCATGTATTCCTCCAACGATCTCTTCTTATTATACCAAGCATACATCGTTCCATGGTTTATCTGTGTGCATTGGATCTTGCGTAAAATTCTTGAATTCAGCATCCATATGTCATTCCTGTATGTCTTGAGCAATCTGCATCCACTTGACTCTACACATTCTTCTCAATTCATCAGCCCAACTTCCACTGGGTCTACCTTGCTTTCTTTCACATCCTCTCGAATACCATTTCAGTATTTCTCGCGTCCATCTGCCATCCATTCTTCTCGCTATGTGTCCACTTCAACTTTTTCAAACATTCTGCTATATCTGCCACTTTGTTCATACTTCTTACCCATGTATTCCTCTTGCGATCTCTTCTTGTTATACTAAACATACATCTTTCAATGCTTCTCTGTGTGCACTAGATCTTACGTAGCTTGAATTTAGCGTCCAAGTTTCACATCCATACGTCATAACTGGCAGTACGCATTGGTCGTATGACTTATTTTTTAAGCATAGCGTAGTGTTCATTCTTCCAAAAGCACTCCATCCTAGTTTCATTTGTTCTTCTTTACATCCAGTCATATTCACCAATTGTCCTAGGTATAAATAACTATCAATTATCTCTACAATATGATTATATCTACCGTGACTACGCATTGCATGATAAATTCATTAAACATCATTTTAAGCCACATGCAACTATAACTATGTCGTCAGCGAATCTTAAAGTGTCTTTCGTTAATATTTTAATATCATCATCATCATCATCATTTTCAGCCGTTCACCATCCACTGCTGGATGAAGCCCTTTTCCAATAATCTTCCATTCTTGTCTATCTTGAGCAATCTGCATCCACTTGACTACACACATTCTTCTCAATTCAACAGCTCATCGTCCACTCAATCTACCTTGCTTTCTTTCACATCCTCTCCGATGCCATTTAAATATTTCTGGCGTCCATCTGCCATCTATTCTTCTCGCTATGTGTACACTTTTTCACACGTTCCGCTATATTTGCCACTTTGGTTATGCTTCTTACCCATATATTCCTCTTACGATCTCTTCTTGTTATACCAAACATACACTGGATCTTGCGTAACATTCTTGAATTCAGCATCCACGTTTCACATCCATACGTGATTCCTGTCTGTCTTGATCAATCTGCATCCACTTGACTACACACATTCTTCTCAATTCATCAGCCCATCTTCCACTCGGTCTACCTTGCTTTCTTTCACCTCCTCTCGGATACCATTCCAGTATTTCTCGAGTTCATCTGACACGTTCCACTATATCTGCCACTTTGGGCATACTTCTTATCCATGTATTCCTCTCGCGACCTCTTTGTTATACCAAGCGTACATCTTTCCATCTGTGTGCACTGGATCTTACGTAACATTCTTGAATTTAGCATCCAAGTTTCACAACCGTACGTCATAACTGGCAGTACGCATTGGTATGCCTTAGTTTTTTAAGCATAGCGGAATGTTGGATTTAAAAACAATGCTCATTCTTCTAAAAGCACTCCACCCTAGTTTCATTCTTCGTTTATTTATTTTTCTTTACAACCAGTCATATTGTTTGGATTACAATATTAAAATGAATAAACCTTTTATATGTACATATGTAGTATTGCAAAAGAAATTAAATATGTATAGAATTATCTTCTCAGTTCAGAAAAAAACATGCTGTAGTTTTCTTCTGTGAAATTTTGAAGCATTCTCTAATCTATGTCTCGAGCAATCTGCATCCACTTGACTACACACATTCTTCTGAGTTCATCAGCCCATCTTCCACTCGGTCTACCTTGCTTTCTTTCACATCCTCTCGGATACCATTCCAGTACTTCTCGCGTCCATATACCATCCATTCTTCTTGCTATGTGTCCAGCCCATTGCCACTTCAACTTTTTCACCCGTAATCTGCCACTTTGGTCATACTTCTTACCAATGTATTTATTTTGCGATCTCTTCTTCTTATGCCAAGCATACATCTTTCCATGCTTCTCTGTGTGCACTGGATCTTACGTAGCGTTCTTGAATTTAGCGTCCAAGTTTCACGTCCATACGTCATAACTGGCAGTACGCATTGGTCGTATGCCTTCTTTTTTATATGCATAGCGGAATGTTGGATTTAAAAACTATGTTCATTCTTCCGAAATTAATAATTCACACGGAGCTCGAAAAATTCACATGCATTCAAACACTTGCGATACGCTTTAACAGTAGACCGAAGCGATAATAGTATAGTTTGAATGCATGGAAATGCACATGATACTATTTGTCACTGATTGAATGTTGCTGAAATGGCGTACTTACTCTACTTTGCCATTTGTTTTGCACTAGCGAAAGATGGTCTCGCGTTGAGACACAACAACACCAGTCAACGGGTCAAACATACATACATAAGGCAGGTTGTGGCGCAGCAGGTTGCAACATTGGCGAAAGGCAAACGTCTACATAGAATATGTCAGGGATTCTCAAATAGTTACACGTAAATGATACATCGACAAACGACAACAGCCTCTGTCGTGCAAAATAACGGTAAAGATGACACCGCAAATTATATACACTTTGACGGGGGAACTGTTTTGTTTCACCGCGATGGAAAAATGGCATCCGCCGCGCACGACTGATTTTTGCACACGCCAAATGCAATTGCAATCGCTAATGTGGGTGTGGTCGTCGCCTTGAATCACTCGATGATTTGTCGATACTGTGAGGTACACGTTGAAATGTTGCGCAATTGGAATAATGTAAAAATGTGACGATTCGATCAAAATGTCCGTACTCGGTCACTGTTTTTGCAACAGTTTCATCGTCACGACACTAGCAGGCCGAATTAATTGATTGTGAATCGGTGATGTTTTTTTGCACGAATGCACTATTTTGCAACAGTTGAAACTGTCGGATCGTGATTTTTCGATTAATTTTTAATCCATTACTGTTACGGTATAACAAAAAGTGATCTTAAGAGGAATGCATGGGTAAGAAGTGTGACCAAAGTGGCAGATATACTCGTAGCAGAACGTGTGAAAAATTTCAAGTGGACACAGCGAGAAGAATGGATGGCAGATGGACGCAAGAAACACCGGAATGGTATTCGAGAGGATGTGAAAGAAAGCAAGGTAGACCGAGTGGAAGATGGGCTGATGAATTGAGAAGAATGTGTGAAATCAAGTGATTGCAGATTGGATAGGAGAGTCCTTCATCCAGCAGTGGATGGTGAACGGCTGAAAATGATGAATGATGATGAAAACTCATCATAGTTATTATATCACGAAGAATGAAACTATAAAATGGTGCGCTTTTGGATTTAAAAAACACAGTTTTTAAATCCAAAATACCGCAATGCTAAAAAAAAAGAAGGCATACTACCAATGCGTACTGCCAGTTATGACGTACGGATGTGAAACTTGGACGCTAAATTCAAGTATGCTACGTAAGATCTAGTGCACACAGATAAGCATGGAAATATGTACGCTTGGTATAACAAGAAGAGATCGTAAGAAGGTAAGAAGCATAACCAAAGTGGCAGATATAGCGGAACGTGGCAGATAGACGCGAAAAATACTGAAATGGTATCCGAGAGAATGTGAAAGAAAGCAAGGTAGACCGAGTGGAAGATGGGCTGATGAATTGAGAAGAATATGTGGAGTCAAGTATGTAGATGCAGATTGCTCTACATAGACAGACATGATTGGATAGGCCTTATTCCAGCAGTGGATGGTAAATGAACTGAAAATGATGATGATATACGTACATACCTATATAATGTACATACATATGTATGTAATACGGTCAAGAGCTTAAGCGTTGTATTTGGTCAAAATGCGGAAAATCTACATAAGGTATTATCTTGTATGTACATATAATACCTAATACATATGGAGATATAGCAGTAAGTATCCTCAGTTGCTCAAGTATACAAATATAATAGTTGTATCTTGGTTTTGTTTATCTACCATAAGCAAGAATCGTCAGAAAAAAATGTATGTATGGCAGCTACCCGACCAATTTAAGATCATAGTGAGTAGTTCTGCAAAGTTTGGTCTCAATTAGTCAACCGGTGGAGGAATTATATGACTACAGACAGATAAAAATTACATTTTATTAAAATGTGAGTACCCGGCATTGCACAGGATTATATTGCTTTTTCTGAACTGACAATACTAGACCAGTTTTTACGGGTAATATTCCACCTGTCTACCAGTACACTTATACATACACTAGCTTTATTACCCGGCTTTGCCCGGGGTGTAATTAATATAATGTAATATACATAGTGTTTGTTTAGTAAATTATTTCGGGAGCCCAAAAAAGGGGCCGCTGGGGCAGGAGGGGGGTCTGGCGGGTGGTAAGGGGCCAGCATAGATTTTAGCGTATAGCAACGCTATGACGTCACTATAGTTTTTTTCGGTTTTTTTGATTTTTTCAACTTTTGATACCCCCTAAAGCCATTCCGGCCCTCAAACCACCCCCAGACGTCCCTCAAGCCCCGGCGGCCCCCTTTTTGGACTCCCTCAAGCCATGCCAGCCCCCTACCACCCCCCAGGCCCCCCTCAAGCCCCGGCGGCCTCTTAATGGGCTCCCTAAAAGCTATGCCGGCCCCTCACCACCCCCAAACCCTCCCTCTTACCCCGGCGGCTTTTTTTTTGAACTCCCGAAAAGCAATGTCGGCCCCTTACTACCCCTTAGACCCCCCTCCTGCCCCGGCGGCCCCCTTTTTGGGCTCCCGAAACACTATCTGCTTAAATCTACTTAAATCTGCCGAAAACATCTACTATCGTGTGTACTTCGTCGGTTCTATTAATCGCGCCCGAGCAACGCCTGGTAATTGACGAATGACCCATACGTACATACATACATACAAACTTAAGCGTTTTATATATTAGAGATACATACATATAAGATCTGTTAGAAGTTACTCTTTTTTTTTTTGTCCCTATTAGTCAAACGGTGTGGGAATCAACGAGGAAAAAACATACAGACGAAAATTAAGATAGATTATTGTAAGTAGCGTTGAAGCACACACACACACACACACAGTGTGCTTGGTGTTAAATAAATGAGTGGGTCATTTATTGTTGGTAGTTTTTCCTCTCGGTTCCCACTATTTGTGAGATGACGGATGTATTTAGATGGGCATTCTGCTTATGGATCGCCTCAAGGTTGAGAAACATCGTTCTGTTTACACAAAGCTCCTTTTTTGCTATAATAATAATACAAGTTAGAATATCACGTTGTGTTCAACGTCTCCAACTAGTGTGTCGTGGTTAAGTAATTAGGTAGGTATATTACATATTATATGTATGTATAAATAAATATAATATATATGTTTGTTTGTACATTGAAATAAAGTAGATTCATCGTGTATTGTGGATTTACAAGGTTGAAATTCGCGTTGTTACTCAAAAGTTGCGTAAGTTGAACATCGCGTCTAAACTGTGACCTTGTGTGTCTTGCTAAATTAATACTTAATTTGTATTAATGTGTAATACTTGGCATTATTGAAAACCTTGTAGCATGTATGTAGATTCTCGCGAATTTCAACTGTCAAGTTTGATTTTTATTATATTATACATATGTATGAGAAGCATGGAAAGATGTAAGCTCGGTATAACGGGATGAGATCGTAAGAGGAATACATGGGTAAGAAGTATGACAGATATAGCGAAACGTGTGAAAAATTTCAAGTGGACACAGTGTGAAATACTGGAATGGTATCCGAGAGAATGTGAAGAAAAACAAGGTAGACCTGATGATGAATTGAGAAGAATGTGAGGAGTCAAGTGGATGCAGATTGCTCAAGACAGACAGGAATGACGTATGGATGTAAAACGTGGATGCTGAATTCAGGAATGTTACGCAAGATCCAGTGCACACAGAGAAGCATGGAAAGATGTATGTTTGGTATAACAAGAAGAGATCCTAAGAGGAATACATTGGTAAAAGTATGACCAAAGTGGCAGATAAGTATGAGTTCAAAGTGGCAGATAAATATGGAATCGTATCCGAGAGGATGTGAAAGAAAGTGAGGTAGAACGATGGGTGAATTAAAAAAATGTGTGGTTCAAGTGGAAGTGAATGACGTATGGACGTGGATGCTGCGAGAATTACAGGAATGGTTTATCCTAAGAGGAATACATGGGAGGATGACCAAAATGGCAGATATACTCGTAGCAGAACGTGTGAAAAACTTGAAGTGGACACAGCGAGTGGAATGGATGGGCTGATGGAAGATGGGCTGATGAATTGAGAAGAATGTGTGGAATGTCAAATGGATGCCGATTGCTCAAGACAGACACGAATGGAAGAGGATCGGAGAGGCCTTCATCCAGCAGTGGATAGTGAACACCTGAAAATGATTATTATGATGATCTATGTACATAACATATGTACGTGTTACATCTAATGCATTGCTATTCAAATACCTAATCATTTCATACAACACCTAAGCGTCTGAATCATTTTTCATGTCACCAATTTGACCAACTAATAGAGAAGAACAATAATTTAAACCAGTTTTTTCTCAAACAATAGTTTTTCATACGTGCTATTTTTATTAGTACACTGTATACATACATACATTTCCAGGCCATTTTTGGCATTGTATAAAATTCCTAGTCCTTACAATGTAAGACTAGTGCTTTACACTTATGAATAGGTACATAGTACTTATTGATTTTTTTTGCATTAAAAAATAAACCGGGAAACGCTGCGTATTTACAGCTATCAATTTCATAATGGAAAACCACATTTGAATTAAGTTTTTTACTCATAAATATAAATTGAATATTAGTTGTTTAATGGAGACTTCAACGCACGACTATAAGTTCATACAAAAACCTTTAAAATAAATAACGTTTTTTTCTATTATTAATTAACATTTATCGTTTTTTCGTCTAACTTACATATCAAATAACAATAACGATACAAAAAAAGTTATACAGTTAAACGCTAGTCGCGTACGGTTAAATTAAGTCTTCAGTCCATATTATCCCTGAAAATTGTAATATACCAGTATTTTAACGTACAAGGTGATCGAGTGGGGTTTTTTTTTTAAGTAAAAATGAAACATTATTTATTGCAATTGACGTGTGCACATTGGAACCATCGAGCAAATTCGTTTCTCTTTTCCGCACTCGCTAGAGAGGAAACGGATATGGGGTTGAGCAAACACGACACTAATCGGATGCTCGCACAAAACTGTGACTGATGCGTGACCAATTCCAAAACAATCCAAAAAATTCGAAGGCCCCCTCCAAAAACCCCTACACTGCACAAATTGTTACACTTTGAACCCGATGGAAGTTTTAGAAGCACTGCTAGACAGTTTCGAGGTTGAAATGTGTCGCGCGTGTGTCCAATGATGCGATGATTTTTGCACGCGAACATACATACCTATACATAAATCACAATTGAAAATTCAGTCGAAAATTATACATTTTATATATAATTAACGGTGAAAACCGGCGACCATGGGTTATATTATTATTGTACGTTCAATGCTTTTAGCGTTCGGTTAAAAAATAACCATTACTTTGTACGAAAACTTTGTTGTGTGTTGACGAACAATGTACATATGTGTGAGTTTCACACGCACAATATTGTATGTAGTGTTAAAAAAATACAATGAAGTTACTTTTATAGTATTGCTATTATTCGATTATTGTGGGTCAAGTTAACGATTTAACAATGCAGTATTAAATATGTATATATGTATGATACGGTTCAATTATATAATATGTACGAGTATACATATACCGATAGATTATACACAATTGTTAAACGTCATAAAAGTTTACTTTATTGCTTATGTTTTAATTTTCTTATATCTATCTATACCAAAATATAATGTTTATTATAGGACATATACCGCAAAAGGGTATGTTACGCCAGTTACAACTGAATTTTATTCAGAAAGTCAATCGTGTGAGTCACTTAGGAAGTGTATCTGTATAAATTGAATCAATTATGAATCAATTAAATCATATAAGTACACATATGTACATACATACATACATAGATGCTATTGTATAAGGTTTTATACCGATTTTTAGTATGAATTTAAATCAAATATATAACAGTTAAACTCAAATGCGATCTAACGACAGATAAAAAATTGCCAATTCATAAAAAAAATAATATACACTAATAAATTAAAACTATTTTCACCCGAGTATATGTATGTAGATAGTTTCAGTATAAAATCCAACAAATAATTACTCATCAGTTTGAAACGCTATTTTATTATAACAAACATATTTCACATTGTGGATCTAAATCAGCAGTCGGGAAACGGCGGCTCGGGAGCCGCATGCGGCTCTCGCTTTTTTTTTTTTAGTTTGCGTGAAACTCAATACGTTTACGTAAACTCAAACACACAATTTACGTAAAATCGAAATGATTCTTATTTTCATAACTTGGTGGCAATACAAAGCTTTCAGATTAAAATTTAATATAGCATTAAACTCTCGAACGTTCAGAAAACTTATTTTTTACAGCTATCCATTTCATTAATGAGTAACATTTAATTTAATTTTAATTTTATTATATGTACATGTACATACAATAATTCGAAAATATAGGTAGTATATTGAGGCTCCCAAACTCACTAATTGAACAAGGTTTTCCGTAGTTTGGCTGTCAACTCTAAAAAGGTTCCCGACCACTGATCTAAATTGATTTGAAAATCACTTCCAGGTATTTTTCCATACGATGTTTAACGATTGCTTCAAGACTTGTCTGAAATCTTGTTTTGAAGGTTATAAACTACTTGATATTGAGCGTTGCCTTTACACTATTTGTCAAACAGTCTACCATCTGTCATAGCGAAGTACATAACTAGGGAAAGATACTCTCTAGAGGTGAAACCATTGCTTTCTGGAAGGGAGGATAAAAGAGAAGGAACGGACAATAATTTGCTAGATTGGAAACAATTTTTGAGTGGTCTCACAGCTAAGCTAAATAAATTGGTAAATTATAACGGTAGTCGGCCGATTTGGATTAAATATACAGATCTTTCTAATGACGATATTTAAGATTATAAACCTTCGCTCAAGAAACTAACGCTCTAATCACTGAGCCATAGTCTGGATTTTTCCAGTATTACATAACAACATATCAAATTTTCAACTAGTAGGAAATCGTTGGCGTCAATCCCCGCACTTAATTGAGTGCTAAACAATTTGTATCATCATCAAAAAAAAAAAAAAAATCATGATGAATTCGAACCCTGATCTTCTTGTTAGCACACCGTAACGCTGCAAGGCTGTGCTCTGGCACCTTTCATGTAAAGTTTCACATATTTCATTTACACACATGTACATATGTACGTCTCATTTTACCACGTCAATTATATGTACATATTAGACGAAGGCCGTGCTTTGGCACTTGCATACTCGGGCTGTTGAGATTTTTACTCCAAATTTGACTGGCACGCTCTCTATTTGACTTTGGCAAATGTGTACATATATATTCATACAAAAGATGTGACTGAATGATCGTACCCGGGTTCGGATATAACGCTAGTGAGCTCGTTATAACCGTGACTTTCTCTTTTGCCATGTTTGAATGTGTGTGTGTGTGTAGAAGCCCACTCTCGGTACGTGAACAATCGCTATTCGACATCGACATGTGTGCTGCTGCTAATGATCATTGTACATACAGTTGTGGAAAAT
The DNA here is from genome assembly GCA_022651745.1 of Parapsyche elsis. Lineage (NCBI taxonomy): Eukaryota > Metazoa > Arthropoda > Insecta > Trichoptera > Hydropsychidae > Parapsyche > Parapsyche elsis. The sequence goes on from JAGVSN010000031.1 coordinate 410,650, forward strand.
CATCATCGAATGACTGTGTGTGTGTGTTTAGGTGTACCGAAAAAAAAAAACCGAAAATTATGGTCGTTGCAACATGAAAAAGCTATAAATATAGTTATTTCGGTCGATAGCGAATGATATTCAATTCTAAAGCCACCGTACGTTATATGTTAGTAAACGAGTACATATGTATGTATGTACATAGTTTCGACACGGTAAAGTAAATGTTAAAAATGTCGATTGAATTTTTCTGAGAATTAAATTCAATACACTTGTGTGGAAAACCGAGAAAATTTTACCATTAAGTGTTGAGTAAACTGAATTTTTCTACGAAATTCAATCAATAAAATATTAACTGTCATTTTAACGTGAGCTGATTTATACTATGTATGTAGTTGTCCTCTTTCGACTCATTTATATTAAAATAATGCAAATAAAATAAAAAAATTGGCACATTTACCATTTTTACTCACTTGTATATTCTAAGCATCCGTCAAAAATGACGGAAACTGATGTTTTATCACCGTTTCCGACTAAAATTTACACACTTGCCGCTTTCTCGTTTCATTTCTTTGAAGAAAAGTACCAAATACTTTTAAAATTTGCAACATTTACCACCTTTTTACTTTATTTACTTTATTCACTTGTATGTACATCAAATTATAACTGATTCCGATAACAATTTTACAATCTTATCACATTTTCCTCTCATTTGTAATCAGATAAGCACGAATGCTTTTAAAATTTGCACATTTACCACCAATTTATTTAAATCACGTGTACAATCAAACTCTCTATGTACGTTGAAAATTACGGGGATTGATTTGTGATAACATTTTACCTGTTGAGATTTTTACACCATTTTCCCTATCATTATATATTTTTTAACACTTATACCTATATGTGACATCAATGATTTTAAAGAAAATCGATTGAAATTTTCAATACATCAACAATATATACACTTATCATCATCATTTTCTGCCGTTCACCATCCACTGCTGGATGAAGGCCTCTCCAATCCTCTTCCAATCCTTTCTGTATCGAGCAATCTGCAACCTATTTGACTCCACACATTCTTCTCAATTTATCAATCCACCGTCCACTCAGTCTACCTTGCTTTCTTTCACATCCTCTCGGATACCATTACGTCCATCTACCATCCTTTCATCTCGATTTGTTCAGCCCATTGCCCATTGCCACTTTTCACACATTCCGCTATATCTGTCACGCTTCTTACCCATGTTTTCCTCTTACGATCTCTTCTTGTTATACCGAGCATACATCTTTCCACGCTTCTCTGTGTGCACTGGATCTTACGTAACATTTTTGAATTCAGCATCCACATTTCACATCCATACATCATAACTGGCAGTACGCATTGGTCGTATGCCTTATTTTTTAAACATAGCGAAACTATGTTCATTCTTCCGAAAGCGCTCCATCTTAGCTATAATCTTCGTTTATACCGTATATGTGCTCATAAACAAAATCAAACAAGTTTTTGTACAGAAAAATACTTATTATATAATGAAAGTCATCATATGTGTCCGGATATGTGTAATAATATGTTCGCGTTTATCAAACTGCCAAAAGTAAAATTAAAAAATGAGACATAATTACACTTGATTTAGAGCATTTTTTTCAATTGACGTTTACTCCATAATGCAGAGTAATTTTGCTCTGAAAAATCATTTACAAAAGTCGAGTGTACGCCACGCTAGATTAATTCTATTATTTGAGCAACGCGTTAGTACACCGCACGATGGGTTCACGCACCGATGCACTACACCTGATCAATTATGCACAGTGTTACTGCACCTACACACAATTGTTTCATTTTCTTTGCATACACAAACACGACTGGAAAAAAACTGTTTTCGCAACAGGTCGCTTGCCTTTCACAATCGATACGACAATGCGTAAGCAAACAATAACTATACACTTTTATACGTATTTTACATGTAAATTGTGACTAATTTCGAGTACCTAGACTTTGTTTTGTGCAACGCTCTTGAAAGCATCTAAAATTCTATGGACAATTTAATTTTAATTTTTAGCTTAGGTTAATATTGATTTTTCCAATGTATGGTCTGGTAATTAATCTAAGCGAATGAAAGCAAAATTTTAGTGATCGTACGAGGAATACATAGAATGAACATAGTTTTTAAATCCAACATTCAGCTATGTTTAAAAAATAAAGCATACGACCAGTGCGTACTGCCAGTTATGACGTGTGGATGTAAAACGTGGATGCTGAATTCAAGAATGTGACGCAAGATCCAGTGCACACAGAGAACCATGTAAATATGTACATATGCTCGGTACAACGAGAAGAGATCGTATGAGGAATACATGGGTAAGAAGCGAAGTGGACACATTGTGAGAAGATTGGATGGCAGATGGACGCAAGAAATACTGCAATGGTATCCGAGAGGATGTGAAAGAAAGTAAGGTATACCGAGTGGAAGATGGGCTGATGAATTGAGAATAATGTGTGGAGTCAAGTGGATGCAGATAGCTCAAGACAGACAGGAATGGAATAGGATTGGAGGGGCCTTCATCCAGCAGTGGATAGTGAACGGCTGAAAATTATAACGATCCAAAATTTAAATAAACAAAGCCATTACATATATAATGAAGTTGTCCACTATAGTCGAAATGGAGCTATTGAAAAACCTTTTGTATGGCAGTTATCCGAATGAAAAATTTCCTATCCAAATTGAGTACCGCATATTAATTATAGGATCATTGAAAGAAACCCTGCAAAATTTCGTCGTGATCAGTCAAAGGATTTGTGAAAAAATGTAGGTTTCCGATCGTTTATAATGAGGTTTTTAATAATTTGATAAATTAACAGTTGAAAAACAACACAAACATGTGTTTTCGTGTACTTTGCGTCATCAGCTTTGGTGATGTACATTTTTTGGACCACGGGTATCGTTTTTGGATGCAAAATATCCACGTCGTATGCACTTATCATAAACAGTTTCATTTCCCATTTAATTTCAAGCTTTAAATTCGAAATTCGCGCGTTACACACCCGTCGCATTGTCGCAGAGCAAAACGAGCATCATATATACATACACTTTCACATTTTAATAAGAATACGAATGATAATATAATAGAAGCTGCACTCGCTTTCACTCCATATTTGAAAATGTGATTGTGTATAAAGAATGGCAAATAAAATTGTCACCGAAAACTTATCTCTGAAAGTCTGCACAGTCCAATATATATATATATGTATGTATATATTTTTGGCAATTAAAGTGAACGTGTTCTCTTTCACCTAGTAAACGCATCCACGTGAAAATAATACCACAAAGCAATCTTCACTTTTGATCACGTCTCATAACGAAATATCACTATTACGACATATTACGCGTGTGTGTGTATTATTTTTTCGGCGTAACATACGCGTAAAATGTGCTATTAATAGCACGTAAAATAATTCCAATGTGCTTTAACTACTATATATGGTATATAAAAACGAAAAATCTACTGTTGAAACGGTACAGCAGTCACATAGACTATGAACGAGCGAGTCAGCTGTTGCACAGTTGTAGCGCCATCTTGATTTACAGCGTGCCATACACGCTACAACGCCCATAACACGCTACACTGCCGTCCTCAGCCCACTTAACGTAACTGACAAAAATTACGAAGATGTGTTTTGGGGGTTATGGGAGTGTATTGTTGCGATTTTTCATATCAAAATTAATGTATCTTCATCCAAAAGTGACTTTTTTAAGCTATTAAATCTAACGTATCTGCATGCGCAGAGAAAATAACGAAAATAACGTATCCAATGTTTACTTCGGTCACTACCTTATCATGAAAGATTGAAAAGACTGAATCTCTCAACATTGGAGACGAGGAGATTAAGAGGTGATTTAATTGAAGTATTCAAAATAATAAATAATCATTACTCTTGTGAAATGATCAACCACATTATGTTCAATGAGAACCCTCATCATAAGAGGTCATACTCTTAGACTCCGAAAATAAAAATCAAATAAGATTGTTAGAGATTCATTCTTTTCAAATAGAGTGGTTAAAGTTTGGAATAGTCATATGTATACATATTAATAATGAATAATGAAGTGACGTAACTACTAAAGTATTCATTTTTTTTTAATTTTTCCTTAGAATTATGAAAACACAATAGAAAATAACCTCATGCACTAAAAAAAAAGTTTAAATAAATCAGTAATATATGAAGAAAAACACAAATTTAGAATAAAACTTTCAAGTCCATTTATGTATCTCGATATTGTTGTTTTGTCAGTTACGTTAAGTGGGGTTAGGACGGTAGTACAGCACACCATACACAATCATCACATCTCAAGCTGTCATGCTTCACGGGCTGTCAACTGCAGGTACACGGACATTACCGTACTGTACACCCGTTCCGCTGTTTAACAAGTGGCACTTAGCTAGATTTTATATCGCATTCGATGGTTATAATTAGCACGTTGTACACGATTTAACTTTACCGTTTCTGGTTTTTCCCTAGGCGTGTCGTTAAATCAAACTTCATACCAAAAGTTGTATCTACTATACCTGTCCATCTACTTGTTTGCGAATTGTGTCACGTTCTCGAACGTTTTGCTATTATCGAAGCGTCTTTGAATATTCACTTTGGAAATGGCAGTCGTGTACGTGACTTTAAACGTTTAAAATGTGTATAATGTGGCTATGAGAGTGAATGAAAAGCTCGCGCGAGAGATTGACGTATGTAAAATAATACTTGTATGTGATTCCAATGCGTTGTATTAATAATACCTATTTGTATTCTAATGTTGTGTGTTTGTTCGTCGAGAATGATTGAAAATCCTGTTTCTTTTTACTTTGGAAATGTGATGTTTTCCGTCACTTTTTTCATTTGCTGGAAACGCATAGTTGGCATAGTGCTAAACAACGTAACTACATTGGAATCGTTTGCGTTATTCATCAATATTGTTTATTTAAAATGAAATTTGGTTTTTCCTCTTTATTTTTATTAGTATACTTTATTTTTCGCCACCTTTCTCATTTTAGAGTTTATTTTTATCATTTTATTTATTTCAATATAAAACATGTGAAAAATTTGTATGAATATTCTTTAATAAAAAACGTTTCATATAGAGGATGGGAAAAAGAAATTTGTGTTCAAAAATTGATATTTCAAACTAATAATGATTATATTCGTACTGTGAAAACACACACAAAAGTATAATATGAAATTTTCTTATAAGTGCGTTTTTTTTTTGTAAATATTATCTTTTTAGCAAAAAATACTATATCATTTAAAAGAAGACAATATAAATTTCAAAATGGTTTAATTTCCATCGCCGTAGCGTTATTGGTTCTTGAGATATAAATTTTGATCGGTCTACCTTGCTTTCTTTCACATCCTCTCGGATACTATTCCAGTACTTCTCACGTCCATCTGCCATTCATACATATGTACATATCTGCCACTTTGGTCATACTTATTACCAATGTATTCCTCTTACGATCTCTTCGCGTTATACCGAGCATACATCTTTCCATACTATGTAGTGTGTACTGGATCTTACGTGGCATGCTTGAATTTAGCATCCACGTTTCACATCCATACGTCATAGCTGGCAGTACGCATTGGTCGTATACCTTCTTTTTTAAACGTAGCGGAATGTTAGATTTAAAAACAATGTTCATTATTCCAAAAGCACTCCATCCTAGTTTCATTTGTTCTTCTTTACATGCAGTCATATTCACCAATTATTGTCCTAGGTATAAATAACTATCAACTATCTCTACAATATGATTATTCAATCAATTTAATGTATAATATAAAGCTTGTCTGCTTGTCGGTTTATCCATCAAGAACGCTCAACACAGTACTTATATTGAAAATTTTTATTATTATTATATGTTACAGGCATTGCAGTAATTCCTGCATTGTATAAATCGCCTAGTCGTTTTGTAAAATGCCTAAGCGCTTTAGGCAAAGTATAAAATAAACGAATTTTGATGTCCGAGTCGTATTTTATTTCACAAATCTGAGCCGCTGATCCTGAAGAACAATTTTGTACCAGTTTCTGTTCAAACTGCAGTATTTCTATTTAAATTGATGAAGTTGTAGTTTATTTTGCACTTTGGCCGTTTTGGGCATTGTATAAAATGTCTAGGCACTTCACACTATGCCTTCATTCTTCTTATTTACATTCGGTCCTAGTAGGTATGTACATATGTATGTATGTAGAAAATACAGTTGTTTGTATTTGATAAGTCATATAAACTTATCAACAACAATTAATCAAAAAAGGAAAAATAAATATTCATAGAGACTCTTATGTTATAATTTAGACTACATACATACACACATACATAAGTAGTTTAATGTGTAATTTTACGACACACCAACGATTTTTCTTAACCGATTGAAGTGTTTATTTGTATTTGCGCATTAATGGGGCGTATGTTACGCCATTAATTTTCATTATAGTACCTACGTGTATTATATGCATTTACATATAATGAGATATACATAAAGGGTAAATCATGCGCGTAATTCGTTTACGGCGTATGAAACGCTTTGTGTCGGCGATCAAGCGTAACGTTACACTTCAGCGTTTTCTTCATGCGATTAACTACCGTGAAAGGTGCATCTCTCGAAAAACTTGACCCGATTCGCAAATCAATCAACCGAACACAATAATAAACAACCGATTCGACGTGAACAAAAAAACAAATCATCAAAATCACGCATCAATGTGAAAAAAAATTAATTGTTTAATTAAAAACATACGGCGCGAATTTCAATTAAAAAAAACTTAACGATCATCGTTACCTTGTGCTGTTGTTGTTGTTTTTTCTTTTTTATTATTTTCCTATGTTTTAGTACGCAATTTAATATTTCCGAATTTTTCACGGTGTATTATTATTATTAAGTAGCTTAGAATTTTCGATGCATTTCCGCAACTATTGTTTTTGGTTTACAGTCTAAGTATATGTATGTTGAAAAAAAAAAAACGTAAATATTCCAGACGCAATAATGTCCGTGTAAACCGTCGAACCGTGACCGTAACTTATGTAGCAGGGGTTGTCAAACTTTTAAGCTCTAAGAGCGATATTACACTTAGCCACTCCACCAACACCCGATTTTTTTTGAACCTCGACTACCAGATAGATATACAGGTTTAGATGGTACGTATTAGATTGTGCGATTTTCTGGTGTCTAAAAATTTCTAGGAAGTCAATGTTCGACGAAAAAAACCTTCACCAAAAACCCTTTTCTGACCTTTTTTTTGCATCGTCGTACTCAATTGTAAACGCAACGCAACGTCAACGCAATTGTTTCGAAAACAATGAAATTCAGAAAGAAATACGAGAGGTTGAATTTTATATACATATTTTCTACGTCTACATACATAGAGTACCTAGTTTTCGTATAGATTTTTTTTTGTATGAAGATTATGGGATGAGCAGGTAGCTTGGTGAGTGAAAAGTGGTGCAATGTAATAAGATGCTCGCCACCGCCAAAAAAAATCTGGTGCTGGTGTTGTTGCTCAGTGTAATATCGCTCTAAGGACCATCTTGATATTCACGCGTCACTAAAAACTCCCAAAAAAATGCATCGCAGGAGAAATTTTAATTTATTTTGTCACAATTTTAAATATATGATTAGTAATTATTACATATCGTAATTCACTGGTCACTATTTATATTAGACTGGTAGATATGAGTGCTTATGACAATTATGGTATATGATAGCGTACGTATGATAACTATGAGCGACGATGTCAACAAAGCGTTCAATCCGGTTCAACAAACTAACGTTGGTCGTCGGCGAAAACAATAGATTGAGTAACATACAGCTCAAAAAGTACTATATAAAATAAAATTAATTCCACATAATACAATACAGTCAAAATAGTTAGAAACAGAGAACAAATCATAGCAAGAAAGGAACCTTAGGAGTTAGGTCTGGAAAGGAACATCGAAAAGGATCAATATGTGCAGGAATTTCGTAAATCTATGAATGAATTGCCAAAAATTAGTAGAACAAAGATTCAAATGAAACAATGTAAGATTTCTAACACATCTAGGGGAACAATGGAGAAGGATCCTACTTAGCAAGTAAGCGCTATCTAATGAATTATTTAATAGCTTAAATACAAAGCAGAGAATCGAGACTGTCCTCCTTGATCGCAGAGGGACATAATCATGGTACATAATTTTAAGAAGAAGAGGAAAGACGAAACCTGGAAATGGAGTACGTATGGAACTTCTTATTATTTTTTTCCAGTTTAGTAATGGAATTTAGGTAAAACGAGTTCCATATAGTACTAGCAAATTCCAGGTGACTTCTCACAAATGCATTATATAGCAGAGACACAGTATCTAAGGATTTAAAGGGTCTGGATACCCACATTATGAACCCCAAGCTCCTCAATGTGGGAATTAATAAAGATAGATGACATTTTTAATACCTGATCTGTATATACTGACGTTTTTTTTTTTTAATTAAGCCAATTTTTTATCACCTAAAAGCTTTGATGTTTTTTGCTATAAAGTTTAAAAAAAGAGATACGCAGTTGATCAATTTAGATCATGAGATGAGAACCACTGAAGAGAATGTCGATTCGCACAGATAAATAGAGCCAAAAAGTGAAGTAAGATATGCAGCAACTCTCCACGTGAATGGATCCACTTAAATCTTCACATTTCACAAAGAATACTCCGAAAACTGCAGTTTTTAACTTTATACAGTATTACAATCATATACATATGTACATACATAGAATAGTCTAGATATGACACCACGCTTTAAAAATGTAACGACTGTAACTAAGACACTCAGGTATAAAAATCAAAGTTGTGGGAGTCGAAGTGTTGATGTAAATAAAAGGTCACTTCTTTGTTATTCGAGTCTCGGATTCTGTCAGTTAATCCCTACTCTTGCGACGATTTTTGTTGACCGAAAAGTATGGAGGGGCATATCTATGATTACAATACATCACATATTCGTTGAGCAATTCCGGGTCGGTATCGTATAATTTTTCCACTTTATGTATACATAATTTTTTGTGTATAATATGTATGTATGTATTCAATAGTACGAATTGGTCGACAGTGTGTTAACGTCAGTATTTGGTAGGTGGACAAGGGGTCATCGTGTCCGGCAAAATGTCGCGAATATCGAAACGAGAAGAAAGTGGTACGACCGGTTCGCGGAAGACCGAGTCAATGGTCTACAAATTGCCAACAAAAGCGAAACCATAGTGAAAACCGGTCGGGCACCGATTCGGCTAATCCCGTTGACCGGTTGGATATATTGAAAGGTTAAACGCTTGCATTTCCGATCGACATTTAAATGTAGAGTGGATGGCGCATACGATGGCACGGTGCTTTGTGAAAATACGTGCAACGCACAGTGGGATCAATAGTACTATTTTCATCATCACCATCCACTGCTGGATGAAGGACTCTCAATCCTCTTCCATTCCTGACTGTTTTGGGTAATCTGCATCCACTTGACTCGCACACATTCTTCTCAATTCATCAGCCCATCTTCCAATCGGTCTACCTTGCTTTCTTTCAAATCCTCTCGTATACCATTCCAGTATTTCTCGCCATCCATTATTCTAGCTGTGTGTCCACTTCGCTTCTTACCCATATATTCTTCTTACGATCTCTTCTTGTTCCATGCTTCTCTGTGTGCACTGGATCTTACGTAACACTCTCGAGTTGAGCATCCACGTTTCACATCCATACGTCATTGCTGTCTGTATTGAGCAATCTGCATCCACTTGACTCCGCATATTCTTCTCAAATCATCCACCCATCTTTCACTCGGTCTACCTTGCACTGGATTTCTTTTGATCCTCTCGTATACCATTCCAGTATTTCTCGCATCCATTCTTCTCACTATGTGTCCACTTCGCTTCTCACCCATATATTCCTCTTACGATCTCTTCTTGTTATACCGAGCGTACATCTTTCCATGTTTCTCTGTGTGCACTGGATATTACGTAACATTCTCGAGTTGAGCATCCACGTTTCACATCCATACGTCATTACTGTCTGTATTGAGCAATCTGCATCCACTTATTCGCATATTCTTCTCAAATCATCCACCCATCTTTCACTCGGTCTACCTTGCTTTCTTTCTGATCCTCTCGTATACCATTCCAGTATTTCTCGCATCCATTCTTCTCACTATGTGTCCACTTCGCTTCTTACCCATGTATCACTCTTACGATCTCTTCTCGTTATACTGAGCATAAATCTTCCCATGCTTCTGTGTGCACTGGATCTTGCATAACATTCTTGAATTTAGCATCCAAGTTTCACATCCATACGTCATTACTGTCTGTATTGAGCAATCTGCATCCACTTGACTCGGCATATTCTTCTCAAATCATCACTCGGCCAACCTTGCTTTCTTTCACATCCTCTCCGATACCATTTCAATATGTGTCCAGTTGAACTTTTTCACACGTTCCGCTATGTGCCATCTTTGTCATGCTTATTACCCATGTATTCCTCACGATCTCTTCTCGTTACACTGAGCATACATCTTCCCATGCTTCTGTGTGCACTGGATCTTGCGTAACATTCTTGAATTTAACATCCACGTTTCACATTCATACGTCATAACTGGCAGTACGCACCGGTCGTATGCCTTCTTTTTTAAGCATAGCGGAATGTTGGATTTAAAAACTATGTTCATTCTTCCAAAAGCGCTCCATCCTAGTTTCATTCCTTCTTCTTTACATTCAATCAAACTTTGCAAACATATTTTAGGTATTAATGCATACAATTCCAATAATTCCTACTACGAAAAATTCAAAATAATATACAAATTTTAACACACTCCGTATGATTTTTTCGTGTTTTAATACTGAGAAGTTTAACTATAATTTGGCATACAATTAATAGCGCAAATCAACAAATTATCTTAAAAGAATCACTATTGAAGTTTATATTATATTATACAGAAACTCACTCAAATTTCACTGTGTACAAAACCATTAATTTGTTACGTGCAATATACTTGTTGAATAAAGCATTAATTTATATATTTCCGACCGGATACAAATTCCTCTGCAAATTGCGAAGATTCTCAAAGTAGAAAGTCACTTTTATAATAACGGCATATTATTCGGCAACAAATTCACGTAATTAAAATTCATAATTTCAAACCTTATTAAAATAAAAATAAAAAGTAAAAATATCAACACTCGCCGTATACCTAATATCCACCAATTAAAAATGAATACGAAATTTTCATTTTAAACTAATCACTCATTAGTTTCAACGACACTAACGGTATTCGAAAACGTACATTATACATTATCGTATGATTTTATTGATTATAATAATTTTTACGGTACTTATAGACATTTAGATGTGATACAGTACTAAACTAGCAGTATCGCACTATCTTAACGTTCGCATATAATTATTGTTAAATCAATTGAGATTCGCTGATACGACACGACCGTCGATACTTTGGTATCGAATGTCATCGAACCACGTCGAACGGTATTCATATTATAGACATAAGTCATCAAATGAAACTTTTGCTCTATACGGTGAAAATGTACGCATGTGTTTGTACTCGACTCGTGATATGAATGGAAAGTTCGTAATTTAAACCCCGGTACGGTATAATATTATATCACGATTAAATGACGAGTTCGAAATTGCATTTTTGTCAAAGTAAATAACATTTCACTTTGTCGTAACGTGTGCGAAATTTAGTAAACGAATTACCCAATGGAAGTTTGTCAGTTGATGACTTTCATAGGGGGAGATGTTGCGATTTTTATTTTTTCAGTATTAAACTACATTATATGGTTTGTCAACGCTGATGATTCGATAAATGTGTTGTTGAGGCTTTAAAATAATGCATTTTTAATGTGAATTGGTTATTGTTTAGATATTTTGTGACAGTTCAAAATTTGCGCTTTGATTTATTTCAATCGTCGCACGCGTCGTTGTTGAAAAGTTGATTGTGTTAAGTGATTTGCAAAATAAATATTGATGAAAAACAGGTTGCAAAGGTAGTGTTGAAAGCGTAATGATACATTTAAAATTCAAATCGAGTTTATAAAAACGATATGACCATATTGGAAAATTGATCAATTTATGTTCTATCGGTGTAGCGAATTTTAAGTAGTAGTTTTGAACGTGCAATTTTGTATGTTGTGAGTGAAAATTCGTTTATTTTTTTTAAGTGAAATTATATATCATATGTCTGTTTATGATATTTAATTTAATATACTCATTTTACCTTTTATATAGCTTATAATGTACAAAGTTTACTTTGAAACATTTTAAAACGTTGACTTTTGTCCACTTTTTTAAAATTGTGTGCTATTAAGTACTATTTTCATCATCACCATCTATTTCTGGATGAAGGCTTTTCCAATCCTCTTCCATTCCTGTCTATCTTGAGCAATCTGCATCCACTTGACTGCACACATTCTTCTCAACTCATCAGCCCATCTTCCACTCGGTCTACCTTCCTTTCTTTCACATCCTCTCGGATACCATTCCAGTATTTCTCGCCGTGTCCACTTTGGTCATACTTCTTATCCATGTATTCCTCTTACGATCTCTTACTTGTTTATACCAAGCATACATTTTTCCATGTTTCTCTGCGTGCACTGGATCTTACGTAACATTCTTGAATTTAGCGTACACGTTTCACATATGTACATACGTCATAACTGGCAGTACGCATTGGTCGTATGCCTTCTTTTTTTAAGCATAGCGGAATGTTGGATTTAAAAACTGTATGTTCATTCTTCCAAAAGCACTCCATCCTAGTTTCATTCTTCTTCTTTATCCATACAGGATAAAGTATTATTTTAGTATGAGAATTAAAAACTTAATATTAACATTTTCCTGTACATATTGTAGGTAAAATGTATAGCATTGATTGTGAATTTCTTTTGTGTAAAATATTGTTTGTTTTTTCCTTTGGAATGAATCATCAGTATGTTTAGCTATAGTGTGCAATTGCTACTTTTTCCATTTGCGTTGTGAAATTTTCCATTATTTTTCGTCGATTTAATATTTATTATGCTAAAAGGAAATAATAATAAATACGCTTCAAAGTGAAACGTAATATTGTACTTTCTTATGGAAAAAGTTTCACCACGAGCGAACATCAAAACGATAAAATATTCCACGCTCGGAGAGACTTCCACCTTTCGGGATTTCAATTTGCGGTTCAGCTCGTTGTATTAATAAAAGAAATTTCATAACCACTGCCATGCCGATGGATGCATCTACGATTCTAGGGAAATTTTCTTTTTTTTTCAGCCAGTGAAAGTTGGAGAAAATCAAAATTCGCATACAAAATAAATAAACGCACACACTCATGTTTGTGTAAACATCGATTAGGTTTTGCACGATTCAGTGTAAATACAATCATCTCCGTTTATACCCAATGTGTAAACGTGTGGGTTTATATCGTCGAACCGGTTATAGACTTGACCCATTTCCCAACAGATTGACTGCACCCATCATTTAACTGTACATATTTAACTTCCGGTCGAATACCGGACATGGAAAATGACGTTCGGAATTTTCGCAGCATATTAAACTGACGGGCTTCAATCGACGATACAAATCAATTAGTTTTATTTAAATACAGATTAAGTATTGATTTATTCATTTTGATATATTAATTGTTTTGAACATTAAAATAATAATAATCCAACGATACAAAAAGTATAAAAAATTTTGTAAATAATTTAATATAAAATAATGTTGATTAGTTGTATTAAAAAATATATAAAACTTGTTTTAGATTTTAAATAAAGTTATTAAATAAAAGTGCTGCTTTTAAGTCGTCAGCTTATTGTGCCGCATCTACGTTGTGATAATACGTAGGTGCGGCACATGTAACAGCACTATTCGCGCGTTTCATTTCCCAGCAAATAAAATAATGTATACATTTATCAATATTACTTTTTTTCATAATAAAAACTCTTTTTCGCAAATATTTTAACACATCATAACATCGTTAAGTTTATTTATTTATTATATACAATTTATTTCAGATTTGCAACGAGTGTATTGAATAAGATTATTGCATTGAACTCGTCAGTTTATTGTGCCGCATCTACGTTGTGATAATACGTAGGTGCGGCACATGTAACAGCACTATATTCGCGCGTTTAATTTCCCAGCAAATACAACAATGTACATATACATTTATCAAAAAAATTTAGCACATCATAATACAATTAAGTTTATTTATTGATTATATAAAATTTATTTTAAATTTGTAACAAGTTTATTGAATAAAATTATTGCATTGAACTCGTCAGTTTAATGTGCCGCAGATACGTAATATTAATACGTAGGTGCGGCATATATAATAGTTACTATTAGCGCGTTTCATTTCCCTACAAATACAACAATTACATAATTACAACGTTGAATATATTTATAAGAAACAACGTTATTTAAGCTAGATTGATGGCCGGAAAATCATTCGGTATGAAAAAAAATTAATTCCATTGCCAGATTTCACTTTTTTTCGTTTTCGTGTGTGTGTGTGTAATGCGATCTCATAGAGCGTAACATTTAATTAATTAATATAGTGAATCACTGCAGTGTCATCACATTGGTAGAATATAAATACATAAATAGTAAATAAGGAAGCGAGTGCTCGCGTTACGACACAGAGACACCAACGCTTATCCAAAATTTGATCAAAATTTCAGTGTGAATTTGTACGTCTGTGAAAAAAGTCCATTCGTCGATTTGACATTTCGTATTTTGAATTCGTATTCTAAAGATGCGACCGTCGTATACTAAACTGTCCTGATTAGAATGTTAAGTAAGTGTTGCGTATCGATAGGTTAGTCAACAATGCAATGGTTAGAAACATCCATCACTCGTACGAATGGGTCGAAAATAGACGTGTTGCATAATAATTCTCGAAATGTTATTTTCGTATTGTTGTGTTAGTGTTAAGCTCGAAACGTTATCATAGAATGATAAAAGCTCATTGTATATAGTATACCTATACATATCCATCGACGCATTCTTAAGACTCTGTGGATACATTGAATATATTTAGTCAATACTTTTAGAACGTGATATAAACGTACATAATCATTTTCTAGCTGGAAGCTTATATAGTAACCAATAATGTGACACTAGATACATTTTTCGACTTTATATATTTTAAGCAAAGCCTAGTCACAGTAGATAATCATATTGTAGAGATAGTTGATAGTTATTTATACCTAGGACAATTAAAGAAGAAGAAATGAAACTAGGATGGAGTGCTTTTGAAAGAATGTGTGCATATTTTTTTAAATCCAACATTCCGTTATGCTTAAACAAGAAGGCATACCACCAATGCGTACTGCCAGTTATGACGTATGGATGTGAAACTTGGACGATAAATTCAAGAACGCTACGTAAGATCCAGTGCACACAGAGAAGCATGGAAAGATGTACCCTCGGTATAACGAGAAGATAATACATGGCTAAGAAGTATGACCAAAGTGGACATAGCGAGAAGAAAGCAAGGTAGACCGAGTGAATGATGGGCTGATGAATTAAGAATAATATGTGGAGTAAAGTGGATGCAGATTGCTCAAGACAGACAGGAATGGAAGAGGATTAGAGAGACCTTCCAGCAGTGGATGGTGAACGGCTGAAAGTGATGATGATAAGCACTTATGGTACCTCTATATTAATTGTAGAAATACGTACATATGCTCGGTATGACGTGAAGAGATCGTAAGAGGAAAACATGGGTAAGAAGTATGACCAAAGTGGCAGATATAGCGTAACGTGTGAAAAACACAAAGTGGACACAGCGAGAAGAATGGATGACAGATGGACGTCAGAAAAACATGGAATGGTATCCGAGAGGATGTGAAAGAAAGCAAGGTTGATCAAGTGGAAGGTGGGCTGATGAATTGAGAAGAATGTGTGGAGTCTAGTGGAATGCAGATTGCTCGAGACAGACAGGAATGGTAGAGTGTTGGAGAGGCCTTCATCCAGCAGTGGATGGCGAACGGCTGAAAATGATTATGATATATTTTAAAAAGAAGGCCGAATAGACTAACAATCAAAAGATTTATATTTTTTTACCGCAGCGTTTCGGAGATATAATTTTTTTTAAAACGTATATCGTTTTTTTTTTTTGTGTAAACGACTGTACATACATACATCAATTTCGTTTTCTAATAAGCTTTTTTTCGTTTTTAA
Organism: Parapsyche elsis; assembly: GCA_022651745.1. Classification (NCBI taxonomy): domain Eukaryota; kingdom Metazoa; phylum Arthropoda; class Insecta; order Trichoptera; family Hydropsychidae; genus Parapsyche; species Parapsyche elsis. The sequence continues at coordinate 426,853 of JAGVSN010000031.1, forward strand.
TTTAAATATTCATACAAAGATGATCGGTCATTTTTACCGTCGGATACTGGTAGGCACTTTCACTTGTCAGTTAAAAAAAACTACGTACATACATATGTATATGGATAAAGTAATAAAAACATTAACCGGATATTGATGGAAATGTATACATACATACATACGTGCGCATCACATTGTACGTAAGTTCGAAAGAAACTAGCATATGGCAAACATAAGGAAGGCTTTCATATGTATTTTTTGCACTCTGAATTAATTCGCACGGTCAATAGGTCACCGGACAAACGCTTTCTAATGATAATTACACTCGAACAATTTAAATCGAATTAAGAAAATCGTACCATGTACTTTTATACAATATTCCATGCATGGATGAGTGTCGACGTACATGATACTATAATTGAAATAATTAAAAGTTTTTTTTTTCTTCTTCTGTAATTGACCGATGATTTCGTGCCGATTTCGCAAAAAGAGGACGAGAAGACGAGGCACGTGTAGATGCAGATGTTTTAAAATTGATTCTCCATTGTTATCAGCGTGCGATTGCCGTAATGCGAATAAATAATAGTAAAAAAAAAAAAACAACGAGAGAAATAATAACGGAATAATTATCTCGAAACGTTTATACAAGCTTTATTGATTACCAGCATCCGCCCTCTAGGCGCTCGTTAACTCCATTGATAATAATAATCCTGAGAAAACGACCAAGGTAAACTTAATTACATTCAATGGTATAAAAAAACACACACACACATCTAGGTACTTGCTTTTTATTGTAATTGTTACCGATCAATAGGTTTTTAGACCGAAACTTGTGACTCAACTTATGTATGTATAGTAGATACTTGAAGCGTTTCACCGTTTGTTACAATTATGTTAGATAAATTGGCAAAATCAAACAAGAGACGGCTGATCTGGCTTTTAGTAATATACAGATCTTGCCAATGACGATAATTTAGGTCGAGAAAATTATTCGACATGCGGAGTACAAACCTCAGGTCTTTGCTCAAGAAACTAACGCTCAAACCACTGAGTTATCGCATGATTTATATACATTTATAATCGAATGATTATTTTTATATATGTATGTACATAGCTGTGAGTACTTGGCGTTTCCCGGTTTTTTTCCCGTTTATCTGAATTGGCAATAGTCAATGTGTCTTTAATTGAAATCATTGCAACAAAGTGTGGAACGAAAGTTATCTCAAAGAAAAGTGTCACATTGCACTCGAGTACGTTGTAAAAACCCGCAGGATCATATAAAGTACCTCTGTTAAGCTCGAACAGTGTAGAAATGGAAACAAATGTCGACGAAAAACAACAAAAATGCAATAGTTTAATTTAAAATATGTATGTAGTATAAAGAAGATCTTTAAAACGTGTTAAAATACTATGTAGTATGTACAATTTTCACTATATATATATATACATATATATATATATATATATAATAGCCCTATTCCGTCTGTCTGTTTGTGTGTCTGTCTGCTGATAACGCTCGCTGTGCACTTCGCCAGTTTAAAACACAGACCGTCTACAATATAAACACAGTGTCTTGTAATACTGACGCTTTATTTAAAACACTGACCGAATAGATACAAGCCTGCAATTTTAGGTATGTTTCCGCTAGAGTGGCGTGTATCATTAACTCGGTGGACTTAATATGAATAATTTTATTATGCTTAAAGTCGTTCCATTCCGCCAAACATGAAGGCTATTGTTCAAAAAAAATTAACTTTTTGCATAATAATATATACAGCGAACGAATATAATTCGTATAATATTTTCTAATACTATGGCAACGTAATTATTTACAAAAAAATATTATTATAATAACTTATTTGAAAGTAGAGTAACATTCACACGGCATCTAACGTAATTATTTATATGAAAATATTACATAAATGGATAATAAATTATATTGGTGGTATTTTAACAATAAAAAAAACATAATAATAATGCAGAAGAATCCTATTCATTCACGCGCAAAATCTACGTTCAGTTTAAATATCAAACACGTAGTACATACAAACTGCAGTGTCAAGTAAGTCACGATCTGATCTTTCATTTATTAATGCTTAATCGCATAATCCATCTGTATCAACAAGCGAAACTATAGAGCTTTTAAGAAGTAGCGAGACTCGATAATAAGTGTTTATAACCTTTGAATAATTATGTATGTGGATGGGAAGTTCCATGCGAAGTAAGCGAATTTACGTAAAACGGACCATGTTTGTTTTATATTGAAATTGAAGTATTAATGTATTAATTATCATGGAGTATTATTTTATATAAATAGTTATACGGTGTCATATTATCATATGGTGACTAGTTTTTTTTAGATTAGTACCACTGAGATTACTGTAAGTCTTTTTGAAAAGTTGCTTACGAGTGAATTTTTGTGAAAGTTGCGCGTGTGACGAAAATATTCCGCATTTACTTTGAATGTATGGAAAATTTTTAGTTTTTTGATTTATTTTAATTATCTCAAAAGGTTGCTGTATTTAACTGTTTTTATTACAATGTCGCGAGTTTTGTAATTTCAAAGATATTTGTGATTGAAATTGGTACTGAAATGTGTGACTTTTTCAATTGTGTTTTCTTAAATTGTTGACCTTCAAAACAAACTTTTGTTACAGTCTTTCTACAATTAATATAAAACTATTATTATAATGATAATAAACTCACTGTAGATAATCATATTGTAGAGTTATTTATACCTAGGACAATTGGTGAATTAATACGACTGGTTGTAAAGAAGAAGAAATAAAACGAATAATGAAACTAGGATGAAGCGCTTTTGGAATAATGAACATAGTTTCGCTATGCTTAAAAAATTAGGTATACGACCAATGCGTACTGCCCAGTTATGATGTATGGATGTGAAACGTGGATGCTAAATTCGAGAATGTTACGCAAGATCCAGTGCACACAGAGTAGCATGGAAAAACGTATGCTCGATATAACGAGAAGAGATCGTAAGAGTAAGAAGTATGACACAGCGAGAAGAATGGATGGGGAGAAATACTGGAATGGTATACGAGAGGATGTGAAAGAAAGCAAGGTAGACCGAGTGGACGATGGGCTGATGAATTGAGAAGAATGTGTGGAGTCAACTGGATACAGATTGTTCAAGACAGACAGGAATAGAAGGGGCATTATTGCTGATATTATGATGATGATAATGATAATAAAATTTATTCAATAAGCTGTATAGTTAATTTTAGTGTCAGAATGACATGGACATGCCCATATATACAAACAATGCATTCGTTAAAAGTATAATTAAGATTAATTGATTTGTATGGCGTTTTAGATTGTTGCCATGACTTTATTGCATTCGTTACAGTTTTCTAACTAATCGATAAATTTTATCAAAGATTAATAATTATCCAGTGCGAATGCGTAGTATAGCGTGAGAATGGCGTATATAATTAAAATTTGTATTTATACACACATATATATGTGTTATAAATATACCCTTTGGGCATTTTGTTTCTGCGATGGGATATAATATGAAGTGAATGTGCACTTTCATAGACAAAAGGTCACATCTTCACATTTTGCCATTTGTGGGAACATCATTTTAAATGCGAAGAATCGTACCATTGGTTTTTGTCTAACTAGTAACAAAAAAAAAGTTCAAGACGTCACGATAGATTTATCTTCTTTGGCGAAAAATTATTGCACGAGGTAATTATTTGCGCTCGCGGGAGAGAAATTGCAATTTTTTTTTTTTTTTCGTTTTTATGTTCTCTCGAACGTCTTACCAACTTTGTTATTTGCGTTTGTTTTTGTTGTGTTGACACGATTCGGCCAAAAGCGATTACATATACGTTTTTTCGCATTTGAAAACATTGGGAATTCTGCGAAATGTTTGCGCCGATGTGATGATGTGAATTTATACGGATATCCAAACCTCGTTCGAATTACATAGATTAATTAATTAATCGTGTGTATTAATTAATATTTATTAGGTATGTTTTCACTAGAATGGCAAACTGGTATACTTGAAATTCTTCGTGATACTATTTTGCATTGTATTTTTGGCAACGTGACTGTCTAAAATTAAAGCAAACGATTCGGTAGCTGTTTGAATTTTTGTATTTATTTTCGTATAAATTAGTTGTTAGCTTTGCTAGTTACAATTTTTCACTTACATACCATACTTTAATAAATAAATTCTAATGTTTTTCTTCACCACTAATTAATTTTCCCGTTTTTCTTGGTTATATATTTTCATATTTGATTAGAATATAAACAAAAATTTACTAGAGTGTATAACCTAGTACTTTTACTATTTCCTTATCTATGTACATACTATGTACATACATATATATTGAACTTTTTGATGCAATTCATCATTTTCAGCCGTTCAGCATCCACTGCTGGATGAAGGTCTCTCCATTCCTGTCTGTCTCGGACAATCTGCATCCACTTGACTCCACACATTCATCTCAATTCATCAGCCCATCGTCCACTCGGTCTACCTTTGATTTCATCCATGCCATCCATTCTTCTAGCTGTGTCCACTTTGGTCATACTTTTTACCCATGTATTCCTCTTACGGTCTTTCCATGGGCATTTCTGTGTGCACAGGATCTCACGTAGCATTCTTGAATCTAACACCCACGTTTCATATCCATACGTCATAACTGGCAGTACGCATTGGTCGTATGCCTTCTTTTTTAAGCATTGCGGAATGTTTACCTACACATCCATACACACCTATACATCATAAAAAATAAAACAAGTCTAATTTTTTAAAATTCAATCTTTTCCAGTTTTTTTTATCAACAGAACCTTTTTTAATTGACCTTCAAATATCCTCGCATAAGGCAAATCCTAAGAATCTCAACAAACACATCACTTATTTTAGTATATGCATTCCCAAAAATTTAACAATATAAAAATACTTGATTTTAAATTTTACTCGATTTCAAGCGTAAACTGCTTCACATTTTAATTCTCTTAGGAAACATAATCAACATTGGTTTCCATTGCCTTTTGGAGTCTGAAGGAATGACACATTCTAATATAAGACGACCGATCTGGATTAAGTAACATCCAGATCTTTAAGATTGGATCAACATCCAGATAATGTATAATGCCCTCCCGGAGTGCGTCGAGTCTTCTAAGACCGTAGATGTATTCTTGAAAAGTGTGAGGAGACACCTCTGTGCGAGATAATAGTTACATATGTATAAGTATAGTGTATAATGTGTAATAGATTTATGTACACAGTTGTTATAAATATGTATGTAATAGATGTAAGTTAAATTAGCTAATTAGCTAATCTGATATATAGAACACTAAAGTTTGTATGTACGTATGGGTCATTAGTCAATTACCAGGCGTTGCTCGGGCGCGATTAATAGAAACGACGAAGTACACACGATAGTAGATGTTTTCGGCAGATTTAAGTACGTACGTCCCCCCCCCTCCACATCCCCGCATCCCTCCTTTATTACCCGGCTTTGACCGGGGTGTAATTAATATAATGTAATATAGTGTTTGTTTAGTAAATTATTTCGGGAGTCCAAAAAAGGGTCGCCGGGATAGGAGGGGAGTCTGGGGGGTGGTATGCGGCCGGCATAGCTTTTAAGAGCCCAAAAAAGGGGCCGCCGGGTCTTGAGGGAGGTCTGGGGGGTGGTAAGGGGCCGGCATTGCTTTTCGGGAGTCCAAAAAAGGGGCCGCCGGGGTAAGAAGGAGGGTTTGGGGGTTGGTAAGGGGCCCAGACCCAGACCCCCCTCATGCCCCGGCGGCCCCTTTTTTGGGCTCCCGAAATAATTTACTAAACAAACCCTATATTACATTATATTAATTACACCCCGGGCAAAGCCGGGTAATAAAGCTAGTATTATATAAAATAAATAAATAAATAAGGGGTTCAAACCCGGGACCTTTGCCCGTAAAATCAACACTCTAACCACTGATCTATCACCTGGCTAATAATACAGTATGCAAATCAAAAAAAAAAATTGCTCAACAAACAATAGCGTCTTCCAGGTTCCGCAAAAAAAAATCAGTCAAATTTGGACATTTCACACAAAAATACATACACACATGTAAACAATACGATCGTGCTCATATTCGCACGTATGAAAATATACGATAAATATTACGCTCACGTCAAACAAACGCTCCGACACTTGTACGTTCGCTTCTCGTGCAGGTACGAAAGGTCATAACTCGCACGGTTAAGTGACAGAGGAGAGATATGAGCGTAATTTCGTTTTTGCCGCATGTCAAGGCAAACTTGAAGCATTTCATTTGTACCGCCGAAAAGTTGATATACACCCAATAAAAAAATAATATTATCATAGTAAACAATAATGGCTAACAATGCAACATTTTCGTATCGCACGCGAATCTCGAACACGGTCGAATTTACTACTATTGTTCGATAGTTTTTTTTTATTATTATTATTTTGGTTTTTCGTTCAAGGTTTTTTGAGCATCAGAGGTGTGCAGAGAGGCAAAGAGTGATGTCACTGTTGATGCTTTATACGTACCTTTTGCTATCCTTTTTCTTTGGGGTCTATTTTTACGTGTTCTTGGAAGCTGTCGTCGCGTTTTGATTTAGTGCATTTTCAAACAATGATAGAATTTGTCATACGCATACTTTTAACACTTGTATATAAAAAATTAACTCCCTTTTATTGTAATTATAACTAGCTCTATATTAATTGTAGAAAAACTGTCACGAAAAGCTATTTTGAAAGCAGAAAATTGAATAAAACAAAACAGTCGCTGACGCAACTGAAGAAGTCGTGCAGTTCAGTACCAATATTTCAATCACAAAAATCAATCAAATTAAAAAAACTTACGACATTGTAATAAAAACAGTTAAATACAGCAACCTTTTGAGATAATTAAAATAAATCAACTAAAAATTTTCGATGCATTCAAAGTAAATGCGGAATATTTTCGTCACACGCGCAACTTTCACAAAAATTCACTCATTTACAACTTTTCAAAAAGACTTACAGTACTCTCAGTGCTACTAATCTAAATAAAATTAGTCACAATACTATTTAATAACTATTTATATAAAATGATACTCCATGATAATACATAAACACTGTTTTACGTAAATTCGCTTACTTTGCATGGAACTTCCCTACTACATACAAAATTATTCAAACACTTATTATCGAGTCAGCAATAAATACAGCAAACTTTTCAGATAATTAAAATAAATCTATCAATCAATCAGCATACAGAGAGGCGTGGCAAGCATGGAAAGATGTATGTTTGGTATAACAAGAAGAGATCGTAAGAGGAATATATGGGTAAGAAGCATGACCAAAGTGGCAGATATAGCGGAACATGTGAAAAAGTGGACACAGCGAGAAGAATGGATGACAGATGGACGCCAGAAATATTGAAATGGCATCGGAGAGGATGTGAAAGAAAGCAAGGTAGATTGAGTGGACGATGGGCTGATGAATTGAGAAGAATGTGTGCGAGTCAAGTGGATGCAGATTGCTCAAGTCAGATAGGAATGGAAGAGGATTGGAGAGGCTTTCATCCAGCAGTGGATGGTGAATGGCTGAAAATGATGAAAAATCTTCCCTTATGTCTTCGTCACACACGTAACTTTCACAGAAATTCACTCTAAAACAACTTTTCAGAAAGAGAGTGACAGTACTTTCAGTGCTACTAATATAATAAAAAAACTTAAACGCATTATACTACATACTTTTAATTTATTAGTATGTACGTGTAACCTTACCTTAATATTTTTACATTTATATTGTACATCATATGTAGGTTTATTATTATTATTAGTTTATTTAATCTACCTTTTTAACAACCCTGTTCTTCTCTACATTTTGGTTACGCTTTCTACGTCTTAAAAAAAAACATTCAAACAATTAAGTGTTTTATTATTATCAATTGATAGAAATAGCTTCTACTTCTGTATTTTATCTGATCGATAGATACCTATATATGAACGTTTTTAATACAATGTAATATCATACAAAAATTAATGGTTTTATTGGTGTTACTTTACATACATAAGTGTCCTTCGGTAATGTGAAAACAATACGATATTATTATGCACTGTGTTAATAAAATAATTGACGAAATACCGATTGAGAAATACAGCCATACTTACTGTACGTACATACGTACGACACATTTCGTCAAATTTTATTTGTACACATCGAAATTAAAAACCACCAACGACCGCCAAATTAAACCGCAAAATGTAACCGAAAACAGTTTTCCCCGAATGAAAATTCATATATACATAACCTATAAGTATTGTTGAGTAATGACACAAATGTGCGTACGCGCACATTCAACACATTCGTTATGTGGACATTATTATCATTATAAAACAAGATTCTCGAAAATATACTAATCGGTGTCTTCGGTTGCACGAATCGTCGTTTTATTGCGCAACGTACATAGTTATCTACGGAAAATTGGCGGAAAAATATTGCGAAATTTCCACTCGATAACGACGACGATGAATTTGATTTTATTAGACGAAAACGTAAATGAGTTTTTTGGTGCGGCGAAAATTTCACAATCGTTCTAAAATATAATTTAACGGTGAACCAGTGAAGCACGTCTACGGTACGCTTCGCCCACTTGCACTTTTAATTTCTTAATAATAGCTTCAATGGTGCCAATCAATTTCGAATTTTGTGGTTATGATGTTTTTTTTTGACATCTTCTCTCGCTTGCTGTGTGACACCCACGAAATTTTTGCACGTAACGACCTTGAAAATATTATATTGCATTGGCAGAATACCGATGTTCCAAATAAGTACATTAGCATTGGCACAACATACCCAATAAAACGTTTTTCGATTGTATCTATGTATGTATGTAGATATTGGCGGTTCAGTGGTGAGAGCATTGGTCTCTTGAACAATAGTCCGAGGCTCGATCCTCGTATTTTGAAATGGTTTCAACCATAAATATCGCAATTGGCAAGATCTGAATGTTATTAAATCCAAATCGGCCATCCCTTGTTAAAATTTTCTAATTTATTTAACTTTGTTGCAAGATAAAGTGATTCCTTCCTACATACAAAATCATAATTCGTTGCTATCACCACTACTATTATCATTATCACTAATATATAATAGCCCGATTCCGTCTGTCTGTCTGTCTGTCTGCTGATAACGCACGCCTCTGTAAAGGAAAAACACGAACGTCGCGAACGAACGAGAAAATATGAATCCTTAGTAGTTTCGTGACTTTGCTAAATTTACGACTTTGCTATTACGTCAAACACGCTCGTTGATGTTCAACGGGCTTACACTGGTAGAGAATATTCCCCAAAAAGCTTCAATGTGACAAAACGTCAAAAGTGAAGCAGTTAACGTTCAAATTGTAGATAGATATGTAAGTGTGCTAGCTAACTGAAATGTTCCCGTGGCTACCGATAAACAACTGATGAGACGCTCCGGAATGAGAGCGTAGCCGTAGTGTTGGCTTAACCACTTCGTGTGATACGGGCATACACATGTATGTACAAGCGAAGCGAGAACGACGTAATCCACACACACGAGGCGTCGAAATATCTACTTGGATTTATCTGTGTTACATATTGTATATCGGTTTTAAAATTCATCATATTTACATAATTATTTATTTATATTATTACATACACTCTCAAACAGGTATAGAAAGAAAATATGACATTTAATCTATGTATGTACACATGTACATAATCAATTTATATATAGAGATATTATTACACTGTATTCTTTACAGTAGTACTGTAGCCTTTAAACTTAGCTATACATACCTACTATGTATGTATGTATGTATATTGATTCTTATTGATTAACAGATTTGGTATATTTGTACTTGTATTATACGTCAATTTACATATGCCATTATATTGTGTACAATTGTACTATAGCCTTTAAACTTTGCTATATACATAAATGCTAATTACACATTTATTGAACAATTACGTAAATAGGAGACTTCAACGAGCGGTGCCCACAAAAACCCAAATCCTTCATATTAAATTTTCTCTATTCTTTATACAACTTCTTATTGTTATTTTATTATTGATTATGTACAAATGAAATAAGAAATCATCGCGAAAAGGCGATTTGTCGAAATTTTCATTCTCACAAGAAAACGTTTCGGTAAAAATTGACGAAAAAAGATTAGGTGCACTCGCGACTATTCCAAATCAAACGCAAAACCTTGGAATACTTGTGGATGTTGTCTAGTTACGTAATGCAAATAATTGTGAACAGGTTGTATGTTTGCTAAAACGTACCTTAGTCGAACAAAAGAGATGGTGGGCAGAGAGCAAGGTGATACTTGGGCTATGGAATTCGCTGACAGCCTTTTAAGATCCACCACTATAGGTGTATTGTATTCGTGTATTTTAAAAATGAACAAGTGTACCTACACACATTACAATGGCCGGTAAAAAATTATTTATCGATTAAACATCATTTATAAATAGAACTAAACGCAGTGGATACGTGACAGTTACAATTACGCTCAAAAGAAACTTTTCACGTGTACATTTTACATAGTATTTATTCCCAGCGAACGCATGCATCACGAGATCGCTATTTTCGCCTTGCATATATTAAATGTGTGTTGCATGCATCGGTGAACGTTCGCTATGATAATATCATACTGAAAAAAAATCATTTTATAACACCAGATTCACAGTCATCAATTTAAATTGCATTTATGAAATACTTTTTAAATAGAAAACGTCGCACATTTCGATGCTATTCGTATAGTATAGTTTTTTTTTTTTTGGTTGATTTGGTGTATTGTCACATCTTAGTAGGTCCATGCCTGATGTTGTGTGGTAAAAGTTGACTCAAATGTGAACTTCCTAAGCCCGTGAAAGTGAGGTGTATATTATGAATGTCGTTTCGATAGCCGGTTCAATATTTAACTCGCTTTAACCGACAACTTTCACAACGCAACATCAAAAAGGAAGCATACACATTCGAAAATACCTATACATACATACGTAGTTGCTATACGCTGAACGAAAATGTACAAAATCTCATTAGATAAGCAAACCTCTATTTGAATTATCATAAAAATGCAATAAAACATTACAATGTGTAACTATGAACCTATGTATGTATGTATATGAAAAATTCTAATAAGATTTGCCGCAATGTGAATTTCATATACGTTATTATGTAGTGCTGAATATACCAGTTAAACTGCAGACGGCGTAATTTAGCTCTGTCTCTTTCTAAGCCCCACATTTACACAGTATTTTTTGGCTACAGGTGGTAAGATTGTACCCGACAGCAATGTCTCTAAGAATGTTGTGGTCACTGATTTATTTTGTGAATTTATAACAAATTTTGATAGCATTGAAGATCTCTAATATACATATTAGAATAACTGATTGTACGTATGTACATACATACATATGTATATCTCAGTGGTCGGGAACCTTTTTCGAGCTGAGAGCCAAATTAGGGGAAAAATTGACAAGTTTGAGAGCCGCAATATATCATCTTCGGATTATGTAATTCAAAATTAAATTAAATGTTACTCATTTATGAAATGGATAGTGGTAAGAAATAAGCTATGTTTGTGATGTTTATTAATGTTCGACAGTTTATTACTAAAAAGTATTGTTGAAAAACGATTTAAAGCTTTTCATATCCATGAAGTTATATGTAGAAATAGGATTCATTTTGATTTTGTGTAAATTGTTTGTCCGAGGTTTGGGGTTTGCGCAGGTTTTTATGTAAAGAGCCGCATGAGGCTCCGGAGCCGCCGGTTTCCAACCACTAGTATATTTGATTATAAAAGGATCATATTATTATTTAATTGATAATGTAAGTGTCCCAAAAGTTGCATCACAAAAGACCTTAAATGGTCTACTCATATTAACTCCTTAGTAAATAAGTGTTATTCATTTATATACGTATATTATCAAACGTGTATTTAAGACATTTAGTATCCACTTGCTGTCAAAAATATATAAATCGTATATTAGACCTAAACTAGAATTTGCTGTAAATGTTTGGAAGCCTAACTTCAAAAAAAGACATTGTATGTATGTTTAGAAAGGGTTCAAAGAAGTATAACAAAAATGCCATCCGAACTTCGACCACTATCCTATAATGAAAGGTTGAAGAAAATGAGTGTCACATCCTTGGAGACGAGAAGATTAAGAGGCGATCTAACAGAAGTCTACAAAAAAATAATAATAAATGAAAAACCTCCTTACTTTCAATAACAACGCACATCTCAGAGGCACTGAAATTACTAGAAGACTCTTTATTTTTCAAATAGAATGGTCGAAGTTTGGAACCGTCTGCCAAACTTCCGAAAATACAAATCTATTAAAAAATCATCTCGATAAGTTATTGAACACAAATGGATTTTTGTAATCCTTCAAATATAAATAATTACGAATTGTATGTACAAGTTATGTCAGAGACCCTTGGGCTCCATCGGCTATGCCCGATAATAAATATTACTAAACTCAATTAATTTAGTAGATTTTGAATTCGTAGATTGGTATCTACTGTACATATACATATTATATTGAATTACAACAAAGTTTGCCCAAAGGGAAACGTATCAGTAATGTAATAATACATAAAGTGTCTTACCGGTTATAATACTTGATTTGGTGTTATTTTTGGTTGAATTTGCAACGTTTTCATCGGTGACTTTTCCTTCACTTCCACCAGCACCTTTGGCAGGGTTCGCATCCTTGGAGTTTTCCGAATTTTTCGCAGCACCAGCTTCGTCGCAATTTCCCTGTGCGAAAATGGCGAAAACGCACAAGACGAGAGCCAACTTAGCAGCGACGTACATTTTGAAACTGTGGATTTTCCTCAGGGTGAAGATTACCTGCCAATGACACGACCGTTGCACATTTTCACGTAACAATTGTACCATAGGTCAACAGACGAATCACACACAAACACTGTCGGTTTCACATGGCAATCGCCGCTTTCCCGATTTTCCGATTTTCCGATTGCTCGTCTACATTTTCCCGCGATTGTTGCACATGTTTGAGAACCACTGAACGCTCTCGAGCGTCAGAACCGCCTCTCGCCACAGACCAAACGATACTAGGTAGTGTTGTGTTGTTTTGTTTATGGACGCCAGAGTGATCGACTGATCGCCTTGCTGTTCAACTGAGGTTCGCGGCCTTCTGCATATTACTATTATGTACAGCACACTTCCAATTAACCCTTTTAAACGAAAACAAAAAATACCGTGGCCAGAACACTATCCCAATAAACATGTTTCAATGGAAAATACTCAAAATAAAATTGTATTAACGGTGGGAAAAAATCCCAAGTGAAAATACATACTTTTGACTTTTGATTTGAACTGGACGACTACTTAGAAATATCTGAAAGCTGAAAAGTACTACAAATGAAAGATAAAATACCCAACTATAGATTCCAATATTCATTTTGAACAAGCAATTGACAGATTTTGAGACATCGAACGAACAACACCAAGAAATAGAAAAATCGCGTGATTTAAAAAACACATACCTATATCTCCGAATGTCGAGCCAATCAACATTTTTTATTACCAGATTCGTGTTCACTGGGCATAGATCGATAAGAAAAGTCATATCTCGTCTCGGAAACATTTTTCGTGTCGAACAGTGTAATTGATGTTATTTCAAATAAAACAACATCGTCGAGTGGTTCGTTATTTATACAGGTAGATTAAATGTTAAATTACATACAGCGTTATAGATGACGTTATATCGAGTAAAAACACTATAGAGTGGTCTATTGTTAAATAGAATAGGTATCGCCCGTCGACAATAGCAATCAAAAAAATTTTATTATTGATCTATGAGTTACGGGAAAAAATTGTATACAAAATATGTATACAAGTTGCAAAAGTGAACATTTCCCTTTAAAATTCCATTTTCATTTATTAGGTTGCATTAAATGATTCATAATAGAAAGGGGTGAATATTACTGGATGAAAAAAAGAAGAAATAAAACGAAGAATGAAACTATAGTGGAGCGCTTTTGGCAGAATGAACATAGTTTTTAAATTCAACATCCCGCTATGCTTAAAAAATAAAGCATACGACCAATGCGTACGTGTGGTTATAAAACGTGGATGCTGAATTCGGGAATGTTACGCAAGATCCGGCGCACACAGAGAAGCGTGGAAAGATATACGCTTGGTATAACAAGAAGAGATTTTAAAAGGAATACATGGGTAAGTGTGACCAAAGTGGCAGATATAGCGAAACGTGGCAGATGAACGCGAGAAATACTATAGTAATACAAGAAAGCAAGGTTGACCGAGTTGACGATGGGCTGATGAATTGAGAAGAATGTGTGAAGTCAAGTGGGTGCAGATTGCTCAAAACAGACAGGAATGAAAAAGGATTGGAGGGGCAGCAGTTGATGGTCAACGGCTAAAAATGATGAATAGAAAGGGGAAAAATAAACAAAATTAATCTGGCTGAAATGTTTCGATGAAGTTATCGAACATGCGTATTCGAATTCAAGTGTTTGACATTCATATGTGAACACTACCACTAAATACACGCAGCCAATCTCATAATCGCTTTTATAAAATAAAATTAAACGCTCGCTTGTTTTTTTATCCCTTAGTCAATTTTACATTACAAACGCACACTTTGCCACCATCAACTGAATTTTAAACCAAAGATTAACACACTTTTTACTCAAAAAACCAACGTGTAATTGCAGAAAAAAGTGTGTTGGTAGCAGTGATTGTGGTGTTGTCGCTGTCTGTCGCGGGCGCGGCAGCGGCAGCTGCGGCTGAGGCTGCGCCCTTTTTTTTAGGTAATTTTATGTAAAATCCTCAAATCTAAAACCCCATAAAACCCCTGAACCGAAAACCCCATCGTCTAAAACCCCAATGGAACTTCCCTTTCAAACGGCACACTCCACTAACAACATTAAATCAACATAACCTCACTTTAACAATTGCACAAAATCGATGTGCACCATTCATACTAGTGTGAACTCACCCTAATCATGCAAAATGCACTAACGCACAAAACGCTAATACGACAATATTTTAATACACTGTTAAACACATTGTAATTGATTTTGTCGTATGAAATACAAAACCTATTGTTAGTATGTAATAAACTTGTTGTAAGTACCAGGCGTTTCCTGGGTTCAAATAATTATACTTTTTTTTTTTATGTGTTGCTTTTTCTGAACTAGCAAAATTCCCAGTCATATGTGGTAGCTGACCAAAGTTAAAATGGCCCGTCACTCTCGAGTATGCCATGTCACGATCTGTAGGATCATACGGAGTAATTCTGCAAAGTTTGGTCCTAATCAGTCGGAACAATGTGGAAATGTGTACGAAAGAAACAAATGATATTTCAATTTTATATATTTTTATTACACACTAGTAAGTACCTGGCGTTTCCCGGGTGCAAATGCAAATAGCGCTCATATTTATGCTTTTGGTGGAGAGGGTAGGTTGCTGATGATAATTGTTGATGAAGTAGTGCATAACAGTCAATGGAGGTAATCGAGAGTTTCTTGCTTTTACTAAATTCGTTAAATTTTCTTATGAAATTCAAAACAATTAAGATGCAAAATGTTCTTATTCAAGAAAATATTTCGCCTGCGGTGCATTTTGCTTATAAACGAATATTTTGAACATTTTTCCGAGTTTCTTGTTTTACTAAATTTGCTAAATTTTACAAACGATATGCTGTGTTTTGGAAAGAAAATTTCGACTGTGGCGCATTTTATAAAGGTTTTGTACAAAATCTAGTGACTTCCTTATGAAATTCAAAATAATTTAGATAGAACATAGATGTTCCTGTACAAGAAAAATTTCGCCTGCGTTACATTTTTGCTTTAAAGACGATTATATTTAAAATTTTACAAAATTAACATATTTTTCCGAAAAAGGTCATCGAAAGTTTCTTGTTTTTACTAAATTCACTAAATTTTACAAACGATATGCTGTGTTTTGGAAAAAAAAACTATCGCATTTTATAAAGATTTCCATATGAAATTCAAAATAATTTAGATGCAAAATGTTCCTATACGAGAAAAATTTCGCCCGCGGTACATTTGTATTAAAAATTGTACAAAATAAACATATTTTTCAAACAAAAATATTTTCCTCAATTAAAATCCAAAGGTATCCCGGCTTGAGAGAAAAATAATATGGTAAGCCTAGTTATAGTCTGTTTTTTGAAACTCAAGAGTACTAAATCCGTTGCGGATAATCTACCGTAATACGTGCTTTATTTTTTTATACTACATGTATACGAATCACTACAATTCCGCTAGCACTTCCAGCAGACTCGCATTTTTCTCCCTATTTATAATATTTTTTTTTAACAAAGAGAACAAACAGACAAAAATTCAATTTAGTATCAGATATTGTCATGTGTTTTTATTATATTTACAGTAGTAGCTCAAGATGGAAGGGTCGTACAATCCGGAGTCGGTGCACCGGCCGCCGCAGAGTATGCGCGGACCTCGAGGATACAAACCGTTCAAGAATCCACCCCAGCCGCACATGTGCATTCAGGATTCCATCAGGGGCACCGCGGAGAAGCTGTACATCAACGTCATGAGTTGGAAACAGATCGCCAACACTAAACAGTGCGCCGATCTTATTCCTCTATATGGAGGAATGCAGGTACCACATCGCTCATTCAATTTCTTCATATATATGTATTAACGTACATACGTACATGTTAAATTCGCAATGATTGTTTTCAGATTTCGCATGGATGTACGCCGAATTGTAATAGACCACCTTTGATCGTTTTTGCCGTGATGGTAAATCCCGAGATACTGAAAATCAACGGAAAAAATGCCACAAATCCTCAGGTATAACAATTCGCTTATTACGGTTTAGTCTACGGTGATTTATTGTTTAGTTTAAATTCATTTCGGTCGGCTGTATTGTTTGTTGAACGTGATATCTATCACATTACTGTGATGTAGGTTTGAGCTCGATTGGTTCATTTTTGTGTCCTTCATGCGGAAGTTTTGCATTCTCATGCATCAAAACATGAAATGTGAGTGAGCTAACATTAGCCGTAACTATAGGCTATGCAGAAAAAATAATAATTGAAAACAAGATGTGAGTCATGCGCTCCTGACGGACAGGCAAACTAGAGACTTTTATACACATATATGTATACATAGTACATATGTAGTACTAGATGTATTTCCTGTTGATGATTGGTAGTAAAATAATTATTGAAATTTCAATGAATATAAAAGAAGTACCCAGGACAATTGGTGAATATGACTGGTTGTAAAGAAGAAGAAATAAGACCAAGAATGAAACTAGGATGGAGTGCTTTTGGAAGAATGAACATTGTTTTTAAATCGAACATTTCGCTATGCTTAAAAAAGATGGGCATTGCGTACTGCCAGTTATGACGTATGGATGTGAAATGTAGATGCTAAATTCAAGAGTTACGCAAGATCCAGTGCACAGAGAGAAACATGGAAAGATGTGCGCTTGGTATAACAAGAAGAGATCGTAAGACGACTACATGGGTAAAAAGTATGACCAAAGTGGCAGATGGACTCGAGAAATACTGGAATGGTATTCGAGAGGATGTGAAAGAAGGCAAGGTAGACCGAGTGATGAATTGAGAAGAATGTGTGGAGGCAAGTGGATGCAGATTGCTCAAGACAGACAGGAATGGAAGAGGATTAAGGTCTTCATCCAGCAGTGGATGCCCATCTTCCACTCGGTCTACCTTGCTTTATTTCACATCCTCTCGGATACCATTCCAGTATTTCTCGCGTCCATCTGCCATCCATTCTTCTCGCAATGTGTCCACTTGAACTTTTTCACACACGCTGCTATATCTGCCACTTTGGTCATACTTCTTACACATATATTTCTCTTACGGTCTCTTCTTGTTATACCGATCATACATGTTTCCATGCTTTGTGTGCACTGGATCTTACGTAGCATTCTTGAATTTAGCATCCAAGTTTCACATCCATACGTCATAACTGGCAGAGTGACAAGTATAGATAGCATGATAAATAAAATTTTGATACTATATACATTGGCTTAAAAGACCCGTCGAAAACCACACAATGACCACAAAATAGCCAACTGAATAGTAATAAGTACTAAACTGCCGATAGTTAATCAACACACTTTCATTTTATAATACAGAATGTTTTATTTCATACGTTACTTTTCCAGGAACGCGACGCTCTGGTAAGTCTATTGTGTGACTTTGTAGAGGCGATGAATCCGGGACTGTTCCTGACCAAAAAACCGACCATTTTGAAAGACCGCGACCTGGCCGGAGAGTTGAAAGACGTGTGGCACGCGGTCCAAGCACACCGAGAAAAGGAAAAACTGAAGAACCAGGAGCACGGCGCGGACGTGACCCACAAAATATACCACATAGACGGACCGGAGCACGAACAGAAACCAACGGTCGATAAATCTGTGACACCGGACAATAATTACAACAATGACGCGCAAGTATTGTGCGATAACGTCAACAATACAATTAACACTAATCAATCGAGAACGGACCAGACTATATTAAACAATGTGGATCATACAATATCGCAACCGTCGACGGCTAATTTCAATCAAGAATCTAAGGAGAACTTGAGCACCGATGAAAAAGAATCCGAAAAGAGTGTCGATCTCAAGGAGTACTCTCCGCCCAAGTACGAGAAACAAAAACAAGACGTACACTATCAGACACCGTCTCGGTACAACCCTAAGCAAAAGTCAAACGCCCAAGATAAACAGTCGTTTGACGACAGTAAAACCGAGATGAATCACATAACGGCGTGTTCAGATTTGAAACAGCATTCCGAGAATGCCGTGAACGCGTTCAATTCGCTGTCATTGAACGACCTAACCGAGTATTCCAACTATCAGAATCAGAATCAGAACGCGTCGTCGAGGATCCTACTCTCGGACAGTTTAAACTTCGATAATAAAGATATACCTTTCGTGGACGGGTACCACGATAAGATATGCGACCGGTCCGAGTCGGAGAAAGCTTCGGAAATGTTGCAGAAGCACATCATCATCGAGCCGGCGACTAATAAGAGTCTAGACGGCCCCGTGTCTAATGATCAAAAGAAAGTGTCCTTGTCTTCTCAGTGAGCGTTCGCAAATTTGCAACGCTCGCTTTATAATATACATATATATATAATATATATTATAATAATATATATATGTTGAAATGAATCTCGCACTCTAAAGACTTGTTTAATCGATAAGTTCCTTATGATTTCACGCAACAATATATGACCGAAATTGATGATTTTAGTAGATGTTCTGTGAATATTCTAACACTTGTTCACAAACATACAGGTTGGTCATTTATGTATATGTCCGATACTAATAACAAGCATTTTAAAGTTCATATTGTACTCTATCTAACGGTATTGTGGTTTTTGTCAAGTGGATCATTACTAACCAGTATAAGCCTGTTGAATATCAACAGAGTGGTTTCTCATCATTCGTACTGTGAGTGTTTTTGTGTGGTGAGTATATGTGTATTTAATAGTTTTTGTATAGAAGGCGCTTTATAATACAACAACGTAACAATTTAGCAAAGACGAGAACCTACTAAGGATTTATATGTTCAAATAAAAGAGATCTCGCATTATCGGCGTTGGATCATAGCGTAAGCGCTATTATCTATGCACTGGTGATCTCGGGTTCGAATCCCACTCGCGCGCGGACGGTTCGTGTCTTTTAATTATTTACCTCAGCGAGCGTTATCAGCAGACAGACAGACGGAATAGGACTATTATATATTACTAGTGTAAGCTCCGTGTAATATCAACGGAGCGTTCTCATCACACGTACTGAAAAATAATATTAAATTTAATATAGTTTTTATAGTTGTTGCATATATGCAACAATGCGCCATCTATGGCGCGTTATAATAACAACAACGTAACAATTTAGCAAAGTCGCGATCCTATTTTTCATATTAAATAGCCTATTATCATCTGGTTTGGCTCACCGCGTAAGCGCTATGTTCCGAATCAGCGATACTGGGTTAAAATCCCACTCGTGCGATGTTCTGGTTTCTTAACTATTTACCGAGACGAGCGTTATCAGCAGACAGACAGACACACAGACGGAATAGGCCTATTATATATATAATATTCGCTAATTTTGGCATTAATAATCATCTGGTTGCCAAAAACCACCATATTATTAGATAGAGCCATAGATATAGAATACATAGATATGCCCCTTCATACTTTTCGGTCGACAAAAATCGACACACAAGAGTAGGTATGTATGGACAGAACCCGAGACTTGAATAACAAAGAAGTGACCTTTCTAGGATTTTATGTCTTAGAGTCGGAACATTTTTAGAGTATGAGGGTATATCTAGACTATTCTACATCTATGAATAGAGCACAATACTTTTATTTTTAATGATCACCCTGTACGAGAGACGTTCGGTATATACTCATCAGATTCGTCTATTGGGTGAAATTTCACTACTGCCTAAAGATATCGTGTTATCTTTAATAGAAATATTCAACGGGGCGTCTCTCGAATATGACAAAATTACAATGTACATGAAAATTTTACCGTATTTGGTGATCTCTTTGTATTTCTGATCCTATCTTCATAATAACCATGCACAAATTTTGATGTGACTGACGTTTTTTATTAAAAATATTAAACAACGACTGCTACGATGTAATATAATTTGTCCATTTTTCTAATTCTTTATATATTATGTATTGTGTAACACGCCTAAGGCTGTTTTCGTTCACCTGAAACAAAATTTTTGTACAAATTTTCGGTTTGTAAGCATTTTTTTTAAAACATACTCGTTAGGTATCTTTAATTGGTTTTTTTTTTTTGTTGTTGTGAAATTTCGACGAATGGAAACGGCTAAAAATCCAAATATTAAAAATAATTCATTGCCTTGTATGTGTACTCCAAATATACAATGTATAAAAATACCTGTGGTTCATTTTTATAGTAGATAACAATTTTATATTGAAAAAAATTAGATGCCTAAGATTGTTGAAGTATGATGTTTATATTCGCTTATAAGTGTGTATATCAAAAGTAAAACAAAAAATAATGATATTAAAAATTTTACATTACATTACATAATAAAGATAAATTTTTTCTAAATATTAATACGACGCTGTTGAAACATGAAAATTTGTATTGTGCTTTTTCTATTTATCAATTACGTACATATATATATTATTATAAAATACATAATAATTATATAGTTAAAATTAAACCTTCAAATAATATAATTGTACGTTTTTTACTAGTCAAAAATTTTGACAGTCAATTTTTAAGCGAGCGTTAAATAAATTATCTACTTTGTCTTGATCACATCAATTTACATAGTATTTGAACATACAAGCTATGATAATTTATTTTTTTATTTAAAAATTAAGAATATGAAATAAATATTTGTCAATCAATACTTTCTCTTATGAAAAATTTTCTCTGTGAAATTTATAAATATTTTAAAGTACTAAATTCACAGATCAGCTCAAATTTATATGAATTTTTTTTTTTTTTATATAGAGGGCTATTCTCTTATTAAATAAATATATACATAGTATACCGGACCTTCCCGAGATCGGCTGAAAATTGGCAAACTTGTCCGGCTTCTTATAACGATGAATTTATGGCTTGAAAACTTTCTATATCAATATTGTTAGTATTAACCGTTCTATGTATATTCGTTTTGTGCTCAATAATCATACAATTCTATTGCAAAATGGCAGCAATTGTCATTTTGCACAACTTTTTTTTAATTTCGACTACACATTTCGCATTTTAATTGTGTACGTTAAGAATACATCATTTAATAATAGCGATTAAAGCGTTTGCTGCGCACGCTTCCTTCCGCCCGTCCCGGTTGGGTTCCGTTATACTATACATTTACCAATTTGTCCTCGTTTGATTATGTTTTACGTTCGTCAATGTAAACGAACCTTAAGATCCAAGTATCGTTTCATAAAAAAAATGTGTGTAAATACTTATATAACATAATTTATTTTTTCTATAATCTAAAAAAAATACTAAATATTCTAGATATCGTTGACTTTTCTCAGATCTCATAAACGTTTATGTACTCATGGACTTTTTTCACGACTGATTTTTGTGATTGAGTGAATTTTTTCGTTTTTAACAGCTTCACTGCCATTAGCTTTAAACTGTGTGTTTCTAATGAATGTGCTAAGCACCGTATATATCCACACTACACATATTTACAAAAAAAAAGTAAATAAATAAAACAATGTTACGATGCTTACAAAGCCTTCCACATTTCGAGACAAATCATCTAATCCTGATGATTTAAATAAATGTAACTTATATTACTCTCATTCTGACCAATTTGTTTTTCCATTCCATATTATACGAATATTGTAAAAGACAATTTTTATTCAAATATGTATGTAGTCGTTTCAGTGCCCCAATAAGACAACGTTTCAAATTGAATTAATCTTTTTATACTTAAATCTATTATAATAAGGAGTGTTTTCTTTCATGAATCGGCTTATTTGCATATTGACCAATTTATTCCGATTCGATTTCAATAAAATTTTAGTATTCTTAGTGCCGCTTTACTCCGGAATCTTCGTGTTTGTTCTCGTATCGTAGATTAAATAAAAAAAAATACGAATTTTACTCATAATTGTACTCATTTGCATTAATTAGCTTTTTATTTTATACAATACAATAAATAATACCTACAATACAAAATAGCATGTTAATTTTTTGTACTTAGAATTAAAGTTTTAATGTTATTATAATAAAACACCGGCAACTAATATTTATAGTCTGTGATGAAAGCGTTAGAGTTTACGTTTCTTATAGAGACAATAGTTTTTCTCTCTCGTAAAGACAACAGCTGTTGGTGAATTGGCGCCACTCGAATTTTAGTCCTTCTTTACCACTCTCGTTTAGAGAAACTGATACTCAAACAAACAGACTATAAATTGTGTGATACAATATTTATATTTTTCAATTCATTGTATGCCTAAAACTTGTAACGTATTCAATTACTATGGCAATCGATTTTTTTTAGGTTAGGTTTTTCGCTCGGGAATAAAATTTCAACTTCAATTATAAAAATAAATAAAGACATGCTTTACGATGATAACGTATTATGGGTGCTATGAATATATTTTTAATTGAAATAAAAAAAAAATAACATTAAATACTCATCTCGTTCGTTTTTTACTCAATAATTGAAAATTATGAATTGAATTATCAATGATTTAGGAAACTCAACAATTTTGATGAGTTTTTTTTTTTGTTAGCGTAGCCATTAGGCAGAGTACACTTCGGAATGTTCAAAGTGATGGTAGACGAATAGTTTGTATCATAGAATTATCCCGAGAATATTTATTATACGCTTAGTATAACTGAGTTTTGATTGTGTATGCATCTTTTATATATTTTCAATCTCGGAAGTTCCTTTTATATTAATCTATATGAATTGTGCGCTTTCATCATCATATTGTAGTTTAAGTATCGCGTGGTATGATTAAATAGCATCTCATAAAATAAAACATTTAAATATCATGAATATTCATAAATTAAAAATAAATAAATATGTAGACTCGTTTCGATTTGACTTGCAGATTTGACTATAGTTAGCGAGTTTTTTTATTACATACATATATTGTAATATGTATCTATTATTAATATGTTCATGTGTACTTAACATTTTTTTTTATATTGCACGTTTTATATTTATATACGTTATTATTTTGTTTTAGTGTGTAAATTTGTCTTTTTTTTTCTTTTCATTTGATATATTTTTCAATATCAATACAATACTGTGGAAAATAAAATTCAATTGAAATATTTTTTGTACTTATTTTTGTTTAATAATATATCATCATCGTTTTCAGCCATTCACCATCCACAGCTGGATGAAGTCCTCTCCAATCCTCTTCCATTGCAGTTGACTCTACACATTCTTCTCAATTAATCAGTCCACTCGGTCTACCTTGCTTTCTTTCACATCCTCTCAGAAACTATTCCAGTATTTCTCGCATCCATCTGCCATCCATTCTTCTCGCTGTGTTCAAATCCAATTTTTTCACACGTTCCACTATATCTGCCACTTTGGTCACACTTCTTACCCATGTATTCCTCTTACGATCTCTTCTTGCTATACCAAACATACATCTTTCCATGCTTCTCCGTGTGCACTAGATCTTGCGTAACATTCTTTAATTTAACATCCACGTTTCACATCCATACGTCATAACTGGCAGTACGCATTGGTCATATGCCTTATTTTTTAAGCATTACTAATATATAAGTATTTTAAACTATAGTATTACCTTTCGACAATCAACGAGAGTTTATTATTGATACATGAGTGAGCTAACGGTGTAACTATGGCTTACAGGAAGAAAGTTATAGGACAGATAGACAAACAGTAATTTTTACCTATTTAGGTATTGTAAAAATAGCTAAATTGAAAAATTTACAACTCTTCAACACATTTCTATTTCAACTTATGAAGAGTTGTACATTTTTCAAACGCATGATAAACAGTTGAGAAACACTGCGTGAAAATAATTGGGTCAAATTGTTCTTCGGGATCAGTTGGACACATTCATAATTCATACTTTGCCCAAATCGTTCAAGAATTGTAGAAAATGACTATGCATTTTATACAATGCAATACATTCACACTGCATATATAATATTTGTTGATATAAATTTATTTGGAAAACTTTTTATAATTGGGTTATCAATTTAATTGATCAACTAAAGAAATTTGTGAACAAATCCTAAAGAAATCATTATAAATTTAGTATAGAAATGTTAATTAAATACAATAGACACAAACTTATTTTACAATACGGTTAGTTTTCTCTTCAAGAAATAGTAATGTTGGTAGAATTAAACGTTACACTAGTCAGTGATGGTCCATTGAATTGTATGAGAAAAACGGTGTAAGTGGCCACTGACCCGATCAAAGAAAATACAAACGAGTAATCAAACGCGAAAAAGTTATTGGCCGTTACAAATACGTTTCTATCGGCGAGCATTTGAGAGAAGCATTCCAATAATTCCAAATGATCAGAATCTGACAAAGAAAACGTGTCATTATTGTTTATTATATACGTACATACGTACATACATACATGTTTTTGGTATACGTAAACGTACATACCCAAATTTGGATTGATCGTCAATTTATCGACAGTGATTGAAGTCTTTTCAACTTGTCGTCTTAACATTTCTCCGACATAGGCCGCTATTAAAAGGAACAGTGTTATAGTCACACTCCAAAGGATAATCACTGGTATTGAAAAAAAATTCTAGAACATAAATAAATAATGTATCAATACCAAGTATTGAACTTTAATTGTAATTACTACTAATGATATTTTTTTTCTAATTAGTAGTATTGCCCGTTGACGGTCAACGAGAAAACAAAGTGTTGACCGTTCCCGGTGGATAGACAAACCAAAAGACAAGTAGACATACTGTATGTATTGTTTATTGCTATAGACAAAGTGTAAAATCCATCATTGTATAAAATGTCCGGTCTTTTCATACAATGCTAAACTTTTTAAGCAAAGTATAAAATAAAAGATGCATAAAAAAGAAGGTATACGACCAATGCGTACTGCCAGTTATGACGTATGGATGTGAAACGTGGATGCTAAATTCAAGAATGTTACGCAAGATCCAGTGCACACAGAAAAGCATGGAAAGATGTATGTGCGGTATAACGAGAAGAGATCGTAAGAGGAATACATGGGTAAGAAGCATGACCAAGGTGGCAGATATAGCAGAACGTGTGTAAAAGTCGAAATGGACACGAGAAATACTGGAATGGTATCCAAGAGGATATGAAAGAAAGCAAGGTAGGCCGAGTGGACGATGGGCTGATGAATTGAGAACAATATGTGGAGTCAAGTGGATGCAGATTGCTCAAGACAGACAGGAATGGAAGAGGATTGGAGAGGCCTTCATCCAGCAGTGGATGGTGAACGGCTGAAAATGATAATGATGATGATAAAATAAATGAATTTTGCTATCTGAATCATTTTTATTTCAATAATCTGACCAGTTAATCCTGAAGAACACTTTGAAACAGTTTTTTTCATGCGTTCTTTCTAAAACTTGAGTTTTTCATATGTACTATTTTTATTTAAATTTTGCATTATGGGCATTCTATATAATGAGGCATTTTACACTTTGCCTGTAATATTTATATTATTTCTAAAATACAAAATCCTCTTACTCTTTTTTCGTTTAATTGACTGTACAAAATTAGACCATTTATTGTCGTCAATATATATGCAAATGATGTAGTCGATGCTAAAGTAGCTAAAATATCAAAGTCATAAGTATTACACAATAAAATAATATTGATATGCATATGTATGTATGCAAGTAAAATATGAAATTAATTAACCACTAATCCATAGCAATCGTTGATTATTTGTATATTATCAGCGATTGAATCGAATATTTTCATGATATGCAAAATTTGATCTGAGAAATTTTCAATAGGAGAATTTCTTTCATTTTCGATACTAAAAATTTCATTCGAGTAATTGTCAACTTGGATCAAAATATTTTTCAATTTATTATTCATCATTTTGAGTCTTGTCGTATTTATCCATACTATTACAGTGAAATCAACCAATTGCATTACAGTTATAAAATACACAAAATGATTCAGTGCCACGTATATTCTTTGATTTCCCACTTTCAATTTGCAACTATCTTGATATAGGTAGTGTAAAACTTTAATTGTAACAAAAGTCAATTGGAACACCACAATGGATACTTGTATTTTATCATAATCAGATTTTCCAATGATATCGAGCTTTTTATCAATCTTGACAATGTTTAGAATCATTGATGTCATTCGATTTGAATTTATAAAACCCGATTTGATTATACCGATTGCCGCTGTCATCAATGATGTTACATTTCCAAAAATGAGCATGAAGACAACTGTTTTCGGTAAAACTTCCCTTTCCTTTATCATGACGGTTATTGCAAAAATTCCACATGAAATAACCAAACAACTACACAACATACAAAATAACTTAGATTTCCAACCGACGGGTGAGATTTTATATCCATCGTTGATGTATTTATTCATACCGAATACCATCAACATAATCTGGAATGGCTTAAGTGCGTAAATTATATTGTAAACATCATTGTTTGCTCTGTTTGCTTTATTGATATAATTTTTATTATACTTGTTTAAATTTTTTGGTTTTGTAATTAGCCTAACGCTATTTTCAACTTTGACCATTTTTTAATAACAAGTACTTAGAATGATGAAAATTTTCGTATGTTGTGTATTATTGAATATAATCAATACACAATAAGTGCCCATGGATTATTATATTCAAATTAGTAGAAATTTTCCAATAGTGTGAAAGCATGACTTTAGTTAATCGAATTTAATTACCATTTTTGTGGTTTGATTGTAAAAGGGCTAACGAGTATTTATTGAATGTCTTGTTACTTATTACGCATTTGCATTGCAAACATTCATCAAATTGTAGTTGGCGATCGTTAAACGATCCATCTACCCCAGGGGTTCTCAACTGGTGGTTCGTGGACACATTTGGGACTCTGGGAAATGCAGGTTTATTTAAAAAACATTTTCTAATATGCGATAATTTGAGTGTGGATTCTACAATTTATACGATGACCGCTACTGTATCGTATGACGCATCGTTATATCATATCCAATATATCAGTGGTCCCCAACTGTTTTGTGGTAATGAACTCGTACAGATGAGGGTGGCGAACTACTCCACCAATTTACCAAAGCATATTTTATGCTGAGGCAATGATCGTTAACCTTTTTGTAATCAGTGTTTAAATTTAACCTTTGAAAACAGGACATAAACGTAAGACCATCAGTTGAATATCCAATAAGGACAAATTGTAGCGAATAGCACTGAGCAACAAAAAAACACCTTTTTGAGTTACCCGAACGGATACCCCAAAATTATTATTAATATATGAATATTATTTTATTTAGTTAGCTCTTGTTTGTGAGATATGAGCGTTTAAAAAAAATGGTCAATTTTTACATTTTTTTTACTTTTGCGGTCTTTAACTCAAAATCTAGTATCGTTGTGCTAAAATTAAATATTGAAATGAGTATTCAGATGTTTTTTCTATTGATTGTGTTATTTCATTACTTCAAAATACTTATAATTATTTATTTAGCGAATTTTAAAAGTCAAAAATATTTTGTTTTTTGCCCTGTTATTATGCATTAATTCGATCGATTTTTAATTTCACCACGTTTATAAAGATCTCAATATTTTTTTATTTTATCTAATGGTACTAATTCGAGCGGCAAATGATTTTAAATTACGTTATGAAATGTTATCGGCAATTTCATAACAGATGCTAAGCGTTGGATTTATTGAAATGCCTCGCAGGCGATATTTTTTCGTGTTAATTTTTACTACTTTTGACCGGTGACGGTTTTTTGGATTGACTTGATACAAAAAAAAATCCATCCAGATGAAAAAGTACATCCTCGTTATGTACATTTTAAAAAGTTTGCGTTTTAAATGTATGTGAAGTATTTTAAAAAAAATAAACAATTGACGCATGCGGTCGAATAAATGAAACGTACTACAAATTTTCAAAATAATTTATTTCTACGTAACACATTCTGCATTTTTAATTTTGTCACGAAAGAAGTAAGAAAGAGCGCATCGACTATTTTTTTTTGTATGTATCTCCCGTAAAGCCGGCTCCAGACGATGCGCGTGCGCTCCAATAAGTCAAATAGATATTTATCAAGCTTTTTTGTAGGGTCACATTTTTTTTGGCGTGGCGAATATACATAAAACGACATAATGTTAACACATATCATTATTCGGCCGCATGCAAAGAGGGCTAATATTGAATAGGCGATTCAACCCTTACAATAGGCGTAACAGTGGGTTCTAAAGCAGGGCTCGCACTCGTTCGTTCACCCTTAACGCGAAATATGTAGACAGAGTAAATAAATTCGCCTGCGGAGCAGATCTGGGATGTCCCTTTTAATTCTAGCTACATGTTTGGACTCGTATATTGAACTAGCTTTATTACCCGGCTTTGCCCGGGGTGTAATTAATATAATGTAATATAGTGTTTGTTTAGTAAATTATTTCGGGAGCCCAAAAACCCTCCTTCTTACCCCGGCGGCCCTTTTTTTGGACTCCCAAAAAGCAATGCCGGCCCCTTACTACCCCTTAGACCCCCCTCCTGCCCCGGCGGCCCCTTTTTGGGCTCCCGAAACACTATCTGCTTAAATCTACTTAAATCTGCCGAAAACATCTACTATCGTGTGTACTTCGTCGTTTCTATTAATCGCGCCCGAGCAACGCCTGGTAATTGACGAATGACCCATACGTACATACAAACTTTAGTGTTTTATATATTAGATTCATAACTGCAAGAGCCCTGGGATTCATATTGAGAGTCAGCAAGGATTTTGATAGCGGACCAGTGCTACGAGTTAAGACTCAGTGGCATTCTTGAATTATCCTCTATTGTTCGGTCTGCTAGTCTCACAGGGTGCAGAAAAAATCCTTGCACCATATCCACATGCGAGGGTGTGGACACTATCCACGGTTGTAACCAAGTGCCTTCTTATTGGGGTCACTTGGATATGATTCACTTGAGTGTATCTGGGAAAGCATTTTCTCAAAGTCCTCATTGGAGCGATCGATAATCCCCAGGTCCTGCAAGAACTCCAACTTTGGGTACCAGATCGGCACCTTCGATCCAGAGGCCCTACCGTTGCGTAATCACCACACGTGACGCTATTGCTATTGATTGTGACGTGGGGTGGGGTGTTACAAGTGTGTATCTACAATGGTCATTGTTCCAAAAGCGCTCCTAGTTTTATTTCTTCTTCTTTACATCCAGTCACATTGACCTGTTTCTATTATGAATCATTTAATGCAGTGCTTCCCAAATTTCGCGAACCATCTAGATTTAATGGACATGAAATGGGGGAGTATTTTGTAATACTGCTTTTATACATACTAATATTCAGAGCAAGGAAAATTCTGCTTAAATAAATAAATCTTACCCTGTATATTACACAAATGTTAATTTATTTATTTAAAATACAAGGGCAGGCGGAATAACCGATGGAGACTAGTTATTATAATTTGTACATCATCATTTTCAGTCGTTCACCATCCACTGCTGGATGAAGGCCTCTTCAATCCTCTTCCATAACTATCTGTCTCGCGTCCATCTGCCATCCATTCTTCTCGCTGTGTCCAGCCCATTGCCACTTTTCTCATACTTCTTACCCAAGTATTCCTCTTATGATCTCTTCTTGTTTTACCAAGCATATATCTATCCACACTTCTCTGTGTGAACTGGATCTTACGTAACATTCACTCACAAACCCGAGTGACATCGCTGCGTCAATTTTTCGTCCTCTATCGCCGTAGATTCGCACCGATGCGAATTATATCGGACGACGGGAATTATGGTACGACGATAGGGGTGTCAGTTTGACGCAGCGAAACCGCTAAGGTGTGTGAGCGCCTTTATATTTTAAGCATAGGGGGGGATGTTGAATTTAAAAACCACACATGTTAATTCATTTACATTAATTATTTTTCATTTTGAACGTTACGTAATATCCAGTGCACGCAGAGAAGCATGGAAAGATGTATGAGGAATACATAGGTAAGATGCATGACCAAAGTGGCAGATATAGCAGAACGTGTGAAAAAGTTGGAGTGGACACATAGTGAGAAGAATGGATGGCGAGAAATACTGGAATGGTATCTGAGAGGATGTGAAAGAAAGCAAGGTAGACTGAGTGGACGATTGGCAGATGAATTGAAAAGAATGTGTGGAGTTAGGTGGATGCAGATTGCTCAAGACAAACAGGAATGGAAGAGGAGTGAAAAAGTTGAACACCGGAAACAGATGTATGCAAGAAATACTGGAATGCCTGCCGAGAGGATGTGAAAGAAAACAAGATAGATTGTGTAGATGTGAAACGTGGATTCTGAATTCAAGAATGTTACGCAAAATCCAGTGCACATAGAGAACCATGGAAAGATGTATGCTCGGTACAACAAGAAGACATCGTAAGAGGAATACATAGGTAAGATGCATGACCAAAGTGGCAGATAAAGCGGATCGTGTGAAAAAGTTGCACACAGGAAACAGATGGATGCGAGAAATACTGGAATGGTATTCGAGATGTGAAAGAAAGCAAGGTAGATTGTGTGGATGTGATGCGTGGATTCTGGATTCGAGAATGTTACGCAAAATCCAGTGCACATAGAGAAGCATGGAAAGATGTATGCTCGGTACAACAAAAGGAGATCGTAAGAGGAATACATGGGTAAGAAGCATGACCAAAGTGGCAGATATAGCGGATCGTGTGAAAAAGTTGCACACAGGAAACAGATGGATGCGAGAAATACTGGAATGGTATCCGAGATGTGAAAGAAAGCAAGGTAGATTGTGTGGATGTGATGCGTGGATTCTGGATTCGAGAATGTTACGCAAAATCCAGTGCACATAGAGAAGCATGGAAAGATGTATGCTCGGTACAACAAAAGGAGATCGTAAGAGGAATACATGGGTAAGAAGCATGACCAAAGTGGCAGATATAGCGGATCGTGTGAAAAAGTTGGTCAGCGGAAACAGATGGATGCAAGAAATACTGGAATGGTATCCGAGATGTGAAAGAAAGCAAGGTAGATTGTGTGGATGTGAAACGTGGATTCTGAATTCAAGAATGTTACTCAACATCCAGTACACATAGAGAAGCATGGAAAGATGTATGCTCGGTACAACAAAAGGAGATCGTAAGAGGAATACATGGGTAAGAAGCATGACTAAAGTGGCAGATATAGCGGATCGTGTGAAAAAGTTGGTCAGCGGAAACAGATGGATGCAAGATATACTGGAATGGTATCCGAGATGTGAAAGAAAGCAAGGTAGATTGTGTGGATGTGAAACGTGGATTCTGAATTCAAGAATGTTACTCAACATCCAGTACATATAGAGAAGCATGGAAAGATGTATGCTCGGTACAACAAAAGGATGCGCGGTACAACAAAGAAGACCGTAAGAGGAATACATGGGTAAGAAGCATGACCAAAGTGGCAGATATAGCGGCGGATCGTGGTGAAAAAAGTTGGTCAGCGGAAACAGATGGATGCAAGAAATACTGGAATGGTATCCGAGATGTGAAAGAAAGCAAGGTAGATTGTGTGGATGTGATGCGTGGATTCTGGATTCGAGAATGTTACGCAAAATCCAGTGCACATAGAGAAGCATGGAAAGATGTATGCTCGGTACAACAAAAGGAGATCGTAAGAGGAATACATGGGTAAGAAGTATGACCAAAGTGGCAGATATAGCGGATCGTGTGAAAAAGTTGGTCAGCGGAAACAGATGGATGCAAGAAATACTGGAATGGTATCCGAGATGTGAAAGAAAGCAAGGTAGACCAAGTGGACGATGGGGTGATGTATTGAGAAGAATATGTCTGGAGTCAAGTGGATCAAGTGGATCTTTTCAATCCTCGAAATGTGTATGTACAACTTCTAAAAGTGACCGTAAAAGGTTCGTTTGAA
The DNA here is from genome assembly GCA_022651745.1 of Parapsyche elsis. Classification (NCBI taxonomy): domain Eukaryota; kingdom Metazoa; phylum Arthropoda; class Insecta; order Trichoptera; family Hydropsychidae; genus Parapsyche; species Parapsyche elsis. The sequence continues at coordinate 459,432 of JAGVSN010000031.1, forward strand.
AAAAGAATTTCGCCTGTTGTGCATTTCTCTAAAGCGGCGCACCCACCCCACCGCTGCAGAGCTCGCCCTATCCTCGATAACTCTTCTCGACTGGCTTGACGAGCCCTGACCCGTACGAAATGGGGGATGCGCATGAGGTGTTGCAACGACAACAATATATAAAACACACACACACACACGGAATACAAAATGAGCAAACGAGTATTTCTGCAGCGGCATATCGGCGCGCGCCGCGATCGATAAGATAAATGCGCCCCCGGGATTGGCCGCCGCAAATCAATACTCCACTTCACACGACAGACCAAAACGAGGGGTACGAAAACGAACGCAACTGGCGAGGGGAAATGGGAAAAGGGCAACGATTGCTATCGATTTTCCTAATGGGGTTGGCGATGGTGGCGACCCCACGCGCTCACGCACTCCCCACCATACACTAACTCAAACCGCACTCATCCTACAACTACGAGCACAGTTGCATTCCCACATCGATCGCGACAAAAACAACCCCCCGACAAAACAATGCCAATACAACAATACAATAGTTGGACTGTGATTTTGCGCAATTAAAACATTACTAGCGGATGAAAATGTGAAAATTATGCGAGCGTCGTCGCCGTGGGGTCTCGTCGACCCCATCGTCGTTCCTCAACAGTGAGTATTAAAATCCAACCAGTGTAACTTGACCATCGATCGATTTGTGTGTGCGTTAACCATTGTTACTAGCTCCGCGTAGTGTACGTGAAATGTTGTTGTCGTGCGAAAGTTCGACCTCGATGATTGTCGGAAAATGTACATACGTGAGCGAACTATCGCTATATTTTAAAGAGCATCAAGATTGACGCCAAACCGATCGTGTGTTTGATGTGTCGATTGACGGAGTGATATGTATTTAAACGTTTTAATAATTCCGAATCGTGAAACCAGACGCGTTTACGATATTGAGTACGTATCATCATTTTCAGCCGTTCATCCTTCCACTTTGGTTTAACTTCTTACCCATGTATTCCTCTTACGATCTCATTCACATTTGATTAATTCAGTGCGTCTTGAGCAATCCACACATTCTTCTCAATTCATCAGCCCGTCGTCCACTCGGTCTACCTTGCTTTCTTTCACATCCTCTCGGATACCGTTCCAGCATTTCTCCTGTCCATCTGCCACGTTCTGCTATATCTGCCACTTTGGTCATACTTTTTACCCATGTATTCCTCTTACGATCTCTTCTTGTTGTACCAAGCATACATCTTTCCATGCTTCTCTGTGTGCACGTTACAATTTACAAGTCAAAATTTAGTAGTAGTGTTTGAAAGCAGCTTTTGATGCGTCAATTGATTTTTCGCTTGTCGATTTTCAATTCGACACTGAAAATCGGAAAATTTTTGTTTGCCACGTTATAATTACGAGTTTTTTTCAGGTGTTAATCATTGATCTAACCTAATTAAAGTATTTGTATTAAATGTTGTTTTCAGGTGAAATTTTAGCTTTTTGTTCAGTGGTAAAGTTAGGTTGTGATTAATTTAATACTGTAAAATTGGTGTAAAATTGTAAAAAATCAAACGTGTGATTTAATACTGAAATTATAAATGTTAAGTGTCTGTTTTGTGGGCTCAATAGTTTTATCACATACAAGCATGTTGTGTTTCTAAAAATGATCTAAATATGTTTGTAGTGTTTCATTCATCTGAGGTCAAATTTTCAATATGGCATTCTTTTTATTTTTGGCAATACTGCATAAAGTGCATTTTTGTATCACACAAGATTTTTTATGTATTGGTTACATAATATTGGGTTTGTATGTAAATGATTTAGATTTAAATTGTGCAATTAATTATTAACAAGTGTTTGTCCACCAGGAAAGCTCAACACACTTCAATTTGTTTTCATTGAAGATTTTAATTATTATTTATATTTAATTTTAGGCATAATTACAGTTAGTCCACAAATGTCTTTTAAATCAAAATGTAGGTACAATGAATAATATGAGAAACATTTTGCTCTTTCTTCAGGTGAAAAATTCTTGGGGTCAAAATGACCGCAACCATGGACAGCTACCAATTGAAATGGCACTCGCACACGAGTCACTTGAACGGGTCGGTAGCGGCTTTGTTCCGTTCGGAGAAGTTCACCGATGTGGTCCTTTGCACTATGGATGGCTACCAAATACCAGCTCACAAGTTCATACTGAGCTCGTGCAGCATATATCTGAACAACGTGCTGGAGAGTCAACGGTCCTCGCTCAGATTTGGCAATACGTTGATATACGTAGTGCTACCACCTGAAATAACTACAAAAGCACTACAGATTCTCATCGAGTACATGTATAAAGGTAATTGATTGAAATTTTACATCACCCGTCTCCTGTTAGAATGTGCCAATTTATCTAACTTAGTCCGCTCCTTCTCCGTTCCTCCTCTCTAGGGGGGGAATGGGAAACCACTGGAGAGTATATTTCCCTAGTTACTTCACTGTGTCAAATAGGGATGAGGCAAAGCTTGATATCATGTGCATAGTTGTTAATGCTTTGTTTTTTTTTTTTTTGTTTTAAGGTGAAACAACGGTATCTAATGATGTTCTGGATACCGTACTCAAAGCCGGTGACTTGTTGAAGATCAGAGGATTGTGGAGACAGAATGAAAACCAAAATGAAGCACTCGAAGCTGAGAAACGATCGCCTGATAACCTCAATAAGCAAACCGTTATCAAAAAGTCGGACTCGGCCGAAGTGTCGATGCCGAAGATATCGGTGAAGAAAGACGAGAAGTTGCTGAAGTCTTTTGTGCCGCTTCAGCAGTTGAGTCTGACCAGGCAGTCTTTCATAGGACCGCCTAAGTTAGTCTTCATCAAATCACCAGATGGGAATCAAACGTTGAGGGCGATAGCTCCGAAGGCGACGCCTCAAACGATCATCGTTACACCAGATCTGCAACATCACGTAACCGGTGAAAGTTTGAAAGAACTGCACGAGGTTCAGAACTTCGTCGCCGAGGTGAAAACGAAAAAGAACGACAAGAAGTATATCAAGAAGACGAGGTTTGATTCCGGCAGACCGGACGCCGACGATGCAAAATTCGAAAGGTCAAAGTCTAAAGATGGCAACAGTTCTGAAATACAAAAGGGTGAGTGTACAAGATTTCATTGTAGCGTTTCAATATTTAGAATATGTTTTATGCGATGTTTATTTTAAGATGATTCAGATACGAACGGTGAAAAGCTTTCGGATCTTATTGTTAAAGCGGAGCCGGACTGGGACGACGAAGCCGACATGTCAGATCAGACGGAAATGTTCAATTCTGAAATTATCATCAAACCGGAATTGGACGATATGATATCAGGAACGATGGAAGATGACGAAATGGATGAACAAGTAAATTTAAATTAAATAATTTTAACTTAAGTTATTAATTTTCTTTCCTTAAACCAATTCCGTTATCGCTACTATTATAATACAAGCGATAACGGACGATACCTAAACTACTGTGAAGAACTAAAACGAGCAACTGATGATCAGATACCTTAATCAAGCTTAAAGCTAACATCAAAGTAAAAATATCAAATTTATCACCAGAAAGTTTAAACAAGATATTGGGAAGTGCATTATTTTTCAAACTTCATCATTTTCAGCCGTTCATCATCCACTTTTTCACTTCTCTCCACACATTCTTCTCAAATCATCAGCCCATCGTTCACTCAGTCTACCTTGCTTTCTGTCACATCCTCTCGGATACCATTCCAGTATTTCTCGCGTTCATCTATTCTTCTCGCTGTGTCCACTTGAACTTTTTCACACGTTCCCCTATATCTTGTAATGTAATCATGTAATCCTATTACGATCTCTTCTTGTTATACCAAGCATACATCTGCGTGCACTGGATCTTCACCATCATCATTTTCAGCCGTTCACTATCCACTGCTGGATGCAGGCCTCTCCAATCCTCTTCCATTCCTGTCTGTCTTGAGGAATCTGCATCCACTCAACCACACATTCTTCTCAATTCATTAGCCCATCGTCCACTCTGTCTACCTTGCTTTCTTTCACATCCTCTCAGATACCAGCATCCACGTTTCACATCCATACGTCACAACTGGTAGTACGCATTGGTCGTATGCGTTCTTTTTTAAGCATGGCGGGATGTTGTTGGATTTAAAAACTATGTTCATTCTTCCAAAAGCGCTCCATCCTAGTTTCATTCTTCGTTTTATCTCTTCTTCATTACATCCAGTGATATTAGTGTGTTAAAATATATATAAATATAAACTAATATTTTCTTATAATAAATGCACCGATGACCCTACATACATAAATGCATAAGAAAATTTTGTATTACTTGCTGGAATATAATTGTTTCATTGAATTTTTTCAGATCTACAGTCCTCTAACATGCGAATTGTGCTTTGAAGTGTTTCACATACCAGCCGAGTGGGTTCGCCACATCCAGGGACACGCCGAGTCCACGACCCAGCCTACGACCAGAAAGAGAAAAGCAAGATCGGCTTCAGACGACACGGAGGAGACAACAGCACTGCTCCGTTGCGATTTGTGTCAAAAACACTTTCCCAATCCGGCCGAGTGGGTTCGACACATACAGAACACTCACACTGAAACGGGTAAATACAATTACAAAGTCACCATTTGCAAACGATTCCATAAACAGTGTCGACACAGATTATAGAATTGAATGCACTTGCTCTGGATTTCATTCATCGGTGTGCACGCAATTAGTATATTGTACTCATTAGCACTATCATACTCAAGTTACAAATGCTTGGTAAAAAGAAAAGCTATGTACATAAAGTAAATATACAATTGCGTGTACATGTCTAAATTGTATTTATCTATCATATTGTACGTACATAATTCGATATTTTATCATACATAGAATTGGCAATATCGAACAACAGCGCGCCTCCACGTCGACATAATCGATATTTGGAAGGAGATCAAAATAAGACTTGCGACCACTGTAAGAAGGTTTTCCCCTCGCATGCTTCAATGGTTATACATTTGAGGACACATACAGGTAAAATATTATAATAAAACATGCAAAATTATATACATTTACCTAGCATAAGTAACTGTCATCCGTCATACTAAAGAAACTGCTCATTATTACATACTGGTTTGCTTTGTATTGCACATAAGAATAAGTAGTTTTATATACCTATATAGATATATACTATATAGCATCATCATTTTCAGCCGTTCACCATCCACTGTTGGATGAAGGCCTCTCCAATCCTCTTCCATTCCTGTCTGTCTTGAGCAATCTGCATCCACTTAACTCTACACATTATTTTCAATTCATCAGCCCATCGTCCACTCGGTCTACCTTGCTTTCTTTCACATCCTCTCGGATACCATTCCAGTATTTTTCGCCATCCATTCTTCACGCTATGTGTCCACTCCGACTTTTTCACACGTTCCGCTATATCTGCCACCTTGGTCATGCTTCTTATCCATGTATTCCTCGTACGATCTCTTCTTGTTATACCGAGCATACATCTTTTCATGCTTCTGTATGCACTGGATCTTACATAACATTCTTGAATTTAGCGTCCAAGTTTCACATCCATACGTCATAACTGGCAGTACGCATTGGTCGTATGCCTTATTTTTGAAGCATAGCGGAATGTTGGATTTAAAAACTATGTTCATTCTTCCAAAGGCACTCCATCCTAGTTTCATTCTTCGGTTTATTTATTCTTCTTTACATTCGGTCATATTCACCAATTGCCCCAGATATAAATAACTATCAACTATCTCTAAAATATGATTATCTACTGTGACTACGCTTTGCGTGCAAAATTCATTAAACATAATTTAAGTTTTATTAAAATTAACTTTTAAGCCTACTTTCATACTTTCGTTGCTTAATTCTGTTAATCTATATACCACATATAAAAGCCTCAAGTCTGTCTATCCGTTAGGAATACTCGTCTATGTACATAAGTCTCAATTTACTCAAAGTACTTTTTTTGTTTTCATTGAAAATTTCAATTATTTTTTCTGTAACCCTTAGTTAGGGTTATTTATCTTTAGTCAGTTATGACTAATTCTTGCATATTCAGGAAAACTATTTTAATGATTGCATAGTTTGTATGCATACAACTTGTGTACTTTCACTTGAACCTTGTTTAATTGTGGAAAACGGGAAACCAACGTAGAGTATCTTTCCATAAACTGAGATGGTTCACTTACAAACATCACACCGAGAAACTTACAGTAAACGTTTAAAACCAAGTACGGATTTACAAGAATCTGTTTCTTCTAACTGCGTGTGTTAAAAAGGGACAGAAACTCAAGCGGCACCAAATACACCAAACTTACAGATACAGATACTCAAACTGAAACTTCATACTCTCTATATTACGCTAATTGTATAGTAGTTACGTATTAGAAAATAATGTTCGGTGATTAACGGTGTTATTTATTTATTATAGGAGAACGTCCTTTTATATGCGGTCTTTGTAATAAGGGTTTCAACGTGAAATCAAATCTGCTGAGACATCTGAGAACGTTGCACGACACCATCATAGGCCCAGGCAATGTTCCGTTGTTCCAAGAAGACCTGATAATAACGGCAGCATCGCCGACCAGTCAAATCGGTGGGTCTCAACAACCGTCCACGTCGTCCGAGTCGAAAGCGGAAGCACCATCTTGAGGAAACGCCGAGGTAGAAAGGGCAAACATCACCCAAATTGTCTGCAAAGATGAGCTAGTCGAGTCAAACGAGAACGAGGAGGACGACGACGATGATAAACCGCTGTTGACGAAGAAGAAACTGTCCAAGAAGAGCACTTTGTCCAAGAAGAACGTGTATCGCAACGACAGCAAAGTGATTCAAAAGTATTCTTTGTTTCTCAAGCAGCGAGCTCAACTGTTTTCAGCCAAAAAGTGGTAATGGACTCAAAACGACGATCGCAATGAATAATAAAAATCAATGAAATGTATTCAAAATGATAATTTTGAAGTGATCTGTGAATGTATTACTATATATTATGAACTGTGATATATGTATGTTTTTTTTTTTTTTTTTCTTTCTAGTGTCCCATAAGTAACGACCTGGTTTTCTTTTGCCGTAACTTTTGAACTGCCCGATAAAAATCAATTTATTAGATTGGGTATAGGTATGAGAATTTGATTGACAACATTATTAAAAAAAAAATTTATTTGCTTCAGCAGTCTCGTTTTTGTCACTGAAAATTATAAATTTATTTATTAAATTGACTTCTATTGGGTATTTCGAGAGTTATAGCAAAAGAACACTGGGTCGTTACTTTATTTGTCGTGTATTTTAATCACTGAAATGGTACATTCGTTTATACAATTCGAACCGGATAAGGGTTAAAATAGTATAAAATTGACATTTTGGTTATTATTGATACATATTAAAAACTCAACTTACAAGATATTATAACAAATCCCCAGCTTAAAATTAATTGTTAGCAAAAGAAGTTTAGAGGTTAAATATAATATTGTACTATTCGAATCGATTTTGTACTTGTTATATTCATCAACCAACATAATAGTCGGAAATAAAATTCGTTTTATTACTTTTAACATATCAATTGACGTTAAGCTTCCAATTTCTACTTACTAAGATATTTAAAATAACTTCCAAAATAAATTTAAAAAATACAATGTGTAACCAATTGCTTCCAAAATTATACAATAAATTTGAGTATGAAACAACATAAAATATTCACACTGAATTTGTAATTGACAAATTATTTGTGAACGTTTCGGTGAATTATTCATTGCGATTTGAAATATAATCCTTTCTACCTTATTATATTTATATATTATACATGGTAATTATTTTTTAAGTTATTCCTATTATAGATTTCGTTTCAACGTTAAGTTTAGTTATAAATGTAAAGATTAACTATGTATAGTGTTTAAAACCTTCTATAATTATTATGTATAATGAAAAATATTTGTGAATCTTCAAACATACGTTTTTTTATTTCATATATATTATAGTTTTTCGATAATAATAAGTCTCAATTATTGCACTGCGTATAATCGTAATTGACTATTTAGATGAACTTACGTCAAATGTATACATAATTTACATATAGAAAAAGTGTTAAGCTTTTTCCCAAAACACATACATATTTTTGCTTCATTTTAAATCGGTGACTTGCAATATTATTGTGTATATATAAAATATAACAATTATGTACTTATTTATAAAGGTTTTTAAATTATTTAAATATAATAAAAGTAATTTTTTAAACATTTTTGTATCATTAATTTTTTCTTTAAGAAAAAAAACCTATGTATGATAATATTATCGAGATGAGTACTTATAATTTTAAATCAATTTGTGAACTTTGCCAAGAGTTTTTCTTCGCTTTTGCATATTATTTTTATTTCTAATAATTGTAAATTATACTACAGATTTATTTTATCGATTTAAAAAAGATCTAGTCATAACAATGTAAATGTGCTGATGCAGTAATTGTGTCGAAATTAGTCATATAAAAATCTTTATTATGTTCTTTAATTTGTATGATCAATAAAAAAGTATTATTTTCATCTAATTTTATATGACACTTAAAAATAATACAAAATAAACTTGTTTTATACTGAAAAAGTTTCATTATTCTACTCTATTTAAATAAACGATTTTTAAACAGTGAATTGAGGAAGTATATAAATAAAACCAAAAACAAATCAGTGTTTAAAAAATATTTTTATCCAAAAATCTGATTTTACACGTCTTCAAAATTAAATTATAAACGAAATCAAAATTATAAATATAATACTAAAAACTGTAAAAAAAATTATATCCTATATTTATTGTCATTACAGAGATAAAATTCGTTAAATCTCTTGGATAGTTTTACTTTACAAAACACACACTTTTAACGTTCAACATTTTCTTCATTGTAAAACATATTTCAACGGTAAACTACCAATATCTCCTAACTCGCATTTTTTACACCATCTAATACATACATTATGTAGCAACAACTCTTAACTTCACTCTAAATATCATTTGCTAAGTAATATGTCAAAATATATCGTTTAAGATCATCTGACATGTATTATTAAAATATGTAGAGATTAAAATGAGGTTTTTTTATCCTCTTGCAAAATTTACTTTACAGAAGATACATATATAGGAAAAATTTGTAGTTAACTGTCGATTTAAGGAATTACACCTCTGTAACGATATGTAATTGTATTTTTAAAAAATTCTGAATTGTACGATGAAATTTAATTTTCGTCTTCCTCAATCTTCGGAGCGAGATAATATCGAATATGGCCGATATCTTGAATGCGATATTCAACAACTAACGGAACATCAGCCGACATCGACAATTGAACCTGAATTAAATTACAAAAACAAATCAATTACCATAATCTAATAATCAAAAAAGTATAATAGCATTAAATAAATAAACTACCTGTGAACTCAATGATGTAGCTTTAGTGAAATAGTTCAAATATCGACAAGCAAAAGTTTGAGAAACGGGTTCTTCCATATCGATAACGACAGCTTCATCTTCCTTATCCACGGAAGCAGTTTGCGCTAACTTTACATTAGCAGAACCGATATCGCCGGAAGTAGAAAACCTCACACCTAAACAGAACCAATCACATCTTCAGACCGAGACAATTTCGGTAATAAACTAACCAAAAAATATAACAACGTACCTTCTTTGGTACACGCGATAATCATCGATTCACCAAATTGGGACAAATCTCTGCAAATACGTGCAAATTCCGCGCTCGGCATACGAATAGTGCAGGAATATTGCGTTTCCGGAATACCGAGATGCTCCTGGTCGAGATTCATCAGTTTCATTTCATAGTCGGATACTTTTTCTTGGTTCTGAGATTCAAACATGAATGTGACCGTGTCGGCATTGTCTTGAGCTTTTATCGTTAAATTATCTTTGTCGCCAGCGCATTTGAGAATTTTCGACATACTGGAAACATTACAACAAGTTATACTGTGTATACTTTAAATTGAACAAAACCATAAGAGAAAACCATAGTTTACCTGGTGAGATTCATTCCCATGGATATATTTCGATCGCATCGATATTTATCAAAGCCGTCTGAGCGTAGAGTCATAGATACGAGCGATACGTGAGAATTGTCCATAGCCTGTAAAGACGGTTCGTCATTATTGTGCAATTCATACATATTTGATTAAGTACACTGTATCCGGATAGTACCTGTAGTTGGATTCCATTATCGGAACAATCAAAGGTGGCTTCAGTCAGGAGATCTTTGATGGCTTCTAATACCTTCTTGAGGATGGCGCCTTGAAGTAAACGTGCTTCGAACATGATCTGAAATTTATATTTACATAATAAGATTAGTATTGGGCAGTTAAAATTTTGTGCAAGTACTCATCGTTGAACATGAAAAACTAGATTACTGCTCATTTTCCTTGACACTAAAGAGAGTAAAACCAACCCTGGAGCAGTATCCATGAAACACAACGATTCCGTAGACAATGGATTAAGAACCCTTATCATTGGAGAAAATTGCTCTAAAAGATAACCTTAAGCGTACGTACCAGAGATGAACTTCCTTTGTCTAAAGACTGGTACTATATTCAATCAGAATGGGAAAACCTGGTCGTACAACGAATTTGACGGCACAAACCAGTGTAAAAGCAAAGATAGGGGTATTCAGGAGTGAGTAATGGGTCATCAAAGTACATGTTCGAACACGAGGGTTCTCGTTCGAGGATCACTAGATACACTTACTGCGTTGTGGTGAAGGGTAGATTACGTGAAGATGTTCAGGTGGATCTGAAGATCAAATTCAGGATGCTGGAGCTGATGATGCGGCGTTTTAAAGCTGAGATCGAAGAAAAGCAGGTGCGACGAAGCGGCTGTCAGTAGCAGTTTGGCGCCAACTATTGTACAAGCTGCCAACTCAATCTGACACATTGGCTTTGGCATTAAGACGAATGACGTTTGACCATGACCAATTATTTTATATTTTTGATTTTTACGTACGATTGGAATGAAAAATGAATCGTCTTGATCAGTAATGCAAACTGTGCCAAAAAAACTACTTTATTAAATTAATTTGAGTGTGGCAAAATCAAAAAAAAAATTATTTTATTTTATTTTAATTACCAATTGATTTATATGAATGCAAGCCGTCAATATTTCAATTATGATTTAAAGATTTAGTACGAGTATATATCGTAGGCACACAGAGAAGCATAGTAGGATGGAGTGCTTATGGAAGAATGAACATAGTTTTTAAATCCAACATTCCAGCGAGTTATGACGCATGGATGTGAAACTTGGATGCTAAATAATTCAAGAATACTACGTAAAGATCCAATACACACAGAGAAGCATGGAAAGATGTATGCTTGGTATAAACAAGAAGAGATCGCAAGAGGAATACATGGGTAAGAAGCATGACCATGGTGGCAAATATAGCGGAACGTGTGAAAAAGTTGGAGACGAGATGGACGCGAGAAATACTGGAATGGTATCCGAAAGGATGTGAAAGAAAGCAAGGTAGACCGAGTGGACGATGGGCTGATGAATTGAGAAGTATGTGTGAAGTCAACTGGATGCAGATTGCTCAAGACAGACAGGAATGGAAGAGGATTGGAGAGGCCTTCGTCCTGCAGTGGATGGTGAACAGCTGAAAATTGTAATTGCGCTGTGGGTCATATCCAAGATTGCAGCACTTATGGAACTAGAGTTAGATGAATTGAAATGTTCAGAGACTGATTCTCGCGTCCATCTCGTCTCCAACTTTTTCACACGTTCCGCTATATCTGCCACCATGGTCATGCTTCTTGCCCATGTATTCCTCTTACGATCTCTACTCTTTATACCGAGCATACATCTTTCTATGCTTCTGTGTGCACTGGATCTTGCGTAAAATTCTTGAATTTAACATCCACACATCATAACTGGCAGTACGCATTGGTCGTATGCCTTCTTTTTTAAGCATAGCGGAATGTTGGATTTAAATACAATGTTCATTCTTACAAAAGCACTCCATCCTAGTTTAATTGCTTCTTCTATACATTATAAACCTTAAAATTTTTTTTTTTTTTATTTCTTAATTTCTTAAAGGTTTTTCAGATAACAAAAAAAAAAAAAAAAAACAAAGAGAATATTTTCAATAAAAATATTATTTACATGTCGAATAAACTAGAAACAAATAATAAAATATATTTTTTTATTAAATGAATATTACACATTCAAACGATACTAAATATAAATATTTATCAATTACCATTTTGCTAATTATTTATTTATCATAACGAAAATATTAAAATTGCGTACACAAATCTAACACGAGTCCGTTAGTTAATTAATACGCATGCAAATATTAGAAATTCGTATAATATCAACCACAGCCCTGGTAAATAAAGGCCTCACTGTAAAACTCCATTCACCACTATTCTTTTTTTTCACTAATCGTAATATAATATAGTTATTATTAATATATATGAACAAATAAGTCTTCAGAGTGTCAGTCTCGTGCAATTAGAGTCCTGAACTTAACGCCAATAATTATACAAATACATTCGTTTTACCAGTTTTGATTGAAAGGAGGTACTAATGTATCTAGATAAAATAAAAAAAATAAAATAATATGTGTGCAACAAGTCGATAAATATGTAACACTATTTTACTGTGCAAAATAAGCGTATGTACCTACGATTTTACACAGGTCAAAAAAACACAAAACGTTTCACAACAACAATAATAAACATATCAAACAAAGTTTCACTACTCGGAACTTATCTAAAAATGCACCAAAGTAACATTATATGCATTCGGTCGACATTTCTCAGTGCATTTTGTTATTATATGAAATGTGTGTACGATGAAAAAAAAACCCCGTTACCTAGTGGCATTTTAATATCATAATTTAAACATACTGATCACATTGATTATTATTTATATAATATCATATACGCATACATGTATAATACGATTGCTAGTAATTGGTTTTATAAAATCACAAAAAAACTTAAAAGAATCAAAAATTAAACGCATACACACTCACGTCCAAAAAACATAAATGCATATAAACTACGATAAAGTTAAAACTTTTACTAATAATTCAAATATTCTTTATTTTATAAAGGAATTTTATTTTTTTAAATTAAATTATATACAAACATTGTAAATATGGTTCAGCAATTAAAACTATGTAGTTTATGTTTAAATAAGGGTTTCACAATGTAAATTATATTTTTTTGTATAATATATTATATATATATATGCAAATTCATATTTAAACCTATATATACATATATATATAATAATATAATTGCAACAATCACATCCTATTCTTTTTCATTGAAAAAGACTATTTCATAAGGGATTTTACATGTTGAAGAAACTCGTAGTATGATAGTGCAGATTCCACTCTATCATCTGCTAGTTTTTCCGTAAACCAAGTCCTATTTGGAGAGTTATCTCTGCAAAAAATTAACATCACAAATGAAAAAAAAAATACATTATTTTGAATTATTTAAAAAAAATCAATATAACAATAACCTTATAATATGTAAAGTTGCAGCGAATGGCTTTTCATCATTTAAATGGTCTATAAAAGCGTGTAGCAGAGCATTTTCTTCAGTTTCTATCGTCGGTATAGTATGAACATCGTCTCGGACTTGACCGTGCTGTTCAACGCCGAAAACATTCCGTAACCAATTTGGATGTACAGAATGTCCTATATACAATAGCATAGTATCTTCTTGATCTAACAGATACGCACCCGTCGCATTTATCCTGAAACAAGATCGAGAAAGATCGCATGAATAAAACTGGTTCAAATTGTTCTTCGGGATCAGCTGGTCAGATAAAAAACGATTCAGACGGCACAATTGACTTATTTCATACTTTGCGGGAGAGTTAACACTTTGCGTGTAAGATTTATGGTAAATTCAAACAACATACCTTTCAGCGCTTAGCCTAAGTCTTGGAGGGTTTGGTATGGAAACCTCCTCATTTTCACCTGCACCTTCGTTTGGCACACGTTGAACGTAATCTGCCAATTTATACACAGGATACAAATCTGGATATATACTACGCAAAAGGCTAGCCAATGGTAAACTCTTCATTTGACACATGGCAGCTACACGATCGTCCAATCTCGTCGATGTTCCAGTTCGGAAAGCCGTCTGTAAAAAAAATAACATTAAACGTTAATAAATTCCTATATTTATTTATTTATTAATCAAGTAACATACACCTCATAAAGTAGAATACATACAAAATAAAATTAATTCCACATAATACAATACAGCCAAAATAGTTACAAAGAACAAATCATAGCAAGAAAGGAACTTAAGGAGTTACACACATAGGTCTGGGAAGGAACTTGAGGGCAAGGAATATCGAAAAGGATCAATATGTGCAAGAATTTCGTTGAATGACGTGCAGGATCTATGAATGAAGGAGTTTTGCGAATAATTAGTAGAACAAAGATTCAAATGAAACAATTGAGAATTTCTAACAGATCTAGGGGAACAATGGACCCTACTTAGCAAGTAAGGGCTATCTGATAAATTATTTAATAGCTTAAATACAAAACAGAGATCCGAGACTGTCCCCCTAGATCGCAGAGGGACATAATCATGAAAATTGGAAGAAGAGGAAAGACGAAACCTGGAAATGGAGTACGCACGGAACTTCTTATTAATTTTTTCCAGTTTAGCAATGGAATCTTGGTAAAATGGGTTCCATATAGTATGTACTAGAAAATTCCAGGCGACTTCTCACAAATGCATTGTATGGCAGAGACGCAGTATCAAAGGACTTAAAGGGTGTAGATACTCTCATTATGAATCCTAAGCTCCTATATAAGGTTTATTGACAACCACATCAATATGGGAATCAAAAGATAATTTACTATCTAATAAAACACAATCAACTCTCAATACTTTTTTACCCTTTAGGTATAAACACAAATTACCTAAACATAATTTTCTTTAGATCGCCGACTCTAAAAAGTATTTAATTATCTAAAATATATTATAAACATTTGATACGAATTTTATTGTAAATAGGTTTTTGAGCTCTTTCTCCTATTATGCTTTAAACACTAACATTAAAATAAAAGAATCCTTATAAATACTAACAAAATGAACAATGTGTAAAATAGATAATGGTCACTGGACCAGTAGCTATTAAAATAGATTTAAGATGTATTTTGAACATAATATAAGAACAATAAAAGCTTTTTTTAAATAAAAAATAAACTCTCAATACTCGTGTCTGCCCAATAAATAAGTCAAACAATATATACGAAGCCTTTTCACTATTTGACAAACATTAACAGTCTGTCGTGGTAAAGATACTCTACGGTGGTGAAACCATTGCCTTCTGGACGGGAGAAAAGGAACGGTGTGATTGATGATTTGGTAGCTAGGAAGGAATATTTTTGTATGGTGCCTAATTGTGACCAATTCTTACAACTGAGTTAGATAAGTTGGCAAATTGGATCTGGATTTAGTAAAGCCCAGATCTTGTCGATGACAATATTTAAGGTCGAAATCCATCATCGTAAGTGCATCAAGTCCCAGACTTTCGTTCGAGAGATCAACGCACTAACCACTAAGCTATCAAATGTAAATACTCACATGTTTAAGTAATGCTAATAAATATAGAGGGAGTAATCTCAAAGCCATGGGACACATTAAGCCGTGTGACGGTCCCGACATGATTTTAATAGTTCCTAGAGCATCGACGGCCGCATTGATGAGAGCTTCGCGAGCATCCGATAGAGATGATGATTGAGAACGATCCACAGCTATGACAAAAAAAAAACAAACAGATTAAATTAAATCTATCGTTAGGTTTTTATAAATAAATGCCGGTAAAAATACATACCCATTTTTGCAAGAAGTCCTATGATGGCCTGTTGATCGGCTGAGTGAATAATGTCAGTTAGGGTAGATACTACTGGTAGGCACAAAGTGTGTACTCTAATACGACGTTCTCCTGAAATTGTTTATCACACAGGTTAAAACTCTTCTACACTTACACATTGTGATTATGAGGTTATATATGTATATATGTATAAAATTACCTTTACTGCTCGTATATAATAAAGCAGCTTGGAAACAAACGTGTTGAACGTCCGATAAACTTTCCTCGATGGCTAACTGCATGCCGAATCCGGCATCGGGACTTACGTTCGGAAGCGATAACAAATCCGTAGATCTCACAAAGAAACTACCGTGGAATGCATGTATTGTAAGACCTCTGTAAAGATAATTGAAGTACATCAAATTAAGGCGTGGATAAAATTTAGCTAAAATTGATACACTATCGATTCTATACATTCAAAGAAGAGGCACTGTTACCCAAATTCAACAATTCCCGATGGGCAGGCATTTGATTATATATATGTTACGGGCAAAGTTTGTAATACCACATTGTATAAAATGACAATCCCAAAGAATCAAAATCTTTTGTGCCTTTAAACCTTAAAGTTAAACTAAACTAGTAATCTTCAAAATTACCTATAAAGATTCAAATTCTTTAAGTTTTAATATACTACTTTTTTCCCCGCACAATTCAATGATTCAGAACCAATTATACTAACTTTAATTTATTAGATATATATCATTTATTATTCGAATTATATTATTAATAATGAAGAAATATTAAAGCTTATACAAATATTATTAATTTATTTGATTATGAAATATTTATAATATCTCTTTTATATGAAACTTTGGGTCTCCACTCGGTATCTGCTTAATAACACAAATCATTACCGGATTCTTATTAAGAGAGCTGGTTTCTGGGTTTAATATTGAATATGTTATATTAATAACTAATAGGGCATTTTATAAAGTGTCCAAACTATCCCGAAAAAGTGCAATGTACTACAGTTCATAAATTGAAAAATATCACAAATGTATGAAAAGCTAAAGTTTAATCAAGACCGCATTAAAAAAGCTGTTTTTTTAGCAAAATTCATTCATTTCATACATTGCCCAAAATGCTTGGGCGCTAGGATTTCACATTTTACCTGAAATCTAATATTTACCTGGTACATCTAACGCGCATGACGGCTTCGAAGCCGATTTTCCTAGTAAAGTAACGCGTTAAGCATCTTTTGAATTCTTGCGCTTGCCAATCTCTACTCGCTTTGAATAATGGCACGTGATAAACTGTCCCACCGCTAAATCGACTTACACCACCTATAATGAATTTTTTTATCACATTACAGAATACGCATCAACTATGTACGTACATAGTCATCTACGATAAACTTGATATGTACTCACTTATAGTACTAAGATCGGCGTATTGTGAATTTAGAAGAAATAGATCGACGGCAATTTGAACGCCGCTACAATTGAGAGCTTGTCGTTTATAAAAATCGGTAGCCGGATTCAAATGAGCGACGTCTTTAGACGATCTATTATTCGGATCCTCTAAAAAAAAAAGTGTAAACATTCATGATTAATTCCGTTTACACCGGCAGCCTACGGTGGAAACATTGCGAATGTGAATATTAAATACCTCGCCGTCAAAGCACCCGGTCCCACGTTAGTAAGACAAGTTTGGAATATTGTTATACGACCTCCGGTCGGCGTCTATAAATAATTAATACGTGAACTTTAAACACTTGCTAAATATGTGCATACATAAATAATGCCATTTTTATCGTTAAAAATCGTTACCATCAACTTTTGAGCGGCTTGTAATGCTGATCCGAGTGCACTTTGAGTTGCAGCCGGCGACGGATTGCTATGTCTTTCCGGCAAAGCTGCGAGTAACTCTAAAATAGCCGTCTTCCTTTCTGAGAGGTTTACTAAAAGATCCTCCGGACTCGGAAGAAATATATCTAAACGAAAAAAAAAAAAAAAAAAAAAAACATCATAAGACTATGTACAATGTACTTTTGTTGTGAATAAAATTTTTAAATACACAGCTTAGTGGATAGCTTTTGTTATAATTAATTATTATATGTAATGGTGCAAGGGTCTGCCTGGCTGGGTAGTCACAGAACGCTCACATACACTCACAGCACGGGCAGCGCGAAGCAGTCGCATTTTTCAACTGCCTACTACATTTTGAACTACTATAGCAGGGGTTCCCAAACTGTCAATTTTTGGTGGGCCGTGGAAAGTTTTAATGTGAATTCTTATCCAAGCTGCTTGTTTTCGTTAATTATAAATTATATAAAACTCTGGATATATGTATTGTTAAATATATAAATATGAAAAAAAAAAAAAAATACCCCTCCCCCGTCATGTCCATCAAAGCTAGGTGGGTCACGAAAGTATTTCGTTCTATAAAGTGGGTCACGGTACCAAAAAGTTGCAAAAAGCATTGCACTATACTACATGTACATATATTATACACAAGTCACTAGTGTAAGCCCGTTGAATATCAACGGACGTGTTTGACGTAATTGATTATGTAACAATTTGGCAAAGGTCGCGAACCTACAAAGGATTAATATTTTCAAATTATAGGAGGCCTCCCATCACCGGTGTCGAGTGAACGCATTAGTGTTAACTCACACAACCTGGCTCACCTAATTTTTTCAATTAAATTAGGCCGTCGTTATCAGCAGATGGATGGACAGACAGACAGACAGACGGAATTGGGCTATTATATATATAATAATATGTACATAAATGATAACCACCGAAAGACACTGTCAATGAGCATTGACTAGTTATAAATACTTGTATTAGCTTTAGATTCATTGTAGAAAGACTGTCAGGAAAGGCAATTTTGAAAGCAGAAAGCAGCTCTCAATGATAATAGTAAAAAAAAATGTAAAAATAGAATACTGCAGCAATATTTCAATATACTAGTCAATGCCTGTTGACGGTGTCACCGGGTGGTTATCATTTATGTATATACCTATAGCAGTGCTTCTTAAACTTATTAGTACCATGACCCACTTTTTAGAACGACAAACCTTCGCGACCCACCTATGTAACTTTAATGGACATCAGAGGCAACGATATTTTTAATACTGTTTTTATACTTAACAATATATCCAGAGTATTATTTATTTTTATATAATTTAACTAATGAAACAAGCAGCTGGGATAAAAATTCACACTACAAAACCCACCAAAAATCAACTCGCGATCTACAATATTGTATTAATCATTTTCAGCCGTTCATCATGCACTGCTGGATGAAGGCCTCTTCAATCCACTCCCATTCCTGTCTGTCTTGAGCAATCTGCATCCACTTGACTCCACATTCTTCTCAATTCATCAGCCCATCTTCCACATCCTCACAGTACCATGGTACGGTACCACGGTACCTACACGATACCATTCCAGTATTTCTCGCGTCCATCTGCCATCCATTCTTCTCACTATGCGTCCACTCCAACTTTTTCACACATTCCCCTATATCTACAACTTTGGTCATACTTCTTACCCTTGTATTCCTCTTACGATCTCTTCTTGTTATACCAAGCATACATTTTCCATGCTTCTCTGTGTGCACTGGATCTTACGTAGCACTCTTAAATTAGCGTCCGAGTTTCACATCCATACGTTCAAAATGTAGCAAAAATGTGGTAGGTAGTACTGTGAGTGTATGCGAGCGTTCCGTAACTATCCAGGCAGCCAGTCAAGCAAACCGTTGTGCTAATATATTCCATGATAATACATTACAACAGCAATTTTAACAAACCCATTTCTGTTTACTGAAACTACCCTAAAACAACACATTGATATTACAAATTACACACCATCAATATCAATCACGGTCATCTCCTTCGGCCGACTCGCCCCTTCGCCGAGGAAATAGAAATGTACAGCGCTGTCGTAGCAAATGAATGCCAGTTGAGTTCTAGAATCGCCGGGCAGGTTGTCTATCTGCTCGATGAGTGTGTCACAGCATATCTTGAGGTATCCACTTTCGGCGGCCGAAGCTGACACATCCAATAAGAATAAATAAGCGGGCGGTTGCGGCGGCCGGAGCATGTACTCGCTTCGAGCAATGTATTCTATGGTGGCCGATTGAATCTCGGGTCTTCGAGTCGGATCACCGTACGATTTCGTCACGGGATCGTATTGAAACTCTTCCGGCACTGCGATAAACAAAATCATTAGTATTTCCCTTAGTAACGTCAACAATATATATAAAACTATAATTTATTACGTACAATCGTTAACTCTGTAGCAGAGATTGCACTTCCATCGTTTTAAATCAATAAAATAAACAAACGGGTTGATGTACGTGCGACAAGATCGACACCTTACGATAGAACTACATTGGATAACGGGAAGATGCTGTAAATTAAAAATTTAATCAGTATAATGAATATTATGTACATACTATAATGCACGTGTGAATGTGCGTGTAAACCTTACAGTTAGATCCTTGAATGGATGAATTAATATTCCTAATGGCAGTCTGGATTTTTGTAATAACGAATTAGATTCTGGAATCCTAGTGAGTGTGCATCTGAATATTCTGAAAATTAAAAATTACAGTTTTTTAGTTTAAACTTAAATAGCGCAATCGAACGTGTCCAATTATTGCGAAAATGGTATGCAAGCACGGTTTCTTTTTTACGAAGATGAATACGGTACTGAACTTTAAGCTTGAGAAGTTTCCATGTTGATATTGTGAGTGTTAACCGTTTTGTCCCCGGCACTCAAGCACATTTTGCACTTCTTTTTTGATTTTGAGTACATATGTATTTCAAGTTTATAACAAGAAGAGATCGTAAGAGGACTACATGGGTAAGAAGTATGACCAAAGTGGCAGATATAGCAAGTGGACGCAGATTGCTCGAGACAAACAGGAATGAAAGAGGATTGAAGAGACCTTTATCCAGCAGTGGATGGTGAACGGCTGAAAATGATGATGATGATGAGTACTCAATATTTATTTATTTAATTAATCATGCAACAAACAGCTTATACTATATGTACAATAAAATATAAATACAAAATAATATTAATATCACACAATACACTACAGCCAAAATAGTTTGCAAACGAACAACAGATTAAAATAAGAAAAGAACTTAGGAGTTAGGACTGGAAAGGAACTTAAGCAAAGATAATTTAAAGGAGGGCAAAGAATAGAGAAAAGGATCAATATGTGCCGGGATTTCGTTAAATGACGAGCAGGATCTATAAATGAAGGAGTTTAGTGAATAATTTGTGGAACAAAGATTCAAATGAAACAATGGAGGATTTCTGACAGGCCTAGGGGGACAATGTAGAAGTATCCTACTTAGTAGGTAAGGGCTATCTAATAAATTATTTAAAAGTTTAAATACAAAGCAGAGATCCGAGACCGTCCTTCTGGTTTGCAGGGAGATGTAATCACGGGAATTTGCAGAAGAAAGACAAAACCTGGAAATGGAGTACGTATGGAACTTCTTATTAATTTTTTTCCAATTTATTAATGGAATCTTGGTAAAACGGGTTCCATATAGTACTAGCAAATTCAGGTGACTTCTCACAAATACATTATATAGTAAAGACACTGTATCAAAGGACTTAAAGGGTTTGGATACTCTCATTATGAATCCCAAATTCCTATAAGCCTTATTGACAGCCACATCAATGTGGGAATTAAAAGATAATTTACTATCTAATAAGACACCTAGGTCTCTCACAGAGTCAACTCTCAATACTCGCGTTTGCCCAATAAAAAAAATCAAACAATACAGGGGAAGCAAGTCTGGAGAAAGTGATATGAAAACATTTATCTATATTAACGAGCAACTGATTAATATCACAGTAGTTCGAAAACGAGTCAAGATCGTTTTGAAGCTTAAGGCAGTCTTCAGGGAAGAAATTTTACTATAAATTTTTATATCATCAGCGAACAAGAGAAAAGATGAGTTTGCGAAGCAGGAACCAATATCATTAATATATAAGAGGAATAAGAGTGGACCTAGGTGAGAACCCTGGGGAACTCCCGAAGGTAGCACTTTATAACAGGACACTTGTCCATTAATCAGAACGGCTTGGGATCGATTAGAAATATAAGACGATAACCATCTTAAAAGATTACCGTGGATCCCAAGATTTTCAAGTTTATGGAGCAAAATGTAATGTGAAATCTTATCAAAAGCTTTAGAGAAATCAGCATAAATGGCATCGTAAGACTAACTGAAATCGCATGATTATTATTGACTCGTCTGGTTTATTTATTTTATAACAACTAATACATGAATACTGAACTAATATAACTGGTTGTAAAGAGGAAGAAATAAAACGAAGAATGAAACTAAGATGGAGTGCTTTTGAAAGTATAGTATATACTAAGATGGAGTGCTTAAAAAATAAGGCATACGACCAATGTGTACTGCCAGTTATGACGCTAATTCAAGAATGTTAACCAAGATCCAGTGCACACAGAGAAGCATGGAAAGATGTATGCTCGGTATAACGAGAATAGATCGTAAGAGGAATACATGGATAAAAAGTATGACCAAAGTGGCAGATATAGCGAACTTGTGAAAAAGTCAAAGTGGACACAGCGAGAAGATAGACGCGAGAAATACTGGAATGGTATCCGAGAGGATGTGAAAGAAAGCATGGTAGACCGAGTGGACGATGGGCTGATAAATTTAGAAGAATGTGTGCAGTCAACTGGATATATGTACATAGATTGACAAATTAGATATCGTAAGTATTAACCGTTTGTGTTGTGATCAGTTATTGTACCGTTCACCATTTTGAGTAGTATGTTTTAAGTAGACTAAAGCACGGCAAATCACCAGCGGCGACCGTAGTAACACTCCAATCCCCTCAAGCTTAAAGATATAATTTACAATTTGAATAATATACTCACTCTGGACTACAATTGACCGAATTTGAAAACTGTTGATTCAACTTGATGACGGGCGGTTCTATCTTTCCCTCGGGCAGAATGTTCCGACACTGCAGCAGATCCACGGTCTCGTGTCCCCACAGCTTATTGAAACCCGTCTGGTGAATGTTCATGCGACCCATCTGCTGCGACAGATCCGGCTGCTGGCCGTTGAAGTGATTCGGTGCAGCGCCGTACTGCTGCTGCTGCGGTTGATTTGCATTCGCATTCGGATACTGCTGAACACCCGGCTGCGGTTGATTCACACCCGGCGTCTGCATGACCGGATTCAAATTCGACGGCGGAAACGATTGGGGCGGATACGAAGTAGGCGGCGGCGGAAGGTTCTGACTATTCGGCTGATTCGAATTGTACGGTATGCTTTTTGTAGGATCTTTCGGGTATTGATAGACGTTTGCGTTGATAGGCGGCGTCGTCGTCGGATACACGTTCGGATTGTGGTTCATCGGGGGACCCTGGCTGGGCATCAACGGAGGCATTGTTGAATTGATCTGTCGGCCTGGGAAGGGCAACGAACCCGTCGATTGTACGGGATTTTGGTTGTACGACGATTTGTTATCCTGGCTGGTGGGTGGAAGCGGAGCGTACGGGTTCGGTTGATTGAACGCGTTCATCTGATTGTGATGTGCTGGTGGGTGAGTCAAGTTCGCCTGTTGCGGATTGGCGACTGGAATATGCTGAGGCATTTGATTGTATTGGGGTTTGATTTGGTTTTGCTGGCTTTGGATCGACGGTTGTGGAATATTATTGACCGGAATCTGATTAGCTGTTGCGACGTTGGTTGGGGGGTGTGAAAATTGAGGTTTCATCGGAGCTTGTTGAGTCATGTTTGTTAGCGGTTGTGGGTAGGACGTTGGAATCGGCGGACGTGCTGCAAAATTTGAATCTATCTGAGGCGGTTTAGGTTGCTGAGGCATCGTCATCGTCGGTGGCGGTTGTGGTTGTTGCGAGAAATTCTTTAAATTCCCCTGCGAAAAGGCCGGCGAGTGACTATTGCTCGCGTGTTGCATTTGAGGAATGGGACTATTGGATTGACCGGAATAATTCAAAGCCGGCGATGAGTTTCTCGACGAGTTTAGGCTAACATTGTTCTGATACACATTGCTGGGGAACGGCGGTCTCAGTATCGGTGACGGTACCGCTGACGGCACTCTCAGTGGATTTGAAAACCCGTTGGGGTTATTCGGTACGTTGCCGTAACTCGACGGTTGAGACGACGCGTTCGGTTGATTCAGATTCGGCGGGGGAACCGGAGACTGGTTCAGAGACGACGGCGGTTTGACCGGAGAATTGAATAGATTATTCAGTGAAGCAGCGTTCGCGGTCGGATTGAAAGCCATGATCTATTCTGCCACCTGTAATAAA
Organism: Parapsyche elsis; assembly: GCA_022651745.1. Taxonomy (NCBI): domain Eukaryota; kingdom Metazoa; phylum Arthropoda; class Insecta; order Trichoptera; family Hydropsychidae; genus Parapsyche; species Parapsyche elsis. The sequence continues at coordinate 483,615 of JAGVSN010000031.1, forward strand.
ATAATCAATTTTAAAAAACGTGCAGTAATAATAAAACGACATAAAATATATGGTTACGTAAATTTGTGTATTTCTTCTTCTTCTACATATGTACATATTATATGTATGTATTTTGAAACAATATATTCATATATTGACAAACAAAAAAAGCGATTAAAAACATTTGTATTGTTAGTTTAAGATTAACCGGGATGCTAATTATAACTCAATCGGTAGCCTAAGCACTCCAGTGTATGTAAATAACAATATTGTACATTATATCATTAACGTAAATGCGCATCAGATACATTACAATCTCCGTTTATGTTGCCATTAGTTATCTCTGTTGTATGTAAGCAATTAATGAAGATTAAGGCACAAGCTTCATATTAAAAAGTTGACTTTTTGCAAGACATTACATCTATTTATACTCGGCAAGGTAAATCCGGGTCAAATAGACACTGTATGGGATAGTAGAACAAAAAAAAACATAATTTACCCTGAAATTATGATATTAGGGATTACAATTTGATACTCATTAGGGTCATCTGATGGAAACATTCAAACAACATAAACCTAACGATAGTTTTCATTTGCCCTGAAGTTAATTACGTTGTATTAGGGATTGCATTTTACTGACACTTACACTTTTACGAAACGAATACCAATGCCGATTTGAAATATTTCACTCATCGTTTAAATATGAAACGAATTCATTCATTAGAAAGAGGGAGATACAGACAAAGTGATAAATTCCAACATAGTACAAAATGCACAGTCATTCAATACCCATGTAAACGTTTTAGGCTAAGTATCAAAAAAATAAGTGAATTTTTTGTATCACCAATCTACTACATACTACTAGCTTGAATCACAATTTAAACCATTTTTTTCGATCCAAACTTTAGTTTTTCATACAGTTCAATTTACGAAGTCATAGAGTACCATTTTGCATTTTATAAAATGCCAGATTTCACACATTGCTCGTAACATAAATAATATACCACTTTCGACAATTCGACACGGTACAGAGATTGGCAACATTGCGCACATACATACATTTCCACAATATTTGAACAGCTTCCATACGAAAACCTTGAAGTGCACACTAACAAAATTCCATTCGCACAATGCAAAACAATCTAAAGATCAGCAAGGGAAGACGTACAATGGAGAGAATTGACATATCAAAAGGGTAAATATCGTTAAAGGCGTACCCTTTGGGATCAACTGTTTTATTGGCAAACTCGTCTGGTTACGTCTTTATAACAATGAATACGGTACTAAACTTTAGCCTCGAGAAGTTTCGATATCAATCATCATCGTTTTCAGCCATTTACCATCCACTACTGGATGAAGGCCTCTCCAATCCTATTCAATTCTTGTCTGTCTTGAGCAATCTGCATTCAGTTCACTCCACACATTCTTCTCAGTTCATCAGTCCATCGTCCAATCGGTCTACCTTGCTTTCTTTCACATCCTCTCGGATATCATTCCAGTATTATGCTATCCATTCTTCTTGCTGTGTCCAGCCTATTGCCACTTTAACTTTTTCACACGTTCTGCTATATCTGCCACTTTGGTCACGCTTCTTACCAATGTATTCCCCTTACCATCTCTTCTTGTTATACCAAGCATACATCTTTCCATGCTTCCAGGGGTTCTTAACCAGTGGTCCGTGATTGGAATATTTTTTAATTCAGTATGCAATTGGATGAAACTACAGACATTTCTTAATGTAGCCAGTACATTAAGATACAGCCAGACATTTCATGGTAAAACATGAAAGTTGAACCATAAATCCGCTATTTCTGATATAAACTGTATCGAAGATGCTGACTAAGCCAAGGATGAACTCATCAATCTCAGGACCAAAAACTTACTTCTACAATTGGAGTTTAATTCTGGTGTACCCTGAGAGAAGCCTATCCTGGTATCGTAAGGCGAGCTACGGAAGTTTCAATTCTGTTTGCAACAACATATCTATCCGAATTGGGATTTTGAACAATGAATACAAACACTCGAAATCGTTTAATGTCCAACATGACATGCCTTATCAAACACCACGACACAGTTTATTGTTCTTATTCAAGATAAACAACATGTCTTTAAAAATAAAGTATTACTACACCCGATTCTCTTTTTACACAGTCTGCGAAAACGGATCAATTATTATTTTTTGTTTTAACACGGTTACAAAAAATCAAAAAAAAAAACAGCAGTAAACGGGTACATTTATTGTAAAGTAGCGACATAGAATGATTATATATTTTTTATATTAAATTAAATTTAAATCGAAAACCATGTCAATTTATTACTTCATTATGTATGTACATACGTAACTCATAAAAATATTTTTATGTATAAATAAAAAATAAAATCGATTTATTTTTAAGCCTGAGGGGAGTCATTCCTCTACTCCTATCTATTGCTTTTAATTATAAGGAAACCAATTCTTCTTCCTCAATACAATTATAATCCGAGTATTAGTTTCCTCCATTATCAAATTAATGCTATAGAAAATATACACTAAATCATCATCATCATCATTTTCAGACGTTCACCATCCGTTGCTGGATGACGGTCTCTCCATTGCTGTCTGTCTTGCGCAATCTGTATCCATTTGACTCCACACATTCTTTTCAATACATCAGCCCATCTTCCACTCGGTCTACCTTGTTTTCTTTCACATCCTCTCGGATAACATTCCAGTATTTCTCGCGTCCATCTGCCATCCATTATTTTCGCTATGTGTCCACTTTGGTCATACTTCTAACCTATGTATTCCCCTTACGATCTCTTCTCGCTATACTGAGCATACATCATTCCACACTTCTCCATTTGCAATACACTTAATATTTGAAAGCGTATATATTCCCCTTTATACTTTTCGGTCAACAAAAATTGTCGCGAGAGTTTGACTCCCAACTAGGATTTTTACAACCGAGTTTCTTAGTTAGAGTCTATGTTTGAAAGTAATCATTCCCATAGACCCGAATTATTAACACTAAGACCGAAATGCCCTAAACCCCAACTAGATTCCATTGTAATTTTATTTTGCGCATTTCAAAACTTTATTCTGAGAAGTGTTCCGTGGCTTTAATCCGACTGACAAAGGGGTCCATAAAACAAAAAACAGTGACTGTACCGTAAAATGTTCGTCGAATAGTGGAAAAGCATCGCTCGTTATCGAGTGCGTCACCGTCGTGAGAAGAAGATAATCTAAAGCTAGGAAGACATATGTATAGTGTGTCATCGAACGCATAGTCAAGATAATTGACGTATCCAAAGTCCACACACTAGTACTAATTAACTTACAAACGGAACCGCAGGAGGGCGCTGCTACAAAATCATACATGGGGGATGGAGGGGGGGGGGGGGGTAATACTCACTGACAGTTGACAGTTGATGAGTTTGGTTTGATCGGTGGGGCGTGTCTGGGACGTGCGGCGTCCGACAGATGGATCTGGTGCGACAGTCGTCTGTCGCGAAGAGTCGCAGCTGGTGAATTGGCGAATGTGGCGTTGGCGAATGCGAAGTAGTGTGAAGTAGTAGTGGTGTAGTGAAGTGGCGTGGCCCTGACAGGGCTACGTGGCCGCGGCGGCCGACACACGACTGAAACCCGCCCTACTACTTCCCAGTCGCGCTCCGCCATAGACAATCACTTCTTCTTATCGGCGAGACCTACTGCCGTTGCCCTTGACATGTTTTTATCAACGGCCCCGAAATTTGTGTTGATTGTATTTTTGACGGTCTTCGCGTGCGATGCTGTTTGCGTAAACGACGCAATTATTTTATTGATTTTTTCACCGTCGGTATTTCGGATTCAAGTTTGCCTATGTGGTGTACGTGTCGGTTTCGTGCGCGGTTGTCGCGCACGACAACCGCCCGTCATAGCGTATTCACAATTCCTAAACGCTACAGCCGCCGACTAACCGTGTTTTATCAGTATCTGGTTATTTTTTTTAATGTTACGCAAGATCCACTGCACACGGAGAAGCATGCTCGATGTATGCTCGGTATGACGAAAAGAGATCGTAAAAGGAATACATGGGTAAGAAGCATGACCAAAGTGGCAGAAATAGCAAAACGTGTGAAAAAGTTGAAGTGGACGCATAGCGAAAAGAATGGATGACAAATGTAGGCGAGGAAATTTATATTTATTTTATATAATATTAGCTAATTTAACTTACATCTATTACATATTTATAACAACTACATAAATATATTACACATTATACACAGCAACTACTATCTCTCGCAGAGGTGTCTCCTTACACTTTTCAAGAATGCATCTATGGTCATGGAAGACTTGACGCACTCCGGGAGGGCATTATACATTAATACACCCCTGTGAAAAACACCACCAGCTGTCTTTGTTTTCCTTACTCTACCTACAACTAATTGGTTCTTATTTCTAGTACAATAACTATGGATATCACTATTACTAATGATATAATTCTTAAAATAATTTGGCACTTATGATGTAACTTATAAACAAAAGACAAATAATTTATAAAATAAAGACAGAGAAATACTGAAATGGTATCCGAGAGAATGTGAAAGAAAGCAAGGTAGACCGAGTGGAAGATGGGCGGATGAATTGAAAAGAATGTGTGGAGTCAGGTGGATGCAGATTGCTCAAAATAAACAAAAATGGATGAGGATTGGAGAGGCCTTCATTCAGCAGTGGATAGTGAACGGCTGAAAATGATGATGATTTATTCCGCGGTAATAAATTAATAATATCCCGTTGATGATTATTACGCTGGCGCTGTTATCACTGTAGCTTTGGATTGCGATACTGGAGATACATTGAAAAAAAAAAAAAAAACAACAGATAATTTATTATTGTTGACGACACGGCGAGTCGGTGGCTGTAGCGTTTAGCAATTGTGAATAAGCTCCGACAGACGGTTGTTGTGCGCGCCACTACACTAGGCTCTCCACCAAGTACGTTGACATACGTTACGTCGAAATACGATATCCACCCACCAAAAACAACAAGGCTTTCTTGCTCGTGTTGCAAAACTCGTACTGCAATTGGTGCGTGGATGTCGTACGTCGACGTAACGCATGTCAACGTACTTAGTGGATAAGAGCCTTAACGCGTAAACCACCTTTGTGGCACAATGCAGATTTAAAACCAAAATATCGACGGCAATAAAATCAATAAAAAAAAAACGGCGCAACGGAAATTAAATGAAGAATTGTGATGGCTAAGGTGGCAATGTCGCAGCCTGCCAAGATTTGGAAGAATAGAACCATAACAACCGCAATCAAAATTTGTCTTGCGAGAAGTCTAGTTTTTTTCTATCTGTATGGCGTGGAAACGTAGCAAATATTTCACTGCAGAAATTCTGTTCATTTGGATTTTTTCTCGTTTTTACTGCCAATGTAAATATGAAAGAAAAAAATAATGTTTTCAAGAGAACGCCTTCGACGTAAAAAACGAGCTGTAATCAAATACTTAAATTTGAAATGTTCACTGTTCAGTCATAAAAAAATAGTTCTCAGTTTGCCGTTGAAGTTTATCAAAAAATAACAACTATGTACTGCATTTGACTTAAAAAGTACAAAAATGAATACTACGGGTTATCATTGGCAAGACCCTCACTTTATAGACTAGTCAAATGAAATGAAAATTATGTTTTTCGCAATAGTGCGAGGGTACCAAAATTTTTCAAATAAATTATATATTTATACAAAGTAAATATATAAAACACTGTCAAAATAATATTAAAACCATAAATAATTACAAAATTTATTTAAAACTGCCTAAAATGACTATTATTGATGTGAAAGATTTCACAAAATATATATAGTCAATGGCGTTAATTACACCCGTTACGGCCAACGTTAAAACGAAAACCTCAAATGTCAGTGAGCTCTCAGCCGGTGTCATATTTTATTTGCATTTATTATTAAAAATTATTCCCCAATTCAAATTCGCTACCTCAATCTTTCCAAAATTAGCACGAAATTTTACATAATGTCATATTAACATCGATCGAAACAATAACAATGGCTTATACAGCGGAAAACCTAGAACACGCCGTTTCGGTATTTTACTCGAGCGAGCACAGCGATCGTGCTGAAGCTCACAAATGGCTCACAGAAGCCCAAAGATGTCCAGAAGCCTGGAGCTTCGTATGGGAGCTCTTAAATTCACAAAAGGTATCTCCGATCCAATGCTGGTTTCCATTGAACAATTTGAAATGGTATTGTATACCCACTTGAAATTGGTTGTTACTTCTTTTTAACTATGAATATGACACTGAACTCGAACCATGAGAAGTTTTGAGTGTTGTTATGGACAGCGTTGCCGATTTGACGCCGTTTAAAGTCGACTGTCAAATGTCACTTTATAGGTTATGTCAGAAGAAAGTACGCGCAGTGAACGCTGATATCGTTATTATTAAATTATACAACGTTACTAAAAGCTAAAACGCAAAATATGTACTCAAAATCATAAATGGTCAACATTGAACAATAAAATAACTGATCACAACACAATATTGATATCGAAATTTGTCAACGATTTCAGATGGGTTTACGATAATGAGTACATCATTATTTTCAGCCGTTCACTATCTACTGCTGCATGAAGGCCTCTCCAATCCTCTTCCATTTCTGTCTGTGTGTTCTTCTCGCTATATAGTATATATGATAGATATATACTATATAGCATCATCATTTTCAGCTATTCACCATCCACTTCTGGATGAAAGTCTTTCTAATCCTCTTCGATTCCTGTCTGTCTTGAGTAATCTGCATTCACTCGACTCCACACATTCTTCTTAATTCATCGGCCCATTGTCCGCTCGGTCTACCTTGCTTTCTTTCACATCTTCTCGGATACCATTCCAGTATTTCTGGCGTCCATCTGCCATCCATTATTCTTGCTATGCATCATTTCCAAATTTTTCACACATTCCGTTATATCTACCACTTCTTACCCATGTATTGCTCTTTTGATCTGTTCTTGTTATACCAAGCATACATCTGTGTCTACTTGATCTTACGTATCATTCTTGAATTTAGTATCCACGTTTCACATCCATACGTCATAACTGGCAGTACGCATCGGTCGTATGTCTTCTTTTTTAAGCATAGCGGGATGTTGGATTTAAAAACTACGTTCATTCTTCCAAAAGCGCTCCATCCTAGTTTAATTTTTCTTCATTACATCCAGTCATATTCACCATTGTCCTAGGTGTAAATAATTATGTAATATTTTATTTTAGGGAACCGAGATTCAATTTTTCGCCGCTACCACATTACACACAAAACTCCAAAGATGTTGGGCAGAAGTACCCGCTAATAACTACGAAGAACTAAAAAATAGAATTATGCAAGCAATTAGTATGTTTTGTAACGGTCCTAAAATAGTTCTCAATAGACTATGCATAAGTGTAAGTGTACATAAAGGAGACTATATGAGTTTTAGTATCATTATAATGAACAATTGTTACATTTATTTTGATCAGTTAGCAGCGTTTATATTGCAACAAGGTGGACGGGGTCTATTAGAGATTATACATCAACTTTCCAGCACTCAAAATGCATCGCTGCTATTGGAAATTTTATCCGTTCTACCGGAAGAGGTATATTTTTTGATTTCTCCCCACTGAATTGAAAAGAGTTTTAAATATTTGGTCCAAAACTTTTATACTGTATTTTTCAGTTCAACAATATGACTATGCCGGCGAGTGATAGATGTTCGGTTCGCACAAATCTTCAACAACTGACGAGTCAAATTTTAGATTTAGTTATCAAGCATTTAGAAATAGAAGGGTATTTTGGTTCATTTTCAATATAAAGTTCATCAATTTTGTTAGTTATTATATTGTTTTGTTTTATTATCTTTTCAGTAAAGAATTGAATGAATCAAATTGGACTTGGCAAATAAACATATGGCAAGCTGCATGCCAATGTGCCAGTGCTTGGATTCAACTCGGTGGTGTAACTCCTGTACAATGTATACCAGTAGTTAGAGCGGCTCTTCAAGTTTTATATATTATATATAGGTTATTATGATAAGGGGTTAACAGTTCAAATGGAAATCTTGAAATTTGTCTAATGAAAATGGAAATTGTTAATTTAAAACACTTGTCTTACATCAAATATGCATACTGTAAGCAATATTAAGTTAAAATATACTTAATTTAGGATAAATAGTTATAAAAAGCTATCAAAAAGACATTGTAATTTAGTAATTGTCCCCATTTTTCACGTTTCCATTTTAACCGTTTTCTCTTGTATTTACATGAATAAAAATTTTATAATGTGTTATTGTGAATAATATAAAAATACTTTTGGTTCAAAATGCCAAATAAATATTCAAATCAAACACTTGTTCGGCTTTCGGTTCAAAATTCTATTTACGCTCAAGTTTTGAGTCTTGAAATTTTCTAGTCATATTTTTGTTTCTTTATAAAATTTCGCCGATTGAGTTTTTATATCATAGATCCATAGATATAGAATACATAGATATGCCCCTTCATACTTTTCGGTCGACAAAAATCGTCTCAAGAGTAGGGATGAATGGACAGAACGCGAGACTCGAGTAACAAAGAAGTGACCTTTTTTTTTTTCAACACATCGACTACCACAACTAGGATTTTTTATACCTGAGTGATTATTCTATGTACATCTATGATTATGGCACAATTTCTCTACACATTTTTATACCCGAGTGTCTTGGTTAGAGTCGGAACATTTTTAGAGCATGAAGGCATATCTAGACTATTCTACATCTATGCATAGATCTGATCCAAAACAGTCATTTTTATTGTTAGTTACGGTTTTACATTGAACTTTAAATGATGTTATGTTAATCCATTGTTGAATAAAAACTTGCAGGGGTTTAACGTCGACGGAAGAAGGACGAGGTGAATTGAGTCAACCAGAAATTGAGGCTTGCGAGGCTGCTTTGAACGTAGCCGGAGCAGCTCTCACTCAACCAGATGCCGGAAGACATCCAACTTCGTGCCGTCTTCTTTTACGCACATTGCTCGACATCGCCGAACCGATACTACAAGTCGAAGACACACTGCATACTCTAAATGAGGTCAAACTCATCATTAATACTTTTGCTCGATGATTTACATGTCAATAATGATACTATATCTTCGATAGGATCTCGTCATTGCCGTTTATAACACTCTGGTAGCGGCCGGTGAGTTTCACGTGCGTTGGATCGCATTGTCAATTCGCGATGAAGAACCAACCGATCAGATGGATCCCAATCTACCGACGGATTCAAATCGAGAGGAAAAGCTTGAAAGTGCTCGATGTGCTAACGATATATTGAAACTGCTTTTGTGTTGTTCAGGAACGGTCGGAATATATCCTACCCAGGAGACCCATTCGAAACTTTCGTTTACGTTTTGGTTCACACTTCAGGTACATATCGACATTCATATCCGTTAACATCAAAGTTAACATGGAACTCACAGTGTAAGTATGCTTGATTACATTTTTATTACTACTTTTAGGATGAGGGGTTGTTTTGCGGAGAAGAGAATTCAGATAGTTACGTAAAAGTTAGACGTGCTTTGCATATATGGTACGAACAATTAGTAGGTATCCTATTGAGGAAATCAACTATTCCTCCATCGTCTACCGAACTGTCCGCAGTAGACGACGAGCTCATGAGATGTTACCGACAAGACATAGCCGATACACTTGTTAGTTTATTGCTACATATGAATATTTTATTACACAGGGATAGCTTACTCGCTACTATCTCGCTAGTTTATTAGCAGACACGCAGAGCTAGTAGCGAGTAGCTAGTAATCATATTACACGTGTTAAGTGTACTCCCCAGTGGCGCTGTCATTAACTTGTGACTTTGAAAAAGTTCAAAAAATAGTTAAAAAAATCCAAAAACCAAAACACACTCCCAAAAAACATAATACCCGCATGGAATACTTCTATATCCATGTCCATTGAAGTATACTGTGTTTGTTGGGAGCTGAAAATGAACCACTTAACCTCAAACTGTCAATGAAGTGACATCACACTAGCCAGATAGTAGCGAGTAAAGTTCAAACATTCGAACTTCACTCGCTCGGTCAAAAAAGCCAGATAGTTTAGTAGCTTCGCCTATTATACGAGCTGGTTTACTAGCGGCTAGCAAACTAGCGATATAGTAGCGAGTAAACTATCCCTGTGTAATACCCGCTTTATGTTGAGTTGGTACGATTTCTTTAATAATATCCTTGCAGGTATATTGTCACACTGTTTTGGGCAATGGCTTGATATTACAATTGGAAAACTTGATGCGAAGTCTCGTAGAAAATTGTCTATCAGACGGCGGATGCACTTTGGAAGCCGTTCTTCATGCATTTTTAGCGTTGGCTGAATTTGTCAATCCTTCTGTGTCCCAATCGTTGTTCGGCCTTATGAGGGTACTTATCGAGCTACCGTACGACGATTTGAACCAGCAGGTTATAATAACAGCTTTGGGATGTTTCGGTAAGTGTACTTCGGTTTAAATCTACAGCTGGTCTGTTTGTCTTCTATTTTATGTTTGGTTTTAGTTGCTTATGCTGATTGGTTGGGCAACGTTGAAGATTCGGCCGCTGAAGAGATTGTCGGTAGAGCTTTGAGTGTGACGTGGACGGCTATCGAAAAAAAAGAGCTGACGTCTCTCGGCGTATTGGCTCTCAAAGCTTTCTGTCAAGAGTGTAATAAATATTTGAGACCTCACGCACATCAACTGCTACAAGCAATTCAGGTTTGTAGAGCAAACTATGTAGATGTTGCCCGGATGAGACTACTTGATCCGTCTCGTCCCGGTAGTGTTGGCGAAAATGATGACTGTGATTAAATAGTATTAAATCATTTAGGCAGGACAAGGAAAATGGTCTCCGATAGTTGCACCGCAGGTTATGATGGCCGCTGGTTGCACAGCTTCGACTCTTCCCGTCTCCGAAGCGGCTCCTTATCTGACGAATCTTGTTACTCCGATAGTTGAAAAATTACAAAATGCACAAAAGCCACAAGTATATCACCTCAGCTTAACTATTACGTACTTATATATCATTACAGTGTGTTTAAATGTTTGTTGTATTTCAGCTAAGTGCCCGGAAGGTGCAGTTGTGCACTGCGGCTTTACATCAAGCGACCGCATTGTTAGGTTCGTTGACCAAATTGGATGTAAAGCACGTTTACACACCGCTTTCTCTTCTATTGCCGACTTTTCCTTACGTTGTTCAACATCCGAAATTGACCGAAGTAATTTTATTTGTAAACATATTGTATTTTCTCGTCTGATTTCTTTTTTGTAACGATGAATATGGTACTGAACTTTAACCGTGAAAAGTTTGTATATCGAAAACGTGAGTATTAACCACTCTACATATGTATGTATGTTCGTTTTGTGACCAGAAATTGTACTGGCCAATGAATATAGCGATCATTTTGCACTGCTTTTTATGATTAAGTGTGTGCAACATACATATGTGGATACATATGCCCCTTCATACTTTTCGGTCGACAAAAATCATCGCAAGAGTAGGGATGAATGGACAGAACCTGAGACTCGAATAACAAAGAAATGACTTTCAACACTTCGACTCCTATAACTAGGATTTTTATACCCGAGTGTCTTAGTTAGAGTTGAAATTTTTTTAGAGTGTGAGGGCATATCTAGACTATTCTACATCTATGGTGTGCAATAATTATTATCCTATATATAATAGCCGAAATCTGTCTGTCTGCTGATAACGCTCGCTGAGGTAAATGATAAAAAGACACGAATCGTTGCGCGCGAGTGGGATTTGAACCCGAGATCGCCAGTTCGGAAGAGGATGCGCTTACGCATTCATTCAAACTAGGCAATGACGGGCCTGCTACAATTTGACAATATTAATCCTCAAAACGTTCGCGACTTTGCTAAATTGTGACGTTGTTGTATTATAACACGCCATCTATGCAAAAACTATACTCACCCACACAAACACTCACAGTACGGGTGATGAGAAACCGCTTCGTTGATATTCAACGGGCTTACACTATGTAGTAATAAATAATAGCAATTAGAGCGTTTGCCGCGCCTACTTTCTTCTGCTATAACGTGTAAAGCGTTAAATCGTGACATGGCCAAGTCGTCAGCTCTGACCATAATAATACATACTCCAAACCTCTCAAGGTTTAAGCTTAATACCATATTCATCGTTGTAAATTAGAAATCAGATGATTTTGCCAATAAAATAGCCCATACCAGGGGTACGCTATACAATTTACATTTTATTGCATTGTGCGATACATTTTTGATAATTTTTTATTTTGAATGCTTTCAGCCGTTGTTTAAATTAATAAAATTAGTAATAACTAGGCTACAGGATGACTGTATACCGCTCTTGCCCGATTTGATACGTGCTACGAGCACCAGCTTAGAAATAGAGCCTCATCCTTCGACTATCGAAGTTTGCAAATTGGTATGAATTGAAATTTACTATCTTTTTTTTTTAAGAAGCTTAATGAGTTTGCTCTTCGAATGTTTTTATTCTATTTGCAGATCTCATTAATGTTTACTGATATCGGAGGTGATGCGTTTAGAATTGCCGTTGCGTCCGTTTTGAAGTTGTGCGGAGAAGCCGTCAGTCAGGGTCTACCACTGTCCACTCATGCACAACAGTTGGACGCTTTGTATTCGTCGTTGGGTGCCATTTTAAGTAAAAAGTCGCAGATTTTTCAATATTTGGAACATCAAATGCAAGATGTCATACAATTAGGTAATGCCGTTTAACAGATTGGTTAAATTTGTTAATGAAACCCTTTAAAATTGAAACTGATACTATCGATCCGTTTGAAACTTAGTCAAACGAAAAATATTTTATTGCATTCGAGTACCTCACGAGACCCATAGGATCATAGCGTGTACATCTGCAAAATTTAAATTCAATTTGTTGAATGATGTTGGAATTTATTATGAAGACAGACTCATATACATATGTCATCATCATCATTTGCAGCCGTTAACCATCCACTGCTGGATGAAGGCCTCTCCAATCCTCTTCCATTCGGTCTACCTTGCTTTCTTTCACATCCCCTCGGATACCATTCCAGTATTTCTCGTGTCCACTTCAACTTTTTCACACGTTCCGCTATATCTGCCTCCTTGGTCATGCTTCTTACCCATGTATTCCTCTTACGATCTCTTCTCGTTATACCGAGCATACATCTTTCCACGCTTCTCTGTGTGCCCTGGATCTTGCGTAACATTCTTGAATTTAGCATCCACGTTTCACATCCATACGTCATAACTGGCAGTACGCATTGGTTGTATGCCTTCTTTTTTAAGCATAGCGGAATGTTGGATTTAAAAACAATGTTCATTCTTCCAAAAGCACTCCATCCTAGTTTCATTCCTTCTTCTTTACAACCAGTCATATTCACCAATTGTCCTAGGTATAAATAACTATCAATTATCTCTACAATATGCTTATCTACGGTGACTATGTTTTGCTCATACATATGTATAGAAATAGATTTTTCTATTTAATCCTTCAAATAAATGGTCAGTATCTGTCGAAAACTGTTTATCAATTTTTACTGACCTTTTATTATTTACATAAAAGTGATCCAAATGCAAATCCGTACATCGAATTATTTACATATATGAGCGACGACACGTATTGTTTTTTTTTTTGTTTGAAATATTATTTATCAACCCAGAAAACGCCCGGTACTTAAAGCTAGTTTCATTGTGTCTTTCAGGACTATTGACGCTTTGTCTACCGGAACAGGGTCCATCAAAATCGGCTTGTTGTTTCTTTGGAAATTTAGCACGCGTACATCCTGCCGATTTGTTACCGCACGTGTCAGCTTTGATGCGCAATATAATTCATTGTATAGGTGAGTTCAAACATTCACACACACAAATTCTTCATAATATAATAATAATAATACATATTTTGAATTTTTCACCCAGGCGCTTTAACGCCTCGGAACCACATAGATCCATTCGCCGACTTACTATGGAAACTGGGTCGCACTCAATGGACGGAAACTTCGAGCTCTGAAACTCCACCGATTCCAGGTCCTGCCCTCTTATCGACCTGGTTGAATGAGTCACTTCAAGAACCCGGTTTCCCGTCTGATTTGGCAACATCCCAAGTCAAAGACAAATTCATCAAAGCCTTCATCAAGTAAACATCAGTTTACTAATTGCCACTGTACAGTGAATCGGTTAAGTTTAAAATTGAATTTATACTAATGTTTGCTTTGTTTTATAGGAATTATGCTCATAAACGTCGCGTCTTAGAAGCCGTAAGGGAATTTGCTTTATCGTGTCGAGGTCTACTCGGCGCTTACGGAGAGATGACTCTACCTTTGGATACTTTTTAGTAGTTATCTTAATGTGTCTTAGTGAGATTTACGCTGAATTTGATTGCAAAATACGTTTAAAACTTCAATTCATTGATAATTTTACAGGTTTTCCCTTTTAAACAGTTACGAAATGGCCTAATGTAGTACAAAAGATAAAAGTAATCGAATTAGACGTACTCTTTTCGTTTTAATATTATTTATTCTAGTGACTTTGACTGTTTTCTTATTATATTCATCAGTGATATACAGTAGTGTTTATATCCATGAGCTTCCATGAGCTAAATAATATCATTCTCCTTTTGTATAATAGTTGTAAATATAATGATGTGTATTATATTAAATGTGTGACTGCTTTTTAATTTAATGATGTTAGATGATTTTTTTTATTAGGAATACAATGTAGTGCAATTTTAACGTCCACGTATTGGTGCAATATTTTGCAAGAATGTTTTATTTTTGCAACGTCAAATAAATTACAATGTTTTGCCATTGAGTTTTGAAAAAATAAATTTTGATTAAAAATCTGTATTTAATTTAATCATTTTTAATTCCTATCCTTTTGCAGGTTAAATATCACTTTGAATTTTTTCAAAGTGATATTTAACCTTTTCTCTATTCGACAAACATTTTACCGTCTGTCGTAGTGAAGTATCAAGGGAAACAACCGTTCAGTGGTTTCCCATTGCCTTTTGGAGGGAATGCAGGAATGGATTATTATTTGGTAGAAGGAATTTTTCCAATATTAGCGATTTTGTGAAACTGTTTCACAACTAAGTTAGATAAATTGGCATCTTAATTTATTAATATCCAGATCTTGCGAATTACAATATTTGAGGTCAAAAATCGTCGAGAAAACCTTTCAACAGACAGAGATTGAACCCAGGACTTTCGCTCAAGAGACTAACGCTTTAACCACTGAGTTTTCAGTGTATAATTGATTATTTTTTCATATCTCTCATCTTGGCGTGCGCTGGCTGAGTCGTACAAATACTATTTCGATTATATTGCGCCAAATATTAATTAGTACAATCTCCATAATTTTCAGCTAATTTATCATTTTGCGAAAGAACAAAATAAAAATATCAGTTAAGCTGATCGATCAGTTAAGTGATCGATTGTTTTGAAATTGCATATTGTTTTGTCGATAGTGATCACTTTATACGCATGAAATTTATATAGTAATTGTTTTGTTTAGAAAAGATGTAATAAAATTAGAAATATGTACTTCAAATGAATATTTTTGATTTTAACAAATATTGATAACACGTTGATATATAGTAAATCTGTTTATCCTTGAGTAGTCGAATGGATTGATTGATTCAATTCGGATTTATTTGATTGATTAATGGATAATTAGGGTATTATATAGTATATTGTCTTTCCATTCTTGAAAGGTTCATACAAAAAAATTGTATTTGTCAAAATTTTAATACCATCATTAACTATTGGCATATTAGTACAATTAAATAGGCTTATTAAAAAATCATTAATACTCTGGCTCAAAAGATTTACCAAACTTCCATACTTAATTCTTTATCCGGAATATAATTTTTCACATTAATTCTTAGTATTAGTTGGTATTATTGTGCTATTTTCAAGTGTTTTCAACGATTCTTAATGCAACAGAAATATATTTTATTTGTTTTGTTACACAGTTGAGTCAACAATGAATTTTGTAGAAATCTAAATCTGAGCCATAAAATTTAATGTTAACGACAATTCCAACAAGTCGTTTCTTCTTCATAGAATGAAACAATAAACTCAATTATTAGTATTGCATTTAACCCTTAAACGATATTTAATAAAACAAAATTAAATTGGCATTAGCAAAGATTAGTTAATTTTCGTTTTTATCTCAATAAAACTGATAATTTGATAATTTCTTTATATTATGCAATTAATTATTAGAGGATTAAGCGATTTTGAATAGAAAGTAATTTCACAAGTGTTGATTAAACAAGCAGATCACATGTTTCAATCTGTGTATGTAAGTGTGTTACAATTTTCAACAATTATTTATTCATATTATATTAATGTTTACTACGATATTGAGTTTTTTTTCCGTAGATGTTCTTATCTATTATCGCTGAATAGTATTATTTTTCTCCATACAATCAAAGTAGTTCCTCTCTATTGTGATTATTAATGTTTAAATCTGAAAGATAAGCCTAAACATCGTTATCGTGATTAGAGTTCATAAAAAAAACTTTTCAGTAACGTACTAGATACTCGTATGGTATATATTTGTATACTTCAGGTAATATCGGTTGTGTCTCGTCTTAACTACTAGTCGGTGAATTTTGTTCTATTGAAATGTACAAGTTGGTGATTTTGTTGAATGTCTTTGCCTTGGTACCCTTATTTGTTCACGGCCATGGCATGGTCTTAGATCCGGTAAATAGAGCTTCTCGTTGGAGATACAATACGAGTGCTCCGGTGAATTTCGACGACAATGGATATTTCTGTGGTGGTTTTGGGGTAATACGATGAGAATTAATTAATTTAAATTCACACTGTATTCATCAAATGCTAAAAATTCTATTCATTTTGCTAATAAATGCTATTATTTTAATCGCGTTAAAAACATAAGTTCGATTCTTTCATAATGAGAGAATACACGATATCGGTGTATTTGGCGCTGCTTGAATTTTTGTCCCTTTTTAGCACACGCGGTTAGTTAGAAGAAGCAGATACTCAATCTAAAACTGCATACTCTTTTGGTAAAAAAAGACAAACCTATTGTGTATTGAATTTTTTAAAATATATTTTACATACAGTTTTATCATAAATTATTCAAGCTGTTACCATTGAAAAACCCTAGTGCTAGATAAGATTAATTCATTAACACATTTACTTATCATTTTAGAGGTTATACAGTATTTTAAAAATTTTCAAGTTTATATTTTTACTGTAATTTATTATATTTATTTATTTTAAAACCAAAAAATGCTTAGGTTCAATGGTATGGTAATGATGGAAAATGTGGTTTGTGCGGCAATGATTATGCCGATCCTCAACCAAGATCCAACGAGCTGGGCGGAGGAATATTCGGAGAAGGTATCATCGTTAAAAAGTAAGTTTTGTTGATACTGTATATTTATTACCATGCATTTCCTCACTCAAATATTCTGTCTAAAGGAACTAGGATCAAATTGTATAAATAAATAATTAGGTTATCAAAGAAAATGAAACATTGCTTACGTTTCAGTTACACAAAAGGAAGTGAAATGAAAGTCGAAATACTCGTGACAGCCAACCATCTCGGTTTCTTCAAATTCAGACTTTGCAACTTGGACAAGTACACCGAGGAGTCTGATGAGTGTTTCGATGACATTCTCCTGAAATTGACTAATGGTCGTGATAAATTCACCATAAACAGTAATGTAGGAACTTTCCATACGACGCTATTATTGCCCGAAGATCTCACCTGTACCCATTGTGTTCTTCAATGGACGTGGACAACCGGTAAATTAATAAAATATAAAAGATTTTCTATTGATTTATTGCAAGTGCTAATTTTCAGATGTGAAATTTCAGGAAATTCGTGGGGTACTTGTGATGACAATAGTATTCAACAAGGCTGCGGAGCTCAAGAGCACTTCAGAACCTGCTCGGATATTTCTATAGTTTGAGTTTAGAATAAAGACACCACAGCTGGTTTTTTGTGGATAAACTGAGTGGTCATTCACGGCAATGACCAACGAGTGGATCTAGTTGAAAAATGTTTGACTTCTTATCTTCAATGCCCACAATACTTATTTTAATTTAGATTTATAAAAATTATTGTGAATTGGTTTTAATAAATACATTTATATTTTCTATATGTGATTTTCCATTTTTAAACAAAGCCGAAGAGCTGGGGTAAAAGTTTTTGTAGGTTATGTTATGTTTGGGAGGCTATGTTGTGTTATACAAAATGGTTTCCTTATATATTTTGACACTGGCTCTCCTTTTTTGTCAAATAGTCAAGAAGCACACTTAATACATATAATAATTAAATGGACAAATAAATTATAAAAAAATGGAAAACTCTGATTCAAAATGTACCTACATACATATATCTATGTATTATCAATATTTTTATTTCTTATATCATATTATTTCCTAGAATGTGTGAATCACAAAATTACCATGAAGAAATTGAGATTGTGATATTTTTATAGGAAGGGTGAATGATAAAAACATGTAAATTTTTATGTGTATATTTTTATTCAGTCTAAAATTTAGTAAACAGAAAAACAATTTCAATTGATAGTAATATCAGAGCAAGTCTTGTACGTTTCTTGTGGTCCGCAGCCTGGTTTGGCTGTTCCGTCGGGGCAATTTCCCCAAGTGTTTCCTGAAACGATACAAAAATAAGGCATTACATATACAGATATTAAACTATTGAATTTATTTTTAGAAATCTGTAATTCGTACCTGCTACGTAGGTCCATCTGAGCACGCAGTGGTTGCAAGCGACACCAGCTGGAAGCCTTATGCTCAAGTCATGATTTCCAAGCTTAGAGCTGATCGGTTGTTGGTCTTTGCCATCAGAGAACAGCAAGGTAGAGCTGGAGTAGCACTCCTCAGTCTCCGAGCCGAATCGGTCCATGTTGCACAAGTGGAATTGGAAGTAGCCATTGTGGTTGGCGACAATTTTCACTTGAACTGGAATAGTCGCTCCGGATCGGTAGCTGTTAATGTTATTAGAACGTGTAAGGAATGATATGATTTTATCAACTGAACGGGACTCGCTATAGCTAAATTACAGCTAGGCCCTGCAGGTGACTGTTGGGTCTAAGTATGATAAATATTTCATATATTGTATATCAAAAGAAGCTTCACAACTCTTTGAGCTGAAATGTGACTTGAAAGGTTTCTACACCAAATGACGGAGACTCTATCTTTGAACTGTATTTAACACTTCATTTTTAGGCTTGCATAATATGTGCAAGATTTCATAATTATAAATAGTATAGACTTAAAACCTTTATATATTGACTTAGTATTGCCCGTTGACAATCTACGGATTTTCATTATTGACATATGAGTGGGCAAACAATAGCCGTAAGTATGAGCTATGGTAAAAATATTAAATATTAAAAATAATCATTCTAAATTTCAATGAGAACAAAGGAAGTGTAGTGAGCGTTCCTGACGTACAAACAAGCTTAAGGCTTTTATACAGTATAAATAAATAATGAAAACTGAATTAATTACTCTTCAAACTAGCAAAAGAAAAAAACTTAAGATTAAGAATGGTTAAACTTTTTCCAAGAGTTACATCAAATACTTTCTATAGATACATTAATAATAGCTAAAAGTCCACAAAAAAAGCGCACAATGTAAGACTAGTGCATTTGAGTCGATATACTGCAAGAGAGAAGGTTAGCCCACTCATATGTCAATAGTATACACCCATTTACCATAAACGGGCAATACTCTAGTATAAAAATGATCTTTTGACCTTATGCTATGATCACAATAAACATTAAATGAATATAATGCAAAGTTTGAACCTTTTGACGATGACGGGTTCTCCGTATTTGCCTCCGATTTCATGAGGTCTTGGTGGTGCAGTGGAATAGCTGTCGCCGCACATTCCACATTTGCCATTATGAAGAACCCATTGTGTCTGAAAAAAAAACATTAACATGTTAATTCAATTAAGTCAATACATCAGCCACGGAGCAACCCGGTGTGATACATTTGTAAGTGAGAATAATATAGGTAGATGATGAATAGTTGGAAGTAAGAATAAAATTATTGAGACGAAAAATCATGTTATTTACTCCAAAGCTTCCGCAGTACGATTGGTTATCGTCCCAGTTAGCTGGAGCTGAACTGTTGAACCTCCATCTGGAGCCCCGGTTGACGGGATCCATCACCATTCCGTGACCGAATACACATGGCGCTACGGCCAGCACGCTGAGCAAAATCAGAAACTTCATTTCGAATACCTTGTTGTACAACAAACCAACAAGTGACCCAGCTTCTGTACTGAAATGCGCTTTTTATATCGGAAGATTGAAACAAATTCGCATCTCGTGTGCAAACTCTTATCACTTTGATTAATTATGTCGTTAATCGCATTAGTACGGAATTTCACACATCAAATTGATCGCCATTATCCCAAGTCTTCTAAAGAGATTATTTATTTAGATCCGTCGGAATTCAAAACAACATGTTTGCGAGCAATTTATGAGCTTAATATTCGACACTACAAGCGAATTTATAAACTTAATTCTCGGACACGAGTAACCGCCGTGATATAATCGTGGTGTAAACGTGAAATTTATAAAGATATTCAATTGAAAGCTTTTACCGTATGACTTATGTAATGCATTCCAAAGTAAAATTAATTTTTAAAACAATTTTCAAAACTCGTTTTATTTAGAGTTGATACTTTGTAGCTTATTTTTTCAGCTGAAATATATGAATTGTGAAATAATGGTCGAATTAGTTTTTTGATATTTTTATTATAATTATCACAAAAAATTGTTTAACACTATATGTATATGTAGGTATATAAAAAACGTCTGTTTGTCTGTCTGTCCATCAAGAACGCTTGACACACTTCTTTTGTTTTCAATGAAAATTTGAATTATTTTTTCCTGTAGTCTACATATATGTAGCTACTGCTATTGTTAGCCCATTCATATGACACGAAAAAAACCCGTTGACTGTCAACGGGTAATACTCTAGTCTAATAATAATAAGCGTATAAATAAAATAAACTTATGTACATACATTATGAATGTATGTACATATGTACAAGAATTTTTTAAATATTAAATCGCTAGATTAGGATTGCCTGTTGACGAACAACGGGTTTTTATTATTTACATACATGTGGATGGCTAACGATAGCGGTAAGTACGGGCTACAGAGAAAAAATTAAATAAATCAAATTTTACATGAAAACAAAAGAAACGCGTCAAGCGTTCCTGACGGACAAACAGACGTACAGGTTTAAAGCTATTTTAATTTGTTGAAATTCAACTGATTTAAAAATAATACTCTTTATTTTATATCCATTTTGAATTGTTAAAAAAAATTCATCCAATTTTAATCTAGTTCACATTATGTATTTATATTTGTTTTGTGTGCTTAATTTGTCATTTAATCTCTCCGTGTAGATAATCTTACCGCTTTTGTAAATAGAATTACAACTTTTTTTTGCATTTGCATACTTAGCAATATCACAATACAATTAATCGAAGGCAACAATGAAGTATTATATCACAATGTTCGGTATTTAACTTTGTTTTATTATCATTTTAATCTTAAGTATAATCAGATAAGTAGAAAAGGGGCTTGAATATAATCTTAATAGAAAAATTTAAATCATTTTTTTGTTATTTATGTATATATTTTTTAATATGTAGGTTGTAGATAGTTTCCAGATAGATAGATATGTAGATTGACCCCCAGAAGACAATGGGAAACGACTGGAGAGTATCTTTTCTTAGTCACTTCACTATGGCATTACAGACGGTAAAATGTTTGTCAAATAGTGAAGAGACAACGCTTGAAATTCAAATACACCACCTTCAGAAGATGTAGATACATATCTGTGGTTGATTTATAAATAATAAAACGAAAGGTTTTCATTGAAAATATTTTATTTGATATTTAGATGTTTTAAGCGGTGATTGTAATGTCGGAACACGTTCTGTAGTTCTCTCCGGTGTTTGCTGAAAATTTGAAATAAAAAATGTCGTTAGAAAGATGCAACATAAGGATATACATAATATTAGGACAAAAAAATAGAATATTTACCGGCATAGTAAGTCCATTGAAGTACACAATGCTTGCAAGTGATTCCGGCTGGAATCCTAAGAGTAAGGTCATGGTTTCCAAGATGGGCAGCGATCGGGTGTCTGTCTTCACCGGTGGATGTCAACAGCAGGATTTCATTGTAGCAGGTATCAGATTCTGAACCGTACCTGTCCAAGTTGCAGAGTCTGAACTGGAAGTAGCCTCGGTGGTTGGCCGATATCCTCACAGTGACCGGCATATTGGTACCTTGTCGGTAGCTGGTGACAAAAAGTTATAAATCATCTTTATATTCATTTTAAAGCCCAAGATAGACAGATGCAACATGTATTAACACGTCGAAAGAACAGTTTCATGAACACGAAACATGAGCTAAAAGGATGAAACGATATATGTATGAAAAATACTAAAAACTGGTTTGGATCCTGTTGTACAATCAAAATGTTTATAAAATCGTTGCTGATGTGTATCCTAGACTTAATATACCAAAAATCGGTGCTATTTTCACAAATTTATATCTCAAACTGATAATGCATTTTGTCCCTTTTCTAATAATATTATAAATTTTGCCAATTGGATTATTAATGCCAAAATTAAAGTTTGAAAACAATTTACAGAAAAAATGAATTTTATAAGGAAATTTCATTTAACAATATTTACGTTTAAAAGTTGTAGAGCAAATTACTACTTATAATAGCGCAAGGTTCTGCCAGGCTGAGTAACCGCAGAACGCTCACATATACTCATAGCACTGGTCGCGCGAAGCGCTCGCATTTTTCAACTACCTTCTACATTTTGAACTACATAATAAATACACTATGTATATGAAAATACATACATAAATGATAACCACCCGATGATACATAGTCAACGGGCATTGACTAGTGTAGTATAAACATATTTCATGTGATTTTTTTGCGTACAGATATACAGACAGAATTAAGGCCCTAATGTATCTATATAATTCAAATTCAATACCAATTATATTTTTTTAATACGGAATTTGTTTACTCTTAAGTCTGTGAACGCTCTATGAATTTGAAAAACTCAAAGACTGAACAATATTTTGACTTGATTCCTTTAGCAGTAGGTTTTAATGATCAGCAGTAAAATTTAATATGCCATCAGTAAGTATTGAACTATTGTTCTTATCAAAATATAATGAATACCTTTTGACGATGACTCCTTGTCCGTATTTGCCTCCGAGCTCGTGCGTCCTAGGTAGGGCATTGGCGAAGTTGTCTCCGCACATTCCGCACCTTCTTCCATTACTCACCAGTGCCTGTTCAGAAGAGTAGTATAATTAAAACAATGAATTTCTAAGCACGGGTAAACTGGTGAAGAGTGAAATCGTTATGGGAATTTACCCCGGCTCCTCCACACCACAGTTGATTATCATCATAGTTGGCCGGTGCCGAAGAGTCGACCCTCCATCTGGAGGCTCTGTTGACCGGATCCATGACCATGCCATGACCATGGACGGCCACCAAGAAGCAGAGTACCAGGGTGAACTTCAGCATTTTGAACGACTAGTTTCAAACACACAAACAAGTGATCCCAATTGTAGTAGTCTCCGGTGGCTGCTTTTATATTGACAGATTTACGCTGATTTATCTCGTATCATCGATTTAGAATGCGTTTGTTAATAAGATGATTGTGTGATTATTGTAAATTTTTATCAACCGAGATTAATTAGTGACAATGTTTTGACCTGTGACGTTAATAAATATGCATTTAGATCATCTTTAGAATGATAATTGTATGACTTCATTTTATATGGAAAATTCAATATTATTACAGGTATAAAGTTTGAAATTCGAAAATCTTTGGGACAGAAGTTTATAAAATATATTTTGTTAAATTTTTGGAGAATATGAAAATTTGCTTGAAATATTACAATTTCTGTTTCCTATACATAACATTGTTATTATTACTTGCGAAGCTTATTCAATTAAAAGTGACAAATCATAAGATCTATAAAATTATATTTTTCTTATATAATTAATTCTGAATTCATATATTGATAAAATTATTTTTTGGTATATAATTCATATAAATTTTTCATTTGGTAATAAATCCAATGGTACAAAATGATTTTCAGTCATTTCATTGTGAAAGTGTAACAAAAGAATTATCTGTCAGAGAAGACAATAACTTTGATTGTCACCAAATCTTTTAGAAAAATGTTAAATCTTTAACAAAATATGATTGACAGATGCTTACAAATCAAACAAATTAAATTTGTGATAAAAATATTTAATTTTCACTTTAAAAAATTTCAGATTTAGATCTTCGATGCATAGATGGAAAACTATCTAACTTTGATTTGATAAAAGATAAATAAATGTTTAACGATTACCGTAATATTTTGAAGTAGATATTGTAATTTTTATTGCGTAAACTTACATCTTTAGAAGATAAAAAAAATCTATATCTAATAAATAATCAAGTAACGGTAGTATTCAAATAAAATTAATAAAATTAGTACATTATAATAGTAATATTTTTATTCCAGACGACAGGAAGCAATCTTTGTCAATAATATATACATATATAGAAAAAAGCAAACAAAGAAATTATAATGTGTACAATTAGGTTGGAGAGAATTTTTTTTTTGAAAATCAAAATGCTCGGGCTTGGGAAAGTTGCTCCATGGGTATATAAAACAAACGGTATAATTATTTTTTTGATATATTAATTCTTCATAATACCCCAAAGGGGTCAAAAATTTTGAAAAAATATATTTTAGCTAAAAGTGTAAGGTTCGTGTACGGTATTAAAACGCAGATAAAATACATTTCTTGTCGTTTATTTGGTTTAAGACAATGCAAATAAGCAACACACGTTTAAATTACTACTTAAGAACAAAAAAAATCAAACCAGCATCCCACAAGAAAAACTTAAAAATAACCTATGTAAATACTAGGGGTAATAATATTTTTTTGTGTTGAAAATAGGCATTATTTTTCGTGATTAGAATGTCGTTTTTATGAAACCATCTTGCCCTAAGTGTCCACAAACAGTAGCAGAGACTTCTTTCACTATTTTCACTGTGGAGCTTGACTCCGGCACGGAAAAATCTTTATCTGAGGTAAAACGACTATTTATTACTTATTACCACAGTATGCTTCAGAAATTTAGCAGTCAGTAAATTTTGTACGTGTTAATAAATTTTTATACATTTTATAATGAAACGAAAAATTTTAATAGTAAATTTTAATTTTATTATTATATTAAATACATGAAAATTTTATCTAATGCAATTGTGTTTAGTAGCAGTTGTCGTTTACATAATGCTGATGTCGGAGCACGATTTGTAATTTTCTTGAGGTCCACATCCCAAAGCTGAGGTTCCATCAGCGCAAGTTCCCCAAATATTAGCTGCAACATTAATAAATACATAAATAAGTCATCCAAATCAAAGTCAATATTAAATATTAAAAGAGGTTACTCATACCGGCAACATAAGTCCATTGAAGTACACAGTGTTTGCAAGTCATACCAGCTGGTAGTTTGAAGGTAACATCATGATCTCCAAGGAACAATTCAATGGTGTGTCTGTCCTGACCGTTAGCATTCATCAAGAGTCCGTCGTTGAAGCACTGATCTGTTTCTCGGCCGTATCGGTCAATATTGCACAGTCTGAATTGGAAGTAACCTTTGTGATTGGCGGTTATTCTAACTCTGATCGGGATCAATGAACCAGATTGGTAGCTAAAATCAAAAAAAAAATCAACACTTAAAACCATACTTTGAACCACTAACTACATACTACTAGCGTAGAAGAATTTTACTTTTTGACGACGACACCTTGCCCGTATTTACCACCCAGCTCGTGACTTCTGGGTGTAGTATCAGCAAAATTGTTTCCACAGAATCCACATCTGCCATTATTGCTAAGGATTCCCTATAAAAAGTACATTAAATGTATACTGATAATAAGTATTGATCAAATTTATACTACAGTGAATGTATTATTGTTTATATATTTACCCCAATTCCACCACACCATTGTTGATTATCGCTGTAATCAGCTGGTGCAGATGGGTCAACCCTCCATCTTGATCCCCTGTTGACCGGGTCCATGACCATGCCATGTCCGAGAACAGACCATGGCACGGCTGCTAAAAAGCAGAGAGCTAGGGTGTACTTCATCATGCTGAAATACTCAACAAAAACTGAGTGACTAAAAATTTGTAGCTCAGTCTTCCTTTTATACTGATTGATTTTTATATTATTAATCTCCCTAAGACGGGGATTTGAATTCGAGATTGATCAGCGATAATGTGCATCTTGTCAGTATGATGGAATTATCTCATTAGATTTTGCAATATCATGAAATACGAAAAGAATGTGTAAAAATCATCCAAGGTATTGATTGTGAATCGATAATGCAAAGTAGGAAGACGATTGCTTTCAATACTTAATCACTATACTACTTAACCGTTTATCCATAGATGAACAACAGGAAAAAATACACAATAGGCTAGATAAACGTAACCTAACCTTACAACATATCCATGTACTTAAAAAAATGTTTTACTCCGTAAGAAAATGATGAAAAAAAACTGGTGTATCTTTCTAAAAAACTTTCTTAGACAATACTTTTTCAATTTGAACAAAAGGATTGGCAATTGGACATATTATAAGAATATAATTCGCCTTTAATAATATAGGCGTAAACTATTTACAATATTGTTTATCATCATCATCATCATCATTTTCAGCCGTTCACCATTCACTGCTTGGATGAAGGCCTCTCTAATCTTCTTCCATTCTTGTCTGTCTTGAGCAATCTGCATCCACTTGACTCCACACATTCTTATCAATTCATCAGCCCATCTTCCACTCGGTCTACGAGACTTCACTTTACGAGAACACAGCGATCAATGTTCAGCTAATGCCATCACTGCTAGATAACACACACTTCCCTTTCACTCGGTCTACCTTGCTTTCTTTCACATCCTCTTGGATATCATTCCAGTACTTCTCGGGTCCATCTGCCATCCATTCTTCTCGCTATGTGTCCAGTCCATTCCCACTTCAACTTTTTCACACGTACTGCTATATCTACAACTTTGGTCATACTTCTTACCCATGTATTCCTCTTACAATCTCTTCTTGTTATACCAAGCATACACATTTCCATGCTTCTCTGTGTGCACTGGATCTTACGTAGTATTCTTTCTTACGTAGCATTCTTAATATTGTTTATATAGTTATAAAATACTTTTTATCTCAATTGTTTTAATTAATATTTTTTTTATCACATAATAATTGATATTTCACATGGACAACATATCCATCGTATATCTGCTGATGATTGATTAGATTTTAAGCATTAGTAATTTATTCATAAAATAACTAGTAATTAAAAGATTTTTTTTCATACACATTTTATTTCAAAAAGTACATAGATAAAATACAATAATTGAAAATTTCAATTTATTTAATCTTAGAATCTAGATTTCAGATAGTTTAATGCGGTGTATGAAAAAAAGACACACCCCATTAAAATAAGTGAGAGATTTATACATTTTAATATCGGAGCAAGTTCTGTAGTACTGTTGCGGTCCACAACCACGTTGAGTAGTTCCATCGGGACATGTTCCCAAAATGTTAGCTGATGATAAACAAAACCATACATTAGATACAAACTCGAGAAACAAATCACATACAATAATATAATTGAATGTATATTGTACAATACCGGCAACATAAGTCCATTGGAGTACACAGTGCTCGCAAGTGACACCGGCCGGAAGCTGCAAATCTATATCGTGGTCTCCATCAAGCAAATCAATCGTATGCGTATCTTGACCATCGGCTGTCTTCAATCTGAGCTCGTTGAAGCATTGATCTGATTCACGACCGCCATACTTATCCAAGTTGCACATTTGGAAGTAGAAGTAACCTTTGTGGTTGAGTGTGATACGCACTTGCACCGTTATTATACTTCCAGGCTTATAGCTGAAGTTAAATATAGTCTTCAATACTAAGTCATAATAATACATTTTGATTGGATATGAATTAATGTTACCTATTGACTATGACACCTTGTCCGTATATCCCTCCGAGCTCGCGAGCTCTCGGTTTTGGATTTGAAACATTATCGCCACACACTCCACATAAGTTGTCAGCATCAATTGTTCCCTTTACAATACATACCGATACCATAACATTAACATACCAATATTTAAATACACTCATGTTTATTTATTGATTAGATGTCCTCCGCACCACGATTGATTATCCTTATAGTTAGCCGGTGCTGAAGGCTCAACTCTCCATCTGGATCCTCTATTGACAGGATCCATCATCATTCCATGTCCCCGAACGTACAGGGGCACAACCAGAAAGCAAAACCCAACGGTAAACTTCAACATTTTGAAGTAGCACACATTTCAGATGTGACCGAGTGACCGTTCTGAGTTTCTTTTTATATAGAGGCATCATCGTGGCTTCAAAATGCTGCTGAAACTTGCAGATAGCACTTGTAAGGCTTTATCAGTATGATTTATTGTGTGAAAATTAAATTGAACTTGTAAAAGTCAACGTTGGGTCAATAGTGTTGATTTATTGCGATGCTTACTTTTTTATTGTGTTTTTAACGATGGAAGCTGCACGTTTGTTATTTTGAATCTATTACTATTTACGGATATCTGAAAATGATAAGAATTTTATATCGCGATCAAATTTTTAGATTTTTTGTATATAAAGGAGTTCGATATCACTTGTCGATTGTTTAGAACAAAATGTTGAAATTCGTTGTGCTTTGCTTCTTGGTGGCTGTGCCTCTGTACGTCCAGGGACATGGAATGGTGATGGATCCAATTAATAGGGCTTCAAGATGGAGAGTTGATTCATCAGCACCAGCTAACTATAACGACAATGAACTGTTCTGCGGAGGGGGCGGAGTAAGTTAATCCTCCAGAATATATTACACAGAGTGGGCAATAAAAACCGGTGCTAGTTTCGGACATATATAAAATTTTGTAAACAGCATCAAGTTTTTAATGCTCATCTGTATGTTGTAAATAAGCACAATTCATTCTCATTATACTGATGAATGTTGTTTGTAGTCAATGATTGCAAATGGTGGACGATGTGGACTCTGTGGAGACAATTTTGCTTCCGCTGTGCCGAGACAGCACGAACTCGGAGGCAAATACGGACAAGGTGTCATCGTCAAAAGGTCAGTATTCCAATTCAAGTTTAGTTACAATTTCAATTGAATGTTGATTTAATTCGTTCTGTTGTCATTTGCAGTTACGAACAAGGTAGTGTAATCCAAGTGAAAGTGAAAATAACGGCCAACCACCGAGGCTACTTTGAGTTTAGAGTCTGCAACAAGGATAGATACGGTGGTGAATCTGAGGGTTGTTTCAATGATGTTCTGTTGACATCTCCCACTGGAGAAACACAACAATTTTTCGCAGATTACCTCGGAGATCATGATATTACTCTGAAACTCCCCGCCGGACTCGCCTGCAAACATTGCATCTTCCAGTGGATTTATTTCGCCCGTAAGATATTTTCCTTCCATGTATATTGGTCTATGTATGTATATTGAATTGTAATATTTTAATTGAAAATATTCTTTATTTTTTTATCAGATAATACAAAAGAACAGTACAGAACGTGCTCCGACATTACCATCGTGTAAATAGCTCGGTTGTTATTTAAAAGTTGCTGATTGGATGATATGTAATTTGTGATGTTGAAAAATAAAATCATCATGAGAAAAAATACTTGCCTTTCCTCTTATATTTTATACTAGTCGATGCCCGTTGACAGTGTCATCTGGTGGTTTATCAGCAACCCGTGTACTGTGTGTATATGTGTGAGTGAATGAGCGTATGTGTATGTCCCGTGTCGTTGTATGAGAGCATTCCTCGGCTATCCGTGCCGAAAGCGTTTGTGTGAGCTAGTGAGGATATGTAGCGTGAGTGCTTTGTGCAACCTGTGTCGTCGTGTGTGTGTGTGTGTGTGTAAGTGCCATGCCATGGTATGCGAGCGTTCCGCGGCTATCCAGCCAGTCGGTCGATTAGTCAATCAGACAGATTCCTGCTATATAGTACACATAGTAATTATTGTCTTAAAAACAGTGTTCTAAAAGTAGTGTTTGTTTCTGTTATATAAAAAATATATTGTTATAATAATATAATGCAAAACCAGAGTATGTATTGCCTGTTCATGGTAATCGGGTGTTTATTATTAACATATGAGTGGGCTAAGAAAAAAAAATTAATATAAAAAATAATAACTTAAAATGTCAACGAAAGTAGAAGAAGACATTCGAGTATTCCTGCTGGACAGACAGACAATCTTAAGGTCATTATATTTTATATACTAGAATGTTGATGGTTAATACGGTGACTATGGGCTATTCTTTTACTTGTTGATATAGCATAAAAAAAGTTTAATGTAATTTCGCATTATAAAAACTAATTTTGGACATTGAACAAAAATTTTGCCTGGCAAATTTTGGAAATTGCATAATAACCAATACTGGTAATTTTTCAGTGTGTAACTAAGTTATAGATGCAATTAACAGATAGAGATTTAAATAAGATTTTGACTTATATGAATCAGTAATGTTTAAATGAAAAATCATGTTTCATACTTTGTTCTAATGTGTATTATAATTTGGTCATACTTTGGTATTATCGAATAATACAAAAAAAAAAAGTCTTATCTGACATTCAATGTATTTAATGAGATCATTGAATAATTTAAATAGTTTTATTCAATTGTAATATCAGAGCACGTTCTGTAGTTCTCTTGTGGTCCGCAGCCAAGTTGAGTAGTTCCATTGGGACATGTTCCCCAAATGTTAGCTGATGATAAATAAAACCATAAATTAGATACAAACCCAAAAAACCAATCACATACAACAATTGAAGTTATATTGTACAATACCTGCAACATAAGTCCATTGGAGTACACAGTGCTTGCAAGTGACACCGGCTGGAAGCTGCAAATCTATATCATGGTTGCCGAGATGCAGACCGATCGTATGCGTATCTTGACCGTCGGCTGTCTTCAATCTGAGGTCGTTGAAGCACTGATCTGATTCACGACCGCCATACTTGTCCAAGTTGCACATTTGGAAGTAAAAGTAACCTTTGTGGTTGGCCGTGATACGGACTTGCACCGTTATCATACTTCCAGGCTTATAGCTGAGAAGTCAAATATAGTCTTTAATACTAAGTCAAGTTGATATATTTTGATTGTATATGAATTAATGTTACCTTTTGACAATGACACCTTGTCCATATTTTCCTCCGAGCTCGTGAGCTCTCGGTTGTGGATTTGAAACACCGTCGCCACACAATCCACATAGTTTTCCAGCACCCATTGTTCCCTTTACAATAAAAAGTATATCATTTACAACTAGAAATTTAAAATTTTATTGTTATTCATGTTTAGGTTTACTTAGATTAATGCCGGAACGTTCTTCTGTTTGTTGTGAACGCTCACTATCATTATTTTATAATGTTTTGTTCACTCTTTTTATATCAATATTGTTTTTACTATTCAGGTTAGATTAAGTTACGTTTTTATCACAAATATATTAATTTTAAAGCTATCGTAGTGAGTGTTCCAGGCGAGCTTTTCAGAGGCATTTATAAAAAAGCTAGACTATTGCCCGTTGATGATCAACTGGTATTTAACATATTATTCAGCTAAAAATAGCGATAACTATTTATTACGGGAAAAAAATCAAATATAAAAACTAATAAAGTGTGTCAAGAGTTCCCGATGGTCATTAAGACATACTTAAGGCTTTTATTTATTGTATAAAGCAAATATAATCTAACCAAACATGAAATAATATAGTATTTTATGTACATATTAACAAAATAGTCATTATAAAGCAGACTGCGTGCATTCCAGACGGCTATTTTGGCTTTTATAAGTATTACTATGTATAATAGTGGAAAGGTCTGTCTGGCTGGATAGCCGGGGAATGCTCGTAAACACATTTTTCAACTACTAAATACACTATAGGTGGTTATACATAAATGATAACCACCCGATGACACTGTCAATGGGCATTGACTGGTACTATATATATATGTATTAGCACGAGGGTCTGCCTGGCTGGCTGGGTAGCCATGGAACGCTCGCATACACTTACAGCACGTACACATACACTAATTCACTCACACATACACTGATGGCATGGGTAGCGTGAAGCGCTCGGATTTTTCTACTACCAACTACATTTTGAACTATTAAATACACTATAGGCATATACAGAAATGATAACCACCTGATGACATTGTCAACAGGTAATTATACTAGTATGTATATGGCTTGTTGATGATCAACGGATATTTAATATTTGCGTATGAATCAGCTTACCATAGTGGCAACTATGAGTATGTGCTACGGATAAAAATTAAATATAAAAAAACTAATATGTCATAATCTATAAAACTAAAAAAAGTGTGCAGAGCGTTGATACTCCCGCTTTCAATACAACTCCCGACGGATGGACCGACAACAGATTTACTGTATGTCCTTATGTATATATGTAGGTAGATAGTATTAGACAACTTACTCCTCCGCACCACATTTGATTATCTTCATAGTTGGCCGGTGCCGATGGATCAACTCTCCACCTGGATGCCCTATTAACGGGATCCATCACCATGCCATGCCCCTGAACGTAAAGGGGCACGGCCACCAAGAAACACAAAGCTAATACGAATTTCATTCTATCAAACCGCTCAAACACGAGCGAATGACGAAGATTGAACGTAAACACCTTTTATATTACAAGATTTTATATTTATCTTACGAATCAGAGTGTAAATTGTTATCAGTTAAATTAAATGATATTAAAGCTGTATAGGCTTAAAAAAATACGTCAACGAATTACTATTGACAATCTATTGTAATTTATTTAATTAATATTATGCTCGGTATCAACGGAGGCTGCGTGTATTGTTCGGAATATATTCTTTTTGTATTGTAAAATGTAAACGATAATGATTTATGATTGTAATCAACGTTAAGATTTGATATTCGTACACGTTGAAGATGTGTGTTTGATATTGAAACAAATTCAATATAAAAAGAGTTCCGGACCAAATTTTAGATCATTTCTATATTGTTTACGGATTACTGATTCGAAATGTTGAAATACGCTCTTGCTTTTTGCTTCTTGGTGGCTTCGCCCCTTTACGTTCTAGGACATGGCATGGTTTTGGATCCCGTTAACAGAGCTTCAAGATGGAGAGTAGACTCTTCGGCACCACCGAATTACGGAGACAATCAACTTTGGTGCGGAGGAGCTGGGGTAAATTTAAGCTCACATTGGATATGTTTAATTTATTTTGATCGTAAAACTAATGATACTTTTGTAGGCTTTGCAAAGCAACGGTGGAAAATGTGGAATGTGTGGAGATAACTTCGCTTCAGCTACTCCGAGGACACACGAGCTCGGCGGAAAATACGGACAAGGTGTAATTGTTAAAAAGTAAGCACAGTTTCCATTATTTAGTAGATTTTGATTTACAAAAAGCTTTTATGGATGTAATTTTTGTAGTTACCAAGCAGGCAGTGAGATGAAAGTTGATGTCAAGATAACGGCTAATCATCGGGGCTACTTTGAATTCAGAGTGTGCAATATGGATAGGTTCGGTGCAGAAACAGACAGTTGTTACGATGACGTTCTGCTGAAAACCCCCAATGGAGATTCTCAACACTTATTCCCTGACTATATCGGAAATCATTACATCACATTGAAACTTCCCGCTGGACTTATTTGCCAACATTGCATCTTGCAATGGACGTATTATGCCTGTATGATTGTATTTTTGTACATTTTATTGAGTCTATTCAATCATGGTTGTATGTTTAACGATAATTTTTTTTTTGTTTTCAGACAACACAAGGGAAAATTACAAAACATGTTCCGACATTTCCATCACTGTATAAAATATGTACTATGTATTCTATTTACAAATAAATTTGTTAACAATAAGGCAAATGAGTCTATTTTTTTATACGTGTTAGACTATTACCCGTTGCCAATCAATGACTGATTCTTATGGACACATACGTAGTTTATAGGTAATTGGTAGGTTAGGTTAAGTTTTTATTATAAATTTATTCATTATAGAGCAATTGTAGAGAGCGTTGCAGAAGGCACTTTTTAGTGGCTTTTATAAATAAACTAGAGTATTGCCCATTGATGATCAACGAGTGTTTATTTTAGCATAATAGGCTAAAAATATTGGTAGTTATATGTTAAGCCATCAAGGTAAAAAAAATTATATATAAACACATAACAATTCAAAGTTTCAATGAAAGAAAAGTGTATCGAGCAGAGTGAATCTTGGAATAAAATTTCAAGCATTCATCAACAGGCAAACCATGAGGCCTATTATATGTATAGTATTAAAAAGTAATGGATCAAAGTTGTGGACTAAAAAAAATAGTACACATTCCAATTGCTATTGTCTGTTATAAAGATAAACCACTGTTAATTATTTATAAATGAGTGGAATTAACAATAGCAGTAAATGGGTTACGGCAGACAAAAAGACCCAAGGCTTTTATATATGTACATATATAATAATGTACATAGTACTAAAGCATTGCCTGCTGTCGACCAATGAGTGTTAACTATTTATTGACACATGAGGTAGTTATGTGCTATGGGAAAACAAAAGAAGCGAGTCAAGTGTTCCGGACGGACAAACAGACAGACTTAAGGCTATTGTGTATATAATAATTGTGTTGCTAAAAAAATGCTAATAAATTAACAAAAGAAAATCCAACGTGCAAAATGTAATTGATATATTTATTATTAAATAATTAATTTGATTGATCGTAGATATCGAGATGATGTTGATTAAAAATCTTGAAAAATATGTGTAGAATTGATTTTGATAACTGTACGATTACAAAGATTAGCGAAATTTTTTGTTGTTAAAATTGTGTAATTTTTGTTATATAGTACAAATTGTATTTTTGTTCAGTGAAATAAATAACATTAAAATTGTTGCAAATTTTTATTATATAATTTTTTTTACTATATAAACGATTGAATTATTTCAAGCTGTAATAGCAAAGTCAGAACACGTTCTGAACCACTCTTGAGGACCACATCCTTGTCCAGAAGTTCCATCTCCGCAATTTCCCCACGAGTTGGCTGAGAACAACGTACATATATTAGTCAATTACTAGAATAATCACAAATACAAAGTACCAGCGAAAAGCCTTAACATACCTGTGGTATAAGTCCATTGCAGAACGCAATGCTTGCAAGAAAGATTCGACGGAAGTTTCAAAGTCAAATCATGAATTCCGAGATTAGGGGCGAGGAAATGTTTGCTTTCACCGTTCGGCAACAACAAAAGCACATCATCGAAGCATTCATCAGATTCAGTATTGAACTTGTCCAAGTTGCAAACTTTGAATTGGAAGAAACCTTGGTGGTTTGCGTCAATTTGGATTTTCACTTGCATATCGACTCCTTGTTTGTAACTGTTAAATGTTTTATGTTAGTATTTTCGGTACCATATTATATCTTTTAGTGTATGTACTGGTTTATTTACCTCTTTACGATTACGCCTTGTCCATATTTGCCACCCAATTCGTGTGTTCTTGGTTTGGAATCTGCATAGTTGTCTCCGCAATATCCGCATTTGCCACCATTGTTCATCCATTGTTGCTGTTGAATATTTAATACATTATTACACTATTTATATAACAAATAAACCTTTGAAATCCCTTACAAGGAGCTTGTCATTAACAATTGTGTTAGGTTTTTGACACTGATGCTTAAACGTCAAATTTGACGTTTAAGCATCAGTGCTACCATTCGACA
The DNA here is from genome assembly GCA_022651745.1 of Parapsyche elsis. Taxonomy (NCBI): domain Eukaryota; kingdom Metazoa; phylum Arthropoda; class Insecta; order Trichoptera; family Hydropsychidae; genus Parapsyche; species Parapsyche elsis. The sequence goes on from JAGVSN010000031.1 coordinate 519,547, forward strand.
AAAATTAACATGAAAATTATATGATTTGAAATGTTTCTTTTAAAATGCACAAATGTCGCTCAAAATTATTATAAAAATACAAATTTGATATTTTTATAAGTGTTGTAATGATTTAGAATGATGTTATCAATACATTGTACAATTTAATCATTTTCTTGTATGATTTGACAAATGTATTTTTCACTATGGCAATAATACTTCTATCAATGGAGTTGGCTCGAAATATGAATGTTAAACTTATCAATGTATGAACCTGAAACTAATCTCGTGAACTCAACATAGTTTTTTAGTCAATAATTTAATGGTTAACATGAATAATTTGATAAGTTATGATAATTTGATACAATTTAACAAGTAAATTAATATTTTAAAATACAAAATTGCAAGAGACTTTCACTTATAAATACATTATATAATAAAATCTTAGTGTAGAATACCCCAAAGCTTCCACAGTAAAGTTGATTGTCGTCCCAGTTGACAGGAGCTGAAGAATCAACTCTCCATCTGGAAGCCCTGTTGACGGGGTCCATCACCATTCCATGACCCCATACGTTTAGGGGTGCAACCACCAAAAAAGTCAGAACAAGAACAAACTTCATCATTTTGATGTGTTCAATTCACGCTGAGTGACTCAGAATCGAACGAAAGGCACCCTTTTTATATTGATCGAATATTTGATACACATCTTTGATGGAGATGAGATAAGAAAATACTGTATCGCCGATATTTAATTATTGTTCTTATCTTCATCTTAAAATTCAAATAATATATACAAATTTCTCAAACCTGTAGGTGCACTTTACTCTAATCCTTTTTTAATTTTTTTTTTTTGAACTTTATTCATGAAATAATATTACCAAGATTTCAAATTAACTCGTCATAGTAATATTAAAGAATAACAAAAACAAAGTTTTAGTATGTTTTTCAATAAATTCTAATCCGCGATCTAATCTACATGTTATACGCATTTCAAACAAAATCAAAGATTTATCTGAGTCCAAGATAAACTGTACTGAATGTACAATTATTTATAATTAAACAATTTATTCTTTGACTCACCTAAACTACACATAAAATAACCTCGTTTTCATAGAATTTCATTTATCTATTGACGACAAACAAAAATCAGAACTCTATATCTAATGCGAAATCTTGCACTACATTGAAGATTTGCATTTGATATTATAAGATTACAATTAGAGTGTAATCATTCCGCTATAAAAGGAATTGTTTTGTCCATTTTGAACTTTGATTGTGGTAACAAGATGTTGAAATTTATTGTGGTGTTGACTTTTCTGGTGGCTGTGCCCCTCTACGTCCAGGGCCATGGAATGCTCCTGAATCCTGTAAACAGGGCTTCCAGGTGGAGATATGATCCAACTGCTCCTGCAGACTACGACGACAATCAACTATTTTGTGGAGGGTACGCAGTAAGTCAAATGTTACATTCAGAGTTAAATTTGCATTACTTTCTGTGCAATTAAGTTGAAAATTGATTGTTTTCAGCAACAATGGCTTTCAAACAACGGAAAATGCGGTTTATGTGGAGACAACTACGCTGATGCTACACCAAGAGCCCACGAATACGATGGAGAGTTTGGACATGTGATTGTCGAAAGGTTAATCATTTTTTGGTATTTTACACTATGGTATTTGACGGTCATTATAACTCAGATTGTGACACTTAAAGCCCACACAAACCCGAGCGGATTCGCTCAATGCCTCAATCATCGTCCCATTTGCACCGATATAATTCGCATTGGTGCGAATCAACGACGATAGAGGACGTCAACTTGACGCAGCGAATTCGCTCGGGTTTGTGGGGGCCTTTACGCGGTGAGTGTCACAGTCTGCAGCGATTAGGTCAAAGCGTGGAGCGTTTCGCGAATTGTTTAGCGGTCGTTATGGTAAAGCTTACAAATGACATTTCGTGGAGTTTCTTTTCCGCCATTGTGTAACCAGGTTGATAATAATATCATTGCTGTAATCAATGTATCAAGTGCTGTATCAAGTGCTGTAAATTAAAGAAGATAACATATTTCTTTCGTTTCAGTTATGGACAAGGAAGTGTAGTGCCAGTGCAAGCTCGCCTCACAGCAAACCATCTAGGTTTCTTCAAATTCAGGCTCTGCAATTTGGACAAGTTCAAGACCGAATCCGAACAGTGCTTCGAGGATATCCTGGTGCTGATGCCAAATGGTGATGATAAACATGTTGTTGATACGCACTTGGGTGATCACAATTTGTCTATAAAACTTCCAGCTGGTGTCACCTGCGAACATTGTATTCTACAGTGGACTTATACTGCTGGTATATACTTTTTCTATTGTAATGCTTATTGTATCTTTTGAACGTTGATAATAACCGTGACTTTTTTCTTTGAATTAGGTAACACTTGGGGTACTTGTGATGATGGCACAACGGCAAAGGGTTGCGGACCTCAAGAGCACTTCAGAACGTGCTCAGATATTACGATCACAGCTTAAATATGAACATTATTTTCATTGTATTACATTTGACTAAACAATCATAATCTTAAACGAGAAATGAAAAAGAAAGTGTTTTTATTTTAAATTGGTATTATTGATCTATATCAGTGGTCGGGAACCTGCGGCTCCGGAGCCACACGCGGTCCTTTGTATGAGAACTTGCGGCTCCCATTGAAACACAATTTTCACTAAATCGCACTGATTTGTAGTAACAAATAATCTTTAAAGAAACATACTATTCCTACAAAATAGCCATAAAGAGGTTTAAACCGTTTTCTAGATTCAAATTTACAATATCTATTAGTAATAAATTGTCTAACATTATGAAATACCGCAACGATAACTATGTATGTACTTTCATGCAACTCTTAATTCCAGAGCAAAATGTTTTACCGCGTAATTTAACTCTTTCCTTTTTTAAGCCCCACCTCTACAAATTTATTGTTACAGGTGGCTAAATTAAATTTGCTAATTTTCGAAAATGCTCCCTTATTTGGCTCCTAGTTCTAAAAAGATTCCCGACCACTGGTCTTATTAGTGTGGAGCGAATTTTTTTTTTGAAAATCAAAATGCTTGGGTTTGGGGAACTTGCTTCATGGTTATACAAAACAAACGGTATAATATTTTTTTTATATTTTAATTCTTTAAACTGCCCCAAAGGGGTCAAAAATTTAGAAAAAATATATTTTTAGTTAAAAGTGAAAGGTTCATGTCCGGTATTAAATCGCAGATAAAATACATTTCTAGTCGTTTATTTGGTTTAAGACAATGCAAATAAGCAACACACACGTTTAAATTACTAATTAAGAACAAAAAACATAGAAAAAATCATACCAGCATCCCACTAGAAAAACTTAAAAATAACCTAAATACTAGGGGTAATAATATTTTTTTGTGTTGAAAATAGACATTATTTGTTGTGATTAGTGTCGTTTTTATGAAACCATCTCGCCTTAAGGGTTCACAAACAGTAATAGAAGCTTCTGTCACAATTTTCAGTGTGGCTTGAGTGTGACAAGAAAAAATCTTATCTGAGGTAAAATGGCAATAGCGGCAATAGCTTGTAAAATAGTCTCTTCATCTATGAATTTGTTGTGAGGAGACTCTGTTACATCTTTTCAATTTATAATATTACCACAATATGCTTCAGAAAGTTAGCAGTCAGTAAAAATGTTTAAACATTTGCGTGATTGATTGCAATGTAGTGATTTCTACACATGTCTATTTTCAAATTATTTTTCTCCCACTGGGACATTTATTATCTCATTTTATCACAAACTTGTAAATTACGGCATATAAGCTGTTTAGACCAAAAAATAATTTTGACAGCTGTCAGTTTTGACAGTTGAGACGAGTTCGAATTTGTTCCAACTTATTCCTTGTACGTATTCATACCAATTAAACAAAAACAACACACAAATCAATATTTCACACACAATACACACCACACTTACATTTAGTTACAAAATATTGTTTATTTATCACCATTAGAACAATTTATTCAACCATGGAGAGCAAAACGTTCGTCGTGATAACCGTAAGCGACACGTGCAGCTCTGGACAAAACGAAGACAAATCTGGCCCATACATAGTCAACAGCCTAGAACATGACTTTCCAAACTCCACGGTCCAATGCCACATCGTCCCGGACGACGAAGAAATCATATCAAAATCCCTCATCTACAACTGTGACGTTGTTAAAGCAAATCTGATTTTGACTACAGGTGGCACGGGATTCGCACAACGCGATATCACACCCGAAGCCACACTCAGAATCATTCATAAACGAGCCAACGGAATCGAAACGGCCATCATCACCGAGAGTCTCAAAGTCACACAGATGGCCATGATGTCTAGACTAATCAGCGGTATCAGAAATTCAACGTTGATCATTAACTTTCCCGGTAGTCTGAAAGCTGTGCAAGAATGCTACTGCATAGTACGCCCAATTCTCTCACATTCAATCGCACTACTGTCCGATAGTAAAGAATCTGTGAAACGAACACACGACATAATTCAAGGTTCGCATTCGAAATCTGTAAAATCTTGCCGTCATCATCATCACAAAACCGACACGTTGGATACGGCTCGAGTACGAGAGTCACCGTATCCCATGATAGAAGTTAGCCAGGCTATGAGTAGTATTGTTAGTGTGTTCAAACAGTACTCGGTCTGTTCGACGACCACGGTTCACATTGTGAACTGTTTGGGTTTGATTGCGGCCGAGGATGTAACGGCCAAGGAGCCTTTTCCTCCGTTCGAGGCGTCTATTAAGGACGGGTACGCGTGTTGGATGGAAGACGGTAAAGGTCCGAGGAAGGTTTGCGGAGACATAGCCGCTGGTGATAGTCCGACGAAAAGTTTAAAGAGGGGTGAATGTGTTTTCATTAACACCGGTGCACCGATTCCGATGCACGCTAACTGTGTCGTTCAAGTGAGTATAATAACGTTCAACTTTAATGTCGTATATGAACGTAATTGTATCTTTGATTGGCGGCCTTAAGAGTACAAGTCAAAAATGGTAACTTAATGATTAGTAGTTCTGATTATGATCATCTTCATTTCGTCAAGTTCCAGATGGAATCCACTTTTGGTGTGAACATCATCAAGAACTCCAAACATGCACTTATCCCGCTTTGACCAAAATTTTACTTGTACTCTTAAGACCACCTGACTTATTATTGACGGACAATGTTCAAAATACCTAATACCAAAATAGTTAAACTGAAACGGTTTGAATATTTGATTTCACATAAAGCACACCAGACAGTAACCAGAAATTCCTAGGGAGGCGTTGAAAAGGCCAAATCCATTATGGTCAAATACTCTAATGGAAAATGCAAATGGATAAGATCTAATAAGAATAATATAGAAATCGAATAAGGTCTAATAATAATAAGACGGAAAGCGCATAAGGTCTAATAGGATTAAGATAGAAAGTCAGTTTGATCGAAAGGTAAAGATATCAAAAAAATACAATACAAAACACATTCTTCGATTAAAAAGGGTTAAAAATCACTGGTTGAAAACTTTACTTCTCGTGTCTTATTTAAAATTTTCGACCTCGTATGTAGTCGATCAAATCCACTTTCTATCTTACTCCTATTATACCTTATTCCATCTTATTCTTAGAAGACCTTATCAGCTTTCTACATTATTCCTCTTAGACCATAAATTCTGTAAAAAAACTACCATGTAGAAAAAACCCTCAATCCCCGGACAGAAGAGCATTCTCAAATGTGTGAGTCGGCACTGCTACTACCTGTAGGTAAATGTGTGATTTATATATTATGTGTAATTTTAGATTGAGGATACGAAAGTATTGAATTCGACGACCGAAGGGGTCGAGACTGATATTGAAATATTAGTAGAACCAAAGTTGGGACAAGATATTAGGCAAATCGGATCGGACATACAGAAAGATGAAATAGTAATCGCCAAAGGAATGTACATTGGTCCCGTAGAGATGGGTCTGCTTGCCACAGTCGGAGTGTCAACCCTCAAAGTCTATCTAAAACCGAGTGTTGGAATATTATCCACCGGCAACGAGCTACAACCGTATACTACTTTCAATCTAGAAACCGGACACATCAGGGATTCCAATAAAATCATGCTCATGAATTTATTAAGGTATGCTTTACGTTCAATATACCCATTACTACATACACATTGTATGTTTGTTCGTCGGGAACACTCGAACTTTGTTTTCATTGAAAATTTGAATTATATTTTATCTTAGCCCATAGTTACCGCTCTTGTTAGCCCATTCGCATTTCCATAATAAACCCCTCATTGATAGTCAACGGGCAATACTCTAGTAATAAAGTATGTAAAGTCACGGTGATGGCTCAGTTGTAAAACATTGGACCCATTGGATCCACATTTTCGACCGTCGCTATCGCTACTGGCAAGGTTTGAATATTAGTAAAAGCATATCGACTGTTCGTTATCGAAATTTCAGTTCATCCGACTTAGTCGAGTCATACAAAATTGGCATGAACTAACACTATTCTTACGAAGCCAGGTAAATAGCTCAGTGGTTAGACTGTATGTAAGTCTGGGGGTCAATTCCCATATGTCGAAAGCTTTTCAACCTTAAATATCATGATTTGACCGTTTCGTTAGAATTTGTCTAAATTAGTTGTGAGAGTTCCACAAAAGGGCAATACCGAAAAAATTCCTTTTACCAAATCATAATCCATTATGTATCCAAGAGTATGTATCTTTCCTTAGTTACTTTACCATGACAGACGATTGAATTTTTGTCAAATAATAACTAGAAATGAAACTAGGATGGAGTGCTTTTGGACGAATGAACATATTTTTTAAATTCAACATTCCGCTATGCTTAAAAAATAAGGCGTACGACCAATGCGTACTGCCAGTTATGACGTATGGATGTGAAACGTGGATGGTAAATTCAAGAATGTTACGTAAGATCCAGTGCACACACAGAACACTCTTCTTGTTATGCTCTGTATAACAAGAAGAGATTGTAAGAGGAATACGTGGGTAAGAAGCATGACCAAAGTTTGCAGATATAGTGGAACGTGTGAAAAAGTTGGACGCGAGAAATACTGGAATGGTATCCGAGAGGATGTGAAAGGAAGCAAGGTAGATCGAATGGACAATGGGCTGATGAATTGAGAAGAATGTGTGGAGTGAACTGGATGCAGATTTCTCAAGACAGACAAGAATGGAAGAGGCCTTCATCCAGCAGTGGATGGTGAATGGCTGAAAACGATGATGATGATGAATGAAGAGGTAATGCTTAATATCAAGTACACTACCTTCAAAAGGGCATTATTCCTATCTACCAATTTATCGATAGTCCCTTTCATAATCCTTCTACATAGAAGGCAACGGGAATCTTTTTGAGGGCATCCTTCCCTGGTTACTTAAATATACTTCATTAATTACAGCAAATACAACATCAAATGCAACGACCTGGGTATCGTCCACGACGAGTCAACAGCTATCGTTGATGCATTGAAGGAAGCATTTGAAACTTCCGACATACTCATCACAACCGGCAGCGTCTCAATGGGCGACCGGGATCTTCTAAAGCCGATTCTTCTCAAGGAGTTCAACGCCGAGGTGGTATTCGGTCGTCTGAACATGAGACCCGGTAAGCCGACCACGTTTGCGACGTGCGTGTACCAAAAGCGACGAAAGTACGTGTTTGCTCTGCCCGGCAATCCCGTATCGGCATTCGTGACGTGCAACTTATTAGTGGTGCCGGCTTTGATGCACTGGATGGGTGATGATAAATACCAGCCGGTGAGGATCAACGTTGAACTCGACGAGGATGTCCAGCTCGATCCGAGGCCCCACTATGCTCGTGCTGTGATGTGCTATTCGAAAGGACATACGTGTCCTTTGGTTAGGCTCACTGGAAATCAGGTAATTTGTCCCTGCTTAAATACTCCTAATAGTATATGTATGCAATTGTATTGTTATTTTTTTGATTAATCAGATCAGCAGTCGTTTGATGAACTCATCGGGAGCGAACGTTCTAATCGAGTTGCCGAGTTCGAAGCAGGAGGCACGTTTAGAGAAAGGAACGATTGTGTCGGCCATATTGTTGAATTGAATATGTTCAACAGGCAAAGTGTAGTTGTATAAAATGTTTTAGTGTTTCAGGCAAAGTATGAATTTGCTATCGGAATTATTCAATGGTTTTTTTCATGCAGTATTCCTCAAATTCTAGTTTTTCTGAGTAGTGTATGACGGCATAGTACATTATGACCTTTGCCTAGCCATTGAATTTTAAACTTTGCTTGTTAGATATAAGTGTTGTGGGGTCGGCCAGTTCACTTCATTGCAACTTCATATTTATAGCTTTTTTGTCGGCCATTACAATCTATAAGGCTTTCGAAAATTTTCGTCAACCCGAAGTGGTACTATCCTTGGAAAGTCACACAATTTTTTGTTATCTTTGAGAGGTTTTTCCAGTAAAACCGTCATATATGTATATTAAGCAAAAAATTTACATTATGTAGTATGTAGTCAAAATAATGTAATTTTTTTTCTACTGGTAGTATTTTTACTATTGGTTTTTGATGTTTTTCAATTTTTTCTTCAAAACTATTACCCGTTGTCTGTGTGTGAAATCGCTATAACTCAAAAACCGTTTATTTTTAAAGTTATATCCGTTTCTTTTAACCCACGTGTAACCCAACATAAGGCACAAAAATTCGAGTGGCGTTAAAATTAGTTTTGCGTTTTTTCGTCATTCTTATAAATCATCATTTGCAGCCGTTCACCATCCACTGCTGGATGAAGGCCTCTCCGATCCTCTTCCATTCCTGTCTGTCTTGAGCAATCTGCATCCAGTTGACTCCACACATTCTTCTCAATTCATCAGCCCATCGTCCACTCGATCTACCTTGCTTTCTTTCACATCCTCTCGGATACCATTCCATTATTTCTCGTCATCCATTCTTATCGCTGTGTCCACTTTAACTTTTTCACACGTTCCACTATATCTCCTACTTTCGTCATACTTCATGTATTCCTTTTACGATCTCTTCTCGTTACACCGAGCATACATCTTTCCATGTTTCTGTGTGCACTGGATCTTGCGTACCATTCTTGGATTGACATTCATGTTTCACATCCATACGCCAGTAACCGGCAGTACGCATTGGTCGTATGCCTCTCTTTAAAATATAGAGACGAAAAGAGAATACCTTACACTACATACAGACTACAGTTGCAATGAAAAATTATGTACATATCATACATATTATATAGTTAGGAATCAAAGCCTAGGTTCGTTCAAATTTTTATAGACAAATTATATTTTTGTAGACAAATTATATTTTTTTATAGAAATTATATTTTTATAAATTGTTATGAATGTTTTTATAAATAATATACGACATATAATTTTTGATTTGATTGTTTCGTTGAAAAAATAATTCACACGTTGGAGAAAACGGTGTTTCAATTCAGTTTATTTTTTGATATATAATTATTTTATTACAAATCGATGGACATTAAATTTACTATATTATAAAACACTTATTCGCTATACAACACGCCGAACTTCGAAGAAACGTTTGAGATAATACACCTGACCAAGAGTCATGGCGACTAACACGGTCGCCTCAAACACCGACCACATAACGACACGAGAGTTTGTGCTTTCGTTGATCGCACGATGGATCCTATCTCGAACCTGGAACAAAACAACCACATATATATAAAAAAAATACTATAAAATTTAACGTGATAAATTCCAAAACAAACAAAGACGTTCATACCTGCATGTATTCTTGTTCATGCTTGACTCCGGTCAGGGTTCCGGACAGCTCTCTGATCATATCCTCCAATTTCGTATGACCGGCTTCGTCTTCCTTCTCAGCGCCAGGCGCTCGGTTAGGACTTTCACCAACGTCCATATTAAACATCACAACCTGATTAAAGATACACATTTCATTGTTCGGTATACATTGTACATATATATACATATAAAGTGGTGCAGATTCGAGTGACACGTTTCAGAACGCTCCACTGTTCGAGAGGTGGGTTTAGGAGCGCTCTGAAATGCGTCTGTTTGTATTTACCTTAGGTGTCATTGTAGACATTTTGTTACTAAAGCAATACATGTATTTGCCTTCCGTGTGTGCGGCAAACGTATATTTACCAGACGACTCTCTTTCGCCTTGGTATATCGTATTTCCGGCAGGATCCATTATCTTAACGTCGATATCTAAGAATCCACCTTCGGCAATTTCGAACACCAGACCTGAAATCATAAAGCAATATAAATGTTTAATTTGCTTTATATATTTGTGATAAACCATTGTCGACAAATCCTGTTGTCAGGTCATCTGTTCCGTTTCTGAATATTAAGCTACTTTTTGGCCAGACCTACATACATACATATACGTGTAACGAAATTTTGACACGATTTTAGACGTGCGCAAGACCGTGTGGGTACGTTTACACCGCCAGTGTTCTTTGACCAGTAATTCGGTCGCAGCGTTGGCCATTGTGTGTAAACAACCGCCAGTGCATCATTTTTATTGGATTGCCATCATCACAATAATTCAATTCGAAGATAATGGTCGTGTGAACTTGATTTAACAGTTTTAAAAAATTCCTCACAGTACATACTATGTAACAAAATCCCAACACGATTTTAAACGTGCGCATGCTGTGTATCCCATTGTGTGTAAACAACCGCCAGTGCATCAATTTTAATGGATTGCCATCGCCACAATATAAAAAAATCTAATTTAACCGTAACTAACTAAGACGTTTGGGTATAAAAATCCTAGCTGTGGGAGTTGAAAGTGTTGAAAAAAAAAAAGGTCACTTCTGTGTCATTCGAGTCTCGGGTTCTGATTCAACGATTTTTTTCGACCCAAAAGTATGAAGGGGCATATCTATGAATTTAACAATTTAAATAAATTTCTACGTAACGAAATTCCGATATCTCAACTCGTACTGAACCAATTTCCGAAATTCAAACGCCATTCAATTCCACTACAACCAATAGCATTGGCCGCACGTACTTACCGCGCAACATAACCTACAAAGTGACAAAGTTGCACTCGACTTAAAACTGTGACCAAATCTACAACATCGTTGGTGATAATACTCCAAACGTATTACAGTCGACGTATTTTCGTCATTGGACGGACGATGGTATATCTCGACCAAATTCTCAAATACAAAAAATCGTGTATGGTGAGTTGAAGCGCGTATTGTCGATACAATGTCGAGTGGGTATGTGTATGGGTTTACCCATTTTTGTGCCGGCTTCGACATGATCGAAGAAGCACTCTTCAGCGTGAGCGTCCACCGTGATGGAGTAGCCGGAGACAGTGGTGGTCAACCAACAGAGACACCATAGCCAGCAAAAGGACCACATTGTCAAACTCCTCGAATCCTGTACGCCTACTATATGGTGAGGACTCGCCGCGCTGTCACTGCGACTGAGACACGTCTGTCAATGCGAGTCGTAACGTCGATCGCTATTACGGCCATACTCTCAGTGCGCCCTTATCAACGTTTCGAGTCTTACGTTTATTTAGATCATAAATAATCTTTAGCTAACGGTCATTCGAATCTGTATAATTTATTGAATTGAAATTTGTCGAGTTGTGTTTATTTACTTATGGTGGTGGGTTTGGACGTGTGTATTTAGTGACGGTGTTCACACTATAGTTTCGAGGGTTTGGTGTAGCGTTGATGCCTTGGTGGTCGCGTGCAATAACCGCCTATATATAAGAATGGGGATTAAGGTCACCCGAAGTGCCAGATATATAAGAATGGATGGCAGATGGTTGCGAGAATTACTTGAATGGTATCCGAGAGGATGTGAAAGAAAGCAAGGACGATGGACTGCCGAATTGAGCAGAATGTGTGGAGTCAAGTGGATGCAGATTGCCCAAGACAGACATGAATGGAAGGGGATTAGAGAGGCCTTCATCCAGCAGTGGAGTCTACGGTGGGGAAGGGAACTGTTACTCCAAGCGTTTGGCACTATATAGGTACCATTCCAGTGCCATACCATAGATACCATTCCAGTATTTCTCGCGTTCATCTGCCATTAATTCTTCTTGCTATGCATCCACTCCAACTTTTTCACACGTTCCACTATATCTGCCATTTTGGTCATACTTCTTACCCATGTACTTTTACGATTTCTTCTCGTTACACCGAGCATACATCTTTCCATGCTTCTGTGTGCACTGGATCTTGCGTACCATTCTTGGATTTACATCCACGGATTCTTGAATTTACATTGGTAGTACGCATTGGTCCTATGCCTTATTTTTTAAGCATAGCGGAATGTTGGATTTAAAAACTACGTTCATTCTTCCAAAAGTGCTCCGTCCTAGTTTCCTTCTTCTTCTTTACGTCCAGTCATATTCACCATCCGTTTGCTTAAAATGTACTGATACTTATTTTTACGCTATAAATATTAGAATTAAATTCAAAGCCTTCTAATTAGTTCATTACAAAATTACTTAAAAACAAATTGCATTAGCCTCCATTTCCACACTAGTTGAATAATGATTAACTCCAATGATACAAAAAAGATCGTTAAATCATTGGCGTATTCGGTGGTGATGTTCACATCAGATCTTCGAAAGTCATTTGCTTATATGGATAAGCAGCCCAACCTAAGCTAATCTAACCCAACATGTTTAGCTTTGGGAATTAAGAAACTAAACGTACATTCTAGGCGTTTTCACACGCAATAAAATCAAACGACAACAATGAAATTGTATGAGAAATCACAGTTGTGCTCTTATATGTACGTACGTATGTCCTGAAATAAAACAAGAACAAAAATTCACTACAATGCATTATTTTTTTAAACAACTCAAAATTTATTGAAAAGAAAGCAAATTAAATTAAATTAAAAATATTTATTTGACACGTAAAGTGTATCAGTACATCAATCAAAATTTATTTCGTAGTATGTATGTATCTAAATGCACAATATTTCGATTATATTATTCACTAAAAACTATCACAATGGAAAATTTAAACAATCAATTACATTAATTTTGCCCTTGAGCTTTGATTTAAACTGTGCAAAAGCGCCATCCTCTTCAATCGGAACCCAAACTTATCTCATCTAATGATTTTTCATCGACAATAACAAAGTCGTCTTCAGAAATTGTCACACTGGCAGTTGCACCATTTCTTCGAAGAAACTTGACGACATTCGAATGCTTTCTCTCCGACGCCATATACAATGGAGTCATTCCACTTTTATCAATAACGTAAACTTTAGCACCATAACGACATAGAATTTTAACCACATCTATACAACCCATGAACGAAGCCAAGTGCAGAGGCGTCCTACCATCATTATCAGTTAAATTAACATTGACACCCTTGTCACAGAGGAAATCCACAATATCCGAGCAGTGAGCAGTACTTGAAGCTGTGTGTAGTAGAGTTCTTCCATTGTCAGCTTCCATTATTAAATCAGCACCATTGTGACACAGTACGTTTCCTATATCAAAATCATTCATCATAGCTGCTACGTACAATGGAGTCCTATTATTTTTATCTTTAGCGCCAACATCAGCACCATTGTCGCAGAGAAACTTTACTATATTCAACCAAGACATAATCGAAGCTACGTATAATGGAGTTCTACCGTTCTTGTCAGCAGCATTGACATCAGCACCACTTGTATGGAGAAAGTTTGCAATGTCCAAGCGACCCATGAGCGAAGCCATGTGCAATGGAGTTCTTTGCAAACAGTTCACATGGTTAACATTGGCTCCTTTGCTTGTGAGTAACTCTAAAACCTCCAAATGACCGTAAGACGTAGCTAAAAACAAAGCACTACAACCTGAATCATTCATTGTATCGATATTTGTCAAGTCGATGACGCGTTCTAGTATAGCTCCAATGGCTCCACAATCATTCTTGTACTTTGCCAGCAAATGTAAAGGTGTATTGTTGAATTTGTACGTTTCTTGGAAGTAAAAGTCGTCTATTAACTGGTTGAATCTACTGGCGTGCTCCCAAACACACTGTTTGTGCTCGTCACTGTCTGAAGCGTTCAACAATGTTAAAGCGCCTCTTATGACATCTTCCTCTTCTGAATTTTTGTCTAGATTGTATCTTATTGCTTCCTGCACCAATCTGTGAACGCTCGCTATGCCTTCGTTCATGTCTATCATAGAATACATCCACAGTAGATTGACAGCCTTGCAAAATTTATCATCGTCTTTTTCCAATCTGGAAAGGAGTTCTTCAGCGTCAATGCTATCCGGGGAGATATAAGCCATCAAGTTGATGATGTTCAAAGCTGTCATTCCGTATTCTTTGTCGCTTTCAATCTTTTTCAAAGTCATCAACCATGTTGATGCTATTGCTTCATTGCACTCACTCTTATCCTCCAACAATGCAGTTTTATTCTCACTATGCCGTTCTAAGAAATTTTTTACTGTAAATAAGCGTTTTTTACTGAAAATCGCCGAAACTGGAAGATTTTGTTGGTTGATGTAAGTAGTAGCGAGTGTCAGCGCCAAAGGTAAGCATTGTAATTCCTTTATTAAAGTTTCTATGTCCATTCTATCATTATTTTTACTGATCAAAGCATGTTGAACATACTGAATAGCTTCTTCCGACGTTAAATTACTCAAACGTACAATTCCAATATCACCTTCTTCTCCAAGTTGCCAATCTTGGAAGCGAGAAGTAATAAGTATATATGGCTTTCGATGGGTTGGAACTTCTCTGGGTAAGAACATTTTAACGCATTCTTTATCTTCAGCATTATCGTAAATGAATAAAGTAGCAGATTTTTCATCCAAGCGCTTGAACACTCTGTTAACCACAAGTTCAATATCTTTTTTTTGACCGTGTCTGTCAATCAAATCAAGGCCAATAGCTTCGGCAAATTCTTCAAAAGATTTAATCAAACTCTCTACAGTTTCTGCATTCATAAATATGATATTCTTATAATGCTTGGAATACTTATCGGCGTATCTTCTGGCCAATTGGGTCTTCCCCACACCTCCGAGTCCAACCATAGCTACTACTTGGGTTATAACCGAGTCCTTTGAGGCTGCAAACTGTCTGTGTGTTTGCTCCAGTTCATTAATTCTGCCTGCGAAATTTTTAACAGGTTTTTTCAAATTGAAAATGATTCTGTCGTTTGAATACTTCATTGAAAATATGTTGTTTGAAGGCGGTTGAATGTTTTTAGTTTCCAAATGTTGTTCTTTAATATCTTGTTTTAACTCTTCTGCAGCGGAAACGATTTTTTGTGTGTTTAAATGCTCTTTTATAATATTCTTTACCTCTTTAAGTATCTCTTCTTGCGATTGATTGAACAATTTTTTAATTAGATTTTTGTCTAATTTCGTTTGATCGTTGTTTAATCTATGCAAAACTATTGGCACTTGCTGTTTATAAAACTCTGATGTTTTCACGTAGTTTGAGTATGAAAATTCATCAGTTTCCACACTTGGACTGTATTCTTTTAAGTCGGAACAATTTTCTTTTAATAATCGACGATAGCCATATACGCTAGGTAACAATTCTTTTTTAGTAAAATATTGTTGATTATCGTCTATTTTTTCTAGGACAATTCCAATTTTATCGAATAGCAAAGCAACATTCCACTTTTGGACAGTTCCATTGTAGTAGTAATCGACGGAATGTTCATTCATAACGTTTAATTTTGATTTAATTTGTGAAAAATTACTTTTTTCAGAGTCGCCTTTGATCTTTTGACCGCAACTGAAGCATCTCTTTACTATTTCTTGGGCTAATTTTCTCATGGCGATTTGACGAGATTCATGCTTGGTCACTCTCAAGAATTGCATTTCGAATTGTTCAAAAAATTTCACAGCCGTATCGACGAGCGCTTTTCTTCCTTCGATTTTATTATTTTGGTAACCATAAATGAAACTCATCAATTTGATCGCTTTTTCTTTTCGATGTTTCTTAGTTTTGATTTGAATACCATATTTGCAGAGTTTTTCAACAGCTGCTCCAACAGGTTTCGGTACAAATGCACTGGCAGCCACGCCGATTATATTTCCAAATATGTCTAAATTGCTATCTGATTTTGTCGACACACCTTCAGTGATTTTGTATAGTGATTCTATCTTGGTTTCTGAAGTGTGAACAAAGTAATAGACAAAACGATACAAAGTTTCTTCCAAGTAATCTTCAACGTTTTGGCCATTTTCTTTACTATTGTCAGAAAACGTTTGAAGTGCTATATTTTCAGCAAAATCGTTATTGATATTCATTCCCCACGGATACATTGCGATTTTTCAATAAACTTTGTCAATTTGGATTGAAAAATACCGTTGGACCATCAGAAAGACTAAAATAAAACATTTTATTACAAACAATATTAAGCTATTATAATCGGGTATCACACACTTACCTTTGCTTGGTTTGATTGCTCTTTGAATCATTCCTCAAAATTTTACAGACGATAACAACTCTGAGTCATCTTTTTCATGCAAGCGGAAATCTATATCAAATACGAGCTCCGACGTAATCCAAAACACGTTTGACTATTCTAAACTACATACAGTAATATTATCGAATGATAAGAAAAGGCTTTTATGATGTGTAAAAATTATCTAAAAAAAATGAGAAATGCACCTATAGCAATGCTATATTCAGAATAGTGAGTTAATCAATCAAAACAACGTGTATGTATTTGATGAAGACTGTAAAACTAACCTGCAGATTTTGTAAAATCTAAGTACGATATGAAAGTTACTTCCCGCATGCTCCAAATGACATTGAAATTTTGTTAACACGATAAGAATTTTCAACATTGACTGATAATACGCTGCCGCCTATCAATTTTATTTATCAACAAAAATTTTATGTAATTTATCTTGATGCAAAATGTTGTTGAATCCAGGAACGGTAGAATAAGGCTCAGAAGGATTATCAAGCAAATACAAGTCTCCGGGATCCCCAACGATGAAGAGAAGGATTTATTTTTACCCCTCTATCATTTATTTCCTTTTTGATTTGGATCGTATGTAACATTCTTGAATTCGTCATCCACGTTTCACATCCATACGTCATAACTGGCATTACGCATTGGTCGTGTACGAACGTTGTGGTCACTAGTTATAGGAACGGGTGATGGTGTGTGTGTAACGTTCATATTTTCATACAAGGTGGAGTTTTGTATTTTATTTATTTTTTTAAGTATAGCAAATTACATGTATACAGAAGTATGTGTGACTACGTAGTTGTGTGCGACGAATTAACTGCGTGCGGTACAGAGTATTGCCTCCGCCAGTACGTCTAGGTCAGCATCCGTGCGTAGTGGTGTGCTATGTTTGTTCTGGGCAGCGTGAGTTCAGTTGATGAGCGCCTATCCGCTTGGTCCGAAGCTGATGTGAGGTAGCCGGGGCGTTGTTGCCATGGTGAGAACGTTGGGAGTACTGTGTGTATGTGTGGCTGCATATATATCAAAATTATGCATTATGCACTTATTTCATTCAATAAGTTCAAATGCGTATAGAGAACTCTTTTCAGTAGCCATTTTTTAGTCCATCTTTCCTTTTAACACGTTTTTAAGTAGCTAAAGCTATTATTATTGCAATAGCAGCTTTTTATTTATAGCAATCCATCGAAAAAGTGTCACCCCGAAAGCGTTCTCGAGAAGACTGATCGTGTAATATCGTCCGTCAGTTCATCAGTTTGCCATCAGTATATTTACAATCAAGATTATGGACTGAACTGATGCCAGACTGAGCATGTAGCACCCGTCTTACAGTGCTTGCACGGTAGGCCGTATTTTGTGACGTCATAAATGTTGCAATTCGGTCTATATAATGCGATGGTCTGTTTATTATTAAAAATATTTTCAATTTATCTGCAAGCAAATGTACAATTTTTTATAAAACAGTTGCACATAGACTCTAAAATAAATTTGTCCGAATTTTAAAACGTAAAATACGTCCCATTTTTGAATATTTACATTTTGGTTTTGGATTCAGACACTGGTCGTGAATCGAGCTGTTACGAGCCGTGAGTTGACAGAAAGGAGAAGAAGCGAGTGTCAGCGGCTCGTCCTAGTATTCTTCACTTGTGAACCGAATCGAGTTGCGTTTTGAGCTTTTGTGAGCTCTGGAGCTGAGCTAGATAACTTGGAGCTAGTCTGGTGAGGAGTTGGAGCCGCGACGATGGGTCTTGCGACGATCATAACCGGCGAGGGCCATTTCCAGGCCGAGATGACAGCAGCAGGAACCAAACTAGTTGTCGTTGACTTCACAGCCACATGGTAATATAATATATTCCACATTGAATACACGTAGACTCATATAAGACATTTTGACTTCGATGTGCAATTTGTACTACTCCTTGCACAAGTGCATTGTGAAGCTTGACTTTTGTATGAAGAACTTGTGGATTGACTAAACGGTTGTGTTTTTCAAAGAGTTTGTATGCACTAGAGTGGCTGTGTGATCTTTTAACGTATCGCCAGGTGTCGGATACAAACTGTCCGAGAGTTGGTTTTGTAACTTTAATGGTAACATTGCATGAGAAATATTCTATGTACATACATTTATTGATTTGGTAATTTCCATATTGCAAGTAATGTATTATTATTATTATTATTATTATATACAATGTATAAAAGTCTCAAGTGTGTCGAGACAATTAATACAATTGCAATTATTTTATTTTTATACACTCACTATTGTTAGGCCACTCGTGTCAACAATAATACACACTTTGATTTTCAACAGACAATACTCTGGTTCACTGGTCGGGATTTTTTTTTGTGCTGAGAGAGCCAAATCATACTATTTTCGGATTTTATATTTAAAATAAAAATAATTATATACAGGAAAATGAAACGATATTAGTTATCTTCACGGTGCTATTATTTTCGGTCAGTTATTTTAACCAAATGGTTAGTGAGTTTTATATAGGTTTGTACTATATTAGCACTATATTATTCACCATCCACTGCTGGATGAAGGCCTCTGCAATCCTCTTCCATTCCCGTCTGTCTCGAGCAATCTGCCTCCACTCGACTCCACACATTCTTCTCAATTCATCAACCCATCTTCCACTCTGTCTATCTTGCTTTCTTTCACATCCTCTCGGATACCATTCCAGTATTTCTCGCCATCCATTCTTATCGCTGTGTCCACTTTAACTTTTTCACACGTTCTGCTATATCTGCCACTTTGGGTCCTACTTATTACCCATGTATTCCTCTTACAATCTCTTCTTATTATACCGAGCATACAACTTTCCATACTTCTCCCGTCAACATCCGTCATAACAGGCAGTATGCATTGGTCGTATGCCTTATTTTTTAAGCATAGCGAGATGTTGGATTTAAAAACTATGTTCATTCTTTCAAAAGCACCCCATCCATGTTAATAACGATCAAAAATTTCCAAGAATTGCTTAGTTTACATAAATTCACATTAAAACTCGCATCAAACTCAACACTGGACTTAAAGAGCTGGTACAACAAAACGATTTTAGCTCAAGTTCAAACCGTTCAAAGTATTCACAATAATTTTTTTTTCATTTCAGGTGTCCACCGTGTCAACGGATCGCTCCGTTCTTCGAGCAGCTTCCTGCCAAGTTTCCTCGTGCCATCTTTCTGAAAGTGGACGTGGACACGTGTGCCGAAACGGCGGCCGCTCAAGGCGTTAGCGCGATGCCTACATTTATATTTTACAGGAATAAGGTACACTAATACGACTCAAAAACATCCAGTACGCTTGTTTCCAGAGTTAAATTGAAATATTTTGTGTTTAGACTAGAATCGATAGACTGCAAGGTGCGGACTCAGCAACTCTCGAAAACAAAGTTAGACAGCATTACGGAGACGAGAGCACTGCCGGAGGTGATAGTCCCGTTGCTGGACACGTAAGCGCCGAATACGTCCGTGTAAATATTTATATTTGTATGACGAGTTACTCATTAGTTGACGATATTGATTTCAGATGGATTTGGCGACATTTATAATGAAAGGACAGTGCGAGTCGTTGAACGAAGCCGACGATCATCCTCTGGAACATTGTCTCTCGGCACAAGGCGGCTACCTGGAAAGCGATTGCGATGAACAATTAATTTTGTCCATCACTTTCAATCAGGTCGCCATATGAACCGTTTTGTTTGAAAGTGGAACATGTTCACATAAAAAAAACCATATCGTATCTATAATACGTATGTATGTATGTGGATAAAGTAAAAAGAGTTTGGTGTCGGCTGTCCGCTTACGCTTTCATCGGCGATGAAATGTAACTTGTGGATTATCGCCCGCTGAATACGAATATTATGATAAAAGATACTGATTCGCTTTATGATATAAGCGGATTTTTCAATAATGAAAACAGTTCAATTCACCATGGCCCTTTTTGTACTAAATGCTTCATTTATATTACCGTAAATAGTAGCGTAAGGGTCTGCCTGCCTGGGTGGGTAGCCGTAGAAAGCTTGTATATAGATTTATCTAAATATACTTAGTATATATCATCATTTTCAGTCGTTCACCATCCACTGCCGAATGAAGGCCTCTCCAATCCTCTTCCATTCCTGTCTGTCTTGAGCAATCTGCATCCACTTAACTCGACACATTCTTCTCAATTCATCAGCCCATAGTCCACTCGGTCTACCTTGCTTTCTTTCACATTCTCTCGGATACCATTCCAGTATTTCTCGGGTCCATCCATTATTCTCACTGTGTCCATTTCAACTTTTTCACACGCTCCGCTATATCTGCCACGTTGGTCATACTTGTATTCCTCTTACGATCTCTTCTTGTTATTCCAAGCATACATCTTTCCATGCTTCTCTGTGTACGCTGGATCTTACGTAGCATTCCTGAATTTAGCATCCAAGTTTCACATCCATACGTCATAACTGGCAGTACACGTTGGTCGTATGCCTTCTTTTTTAAGCAATAGGTATATACATGTACATAAATGACTGTCAACGGGATGTGACTAGTGTACGTAAATAGTTATAGTTTATTGCCCGATGAAGATCGTTTATTATTGGTTATTATGGGCTAAGGAAAATAAATCATTCAAATTTTCAATGATAACAAAAAAAAGTTTATTATTAATAATGATTTAATTTTTTTTATTAACAATGGTTATGATTTAAACGATGTTTTTCGACGGTCAAAGTCAAACTGGCGAAACAGATTTTATATAATATTAACCTTGTATTACTCACTTGTACCACTTTCAAACAAAAAAAAAAAAGGCTCACAATATATACATATGTTACAGTGAAACCATATTTCAAGTGAAAATACATTTTCATTGGCGTTTCGGTGAAATCATATTCAAGCACATTTTCACTAGTAGATATATATTTCTACTAGTGAAAATATATTTTAACTGATAATCACTGGTGAAATTATATTCGTTTCTGAACTGTCATTGAAACTAAATTTGACAGTTGTGTAATGACCAATCGAATCATATTATCTGCTGAAATATTCAATCCTAGTTATTTTGTCGCTTCTTCTTCTTGTCGTGCTGTGCCAGTGTTCAGGTGTAGACTTTTACTGGTTAGTACCAATTATATATAGTTTACAATGAGTCTTTGTCGATTTTATAACAATTGAATTATAATGGTCGGTTTAAGAAGAAAAGAGCACGTGTTGCTACCCTTATCCTCAGATATAACAACACCACCGTTTCGTTCAAAACACACTTGTAGGATGACACATCATCGACTTATGCCAACATCAACAAGTCACAAACACATACGCTTACTTTAATATACTTTCACCGATACTGAGCAGTGAAACTGTATATTTATTGTTTGATACATTTTCACTGCATGAATTTGTAAAAATATATTTTCACTTGAAATATGCTTTCACTGTAACATATACATACATACGTATGTATGTATATGCAAAACTATGGTTGAATGGACACAGTATTGTATAATAATTTCGTTTTATAAAATTACAGGCCGTTAAAATAAATTCGCTGATGATAAAGACGGCGTCAGATAACGGTCCCAAGAACGTGAAACTCTTCATCAATCAGCCGAGGACTCTCGACTTCGACATGGCCATGTCGAATCAAGCCGTTCAAGAGTTAACGTAAGTGTTCCAACTTTTCGTAATATACAGGTGGTAACATAGATATAGAATACATAGATATGCCGCTTCATACTTTTCGGTCGACAAAAATCGTCTCAAGAGTAGGGATAAATGGATAGAAAATTCCTTAACTACCCCTTGAATAGAAAGCGTTTTGTAACTTAATGAAGAATGTGTCGCCACACTATTTTAAGTATAATAAGTATAAAATTTGAATATATTTGTATTTTTTAGGATCAACAAAGAGCATTTGGAGGGGGCTCCGATACCGTTGCGATTCGTCAAATTCCAAAACGTTCTAAATCTGCAAGTATTCATTAAGGATAATCAAGTAGGATCTGACGTCACTCGCATCGACCATTTGGCCTTTTACGGATCTCCGATAAACACGACCAATATGGGCGATTTCAAGAGAGTGGCCGGAAAAAAAGGGGAAAGTCATTGAAACGACGACGGACAATGAGCGTGCTGTTTTTTGTACACTTTTAGCATTTTTAAATTGTTCTATTAAGATTTTGTACTCCACGTTTCAATGATTTGTTTGATGTTAAATTTAATGTGATTAAAATCATCAAACCGAGTTATTTGCATCAAAAAATTGATTACTTCCAATTCAATTGCATTTATATGTCATACATTTTATTAGTATTGTAAATTTTTCAGTTATTTGCAAATGTGCCAAGACGACATGATTTTATTTATTCCGTTGAAATGATACTTTACTAATAATGCTAAGATTTTTCTAATGAAAAATGTGATTCATAGGATAATCGTTGTTTCACTAAAAACTAATTTTCCATTTTTACGTAAGTATAATATGTGCCGGAATGATCTTTTGAAAGACAGTTGTTGACAGTTTTAACTTTTGAGAGACAGTTTGTATAATTTTGAATGAAAATATATGCAAAATGTGCGTTTTTAACAATTCTAAAAAAAAACTACTGTTTAATTTCACCGAGAATGTAAATTTTGAGGTTAAATTTTTTGAAGACATGAACAATTTATGATTTGTTAATAAATTAATCTTGTATTTTTTTGAGTTTGATTATGGAAATTTCCTTTCATTCCTGTCCATTTTATAATTTTATTAAAGTACATACTAATGTATGTTCTTTTTTTTCTTTATTTTCATATATATATATGTAGGTATTTTCCATAGATGTCTCTTATATGAACGACTAATATGTGCTGTATATTTATTGAACTAAATATTTTAAAATGTCTTTATTACCTACATACATACATACATATACGCAATTATTGATTACATTAATGGTTTTCAATTGAGGTAGTTGACGCACCAGTATTAAGTTACTACACCACATTTAAAATTCGTTATTGATTATAACAAATTTGTACCAAGAAAGTGTAGTTACATTATGGTAATGTAAGTGTCATTGAATCGATTCAATTCTAAGTATTCAAAATCGTTTTTTTTTTTTATTATTAATTCCTTAGTGTGAACATGAATGTGTGGCTGTTCAACCTTGGACAAGTAACAATGCATTTAATATAACGTGTTGTCGGAGAGAACAAACACTGCGGAATAAATAAAATGTGCCATTTTTGTATGTAGGTATAAGATTGAAAGACCAATTGGAGGAGACATAGTCGGCAGACCGGTAATCTTAGATAATTTGTTTCCGAGAAAACTGATGGTTCTGTATAAACGTATACTTGGAACACTGTAATGAAGATTAACGTATCATTTTCATCTAATGTGATTGTTGAGGTGGGTAGGGTGACCAGATTGCTTAATTTCAATTGAATTGTTACAACTTTTGTTATATTGAGCTGTTCTTTTTTGAGATACAAAATTTTATCAATGCAATTCTGTACTGGAAATAAGGTTCATTTTGGTAAAGTATTATTAATTAATTTGGTGGCCTTTTTCTCACTGTGATTGTATTAACTGCCATTTTGTGTTAGGCCAATTCAGGTTAGCTTCATTTAGTTTGGTTTAGATTAGGTTAGGTATTTCAAGTTAGGTCAGTTTATGTTAGGCATGACTGATACAATGATACGATTTATATATAAAAAAATCTGTTTGTTTGTTGTCCATTGTCGTTCACACCGTTTGATCGGGCTCAAACTTTGCAGAGGTACTTTCTACGATCCTGCTGGTTTAATAAGTATGTACTAGGTATAGGTATGTACAGAACTGCAATACAACTGTCTGAACTCTGATTGATAGAGTGTAACCGGTTGAAACATATTATCAGTTCAGATTTTTTAACGTTACATACGTCAGCGAAGAATGAAACTAGGGTGGAGTGCTTTTGGAAGAATGAACATAGTTTTTAAATCCAACATCCAGCTATGCTTAAAAAAGAAGGCACACGACCAATGCGTACTGCCAGTTATGACGTGTGGATGCTGAATTCAAGAATGTTGCGTAAGATCCAGTGCACACAGAGAAGCATGGAAAGATGTATGCTGGGTATAACGAGAAGACATCGTAAGAGGAATACATGGGTAAGAAGTATGACTAAAGTGACAGATATAGGGGAACGTAAAAACACACAGTGAAAAGAACGGATGGCAGATAGACGCGAGAAATACTGGAATGGTATCTGAGAGGATGTGAAAGAAAGCAAGATAGACCGAGTGGACGATGGGTTGATGAATTGAGCAGAATGTATGGAGTCAAGTTGGTGCAGATTTCTCAAGACAAACGGGAATGGAAGAGGATTTGAAGGGGCTGAAAATGATGAGGTTAGGTTAGTTTAGTTTTCCATCGTGTCGTGCAATGTATTTTCTGTAGATTAAAATATGCAAATGTTACTTTTTCTATCAAATGATAGTCACCCTACAACTCAAGAGTTGATACCTACTTTAATACGAAAACAATTAATCTTTTTGATGGACAGTTGCATTTCCCGTTGCATTCTATGCATTTCAATTTAAATTCTTTATACCCATTCAACATTTTTATCAACACATTATAGCGATCTCGAGAAACTGCGTTGATTTATTATATTACATTATGCCAAGTTCACAGTATTAATTTATAACAATTATAATACAATCTTCATTTCATAAGTCGCAACTTGTGACACAGCCATTGAGGAAATGCAACCATAGCCAGAGACTTAAACAGTTAAGTCGTGCAATTTCAAAATTAAACTTTTCGAATTTGTGTCGTTCATTGCCCAACACCGAAAATTAATTTAGTCACGTCGAGTCAGCGGGGAATTTTGTCAGTCGTCTCATTCATTTCCAGATAAGATGGTTACATTTTGAGTATCGGCTTTTCCTTTTGAAATGAATGGGAAAAAAAATCATCATCGATGACATGCGTGTGCGTTAAAATTTCAATTCGTATTATGAATGTACGAGTTTCGTTCTCACGGGCTAGACGATGATTCATCTAGTTGTGGGTAAAAAATATATGTACATACATATATTGGGCAATGTTTTGCAAACCGATATATAATTATTATTGAAGCGATTCTATGCAGTGTTAACCCTTTGAACGCCTAGACGAAAAGTCGTCGCGGTGTAATTAAGTTATTTGGGTCGCTAATACGCGTTGCCACACATTGAATAGTAATGAAATAGTAAAAATACTTATTAGTTGTTTTTTTTTTTTGGTTTATTTTTTTTGTGGGTGAACATTTTGGTCACCCACGTCGAGTCTGTCGAATAATTTCAACAAATTAAATTTATTGCAATCAGATATGACTTTTCAAAAATAAAAGTACCTAGTGATTCGTTGCACATTTGCTAAAATTCAGCATAATCTGCTATAACGAGGAATACAGCTTGATTTTGTACTGTACGATTTTTGGCAGGCATAGATGTGCTGATGCTTTCGATATCAATATAATAAAACGACAACTGCATCTTGTCTAATTTTGTACATTTTGAACGACTTTAGTCTTAGATACATACATACATATACCGAAGCGTTGTGTTCAAAATTCAGCACAATTAGCTATAACGAGAACTGCAACGTATTATTATTAGGACGCGTACCGAAACTCGGGATCAATGTATGTAATTTTTCTTTATACAAAAAAAATTGGAATGATCCGATTTAACGAGAACTGCCAAGCTGGAGAAGTTCTGCTTATTTTATTTTTGAGAACTGTGACTCATGCTAAAAATTTTCTCATTATACCTATAGGATATTGCTTAACTTTTGTTATTATTTTTAGAACCTTTGCTATTTAATCATGTTTGTATAATAACGTATAATAGCTCGATACTATTGAACTGATCTATTCACTCGTTGTAACAAACATTTTCCATAATGAGATATAACAAAAAATAGTGTCAACTTTTTGCTACGACTGATATCTTCAACACGACTATAACGAGAAAATTTTTCCTCCCATAACCGATATTTGCTATAAATACTTCGAGATTTGAAACTATTTAAACTGCGTAATTTGCAGTCTACATATGTATGTATATTTACCACACTCGCCTATAAAGGGAATCGTGGCAATGCCATTATTTTTAATGAAGAACACACAACATAATATTGATAATAATGATTATACATTATTTATTAGCGTGAATATTACGCTTTGTATCTATAAAAAATCTCATACCTACTAAAATAAACAAACTTTAGTCTTTTATAAATCGCAAACCCCAAGTTGCAGTGGAGCGTGTCCGATGAATGCACACAATAATAGATAATTTAAAATGGCAATATAGGCAAAAAAAATGAGCGATTAATCGCAAAGTAAAGTAGCTGGGTTTTTTTCTAGAATTTCCATGTGGAACTAATTGCCGTCAATCTTGACGGGGGTCACCTCATCATCAACAAACAATAATAACCTCAAGAAAGATGGCAACAATTATTACAATCCGACATGCTTCCAATTCAAGGTGAATAATCATGTTACTGCGAAGTTCACAGGATAATAGTATGGGGACAAAAATTGCATAATGCATGTGCATATTCTGCGAATGTGAGTGCAATTGAATACATTTTCATACAAATCCATTACTGATCTAAAGAAATTTTCAGAAAAAAATCTTTATGTTAGTCACTTAACGTAAATTGCAGTTCTCGTTATAACCGAGTTAAAGAAAAATCAGCTTTAATGTCTAAAAGTAGATCAGACTACGCTTCTTGTTCAGTATGAGCGCAGAATACATATATTCGAAAGATCACTTTGTTAATGCTCGTTGTAATAATATATTAACAAGTTCAAAACTTTACCTACATACATAATATGTATGTTCGCGACGACGAGTTCGTTATATCGGAGTATGGAGAATTTTATTTACAGTGATGGAAAAAGATCAGTTACTTAGTGCTCGTTATATAGAGCAAATGTGATTCGTCATATATTTCTCGTTATATCGCAGTATAGACGATTCTATTTACAGTGATGAAAAATATGAGTTCCTTAGTACTCGTTATAACCACACAGTGTCGCAGTTTTCGTGTAAAAGGAATCATTCAAAGGAATATCAGATGTAATTAATTGATTTTAGATCAATCCAAGGTGAAAATAATACGCACATTCGCCGAGTGTGCACATTTACGTTTGATTTTGCGAATTCTGCATACATACGTACAATAATTGAATGCAGATTTGAAACTCGAGGTTGTCTCGTTGTAGCGAACGTGAACTTGACTGACCCATGAATGACTGTTAAACAATTAATTAAAATGCGATCGTCAATTCGGTCAAGATGTCACAGCATACACTGGATGAATACACAATTCATTAAATGAACACGGGAATTAGGGAAATTCACAATAATACATGACATACTGTTGATATCAATGATTATCATTTAATCGTTTAGAAGTGTAAGCGTCGGTTTATTGAACCGTAAGCAATAAACGGGCTTTAGTTCGGTGGCTTAGGATACTATATGGATTGCTCTGATTGCTAAGTGGGATTAGTGAGGATTTAACAGTTGGTAATTGTAGTACCTAAGTAGTACACTATAGTTGTAGTGTTATCATTTTTATTATTTTTATTTGCTCGAGAGATAACGAAATGGTGTTAGCTTAATAATATTACACGGATAGGTATTTTGTATACGCAGTGCGTTATTTGAAAGTTATGCAGTCTGTTTCACGAAAATATGAGTTTCCTTATTTGAAAATGTTAATGTACATACTACATATGATTTGGTATTCGTTGTTTGATATTCGTTGTCTGCACTGAATGTTATTATCATTTTGATGAATAATAAAACACTTTATACTATGGAAACACTGCTGCAATAAGATCTTTTGGCTTAAATAGACTAAATTGAATGAAAATGTCTGATTATAAGTACTAGGCGTTTCCTTGCGCGGATACATTAATTTTCAGAAGATATTCAGAAGGTTATGCAGCAAAATATGTTTCATTGACTTAAAATTATGTAAGCTTTGTCCAATTATGCGCAGTTGACAAATAATATAAATAAAAATATGGATAATGTAAAAAAAAGTGCTATAAGTCCAATTTTGAAGTCATTAACTAATTTTTTTACAAAATTGGACTTAAACTACTTATTTATAACGGCTCATATTAGAAAAATTAAAGCAGCAGAATACAAAGTCAGTAACTATAATTTCTAAAAGACCAAGATTTGAAAAGGATTTATTAGAAAGCTAAATTGTTGACGCTTTCTGAACTTTTCTATAGATAATTTTTATTATTATAATTGGACACCCCTTTTGTACGCAGATCTTACAATCATCAGTGATTTAATAGAAAAATGCAGAGAGCGTAAACAATTTAACTCTGTCCTTTTCTAATCCCCGCCACTAGGAATTTATGGTTACTGGTGTACTCTGGTATAAACTTTATACCAGAGTATCCTTTATAAAATATTAGATTCTTTACAATTAGTCACTAAAAGTGGGCGAGATGCACCTATTTTCGCACACTAATTAGAATGTGGCATTTTTTAAATGAAAAACAGTCAAAATGTGTCAAAAACACCAGTGTATCTAAATTCCCATATGGATTCCCTTATCGAAGGCCCTCACTGACCTGAGCGAATAGTTTGACGCTTGGCGTCTGTGACTGACGCCCCTATTGTCGTCCCATTCGCACCGATATAATTAGCATTGGTGCGAATCAACAGCGACAGAGGGCGCCAGTCGCAGACGCCAAGCGTCAAACTATTCGCTCGAGTTAGTGAGGGCCTTATCTTTTTCCGATTACGTTCGGTAGTTTTTCCGCCTATTAATAAGCTGTAATGAGCTTCTTGAACCTATAAACATACAGGTTTTACATTAGATAAATGTTTATTTATAAACACAATTTATATAATATTTTTTTCCTTATGAAGCTACCAGACGTTGTAAATATCCCTTTTTTGCATTTTTTTTTACATCACACAAACATTAAAACAATCAAACGCACGCTTTTGCACAATGAAAGTATGAGATTTGAATCTTGACCTTGAATATTAAATAAGGATAATATCATCCTCGACATAATAACAATATATATACAGGATTCGTTTTCCTTAAAAAAATAATGCATTCACGCGCATCAAGTTTGATCGCAACGTATGTAATATGGGTACAATGGCAAAGTCGATTAAATAAAAATTCAAATCGTTTTTCAGCGCCAAAATAGAAACGTCAAACGACTTCCATAAGCCATACCCGTAATGCAATATGACGGTAATAAAATTAAAAAAAAAAAACATAATTAATTTTTATTGTGTGCGAAAAAGTCTTATGACGCACGGATTAAAAGCGAATTAAAAAAAAATGTAGCTCTCTTTCGTATACAACATATAATCACTCGTTAACCGTTTCATAACCGCTCACCTAACCCCGATTTAACCTTTGTTCCTTTTGTGCTAATCTCCGTGTTCAGAATTATCAATTTTTTTTCCTAAATAATAATATTGGGCAAGTCCACGGTATCGGATGCAACATTTAAAAAATAATTTTGACACTTTTGTTATGGATAAAACTTTAACATACACAGCTTAGTGGGAAACTTAAATTATAATTATAAAGACTTATAGCTCTATATTAATTGTAGAAAGACTTTTGTAGAAAGGGTGTTTCGAAGGCAAGAAATTTAAGAAAACAAAAACGTAATTTCAGTATCAATTTCAATCGCAATTATCTTTCAAATTGTAATTTATTTATTTATCAAGTAACATACAGCTCATAAAGTACAATATAAAATAAAATAAATTCCACACAATACAATAAAGCCGAAATAGTTACAAACAAAGAACAAATCACAGTAAGAAATGAAATTTAGGAGTTAGGGCTGGAAAGGAACTTGAAGAAAATCTGAAGGAGGGCAAGGAATAGCGAAAAGGATCAATATGTGCAGGAATTTCGTTGAATGACGAATATCTATGAATAAAGGAGTTTTGCGAATAATTAGTAGAACAATGATTCAAATAAAACAATGGAGGATTTCTAACAGATCTAGAGGAACAATGGAGAAGGATCTTAGTTAGCTAGTAAAGGCTATCTGTTAAATTATTTAATAGCTTACATAATAATACGTAATAAAACAGTTAAATACAGAATCCTCTTGGGATAATTAAAATGAATCAAAAGCTAAAATTTTCCATTTGTTCAAAATAAATGTAGAATATTTTCGTCACACGTGTACTTAATACTCTCAGTATTGCTAAACTAAAAAAATATGTCATCAAAATAGAACAATGTAGCAATATCTTACTAGAGTAATTAATAACTTCATGATAGTATTATCAAAACAGCATTTTAAACGAAAAATAAAAATATCTGTTGCCTTCGCGTAGAATGACCCTATAAATAACCCACTAGAGACGCGGAAAGAAATCGTTGCAACTTTTCAATCGTAAAAAAAAATCATACGACTGCCTTTAAAAAATATTTTACAAAATACACAGACATCAAAAAGCATCGTTAATGTGATCGTCGTTGTAATGTAATCGAATTTTGCAATTTTTCAGCATTTTTTTTTTGCATTCGAAATCGAAGCGCGCCATTGCTTCCAGTTAAGTTTTTCGACCTGTGTGACTCTTGTGACCCGCGCGATTACAATTAGCGTAACATACGCTTTGGTGATCGTATGGTGGGGAGATTTGAGGATACGAGCTTGTCAAATTCGACACTGACTTATGCAAATTATGTATGTGTATTCATTTGTGTGTCACGTTGTGAATATTCGACTCGATTACAGGTAGGTTACTAGTGTCAGATGAAAAATGAGTGATTTTTTGATTATACATATAATATTATTAGATTGATTCTGATTGTAGAGTGTTGTGTGCAAATATAGGTACTAATTGCTCTCGATTAAGTATGAAATTTATTGTGTAATTGTAGGTATGTATAACATATAAGCTTTAGTTTAGTATACATACATATGTCCTCGATTTATGCGTACTGGGTATAAGATTTATAATATGCGTTTTTCTTTCTATGTATATATTTTTGACTTATACATTGATGGATAATAGATAATCATATTGTAGAGATAGTTGATAGTTATTTATACCTAGGACAATTGGTGAATATGACCGAATGTAAAAAAGAAGAAATAAAACAAAAATTAAACTAGGATTGGAGTGCTTTTGGAAGAATGAACATAGTTTTTAAATCCAACATTCCACTATGCTTAAAAAATATGGCATACGACCAATGCGTACTGCTAGTTATGACGTATGGATGTGAAACTTGAATGCTACGTAAGATCCAGTGCCCACAGAGAAGCGTGGAAAGATGTATGCTTGGTATAACCAGAAGAGATCGTAAGAGGAATACATGGGTAAGAAGTATGACCAAAGTGGTAGATATAGGCTAACGTGAATGGATGACAGATGGACGCGAGAAATACTGGAATGGTATCCGAGAGGATGTGAAAGAAATGATGCAGATTGCTCAAGACAGACAGGAATGGAAGAGAATCGCAGAGGCCTTCATCCAGCATGTGGATGGTGAAAATGATGATGTTTGGTTGATGATTGAGAATGATGATTGGTTCTAAAGGTTAAAGTTTATTAGTCAATATTCAGTGTCTATAAAATTAGGTTTTTTTTTTCAAATTTATTCAAATTTTCTACATAAATATTTTATAGGATATTCAATTAATTTATGATATTTTAACCTATCGTAGGTCGAATATGACTATATTTCGATAAATATGATGAAAATAAACGTTGACATTGACTAAAGTTAATTATTGTTTTAATTATACATACATACATTACATTAGACTACACAATTCGTAGAATTGTGTCGAGAACATTTTGTAGACAGACAGACAGACAGACATACCGATACTGACCTCTTGAGATTCAATTTTAAACGTTCCCGACCAAAACACAGACAGACTCAAACAAATGCCTCAATTTACCAAGAATATAAAATGTCAGTAATTAAGTGATTTATTTAATAATGCATTACAATTATCGAAAAATGATTGAAACCCACGTGACAGTTGATTTATGCCCCTATTCTCCCGCGAAATACCGTATGCTTACAGCTAATGATCTTAGCAACCTATTGACTCGTTAATTTATTTTCATTTTAAGCACCCGGCGTTGCCCCGACTCGTGCTGATTAATGCTGTAATCATTTCGGCGCTGTCAGCGATGAGCAGTAATGCGAAAAATCCCAATCAAATTTGAGTTATATCGCAATTTCATTCGCCTTTTTGTTCGGCAGCTCAAAACACTCGAGTTCATCGTCCACCACATCCATTGTATCAAAGATTCGACATTTTATTTAATTTTAATTAACTGCGCATCGCTAGGAAATTACGTGGCGGAAGACGAATGAGAATCGCCATTGATGCGAAATTCCAGCGAAAAAATAATTAATTCTGCGAAGAAACGTACATACATACATAGATACATTGTGACTAAAAATGTCCGTAGCTGTCTTGAATTTTTAACAAAATGATGCGATTCTTACATTATTTTTTAGCCGAGGCCTTGCGGTTTCAGTTTACGTGTAAAACAAAACAAGATAACAGATCTCTATTTGTTACAATGGTAGTCAAAGGCAAACAACATTTGTCCAATATTTAGTTTGCGAGACTATTATTGCGCACATACATACATACATACATATGCCCACTGTCAACACACCAGTGGCTCTCAAAGTGTACACAGTGTGAGTTCATCACACTGGCTTAAGATCCTGATTGATCAAATCGGGATTGTTGATTTAAACTATGACATATTTGGTTTGGAGAATTTCGAAGGTTTACTTTTACACCTCAGGCTTTAGGCGTATACTTCCTACGATTATGTGCTAATTTTTTCATTGTTTTTTATATTACATAGATTGTGCTATTATTATTGTGACATCATTTTTTTTTTCTTAATCAGCGGTCTTACGTTTTATATTTTCACATAAGAAATGAGCGATGCTCAACATTTCATATAAAAAAATTAAAATTCATTTCCATACAAAGTATGTACTAAAAAATATGCCTATACTATGTGTTGTCTGTTGAAAATCAACAAGAGTTTATTATTAACATATGAGTAGGTTAACAATGGACTACATTAAAAAAATCAAATATTCAACGAAAGCAAAAAAAGTTTGTCGAGCGTTCCTGACGGATAAATAAACATACACGCTTACAGCCTTTATATGCAGTTTGAACATCTGATAAAATGGCAATATTAAATGTTGAAACTTACACGAAAAAATGTTACAGTTTGAATATAGAGCAAAAAAAATAACGTGTACAAGAATTTCGCGTTGAAACTTTCACACTTTATCAAATAGGAAACGCATTTTTGTATACGAAATGTGGAATAAATTACGATATTTATTAAGTATTTCTGTACGATGAATTGTTTTATATTATATATGTATGTAGATCGATCTTAATTTTATCTATCTTAGTATGTATCATCATCATCATCATCATTTTCAGCCGTTCACCATCCACTGGTGGATGAAGGCCTCTCCAATCCCCTTCCATTCCTGTCTATCTTGAGCAATCTGCATTGACTCTACACATTCTTCTCAATTCGTCAGCCCTATCGTCCACTCGATCTACCTTGCTTTCTTTCACATCCTCTCGGATACCATTCCAGTATTTATCGCGTCCATCTACCGTCCATTCTTCCGCTATATCTGCCACATTGGTCATGCTTCTTACCCATGTATTCCTCTAACGATCTCTTCTTGTCATACCAAGCATACATATTTCCATGCTTCTCTGTGTGCACTGGATCTTGCGTAACATTCTTGAATTTAGCATCCACATTTCACATCCATACGTCATAACTGGCAGTACGCATTGGTCATATGCCTTACGTTCATTATTCCAAAAGCGCTACATTCTAGTTTCATTCCTCTTTTTTACATCCATATTCACTAATTTTCATAGGTATAAATAACTATCAAATATCTCTACAATATGATTATTTACAGTGACTACGTTTTGCGTGCAAAATTCATTAAACGTAATTTTAGTTTTATTAAAATTAATTTTTAAGCCTACTTTCATACTTTCGTTACTTAATTGTGTTAATCTATTTTGTAAATGTACTGAGTCGTATGCAACTATGACTATATATGTTCACATTTATGTAAAACCGATCTTGTGAAAGTTTTTTATCACACAAAAGATTGAAAGCCACTGCTACAGTATAATATCGCCTGCATTCAGACACACCCAAATCCTCACAATCATTTTTATTTATATAAACAAAAATAAATCGCAATTTAAGTGACAATGTTTAAGTATATGTATGTAAATTCGATATGAATACCGCAAAAAAAAAAAATCAAGTGTTAGGAATTCCAACTTTTATTACGTACGCACATACAACATTGTGTAGGTAGTTTTGTATTGCTTTTTAAAATAAAAACCCAAAATGCCAAATAAAAAAAAACGTTAACCACTCGATCCTTTTGTCGCATTTTCACGTCACACACACGTTAAGTCATTAATAATGCTCCCCCGTGAGTTGTGGAATATTTTAGTTGAATTTTCCTCGTACGTCCGGTCCTTGTTAGGGTCAAAAAGGTCACATTTTTTTTAAGGAACGGAATAGCTTTTTTTTTCCCCAACCTCTGCGATTACGTGCGTGTGAAACGAGTATTTTTTACTTTATCCTGATCGGATAAAGTATTGTGATCGTGCGAAAATTCGACATCGAGATTTTGACGGATTTGGATCAAGTATCATCCCTGATCACGTTTTCATGATTTCTGGAAAATGTCTGTATGTCTGTGTACTATGTGTGTGTGTGTGTATGTCTGTGTGTTTTCTCCGAAACTATCAAGTCTATCATGCTGAAATTTCATATCTATTATTTTCACGCAAGGTGTAAGAGCCATAAAGAATTTGGTCAACATCAGTCAACCGGAAGTAGGGTTTTTTTCGTGCAGAAAATTCAAAAATTCTGTAAAAAATCATATTTCCGAAACGGCACCGACGATTTTGTCGAAATTTCATATCTATAGTTTTCACGTTAGCCGTAAGAGATACTGTGATTTTGGTCAAAATCCCTCTTGCAGAAATGGCAGTTTACTCTTGAACGATTTGTTGTTTTTTTTTTTTTTCGGCCTTTTAAATATGTAGTATCGTCACAATATTGTTGGTTTGTGTGGTGGTGTGCATGCGTTTTATTTACTTACGTACTTAAAAAACTATTTCGTTACTCTTTGTCTATTTATTTATTTATTTATTTTATTTATTTATAAACAGGTTTTAGCCCAAAATATAATTACATATACATACATATCAAAATTAAATACATACATATATAAAAACAAAAAGAAAAAAAGAGTATTAAAAGATACATAAAAGTTACACAGAGTATAATATAATATAATAAAGAAAAAAAAAACATTAGAAAATCAACAAAAAAAAAAAAAAAAAAAAAAAAAAAAAATAATACTATAATTTATAAGTCTTTATTTTGATTACAAACTGCGCCAGGCTGATGTTGAAAATGTCAACATCAGTCGACAACGAATTAAATAATTTGAGAGCAGTAATCACCGGGCTGGACCCCATAAGCATTGTTCTGTACCCCGGCACCACAAATAGCTCGTGACCCCGTGCACGACAATAAACATCCGGAGAGTGTAAAGTTGGAGACGCTCTAGTATTTCCCCATTGAACAGATGTCCATTTATAATCATGAACATATGTTTCAACAGAGATACTTTCCTCCATGATGTAAGCATCCCCTATATTGTGGCTTGATGTATGTCATCATCATCATCATTTTCTCTTCATCAGGAAGGCCTCTCCAATGCTCTTCCATTCCTGTCTGTCTTGAGCAATCTGCATCCACTTGATTCCACACATTCTTCTCAATTCATCAGCCCATTTTCCACTTTCTTGCCTTGCTTTCTTTCACATCCTCTCGGATACCATTCCAGGATTTCTCGCGTCCATCTGCCATCCATTCTTCTATGTGTGCATTGGATCTTACGTAGCATTCTTGAATTTAGCATCCACGTTTCACATCCATACGTCATAACCGGCAGTATGCAACAGTCGAATACTTTCTTTTTTAAGCATAGCATAAAAACTACGTTCATTCTTCCAAAAGCACTCCATCCTAGTTTCATTCTTCAACGTTACAAAATTTAATCTGAACTGGTACTACTCGATATGTTTCAGCCGGTTGCAGTTCTGTACACATCTCTTATTTAACCAGCAGGATCATTTGAACCCGATCAATCAAACGGTGTGGACAACAATGGACAACAAACAAACTGAATTTTTATATATAAATCGTATTATAACCATCTACATATGTATGTAAGAACCTATGCATACATACATACATACATACGACTGACCAAACTTCGAGATCACAATCTGTTATCACGCAGACGATAAAGAATGTTTATTGCCCGACGGATTATCAACTCAAGGTCGCACTTTCGGCACTACTTTGATTTACGACAGGGTCATAAAGACCCCACATGTGTGTAATTATGACCGTCATAAAACCAGCGAAACGACCCAGCGACGTATGGAAATCTTAACGGGGAATCGGCACAGTGGATGTCACGGTCAATTCACTGGCTTCAGATGGTTGATAAACCAACATCGGTAATGTAGAGGTGTGCAGAAATTGATTATGCAAAAATTGACGCGCCAAAGTGGTCCTCATCCAAGTTATCATTGTCATTCAGAGGATGATGCGTTCGGCGCCATGACTAAAGTCCTCGCTCTTCGGCTCCAATGTCAAGTGTTGGGAACTAAACGGTGTTGTTGCATTTTTCATGAGGCTTTCTGGAAAATTGTCTAGGAAAAATGCGGAAAAGCCTCTCGTCCATTATTATTATCGCGTAATAATTGGCGAGGGATTGTGGGAATTTTAATTTGTTTTGTGTTTTTTTTTTCTACCGCAGCGGCAAATGTGAAACGAACGTGACCGCATGTAAAAACTGTAATGTTTTTTACCGTAAAAAAGTCTCGTCTGTTTGTTTGCAACGTCAAACTGTGCAGAGGTACTTCTTATGATCCGGGGGGTCTTATATGTGTCGAACTTGAGGGCGATGGGAAATTTTTCTTTAAGGAAGTCGCCATACAAAGTTTTGTTTCGACGATTCTGACTGAATGATAGATTGGGTCGGTTGAAGGAGATTTGGGTTAGGTTAGGTTTTTACCGTGAAAAAGTCTCGTCTGTTTGTTTGCAACGTCAAACTGTGCAGAGGTACTTCTTATGATCCAGGGGGTCTTACTGCTGTCGAACTTGAGTGCGATGGGAAATTTTTCTTTAAGGAAGTCGCCATACAAAGTTTTGTTTCGACGATTCTGACTGAATGATAGATTGGGTCGGTTGAAGGAGATTTGGGTTAGGTTAGGTTTTTACCGTGAAAAAGTCTCGTCTGTTTGTTTGCAACGTCAAACTGTGCAGGGGTACTTCTTTTGATCCAGGGGGTCTTATATGTGTCGAACTTGAGTGCGATGGGAAATTTTTCTTTAAGGAAGTCGCCATACAAAGTTTTGTTTCGACGATTCTGACTGAATGATAGATTGGGTCGGTTGAAGGAGATTTGGGTTAGGTTAGGTTTTACCGTAAAAAAAGTCTCGTCTGTTTGTTTGCAACGTCGAACTGTGCAGGGTACTTCCTATGATCCTGGGGTCTTATATGTGTCGAACTTGAGGGCGATGGGAAATTTTTCTTTAAGGAAGTCGCCATACAAAGTTTTGTTTCGACGATTCTGACTGAATGATAGATTGGGTCGGTTGAAGGAGATTTGGGTTAGGTTAGGTTTTTACCGTGAAAAAATCTCGTCTGTTTGTTTGCAGCGTCAAACTGTGCAGAGGTACTTCTTATGATCCAGCGGGTCTTACAGGTGTCGAACTTGAGTACGATGGGAAATTTTTCTTTAAGGAAGCCGTCATACAAAGTTTCGTTTCGATGATTTTGACTGAATGATATATTGGGTCGGTTGAAGGAGATTTGGGTTAGGTTAGGTTAGTGGTTGGGAATCTGCGGCATTCATTGCCATTCAACATGTGTGAAATAAAATAAATATACCACAAAAGGTTAATATAACCTAATATTCTTTATGGCTTTAAGATGATTTTTCAGATTAAACTTTATAATATTTTACTTAGTACTACCAGTTATGACGTACGGTTGTGAAACGTGGATGCTAAATTCGAGAATGATAAGAAGCATGGAAATATGTACGCTCGGTATAACGAGAAGAGATCGTAAAAGGAATACATGGGTAAGAAGTGGCAGATATAGTAGAACGTGTGAAAAAGTTGAATTGGACATAGCGAGAAGAATGAATGGCAGATGGATGCGAGAAATACTGGAATGGTATCCGAGAGGATGTGAAAGAAAGCAAGGTAGAACGAGTGGACGATGGGCTGATGAATTGAGAAGAATGTGTGGAGTCAAGTGGATGCAGATTGCTCAAGACTGACAGGAATTGAAGAGGATTGGAGAGCCCTTCATTTAGCAGTGAATGGTGATGATGAAAATAATAACATCGAAAAAAGTATGCAATTTGCAAGTTTTTCGCTGACTTGGCTCATTGCTCGAAAAAGATTCCCGACCACTGGTTTAGGTTAAAATCAAGACAAAAACGATTATAAATATGTAGTAAATAAGGATATGAAATTCAATTAACCTACTTTTTTTTTATACATTTATCCATAATTCTCCTACGACATGCAATATTTCATCGCATTAAAGCACTATGTATTATAATTATTAAGCTATTATTGTAACGTCAACTTTTGCATCTGAAAGTTTCGATCTTTTATTATATATGTATTGACTCGTAAATAATAAATTACTGTTACCTGCCCGAGATTTTCAACACACTTTATGTACATACATATATGTAGATACTAGTATTCAGAGAGGCATGTAAAGATGTATGCGTGGTATAACAAGATGCGATCGTAAGAGGAATACATGGGTAAGAAGTATGACCAAAGTGGTAGATAGAGCAGAACGTGTGAAAAAGTTGATGTGGATACGTAGCGAGAAGAATGGATGGCGAGAAATACTGGAATGGTATACGAGAGGATGTGAAAGAAAGCAAGGTAGACCGAGTGGAAGATGGGCTGATGAATTGAGAAGAATGTGTGGATGCAGATTGCTCAAGACAGACAGGAATGGAAGAGGATTGGAGGCTTTCATTCAATTTTGACTGTCAACTGGAAAAAAACTACAATTTCATTAAAATGTGAATGCAAAGTTTCAGAACCGCTTAAATTTTCAAACGTGCATCGATTCTAAGAAATCTTTGTAATTTTACTATATTAATAGACGTATGCACGTTGAATGGTTCGGTAATTACTGATTTATTTGCATCGCCATTGATTTTGACTGACTTTTTTTTTATTATTATTATATTCTTCTACTACTTCTTTTGCACAACGTTTCTCTCTTTCTCTACCTACATTGTTTATTGACCTCAATTCTAAATAATACATCCGCGAGAAGATTGCAAATAAAATTAAGATCGAACATTAACATTACAAAAAATAAACAAACTATATATTTGATCTAATCCATGACAAACAAAAAAAAAAAAAAAAATAATTAAACTCTCCCTTTTTATATTTAATCGACCCGAATTTTCAATCGTACGAAAATGGCGACTCTTGCGCGACTTTCAAACTTTACGATCGAATTTCGCAAACTGCATCGCTGAAATAATAACACCAGAAAGGAGACGTGACCCCATTAAGAATAACGCAATCGAAAAATATAAAATACGTAAATTTCTAAAAAAAAAAAATACGTACGAATTATGTACTCCTTATAGGAAAAAGCATAATTTTAATGTGTCCCGAATAAGATCATAGCCATGTCGTAGTATATAATTATAGCGTTCGTATTTAAAATGTGCAATTT
The DNA here is from genome assembly GCA_022651745.1 of Parapsyche elsis. Lineage (NCBI taxonomy): Eukaryota > Metazoa > Arthropoda > Insecta > Trichoptera > Hydropsychidae > Parapsyche > Parapsyche elsis. The sequence goes on from JAGVSN010000031.1 coordinate 559,870, forward strand.
TCGTTGAAATTATCGATTATTCACACGCACTTTTGCGATTTTTTAATTTGTCACAGTTTGACATTCGTACGTAGAATTTCATTGACACGTTAAATAAATATAAAAAATATCATTTACATACAATAATTTTGATGCTAATTGAAAATAGTGTGTTAGAGTGAAATTTTGTTCGATTACATTAAATGTTTGGTTCTGAAAGGGCTTATGTATTTTTTTAAATTTGAAAATTCAGATCATATTCACACAAAAGAGTATTAATATTGAATATATAAATTTTCACTTTGATTATTTGACGCTAAAATTTTTATATTGGTCCTTTTAAAATTAATCCACATACATACATACATATATATGTACAATAATAAGAACGTGTGAAACTTGGATGCTAAATTCAAGAATGCTACGTAAGATCCAGTGTACACAGCGAAGCATGGAAAGATGTATACTTGGTATAACAAGAAGAGATCGTAAGAGGAATACATGGGTAAGAAGTATGACCAAAGTGGCAGATAGTGCGAAGAATGGATGGCTGGTATCCGAGAGGATGTGAAAGAAAGCAAGGTACACCGTGTGGAAGCATGTGTGGAGTCAACTGGATGCAGATTGCTCAAGACAGACAGGAGCGGAAGACGATTGGAGAGGCCTTCATCCAGCAGTGGATGGTGAATGGCTGAAAATGATGACGATGATGATACAATACTGTAATCCAACTCTAAATATGCAACCGTTTCATATTTAATATTGTAAATAGGATAATAAATTTTTTTATTTCATAGTAGTACATACAGTGAAAAACTAGATACAAGTACTCGATATTATGAAATACAACTTTAATTCATTTTTACCCCACCAATTATTAAATATTATTTTATATTATCAATTTTAAGAGTTTCTTTATGTAATCATAATCAATATCTTTGAACTTTCCCCAAAAGTGACACAGCTATATTTTTAATAGTGATAAAATCATATTTGCACAACAATCAAACAATCATTCAATAAGACTGTTATAAGTTATAACGAAGATAAGTTAGACAATATAATATATATATATTTTTGTTTTTAGATCTAATCACATCAATAGCATTAGGATCAAATCAAAACAATTTCGAATTTCGATAAGATATGGACTTATGGGCAAAACATTTCGGTTAATTGACAACCATTGAAAGATAGTGTTGTTTGTATAATCTACATAGTTCGATAAACTGGCGCTAATGATAATACTGTACTTATTTATTACATATAGATAGAAATTGTAGACTCACCGTACGTATTATACTGAACAATTCCATGGCCCAAATCTAAAAGCACCCAAGTAAAATATACATCTAAAAACTAACACTTTTTGAAATGCATATTTACAGTATAAAATTTAAATATATACATGCGGGTTACATTTGACCCCATTTTTATACAGGCAGGGTTAAAATATTATAAAATTGTAACCTTGATTTATGACACACTGATGTTGGCCCTTTTAGATTTAATCTACAGATTGAATATGCGTTCAAAAGCAGCCTTAGTAAGCAGTTGAATTCAACTTGTCGTAAAATATGAATATTTATACCCGTGAAAAATTGACAAATTTAAGTACAGCAAACATCAATCTTAAAGGCCAGGTCTCGGCGATCGAGTATGTTTATTGCTGCTATTAAAAACTTGGTTAATTTTTCACGTAAGGACATTTTTAATACCGAAAAAAATTTTACATTTGACCTCACGTTGGGTCGAGTAATTTCTTTTGCGAATTTTTTTTGCAACGCCCACACTTTTATATTATAAATAATCGCATATACATTTTTAACCTCTTAATGACCGCATGGATCGCATTGGTTGTTTGTTTATTTATTTTCGAGCGGTTCTCTCCCTAAGTGACTTTTCTCAGAAGTTCAACAATCAGATTGATGTTGATTGGGTTTTTCTCGATTTTTTTTCCACTGCACATTCGTTCGATCCAAATATTTTGCTGTTTTTTTATTCCAGAAGAGTTGAATTTAATAATACTTATTTAATGAATAATAATAAAAAAACAGTGCGCTAACCAGTTTGAGAGTAAAACAAAGTATTGCGATGCAGAATGGTTAATAAAAAAAGCCTTGAACTCTTTATTATTGTATATGTACATTCATATATGTATTGAAAACATTCCTGTATAAATCAATATATGATATATATGTATGTATATGAATATATAATTTATAACGGAATTTCCCGGTTTTTTACAGTCGTTTTCAATTTATTTGACGGTGAATCTACATAGCTGTAATGTGGAGCGAGACATCGATGCACATTTTCACCATGACCTTTGCGATTGACGGCCGCTATACATTAAATTTATCTAATATGAATGATTTATAATAATAGTTAATAATTATATGTTCCGTTTATTTGGAGGAAAGTACAAAAATTAACATAATTTTATCAGTGTTTGTCAATCTAAGCCTTAGTAAGTATAGACAGAGGCAACAAGTGTTTCAACATTTTAACTTTGCAACATGTCTCTGTAACTAGTTTAGTTCCAGCTGTCTGTTTTTCACGTTCACATGTTTCATTCTGTACGTTTGTAACAAGTTTCTGAAACTTTTCTCGTTGATACTTGTTGCCTCTGAATATATGTACATATGTATGTACATACCAAAATTAATGCGTGTGAAAGATACGTGATAATTATTGTCAACAAGTTAAAATAAAAGTTATATTCATACGAAAAGCATGTTGCTTGCAAAAAATAATTTAAATACTTAAAAAGATGACTATTGTTGCCTCTGTTTATATTGACGTCGAAATAAAAGTTTTATAAACATACAACAGATGCTAAATTCAAGAATGTTACGAAAGATCCAGTGCACACACAGAAGCATGATGCATGCTCTGTATAACAAGAAGAGATCGTAAGAGGAATATGTACATGGGTAAGAAGTATGACCAAAGTGGTAGATATATGTAGGTATATATGACGCGAGAAATACTGGAATGGTATCCGAGAGGATGTGAAAGAAAGCCAGGTAGACCGAGTGGAAGATGGGCTGATGAATTGAGAAGAATGCCTGAAGTTAACTGGATGCAGATTGCTCAAGACAAACAGGAATGGAAAAGGATTGGAGAGGCCTTCATCCAGCAGTGGATGTCGAACGGCTGAAAATGATGATGGTCACAACACTTGCAAACAACAACGTTTTATATACATATGTACAAAAAACAAGAAACATTGTGTCTACACATGAAATACGTATTGTTCAATCAAAATGTTGGCGCTTTATATTTTTGTGAATACTAACTAAGCTTAAGATTCTTAAATTCGTCTAATATAACCTTCTAAAAAAATAATGTAATCAATATACATATTCATACTCACAAGTATAGGTGCATATGTATCTTTACATGTACATATGTAATTGGATTTATACAATGTGTACATATGTACATACATTGTATAAATCCAATTACATATTACTAACGAATAAATTCACCTGAAAAATCAGTTCCGACAAAAAACCTACCAACCAGTGAATCGAATAATCACCTTAAGCTATTGCAACGTAATATTTCCCGTCAAATTTGACGGGAATTTACACTTATATCATCATCATCATTTTCAGCCGTTCACCATCCACTGCTGGATGAAGGCCTCTCCCATCCACTTCCATTCCTGTCTGTCTTGAGCAATCTGCATCCACTTGACTCGCACACATTCTTCTCAATTCATCAGCCCATCGTACACTCGGTCTACCTTGCTTTCTTTCGCATCCTCTCAGATACCATTCCAGTATTTCTCGCCATCAATCTTCTCGCTACGTATCCACTTCAACTTTTTCACACGTTCCGCTATATCTGCCACCTTAGTCATACCTCTTACCCATGTATTTCTCTTACGATCTCTTCTCGATATACCGAGCATACATCTTTCGTAACATTCTTGAATTCAGCATCCACGTTTCACATCCATACGTCATAACTGGCAGTACGCATTGGTCGTATACCTACTTTCTTACAACACGTTACAATTCAACGAAACTGCGAGTGTGGGCAAAACGGCACATTTTCACACACCTCTTGTCACTTATTCGCTTTCGTTCGCCGATTTTTCAACGGGCGCATCACTCAAATTACCAAAGATAAACAAGCCTAAAGTATGCAGCGTCGAATCATGAAAATAAATCCATCGTTAAAGGTCAAGTTCATACCTGAAAATGCGATCGTACTTGAGAGACAGTAAGGTACCTGTCTATTGAGTGTTCGAGAAGGTCGATTGAGAATTTAACACTTTTGACCTTCTAGGACGAAAACCGAGTATAATAAATGAATATAATAAATCAACAGGTTAGTATATTTTTAGTGTTTTATGGTGAAATTTTCCGACATTTTCTTCCATCAAAAGAATTAACCGCGCGTATTTTCCGCACATTGTCTCACCAAACTGCTATAATATGCAAATGAAAAGCGACAGAATTGCCGTAGAAGATGGGGAAAAAAAAAGCGATTAGATATGCCAGACACACGGTCGACCGTTTGACACACGTCTCCAAAATTTTGAATTTCAAATTTATTTCATTTGAATTTAACCGGTGTATTTTCGCAAGTACGTCATTCGCGAACCGGCTCGCGGTACGTTTTCCTCGTTCGCTCATTGTAAACAATAAATTTTAGTACGGTTATCGTTCAAGTCTATAGATAGTTTAAAAACAAATAGTTTTCCTCCCGTGCGTACTTCCTAATGTAATTTATTCAATTTTAATCAATAGTAAATCTTAGCCCATCGTATTTATGTACATAAATCAATTCTGAGAATTTTAGGCTTTAGTTTGAGGAAATTGTGATATAAATAAAATAAGTTGTCTGTTTGTACATATTACATGTTTCCAAACAAGCAACATTCATTTTGTTTCCATTGGCATCGTTTCATAATAATTTAACCTGTCATTTGCCCCTTTTTAAAAAACGCAGTTGGAATAAACAGATAATTAGAAACTCATACTGCACTCTATTTCGTTAAGAAACAGACTATAGCTAGAGCAGTGATCGGGAACTGGTGGCTCCGGAGCCTCATGCGGCTCTTTGTATAAAAACCTGCGGCTCTCTCTGTCATCCAAAGTTTTATGTAAAACACAATTTACACAAAATCAAAATTAATAATACTTTTTTCTTTATCCTAATCGGATAACGTATTGTGATCGTGCGAAAATTCGACCTCGAGATTTTGACTGATTTGGATCAAGTATCATCCCCTGATCACGTTTTCATGATTTCTGGAAAATGTCTGTATGCCTGTGTACTATGTGTGTGTGTGTATGTCTGTGTGTTTTCTCCAAAACTATCAAGTCTATCAAGCTTAAATTTAATATCTATTATTTTCACGCAAGGTGTAAGAGCCATAAAGAATTTGGTCAACATAAGTCAACCGGAAGTAGGGTTTTTTTCATGCAGAAAATTCAAAAATCCCGTTAAAAATCATATTTCCGAAACTAACACATCGATCAAGTTAAAATTTCATATCTATAGTTTTCACGTTAGCCGTAAGATATACTGTGATTTTAGTCAAAATCGTACGACCGGAAATGGCAGTTTACTCTTGAACGATTTGTTGTTTTTTTTATTTTTTTCGGCCTTTTAAATATGTAGTATCGTCACAACATTGTAATGTTATAATCAGGAGAGAAATAACTATTTTTGAAAAAATAAATCATTAAAATCAGTCAACTGGAAGTAGGTGTTTTTTTTTTTGTCGAAAAGTTTAACACAGAATATTTTCGAATCTAACACATCGATCAAGTTGAAATTTCATATCTACAGTTTTTACGTTAGCCGTAAGAGATGCTGTGATTTTAGTCAAAATCGTACGACGGGAAATGGCAGTTTACTCTTGAACGATTTGTTGTTTTTTTTTTTTTTTTGGCCTTTTAAATATGTAGTATCGTCACAACATTGTTATGTTTTAATCAGGAGAGAAATTCCTATTTTTGAAAAAATAAATCATTAAAATCAGTCAACCGGAAGTAGGTTTTTTTTTTTGACGAAAAGTTTAACACAGAATATTTCCGAAACGGCACCGGCGATTTTGTCGAAATTTCATATCTATAGTTTTCACGTTAGCTTTAAAAGGTGTGGATGTCTTTATATTTAGGTGCAAATGTAAATACATAGATAGGCTTTCTACGGAACTGCGCAGAGTCGACTGACTTATTTAAGAACGCTCTCTTGTCTCAGCTGTAGCAGTTGAGGAGTGTAATTACACATAAAACAAGAGTCCATTTGATGCTATTTTAATTGTTTTTATTTATTCATCCAGCAAAAATGTTGAAGTTTGAAAAAACGAAGTTGAAAACATAAATGTTTTTTTTACGGTTCCGACTTTTACAATCAAGCCACATAAATATCATAATGATGTACCTACATACATACATATACCATTGTTTTATTAAAGATAAGCTTCGACATTAAATCGAAAGGTTATGCTACAACCCTAATAAATATCGAATTCCAAAAATGTCGAAAACGTCGAATGCACACATTTTACGGTTTGTTTACGTTGTCGCCAGTGCAATGTAACCTTCGACGTACGTGTATATTTATGTTTTTTTTGAAAATGGTCGTTGAAGTGTGCGTAAATTTGCGTCAAAAGTGACACGAGGGTTAAGAATGAGTAGGCGGTGTTGTTATAACCTTTTCGTTTCGAATCGATGGGTGAATAGGTTCAATAATCATAAAATTAATCGTACATACATATTTATTTATTTATTTATTTAATTAATCATGCAACAAACAGCTTATAGTATATGTACAATAAAATATAAATACAAAATAATATTAATATCACACAATACACTACAGCCAAAATAGTTGCAAACGAACAACAGATTAAAATAAGAAAAGAACTTAGGAGTTAGGACTGGAAAGGAACTTAAGCAAAGATAATTTAAAGGAGGGCAAAAAGGAAAAGGATCAATATGTGTGTACATATGAATAGTAAGTGCAAAAAAAAAAACTACCGGAGCGGAGACTAGTTAATCTTTACTAAGTTTGACCCACTAAATCCGAATATGATAATCAAATTTGTTGGTTTAAAAAAATAGACAATTTTACCGTTTTTTTTTTTTACTTTTGTGGTCTGTAACTCAAAATTTAGTGCTCTTGTGTTCAAAATGAGTATTGGAAGCAATAGTCAGATGTTTTTTTTAATAATTGTAATATTTGAAAGCTTTAAAATACTTATACGTAATCGTCAAGAAAATTTTAAAAATCAAAAGTTTTTTATTTTAATGCTTTTATAAGGATTGGTTCTCTATGTCAGTATTATTTATTTTTGTCTAAACGTACAAATTTCAGCTGTAGATGATTTGAATTTGTTTAATCCTTTTTCACAATTATATGTAGCAGTTTGTATACATTGTACTTATTTGACATGTTTTAAAATACAGAAAATCTTATATTTTCATTAGAGAGCGTGTATTAATTAAATGCTAAAATAGCATGTAGTGTTTTTTTCATGAGAGAGAGAGATGCAAACTTTTATCCCTTTTTAACAGACGCGGTCAGAAGTAAAATCAAACTGTGTACTCTCTTATTAAAAATAACAGACTATAAGTGAAACAAATCAAGCGTGACCTTCTCAAATTGTGAAATATGCAAAATTCCATTTATTTTTTAATTACCATTTAAGTATTTGATATCAAACGTTGCCTCTTCACTGTTTGATTAATATTTTACGGTCTTTCATAGTGTCGTTACTAGGGAAAGATACTCTCCAGTGGTGAAACCATTGCCTTTTTGCAGAGGAGGAAGGGATTATGAATCGATATAAGGAATTTTTTCGGTATTGCTAATTTTTTGGAACTAAATTAGCAAATTCTAAAAAGGGACAGTCGATCTGGATTTAGTGATCTTAGTCCAAATTTTGCCAACGATACCTCCACATCCTTTCTCCCCAAGACTCTCACATGAGGCCTCCCAAGGTAAGAAACCGTCAAGAAAATCATTCGACATATGTACGGGGTTCAAACCCGGGACTTATAGCACTGTAACCACTGAGCTATTGCCTATCGTACGTTAAAGGTCGAATTTTCCATACTTGAACATCCGCCAGAAGCAGACCCAAAAACACTCATTCGAATGATTTCATCTTTAATTTTTATAACCGAGTGTGTAGCAAACGATACCCCACTTCACTAAAAAGTCTTAGCCTTGAAGATTGACGGCCGCTATACTGAAAAAAAAAGCTCCCAGATATTGACCATAAAACATGGTACTTTCAGATTTAACCGCACGCGGGGAAAAACCCCGATACACACAGTTGATTGATCACGATACGACCAAACCGTGAATTTCCGCGAACGTACAAATTAAAATTCTACAATGAAACAATATGCAAAAAAAATAAATAAATAAACAACACGGCGCGAGACGCCACTGAATGGATTCATTTGTATGGGAGTGTATTACTTATATTAGCGTGCAATCGAATATCCGCTTTTCGCGGTACGATTGACGTACAAAAACAATACCGATCGTTTGATAAATTTATAATATTATTAGGTATGTATGTACCTTAAGATCGGTATTATGACAGGTGACAATTTGCTCATTGCCTAGTCATCACTATAATACGAAAGATATGTACTTACATATGTATACATATGTACATACATATATAAGATATGTATTGTGGTTCATTATTAAATATGTTAGATAAGTCAACTAGAGATAGATTAAAAATATTACAAAATAGAGGTACGTATGCTAGTATAAAAAAGATGATGATTAAATTAGTTTGGTTGAATGTGAATGATACTTTGAGGACTATGTATGTTCGTATTTATATTTAAGTTAGATAATAATATTTTAGTAAATTTATTGTGAGAGGAATGGATGTACATACATATGTGAATATAATTTAAGGAATAAAAATAATTTAATTAAAAAAAATGTTAAAATAAATAGAAATAAGAGAAGCATCTTGTACAGAGGTGTTTTGGAGTATAATTGACTGCCGGATGGAATTAGAAGTTCCAAAACTATTGAAAAATTCCTGGCAGTCTCTGTACAGGTGCTTAGTTAAGGATTATAATTAATTAGCTTAAGCTACTGTATTATATAAATAAATAAATATGTACATATGTATGTACAATATACAGAATGTATTTCAAAACTAATTTTGGCATTAACAATGTCTTAAACCACCAGATTATTAGATAATCATCATCATTATCATCATTTTCAGCCATTCACCATCCACTGCTGGATGAACGTCTCTCCAATCCTCTTCCATTCCTGTCAGTCTTGAGCAATCTGCATCCACTTGACACCACACATTCTTCTCAATTCATCAGCCCATCGTACACTAAGTCTACCGTGCTTTCTTTCACATCCTCTCGGATACCATTCCAGTACTTCTCGCATCCATCTGCCATCCATTCTTATATATCTGCCACTTTGGTCACGCTTCTCACCCATGTATTCCTCTTACGATCTCTTCTTGTTATACCGAGCATACATATTTCCATGCTTCTCTGTGTGCGCTGGATCTTACGTAGCATTCTTGAATTTAGCGTCCAAGTTTCACATCTATACGCCATAACTGGCAGTACGCATTGGTTGTACACCTTCCTTTTTAAGCACAGCGGAATGTTGGATTTAAAAACTATGTATGTTCATTCTTCTAAAAGCACTCCATCCTATGTAGTTTCATTCTACTTAACATCCGGTCATATTCACCAATTGTCCTAGGTATAAAACATATAAAACATTCTTCTCAATTCATCAGCCCATCGTACACTCGGTCTACCTTGCTTTCTTTCACATCCTCTCAGATACCATTCTAGTATTTCTCGCGTCCATCTGCCATCCATTATTCTCGCTAGGTGTCAATTTTCAACTTTTTCACACATTCCGCTGTATCTGCCACTTTGGTCATGCTTCTTACCCATGTATTCCTCTTACGATACATCTGTGTGCACTGGATCTTACGTAGCATTCTTGAATTAAGCATCCACGTTTCACATCCATACGTCATAACTGGCAGTACGCATTGGTCGTACGCCTTCTCTTTTAAGCATAGCGGAATGTTTGATTTAAAAACTATGTTCATTCTTTCAAAAGCACTCCATCCTAGTTTCATTTCTTCTTCTTTACAACCAGTCATATTCACCAATTGTCCCAGGTATAAACAACTATCAACTACAATATGATTATATACTGTGACTACGCTTCTATTGAAATTAATTATTTTTAAGCCTACTTTCATACTTTCGTTGCATAATTCTGTATGCGTGTGGTTTCGTTAAAGGTCTCCTATTCTTAGTTCACTTTATAATCTCGAGGTCCTCGATTTATTATAAATATATATATCAATTTATTTATAGTCCTGAAGGATTCGCTTTGCATTTGTGATCGATTGTATGAATATTTAACGCGCGTCAAACTCGCAATATCGGATTCTACAAACGTTAGTTTTTCTCATTGCAATTTGACATTGAACTATATATCATATTCGTATCGAAGTGCGCGGCTTCCAAAACTGTCGCAAAAAAAAAATGTCGATGTTATATGTACAGGAAATGCGTGTGTTTTTGTTTATTTGTGACAGACAGACACACCCAAGGCTATTATATACATATATATGTACATACATACATACATATGTATGTACATAGTTGCCCTGAAACCCAATTTCAAGCGTTCGTAGCCGACATACAGACTTACGGCTATTGTGAAACTGAAACCCAACTTTGAGTGATTTTGACTTGAGTTGGATAGACAGACTGACAAACTGACAGACTGATAGAAATACAGGGCTATTGTATGTACATATGTATGTATCTAATATATAAAACACTAAAGTTTGTATGTATGTATGTACGTATGGGTCATTCGTCAATTACCAGGCGTTGCTCGGGCGCGATCAATAGAAACACCGAAGTACACACGATAGTAGATGTTTTCGGCAGATTTAAGTAGATTTAAGCAGATAGTGTTTCGGGAGCCCAAAAAGGGGCCGCCGGGGCAGGAGGGGGGGGGTAGTAAGGGGCCGGCATTGCTTTTCGGGAGTAAAAAAAAGGGACCGCCGGGGTAAGAAGAAGGGTTTGGGGTTACCACCCCCCCAGACATCCCTCGTGCCTCGGCGGCCCCTTTTTTGGGCTCCCGAAATAATTTGCTAAACAAACAATGTATTACATTATATTAATTACACCCCGGGCAAAGCCGGGTAATAAAGCTATGTTCTTATTTACATATATGTATAGTAACCGTTCTACCGTTTCTGACCGACAGACAAAAACAAACAGACTATTGTATATTCCTGAGCCCCGATTTAACAGATAGAAAGACTTGAGGCATACGTCATAAGACTTAAAACATGTATGTATGTATATAGTAATCCTTAAACTCAATTTCTACCGTTTCTAACCGACAGAATGATAGAGATTTGAGGCTATTGTGCATTATTTTAAGTGCTCCTGAGGAGCAGACAGACAGACAGACCGACAGAAAGAAATACTTAAGGCAAATAACATATAATAAAATAGTAATTCTGAAATTCAATTGCAAGTGTTTCTGATCGATCAAAAAATGGTCAGACTTATGGCAATTAGATATGTATTATTTTGAGTACTCCTGACAGACAGACAAAACTACTCAAAGCTATTGATTACATATACAATAGTAATCCTGAAATCCAATTGCAAGTGTTTCTGATCGACAAAAAAAACGGACAGACTTATGGCAATTATGTATGTATTATTTTGACGGACAAACAGACAAACAGACAGAACTACTTAAAGCTATTGATTACATATGGAATAGTAATCCTGAAACCCAATTTCGAGCGTTTCTGGCGAGCAGAGAGATAGCAGTTAAGGCCCTCACAAACCTGAGCGAAATCGCTGCGTCAAGTTTTCGTCCTCTATCGTCGTTGATTCGCACCAATGCGAATTATATCGGGGCGAATGGGACGACGATAGGGGCGTCAGTTTGACGCAGTGAAATCGCTAAGGTGTGTGAGTGCCTTAAGGCTGCTGAAACCCAATTTACCGACGGACAGTCAGACAGACAAGGTTTTTATAGTAATCTTGAAAAAATTTAGGCCTATATATTATATAATAATATATTTATACATAGTTGTAAAATCGTTCAATGGAAAATAAATATTTCATTCGTAGACTTTTTTAACGCACGTTATTATTCCAAAGACTGAAACTTGTTGCATTTCTACTAAAAAACACGATTTTTGAATTTACTCAATAATATTACTTGCATAATATTGATAAATATCAACTTGTATTATAATGAACTTTTTACCACATCCTCGAATCAAGTTTTATGGGGTTATCATTGATATATTTTTATTTTACTCATTATTCTTTTAGAAGCGCTGGCCGTTTGATAAATTAACTCTTGAGAGTTTTTTCCCATTGGGTCAAATTGAATATTTGTTTAATTTTACGTAATGAGTAATGAATATTCACCAAAACAAAATACACATGACGCATCCGTAACGTTTTGTTTATTATATAACGAACGTTTCAAACACGTGCGAATATGTTTATTTAACACTTTTTGCATTATTAATTCGTGCGATATTTTAATGCAGCGTATTATCGAAGATTTAACGAATGCGAATCAGTCGTGGGTTTTTTTTTATTATAATATTATTCTCACACGTTTTCAGTTTTGCGTTAAATCCCACCTGCGAATCGTTCGTCTCGGAAATAACTCAAATATCTACCGTTTAAATAAACAAAAAAAAAATACCTTTTCAATGCCAAAAGTATACATACATTGCTGCCGTATGATTTTGAGGAAAAAATTAATAATTTAATACAAGATTGTGCAATAAATTTGTATTTAAAATCCGTAAAACGCGCGCTATTGTCGTAGAAGTAAACGATGCCGGTATGCAAATCGGAGGAAGAGTGACTCAACTCTATTATTTATTACGTTTAATTTATCTTCAAAATTGCCGTAAGCCACGCGAAAAAGTGAACCAAGTCTTAAATAATAATTCAGCGACGTTTTAATGTGCATATCGTTCAATTAAGTCATTATCTACCTATATACATACATACGTATACGAAAATGATTCTAATAAAAGGTATTACGAAAAATTGAGAGCCGAAAAACAATGCAAAATTAGTACCACTTCCTGTTGCAAAATTAAAAAAAATATATCACAACTATTAAAGGACATTATACGGATAAACGAGGTAAATGTTATGCGAACAACACTCGACTTTTTTCATATAAAATTTGTACTTTTGTATGAGTAGCGTAAAACGCGTTGTTGTTATGAATAAAATTGAATGCAAAATAAATGCCATTTCCAGTAATTCTAAATTTAATTTAATTTCGCATATATTAAACGATACTGTACAGATTGAAAATTAATATATAATGCGACCGACACTCCACTTTCTTCGTATAAAATTTATATTAATATTTCGAAGAAAAGCGCCTAACGTTAAAATGAAAATTTTAATGTACAATAAGTAGCATTTCCAGTTATTCGAAATTTAATCAAATTTCGCATTTACTGAACGATACTGTAAAAAAATAATACACCTATTATTATAATGCGGTCAACACTCGACTTTCTTCATATAAAATTTAAACTAATATGTGGAAGAAAAGCGGGTAATGATATAATGAAAAATTGAATACAAAATAAATACCATTTCCAGTAATTCAAAATTTAATTAAATTTCGCATATATTAAACGATACTGTACAGATTGAAAATTAATATATAATGCGACCAACACTCGACTTTCTTCGTATAAAATTTATACTAACATGTCGAGGAAAAGTGCGTAACGTTAAAATGAAAATACCATTTCCAGTTATTCGAAAATTAATCAAATTTCGCATTTACTAAACGATACTGTAAAAAATTAATATATAATGCGTCCAACACTCGACTTTTTTCGTATAAAATTTATACTACATAATATGTGGAAGAAAAGCGGTTTACAGTTTTCGGCCGATTGAATTGTAATGTTAATCAATTAAATTCAGATTAAAAAGAAAAATAATATAATGCGGCCAACACTTGACTTTTTTATTATAAAGATTAATTATCAATAAAACTTTCAACAGTTTTAAATCGGTAATATTATCGCTAAAAATTAGTAATAAAAGCAGTAATATAGCACACTTCCGGTTGATTGAAATTTAATAAAATAATCTATTTTAATATTATGAATATAATAAATTTGAGTCTAGTTTGATTAATTAATTACTGATAAACAGGTAAAAAAATATTGTCACATAATTTCGCTTTTGTTGAACACAACACGTTTGACACACATTATTGTACTACAGAGCTAAAATTTATACCATTTTAACATTTTTAAACTTGGTCCACTCGCAGATTAAAGCCAAACTGGAAAATGCCTGGAAATTTGAATTGTCGTAGACGGTTTCGATAGCATATATACGATCAGATCGTTGCAGGATTCTTCAGTGTTGAAGATTGTTGCATTGGCGACTGGCAAGGTAGGGAGAGTGGTATCAAAACGAGACTCACCTGCAATCATTTCACTACGAACCTCTGTGGGGCCAACACGACAACACAGTGCGTATAAAAACACCACAAGACAAACAAGATAACTCAAATTTAATAAAAAATAATAACCAATTACTCTTATTTCGCAGACAAACCAACCCCTGTTTAAAAAAATCGTCGTCAACTCGTTCGTTTTAATTTTTTCAATTGAACCAAATTAAATTCGTACGCTTGTGACCAAAGCGTAACAATACGATATTGCAAAGTATAGCATACCGTATAAAAAAGTGATTTTGTATTGGAAAATTGTACGATTTTCACGCGTCATTGGCTATACAGTGAATTTTCTCCGCTGCTAACATGAGCAAGGAAGCTTCAAGTAAGTCGACAATTTTTATATGAAATTTTACACAAATTTAAAAATTAACAATGCAAAATTACACCAAACACAGTCAACTTTAAGTACATGTACAGTTTGCGTCGAACATTTGTGCAAATATTGCATTTTTCGTCACGATAACCGAATCGTACTCGAGTGTAGTAAAAGTGAGTGAATTTTTTCCGTACGCGCTCGTCGTACTATTGCTAATTTGAATGCTATTGTATTTCTGTTTATTTTTTTTGGCGTTGAATCGAAATCTAAATTGCTTTTGTATAAAGGTGTATAATAATGTATATTCGCGTTGAAAAGTGCCGGTTTTTGCGCGTGCGCCATTATTGTATAACGTAAAGATTGCAGGTTATCATCGTTTTGACGAAAATTTGAATATTCTTTTTTGCCGCTGTTGCATTAATTTAAATTTATTATTATTGTTGTATTTATGCAAAAACGTTCCGTCATCGATGTGCTTATTTGATTTTTAATTTTGATTTAAAACTGTATGTGAAAACGGTATAATTACAATAGTTGCGAAAACTATTGCTTTCGATTTGTATGAAAATTTTAATATGTTAATTTGTATATATATATTTTTTTGATGATTTAGCATATAATTAATAAAAATAATAATAAGAACATTAAAAGTGTATCTTAAATTAAAATATAATATATTTTTTTAAATAAAATTTTAATATTTCAATAGAAAAATCATAAAATTATTGAACGTACTTTTTATATAAATAACCACTCATACAAAAATACTTTTTTTGTCAATCGATTATTGTTAGTTACTCTTATTGTTACAATATTATAATGTTTATACATTATTTAAATATAATTAAATTAATCCAAAATTTTATTTATACTTTATTTTATTGTAACATTGATTGATAATAACAAACGTGATTTATTTAAATTTTAATTTTTATCAGAAAAACATTAGAAAGTATCTGAAAGTCAGATTCATCGTACTGTAAAAATACGAGCATATAACTATGTTTTATTGAATTAAATTCACAATATCACGATTATAATAAAATAAATTAAAGTACGCCAAAAAAAAAAATATTACTAAAAAAATCTCAGTAATTCCTACAATCGTGTTATACTTATTTCTAAGATAAAATCTCTATATTTTTATCGCACGTAGAAAATTCCACGTTGCTCTTATCTTATCGCTTTTTTATTTATGTACGCACTCTAGTTAATTTTTATAATTTAAAAATCATTGATTTGTTTTTCACGTGCGATTTTCATCGAAGTTTGTTTTAACTATCGTCGTGATACATATTTTTTTGCTATCTCAAAAACTCACCGTTTCGTTTTTATAGTAAACAATACGTAATTAAAAAAAATCTGTATTTATTCATATAATATTATATTGTAAAATTCAAGGGCAATGCCATTATGATTAATGAAATAAATTGCAACAATTAATTGTAAACGTTTTAATCGATTGTACTTACCTATGTACATATGTACGTACATATATGCGTACTTGTCGCAAATGCAACGTGCAGCTTCAAATCGCATGAATAATTAAATAAACGCATTGTTTTATTATGATTGTTACATTTCCGCAGTAATTCTCAACGTGAGGTTGTAGTGTTTTCTTATTAAAATATTTAAATTATTTATTATACAGTATAATATAGGTATAATTGTTTGGGAATGTATGTATGGAGATGATAAACATATGAACATATCGGATAGTATAATTTTTAAATAAATTTATGGTCACCCTATCTATTAAACCATGACAATATTACGCCTTAAAGTGTTTTACATTATAATATAAAATCTATTGTAATACAATATTACGGAATAAATTAACCTTTTCACTTGTCGCGTTGTCTTACTAAGATTCTTATTTATGTTGTACCTGGACAGGTACACATTTCTTCAGTTTCCCATTTAAAAATTACGCACGCTTTGAATGATAATATTTCGCATTATCGAAGATAATATCCTAGTGTTTAAAATCAAATTAAAATTTTAAAATAATATCAAGGTTTACATAAGAAAATATTAAAATCAAACGAAGGTCAGAAGAATCGCGCGCTTAAACTTGGCACTCAAAATGAAACTCGTCGATTTCACATCAAATTATCTAACAATATCACTTTTTTTACATACTATTTAAAAAATACAATATATTACATTGCAGATGATGAAAATTACGATACGGTAATTGTAATTGTAACGGTCCGTTTAACGCCGTCAAAGTTTAACACGTTCGCCAACCGGTCGAAAATCGATCGACCGAAAATTGGTTTAACCAATCGGTTTACAAATTATAAGTATTAGTGTGCTTTATTTTTCAATCATTTTCGCACTCGCCTACGCTAATTACAATTCTAATTTTTAATTATTTAACTAATCAAGCGCTATTTCACACCGTTCACTTTCAAATTGATATTTTTGATTCGTTTTTAATTGCGATGCGCTACGATTCGATTTTGTGCATTGTTATAGAGTGCAATGTCTACTAATTAGCGTGTCATTGCCGTGATTGACTGTTTTTAAATTGAATATGTTAGTATTTGGCGTTGTGTGGGTTTAATTAAGCGGTATACGTCTGTATGAAAGACCAGGTCATGAAAATTATGACTGAATAGGGTCATTCCACGTGACACAGCACACTCAAAGAAAATATTGACACTTGTTATGAATAAAAATTTAGCTTCACAGCTTAGTTGATAACTTTTATTACAATTATTTCAAACGCATCATAGTTATATGTATGTATACCTATTAATAGTAGAAAGACTGTAGCGAAAGGCTATTTTGAAAGCAGAAAGTTTAAGAAAATAAAATCGTCACTGATGCCACAGGAATTTCAAACACAAATACCCGTCAAACTACATAACTTTCAACATATGTACATAGTTATAAATGCAAAATCCTTTTGTAATAATTAAAATGTATCAAAAGATTACATTGTTTCCTCGTGTTCAAAGTACATAAGTGCAGAACATCTTAGTCACAGGCGTAACTTTCACAAAAATTCACACAAAAACAACTTTTCAAAAAGACTAACAGTACTCTCAGTGTAAACAATCTAAAATGAAAATAGTCACCATATGAAAATAGAACACTGTAGCAATATGTTTATAAAACAATACTCCGTGATAATACATCGAAGATGAAATAAAACTAGGATGGAGTGATTTTGGAAGAATGAACATAGTTTTTAAATTCAACATTCTGCTATGCTAAAAAAAAAAGGCATACGACAAATGCGTACTGCCAGTTATGACGTATGGATGTGAAACTTGGATGGTAAATTCAATAATGCTACGCAAGATCCAGTGCATACAGTGAAGCATGGAAATATGTATGCTCGGTATAACGAGAAGAGATCGTAAGAGGAATACATGGGTAAGAAGTATGACCAAAGTGGCAGAAATAATAAGGCTGGATACATAACGAGAAGAATGGACGGCAGATGGATGCGAAAAATACTGGAATGGTATCCGAGAGGATGTGAAAGAAAGCAAGGTAGGTAGGATGGAGCGCTTTTGGATGAATGAACATAATCTTTAAATCCAAAATTGCGCTATGCTTAAAAAAGAAGACATACGACAAATGCGTACCGCCAGTTATGACGTATGGATGTGAAACTTGGATGCTAAATTCAAGAATGCTACGTAAGATCCAGTGCACACATGGAAAGATCTATACCTATGTACATGGGTAAGAAGTATGACCAAAGTGGTAGATATAGCAGAACGTGTGAAAAAGACGCGAGAAATACTGGTATCCGACAGGATGTGAAAGAAAGCGAGGTAGACCGAGTGGAAGATGGGCTGATGAATTGAGAAGAATGTGTGGAGTCAAGTGGATGCAGATTGCTCAAGACAGACAGGAATGAAAGAGGATTCTTTCATGGAGAGGCCTTCATCCAGCAGTGAAATAACAATTTCGTGGAACTTCCCTATAGCTAACGTTAATCGATAGGGTTAAAAGTCAAAGTGCTTAGTGCTAAAATAATACATATTAACCGTCTGAATGACGCGCATTTGATGCACACATAAATTAATGCGCAGATTTGCATTTATTATTCGTTTACCTCAAAAACAGCGCTAATAAACATTAAAGTCTAATAATAGCGAGTCGAAAGATTGTAGAATATCTCGTAAATATCCTAGTAAAAACTTTATAACTTGTGTCTCACTTAATAAATATTTATGTTATTTTCTCGTCGTGGAACCGGTCATGCGTGCAATGTTCGATTTGTATTTATATATATATTATTTTTTTGCGAGACAAAGGACGTTATTTTTCTGCTTTTTAACAATGGTCACCTTAAGATGTCCAGAAATAGACGGAAAAAATGTCGTGTTTCGCGTCTCTTATCGAGTTTCTGTTTGAAAATTTGCATTAATCGAAGCGCGATGTCGCGACCTTTCTCGCTTAAAGTTCGCTCGCTATTTTAGAAACTGCTAAAATTTAACCGTTTCACCGTTCAAATCATCCGCGTGGATGTGTTGCTATTTATTTATTTTTAATGTGCGGGAAAAGTCGGTTTAATTACAGTGCAGGAAAAAAAATAGCGTAAGTAAATTTCTTTTGCACCGCTGAAACTATCGCTTGCGATGATAGTCGAACCGGAATATCGTATAGCCTCCTTTCTCTTGATCTTGAGATTGTTTTCGTTTAATTTTTTTGCGTTCTTCGTATCGAATTAAATAGTATTAAAAAAATCGAAACATGCATGCCAATGAATACAACCATGTATTATTGTAAATATTAAATTACGCGCATTTATGTATGTACGACTATCTATTATACATACGTATAAAGCAAACATTAAAAAAAAAGAATGAAACGTTCAAGTGTATATGTAAGTACAAATTGCTTTCGAGCACGAGCGAATGTTAAACATGTCGATATGTTTTATCTTGTTGGTTTGATTTAATATTTTTGGGAATTGGGGCAACTTTACTCGAGTGGATCTCCTCGAAAGTGCAATAGTTTCCTTGACTCTGCCAATACGGATTCCAGCACTTCTTCAACTTTTTAAAATAGTATATACAATTGTTCGTTGTGAATCTGTGAGCTTTAAGCTTGCGAAATATGAATGTATGTATCGTCATGTTTCGTCGTAATCATTTTCTAAGAATGGGATAAAAGTATAAAACCGATGAGTCATGGAAAGTATGCGGTTTAACATTTCAGTTAAAATACATTATTCACTTCCTGGATTGGTAATCGGGAACCTTTTTAGAACTGAGAGCCAAATCAGGAAAAATCTTGGAAAATTGGCAAATTTAGTAGCCGCAACATAATAATTTTCGAACTACATATGTATATGTATGTGTGTACATAAAATTTAATAAAAAATTACTCACTTACCTTACTTCATCATCATCATCATCATCATTTTCAGCCGTTCACCATCCACTGCTGTATGAAAGCCTCTCCAATCATCTTTCATT
Source organism: Parapsyche elsis (assembly GCA_022651745.1). Lineage (NCBI taxonomy): Eukaryota > Metazoa > Arthropoda > Insecta > Trichoptera > Hydropsychidae > Parapsyche > Parapsyche elsis. The sequence goes on from JAGVSN010000031.1 coordinate 580,183, forward strand.
CCTGTCTGTCATGAGCAATCTGAATCCACTTGACTCCAAACAATCTTCTCAATTCATCAGCCCATCGTCCACTTGGTCTACCTTGCTTTCTTTCACATCCTCTCGGATACCATTCATTCTTCTCGCTATTCGTCCACTTAAATTTTTTCACACGTTCCGCTATATCTGCCACTTTGGTCATGCTTCTTATCCATGTATTCCTCTTACGATCTCTTTTCGTTATACCGAGCATACATACTTCCATGCTTCTCTGTATGCACTGGATCTTACGTAGCATTATTGAATTTAGCATACACGTTTTACATCCATACGTCATAACTGGCAGTACGCATTGGTCGTATGCCTTATTTTTTAAGCATAGAAAATTGTGGGGCTTAGAAAAGGACTAAACTACGCAGTAAACAATTTAACTCTGGAATAGAGAGTCGTATGTATTATGTAGGTTATTCCTAAATGTTACACAATTTCTTTGCTGAAAATTATTATGTAGAACACAGTTTGATGCTTTTTATAACAATTTAGATTTGTACGAAATAGTATGGAAAAGATTATTTGTTAGTATAAATACTATAAATCAATGCGATTTTGTGTAAACTGTGTTTCAAAGTCGTGCAATGGGAGCTAAGTGTGTATACAGAGAGCCGCATGCGGCTCCGGAGCCGCAGGTTCCCGATCGCTGTTATAGAAAATGCGATATCCCCATATTGTATAAAGTGTCTGAGCGTATTAGGCAAAGTATGAATCATTGTTTATCTCACTAATCTGATTAGCCGATGTCGAACACCATTTTGAACGAGTTTTTTTTCTCAAACTCTAGTTTTTCACACGTGCCATTTCAATATTATTTATATAGCATAGTCCCGTTTTGGCCACATTGCATAGTGAATTTATAAATTTCGTCCATTCAATATTCCATAAGTTACAAAAGTAGGTAACGAAAAATATTTACACACACATTTTCAAGTGTGTTATTTTCATTAGTGTTACAATCTCTTCATACAGTCAAATGCTTACACACTTATTTTTATTATTATTATATAGATTGAATTTACAGCTTAATCGCTTCTCAAATACATTTTAAGTGTATATAATAATGTAATATAATTCACGAGGATCGATATAAGCCTTGAACTTTCATCAGTCGAACCTTCTTCTCACTACCTGACCACTTTATGGCATTAGCATACGATTCGTATAAAATCGTCAAAACGGCAAGACTTAACTTTTCAATAGCGGTTTTTGCGAATTAAATTTATTATACATACATTTTAAATAATAATAGTACAAATTAAACAAAAAATCAACCGTAGACGTAAAAAATCAAACGTCAATGTGAAAAAAAATGAGAAAATTATCACGTGCGATACTTTTTCTTATGGTTTTGTGATTGGTCGTGCCGCATTACTAAAGAGAAGACACGCGGTGATTAATTGCGAAACTGTTTTGCGCACAAAGCATACCTAGACACATTCGCACAAAAGGAAAATAATGTTGTTATATAACGAATTTGGGTATCACGCGAGTTTTGTATCGTAAATTTTGCGTGCGTTTTCGATTTTCGGCAATCGTAAACATTCGAAAATAGAAACATACATTAAATAGGTAGCGTAATTCCGTCGAATATAATATATCTATTATTGTATTATGCGAATGTAAGGTATTGATTTTTTGAACATAAATGGTACAACCAGCCACGACGAATCGGCGAGATGTCGATGACACGATTCGTTTTCTATTTTTCTTTCGTTTTTCTCATTTAAATTTGGGTATGTTTACGGGAGAAAAAGCGGAAAGTTTTTCATGTAAAATTATTTAAAAAAAAAAAATTGAAGCTATAGAATACTTTTTTTTGAATATTCATCAGCTTTTCATTCGATGCAAATTTATTTCAATTTTCATTCACAAATACTCATAGGGGTATTGTTTAATTTGTATCACGTGATATTTCTTTGTAACTGATTTGAGGTCCTTCCGGTTTGACAAATACATACATTTTCTCATATAGACATTAAAAAACTGTTGGTTTGCTTATTGGTCTGTCCAGAATGCATTTAACGTATTAAATCATCATCATGTGATTTAATCCACTTGACTCCACAAATTCTTCTCAATTCATCAGCCCATCTTCCACTCGGTCTACCTTGCTTTCTTTCACAGTATTTCTCGCAACCATCTGCCATCCATTCTTATATATCTGCCACTTTGATCATGCTTCTTACCCATGTATTCCTCTTACGATCTCTTCTTGTTATACCGAGCATACATCTTACAAAGTTTCTCTGTGTGCACTGGATCTTACGTAGCATGCTTGAATTTAGCATCCGAGTTTCACATCCATACGTCATAACTGGCAGTACGCAATGGTTGTATGCCTTATTTTTTTAAACATAGCGAAATGTTGGATTTAAAAACTATGTTCATTCTTCCAAAAGCACTCCATCCTAGTTTCATGCTTCGTTTTATTTATTCTTCTTTAAATTCTGTTTTATTCACAAATTGCTGTACACAAGTTTGTAATCATTGTACTCTTTAACGACTATTTGGTTAGTATTTGTCAGTAATTTTTGGCAGAACTATTATATTATAAAAGTACTTTTAAGTCATAAATTCGAAGGAAATTATTTTCTTTGATGAATTTTCGTTACAGTGTAGTTCTTTTTTAACAAACCGGTGGGTGTGTTTTCTATTTAAAAAAACACAAACATCTTTCCTCTAACTACGGTATGATTCATACTGTTTAAATTCTAGTTAATTAAATTGTGCAGGTGCTTTTATCAATAACGTATTAAACGGTTTTGTGTTTTTTTTTTACCTTTCACCATTCAAATTCGATTATTATTACTATTATTTATTAGAATTTCATTGTGTTAATTCTTTTAGGTCAATTCATTATAACTGATTTATCATTTTTTTTATATGAACATTTGTGCGCCAGACATTGAATGACAGCTGTATTCAATGCGTTTTCTTTTATATTATTATTTGCACTCGTCGATAAAAGAAACCGTTAAGAATTTAAAGGACTTTTTATGTGTACAGCATTGGCTAACTGTAAAAGTGCATAATCGAAAGATAATACTTAATTATGAAAGCAAAGGAGGATGGGCTTTTAAAAAAATCATATCAACGAAACAAATAACACACGATTTTAGTTATAAAACACAAGAAAAATAAAAATGTATGAAATTCCCTTATAAAATGCGTTTTTATGTTTTTTTTTTCAAATGCTAATTTTAGCATTGATTATAATTTTTTTTGCAAAAATAACAATATTCTTAGAAAGCAGACAATATTATCTTTGTATTTTTTATTTATCACCATAGCGTTATTAGTTTCGGAGATATAAATTTTTAAACATAGCACCGCTCTTTTATATGTAATTATTTTGTGATGGAAAATGTTAATGTCAAAATATCGCACGGACGAGTTAAAGTTTAATTGTTAATTAATTAATTAATTAATAGTTTTTAGTATTAATTGACGGTCGTCGATCAAAGAGTGTGAGGGTCATCGCTTAAATCGCGATTTTATTTATTTTCACTATTAAAATTAACCGAAAAAAATATACATGCTCGAATATGAAAAACACGGTCAAGTGTATGACGACGATGTTTAAAAATATATATATATATATATATATAAATCAGACGTTATTAAAATCGAAAGGTTAACGCTTTTTTTTTTTATTATTATTATTATTAAACCGTGCAATATTACGTAGTGGTGAAAATTCCGGTTCGAAAAATCGCGACCGTCAAAAAACCGCAAACGTAATATTATTATTATTTTAACTCTTGTATAAAATATTATGTGAACGATGGTATTATATTGCATTATTTACATTTTAATGTTTTACGGATATTGTACAATGTTTACAAATCGAATATATTTTCGTATGCGTGTGTATATTTAAATATTTCGCCCGAGGCGAAATGTCAAGTGTGCAATTAATTTCAATATTAATTATATAATCTATTAATAAGCTTGAACTCGGTGCACGGCATTGCCCGGCTGCATTTCAAACCTTAAAACGATAATACATACATACAAAAATCTATTTCTTGTTATGAGTGTTTGCGGAAGAATTACCATTTCTTAAAAATAACTCACATTTACAGAACAAAATGAACTTTTTTACTATTATACAAGCCTACTGAATATTTTAGTGAAAGTTTGGTTAAAATCGTCCCTTTAGATTTAACTTTATCAACGTTCAAACTAATAATCGTTATTATTTCATACGTCAAATACACAATTACAAATATAGAAAATTTATTATTTAAATTTTTCACTACTATTTATTTGGTTAGTATTTCTTTTAAATTTATTTTCATATATATATTAAAAGTTCAGTACATATCTTTAAAAATACTAAAAATTCTTTTCTTTAAAATAAAACGAAGAATGAAACTAGGATGGAGTGCTTTTGGAAGAATGAATATAGTTTTTGAATACAACACTCAGTTATGCTTAAAAAAGAAGGCATACGACCAATGCGTACTGCCAGTTATGACGTATGGATGTGAAACTTGGACGCTAAATTCAAGAATGTTACGCAAGATCCAGTGCACACTGCAAGAAGCATGGAAGGATGTATGCTTGGTATAACGAGAAGAGATCGTAAGAGGAATACATGGGTAAGAAGCGTGACCAAAGTGGCAGATATACAAGAATGGATGGTATCCGAGAGGATGTGAAAGAAAGCAAGGTAGACCGAGTGGACGATTGACTAATGAGTTGAGAAGAATGCATGGAATCAAGTGGATGCAGATTACTCATGAATGGAATGGAAGAGGGTTGGAGAGGTCTTCACATTAAAAATTAAATTAAATGTTGTTCATTTATGAAATGGATAGCTGTAAGAAAAAAGTTATCTTCGTGTATTTCTTAATGTCTAATGTGGAGTGGAAGATGGGGTGATGAATTGAGAAGAATGTGTTGAGTCAACTGGATGCAGATTGCTCAAGAATGGAAGAGGATTGGATTGGTGAACGGCTGAAAATGATGGATGATGATGAATGACAATTCACTTAAAAATCTGACCACACATATGATTCTAATCTTCAATAAGAAATAATCATTATTTTGACACGCGTCAAAAATTTTATCATAACGAGAGTTTAATCCCTTTCCAAACAATAAATAATAAGACGAGAGTTTAATCCCTCGATAAATCTATGTACATGCATACATGTGTATAATATAGATTGAACACTGATTCCGATTAGATTGCATTGTATGCACTAATTTTAAATCGATATGAATGCACATTTGCTAGACATATATTTAATTAGCAATAATTCATCACACGATATATCGCGAGCAACGTATACATATATTTATATATACATACATATGTATGTACACTTTTCAGTCGGGAGATTTTCGCGCAATTTTTTTTTTCCATTGCACGCATTGCCGAATCAGTGTTGCGCAATCGTTTTTATTTTATATATTTTTTTTTTCGCACTATGTATGTCTGAATGAAGTTTTCATTGATGATTGGCGCGAACCGGTCGCTCTACTTGGGCCCACACACACACACACACACACGATTTTTTTTTTTTTTTCGCTTGCATGTTTCACAACGTGTGAACGTGTGACCCTATTAGGGTTCAAAGAGTTTGATTAATTTTTGCCGAACGCGTGCACTCGTACACCACTTTAGTTTTTCTATTATACATTATTATATTGGCACTCCCACACTCCCCGCTTTTCGTTTTCGTTTCGTGTGCTATGCCAATGATGCTGATGATGATGATGACGCGTTTGATTTATCGTGTCGCGATTCGCAATAGACGTGTCTACTGTCGTTGGGTTTTATTATTATTTTTTTCATTTATATAGTTCGATGAAAATTCAAATTGTGTGGTTCATTGTTTGTTGTATACAAATGAATGTGTAAACGTATTTATTAACATTTTTTATTGTAAGCAATTCAAGTGAGCAAAAAGTGCTCTCAATTCAAATGTAAATATACAGAAGTATCCGTCGTACGTCTATGTGTGATAATTGTCTCAATTTATATCTGGTTAGGTTAGGTTAGGTTAGGTTAAGCATACAGATGTATGCTTGGTATAACATGGGTAAGAAGTATGACGTATGAGAAGAGTGGATCGCAGATGGATGCGTGAAATACTGGAATGGTATCCGAGAGGATGTGACAGAAAGCAAGGTAAACCCAGTGGACGATGGGCTGATGAATTGAGAAGAATGTGGAGTTTATCCTCAATCCAGCAGTGGGTAGTAAACGGCTAAAAATGATGAAACTTGTAGATTTAACCCATTTTACATTTCACTGTTTTAAAGTTACGTTGTGGATTAGGTCTAATGTTTGTCAAATGACTTGTATATTACTATAAATAGTAGTGCAAGGGTCTGCCTGGCTGGTCGGCTGGGTAACGCTCGCATACACTCACAGCACGGATAGTGACTATCTACTACATTTTTACTACATTTTAAACTGCTAAATACACTATTGGTATATGTGTATGTACGTAATTGATAAGACTGTCAACTGACCTTGACTATTTGTAAAGGCCCTCACAAACCTGAGCGATATCGCCGCGTCAAGTTTTCATCCTATATCGGTGTTGATTCGCACCAATGCGAATTATTATATATATAATAGCCGAAATCCGTCTGTCTGTCTGCTGATAACGCTCGCTGAGGAAAAATAATTAAAAAACCGAACAGAACTAGTGGGGATCGAACCCAGGACCCCAAGCTCGGGAAGAACCTCCTTAGACTGATCTGCCATCGCCCTTGGCCAATTTAGTCCTTTTTTTTTAAACATTACCTGTACAAGGGATCGTAACTCTGCTTTACCTACATACCTACCTACCTACATTACCTACATATAGATAACGCTATAAAAACTATTATTTTTTTTTTTTTTTTGATTTTTACAAAATTATAATTATTATATATAGCGCGCTTTACGATATTTAAAATGCAGCGGGCGTTGATATTCAACGGTCTTACACCAGTAGCCTCATAACACGAAATGTGGTTAAATTATTTAAAAGTTATACATACATATACCAGGCGTTCTTTCATTTCCTTCTTCTGCAGACGGCAACGGGAAACGATCGAAATGTAAAAGGCGTTTCTTAAGCTGAAACACTGCAGGACAGGAGGGTTTAAACGCTAATTGCATTTGATATGTCGAAATTAAATTCGACGGTGGCGATTATGTTGTTAGTAACTATTTAGCATGTTAAGCGGGTATTATTACACAGGGATAGTTTACTCGCTAGTTTGCTGACCGGCACGTAAAGCCGGTGGCGAGTAGCTGGTAAACCTATTACACGTATTAACTTTACTCGCTAATGTTGCCACTCGCTGCCGCTAGAGGCGCTGTCATCAACTTGTGAGTTGAAGTGTACTGTGTGTGTGTTGGAAGCTGAAAATGTAACGCTCGAAAAATCAAGCTAGTTTACTAACTTCGCCTATTACACGAGCTAGTTTACCAGCGACCAGCAAACCGGCGAGATCGTAGCGTGTAAACTATCCCCGTGTAATAACCCCACTAGGCGAACATACTTTATTAATAATAATAAGCCCCGTAAAGATAGAGGCAACGAGTGTTAACATTTTTTAATTATTAAAATGTAGAATTAGTTAATCAATGCTTCATGTATAGTTACAACATTTTGACAACACGTTTCCAAACTACTTTTGTGAGAAGAAACCCGTTTTTCATGTGTAGACACAACGTACCATCTTGTCAGTACATGTTGCAACATGATAAAACTTTTATTACGACACGTTGACACTTCAATGCTTACAATTATGTGTACTAGACTTAGTCTGGTATACATAGACAGGGGCAACTTGTAGTGTCAACAAATCGAAATGATAATACTGTCACATAATATTCAGCGACGATTCAGAAACTACAAAAGTCAACGTGTTGACAGTTGTTGCCTCTATCAACCGCTACGTGACCTAAAGCTGCGTACACACCGACGTGTACAACGAACGACGAAGGGTTATTGTGTGGAGCGGTCCACACAATAGCAACCCTCCCCCGTTCGCTGTTCGGCTCGTCGGTGTGTACGCAGCTTAAGGGCGGGTTCGCACGACAAGGTTTTACGGTTTAATAGCCCTCGCCCTCGTTTTTGCTTCGCGTTCACATTCTATGGTAAATATGGACGGGCTGGCAAAATACCAGCCCCTTTCCAGATGACGGGCATACCGGCAACTCGACTGATGATTTTTCGTAAAAACTAGCGAAGGAAGCATAGATTTCAGGTAGCAGCGTGGGTGGTCCCCGGAAAGGGAGCCGTCGCTCCAGTGACAAGTACGGGCTGTAAACGGCGACCGTAGCCGTATCGCGGCCAAATCTTGACCATGGGAATACCCTCATCCAAAAAAAAAAAAAAACGTGCCGTAAAACCGCATCGTGCGAAGCCGGCCTAAGACTGTTCCAGAGTAGCTTTTGATCAGGGTGTGTCGGAATGTACATACATACATACATATGTATGGTATTATAGGTAGTGTGTGTTAATGTGCCAAGTGTGCCAAGTTGCTTCCGCGCAAACACGTTTTTCCTATGTTGGCTGGCAGTCAATGTGTTGAATGGAGTTCATTGTCACGAGCGTGTGTTTTAATCGCATGCGGTCGAACCCCGGACACCTTTCTGCTCACCTGAACTTGACCCAAAAACCGGACACTCGGCCATCGAAACCATTGTCTCTTTCTCTTTTTCTCACACTCTCTCACGGCTAGAACAATCGACGAGCCGACTGATTGGTCGGGGAACGCCTGGTATTTTGAAATTTCGACGACTGTATACATATGTACATACATACATCTTCTGTTGAAGGTGGCGTACTTGATGTGGAGTGTTTGCCTTTTCACTATTTGTCGTACTGCAGTAACATGGTAAAGATACATACCTTATGTAGGGCAAACGTACGATTTGGTGGGTAGGAAGCATTTTAGAGTTTTAGTTGGGAGACGGCTGATTTGGATTAAATAATATCCAAATCTTGCCAATGGCGATATCTAAGGTCAAAAAATGTTAAGGAAACCTTACAAGGGGCGATGATTGCACTCAAACTGACCCAGGACAATTGGTACAACGAAGAAGAAATAAGACGAATAATGATCGAATAAATCTAAAATTCCGCTATGCTTAAAAAATACGGCATACGACCAATGCGTACTGCCAGTTATGATGTGTAGATGTAAAACGTGGATGCTGAATTCAAGAATGGTACGTAAGATCCAGTGCAGTATGAATAGATCATAGGAGGAATACATGGGTAAGAAGTGTGACCAAAGTGGCAGATATAGCGGAACGTATGAAAAAGTTGGAGATGGAAAAGTTGAATGGATGTGAAAGAAAGCAATATATACCGAGTGGAAGATGGGCTGATGAATTGAGAAGAATGTGTGGAGTCAAGTGGATGCAGAATGCTCAAGATAGGCAGGAATGGAAGAGGAATGGAGAGGCCATGATTATCATCATGATGATGATGAATTGATGACACTGCTAAACTCAACTTCAAATTATTTACAGCTCAATTTTAAACAGCTCAAAAATTAAAAATATTGACATAGAGAACCAATCCTTATATGTAAGTATTTTAAAGCTTTCAAATATTAGAATTCATAGAAAAAATATCTGACTATTGCTTCTAATACTAATTTTGAACACAGAAGTATTAAATTTTGAGTTATAGACCGCAAAGGTCAAAAAAATGGATAATTGTCAATTTTTTTAAACGCTCACATCTCATCAACAAATTTCATTATCATATTCGGATTCAGTCGGTCAAACTTACACAGTAAAGATTGACTAGGCTCCGCTACGGTAGTTTTTTTTTTGTTGCACAGTGTTATTAGCACAATGGAGGTTTGTAATAAAAATCTGAATTAAATATTACATAAAGGTAAGAGTATGAGCAATTGGAAAATGTGAAGATTGTTAAAAAAAAGATTGCGTTAAATGAGTTATTTGGTTTATTATACAGTCGACTTTCTGGAACTTGTGTTGAAGTTTTTCCATGATCGCGATCGTCCAATGAGAGTTTAAACATTTGAATGGAGATTCGGCTTTGGGAAAGTCGAATATTTTAATAGAAATATTTAACAAAAACGGTGAATCGATACCAATTTGCTTGTTTTTATCGCGAGATGCGCACCTTTCACTTGCGTTTTGTTTGCAAACGAGTAAGCGAATTGTGTTGTGCAACCATTGCTCGCTCATTCGCTTGTTTTATATTATGATATTTGCGAATTTGTTTGTTTACTCTCGAAATTGGCTGTTGCGTAATGCCATCGCCATTAATTTTTTATCATTTTTTTTTCCTATTACATACTATGTACGACAAGCGCACGCGATCTTCGACTTTTTTTTGTTTTGTTTATAATATTATAGGAGCAGTTAATTAAGTGAGATTGGATAATGTTCTCGCAAATTAAACTCGAGCCAACAAATAGAAAATTTCACATTGTATAAATGAAGATTAACATTTAACGGTAAACCAGGATCCGAGAGCGATTAAGTAGATCGACGAATAACTGTTTTTATGTGCTTAACCTCAAATGGACAAATTTATGGTTTTCGTTTTATAATATGCACACGTTGTCTTGTTTTAAGATGCATGCATACTATAAAATACGTGCAGATTAAATAAACAAGTACTTGAGCGTAAACAATTTATCTATCCTTTTCTAGCCCGCATCAAGGAATTTAAGAAAAGCCAAGCAAAAAACATGTATCAAAATGTGACAGAAATGTACATGGAATCATACAACTTACAAATCCAAAAGCTCAAACAAGTGTTTGAATCATATGTACATTAATCTATTTATTCTACCCCACTGTGTCCTAATAATTATAGGGTAATGCTACAAAATTAATAATTCAAAAACAAGGATATTTTCGGTTTTTAAAACGTATACATAATATTGTATTAACACAATTAAGCAACGAAAGTAGACTTAAAAATTAATTTTAATAAAACTAAAATTACATATGTTTATTGAATTTTGCACGCAAAGCGTAGTCACTGTAGGATAATCATATTGTAGAGATAGTTGATAGTTACATATTTATACCTAGGACAATTGGTGAATATGATTGGATGTAAAGAAGAAGATTGTTTTGAGCTATGCTTAAAAAAGAAGGCATACGACCAATGCGTACTGCCAGTTATGACGTATGGATGTGAAACGTGGATTCTACGTAAGATCCAGTGCACACAGATGTATGCTTGGTATAACAAGAAGAGATCACAAGGGGAATACATGGGTAAGAAGCATGATCAAAGTGGTAGATATAGCGGAACGTGTGAGACATAGCGAGAAGAATGGATGCGAGAAATACTGGAATGGTATCCGAGAGGATGTGAAAGAAAGCGAGGTAGACCGAGTGGACGATGGGCTGATGAATTGAGAAGAATGTGTGGAGTCAACTGGATGCAGATTGCTCAAGACAGACACGAATGGAAGAGGATTGGAGAGACTTTCATCCAGCAGTGGATGGTGAACGGCTGAAAATGATGAATATTGTCTACTGCTATTGTCTGACTGATTTCAAAAAAGTAAGAAACGAAAAAATTACTGTATTTCGATAATATTGTAACGCAGAGTTGACTAACAGTAACCTCAACATTCTTAAAGGCATTACTATTGGCTAGAATTTAGCCTGTACTAGAATGAGACTTAATAGTTGTATTATTTAGCTCTTTCCCTTTCCAAGCCCTACTCCTAGTACAGGTGGCTTTTAATAATTTAGCAAAGAATTTTGTGGTTTCTGCTAGTGAACTCTGTCCTAATGCTTCTTTTGTCATATTACTCTAAGAGTAAATAAAATTGTTTTGCACAATGATGTTTATTCCCAGTAATTCAATTTTTGATTGAGAAACTTTTACTGAGATGTCCCAAAAGTTAAATCGTCCTCGAAAACGAGAACGTCTGGGTAACCCTATCATAAAGAGACCTCGAAACTTTGATACAGATTGCGTCCATCTCTCTTTTTCTCTCTCTCTCTCTCATCAGATGACGATGACGATGATGATGATTGCGCAATAATCGGTGTCATGTTGTATGTCACAGTTTTCGGTGTGTGTGGACCCTGAAGACGATTGCGAAAACGAAACGCGGCCAAAAAGATGCTCACGTGTGTGTGTACATATTATGTATATTATACATGTGTACGAGATCGGTGTCAATTGCGTTTGCGCAATAATTGAACCGTGGGAACTTTTCGGCTTTGCCCTTAGATTATTTTAAAACGTCACGCGCCATCAATCCGTATCAATTTTTGGCAAATATTGCATCGCGTGTGATTCGTCTCGAAGATTCGCGCAATCGCGAAAATTATTGCAATCGCAATCAAATTCGGAAATGTCCATTGTAAAGGGATGTCATTATCTGTATAATGAAATTCCGCTGGTGAAATGTTACTATAACGACCGGCAAACAAATCATGAAACGATACACGCTTTGGCCTGAACACCACAGATCGAATATCTGTACTTAAATTTAATAATGTATTAAGCCAAGACGTAGGTATACGTATATTGTAACATTTTAATATTTAGAGACATAAATTTGTACTTTCAAGTGTATTTATTTGACACATTGCGTAAACACATAGTTTTGTTATCGTATTTACGTGTGTAGTATTGTAGTATTATAGTACACTTTAAACGTATCATCAGATAATAAAATCTAGATCAAGAATGTTTCGGATTCGATAGTTTTTCATAAAAACAATAATTAAAGTAATTAAAAGTCGTGTAATTAAAACTTGAAATATCTACTATCAAAATACCAATTTGATATGAGAAAATTGAACTTTTTGAAATCGTATACCTAATATACATATTTTGGTATGTAAATTTTGACATGACAGAATAAATTATTATTATTAGGGACGCTGCTGATTCCAAATTAAAATTTATTGCATCGTAAAATCAATATCCGAAATGAATAAACGGTTCACATTCCAAACATGCCATTCAACAGTGCTGAAAGTTTTCCTCGCGTGCATTTCCGAGTTAGTTTTCCTTCCGGAAAATAGACAAAATATGGCAAAAAATACGCACGCAATCGGCATAATGGCTGTTATATTAAGAATTCAAAATTGCTACGTTCAGTGCTTCTCAACATCACATCATATTTATTATTAAATATTTCGTAATTTTATATAATTTTAAATGTATGTATGTATGTATGTACAAGCTTTTACATACAAAAATTCGCTTTAGATTTAAAAGTTTAATTTCTAAGGTCATTCGATTGGGCAAGGTTAGGTTAGGTTAGGTTTCTAATAATTTTCAGTCGTTCGCCATCCACCGCTGGATGAAGGCCTCTCCAATCCTCTTCCATTCCCGTCTGTCTTAAGCAATCTGCATCCACTTGCATCAGCCCATCTTCCACTCGAATTTCAACTGCCACCTTGGTCATGCTTTTTACCCATGTATTCCTCTTACGATCTCTTATCGTTATACCAAGCGTACATCTTTCCATGCTTATCTGTGTGCTTATCGCTATGCTTTTTAAGCATAGCGGAATGTCGGATTTAAAAACAATGTTCATTCTTCTTTACATCCAGTCACATTCACCAATTGTCCTAGATATAAATAACTATCAACTATCTCTACAATATACTAATCTACCAGTGACTACGTTTTGCGTGCAAAATTCATTAAACATAATTTTAGTTTTATTAAAATTAATTTTTAATCCTATTTTCATACTAACGTTGCTTAATTGTGTCGAAGCATCTAAAATTCTCTTTTGATATCAATGCTAAATTTTCAAAGTGATTTGATTAGGTTGAGTTGGGTTAGGTAATACTACAAATAATGTTATTTCATAAATGTAAATGTATCAAATTGTACCTTATCCAATATATGTACATAGAATTAGAAAAAATCAACTTATGAATACTTTAAATAATATATCTCATAAAAATTAGTATATAAGAGTGCAACACTGCGTGTTGTTGCCTCAATGTGTCTTAATCATTACAGTTGATGTATAGTTTGCAGTTTATCTGCTCGTCGATATCACTATAAAATAGCATGTCGATTGATTCTTTTGACAGATTTTCCAATACTAAATAGTCTCATTACTATTTTTGTACAAAAATCAACTGGTTTTGTTGGAAAAATCGCGTCAATTTCAACGGAATCACTTTGAGCTTTGATCTAATCGATTTTATCGTACGCTGTTCGCAGATTATTCTCGTGGGTTTGACTATACGAATATTTAGAACAGATTTCCGGGTTCGTCCGGTTTATGCCGACCCGAAAAAACCGGTTGCAAGTTGCAAATGCACTTGGATGATCGGTCTTCTATCGCGTAACGGTACTGCAACGTGCGTCGTTCGCATTCTTCGCCTTCTCCTTCCTGAAATGTGACTGAAACAATGTAAAGTGACGTCAATCGTAAAGGCAGGGATACATAGAGGAGCGGTGTATTGTAAAATTCGTAAATATCGTGAATGTATGACTTTGAACATGTCATCAATCAATTGAGTAATCTGTATTCCGTCGTATGGAATGCATTTATTTATTTGTGTCAGATGCATAACGTGCAGATTAGACCCCATTTGTAATTTTTATCAAACGTAGAGATTATTTTAGTTTTAATGGCAATAACATAAATTCATTTTAATATAATAATACACCGTTGAAAATTTAAATATATTTAATTTTAAGAAAGTTATTGAACTTTTTATTAGTATAATATTATTTCATAAATTTACTATTTATTGTTTATATTGGACTACTCGTATACAATTTTAACCATGTAAGTACCATGAGTAACCACAACATTATTTTTTATGGCGTAGTTTACGTAGCTCTGTCCCCTTTTAAGCCCTGCCTCTAGTACATATGTACATATGTATGTATGTATGTATATGAGGCTCTAATACTATTCAGGTTACTGATGGTGAACTCTGCATTATTATGTATTTGAGTTTCATAATCTATGTAGTTTAAAGAAGAAAGGCTAAATATTAAAAAATAAGTAAAGCATAACGATATTTTAAACTGGAACGAATACATAACAGTTTTCCGGAAAATTACAATGACCGCACCGCACCGATTGTATCGTGAAAAATGTTCGGAAATTAATTTAGTCTGAAAAATTGCTACTTTTGACACTTTGTGGTTTAAAATAAACAAGACCATATTCTGAAAATAGTCTGAAAAATCAGCAGAGACAAATTGCAAGGGTATTTATATTGAAAAATAGAGTGTGACTATGTATGTATGTCCAATGGACATATCTATACGCACTAAGCGCGCTCGCGCGACTAATCGCGATTTCATCGCGAATTATTGCAAAACCGTTGTAATGCTAATTTTTACGGCGCTAATTAAAATTTCTATGCGAAAAGGACACACTGGGCGTAATGTGTGTTTCGCTAAATGCTGTGGCGATTACACAATAACGACGATACGCCGCTTATTGTTATCACTGTTACAACTCTGAGTGGATCGAATCGAAAGCTACATACGAGTACATATGTATGTAGAGAAACGGGTGAATTTCGCATGCGATTATTATTCAATGTTATATAATCTTTGTATGTTTTTTATGCGTCAAATAATAGGATCAGGGTCGTATCATACGCTTGACATGTCATACTTTTTTTTATAATAATATAACCTTATATTTTTTATCATTGAAAATGGACTAAATATTGTGTGAAGAATTTTGTGTCAGTTGAATGCTCAACCTCAGATGGTCAACAGCATACAATGCAATGCGACATTTGGTTTTTTTTTGTATGAAATATTATAGTGATAATATTTAAGCTATGTTTGACAGTCAACAGTAAGGAAAAGTAATAAAATTTTTCATTAATTTAAGTGTCAAAATAAAAGTGTTAGTTTTATTCATCGAAATACCACTGTTAAAATTTCGATTGATTTATTAAGTAATGTGTTTCGATTTTATTTGTTACTTTTCGTTTCATACATGCATCGTATCAACAGTATGAAACATGATGCAATTTTAATTGATTTTTTATTGTATTTTTTGAGCAATATTCAATTAATCAAGTTTAAAAACAATGTAATTTCATTAAAGAGTTAATTTTAAAACGCAACTTAGAATTTAACTTCGAATATTACTTACTTCGCTTACTTCGAACGCATACTTAATCATATCGCATACTAATGATATCAAAGTGTTGAAAATATTTATAGTAATAATTTAAATATTGTAATAAAGGCCGTGCACGTGTCTATAAGTGTGACGCAAACAGTTGTATAATTATTTTATTAAATACTTGATTTAAGTACACGGCGTTGCCTAGCTTATAATTTAATTTGTACTGACAAACTGTCAGTTTGTGTATTCTGTTTATCTGAACTGGCAATGTTCAATCTATTTCAACTGGCAATACGTAATCTGTTATACGAAAGAGACACCGAGATAAAACTTTAAATGGCAGCTACACGAAATAAAAATATATTGTCAGCTACCTCATCATTTATATTATTAAATAAATAATTTTGTGTTGTAACTTAAATCAATTATATATAACCGTTCACCATCCACTGCCAGATGAAGGCCTCTTCTTCTCAATTCATCAGCCCATCTTCCACTCGGTCTACCTTGCTTTCTTTCACATCCTCTTCAATTTACCCCATATTCATATGAATTACTTCGACTTCTTATGTATGTATGTTTGATTTTATATTTTGAAAACATGCATATGTTTTGAAATTCCATTTACACAAGTGTCAAACAATAATCGCCTGAATTTGATTATGCATTGTTAACGATTCGTTGTAAACGACATTCGTTTAAAATGCAAAAACTAATCTTCAGCTTATACGATTCGAAGTTTGCCATTCAAATATATGTATCGAGGTGCATAGGTTAATGTTGTAAAACGCGATAATGCGTTAAACAATCTAATATTAATAATAAACAACAGATCAATCAGTGAAAATCAAATCAAACAATAATATGTACATAAGTGCGTGTGAGTGATCGACACGTCTATCGATTTGATTGATGTTTAGAATGCGACATAATTATCTGTCAATCGTAAATCGAACACAATACTTTAAACATTGTCATCATTGACTGAATTCGAGTGGGTTAAAGTAAAATAAAGATAAAAGTTGAGGAAATTTCACGCACAATCGATCAACCGATCGAAACTATGGTCCGTGAATCCTGAAGTACAATTCTTGACTTTACCTTGAATTTCGCCGCCATTTTTTTTTTTTTACCTGAAAGGTTATCAATTAAAAATGTATCCGTTGCATTAAAGAATTTTATTATATGTGAATTGAGTGAATTCTAAATAAATTATCAAAAATGTACCCAGGAAACGCCTGGTACGTTCAGCTATATAATACCTGTAATAGTAGTCATTATAATATACATATGCTAAATTCAAGAATGCTACGTAAGATACATATAGTGCACACAGAGAAGCATGGAAAGATGTATGCTTGGTATAACAAGAAGAGATCGTAAGAGGAATACATGGGTAAGAAGTATGACCAAAGTGGCAGATATAGCGGAACGTGTGAAAAAGTTGGACTGGACACATAGCGAAAAGAATGGATGGATGCGAGAAATACTGGAATGGTATCCGAGAGGATGTGAAAGAAAGCAAGGTAGACCGAATGAAAGATGGGCTGAAGAATTGAGAAGAATGTGTGAGTCAAGTGGATGCAGATTGCTCAAGGCAGACAAAAATGGAAGAGCATTGGATAGGCCTTCATCCAGCAGTGGATGGTGATGATATATATGCACTTTTTAAAGCTCGAAACAGTCCGGTAGCTTTTGAATCACACCCATATTAACGTGTATACATTGACCTTATGCGTTTTAGCATTGATACCGCGAGTTATGCAATCGATATGCAATCACGCTCTAATACATACATACATACATAAATTCACATATTATTATAATTCAATATTCCAAAAATTGCTCGTCACGATCGTTTAAAAATTTATAGGTTTAAAAAACGGCGGCGATTTTAACGGACGGCCGTTAATGTGTTAAAAAAAACATTACGGAATCGATAATTTGCTATGATATATATTCGACACGACTTTTCAATGTTGAAAATGGCGATTTATTAACGTTTTGTAATTGAAGCGACTGATGTGCCGATTCGAGTTTAGATTTTTTCGGTAAACGCATTCGACTTTTTATCTATTTTGTATTTTTAGATTTCGGTCACAACTATCGAGTATATTTGTGCATACTTGGAATTTGATTAAATATTTCAAATAGTTAAATTTTCATTCGAACCGTAAATCAATTGGAACTGACTCACACGTTTCGATACAAATTAAAACGGTTTTGTAAAATTTAAAATAAATCAACATCGTTAATTATTATTATTTTTTTTGTATATTATGCATGCGTGAGAATTTATGAGACTTGTAGTATATACATATTGATATTGATCGTTTATTTCGATACGATATTATATAATAAAATATCCAGATCAAATCTTATCGGTCGATTCAAATCAAACATACATATTTTTTTGTACGATTGTAGCTACTATTTTAATATAAGTTTTTATTATGATTATTATCTATCTACATTCAGTGTTATTTAATAATTAAATTATCTGATAAAAGTGTAGGTAATTTTGACTTTTTTTATGATACATGGAAAGTTGACGTCACAAATGCGAAATTTGAAGAAAATTTTCACACTTTTGTTGTGAATAAAAATTTAACTACACAGCTTAATGAATGAATATCTTTTATTAGATCATAAATAATTTTAATATTACTATACAATACAATACAATAAACGTCACTGATGCAACCGAAGATGTCGTCCATTTCAGTACCAATATTTCAATCACTCATATCTTTCAAATTACACAACTTAGGATTATTATAATAAAACAGTAAAATACAGAATCCTTTTGAGGATTAATTAAATTAATTCAAAGTAAATTCAGAATATCTTCGTTACAGATGCAACTATCACAAAAATTGACTCAATAACTTTTTTAAAAGACCAATAGCACTCTCAGTGTTACTAATCTAATCTAAAGAATTAGTTACCATACGAAAATGGAACACTGTAGTAACATTTCATTAAAATAATACTCCATGATAATACATTACAACAGCAATTTAAATGAAAAACAAATATTACTCTGTTTTGCGTAAGAAACATGTATGTATGTATGTACATAGGTACTAATTTAATATTTTATAAATAAATACATAATTCGTTTACTTTGATTAAAATGTGTTAAATTCAACTTGAAACATCACTGATATATTCTAATAAATAGGTAAACGTATCATCACAGTTTAAATATTGTGTTTTTAATGTACTAATCGTCGTTGCATACATGCAAAAATAATGCATCGTCAGTCTATCGTTAACCGCACGTTTCATCGGTCGTTTCATTTAAAAACTATACGGTTAAAATTTCAACAATTTAAATAAAGTACGCACACACACGTAATCGTCTAGTGTTAATTTCAGTAATATATAAACGATAATTCAATATTTTATTTGATATTAATTCGTGCAATGTATGTATGTAAGATTTCCTTGAAGAGACTTGAACGCACCTTTGAAATTTTTACAATTTTACAATAAAACCCAAATTTTTTATATTAAATATTAATTTTTGTATTAAAAATGAAACGCAATTCAATTGCGTCACGCATATGATTAATTTCCAATCGTACTAATTTAGATTTTTCGTGTTTGTACAAGTGTTCCGTGGCGACGAACGAAAGTGTTACACAATCGTACATACATAATAAATACATAATTGGACCATTTTGTCCTCGGATGGAAATTTTATTCATTTTTATTGTAATTGAGTCATATTTTGTAATATATTAATAATTTGTTGTGAGTTTTACGACATTTTTATATTATTGTTTAAATAGCGCATTAGTTGCAGGTGTCATAACGTTTTTAACATTTTTACTATCATTAATTTTTTCGTTGCCAAATTGAACGTATACTAATTTATTTTAATGCGTGTATTATTCGAGGACAACTACACGTTGTATTTTTATCACATTTAACATTTTTTATGGAATAAAATCGTGTTCAACAGTGAATTCAACATGAAGATTCAATCTTTGGATATCGTCGAAAGTAAGAATTATGTACACACATCGAATTACTTATTAATATTAAACTGTCCGCAAACACGTTTTCAAAGTACTAATACCAATAAAAACAATACTTCAATTTGTCATACAATACTTACAACAGATATATACTTGATAATTGCAGGTTTTAATTGAAGATATTGAAGAGTAGCACTGAAAGATACCGCTCGTAATTTTTTTATACATTTTTTTTAATCGAATAAGTTAACTCGTTTACAATGATGAGTAAAAATTACCAATCTCGCGCTGGTTATCGCGAACAGCAGAATGTCCAATTTGAATCTAACGCCAATCCCAAAGCCAAAGGTAAATTGAAACAATACTCTATCTACGTATATGGATAAAGTAAAAATATCAACATTGCATGTTAACCTATCGGTAGATGTACAAAATTGGTTCAAAAAATACACGAATTGACATTTCCTTTCCTTTTGTATACGTTCAGTGAGCGGTTCGTAAATGTGTACTTGTAAATGTGTTTGTATTTATGTGATTAGATAATCAAAAAACGGTTCATAATTGATTGTGGTATAGCTGAGTTCATCATCAGCAATCAGGAAATTCTTAAATGTTAGAATTTTGCTACCTGAATTAGTGGCGGAACTTAGAAAGGGACAGAGCTAAATTGTCTCTATCACGCTTCTACGATTTTTTTGGTTACTGATGGTGTTACAGTGTGTAGTGTTAGAAATTTGATTTGTAATTCAGATACAATAATTAACTATTGATCGAACTTCAATGTTTCGTATACATATTAAAACGTTTCGTTATATTTTCAGAAACGAATAATTTCCTAGGAGTGACAGATCTCACCGAAAACAGGAAACTATGGCGACAATTGCTGGCCGAACTTTTGGGCACCCTGTTGCTGGTCTCCGTAGGTCTTTGCAGTTGCATAGAATGGGACCAGAAAGCTACAGCGATCAACTCTAGCATAGCTATCACCAAAATAGCCATCACTTTTGGTCTGATAGTGGCGACAATAGTCCAGGTATGTTTATTTCCATGTTGTAAATAAATTTCAGCCTAACCATTCATTGAAATTGTTAAACTTTTATTTGGATGTTATGCTTTTTTTTCGCAATTGTGATAATTTGAATCTATTTATTCTATTTTACGTGTATTAAAATGTAATACAACACCAAAACCCCACATTTAGGAATTTATGGTCACGGGTGGTGTATTTTGCTTTAGAATAATTTTAAAATTCGTTCGAATAGCAGCGCTAGTCAAAAACGGCAATATTGAATACATACATATAAATTAAGTAGATTATTTTCATTCTTTGAAAATAAAATCATAAAATACCATTTTTTTATCATCATCATTTTCAGCCATTCACCATCTGCGCTGGATGAATGCCTCAACTCCCCAAATTCTTCTCAATTCATCAGCCCATCGTCCACTCCGTCTACCTTGCTTTCGTTCACATCCTCTCGGATACCATTCCAGTATTAATCAGGATACCATCCTTCTCGATATGTGTCCACTTCAACTTTTTCGCACGTTCTGCTATATCTGCCACTTTGGTTATACTTCTTACCCATGTATTCCTCTTACGATCTCGTCTTGTTATACCAAGCATATGTACATCTGTGTGCATTGGATTTCACGTAACATTCTTGAATTCAACATCCATACGTCATAACTGGCAGTACGCATTGGTCGTATGCCTTTTTTTTTAAGCATAGCGGAATGTTAGATTTAAAAACAATGTTCATTCTTCCAAAACAACTCCATCCTAGTTTCATTTCTTCTTCTTTACATCGGGTCATATTCACCAAAACATTTTACATATAAGTTGAACTAAATGGCCGATACTGTACATATATCAATGAAATATTTGAATAGCGCGAGAGTAACTGTCAGTTGCGATTTTGCCTTGATCGATTTTCTGCATGAAAGACGACGACTGCTTATTATATATATATCCATATATAAAATATGCTATTATTATATACCTATATAGAGTCACATAGGTATATATACCGGTCTTTAAGTCGTTTTTAAGTTCAAAAAAAAAAAAAACAACACACACAAAATAATATATCGAGTTTAAACTTTTATTAAATGTTACTTCACTTACCTTGACACAGTATCCGACGATCGTCACTTTTTTTTCTCGTTTTAGGAAGCTCATCTTCGCCGCTGATGTATAATTGCGGTTCGCGAATTTCGACACATCCTGTACTACTGAGCATAATAGAGCGAAAACGTTTACAGTTGCATGTGTGACGTCAATTAGTTCATTCGGCTAAATTAAGTTTGGAGATTTTAAATTTTATGCCATTTTACATATATGGTTTCAATAGTAATTTTACGATATTTGAATATCGTATTATTTTTACATTTCGTAGAAAAAATTACATTATTCCGAATTTTCTCTTCGTATTTGAAATTTTCATGCTTTTCATTAATTTATAATTCGTACTTTTTCAGTGCTCTCATTTTGGTACTTTTACTATTATCACAATATTAACAGCAAAACCCATAAAAAGCTTTTGATGAGACTATTTTTCAGTAAACTCTCATTGACCGGAAGTGAAACTTTCGCATTTTACGCGTTTATTATTATTTGTTTGATTGTAACTTTACATACACGGTCAATATATTATTGACGTCAATAATATTGACCCGGATGTTTGGAAAGTCGAATCCGCGTCAATTCAATCCATCAATATTTCCACCATAAACGCTCAATATGATTAAGTATTGTCAATATTATTGACCGTGTAAAGTGCCTAATAGGAATTATCCAACTTGGATCGTGCATAAAAAAAATTGTATTTACATTTGAACTGAAATAATTTAAAATAATAAAAATTACTACATAGTGCTGGAGTTTTGTACGATTTTTAGCTTATTTCAGTTTATATATTGATTTTGCTATAAAATCGTTCATATATTGTAATAATATCATCATCATCATTTTCAGCCGTTCATCATCCACTGCTGGATGAAAGCCTCTCCAATCCTCTTCCATTCCTGTCTATCTTGAGCAATCTGCATCCAGTTAACTCCACACATTCTTTTCAATTCATCAGCCCATCGTCCACTCGGTCTACCTTGCTTTCTTTCACATCCTCTCGGATACCATTCCAGTATTTATCGCATTCTTCGGCTATATCTGCCACATTGGTCATGCTTCTTACCCATGTATTCCTCTGACGATCTCTTCTCGTTATACCGAGCATACATCTTTCCATGCTTCCCTGTGTGCACTGGATCTTACGTAGCGTTCTTGAATTTAGCATCCACGTTTCACATCCATACGTCATAACTGGCATAATAATAAGACGCACACGCATTTGATGCTCAAGGCTTTTCACCTTCTGCGACGAGTTTCAAGCTCGCAATTTTACCGATTAAAAATTCAGCACACTTCTAATTAACCCTTTTAAACGAAAACAAAAAATAGTGGGGCCAGAACACTATCCCAATAAACGTGTTTCAATATAAAATACTCAATATAAAATAGTATTAACAGTGGGAAAAAATCCCAAGTGAAAATACACACTTTTGACTTTTGATTTGAACTGGACGACTACTTAGAAATATCTGAAAGCTGAAAAGTACTACAAATGAAAGATAAAATACCCGACTATAGATTTCAATATTCATTTTGAACAAAAAATTGACCAATTTTGAGACATCGAACGAACAACACCAAGTAATAGAAAAATCGCGTGATTTAAAAAACACATATGTACATATCTCCGAATCTCGAGCCAATCAACATTTTTTATTACCAGATTCGTGTTCACTGGGCATAGATCTATAAGAAAAACCATATCTCGTCTTGGAAACATTTTAAAAGTCGTCATTTGTCGAACTGTGTAATTAATAATTATAATATATGTATGTAAATAGTAAAAAAAAAAAAAATGTATTTTATCGAGTTGGGTATCGATACCGTGCGATCAATTAGTGGGATCTCTCTTAAAAAAGCGCTTTACGATATTTAAAATTCAGCGGGCGTTGATGTTTCAACGGGCTTACACTAGTTTAATATAACCAATCAACACAAAGTAAGTACCTACATACATATGTATGTACATGGTAATTTTTTTTCATACAATTTTCCCCATAATATTATAACTTTTAATCGTTTTATGGTCTATTTTAAAGATAATCGTGACGAAAGCTTATTAAATTTCGCACACATGCGTTTTTTTTTTATTTTTATTCATCGGCGCGAGCCGTTAATTGCGCTGCCAAAAAACACACCTACACACACAAACCGGCTCGTTAAGATTTAAAACAATTTACTTTGTCGGCGCTCGTGTAATTTATTTATTATTTATCATATAATAATAAATATAATGCCACACGTTGCGACACTGCATTCGCACAGAGGTACGAAATAATAATAAATAGATAATAATAATAAAAAAAAAAAAAAAAATGATACACAGATATTACATAGGATGGGTCGATTGACCTTCGCCATTATTGAGGTGTTTGTTCGCCGTGTCAAAAAATATAATAGAAAAAAAAAATGGTTTCTTTTATGCCACCGAGACGTTCTAATGATCGATCGGTTGATAGATGATGGCCTTAGAATCGCAAGTCGAGAAACGAGAAAGCTCGTGTCGAGCTTTCGGTACAGATTCGAAATTGCGCGCTACACATACATAATGTGTACTTGTACGAGTCAGGGTGACCAACCTTGAAACGAGATATGTAGAGACATTATTGTGAAAAGTTCACACGCTACTATTTGGGTACAAGGTTCAATATTCGGCTTTTCAATCAGTTCGACGGTTGTGCTTCACATCGGGTATGTTTCCGTTGATGTTTTGTACGTGTGTATAAAATTGTTCCGGGGATGAATTTCGTACTGTTTTATAATAAAAGACTTTTTATGTCGTTAAAGATTAAATCTAAGTTTTAAAATAAACCACAGCTCATTGGATACAAATTGTTCTATATATAAGAGACAAGTATTAATATATAAAAATAAGATTAATTATAAATAACAGTTAAACAAAGTGCTAGGAATATATACAAATACCCAAAGTTTTATACGAAATAGACGATTTTATAAATAAAAAAAACCCTTGTTAAATTAAATATAGTCAATTATAATATTTTAAGATGTGACTCTGAGTCAAGACACACGGGTGGTGTGCTACTTTATTTATCTAGAGATGATCTAGTATATAATAATTTAATAGTAAATAAGATTGATATGGAGTTTTGTGTTATGGATCTTTTAAAGCAGCACCTCTGTACAATGCTAGTAGATAATAAATATTTTTAGCTTTAAGTAATGTTTGTTTGTAATTAGCTTTTTAAGCTATCTAAAATAAAAAAAAAAAAAATAAATAAAGAATGTAATGGTGAATGTAGATATAAACGAAGAATGAAACTAGGATTGAGTGTTTTTGGACGAATGAACATTGTTTTTAAATCCAACATTCCGCTATGCTTAAAAAAGAAGGCATACGACCAATGCGTACTGCCAGTCATGACGTATGAATGTGAAACGTGGATGATAAATTTAAAAATCCAGTGCACACAGATGTATGCTTGTTATAACAAGAATAGATCGTAAGATGAATACATGGGTGAGAAGCATGACCAAAGTGGCAGATATAGCGGAACGTGTGAAAAACGTGCCAGGGACACATAGCGAGAAGAATGGATGGACGCGAGAAATACTGGAATGGTATCCGAGAGGATGTGAACGAAAGTGAAAGTGAATGATGGGCTGATGAATTGAGAAGAATGTGTCGAGTCAAGTGGATGCGGATTGCTCAAGACAGACAGGAATGTGAGAGGATTGGAGAGGCCTCCGTGGATGAATGGATGAGAATGGACGAGAAGAATGGATGGCAGATGGAAGCGAGAAATACTGAAATGGTACCCGAGAGGATGTGAAAGAAAGCAAGGTAGACCGTGTGGAAGATGGACTGATGAGTTGAGAAGAATGTGTGGAGTCAAGTGGATGCAGATTGCTCAAGACAGACAGGAATGGAAGAGGATTGGAGAGGCCTTCATCCAGCAGTGGATGGTGAACGGCTGAAAATGATGATGATGATGATAATATATATATGTATATGTATGTATGGGCCTCAAATGAGGCCCTATTTACGAACGAGTGTAATATATTAACCTTTCCGCTAGACTCTAGAACACTTGTCGGGGACTTGCGGCTGCGGAGCCGCATGCGGCTCTTTGAATGCAAATTTGCGGCTCTCATTGCCATCAAACGTGTTGCGTGAAATAAAATAAATATTTGTTTGTAACGCAAATTACACAAAACCAAATCTAATTTTCTTACATAACTTTATGGCTATAAAAAGCTTTATAATTTATTTTAGTTATAAGTAAAAGTGAAGATAGTCAAATTCTTACAGATTTCCAGTTAAAAATGATTAACATAATAGTACATATGTTGCGACTCCAAATCATGTCAATTATTGTTAAAGCTTTTCCTCGATTTGGCTCTTAGCTCGAAATAGGTTCCAGACTACTGCTCTAGAGATAGTTCTATTTAGTTAGATTAAGTTAGGCTAGGCTAAGTTTGGTTAGATAAGGTTCAATAAAATATTTGATTTTTTTAAGGATACAGGTTTAGAACTATAGTCAACTCAAAAAGTATATCCGTAGCTCTAAATTTATTTTACTTAATGTTAGATTAGGTTTATTGAAAAGTCAAGTTATAGCAAATTAATATCTAGCTAAAAACTTGAATGTTTTGCAGTGTGTAAAGTTTGGATATACGTTCTTGGAAATGTGTCTCATGTAATAGCAGCTCAAATTTCGCTACATAAAACCTACACTGTTTAAATATTTCAAGTGTGAAAATGTTCTGAACGTCTATAGCAGGGGTTCCCAACCTTTTTGTACTCTAGAGCGCATTTTAAAATATTGTTAGGGCAAGTGGGCACCACCTATTTTTTCAAAGCAAATTTATAGTTGAACATACATACATAATATGTAGGTAATAAATAATACACAAAATATGCCGCTTTTTTTAAGAATGAAAACTTTTTTCTGTCCACTGTATTCCAGAAGTCCTTATCTGATATTGAGGATTTTAGCATAATATCATTCTGAAAGTCCTTCACTTGAACAAGCTCTGCAATGTATGCAGCTATTTCCATTATATTTATTTGGCAAGCAAAGGATTGATGAAAAGGGAGACCATTGGCTCGATGATAGTAAACTGCTGAAATCTCTTTTCAAACTCTTCTTGAAGAGTTTGAATTCCCTGTTACCTGCCATTTTCTTCATATTTGGGAAATGCACGAGAGACTTCATCTGCAGATGTGATATCCACAAAAACAGTTTGGCTTTAAATGAGTTTACATGTTTGTCTTTTCCCTGCAACTCCAAGTTTAAAAAATTCTGTCGTGGTCGAATAGTGGCGGGCGCACACAAATCGATCAGCGGGCGCCATGGTGCCCGCGGGTACGGGGTTGGGAATCCCTGGTCTATAGGATCTTTTAACTGTCTCAATACGTACACAGCTCAAATTTAACTTAATATTTCAACTAATTTGATCGATAAAATGTTCTAAATTTATATCATCATCATCATCATTTTCAGCCGTTCACCATCCACTGCTGGATGAAGGCCTCTCCAATCCTTTTCCATTCTTGTCTGTCTTGGGCAATCTGCATCCACTTGACTCCACACATTCTTCTCAATTCATCAGCCCATCTTCCACTCGGTCTACCTTGCTTTCTTTCACATCCTCTCGGATACCATTCCAGTACTTCTCGCGTCCATCTGCCATCCATTATTCTTGCTATGTGTCCAGCCCATTGCCACTTCAACTTTTTCACCCTTACTGCTATATCTGCCACTTTGGTCATACTTCTTACCCGTGTATTTCTTTTGCGATCTCTTCTTGTTATGCCAAGCATACATCTTTCCATGCTTCTCTGTGTGCACTGGATCTTTCGTAGCATTCTTGAATTTAGCGTCCAAGATAACCCATACGTCATAACTGGCAGTACGCATTGCTCGTATGCCTTTTTTTAAGCATAGCGGAATGTTGGATTTAAAAACTATGTTCATTCTTTCAAAAGCACTCCATCCTAGTTTCATTCTTCGTTTTATTTCTTCTTCTTTACATCCAGTCATATTCACCAACTGCCCTAGGTATAAATAACTATCAACTATCTCTACAATATATGTATATATGTATAATAACCTTATTCCGTCTGTCTGTCTGCTGATAACGCTCGCCTCGGTAAATAATTAAAAACCAGAACGTCGCGCGAGTGGGATTTGAACCCGAGATTACAAGTTCGAGACAGTGAGCGCTTACGCTGTGATCCAAACTAGATAATAACAGGCCTGCTACAATTTGACTATATAATTTCTCAATTGGCTCGCGACTTTGCTAAATTGTTACGTTGTTGTATTATAACGCGCAAATTATGCAACATCTATAAAAACTATTCAATTTAATGTTATTTTTCAGTACGGGCGATGAGAATGCTCCGTTGATATTCAACGGGCTTACACTCGTTTATATATAATCTTGTAAATGCGTCACATATGAGCTTGCATTATCGTGCATCTGTAATTGACAATTGCATTAAAGCACTTAATAAATTCATTACTACAGTGTAACATACGGTAACCAATTAACAAATCACACAACTGCATATTATGTACGTTGTATCACGCGAATAGAATTTTCGTAAAAAAAAATAAATAAAAGTTGGTTTTTCCCACCATATAGGGAACGCTCGGTCACCCCAGTTTCCGAACACACCATTTATAAATGGTAACGAGCCTACGGTGCATTACATCATTTTTGTCAATCGTAATCGGAGAGTTAAATGTACCGGATTTTCGACGTGAACTCTCTAGTTCTAAAGTGACTCAAGGCCCACACACTCAGAAGCGGTTAATAAAGTTCGCGCCTTTTAAAATATATATTGATTGATGACTCTCTTTCATACTTGCATACATACGTACCATATTATTTGTTAACTATGATCTAATTTCATCTTTAGACCATCGCTGTTTGACGAACATTTTAATGTCTGTCACGGTGAAGTAACTATGTATTTAGGGTAAGACAGTCTCCAGTGGTTTTTTATTAGCTTATGTAGAGCAGGGTTTTTCAAATTGTGTGTGACACTGGAATGGTCAGTTCCTATATCATTGTTTAACATTGTCAATGAAGATATTATAAAAGAATTAAAACACAAAATATTGTCACATTTCACTTATGTACATACATATGTATATATCCCAAAGCTTTGATAATTACACTAAAATCAATTGATTTTGAAAGCCCTGAATCAATAATTGAGTTAAACTTTGATCCTGAAGAGGAGGCTGAATTTCTGCACCTTATTAGTTAATTTAAACTGAAGAATGATTTTCAGCAATTAAATGTTTCATCATTTTGTATTAAGGTTAATGGAGAATCTCCACTTAAAAAAGCAATCTTTATACTTTTGTGTGAACTGTGTGAACTAGGATTCTCCACTTTGTCTCAATTAAAAGCAAAGTTTCCAATTGAAAACTAGTTTCATCATGTGTCAATTAGTGGATAAAGGAAGATAATGGATAGAGTTTGTGTTTGATACATTTATTATATAGGCATACTGGAACGGACAATGGTTTGGTACTAATGCGTGTACTACACAGGGATAGTTTTTGCTCGCTACTATCTCGCTAGTTTACTAACCACTATCTGGGGCTTTTTAGGGCCAAGCGAGTGAAGTTCGAACGTTTGAACTTTACACGCTACTATCTGGCTAGTGTGACGTCACTTAATTTTGACAGTTTGAGGTTAAACGGTTCATTCTCAGCTCTCAACACATACATATGTACATATATGACGGTTTAGTCAAAATTGTATTATTAAAAAACGTATAAAAAAAGGAAGACTGTTGACTGTGTGTATAAAGACTGTAAAACAAGTTGGTGACAGCGACACTAGCGGCGCCACTGGCGAGTACTCGCTACTAGCTCTACGTATGGGCTAGTAAACTAGCGAGATAGTAGCGAGTAAATTATCCCTGTGTAATATACCTACATACAAACAACTACATAGATGACAGTACTCGGCGTTGTCCGGATTCAAAGAATTATACATTTTCTGAATTGGCATTAGTCAGTTTGAACTGTCATGCATTAGTCCAGAAGTCAAACGGCGTGGAAATGTACATATAAAGAGCAAACAAACAAACTAGATTACAATTTCAACGGGTGTTTATTATCGACACAAAGTAGTTCACGCCCATTTTGCTGTACACGGCTGCCCGCGAACTGACCTCTTCGCACGTTCTCCCAATGTCTTTCAATTTTACATATGCGTTCGTGGCGAATACCCGCTTTATACACCCCAATTTGGATAAATTGGCAAATTCTAGCATTAGACGGCCGATATTAATTTAAATTACATCCAGATCTTGCCAATGGCGTTATTTAACGTCGATACCCGCCAAGAAAATCATTCGACACGCGGGAATTGAGACCCGGCGCTTCGTTCAATACACTAACGCTCTAACCACTGAGCTATCGCCTGGCTCAATCATCGTCAATCGAGGCGATTCATAATTTCCGAAAATGCGCCGGAAATCATATTGGCCGAATGCGCAATTCGTGACCGAACGAATGTGTGTACACGTGTGTGGTATTAAACTGTATAATAATAATGGAGTTTTGTCCCCGTACAATGGATAGCCCGGGGCTGTACCGGTTGCACCCCAAAAACCGGGTCACTTTTTGCATAAAAATTAAGCAACGTGCACTCAAAATCGAACAGCCATATTATAACCGTACGTGTGTGTGTGTATGTGTCCGTTTGACATTCGTTCTGGTGCCAAAAATAAATTAAACAGTAAACCAGTGCTGGGTTTAATATTATTACTATTGGCCCACTGTTGTGTAACCGTGTAGTTTTCAGTGTGACTGCTGTCAGCTACATAGGTGTAGAACAGGGATTCCCAACTCCGTGCCCGCGGGCACCATGGCGCCCGCTGACCGATTTGTGTGCGCCCGCTTCTATTCGACCACGACAGAATTTTTTAAACTTGGAGTTGCATGGAAAAGACAAACATGTAAACTCATTTAAAGCCAAACCATTTTTGTGGATATCACATCTGCAGATGAAGTCTCTCGTGCATTTCCCAAATATGAAGAAAATGGCAGGTAACAGTGAATTCAAACTCTTCAAGAAGAGTTTTCAGCAGTTTACTATCATCGAGCCAATGGTCTCCCTTTTCATCAATCCTTTTACTTGCCAAATAAATATAATGGAAATAGCTGCATACATTGCAGAGCTTGTTCAAGTGAAGGACTTTCAGAATGATATTATGCTAAAATCCTCAATATCAGATAAGGACTTCTGGAATACAGTGGACAGAAAAAAGTTTTCATTCTTAAAAAAACCGGAATATTTTGTGTATTATTTATTACCTACATATGTACAGTATGTTAAACTATAAATTTGCTTTGAAATAAAATAGGTGGTGCCCGCCGCCCTAACAATATTTTAAAATGTGCTCTAGGGTACAAAAAGGTTGGGAGCCCCTGGTGTAGAAGATCTCGGTGTCAAGAGTTCAATCGATCTAATCTCACACGCTTACATAAATTAGGTACTTGCGTATCAAGTATGCACAGCCTATAATTAGAGTTTCACAAAGCGATAATAATTGCAATCGTTTGTACGATTTATTGAATTTGGAACCTTTTAAAATGAACAAAAATATTGGGACAAAACCTTTGAGGTCACGTTTAGAACAACTTTTCTTTTTTAATGAAACTACTAATTATATAGACAACTGTAAATGTGAAGCATGCCACATAAGTTTCATAAACAATTTAAGTTACTTTTTTTTTAATTTATCCTAATCGGATAAAGTATTGTGATCGTGCGAAAATTCAACCTCGAGATTTTGATTGAGACTGATTTGTATCAAGTATCATCCCTGTGTGACTGTGTACTTATATGTGTGTTTTCTCCGAAAATATCAAGTCTATCAAGCTGAAATTTAATGTATATTATTTTCACATAAGGTGTAAGAGCCATAAGGAATTTGGTCAACATCAGTGAACCGGAAGTAGGGTTTTTTTCTTGTTTTAAATGGCATACTCGATTTCGAGCGTTTCCTCTTTACTTTTGATGAAAAGAGTCACTCAAGTAGCTTTTAAGAAGTTAAAAAAAATCTAATCGTTCGCTGTTCGGTTCGTCGGTGTGTACGAACCATAACGTTGAAAATTTTTGATCCATTTACTGATTTAGCTCACGTTTTACAAACAAACTTACAATGTAAAGGTTAGTTCTAGTGCGGAATATAAATTACTTCAAATTAACACACAGTGTGTATATTATTTTGTCCAATGCCGTACATCAAATTCGGATACAAATTTCAAAACAAAAAAAATCATCATTTTCAACCGTTCACCATCCGCTACTGGATGAAGGCCTATTCAATCCTCTTCCAATTATTTCTACCTACCTTTCTTTCTTTCACATCCTCTCAAATACCATTCACGCATCCATTCTTCTCGCTATGTGTCCACTTCAACTTTTTCACACGTTCCTTTATACAATGTATCTACCACTTCTTACCCACGTATTCCTCTTGCAATCTCTTCTCGTTATACCGAGCATACTTCTTTCCATGCTTCTCTGTGCTGTACTGCCAGTTGTGACGTATGGATGTGAAACGTAGATGCTAAATTCAAGAATGCTACGTAAGATCAAGTGCACACAGAGAAGCATGGAAAGATGTATGCTCGGTATAACAAGAAGACATCGTAAGAGGAATACATGGGTAAGAAGTATAACCAAAGTGACAGATATAGCAGAACGTGTGAAAAAGTTGAATTTTGACACGTAGCGAGATGAATGGATGGACGCGTGAAATACTGGAATGGTATCCGAGAGGATGTGAAAGAAAGCAAGGTAGACCGAGTGGAAGATGGGCTGATGAATTGAGAAGACAATTGGTGAAACTAGGACGGATGCGCATTTCGAGAATGTTACGTAAGATCCAGTGCACACAGATGTATATGCTTGGTATAACAAGCGGAGATCGTAAGAGGAATACATGGGTAAGAAGTATGACAAAAGTTGGGAGTGGATTCACAGCGGGAAGAATGGATCGCAGATGGATGCGTGAAATACTGGAATGGTATCCATTCTTCTTGATATGTGTCCACTTCAACTTTTTCACACGTTCCTTTATACAATGTATCTGATACGTCTTTCCATGCTTCTCTGTGTGCACTGGATCTTGCGTAACATTATTGAATTTAACATCTACGTTTCACAGCCATACGTCATAACTGGCAGTACGCATTGGTCGTATGACTTCTTTTTTTAAAACAATGTTCATTCTTCTTCTTTACATCCAGTGATATTCACCAATTGTCCTAGGTATAAATAAACTATCAACTATCTCTACAATATGCTTACAATATAATAATCCAAAAGTAGTGGAAATTTCGTTCGACGAAATTTTTAATCCATAAATAAACTTACAATCCAAAATCGTCCAATTCCGTTTCCATGACACGATCGCGAAACGGCAAAAGGGCAATTTTCCAATTGTGTCACTTTTCATGCAATACACTTTTTTTTTACATTACAAAATTTTCGCCTCTGCTCCGTTGTGAATGCAAAAGTCAATTTCACTTTCTCTGTCACGGTGCGAGACAACCTTGAGTTGACTTTCTTCATTGTTCGACCACACCACAATCATCATCATTATCATCACCATCATCATCATCATCATCATCGTCGTCGTCCGCTGCAACCGCTATTATGTCATATATTTTTTTTTGTATTTACTTTCTTTCAATGGCTCCGATTTCGATTTATGAATGTGGTGATGGATGAAACAGTGGGGGTTTGTGGTAGACCATGAACCATTTTTCAATTTTCACTGTCGCCTGCTCCATAAAACAGGCTTCGAAGGTTGTGCAATCGGCGACCGGTTCGTGGAGATGTCGTTTTCAAGACCAGCCGAAAGGCGAACCGGTGTCTGGTCGAACCGGGCACCACTGAATCATCATCATCATCATAATCATTTGCAAAAGGAAAGGGAGAACTGAAGTTTACTTTAGTAATACACTGTTTCTGAAAGGAGATTGACTAACCAGTTGGATTGTCATACTGCTGATGTCCTTCTGATTAGTAATCGATCGTCTGAAAGTACTTGGCGTTTACCCGGGCACAAATATAAATAATATTTTTCGACTCAGTAGCAAGAGTGTGGCAAAGTCAGCAAAAGAAAACTTTGAGTGGCAGTTAGTTGCCCAAAAGAAAAATTTCACATCATAGTCAAGTGCTTTTATAAAACCTACATACATACATACAGTATCACAGAAAGTACTTGTGCAATTATGTATGTAGTTAAACGGTGTAAGATTTATAATGCTGTGTACACACGCGGCGTACCGAACGGTTGCTATTGTGTGAACGTTCGTAAATTAATTATCGGACGTTATTGTGTGGAGCGGTCCACACAATAACAATTCGCATTCGCCTTAGGTTCGGTTCGCTGTTCGGTTCGTCGGTGTGTACGCAGCATAAGGAAGGACAAACCGATCTTAATCGTCTCGATAAAGATCGGTGCTGACTGACCCATTTCAGAACGCTCTCTTGTATGATACAGATGTAACCACAAAATCGGACGATTTTGGATTTTGGATCGGATCAGACGACAAACAGCACAACAAACAGCAGACAGACAAACAGACAGATAGACAGACGGAATAGGGCTATTATATACATATGTACCTACTAGTGTAAGCCCGATGAATATCAACGGAGCGTTCTCATCACCCGTACTGAAAAATAATATTAAATTTAATAGTTTTTATAGTTGTTGCATAGATGGCGCGTTATAATACAACAACGTAATAATTTAGCAAAGTCGCGAGCCTATTGAGATATTATATTGTCAAATCGTAGCAGGTTCGTCATCGCCTCCGTTGGATGATAGTGTTAGCACGACTCATTCCAACCTGGTGGTCACGCGTTCAAATCCCACTCGCGCGTAAGAGGTTCGTGTCTTTTAATAATTTACCTCGGCGAGCGTTATCAGCAGACAGACAGACAGACGGAATAGGGCTATTATATATGTACTAGTGTAAGCCCGTTGCATATCAACGGAGCGTTCTCATCACCCGTACTGAAAAATAATATTAAATTTAATAGTTTTTATAGTTGTTGCATAAATGGCGCGTTATAATACAACAACGTAATAATTTAGCAAAGTCGCGAGCCTATTGAGATATTATATTGTCAAATCGTAGCAGGTTCGTCATCGCCTCCGTTGGATGATAGTGTTAGCACGACTCGTTCCAATCACGGGTTCAAATCCCACAAATTCGAGCGTTATCAGCAGACAGACAGACATATTTCGGCTATTATATACATATATAATAATATAATTAGTGCTAGCGCACTAAGCAAAAAGTAGCCAATCCTTAAAATCCTGTACATTCAAAGAAAATGCGGTCTTATGATTGAACTGTGATGAAATACGTATTCAAAAGTCACTTATGTACTTGAGCCCTTCTTCTATTACCGACAGCTCGTCAATCACACAATTGACTACATATTTCTAGAGCGCGAGATTTTTGTCCATGTCCAAGATTTTATTTTACACGACCGTGACCCGGTTCAAACAATTATTACATATTACATAGGTGTATACTCGATGTATAAGAAGTACACTCCACGTTTGTCTTCATTAAGTGGAACGTTCGATTAACAGATATTGCGCATACGTACATACGTAGTATTTAGTGTGTGCGAGTTACGTTAAAACAATAAATTACATACATATAAAATAATAATGAAAACTGTATACTAGACTATTATGTAGAATGGCCGATATCGAAGCTTTCGAAGCTCATAGTGCTTTGATTGAACCGGTTCGCCTCATACCGGTTATTATGTACATTATTATATGTGTTTCACGCGTCTACATACATACATACATAATAACGTGTGCATATGTATTTGAAAGTTTCTGTATTAATTAATGGAATTTTGAGTTTTCGCTTCGACGCGTCTCGTATGCGAGAGAGACAGAGTTCAATGTCGCATTCGGCGGCTGTAGACATAGTGGCGCCAATCGTTTTGGCTCCGTGGTGCACCGTGTGATAAATATTGCCACGATGCCAATGACAATGCTTCGAAGATTGCACTGTTTCCCGTTGAAAATGTAGCAGCAATCCGCTTATATAATATGACTTGACTTGTGAGATTTTAGGCCGCTGAACACGAACATGACCGTGAGAAATAGAGGCAGGTAAACTTTTTGTATAGAATTTTACTCGCATAATACGAATATAACATATCGGCGGATAAACTTTTCTTAACTAGGACAATTGGGGAATATGACTGGATGTAAAGAAGAATACATAAAACTAGGATGTAGTGCTTTTGGAAGAATGAACGTAGTTTTTAAATCCAAAATTCCGCCAACCATACAACCAATGCGTACTGCCAGTTATGACGTATGGATGCTAAATTCAAGAATGCTACGTAAGATCATGTGCACACAGAGAAGCATGGAAAGACATCGTAAGAGGTAAGACGTATGACCAAAGTGGCAGATACAGCAGAACGTGTGAAAAAGTTGAATTGGACACGTAGCGAGATGAATGGATGGCAGATGGACGCGTGAAATACTGGAATGGTATCCGAGAGGATGTGAAAGAAAGCAAGGTAGACCGAGTGGAAGATGGGCTGATGAATTGAGATGACAATTGGTGAAACTAGGACGGAGCGCTTTCGGAAGAATGAACATGCTTAAAATGCTTAAAAATATGGCATAAGACGTTGTGAAATGTGGGTGCGGATTTCGAGAATGTTACGTAAGATCCAGTGCACACAGACGTATGCTTGGTATAACAAGAAGAGATCGCAAGAGGAATACATGGGTAAGAAGTATAACAAAAGTTGGGAGTGGATTCACAGCGGGAAGAGTGGATCGCAGATGGATGCGAGAAATACTGAAATGGTATCCGAGAGGATGTGAAAGAAAGCAAGGCAAACCCAGTGGACGATGGGCTGATGAATTAAGAAGAATGTGGAGTTTATCCTCAATCCAGCAGTGGTTGGTAAACGGCTGTAAATAATTAAACTTCTCTTGTAGATTTAACCCATTTTACATTTTACTGTTTTAAAGTTACGTTGTGGATTAGGTATGTTTGTCAAATGACTTTTATATTACTATAAATAGTAGCGCAATGGTCTGCCTGGCTGGTCGGCTGGGTAGCCGGCTGGGTAACGCTCGCATACACTCACAGCACGGACAGTGCCTACCTACTACATTTTTACTACAAATATAAACTGCTGAATACACTATTGGTATAATTGATAAGACTGTCAACTGGCCTTCCATGGGACCGTTCGCGCGTGGCGCAGCTTTAGAGTCAAATCGTAAATTCACGAGTCCCCTCGGCAGAGCGTAGTCCATTAGGCATCGCTATATATGTACGAGGGTGGGAAAGAGGTGAAGACGCAAAACTTCAATGGGCCATTACAAGACTGTCAACTGGCCTTGACTATTTGTAAAGGCCCTCACAAACCTGAGCGATATCGCCGCGTCAAGTTTTCGTCCTACATATGTATATCGGTGTTGATTCGCACCAATGCGAATTATGTACATATATGTTAAGGTATGTGAGCGCCTTTAAATCTAATTTGTTTGTTTGTACACTATGCAAATCTACAGTTTTCAATTATTTAGAACCACCAAATTTGGTATGGTGGTACTCTAATTTAGACAGTAGAAGTTTTAGCCCCGGGTCAAGGGCTAATCAATTTTTAATCAATTTTTGTTCTTACTGTAAAATAAATGTTTATTTCGATATTCATTGTTGAATTTTATCATTTTAAACATTCACCCGCCCGAGCAACGCCTGGCAATTCGGTAACACGACACAAAAGTATTACATTAGTGTTGGTTGTTGATTTATACATACAACATCAAAGGGATGTTAATTAAATAACCGTGTCTTAAGTCTTTTCGAGGCCAACGTTCAAATCGATGAGCTTGCGAAAGCTTCAAGGTACCGTACGTATTATATCGATAGTACATACATAAATACGTAAACTTAAACTTTGCCTTGAGATTTCGCGCTCAAAAGGTCGATACGTCTCTCAAATTACCAGACCACCTGTATTATGTTATTGTGATGGTTTATTTTTTTTTTTTTTTATTCATTTTTGGAAAATTAATTGCGCGCGCGCTCGCACGCAAAAGGTCAACCGGCCAAATTGGAAAATATCGAATTAAATCGAAATCGGTCTTCTCGACAACCTGTGCGTTTTGATCCGATAGAATATATGTATATAGATAGACATTTCGCAATATCCGTTCCAGTTGCGAGAGACATTCGTATAAACAGAATATTACATACACAGACACACTGTATAAGTGTATATTGACTATGTGAAGTAGCTCGGGGCGAGTGGTAATACTAAATATAGTACAGAGTGTGTCAAAAAGTAATATAAATCAGCGTTTTCCCAATATACATACATTCAAATCTATTAATAGTGTTATAATACACAAATTGATCAAAGGGAGATAAATTATTTTGAAACTGACGTCGCAGTTTTAAAAAAAACAACACTAATGATGTCGATTTTATGCATACATGATATTATACTGACCGAATGTTAATTTCACACTGACCACCATCACAATTTAATACTAATTGTATACTTACCATGTTTGGTGAATTTCACTGACGAGTATCGCAATCGCACGACAATTTAATCATCATTTTATACTATAGCAATTTAATTTCGATTTTATACCACTGACTAAATCATCATTTTCAACCGTTCACCATCCACTGCTGGATGAAGGCCTCTCCGATCAACTTCCATTCCTGTCTGTCTTGAGCAATCTGCATCCAGTTAATTCCAGACATTCTTCTCAAGTCCACTGGGTCTACGTTGCTTTCTTTCACATCCTCTCAGATACCATTCCAGTATTTCTTTAGTATTTTTTAGAACATTTAGTATTTTTTACACACTGAACTGTGAGTTTATATTCTCAATATCGTATTTTGCCACTGGTCAATGAACATATCTCAACTTAATTGTGATTTTATACTGACCATTAAGTAAATTTTACTCGCCACAACGAAATTTCACAATTTAATACTGACCACAATAGATCATATGTATGTATATCAATTTAATTTCGATTTTATACCACTGACTAAATTTCTGACTATAGCGTAATTTAACAAGCAATGATTTTATACAGTCCATTTAGTGAATTTTACTCGTCATATCGCGTATAATACTGACCATATCGTAATTTAACACTGAACATCTAGTATTTTTTACACGCTGAACTGTGAGTTTATATTCTCAATATCGTATTTTGCCACTGCCCATATTTCAATTTAATTGTGATTTTATACTGACAACCATCGCCACATCGAAAAATTTCACAATATAATACTGACCACGCCATATCAAAATACTTGTTGGTTTTTTTTACTGACCACTTACACATAAATTGACTGTTGTTTAAACTATTGATGAAATTGTAATTAAATTGAATTTAGTCACGTAATTTTGTGTAGCATGCTGTATATATAGCGTATCGCTTTTCTCGCAATTAAATTCTATAACGCATGCGATAAAGTTCTTTACGGTTTCAATTCCAGTCCGGTAAATGCTAAGTTCATAAGGTCACAAGTGAATAATTTTCTATATTTTTTTTAAGATTCATAATAATATGTAACTGTATAGTAGGTTTGTATATTTCTATTTATCTCGTAAGCTTAAAATTAAGTGAGTGGTCGAATGAGTTAAATTGGCGTACGTTGGCAATTTTGCTACAAATTGGTCGAATTATTCATTTTGTCGGTTTACGAAATATTTCCCCCTACCCCTTTAATAATTTCCCTTTCATATTTCTCTATCTCCCTTTTATATATTCGTATATATATGTATGTACATAGTTTATGAACGTGTGTGTACATAATAATACGTAATATACTAAATTAAATAATGTGTAACATCACATTTATAGGTAGAGTGAAATACTGTTTCCGTGATTGATATTGGATAGGAATTATTTCTCGGCGACTTAAGGAGAAGTGAATGAAAGGGGAATTTAAGTATGGTGATGCAAATTACACAGATTAAATACAGTTGCATGTAGCAGATACACCACCGGTTACCTCAAATTCCTAAAGGAAAACTGATAATTGATAATTCTTCGAGTACTTCAATTGGACACTATTTTTAGCAGGTAGATATTACAGACAAACCATCGTCATTATCATTTTCAGCCGTTCGCCATCCACTGCTGGATGAAGGCCTCTCCGATCCCTTTCCATTCCTGTCTGTCTTGAGCAATCTATGTATGTACGTCCAGTTAACTCCACACATTCTTATCAATTCATCAGCCCATCGTCCAATCGGTCTACCTTGCTTTCTTTCACATCCTCTCGGATACCATTCCAGTATTTCTATATGCCCCTATATCTACCACTTTGGTCATACTTCTTACCCATGTACATATTCCTCTTACGATCTCTTCTTGTTATACCAAGCAT
The DNA here is from genome assembly GCA_022651745.1 of Parapsyche elsis. Lineage (NCBI taxonomy): Eukaryota > Metazoa > Arthropoda > Insecta > Trichoptera > Hydropsychidae > Parapsyche > Parapsyche elsis. The sequence continues at coordinate 620,841 of JAGVSN010000031.1, forward strand.
ACATCTGTGTGCACTGGATCTTACGTAGCATTCTTGAATTTAGCATACGTCATAACTGGGGCAGTACGCATTGGTATGCCTTATTTTTTAAGCATAGCGGGATGTTGGATTTAAAAACTATGTTCATTCTTCCAAAAGCGCTCCATCCTACCTACCTTGCTTTCTTTCACATCCTCTCGAATACCATTCCAGTATTTCTCGCGTCCATCTGCCATCCATTATTCTCGCTATGCGTCCACTCCAAATTTTTCACACGTTCCCTATATCTACCACTTTGGTCATACTTCTTACCCATGTTGCGATTTCTTCTTGTTATACCAAGCATGCATCTGTGTACACTGGATCTTACGTAACATTCTTGAATTTAGCATCCACATTTCACATCCATACGTCATAACTGGTAGTACGCATTGGTCGTATGCCTTTTTTTTTAAACATAGCGGGATGTTGGTTTTATAAACTATGTTCATTCTTCCAAAAGCGCGCCTTCCTACCTACTTTGCTTTCTTTCACATCCTCTCGGATACATTTTCGGTATTTCTCGCGTCCATCTGCCATCCATACTTCTCGCATATTCCAACTATCGGTGCTTTACTACTGTCCTTTTCTAAGCCCCTCATTTATGTACTCTGATTTATAGTATCGAGTGTATATTTGGGAAAATTTTAATAACATGCGTAGCAGTGCAAATCGCAACGCAACATCGATTTATTGCAGTCGGTTTCACGGCTTTCGATCATCATATGACTTGTAAACATAACGAATTTATGACCCGCGATGACCGGGGGGGACTGTTACCAAATAATATTCGCATGCGCGATTTTTTTCTCCTCGCAAAAAACTATTAAACGAGCGCTTGTCGAGAAAAAAAAAAGTCTAACGTGTAAAGTGCACTAGGTTAATGCACTCTGGCTATAGCCCACGGGCGAATTGGTCATACGAGCTACATAATTGCGCGGGAATAGAAAATTCGCTTTTGAAATTCACCGTTTAATATTGTATCAATTCGCGAAAGTGCTGAAATTAAGCTTTCAGTCGGACCCATCAGATGTGTCGGATCGTGTGTGCGAGCGCTTGTAATTTGTCACATGTCAAAGTGATTGCCGGGTAAACCGGCTCTTTCTAGTTCACCGTTCGCCATCTCAAGGTTTGCGTTCGTGCGTGTTCTCTGCTCTAGTGTGTGCACTTTTTTTCTTTAATTTTTTTTTTTCGACAGTAAAGTTCCCGGAGGCCTTTTACTATATAGCTCGCGGGCGACTGTTTCGATATCGGTTCGTTTTTGCACGCTTACGTATTAAAAAAAGTGATATTATCGTGTTCGCATGCGAGATTTAGAAGCTCGAGTGTGAACACTGTCGCTAAATACACGCGTCCAAACTAGTAAATCGAGGTAAATCGAGTAAAACGAGGAATCGAGTAAATTGATCGAAAACAAAGCACACCTGTGTACTTGCAGGAAAAGTCTGACGAAAAATGTATGGAGACATAATTTGAGGTTATAAAATTCAAAATGGCGTCCATACATCTTTCGGTCGATTTAATGCAACTGAATACGTGTCAATAACTTTTTTGATGAAGGCGTAATTTGTTGACAGTAGTGGGATTGATTCCCTTTCACCACGAGTATGTATGTAGCATTAATAAATTGGTGGCAGCGATGGGAATGATGGGATTGCTTCCTTCCTGTCACGAGTTCGTATCTATTAGTATATATTGAGTAGTTCAATTAAGTATCAGCGAGGTGCGTTGAGTACGCAGATTTAAGGCGCTCGCACACCTTAGCGAAATCGCCGCGGTATCGCTGCATCAAACTTTCGCCCCTATCGGCGTCCCATTCGCACCGATATAATTCGCATTGGTGCGAATCAACGACGATAGAGGGCGTCAGTTTGACGCAGTGATTTCGCTAAGGTGTGTGAGAGCACTTTAAGTGTTACACTAGTGGTCAGAAACCGGCGGCTATAGGGCCTCATGTGGCTCTTTATATAAAAACCTGCGGCTCTCGCTATCCATGACACACAATTTACATAAAATCAAAATTAATCCAATTTCTACATACATATAACTTCATGACTATAAAAAGCAATAAATCGTTTTTCAATAATACTTTTTAGTAATAAACTGTCGAACATTAAGAAATATCACGAAAATAGTTTACATTTAAGGCAATCACAAACCTGAGCGGAATCGCTGCGTCAAGTTGACGTCCTCAATCGTCGTTGATTCGCACCAATGCGAATTATATCGGTGCGACGATAGGGGCGTCAGTTTGACGCAGCGATACCGCTCAGGTTTGTGAGGGCCTTTCATTTCATTTTGAATGTATAATTCGAAGATACATAATACGACTCCCAAACTTACCAATTATATTATATATATAATAGCCGAAATCCGTCTGTCTGTCTGCTGATAACGCTCGCAAGAGTTCGCGACTTTGCTAAATTGTTATTAGCGCCATCTATACAACAACTGTAAAAACTATTAAATACACATATGTATATGTATGTACACACTCAGCCACACAAACACTCGGGTACAGTACGGGTGATGAGAAACCACTCCGTTGATATTCAACGGGCTTACACTAGTATCTGTATAATAGCCGAAATCCGTATGTCTGGTGATAACGCTCGCTGAGGAAAAATAATTAAAAACCACCAGAACGAGTGGGGATCGAACCCAGGACCCCAGGCTCGGGAAGAACGTCCTTAGACTAATCTGCCAAAACCAGTCGTTGGTTTGGTTTTTTTTTTTTTTTTTTTTAAACGTTACCTATACAAGGGATCGTGACTCTGCTTTACCTATTAAATAAAAACTCTGCTAATAATACATACATAGATGGCGATATAAAAACTACTTTACTAAAAAATTTTTCCAGCGGGTATCGGGGATCGATCGATTTGGGTAATGGGGATCTCTATTACGATATTACGATATTTAAAATTCGGCAGGCGTTGATATTCAACGGGCTTAAACTAGTTTTGCAAGGTTTTCCCTGGGTTTTGGCTCTTAGCTCGAAAGAGGTTTCCCGACCACTGCAACTAGTGCAACACGAAAAATGTATGAGACGCCATCTTGAATATCATAAAAAATGATTTTTCTTCACTTTCCCGTGTTGCAGCGACGTAAAAGTGGTCTCATGCATCGCGGACTTTTGATTCCACTACTATGCTGTACATTTGTACATACATACGTGTATTAGAACTTGCGGTTTTTCATTTTTGAATTACATATTGCGCTCTAGGCTGTCAAATGTGGGTGAAAAGGGGGCCAACGCCCCCAGGGGCTCAACCTCTCGACGGACGTGCAGTCAAGGTTGCACTTTTCGCACGTTATGGATAAATCAATCGAATAATAATTGCATTCGTTCGTGCACCCACGCATTATAGCACATTTTGTATATAATAAAGGTACACCGTATTGTATGTATGTGTTGAAAATGTGTACGAGTCTTGCCAGCAGCCATATCAATAATCGAAACCGTCGACAAACTATTTCGACCGTATTAAGAACGTCGTGAACCGCGCTAGCCCTAAAATGACTACTCGATACTGAACGTCGCCTGTTCACTTTTTGTCAAACGTTTTACAGTATGTGATTGTGAAGTGCATAACTAGGGAAAGATACTCTCCAGGGGTGAAATCATTGCATTCTAGTTGGGGTAGTCGATAGTTATTTATACGTAGGACAATTGAGTCGCCTAGTTCCAAATCCCGATAAGTCCACAATATATAAAAAAAAAAACGAGGATAAAATATTTTCTGGTTCTAAGAATGTTTTCAAACGATGCCTTATACTTGAATTATTCCAAATACCGCCAAGTGCGCCGTAAAAAAATATTGAAAATCAGTGTTAGTTCCAAAAACTGACAATTGCACTATGATAAAAGCTGATAAAAGCCATATTTAGAAACAAACAACGATAAGTCCACGTTTCTAATCTCAATATTTTGTTTAATATCAACAAAATTAAGTTTAAATGAGTTTAAACGCCATCAAGCAAATAAGTCTGTAGCAGAAAAACCGAGTGTTACGGACTTATCGGGATTTGGAACTAGGCGACTCAATTGGTGAATATGACTGAATGTAAGAAGAAGAATGAAACTAGGATGGAGCGCTTTTGGAAGAATGAACATAGTTTTTAGAACACGACCAATGCATACTGCCAGTTGTGACGTACGGATGTGAAACGTGGATGCTAAATTCACGAATGTTACGCAAGATTCAGTGCACACAGTGAACGAGAAGAGATCGTAAGAGGAATACATGGGTGAAAAGCGTGACCAAGGTGGCAGTTGAAGTGGATACATAGCGAGAAGAATGGATGGCAGATGGACGCGACAAATACTGGAATGGTATCCGAGAGGATGTGAAAGAAAGCAAGGTAGACCGAGTGGAAGACGGGCTGATGCAAGTGGATGCAGATTGCTTAAGACAGACGGGTATGGAAGAGAATTGGAGAGGCCTTCATCCAGCGGTGGATGGCGAACGACTGAAAATGATTAGAAACCTAACCTAACCTAATCTTGACCAATCGAATTACCTTAGAAATTAAACCTTGAAATCTAAAGGATGTGAAAGAAAGCAAGGTAAACCGAGTACCTAAGATCCAGTGGACACACATGTATGATTGGTATAACAAGAAGAGATCGTAAGAGGGACACATGGGTAAGAAGCATGACCAAAGTGGCAGATATACATATATAGCATAACGTGTGAAAAAGTTTAAGTGGACACATAGCGAGTAGAATGGATGGCGAGAAATACCGGAATGGTATCCGAGAGGATGTGAAAGAAAGCGAGGTAGACCGAGTGGACGATGGGCTGATGAATTGTGAATAATGTGTGGAGTCAAGACAGGAATTGGTGAAATGATCTATTTTTTTTTTATTATTCCTAAACCTTTTTTTTTTTGATCGTTTGAAATGGCGACTGTCCCGATCTGTTATTTTGAAAATCTGGCAACCCTGTATGAATGCCTGTTGACAATCAACGGATTCTTATTACTGATATACAAGTGGGCTAACATTGCTAACAATAGCGGTAACTATGGGAAAGTGTTCTTGGCGAACAAACATACTTTCAACATTAGTAATTTATAGCTAGGACAATTGGCGAATATGACCGGGTGTAAAGAAGAAATAAATCGAAGATTGAAACTAGTGTACAGTGCTTTTGGAAGAATGAACATATGTAGTTTTTAAATCCAACATTCCACTATGCTTAAAAAGGAAGGCGTACAACCAATGCGTACTGCCAGTTATGAGGTATAGAACTTGGACGCTAAATTCAAGAATGCTACGTAAGATCCAAGTGCACACAGAGAAGCATGGAAAGATGTATGCTTGATATGGCAAAAATAAATCGTTACAGGAATACATGGGTAAGAAGTATGACCAAAGTGGCAGATATAACCGAACGTGTGAAAAAGTTGAAGTGTATGATACATAGCGAGAAATACTGGAATGGTATCCGAGAGGTTGTGAAAGAAAGCGAGTGAGCGTAGCGTATCTTGCCAATGGCGATAACTTAAAGTCGAAAATCATTCGACATTACACGCTCAACAGGCCAACCCTCCAACCGTTGACCTTTCACCCGGCTATAGATCACTGTGCATCCATTCGCCACGTAAAAATGAATTTACTGCAGTCGGTTTCAGTGACTTTGTGGTGCGTGAGCGACTTCACACCTCGTTACATACATACATCGATCTCTCGATGTTTCGCAATCGATCTCGTATACGCGCCACGCCACGTCTTTTCACCTGTGCTCTTATATTGTATGTATGTATAATATTGTGGATACATACATATGTATGTACGTGTATTATAATGCACGCGAATAAGGTCGACATTTGCGAAATGCCGAAACCGGACCCGGTGGGCGGACGGACGACAAAACGATCAGGCCGTTTCATTAGCGAAAATCGGCAAAAATATATATATATATATATATAAATGTGTGCATAATAATCGGAATTGCAATAGATAAGAGTGCCTTTAATGGTGATCTGACCTATTTTTATCGGCAATCGATCGATTTCCAATATATGTATTATGCCTAATACGTTCATGCGTGTACATATGTATGTACGTGTTAATGTGTTATGTAAATGTATACTACTCTTCTCGGTTGTATTGTATGATGAAAGTATTGCTAGTCAACAATGACACATGTTTGAAGAAAAAATTATACATATTCTTAGGTAAAATATAAAATTTTGCGTGATTTGCTTGTATTGAAATTATTTTGATAATCTATGTACGTTGTGTAGTTGTGCTAATATGAATACAACTAGAGTGGAGTATTGGCCGTTGACGATCAACCGATGTTCACTATTGACATGCGAGTGGGCTAACAGCGGTAGCGATGGGATGCGGGGAAATGATAAATATAAATAATAGAATAATTTTCGATGAAAACAAAAAAAGCGTGTAGGGCGTTTCGGACGGACAGACAGACAGACAGACACGGACCGGCAGACATACAAACGGACAAGCAGACAAGCAAACAGACAGACTTTATTATATTTATATACATACATACATTGTAACTAGGCTAGACTACATTGCTCGTTGACGATGAGTGAAAACAATTGAAATTTTCAATGAAAACCTAAGTGTGTCGAACGTTTCGGACGGACAAACAGACGAGACAGACAAACAGACAAGCAGAAAGACTCGACTATATTATATTTATGTATGTGACTAGGCTAGACTACATTGCTCGTTGACGGTGAGTGAGAACAATTGAAATTTTCAATTAAAACATAAGTGTGTCGAGCGTTTCGCACGGACTGACAGACAGACAGACAAATAGACAGACACACAGACAGACGGAACTCTATTATATTTATATAACTAGGCTAGACTACATTGCTCGTTGACGATGAGTGAAAACAATTGAAATTTTCAATAAAAACCTAAGTGTGTCGAGCGTTTCGGACGGACAGACAGACAGACAGACTCAACTATATTATATTTATATAACTAGGCTAGACTACATTGCTCGTTGACGATGAGTGAGAACAATTGAAATTTTCAATGAAAACATAAGTGTGTCGAGCGTTACGGACGGACACACAGACAGACAGACAAACAGACAAACACACAGACAGACGGAACTCTTTTATATTTATACTAGTGTAAGCCCGTTGAATATCAACGAATGTTTGTGCGGGTGAGTATATGTATGTATGTGTATTTAATAGTTTGCAGTGATTGTGCGTTATAATACAACACGTAACAATTTAGCAAAGTTGGGAACCTATTAATATATTATATTGTCAAATCGTAGCAGGTTCGTCATCGCCTCCGTTTGATGACAGTGTTAGCACGATTCATTCCAAACTGGTGATCACGGGTTCAAATCCCACTCGGTTCCTGTCTTTTTATAGTTTACCTTAGCGAGCGTTATCAGCAGACAGACAGACGGATTTCGGCTATTATATATATAATAACTAGGCTAGACTACATTGCTCGTTGACGATGAGTGAAAACAATTGAAATTTTCAATAAAAACCTAAGTGTGTCGAACGTTTCGGACGGACAAACAGACAGACAAACACGAACCCGCAGACAGACAGACTCAACTCTATTATATTTACATATATAACTAGGCTAGACTGCATTGCTCGTTGACGATGAGTGAGAACAATTGAAATTTTCAATGAAAACTTAAACGTGTCTAGCGCTTCGGTCGGACAGACACACAGGCTTTTATATACATAGATGTCCATAGTATATGTAGTATAATGTATGTACATATGTATATGAACAACAATTGTTTAATATCCGGTTTTTTTTGTTGTATTTTCAGGCGATAGGTCACGTTTCAGGCGGTCACATAAACCCAGCTGTAACAGCCGGTCTACTCTTCAGCGGAGACATCAGCCTGCTAAAAGGACTTTGCTACATAGTATGTCAGATGATCGGAGCCGTAGCTGGAGCAGCTCTCGTCAGGGTGAGCTAAAGTTTCATAATAATAATAAAATACGCAATGGTAATAATAAAAATAAACCGCAAATGTGTAGTTGATTTTACCACGCCGCGTTGAGAGTTATGGACTCATTCATGGCTGGGTAGTAAACCTTGAAATGTCTCGGCAATAAAGGAAAATTATTTTCGTTTTATCGTTTTGACAGAAACGTGCTGAAACTCGTCGTAAAACTCGCTTATCTTCAAATGCTCGTGTGTGTGGTGTGTTTGTTGCGATGAATTCAATCTGGTCAGTGAAAATTCGAGTCGTTTAACTATTGTCGAGGATAAGCTCTTAACGTATGGCCGTAAATATATGTCATTGTTGAGATTTTATTGTGAATCATAAAATTTTTGAATATTGCATTTGAAAACGGGCTAAATTTGGAAATGATATTTTCTTTAGAAATTAGTTTGCAATAAAAAGAAAATTACATTGAAATTTGGTAACAGTTTGAGCTTCTTTCACCTTTCAAAAAAAAACAAATTCGAAAATGTTGTATTATCCATACAGACTTTCTGAACTTTTATAATTTCCCCTTATCTATATATTATACAATAATAATTATATGACAAATCTATGCAGAGAAGTATGGAAACATGAGTAAGAAGTGTGCAGATATAGCGGAACGTGTGAAAAAGTTGAATAATGGATGGTAGATGGACGCGAGAAATATTCGAGTGGACGATGGGCTGACGAATTAATAAGAATGTAGGGAGTCAAGTGGATGCAGATTGCTCAAGACAATAAAATAAAACTGAAAATGAAACCAGGATGGAGTGTTTTTGGAAGAATGAACACAGTTTTTAAATAGAACATCCTGCTATGCTAAAAAAAAGAAGGCATACGACCAATGCGTACTGGCAGTTATGACGTATGGATGTGAAACTTGGATGCTAAATTCAAGAATGCTACGTAAGATCCAGTGCACATAGATGTATGGTCGGTATAGCGAGTAAGAGGAATACATGGGTAAGAAGTATGACCAAAGTGGCAGATATAGCAGAACGTGTGAACAATTTGGAGACGAGATGGACGCGAGGAATACTGGAATGGTATCCGAGAGGATGTGAAAGAAAGCAAGGTAGACCGAGTGGAAGATGGGCTGATGAATTGAGAAGAATTACTGGAGTCAAGTGGATGCAGATTGCTCAAGACAGACAGGAATGAAAGAGGATTGGATAGGCCTTCATCCTGCAGTGGATGGTTAACGGCTGAAAATGAATAATCATTACCATATACTTTCCTTCTTATCATATTTGTTTTCATTTTGATTTCTCAAACTCCTTAGAAGCATTTTATAAAAATATTTTGAGAATCACTGATTAAAATTTAAAACCCTGTTAGTTCATGGGCTAGATTGGGTTAGGTTAGGTTTATTAACATCAAACTTAATTGAAAATACAGTATAAATTTCCATTTGATAAGTAATTTCTTTACTATTTTCCCATACAACAGACTTAAATTTGTTTTTCGTTGAAAATTTGTTATAATTATGCAATATTTAATTAAGTAATATATGATGATGATCAAAAATTATCAAACGATAAGTTATCACTTTTTAAGTTTTTGTTCGGCGACAGATTGCCGTAGACAAACTAGTGTACTCTTCATTGCATATATTGAACAATTGTTATATCTAATATGACCAAATTTGTTAACCGAGTGACTCGTTGTAGCTGTACTGTGAATATGTAAATATTTTTCATTATAATATGTACATTCAAAATACAAATAAACAGAAACTTCTCTCGAGAAGAAAAAAATACATTGTCTCTCGATTTTAAAGCGCACGTGCTATATACGAGATGATAAATTGAACGACTGATGATCCTTTTGTGTGCGACTGTGTGATTGAATACATATTATTTTTTTACGTCCGCTCGGACAATAATGCAAGTTCGGTGCGAAAAAATTGCAAAAATATTTCACGAGCCGACGTCGTCCGCACAATGACGGCTCATTTTTTTTTTGTTCTTCGCCGAGACGACTAGTGATTAAGCGATGGAAGATGACAAATCTCGAACATGTCTCGCGTGCGACATTACAATAAAATAAAATAATAATGAAAAAAAAAAAATAAGGTTACCCCGTTGACAAAATCTTACGCGACAAATATAATAATAGTTTGTGTCTAATTTGTTACGAATTGCGTGCCGTCTCTGGTACTCGTGGTAATGACCATTATTTCACCATTGCAAATGCAACGATAAATTATAGCAAATTTTAGGTATTAGTGGAAAATCCGACGTACATATATACATATGTGACTCAATAAACTTAAATTCGTTTATAACTTTTACATTTTAGATTGTTTTTACATTGTTTTTTTTGTATATGATAGTATTTGAGTAGGTTGAGTAAAAGTTTGTTTGATTTTAGGCTGCAGTTCCGGATGCAATTGTCGGCTCATTGGGAATGACAATGCCCGGTGAAGGAATGTCTGATGGACAGGTAAGCAAAAATATAGTTTATTATTGTATCATTGAATATTTATGTAAAAGTATATTGTTTTATTTAGATTTATAATCATTTATGTATTTGAATGGAATACAAATGTAATGTTAGTAGTAAAGTAGAAGGAAATCATTTGTTCGTAGTGTTTATTATAATCATTTATTGTTTTCAGGCGGTTTTGATTGAAGCTATCATCACTTTTGTGCTCGTTCTGGTCGTGCAAGGAGTTTGCGACGGTCATCGCAACGATGTCAAAGGATCAGCTCCTCTCGCTATCGGACTTTCAATCACCGCGTGCCACGCTGCCGCTGTAACTACTTACTAAAATACATTCCATCAATAACTCCAACTCTATAACACCCGGTATATAATAAATACGATATGCTTTTCAGATTTCCTTTACCGGATCTAGCATGAATCCAGCGAGAAGCTTCGGACCGGCTGTCGTCATGGGCATCTGGGAACATCACTGGGTAAATTCCAATACTTTTTTTACTACACGGAAGTTAATTGACGCGTTTCAAAGCGCTTTCCTGTTTGAATGGTGAAAGTTAGAGTTTATGACTATAGGCTAAGTGAGAGAAAATTTTATTCCATTTCAATTGAAGTCAAAATGGAAGGTATAAAACATCTGGATTTTACATCATCATCATCATCATTTTCAGCCGTTTACCATCCACTGCCGGATGAAGGCCTCTCCAATCCTCTTCCATTCCTGTCTGTCTTGAGCAATCTGCAACCAGTTAACTCCACACTTTCTTCTCAATTCATCAGCTTATCTACCTTGCTTTTTTTCACATTCTCTCGGATACCATTCAATATTTCTCGCGTCCATCTGCCATCCATTCTTCTCGCTATGTGTCCACTCCAACTTTTTCACACGTTCCCCTATATCTACCACTTTAGTCATACTTCTTCCCCATGTTACGATTTCTTCTTGTTATACCAAGCATGCATCTGTGTACACTAGATCTTACGTAACATTCTTGAATTTAGCATTCACGTTTCACATCCATACGTCATAACTGGCAGTACGCATCAGTTGTATGCCTTATTTTTTAAACATAGCGGGATGTTGGATTTATAAACTATGTTCATTCTTCCAAAAGCGTTCCATCCTACCTACCTTGCTTTCTTTCACATCCTCCGGATATCATTCCAGTATTTCTCGCGTCCATCTGCCATTCATTCTTCTCGCTATGTCAAATTCAACTTTTTCACACGTTCCGCTATATCTGCCACCTTAGTCATGCTTCTTACCCACGTATTCCTCTTGGATCTTATATAGATGATGCAAAATTTGATTTATATAAATTCAAGATGGATAGATGATGCAAAATTTGATTTATATAAATTCAAGATGGATAGATGATGCAAAATTCCACCATGACACCTTATGACAGTTGTCACATTGAAAATGTATGCGACACCATTTTGGATAATATAACCTCCTATTTAAAAATAGTCTATTGTAACTAGACATCTTCCAAGATTCGTACCAAGCTCTGTCTAGAATGTTTGATTGTTGTTGAACAAAGCAACGTTGACTATTTAAACTCATCAATGGTAGCCCCGTCTGATTGAAAACAATTAATATGGCATCATATTTTCGCTTGATGTTTACCTAGGTTTCCTAACAGCCATTTCTTGAAGAGTAGAGCATTCTGAAATGTGTCAATTTACTGTGTGCCATCATTTATAACCGTGTGAAACATATCATGTGTAATGTATAATGTATTTAACTATTGTTTAGGTATATTGGGTTGGACCCGGTGCCGGTGGTATCCTCGCCGGTCTCGTATACCGTTTCATCTTCAAAGTGCAAAAGGGCGAGAACGAGGCAAACTCATACGATTTCTGAGTTGCAAGACCGAGGAGACAAGTGGCACCGATTGAACCGAGCTGACACTCACCAAACGCCAATCGATTCAACAAAACCAACGATGAACAAGAAGAATCACACAGGCGGGTCACACACGACGTTCAAAATCATCATCATCATAGTCGTAGCGGTGAAATCATCACAGACAATAGGGACAACAGTCAATTAGTATCTGCGAATGTTACGTGTCAAAATTTGAACCCAATTGATAGACTGTTTCAGCATTTGCACGCGTTGCGAAGTCCCGAGAAGGTGACCTGTCCGAGTTGACGACTCAAAAAAATCAATCAAACGGTGCCAAAAAATCAACTGTAAAAAGAAAACATCTCAACAAACGTTGAATATTTAATTAATATTTGTATGAGAGAGCCTATATACCAAATTTGATATACGTAAGTTTTATAAGTCCACTTTCCTAAGATTGGCGAATAGGAATTTTAATAAATTTATACATATATATGAAGATACAATATGTAAGAGGATAATAATCTTAATGTTTTTAGTAGAAAAAAAATATTGATAGATTGTGTTGTGTATATTTGTAAAATAAAGTTGTGCATGTTTATAATTATTATTGTATGCGTAGAAGAGCGAATTAATATTTTATTAGAATAAGTTAAGTATGAGTTTTAAGATTTTACCCACTTGAAATATCAATTTAAATTTATTTAAGCAAAATAAATTATTTATATAATGTAAAATTTTATAAATATCGATGTTCAATCTGAAAATTTTATTTATTTTGTGAATCGTTTTGCTCGTACAATCGTGTGATAATATTGTCAGTGTTTCAAATACTTAACCTCACTTATTTAGGTAGGGTTAAGTTTTGTTTTGTTGAATGTTTGTACTTTTAATGTGAAAATTATTACAAAAACGACCAATTTATTATACCGATTTAAGTACCGTGTCCATCGATAGGTTAGGTTATGTATTAAAAAGCCTTATTTTAAAACGGTGCATTTAAAAATAATAAAAAAAAATCACAGTGCCATCCGCGCAAGATGGCGCTCCGTTCTATGGTATAAAAATTTTACAATATTTTACTTATTATACGATAAAAATTGTCAAATTATTCAATAGTGAATATAAATAATATAAAATACACCCTGTGATTTTTATGAATTGTTTTAAACGCCATTTTTTGTAATAGAAATATTTTTAAATGTTTTTACCCACTGAAACCTGAAATTTTTATAATATAATATTGCGAGTACCTCCGTTTCAACACTCGTTTTGTTTCACATACTACATAATAAGTATATCGTAAAATAAATTTGTTTATGAAAGATTTGTTTTTTTTTTCATTTTTATACAGGGACTATATAGCGTATCGCCTGATGACAATCAACGGATTCTTATTACTGATATATAAGTGGGCTAACATTGCTAACAATAGCGGTAACTATGGGTTACGGGGAAAGTGTTCTTGATGAACAAACAAACAGACATATGTACTTTCAACTTTAGTAATTTATAGCTAGGACAATTGGTGAATATGACCGGGTGTAAAGAAGAAGAAATAAAACGAAGATTGAAACTAGGATGGAGTGCTTTTGGAAGAATGAACATATGTAGTTTTTAAATCCAACATTCCACTATGCTTAAAAAGGAAGGCGTACAACCAATGCGTACTGCCAGTTATGAGGTATAGAACTTGGACGCTAAATTCAAGAATGCTACGTAAGATCCAGTGCACACAGAGAAGCATGGAAAGATGTATGCTCGGTGTAACAAGAAGAGATCGTAAGAGGAATACATGGGTAAGAAGTATGACCAAAGTGCCAGATATAGCAGAACGTGTGAAAAAGTTGAATTGGTCATAGCGAGAAGAATGAATGGCAGATGGATGCGAGAAATACTGGAATGGTATCCGAGAGGATGTGAAAGAAAGCAAGGTAGACCGAGTGGACGACGGGCTGATGAATTGAGAAGAATGTGTAGAATCAACTGTATGCAGATTGCTCAAGACAGACAGGTATGGAAGAGGATTGGAGAGGTCTTCACCCAGCAGTGGATGGTGAACAGCTGAAAATGATGATGTATGTATAGTATAGTCCTAAATGAGCGTAAGCTGTTAAAAAAAATCAATACAAAATCATAAATAAATATTATTTATTTACACTCTCTGTTTAAATGAATATTGTTTTATCTTTTTTATACAATAATATTGCTAATAATTTTTGGGTTGATGGAAGCTTCTTCGAATTTGCATTTTCTTTTCTCTGACAGATTTATATTCTCTTCGACACGCACTCGACTTCAATTCTAATATCATATTGATCTTCTCGACGATGTCTTTGGCCACTTTGTGCCCACATTCGAAATCGAAATGCTTAAACGACGTAATACCAGAATTAAATTTTTGATTACTTGAACCTGGAAGAAGAAACACGTATCATGTATTAAACAAATCATAATATTTAAGTCACACTAAAGAACAGAATCAATTACTAGATGACGATTCTTGATTTGAGGAACTGTATCCGTGATTGCGTAAGTATATAAGTCTAAAAATACCCCGTGAACTTTTCACTTCGATCATTTCGCACCACGCTATGCAATCTATGTTATACGACACCGGCTTCATACGAGGCTACACATAAAACCAAAAACAATAAATCAGTATAATTTAATAATTTTGTAATGTAATAATTTGGCAGAAACGTACCCGAAATATATTCGACGTGCCGAGGAATGGTTCTATTTCTATCTTTTCGCCGGAAACTCCGAGCAACACTTGAGTATTTGCACGCATCTTATTGACAATGTGCACTTTGAAAGATTTGTAGGTTGGAGCTTCCATCGACAGCTCGTGTTCTTTCATGCGATTTAATGCTTCCGTCTCTTGCGGAGACGACGATTGAGGCCACACATTATCTAAAGTGAGAAATGCATTATAAAAATAATTAATCCGTGTATCTGAAGGTGGAATACTTGATATCAAGCGTTGCCTCTTCACTATTTCACGAAACATTTTACCGTGTCTCATAGTGAACTAACTAGGGGAAGATACTCTCCAGTGGTGAAACCATCGCCTTGTCTAGGAAGATAGAGAAGGAACGGACAATGATTTGGTAGGTAGTAAGGAATTGTTTCGGTGGTGCACAACTAAGTTAGATAAATTGGTAAATTCTAACAGGAGACGGCCAATCTGGATTTAGTAACATCCGGATCTTGCCAATGGCGATTTTTAAGGTCGAAATCATTTCGACATACGGGTTTCAAAGCCTGAACCTTCGCCCAAGTGTCACAAACGTTCACTATTTGATAAACATTGTATCTGCAATAGTGAAGCAACTAAGGAAAGATACTCTCCAGTGGTTTTCCACTGCCGTTTGAACGGGAGGAAGGTATAGACGGAACGGACAATGATTTGGTAGATAGTAAGGAATTGTTTAACGGGAGACGGCCGATCTGGATTTAGTAACATTCAGATCTAGCCAACGACGATAGTTAAAGTCGAAAGCCTTTCGACATACGGGTTTCAAACCCGTAACCGTAAATAATGTTAAATATTTACCTGGAATAATATCAGCACTAGCCGACGCGGGTGCACTGTGACTGCTTCCAGATATTTTACCGCTTTTAAAACTATCAAATACTATCGTCGTAGTCTTCGGCTCTTTGAAAGTGACCGTCGAATTGGTTCTATTCACCGATCGTCCGTTCTTCGTCGAACTTCGCAAACCCTCGCTGGTTCTATCGGCACTTTCAAAGGTTCTGTTTAAATTTTTACTCTTGTCGTTCGTGTCGAACGTTGCCGATCGACTTCTCATCCCCTGTTCGTTTAACTTTGACTCGTCGTGAAATGTGATCATGTTGAAGCCGCCCTTCTCCGGTATGGAACACGTGGCGAACGTCGTGTGCTGATTGAAATTCACACTCTTCAACTCGACTAGTCCCAAACAGGTGAAGCCGTATTTGGAGCAGGGTTCGTTCGCGTCGAGACACGGCAAACCGGTATCGACTTCGCCGTCGTCTTCGCAAAAAAATAAACCGTAAGTCGTCACCGGAGATAGTGCGACGTCTGGATGACTTATACTAAAACAATAATATTAGATTATAATAATACAAGTCCATCGTACGGGGTGATCATCAAAAAACCGGTACTGTTTTAAATCATTTATATCTCCGAAACTGATAACGCTAGCGATGAAAAAAAGGATTTGTAAATGTATGGAAATATTCTACCAGAAGCAATACATATGTATCGTGAGGTGTCTACAAGTTCGTCACTACTTTTCCTTGAACGATTTTTTAGCCATAGACTGATTCCATTAACAGTATACTATACAATTGTTTCATGTAGTGATAAACGGGCTCTAGAGCGGGGATTAGATTTTATATTATATACATGGAATTTTATAATGTATATTACTTAGCTCTTGATAAAGGACGACTTTCGACTCACGAAGGATTTGTATATGCGTGTATTAAATTAAAATAGACTATTCTGCCACCTACATATGTATGTATATGTACGTGTAAATATACTAAATTATATATATAATAGCCCTATTCCATCTGTTTGTCTGCTGATAATGCTCGCCTCAGTAAATGATTAAAAGACACGAACCGTCGCGCGAGTGGGATTTATAGCCGAGATCACCAGTTCGGAAGAGGATGCGCTAGGTAATGACGCATCCAAACTAGGTAATGACGGGCCTGCTACAATTTGACAAATTAATCCTCAAAAGGTTCGCGACTTTGCTAAATTGTTAAGTTGTTGTATTATAACGCACCATCTATGCAGAGACTATAAAAACTATTAAATTTAATATTATTTTTTTTTCTAAGCTCAGTACTTTATTCATTTGTCAAGTTTGAAGTATACATTACTATATATAGTAGCGCAAGGGTCTGCCTGACTGGATATCCGCGGATCGCTCGCATGCATACTGCACATACACATACATATACTCACCCACACAAACACTCACAGTACGGGTGATAAGAAACCACTCCGTTGATATTCAACGGGCTTATCTATATATCATCATTTTCAGCGGTTCACCATCCACTGCTGGATGAAGAACTCTTCAATCCTCTTCCATTCCTTGAGCAATCTGCATCCACTTGACTGCATACATTCTTCTCAATTCATCACCCCAATGTCTATTCGGTCTACCTTGCTTTCTTCAACATCCTCTCAAATACTATTCCAATATTTCTAGCATCCATTCTTCTCACTTTTTCACACGTTCCACTATATCTACCACTTTGTTCATGCTTCTTACCCATGTATTCCTCTTACGATTCCTTCTTGTTATACCAAGCATACATCTTTTCATGCTTCCCTGTGTGCAATGGATCTTACGTAACATTCTTGAATTTAGCATCCACGTTTCACATCCATACGTCATAACTGGCATAAATATAAATTATAACCACCCGATGATACTGTCAACGGGCAGTGACTAGTATCGTTAGAAATAATACGTTACGAACATTAAAATGATTTTGTAGTGTTATTAATTTTGGAGATGTACATTTTTGAAAGCGACACTGTATATTTGAAATTCAAAAGTAAAATCCAATACCTATATTTATAACATATTAATCCTATAAGGTCTCGTATTTTGGCACTTGCTATCACACTTATGATAATAGGATAATTTCTATGCTCCTCGGGCAGCATTGTCATGAAGATTTTTATCGTCTTCGTCTGCAGGCCGCACTGCGCCGAGCCGTCGAAGATCGCATACTCTAAGTATTGATTCTGGGGTAGATACAGGCACTTTTCCATCATTTCGCTGAGCATAGATTTTTTCTTGACTTTGTTTCCATTCAGCAACTTGTCCGTCTTCAACTCTTTCTTTGTGAAGAGTTGCTCGCGCTCTTGCTTGGTCATCGCTGTGTTTGGACCCTCCCACTTTACTATCTTTATTTTGGCCGCTTTTCGCTGAGCGTGTTCCATTTTTTCCAATCGCTGTGCCGTATTCGAACGTTGCCTAAAATTGGAACAATACAATTCATACATTTAATAACTGTTCAACAAAATAACTATCAATTTTGTAATGATACAAAATACAAATTTTACATTGATATGTTTGTAAATGAGCCATCTAAGAATGAAACTAGGATGGAGCGCTTTTGAAAGAATGAACATAGTTTTTAAATCCAACATTCCGCTATGCTCAAAAAAGAAAGCATACGATGAATGCGTACTGCCAGTTATGACGTATGGATGGGAAACTTAGATGCTAAATTCAAGAATGCTATGTAAGATCCAGTGCACAGTATAACAAGAAGAGATCTTAAGAGGAATACATGAGTACGAAGTATGACAAAAGTGGGAGATATAGCGGAACGTGTGAAAAAGTGGACACATAGAGAGAAGAATGGATGATAAATGGACGCGAGAAATACTGGAATGGTATCCAAGAGGATGTGAAAGAAAGCAAGGCAGACCGAGTGGACGATGGGCTGATGAATTGTGAAGAATGTGTGGAGTCGAGTAGATGCAGATTGTTCAAGACAGACAGGAATGGAAGAGGCCTTCATCCAGCAGTGGATGATGAACAGCTGAAAATGATGATAAAAGTATTGCCCGTTGAAAATTAAAGACATACGAGTAGAGGTAACTATGAAACAGTGTATCAAGCGAGCGTTGATACAAAATTTCAACACAATTCCTGGTGGAGATATTTGATTAGCTCTTTAAGTATAGTACTAGTATTGACAATCAACATCTGTTTACTTAATGAAAATTGTTACACTTTTACTACACATCAACGTTACTTACTATCGAAAATTTCAAATGAAATAAGCGTAAGCCAAATTCAAAAAGACAGGCATATAAAAAAACATCGAGTTGTTACCATAATTGCTAAATCCACAAAAATGAATTGCTTTTACATACAAAAAATCACACTAGCAATACGAAATTCATACAAAAACTTTCCAGACTTAAATTATGACAAAACACACACTTGAATCGTTTAAACGGAAAGCCTCAAGTACAATACCTATGTATGACGTAATTAACATCATCCTGAAGGTCATAGCTGTCAGCTAACAGTCCCATATCTTCTTCGTCACTCTGGTCCATATCTGGATAGCAATCGAATTCAGTGCATCGCTCTTTCTCGAAATCACTATCAGCGTCACTGTCTATGGGGGCTGCCTGGGGGGGTAGGGGGGTTGCAGGGACACGAGCCGAACCCCTCAATAGCCTGGGTAAGTCTTCTCCCTGCATGACGATCTCACACATACCCGTGTCGTCTGTGGATATAAAGGAGTTGCGCACGTGGGCTAGCAGCCAGTGGCGGTTGTCGTACGTCGCCATTTGGTGCAAGCTCGACGGCGAGCCGCGATTTGTGACAGTTGACAGGTGACAGGTGACAGTTTGGTGCGCGATGAGTTTTCGCACGGTCGCTTTGCCGTTTGACAGCTACACGCGCCCGTAATCAGGTCATAACGTTCACATCAACGACCATGTACTGATGTCTTTTTCAGCTTTTTGTAAATTCGTTTTTGAGATTAATCGATCGTTTTAAAATATAACATTTTTTTTTTAGCATTCATAAATGATAGTTGGAATGATTGATTACTGCTAAATTTATAATTGCAGTTATGTATGTTTAAAAATGGTAAAACCCCCGGCGACAGCATCCAAATCGACATATTGAAGTGTGGAGGCCGCCCTCTACATACTCTACATCCTAGCGAAACTATTTACCAAATGTATTTCAGAGCAAACCTTTCCGGACTTATAGAACATAATTTCATAATTTTAATTTATAAGAAAGGAGACAAAGAAGACATAAAAAAAACTACCGTCCCATTAGTTTACTCACCACAGTCTACAAGATCTTCACAAAGGTAATGACGTAGCTGTTGAAGGCAACGCTCGACTCTAATCAACCCATGGAACAAGCGGGGTTCAGAGCTAATTTCAGTACAATGGATCATTTTATTGAAATGGTGGTAAATTAATTGGTTGAATGAATATCGCCAACTCATAGTCTGGATATGCCCTCACGCTCTAAAAATGTTCCAACTCTAACTAAGACACTCACGTATGAAAATCCTAGTTGTGAGAGTCGAAGTGTTGAAAAAAAAGTTCACTTCTTTGTTATTGGAGTCTCGGGTTCTATCCATTCACCCCTACTCTTGCGACTATTTTTGTCAACCGAAAAATATGAAGGGGCATATCTGTGTATTCTATATCTATGCACTAACCACTATGTTTAGGTTTCGTCGACTACGAAAAGGCGTTTGATTTAGTAAGTCAAACAGCCGTACTGGATGTCCTCCAGAAGCTTAAGGCGCTGCGTCTACAAAGGGGCAACAGCCTCGGTTCGTCTCTTTGAAGATACAGAGCAATTCGGTATTGGGGGATATTACACTATCAATACGGATCGTGATTATCGTATTGTCAATATTATCGCGGATTTCAAAACATCCGGATTCGCCTCGATATTATCACGATACTGTAAATACCAACAATATTACTTCAATATGGATCGCGATATGCATGAATCGCGTGGTAATATTGATAGTGTGATATGCCCCTTCGAAGACACGGAACAATTATTTAGAATGGGAAAGACGTTAGAAAAGGAGACACCATTTTTCCAAAATTATTCAATGCAGTACTTGAGGGCATATTTAAATCACTGAAATGGCAAAAAAAGGGGTCAACATCAACGAAAAGCACTCGAGCCATCTACACAACACAAATCACACGCCGAACCCAAAAAAATCCAACCTTACAACGAAATGAATGAATTAGAATCACGTTGGTAGCCGTGTTCGATATGTGTGGAATTTGACGTTGGTGACGATGGTTTCAGTAGTGGCGGTGCCGCCGTATGATGGTGTCGTGTGCCTCTAATTCTGCGACACTTTGTAAAGAATTGTGGTCCAGAGTTGGTTCGCCCTCTTGATCTTCACCCTCTCGCGCTCGACATCCACTCGCCCGAAATGCCGAGAGCCAAAAACAAACACAGACACGGTAACGAAAACACACCCTCATCCATAGCTCTTGTGCAATTCCATAGGAACCAATCGCAGATCCGACCAAGATCGGCTGAAGATCACCCCAATCGTCCAGTTTCTCATTTAAGACGAATAATGTAGTACTGAACTTGAACCCCATCAGGCTTGCCGCATTACAGCATCCACAGCTGTAAATATAGTCATGCTTGAAGTCTACTGTCAAATGTCACATTGTAGGTTATGTCAGAATTACGCGCAATTTCTCACATTAGTACGAGAACCTAACAACGAGAACGCAAAACTTCTCAAGGTTGCCAGTTGTAATGAGTAATCTGTATCCGACGATCCCCATATAGCGATGATCTTGAATTAATTGGACCCGAGCCCACTTCCTACCTCATAAATATCACGTTTCCGCGCTGAATCTCAATGTTGAGTCATTTTTTTGTATTTCACAATGTAGTGCAATCTAGTGTTTACCATCGTTGTAGAATGTATGTACTGGTTGTGTTGACCTTGTACTGTCGAGGTATGTATGCAAATATGTGACTGGTCGTTTCTGTGTACCGTGTGTGTTCAATGCCACGTAATAGTAATCTCGCGCCAAATTTGGTTCGATTTGTGTTTACGGGCGTGATGATGATGATGATGATGATTTGTTTTTTGGGGTTTTCGGTGTCGGATGACGAAATAATGTGGATGATGGAGTAATGTGGATGATTGTGACAGGAGCACGTGGTCCAGTGTGAAATGTGTCACTCGCAGCATCCGCCATCTGTTGTCTCGATTGTGAAATAGGTCGACATAACCTCAACTTGCTTGTAGCTATTTTGGTTTTTTTTTGCGGTTTTGGTATGAAAGTTGTGGTGAAAGTGAGAGTTGTTGTGATGTAATGTTAGTTGGTTTTTATTTTGACGCAGTTTTATTATAATTTTTAGTACAAAAAAAAAATGGTGCAATTTCCCCATTGCCATTCTGCAAAGTGTGTGTGGTGCAAAGTACAAATGGTGCAATATCGACCTATACCTTCACGATTGCATTCGATAACAAAAATTCGCTATTGATATTCAGAATTTCACTTTACATGTAACGAATGGTGAAATCCCTCTTATCGAAACTTGACCTTTATGATTGCAAAGTAATACATTTTACACAATACGTATTATCTACGTATTGTTTGATAAAGCACCGTTTATAGTTTCCGAAAAGCTTTATCACATTACATTATGTCATGAATTTCACAGTCAATGTTTATGCATTTACTAATTTGTTAATGTTTTATTTGTTGTATTTTTAGAGGGAAGGAGGGGAGAAACAAAAGATTCGACTTCAGATGATGAATCAGTCAATGAAAACAATTCAGAGTGGTCGGCCCACTCGGATAACCGCAGTGTTCAAGACGAAGGAGGTAACGATAGTCAAATTCATATACGTTATCAATTTTTTTACTCGTAGAATCATCAGGGATAATTTCGTAATTACCATTTTACGTCAACGCTATCACACTTAATAACAAACGAGACAACTTAAATAGTCTTATCGACACTATTGAAGTCTTACTACAACATTCTAATCGACATGAAGTGCGATTGCGGTATTAATGATTTTGCTTTTTCGTTTACAGAAGAAGTCACAGAAGACGGTGTTAAGTCGATAGATCAGTTCGAGGAGTCGTTCGGTGTGTTGATAGACGGTTTGGGTCAAAAGTCTGTGGCCGCACGTGTGCAATGCTGGACCGGTTTGGCGAAAGCTTTAAAATCTCAGGCGGCGTCCGCCGTCGTTGCCAATCATCGTCTCACACTATCGGACCACTTGGAGAAGGCTTTGAAGCGTCCAAAGCCGGATGAACAAGCTGCCGCAGCTGATGTGGCAGCTCTCTTAGCCATACAGGTATTGGTCAAATTCATAAAATACATAAAAGCTGAAGGTCTTGGGTTTGATTTCTCGTATGTCGAAAAACTTTCGACTTCAAACATATCGTCTTTGGCAATTTCTCATCATCATCATCATTTTCAGCCGTTCACCATCCACTGCTGGATGAAGTTCTTTCCAATCCTCTTCTATTTCTGTCTGTCATAAGCAATCTGCATCTAGTTTACTCCACACATTCTTCTCAATTCATCAGCCCATCGTCCACTCGGTCTGCCTTGTTTTCTTTCACATCCTCTCGAATATCATTCCAGTATTTCTCCCGTCCATCTGCCATCCATTCTTCTCACAATGTGTCCATTCCAACTTTTTCACACGTTCCGCTATTCATACCCATGTATTCCTCTTACGATCTCGGCACTTTATCCTAGTTTCATTCTTCGCTCAAGTATTATTCTATAAATTGTATTGAATTTTTCAGTTCGTCGGTACGGATCTGTGCGAAGAATTGTGCAAGGATTTGAAATCGATTTTGCAAATTGTGTCGTTGGACAAATCGGCCAATGCGAACGCTCGAGCAAAAGTAAGTATTCGGCACGTGCATACAAGCCGTTTCGGTCGAATCATCAATAAAAACTTCTAGTCTGATTTTCAAAATGAGAGAGTACTCAGATATCGGTTTCTTCTAACCGTGTTTGTGCAAAAATGCGACTGGCATACACATACATTCATACATATTGTACACTAGTGCACATTGCCATAGCTTGAATTCAATAAACTGGCAGTGTAAGTCTAGCTTTAGTTTACGTTTTCCGTTGTGGACTAACGAGTGTTAAGTACCCTCTCGTCTCAAAAACTGGATTATAAGTTTTTGGAAGAACTATGTATGAAGAACATGTTGTTTTGTGAATGTGGTTATTGATTCATTTTGTTTTTGTTTTAGTGCTGTACGGCATTGGGCTTGATCGCTTTCATGGCCGAAGAAGACATCGGAAATATCTACGAAATCATGCACAATTTCGAAAGTATATTCAGCGGCAGTTATCTAAAGGTACTATTTTATCCTCAAGCAGGACTTAAAATGATGCCTATTTGAAATATGATCGTTTTGTCAACACGGTTTTTATTGTATATTTTCAGGGTGACGGTAGTATAAAGATCAACGTACCGCCTGAGCTGGAAGCTCTGCATTGCGCCGCTTTGTCTTCGTGGGCTCTTCTCCTCACATTGTGTTCACCGGGCGATATTTATATGATGCTCGGAGGGTCCACTAGTACATTTTCTCCGTAAGTTGTCTTGTGCGTTAAATTCTACGTATTAGTAATAATCAATTAGGTGCTTACTATTTCGCATTGTTTTATGCAGGTCTCTTCGTCAGTTGAACGGCATGCTAGCATCGCCCGGATTAGAAATCAGACTGGGCGCCGGTGAATGCTTGGCGCTCGTGTTTGAACTCGGCCGTGAACATTCAGAAGGAGTTCGGAGAATCCTTGTTGGAAAAATTGGTTGGAGATATAAGACAGTTGGCAACGGATTCGCACAAATATAGGGCAAAGAAAGATCGGAAAACGCAACGCGCCACATTCAGGGATATTCTCAGATATTTAGAGGTATATCATAAATTCAGTAGATAATCATATTGTAGATTAGGGCAATTGGTGAATATGACCCGATGCAAAGAAGAAGAATGAAACTAGGATGGAGCGCTTTTGGAAGAACGAACATAGTTTTTAAATCCAACATTCCGCTGTGCTAAAAAAAGACGGCATACGACCAATGCGTACTGCCAGTTATGACGTATGGATGTGAAACTTGGATGCTAAATTCAAGCATGCTACGTAAGATCCAGTGCATACAGAAGCATGGAAAGATGTATGCTTGGTATAACAAGAAGAGATCGTAAGTATGACCAAAGTGGCAGATATAGCGGAACGTGTGTAAAAGTTTAAGTGGACACAGCGAGAATAATGGATAGCAGATGAACGCGAGAAATACTGGAATGGTATCTGAGAGGATGTGAAAAAAAACAATGTAGACCGAGTGGACGACGGGCTGATGAATTGAAAAGAATGTGTAGAATCAACTGAATGCCGATTGCTCAAGCCAGACAGGAATGGAGGAGGATTGGAGAGGCCTTCATCCAGCAGTAGATGGTGAACGGCTGAAAATGATGAATGATGATCATAAGTTGTCACTCCCAATTTTTGAACCAGTCAACTCTTGACTGGTCATGGGAGGTTCAACCATAAATTGACCTATTTGGGTCTGTCTGCCAGTGCTTGTTTCCAGAGCAGGATGCGGATCACATTGTGTTGTCCTGTCCTGGCACGGGCTTAGAGCGTAGTGCTCTCCTCGGAGCAATCAGAGGGTACCCGATTGGCCTTAGCAATTTGGTCTTTTGAGATTTTCGCCCAATCTTTTGGGATAAAGTGTTCCGTTGAGAAGTACTATGGTTCGAGCTCATAAGAGGTTGTTCCGACCTTACTGGTCAACCGTCTTGTCTCCAACGAAAAGATCAACAGACTATATTCGTTGGGGGTGGGTCTTGGGGAGAAAGGACGTGGAGGTGTTTCTCCTCAAGACGGCTTATATATGTACATATAAATTGAATTTCCATTAATGTCAATGCCGGTTTTGTGTATTGAATATATTCAAGTTAATTTTATAATTTTATAGGAGGATGAAGTGGAAGAAATCCCTTTGAGAGTGCACGGTGAGCAAGTTCGCATTGAAGGTTGGTGCGCGAGGAGACGATATTCGGCTTTCGCCGGTACTCTCGGAGCGGGTCTCCATTCTCATCTGGCGACATGTACGGTTCTTCGTGCCGCTCTCGGTCTACCGGCTCCACCCGTAGCCGTCGACACCCACACTGCCGGAACTCGCAGTTCTAACAAATTAATGAGGGTATATATAAAACTCCAAACGTGTAATAAAAAGTACATGATTATATGGTAACGACACTGTCTGAAGTTTAATTTTTTGTTTTCAGCATTTACAGAACGCAGCAGCTTTCAAAGCGAGGACCATCACGCGGGGCAAAAACCGAGATAAACGCTCGGCAGTTGTAGTTTCTTGAATTTTTCACCGTTTGAATTTTTAACATTGTATTTATTTTTTTATGCATCTAGGGAAATTTTACCATTCATTGATATTTTCACAGTTTAACATTGTCTTAAATAAAACGTGCATTATTAGAGTCAAATTATGTAAATCATATTATCCAGCCAGTTTAAAAAAGTATTTATGTAAATATCGTTTGACTTTTACGTTATTTTTTTTTTGTTGTATTGTATATTATATCTACATAAACTGTAAAGGATGTTTGCTATGTACTATCGACCATTGTTACCAATGCTTATTTTTTAATAGTTTATATTTGTACATAAACACTAGTTAAACAAATTACGTCGTAATTTTTATAAAAGGGTTGTGCATTTCGCAGAATGTACAATCAACCCTAAACTAGTGAAATTGCAAAACTTTTCAATGTAGAATTTTAAATAAAATGATAACGTTAAATTTAATTTAGAAATTTTATGTACATTGTAACTACATACGTTTTTTGTCTTAAATATATATTATGTGAAAATAAAAGTTGTATTTTATTTCACCGATTGTTTTGACCCATATGAATATTTTAGGGATGAAAAAAGGATATTACAATAGGTCGAGAATTTATTCAAGTACAACGAAAACTGCTTTGGAACATTTATTATTCATTCTAGTTCTCATGCAATAAATAAGTTTGACATATCTAGATTACAGCAACAAAAACAGTATTTCAACTATATAATAATAAACATATTACGTGTCGAATCACAAATCTGAAATTCTGAAATAAATAAATAAATAATACACAGAACGTTTGGCGCGCGAAAACATAAAATGTGCAATGAGCAAAAACGCAGTTTACACAATTATACAATATATATATAATATAATTCAATTAAGTTACATTTTATTCATCGTTCGTGTGTACATATGTATGTATATAAAATTTAATGGATGGAATTTTTATGAGCGCGCATATTGTACGTATACACTTTGACCCAATCAAATATTTATGTATTTTATAAACTTTGGACAGTAGCTACAAAATATAATTTTGTCTTTATATTATATTATACAATCTCGGTTCATTTTATAAATCTATTTCTGTTGAACTATACAAAGAAATGCACTTGGTGAATTCTCAATATGTTGAAAATTTCATAACTACCATTGGGGGTTTAAAATAAAATGCAAATAAATCAACAGTTGTAATTGTGACTAACATATGTATGTATGTTCGAAAATAAAGTGTGTTACAAACTACAAAAGTCGCTTTTCTTCGGCTTTTCATTTAAATCTGCATTTAATCGTTAAGATTATGGAACAAATTGCTATGTAATAATAATTTTACACACAGTTCTTTTAGGTAATAAGAAGGTTAAAATATAATTATCTTACTAGATGTGTAAGTAAATTCGTTATAACAATTATACATAAATACACTTAGGTTTACTAGCGTTATATTATCGTAAAGGTTATTTTTTTTTTTATTTCTTTTTATAATAAAATCATTCATTGACTTTTAACAACAATACACAGATATACTTAACATCTAATTGTTTTCTCACAGTGTAAAATATAAATATGACATTTTTAATTTATTTTTAAATATATACACATCTCCAGTATAAAATATTGGTACTCATATTATTAAATATGAAAGCTCATTGATTTCAAATAGTATTTTTACGATAAAAAAATATTTCGTCCATATCGCATCGCGGAATATGTACTCATAAATGGACGTTTAAATACATATGATTAAATCGATTAATAATAATAAATCCAAAAATGCAATTCATATCGTATTTAAAATGCTAAATTTCAATTGAAAAAATATAAAATTGAATTTTTCATCAATGAAAGTGCAATTTATATCAATTCAAAAAGTTGTTTACTATACTTACTTGTAATTCATTTGACAAAATTGATACATATTTATTTTTAGTGATTAAGGCCTATTTATGCATAAAACCAAAATTGATTGGTTAATTTGATAAATATTTTGAAATATGAACTTAATTTACTAAATGATTTCATGTAAATACAAAATTAGCTCACCTCGAAAAATTACTCACCGATTAATATACATAAATATAATATATTCTAATTAAATATTAAAAGTAAAAAATCCTAAACGGCTATTAGTTAAAACATTAACACTTGTTTTATGACAATGGCAACAAAATTTAAATAATAATTAAAAAAAAAAAAAAACAATCCAGACTAGATTTGACTCCTAGATCACAACAAATTTTCTTTCAGTGTCCGGCAAATACAAAAAGTTCATACTGATGTGTTAAAAGTCTCCAAATCACTAGCTTATTTTCATTTTCTTTGGTGGATTCGGCGATTCATTTTTCATCGGAATACTGAGAATCATCTCCTTATAATCGCCGCTGTCTTGCTCGTCCGATTCGGATGAACCGTTCATAAGATCCTTCTGTAAAAAAAGTAACATTACACTCGTATTCATAAAAAAAATTCAGCACACATTAGTGAAATTTGGTACCTCTGCCATGACTTGAATCGGTGCACTGCCGCGATGAGCGGCAACACGATGTTCAATAAGATAAAACATGTACTCGTCGTACAACAGACGAATGAGATGGAATGAACCGAAAGATGCGGCCGAACGCAATGTGAGATCGCGTATCACCATTGAACTATTTGAAAAATTAAACTATATTATTAATCCACAATGATATATCAATCATCATTGCATATAATGATATAAGCAAACCTATAAAAACTCCACTTGAGCAGGAACTGCCTCGCATGATGAGCATAATTAGGAGAATTTTCGTGTGGACGCAGAGCTCGGCAGACCGTAGTCTCCAACCAACCGGCCCATTGTTCCAATGATGCTTGACGTTGAAGAGTACGTTTGAAATCAGCTTCCAGTGCTGTCACCATGTTGACGGGACATTGGCACACCCACGAAGCTTGCTCCTACAAAACACGCAAACATTTATAGAACTGTTCAATCAATCACTACTATTAAAAGAACGAGATAGCACCTGCACATTGTGAAAGTCAACTCGGTTGAGATCGGCGAGCATTTGATGAATTTGTTGAGAGTTGTGTAGAACGGCACGAGCTGCTTGAGCGAGATGGTTGAGAGACGTGTAGCGGCGTAAGGATTGAGCCATTGCTGCTGCGGGAGACGTCTTTGCACGTATCATCCCAGCGGGACATCCGCTCATTGCGCTAACCAACCACGACTCCAAACCTTTAATACAAATGAGAATGATCATTCAGTTCGTTGGTAAATTAATTAAATCTAAGATCAATATCTGTTTACCTTTTGCAAAATTGCGTATGGCTTGTGTGAGCGGTGATGGAATTGGTCGCAAAACATCCGGTAAAAGCACTTGAACGAGCCGCTGATAAAAAGCAACATCTACAACTCTAACCCACTCTTGAATTTCGTTCATTCCGCACAACTGATACAGTTTAGTCCTACGAGGAAAATTGTAATTATAATATTTTTATAAAATAAATTCATTAATATACAAAATTAATATTATAAATTTACTTTGAGAGGTATTTTTCTTCCTCGCACTCATCAGTATCATTGTTGTTATTCTGTCGCCAAAACTCTCGCCACAGAGATTCCACAGTCGATAATTCCAACGACAATACAGCGTCCAAAAATGCCTCACAATGCTCTCGATAAATGGATCTAAACATTTTTTTAAATTAAAATCATATAAAAATCAAACTATCAATAATGACAAATATTACGTTAACAAGTACCGTAATGTATCAACGTCTTCGAGAGTACAATCACCGGGCAACGGTCCTGTAAATTGAATTTCGGGGAAATTCGGAATCGCACCGTTACCGTCGCCGAGATACTGCAATATGCAAACACATAAAATTACAATGACATTCAATATAACAAAGAATATAACGCGTCAATTTCGATAATTACCTGATGATGCTGATG
Organism: Parapsyche elsis; assembly: GCA_022651745.1. Classification (NCBI taxonomy): domain Eukaryota; kingdom Metazoa; phylum Arthropoda; class Insecta; order Trichoptera; family Hydropsychidae; genus Parapsyche; species Parapsyche elsis. The sequence continues at coordinate 650,974 of JAGVSN010000031.1, forward strand.
CATGTGCGGATTTGAGTTGAGCGTTTGCGTGGAATCGGTTCGATTCTGCGGAGTCGAAGTCCCCTTTCGGTTGGGAAAACGGTTTCCGGCCATTTTGTTATTAGGTACGTTTCCTGCAGAGTCTCCACCGCCTCCGCTATCATAGTGCAAGTTGGAATTGCTCAGCGGAGAACCGGGTTTCACTCGAATTCCATAATAATGGTATTTTGAATTACCCCTGAAAGTTTTCATCGTCAGATTATTAACTATAATCACACACAGCCAATACGAGAGAAGACCAGTATTGCGTATATAAAGACCTGGTTCCGAGACGACGCGTACGCAGCCCCATGAAAACGGAACGTATCAGTTTTCCAAACGAAGCCGCGTTAACCGGTTCGAGATCTCGTTGAGCACAGTGTCCCAAATAATAGCTGTAAAGAGTCGACCGAGGAAGACTAACTCCCTCGGCGTTCTCGTAGTTATCAGTTAACCACTTTACCTAAAAAAAAAACAAAAAAATTATTTAAATTAACAAACGGTCCACTTGTAATTACTTTGTATAACGAGAATAAATAATACTAATCAATATAATATAATAGTGCGAGCTCTAATACCAATCGATAAAAATCAAGTATAAGTTTAACTACTGTAACGTGACTGAAGCTTTCAAGTAAGTTGGCTAACAATACTTATATTAAAAATCTAGAAGATATAAAAGCTAATAAGGAGTTTTACTTTTTAACTATACTACATATTACTACTATAATATCCAAAAGCATCATCGTTCGATTAATTCATTTAGAAATAAAAATTGTGCTATCGTTAAATTCATCTATACGGAATAAGAGTGAGCTAACGGTGTAAATGTAATGATTAAAATAATAAAATAAAATACGTGCAAATATAATAAACTACAAGAGGTGAGTGAATTCGTGCAATTACCGTATTTCATCGATGAAGATGAAAAACATACACAATGATGACAAAGGCGCTCACAAACCTAAGCGGACCTAAGCGTCAAACTGACGACCCTATCGTCGTCCCATTTGATCAACGACGATAGAGTACATCAACTTGACGCAGCGATCCCGCTCCGGTTTGTGGGGGTCTTTACAATACATATATTATGTATGCACTTTCTTCTGTAGTATCACTGTCAGAGTGTAAAACTACTTTTGAGAGCGAACGTAAGACGCACCCCAAATTCAAAGATTTTAGAATCGATGAAGTACGGTATATTAAAACAATGTGATTGTATGTATGTTGAAACGACTTTTTATGATTTATTTGTGTATTTTTTTAGTATGTACCTACTGTGGAGCTTCGCCATAAATTCTGTACAGAAATTATTTGTGTAAATATTTAAATAATAAAAATTAGGCGATACAACGTGGATGATGATGACGACTACGTGCAGTGATCTATTATATATAATTTTAATATCAAAGTGAGATAAAAAATCGAAAAATTGGTGCCTCTCGTGTGAATTTACACAGACATTACACAGTGACAATAGAATGATGATTATATAGAATGTGGCCGCCGGCCCGGCGATCTCATATTATTTCCCGTGGGTCCGACGGCAGCTCAGACTTACTGTGAACTGACTTACAGTGGCTGGGGAGCTGCGTGTAGCGAGCGCAGTTGACTGAGTCGCCGTCTGCTGATCCTGACCTCCGGCCGATAGGTAGGACACTTCCTACGTTTGTTTGTTTGTATGTTCGTCCAGCGCGTTCCACGTCAATCCACCAACACGAACAGGATAGAGGCAAAGACCAAACCGACACATATTTGGGTTAGCTAATTAGTATTACTGGATATGCGGCACAAATTTTTCATCACACAAATATGGAAAATACTAAAATAATAAAAGTAAGTGACCGACGTCACGCAGATACACATTTGGGAATGTATTCATCGGTGAAATTATGTATATGTATATATATATATATAAGGTAGATAGTATGGTATAAACAAAATTCAAACATGCCAATTTCATATCTATACGTATGTAATTCGTATCGTTTAAATCAGTGATTGGTTGCAGGTTGGAATGTATTAAGGCAAAACAATCTTTATACTATTTTCTAAATGGAATAAAAGCCAAAACTGAACTACCCATTTCAATATGAGCTAAAGGTAATAAAATAAATACATTGGAGATGGGAAGTTTTTTAAGTAAATTTGGCAACTAATTAATCGGTCAGTAGCTTTTCAAGAAAATGGTCAGCATTGTATTTACATAGAAAACCGTCAGTACGAAATATTTTTCTGGTATGTGACTTTTTCACAATCAGTCGGTAAACTTTAAATACCGACCGTTTAGTATTAATTCATCATCATCCTTTTCGGCCGTTCTAATCTTCTTCCATTCCTGTCTGTCTCGAGCAATCTGCACATTCCACACATTCTTCAGCCCATCTTCCACTCGATCTACCTTGTTTTCTTTCACATCCACTCGGATACCATTCCAGTATTTCTCGCGTCTATCTGCCATCCATTCTTCTCGCTATGTGTCCACTTAAACTTTTTCACACATTCTGCTATATCTGCCACTTCGGTCATACTTCTTACCCATGTATTCCTCTTACGATCTCTTCTTGTTATACTAAGCATATCTGTGTACACTGGATCTTACGTTACATTCTCAAATTCAGCATCCACATCATAACTGGCGGTCAGCATTGGTCATAGGAGTATTAATTACTGTCCATTTAATACATTTACAGATCGTTTGAGTACCGACCAACCTCTATTAAAATTACTCACCATTTCGTTGAAATAACTGATCCGGTAAATACAGGTTATTTTTTTTTGTACGTTTAAAGAATTTATAACGGAAAGTGTTGTGTACATTAGCGTTTCTCAAATACAATTAAAGTGCACGAATTTTAAATACTGATAATGTATGTATGCATGTAAATAACAATGTTCCGATATAATATGATATTAATTTGATTGTAATGTTGAGAAACGCCGTTGACGTCTTTTTAACATAGTTAGTATTCATAGATTGTTGTTATAAATTGTTTTTTAGCAATCGTAGTATCAAAATCATGCAAAATCAAGTGTACCATGCTAGCGGCCTCGAAGCAATAGGAATAATTGTTTTAATACGAAAACAAAGAAGCGATGTATGTATAATTGGAATTCGGAAGAGAATATTCATTAAATTTTTATCGTAAGAGAATATAATTAATTTTACGCCTTAAACTATTTCCAAAACCTGTTCCCCATGCAAATTCAATGAAATTTTAAAATGTTGCCCAAATTATAATATTGCCAATTTTATTTCAGAACCAACCTCAAAGTAAATTTCAAACATTGCGAATCGCTTTATGTTAAACTTTCGACTCTTTTCGTATTGCGAAAATTGAAAAACGGTGACCAAACTCGTTGAATGAAAATGAATGAAAAAAAATCTGAATATTTCAAAATAGTATTCATTTATTTTATTATTTTCAAATTATTATCGAGTGAGAACTTTTGCAACAAAAATAACTTTTTTTTATAAATTTATGCCCATCTAACACGAGTCTGATATAAAAAAAATATGAAATTTCAGCGAGTCAGGATTAATAGTTTTTGAGTTATAGCGATTCCGCTGCATTCACAGACACATTCCAGAAATCACAAAGACGTTGCGATCTCTGGTTCCGCTTCCGATTGACGAAAATTTTTGAAAACCTATGGATTGTAATGGCCTATACCAAACTTGTGTACATGAAATTTCAGTATGATAGGACAAACGGTTTTTGAGTTATAGCAATACACAGACATATATAATACTCAATATAAAACAGTCAAAATCTCAAGGTTAAATTTTCGCACAACCATAATATCACACTACATATCGATAGGTTAGTTAGTGCACAGATATTGTATGTCCAGTTTTTACCAAAATTGAGTTATCATACACAAAACGTCCATCTGCATCAAACCTTCATGTTTAAAAAGTATTGTATGTCCAAATAGTATATTTGAGAAGATATGTATTGTCTTATTTAAATATATAATATGTCCATTTTGTCCATATTTTTCAAGCAAAAAAAGATGTATGTCATTTACAATATTTTAACACAAAACTGGATATAAAATATCTGTCCCATCCAACATACAATAACCCATCGTTATATTATCATCATTTTCAGCCGTTCATCCTCTCCAATCCTCTTCCATTCCTGTCTGTCTTGAGCAATCTGCATCCACTCGACATTTTTCTCAATTCATCAGTCCACCGTCCACTCGGTCTACCTTGCTTTCTTTCACATCCTCTCGGATACCGCTCCAGTATTTCACGCGTCCATCTGCCATTCATTCATTTCGCTACCTATCCACTTCAACTTTTTCACACATTCTGCTATATCTGCAACTTTGTTCATACTTCTCACCCACGTATTCCTCTTACTCTTATTCACTGGATCTTACTTGACATTCTTGAATTCAGCATCCACGTTTCACATCCATACTTCATAGTTGGCAGTACGCGTCAGTCGTATACCTTATTTTTTAAGCATTGCGGGATGTTGGATTTAAAAACTATGTTCATTCGTCCAAAAGCGCTCCATTCTAGTTTCATTTCTTTTTTTTTACATCCAGTACTATACAGTAGTATAGATAAAGTAAAAATGTGGATTGGCTCGATTTCTTAAAATCTGTTTAATTTATTGTGATATTTATTTTTCCAGATATTATACGTTTCATTGGCCTGTTTATTATTTACATAACCACTTTAGTTTCGAATGATTTTTTTGGGAGTCAAACTCTTCGCTCGGCTATAGTGGTTCTGTTGAAATTATAATTTGGGCAACGTTAGCCTAAATCAAAGGTCGACAGCAGAAAGTTGATCAATCGGAATGAATACACGTCAAAATATTGATTAGAATCACCAACAAGGACACTTCAAAGTGAGACAATTATTAATTAGTCAAGGACTTTCTTTAGTTTGCTTTTACATTATAGGTATAATAAGAAGCGCAAAATTACATATCGGAGATTGACCGACTTCCTCGGCAAGGGGAATACGGGGTTAATCAAATGGAGCTTACGGCTGCGATCGTCTGCGGCGAAGCTTTGTGCAACTGAGTCACCGACACTGTGGGAGACTCCTCGATGGCCGTCGTCGACAGCAGATAGTGATGCGTCGTCGGATGCTGAGCGGTGGTGTACGTGCTCCACTGTGCCGTGGAATTTGTTCCCGCCGGAGCATTGGCCACTGTCGTATTACCACCGCCGGTATAAACGGAGCCTCCTTCGCCGACCGCGTACACGGGATACGTAGCCCTGTAAATTTAGCATCGATATATGTACACGTAAAATATGATTTATATGGATGTATCTAAACTATCGTGTGTTACAAATTTAAACTGAAAATGTTTAAACATAAGTAAATCAAAAGTTTATTTTTGAATGAGTATAGTTTTACCGAATTATTTTATGAAATCTTAGTGTCAATTGTATTATTGGCCCAGTGGGAGGAATGAATCAACTCTACATTCAAAAACTTATAACTTTCTCATCCATCAATAAATAATATAGGATGAATATTAAGAACCTTCATGTAAACATCTTTAAACCACTTGAATTTGACTCCTACATAGTCCCCTTAAATTCTAACGAATCTTTTCGATTTGATATCAAAATTTACTCCCCAATCAGACGGCGCAATAATTTTTTTCACATCCAACTCAAAACTAGAAACAACCTCCAAAATCAAGTCCTTAGAATAAAACCGCGCCAAAAATGGCATCCCACACAAGACGACGTTAGAAATGTTTAGATTCAAAGAAACTAACGGCATAAACTTACACCACCCGAACATCAAGTGCAAGCTTTCACCAAATGTTTTAACATGGCCAGTATTTATTGGGTCGGTAACTTTTCCGATATTCGTCAGCTATTTTAATGGTCAGTAGACAATGAGTAAATGAATATAAAGTTATTAGAACCATTCCATAGATTTTAACATATTTCATTTGATTAATGGTATTCTGAAATTTGCAGTAAATGGATCGTCTAGTTTCAAAACCCGGTAAAAGCGTATCACTCGATTGTTGGTAAACGGAACAAACACAAGTCGTTTTGCCGTTTTTGGAACAAAACCAGATATTCAATAATTTTTTTTAGTCATCTAACTTGGTTTTGGAAAGAATCCAAGTATAACGTATTGTGTGAAAATATTCCAAGAATCGGAATACATTTTTATCTCAGTTTTGTCCAAATATGCAGATACCGGGTTTTGGAACTGGACGATTCAAATATTACTATTAAATTAAACACTTTTGCTAGCAATACATTGAACAAATAGAGCACAAATAAATTATTTTTTCTTTGTCACCAGATCGCCTATCATCAATTATAGATTTGATTAATTAGATTTATTTAAAAATTGATTAATTAAATAATTGCATTAGCATTTGCATGCAAGTGAGTTTTTACAATGTTTTATTATGTTTTTACTATGTTTTGTTGTTTTATTTTTGTAATTTACCCACCATGGCGATTAGGTTATAATCTGTTATGTCATGGTGGGTGTTTTTGTAATAAAAAAATAAAAAATGGACTAACATTTGTGTTTGGCCCTGTGCTTGTGTGTACATCTCTTGAGGTTCAACATATTGCACGTGATAACCAACTCCCCCGTCACCTAAAAAAAAATAAAAAAATAAATATTAGTAAATCCTTATAGAAATACAATCCAACGAATCGACACAAATATTATATATTCCGAGTTAATTGATAATAATCGCACGAATTAAATCTAGTACGTATGTACGTATGTAAAAAGGGACAGACGGTGGTCGGTCGTTAAAACCGAAAACAAGTTATGCGGCAAGAACAAAGGAACAAAATTCGCCGAGTCGCAGATTACAATTCGAAACGTTTACACACTTGTGGAATACGTCTGCCGATATCGTGCCATTTCCATGGATACACCCTAGCCGTCTATTGTCCCGACAGACACCGCCGCGTTCCAATGGGACAACGCTCCGCCGAGATAGACAACGGCCGGAATGCTACCGGAGAGAGAGAGTGTTTCCCGGACGACTAGCTCGATCTGACTGGCTAGCAACAAGATACTAGGATCTGAAATCACCCCACCCCCACACACTTTCTCTCACACCGACGCTGACACTCACAAACAACCCACCCTTACGTATCCCAAACACCCCTGTCAACAGGACACAGGTACAGGTAAATTGATCCCGTCTCTTTGTCGCTATCAAAAGACTGCTAAAAATATTAATAAAATTAAGTTCTCTATATCAAAGGTGACCCACAAGGTTGATAGCAAAATACGTATATATCAACGGCTAATAATTTACCAGACACACTTAATTTTTCCCCATACCCATCGACTAATTGGGATCAAATTGTGCGTAGTTACTCCCTATGATCTTGCAGGTAACATTCGATACTCGAATGGAATAGGAATTTTTTCATTTACTAGAGGTGAACCCCGGTTATCGTGGTGTGTACATATACATATATAGAATATCAGTCAACTGTCTTTCTATAGTCGAAAAAGACTGTTTTAAACAAACAGAAAAAACGCGCACCATGAGAACCGAGCTTAAGGACCAGAATAAGCTTGAGAATTTCACCTTTGACAAAAATACAGCATGTAAATAAAAATAAAAATATGAATGTCTGTTGAAAAAAACAATTTTCTTAGACGGGTGTTACACGCTCAGTCCATGATCGTACATACATATAATGCGTTGATTGATATCACCTTGAGCAACAAAAAAAAAGCCCAGAGCGGAGATTGGTCAACTTTCACTAAGTTTGACCCACTGAATTCGAATCCGATAATGATTTTTGTTGATATGCTCCCGTTTATGAGATATTCGCGATTTAAAAAAATGTAAAAAATATCCATTTTTTGGCTTTTGTGGTCTATAACTCAAAATATAGTATTGCTGTGCTCAAAGTGAGTATTGAAATCAATAGTCAGATATTTTTCCTATTGATTGTGATTTTTTATTGCTTTGAAATACTTATAATTAATTATCTAGCGAATTTTTAAAGTCAAAAATATATTTTTTTTTAGACATTTTTTCCCCTGCTATTATGCGTTTATTTGGCCAGTTTTTTTTATTTCACCACGTTTATAAGAATTGGTTTTCTATTTCGATATTTTTTTATTTTATCTAAACGTACTAATTCGAGCAGAAAATGATATTTTTTAAATCGCGAATACATATCTCATAAACGAGAACATTTCAACAAAAATAATTATCGGATTCGAATTCAGTGGGTCAAACTTAGTAAAGATTTAACAATCTCCGCTCTGGGTTTTAAAAAACGTGATTTTTGGTGCTCAGTGTATTTAAACATTTTACTAATTTTTGTCAGTCTGGATCATGGACTGAACGTGTAGCACCCGTCTTACACACTCAGTCTGGCATCAGTTCAGTCCACGATCGTGGTCAATATTGACGCCAAACTGACCATATAATGCGTTGATTGACAGAGTGATAGATATTTAAACATTTTAATAACTTTTGTCAGTCTGGATCATGGACTGAGCGTGTAACACCCGTCATAGATCTTAACAGCGTTCCTCAAATTTTTAGAAATTTAATCCTAAAAACTATAGCTTGAGTGTAGTCAGGTACATGAAGCTAGTAATATTTATTATATTGCAAGTTCAAAACAATACAATAATACAAAATAAAATACAATACATAACCAACTGCATAATAGACTGGGTATTTGATCAAATTCACATCATATAAAATTAAAAGCGTTGCACTTTCGAGTGGTGCAACCGCGCACTGGAAAAAGAAGACCCACAACAGATTACACAGGTGTATGTTAATATTAAATGGGGATGCTGCATTGCGCCGAAAAAAAAAAATTGCATTGTTGCTTTGAATATATACGAGATAAGCCCGAATAACAAATAATAAGGACTCCCTTTGGTGAGGTGGGTGTGCAGCAACGGGGACGATCAAATATCACCCCTAATATAGCAACTCAGGTGAAAAAAATCTCTTATTAATGAACTGCGACAAAGAACCCTTCGAATGGTATAAATAGGGTAGGACGCACCTCTCGCTGATACGTACATGCAATACGTATGTACAACATCTCCGAATCAAAATCAAATAACAACAAATTTTATAAATAAAAATAAATCCAATTGTAAGCATTCAACTCGCATAGATATAAGACACCACACTGAGAAAGAAAAACATCAAGCGTAAATTATTACAAGCGTATTGGTTGTCATTGTATCTTACCGACTGGATTAACAGTTGTAAGAGACGTGTAAGATCGAGCCACGGTTCCTTAGTAGCATGTAAAATATACGTCGAACGGTGTAATAAAACCCAAAAATATATATTTTTCTTGTTCTTTTTTTTTTATGTTCATACAAATATATTCAAAACATTCATTATTTTAGAGCAATATTGAATTCATCGTCCAGAATATGTATATGCAATTGACGATGTATTCGTTTTGTCGAACATTTGATTATCACGATCGAATGAAATTCTCACCGGTGACTGCGATGAAGTGTTGACCCTCGCCGGTCTGAACGACGACTTGTTGCTCTCCGCCGGGACTGCTCTGACCCGAGTCGCCTCTTAAGCTTCTAACGTCCAATACTGTGACCCCATTGGCTGAAACCTACGATAATTCATCATGAAAAACGTACAAAAATAGTGTAAAATACCGCCAGTTTATGACAACTGTGATAAGTTTTCTGAATACTAACGAGTTATTTCAAACGAAAAGGTCAAAAATTAAAAAGGTAGACACAAAAATTGTTCAAAATTTAATACAATTTCATCCTTTTATTTAAAAAATGTATATTTTTATTAAAAACAGTAATATAGTGTAAGGCCCGGAACACACTGGGCGACTAGTTGCGCGACCAGACAAATGTATGCAGTTATTCGAGTCGCCTGGTGTGCTCTGGGTCTGGTTGCGCAACTAGTCGGCCTACCAAATTCGCCCGGTGTGTCCCGGACTTAACTCTGCCGTGTTAAAAGTCGGCACGTGAAAACCTCGCAACTCCCTTATTTTCAATCGACAACTATCAGAATTTGGTCACGTATAAAGTGATCAGGATATTTTATTGTTACCCAGCTTTAAACAACCACTAGCTTTCAATACAGAGGAAGCTCATAGCTCCAATAAAACATGTTTGTTTTTTTAAATGTGTAAACCACGTAACTCCATTTCGATGAAAAATAAAACTATGTTATGTACAAAAAAATAATTAAACTAATCCTCGAATCAATAAAGGCTAAACAATAATTTCATCACCTTACCAAGCATGAGCGTGTAGGGCTTCTTTAGTCAGCAGTTGGGAACTTTTTTCTAGCATAGAGCCAAATCAAGAAAAAAGTTGCAAAATTGGCAAGCTTATTATATGTACATAGATTTAAAATAAAAATAAATGACACTCATTTGTGGACTGGAGAGTTGCATGAAAAAAGTTCAACCTTTGTGATATTTCTCAGCGTTAAGGCGGACCTACACGCACGTGCCTGGCCGTGCAAACCCGTTTGTAGAAAATTTGCGCACATAAGACTACTATTGCCCAAATAAAAGAACGATTTTATATGAAGTATGTGAAGGGAAAAATTAGCTTTTTCTTGATTTTTTTTAAAAACATTTTTTTTGGAGTATTTGTTTTATTTTTTTGCAAAACTTTGGACGACAACGAAGTTGCAGGCTCTTAAAAGAGCCACAGACCTAAGCGGAGTTACGAGTTTTGCGGTATAGCGGTGATCGGATACATACACATGTAAGTGAGCATACTTGTTGTATGGCGCGCTGCAACTCTACCGAGTTGGCGTTGGCCGGTATCACAATGACGTCTCGGGCCACATGCTCGGTCTCCAATTCGACGGAGGCGTCGTCAGCACCCCTGTTGTCGTCGTCGCCCTCCTCGACCGAGATGGCCAGCGGGTCGTTGATGTTGTCGAGCTGGCGTGGGCTGCTGTACGCCTGCGTGGCCAACCGCGCGGACATATCAGAGTTGACGCTGACCGCAAACAGTGGTAGTCCCGACTCGCCCACCCTGTCGTCCTTTTCGCATTTAATCACGATGCGTCCCGACGCAGATGCCGGCTGCTCGACGATTATCTCATCGGTCGGACAGTCGAAATCTGCAAATTGCACCGTTCAAAAATATCATTTCATACATGTATACTTAATAAGGGCGTACGGTCGTCGGCGTTTTACGCGTTTCTGATTAAGCGTCAAGCATGCCATTATAAATCACCATGGTAGCAAGAAAATACCTGTCAGATCTTGTGTTGCTAAGGGGGGAGAGTGAGCACAAGACTATCACTATGGGAACGAGAGCCTCTAGCGTGAGCGTCCTCTCAAACAATTTCATTCAATTTAATTTTACGCGTACGCTCATGATTCATCGTTTGCGATATACAGATATTAATTTTTAATTATATATACAAATAAAATATGATATCCATTACAAAACTAAACAACAAAATTATCAATCCAATCTTTTCTTTTATAATATATGCATAAAGGCACATTTTTCAAATATGACTCATTTATATGTGGCTCGATTATATATGTATGTATGTACCTCCACATCCTCAAGCCTCAAGCCTCACATGAGGCCACCCCCCCCCCCCCCAATGAATATAGTCTGTTGACCTTTCCGTTGGGGACAGACGGAACAGCTTGATTATAAAAAAAGACCAACTATGATATCAAATATGACTCGGCTTATTTACATATGTATATAAGCCGTCTTGAGGAGAAAAACCTCCACATTCTCAAGACCTCACATGAGGCCCCCCGCAATGAATACAGTGTTGACCTTTTCGTTGGGGACAGACGGAACGGCTCGATTATAAAAAGACCAACTTTAAAACATATAAGTAAAATATTACATATGTACATTCCAATCTTACCTGTCCAGAATACGACCAGATGTTTTACAATATTACATTTAATACATCACAGTCATTTGAATTATTATAACAATAAAAGTCAATACGTACGCATTTTCTAAGTACATTCCGGCACACAATCGTTTATGTAGAATCAAACCACAAATATGCAAATACATCTAGAAACATCTACAACTTTCAAATTGATTTATATCGCTTTTATAACGAATACATAAAAGCACATTTCAACCACGAAATTTTATTTACGTATTTATATTAAAAAAAAAAAAAAAAAAATTCATACAATCGTAAAATACAATAGAGACCGAAATGCAAAATATAAAAAAATTAAAATTTACACACACACAAAGCGAAACTTTCAAAGACGACGATAGCGAAAATAAAATAAATAACAAACAGACAAAGGCTCACTTTCTAAATAAAAAATATTTTCAAGCCCCATGATCGTTTCGACGCGGAAAAAAACACCGGTAAGCCAAATGCAGTCAACACAACTAACTGATACCCCCCCATTATCTCGTCGACAACACACAGGTAGAGAGAGGGCTTGTGTGCGCTCTATTGATCAAATAATCTTCCCGATTAGTATACACGTGTATTAATTTCACCATTTCAAACTCACCAAACCGGTGGGGGAGAACGAAATTGTATTTCCGCTAATAAAACATAAAAAAAGAGCCATTGTCAATCACCTGGGGGCACGGGACGCCGACTTAAAGAGCAAGTAAAAATTAACCGTAGACATTCCACGGATGAAAATCATCATGAAGTATAAGTTAGATTCAAAGACAAAAAGTATACATTTAGCATATCATATAACATATAGAATATAAGACTGAATTAATTGTACACCCCTGTCTGTGTATTATAATTGCGTATTAGCCTGAAATTGTTCCCCCCTTTTTAGTTATAAAATATAAAGAAGGGGGGTTCGGTGTATAAGTTTAATCTATAAAAGTTAGGGTTATATACGATGGGGGGGTGTGTGCAGCAGGTTCATCAAAGGTGCACCTGGCGTTCACCTTTTGTTATATTGTATTACATTTGATACGCATGAGATCACATACAGGTAGCATTATGCTGTATCTACTTAATATATACGTATGTGCGTATGTACCAGGTACCTGCACAATTTATTATAATAATGAAAATGGAGTACACGTTGTGTGCAAAAACGATATACATACATATGTACATACAGCACTGGACATTAATTTGCTATTTGACTATTTGAGATATATTATTTTTATATTTTATTGACACAAAGCTCAAATAGCTGTAAATCAATATAAAAATGATCAAATATTCAATGCGCCTAAACTGAGTTGAAGCTTGAATGCCACATAGAAAAAAATTGTAGAAATACTATTTGTTAGGAAATTTCTTTTGTATCAAAGTTTAATGAAAAATGTGTCAAACTGTCACCAATTTCACGCCAGGTTGTGATAAAAAATTTTGTAGTTTTAAAACTACTGGGCTATCTTTTGACTCAATAAAGATCCGAAGATGATACTTTTGCGAGCAGCTATAAATATATTTCAACTATTCTTATAAATTTTTGAAATTGTCACATTTGAAATCTTGTTTGATTTTGAGAAAAATATTTTTAAGAAAATCCCAACTACGTTATATATGACATGAAAGTTAATTAAAAGAGCTTTAAAATTAATCATATTTGAGTTCTCTATGGTTACTGAGCTATTGGCATTTTTTTTTAAATTAATAAAAAAAAAAAACCTACTCTACAGGGACAATTAATAAACTAAAAATAATCGAAAATCAAGAGGGCGAGGTTAATTTTTCATAAAAATTGTGTTGATTTGACATGGAATGACTCGTATGCTAAATACAATTATTGTAAAAAAAGCAAAAAAAATAATATATAAAAGTAATGCAATTTCAATGATCGCTACTGTATATAATAGATAAATTTAAAGTAGCATGCAACCGTGTATTGTCTTAAACAATCGTCAAATATAAAAAAAATATTCAACATAGGTACATTAATCGATATACATATCTATGATAAATAATTTTCAAAACAATCATCTTCAGAACAATCTAGCAAACGGTTAAATAAAATTTCAAACATTTTAGCCAAGATAATAATAAATACATATATAAGGACATTTACAGTAGCAAAATATTATAATTTATGTAAATTGAAAAAAAATAGAAAAAATGTTGCCATTGTAAATGTTCCATAAGAGGTCTATCATAAACGCACATACAAGTTAGTACACATGCAATAACACATAGAAGAAAACTGCCATATAGAGGAATGATAATAAAAATAAGTAGTTTAGCTCTATCTAATCTCTGAAATACACAGCATACAATGAAACATGTTAAGTGGATATACCTGCTGTGGATAATGAAGAATGATTTTTTATTCGGTATAACTACTAAAGTGTGGCTGACGATGACGAGGACACGAAGACGGCGACCCGATTGATTAACTGTGTGTGTATTTTTCTAGAAATAAAATCCAACAGAAAACGATTCGCATTACAGTCCAGTTCAAATGCACAATACATACATAGACAAAGGGGGAATGTATCATATTGTAAACAATTTAAGATAACCGCAGTCATCCGAGCTTGTATTATCACCGAGTGATCAACGAAGAGCTGCTGTTTCGATAACGTTTTGCTGGGTATGGAATTTTCAAAATATCCAACCGTTTTGTAACATTGGAGATAAAATAAAAATGAATTTATTCTAGTTGGCGAATAGTTGATGCCGATATTTGTATATTGTATATTTTCCAGGCAAAGTGTGACCGTATTGTACATATATGATGCCTAGCCGGAAATGGCCAGGTAAAGTGCAAAATGTACTCCACTACATAAATTGAAATAGAAATAGCACATATGACTGACTAAAGTATGTCTGTTTGACCATCTGTCTCCAACGGAAAGGTCAATAGACTATATTCGTTGGGGGACTCATGTGAATTGAGGAGGAAGAAGTTGGAGGTGTTCTCCTCGAGCTGGCTTATACATTTTTGAGAAAGAGTCTAGTACAAAGCGGTTAGGCATTGTATGAAATGATTAGCACACTTTGCCTGTAACATATCTACATACATATGCATATGTACATACATATATACTTGTGAATCATCATGTAATTCAACTTCCATTGAGGTTTCAAAATAAAGTAAAATTCAGACCAACAAATCAAAACTTTATTACATTCCTTTGATTTGATTTTATTTAAAACGTATTAATCAATCCAAGAAATCAATAGAAAGTATTAAAATAGTTCCTTATGTTTTATTAGTGTATTAGGTTACATCAAACTACATATCTGCAAAAATGTCATCTATTGGAGAAGTTTTCAAGTCAACAAGTAAAAGATGTAATTAAAAAAATAAATCTGCCTATGAACAATAATACGTGAAATTCTATTACACAATACATTATATTTTATTCACTCGGATTTTGGCTCTTTTGAACAATTCGTTTGTTATACAGTTTGATAGTTTGGATGAGCTATATTTGATTAGTGACGAATGCAATCGATATTATTGAACAACAAACAAATGCATATTTACAGCAGTTTATCGCAGCAAATATAATGCAATTCGTATTCGACGATACAGTACGGAACAGTATTACAACTTCAATACAAGTATCACTTACTGAAGAAAATCACACCAAAGTAGAACACCATAAAATAGGAACAGTACACTTATAACCCCGCTATAACGGCCTTATGTATGTATTTTCTATATTCCGGAAAGTTGCTGCATTTACTTAGATGTGAATTCAATATCGAATTACACAAATGTTTCCAATGTCTAATGAATGATATAATTTTCATCGTTTTTTACGATCCCTTGCCATTTACAGCTCAAATTAAAAATCCCACTTTGGACGAAAAAGGACTTTTCATACTGGACGGTGACTTGTTTTTTTAGAACAGGGGCCATGGACCGGAACAGTTGATAATTCAATGGGAAAATGGTATGAGCCAAAATCTCCCAAGTTTAGAATTTTTTTCAAACGAAAGGTCACGTCGATTCCTGGTCGTTTTTTATTCTTTTTTTGGAAACTTGGAAAAGTTGTCAGTACACTATTAGTCTTTTTAACTAGAAACTTGGCGCTTTTCTGAATTTTTCTACGAAATTGAATTCGTATCAATATAAACGATTCGTTATACGGCATTTCACATTACAGATAATTTTCCCAGAATGTATTACGACCGTAGAGCGAGGTATTAGTGTGATACTAAAATTTGATTGATTCTTTTTCTTTTGGTGTACTTCATACTTGAATATCAAACGTTAACCATTTGTTAAACATTTTACCGTCTACCATAATGTAGCAACTAAGGAAAGATACTCTCCGGTGATATTCCATCGCCATTCGGAATGAAGGAAAGGTATAGACGGAACGGACAATGATTTGGTAGGTAGTAAGCATAGATATGCCCTTTCATACTTTTCGGTCGACAAAAATCGTCGCAAGAGTGGGGATGAACGGACAGAACCCGAGACTCGAATAACAAAGAAGTGAACTTTTTTTTTCAACACTTCGACTCCCACAACTAGGATTTTTATACCCGAGTGTCTTAATTAGAGCCGGAACATTTTTAGAACGTGAGGGCATATCTAGACTAATCTACATATGTATGTACATGGATGCTATGTACTTGCCATGACCAATGAAAGCCTTTCGACTGTGGACCTTAGCTCAAGTATCACAAACGTTCACTATATGATAAACATTTTACTGTCTGCAACGGTGAAGCGACCAAGGAAAGATACTCTCCAGTGATTTTTCATTGCTGTCAGAAGGGGAGGAAACGCTGCCTCTTTACTATTTAACACACATTTTTACCATCCGTCATAGTGAGGTAATAGGGAAAGATATTTTCCAATGGTGAAATCATTTACATTTGGAGGTGATAAAGGAATTTTTTTACTGTTCCGTCCTCACAACTATGTCACATAAATTGGTAAATTCTAACAGGAGACGACCGATCTGAATTAAGTAACATCCAGATCTTGCCAATAACAATACTTAAGGTCACTATTTGATATACAGTTTACCGTCTGCAACGGTGAAGCGACTAAGGAAAGATACCCACCGGTGGTTTTCCATCGCCGTCACATGGGGAGGTAATGTATTAGCGGAACGGACAATCATTCGGTAGGTAGTGAGGAATTGCTTCGACGGTGCACAATCAAATCGAGATAAATTGGCAAACTCAATGCAATTTGAACGTTGCTTCTTTGTTCATACAAACGGAGAGAGATTCGGGGAATACTACCATGTAGATACATATAGGAACGGATCGAGTAACATTTTGAAAAAATGATCAAAGCATACACACACACACACACACACACACAGTAGTAAATGTGCAATTTCAAAAATAGCTCCACAAACGGCAACCACTACCGTTTTACACCTTCAGTCTGAACGTTTAGGTATCGATTTTGCAAACTCAATCTGTACGTATGACTTTTGACATATGGAAAAGAAGCAACGTGACGTTTAGTTTGACAGCTGCGAGGGGAGACGAGAGTAGGGGGGAGGGGTTCAAGAGGATAGAGGGGGGGTTTGAATCGACTTTGATTGTGTGTGTGTGTGTGTGAGTATTGTAGGGGTGGGGATGGTGTGTGTGTGTTTTGTTCTCACCTGCGGCCATGACGGAGGGGTGCGGGGGGTCGGGGTCGGGGGTCGGGGGGAGGGAAGGGTTTCTGTTGTCAGTTGTCAGGCAAGGATCAGTCGTGATGCAAGAGCGCCGAGTCGGTGTCGGTGATGGCGTCTTGTTGTGTCGTTGCTAGGTTGCTAGGCAGGCCAGTCGCCAAGGCTACGCAACCGCGCCGGTTGGCGGTTGGCGGTTGGTACGAGTGGTGGGGGAAAGCGCATGCGCAATTCCACCAATGGGTATGATCTATGCCGCGTGTATGTAGAATAGCTCACAGCGAATCTTTCCCCCCCCCCCCTTCCCTTCTGTTTTCGTAACACCCCATCCCCCCCCCCCCTCACCGTTGTTGGTCTTCAGCGGCCGCCATCTCGGCTTCAGCGCGACCATAGACAACTTTTCAGTTTTCGAGCGATGTGATATGGGTGCCGAGTTTTTCTTTTTACCCTATCCATAGACGTGTTTAAGTTTACTATTTATTATCGGCCGTTCCTTTTCAGAATCCTCTTCCATCGATGTTTTGAGCAATCTGTATCCAGTTTACCTCGCTTTCTTTCACATCCTCTCGGATGCCACTCCGGTGTTCTTATGTGTCCACTTCAACTTTTTCACACGTTCCGCTATATCTGCCACTTTGGTCACGCATCTCACCCATGTATTCCTCTTACGATCTTTTCTTGTTATACCAAGCATACGTACATCTTTCCATGCTTCTCTGTGTGCACTGGGTCTTACGTAGCATTCTTGAATTTAACATGTGGAGTAAAAAATAAAAGGATTTTTAGTTTAAAATTTAAAGATTAGGTATGTACATATATATGTATGTAGTTATTAAAGTACTCAACAAATAAATTCTTTTCTAATAAACTATTGTTCGCCGAGTTGATGTGTTCCTAACTCAGCATATTGTTTGTAAAATTTAAAGAATTTATTAAAAAAACTATACAAGAAACAGTCGATAACCACTGTTGACTGTTTTGCCCTACGTGTGGGTGCTTAACCGATCGATCGCATATTAATACTGTTATTATTATTGTTATTATTATTATTATTATTATTATCATTTTTAATATTATTATTATAATTATTTTTGGTTTTGTTATCATTATTAATATTTTTATTATAATTCTCATTTTTAATTCTATATTTATATTATGTATCTGGCCGATGTGGCGTTTTAGGGATTCCTGTGAAGTCACATCGGTATATTTTAAAACGAAAAATAAAATAAAATAAAATATTAAAATTTAGTCGATCTCGAATACGATTTTGCTTTGTAAATTTTGAAATGAATATTGCTTTCCGTTTTTCAAATATACTACAATGGTTCAATTTTGTTTACAAATCAAAACGGTCTTCCGGGGCTCGTGCTTATCTGTTAATGAGATGGATCAATGGTAAAAGGAAGGGACAGTTATGTTATCGTGGTGTGCATTTGTTTAATCATTGGTTTTCATGTACACTCGCTAATTTGTCAAAAGAAGTTGAGAGGACTAACAATACCGCACACTTTCTTCGAAATTTCTAATCCAAAACGCGTGTCCTTATGAGAAGCTATATTTAAACAACTGCATTCAGCAATGCGAACACGTTCGACTGATGATCACCTTGATAACTGTTTGCGTTTTGCTACAAGTAATTATAATTATAAAAAAATATATGAAAATAATAGTATGTACTTCGCATATTTTTATCGATACATACATACGTACATAGTAAAAAAAAAAAAATAGCTTAAGAGAAATTTTGTAAAATTCTTATTAGTATATTATATCAAAATTTCCCCCTAAATTCTTGCATGGAAGTCGATCGTAATGCAAATGAAAATAAAAAAGTAGTTCCCAAACTGAAAAAGGTTAAGCACCCTTGGGCCTACTTGATCAACGGTTGTCAGTAACCTACCCTCTCCCCCAAAAGTATATTGCAATACCAAATATGAATATATTGCAATAGTTCGACTCGTGCCCTGTGACGTCATTTGTCAATTTTCCGAAGAATTAAACGATAGAAGAGTATAAAATGACACACCGGCCTATCCATAGACCTTCAAATAATTTTTTTTTTCCAACCGGAAGTAGTATGTACTTTTAAGGCGCTCACACACCTTAGCGAAATCGCCGCGTCAAACTGACGCCCTCTATCCTCGTTGATTCGCACCAATTCGAATTATATCGGTGCGAATGGGACGACGATAGGGGAGAAATTTTGACGCAGCGGTACCGCAACGGTTTCGCTAAGGTGTGTGAGCGCCTTTACTCTTGGTTTTCGATGTTTTTCAGCTGTTTCTCTGAAACCATTGTGTCTATCAAGCTGAAATTTTATATCTGTAGTTTTAATGTAAGAGGTAAGAGATAATATGATTTTGGTGAAAATACCCCAACCGGAAGTGAGTGTTTACTCTTGAACGCAATGTTGTTCTTTTATTTTTTTGGCCTTTTAAATATTAATTTTGTATCCTCATAATATTGTTATATTACAATTCTTACATTAATATCAAGTTGCGACAAAATAAATCCTGTAAATCGGGCCAACCCGAAGTGGGACTCTTTTCTTGCAGAATAGCCAAAAATACTGTTAGCAAGAAACGGCTCAATATCTCGCAAACCACTTATTGTCATCATCATTATTTTCAGCCGTTCACCATCCATTGCTGGATGAAAGCCTCCCCAATCTTCTTCCATTCCTGTCTATCTTGAGCAATCTGCATCCACTCGACTCCACGCATTCTTCTCAATTCATCAGCCCATCTTTCACTCGGTCTACCTTGCTTTCTTTCACATCCTCTCGGATACCATTCCAGTATTTCACGCGTCCATCTGCCATTCTCGCTATGTATCCACTTCAACTTTTTCACACGTTCTGCCATATCTCCCATTTTGGTCATACTTCTTACCCATGTATTCCTCTTACGATCTCTTCTTGTTATACCGAGCATACATCTGTGTGCACTGGATCTTACGTAGTATTCTTGAATTTAGCATCCAAGTTTTACATCCATACGTCATAACTGGCAGTACGCATTGGTCGTATACCTTCTTTTTCAAGCGTATCGGAATGTTGGATTTAAAAACTATGTTCATTCTTCCAAAAGCACTCCATCCTTGTTTCATTTCCTCTTCTATACATCCGGTCATATTCAATGAATAACTATCAACTATCTCTACAATATGATTATCTATTGTGACTACGCTTTGCGTGCAAAAATCATTAAAATATAATTTTAGTTTTATTAATTATTTTTAAGCCTACTTTCATACTTTCGTTGTTTAATTCTGTTAATCTATTTTGTAAATCTACTGAGTTGCATGCAACTATAACTATGTATGTCCACTGATTGTATCGAGCTCAAATTTGACATCGGCTATAAGTTTAAAAAAAAATGAAAATGAAAATCCGCCAACCGGAAGTGAGTGTTTATTTGTTTCGAATGTGTTCGGAATTGTTGTTGAAAGTACACATTTAAAATTCGTTCTCGCCTTTCCGTTTGTGTGTTGTAGAAAAAAAAAATCGAACATGCAAAACTCAAATCAATGAAGTTTAAGCACTCGAGACCGGCCAAGTTGCAGTAAACAAGTAAACGACCCTTGGAACGTAAATGGGTTTAACGATACTCCACTACGGTTTGCACACTTGCGAAAAAATAGCAATGGCTTAAAAACTGGCAAGTGAAAAACTGCAATAAAATTGTGACGTCAGCCGCTTAAAAAATTGGGTTGCTGCATATTTGTATGATTACAGTTAAAGTGGCACAAACGAATTTGATCGATAGGTAAAATGACCGAAATACATATTATGTTAAATAAAGCACGAGAAGTAATTTCATTGAATCTTCTGATCAGTGAATTATTGGGAATCAATTGATAGATTCCTGGCAGCCTTAAAACAACACCTCTGTACAAATGCTAATTGGTAAAGCCGCGTACTCACTAGCGAACGTGAGCGTGTAATGCAACAAATTTTGTAAATGTGTACGCGTTCGCGAGCATACTTTGAACGCGCTCTGCAACGTTCGTGGCGATCCACTCAGTGTCGGCTTTTGCCGCGAACACAAAGTCGTTCGCAGTTGATTGCACGGCAAGTGTGTACATGGCGTCCACATTAGCGAGCATTACATTACACGCTCATGTTCGCTAATGAGTACGCGACTTAATAAGTTTATTTTGTAATTTTAGCTTCGAGTTAATATTTGTTTGTAATTAGCATATTTTAAGCTATCTTTAATAAATAAATAAATCATTGAGAAACACATTGGTTTGTTGAACACACAAATTTAACTGATAGTATACTGTGATTAAAACTATTAATGAAAATGTGAAAAGTATTCAAATAGTGTTCATTATGGGTATACGAGTGTGTGAATGAATAGCCTTCAGTGTAACTTTCGCCTTACGAATTCTCTTTGAAGGCAGCGTTATAGATAGATAGTCAGACGTTGACAACCTTTTTACCACCAAAATGTAAAATTTCATTGTCGATTTCGTGAATATTATCACTTCATTATCTATTTCCCGAATTCGGCAAAATATTGCTTTTTTCGCGTAAGAGCCAGTTACAATGATTCGGCATAACATATGTACATATATATATATATATATATGTAGATCAGCAATAAATTGCATTAAATATATTAACATATGTTGGGAGAATCTCTTGAAAGGGCTAGTCAAATCAGGGATCTTGCTGTCATTTTTGATACCAAGATGAGCTTTCACGCCCACACATAGATATAAAATACCATAGATATGCCGTTCCAAACAAATTTGCCTGGAGAAAGCGTCAGAAGCAACGGGGGCGTGCGGGGGGTCTAAAGTGCGGGGAATTCTCACAAAAAAAAAAGTCTAGCAAAATGCATGCAAGGAGTGCATTTTGCATGCCCTTTTTGTATGTCATTTTTCGGGCGCTAAGGCCAATCTTTATTATTATGTACATCTATGCGCCCACATAAATAATTTAGTATCATCCGCAAGTAAACTTCTGGCCTTTGTAATAAGGAGCTCGAAAATAATTAATAATATAAGGATAATTGTGCGATTGTACTGCTCTTTCGTTCTGTCCAAGGTTGAGTACAATTGTACGATATGGTCGCCTTATGAACGTTCGTACAACAATATGCTTGAACGAGTTCATAATAAGTTTATTAGATATATTTATTTACCGGGAATATGGCTACTACCCATTTCTGTACCCGAGTAAATTTCTTCGGGGAATGACGGGCATGCAATCACTCGAGGTTCGTTGTTGCGGCAAATGTCCCTAGTGTATGGAATCCTCCAGTGCTTGAAAGACTTGGCCTGCTTGCGCCCGAAAATTACATTCGTTCGCGCTCTCATCGTCTGTTTTTGAAGCCATCCCGCCTATTCAATTCCATGGCCGCTGATGGTATCGATTTATTTTATGTACATACACTATCCTAGTTTTGTGGCCTATCTGAAGTTACATTTAGCTAGGGCACTTGACCGGGATGGGGTTGCATAATGATAATTTAACAGTATATTTATCTATTTATTATATTTTTTTTTTATTGTGTATGTATATATTTATGTATATATTATATTATGTATAAACTTAAGGTTTAAATCTGTCAAATAAATAAATAAATAAATATGTAAAAATACTATACTAGAAACTAAACGACGCACAGTGTCGCTGATTGAAGTTCTAGCTAGACATTCTTCGATTTCAATATTTTCGAAAAACTATTTATGTATCACTATTTTACATAATATTATATCTGAATTTTTAAATACTATTATCAAAATTTAATTTGGAAACGTCGCGAGCACGTGGTAATTTGACAAACGCGTGAAATAAAGACTGCAGCGAAATCGGTTTATACCGGTCACGTTTGGTGCGTTCAAAGCAAAAGGGATTTGTCACGCATTCTGAAACGTCGTCGAGTTATTTTAAAATGGATATTACTAGAAAAGGTATTAACTAATATTTTTTATTAAAAATTTTAACAAAAATATTAATTGCTTTTGTAGAAATTTCGATTAGTTTGTTTGTAGCCCGAATTTAAAATTTTTTTCAACAATATAAAGTTTCCTGAAACTTTTAAAATAGCACAGGGCACTGTACAGTTTTGATTTTTATATATATTAAAGTTGAACTAATGTACTTATAGAAACTGCAAAAAAAAGTTGCCGAAGTTTGCCGAATCATACTTTTATATCGATTTCTTTCAGACCATTTTTCGATCGATTTCTTTCTTTTTTTACCTTTTACTGTTTATTTTTTTTTTGAATTTGTACGTTTTTACATTTTATAACCTTTTTTATATTTGATTCTTGACATTCTTTTTCAAATTCACATTCTTAATCAAAATTCTGCCACTTCCGGTTGATGGATATTGATGAATTTTTTTTGTAACATATTATGATTCATAAAACTATAAATTTATAATAATATAAATCATTTTAGATAAAAAATGGTTTATATTTAAAAGTAATCTGCTACTTCCGGTTGTCGGATTTTTACCAAAATCATAACAAGTCATGATACATTATACGAAAACTATGAATATAAATTTTCAGATTGATATATACATAGTGTAGTTTCTGAGAAATCGCGATTTAAAAAAAAAATTTGCGCATCTCTAGCTAGAACTTCAATCGGCGACACTGTGCGACGCCACAACTTTCTTACAAATACAGCATACACTTTCGCATGGAATAAATAGTAAAAAAAATTGTTTTATGCGTTGCAAAAGGTTGGCGATCACCACTCGGGAACAATAAGCACCTGGGCACTACAGTGCCACGTGCTCGAGGCAGGTGTAACGTAAATGCTTTCTTCAAAGGTACCCAGGAGGGTAAAAAGCGCTAGCCGTGAACACTACACATATACATATGTATGTACATACAGGGGTGGTCGTAAAACAAGCCGCCGAATAAAAAATCGGACATAAAATTCAACATCAAACACTTACGCGTGATGGGAGGCACCGGTAAAAAAT
Source organism: Parapsyche elsis (assembly GCA_022651745.1). NCBI lineage: Eukaryota > Metazoa > Arthropoda > Insecta > Trichoptera > Hydropsychidae > Parapsyche > Parapsyche elsis. Next base: position 675,475 of record JAGVSN010000031.1, read on the forward strand.
ATAGCATGCAAAATGTACAAGACTTTGGATCAAAAGGCATCGAATTATTTGCGATGCACTGAATAGTCCTTCAAACGATGCATTTTTCAATTGATAAAAATCTAGATAGATATAAATATTCATCATTTTCCAATCCTCTTCCATTCCTGTCTGTTTAGAGCAATCTGCATCCACTCGACTCCACACATTCTTCTCAATTCATCAGCCCATCTAACACTCGGTCTACCTTGCTTTCTTTCACATCCTCTCGGATACCATTCCAGTATTCCTCGCGTCCATCTCGTCTCCAAATTGTTCACACGTTCTGCTATATCTCCCACTGGTCATACTTCTTACCCATGTATTCCTCTTACGTTCTCTTCTCGTTATGACGAGCATACATCTTTCCATGCTTCTCTGTGTGCACTGGATTCTTGAATTTAACATCCATATTAAGCAACGAAAGTATGAAAGTAGGATTAAAAATTAATTTTAATAAAACTAAAATTCTGCACGCAAAACGTAGTCACAGTAGATGATCATATTGTTGATAGTTATTTATACCTAGGATAATTGGTGAATATGACTGGATGTAAAGAAGAAGAAATAAAACGAAGAATGAAACTAGGGTGGGGTGCTTTTGGAAGAATGAACATAGTTTTTAGATCCAACATTCCGCTATGCTTAAAAAAGAAGGCGTACGACCAATGCGTACTGCCAGTTATGACGTATGGATGTGAAACTTGGACGCTAAATTCAAGAATGCTACGCAAGATCCAGTGCACAGAGAGAAGCATGGAAAGATGCATGTATGCTTGGTATAACAAGAAGAGATCGCAAAAGAAATACATGGGTAAGAAGTATGACCAAAGTGGCAGATATAGCAGTGCGGGTGAAAAAGTTGAAGTGGCAATGGGCTGGACACATAGCGAGAAGAATGGATGGCAGATGGACGCGAGAAGTACTGGAATGGTATCCGAGAGGATGTGAGAGAAAGCAAGGTAGACCGAGTGGAAGATGGGCTGATGAATTGAGAAGAATTTGTGGAGTCAAATGGATGCAGATTGCTCAAGACAGACAGGAATGGAAGAGGATTGGAGAGGCCTTCATCCAGCAGTGGATGGTGAACGGCTGAAAATGATGATGATGATATATATAATAATTATAATTTTGTAGGTGATTTTGTAAAAATCAAAAAAAAAAAAAAAAATAATAGTTTTTATTGCGTCATCTATGTATTATTAGCAGAGTCACGATCCCTTGTATAGGTAATGTTTAAAAAAAAAAGGACTAAATTGACCGAGGGTGATAGCGGATAGCATTAGTGTGAGTCTTCTCGAGCCTGGGGTCCTGGGTTCGATCCCCCACTCATATTCTGTTTTTTTAATTATTTTTCCTCAGCGAGCGTTATCAGCAGACAGACAGACAGACGGATTTCGGCTATTATATATATAATAATAAAAATAGGCGGAATTTCGCTCACAAATCAAAGTCTGCGTTGGTAATGCTTGGGGAAGTGCACTTTTACTTCACACGTTTGCCGTTTATCAAGTTATACTGGTGGGACTATAATGTACTTGATATCAAGCGTTGCCTCTTCACTATTTGACAAACATTTCACCTTCTGTCATGATGAAGTAACTAGGTAAGGATACTCGTATTATTTTCCTGTTGCGTTCTCGAGGGGAGGAATTAAAAGAAGGAGCGCACAGTAATCTGCTAGGATGGAATTCATAAGGTGGTACCAATTTTGTGATAACGGTCACACAACTAAAGGCGCTCACACACCTTATCGAAATCGCTGCGATATCGCTGCGTCAAACTTTCGCCCCTAAGAGCGATATTACACTTAGCCACTCCACCAACACCCGATTTTTTTTGAACCTCGACTACCAGATACATATACAGGTTTAGATGGTACGTATTAGATTGTGCGATTTTCTGGTGTCTAAAAATTTATTGGAAGTCAATGTTCGACGAAAAAAACCTTCACCAAAAACCCTTTTCTGACCTTTTTTTTTTTTGCATCGTCGTACTCAATTGTCAACGCAACGCAACGTCAACGCAATTGTTTTGAAAACAATGAAATTCAGAAAGAAATACGAGAGGTTGAATTTTATATATTGTCTACGTCTACATACTACTACATAGTTTTCGTATAGCTTCCTAGACCTATTTTTTTTTGTATGAAGATTACGAGATGAGCAGGTAGCTTGGAGAGTGAAAAGTGGTGCAATGTAATAAGATGCTCGCTACCGCCAAAAAAAAATCTGGTGCTGGTGTTGTTGCTCAGTGTAATATCGCTCTAACGAATCAACGACACTAGAGGGCGTCAGTTTGACGCAGCGATTTCGCTAAGATGTGTGAGCCCCTTGAGTTAGATACATTGACGAATACCAACAGTAGACAGATTCTGAATTTGGTAATGTTCAAATTGTGCCAATAGCGATATTTAGGGTCGAAAACCGCCGCGATAACCTTTCGACATACGGAAATCGAACTTCGAACTGGACGCGCTGACCTATCGCCTGGCTTTTAAGTAACTATGTATGTAGGTTTTTTCAATTGTTCAAAAGAATATATTTTGAGATGTATTTTATTTTTTATTTCACATCGGGTTCCATTTGCGATATTCGTTCTTCGCGTATGCGAAGCGCCAAGTTTTTCCACGGACGATTTCTACTTGTCCCAGTTTTGGAACAATGAGCGTTATTTTAGTACTAGGCATTGTCACATTTTCTTGTCGTCGAAAAATACACAAAGTGCTACTCGAAAAGAGAGAAAGAAAAAAACGAACGAACGAACTCCGATAAAAGTTAATCAAAAAGTAATATAAAATAATATGTATGTACATACGTATATAGGGGGTAGGTGTGTGTACGGTACATGTAAAAATAGACTGTATTTCATAATGATTTGCATGATTTCATATGCGGATAATATGAATATGCCGTTACGAATGATGTGATACACGTGATGGCCCGCACGTGTACGGAAATATTATGTAAGGGGTTGTAAAACAGTGTTTCTTAATTATTTTATTTTATATTACAATTCAATTTCGTACATTGAAATACTCGAATAGAAATTGTCGTCTATTTGCAACCGCCCGAAATTGCGAAAGACGTTTTAAAAACTGGGTTTTCAGTTACGTAATAAAATATTATTAGCTTATCTAGGACAATTGGTGAATATGACTGGTTGTAAAGAAGAATGAACATTGTTTTTGAATCCAACATTCAGCTATGCTTAAAAAAGAATGCATACGACCAATGCGTACTGCCAGTTATGTGAAACGTGGATGCTAAATTCAATAATGTTACGCAAGATCCAGTGCATGTATGCTCGGTATAACGAGAAGAGATCGTAACACTAATAATACATGGGTAAAAATTATGACCAATGGGAGATAAAAGTTGAAGTGGATACATAGCGAGAATAATCGATGGCAGATGGACGCAAGAAATACTGGAATGGTATCCGAGAGGATGTGAAAGAAAGCAAGGTAGACTGGAGATTTGATATAAATTGTGCCACCTTCGGAAGATGTTTTTTCACCCAATCGTAGTTAGGTTAGGTTGTGTTACTTTTATGCTTACACTAGTGTATTGCTTTACAGATTATCTTCACGTTTGAATGTTCCTGTCTGACAGATTGACAAACGGACAGACTTAAAGCTTATATTCATACATATGTACATATGTTCATATACGTAGATGATTCATCTTGTAGAGGTCACTCTGAGGAAAATTTCAAAATCAGACAGACAACCGTCTGTCGCCAACGGAAAGGTCAACAGACTATATTCGTGGTGGTCTCATGTGAGGGTCTTGTTTCTCTTCAAGGCGGCTTATATATCAGTGCACATTTTTCGACAATATTGAGTGCTATTAGATTAACATCAGAAATACTTGAATGGTATCCGAGAGGATGTGTAAGTAAGCAAGGTAGACCGAGTGAACGGTGGGCTGATGAATTGAGAAGAATGTGTCAAGTCAAATGGATGCAGATTGCTCAAGACAGACAGAGGTTTTATGAAATGATGATATAATTATGCATTTGACAATAGTTTTTGTTTGTGGTTTGAAAATAGACGACTCCTAGATTAGACTAAATGGATTCCTTTTCAGTTTAACCATTTGAAGGTGACTTTTGAAATATACAAATCTCAAGTTTTGAGTGTATGCGTGTGTGTTTGTGTGCTGAGAACGTTTGGGAATCTTTTTAGGTCAGATATTGATCGGCGCCGCGTATTTGGGTTTTTGAATTTCGCATTCTAAATGCATACTTGAGGAAATTTATTGAGTTGGGTCGTAGCGCCACCGACTTCACACTTTTTTTTTTGTCTTTTCTTCTTCTTCTTCTTCTTCGATAATGGCGAAATTAAGCGGTGACCTCTAACGCATAAATTGCCAATGACACTTTGCCGCCATTTTAATTCGGTTATCGATACGACTGTTTAAATGTACTTATTCAATTGATTACGGCGAAATCGCCCATTGACTATAAATACGCTTATAAATAATTTAGAGTTCGAATTAGAGTTGAATTAGAGGTTGACATGTACATATATTGTATGAATTTTATAGGTCGATAGATATGTACATACATAGGTAGGTGTTGTTATGTACCTAAATATACGTGACTGGATCTTTTGAAAGGCGTTGAATAAATAAATTCAAAATCTATAAAGCGGTCTTATTGAAACGTTAGCCAGTTTCGAATGTAGAAGAAGAAGCCTTTCTAGAAGTGAGACGTTATATCGACGAGACTCTTTTGCATTGCGTGCTTTTCAACTGGTATTATAATGAGGCATTTTCATTCCTTCTCTATATCTATTATATATATGTATGTATCTACATGTGAGGTTGTAAGTATTATTTGTGATTGCTTGCCTTCATTATTTTTCTCACTCGTTTTTTATTCAAGAATGCAATAAAATGAATAAAACTTATAAATAAGATTTTCATTTTTTAATACATTTATGTCTTAAAAATCATCCTCATTAGCGGATGAAAATTCTTTTATATTATTAATAATTGGATGTTTTTTGATATTGATATTTGAATATGGCAGTCTTTTGACTAAAAATCATAAGGACGCTCATAATATTATAGCCCACTCATTTCAACGTGCATAAATACAAAAAAAAATTCTGGAATGCATTTACATAAATTGACCCGAATTCCTGCTAACAGCTCGGTGATCTGAAAAAAAAAAAAAATCATCTACGACGTAGGTATATACATATGTACATATATTTTTTTGTCGATTTTTGAATTTTTCGATGGAACCCTCTAATCTGAATTTTCCGACGATGAAAATAATACGCCGAACAGAAAAATGATAAAAAATCGTGTTGAAAAGCGAGCAAAGTCATGTTGAAAAAAAAAAAATAAACATTGGCCCATCGAAAATTACATATATGTATGTAGGTATGTACATATCATCATCATCACGATTTTCAGCCGTCTATTGCCATTCCTGTCTGACTTATGAGTAATCTGCATCCCCACTTGACTCGCACACATTCTTCTCAACTCATCAGCCCATCGTTCACTGGGTCTACCCTTCCAATATTTCCATTATTCTCGCTATGTATCCACTTCAACCATTGGTCATAATTTTTACCCGTGTATTAGTCTTCTCGTTATACCGAGCATACATGCGCTGGATCTTGCGTAACATTATCGAATTTGGCATTCACGTTTCACATCCGTACGTCATAACTGGCAGTACGCATTGGTCGTATGCCTTCTTTGTTAAGCATAGCGGAATGTTGCATTCAAAAACAATGTTCTATTTCTTCATCTGCCATCTATTCATCTCACTGTGCGTCCACTCCAACTTTTTCACACGTTCCACTTTAATCATGCTTCTTACCCATGTATTCCTTTTACGATCTCTTCTCGTCATACCGAGCATTCAACTTTTCATGCTTTTACATCATTTTAGTTTTATTAGAATTAATTTGACGTGCGGTTGCGCAACGCCTCGTTTCTGGCGGGCGTCCATTACGGCCGTTTGACTCACCGAGTCAAACGTGTACCTGGGTTGATTAGCGTCGAGCGTCACCTTCGACCTCTGCGTTATTACCTCCGTGAAGATCTTGCAGACTGTGTAGAGAAAAACTAATGGGGCGGTAGTTTTTTTTTGTCCCCCTTTCTTATAAATATGGTTCTTAAACTAATTAGGGCTCATTCGGAATCAATTACGGCCTGAAATTCTCCCCACCCGCCCCCAAAAAAAAAAAAAGCTCGCTTGCTTCATGGGAGCATCGCATGGTACTGGAGCGTCCGAGGAGGAGACGACGTCTACGGCGTAGCTCTAGCCGGCGCACACTGTCGCACGTGTCTTTTTTATCGATGCGGCCGCGTGGGGAGAAGGAAGGGGAGGGGGGGGGGTCGGAAAAGCGGGTAGGAAAAGCGGGGAGGGGAGGAGAGGGGGTGCGTCGGGGCGCGGCCGAGTTGTCGGCTCGCGTCGGGAAAAGTCGTGTCGACTCGGGAAAAGCTCGAACGGGGGTGGCGGAAAACCGCCATTAAATGCAGTCGGCGGGTCGGCGTCGGTGCGGCTCGGGCTTGGAGTAGTGGCCGCGGGAGAGCAGTAGTGCAGTGCGGTGCAGTGGTGTTGAGATCGGCGAGATGGTGAGGGCGGCAGAGGCTGATGGGCGGCGGCCGACCAGCGCGAGCGAAGGCTTCGGAGGGTGATGGTGGCGAAAGGCGTCTCGCGTTGCGGCGGCGCCCCCTGCCGCCCCCCCGGGCCCCCATAACCACAACCGTTACACCATAACCATAACCAGTGACATTCCGGGCCCCCTTCATCCCCCCCTTCGTCCCCCGCCCCGATGCAGTGGAGGAAGCTGGCGCGCTTCAAGACAACCCCCGCTGGATCGTCGCGCGCGCGCAACATGCTCTGCTGCGGACGCAGGAAGGTACCCACTCCACCCACCCTTATACAAACATATGTACGTGTCGTCGATTCGCTTTGATTATGCGCGTGTATTGTTTGTGTCGACAGTGGAGCGCAACCTTTTCGCTGGCCACGCGCGCGCCGAGGGATCGATACGTTCGAGTCTTTTGGCGCCCCGCTTTAATTCGGGGCGCCTACCCTCTCCCCTTTTTTTTTTTTTTTGGTATTTTAGTAGTATGTAACCTTTTCACTCTAGGGTTGACGTGGACTGTTGCAATAACGTAAGCAACGCTTGAATTTTTTTTTAACTACCAGGAGTTAATAAATCGTGAGTAGCTATTTGTCGCAATCGGACTTGCGTCAAGTTGACGACTTTTATCGTCGTTGATTCGCACCAATGCGAATGGGACGACGTCAGTCTGACGCTGCGATACCGCTCAGGTTTGTGAGGGCCTAAAATGTATGAAAAATTATGTACGTAGTGTAAGTATTGTGCAAAAATTCGACCTTTATATTTTGACTGATTTGTGTCGGGTATCATCCCCCCGATCACGTTTTTAAAATTTCTGGAAAATGTCTGTATGTACATATGTGTGTGTGTGTCTGTGTACTTTTTTAACTTAAATTTTTTCTCCGAAACTGTCAAGTGTATCGAGGTGAAATTTCATATCTTTTATTTTCACGTATGGTGTAAGAGATAATATGATTTTGGTCGATATCCGTCTACCGCAAGTGGCAATTTAACGTAAGTGTCTGCCTGCCGAGGAACACTCGCATTTTTAAACTAGCAGGAGTTAATAAATCGTGAGTAGCTATTTGTCGCAATCAGATTTGTAAATGTATTAAAAATTAAATGTTAAAACCAGAAGCATTTACATATGTACATATAGGTATATCATGAGGAGATGTTTTCACATTACGATTGGTCCTTTCCCCCTCTGTGTGAACACGTGGTTAGCGTCAAGGGGGCAGGATTGTTGGATTAGTGCGCGAAGCGCGAATTGGCTGTTCACATAATGTGTATATACGTTTTAATGTAGAAATGTACATAAATGACGACATTGTCAACGGGCAGTGACTAGTATATCCATGAGAACTGTTTGATTTTGTCGTTGTAGCTTGATTGTGTGTATTTTGATGCGTAGTAGTTTTATTCGGGGTGGCGTTTTTTGATTGCAGTGGTGAGTAACCTTTTTACTCTTGGGTCAGTGTGCGATGTTTGCAATATTGTCGTTCAAAGTTGTATGATGTTATATATCTACGAGAAAAACTGTTTGATTTTGTCAGTGCAACGTAAATCTGTAAATTTTGATGATGTTATAATGTAACCTTCTTACTCTTGGGTCGGTGTGTGAAAATTGGCACCTTCTAGTATTTAAGTAGAAATTGACGAATTAAAGAAATTAAATTAAGAAGAAGTCCTCATTTTTTTACGGTCAGTATTCTCAGTCGTAAAGTTATTGCAGTTTCATTTCAATGATTTCAAGTTTTTTCAAGTAAAAATGTTGACAATCACTGATTTTAAATCACCGTTACTGTAATAAAATTATTCGCGTTTACACACGGGTACTTGCTTTTACAAACACACAACGATACACAGTGTCAGTTGACAAATTAACGGACGAATGCGAAACAGTAGCCTGAGATAAGATAAATTACCTTCGTCTCTCGTTATTACCACTTCTCTCGTTGCTTCTTTGAGTACAATAATAATTATTTATTATAAAATGTACGTCAACATGTACAGAGAGTGATTTGATTCGCCGATTTTTTAATTATGGAGGTTATGTTGAATCATATATATTATATAACAAGTCGTTTGTATAACAATTCAAGCGGTTAGATTGTATTGTACTTCTACTAAACGAATTTGAGGAACTGTGGAATGTTGGATTTACTTTTGACGTCAACGTTGAATATTTTTCTATTTCCGGTACGCCGATTATGATTGATCCTTTTCTTAATCGAGTATTTTCGACTAAACGAAGAGCATTTTCACAATGATATTTTTTTATATGAATAATTTAGAATATATGACACTTGTAAACATTATTTACTTTGAAACATTAAATGAAATAATTCCATATGTACAGAGGAATTGTTAAATTTACGCACACCGCGTGGAAATCCTCAGTTTTTCCGATGTAAATACTATTTTAACATTAATATATCAATTGTAAATTATAAAATGGAGTATTATTAAACTATTCTGATATAATTATCATCAATTAAGTTGATGCAATTTGATATATATACATATTAAAATGTAAAAAAACTCGCTCGCGCGCGCGCGACTTGAGCATTCCACGATGGCTTAATGGCAATGTTTCAATTATATCATTACGGAATACGTTTTATGCGATGTTTCTTTCGGTTTCTTACAAATGTAAATACAATAGACACGTACGGTCACTTATGTGTATTTAGATTAGTACGTAATGAGTGTCGGCGAGGTACTATGTATATACAAATGTAGTGGAGAATGGATCGATGATTACTATATCGAAATGCTTGCGGCGAACGTTTCGTGAAAAATTACACGTTTCTGTTGTGAAAATTTGCATTTTTACGACCGATCGTCTAATTTACTAATAACGACGCGTCGTAACATTTCGTTTCGTATTCGAAAGAGGGATAAAACGGGGGGGAAGGGGTTAAAAAAAGGAAAGAAAATAAGTAATCTAGTATGACTTCATAGTATACTAAAATGTTTGATGGATTTAAATCATTTAAATCATCAAAAAAATTTTGTTTAGCTATTTTTACGAGTAAAACTCAATAGTTTGACTTCAAATTAGACTATTTCGAATTGTTTCCATTTCCAATACTTGATATAATTCCGATTTGTTCGTGAATAATCTGTCTGTCATTGAATAAATTGCACGAGAAAACTCATCTATTCACAAACATCACGAACGTTTGGATACGCAATCGAATAAATACAACAAAACATCATATATGTATGTATGTATATAATAGCCCTATTCCGTCTGTCTATCTGTGTGTGTATCTGTCTGTCTGCTGATAAAGCTCGCCGATGTAAATAATTAAAAAGCCAGAACGTCGCGCGAGTTCGCGACATTGCTAAATTGTTATTTTTTTTAATTATAAAGCGCCATCTATACAACAACAATAAAAACTATTAAATTTAATATTATTTTTCAGTACGGGTGATGAGAAACCGCTCCGTTGATATTCAACGGGTTTACTCTACATAGTACAAATATAAAAATTCGAATAAACGCGTGAATTATTTCAATCTACTCGAAAGGAAAAATCTCTAACCTTAACGTGTCCGGACGTTCAATTCATAAAATATTAATATATGAGTTTTTTCACCCCGAATTTTTCCCTATTCACCCCACATGAAATATTGCCGCGAGCTTACTTACTTACATATGCAAATATTTGATTTTACAATGGTACAGTATTGTACGTAGGTATTTTATTGCGAAACTTTCAAGATACATATCTTTATATTTTATTTACAAGACACTCTTTTTCTTCTGAAGATGGCGTACTTGATATAAAGCTTGACAGAAATTTTATTGTTTGTGACGGTGAAGTAACTAGGGAAAGATACTCTCCAGTGGTGAAACCACTGCCTTCTGGTTAGAAGAAAGGGAGATAGGGAATGAACTATGATTTAGTAGGTAAGAAGGAATTTTTCATATTGTGCCCAGAGATATAGAATACACTGGTGTAAGCCCGTTGAACATCAACGGAGTGTTCTCATCACCCGTACTGAGAAATAATATTAAATTTAATAGTTTTTATAGTTGTTGCACAGATGGCGCGTTATAATACAGCAACGTAACAATTTAGCAAAGTCGCGAGCCTATTGAGAATTTATTTATTTAGCACAAGATCAACAGCGCGGACGGTTCGTGTCTTTTAATCATTTACCTCGGCGAGCGTTATCAGCAGACAGACAGACAGACGGATTTCGGCTATTATATGTATATAATATATATATATATGTATGTACATATGTAGATATGCCCCTTCATACATTTCGATCGACAAAAATCGTCGCAATAGTAGGTATGAATGGACAGAACCCGAGACTCGAATAACAAAGAAGTGACCTTTTTTTTTCAACACTTCCACTCACACAACTAGGATTTGTATACCTGAGTGTTGCACAATTTGTAGAACTGTCTAACACACGGGTTCCCAACCTATGGGTCGCAACCCCAAGTGGGGTCGCGAAGGGTTTTCTTTTGGGGTCGCCAACTGAAACAGTAAACTATTGACTATAATGCAATTTTCTGTCAGTTATGACGTGTGGATGTGAAACGTGGATGCTAAGTTCAAGAATACTACGTAAGATCCAGTGCACACAGTGAAGTATGAAAAGATGTATGCTTGGTATAAGAAGAGATCGTAAGAGGAGTACATGGGTAAGAAGTATGACCAAAGTGGCAGATACATACATATAGCAGAGCGTGTGAAAAAGTTGCATTGGACACATTGCCAAAAGAATGGATGGCAGGTGGACGCGAGAAATACTGGAATGGTATCCAAGAGGATGTGAAAGAAAGCAAGTTAGACCGAGTGGACGATGGGCTGATGAATTGAGAAGAATGTGTGGAGTCGAGTGGATGCAGTAGTGGATGGTGAACGGCTGAAAATGATGATGAATGCAATTTTCATTTTTAATCCGTGTCTTGATGTTTGAATAATATTTTGGGGTCGCGGGTCACTTGGCTTTTATAAAAAGGTTGGGAGCCTGTGGTCAAACAGGTAAGTCATAAAAATTGGTAAATTCTAACAGGAGACGGCCGATTTGGATTTAGTAATATTCTACATAGATCTTGCCAATGACAATATTCGACGTTGTAAGCCGCCGAGAAATTCTTTCGACATGAGGGGATCTAACCTCAAACAGTCACTCGACTCTCCAACTGCTGGAAAGTCATTATATAAGATGTTGGCGTTACTAATTATTTAATGTATTTGAAATGCGATCAAAAATTGTTTAGAATCGTACTAATTCTTATATGTATGTATACGAATAAGTTCTGTGGCATGTTAAGGGCTAATTTTTCGCCTAGTATAACTCGTTCGTCAATAAAACACAAGTCGAATTGGGTGACGTACGTGAAAATGACATAACTTGGGCTTGTTAATACCAACTTTTTCGTAAAACCAAATAAAAAGTTTGCGAGGGTGTTGAAAATAATCAAGCCTAACGACCAAATGGGAAAAGTTTTTTTTTTTCTAGCCAAGAACGTGTTAGGCTTAGTATTAATGATACGCTATCGGAAAAGTTTCATTACGTTTTAAAACCTTTATTTTATTTTCATACTACGGTCACGTGGTTCTTCGTGTACTATGTATATATTTTTTTTTTCGTCTTAGAAGTGTATTCGTTCCATTAATTAATTGTTCACGTTTCGCGTTGTTGTTTTAATTAATAAAAATAAAAACGAAGTGAAAAACCTGATTTGGACAACCCCGACACAACGACTGCTCGAGTTTTAATTAAATTTTCTCAAATCAACTTTGGTTGTTTATTTTCTTGCAAGTTTAGTTGTACGTTGAGAAATCGTAGTATCAATGGATGAAAGAAAAACGTCAAAATATCTTTTGATACTACCTACATATAGTACGTGTGTTTAATTTAAATACAGAAAATATCAAGGAAACTCTTTCGCTTATAGATATTTTAACCAGGCGATAGATAGCCCAGTGGTTAAAGTGTCTTTTTTGATCCCGGTATGTCGAAAGGTTTTCTCAACGGGTTTCGACCTTCAATATTGTCATTGGCATGATCTGGATATTACCTAATTCAGACCTAAATAGACCTATTCCGTATGTGTGTCTGTCTGCTGATAACGCTCGTCTCGGTAAATAATTAAAAAACCAGAACGTCACACCAGTAGGATTTGAACCCGGTATCACTGATTCGGAACAGAGCGCTTACGCGGTGAGCCAAACCAGATGATAATAGACAGGCTTCACTTTGCTAAATTGTTACGTTGTAGTATTAAAACGCGCAATAGATGGCGCATTGTTGCATAGATGCAACCACTATAAATTTAATTATTGTTAATTATTATAGTTAACAACTATTAAATATGGTGATATTCAACGGGCTTACACTAGTAGTTAGATAAATTGGCGTCTGTGGCCAAATTATAGTCTCTTCCTCACCTCCAAAAGGCAATTGGAGACCATTGGTATTGAATGTCTTTCCCTAAGTAACATTTTATATCAAGTAGGTACGCCTAGATAGATATTTTGACTTTGGTCCTTTTAAATCCAAGTCACACATCAATATTTCACAATGACAATAATCCACGTAGTATATTCGATATGATATCACCCAAATGGAAAAATCGGGGAAAAAAACTAAACAGAGATTATGCGCAGGAAAATAGCTTTTTCCTTCCTGTCGAATTTTCCACTTAAACATTCGGTTTTTATTGTTTTCCGCCACTCGACAAAATTGCCCGGTTTTTTACGAACGACAAATAAAAATATAAAATCACGTGACGCTTTTGCGATTATTTTTATGCGAACACATTGCCTTGTGCCATTTTCGCTCACATGAAAATAACTATAGAAAGGGGGGGGGGGGTTTAGAAAGATGCATAAATAAATTGCATACAGTCGAATCGAGATCAATGAAAGCACCGAAAATAACGACCCCATACAAAAATACACTGAACAAACTAAATAATACCGATGCACAAATTGGGTCAAGCGATGCAGTTGAAATTTTAATTCGAACCAAAATACGAGTTGCCGTTCGTTTGCGAAAGCTCACTTTTTCGTTGATTTTTTTTTTACAAACGTAAAAGTTGTACTAGTATAGTGGTTGTGGATTTATAGTAAGTATAGCGAGATGTATGTATGTATGTATACTGTGGTTATGTTCGGTTAATAAGTTATTTAGTATCTTGTTTGGATGATGCAATGTTTCCCAAATTGTGTTCGCCGTTTATTGCTGCTAAGGCGGTTTGATTATATTGATCTTGCGGTTACAAGAAGTCTAACGCCTTGATTAATTTAAATTGCTGAACGTTTCCCAAACATTTGGCATTATGTAAAATGTCGCTGTTTGAGAGTTACTGGTATGGAAATATTAATTTGAATGCAGTCGTGCAATGATATTTTTAAAATGTTGAGAATCTATGCAATACAAGTCGTATGCATAGACAGTCTGATATTTTCATCCTATCTTTTTCTAGCTTCGATTCGTTTTATAGACATGCAAAGTATGAAAAGCTCCACTTACAATAAAGTCACAGACAGACACTCTATGTAGCTCTACATATGTACATACATACATCGATAGCAATAGTAAGATACATACATAAAAAATCTATTGGGAAGCAACAGATAAAAGGACTATTTATCACTTTTATTACGGCTTATATCACGGCTATTATGTATATGTACAAATCCGTCTGTCTGTCTGCTGATAACGCTCGCTGACGTAAATAATTAAAAAACTAGAACGTCGCGCGAGTGGTATTTGAACCCGGTATCACTGAATCGGAACATTGTGCGCTTAAGCGGTAAGCCAAACCAGATAATGATGTGCTGTCTTCAACTTGACTATTTATATAATAAAAAATAGGCTCACGACTTTGCTAAATTGTTACGTTGTTGTATTATAACGCGCCATCTATGCAACAACTATGAAAACTATTAAATTTAATATTATTTTTCAGTACGGGTGATGAGAAAGCGCTCCGTTGATATTCAATATCTCTTTTATTATAAGTCAAATTCGCTAAATTCAAGAATGCTACGTAAGATACAGTGAACACACAGAAGCATGGAAAGATGTATGCTCTCGGTATAACGAGAAGAGATCGTAAGAGGAATACATGGGTAAGAAGGATGACAAAAGTGGCAGATATATGTAGCAGAACGTGTGAAAATGTTGAAATGGATACGTAACGAGATTAATGGATGGCAGATGGACGCGAAAAATACTGGGATGGTATCCGAGAGGATGTGAAAGAAAGCAAGGTAGACCGAGTGGAAGATGGGCCAATGAATTGAGAAGAATGTGTGGAGTCAAGTGGATGCAGATTGCTCAAGACAGACAGGAATGGAAGAGGATTGGAAATTTTGATTGATTTAGTTGTTAACGGTGTATGAAATTCTTGTCACGTTAATATTGTGTTGAGTCACACTGTAAGGTGATCGTTTTTGAATAAACGAAAGGTTGTTGAAAAACGAAAGAGGCCAGGCAATTTTTTATTTTTCGAGGACCCTTTGAAAGTTGACACTACAAAAATTCATTTGAAACATTGCTGTTGACCTTTTTTCGCAATACGGAAAAATATAAAATTCCTTTAAATTCGTAAAATGTTACCATTTGCTGAAATATGTCGTATACAAAAACCTTATAAGGAAATTTTATCGATTTAGGTTACGATTCAACCAAATTACAGTACTTTCCCGGATTTAATTACAGTACTTTCCCGGCAAGATCTGGATTTAGTGACATCCAGATCTTGCCAATGACGATAGTTAAAGTCGAAAGTCTTTCGACATACGGGTTTCGAACCCTAGAACTTCTCCCAAGTATGACAAACTTTCACTGTTTTTGATAAATATTGTTACCGTCTGCAATAGTGAAGCAACTAAGGTAAGATACTTTCCAGTGGTTTTCCATTGCCGTCTGAATGGGAGGAAGGTAACGACCGAATAGACAATGATTTGATAGGTAGTAAGGAATTGTTTCGGTGGTGCACAACTAAGTTAGATAAATTGGTAAATTCCGATCTGGATTTTGTAACATCCAGATCTTGCCAATGACGATAGTTAAAGTCGAAAACCTTTCGACATACGGGTTTCGAACACTGGAACTTTGCCCAAGTATCACAAACGTTCACTATTTGATAAACATTTTACCGTTTGCAATAGTGAAGCAACTGGAAAGATACTCTCCAGTGGTTTTCCATTGCTGTCTGAAGGAGAGTTGCCGTCTGAATGGAATTGTTTCGGCGGTGCACAACTAAGTCAGATAAATTGGTAAATTCTAACAGGCGGCGGCCGATCTGGATTTAGTAACATCCAGATCTTGCCAATGACGATAGCTAAAGTCGAAAGCCTTTCGACATACAGACATTGAACCCAGGACTTTCGCTCAAGAGACAAACGATTTAACCACTGAGTTATCGCCTGGCTGATAATAATGTTAAATATAATAGCCGAAGTCTGTCTGCTGATAACGCTCGCCTCAGTAAATAATTAAAAAAAATACCAGAACGTCGCGCGAGTAGGATTTGCACCCGGTATCACCCGGTTGGGATGAATCGTGTCAACACTATCATCCAACGTGAGCGATGTCGGACCTACTACGATTTGACTATATTAATATCTTAATAGGCTCGCGACTTTGCTAAATTGTTACGTGTTGTATTATAACGCGCCATCTACGCAACAACTATAAAAACTATTAAATACACATATTGTACTCCTCACCCACAAAAACACTCACAGTGCGGGTGATGAGGAACCGTGACTGCTTCCATTAATTGTCCAGGAGGCGGAAAATTTGATTTGGTTTTATCAAAATCTTGCCAATGACGATACTTAAGGTCGCAAAGCGTCGAGGAAACATTTCGACATGGGGGGAATTGCACACCGGATCCTTCGCTCAGACTCACCTGCCAGACTTGAACACGTTTACCGAGGATGGGCGATGTTAAGTTAACGAGGCCGGTGAATGCGTTAAAATCCAATCTGTGGAAGGCTGCAGCGCTGGTTGAAGGATCGGCTGCAGCGCGAGAGAGCGTCGTTCGGGAAAAGCGGAAAAGCGGAAAAGCGGAAAAGCCCGAAGGTGCACGAAGCCGCCTCGGCTGCGACCGGGAGAGGGCGACTGCGGGGTTGAAGCCGGGGAGGGGGAGGGAAGAAGGGCGGTTCAATCGATAGAGGCGAAGGGGGGGGGGGTAGTAGGAAAAAAGGGGAGGAGTGGTGGGGGAAAATTGGAGGGGGGGAGGAGGAAAAGTCGCGCTCCGCCACAGTAGTCTCAGGCAGTCCGCGTCGCGCCATTTTCCCATTTTCCGTTCATGTGCGACAGTGAGGGGAGCGGCTGCTTTTTTTCGAGGAAGGTCAGTCAATCATCAGTCATCAAAAGCTCATTTAAAAAAAATGAGCTTTCCACTGTAAATTTTCCACCCCCACACAAAACTACCCCGCCCGGTCTCATCTCGCTGTCAGCTACCCAGCAGCCCATCCACCGCTCTCCTCTTCTCTCTTTTCATCGTTTAATTTTTGCAAAGATCCGCATGCAGCCTGTTGAACAATGATGACGGTTAGAATTTCGAAGGACGCGCGCGATGATTCATCGGGAATTCCCCGGTCTTTTATAGGTTACGTTCAAATTCTTCAGTGACGTTTCGTTTTCCAACCCTCCCATTACACCCTCGATGAATCATTTGACAGCTTACTATAAAAGTCATCGCAATTGAATGTCAAACGAAATAAAAAAAAGGACGATTTTAATAATCAATTAATTAATCATTTTAATTTTAATTTATTTCGCATCGAATTTTATACCGTTTTTAACAAACATCCAGAGTTTGAATTGTACATGCACAGCAAATTATCGTCTGTCTGTCTGCTGATAACGCTCGCCTCGGTAAATGATTAAAAGACACGAACCGTCCGCGCGCGAGTGGGATTTGAACCCGCGACCACCATGTTGCAACGAATCGCGCTAACACTATCATTCAACGCGGGCGATACGTACGTACCTGCTATGACTTGACAATATTAATATCTCAGTTGGGTCGCGACTTTGCTAAATTGTTACGTTGTTGTATTATAACGCGCCATCTATGCAACAACAACTATAAAAACTATTAAATACACATATATTCACCGGCACAAACATACGTTGATATTCAACGGGCTTACACTAGTATAGGTACAATAGCCAAAATATGTCTGTCTGTCTGCTGATAACGCTCGCCTCGGTAAATGATTAAAATCATGCAACGCGGGCGATGACGAACCTGCAATGATTTGACAATATTAATATCTCAATTGGGTGGCGACTTTTCTACATAAATTGTTACGTTGTTGTATTATAACGCGCCATCTATGCAACAACTACTATAAAAACTATTAAATACACATATACTCACCGGCACAAACATACGTTGATATTCATTGGGCTTACACTAGTATAGGTACAATAGCCAAAATATGTCTGTCTGTCTGCTGATAACGCTCGCCTCGGTAAATGATTAAAATCATGCAACGCGGGCGATGACGAACCTGCAATGATTTGACAATATTAATATCTCAATTGGGTGGCGACTTTTCTACATAAATTGTTACGTTGTTGTATTATAACGCGCCATCTATGCAACAACTACTATAAAAACTATTAAATACACATATACTCACCGGCACAAACATACGTTGATATTCATTGGGCTTACACTAGTATAGGTACAATAGCCAAAATATGTCTGTCTGTCTGCTGATAACGCTCGCCTCGGTAAATGATTAAAATCATGCAACGCGGGCGATGACGAACGAACCTGCAATGATTTGACAATATTAATATCTCAATTGGGTGGCGACTTTTCTACATAAATTGTTACGTTGTTGTATTATAACGCGCCATCTATGCAACAACTACTATAAAAACTATTAAATACACTAGTAATTTATATACACATCAAAATCGTACGTTTTTTAGCACATAAAAAAAATAAAGTTAAAAAAAACCACCTGTTTAGCGAACTGAAAAGTACCAGGCGCTTCCCGGTGACGGATCGGCGAATGTTTTTTTTTTTTTTTTTTGTTTCGTGAACGGCAATCGATACACACACACGATAATTGTGCGATAGCGGCCATTATAATAATGTACTGGTGAGGGGCGGTAGCGGTGATTGTATCTACACATGTACAGGTGTGTATATGCGTTCGTACATACGTACACCTGTCTGTATGTGGATACGTGTTTGTGTGACAGGGGTTTTGAAGTTTGATTTGTGAAGCGCATGCGCCACGTAATGGCTGTCCGACGTTTTTGCTCGTACTCGTTCATTCACAGCTACGACCAAAAGCTACTACGAGGGCAAAAGCTCGTAGACATGGCCGTAAAACGATCGTGCTACGACACACCACAACCGGAAGTCGACCATCCATCCCCAACCTTTGCTTTATACATGCATTCATGTCCCTCTCTGCGTGGGTATTTTCGTATTTAGATCAAAGGCTACGATCGCACATACGTACATACAAAGTGAATTGGATTTTGATGTCTTTTACAGCCACGGCGATAGCTTAGCGGTTGGTTTCTCGAACGAAAGCTGCAGTACGTCGAAAGATTTTCTCGACAGTTTTCGACCTTGAATATCGTCAATATTATATACACACTATTTTTTGTTTTCGTTAAAAAAAAAATACCTGACTATATGTACATACATAGATTCCAATATTCATTTTGAACAAGAAATTGACAGATTTTGAGACATCGAACGAACAACACAAATAATAATAATAAAAAAAAAAATAGTGCGGCCAGAACACTATCCAAATAAACATGTTTCAATGGAAAATTCTTAATATAAAATAATATTAACAGTGGGAAAAAATCCCAAGTGTAAAAATACGTACTTTTGACTTTTGATTTGAACTGGACGACTACTTAGAAAGATCTGAAAGCTGAATAGTACTACGAATGAAAGATACAATACCTGACTGTAGATTCCAATATTCATTTTGAACAAGAAATTGAGAGATTTTGAGACATCGAACGAACAACACAAATAATAATAATAAAACAAAAAATAGTGCGGCCAGAACACTATCCCAATAAACATGTTTCAATAGAAAATTCTTAATATAAAATAATATTAACAGTGGGAAAAAATCCCAAGTGAAAATACGTACTTTTGACTTTTGATTTGAACGACTACTTAGAAAGATCTGAAAGCTGAATAGTACTACGAATGAAAGATACAATACCTGACTGTAGATTCCAATATTCATTTTGAACAAGAAATTAAGAGATTTTGAGACATCGAACGAACAAAACAAATAATAATAATAAAACAAAAAAAAATAGTGCGGCCAGAACACTATCCCAATAAACATGTTTCAATAGAAAATTCTTAATATAAAATAATATTAACAGTGGGAAAAAATCCCAAGTGAAAATACGTACTTTTGACTTTTGATTTGAACTGGACGACTACTTAGAAAGATCTGAAAGCTGAATAGTACTACGAATGAAAGATACAATACCTGACTGTAGATTCCAATATTCATTTTGAACATGAAATTGAGAGATTTTGAGACATCGAACGAACAACACAAATAATAATAATAAAACAAAAAATAGTGCGGCCAGAACACTATCCCAATAAACATGTTTCAATAGAAAATTCTTAATATAAAATAATATTAACAGTGGGAAAAAATCCCAAGTGAAAATACGTACTTTTGACTTTTGATTTGAACTGGACGACTACTTAGAAAGATCTGAAAGCTGAATAGTACTACGAATGAAAGATACAATACCTGACTGTAGATTCCAATATTCATTTTGAACATGAAATTGAAAGATTTTGAGACATCGAACGAACAACACAAATAATAATAATAAAACAAAAAATAGTGCGGCCAGAACACTATCCCAATAAACATGTTTCAATGGAAAATTCTTAATATAAAATAATATTAACAGTGGGAAAAAAATCCCAAGTGAAAATACGTACTTTTGACTTTTGATTTGAACTGGACGACTACTTAGAAAGATCTGAAAGCTGAATAGTACTACGAATGAAAGATACAATACCTGACTGTAGATTCCAATATTCATTTTGAACAAGAAATTGAGAGATTTTGAGACATCGAACGAACAACACAAATAATAATAATAAAACAAAAAATAGTGCGGCCAGAACACTATCCAAATAAACATGTTTCAATGGAAAATTCTTAATATAAAATAATATTAACAGTGGGAAAAAATCCCAAGTGAAAATACGTACTTTTGACTTTTGATTTGAACTGGACGACTACTTAGAAAGATCTGAAAGCTGAATAGTACTACGAATGAAAGATACAATACCTGACTGTAGATTCCAATATTCATTTTGAACATGAAATTGAGAGATTTTGAGACATCGAACGAACAACACAAATAATAATAATAAAACAAAAAATAGTGCGGCCAGAACACTATCCCAATAAACATGTTTCAATAGAAAATTCTTAATATAAAATAATATTAACAGTGGGAAAAAAATCCCAAGTGAAAATACGTACTTTTGACTTTTTGATTTGAACTGGACGACTACTTAGAAAGATCTGAAAACTGAATAGTACTACGAATGAAAGATACAATACCTGACTGTAGATTCCAATATTCATTTTGAACATGAAATTGAGAGATTTTGAGACATCGAACGAACAACACAAATAATAATAATAAAAAAAAAATAGTGCGGCCAAAACACTATCCCAATAAACATGTTTCAATAGAAAATTCTTAATATAAAATAATATTAACAGTGGGAAAAAATCCCAAGTGAAAATACGTACTTTTGACTTTTGATTTGAACTGGACGACTACTTAGAAAGATCTGAAAGCTGAATAGTACTACGAATGAAAGATACAATACCTGACTGTAGATTCCAATATTCATTTTGAACATGAAATTGAGAGATTTTGAGACATCGAACGAACAACACAAATAATAATAATAAAACAAAAAAATAGTGCGGCCAGAACACTATCCCAATAAACATGTTTCAATGGAAAATTCTTAACATAAAATAATATTAGCAGTGGGATTTTGAGAAAAAAATCCCAAGTGTAAAACAAAAAAAATACGTACTTTTGACTTTTGATTTGAACTGGACGACTACTTAGAAAGATCTGAAAGCTGAAAAGTACTACGAATGAAAGATACAATACCTGACTGTAGATTCCAATATTCATTTTGAACATGAAATTGAGAGATTTTGAGACATCGAACGAACAACACAAATAATAATAATAAAACAAAAAAAAATAGTGCGGCCAGAACACTATCCCAATAAACATGTTTCAATGGAAAATTCTTAACATAAAATAATATTAGCAGTGGGAAAAAAAAATCCCAAGTGGAAAATTCTTAAATAAAAAAATATATGTACTTTTGACTTTTGATTTGAACTGGACGACTACTTAGAAAGATCTGAAAGCTGAAAAGTACTACGAATGAAAGATAAAATACCTGACTATAGATTCCAATATTCATTTTGAACAATAAATTGACAGATTTTGAGACATCGAACGAACAACACCTAGAAAACTCGCGTGATTTAAAAAACACATATATCTCCGAATCTCGAGCCAATCAACATTTTTTTATTACCAGATTCGTGTTCACTGGGCATAGATATCTATAAGAAAAGTCATATCTCGTCTCTGAAGCATTTTTCGTGTCAGTGTAATCAGATCGGTGGTCTCCTGTTAGAATTTGCCAATTCATCTAACTTAGTTGTGAGACGGTTTATTTGGCTATGGTTTCACCACCACTTTACTATTACAGATTACTAGTAAAATTTTTGTCAAATAGTGAAGAGGCAACGTCTTTTACCCAATCGTAAGTTGGGTTAGGTTTTAAGTGTTACTTTTATGCTTACACTAGTGACTAGTGTATTGCTCGTTGACAATTTCGACGGGTGTTATCTTCACGCTTTTCCAAGTTCGAACGTTCCTGGCTGACAGATTGACAACCGGACAGATAGGCGGTAAAATTTTTGTCAAATAGTGAAGAGGTAATAGAAAATTCATTTTTTTCACCATATATGTATGTACATAATACTGATTAAAACTATCAAGCGTTCACTTAGACTAGAATCGATTGAAAAAGTAACCAGTAACTTTAGAACCACCAGTAAAACGCTAATATTTCTTTGACATATTTATTATGAGATGTTATAAGCTTAAATTTATTCTAAGCATGTATTTGACGAAGGTAATAGAAAATTCTTTTTTTTTCACCATATAATCGTGATTTTTTTAGTCTACATACTTACATATGTACATATATTGCTGAACTTTCAAATCTTTTATGCTTACACTAGCGTATTATCTTCACATTTTTCCAAGTTTGAGCGTTCCTGACAGACAGATTGACAAATGGACATGCTTAAAGCTTACATATACTTGATTCATCTTATAGAGGTCACTCTGGGAAAAATTTCCTATCAAATTTCGTGCACATTATCCGACAATATTGAGTGCTATTAGATTAAAATCACATGTTATTATACATTTATGTACAATTTTCACAGCAATATATGTTTGATGTTTTATATACGAAACCGATGTTTTATATATGTACGTGCATAGACGATTAAGCATTGACGATTTTGTTTTGGTAATAAGCACTCGTTGCTCTCAAAATCGACAAATTAGGGTGATTAAAATGATCATTAAATGATCAGGAGATGCATATTGAAATTTTTATTGATTAAAAGCTAAAATTAAGCTTTTTCCCAAGTAAATGTAAAATTTTGGTGATTTTCCAGAATCATAAGACTTCATTATTACTTGGGTATTAAGGGATGATTTCCAATTTTGACAATTTCAAAATATGATCAAAATATGACTTAATAATGTCTTCCAATCATATGATTTGTGTCTGAATGATTTTGTAAATGTGGGATTTTACTATTACTACGAGGGCATATACATATCTACTAGTAACTAGCAGATGCATTTTGTATGCACCATTGCAGTTAGTGATGCAGTTTTGTCCGTTTCGTAATGAGCGACTTT
Organism: Parapsyche elsis; assembly: GCA_022651745.1. NCBI lineage: Eukaryota > Metazoa > Arthropoda > Insecta > Trichoptera > Hydropsychidae > Parapsyche > Parapsyche elsis. The sequence goes on from JAGVSN010000031.1 coordinate 699,131, forward strand.
GAGTGCACAATTAAAGCGATGGCACTCCAACTTCTCTGCATAGGGGAAGGGAACCCTTGTGAATAAAGTTTGGAGATCGCTGATTTTAACGACCCACCACGATTTCACGCTTTCCCACAACGCTTACGTGCTCCGTGTGACAAATATGTATGTCAAACCTTAATCAACACATTCGATATTATAATCGTGAACTAAAGCAGCTGCTTAAGAGCTTTAGTTGTTACTTGGGGTTTGATTCACTTTATTTTAGACGGGCTAAAGTCGCATGCGCCAGATTAGTTCGCGAGATTGCTCGCATTTCTCGAGCTTTTATTACTCTTTTTGAGAAAAGTGCGCTTTGTAAGTACCTACGATGTATATCGGTCTATACCAGCGGCTCCGGAGCCGCATGCGGCTCTTTGTATGAAAACCTGAGGCTCTCGCTGTCATACAAAGTTTTACGTGAAATTTACACATAATCTAAATTAATCCTATTTCCAAAACTTGATGTCTATAAAAGGCTTTAAATCGTTTTTCAGATTAAACTTTATAATATTTTTTAGTAATAAACTGTCAGACATTAAGAAATATCACGAAGATAACTTTTTTCTTACGGCAATCCATTTCATAAATGAGCAACATTCAATTTAATTTTGAATATACATAATTTTCAGCCGTTCGCCATACACTGCTGGATGAAATCCATCCTCTCTAATCCTCTTCCATTCCTGTCTGTCTTAAGCATCTGTCGATCTGCCATCCATTCTTCTCGTTATGTCTCCAGCCCATTACCACTTCAACTTTTTCAATCATTCTGCTATATCTGCCACTTTGGTCATACTTCTTATCCATGCATTCCTCTTAACATTCTTGAATTTAGCATCCACGTTTCACATCCATACGTCATAACTGGCAGTACGCATCGGTCGTATGCCTTATTTTTTAAACATAGCGGGATGTTGGATTTAAAAACTATGTTCATTCTTTCAAAAGCGCTCCATCCCAGTTTCATTCTTCGTTTTATCTGTACATATAATCTGAAAATAATATGTTGCAGCTCCCTAACTTAGCCAATTTTGCAAGGTTTTCCCTAATTTGGCTCTTAGCTCGAAAATGGTTCCCGACCACTGGTCTATACAACAGAGAGTGGACACAAAAAGCGAAATCAATGTTTTTTTTAACAATTTATATCAAAAACAAATTGTACATATTATGTACATACATACAATGCTAGGTATATTCGTATAGTGTACGTTCTACCATAACTTAATCATACGCTCAATTTCCTCGTTTTGATTGCCTTTCATACTACTGTATGTACGTGTGTGTGTATGTGCACCAGGGATTATCAAACACGTTCCACGTAACATACATATGTATGTATGTATGTTGCCTTGTTATAAATACGTGGCTAATTCTAAGATTAAAGATACTACTAATTTGCTCAAAGTGCATAATGTCAACGCCGTCTGTAGTGCAAGGCCTTATAATTGGGAACGTGACGTCACGGTAAGGTTTACACAAGAAGATTTGCATTGTACATATTATGTATACGCTGCTAGTTGTACATACATACGTAAGTGCTCGGTGTTTCCCGGATGCAAATATTATATGTAGTTATACTTTTATTCCGTTTGCGGTTTTATTTGAGCAATACTCAAAGTGAATACTCAAAGGACTGACAATGTGACAATTATTTATCGGTTTTTTCCCTTAGCACTCAAGTATCTACTCAAGATTCGCAGGATCATAGGAGTAAAGGCGTTGATTCGCACCAATGCGAATTATATCGATGCGAATGGAACGACGATAGGGTGCGAAAGTTTGACGCAGCGATTTGACGCAAAGGTATGTGAGCGCCTTAATGCATCAAAGTTACTTCTATGCGATTTTTTTAGAAACGAACACAGACCGACAGACAAAAATCTATTTGGCCGAAGTTTTTATCAATAGATGGTCTAAGCCAGTGGACGAGAACCGGCGGCTCCGGAGCCGCATGCGGCTCTCGCTGTCATCCAACGTTTTGCGTGAAATACAAAATGTTGACGCACAGTTTATACAAGATCAAAATCATGGCTATAAAATGCTCTAAGATCGTTTTTCAGATTAAACTATATACCTTTCAGTCATATACTGTCGAACGTTAAGAAATATTACGAGGACAACTTATTTCTTACTATTATTAATGTTTGATTAGTAACATTAAATAAGTTGTCACTTATTTTAAGCTGACTATTATATATATAATAGCCCTATTCCGTCTGTCTGTATGTCTGCTGTGTCTGCTGATAACGCTCGCCGAGGTAAATAATTAAAAGACACGAACAGTCCGCGCGCGAGTGGGATTTGAACCCAAAATCACCAATTCGGAAGAGGCTGCGCTTACGCATTCATCCAAACTAGGTAATGGACGGGTCTGCTACAATTTGACAATATTAATCCTGAAAAGGTTCGCGACTTTGCTAAATTGTTACGTTGTTGTATTATAACACTCACAGTACGGGTGATGACAAACCGCTCCGTTGATAATATTCAACGGGCTCACATATAATATAAATATTGAACGGTGAAAACTGTACCGAACATTTAATATACTGACCTAACCATTTATTAAAAATACTGACCAAATACATACACATACATAAGCCTTCGTATGAAGCTCTCTAAGTACGAGCGCGAATCGAATAGTCGTTCTACGACTATGTATTATCGCTTTACACACATTATATTCATCAAATTTCAACATTTAACAAATGCAATACGCATTATAAATTACGCTAACGTTACGTCTATTATTTTTACATTAATTTCAAACTCAAAACGGTCAAAATCATTTAATAAATCAATTTTGAACCGTATCGCGCGCGACACGTCCGATAGCGTGTGTTAATAAAATTTACCCGCGGCCAAAATTTCCGCGACAGAGTGAGAGAGAGAGAGCGCAAAATTAATGCAAATTAGTTTGCGAAAAATATTACGGTTTTCAATGAAAATTATTTAACCCCTACCCCGCCGACCGGGACCTCGACGTTTTCGCGATATAATTATGTCGTTAAATCGTAAAATTACGCGCACGAATGCGACGACAATATCTTTAACGTAAAAATAACAAACGCTTGCCGCTTTTTTTTTTTTTAGTACACATTATTCTTTTTTACGGTTAGCTGTGCCTAATATTAAATTAATCGCTCGTAATTTAAAGTATACGTAGATTCGTATCGGCTGTGTAAATTGTTAATTAATTACATAACTGTAGGCGATTGAGCGAGATGCACCTATGTGTAAATCAACTGAAGGCACTTGACGTATTTGATATCAAACAGTGCCTTTTCACTATTTGACAAACATTTTACTGTATTTTATTTATTTATTTTATACTAGTGTAAGCCCGTTGAATATCAACGGAGCGCTCTCGTCACCCGTACTGGAAAATTATAATTATTAATTTGCTGATGCGTTAGCGTCATAACTCATAAATACCGACCTGTCGTCCCGGGTTCGAACCCCACTCATTCTGGTTTTTTAATTATTTTTCCTCATTTCCTATTTATTTTAACTATAGATAATGTTTAAAAAAAAAAGGACTAAATCGACGAAGGGTGACAGCGAACAGCATTAGTGCGAGTTCTCTGGAGCCTAGGGTCATGGGTTCGATCCCCACTCGTTCTGGTGGTTTTTTAATAATTTTTCCTCAGCGAGCGTTATCAGCAGACAGACAGACAGACGGATTTCGGCTATTATATTTTATATAATATTATCTAATTAACTTACATCTATTACATATTTAAAACAACTACATAAATCTATTACACATTATACACTATACTTATACATAACTACTATCTCTCACATAGGTGTCTCCTCAAACTCTTCAAGAATACATCTATGGTCTTAGAAGACTTGACGCACTCCGGGAAGGCATTATACATGAATACACCCCTGTGTAAAACGCCACCAGCTGTCTTTGTTTTTCTTACTCTACCTACAACTAATTGGTTCTTATTTCTAGTACAATAACTATGGATATCGCTATTTCTAATGATATAACTCTTAAAATAATTTGGCAATAACTTATGATCTAACTTATAAACAAAAGACAATGTGCTTTTAACTTTAAACAATTTCTAATACTCGCCCATCCCAATTCATCTAACATACTTGTAATACTTTTTAGCCTACCAACATTCCAAATACCTCTCATAGCTCTATTTTGCAACCTTTGAATGTTATCTAAATCTTGGCCACTGAACATATTAAGTACAGTGTATGTCATAGTGAAGTAACTAGATAAAGATACTCTCCAGTGGTTTTGACATCTGGGGGTTAGGAGGGGAAAGAAGGAACGTATTTTTTTTGATTTTGCCAATTTTGTGGAATCACACACTTTAGCGAAATCGCTGCGTCAAAATGACGCCCTCTATCGTCGTTGATTCGCACCGATGCGAATTATATTTTTGCGAATGGGACGACGATAGGGTGCGTCAGTTTGATGCAGCAAATCCGCTCGGGTTTTGTAAGGGCCTTTAAGTCGCTCACACACCTTAGCGTCAAATCGCTGCGTCAAACTGACGCCCTCTATCGTGGTTGATTCTCACCAATGCGAATTATATTGGTGTGTATGTAATAAATCGCATAGTGCGAATTGGTGTGAATCAACGACAATAGACGGCGTCAGTTTGACGCTAAGGTGTGTGAGCGCCTTTACTCCAATGATCCTGCGGATCTTATGAGATACTCGAGTGCTAAGGGAAAACTAATGACCGATAAATAATTGGCACATTGTCAAGTAACTTTGATGCATTATTGAGGCGTTCACACACTTTACCGAAATCGCCGCGACAAACTTTCGCCCCTATCGTCGTCCCATTCGCACCAATATAATTCGCATTGGTGCGAATCGACGACGATAGAGGGCGTCAGTTTGACTCAGCGATTTCGCTAAAAAGTGTGAGCGCCTTAATGCATCAACGTTACTTCTATGCGATTTTTTTATTAACAAACACAGACCGACAGACACAAATCTAATTATATATTTATTTGGCCAAAGTTTTTATCAATAAATGTTCTAAGCCAGTGGATGAGAACCGGCGGCTCCGGAGCCGCATGCGGCTCTTTATATGAAAACCCGCGGCTCTCGCTGACATCCAACGTTTTGCGTGAAATACAAAATTTAGACCAAATCCAGAATCTGTCTTCTGTTGGTATTCGTCAATGTATCTAACTTAAGGCGCTCACACATCTTAGCGAAATCGCTGCGTCAAACTGACGTCCTCTATCATCGTTGATTCGTTGATCGATGCGAATGGGACGACGATATGGGGCGAAAGTTTGACGCAGCGATTTCGCTAAGGTGTGTGAACGCCTCAATAATGCATCAAAGTTACTTGACAACGTGCCAATTATTTATCGGTCATTAGGTTTCCCTTAGCACTCGAAGTATCTCATAAGATCTGCAGGATCATAGGAGTAAAGGTGCTCACACACCTCAGCGTCAAATCGCTGCGTCAAACTGACGCCCTCTATTGTCGTTGATTCGTACCAATTCGCACTATGCGATTTATTACATACAAACTCGAGCGGATTTGCTACCTATCGTCGTTCCATTCGCACTGTTACAATCCGCATCGGTGCGAATCAACGACGATAGAGGACGTCAACTTCACGCAGCGAATCCGCTCGGGTTTGTGAGGGCCTCAAGTTACATACGTACATATGTACATTGATAAACATAAATTAGTAAACTCTAACAGGAGACGACCGATTTATATTGAGTAATATTCACATATTGCCTATGACGATAGTTAAGGCCGAAATCCGCCGAGGAAATCATTCGACATACGGATACCTTCGATCGAAAGTCTATCGCTCTAACCAATGAGCTATCGCCTGGTGTTTGTCGTTGGTCCATGTGAATGGGATCGTAAATTTTTTTAGATATTCTTTTTTGCGTTGCGAAGAAAGGTTTCGAAAAGCTCGTAAATTTAGATGTCGGAAAATTCTTTAAGCTCGTCGCGAACTTTTGGCGAACGTTTAAAAAGTTCACAGTTTGGCCAACAAGCTCAATAATATTCTCGCGTTCGTTCACCGCCGTGCAAAAGTTCATATCTAATTATATTGTTTTAAGTTAATTTATGATTATATTCTCGCGCTTCGTCACTTTTTACGACGTGCAATATTTTGCATATGGCGCTTTTACTTTTGCGAAATTTTTGTTCTCTTTCAAGTTGACTGTCAAACTATGTATGTATGTATTGTAGATATGTTGTGGCTTTGTTGTCTACGGGTCAATGTCATCGTATCGATTTCGTCAGTCTTTGCAACTCAAATATTATTTAAGTATGTTCGATTGAGACTACATACATGCCAGAGCTGTATACGTAGGTCACCTTGAAGTGTTGTGCGCGCGGCTAAGATCACCCGGTGCTCTCCGTCGCGATTCAAAGCAAGCATTTTCTTATGCATCATTGAACCTTGTCGTTGTCATTGGTTCATCAAATTTTGTAAATTTTTAATATATTCAATTAATACACGAGTCGAATGCGACTCAAACTTTTATGTATCTATATTTTTTTCAACATTTCGGTTAATATGGTGTAAAAATACATTGTAATAATGGCGACGAGAATATTAAGTCAATATTTGATGTGTTTAACTTTACTATAAGCCAGTGGTAGGAAACCGGCGGCTCCGGAGCCGCATGCGGCTCTTTTTGTGAAAACCAGCGGCTCTCGCTGTCATCCAACGTTTTGCGTGAAATACAAAATGTTGACGCAAGTTTACACAAGATCAAAATGAATCCCATTTCCACAACGTCGTGGCGATAAAATGCTTTAAGATCATTTTTCATAATTAAACTTTATAATAATTTTTAGTAATAAACTAAAATGTCATGATGACAACTTATTTCTTACTATTATTAATGATTAATGAGTAACATTTGATTTAATTTTGAATATATAATTAGAAAATAATATGTTGCGGCTCTCAAACCTACCAATTTTGCAAGGTTTTTCCCTAATTTGGCTCGAAAAAGGTTCCCGACCACTGCTCTAAGCATACATATTAGACGAAGGTAATAGAAAATTCTTTTTTTTCTCACCATATAATACTGATTATAGCTATCAAGCGTTCACTTAGACTAAAATTGTGCACATTATCCGACAATATTGAGTGCCATTAGATTATATTATACATTTTATTATACATACATTTATTTCACAGCAGTGTATGTTATATGTCTTTTAAATGACTTGGTCTTCTTTTATAAAATTGTAAATTCTCTAATTGATTGTCCTGCTCTTGTTGAGTCAATTTTACGTTTAAAGGTTCCTGCACGTTTTACACGATCTCAATTATTGTTTGTTGATGAAGGTAATTCATGCACCAACTATTATGTACAATCTCCTATTCCTAGGTTGATTCGGGCCGGCAATGAGTATAGGAATCTTTTGGATTATTTCTGCATGAGCATTCATTTGATAAAGCTGCTTTCTTTAAGAAGTTTCTCTTCTCAGTTCAATTAAATTTTACTGTTCTTAGTCATTTTTTTATATTTTTGTTTCTATTTGTACATATGTACATTACTCTTGTATTCTTATCTTTTTTGTTTATATTATTTCTTGTAAAAGCCTTTTTAGGCGTCTAATAAATAAATAAATAAATAAACATGTGGGTAGATAAAGCGACAATAAAGTGGTTTTCGTTCGCAGACGTTCGTTACAAAACGATACCAACTAAAATATATCTAGACCTTATATGATGTGCAATTCGGAGAGTTCCTCGCTCGTTATCAGATAATAAGAGCGATTATTCACTGTCGGTTTTACTTTTTTTAACTTTATTTTTGTTATTATTGATTTTCAGCCGCTATCTCGCAAAGGACGAAAGCTCGATCGCTAATATCTACGATCCTGTATCTAATATCTACTAGCTGGCCCGTGATCAATATTCCATTTTCGTGTTTTGTGTAATAATAAACGGCGAAACGGATGAATCGGTCCGATACTACACAATAAGTGGTCATTAAACCTTGAATAAATATTATACAATGCTTCGTATCGATTCGTTCGAAACACAAAAAAAAAAATTTACAGCTCTTAATGGATCCTGAAAAAAGTGAAAATTTCACGTTATTCTTTAAGCCCTTTTCACAAATAAAAAATATTGTTTTTCCGATAACAATAAAACATAATTAATCATACCTGATACGTAAACTCCGTGATGGGTAAAACGCGTTACCGGATTTTTATTTTTGTTTAATTTTTCAATTCTCTGACCCGAAAAGCCTTATTGTTTCAATTTAAACTCGTTATTATTACGAGGATAACAGATTGTTTCTGAAACCTTGGGCATACATACATATGTATGTACGTGTTTACTTTCATTTTAACGGGTTATTATAACCCAATTAATTTAGCTCATCATCTTTATCAGAATTTATGAAATAATATCCAGTAATGTATGTATGTATGTATAATAATATCTGTGGTTTGATTCAAATAAATGTGAAAAATTGTACAACCACAACCACCTCTATGTAAACGCGACTTAAAATTATCTACAGCTCAAATTTGTACGTTTAGACAAAAAATAAAAATATTAACATAAATAATCAATCTTAATAAATGCGTTAAAATAAAAAATCCGACCAACTTCAAGCATAATAACTAGAGACCGGTCAGAATTGGCATGAACGTAGGCTGCAGGTACAGATACCGGTTTGCAGGGCCGTATTGGAAATTGTCGTCAAGGCTGAAATATAGGCGAGAAGTATGAAGGAGCGGGAACGGCTTGCAAAAGCTGATGTCATCGAAAAAATCACCTTTTCGAGTTTTACGACTTTCTTCGCGGTCCAAATTATAATCGTTTCCAGGGTTTCACGAACTTATTTGTTAAGACGTACATAGTTCGTTGCTAATCATGGTGATATTTTTGACGTTTAAAATTTGCTAGACGATTACTTATAAGTATTTAAAAACATTCAAATATCACAATTAATAGCAAAAGTATCTATTGTTTCCAATATTAATTTTTTTAAACGCTCATATCTCATAAACGAGAGCTAACCAACAAATTTTATTAGAATTAGTAATATTTTTTGGGCCTCCGCTCCGGTAACTCAAAAACGTTAATTTTTTGTTGCACAGTGTTATCAAAGTAAACAGTTTCACTGATTGTTTTAGCAAAATGAATTTATTCCACCTTCAAACAAAGCAGCCATATGTAAATTTGATTTCTCAGAGTTGAATATTTCGAAATTTGCCGTTTTGGAACTGAAACTACATAGTTTAGTGTTGTTTCTACGTAAAATTTGTCCCATTCCACTCGACAGTTTTTGCATAATTTAAACACTTAACGCGCAAGTCAATACTCTCTTCCGATTCTCCTCTTTCCCTTCATATTTTCAAAGCACAACCAGTCAAGTATGAAAAGCCATAACTTGTTGATTTAGTTTATATATCTATAATCTATAATAGCGTATGATACGCTTTTATAAACCTCTCTTCCCCATTCCTTCTATGTATTATGTGAAGTTTCCGATGTGAAAATCTACGCCTCTCTACGATTGCTCTACAACTCCACAGTTTCTCTTTTACTAATTACTAACCGTGTAACTGTCGGTTCGTCTAATTGGTTTAATCAGCAGCCGTCGGGTCGAGCAAGTACGTGACAAAGATCCGAAGACCAATTTTCAGCTGAAAAATTCCATCGAGACATTGAAAGTATCGCTACGTTTCGAGTGTTAGTTTCAATTTTATAACATTTTCTACCTACATTTAATTTTTTTACATTTGTATACTGAATACTCGGTAGATATGAATACTAAATACTCATATGAATACTAAATATGCATGAAAACTTGGGGTTCCTTTAAAGCACAATTTTCATAAAATACCATTTATTTATACTAACTAATAATCTTTTCCATATAATTCGTACTAACATTAAAAATTAAAAAGCTTTTTAGTCTTAGCTTAAAATGTATAATAATGTTTAGTAATAAATGAACTAAGATTAAGAAATACCGCGACGATAAAGGCACTCACACACCTTAGCGAAATCGCTGCGTTAAACTGACGCCCTCTATCGTCGTTGATTTGATTTGATTTGATAGGGGCGAAAGTTTGACGCAACGATTTCGCTAAGGTGTGTGAGCACCTTAACTCTGTAAATTCATAATCTCTATTCCAGAGATAAATTGTTTACCGCGTAGTTTGTCTCTGTCCCTTTTTTAACCACGCCTATATGAATCTATTGTTACAGTTCGCTAGTGAGTAGTAAGTATTTTTTTAAATTTAGACATAATTCGAAAATAATACGTTGTGCTTTCCAAATTTTCCAATTTTCCAAAATTTAACCTGAATTGGCTTCTGAATAGGTTAAAGCGTTAATCTCTTGAACAAAGGTCTAAGGTTCAAGGTTCAGGCTATGTCGAAAGGTTTCCTCCACTTGAGTATCGCAATTGGCAAGATCCACATAGATTTTGTTAGAATTTAACAATTTATTTCAATTGTAAGATTGTTTCACAAAATTTGCACCATCCATAAAAAATCCTTCTTACATACCGAATCCTAGTTTGTTCCTTCTCTCTCATCCTAACCCCCCAGAAGGCAATGGTTTCACCACTGTAGAGTATCATCATCATCATCATTTTCAGCCAGGATGAAGGCCTCTCCAATCTTCTTCCATTTCTGTCTGCCTTGAGCAATCTGCATCCACTCGACAAGACACATTCTTCTCAATTCATCAGTCCGTCATCCACTCGGTCTACCTTGCTTTCTTTCACATCCTCTCAGATACCGTTCCAGTATTTCTCGCTATGTGTCCACTTTAACTTGTTCACACGTTCTGCTATATCTGCCACTTTGGTCATACTTCTTACTCGTGTATGCCTCTTACGATCTCTTCTCGTTATATCGAGCATACATCTTTCCATGCGTATCTGTGTGCACTGGATCTTACGTAACATTCTTAAATTCAGCATCCACGCTTCACATCCATACGTCATAACTGGCAGTACGCATTGGTCGTATGTAATGTTGGATTTAAAAACACTGTTCATTCTTCCAAAAGCGCTCCGTTCTAGTTTCGTTCTTCTTCCTTACATTTAGTCATATTCACCAATTGTCCTACGTATTATCATCTACATACATTCTACCGTGTAATGTATCCAGGCCATTTCCACTACTTCTTACACGTGTATTACTCTTGCGATCTCTTCTTGTTATGTCGAGTAATACAGACAGTAAACTGTTTGTCAAATAGTGAAGGGGAAACGTTCGATATCAAGTACACCACCTTTAGAAGGATATGTCACATATTAAATAGTATGTAGTATGTAGTGTTAAAAAAAAAAAAATCATTGAATAAAAGCGATGCACGCGTCGAGATACGCGAGACTGTGTGCGTTCGCTTTTCCGGGGACGACAAATCGTTTTTTTTTTTTTTTTTTTTTTGTTTCGCTTTAGCGCGGGAAATTTTCACACGACGATTACGCGTTTTCATCAAGATCGCTATCGCGAATTTTCTTTCATTCGACGGAACTGTATTTTTTACGCGCGCGCTTCTGGTTTTATTTATTTTTGGATTTTGGATTTTTATATTGCGGCACGTGCGTCGGACACGACACGATTTTCGCGTGTTAAAGTGCCCTAAACGTCAGCGACGTTTAGCCGGGCAAGTCGTGCCAAATTGTAAAATACAATTCGGCGATAAATCAAACCGGAAATCGAAACCGGAAAAACGGCCAACACGACCGAATACCCGCAACTACATAATACCGGACGTTTGCCCAATTTATCGCTCCTCCGGAAAGTGTGTAATCCTTACCTCAGCAACTAATACTAGTGATCTCGGTTACTCGTACGAGTAATTGAAACGATGACTTACTCGGTTACCCAATAGGTTTAGGGTATCACTAGTTATGCTGCGTACACACCGACGCACAGTGTCGCCGATTGAAGTTCTAGCTAGACATTCTTCGATTTCAATATTTTCGAAAAACTATTTATATACCACTATTTTACATAATATTATATCTGAATTTTTAAATACTATTATCAAAATTTAATTTGGAAACGTCGCGAGCACGTGGTAATTTGACAAACGCGTGAAATAAAGACTGCAGCGAAATCGGTTTATACCGGTCACGTTTGGTGCGTTCAAAGCAAAAGGGATTTGTCACGCATTCTGAAACGTCGTCGAGTTATTTTAAAATGGATATTACTAGAAAAGGTATTAACTAATATTTTTTATTAAAAATTTTAACAAAAATATTAATTGCTTTTGTAGAAATTTCGATTAGTTTGTTTGTAGCCCGAATTTAAAATTTTTTTTCAACAATATAATGTTTCCTGAAACTTTTAAAATAGCACAGGGCACTGTACAGTTTTGATTTTTATATATATTAAAGTTGAACTAATGTACTTATAGAAACTGCAAAAAAAAATTGCCGAAGTTTGCCGAATCATACTTTTATATCGATTTCTTTCAGACCATTTTTCGATCGATTTCTTTCTTTTTTTACCTTTTACTCTTTATTTTGTTTTTGAATTTGTACGTTTTTACATTTTATAACCTTTTTTATATTTGATATATTAATATTATTTATCCTAAGAACTTTCTTTTTTTCACATTCTTTTTCAAATTCACATTCTTAATCAAAATTCTGCCACTTCCGGTTGATGGATATTGATGAATTTTTTTTGTAACATATTATGATTCATAAAACTATAAATTTATAATAATATAAATCATTTTAGACCAAAAATGGTTTATATTTAAAAGTAATCTGCTACTTTCGGTTGTCGGATTTTTACCAAAATTATAAAAAATCGTGATACATTATACGAAAACTATGAATATAAATTTTCAGATTGATATACATATACATACATAGTGTAGTTTCTGAGAAATCGCGATTTAAAAAAAAAATTGTACAAGTGATCTGGTTTGCAACAGCCGCGTTTTCAGTCGATAGTTTCCTCGTTTGTGTGTATTTAATAGTTTTACAGTTGTTGCATAGATGGCGCGTTATAATACAACAACGTAACAATTTAGCAAAGTCGCAAGCCTATTTTTTTATTATGAATAGTCAAGTTGAAGCCGTTATCATGTGGTTTTGGCTCACCGCGTAAGCGCGCTCTGTTCCGAATCAGCGGTACCGGATTCAAATCCCTTTCGTGCGACTTTCTGGTTTATTTTATTTATTTACCGAGGCGAGCGTTATCAGCAGACAGACAGACGGTTTTCGGCTATTACATATTATATACTAGTGTAAGCCCGTTGTATATCAACGCCCGCTGAATTTTAAATTACGTAAAGCGCTTTTTTAATAGAGATCCCCACAAATTGATCGCACGGTTGTAAGTGACAAAAAAAAAATAGTTTTTTTATGGTTTATTTTAGCAATCCCGTAGTATCGGGATATTTTTTTTTTACTTTACTATTTATATTATAATTATTAATATAAACAATATAAAAAGACAATTAATTCGGCTATATATATATATATATATATATATATATAGCCCGTTGTATATCAAAAAATAAAAAAAAAAAAATTTTAAATTACGTAAAGCGATCCCTTTATTTTGTTTAAAAAAAAAAAAAAGGACTAAATTGACCAAGGGCGATAGCGAATAGCATTAGTGCGAGTTCTCTCGAGCCTGGGGTCCTGGGTTATTTTTCCCCCACTCTTTCTGGTTTTTAATTATTTTTTACCTACATACACACACCTATGATTATTATCACAGACAGACAGACAGACAGATGGATTTATATTATTATATTCGTACTAAAAAAAATGCATGCACACTACCAAGTACAATTATTTATACTTACGTACTTAAAAAAATATTTCGTTATATTTGTATTCCTCAAATAAATGGATATAAAAAAGTTGGCCACAAAAAAATTTTTTTAAATTATTTATAGGTTTTATCATCAGACAGACACACACACACATCTATGTACGCATCTAGACAGACAGATAGACGGCTTTCAGCTATTATATATACATATAATGATTAGGCCCTTAATTTATGTGACTATATTGGGAATTATTACGTCTAGTGTCCCGGAATTACTATGAAAGTAATGTAATGGCGGCTGGGGCGCGGCCATGTTGCCTCAACATGACCGCCACCACTTCAAATAATACAAAGCTCCAACTTATTAAAGAACATGCTCGGCTCCTTCGTTTCATATTCGCACGAGTATATGTATGTAGTTAGAGCAAACAGCGAGCGGAAACTTTCAATTGAAGAAGTTCAACGTGCGCCGTCAGAGCGAAGAGAAACTGGGCGATAAATTCTGTGCGAAACTTTTTAGCGAGAAGGGAGTGTGAGACTGTTTAATTTAATGCACGAGTCAACAAGTCACGTGTACACAGGGTGTTTGCGGAAATCCGTATGTATATAAAATAATGAAAATAAAAATCAATGAGTTAACCAATCGACGCGCGCTGTCTAACTTATTCACGATCGAACGACAATTATTAAAATCTGATGAAAATCGTTCGGGGGCTCGCATATCGAACCGTGAATATTTGATGACGCCATTAGACCGGAAAAATGGCCGAAATCGTATATACAGGTTGAATGAATAAAAAAAAAAAAAGCAAAACCAATGGATTACCGTACGTTTGAATAGTTTCCGATGCTCTTAGCGTGTCTAGACTGGTGTGTTGTATGAACGGTATAATTTTGCGTTTTTACATCAATGATGCATTGTGTTATGGATTTAGCCAGGCCAGCTTAGTGGTTAAAGTGTCAAAGCCCGTCACTAATCCGAGCGAATAATTTGACGCTTGCCGTATGCGACTGACGCCCCCATTGTCGTCCCGACAATAGAGGGCGTCAGTTATTCGCTCGGATTAGTGAGCTAACTTAGCGAAATCGTTGCGTCAAACTGACGCCCTATATCGTCGTTGATTCGCACCGATGCGAATTATATCGGTGCGAATGGGACGACGATAAGTTTGACGCAGCGATGCGGCAGCGATTTCGCTAAGGTGTGTGAGCGCCTTTATAATCTCGAAGGTTCGGGGTTTGACCCCCACTACATCCGGCAAGATCTGAATATAACTAAATCTTGAATTTTGAATTATTAAATTATTTTATTTACCGGCTCACCGAACTCGTCAATATTATTGACCCGAATGTTTGGAAAGTCGAATCCGCGTCAATTCAATCCATCATAAATACGTCAAACCATCAATATTTCCATATTACACGGTCAATATTGTTGTCAATAATGATAAGGTATTGTATATATGGACTTTTTGAACACAAAAGAATTTAATTTTGAGTTACAGACCGCAAAAGTAAAAAAAAAACCGGAAAAATTGGCCATTATTTAGCTAACCAACGAATTTCATTATCATATTCGGATTCGGTAGGTCAAACTTAGTAAAGATTGACTAGTCTCCGCTCCGGTGGTTTTTTTTTATTACAATGATTTTTCATTGATCCATTTTCAACGCGCACGGTCCGTGGTAAGGTGAGAACTGAACAAAATATTGTCAATAATATTGATCGTGTGAGGTTTGAGAATAGATTAATACAGGGATTGAAGTAAATGCGTCAATATTATTGACAATACCTTATATTGACCGTGTAAGGTGGAAATATTGATGGTTTGACGTATCAATTGACGCGGATTCGACTTTTCAAACACCCGGGTCAATAATATTGACCGTGTAAGGTGCCACGTATGGGAAAATACCACTGCCCTTAGAAGACAATATATAGTTTCAACACTGAAAATGCTTGTTATATAGTGAACAGGTACCCCCACCGTCAGACGGTGATATTCGTCATTGAGACGGTAGGGCTCGTTTTCGCGCTTGTCGCCAACGTCAAGGACATGCGCGGAAACATGGTTTTAAAGCATTCAGTGCGCTTTTCAAGTGTTTTAATTAATTTGTTTTTTTTTTTTTGTAATTCTTCCAGGAAAATGGGCGCAGCGTACCGGACCTCACGGCGTCCCCAGGGCGCGCGCCCCCGCCTACCCGTCTCAAGGATCAACCGCCGATGGTCATTCAGAGCGACTTCAGAAAGGTTGGTGATCACTTTCCCATCTAAAATATGTATGTTTGTATAGTAATTTAGCTTATTTAACGAATTTTTTTTGTGGTTTAAATTTTTTTCACACCCATATTTTCCTCTTTCGATTACTTCCTTTCAAGTATAAGTATCTAATATAATCGTTATTGTCTTAATATTTGATATTTTAAATCATATAAAGCCTCAACGATTGTGAACTGCCAGGAGGAAGAAAAAACCTTCTCTTTTTTAAATTTCTTAAGCCGCGTACTCATTAGCGAACATGAGCGTGTAATGTCATGCTCGCTAAGGGTGATATTGCACTGAGCACCCAAACGGAACACCAGATTTTTTTTGAACCTCGATGACCAGATAGATATACAGATTCCAATGCTATGTACGTATTAGACGATGCGATTCTCTGTTGCATAAAAATTTCTTGGAAGTCAATGGTTCGATGAAAAAAACCTTAACCAAAAATCCTTTTCTGACCTTTTTTTTTGCATCGTCGTACTCAATTGTCAACGCAACGCAACGTCAACGCAATTGTTTCGAAAACAATGAAATTCAGAAAGAAATATGAGAGGTTGAATTTTATATATTTTCTACGACTACATAGAAGAAATAAAACGAAGAATGAAACTAGGATGGAGTGCTTTTGGAAGAACGAAGGCATACGATCAATGCGTACTGCCAGTTATGACGTATGGATGTGAAATGTGGATGCTAAATTCAAGTATGTATGCTCGGTAGAACGAGAAGCGATCGTAAGAGGAATACATGGGTAAGAAGCATGACCAATGTGGCAGATATAGCCGAAGAATGCGATAAATACTGGTATGTTATCTGAGAGGATGTGAAAGAAAGCAAGGTAGAACGAGTGGACGATGGCCTGATGTATTGATAAGAATGTGTGGAGTCAAGTGGATGCAGATTGCTCAAGACAGACGGGAATGGAAGAGGATTGGAGAGGCCTTCATCTAGCAGTGGAAATGATGATGATGATTGATTTATAAGCTATTGCCACATAATGTGTTTCAACAATGGCTAACAAATGGCATAAAAACACTATTTAAAAAAAATATTTTAGGATAGAAAATATGGCACAATCGACTATTCTTGACACACTTTTTCATTGAAAATTTTAACTATTAGTTACCGTTATTTTTAGTCCTCCGACGTGTCAATAATAAGCGCTGATTGATTGTCGACGGGCAATACTCTGGTTTTATAAAATAAATTGTTTTTTTTTTTTACGAATTCAATGAATGTAATTTCGGCAACTTCACCTCACCGATTGGAGTAAACTTCGAACCGTTAAAACGACAGAAGTAAAACAAAACCAATTGAATTCCGGCAAATTGATTCTCGGCAAACTTTCTCCTCAAACGTTCAAAGATCATATTATGTAAACATCATTCATCATTGCAAACTCTTTCAATCTTAACTTATGTAATTAATATTGCGTGTACTTTACAGGTTTCAGGCATCAGCTCTGAGATATTTAGACAAATAGAAACGGTAGAAAATGACCATGACCAGACGACGGCGGCCGCTTTGGAGGTTAAGACCACACAATACTTTGTGCATCCAATTTCACTTTTGGATCATTTCCTGATGATTTTTTTTTGCAATTTCAGGCAGTTGAACGACGCGGTGAGATGATAGTGCGCATCTTGGAGCCAAGACAAGTCGGCAGGTCTGCTAGCGAGGCTGCCAAAAGGTTCTTCGCGCTCCAGGTACACAACAAAATCTATATTTTTAAGTTTTCAGACAGCGGAGTACTACTAAGAGATAAATAAAAATAATTTAAAAATTATAAAAAGCATTTACATAAAAAAAATCTCAATGTGTACGTGGTTGATTTATTATTAGCTATGAATTTAATTAGACCCATTGTGCGGTGAGCTTTTTAAAAAAGCATTTATTAAATATTTTTCGTAAGCATTAAACATGAAAAGCGCGTTTACCTACGGCGCTTTTTAACCTTCAAAGATGGCGTATATTTTCGACCCAACAGAATCTTCGATGTTTATTGTAAAAGCAAATGTTATTAATCAAAGTGCGATAACATCTTTTGAGAATCTAGGGGGCTAGGTTTCTAAAAAGGTTAAGAACCACTGGTATATTGCAAATTATTGTAAATTTCAATTGAAAAAAAAATGTCTCCCGTGGTCATATTTACGTCTCTCGTGTATAAAAATGTAAAGTTTTTTTTTATTTTTCTCTGTTTAACTTATTATTTTATAACTTGTTTTATTAATTATTAATAATTATGCTTACAAAAATAAGGCATACGACCAATGCGTACTGCCAGTTATGACGTATGGATGCTAAATTCGGGAATGTTACGCAAGATCCAGTGCACACAGAGAAGCATGGAAAGATGTACGTATGCTCGGTATAACAAAAAGAGATCGTAAGAGGAATACATGGGTGAGAAGCATGACCAAAGTGGCAGATATAGCAGAACGTGTGAAAAAGTTGAAGTGGATACATAGCGAGAAGAATTAATGACAGATGGACGCGATAAATATTAGAATGGTATGCGAGAGGATGTGAAAGAAAGCAAGGTAGACCGAGTGAACGACGGGCTGATGAATTGAGATGAATGTGTGGAGTCTAGTGGATGCAGATTGCTCAAGACAGACAGGAATGCTTTTAAAAATAAGGCATACGACCAATGCGTACTGCCAGTTACGACGTATGGATGTGAAACGTGGATGCTAAATTCAAGAATGCTACGTAAGATCCAGTACACACAGAAGCATGGAAGCGTATGCATGGTATAACAAGAAGAGATTGTAAGAGGAATGCATGGGTGAGAAGCATGACCAAAGTGGCAGATATAGCGGAACGTGTGAAAAACGTGGCTGGGACATAGTTAGAAGAATGGATTGCAGATGGACGCGAGAAATATTAGAATGGTATGCGAGAGGATGTGAAAGAAAGCAAGGTAGAGCGAGTGAACGACGGGCTGATGAATTGAGAAGAAAGTGTGGAGTCTAGTGGATGCAGATTGCTCAAGACAGACAGGAATGCTTTTAAAAATAAGGCATACGACCAATGCGTACTACCAGTTACGACGCATGGATGTGAAACGTGGATGCTAAATTCAAGAATGCTACGTAAGATCCAGTACACAGAGAAGCATGGAGAGATGTATGCATGGTATAACAAGAAGAGTGTGAAAATGTTGAAGTGTATACATGAGCTGATGGATTGAATACACGGGCTGATGAATTGAGAAGAATGTGTGGAGTCTAGGAATGGAAGAGGATCGAAGTGTACTTCATCCAGCAGTGGATGGTGAACGGCTTCTCTATTATTATTTTATAACTTATTTTAAGTCTTCTTATTATTTTATTACCGTAAGGATTACACTACCCACTTTGCCGCCTGGAATTAAACTATTATTATTATTAAATTACATTTCTTTGAACAAAGTTTCACCTGCGGCGCATTTTATTCTTTTAAAAACCTATTATTGAAAGGGGGGGGGAGGTACCGAATCCTGTAGGCACGTCCCTGTATGAGTCCCTGTATCTATTTTTATGGTTCTTGGGTTAATAGAAAGTTGAAATTTCAGGATGCCAAGCACACGGTTCAGCTGGTGGAGATAGTGAAGAGGCCCGGGCAAACGCTCGGGCTTTACATCAGAGAGGGAAACGGAATGGATCGTGGAGATGGTGTTTTCATTTCGAGGATAGCCCTCGAATCGGCCGTTTACAATAGTGGATGCCTGAAAGTGTGTATTTCGAGTTCAATTAAATTTCAACTAAACAATTTGTCGCCTTTTAATAATTTGTACCGTCACGCTTTCTCGCAGGTCGGAGATGAAATATTGGCTGTGAATTTGGTGGATGTTACGCACATGTCTTTGGACGATGTCGTCATCATCATGTCTATACCGAGGAGATTGGTTTTAGCAACTAGGCAACGTAAAGGTATTACACAAGCTTATGTAGATTTCATAACCAAAAGTTGTTCAATGTACTATTTTCAGTGATGCAAAAAAAACCACGTTTCAATGATACGTCGATTTTTGGTTCAGAGTTTTACAATTTTTGAAATATTGTAGGCGTTTGTGAACTAGGCGCTTAAAGAACGTGGAAAATCGTGGGAAATACTGGAGTTTTCCGTGTACCGAGCAGGAAAATGGTTTTGAGTCTGAAGAATTTCAGAAATTCTCTATAAGAACAATTTTCCTTACATTTGATAATAATTCCTTCAAAGTTTTTCTACCCCTAAAATTTTTTTCTCCAGCGAAGAGAAAATCCTCCCTGAATCGATCTAAAATCAAGCATTTTTTATTGGTTTTGGTTTCGATTCCAGCATGGTTCTGATTTGGTTACACTAACTCCAATTTCGTATAATCGTAACTTTAGTAAAAATTGGAAGCAAACAATTTTATTCACTAATACATTTTATATACAGATTCAATTTTAAAATAATTCTATTTATATAATACAATTTCTATATAGAAGCTGATACAATGCATAATACTATTGAGACTATCAGTAATGCCTTTTCGGACTAGATCAGTTTTACCCATATTGTGATGATTTGTATAGGTACATATGTATTGAAGTACTTTAATTTAGTGAAATATTTCAATTTTGTAATTATCACTTTCAGGAAATAAGGGTAGCGGATCACCGAGCTTACCACCCAGATCCGAACACAAACCACCACCGGTCGTAGTGATTAAACGCGAGCTGAGGGACGAAGATATGATGGACGAGATGGATCATGGTCATTCTAACAGGTATAAAGACTTGAAAAATCTACTCAAAATTGCAAAAATGAATTGTGTAATTGAATTTTAGTGCTTATAGGGATACCGGGAGCTTAAGACAGAGGCATACAGGGGACGGTAGAGAGATGACAGAGTCAAGATCTCGATTAGGATTAGGATTAACGAGTTACTCGCCGGATCAATCATCGGGTCTGGATCTATATTACAATAGCAGGCCACCGTCTGAAACTCCGTCGAATCATTGGAGGTATTGTATAGTAGCGATAACTTTTTTTGACCCATTTTAAGTTGTTTATTTTTTTTTGTCCAGGTGATAGAGCGTTGGTGGTTTAGTATCTTGAACGAAAGCTCTGGGTTTAATCTTCGTATTTCGAAAGGATTCTAGACCAAAGGTTCCCAACCTTTATCGAGTGGCGATCCCTTTTTCTAAAAGCCAAGTGACCCGCCCATCTTCCACTCGGTCTACCTTGCTTTCTTTCACATCCTCTCGGATACCATTCTAGTATTTCTCGCCAACTATTCTTTCCGCTATGTATCCACTTCAACTTTTTCACACGTTCCGCTAAATCTGCCACTTTGATCATATTTCTTAGACCACAAGTTACCCATGTACCCTCCTCTTACGGTCTACCTTCTCTTCATTGTTATACAAACTATACATCTTTCTATGCTTCTCTGTGTACCCATGTACTCCTCTTGGATCTTGCGTGACATTCTTGAATTTTGCATCCCCGTTTAACATCTATACGTCATAACTGGCAGAAAATTGTATTATGGTCAATATTTTTTTTTAGTTTACTGTTTCAGTTGGCAACCCTACATGAAATCCTTTCGCGACCCCATTTAGGGTCCCGAACCATACGTTGGGAACCCGTGTTTTAGACGGTTTTCAACCATAAATATGTATTTGTTGATGTTGAATTTGAATATTGTTCCAGTTATCAACCTCCACCGCCTGTCATAACCGAACAACCCAAGTCGAATATCCAACACTTTCAGGGATACGATCGAGGCTATCCCAAAACGCTGGAGAGCCTGGCTGAAAAAGTTCATTCGTTTTACACGGGACCAGTTATGCCACCGCAGGGCTCTCGAAGACTATCGACAGGAGGTCAACCCATATCTTCATCAAGGTATAATATTTAGAAATACAATTAAAATGGTACAGTGTCTAGCATGTAAATGCATCTCTTAACCTTAATCAACCAGACAGGAGAGCATTTTTAAATGTGCCAGTCTGCTATGCACCACATTTGGATATCAGAACATGACTCTAATTTCATTTCAGATTTACATCAAATCAACGCATTATGCCTAGATCAGGATCCGATCAGCATTTACCGAGAGTTGAATATTCAGATTACACGTCGATATCACCAGCTGGTAGGCATACATTGTTACGCTCAAGTTTAAAATCAGGTATTAACCGCTCTCCTTCTACTACTGTTGCCTTTGTCGATTGATTGATACCCCAACACTTATTTGATTTGTTTCAGGATCAACTTTATCACGGTACAATCAAAGGTATGCAACGACAGGTCCAGATTCGAGAGGTATCAGCTCAAAGTACATACCACCGAGCGCTATATCGGCACAGAACACATTAACGCGAAGGAATAGAAGCTTAGACTATTCGTCGGATACGGAAGCGACGTGCGGTTCAAGATCCAACTACTACTACTACAATAGGTCCACTATCTCTAAAACTCTCCTGAATAAATGGCAAAGTGTAAAATTGTCGACTGAGCTTCACTTTTTGATTTATAGATCGAACCAGCAACCGGCACCGGCGATAGCCTCAATGTCTCGCACAAATACAATGACCGGAAGCGATCTGGTCAACAAGTTCAATTCACTTCCAAGAGATACAAGAGCTTCCACTAGGTATTTGATGATATTATATTGAAAAAAATTAGAAAGTAAGTAGGAGTATGGAGAATTTTAACTAAGGTCTCTCTAAAACAGACTAGATCACTCTAGTGTAGCGTTTTTCAAACTTTTTTTACTACGACCCACTTGCAAGAACTGTATTTTGTATTGCGACCCAGTATGCCTATATAATAATATATCAAACACAAACTCTGTTCCTTTATTTACTTTTGACACATTATATATGCATATTTATGGATGAAACTAATTTTCAATTAGAAACTATGTTTTTAATATTGAGATAAAGTGGAGAATCCAAGTTCACACAAATAAGTTGAAGTAAAAGGTACTAAGATTGCTTTTGTTTTACTTAAAAGTGAAAATTCTCCTTTAATCTTAATCAAAAATGATGAAAAATTTAATTGCTTCAGTGTAAATTAACTAATAAGGTGCAGAAATTCAGCCTCCCCTTTCGGGATCAAAGTTTAACTCAATTATTGATTCAGGACATCCAAAGGCTGTTTTCTTTACTGTTCCAAATTTCTGCACTGGAAAATGGTTATGAAAGCTTTGGGATGGAGAAGTGAAATGTGACAATATTTCGAGTTTTAATTCTTTTAAAATATCTTCATTGACAATGATAGAGGAACTGACCATTCCGATATCATGATTTTTTCCGTTTGTCGCGACCCATTTTATTTATTTTGCGACCCACAGTTCGAGAAAGCCTGCTCTAATGTATTCAAACTCTTTGATTATGAAATATTATGGGCATGTTTCGAGTGCCCTATTATTATATTAATACAATAAATCTAATAACAATAACAATACATATAAGATTGGTGACCTACATACATATATACATAAATAGTTTGCTTTAAGCTTAACATATTATGCATGATATAATTAATTTTCAGAATAACAATGGGTAAACGTTTTGGCACGTTAGACAGAGGAGGCATATCATCATTGTTGATGGACGACACGGATGGAAATTTGTCAGCGCCTGAAATGCCTCATCTCACTGGTAGAGGACCCAGAGGTAATCGATCATTACTATCATATAAGATTTGTTCTATTAGAAACTTTATGATCATTTGTGCTATAACGAAACGAAACATCGTCAATACAATTGAAAATAAATAAAAGGTTTCACGGTGATAGCATAAACGATTGCATGTCATGTGTGTAGTGTTTAGCTCGCACGAGAGACTCGACACTGTCATAAACTGTTGAGAAATAGATTAAATAGAGCTTTGATAACAATTTCGATCAGGTCATGTACGATCATCGTCATCTGTGTTCACTTCAGATGAGTATCGTTCATGGTTGTCGCGGACCCCATCGACGAGCGCCATTTACGAACAGATCAGAGCCAGCAGAGACGTGCTGAACCAACACAGGGCTGCCAGATTCACATACAGCGCTGAAAACATACACGATGCCCTGAAAAACGTAAGCACATTCACCATAGATCCTCGATTAATCAACGTGGATGTTTATCAATCGCTGCTTTTAAATTCCAGGCTGAAAACGCAACGTTCAGCTCGTCGTACGGACTATACGGAGCTGGAAGATCAGCTCTGACAGGAACCCTCGACAGAAACTTCACTAGTAGATCGTCCACTCATGGAATGGTACCGCCTGCTAGATCGCTTTCAACTCAACATATCACTTCATCAGGTATCCATTCGTTTATAATAAACGTTGACCAACTGACGCGATACAGAACGCTCTTCTGTCTTACGATACGTGCAAATAATCATTATATATGTATAATCTGTCTGTCTGTCCGTCTGCTGATAACGCTCGCCTCGGTAAAGAAAAAGCACGAACGTCGCGAGTGGGATTTGAACCCTATCGCGTTCACCCAACACCGGTGATGGGAGGCCTCCTATAATTTAAAAATATCAATCCTCATGCGGGTATTACACGGGGATAGTTTACTCGCTAGTTTATACTAGCTCGTGTAATAGGCTAGTAAACTATCTGGCGTTTTCGACCGAGCGAGTGAAGTTCGAATGTTTGGACTTTACTCGCTACTATCTGGCTAGTGTGACGTCACTTCATTTTGACAATTTTGGGGGGAAGCGGTTCATTTACAGCTCCCAACACACACATACACACATATATGAAGGTTTAGTCAAAATTGTATTATTAAAAAACGCATATTTAATTTTAAAAATTGTATTGAAAAAGGAAGTAAAACAAGTACAACGACTGTATAGGTAAAACAAGTTGACGACAGCGCCACTGGCGAGTGCACTAAACGCGTGTAATATGATTACTAGCTACACGCTACTAGCTCTACGTGTCGGCTAGTTAACTAGCGAGATAGTAGTGAGTAAACTATCCCCGTGTATTACCGGTTTTAGCAGGTTTCGCGTAAACATTTGATCGATTTATTTAGTTAGCGCGTTGAAAACATTTTTCTATCGTTAAAATCACTTATAAAACACACGTCCGTTGATATTCAACGGGCTTACACTAGTCATATAATGTTTTGCTCGGTGGTGTGTAAACCACATCACACGATTCTAACAGAAGAGCTTTTAATAACGTGGCAGTCGATTCAGCGTCACTTTTATCTGAACTTATCTGAAATTTTAATGAAAAACATAATGATGCATAATCGATGAGACGTTTCAGGAATGATGGGATCACCATCAGCTCGAAGAATGCGACAATTGCTAGAATTAGGATCGCGCAGTGGAGTAATGAGCGTGACGGGACCCAGTCCAGTTCCGACACCATCTTCAACCCTACCAAGAAACCGACATGTCGATATCAACACTTCGGGTATGTCACCAGCTCGATAACTACGAAACAACTACTTCAGCTACAACTCATTTTTGACTTGATTTTCAGACTTTGTCAAGTATAAAATCGATAAGCCATCGATGACCATGTCATCGTCTGTGTCTGGACTTCCTGGATTAGCCGTAGGAGGAGGACCAGCTGGTGGAGTATCGGGAATGCTTTGGTTGCATTTGTTGGCAGGACGAGGACTTCGTTCTAGTGGGTCAGGACCTGTGACACCTACTGGTCCTGGTGCACCTCCACCACCTCCTCCACATGCAACTCCACAGCCTGCTAGAGATCTGTACTGCGTGCTGGAGTGCGATCGAGTTCACAAAGCCAGGACCGTGGTACGTAGAATCGTATTTACAGTTTTTTTGGAACCCTAGGCCTTTGGGAACCTTCAGGAATCTGCGGTTACGGACAGTGTACTCTGGTGTAGAGGCAACGTTTGAAATACTGGCTAAATGTTAAATAGTAATGAGTTCAAGATTGAATTTCCCGTAAAATTTCAGGTACGAACTGGAGACTTGCAATTCGACTGGGACGAATCGTTCGAACTGGATCTCGTCAACAATAGACAGCTTGACCTATTGGTATACTCTTGGGATCCTCAGCATAGGCATAAATTATGCTACAGAGGTGCTATAAATCTAGTTCAAATTTTAAACCAAAGTCCACTACATCAGCTAGCATTGAAAATTGAACCCAGAGGTTGGTATCATACAATCGTATCATTTTTGTACTGTTGAGACAATTTAATGAATATTTTTTTAATTGACAGGTACTCTTTTTTTGAGACTACGATATACGGATTCAACAACCTTATACAGAAGACGAGGACAACCTGCGACGATACCTAGAGGTGGTGGTTTAAATCCACCGCTTTTCGGTGCTGATTTGGAATCTGTGGTTGCACGCGAATCGTCCCGATCCAGCACTCAACCTAACCAACCACCAGTGCCTGTCATCATCCGTCGTTGTGTCGAAGAAATTGAAAGGCGTGGTTTAGACATCATCGGTATGGATTTAGAACCTGAATTAAAACCCAAAAACTGCAACGCACTAACAATTTCTCAATTTGTAGGACTTTACCGATTGTGCGGATCCGCAACGAAGAAGAGAATACTGCGCGAGGCTTTCGAAAGGAATAGTAGATCGGTCGAGCTGACTCCAGATAATGTTCCAGATATAAATGTGATCACGGGAGTGCTAAAGGACTATCTTCGAGAGTTGCCACAGCCATTATTCACAAAGTGTCTTTATCAGATGACCGTCGATGCCCTAGGTTGTTTTATGTTTAAACGTATTGGGTGGTACCGAGTTGACTAGTTAGATTAAGTTAAGCTTAAGTTAGTTTGGGAAAGTCTTTTATAGAAAGAAAGTTTAGGTCTTAAGTGATAAAGTGATCAGAGTCATCGAAATCCATTTACGAAAACAATCACGTATCCTATGTATGTATGTGTATCTCGAAGAATGAAACTAGGATGGACAACATTCCGCTATACTTAAAATAGAAGGCATACGACCAATGCGTACTGCCAGTTATGACGTATGGATGTGAAATGTGGATGCTGAATTCAAGAATGTTACGCAAGATCCAGTGCATACTATATGTATGCTCGGTATAACGAGAAGAGATCGTAAAAGGAAAATACATGGGTAAGAAGCAGATATAGCGGAACGTGTGAAAAAGTTGAAGTGGATACATAGCGAGAAGAATGGATGGCAGATGGATGCGAGAAATACTGGAATGGTATCCGAGAAGATGTGAAAGAAAGCAAAGTAGACAGAGTGGACGATGGGCTAATGAATTGAGAAGAATGTGTGGAGTTAACTGGATGCAGATTACTCAAGACAGACAGGATCTAGAAAAGTATATCTAGAAAAGTTTGGAATAAATGTTTCATGATAGTTATGAAGGTTCACACCTATAAGATTGCAACTATCCCAGAAATTTTGAAATCATCAATCAATACTGTAAAGTTTTGAACCTTGTTGTTCTATTGAACCATTGTTAATATAAATAAAATAGCATTAAATTTTTTCTTACTTGGATATAGCCATACTCCGTAGCGTTTACACCGCGGACAGGAGAGCGTTCTCAAAAGTGTCAGTCGACTCAACACCACCCTTTATTATCAAGTTTTGGGCTTGAATGAATGTTTATAACGAATCTATGAACTTTTCAGGAGTGTGCTTGCCTGACGATCCAGAGGGTAATGCAAAACTAATGTTCAGCATACTGGATTGTTTGCCCATTACGAACCGAGCGACGCTCATATTCTTGCTGGACCACTTGGCCATGGTGGTTTCTGTGTCTGATCGTAATAAAATGTCACCCCAGAACTTGGCCACGGCTCTGGCTCCACCATTGATGCTGCACTCAAGTAGCGATGCTCACATGGTGAACAACGAGCTCGAATACGCTCAACCTATCGGCGTACTTAAGTACCTCCTACAGATATGGCCGGCTCCAAAGCACTCAGGTAATGTTATTATTAATCTACATTGCATATTGAACAGCGAGTAAGTATGAATAATATGATATTCAGTATAGACTTGCATAATTTTAACAACATTGATTCCGTAATAGCGATTTTTATTTTTCCCATTTACTTTTCTTTTTTCTGCGATGTGAAAAATCTCTATACGAGTGTGTTGTAAACTTTGATTTTTGAATAGTGTAAGATAAATAAACAACGATCAAAGTCTGCAGTACGCTCATATGTCCCTTCGTTTCATTGGAAAAGTGCATGTAGAGATTTTTTTTTTTATATCATATTTGAAAAATAGCCATTCTGCAATATTCGATTATGGATAAATAAAGCCTCAATTTGATACATTCATATTCGATAATGTGCATATATACTGTCATAAACAACATATAAAAGTTTTATTTGTTTTGCGGTTATTTTTCGTAGTAACAATACAGCTGAATTTTACTCTCAAACAGTGTTTTTCTTTCAATTGATGCGTATTTTATTGTCGAGTGTTTTGAAATTGTTTATTATTTTCAGTACATAATTGTTACGACACTGTTTGAGATTAAATAATTTATGTTTCGCATTTCTTTGATGCTGTACACGACTTTTATGATTCGATTTTTGCTAATTGTGCTGAGCAGTAGTAGTTAATCAATGTTGTATGTACTTTTATATATATTATATATATGGAAAATATGATGATGAATAATAAACAGAACGTTTGAATAATATACATATAGATATTTTGTTAATATCGTAATATTGTGCCAAAAATCGTATGAAAAATTTGTAATTTGTTTATTATGTTACATTTATTATTACTTTGTGTATTGTGTTTTTATTTGAATGATTTTTTTTATTATATTATAGTCAAACTTGGTTACAGTGAGATTTATAATATTATAGGATCGTTTGTCATGGTAATTGATTTGTATTAACTGAAACTACTATTTGAACGTTTATATATTACTAGTGTAAGCCCGTTGAATATCAACGGAGCGTTTTCTCATCACCCGTACTGAAAAATAATATAAAATTTAATAGTTTTTATAGTTGTTGCATAGATCGCGCGCTGACGGTTCGTGTCTTTTAATCGTTTACCTCGGCGAGCGTTATCAGCAGACAGACAGACGGATTTGGATATGTATATGTAATATAGAAACTAGTGTAAGCCCGTTGAATATCAACGGACGTGTGTGATGTAATTGATTACGCAACAATTTAGCAAAGTCGCAAACCTACTAAGGATTAATATTGTTAAATTATAGCAGGGCTCCAATAACTGGTGTTGGGTGAACGCATTAGCGCTAGCTCACCCAACCTGACGATCACGGGTTCAAATCCCACTTGCGACGTTCGTGTTTTTTCAATTAAATTTGAATTAGCGTTATCAGCAGACGGAATTGGGCCATTATATTTATAATAATATCAAAAGCATCTGTTTTATCAATTAAATTAACATTTCCTAGGATTTTTAATGACAACTTACAACCGAGGTACTAAAAAAAATAATATTATTTTCAAATTTTCTTCTATACGTGCTTTAAACATTGTCTTTTTAACACATGGTACAATATACATTTGACATGAGCCCTTTTACAACCGAGACTATCTAACTAACCATCATATTACGGGTGAATGGACGATTCCGCTCGCTCGAAAGCATAAATCAAGTAATTATTATATTATTATAGTTGAGATCGCTCTAACCAAGTTTGACCATACTAGTTTATGTATCCTCAGCCGATATTTGTACATCGGTACCAAAAAAAAAAAAAAAACAAAAATTAAAACTATCTTCTCCGAGTGACTCAAACGTAGTACATATTTCAAAACACCGCATCGACATACAGCCATGGCAAGATCTAATGACACAGAAACCGGTGAGGACGATTGCAAATGATGTTTGAGCACGTGGTTAATGCGTGTATGTTTGTAGACAGTTCGGCGCGGCGAGCCAGCGCCCGGGCCGCATGGAAACAGAGCCAGTGCGTCTCCAGTGGGACACTCCATGGTGCCAGGTAATACCAAAATGTGGCAAATGTAACCAAAAAATTAACTAAAAACAACCTTCAATATTGTGTGTCTAGCACGCCTTTATATATATATATATATTAATTAAAAACCCCACCCCTGAAACAACACGTCCACCTCGGGGCTTATATGTGGCACGTGCATGCCTATTCGAAAAGTTTCCTCCTCTTTAGAACAGCTTCATTTGTTAAAAAAAAATAATAATAAACTGTCCTGCATCGAATATAGTGATCATGATGATGATGATGGTGATATGTGTATATATATTTTTTTGTTTGTTTCTTTTTTCGTTGTTTAAATGATAATAATTAATTGCACTGGAACGAGTTGTGTAGGTGTTATTAGTCGAGCTTGGCTGTGATGATCAAAATGGAAAACGTACTTTGTACTGTGACGTTTCTGTTTGTACTATTATGTTTAGATTTTAATAATCAATATAGTATTCTCTTCAACAGAATATATTTATTATTATTATTATAATAGTTGTTAAGTGGCTGCTTCAGTTTCATTGGCTAGTATGCTTAGAATATTTGGCTAGCTTTTCTAAACATTGCATAATATACTTTTCCATACAAATTTTTCAATTTTTACACAATACCTACTTTTAGTACGAAAAAAATGCATACTCGTATGCTTTAACCAAAATTTTCCTATTAATTCTATTCCTTAGATATAAATGACTATTTTACTCTTAGTATAAATGATCAATGCGGATCTAATTCAGTAATTTTTAATAAAAACTCTAATCTTTTACGTAGTATAAAGTAGTTATGCAAACATTCGACCTTGAGATTATTTTACCATGGGAAAATTTTTGTTTATACCTTGCTAAATTCACACATAAATAAATACACACAAATATATCTACTAGGTTAGGTTTTTTGCCTATATTATAATAATATATAACAATAGAACACATTTTTAATAGAAAAACACACTAAAGCGTTAAAGAAATTCCTATGCAGAATTTTTTAATTTTAATTATTTCTATTAAACGTAAAAAAATTTAGATAGCGAATGTTACCTTGATAATAATATTTTTTACAATGTTTTAAACGTTTACGTCGTCGAACTCAAAAGCTTTATCCACCACTTTATTGCTGAATGGCTAACTATCTAATAAATTGAACTTGTCGTATTTATAACTTGTGTCAATATAAATTTTTCTATTGAGTAATAATTAGCATCTGTAACTTATCACTGTATTTTTCTTCGTGTAACGATTGCCTGCATTTTGACCTGTAATTATAAAATTTTAACTAGAATTGTATTTTTTACCATATAATTTGTGTGTAACTTGTATTTATGAACATTTAAAGATTGCACGATGCATCATCACCGCTTTTGAGTACATGCTTCTTGTAATGAAAAATATTTATTCATTGTATCCTTACTAATTCAACTATTAAAACTATTTACTTAGGTAGGTTTTTCTTGTTATATTATTATATTATATTATACATTCGATTTATTTGAATTGAGATCTGACTTTTTAAGTCGGTGATGATATTGTGAAGATGCGGGAATATGTTTTTGTTAAACTAAGTATGGTCCTTAGGCCAGTATCAGCCCTCAGCCAGTCAATATCGGCCAGCAGCAGCAGCATCAGCAGCATTGCAAGCTCCATCGGCTCGGCCCTCTCCCGTCCCATCACAGGTAGGGCATGTAAGTAACCATTTCTTATTACATTATTATATTATACGATTCCTATTTACCGAATAGTTCACAAACAAAAACAAAAATTTAACATTAAGACAGTTAAAGTGTAATAATAAGCAAATTTACAAGTTAAACATATATACAACAACGACGTACTACTACTACTACTGCTGTATATAATTTTAAGTCGCTCGTGTTTGAGGATACAATTTTTTATTAGCATGATTTTTTTTTGGTATTATTAAAAATTTCTCATAGAAATTAATGATGTTCGATCGAATGATTCGTGATCATTATTTTATTTTTTTTTAGAATAACGTATAGATTTTTGGTACTTACTTGCACCGTAATGGCTATACATACAATTGCAAAATTAATGCTTTATTAGCGGCTTATTAATGTTTATATATACAATAGTGTGACTCGTTAGGGGTCGAATGTGCACAGCAAACAAATGTATATCAAAAAGGAAAATAAATTAATATTAAAAAAACATTCATATTCATTGAACGATGGTAAATTTTTTTTAAATAAAAATAATAAATCATTTCATTTTAATGACTAAATTGTAAAAAAAAAAAAAACCACTCAAATTCATTCACATTCGCATTCGCATTTCATATAAATAGGATAAATTTAAAATTATAAGTAATTTTAAAAAATAAAATATTTTAATTCAAATTATAATGAATAGGTGTACTTGTATGATTTTAATTGAATCGTTTATATTTTTGTTTACAGGCTCCATCATCAGCCAAGGCAGGCCAATATCGTCCTCAATCGCCGCGAACTGGGCCACTTCCCGTTCCGCCTCGCTCCCGACAGGTTAATATTTTCAATATTTTGTAACTTGGTTATAAATGGGTTAAATGTATACTTTCATGTGCTAAAATGCCAATTATTGCTATTTACAAGACTACTCAATATTCAAGTCAAATACACCTTCATGTTGTCAAAGATCATACAGAAATGGTTGAGTTTCTGACTCATCTTTTAACAGGAAAAGTTAAATTATCATAAACTACACTATTAATTTATTGAAAATATTTCAGATTAAACTTTAATAATATTGATTTTTTGGAACTATGTAGATATTTTGACGTTGACTCTTTAAGAACCTAGCAAACCTACCCAACATATGAAAATCATAGTTTAAATGCGTGAAAAACACTTGTTTATATCATATTCACTATTAATCATAGATGTTACCTTATCAAGGTACTGATTCCTATACAGAAAATGGAAGTAAAAAGTTTTAATTGACTTAAAAGTTTATAAACCATAACACTTGCATCCAAAAGTATTTGTTTATATATGTATGTATGTACATAGATTAAAATAGTCCAAAAACCGATATTTGTAACTATTATAGCATTTAGCCATTTTTTTTACTTTATCCTAATAGGATAAAGTATTGTGATCGTGCAAAAATTCGACCTTGAGATTTTGACTGATTTGTTTCAGGTATCATCCCCTGGTCACCTTTTCATGATTTTTGGAAAATGTCTGCATGTGTGTTTGTCTCTGTGTCTGTAAGGCTATGTGTCTGTGTGTCTGTTAGTCTGTAATTCTGTGTGTCTGTAAGCTTTGTGTCTGTGTACCTGTGTGTAGAATAGCTAATAACTCAAAAACCGTTTATCCTATTACACTGAAACTTCATATTTGTTTTTGTTGGCCTGTTTTTTGCCGGCCATTACAATCCATAAGGCTGACTTTTCAAGTGTCAAAATTGTTTTCGTTACTCTTTGTATTCCTCAAATATATGAATAAAGTCATAGGTTGGCGTCACCCGAATTCTTTAGTTTTGTCCCTCTGCTATAAAAATGTAATCTTCGATACAATTATTGATTCACATCATAATATGAAACGCTTGTTAGTAATGTGAGTACTAATACAAAATGATTTCAGGTGATAGTATCTTCTCCCGGCTCACCAAGCAGTAGTTCCGACAGCCAATCGGGCAACGAAACGTTAAAGCACGGAAGCTCCGTCTCTTCCATCGCTCGCCAACCGGCCAGGGTGTCTCCAGGTCCTAACAATGCGCGTCCAGCATACCAGACAGCAGCTCCAACATCGTCAGCAGGCCGCCATTCACCGGCACTGAACCAACAACAGACGGGCCGACACTCTCCGGCCTACCACCAGACGACGGCAGCTGGACGCCACTCACCAGCAATGCACCAAGGAGTCGTATCGGGCAGACACTCGCCAGCGGTGCATCAACCAGCCACGGGAAGACACTCACCAGCTCTGCAGCAGCCCTCGGGTAGACACTCACCAGCGCGAGGCTCGCCGGGACTGTTATCATCGGGTCCGGGCACCGGTCGAGTAACTCCATCCTACCACCAAAACACAACAAATCAAACCTCAACCTCCATGTACTCGAGCAGTCCGTCCAATCACGCATACACAAATAACGGACAGGGTAAAAGTCCACGAGACTCACCGAATCTAACGCGCATATCTTCACCGGGACACTCGGTAATGCGTACGGCATCTCCCGGCATCCCAGGTACAAACGCTGGAATCGCAGTAACCATGAACGCATCGCCATTCATCGGAGATCTATCATCATCGTCGCTCACCAACATGGAAAACACACTAATATCAAACTTACAAAGCACAATCAACAACATTGGCACGACTACAGATTCCATATACAATCAGACCAACGTCATAGGGAATAATTTAAAGTCAAACGATCCTTTTAACACTAAAGGTGCACTGTACGGACAGAAAATGTCGGCTATAAGCTCGGTCGCTGTTAGTTCAGCCATTCCGAGCTACGCAACGTACGGGTCCCAATCTGGCGGCGACTTGTTCAGCACCAATACCAAACCGGCACACAGCTCCTTATACAGCTCGGATGTTTACGCTACGGCTCAAAAGAGTGGATCGAATTTGAATTACAACATAATGAATTACAGCTCGACGAATCCATTCCTGCAAAACTATTCCACCGACACCATCGAAGAGGAGACGACCAACGGCGAATCCGCCTTCTCCTCCAACTTGTTCAACACGTTGGTCAGCGGTGGCAACGACTTGCTCAGCGACAGGAGTCACGTGCGAGGAATGGAAGAGTTGACTCCGACGTCGAGTGCCGGCACCGAGGATTCGCGTACTCGGGAGCCGCAAGAGCGCGACGTGGACGGAGACGCCGAACAGAGTGATTGAATATTCAAGTTATGTTTTTCGTATTTTAACACTTGCAACTACTTCACGAAATGCTATCTGATCGACGCTGTTTAAACAATTGTACTGTACAATTCCGTCGTCTCTGTCTATACAAAGAAAAAGACTTTTTTTCGATAAACGTAAAGTGCTAGTACAGTCATAGTAAATTTATTATATTCTTTTACTATCGATACTATTGTAACGTGCGATTTATCGTTCGGTATTGTTCTTTCATTGTAAATGATGTTCAATTTGTACTCGTCGAACCGTTCCGGTTGACGTGTGCTTGTTTTTTTTTTTTACATTGTAAACTTTCTACCGATATTGAAACGAATCAATATTTTACTATGAACAAAATTAAGCTTTATTACACAATATGAATTTATGAACGTAGTCTGTTTTTGTGTAACAAATCACACCCGGTAGCTACAACGAGTACGTGAAAATGTCCGTGTGCAACAATCTGTCACCAAACTATATACTAGTCACTAAGAAGTTACCAAATGATTTGTTAAATCAAAACAGACAATAGTAATAATAAATAATCATTTGCAGACGACCTATTTACAGGGTAACGTATGGGTTTCCAATTAGTTACTTTTTACCGACTACATTTTTTTTTTACTATGTATTTAAAAATAAATACCTTTTGATGACATTTACATATTAATTATACAATACATAGCTTTCATAACGACAAACGTTTTATATAAATATTCTCATCGAGAACATTTTTACCGTTGATTCTACATATACATACATATATAATAAATACTTAAATTCTACAAGAGTCGCGTTCAATTTTTGTGCAAATCAGACAGTCGTAAGTTAAAATGCTCTCACAAAATGGTGCAATGTAATTAATTTCAGCGTCGATTTATCTAAAAACGACTCGCCTAGAATTACTAACGAACAGTATTGTCTAAAATATGGAGCTTAATTAGATCTACCTAGTTGTATTGTTAAAATGAATCAAATTAAACTTACAGTGCAACCGTATTCAAATTTTTTAAGCTGCTTTTTTTTTTTGACAGATTTAAATTTTTACTCTTTTTCAATTGAACTTTTTAACGTATCTTACACTATCCAATGTTTTTAATTGTTTTACTATTTTGAAATGAAATACGAATGCATATACATACATATAACGTTGTGGCGCAATTTTATAACGACGTATCGGTTGAGAAAATTATTATTGAATGTGCGGCGTCATCGTAGAAGATACACTTTAGGAAAAAATGACCAATGATTAAATCCATTTTGTAAACCTATTTACTACATGTGTCTTTGTTCCGGATAGTAAAATTTATAGTAACCTTCACAAATTCGATTCCGATTCAATTTTTTGAAACGAACATACATACATGTACATCGTATGATAGGATATAATCAAAGAAATCATAAATTACACTTTTACTATCAATATATCTTATACGACGTTACTGTTATACTCCAATACAAAAATAGTTATAATAATGTAGATTGTGCGTTCTTTTCTATATACATATTACCTATATATACGAAGACGTGTGATTGAAAAGTTCGACGACTAATATTTTATATGGGATATTAAAAACTCAAACGTTTCTTCAACTTTTTAGAAGTATTTCTAATATACTACTTTTGGAATTGCTTACCGTTCCTGTGTCGTATTGATAAGTTTCAAAAAATATCCATCGCTTCGAATTTTTTGATCGTGCTTCATATATCATTTTTGTTACTATTATCATGACATGAGTATTAAAAACGATTTGATGAACCAAATAACGATCGAACAAATGTAAGTTTTTAAGAGATAAAAATTAATTTAAAAAAAAATAATGTAATATAAAATTATGTATATCGATGCGTCGTCGGTACGTAAACTCTTTCTATAATATTATATATTGTTAAAAATGTTTATAGGTTTTTATTAATTAAAATAAAATGAAAAACTTTCTCGACTAGAGAACAGTGTAATGAAAGCACAAAAAAGGCGTGGAAAAACTCTCACCGAATAATATAATATTATTATATTATACAGTTTCTGTCTTTGAATTTTCGTTATATTTATTACATTATGTACATTCATTAGGAATATAATAACGTGTAAAATACATTATAAGTATATTAAATGTTATCTGATTGTATGTTTGTTTGTAATTTGTATTTGACGGATTTAATTATTATTATTATTATCAATAATAATAATGATATTATCTATATATGAATATATACCTTTATATGTATATTTATACATATATTAAAAAAAAAAAACTATATTATGAATGTATCAAGTATATAGAATTTGTGCTAAAAAAAATATCAAAGCAGGTTTGTCAGTAGCTCACGTTGATGGTAACTGTTGAATATAAATATAAGTTTAATTTCGATTTATAAAAACAAAAAAAATAAAGTAAAAAACCAACCTGTATGCATTTCGCGTGACACAATAACTAGATACAATTCACTGATGTGTTTAGCGTTTAAGCGTAGGTAGTATTATAATTACTATTATAGTAAAAAAATTTCTGCCACTGCCATCCCCTAATTGTGTACATAATTACTTCATTACTGCGGTAAAATATTTACATAATATACACAATCTACTAAAGGTCATAAACTGTATAATGTATAATTAGATAAATTTTCTATTAAATAGGATTTAATGAAAATAACAGTGTGTCGCAAGCTTTATGTTTCTGAGCGTGCGATGTGAATTACGTTTAATTTTTTTTAGTTGTTTTTTGAATCACAATGATCTAAAGATGATATGCATTTGAAAAAAATTGTCAAGCAGTGGCGTGCGGTTCGTAGATGCTGAAAAGCAGTGCAGTCCCTAAAATCGCTCGAGAAACAAGAAAAAGAATGTAGAAGTGTTTTATAATGCACATTGATTTCCATAGAGCTTTTATATAATGATTTTTTAATACCTTTTGATATTATTTTGATTTTAATTTCGAAGAGTCGTATGAAAAATTTAAAATCCGAAAACCCCAATCATTTTATATTGTACTATAATATTGATAAGTAAATGAATAAATATAAGAGTTTTATATTATGCGTTGTAATTCGTAGAATACGTTCAGTTTCCTTTTTTCGGTAGACTTTTTATAACTTTGTTTTGTTTTATCGATGAACTGATCAGAATATTTTATTGCTTGTTATATCAATGAAATTTTAAATCTCGATTTTATTTATTACAAATTAAACAAGAAAAAAAAATGATAAAAACAATCAAATTTATAAAATGATATTATATTATCGATATATCGTGAGAACAAAAAGTAGTTTAATAGTTGATTATTTACAGCATACGACTTTAGATAGCGGCTGTTAATTGTAAAAGAAAACTTTTATTATTAACGGCCGTTGTTTGAAATTTTATTTATCTTGTTATAATATTTTAGTTAATATTATGCTTTCTATACAAATTTCGTAAGCAAAAATTCAATGTTTACATAAGAAAATATTATTAATGATATTCTATATTGAAAAAAGTAAAGTAAAGGCTTAAACGTTAAAAAATAATAAATAAATATAAATTTGTGATGTTCGTTGACGTTGAAGTGAGCTTCGTTTTCAAAAATAAAGAAAATACTAATAATTTTACGAAGCAGATTTTAAATGCGTAATAATAAAATTTAGTCAATTTCTATTGTGTTACTTTTGTATCGAAAGTTATTAAATTAAATAAAATAATATTATTATTATTAAATAAAAACTAAAAAAAAACTAGTTAAAAATACAATATTTCTAGTCAATTTATATATAATAATATTAATAGAGCACGTTATTACTCAATTTAAATTTATATAGATTGTGAATGTATTTTTAATTGTCGTGTATAAAAAAAATACTACTTCGTGTTTGGGTTTTGATCTCGTTTTTTTTTTGTTAGTTTTAAAACACATTATTATAGATCAGGTTAACTATTAAATTTAACCATCAAGTTATTGGTAATTGTAATTATTATACATTACGAACGAGGCGTAGAACTGTATGTTTAGTAAATGGATTTATATTATAATATAAAATAATAATTATATTATAAAAAGTTCACACAATCGGATCGTTCGATACCGGATTGGCAAAAAATTTAAACAATAATTTAATTATATGAAAAAATAATATGTTATTGCTTACTTATTGAGGATTATACTCTAATTAACAAAAAAAATGAAAATGTTCCTTCGATATTTAATTATTTATTGTAATCAATATTGTATAACGAATGGATATCATTGAAACGTTTGTTTTTCAAGTGTCGACTATTTTGGGTATCATTTTATTTATTTTACGTGTGCCAAAAGTCACTTACTGCAAAAAAATAATTACATAATCAATTTGAGATAATCTGAAAAGGGATCAAAATATTTAATAAAGAAATTGACATCCCCTGGCTTCAATTATATTTTATATTTAATTAAAATTTACAGTATTTGATTTTTGGAACGCTTTCTTATGAATTTTTTTTTTATTTATTGTGCATAATCTAAAAAAATCACTACATTTATGTTTTCAAGATATACACACAAAAAACAATGGCTAAATTATCATTAATGCAAATAATAATATTAAACATGCTTTTAAGGAATACCATGTTAATGAAAAAAAAAAAATCACGTGTAATAAATTAAAAAATACGCTACCGACGGCCGAAGAAGCTTTAACTAGAGTGTTTCTAGAATAATATTCAACGTTAAACGTCGGAGCTCGATGGTCGAATAGTATTATAGTCTGTTTCAGCAACAGAACGTACATTGGAAAGTCAAAATAAGGATAGCGTCGCACGTCAAACTCCGTCATTGAACTTTGAATATTGTCGTACATAGTTGATATGTAGTTGTGTATATGTTTGTAGGTGAAATGCTTTCGGTGTGTATAGTAAAAAAAATAAAACCAAAAACAAACTAAAAATTTGTAACGA
This sequence comes from Parapsyche elsis, assembly GCA_022651745.1. NCBI lineage: Eukaryota > Metazoa > Arthropoda > Insecta > Trichoptera > Hydropsychidae > Parapsyche > Parapsyche elsis. Next base: position 738,848 of record JAGVSN010000031.1, read on the forward strand.
ATCTCTGCGAAGATGGAGTTTTTGAGATTGAAATTGTACATTTGATCGCGAAATCAGAGAGTTTCGGCGGCATCCCTAAGAAGCACATTGTTAGCTTTGAGCCAAGTGTATTCGTAATAAGATTGAAGGTTTCACATGAGAGTTATATTCTAATCTACCTGTATACTATGGTAAATCTTATACGAATGTACACTTTCATCTGAAGACTTTTTTCGAGCAGGTTCAAAGTTGTCAATGTGCTCCTGTGGTGTCCATATTATGTCAACATATCACTGATATAAGGTACGGCAAAGAACCGATGAGATATTATTACAAATAATAATTTTAAAATGGTTTGGAGTAGTTGTGTATTAAGAAAAAGAAGAAGAAGGGAAGCGCGCTAACTATAATTATAGGTTTTGCACATTTTTAATTTTTAATCGTAATATTTGTAATATCAGCACTGAATAAGTACTTCTTTGTGTACAGACTGCCAGATTCAGATATTATAATACCTCATATTTTTATTATTATACTATTGATTTTTGTTAACCATATATATTTACATAATTATATACGAATACAGAATAGTATTTTTAAGAAAGACATCTCTTGATAAATATAATCTTTATGATATTAAAACAAGAAATAATAATTAATAAATTACAAAAAAAAAAAATCGAACCAATGATAACTAAGAATCGTTCGTATATCATCTGATCTCGTTTTAAAAATAATCAAAAACCAAATGTTTTTAGCATTTTTAAAAATGAAAACAGTATAAAGTTTAGCTTGCTATGTATTTCCTGATCTGGCTTCGCTATATAAGACTTCAAAACATACATATGAACTTTTCTACAATTAAAAATCAAATATATAAGCCTTCGTCATCTTTTCATGTTTATACTTTCATAATAATTGTTATATCGATCTCGACAATTTCATCATATTTCCATGTCATATCATAATTAAAGTATATATATTATATATTTAGGTACGGGTTCTTGAGAATGTACTTTGGACAATTAAAATTAAATAAATATATTATCAAATTTAAAGAAAAGAAAGAAAAATATCAGTTGAGATATCTCGTCAACGATAGATTTATATTTATTGTTTGTGAAATTGTACAATCGTAAAGATGTGTCTACACTTTGATATGATACTGCTCTTATTTGTTTGTAATGTATCTATTTAGTTGTACACAAATATAACTACACACACACACACATACACATACATACATACATAAAAAACACAAACACACTCATACACATATATGTATAAATATACTATTTATCAACGCTGTTACTACAAGTACATGAAAAAAAATGAACTGTTGGATGTTTTGAATCAAATATCAGTATCCTCATTATAAATTTTAGCATTTATCATATTAGAGAGTACTCCTTATTATTATTATTATTATTACCAGTCGTACCACCTACGAAATAAACGAAATGTTAAAACAGTTTCACCAAGCGTTTTATTTGTATAAATAATTACCCTAAAATATATGTACATATGTACATACGTATATAAAAAAATGTTGATATTCTTTATTCCCAGCGTCGAATAAAGATAATAAAGAATAAAGATGCAGGGCTGTCCAACCTTAGGGAGCCCGAGGGCCGATTCGATTAGGATAAAGTAAAAAAAAAAAGATTCGTAGTGGTCGATCACAAGGCCACTTTTCACTGCTATAGTTGTAAATTGTTATCAAAACCCTCATCCTCCCAAACTAAATCGTCGAGTAAAACTTCTTCCACTTTAATATTTAAGCATTCAGTTAGCTTCAGTCTTGTTATTTCATCATTTTTAGCACAGGTTTCTTTAAAATTGATGAGCGATTTGAGGTTGGATTCACAAGACAAGCATATTGTATTGGGCAGCGTGACGTGTTTTTTCACCTGCAAGGAAAATACACATTACATTAGTCTTTTAGCATCTGACTTTGATGAGAGCACAAAATAAAGGGTTGTGCAGACGAGATGATAAAAAATAATACATAACTACATTCTTTATTGGATTCTACTCGTTACAATAGTCGGCTACGAAATGCTGGTGGTTTACACTTGCATGACTTAAATACTATTTTACAACAAAGAGAATATTATTGTTACATGAAAATAATATTATATGGTTAGTTTAATTGTTAGTTGAGGGCAAGGTGTGAAGTTACATTTAAATTTACTCAATATTTAATTAATACATTTTGTTTATTCTTATATCTATGGTTAGTACATATTAACCAATATAGGTGAAAGACCATATCAGGTCTTAACTCACACCATATGAATAAGTCGAGATACCAACCTGTGGCTGACTGCAGCTCCAGATATGTTTCCCTAGTAAGTCAGAATAGTCATCGATGGGGAAGGAAGACTCTGCCGCCACAGAACATAGGCAAAGCCGACACTCGATTGCGACAGGCAATTTTTCATGATTTACAAAGCATTTCGAACTAATTTCACGGTTCAATGATTTTTCTCCAGTGTGATGTTTCATATGTTTTAATCTTTTTTTTTTTAGCTTTCTTTTGTGACAAATTTCACTCAATTGTATGTTTTCACCAGTTAGTGTGATGTTTGTATTTTTTTCCTACAAAACTTTTTGCAAAACTTTTTCAAACATTTGTATAGTTTTTCACCAGTGTGAATAAGGGTCGTATGTATTTTTTAATCTTTGGTTTGTTGCAAAACATTGTGAACAAATTTCACATTTGTTTGGTTTTAGTGTGAATGCCCAAATGTTTTTTTTAAGCTATATTTTATTGTAAAACTTTTGAACAAATTTCACATTTGTATGGTTTTTTTTCACCAGTGTGAATGTTCAAAATATGTTTTTTAATGAATATTTTATTGCAAAACATTTTGCCACATCTGTATGGTTTTTTTTTTGTGAATGTGCATATGTTTTTTAATCTATGTTTTATTGTAAAACTTTTTTTGAACAAATTTCACAATTGTATGTTTTTTTTCACCAGTGTGACGGCTATTAATATGTATTTTTAATCCCTGGTTTGTTGCAAAACATTGTGAACAAATTTCACATTTTGTATGGTTTTCACCAGTGTGAATGTTCATAATATGTTTTTTTAATGAATGTTTTACTACAAAACATTTTGAACAAATTTCACATCTGTATGGTTTTTCCCTAGTGTGAATGCCCATGTGTGTTTTTAAGCTATAATTTGTTGTAAAACCTTTTGAACAAATTTCACATTTGTATGTTTTTTCACCAGTGTGAATGCTATTAATATGTCCTTCTAATGTACGTTTCATTGAAAAACTTCTTGAACAAATTTCACATGTGTGTGGTTTTTCCCCAGTGTGAATGCGCATATGTATTTTTAAGATTCGTTTTACTCCAAAACATTTCGAACAAATTTCACATTTGAATTTTTTTTTCCCAGGTTGGCGAAAAAAGTTCAAATTAAATAATACAAAAAAAGTTCAAATTAAATTCTACATCAACTAAATGAATGAATATAATATAATAAAGCTAAAGTAATAATTTCAATTCGCCCATCATGGAAATCTTACCAGTGAACCCTCGTCATCAACGGGTAATTTATGCAATTGCAAATTTTTATCAAAACCCTCATCCTCCCAAACTAAATCGTCCAGTAAAACTTCTTCCACTTTAATATCTAAGCATTCGGTTGGTTTTAGTTTTGCCATTTTTTCATTTTTAGCATGGGTCTTTTTTAAAATGATGAGAGATTTCAATTTGGATTTACATACATGTATATTGTATCAGGCAGCTTGTTGTGTTTTTTCACCTGCAAGGAAAATACACATTACAATATACAGGATCTCAATGGTGAAGTCTTCGGATGATGCTCTCCATCAACGCGTTGCAGCTTATGTACAATTGCTAAATTGCGCGTACGAGTGAGCGAGAAAGCTATTACATATACCGCTAATGGCTACAGCGTTTTTCTTCTTTAAACCCAGTCATATTCACTAATTGCCCTAAGTATAAATAATTATCAACAATGTGATTATCTGCAGTAACTACGTTTTGGGTGCAAATTATACGAACTTTTGAGTGCAAATTATATGAACTTTTGAAGAAACGGTTCAAAGTTAAGTCTAGTTTGGGTAAATATAATTTAAGGCTACAGAGCTTTGGGATAATATGTGTTGGTCCAAACTTCCCATGATAAAAGTTCATTGCCACATTCATCATTCAACATCATTTTCAGCCTCTCCAATCCTCTTCCATTCCTGTCTGTCTTGAGCAATCTGCAACCACCTGTCACCACCAAACATTCGTCTCAACTCATCAGCCGAACGTCCACTCGGTCTACCTTGCTTTCTTTCATATCCTCTTCGATACCATTCCAGTATTTCTCGCATTCTTTGTGTTCATCGCTTCTAAGGTTCTCTGTGTGCACTACATATTTAGATCTTATGTAACATTCGTGAATTGAGCATCCACATTTCACATTTATACGTCATAAAAGGCAGTACGCGTTGGTCGTATGCCTTATTTTTTAAGCATAGCGGAATGTTGGATTTAAAAACTATGTATGTTCATTCTTCTAAAAGCGCTCCATTCTAGTTTCATTATTTTTCTTTACATCCTAAGTATAAATAACTATCAACTATCTCTACAACATTGTTTTCTGGTGTGACTACGTTTTAGGTGCAAAATTTATTTAACATAATTTTAGTTTCGATGCTTAATTGTGTTGTATATCATCGGTCGGCATGCAATACCGCGAAAGCGTCATTTAACCAAAAATATTTTTTTTGTACCAATTTGTATAAAATCATCATCAAATACGCTATTCTGCATTGAAAATGTGTTCCAATTGATTTTATATCAATACATGCAGAACAGCGAATGTTACATACCCCCACTCTAGCGCGCATAAATCAGTTTTTTTCGTCTCCTGTAAAATTACTCATTTGCCATATTCATTGCATGCCGACCGACGATATTATAAAGAAAAAACCCAGACGATTTTGCCAATAAATCATCCAATCGCATTTAGTTCCGATATACTATAGAATTAATACAGTTGAAAATTTCTTAAAATCAAACTAATGGAAATTCGTATAATCCGTGGTTTTCGTTCATCCGTGCCCACTCTATCATTACATTGGCCCGGATAAAAAGGAGTACCAAGTGTATGGTGTGATTTTGAGGTTATATTCTATTCTTACTCGGGTATTCGCAGAAAATTTGTGCAGATCCTTTGAGCGATACGGCGTTCTTCGTGTGAGTTTTCTGCTGCTGCTGAGGAGCTTACTGCACAACGCTCATGATGATCAGTTACGAATATTATCAACGTCGAAGTTAAATGTTAGCTAGTCAGTATTGTAGCAGCTATCAGTTCAAAACACAACGGCAATCGTGGTCGTAACAACTGCGATCACGGCCATGTGCCGAATTTATTTTACTCTACAAAAATCGTTTTTATATTGTTCTGTGGATGATATTATCATGTTTATTTATTTTTATAGTAATATTAACTGTAAAATGTATGACAAATGAAATGAAAAAGGTTAAAAATGTTGATTTTTTTTCATGGAAATTCAAAAATATGGTGTTACGATTGCAACGTACTCACAAGGATTGAATTATATGGTACAGTAGACTCCCGATTATCCGGGATAATGGTGGGGAGAGGCGGCACGGATAACCGAAAAACACGAATAATCCGAACTTTGGTTTTTCTTTTTAAAATACTACATACATACATATATTATACATTTCTAAAGCAGAAAATTATTCTAACGTGTTTAATATTCATTATTTATTAAGAAAATCTGTGATTTTGGTTTGTTTGCAGGAATCTAAGAATGATTTTCTATAATAGCTCGCGAGCAACTTGTTGCTCGTGTACCGTTTTAATGTGGCTCTCGGCTCGAGTATTATTCAAAATACTGACTGATGAACTTGATGTTGAGTATGGAACTTTAATGTTACATTCTGAAGTTAGATGACTTAGTAAAGGAAAAGTCCTACAACGATTTGTAGAGCTTCTTCCAGAGATAAAACTGTAGAATCCAGAAACGAAACTTATGAAGAACTTAATGATGATGGCTGGTTGTAGGATTTATCCTTTCTTACAGATATAACAACCAAAATGAATAAACTCAATCTTGAACTTCAGGGAAAACAAATAACTCATTTTGAATTAATAGGAAGTGTAAATGCATTTCAGTCTAAATTAAATAATGTAGCCATTTTTCAGCCATTTTCATAAAATTTAGGAAATTATATTTATAAATTAGGAAATTAAATAAATATAAGGAAATTATATTTATAAATATAAGGAAATTGAATCAGATGAATATTCTGAAAATCTCGTTGAACTTATAAATAATTTCGAGATTAGATTCTCTGATTTTCGTAAAATTCATCCAATCATTTTAAATCCATTTCTGATATTAATATTTCTGAAATATCTCAAAAGATTGCAAGTATATTGATTAAAAATGTCAGTATTTTAGAAATGGAAATAATTGATTGTCAATCTGACCTACAATTATTAATAACAAGAGTATCACAAACTGATTTTTGGACGCTTGTGGATGAGAGAAAATATCCACTTCTAAAAGAAACTTTTCAAATTTTAAACTCCTGCTTTGGATCAACTTACCTTTGTGAAAGTGGCTTTTCGACAAGTGCAATAAACTGGCCGATGACATTCAATGCCAGTCTTCACATTGATTAATCACATTAATAAGTTTTGTGTGTTCTGTATTGTATTTAATTTATAGTAGATTAGAAGTAGTGTAATATTATTGTGTTTTCTTTTACTTATTGTTACTGATTTTTTAAAAAAAAGGTCACCGTCCTGTGTGGGTCGCCTAAAATTTTTAAATTCCTAATTTGCTCGAGATAGACTAAAGCAGCGGTCGCCAACCTTTCGAACATCGCGGACCGCTAAACTCAAAATCCATAAAAATAACATTCTAAATATGAAATGGTAATTGTAAAGTTGGATATCACCTTATAATGATAGAAAAATTATAATAAATTATGAAACTGCCAGTTATGACGTATGGATGTGAAACTTGGATACTAATATAGAGACGTTTCATTACCAATTATAGGAACGCTTGGTCAGGTGTGTGAAACGTTCTATTTTCATACAAGGTAGAGTTTTGTATTTTATTTATTTTTTGAAGTATGTACAGCGATTTACAGGTGCATAGAAGTTAAGTGTCTACGTAGTGGCGTGCGACGAGTCTTTCGTGTGTCGTCCAGAGTACTGTGACCGTGAGTGCGTTTTGATTGGTGGACGTTGTGACGTGTTCCTCGAGTCTGGCTCCAGCGTAGGGCTGCGCTACGATGAGTACGGTTGTCGTGAGCAGTGTGAGTTCGACTGACGAGCGTTTATTTCGTCTGGTGCGGACTTGAGTGCAAGGGGGACGTTCATCTCCGAGGTAGCCCGTTGAGGGCCCAGAGGGTTGAGAGCTGGAGTCCCGTAGTGGTTGTCTTCAGTGGAGAGAGTCCAGGAACAGTGCCTGACTTGGAACGATGGTGGCGTATTTAAACCGCTCAAGTGCGCATTTGTGATTAGACGTGTCATCTGGAAAGGGAAGAACTCGTGGGAAATTTTATGAGGTCATGCGAAGTTCTTTCACCTTCCTTTAAGTGTCCTTTGTCGCTGTTGGATTGCATGTGTTGATTGTTTTTATGTGTTTGCCCCAGATTCGATTTAGGGAATTTTTACGAGTTTACAAAGTTCGCAAAGACATTGACCGATTTTATGCAAAATTTCAGCTTAATGTACGATAGTTTTGTTGGAAAAATCTTCCAAAGATTACACAAAAATTAGGTGGTTTTCCAAGGGAAGTACTACTTCCGGTTGATGAAAAATTTTTGAAAGTCTAATAGATTGTAATGGTCGGTAAAAAAAATATAAATATGAAGTTTCAGTTTAATAGGATAAACGGTTTTTGAGTTATTAGCGATTTTACGCAAAAGTACACAGACATACAGACATTTTCCAGAAATCATGAAAACTGGATGACACCTGATACAAATAAGTCAAAATCTCAAGGTCGAATTTTCGCACGATCACAATACTTTATCCGATTAGGATAAAGTAAAAATAAAAAGATTCGTAGTAGTCGATCATAAGGCCACTTTTCACTGCTATAGTTGTAAATTGTTATCAAAACCCTCATCCTCCCAAACTAAATCGTCGAGTAAAACTTCTTCCACTTTAATATTTAAGCATTCAGTTAGCTTCAGTCTTGCTATTTCATCATTTTTAGCACAGGTTTCTTTAAAATTGATGAGCGATTTGAGGTTGGATTCACAAGACAAGCATATTGTATTGGGCAGCATGATGTGTTTTTTCACCTGCAAGGAAAATACACATTAGACTAGTCTTTTAGCATATGACTTTGATGAGAGCACAAAATAAAGGATTGTGCAGACGAGATGATAAAAAATAATACATAACTACATTCTTTATTGTATTCTACTCGTTACAATAGTCGGCTACGAAATGCTGGTGGTTTATACTTGCATGACTTAAATACTTTTTACAACAAAGAGAATATTATTGTTACATGAAAATAATATTATATGGTTAGTTTAATTGTTAGTTGAGGGCAAGGTGTGAAGTTACATTTAAATTTACTCAATATTTAATTAATACATTTTGTTTATTCTTATATCTATGGTTACTACATATTAACCAATATACATAGGTGAAAGACCATATCAGGTCTTAACTCACGCCATATGAATAAGTCGAGATACCAACCTGTGGCTGACTGCAGCTCCAGATATGTTTCCCTAGTAAGTCAGAATAGTCATCGATGGGGAAGGAAGACTCTGCCGCCACAGAACATAGGCAAAGCCGACACTCGATTGCGACAGGCAATTTTTCATGATTTACAAAGCATTTCGAACTAATATCACGGTTCAATGATTTTTCTCCAGTGTGATGTTTCATATGTTGATTTAATCTTTTTTTTGCATAGCTTTCTTGCCCAGTGTGAGTGCTCATATGTTTTATTACTGTATCTTTTCTTGCAAAACTTTTTGAACAAATTTCACATCTGTATGGTTTTTTCCCAGTGTGAATGCGCATATGTTTTTTTAATCTATGTTTTATTGCAAAACATTTTGAACAAATTTCACATTTGTATAGTTTTTCACCAGTGTGAAGAAGGGTCGTATGTGTTTTTAATATTTGGTTTGTTTCAAAATATTGGGAACAAATTTCACATTTGTATGGTTTTTCCTTAGTGTGAATGCCCATATTTTTTTTTAAGTTATGTTTTATTGTAAAACTTTTTGAACAAATTTCACATTTGTATGGTTTTTCCCCAGTGTGAATGCCCATATGTTTTTTTAAGTTATGTTTTATTGTAAAACTTTTTGAACAAATTTCACATTTGTATGGTTTTTCACCAGTGTGAATGTTCATAATATGTACTTTTAATGAATGTTTTATTGCAAAACATTTTGAACAAATTTCACATCTGTATGGTTTTTCCCCAGTGTGAATACGCATATGTTTTTTTAATCTATGTTTTATTGTAAAACTTTTTGAACAAATTTCACAATTGTATGGTTTTTCACCAGTGTGAACGGTCGTATGTATTTTTAATCTCTGGTTTGTTGCAAAACATTGTGAACAAATTTCACATTTGTATGTTTTTTTTCCAGTGTGAACGGTCATATGTACGTTTAATGAATGTTTTATTGCAAAACTTTTTGAACAAATTTCACATTTGTATAGTTTTTCACCAGTGTGAAGAAGGGTTGTATGTATTTTTAATCTTTGGTTTGTTGCAAAACATTGTGAACAAATTTCACATGTGTATGTTTTTTTCCCAGTGTGAATGCGCATATGTAGTTGTAAGACTTGTTTTATTCTAAAACATTTCAAACAAATTTCACATTTGTATGGTTTTTTTTCACCAGTGTGAAGGGTCGTATGTATTTTTAATCTATGGTTTGTTGCAAAACTTCTTGAACAAATTTCACATGTGTATGGTTTTTCCCCAGTGTGAATGCGCATATGTATTTTTAAGACTCGTTTTACTCCAAAACATTTCGAACAAATTTCACATTTGAATTTTTTTTTCCCAGGTTGGCGATTCGTACATGTTTTTAATACATCGCCACCCATCTGTAAATCAATAAGACCAATGAAAAAAATAATAAAAATAAATAAAAAATTTTCATTTCGGGTCTTTTTAAAAATGATGAGAGATTTCAATTTGGATTTACATACATGTATATTGTATCAGGCAGCTTGTTGTGTTTTTTCACCTGCAAGGAAAATACACATTACAATATACAGGATCTCAATGGTGAAGTCTTCGGATGATGCTCTCCATCAACGCGTTGCAGCTTATTTACAATTGCTAAATTGCGCGTACGAGTGAGCGAGAAAGCTATTACATATACCGCTAATGGCTACAGCGTTTTTCTTCTTTAAACCCAGTCATATTCACTAATTGCCCTAAGTATAAATAATTATCAACAATGTGATTATCTGCAGTAACTACGTTTTGGGTGCAAATTATACGAACTTTTGAGTGCAAATTATATGAACTTTTGAAGAAACGGTTCAAAGTTAAGTCTAGTTTGGGTAAATATAATTTAAGGCTACAGAGCTTTGGGATAATATGTGTTGGTCCAAACTTCCCATGATAAAAGTTCATTGCCACATTCATCATTCAACATCATTTTCAGCCTCTCACCATCGACTGCTGGATGAAGGCCTCTCTAATCCTCTTCCATTCCTGTCTGTCTTGAGCAATCTGCAACCACCTGACACCACCAAACATTCGTCTCAACTCATCAGCCGAACGTCCACTCAGTCTACCTTGCTTTCTTTCATATCCTCTTCGATACCATTTCAGTATTTCTCGCATTCTTTGTGTTCATCGCTTCTAAGGTTCTCTGTGTGCACTACATATTTAGATCTTATGTAACACTTTTGAATTGAGCATCCACATTTCACATCTATACGTCATAAAAGGCAGTACGCGTTGGTCGTATGCCTTATTTTTGAAGCATAGGGAATGTTGGATTTAAAAACAATGTTCATTCTTCCAAAAACTCTTCTTCTATACAACCAGTCATATTCACCAATTGTCCTAGATAAATTTCATTAAAAAACTAAGTATATTCATTCTTCTAAAAGCGCTCCATTCTAGTTTCATTATTTTTCTTTACATCCTAAGTATAGGTATATATATATAAATAAATAACTATCAACTATCTCTACAATATGGTTTTCTACTGTGACTACGTTTTACGTGCAAAATTCATTAAACATAATTTTAGTTTCGATGCTTAATTGTGTTATACATATATTATAAAGAAAAAACCCAGACGATTTTGCCAATAAATCACCCGATTGCATTTAGTTCCGATATACTATAGAATTAATACATTTGAAAACATCAAACTAATGGAAATTCGTATAATCCGTGGTTTTCGCTCATCCGTGCCCACTCTACCATACATTGGCCCGGATAATAAGGATTACCATGTGTATGGTCTGATTTTGAGGTTATATTCTATTCTTACTCAGGTATTCGCAGAAAATTTGTGCAGATCCTTTGAGCGATATGGCGTTCTTTGTATGAGTTTTCTGCTTCAAATATTATCAACGTCGAAGTTAAATGTTAGCTAGTCAGTATTGTAGCAGATGTCAGTTCAAAACACGAACGCACTCGTAGTCGTAACAACTACGATCACGGCCGTGTGCCGAATTTATTTTACTCTACAAAAATCGTGTTTATATTGTTCTGTGGATGATATTATCATGTTTATTTATTTTTATAGTAATATTAACTGTAAAATGCATGACAAATGAAATGAAAAAGGTTAAAAATGTTGATTTTTTTTTCATGGAAATTCAAAAATATGGTGTTAAGATTGCAACGTACTCGCAAGGATTGAATTATATGATACAGTAGACTCCCGATTATCCCGGATAATGGTGGGGAGAGGCGCCCCTGTAACCGAAAAACACGGATAATTCGAACTTTAGTTTTTCTTTTTAAAATACTACATACATACATATATTATACATTTTTAAATCAGAAAATTATTCTAACATGTTTAATACTCATTATTTATTAAGAAAATCTGTGATTTTGGTTTGTTTGCAAGAATCTAAGAATGATTTTCTATAATAACTCGCGAGCAACGTTTTAATGTGGCTCGCGGCTCGAGTATTATTCAAATTACTGACTGATGAACTTGATGTTGAGTATAGAACTTGAATGTTACATTCTGAAGTTAGATGGCTTAGTAATGGAAAAGTCCTACAACGATTTGTAGAGCTTCTTCCAGAGATAAAACTGTAGAATCCAGGAACGAAACTTATGAAGAACTTAATGATCATGGCTGGTTGTCGGATTTATCCTTTCTTACAGATATAACAACCAAAATGAATAAACTCAATCTTGAACTTCAGAGAAAACAAAGAACTCATTTTGAATTAATAGGAAGTGTAAATGCATTTCAGTCTAAATTAAATTTGTGGATATCCTAAATTAAAGAATGTAACTTTTCAATTCTTCTTTTCTTCTTCTTTAATTCTTTTCAGTTCAATTATATTTGATATCGATGACAGTTGGCAGCACTGCTTCATCATCTGTCAAACGTTTGAGGTTAGAATACAACTCGCAAATCCACGGTGCGCACAGCGAGCGTCAAAATGGTGTTTTTAACCTTATGGAACAATATGAGAATCCGGGGACCTGATCAATTTTGGCGTAAGCGGCGTATGTTACGCCTGGCCGCTCACTACGTAGGTCGCAAACGCAACTGTTATACCATAGCCATCCGGTACATTCACAGGGCGCTCGCATTCGCTACCAAAAGCAGAAAACGACGTCAATTCGACGATCGGAGATTGTGGGAGACCAGAATAGAGGCCGGCGCTCAGCAACACAACTCTTCACTGTTCCAGCTTAGAGAGGGTCTGGAGCGAGCCGGGTCTCACCTCAACCGCAAAGTCCTGGCAGACTTGGCTATTTGGGAACCGCAATCCTTTGAAGCTCTCGTCGCTTTGGGGTATAGAAAATACGGTGGAGATATGAACTTGGAACCTCCTACCGGTAGAAACCTCAAATATAAATTCTTCATTACTAAAAAGAAGAACGAGGGACAGTAAACTCGCAATAATAGTAATGCATTGATGCAATCTCAATGGTTCTAGTCCTAAGAGATGCAACGATTGGAAACGATTGTGCATTTGTTATGTTTATATTTGTAATGTATAATGAAATAAAAAAATATATAAAATTTTCATCTCAGTGTTTTACTTTTTTTTCCTTTTATTCTATCTTCATGTCATCATTTTCAGCCGTTCACCATCCACTGCTGTATAACAGCCTCTCCAATCCTCTTCCATTCCTGCGCGTATTGAGCAATCTGCATCAATTTGACTCCACACATTCTTTTCAATTCATCGGCCCATCATCCACTCGGTCTACCTTGCTTTCTTTCACATCCTCTCAGATACCATTCCAGTATTTCTCGCGTCCATCTGCTATCCATTCTCAACTTTTTTACATGTTTCGCTATATCTCCTACTTTGGTCATACTTCTTAGCTTCCCATGTATTCCTCTCACGATCTCTTCTCGTTATACCAAATACATATACGTCTTTCCATGCTTCTGTGTGGACTGGATCTTACGTAGCATTCTAAAATTTAGCAGCCAAGTTTCACATCTATATGTCATAACTGGCAGTACGCTTGGTCGTATGCCTTCTTTTTTTAAACATATTCCACAGTTTGAAAAACCCTGGTAGAGAACATTTCCCAAAGAAATGATTGGTCTAAAAATATTTTTCTTTTCAGCGGAGATAATTTTCAGGATTTCGTAACCAAAACCAAGTTGAAACTTTCACAGTTTTAATAATAAAATACGCGGCACTTTTTAGTGTTGCCTTTAATTTATTTAGATTTTCATGGAAAAGCAATATTTACTACATACATATGTATATCTAAAATCTACATCTATTTCACTCGTAGTAATTCGACAACAAGTAAAATAACGATATTAAGCATTTAATCAATAATTATTACATAACATTACAAAGAAATCATTTATTTTCCGTCTGGAGTGCAGAGCTCTGTCTTTCTAACTCTCTCAAGTGCTTGGTAAGATCGGCCTGCTGCTGAAGCACATACAAATTTTCAATCTTTCTCCGTTGTTGTCTTTCCACATCCTTGACCACTCCTTCATGTAATTTTTCCCTGTAGAAGATATAAAGGTATTCCATGCCAATCACTTAAACGTGGATTGGGTATAAGATTGTTTAAATGTACGTACCTGTCTGAAAACTGTTTATAGTGGACGAACCCTATGACTGAAGCGGTGAAAGCGCACGCTGAATACAGAGTGATCTTTGAAGCCAAGGACATTTTTAATGGATGAGGATTAGTATTTCAGCATCAGGGATTTATTTGGTGATATATTTGATACTGTTAAGCTAGAAATAGCAGTTTCATATGCAAATCAAAAGGTTATGTCAAACGAATCTGACAGCTGTAGTTCTTCTAGATAAAAGTTTTGGTCCAAACACTAATATTAATGGCATTAGCTTTTATCAATAAAATTGTTGAAACTATGATTATTTAAATATTTATGTTAAAATAGATTAATTTTAATATGTAACTTTGACTTTATTTAAATATAGTTTAACTAGTCAATGCCCGTTCACTTATAGTATATTTAGAAGTTCAACACGTAGTTGGTGTTGAAAAATGCAAGCATTTCACGCTACCCGTGCTGTGAGTAATTGGGGCATATCACGCTATCAATATTATCACGTGATCTACACGTATCGCGATCCATATTGATGGAATTTACAGTATTGTGATAATATTGACAATACTAGAATCACGATCCGTATTGATAGTGTAATATCCCCTATGTGTGAGTGTGTGTGTATGCGAGCGTTCCGCGGCTACCCGGCCAGGCAGATATATATGTTACAGTGCCGTAACTAGGGGGTAGGAAAGTAGATAGTTGCCTAGGGCACTAAAATTTGAAAAGGTGCCAAAATTGAAAAGGGCGCCACGGCGCCCGATCGCATAATAACTAAAACATTGCATCATGTATTCGAGTGGTAAGCGCTCTCATAACATAGTTTAAAATCATTTTCCGCTCGAATTCGTACGTTTAGATAAAATAAAAAAATTTAAAATAGAAAACCAATATCGAAAAAAAAAAAACTCGCCAAATAAATGCCAATAACACGGGAAAAAAAAAATATTTTTGACTTTCGCTAGATAATTAATTATAAATATTTCAAAGCAATAAAAAATCATAATCAATAGGAAAAATATCTGACTATTGATTTTAATACTCAGTTTGAGCACAGCGATACTATATTTTGAGTTAAAGACAGCTAAAGCCAAAAAAATGGATATTTTTTACATTTTTTAAATTGCAAAATATCTCATAAACGAGAGCATATCAACAAAAATAATTATCGGATTCGAATTTAGTGGATCAAACTTAGTAAAGATTGACTAATCTCCGCTCTGGGTTTTAAAAAACGTGATTTTTTGTTGCTCAGTGTAAGTTAATCGATGGAAAATACAACTACAAAATACAACTAGAAAAATACAAATAGAAAATACAACTAATAGTCGTATCTATTCATTCTTTAGTAATAGCAAGTAATCAATGATTTTATAAATTTCAGTGGATTTTAATAATTTTTTTGGTCAAATAAATATAATTTTTGTATCAAATGTAAGTAATAAATATGTATGATCAAAGTATGTTCATAAGAAAAATATCTGATATTAAATATATTGGGTGCTGTTTAATATGAATAAATAAATAACTACACGTTTATTTTTTAAAAATACAATATATTTTTCAATAAAACAGCCACAAAAAGATTTTGGGACAAAATAACAATACATTGATTAAAGTATGTACGTCTGTATGTATATAAAAAAAAAACAACATATAGATTCATTTTCAAAGAAAAATGTAAATATTATAATATGTAACTTATAAATTATATTTTTGTATGCTCAAAAACATAACTAATTGTAAAATATGAGCATATAAACAAATTTTAATTTACAAAAATATACAACACTATATATCGCTAAGATAAAAATAAAAATATCACCAGATTGTGGGCAATAACTTAGTTAACGTTTATAATATTTATGTAATATCTTAATTCATACTATTGAAAAAGACATTAATTATGCAAGTCTATACAAATTATCAGTATGAAAGTGAAATTTGAAATAAAGATAGAAAAAAGTAGCATATTATAAACGTGGCAAAGAGTCCTATGGCTAAAAGTAGATTAAAATTTTACAATATTACATACAAAATCTTACAAATAAAAAGTAAAATCAACGATAAATATACATATTTATTTTATATTACATATATAAAGTCAGAAACTCCTTACATAGTAGGAATTTTAATCACAGATCCCCATAAAGTATTTTTAATAAGTCTTAACAACGAAGTAGGTCTTGCATTTCAATCTTAACGCGTTTGAACATACAATAAATGCTTATGTTTTGAAGTATTTACGCAGACTAGCTATTTTACAATATATAAGATGTTCACTTGCTGCAGTAATTCAAACCAATTAATTTAATTTAAGTCATTATAAAGCACATCTATTGTAGAAGTTTGCCGAGCCTCTGTTTGGAATCTCCGCAAAGTCCCTCTTCGGGGAACACAGTTTGTTCTTGAAGTCTATATTACGTTTGCTGGTGACGAAAAGAATTCACATTTACTTTTACTGTATATAAAAATACCGAGACTAACTAATAAAGTAATTGTTTTTATTACCCTCTGGTAGGAAGTTCCATTTCGTCGACCGTAATAGATTTAACATATAAATGGTCATTACACCAAAATAAGCACAAAGACCTCGGTTCTAGAACGTTCATGTCGTACTCCCATGATAGTTCAACCTGAAAAAAGTATACACAAATTAAACAATGATGTCTGTCTGGGAGAAAATTTATTGTTTACTTAATATTCTTAAATTCTGTATACACATACCTTTCTTATTTTACCTCCGAGATCAACTGGATGAGTGACAACGGTTGTATGCGTTGTTCCGTGTTCCAATCTAAAACAATAAATTCAATGTACATATATAAAGGCCATAAGTTATCTGTAGATCCATCCAGAACACTTTTTGTTCCAGGAGTATCAAAACTCACCACACTTACATCACTGCATCGCTACTAGAATACATAATGTAATAATTGTGAGACTCACCTGACGTAATTATTGGGTGTAAGATCCAATCCTCTAATAACACCTCTGTCCGAATGAAGTGAAGCCTTCAAGAATCCCTGCCGTACAAAAATTACAATACAAAAAGTTATAATAGATTTGACAATACTATGAGATGATAGACTATTGAACAACTTCATACCTGAACCCACGATTCGGCACCTTTCGGATGAGCCAAGTTTATAACGATACGATAATGTCTCTCTGCAAACAATACAATACACAAATTACATCATTATAACTATTCAAACGAAGAATGAAACTAGAATGGAGTGCTTTTGGAAGAATGAACATTGTTTTTAAATCCAAAATACCGCTATGCTTAAAAAAGAACGCATACGACCAATGCGTACTGTCAGTTATGACGTATGGATGTGAAACGTGGATGCTAAATTCAAGAATGCTACATAAGATACAGTGTACACAGATGTATGCTTGGTATAACAAGAAGAAATCGTAAGACGAATACATGGGAAGAAGTGGTAGATATAGCGGAACGTGTGAAAAAGTTGAAGTGGACACATAGCGAGAAGAATGGATAGCAGATGGACGCGAGAAATACTGGAATGGTATCCGAGAGGATGTGAAAGAAAGCAAGGTAGACCGAGTGGACGATGGGCTGATGAATTGAGAAGAATGTGTGGAGTTAACTGGATGCAGATTACTCAAAACAGACAGGAATGGAAGAGGATTGATGAGGCGTTCATCCAGCAGTGGATGGTGAACGGCTGAAAATGATGATGATGAACAACTATTCAAACAATTCATACAAATAATCAACTTACGACAATACGGATAATCTTTTCCAGTAGTCATGAAGTATTTAGCGCCTAGATTTTCTTTAGTGTTCGACGGAAAAACATCATTCTCCGATTGGTTACTTTTATGCGTTATGAGACCTGGTGAACTGTCTGCGTGGAAACTAAAGTTTTACAACAATTATAGTGTATTAGTAATAGAATTTGCATATTTGAATGTACAGGATTTGATTTGTGTCCGTACTAACCCCATTATAGCGCAGCCGTGTGCACAATTGAAACATTTTCCGTCGAGGAAATGTTGATAGGACGGACACTGATGACCTAAAATTGAATTCAAATAACAATTGAATTAGTATATGGATTACAGTTATACATAATATATATATATATATATATATATTGTTTGAGTACCGATATATGGACATTTGCCGTTGATCGAGTCGACGAAGAGTTTTATAGCTCGTACATGATTACAGGCAACGAGTACTCTGGAAGCTTCTTCTAATCCTTGGCGGACGAGAGTAAGTGGAATCAACGGTCCTGCTGCCAGTTCACATCCTGGTTGTTCTTTGCCGTCGTTCGGATAGAAATCCAAGTGACCGACGGGCTGCGACATGCCGTAACCTGATAGTGGAACAAAATCTGTGCCATGCCGATCAGTATAATTTTTTTTGCCTATTATAAATAAGATCTGAATTTTTTTCCAATATAATATTTGTCTAACAAAGAAAAATATACAATATAATAGGTCGATGTGCGGATGATTATGAAAAGGAATACACATTTACCCAACAAAAATATGCTTTTTCCGTCTGTGTGTATGATGTCTACGAAATTGGCATCGGAGGGATCCAAGCGGACGTGGTTTCCCATTCCTTGAAAGTATGGCTCGGCCGGATCGAGTCCTGTGATTCTTCCAACACCCTGTAGTAAAATTTTTGATTGATTATAATGATCTCAATAAAAAAGTGTCATTTAAAGATATAATTATGTGAGCTGCAGTGGATTCCCCTTACAAAATATTGGATTTTTTTTTGAGTCAAGTTGAATTTCTGTCATAAAAATAAAATACAACAGTTTTTGATTTGTTTTGTTATACACTTATATATAGACTTCCCTGATATTATATTATTCAGAAATATATACCAAATGAGAGAAAAGTCTGCCATATACGAATTATAAAAATGTTTTGTAACACATATTAGTATGTTGAAAAAATACATTTTGAAATTGTCCATATGAACAGTTGAAATCTAATCAATACCTTTTAGTATCATAATTAACAATAGTACTTAGAAGTGTTTGTGTTATTACTTCAACTTTTTCTGCGGCGTACCCGGCCGTGTGAGCTCCCAAAGAGTGTCCGATAATGTGCACATCGCCCGGATTCAATCCGTGGTATTTCTGCAAAATGATTAAACGTCAGTTGGTCGCAAAACGAGATAAGCGCGGAAGATTTGGAAAGTCTTTAAAGCTCACTTGCAACTGTAAAAGGAAGTGTGCCACTTCGAGTCCGACCAGTCTAGTATTAGCCGTAGCCTGAGTGTATAAAGGTAGACTTCCACCGGCCCAATCGACAACGACCACGTTATAGTCACCGTGTCTTACCAGCTCGTCTTTCATTTCGCTCACCTGAAAGTGGAACACCATACGATTATAATTTAACTCTAACATCAAACGAGTCGTGCGGTACTCGAGGTGGTTAAAATTTGTATTAAAACTATACCCAATTGGAGAAGGGAGTGTCTATAAATCCATGTATGACAACTTTTGTGGGTTTCTCAGCCAAGAAGTTTGACTTTACTATTGTTTTGTTCACGTTTGGATTTAGTATTTGACCCTCGCTGGGGTTTTTCTTTGTGTATAGTATGAATCTGAAAGTTTAACATTGATTCATTACCTGTTTAACTGTATGGTGATAGTTTATTGGATGAATGTTGTAGTATTTAGTACCTGGTGTTGATTACCGATCTCGGCAGTGGAAATATGTTGATTGGTCTGTGTATGAGATGATACCAACTTCTGGTAATGTTGAGACATCCCAATTCGTCGTAGCATCTTGATTCATTTTCAACTATAATCCAAAAAAGGTTGAGAATTGCTGACGTTAAATTATGTAGAGTTCTTAGAGTGAAAATTTGAAGCTATTGAACCGTTGAAAGTGTATTAAAAGCAAAAAAAAATAGGTTTGAAATGGCCAATCTGCACTTTAATAACATCTAAATCTTACCATCGGCTATAGCAATGTTTGAATTGAAATCGACAAATTCTTTCGACCGTATTGGGAATCAAACTGTAAATTATCGTTCATAAATTCAATGGTTTACCACTTTGGTTCAAACTACACATTCGATTAGAAATCGTTCTATATAAAGCTTGTGAACCACTGCTTCTACTTATTGTTGCATTTCATTGAAAAAAGATAAATTTACCTTTACTATTATAGCCAAGTGTTAAATTATCTAACATTAATCAATTATACACGCTATAAAAGGTAAAACATCACTGATTTGACTAGAGAAAGACACAAATTCGACTTACAAGGTAACCATGGAAGGTTGACTTCGATTCTGTCAGCTCGAGCCCAGGAAAACTGATCTAGTATGCCAGCACTTGAAGGTCCTACCAAAGCTGTCCAGGCAACGATAGTGCCTATGATGCCCAGTCTTGCAATTCCAATCATTTTTCTGCAAAACGAAAAGCATTTTCATTAGGAAAATTCACACAGACTAACGATAAAGCGCGTCAACGTAGCAAACATTTACTAGGAACCTTGAATACAAGTGTTTTGATTGCAACTGGTGCATTCGATCGGAGACCAGTTAATGTTATTGGCGATTGGAAAAGTGTTGTCGATTAGACCAAGGTTAATCAAAAGCGATCAGAGTACCCGCAAGTGTGGCAACTGATCGGTTAAAAGTATTTTTTAACTAATTGCAGACAAATGATGTGTAGATGCATTGGAACAAAAACGAGTTCCAAACTTGTGGGTATACTTGGTTCTAAAAGTGTCAATGACAGAATATCCAGTATAATGAAAACACATTGTGACACTTGATTGATAATAATTGATACAGTCAATACATGTTTTTAGACGTTGGAATTTTAACACGTGAAAGTAGAATTTTTATAGAAAGCATATTTGACATAACTCAATTCGTTCAAAGTTTGACATTGATTCTTTAAGAACCAAGTTTTAGAACATATGTTTTAAGAGCCAATGAAATGTATTTTTAGCGTTTCATTTACAATATATGCACGTATTTATTTACACACGAAAATTGATAATAATATCGGGGAAAGTCTGATGTTGACGGCGATATTTTTAATATTAATTTATTACGATTGAAGAAAAATAAGCATAACGTAAACGTACAAGTTTGGTCAAGTGCAATTACGCAAACTTTACGTGTTTTAGTTTCACTCGGGTAATCGATTGTGTATTTGTCAGGTTTGCGTACAAATTATCGCACACTACGGTGAAATCGAAAGTCACTTTCTTCAAAAAAAAAAAAAAAAAAAAAAAAAAAAGTGCGAGTGCAAGTTGTCACATACATATCAGAATTGAATGACTCTCGCGAGAGTAACGAATACAATGATTGATGGATTGATAAGACGTCATTTCTATGTAAAATTTTAGTTGTATCAATAATACTTATTGAATACATTATATACATACATATATAATAGCCCTATTCCTTCTGTCTGTCTGTCTGTCCGTGTGTGTGTGTGTGTCTGTCTGCTGATAACACTCGCTGAGGTAAATAATTAAAAAAAACCAGAACGTCGCGCGAGTGGGATTTGAACCCGAGGTCACCAGTTCGGGACAGTGAGCGTTTACGCTGTGATCCAAACTAGATAATAACGGGCCTGCTACAATTTGACTATATAATTTCTCAATAGGCTCGCGACTTTGCTAGATTGTTACGTTGTTGTATTATAACGCGCCATCTATGCAACAACTATAAAAACTATTAAATACACATATACTCACCCACACAAACATTCGTTGATATTCAACGGGTTTACACTAGTAGTATATGTACTTGTAGCTCTGTTCCAAAAGGGGCATAGTCAAATTTTTAACCTACAAGTTGGAAAAAAAAAAAAACTGGTCCGCTTTTCAAAAATTTATATCTTCGAAAATAACAACGTTAAAGTGATTAAAATAAAAGAATTTTAAAGCTTATACCATCTTATTTTTAATAATGTGGTGGTTTTTATCGAACAAATATTTATTTACTTCAAAATTAGCGTTTGAAAAAAATTGCAGAAAAAACGCATTTTATAAAGATTTTCATAGGATAAGCGTTAATTTTGTCATTAATAATTATCTATCGACAATAAACAAAATATAAGTAGAAACAAGATGATATGGACTTTAAAATGATTTTTCTTTCATAATCGTAGCGTTATTATTTTCGGAGGTGTAAATTTTTGAAAACAGGACTGGTTTTTTTGGCCCAACTCTATTGTATCACGTAACTCAAATCGACATACATATGTATGTAGATATGTGATATTGGCCTTTTTAGAACCAAACTATGTATATACCTATAATTAACTAGACAAGTACGTGGCATTGCCTGGGTGCATTTTAGACGGCTAATATAATAGCAAATAATCTTTTAAATAAAAAAAACTCAAATGAAAAATTCCTATTAATTTAATTTAATTGTTTATGCATAAGTATTTTAACCCACATGTAAATAAATTAAAAATATGCTCAAAACACGTTCAGAAGAGACGATACACGATAACAGATCGATCAAATTCTAAAGACAACGAGCGTAACTTGTTCTCAATGCGTACATACATATGTACATAGCATCCAGTATATGGAGAAAGTAAAAAAAAAGGTAAATAGTAAAATGCTAGTAATGTCAACATCGTGACACAATTCTCGTCAACGCGGATAAAAATTTACCGCAAATATCGATTTACAGTTTTGTTATATTTCTTGGTGAAAATATCTATGTAATTCACGCTCGACTACGTACAATACCTCTCATAATACACATATAATTAAAAAATAGCCAATGATTTGAATTGTAACTATTAAATGAAATTGCATCATTAGCATTGTATTGCGCAAACACTAAGATTCACAAAGAGTAAACATTTCGAAAATTATTAATTATAATGAATATGTGTATGTAAATTTTCTAGCCCGGTTGAAATCGAAAAGTGATAGAAAGTGAAATGTGGTGTTTGGATTGATCGATGATTATTTATTAGATATATTACACGCGTGTGTGCAATAAGATGATGGTATTAAAAAAAAAAACCGTAGGTAATAAATTATGCAGCATAGAAATGCGACATACTTTCTTTCAATACTTTAGTAGTAGGTATTGCATTATGAAAAAAAAATTTCAACGCTGCAAAAGTGAGCCAAATTCCAAATTATCCAGTCGGCTATTTCAAATGTATTATTTACAAATCTCACTCTGCTCGTTGTGTCATTTTTTTTTGATGAATTTTGAGGTTAATAGTGAGAATTTGACGGATTGTGTAATTTGTTTGTGCAAAAATATTCATTTAAGTGAAAATTTTATCAATTTAATAATGAATTTATGTAATGATAGATTTTTATACGTTTATTTACTAAAAAGAAAATTAAGAGACTCGATCGAGCGGTGAAGCGCGAAACCCGTAAAATTCAAAGTGCAAATTTCAACACTTAAAATCAAAAAATAAGAAATCTCAGTAAATTTGACATAAATAGAGTGACCATAACTTGTTCAAGTTAAAAACGTATTAAACCAATCAAATTAAGATGTGAATGTGAATCCTCCGGCAAAAATTCTGATATGGTACACTTTCAAGTACAAATTTTTACACGCTATATTACACTGACATTACGAAAGCTTTCGGAATTTACAACCTTTGATTGTATCTGTATAAGTCAATTTAAAAGTCTTAAAATTAAAACCAACAATAAACTAAATATTTAGACATGCAAGACGTGATTGCCGACAAAGCACATTCAACCTACGTACATGAACGTCCATGTCGAAACCTTTGTTTTTCTTTTCTTTCATACTCAAAACCAAATTAGCTACGATGCTTCGCCACGTCCTTGATATGCATCTATTTCTGAGGCTCGATTTTAAAAGGACCAATGTCAAATTTAACAAAAAATTGAACTAGTGCTTATTAATTCACAAACTTTCATAGAATGAACGTTGAATTTTTCAATTTCTGGTCATCGTATATGTAATTTAAAACACTGTACTTATTATACATATGTACATACGTTCATGTACCTACTCCCGATAGAAAATTACTTTTTTCCATACATTTAACTTTTTCATATCATCATCATTTTCAGCTGTTCACCATCCACTGCTGGATAAAGGTCTCTACAATCCTCTTCCATTTCTCTCTGTCTTGAGCAATCTGCGTCCACTTGACTCCACACATTCTTCTCAATTCATCAGCCCATCTTCGAGTCGGTTTACCTTGCTTTCTTTCACATCCTCTCGGATACCATTCCAGTATTTCTCGCGTCCATCTGCCATCCACTCTTCTCGCTATGTGTCCACTTCAACTTCTCACCCATGTATTCCTCTTACGATTTCTTCTTGTTATACCAACCATACATCTTTCCATGTTTCTCTGTGTGCACTGGATTTTGCGTAACATTCTTGAATTAAGCATCCAAGTTTCACATCAATACGTCATAACTGACAGTACGCATTGGTCGAATGCCTTCTTTTTTAAGCATAGCGGAATGTTGAATTCAAAAACTATGTTCATTCTTCCAAAAGCACTCCATCCTAGTTTTATTTCTTCTTCTTTACCTCTACAATAGTACAATATGATTATCTACTGTGACTATGCTTTGCGCGCAAAATTCATTAAAAATAATTTTAGTTATATTTCAATTAATTTTTAAGCCTACTTTCATACTTTCGTTGTTTAATTCTGTTAATCTATTTTGTAAATCTACTGAGTCACATGCAACTATAAATATGTCGTCAGCGAATCTGAGATGGCTCAAGTGTCTTCCGTTAATCTTGACCCCTGTTTTGTGCCATTCCAGCGACCTAAATATGTCCTCAAGCACCACATTGAATAATTAAGGAATGGTGTCTCCTTGTCTAATACCTTCCTATGTATTTACAATTTCTGGTTACGTAACGCGTTAAATAGCTACTGACTGTACATACATACATATATGTATGTACCGTACCCCTAGTGGCTACCCAGCCAGGCAGATTCCTGCGTATATATATACATATAGTAACTATTGCCATCAATTATTTTGCCTAAGTTGCTTCCTTAAATTTTTTCCGTTTGTACTTTTCACCCGTTACTGTGGGTCACCTTGGCGGTTTTTTATTTTATTTTTTTTATATGTACATATATGAGTATATTTATTTAAAAAAATTAAATGCGTACCGCAATGACACGTCCAATGTCAGGTGCGCGTTTTTTTACGGTCTCGTTATATCTGCGATATTATATTCGTTGTATCGATTCGGTGCGTTTCGTTATGGTGATTTATTTACGATCGTTGAAAATATGTTTAGGTTATTAAAATGGTATACATATATGAGTCGCCTAGTTCCAAATCCCGATAAGTCCACAATATGTATATAAAAAACGAGGATAAAATATTTTCTGGTTCTAAGAATGTTTTCAAACGATGCCTTATACTTGAATTATTCCAAATACCGCCAAGTGCGCCGTAAAAAAATATTGAAAATCAGTGTTAGTTCCATAAACTGACAATTGCACTATGATAAAAGCTGATACAAGCCATATTTAGAAACAAACAACGATAAATCCATGTTTCTAATCTCAATATTTTGTTTAATATCAACAAAATTAAGTTTAAATGAGTTTAAACGCCATCAAGCAAATAAGTCTGTAGCAGAAAAACCGCGTTTGCGAGCAAGTGAGTTTTATGGACTTATCGGGATTTGGAACTAGGCGACTCAATTATAAGCATAGCACACAGTATGTAATAGTGTTAATTTATCATATTATTTAAAAAAAAAATCAACACCGGTAACTCTATGTTTCTTCATATAAATTTTCTTATACAAATCAGAGATTCCCACAGTAATTTAAATCAAATTTACACGATTTTTGAAAGGAAACTCTAATTATAATAAAAAGGCTTTTGTTTTTTTTTTAGATAAATAAAATTACGTTTATTTAAAAGTCTTCGTCATCATACTGATGGTTTTCAAATAAGTTTAACGAATTCATACATGCGATTCTCAAACGTTTTTTTACGATTTTATATGAAATTAATCTAGGACAATTGGTGAATATGACTGGTTGTAAAGAAGAAGTGTTTTTGGAAGAATGAACATTGTTTTAAATCCAACATTCCGCTATGCTTTAAAAATAAGGCATACGACCAATGCGTACTGCCAGTTATGACGTATGGATGTGAAACGTGGATGCTAAACGATAGATCCAGTGAACACAGAGAAGCATGGAAAGATGTATGCTCGTTATAACGAGAAGAGATCGCATGAGGAATACATGGGTAAGAAGCATGACCAAAGTGGCAGATATAGCAGAACGTGTGAAAAAGTTGAAGTGGACACATAGCGAGAATACTGAAATGGAAACTTTTTCATTATAAATTAACAATTTTTAATGTAACGTCATACTTAAGTATACATATGTATACAAAAATTAGTAAAGGGTTTCAAAATTAATATGAATTTTTTTCGCATACATTCTGCATCAATTTAAATAAATTTATACGCGAAGATACGCAAGTTAACATACTTATTTAAATTTCAATCAGGGTTACTCAACCGTATATTTTTTTTAAACAATAAAATTTTCAACACAACGCCCTCACTTTCTTTCAGCTACAATGAGCGTTCGGCTTACATAAAAAAAAAAAAAAAATACACATATTATTACACACTTCAACAATCTATGCACAAAATCTTAACTTGGCGACGACGACGTTCACACACATCGATTTGTCGCGTTCGAGTACAAAACGAAAGCTGCAAACTCGTCACTTTCACGAAAGCAATTGCGCATACTTATGTACATACATACATATATAAAAAAAAATAAAAAAAAAAGTAAAACGTAAACGAAAATGTTATATTTACAAGCGTGTGTGTCCCCGACTTCAGTTTAGACACGTCACATTCGAACGTTAGTTATTCTGACGCTATTCGTGGTCTGTTATATTACATATTATTATATAATGTTGAGTCAAAAGTGTTTTGAATTCCTCGACAGCCTCCGCAGCAGCCGTCCTTGCCGCGAGGCCTTCTACTAAATCACTCTCGTGCTTACAAACAATTAATACAAACGTGCATTTTTATTCCCACTCTGTTCGTGTATCCGCATTGCTTTCGTATTCATTTGAGTCGAAATTAATCAATACAATCCAACTACTGAATTTTTATACAATATTCTTCTTCTGAAGGTATCGTACTTGATAGCGAGCGTTGCCTCTTCACTATTGGACAAACGTTTCACTGTCTGTCATTGTGAAGTAACTGAGGAATGATACTCTTCAGAAGTAAAATCATTGCATTCTAGATCTAAAGCAGTGGTTGGGAACCGGCGGCTCTCGTTGTCATCCAACGTTTTGAGCGAAATACAAAATTTACACAAGAGCAAAATGAATCCCATTTCCACAACGCAATGGCTATAAAATGCTTTAAGAACGTTTTTCAGATTAAACTTTATAATACTTTTTAGTAGTAAACTGTCGAATGTTGATTTATTTCATACATTTCATTAATGAGATATAGCAGTACGGGTGAAAAAATTTAAATGGCAGATGGACGCGAGAAGTACTGGAATGGTATCCGAGAGGATGTGAAAGAAAGCAAGGTAGACCGAGTGGAAGATGGGCTGATGAATTGGGAAGAAAGTGTGGAGTCAAGTGGATGCAGATTGCTCAAGACAGACAGGAATGGAAAAGTATAAGCCTACATCCAGCAGTGGATGGTGAACGGCTGAAAATGATGATGATGACGATTTCATTAATGATTAATCAGTAACATTTAAGTTGCGGCTAATAAACACCCAATTTGGCTCTTAGTACATAAAAGGTTCCCAACCACTGATATAAAGTGTTGGAAGCTAAAAAAGGAACTCGCTATGATTTGGTATGTGGATGGTGTCAATTTTGTGTAAACATCTCACAATATTAAGTTAGATAAATTGACATATTCTAATAAGAGACGATCGCTTTGGATTTAGTAATGTCCATGTCTTACCAAAGATCCAGTGCACAGAGAGTAGCATGGAAGCATGTACATATGCTTGGTATAACAAGAAAATATTGTAATAGGAATACATGGGTAAGAAGTATGACCAAAGTGGAACGTGTGAAAAAGTTGAAGTGGACACATAGCGACAAGTACTAGAATGGTATCCGAGAGGATGTGAAAGAAAGCAAGGTGGACCGAGTGGAAGATGGGCTGATGAATTGGGAAGATGGGTCAAGTGGATGAATTGGGAAGACAGACAGGAATGTGTATACGAAACATCCAGCAGTGGATGGTGAACGGCTGAAAATGATGATGATGATGATGATATCTTACCGATGATGGTATTTAAAGTCAAACATTGTCGAGAAAGCCTTTTGTCATACGGGAATTGAACCCCGAACATTTTCTCAAAAGACTCTAACCATCTGTCTTAATTTATACTAACACTAGTGTAAGCCCGTTGTATATCAACGGACGTGTTTGACGCAATTGATTACGTAACAATTTGGCAAAGTGGCGAAACTACTAAGGATTAATATTTTTTTTAAATTATAAGAGTCCTCGCATCACCGGTATTGGGTGAACGCGTTAGCGCTAACGTTAGTGTTTTTCCTTTACAGAGGCGAGCGTTATCAGCAAACGGACAGACAGACAGACTTGGGCTATTATATTTATAATAATATTGATATTCGTGTCACTTTTCCGGTCATTGGGTTAATTGAAACTGTCACAACTCGTATTGAGCATATGTGGACTAGTCAAACGAAATATGTACTAAACACGAAACATGTACCGGTTACTATGTATTGTAGTTTGTAAACCTGCTGTCTGATTAACACGTTTTACACTTTTAGCCTATATTGATATGATTGTGTTGCCGATGTGAAAGCATGCCAAAAGATTTCTGCAGTTTAAACGACACAAAACAGATGTATCTGGATCGATCTCTCGCCCAGCATTCCAAACCGATTCGAGAAAGTATCACGACACTGTTCCTTATTGCAGCGTGAAAAAATTGATTAGTGTGTCAACAACAACGATTACCGGTAAAGATTGTTATTGTTGTTGTTGTTGTTGTTGTTGAAACGAAACCCCTTAATATTAGTTAACTGGTTCGATCCCCTAGTCAAGACAGTGTTACACGATAATATTATTAATAAATTGAGCGCGAGAAATATGGCGTAACGAATGCGTTCGGTAACGTGCGCCATTATTGCGCAATGTAAACGTACGAGGCGCCATTTGCGAATCGAGACGCGCGAATGTCACGAAATTTCACCCAACTCATCATCATCATCATCATCATCATCATCCGACGGCAGCTTCCTTGAACCGAAAAATAACTTCATTATTATCAAACTCCTCCGCAATTATTATTATCGTTGTGATGTAATAACACTTTTTTTTGAATAATTGTTTGTTTTTTATGTTTATTTCCCTTCACGCTGTGTGTATTACATCAGTTTTGGCAACGGCATCAACAACAACAACAACAACAACAACGACAGCGGAATTGCAACGTTTCTCTTCCGCTCGAGATTTAATGGGCGACAAGTGTCGTGACGTTGACTATACTTAGTACATAAATCTAGTACACATACATACTACCTACTAACCTTCACTCTTATATAAAAAAAAAATCGAGTGTGGGCAACCATAGATGTAGAATAACATAGATTGGCCTTAGCGCCCGAAAAATGACATACAAAAAGGGCATGCAAAAATGCAGGCCTTGCATGCATTTTGTTTGACTTTTTTTTTTTGTGAGAATTCCCCGCACTTTAGACCCCCCGCACCCCTCCGTTGCTTCTGACGCTTTCTCCAGGCAAATTTGTTTGGAATGGCATATCTATGGTATTTTATATCTATGTGGGCAACCCATGACTTTATTTATTTATTTATTTAATCATGCAACAAACAGCTTATAGTATATGTACAATAAAATATAAATACAAAATAATATTAATATCACACAATACACTACAGCCAAAATAGTTGCAAACGAACAACATATCAAAATAAGAAAAGAACTTAGGAGTTAGGACTGGAAAGGAACTTAAGCAAAGATAATTTAAAGGAGGGCAAAGAATAGAGAAAAGGATCAATATGACGAGCAGGATCTATAGATGAAGGAGTTTAGTGAATAATTTGTGGAACAAAGATTCAAATGAAACAATGGAGGATTTCTGACAGGCCTAGGGGGACAATGTAGAAGGATCCTACTTACATAGTAGGTAAGGGCTATCTAATAAATTATTTAAAAGTTTAAATACAAAGCAGAGATCCGAGACCGTCCTCCTGGTTTGCAGGGAGATGTAATCACGGGAATTTGCAGAAGAAAGACAAAACCTGGAAATGGAGTACGTATGGAACTTCTTATTAATTTTTTCCAATTTATTAATGGAATCTTGGTAAAACGGGTTCCATATAGTACTGGCAAATTCCAGGTGACTTCTCACAAATACATTATATGGTAAAGACACTGTATCAAAGGACTTAAAGGGTTTGGATACTCTCATTATGAATCCCAAATATCCATATCCATATTTATCCATATATTTGAGGAATTTAAAGGGTAACACAAAAATTGCTCATCAACTCTGCTCGTGATTGCTGCATGCATTTTTTTTATAATCCATTATTGCTAAAATGACAATAATCTTAGAATATCTGGAAGAATAAAAATATATAAAACAAGTGTACTTTATATTACTTCCGGCAGGCGAATTTTGACAAAAGTCATAATGCTTCATACTTTTTCTATTTAAATTATAGATAATAAATTACAGTTCGATAGAATAGGTGATTTACGAGGTACTGGACCGTTTCTTGATAACATTTTTTTAATCTTTTCTACGAGAAAAAAAGTTCCCCTTCCGGTAGACCAATTTTGATATATATTTTTTAAATTAAATGTTGCCACAAGGATAATAGAATATGACGAAGATGCAAAAAATTTAAAGGCCAAAAAAAGTATATCTTCATAGTTTTGCATAAAAACTTATAGATACATGTCAGATTTAAGCTCAATACAACAAGAGACCCAGGACAATTGGTGAATATGACTGGATGTACATACAAAAGAAGAATGAAACTAGGATGGAGCGCTTTTGGAAGAATGAACATAACATTCCGCTATGCTTAAAAAATAAGGCATACGACCAATGCGTACTGCCAGTTATGACGTAAGAGATCGTAAGAGGAATACATGGGTAAGAAGCATGACCAAAGTGGCAGATATAGCAAAACAGATGGACGCGACAAATACGGATGTAGACCGAGTGGATGATGGGCTGATGATTTGAGAAGAATGTGTCAGATTGCTCAAGACAGACAGGAATGGAAGAGGATTAGAGAGGTGAACGCCTAAAAATGATGATGATGACAACTAGAGGTTTGCGCGATATTGAATCGTTTCTTGCTAACATTATTTATGGCTATTCCGCGAGAAAAAAGTTCCACTTCCGGTTGGTGGATTTTCACCAAAATCATACTATCGTTTAAATTATAGATATGAAGTTGCATAGATTGAAGTCCATCGAAAACTTTGAAGTATGTAGTACCTTCGCACAAGATCTTGATCAAGAATACTCTAATCACTGAAATTTCGTCTACCTATATATATATATATATATATATATGTATATACTAGTGTAAGCCCGTTGAATATCAACGGAGCGTTCTCATCACCCGTACTGAAAAATAATATTGATATTGCATAGATGGTGCGAAAAAATTTTTTTTTCTACTTTACTATTTTATTATGATAATTATTAATTATTCTGCTATTTTGAAAGTGAGTTGTAACAAAAAAAAAAAATATAATAGTTTTTATAGCGTCATCTATGTCCCCACTAAAAATCAAAAAACAAAAAAAATTAATAGTTTTTTCATTAATTTTTAATTAACGATAATTTCGATAATTTAATTAATAACCAGGTCGATAATTATTTTTATTATATTATAAATATTAATTATTATATATATAATAATTATAATTTTGTAAGTAAAAAAAATATAGTTTTTATAGGTAGGTATGTAGGTGAAGCAGTGAAGATCGCTTGTATAGGTAATGTTTAAAAAAAAAAAAAAGGAGCCTTTTAGCAATAGGCCGTGGCTGATGCGTTAGCGTTCATAACTACCGACCTGTCGTCCCGAGTTCGAGCCCCACTCATTCTGGTATTTTAATTATTTTTCCTCATTTCCTATTTATTTTAATTATAGGTAATGTTTAAAAAAAAAAAAGGACTAAACTAACGAAGGGCGATAGCGAATAGCATTGGTGCGAGTAACTCGAGCCTGGGGTCATGGGTTCGATCCCCACTCGTTCTGCCAAGCTTTTTCCCAATTTTTCCTCAGCGCGCGTTATCAGCAGACCGACAGACGGATTTCGGCTATTATATATGTGGGATCTGGTTTCTGGCGATCTTCGGAAATGATACACAGCGTGTTTGTAATGTCAACGTTTATTGCTCCCCAAGCACATCCGTCACTCCGGGTTGTCAAAGACAACTAACTACTCTCCCTCGCACCCTCGCTAGCGTTCTTGTCACCTCGTATGCCTGTTCGCCACATTCACTCAAAAATCATTCCTACACTTATATATAATGTATTATAGAACAAAAGAAAAAGGCGCGTTAACCCTTTTGTGCTCTCGACTGCTAATACATTTGAGTAAAATACCTATACATACCGAAAAGTAAAATTGATTTGAATCAAGTATTCATGTTGTGTCAAGCGTGCTAGTGCCATGGTCGCAGACTAATGGTCATACTATTATTGAAAACGAAATAATGAATCACTTTTTAAGTGCGCTTTGTCGTTTATGCGTGCGTGCAAGTGTGTATCCGTATTAAACGCTTTGTTTGCGAGCAAATATCGTAAGTAAGTTGACGGTTTTGGAATTATTTAAATACGAATTAAGTGTTCGTACGAATACGGAATCGACGTACGAACGACGAATATTTTGATGTGTATTAAACGCCTTGTCACGCAAACGTCTAAGAGGAATGTTTTTGGAATTTAAATATTCACAGTCAATGGAATTAATACAATAAGGTGAAAAAGTGTCGACTTGTATCTGTGCTAAGCGCTCTGTTTGAGTGTACATACATATGTATGTACATACATAGGTAAGGAGATACGACATTGATGTAATCAATTGGGTTATCGTGTAAATATAAGGTTAACCGTAAGTATGTACATAGGTTCTATGTAATGTACGAATTCATGAGGTGTATCTGTATCAAGCGTTTCATTGATGCGGTCATACTTATATAAGCCAAACATACTATGTATTTTGAGATCTGGGAGATCGTTTAAGTGAGATAATATGTATGTATTTTACTACTTTATTACTACTTTATTACTACCTACCTACTTTATTCAATTATAAGTTAGGTGGAAATATTTTAAAAAGAATGTCTTCAACGTGTGATCTCGGAGTGACTTTTGAGAGCAAGTGGCGATTTTCTCTACACATTGCGAACTTATGTAATAAGGCTTCAAAGATGCTGGGATTTGTTATGCGTAATGCTCACCAGTTTAACAATATGTGGGTGTTGCGTCTCCTTTACAATACATTAGTCCGAAGCATCTTAGCATCTGGTTCTATAATTTGGAGTCCCAGTTCCATTACATGCTCAGTACATATTGAAAGGATCCAAAGAAAATTCTTGAGATATTTGTACTTGAGAGAGTTCGGCTATTATCCCTTTCTGTTTCCCAGCGCTTTTGTTCTGGGAGCAGTGGGGTATAAAACTTTATCGTCTCGGAGAGACGCTCACCTCGTTTGTCATTTTTACAAACTGTTAAGAGGTGACACCTTCAATCCTCCGGTCTTGGAGGAGTTGAAGCTTTTGGCGCCTGAGCATCCTCATGGATCTCGATCACAGCTATTGTTTTCACCAATCTGGGCCAGATCCTGTATCCTCCGTGACTCACCCGTTGCCAGAGCTATTGGTAGGCTGAATGCTGTTGCATTAAATGTTGATTTGTTTAATATTAGTCCTCAACAGCTTTCCAGTTTCCTTTATTTTCTACATTAAGTTATTTTTATATGATTTTCTGGTATTAGTTTTATAATGACATTGTAGACATTGTTATATTTTGTTATTTTACTACTTTTTTTCTTGTAATTGTATCTGGCCGTGGTGACGAATTGGGGTAACCTGTTAGGTCATCACGGTATATTGTGAAAATAAATAAATAAATAAATGTACAGTAGATAATCAAATTGTAGATATAGTTGATAGTTATTTTTACCTAGGACAATTGGTGAATATGACGAAGAATGAACAATAGTTTTTAAATCAAAAATTTTGCTATGCTTAAAAGAGAAGGTGACCAATGCGTGCTGCCAGTTATGACGTATGGATGTGCAACTTGGATGCTTGGATTCAAGAATGCTACGTAAGATCCAGTGCACACAGATAAGCATGGGAAGATGCATGCTTATGATCAAAGTGGCTCAAAGTGGCGGATATAGCGGAACGTGTGAAAAGATTGAAATAGACATAGCGAGACGAATGAATGGCAGATGGACGCGAGAAATACTGAAATGGTATCCGAGAGGATGTGAAAGCAAGCAAGGTAGACCGAGTGGAAGATGGGCTGATGAATTGAGATGAATGTGTGGAGTCAAGTGGATGCAGATTGGTCAAGACAGACAGGAATGGAAGAGGATTGGAAAAGGACTTCATCCAGCAGTGGATGGTGAACGGCTGAAAATGATGATATGTATATTCGTGTGAAGTGAGCGAATCAGCTTAGGTATGTCTGTATCAATCTCTATGTTTAAAACACTTTAATTGTTCAATCAAAATGAGATAAACGTAATATAAACGATGAAAATAGGTGAATTTGGTGCAAATGTTAAGTTTGGCGATCGGTCGCGAGCCGCTACTACTTTCACCGGCCGGTGCACGTGCACCGAACAAAACAGGGACGGTGCGCGATAATAAAAACAATAAACAAATATAAAATAATATATAAAAAAAAAAAAACCACTCACCATGTATTTAATTTTTCCGTTAGATTCAATATACGTTGAAATCGTTAGTATACTATGCGTGGAATTTTGACCTTGTCTGTAGTAGTTTTTAATTTATTTAATATCGTGGCAAAATATCAACTGGTGTTAAGTAAGAGTTGTTGAACTCACGACACGATACGACATTCACGTACCTAATACTAATCAAATAAGTTAACGTTGATAGCTTTTTTTTAATCGCAAGTTCGCTTTGGGTTAGTTTTTGTCCTTGGTGTTAAAAAGTGCACGGGTCAAAATAAATTCCAGAAATATTCAACCGGTGTTAATTTGCAATTCAATGTGAAAGAAATTTAAATGATTGCATTGCCACATAGCTCGTTGAACTTTTTGTGTGGGTGGACTTATTGTGAGCAAGCTTTCGATTGCATAAAATGGTATATGTGTATAGATTTTGGATATTTTATGTAAATTTGTTTGCACGGTGTATTTTGTCATTTATTTGAAGTTGTATTAGTCAATTACATTTGAGCTTACAGAAATTTTTTATCAATAAAATTCTGGTAATGGAAATTTTGGAATCTTTTAAAGCGTCAAATTTGACAAACGCGCCGAACTAAAATTTTAGTTTGACAAACGAAACTGTAATCACACGAAAAAAATACTAGTTTGAACAAAAATGTCAATCAAACATGATTGTCAAACAAAATTTGAAGCTTCGAATGTAAAAATCAAAATACTTCAAGCGTTTTGACATACAAAATGTTTAATCAAACGTGTATGATCGCTTACAAACTATTTTGGCTATTATAATTCAACACTAGTGTAAGCCCGTTGAATATCAACGGACGTGTCTGACGCAATTAATTGTCGTGAACCTACTAAGGATTAATATTTTCAAATTATAAGAAGCCTGCCATCACCAGTGTTGGATGAACGCGTTAGCGCTAACTCACCCAACCTGATGATCGCGAGTTCAAATCCCACTCGCTACGTTCGTGTTTTTTTATTTACCTCGGCGAGCGTTATCAGCAGACAGACAGACTATTATATGTATACTAGTGTAAGCCCGTTGAATATCAACAGAGCGTTCTCATCACCCGTACTGAAATATAATATTAAATTTAATATTTTTTATACATAGTTGTTACGTGGATGGCGCGTTATAATAACAACGTAACAATTTAGCAAAGTCGCGAGCCTATTGATAATTTATATTGTCAAATTGCAGGTGGCCCGACATCACCCCCGTTTGGATCATAGCGTAAGCGCTCACTGTCCCAAACCGGTGATCTCGTGTTCAAATCCCACACGCGCGACGTTTTGGTTTTTTAATCATTTACCTCGGCGAGCGTTATCAGCAGACAGACACACATACAGACAGACGGAATAGGGCTATTACACATATATATGATATAATTGAACTGACTCACATTATGCTCTCACTATTACTAATTAAAATATATTTTAATTATTATACATACATACATATAATAAGATATTTTTTACGCTACGCAACATCAGATCGCCACATTTCTCACGCATTTTAAATTTAAATTTTGTTTGTAATAATTAAATTCAATATGATTTGCTGATTTTATGTTAACTTTTAATTTGATTCTATTATTATTATTATTATTATTTGATTTTATTATTAATACTTGCTAATTATTATTTAATTATGTTTAATTTTAAAAACTTTTTAATAAAAAAATGTGTACGTTCATTTTAATTGACATCTTTAATGCCAACTATGATGAGGTTGAAAAATTTATTATATATTTTTTTATAATCTTTTATTTGATTATATTTAATTTTACTATCAATATGTTTTTTCTCATGTCTCGCCATAGTGACGAATTGGGGCAACCTGTAATGTCACTATGGTATGATTTGTAATTAAATATAAGGAAAAGAAAAAAAAGTTGAAAACAACTGACACAAATACTGCAAATCAAAATATTCAATGTTACCATTATAAAATCTACTTACGCAGGAAGAACGATATTGAATGAACGAAATTAATACTCGACAGTTGCAAAGTGAAATCGAGTTAACGATGTTAACCCTTTCAGTGCCTCGCAAGCTTTCCTACACGCGTACATAATCAAAGGTATAAGATTTATCTGGATACGAGGGCACACAATGCACAAGGAAACGTTCGATGATGACTCGTGACAATGCAACGGTTTGGCGTGCGGAAGACTTTCTCTGCAAGTGTTTGTTGCACTTTCGGATGCGCTTTCAACGATAAGTGCATCTAACTAAAAACTAAGTACTTGAAGCTGGTTAACAAGTTGATCGTGACGACTTACGGATGGTTAGACATTTTACAACAACGCGAAGAGTTGAAGAGTGGGTTAATTTTGAAATTACATGTACCTATGTACATTTTTGTTGACATTCCGCTGTATAAATGACGGAAAATTTAGTGGTTTTTTGGTAATAGCCGAATTTCGTTAACGTGTCGACGATTTACATACATACATATATCTTGATAAGGTTTTGATAGAATCCGAAGTACATTCATGTACAGTAGTAGAATTTCCAGAATGTGCCGTTAGAAATGACGGAAGAACATCTACATAAATGTCAAATGATTCGTATGAATTTGTCGAATTTTAGGAAAGCTCACTTGTTGTTAGAATTGCTTTTGTTCATTTAATAGAATACAGTATTTATAATCAGTACTAATTAAATGTGGTTCATTTGCAATTTTCATAAAACTGAAAATGTTATGAAAAAATTTGTATTGTTGGTTTAGATTTAAAAAACAATTCAACAAAAATTTTCCAGTTAAGACCATGCGGATAATTTCAGGCGAATAATGAATCTAGGATGTGGTGCTTTCGGATATTGAACATAGTTTTTAAATGCAAAATTCCGCTATGCTTAAAAAATAAGGTATACGACCAATGCGTACTGCCAGTTATGATGTTTGGATGTGAAATGTGGATGCTAAATTCATGAATGCTACGTAAGATACAGTGCACACACATATGTGCTTGGTATAACGAGAAGATATCGTAAGAGGAATACATGGGTAAGTAGTATGACCAAAGTGGCAGATATGTATAGCGTAACGTGTGAAAAAGTTCAAGATGACAGATGGACGCGAGAAATACTAGAATGGTATCAGAGAGGATGTGAAAGAAAGCAAGGTAGATCAAATGGAAGATGGGCTGATGAATTGAGAAGAATATGTGGAGTCAAGTGGATGCAGATTGCTCAAGACAGCAGTTTTTGTTCAAGTAGATGCACATCATCTAAAGTGATTTTCCCGGGAAGAAGATAGAACTCTTCCGAACTAAGCTTTTGGATTGCAGAAACTTTTAGATGTACAATATTTTCCGACAGATCTTCCCGGGAAGAATTTTTCTTCTAGAAGAAAATTAATCTAGTTTACCTTATGTCAAATGAAATACATAAAAGTAGCCACAGTAAATCGGATAGATATGTAGTTTAATCACATACCAGAGTACGGTTAAAGCTCGGTACTTAATTTTGGTAATCAACATCGGACACGAAGGAGTTAAGAGCCGCAACAGATGATATATGTATGTATGTATGTATGTACAACCGGTCGTTAGAAAAAAAGGTCAATGCACACGCACATTGCAATTGCATCGCACTGCAACCGGTATAATTTATCTAACATACCATATTATTATACGTGTATTCCATTTTTGTTGCTCACGCACCCGAAAAAATACCATCCGACAATTATTTATTTACCGTTTCGGTCGAAAGTGTACGGAAATTACGCCTTACGCATTCTCACCGACGACGCTATTACTACTTCTAACGGTATGTGTAAAAATCTCATGCATTACTTATTTATTACGCGAGGTGTGTGTGTTGTCACAATGGACGAACGGACGCGGCGCCGCCATCGGTGAGGAGGCGTAACGAGCCACCGGAAGTGCAGCATCGTCGCTCGACATAACGAGACCGCGGACCACATACCGTCAAGAATGACGGCAGTTGTGAAAAAAAAAAACTTCCAGGAAGAGGTGTAGTGAAAATTATTCAGTTGCGTCACTGTGCGTAATGTGTGCGTGCAATTGAACGCGCGCGCAAAGGGTTAATAAATAATCGTAGCGCAGTATAATCGTTAGCGATGTATGTACTTAATTGTACGTCGATAAAACATTTAATTGGATTGAATTTCCATGTTATGGGCCAATGCTGATAATAGCTGGGTTTCGGTGACATTGACTAGCATTTAGTCAATGTTGAATAACAACAGTTGAAACGTTTTATAAAATATGAAAATATTGCACAATTGATGAGAACGGTGTTCCACAATTTTATTATAATTCGTATTGTTTAATTTTTGATTGATAAGAATACCGTGTGGTTAAGATTAACGGAAAGCACTTGAATTTAATGAATTTTGCACGCAAAGCACAGTCACAGTAGATAATCATATTGTACTATTGTAGTTGATAGTTATTTATACCGGTGAATATGATCGGATGTAAAGAAGACGAAATAAAACGAAGAATGAAACTAGGATGGAGTGCTTTTTGGAAGAATGAACATAGTTTTTAAATTCAACATTCCGCTATGCTTAAAAAATAAGGCATACGACCAATGCGTACTGCGAGTTATGACGTATTGATGTGAAACTTGGATGCTAAATTCAAGAATGTTACGCACGATCCAGTGCACACAGCATGGAAAGATGTATGGTCGGTATAACGAGAAGAGATGACCAAGGTGGCAGATATAGCAGAATGTGTGAAAAAGTTGAAATGGACACAGCGAGAATAATGGATGGTAGAAGGACGCGAGAAATACTGCAATGGTATCTGAGAGGATGTGAAAGAAAGCGTGGTAGACCGAGTGGACGATGGGCTGATGAATTGAGAAGATTGTGTGTGGAGTCGAGTGGATGCAAATTGCTCAAGACAGACAGGAATTGAAGAGGATTGGAGAGGCCTTCATCCAACAGTGGTTGGTGAAGAATACCGTATTTACAATTTTAAAACTCAGCGGTTCATAAATTTTTGTTGATTTTGATTGTTGATCAGAGCCAATCAATTCATTTATGTATATGTATTTGGTTTTAAGCAAATATGCTACATTTTCATTCATACAAATCCACGTCGATTATAATATTAAATTATTTATTTATTTATATAGAGTAGCTTAAAAAACTAATTACACACAAAAAGTATCTTAAAGCTAAAATTATAAAATAAACTTATCTATCTATTAGTACCTGTACAGAGGTGCCGTTTTAAGGCTGCCAGGAATTTGTCCACTTGGTTTATTTGTCTCAGACCATCTGGCAGTCCATTATATTCAACCGGACCCGTGTACAAGATACTTCTCCTAGATCTATGTACTTAATTTTAAATTCTTAACTATTAACTTATTCTTACCCCTAGTATTATAATTATGCATATTAAATTCTCTTGTTAAATAGTTATCAAAATATTTTTAATTGAATCCAAATGAAAACTGCTTTATTAGCATGATAGTCAATTTTTTCATTGATGAGGTTCAATTTTGATGCTTTTTGTTAAGTACAATTAAGTACTATCACGTGCATGAAGCTTTACAAGTCACACATCTATAACAATGTAGGTACATATGTATGTACATACAAAACGATCGCAGATGCGATAACAATAAAGCGCAAATGATGCAACGACTTGCACTTCCGCTCTGCCTCAGAACGACTTTCATTGTCGAATCCGAGAGTTGATTGAGTGCAGAGGTTGTACATATAGCATATGCATTTCTTTGCAAAATTGCACAACAACAACATATGTACATATACATTTAAATAAAAGCATAAAAAAAACGACAAACAACAATACGAATCGTACATTTCTATAGCGATTCGTATTTTTCACTCGCACGTTGCGCAATTACATACATAATTTGTTATAGTATTTAAATTTATTAATTTCCACTCAAATTTAAAAAAAAAAATTACGCTAATGACGATCGTATTTCACGTGTCAATATGTATGCGAGCTTTTGAATTAATTTACAATTCGAATTAACATACGAAAATTATGTACATAGATATTCATTAAACGCGCACCGTATCGTAGGTATTGTGTAATAACGGTAAGTGTTATTCGTATAATTTGATAATAATAATTAAATATTATTAAATTTGACCCAATTTAAGGGTTTCAAATACTAGAAAGGTGTTTTTTTTTTTTCAATTAAGTACCATTAAATGTGTATTCTTAGATTGGTTTTTGTAACCATGAATAATATGGTAATTAGGTAATGGCTGCCTTGTTTAAATGTAAATTTTTTGTGTCAATTAACATGGAATTTAAAACCAGGTGATTGAATGTCGGTTATATTTAATATTTATAGTCTTATACTAATAAGAAATATGTAAATAAGTATTAAGCGTTCGAAATATCATTGGAATAGGTTTTATGTACACTTTGGCACGTGTACACTAACAAATTTTTATGTTTTTTTCTCGATTTTCCATATTATACTATTAAATTGTAAAATTAAGTACAAAAAAAGGTTACCGATCATTTTATTTACCCCTAATTCTTCTTCTATATAATAACTACTAAATCGTTAGTAACATTTTAAAATGTAAGCTTAGTGTGAAATAGGCGCTTAAAACATACATAAATACACATTATGATAGATTGAACATTTGTGATAAAAAAATGTTATAATGGAGTAAAATTGTACTAAAATGTAAAGTAACCTAACATCACACAATTGCAGGACTTCCACTCTTATATATTGAAATTGTCGGGAACCGGCGGCTCCGGAGCCTCATGCGGCTTTTTGTATGAAAACTCTCGCTGTCATCCAAAGTTTTGCGTGTAACACATCGTTGACTCATAATTTATACAAAATCAAAATGAATCCTATTTCTACATACATATGTATGTATATGGCTATAAAAAGCATTAAATTGTTTTTTAATAATAAACTGTCGAACATTAAGAAATATTTCTTACTGCTACCCATTTCATAAATGAGTAACATTTAATTTAATTTTGAATATATAATCCGAAGATAATTTGTTGCGGTTCCCAAACTTTCCCAATTTTGTAAGGTTATCCCTAATTTGGCTCTTAGCTCAAAAAAGGTTCCCGACTACTGTTCTAGCCAATAGCCATGCCTTTGAGAATTTTGTGCTCACTCATGGTGAACTCTGACTTAAAATATATTTGTATTGTACTGTATTGTCTGATTTTCGGAGTGTTTAAAATAATTATTTAATCACAATGTGAACGAAAACGGTTCATTCACACCGTCGTACAAATTTACAATAAAATTGTGAATGTTGTACAATATGTATTTAAGGTATAATTCGTAATAGCTGCTTGACGATAAAGCTGAAAGACGAAGGGTTGTTACCGTGTGGACGTTCATAAATCATCGTCGTTCGCTGTTCGGTTCGCCAATGTGGACGCAGCTTAAGGCATTTTTTTCGTAAGCTTTTCGTATTGGAAAAACTTAAAGTTTAGTCGAAATACCAACTTTGCGACAGTTGATAAGAACGAACAATTTTTAAAGAATTTAACTTTTGATTCTGAACAGGCGAAGAACTACCTTGTCATCACCGTGCGAATGTTCGTAAAATGTTGGCCTTAGCGTTGTGGTCAGCTGCCGCTCGCTCGCCCGTCCAGAGCGCTGCTATCGTATCGCTAGTGGCGCCACTCTAGTGTCAACTAGCAAGCGGCACCGAACGAAGTGTCATCGTGGCATCGGTGTTTTTAATCCCATATCGCTGGTTCTTGGTGGAGAATTTCGAGAAAGTTCAGAGTCACTGAATTGGTCCACATGATTACGCACTAAAGGCACAGACAACACTGGAGGGGTCCGGGGTGTGGGAAAGGGTCCACCATCTTTTTGACTATAATGCAATTTTCTGTCAGTTATGACGTATGGATATGAAACGTGGATGCTAAATTCAAGAATACTACGTAAGATATAGTACACACAGAGAAGCATGAAACGATGTATGCTTGGTATACCAAAAGAGATCATAAGAGGAATACATAGGCAAGAAGCACGACCAAAGTGGTAGATATGCATAGCGGAACGTGTGTAAAAGTTAAAGTGGACACAGCGAAAATAATGGATGGCGTGAAATACTGGAATGGTATCCGAGAGGATGTGAAAGAAAGCAAGGTAGACCGAGTGGACGATGGGACGATGAATTGTGAAGAATGTGTGGAGTCAAGTGGATGCAGATTGCTCGAGACAGACAGGGATGCTTTAAAACGGAAGGCATTCGACCAATGCGCACTGCCAGTTATGACGTATGGATGTGAAACGTGGATGCTAAATTCAAGAATGTTGCGCACAAGTTACAGTGTACACAGAGAAGCATGGAAAGATGTATGCTCGGTATAACAAGAAGATATCGTAAGAGGAATACATGGGTGAGAACCACGACCAAAGTGGTAGATATAGTGGAACGTGTGAAAAAGTTGAAGTTCACCATCGCGCTAATGTTCGTGAAATGTTGGCCTAAGCGTTGTGGTCAGCTGCCGCTCGCTCGCCCGTCCAGAGCGCTGCTATCGTATCGCTAGTGGCGCCACTTTAGTGTCAACTAGCAAGCGGCACCGAACGAAGTGTCATCGTGGCATCGGTGTTTTTAATCCCATATCGCTGGTTCTTGGTGGAGAATTTCGAGAAAGTTCAGAGTCACTGAATTGGTCCACATGATTACGCACTAAAGGCACAGACAACACCGGAGTGGTCGGGGGTGTGGGGAAGGGTCCGCCATCTTGCTTTTTTCGCGTTTCGCTCAACTTTTGCGGATGTGGCGTTAACGCGAAAATGTTCGAGCGACATAACAAGCGCTCGTAGCAATGATGCAACGCAAAAATTCGAAGCATCTCGCTCGCCGCTCGCAACGTGTTAAATGTGTGTCGCATTGGTAAAAGTGGAGTGTGTCACAGTGTTGTTTATTTCGGTGAAGGCTGTTGCGCGGCCACCGGAAGCTGCAAGAAGAAAGCTTCCGATGACGTAACATCAGTGGCGCCAACGAGCTTCGCGAAGCTTTCACGCACAACTGCAACGCTTGCCATTTTTTTTTCTATACATTTTTTTGTTGTTGTTGTTGTTGCTGCACATAACGAACTCGCTCTGGCTAATTCGTAGTAGTAATGAGTGTTCGTTTTTTTTTTTTTTTGAGATAAAGGTATGAGGAAGTAGTTTTGGTTTGATTTTTATGTATGTATGTAGTGGTGTGCATTAACAAAGCGTTGTCCATAGACGAATTCCACGGATACTTTCTATGTGAAAAAAAATATGATATGTGTCATTAATTTTACCCACGGGTGAAATCATGCTCGTTATTCGGTACCACCGTGCAAACGGAGGCAGATAAGTTATTAAGCGATTGGTAATGTTGCGTAATCGTCTATGTATGTACCTATACAAAAATATGTATGTAAGAATCGTGAGTTTAAAATTTTCTACAAAATTGTTGGATTGGTTACAGAAAATTAAATTCCGCGTAAGAAAAATGTCGTGTAAATCGAAATTGTGTATGATTGAGTTTGTCAGAACGTTAAAAGGTGTACGAGTTTTCTTTAGATCGCTGACTCTAAAAAGTATCTAATTATGTAAAATATATTATAAACATTTGATAA
This sequence comes from Parapsyche elsis, assembly GCA_022651745.1. Lineage (NCBI taxonomy): Eukaryota > Metazoa > Arthropoda > Insecta > Trichoptera > Hydropsychidae > Parapsyche > Parapsyche elsis. The sequence continues at coordinate 783,666 of JAGVSN010000031.1, forward strand.
TAATTGTAAATAGGTTTTTGAGCTCTTTCTCCTATTATGCTTTAAACACTAACATTAAAATAAAATAATCCTTATAAATACTAACAAAATGAACAATGTGTAAAATAGATAATGGTCACTGGACCAGTAGCTATTAAAATAGATTTAAGATGTATTGTGAACATAGTATATGAACAATAAAAAGCTTTTTTTTTTTTTAAATAAAAAAAGGTGTACGAATAATAAATTTTGGACTAAGACATATTTGGATTAGTATGTATAGAAAATAAGTTAAAGAATTGTGTAAATCGTGGCACAAGAAACAAAACCGAATATGTAGTCTAATGCAGCGGCTCCGGAGCCGCATGCGGCTCTTTGTATGGACACCTGCGGCTCTCGCTGTCATCCAACGTTTTTTTGTCGTTTACAGAAAATCAAAATGAATCCTATTTCCACAACTTGATGGATATAAAAAGATTCAAGATCGTTTTTCAGATTAAACTTTATAATACTTTATCGTATAATAGTAATAGATATGTACATACTTTTCGGTCGAAAAAAATCCTCGCAATAGTAGGGATAAATGGACAGAACTCGAGACACGAATAACAAAGAAGTGACCTTTTTTTTCCAACCCTTCGATTTTTATACCCGAGTGTCTAAGTTAGGTTCGGAACATTTTTAGAGCGTGAGGGCATATCTAGGACTATTCAACATCTAGGATTATAGTATTATTAGTACTATTATGATTAGTAACCTATCGAACGCTAATAAATATCACGAAGATAGATAACTTTTTACAATTAATTTACAATTTCATTGACGAGTAACATTTAATTTCATTTTGAACATACATATGTATAATTCGAAAATAATATGTTGCGGCTCCCAAACTTACCAATTTTACAAGGATTTCCCTAATTTGGCTCTTAGCTCGAAAAAGGTTCCCGATCACTGGTTTAATGTTAATATTGTGAAATTAGTCCTTGCATTGATTTCAGAAAGTAAGCCGTATACATTGAGGAAAATAATTGAAATTAATTGGATTAAGGGTATAGGAAAATACCGTGCAAATCGAATTTGTCATAGTAAAAAGATTTGGACAAAAATTGATTCATTTCACAAAAACTCTTATATGCAAAAGTACAAGCACAATTTGATAATTTTATCTTAAAAAAAAACCGCGTAAACTGAATCTAAAATAAAATCATGTAAATTGAACTCTCGATACAAGTGGCAGATATAGCGGAACGTGTGAAAAAGTTCAAGATGGCAGATGGACGCGAGAAATGCCAGAACGGTATCCGAGAGGATGTGAAAGAAAGCACGGTAGACCGAGTGGACGATGGGCTGATGAATTGAGAGGAATGTGTCGAGTCAACTGGATGCAGATTGCCCAAGACAGACGGGAATGGAGGAGGATTTGAGACTGCCTTCATCCAGAGCAGTGGATGGTGAACATCTGAAAATGACGATCAATACAATTTTCATTTTTAATCGGCACCTTGATGTTTGAATAATATTTTTTACCATTTTCAAATTGTACATACATATATCACTTGGCTTCTCACTCGACCATAAAAATTGACGCGAAAATGCACCGCAGGTGAAAATTTCTTCAATCAACACCTACATACATGCATTCGTACGGTGGCACATTAAACTGTAAAACGTTCAAAAGTGCGCCGCAGGTGAAATTTTTCAACCGATAAAACCACACTTTGGTTCAAATTGGGATGACCTTGAGAATTATCCGTGTAGGCACTCCATCCCCCTGCGTCACCGTACTTCATCCACTAACCCGACAATCTAATTCGTAACCTTCGACATCTCCGACTTATCCAGATGCAATTTGGAGAGGCTGAAAATGATTACGATGATGATTCTATTCATACCGTGTAAATTGAACTTTATTCTAGCGACGCTCAAAGTACGGTTACAAGCTTAACGATTTCACACCAGCACCGGTAATATAACGGTGCAAGTTCACGTGCGTCGTTCGATCGAGAGAGTTGAAGGTTTTGACGAGGAAGAGTGTATATAAATAAATGCAATATAGTCCGCCCCGGGGCAAACGCAGCACGGGCATAATACATACATACATAATATAATATAATAGTCGCTCGTGGGTCACTTTTCCACGACACTACATAGTATGTACTTCTCTCCCCCAAGAGAGTGACTAATTGGCACAATTAAAGTGCGGCTTTCACTTTCGCCGGAGGAGGCCTCGTTTCCCCTCACCGGTCCGTCTATTTAACCCCTTCGCCGTTCGCCTAGGTTAGTTTTGTTGTTGTTTTGTTTTTTTTTTTTCTCACGGAGCAACTTTCGCGTACTACCGAAATTCGACGGCCCGAAATCGCGCGCGAAACCGGTTCGACGCTTCCAACCGGTCGGAAGTGTTTGCAATTTTGCCTCGCAGTATTATTATCATGTGTGGGTAGTACATAGTACGTGAGAGGCGAGCAATTGCGCAACGGCAATCCGTCAAATTTGACGGCAATCGAAAATCGCAGCTGAAAGTTAACGCGAGGCGTTGAAAACGAAAGGGGGTACTTAAAGCGGCGCTCGCAAACCCGAGCGGTATCACCGCGTCGAGTCGACGTCCTCTAACAAAAAAAAAATAATATTAAATTTAATAGTTTTTATAGTTTTTGCATAGATGGCGCGTTATAATACAACAACGTAACAATTTAGCAAAGTCGCGAACCTACTGAGGATTACAATTGTCAAATTTAGTAGGCTTGTCATTGCCTAGTTTGGTTTCAAATCCCACTCGCGCGCAACGGTTCGCGCCTTTTAATAATTTACGTCAGCGAGCGTTATCAGCAGACAGACAGACTATTATATGTATACTAGTGTAAGCCCGTTGAATATCAACGCCCGCTGAATTTAAAATATCGTAAAGCGCTTTTTAATAGAGATCCCCACTAATTGATCGCACGGTTGTAAGTGTATCGCGCCATCTATGTATTATTAGCAGAGTCACGATCCTTTTTATAGGTAAAGCAGAGTCACGACCTCATTCGTGGTTAATGTTTAAAAAAAAAGGACCAAATCGACAACTGCTTTTGGCAGATTAGCGTAAGCGCGTTCTTCCCGAGCTTGGGGTCCCGGTTTCGATCCCCCACTCTTCTGATTTTTTAATTGTTTTTCCTCGGCGAGCGTTATCAGCAGACAGACAGACAGACGGATTTCGGCTATTATATATATAATAATTATTTTTCCTCAGCAAGCGTTATCAGCAGACAGACAGACATACGGATTTTGGCTATTATATATATAACTAGTGTAAGCCCGTTGAATGTCAACGGAGCGTTCTCATCACCCGTAATGAAAAATAATATTAAATTTAATATACATAGTTGTTGCATAGATGGCGCGCTATAATACAACAACGTATCAATCTAGCAAAGTCGCGAGCCTCTTGAGAATTTATATTTTCAAATCGTAGCAGGTTCGTCATCGCCTCCGTTGGATGATAGTGTTAGCAAGATTCATTCCAACCTAGTGATCTCGGGTTCAAATCCCACTCGCGCGCGACGGTTCGTGTCTTTTAATCATTTAACTCGGCGAGCGTTATCAGCAGACAGACAGATATCGGCTATTATATATATACAAGTGTAAGCCCGTTGAATATCAACTCATTCTGGTATTTTAATTATTTTTCCTCATTTCCTATTTATTTTAACTATAGGTTAATGTTAAAAAGGACTAAACCCACCGACCGTGATAGAGTGAGCGTTAGCGCGATACCTCTTGAGCGTGAGGTCGTGGGTTCGATCCCCACTCGTTCTGTTTCAAGTTTTTTCCTCAGCGAGCGTTATCAGCAGACAGACAGACAGACAGACAGACGGATTTCGGCTATTATATATATAATATAATATACATACATAGAATATACATAAGTAGTAAAAGTAATACAATCAGTTTCTAATAGTGGTAATAGTACTCACAGTAGTAATAATACAAATGGTAGTAATCGATATACACTCAGCACAACAATATGTAATCACATACAAAAACAAAGCGCAATTAAACAAAACGCACATCTATGTAACTAATACACCAAAACAAATCACATACTATTCAACTTGTGATTCTCGACCATCATAACATCAACACTAACATTAACATTTCCAACCAATACATAAAAATGATACCAAACCTAAAAAATTTAACATGACAACACTTGAAATGTCCAATTTACCTATACTTGATATGAAGCGTTGCCTCTGCCACTATTTGACAAACATTTTACCATCTGTCATAATAACTAGGTAAAGATACTCTCCAATTGTGAAACCATTGCCTTCTAGAGGTGATGAAGGGAAGTAAGCAATTGTTTTGTATGGTGCCAATTTTGTGAAACCGTCTCACAACTAAAGACCCTCACATATCGCTGCGTCAAGTTTTCGTCCTCTATCGTCGTCGATTCGCACCAATGCGAATTATATCGGTGCGAGTGGGACGACGAGATAGGGGCGTCAGTTAAAGGCAGCGAAATCGCTAAGGTGTGTGAGCGCCTTAAGTTAGATAAATTGAAAAATTCTAACAAGAGACGGCCAATCAGGATTTATGTAGTAATATCCAAATCATTCCAATAACAATATTTGAGGTCGAAAACCTTTCGAACTTCGCTCTAAAGACAGAGAAACATTGCTTAACCAATATCTATCAACAATTACTAGACAATGACTATAATGCTGTTTTCTGTCAGTTATGACGTATGGATGTGAAACGTGGATGCTAAATTCAAGAATGCTACGTAAGATATAGTGCACACAGAGAAGCATGGAACGATGTATGCTTGGTATAGCAAAAGAGATCATAAGAGGAATACATATGTAGGTAAGAAGCACGACCAAAGTGGTAGATATGCATAGCGGAACGTGTGTAAAAGTTAATGTGGACACAGCAAAAATAATTGATGGCGTGAAATACTGTAATGGTATCCGAGAGGATGTGAAAGAAAGCAAGGTAGACCGAGTGGACGATGGGACGATGAATTGTGAAGAATGTGTGTAGTCAAGTGGATGCAGATTGCTCGAGACAGACGGGGATGCTTTAAAGCGGAAGGCATTCGACCAATGCGCACTGCCAGTTATAACGTATGGATGTGAAACGTGGATGCTAAATTCAAGAATGTTACGCACAAGTTACAGTGCACACAGATCTTCTTGTTATACCAAGCGTATGTACATCTTTCCATGCTTCTCTGTGTGCACTGGATCTTGCGTAACATTCACGTTTCACATTCATACGTCATAACTGGCAGTACGCATTGGTCGTATGCCTTATTTTTTAAGCATAGCGGAATGTTGGATTTTAAAACAATGTTCATTCTTCCAAAAGCACTCCATCCCAGTTTCATTCTTCGTTTTATTTCTTCTTCTTTACAACTAGTCATATTCACCAATTGTCCTAGGTATAAGTAACTATCAACTATCACTAAAATATGATTATCTACAGTGACTACGTTTTGCGAATACTAGACATTTGGTCTTAAAGTTAACTTATGCATATATGTACAATACATTACTGTTGTGAAACTTACTGCAATACGTTCCATTTCTGGTAAAAGGATAAACAGAGAATGTATTCATATTCATATTTATGAACTGGTAATGTGATATATGTAAGTAAATCGGTACTCAGATATAAAAATAGATATAGTGACGTCATACGACTAAAGCCTTGCCCTTAAGAAAAGTCATTACTTTAGGTAGATTAATGAATGTTAAGTAATTGTATGGCATATTTTTTTAGTTTAATAATAAGGTTCACTCTTGCGTAACACGATTTTATATTTCACTCATCTTTATGAAAAAAAAAAACAACATCCGGAAACGTTATTTATTGCGAGTGCGATAAAACGGATCAGACTTATTACGAGTACTTAAAAAAATTGACACAAATTCAACTTTTTATATTGAGTTTATTTTTCCGCTGAAAAAAAATTTACATATGTATATACACACCGATTAAATCCAAAAGTGAATATGTATGTGTGTGTGTGTGTAAAATAAATGCGGTTGATCTGTTTCCTGTACAGTAGCCGTTTCCGTTATTATTTTGCAATCTATCTAGTTCCGGAGAAAATACTAAATTGGCACACACACTCAATGATCAATTCAATATATGTACATTCATATATAGATAAATATGTACGTAGTCGATGATTGTCCAGATTTATTTTTTTCCCAATATTATTTCAAGTGTCATAAAAAAGAAAAAAAAGTTATGCAATCGTTGCGTTTGTTCTGTAACAGATGCGACCGGTATTTAAATTAATAGATTGTATTATTATTTCTTTTAACATGAATTATTATTGTACGTTGCATTATAAGCTAATATAATACATGCACAGTATGTGAAGAATTTTCCTAGTGTTTTGACAAAGCAATTGAAGTGTAACGTCATAACGAGACATACATAAGTTATTTAAAATCAAATTTTATTGTGAATAGATGGACAGTGTTTTTGAGCAGTTATTTGATGGCAGTTTTGTGTAAACAAGCGTCAGTGGAGTACTTTTAATAGGTAGTCAGTGCTTTGTCTTCATGTGCAATAAATTGGCCGAAAGCACTGACCGTGTAATCTTGTTTGTAAAACAGTGAAAACTAAAATCATGTTTAATAAATTTTGTACGCAAAACGTAGTCACTGTAGATAATCATATTGTAGAGATAGTTGATTGTTATTTATACCTAGGACAATTGGTGAATATGACTGGATGTAAAGAAGAAGAATTAAACTAGGATGGAGCGCTTTTGGAAGAATGAACATTGTTTTTAAATCTAAAATACCGCTATGCTTAAAAAATAAGGCATACCACCAATGCGTACTGTCAGTTATGATGTATGGATGTTAAACGTGGAGGCTAAATTCAAGAATGTTACGCAAGATCCAGTGCATACCGAGAAGCCTATAAAGATGTATGCTCGCTCGGTATAAAGAGAAGAGATCGTAAGAGGAATACATGGCAGATATATGTATGTGTAAAAAGTTGAAGTGGACACATAGCGAGAAGACTAGATGGCAGATGGACGCGAGAAATACCGGAATGGTATCCGAGAGGATGTGAAAGAGAGCAATGTAGACCGAGTGGACGATGGTCTGATAAATTGAGAAGAATGTGTGGAGTCAAGTGGATGTAGATTGCTTAAGACAGACAGGAATGGAAGAGGATTGGAGATGCCTTCATCCAGCATTAGATGGTGAACGGCTGAAAATGATGATGATGAGTAAAACAGTGTGCAGCATCTGTAAGTAGCCGGCGTTGCCCAGGAGCAAATAATTAATGCTATTTGTTGTTTTTTTTATGTACTGGCAATATTCAATCTTTCATCAAAGTAAAAATTCGGAAAAAAAATACTCAAATGTTTTAAAAGATCCGTAGGATCATAGGAAATACCTCTGCAATGTACAGGGTTAAGCTTAGCCGAGTTACTTTTTTAGAGAGTTACTATGATCTTGCAAGTTTAGTAGGATATTTTCCTATCGAGTTTTATATACATAGTTAACATACAAAGTTTTGAACTATTATCTAACCACGTGTAACGATGTAACCATACATTCCTAGAGGCAGGGCTTAGAAATGGGTAGAGTCAAATTGTTTACAGTAAGATCTGTCCTTTTCTAAGTCCCACCTCTAGTAGTTTACATAGATTATATCCAACAGCTATGCCTATAGGAATTTGTGGTTATAGGTTGCAAACAAAAATGCGCCCAGGGAACGTTAGTATCTATAGACATAATGACAAAGATTACATAATTATGTACATCGTTTTGTGTAGCCATGAATCGAACTGTCACATTTTAAACTGTTGATCTGTGGAAATCGCCCATAGCACCGATCGAAAGTAAGAATTTAATTATGCGAGAGTTGCACTAACGGCAGGTTCATTTATTATTTATTGTACGTTGCATTAAATTTTATTTTATTTATTTAACGGAGAAAGTCATCGCGGCATAGCGTTGACAAATCTCGTGGGAGAATATTTGATTATACATCAAATAAAGTAAAAATACAGAGACGAGACGAGTTAGAGAGAGATGAACTCTATCTGAAAAAATTTTTTTTACATTGTTTCGGTGCGAATTGAGTGAAAGTGCAGAAAATAAACAAATTGGAATTATCCGCGACAACGACTGTGAAATTTTTGCTCGTACTTTTGTTTACACGGTATAAAAGAAAATTATCATTCAACATCGGAAAATCGTTTGCTTTACATAAAAGCACACACATAATGGTCATTAAAAAACCAGTGTTTCTCTTAAACTCATATCTCCGAAACGAATAACGAAAAAAGACATTTTAAAGGTCAAATTGTCTTCTTTCTAACAATATGGTGGTTTTTGCCAAACAGATAATTATCAATGCTAAAATTATCAAATGCAAAAAAATTTACAGACAAAACGCATTTTATAACGGATTTTTATACAATTAGGCACAGTTGAATTTTTTTAAACGTTTCAAAAGCAAATAATACCATTCATACCTTGATTGACTATTAAGTTGATTGTTATCATTTCATCATCAACATTTTCAGCCGTTCACTGCTGGATGAAGGCCTCTCCAATCCTGTTCCATTCCTATCTACTTGAGCAATCTGCGTCCACTTGACTTTGACACATTCTTCTCAATTCATCAGCCCATCGTCCACCCTCGCTTTCTTTCACATCCTCTCGAATACCATTCCAGTACTTCTCGATATGTGTCCACTTGAACTTTTTCCCACGTTCCGGTATATCTGCCACCTTGGTCACACTTCTTACCCATGTATTCCTCTTACGATCTTCTTAATGTTATACCAAGCATACATCTGTGTGCACCGGATCTTGTGTAACATTCTTGAGTTTAGCATCCACGTTTAACATCCATACATCATAACTGGCAGTACGCATTGGTCGTATGCCTTATTTTTTAAGCAAAGCGGAATGTTGGATTTTACTGTTAAGAAATATTCGAATGAAAATGTATTCCTTTACACCTAAAATGCGTTTTTTCTGTATTTTATTTTTAAGCGTTAATTTTTTGATATTAATCTGTTTGGTAAAAATAATCATACCGTTATTCCTCCAATCTTGCTCCAATCTTGGCTCCAATCTTGGCCCGTTACTATTTCTCATTTTTATAAATGATATAAAGGATGTGATTAATTCGAATTTTTTACTATATGCTGATGATCTCAAAGTGTTTAGAAATATCCGGACGATTTCTGATTCTGTTGTCTTACAAAAAGATTTGGAATCGTTATGGGACTGGTCTATTGCTAACTGTCTGCCATTTAGCATTCGTAAATGTCACTTCGTGTCCTATACTCGTTCTTTTGCTCCTACTTTATTCAATTATAAGTTAGGTGGAAATATTTTAAAAAGAATGTCCTCAACGTGTGATCTCGGAGTGACTTTTGAGAGCAAGTGGCGATTTTCTCTACACATTGCGAACTTATGTAATAAGGCTTCAAAGATGCTGGGATTTGTTATGCGTAATGCTCACCAGTTTAACAATATGTGGGTGTTGCGTCTCCTTTACAATACATTAGTCCGAAGCATCTTAGCATCTGGTTCTATAATTTGGAGTCCCAGTTCCATTACATGCTCAGTACATATTGAAAGGATCCAAAGAAAATTCTTGAGATATTTGTACTTGAGAGAGTTCGGCTATTATCCCTTTCTGTTTCCCAGCGCTTTTGTTCTGGGAGCAGTGGGGTATAAAACTTTATCGTCTCGGAGAGACGCTCACCTCGTTTGTCATTTTTACAAACTGTTAAGAGGTGACATCTTCAATCCTCCGGTCTTGGAGGAGTTGAAGCTTTTGGCGCCTGAGCATCCTCATGGATCTCGATCACAGCTATTGTTTTCACCAATCTGGGCCAGATCCTGTATCCTCCGTGACTCACCCGTTGCCAGAGCTATTGGTAGGCTGAATGCTGTTGCATTGAATGTTGATTTGTTTAATATTAGTCCTCAACAGCTTTCCAGTTTCCTTTATTTTCTACATTAAGTTATTTTTATGATTTTCTGGTATTAGTTTTATAATGACATTGTGGACATTGTTATATTTTGTTATTTTACTACTTTTTTTCTTGTAATTGTATCTGGCCGTGGTGACGAATTGGGGTAACCTGTTAGGTCATCACGGTATATTGTGAAAATAAATAAATTAGAGAGCTAAGGATATGAACTTTAAAATGCTATTTTTTCTATCGCTGTAGTATTATTAGTATCGGAGATAGATTTTTTTTGAAAATGGCACTGTTTTTTTTTTTAACATCCACCGTGTACATACATACATACATATTGCGCATTAACACATCACGCGAATATATAATATTTCGCAACCGGTCAAATTCGATTTTCAAGTTTGAAATAGGCGTGTCGACACGTCGTCAAGTTTATTGCTAATCTCGATTTCTGGTCACAAGTTCAACGGCTATGATGAAAGCTCCGGTAATTGTAATTCGATTAGTTGTAAGCTCGCCGCGTGTCCTTGGAACACTTCAAAACGATAATTTGCAACTTTTGCACACATGTATGTACATACATAAATAGTTACGATTATGAACGTATGTTGAGTTGAGAAAGTCACGACGGGTGTGAATTCAAATCGATTCATAGTGACTTTGAAATTTATTAGGCATTGTCTGCGGTGTTTGCAAATTGTCGATAAAAAGATGTGCGACGATATTTATACGATCGTTAGAATATTATTATGACTTTATTGACAGTGGTGCAATTCGTGTGTAGAAATGGAAAGTGGAAAAGCATAAGAAAATTGTACAATATTCGGTTTGACCTACATAGATCTGTATGTTTTTTTTTTTGTGTTGTTATTGTGATTTTTACTCGACCGCTCATTGTTTTTACTGTGTGGTTTATTTTGATCTAAATGCGACATCATATATCTGTCTGATGATAACGCTCGCCGAGGTAAATAATTAAAAGACACGAACCGTCCGCGCGCGAGTGGGATTTAAACTCGAGATCATCGATTCGGAATATTGAGCGCTTACGCTATGATCCAAACGGAGGTGATGACGAGCCTGCTGCAATTTGACAATATAAATTATCAATAGGCTCGCGACTTTGCTAAATTGTTACGTTGTTGTATTATAACGCGCCATCTATGCAACAACTATAAAACCTATTAAATACACATATACTCACTCACTCAAACTTCCGTTGATATTCAGCGGGCTTACACTAGTTTTATTATAAAAAGTCAATCTAATGAGTCAAAATATTTAATTAATTCTCTATTTAAAATTTAATACTCGCTTGTTTGTTTATTTCTTCATCATATATTCAGATATCTTTTGTGTTACCGGGAAATAATTTTGCATAGTAATTTCTTATGATCTTGCGGGTTATTAAAAGTTGTTTTTTATGACTTCAGCTAATGACAGTTCATATTGATAAAAAGTACAGATTTTTGAACCCAGGAAACGCCAAGGATTTACAGCCTACAACTACATATGTACATAGTGTCATATAAACATGCAAAAATTGCAATATATGTACAATTTATATGCACATTTTCGATATTGCCGTATTGATGTAAGAATTTCAATACGAAATTTTCCGCGTTGACACTTTTAGATCAAACATGGTATTTAATTCAAGTTTACTACCAACTTTTAATGTAAATAGACAATTTTCCAAGTGCACTCAACTTTCAAATGCAATTTTACACAACTAGGCTAGGGCTATTGCCATTGCGTTAACGGCGCAAAAAGAAACATTATACACTATAATATAGACAGGCACGTAAAGTATTTTACAATCACATTCTCGGTAATGCAATCTCATTTAATGAGGAAACTAAAGGCAGATCGCTTGCCTAAAAATGCAATGTTAAATGGTAAATCATACGATTTCGTCAAATGGGTCACGACGAGTCTTCGTTGAATGCAACTCTATCTATGTACACAGTAGTGTCGATACGAAACTATGTACAAAATTGTTATTCAAACAGTATATTTATATCAGTGTGGACTAATGCACAAACATGACCTAACGCTGTCGAAGAAACGGACCAAGGTTCGTTGAATCGCAACAAAAAAAAAAAAATAGTATTAAAATTCCATTTGCATTTAAGTTTATATGCGGAGCTTTCGCAAAAAGATCGTGAATCAATATCGATCTCCAATATATGTACACACACTCGTAATTATAATAATTGAGGTTAATGCATTTGTACAAAGTTGAGACGGTGTACATACGTCATCGGAACTGATTGTTAAAAATATTATTAGAATTTGCATTCAATGTGTGTATGCAGTTTGAATGCAACGATGCGTGATGCGAATTTCAAATAATAATCATCCGAAGATTACAGAAACTCACGTGGTGCATTTTGGCACGCTTAAGAAAGGTTTTTCTTTTGAATGTGTGACGCATTGGATCTGTAGAGTTTATTTAGATTGTTTTAGTCAGTGGATGTCAATATTTTTCAACATATATTGTTGAGTAATTAATGTATTCACGATTTTCAGAAGTGAGGTTATGTTGTTTTATGTTTCTATGACATGTCAAGGTATATATTTTTAAGGAGTGAAGAATTGGATCTATAGAGTTCATTGAAATGTATTTAATTTTTTTCAGTTGTATGGTTAAGTTCAATATTGTATGTACATAGTTTAATTTAATAGCATTAATAGTCAAAATATGGTAAACAGTAATTGTTAAATTTATAAATCGATCTAAATGTGAATTAAAATGTGGAGAATTGTGATGTTTTTTTTAGGTTCAGTCTTTTGAAATATTTTACTGTAAACTTTACAACAATGTAACTAACTTTATAAATGTAGTTAAAATAAATTAACCTAACCTAACCTATCCTAACGTTACCTCAGATCGATTGAAAAAGAGATACATCGAATTTAATTCATCTCATCATCATTCCTCTTCCAATATACAATCCTATTGTCTTACGCTTGCGAAATATTTGTTATTTGATTCAAGTACATTTGAATTTAAAAATTACAGTCTGTGGATTAAAGTTTTATACATTTCTAAGACTGCTTGGTTTCTTGGAAATTCTGTGATTTATTTGAGCTGAGAATCAAGATATTATTTGACCAAACTTAAGTTTTCCAAGTAAATAATCCTACAGATTGTACGAAAAATTGATATTAACGATTTAAATGTAATATTTAGATTAAATATACTATTTATATTCAATCTCTGCTTACCGAAATTGATATTCAAGACAACTTGATAAGAATGTTATTTGACTATTGTGTTTGTTTAAATAATCGTTTTAATATTTAATATTTCATGTCTATTACCTATGTATGTATATAATAAGGAAACAACTTAAGCAAGTTAAATTAAAATAGGATATTTATAATCATCATCATCATTTTCAGCCGTTCACCATCCACTGCTGGATGAAAGCCTCTCTAATCTTCTTCCATTCCTGTCTGTCTTGAGCAATCTGCATCCACTCGACTCCACACATTATTCTTAATTCATCAGCCCATCTTCCACTCGGTCTACCTTGCTTTCTTTCACATCCTCAGATACCATTCCAGTATTCTAATTAATCTATAGGATAAAAATGTACCAAGTTGCACCAACTTAGCGTTTTTATATACACTATACGCCTTTCGGCAATATACAAATAGAATATAAATTTAATTTGCACCATAGTGTCGTTGTGAAAACTACAACTACACAATTGCACACAATTTAAAAATTTTGAATCATCATCGCGTTTAAACGCAACCGCCTCAATTAATCGGAATACTTTCACTTTACATTTTTGTCGAATTAGTGCGAGCACGTAATAATGTATTCGTATTTAATAAATAATCATATGTAATTAGAATCTTGAACTGTTATAAAACAAGATGACATACAAAAATTCACCGTGTAAATTTCGACAGCCGAGTCTACCACGAACGGCATCAAATAAAGGCATGTTTTACAAGTGTTTCTGAAACTATTTTTGAGTAAATTTATATTTGGAATGGATACCTCACTATTGAGGTATAAATAACGGTTGTAACATTGAATTTTTTCGCGAAAAGAAAGGACTTTGAAGGTCGGCGAGAATTTGCGGTGCGCGACCGACCTTAACATTGATCAACTTTTGCATATGTTTTGCCGTACAGAAATCCGAGGTTTTCTTCCACCGAAATGTTGCAAAACCTTTCAAAACATCTTCAAGATGTTCCGACGCTTCTAAAACAGCGGATGAGTCGAGTGGTTTTTGCACAATAATTACTCAAACGCACTTAAGTACAATTTATTGTAATCGCCTACACGGCGATGTGCAAATGTCGACGGATTTCCTCTGAACTTTGATGTGATAATTTTTTTAACACATTTAATGCCGCCGACAATGGACAACGATGAGCATTGTGTTATTTGAGCTTCAGACCGAATCGTCGCAATGACAATAAATTGAGTGGCGTGTCGTGAATTCGTGACGAATTAATGTACATATTGGCGAACGACAAGCTCATATGCGTATGCTAATTAAATATAAACATTGTTAACCGAATTGAACGTTTGTTTATCGCGATTCAATTCGAAACGGTATTGAATTGATTAATAAAACAGCATTTTCAAATGATGCGAAAAACGCGAACGCTAATTAAATTACTCGGGTGAAAATAGTTTCATTTCGCATGAGTGAAAATTACGATTTTGAAAACCACTTGTATGAAATACGCTCGAGACCAAAATAGTGTATGTAAAATCGAATTTTATCAAGCTTTGAATATTGGTTTCATTTCAATTTCAATGATAATTTGTGTACTACATAGTGTAAGCCCGTTGAATATCAACGGAGTGGTTTCTCACCACCCGTACTGTGAGTATTTGTGTATTTAATAGTTTTTATAGTTCTTGCATAGATGTCCCTTGCTAATATACAACAACGTAACAATTTAGGAAAGTCGCAAACCTATTGACGATTAATATTGTTAAATTGTAGCGGGCTCGTCATTATCTAGTTTGGATGATAGCGTAAGCGCTCACTCTTGCGAACTGGGGATCTCGGGTTCAAATCCCACTCGCGCGCGGATGGTTCGTGTCTTTTAATTATTTAACTCGGCGAGCGTTATCAGCAGACAGACAGACAGACAGACGAATTTGGGCTAATGAAATTAGGATTCTTTTGGAAGAATGAATATAGTTTTTAAATCTAACATTCCGCTATGATGTGTATGGATGTGAAACTTGGATGCTAAATTCAAGAATGCTACGTAAGATCCAATGCATCCAGAGAAGCATGGAAAGATGCTTGGTATAACGACAAGAGATCGTAAGAGGAATACATGGGTGAGAAGCATGACAAAAGTTGAAGTGGACACATAGCGAGAAGAGTGGATGGCAGATGGACGCGAGAAATACTGGAATGGTATCCGAGAGGATGTGAAAGAAAGCAAGGTCGACCGACTTGAAGATGGGCTGATTAATTGAGAAGAATGTGTGGAGTGGATGCAAATTGCTCAAGACAGACAGGAATGGAAGAGGATTGGAGAGGCCTTCATCCAGCAGTGGATGGTGAACGGCTGAAAATGATGAATGATGATACCAATATCGTGCAATTTGAGGAATACCTGTAGTGAATTCAATGCTGTTAATTTAGAATGTCTTATAAAGCAAAACCTTATTAAAATCATTATGCTTTCATATGAAAATTCATTTCTACAAATTGTCAAGGTCATTGATGTACATACATACAATGAAATACTTATGATTTTTTTTTATGTAATCACGTTCAATACCCTTATTTTAAACATTTAAATATAAAGGAAATACGATAAACAGTAAACGCCGATACAAAAACACAATACAAACGATGGCAAAAACTATCAATACCGTTTAACATTCAATGACGACAATATTTCATTCTAAAACGTTTCAACGATTCATAGTACAAAAAATTGATTGAAAATGCTGTAAAAAAATCACTATAAGAGTACACACGGCCATATTTATGTATATACATAGTATGTACTCTGTTATAAATAACAATACCACTATATTGCTTTTCAATTCGTTGTTATTTTCTTAGACGTGCTATCAAACGAGTAAGAATTTAAATATACATACAGGGTTGCCAATAATGTATTAGTATTAGTGTATATAATTGATCCAATTATATAAATTTATATATTAAAAAAAATTTGGTGATAGAGCGTTAGTCTATTGAGCTATTGAAGCAACCGAGTTCGATCGCCGTACGTTGAGAGGTTTTTTCAATAGTTTTCGACCTTAGATATCGCCATTGGCAAGTTCTGGATATTATGTCTTGTTAGAATTTGACTTTTTGTCTAACTTAGTTGTGAGACGGCAATATTGGCACAATGCAAAACAATCTTTACCTAGTGATTATGATAGATGGTTAAATATTTGTCAAATAGTAAAGAGGTAACGCTTGATATCATGTATGTACGTCACTTTCAGATGATCTATGTATATATAAATTGAACTTTTCAAGTGTTGTCATGCTAAAAATTTAGGTTAGGTATCAGAAAGGTATCAAGAATGTATTGGTTGGAATTGTTAAAAAGTGTTGATGTAATGATGGTTGAGAATCACAAGTTAAATAGTATGTCATCATCATTGTCATCATTATTTTCACTGCTTGATGAAGGCCTCTCCAATCCTCTTAAATTATTTTTCTGGTCTTGAACAATAAATTTGCATCCACTTGACTCCACACATTCTTCTCAATTCATCGGCTCGGTCTACCTTGCTTTCTTTCACATCCTCTCGGATACCATTCCAGTATTTCTCGCGTCCATCTGCCATCCACTCTTCTCGCGATGTGTCCACTTCAACTTTTGTCATGCTTCTCACCCATGTATTCCTCTTACGATTTCTTCTTGTTATACCAACCATACATCTTTCCATGCTTCTCTGTGTGCACTGGATCTTGCGTAACATTCTTGAATTTAGCATCCAAGTTTTACATCAATACGTCATAACTCGCAGTACGCATTGGTCGTATGCCTTATTTTTCAAGCATAGCGGAATGTTGGATTTAAAAACTAGGTTCATTCTTCCAAAAGCACTCCATCCTAGTTTCATTCTTCTTCTTTACAAACAGTCATATTCACCAATTGTCCTTGGTATAAATACCTATCAACTATCTCTACAATATGATCATCTACTGTGACTACGAAATAGTATGTATGTATATACATACATATACATACATATGTAGATAAATTGAAGCTTTCAAGTATTGTCATGCTATAAATTAAGGATAGGTATCATTTTGTTCAGACATCCTGTATATTGTCAATCGGTTTGAACAATAAATTCAACGTCAATAGCGTGCAATGTGCGAATAATTGCTTTTTCGTGCTCGGAATTCAATACGAGCTGGTATGCAAGTGCATATATGCACATTTCCGATCAGTGACGCAACATTTGCAACGTACAGACCGATTTCAGTGCATTTTCATATTCATTTATTTATATACGCAAAGGGAAATTGGTAGCGATCGCGTAATATCCACATGCACAATGAGGAAGAGATGCCGAACCAAAACAATCATAAATACATGTAAACGTATCTAAATAAGACGTTGGAATAATTTTAAGGTCGCATAGCGGTACACAGTCGAATTTGGTCAAATTTAATTTTGATAAATTGGCACAGTAGTGTGTGCGCAAAATATTCGGCTTTTTTTTTCGTACGCAAGGTTGACTTTTTAGTTTATGGTTCAGTAGGTGAAGATTTATCGAAGATGATACGCTCTAACGGTCTATCGCTAATTGTGACTATTAGCTAAATTTAGACGCAGAATTCACTATCAGTAACCATGATAATACTGTGGCTACTTGTATACTTATACTACTCATATTTTATTCAACATGTACAAAAGAGATGTTCAATTTCTTAAAAAAATATTGGAAATATTGTACATACATATAACGTATCAGAGGTTCACGCTAGATATTAGTTAAGTTTCAGGGTGGAATTTTTGCACGACAACGATATGTTATACGCGTGTCGATGAAGAGTATCGTTACTCTATTATGTCGCATTAATGAATACGTATATGGGTAAAGTGATTAAAGAAAAACGGCAAAACAATGGGACCCAATTCGTACGCTCGTAATTGATGCGTGCTAGAAACCGTGTGGCGTAAAATGCGTAACACTGGGAAAACTTTCGATGTTACCTAATTTTTAACCGACGGTAATGGTTCATTCACTTTCGGCAATAGTGCTTAGCCAAAACAACAACAACAACAACGATAACAAACAAACAACAACAAAAAAGATGTGAAGAATTCGGGCGATAGAGCTATGAAAGAAAGCAGTCGACATTTTTGGCCCAGAGGCAATTTCTTTCGACACTCGTCAACATTCCTATTAAGAATCACTAGAAGGTTGTGTGTATTACTTGTTAACACCTTAACCGACAAGTGGATAACTGTGAAAAATCAATTTCGACGCGCTTAAATGCACTTCGTGTCTTAAAGGTTAACGCTTTGCAAAGTATGCATGTACATATGTACGTAAAGTTGCACAATGAAAAAAAAGTTCTGTGTTTTATTGTACTGTTGTACTCATTTTAGATAATACGTTTGTGAGATCCTTTAGAATTTCAAAGTAAAGGTCAGTTTACATCGAAGTACTAAAAAATTACCAATCGAATTGGACTTAAAATTTTATTATCGTGTGAATGAACCATTAGAAATTTTAGTTAAGACTGTAATACTCCAAAAAACAGACAAATATGGTATACTAATATAGAGTATATCACCAACTACCATAAAATTCAAAATCATGGTTGTTGGATAGATTCTAGCCACCTGTACTAGAGGAGCGGGCTTAGAATGGAACAGAGTTTAATTGTTCACGGTGTAATTTAGCTCAGTCCCTTTCTAAATTCTATGCTAGATTCTAGCCAATAGGTATGCCTATAAAAATTTTCTGGTCACTGATGGTGAGCTCTGTTATAAGTAAAATCGACTGTTAATCGTCATGTAATCTAATCTTTGTTCAATTACAATCAAAGTATTAATGTGCTTTTAAATAAAGCAAAAAATGTATTTTACAATAATGACATATAATTTATATGACATTAAATTGCAAAGTCAAATATTTCACGAGCATGTCTGACGTTTTTGTTGGCCAATTGTGTTGCTCAAACTATTATTTAATTAGCGGATACTTTGTAGCACTGAAGACACTACTTGACTGAAGAAAAAATGTTGCTGAAAAAATTATTAGGTATAATCTGATAAAATTCTATTTATAAATCGGTTAAAAGTAGTACAAGGTTTTACGTTCGTCGGTTGTATCGATTAAATTGACATTTTATTGCAATCAATATATGTTTTTTTTTAATATTATGAAACTTGAGATGCGCTGTATGCTTCTAAAAAAAACTACGTACATAGAAGGAAATATCCATAACAAATACACAGAATTAATGTAAGTAATTAATCAAAATGTGTACGACAATTTAAGGACACGAATGCAAAGTACAGGGAAGTTTTGACGAGTTATAAATCACTTTAAATCACATCACATAAAATCATAGACGCAATGTCATTCAAAGGTTAAACGATTAAGCTAAAAATTGTCAATTACCTGTAAGTAGAATCATTTCGCAATGACGTGTAAAAAATATTAAAATTGCCTCATTTTGAACGTGGTATGTATGTATGTACATATGATCTTTACGAGAATTGTATATGCATGGATTATTTTATATGTATTTTTCCTGAAGTTTACGTGTTTATTTTGTTTATCGACGTCAAGTACGTGCTAGGAGTACTTACGCGTCACACTTTTCTCTATATTATCTATGTATGTACATACATAATAATAAAATGACTTATGACTCGTTTATGATGCTTGAAAATTGTGTAAGAATGTAGCTGACATTCGATTGAATTGACTACGGGAAAATTGACCACTATAATATATATTATAAACCGGAATGTTGAGTTAACTTGAAGCGTGGTTAAGCTTTAGCCCTTTCGCAAAAAAATTGGATTTAACAGGGAAATATCAAATTTTATTATATGTATGTATGTACATATATGCTTTCTTCGACTCATTATTTTCTTACAAACAGTATTTAGCAAAGATATGTAAAGATTGGGTTAGATTTGACCGATTTTCAGACACGAAGGGTCAACATTAAATGAGCCGTTGGTTTTGTGGTGTAAGTTAATTTTTTATCTCGACTGTGAATTCTTTAAAAATAAATATATCTGTTTTTAACCGAAACTACCATTAACTCAAAATTGGACATATGTACATACATATATAAAATATTAATCGAACTTACTATTAACTTTTAAATTTTTAAACCAAGCCACAGAATACTTAATACAAGTTTCAATTAGATGATTATTTATCATAGATTTAAGGCATATTATGAGAAAATGTGAAATATATTTTTATGCATTTTAATTCCTTAAATTTGTCATGTAATGAATGAAGTGGTGTACTTAGAGGGTTTAAACGTTGAAAATTCTCATCGGCAATTGATTTCCTTGTAATAAATTGTCAAGAATCGGATATTTCATGGTCACTATGCGGAATTGAAAAGGAAAATTTGAAATTAGCAGGAAATAAATGACACTTATAGATTGAAGATAATGCTTGTAATATTATACAGGTTGAATATAAAATAATATTTTTTTACGAAAGAGGTCGATTTTAAGATAAGATATTACCATAAATTTCGAATGACCAATATTGAAAAGGCTTGAAATTAAGCAAACTTCTGACACAAACTACATAGACAGTTTGAAAAATAATGGCATAAAATTATTATGCACCTACATACATAGAATAAATGGCATTTTAAATGAGGAAACTTCTGAAAAAGTATCACATTTACTCAACATTTGCGTAAATCTGACAAAATTGTCACAATATGAAAAATTTGCATATATGTATGTAGACAAAATCTGATGTATACATTAACATTATAATACATATATTTAGTAAATAAATTTCTATAAAAGTGTATCAGAAATTGATTACCATACAAAAAAAATTATTTAAGCTTTTTTTTTTTTAATTGTATGTAAACAAACAATCCGAATCACTTAAAATGCATACCGATCGATTAAAAACACATTTTTTTCAGACTATAACCAACCGGTTACAATACCAATGACTTTTATTGGAATTCGTGCCTGCATAAATCGGAAACTGTGTACTATCGCGTTTTGCAAGTGAAAACGTTCACCGAGACTCACCATGAATGTTTCCTCTGGCCGCTTTCCAAAAGGGCTTTCACGCTTTTGCGATGTCAGCATACAACGTGTAAACACTCCTGACGGTATGCGCGGGAACCTCTCGATCTTATGATGTGGATAAAATTGTCTTCACCACTTGGGTATGTGTGTAAAAAAGTGTTGACGATTTCGCCGAGTTGTGTAAGCGCGCGCGTACACCGGTCAAATAGTAATGAGCGCGAGCGTGTTACCGTGGCCACTGTTGGCTCGTGAATGCCTCTTCAAAAAGTGGTTCTAGAAGTGGTTGCTGTTGCTGTTTGCCGTCGTTACAGGTGGTGAGATAGGTGTGATCAACCGGAAATGCACCGTGGTGCATTTGTGCAGCGTCGAGTATCTACGCATGTGCGAAAATTGCATCTGGATAACCCGGAGATGTCGAAAGTTACGAATTAGATTGTCGGTTAGTGGATGAAGTACAGTGACGCAGGGGGATGGAGTGCCTAGCACGGATAAAAATGTTCTCGAGGTCATCCCAATTTGAACCAAAGTGTTGTTTTTTTTTTTTGTTTAAAAATTTCACCTGCGGCGCACTTTTGAACGTTTTACAGTTTAATGTGCCACTGTACGAATGTATGTATGTATGTAGGTGTTGATTGAAGAAATTTTCACCTGCGGTGCATTTTCCGTCGATTTTTATGGTCGCGCGTGTTGCACGCGATGGTGTAAATTATAAAATTATCTAATTTAATTCGAGAAACTTTTTCGAGTGAAGCCATACAATTTGAAAATGGTAAAAAATATTATTCAAACATCAAGGTACCGATTATGAAATGAAAATTGTATTGATCATTATTTTCAGATGTTCACCATCCACTGCTGGATGAAGGCCTCTCAAATCCTCTTCCGTTCCTGTCTGTCTTGGGCAATCTGCATCCAGTTGACTCCACACATTCTTCTCAATTCATCAGCCCATCTTCTACCTTGGTTCTACATCTACCTTGCCTTCTTTCACATCCTCTCGGATACCATTTCAGTATTCCTCTTGCGATCGCTTCTTGTTATACCGCGCATACGTCTTTCCATGCTTCTCTGTGTGCACTGGACCTTGCGTAACATTCTTGAATTTATCATCCATACGTTATAACGGGCAGTGCGCATTGGTCGAATGCCTTCCGTTTTAAAGCATCCCCGTCTGTCTCGAGCAATCTGCATCCACTTGACTCCACACATTCTTCACAATTCATCGTCTCATCGTCCACTCGGTCTACCTTGCTTTCTTTCACATCCTCTCGGATACCATTCCAGTGTTTATCACCATCCATTCTTTTCGTTGTGTCCACTTTAACTTTTACACACGTTCCGCTATACATACATATCTACCACTTTGGTCGTGCTTCTCACCCATGTATTCCGCTTACGATCTCTTCTTGTTATACCGAGCATACGTCTTTCCATGCTTCTCTGTGTGCACTGGACCATGCGTGACATTCTTGAATTTAGCATCCACGTTTTACATCCATACGTTATAACTGGCAGTGTGCATTGGTCGAATGCCTTCTGTTTTAAACCATCCCCGTCTGTCTCGAGCAATCTGTATCCACTTGACTCCACACATTCTTCACAATTCATCGTCCCATCGTCCACTCGGTCTACCTTGCTTCCTTTCACATCCTCTCGGATACCATTCCAGTGTTTATCACCATCCATTCTTTTCGTTGTGTCCACTTTAACTTTTACACATGTTCCGCTATACATACATATCTACCACTTTGGTCGTGCTTCTTACCTATGTATTCCTCTTACGATCTCTTCTTGTTATACCAAGCATACATCTTTCCATGCTTCTCTGTGTGCACTGAACCTTGCGTAACATTCTTGAATTTAGCATCCACGTTTCACATCCATACGTCTTAACTGGCAGTGCGCATTGGTCGAATGCCTTCCGTTTTAAAGCATCCCCGTCTGTCTCGAGCAATCTGCATCCACTTGACTCCACACATTCTTCACAATTCATCGTCCCATCGTCCACTCGGTCTACCTTGCTTTCTTTCACATCCTCTCGGATACCGTTCCAGTATTTCGCGCCATCCATTCTTTTCGTTGTGTCCACTTTAACTTTTACACACGTTCCGCTATACATACATATCTACCACTTTGGTCGTGCTTCTTACCTATGTATTCCTCTTACGATCTCTTATTGTTATACTGAGCATACATCTTTCCATGCTTCTCTGTGTACTCTGTGTGCTAATTTTGACAATATTAATCCTCAGTAGGTTCGCGACTTTGCTAAATTGTAACTTTGTTGTATTATAACGCGCCATCTATGCAAAAAACTATAAAAACAATTAAATTGAATATTATTTTTTTTTTTATTATGTAGAAATAAGTACTAAGCTCAGTGCCTACTTTATTCATTTGTCAAGTTTCAAAATATTCAACGGGCTTACACTAGTAAAATATAGTTTGATAACATCTGAAAATATTATAAATTCATTGTTTTAATAAACAAACATAAAAAGAAATTTTTGAAACACTGAAAATTAGGTGAACTAATATTAAAACCGAATCATTTAAAAAATAATGCCTGAATTATGTAAAATCAAAATGAGTAAATTTAAATTGACTCGGTTTTGATTTGAGTTGAGGAAAATTAAATTGAAAAATATGTTGCTTGGGGGAAATTTTTGTTTCACAGGAGAATTATTTATGGATTTTCCGAACTATATAAAACGACTATTTTAAAAATTTTAAAACCAAAATAATCTCTAAAAAATTCTTTAATTTTAAAACGTCATTATTTTCCTAGTACTGACTTAAAATCACCGAGATTACTTTTTTTTTTAAAAAACGTCGTCATTTAAAATACGACTAATCTGAAAAACTTTTAAGAACCACCGTCATAGAGAAACTTACATACATACATATGTACATATAAAATCATACTATACATATAGTATAATATGTAGTGTTAGATTTCTTTTCCAGAAATACTTCGAAAACTATAGGTGGATTGTCATCAAGCACGCATACTACACTAAATTGACACTAAAACTATAGAGTCCGATTACGAAAAGCTGACCCACACTGGCACGCTACATCCAAAATTTTAAGTGCCAACTACGACATACTAGTAGCACTGTTGCAACAAAGCACGCGAACAATAAATTAGGCTTGTATGATACTCCAGGGTCAGCTTTTCGTAATCCGCGTTTGCAGCGCGCGATTAGAATAAGTCCCCTTTTCATGCCAATCGACAAAAAGTATAAGTAAATAACGATATCCGGAGTTAGACCGAATAAATAATTAATAATATTCTTACACAGTTCCGGTTCTGTGCTAATTTCGCACAGCTAATCGTGAGATGCGCGATGCTAATATTATTTGGATTTTTTTTTTTTTGGATGAGGAAATCGTCGTTTTTTTTTTTGCATTTTTGAATATAAAATGTCGTTCGTTACGTTGACATGCCTATTTTATAATGCGCGCGATATAAAATTGAATAATTAAATCAATTACATGTAAATAAACGTAATATTGCTTAATTGGCATGAGTGCGAATAATTAATTGTGCGTGCGTTATGAATATCCTTCCGATTTCTACAGTTGGACTATTTTCAAATGATTATGTTGATATTTCAACTAATGACGTCCTATTTTGAAATTATTTAAAAATGTTTGCTAGGAATGTATGTACATATGTGTATGAAAACTATTTTTACTTTATCCTAATCGGATAAAGTATTGTGATCGTGCGAAAATTCGACCTCGAGATTTTGACTGATTTGTATCAGGTATCATCCCCTGATCACGTTTTCATGATTTCTAAAAAATGTCTGTATGTCTGTATGTCTGTATGTCTGTATGTCTGTATGTCTGTATGTCTGTGTACTTATGTGTGTGTGTGTCTGTATGCGTGTTTTCTCCGAAACTGTCAAGTCTATCAAGCTGAAATTTCATATCTATTATTTTCACGTAAGGTGTAAAAGCCATAACGAATTTGGTCAACATCAGTGAACCGGAAGTAGGGATTTTTTCTTGAAGAAAATTCTAAAATTCTTTTACCACAGAATATTTCCGAAACGGCTCCGGGAATTTTGTCCAAATTTCATATCTATAGTTTTCACGTTAGCCGTAAGACATACTGTGATTTTGGTCAACATCTGACTACCGGAAATGGCAGTTTACTCTTGAACGATTTTTTTTTTTTTATTTTTTTCGACCTTTTAAATATGTAGTATCATCACAATATTGTAATGTTGTAATTTTGAGAGAAATTGCTATTTAAAAAAAAAAAAATCATTAAAATTAGTCAACCGGAAGTAGGTTTTTTTTTTTTGTCGAAAAGTTTACCGCAGAATATTTCCGAAACTGCACCGGCGATTTTGTTAAAATTTCATATCTTTAGTTTTCACGTTAGCCTTAAAAGATACTGTGATTTTGGTCAACATCTGACTACCGGAAATGGCAGTTTACTCTTGAACGATTTTTTGTTTTTTTTTTTTTTCGGCCTTTTAAATATGTACTATCGTCACAATATTATAATGTTGTACTTCTGAGTAAAATTGCTAGTTACGAAAAAATAAATCATTAAAATCAGTCAACCGGAAGTAGGGTTTTTTTTTTGTCGAAAAGTTTACCACAGAATATTTCAGAAACTGCCTTATTGATCAAGTCGAAAATTTATATTTATAATTATCATATAAAATTTAAGAGTTGATAAGGTTTTGATTAAAATCCGCCGACCGGAAGTGGTAGTTTTTCTTATTTGAATATATGCCGAAGATCGTATTTTATATACGCGCGCGCATTCAACACAGTAATTTCATGATATGTACATACATATGTATGTATTTTGATTGGTGTGGTGGTGGTGTATGCGTTTTATTTACTTACGTACTTAAAAAATTAATTTCGTTACTCTTTGTATTCCTCAAATATATGGATAAAGTCATGGGTTGGCTACACCCGAATTTTTTCTAATATAATCGACAATGAAATTACTACTAGTGCGTCATATCAAAATAAATATTATAACATCATAAATAATATATAAGATAACACAATATTTAAAAATTAGCTGTAAACAACACTGATAATACATTTTGATTTTGCCGTTTATGTTACAGGAAAAGTGTGAATAGTCATTTTATACAATGCCTAAGCGCTTACGCTATGATCCAAACTAGGTAATGACGGGCCTGCTGCAATTTGACAGTATAAATTATCAATAGGCTCGCGACTTTGCTAAATTTTTACGTTGTTATTATAACGCGCCATCTATATATGAATGCAACAACTATAAAATCTATTAAATACACATATACACACCCACAAAAACATTCGTTGATATTCAACGGGCTTACACTAGTTTAAATATATGATGCGCAATATAATTTGCACTTGTTACCTGTCCACTGGGCAATTTGTAAATGATTTTTTTGCATATAAACGTCAATTTCTTCATCAAAACACAATTGCTTGACAGAATCAGAGTATCACAACATTTTCCAATCAAAATAATATTATTATAATTCATAATGAGACACCACAATTCGAAAATCAACAAAGTGACAATTCAAGAGAAATGTCACTTCAAGCTTAGAAGGTTAAAATATGTTATTTTAAATTTTTTGAAAATAAATCGCCAGTTTTAACACGTACTCAAAACGCGATGGAGCAACACCAGTTCTATAGTACGATCGGGTAATGATGACATCTGTACATATGTACATATATTGTGCTCGTTTCGATGATCGCATACAATTGCATTCGAGTAAGTGTAAAAAAAATTGCACGTCATCGTGTAAATTTTTAATACACCGTAAAAAGTGCGGAACTATGTACACGTGTATTATAATATTAAATATACGTGTAATAATTAAATTATCGTGGCGAAACGATCGAGCAATGTTTTAACACTTCTGGATTATTTTATTATGATTTTTTTTTATTTCACTGTGTACTCAAGATGAGGGTTTTTGACCTGTGAATTTTATACGACACTGCGAATTGTTTATATATGTATTATTTTATTATTCACTTCTCTTGACATTAGGAGAGAGGATGTGAACCTTGAAATAATCGAGATTACGTCAATATATTGCATCGGAATTTTTATCGAATTGATGTGGCATGCTTTCAAAAGGACCAATGTCAAATTTTGCAAAAATTCACTGTAAGAAAAATGATGTTATTCGTGTTTGAGATATCTAATTTTATTATAATAAGTTTATACAGAAAAACATAATAAATTTTAAACTTGACATTGGTTCTTTTAGAACTTAGCTATAGATATATTAATAAATATAAGATACAAGCTTAAACACTCCTCTTTGAGAGTGGAAGTTTCAAAGTTGAATTTTGACATTGGGAGATATGTGTGAGATTCAAATTTTTAGTTCCGGAAAACATCGCAAATCTCACAAGAATATACATATGTATGTAAAATACGTACGTGTGAAAATACTGTTTATTTATATTTAAATAACGTGAAAAAAAAAAGTTAGTGGGGCGTTTTGTCTCATAACTTATCGTACATTAATGATTGCATTTTAAAAAGTAACAAACATAAAAATTGAATAAGTACTTTTTTTTCCTACATACATACATACATACATACATACATAGATAGTAGTAAAATTTATTCATACGAATCGTCACGATTCAGTTATTACGCTCGTATTATATGTACTACTATATTATATCCAATATGAAAAAGAAAAATATAAAAAAATAGTGACGCAACACTAGGAAGATACCTTTAAATGTGTGCTTGGTACTTTTACACTAAAGAATACATGAAAAATACGTGTGTGCGCTCATGCCCGTTTAACTGTACCATTTTGGCCGTAAATTAACAATGAAAAAATAAAACGATCTGAAAACGAGTCGCTTCAGACGATTGCGCGATGATGTGCAATCGTTACGAGGGCAACGAATATAAAATACATAAAAAATAAACGATAATATATCGCGTCCTCAGAGCACAAAGGTGACATGTCCAAGATTTTGCGAAAATTAGTTATGATTGCAACTGTGTTCCTCTTCAATTATTATTCTACCAGGGAAGTTTAGTGACACATCCAAATGTCAAAAGTTCTAGTATTATTCTTGTGCACACAAGTGACAAGTCCAGACTTTTTGTATGCAATTTGAAAGGAATTACTTGTGTAAATTCAACAACAATGAAAACATCATCATCATCATCATTTTAAGCCGTTCGCCATCCACTGCTGGATGAAGGCCTCTCCATTCCTGTCTGTCTTGAGCAATCAGCAGCCACTTGACTCCATACATTATTCTCAATTCATCAGCCCATCGACCACTCGGTCTACCTTGCTTTCTTTCACATCCTCTCGGACACCATTCCAGTATTTCTCGCATCCATCTGCCCAACTTCAACTTTTTCACACGTTCCGCTATATCTGCCACTTTGGTCATGCTTCTTACCCATGTATTCCTCTTACGATCTATTCTCGTTATACCGAGCATACATCCCTCGATGCTTCTCTGTGTGCACTGGATCTTGCATAACATTCTTGAATTTAGCATCCACTGCATCAACTTGATCCACTGCATCCACTGATCCACTGATCCACTTGATCCACTTGATCCACTGCATCCACTGCATCCACTGCATCCACTGCATCAATCTGCATCAACTTGACTCCACACATTCTTCTCAATTCATCAGCCCATCGTCCACTCGGTCTACCTTGCTTTCTTTCACATCCTCTCGGATACCATTCCAGTATTTCTCGCATCCATCTGCCCAACTTCAACTTTTTCACACGTTCCGCTATATCTCCACACTTTGGTCATGCTTCTTACCCATGTATTCCTCTTACGATCTATTCTCGTTATACCGAGCATACATCCCTCGATGCTTCTCTATGTGCACTGGATCTTGCATAACATTCTTGAATTTAGCATCCAAGTTTTACATCCATACGTCATAACTGGCAGTGCTCATTCGTTGTATGCCTTATATTTTAAATCATTCCTGTTTGTACATACATATGTATGTACATATGTACGTACATACATATGTATCATCATCATCCAATCCTCTTCTATTCCTGTCTGTCTTGAGCAATCTGCACACATTCTTCTCAGTTCAGCAGCCCATCTCCCAATCGGTCTATCTTGCTTTCTTTCACATCCTCTCGGATAGCATTCCAGTATTTCTGGCGTCTATCCATTCTTCTCGCTGTGTCCACTTCAACATTTTCACACGTTCTGCTATATCTACCACTTTGGTCATGCTTCTCACCTATGTATTCCTCTTACGATCTCTTCTTGTTATATCAGGCGTACATCTTTTTATGCTTCTCTGTGTGCACTGGATCTTACGTAGCATTCTTGAATTCCACATCCGAGTTTCACATCCCTACGTCATAACTTTCAGTACGCATTGGTTGTATGCCTCCTTTTTTAAGCATAGCGGAATGTTGGATTTAAAAACTATGTTCATTCTTTCAAAAGCGCTGTGGAGTGCGAGGGGAAAAGCCGAATGTGAAACACGCAGTGGACGTTTTGGTAGTGTTTATTGGGTGAGCGACGAATACCGAGTGGGAGTGACTCGTGTAACACTCGGTGGCCGGTGCTAGGGTTGCCAACCGTCAGAGAGACAGTGATGCCAACCCCAGCCCATTGGGTCACCGAGTACCGACAGCGCTTTTGTTTTTCGTTTTATCTCCTCTTCTTTACATCCAGTGAGCCTAGCATCCAAGTTTCACATCCATACGTCATAACTGGCAGTACGCATTGGTCGTATGCCTTCCTTTTTCAGCATAGCGAATGTTGGGTTTAAAAACTATGTTCATTCTTCCAAAAGCACTCCATCCTAATTTCAATCTTCGCTTAACAATTACATAAATAACATCTAAAAATCTAGAGTACAATTATCATTTTTATATAAAGTCCGCTTAAAACTGTTGCCATGAACAATTTACTATTTTGGACGTGTTACCTTTGTGTTCCGAGGACGCGATATGTACATATATGTATATATGCAATAGCAAAAAAACGCTTGCAATTGTTTTAAATTGGTATTTTTCTGGGCCGGTTTTGGCGAAGGAATTGCAAACAGTGCCTTATAAGTGTGATTAATTACATTGAGGGATACTTTTTTTTACCGCACGTCGTTAAAAATGGTGTCAAATTAATCAATAATGTGATTTATACGATTGGTTATGTCTCACTTCATACCCTCGTTTGTTTATGTTTCATTTTTTTATTATCTTTTCCTTTTCTGAAGGTGGCCCACTTGAATATCAAACGTTGCCTCTTCACTATTTAACAAACGTTTGACCGTCTGCTATAGTGAAGTAACTAAGGAAATTACTCTCCAGTGGTTTCCTATTGTCTTCTGGGCGGAGGAACGGACAATGATTTGGTATGTAGTGAGGAATTGATGATAAATTCAAGAATGTTACGCAAGATCCAGTGCACACAGAGAAGCATGGAAAGATGCTCGGTAAGAGGAATACATGGGTAAGAAGCATGACCAATGTGGCAGATATAGCGGAACGTGTGAAAAAGTTGAAGTGGATACATAGCGAGAATAATGGAGGGACGCGATAAATACTAGAATTGTATCCCAGAGGATGTGAAAGAAAGCAGGGTAGACCGAGTGGGCGATGGGCTGATGAATTGAGAATAATGTGTGGATTTAAGTGGATGCAGATTGCTCAAGACAGACAGGAATGGAAGAGGATTGGAGAGGCTTTCATCCAGCAGTGGATGGTGAATGGCTGAAAATGATGATGATGAAGGAATTGTTTCGCTGATGTCAATTAAGTCAGATAAATTGGAAAATTCCAACGGGAATTTAGTAACATCCAGATCTTGCCAATGACGATAGTTAAAGTCGAAAGCCTGTGACGATATTTTTAAGGTCAAAATGCGGGAATTTAACCCCAGACTTATTGCATTTATATATACATAAATCAACAGAATCTCCCAAACATTCCAAAAGCCCTTTTAGTATGAAAGATATGTAGTTAATTTAACTCATTTATTAAATCCTTTAATATATTTTTAATTTTTCATTCTTCACACGTTTGCTCATGGGAAAGTAGCGGTTTTTCTATTTCAATTTGATATTAACTTTTATATGTTGATTATGATCGTAAATGTAAATGGACTTTTATTATAAACTAGTTGAATTGCCCGGCGTTGCTCGGGCGGGTGACATTCATTCTCCAGTACAAACAAAAATTGAATTAAAAATTGAAACAAATGAAAACATTTATTCTCCAGTACAATTTTTTTTTCAAATTAAAAAATTTGTATGGGGCCCCCTTGACCCCCTGATCCGACCCTTTCCAAAACCCACCTACGGTCTGACTTGGGGTATCATGAGATAGTATACCAAGTTTGGCGGTTCTAAGTTGAAAACTGTAGATTTGCATAGCGGAATCACAACATTGAATTTTATATAGTAGATAAAGTGTTAAACTTTTAATAGATTATTATAATTAACAATGTTACAATTGTGTGAGATGAGATAACTATAAATTAAAAATAGCATATAATTATTATTCAAAAAGTCATTTTTACACAATATTGACAAAAAATGCAGAATAAAAAGTCACACATGAGCTATCTTTTGACAGGATGGGTTAAAAAAAAAAAAAAAAATTTCATTATATATTTGAAATGTTACACTGAGGATATACATACATATGTATTTTAACCTTTTAGTATTTGCGTGATTTTTTTAATTTAATTGTTAAATATTTGAAGAAGTAAGCATTGCATAGTTGATTATGGTCGCACAATACTGCTGCAAATTGCGAAGGTCTCTCATCGAACAACCGTGACACATATCGTGAAAAAGATTTTCAACAGCAAAAAAGAAAAGTGTACACCTGCACTTCTCAATCTTTTCGTTTTGCATCGATAATCTATCCGTCTATCGTTGTTGGTACGCACATGCGAATCGCGTTGTCTGGGAGAAAGTTGAAGCGGTTTCGCGAAAAAAAAAAGGTCGGTCAGAAATGTGCGAAATGCTTGATTTGAAACCCTCGTTGCTCAACGGACCCGTCTAGTTTTTTTTTTGCATTTTTAATAATGGCATTATAGAATTTTGCGAAATATTTGCCGCGTGCCGTTGTTCCTAATTCATCGGTCGATTTATGTGTCGATGTAGAAGTTGATGTAAAGCACGTTTGTGTGTTGATATTGCGATATTACAACACATGACAACGAATACTAGTAGGAGTTTACTAGCGTTTTTGATGTTTGAGTTGAAATGCTTCCATGTCTTGTTAAGTTGCACAACTTTGTTTTGATTGTCAAATGTGTATTCGCTAACACATGGTATGATTTGAATGTGTTTTGCATTCTTGATTCTGTATATGCCATTGAGTGTTGTGAGATACACAGTGCTGTTTGGTGATTTGAATGTGAGATACGGGTTGTAAAGGATATGTTTCGTCGAATGGGTGATTAATATCGTAGAGCAGATGCTAAGTTGGTGTAAGATAAAGAATAAAGTAGGAAGACATAGCTTTGAATAAGAATTATAGCTTGTACAGCAGATTACAAAGTGAGTGGGAGATTTAAGTTGTAGGACAGATGTATGTACATAAGTTATGTGGAAACTATTGAATTGTAGTGATAGTGATAATGCAGTGAATATGTAATGTCGTAGAAGTGATAGTAATACAATATGGAGAAGTGATTTGTTTGAAGTGAAGTGCAGGAGTGAGATTTAGTGTAATGAGAAATATTAAGAATTGGAGAGTTATACAGTAGATATGTAGAACTGTAAGGAAGATGTTGCTGAAAAGTTTAGATTAAGCTACTGTAGATAAAATATCACACATAGAAGCATGGAAAGATGTGTGCTTGGTATAACAGGAAGAGATCGTAAGAGGAATACACGGGTGAGAAGTATGACCAAAGTGGTAGATATAGCGGAACGTGTGAAAAAGTTGAAGTCGACACACAGCAAGAAGAATGGATGGATGCGATAAATACTGGAATGGTATTCCAGAGGATGTGAAAGGATGTTAAAATTTTGTAATACGCTTAATTGAACCAATCATAACTGTATTTAATCGTCGGCAATGTCCGACTCTCTAAATGGACTTTTTAATATTAAAAAAAAAAATACATTCTATACTTACTATGATTATGTACATTATAGTACATGAACAATTTTGTTCGTAGTTTATTTCGTAAACAAATTCTCAACTCGGAAAATCTTAGACAATTTTCCTAACTTTTACATTAGCGCTCTTATACAACAGTTAGACCGGAAGTGACTCCAAAAATGGTGGCAAAAGTGGCACTCGATTGATTGAGAATATAATCGAAGACGAGCGTGCTTTTCAATCGTTAAAGTACATAAAATACAAAAAAAAAGTTTTCTAGGTCGACAAATAAGGGCCACAAATTTGGCACACGAGCAATTTCTGATAATAGCCCACATCCTGTACTCTGCGGTTCAAATTTTCAGCAATATTTTTCATATATACGGCTATCGAACATTCAACGCTTAATTAAACATAGTAACCTATGTACATATCTATAGGGGTATGCGTTTAATATAATTAATGGAAAACCCGTTTCAGTTTTGCAAACAATGAAATAATAATATATTATGATATTTAGTTTCACTATCATAAATACAAAATGAGAATGAACATTGTTTATAAATCCAAAATTCCGCTATGTTTAAAAATGAAGGCATACGACCAATGCGTACTGCCAGTTATAACGTACGGATGTAAAACGTGGACGCTACGCTATGCTTGGTATAACAAGAAGAGATCGCAAGAGGAATACATGGGTAAGAAGTATGACCATAGTGGCAGATATAGCAGTACGTGTGAAAAAGTTGAGGTGGAGACATAGCGAGAAGAATTGGTGGCAGATGGCAGAATGGTATCCGAGAGGATGTGAAAGAAAGTAAGGGTAGACCGAGTGGAATATGGGCTGATGAATTGAGAAGAATGTGTGGAGTAAACTGGACGCAGATTGATGATGGGTTAGATCTTTTTAGTAACATTTCTTTGCATGATCCCATAGTTTGTAGAATTAAAACGTTATATTATCCGACTAATGTATCATTTTTTTTGTTCTTGCTCTTCCTCTCTTTCTATGATTTTAGCTAAAAATTCATCATGACCAATAAATATTTCTCTTTTTGATGACGATGAAATTAAATTATTATACTCAAAGTATTGCAAGTAAATATTTGGAAACTGTGTGAAAAGTGATGAGTTTTTAATGGAAAACAATTAAAATAATTATAGTCCCAGTGTCCTATAGGAATCGCATCAATCACAGCCATTCGGGTCACAGCATCGATATATATTGTAATAATAAATATAAACCTGTCGTAGCGCACTTGCACCTTATATGGACGAAAACATCGTCCACATGCAACTGGAATGTCATCTTTTGACATTTACCCTTCACGACACTGTCATCAAATAACTTTCGGAGAAATTGAGAAAGCTGCCATTCCGAGTAAATTTACAATTATTACAGTACGCACTCTTTCAATTAGTAAAAGTTGATTTGTAAATTATTCAAATCAAGTATATTAACATTGATATAAAACTCACGTGTAAATGAGAATACAAAACCAACGGAGATTGAAAGTGTGAGTGTGTGTGTGTGGGGAATCGACAATAATAAAATCACTAAATATAAATAAATATTTAATAAAACAATCCATCAACCGACAGTAATCATATCTTCATCTTTCGAATACATTTGTTGCGATCCGTTTGTGCCTTTGGTTATCACATAATCGGGTCCTACGATGCAAAGTTTCAAAGAGCAGCCTTCTTCGATCGTCGCTCCCGAGTATACGATGCAATCTTGCAATACACATCTGTAAAATCACAACATGGTATATACATAAGTGAATACGTTAATAGATAATTCAATAAAGTACTAGTATTGGTATATACCCTTCTTTAACAGTAACATTGTTCATAATGATGGTATTTATAACTCGTATCTTGTTTTCGACCGTGCAATTAGATCCGACTATACTGCTGGTGAATGAAGTCTTTTCGCTGATGTTGCTCTGTTCTCCGATGATTGTCAAGTCGTCTATTTGTTTGCTCTTTACGTTGCTGTTTAAATGTATTTTGATTAGTGGACTGTCTTTCGCTATGTCGTCCCATATTTTCATGATCTGAAAATAAAGCATATGTAATTAAGTTATAGTATGTAAGAATTCATTGTGTAATTTCTCTGTAGTTTGGCTCTAAAAGGGCTAATATCAAAATTGGAAATGTAAACTGGCTTTGAATCAAAACAGAAAAACTGAAAGAAGCTAAAATAAAGCTTCGAATCAAAAATTTAATCATTATTGAAAGGCCTGTATTTATTGGGTCGGTAACTTTTTCGATTTTCAGGTCAGTTATTTTAACCTGGTAATTTTAATAAATGGTCTGCAATTTTTATAGGTCAGTAATTAAGTGATCAGTAAATATATTAAATGGTCAGTAATTAATACTAAACGGTAAGTAAATTTATATAAACGGAAAAGTTGTAGACTATATTCGTTGGGGGGGGGGGGAGGTGGTGGCCTCATGTGAGGGTCTTAGGGAGAAAGGATGTGGAGGTGTATTTGTCTGATACGTTAATTTTTACTGACCGTTTGTGAAAAAGTTACCGAAAATATATCTTTTACCGACTGTTTTTTAAATACATACAATACGGACCATTTTCTTGAAAAGTTACTGATCGTTTATTGATTTAAATACTGACCGATCGTGGAAATTGGTTCGGTTTGCATCATCGGTCAAAACATTTAGTTCCGAGATATCAAGGTAACAAAATCTAATGAGTTTTCTTTCAAATAGTTTATAACTGAAGTATTGCCCATTGACAATCAAATTATTGATGTGAGTCTGGGTTATGAGAAAAAAACAATAATTAAAATTTTCAATGAAAACAAAAGAAGTGTGTTCCCGATGGAAAGACTTCCAAACTGATAGTTTTTTTATATAATAGAAAAGAAAGTTTATAAGATGTTAATCTTCTTTGTCTGGAGTTGGGTCATACAAGCTTTTACGACATGAAAGTATACGTCATGGAAATAGTGTTTGCCATATTATTCAAATTTAACAATAAGCCCCTTTAGATCTAAAACACAAACATTTGAAAAATGTATCTTACCTTGCTATTGACGAGACAATAAGTGGGTAATGTATTAACTCGAATAGCGTAACTAGAACTACTCTTATCCGGCACGTAAGCGTAACAACGTATTACATCATCGTTATAACAACCCTTCATTCCGTGCGAATGATCGTTGTAAAACGAAAATTTCCTGATTTTATCATCCAACGTATCCCGGCAGATAAATTGAAATATATCGGCATCATCGGTCGATTTTTTAGAATGCCTTTCTTCATCGCTATGACTCGGCGTCGGTTTACTCAACTGTTTCTTTACTATGAACGGCAACAGTTCACCTTTGATCGTGGAAAAGTGCTTTTGGGCACCCAAAAAGTCCAAAACCCACTTTTTGAAAATGTACACGTGAGCGTCGAGCAGTTTACTCTGCATCGATAGAACGGGATGTTTCTTCAAAAGTGCTCTCGGTAGTTTTACATGTTCGTCAAAGTCGCTGGCGCTCGCGAAGAACACCAGACGTTGGGTCTCCTTGTCGATTCCGACCAGATCCCGCCTCGGTTTGACTTTACTACTCGGTCCTGGACACTGGATGAACTCCTGCGGACCGTTGTCGAACATCAAAGCAACGGCCGACGCGTCGTGTCGTCTGAATAGATCAATCATACCGCTCAGGTCAACGTCGGCTATGAAATCGCACGATATGACCAATACATCGGTGATTATGTGCTCTCGGACGAGTCGTAGTGAATCTGCAGTACCTAGGTCTTCATCTGATGGTATCGATACGTATTGAATGGATAGTTTGAAGTTGCACTTGTCTACGGCCGCTGCTATTTCCGACTTCTTCGAGTCAAACACTATGACTATAACCTCTGAAATGATACGAATAATGTTCGTAGTGTAGTTTGTAATGTTAGCTTTATTGTATTGTTAGTAGTGATGTATACCGAGGAAGCCTTGTTTCTGAAGCATGTTTAAAGGATACCATATTAATGGGTAAGGTCCTACTGGTAGTAAACATTTTGGCGGAGCGCCTTTTAGTTCTGGTAGACGAGATCCAGGACCGCCACATAGTAAAACTGCTTGCAATTCTGGGTTGACTTTCATTTTTTCTAACCTAAAAATTCAACATTCAAGTTTTTTCATTATGTACACATTTAGGATAGATTTTTTCGTTTGTAATGTAGAAAACACAACAATGAAGTTATTAGTTTAAAAAAAATGATGTATTAGTGCTAAATTAATAATAAAATGTAACCTATATGGTTTTTGACAGCAAGCAGGGTGAAACGTCAAATGGATATAAACAGGTTGGTAGCGTTCATTTTTGGCCGTAACAGTAATATTAATGAGCATTACTAGTAAATTTTAAAATTCATTTATAATGTTTAAATAATAGTACAGCGTACACTAAATTATAAGGCATTTTAATTTGTCCATAAAATGTATGTAAACTAAGATTTAAAAATTAAAAACAAATTTTTGAAGATATTTCATGTGATGAATACACTTATTTGTTTACTAGTCAACTTTCGTTGATAATGTCATGGAGTGGTTATCATTTATGTATATACCTACTGGATGTAAAGAAGAAGAGATAGAATGAAAAACGAAAGCGCTGTGGGTACTCGGTGAACCAATGGGCTGGGGTTGGCAACCCTAGTACCGGCGATCGAGTGTTACGCGGGCTACTCCCACGCGGTATCCGTTGCTCACACAATAAACACTATCAAAATGTCCACTGCGTGTTTCACATTCCGCTTTTCCCCTCGCACTCCACAGCGCTATTGGTGAACGGCCGAAAATGATGATGATGAGATCTTTGTATGTGGGCCTTTTTCTAAATATTTCGATCAGCAGCATTTATTTGCATGAATCCATAGTTTGTAGAATCAAAACGTTCTATTATCTGACTAATGTATTATTTTTTTG
This sequence comes from Parapsyche elsis, assembly GCA_022651745.1. Taxonomy (NCBI): domain Eukaryota; kingdom Metazoa; phylum Arthropoda; class Insecta; order Trichoptera; family Hydropsychidae; genus Parapsyche; species Parapsyche elsis. Next base: position 821,881 of record JAGVSN010000031.1, read on the forward strand.
TTCTTCCTCTTCCACTCTTCTCTTTTTCCTTTCTTTCTATGATTTGAGCTAAAAATTCATCATGACCAATACATATTTCTCTTTTTGTCTCAATGCATCCAATTATTTGTCTGTTTTTTTTTCATTTATTTCAGCTAATTAGTCCAGCTTAACAACAAAATTTTTTGCCAGCACCACATTTCAAAAGCTTACAAACGTTGTTAAAAAAAGCTTACAATCCTTCAATGATATTATGTACATATTATTCCAATCTTCAAATAAATGTCATAATATTTAAGTTATTTTTTAATACTTACTACAAGTTACGGGAAATTGGCACAATCGAAAAATTTCTTTCAACGTACCAAATCATAGTCGTTACTTCTCTGCCGTTCTTCCGGGCTCCAGAAGGCAATGGGAAACCACTGGAATATCTTTCCCTAGTTGTTTCACCGTGAAAAACGGTAAAATTAATATTTGTCAAAAATAGCGAAATGGTAACGTTCGATATGAAATAGGCCGCCTTCACATAATAATTATTAAAATAAAAATTAAAGAAAGTTTTTTTATGCTATGAATCGAACACTACAGTTAGTTGCCTATGCTTATACATAGTTGTAGTATTATTAAAAAATTGTTCTCTTTGTTGTAGAGTTCAACTCGCAAATGACAATGCGACACCGAATATCATTAAGGTTATCCGCAGTACAGTGAAATAATGTCAACCGAGCTTTGTAAACTTATACAGACAGATAGAAAGCTCTAATGATCGGTTGCGAGCGCTGGAAAACAATTTTTTTTTATAATATAAAATTTTTCACATGTCATTTTTTTGTCATACATGGAAATGAGATTAGTTTCAATCGAAAGTACACACATATACCGTTATTATTGTGTAGAAAATTCATACGAATAGTTTGCAAAGAGTCATAATAATGTCTCGAGCGTTAGTCAGAAATCCTTGAACTTTTTAATCACCCCCCATAACGAATAGAATTGCGCCAGTCGTGCAACCTCATTTCCTCGAGTTTCCACTGTATGTATGTATATACTTTTATAATATATATAAATTTGAAGTCAGAGAGCAAAAATTGTCTTAGGAAATAAAATACAATAGCAGAAAGTGTGCGTACACGTTTGTTATCTCGGAAATTTGATTATTTTAATAGTTAATAGTTAAAAACTTAACGAGCGTCCAAAGCATAAAGAGATAATGAAAATGGACGATTTCGCTTATGGAATTAGAAATTTATTATACACAAAACAACAATACCTACAGCTGAGTTTATTAGATAATTTACATAAGACAGGTACACAACCATGGAAGGCGAATGTAAATTGAAATTGATGTGCCGATGCGAAATGCTATATTTAAATGAACACCATTTTACTTTTATATTCGAAATAATGCACTAATATAATGTAATAGTTTAAATTGAATGATTAAGTACAATACGATGACTAACGGTAATGAAATTTAAATTATTCTACCCACATATAAACTTTGTTTAAAAAATAAGGCATACGAGCAATGCCTTAATAATAAATAAATTCAAGAATAAATTCAAGAATGTTACGTAAGATCCAGTGCACACAGAAAAGCATGGAAAGATGTATGCTTAGTATAACGAGAAGAGATCGTAAGAGTGTGGAACGTGTGGAATACTGGAATGGTATCCGAGAGGATGTGAAAGAAAGCAAGGTAGACCGAGTGGAAGATGGGCTGATGAATTGAGATGAATGTGTGAAGTCAAGTGGATGCAGATTGCTCAAGACATACTGGAATGGAAGAGGATCGGAGTGGCCTTCATCCAGCAGGTGATGGTGAACGGCTGAAAATGACGATAATGATGATATAAACTTATCAAACCTCAAATCTGATTTATAACATCATCCAGATTCATTATTATTTTAATAATTGGAACCTTTTATGAATGAAACTAAAACTTTCTAAATTGGTAATCTTATTATTATTATAATTTAACACAAAATAATTGAACCAAATTTTATATAAGCTATTATTCGGATAATTAATTTTATATTGACAATTTTTTTTCGACCTTGCTTTAATACATTTTAAGTTAAATGAATATACAAGTACGTGCAGACTGCGCTACATATATTTTACAGATATAAATATATATTAATAAAAAAGTATTTTTTGCCGACGATGAATTTCAACGAAGCGCACGGTAGCTTGATAGCAAACGATTGAACCAGAATATATATAGTCAATGTAGAAATCGACATTTGTATTCAGTGAACCATTCAAATTACACATTTTAACCCGTTATTAAACCTTGTAGTTTATTTTCTGTGCACTCTGCATTTTGGAATATTGGAAAATATCAAAACGAACAACTAAATGTAATGCAGAACGTGCACGTCTACCTTTATCAAAATAAATTAGAGTGTACACATGTAAAAGTTCTGTTGTGTTTTCCATGGAAAATACACACTGTAAATAAAATTAAAGTTTTGTTGTTTACAAATTCAAACTAAGCCGTCACTTCAAGGTGTAATGAAAGTCAAAGAAAAAGCATGTGCACGTGTGAATGATAGGTATTGTATTATTTATGGCACGGCAATACGATTGTACTAAAATAATATAATACAGTACCTATATATGTACGTAGCGCAAGGTTCACTCTCGCCGTACGTAATAATTTAACCGAACTGTACAAATATAAAGATCAAACAAGCAAAGCAAAGATAAGATTCAACGTTGAGATAAAAAAAAAAGAGAAAAGAAATAAACGTAGGATTTATTTTTGATAAGTCGACAGATTTTCATGTAGATTGAACGTGTCCCCACACTCGTTTAAATTATACAGTATGAAGTCTTGACAATTATTTATTAATGTGTACATGGGCACGAGCTGTATGTATTACGTATTCGAGTTGCTAGTGACGTACAAAAGCGTAAATTTTTAATAATTGAGCCGCTATAAATGAAAGTGGTCCAAAAGTCCATTTTTTTTGTGTTTTCAGATATTGATTAAAATAAATAGATCACATATGTATGTATGTTTGTTGCCAAAATTATTAGTAGGTAAATAATTATTTGTTTTCAAAATTGGACTTGAACCACCTTAATTTATAACGGCTCAATTATAGAGTTTGATTTATTTTTTTACGGTTTAGAGTTCATACATTCCGCTATGTATAAAATTAGGCATAAAACCAACGCGTATTGCCAGTTATGACGTATAGATGTGAAACGTGGATGCTAAATTCAATAACATCCAGAGCACACAGATAAGCTTGGTATATTGAGAAGATATCGTAAGAGGAATACATGGGTGAGAAGCATGACCAAAGTGGTAGATAGCGAAAATAATGGATGGCAGATGGATGCGAGAAATACTGGAATGGTATCCGAGAGGATGTGAAAGAAAGCAAAGTAGACCGAGTGGAAGGTGGGCTAATAAATTAAGAATGTGTGGAGTCAAGTGGATGCAGATTGATTAAGACAAACAGGAATGGAAGAGGATTGGAGAGGACTTCATCCAGCAGTGGATGGTGAACGGCTGAAAATGATAAATTAAGTTTAGATTGTTATCAAATCATGTGAATTTTTTACCCCTTTGATTTTATATATAAAAACTTGAAGTCAGTGATTTATATTATTATTTATCTCACAAGCATAATTTACATAAAATTATCGCTTAACAGCGAAAAAAAGAATATAAAAATTTGTATTTCAGTATTAAATCTTTTAAAGTGCCGTACTAAAATCAAAACGCGACGTTATAATAAGTCTACAATACTTTGAGAATCACCGGAATTGAGCTATTGATAAGATCGGTAAGAAAAACGAAACCGATTAAGATCATCGCATTGAATTTGATTAATTGAAACAAAAAAATGAAAACCTTAGATTCACGATTTTATTGATAGATTTACGATTTTATTGATGATTTTATAGATAGACGATTTTATTGCTTCAAATTAAAATAATTTTCAACTACGGGAGACGCTCGCTCGACGGACACGGAACAATTGTGGAAATGCTCGAATTTTCCGAATAACGAGCTACAAAATCAAAATTTTTATATATCCTTATTCTACTAGAAGCTTATTTTTATATATTGCCAAAAAAAAAATTTTGGATATTTTATTGTTTTGTACGGAAAAATGCAAGTTTTCCACAGTCCCATAGGGGAGCGCCGACTAATTTTCAAATTCTTCATCGAAGAATTTGAAAATTAGTCAATTAGGAAATTAGTAAATAATAATGGGCTATCGACCCGACTTAAGCCATTAAAAAAAACCGTATTATTTTTGATTTTGCCAATACTTTTTTCAAAGATCTTACAGGGTGAATGGAAAATGTGGAAATTCATCCAAGGGGTTAATGTGATGAATACGCACGTGACGCTTTTTAACCCTTTGCATCCCCCTTCAGTATGCACACACGTGTCTGTGCCTGTTACTGTGTCTGTGTCTGTGTACGTCTGTTATGTCTACGCAAGTCTACGCTACGTAGTCCTTGTGTACGTTTAGTGTTTGTCCAAACGTCGACCGGGCAGGACGCGTACGTGTCGTTCAACGCCTCTCAAACCGTAACGTTGCAGAATCACAGTTTGAGAATCAGGTTTATGGCAAAAAAAATCCCTTTGGTGAACCCGAAAAAGTGCTAGTGATGTGATCTCGATACGATAAAGTGCTGGTGGAGTGATGCGATCTTAATACGTAGTGATATCACCACCGACCGAGTTATCGCACGCTTTGAGACCCCTGTGAATAGATTATTCCGAAAACTTTAAAACTGTCAAAGTACTTGGTTGGCTAAAAGTTGGCGTAAGTAGGATTTCAAATTAAATTATGGTTCGTGCGGAAATTAATCGTAAAATATGGTGATCGATTTTGCGTACACGTATATTGCGCTCAACAGGCAAATAAATCGAAATTATTCCACTTTTGATTGAATCGTGTGAGAGTAAATTTTAATCTGTATATATGTACGCATGTTTGTGGTAGTAAACTTTTCGCGTTTAAATCGTGTGAAAATTGTACCATAATAAAATTGATTGAAAAATTTTACTACTGTGAAAAACTTCGCGTGTAAGTTTTACGCGTTGTAAATTTTAGTACAATAGAGTTTATCGTTTTCGGAAATTAAAATTTTAAATAGTCAGCTCGAAGTGATGTCGAAATTAGCTATACTTAAAATCGCCAATTATCTAATGGTAACACATGTGAAATAATTGCGAAAGTTCGCGCGTGCGTAAACGCGCCACGCACTCGTCGCTGTTATCATTTGATATATGATGTACGACAAAGTTTTCTAATTTGTACTAAATCGAAACTGGCCAAATATTAATTAATTAATTATAGTTCGATCGAAAACGTTCACTTATCAGCGATCGTCATATTTAGCGATTCCGTAAGTCAACTGGGGTAAAATTGATTAAATTCGCTTGGTTATACATATATTTTTGCAATTGAGTACACTGTGGTTTGCTCGCGGATTAATTAGCTTTCGATGTTTACCTTTGTCGTTTTAACGAGATCTCTGTGTCGTAATGTTGCGGCGATAGTAAAATACGCTCGATTAAATTATCCCCCTCGAGATATTTACGATTGTGTCGTGAAAATCGCACAAATACGCTCAACGGATTTTGTGTGCAAAAAAACAATACGGAAAATTCTTAAACAAAGTTTGAATGTCAAACATTACGTTTTTTTCACATACAATTGTGTTTATGTTACAGGAAAAGTGTGAAATTCTGCATTGTATAAAATACCCAGTCATTTGTGAGTAAAAATGAATGAACTTTGCTGTCCTAATCAATTTGAACTGATTCTGAAGAACAATAAATTTGAACTAGTTTATATTTCAATTATTTTTGAGGCGTAGTACATTTTGCACCGTGTCTGGCTAATTTGGGCATTGTATAAAATGCCCAGGAATTTTATCATCATCGTCATTTTCAGCCGTTCACCATCCACTGCTGGATAAAGTTTGTCTTGAGCAATCTGCATCCATTTGACTCCACACATTCTTCTTAATTCATCAGCGCATCTTCCACTCGGTCTACCTTGCTTTCTTTCACATCCTCTCGAATACCATTCCAGTATTTATCGCGTCCATCTGCCATCCATACTTCTCGCTATGTGTCCACTTCAACTTTTTCACACGTTCCGCTATATCTACCACTTTGGTCATGCTTCTCACCCATGTATTCGGCACTTGATCTTACATAGCATTCTTGAATTTAGAGTCTAAGTTTCACATCCATACGACATAACTGGCAGTGCGCATTGGTCGTATGCCTTCTTTTATAAAGCATTCCTGTCTGTCTTGAGCAATCTGCATTCACTTGACTCCACACATTCTTCTTAATTTATCAGCCCATCTTCAACTCGGTCTACCTTGCTTTCTTTCACATCCTCTCGGATACCATTCCAGTATTTCTCGCGTCCATCTGCCCAACTTCAACTTTTTCACACGTTCCGCTATATCTACCACTTTAGTCATGCTTCTTACCCATGTATTCCTCATACGATATCTTCTCGTTATATCGAGCATACATATTTCCATGCTTCGCTGTGTGCACTGGATCTTGCGTAGCATTCTTGAATTTAGCATCAAAGTTTCACATCCATACGTCATAACTGGCAGTGCGCATTGATCGTATGCCTTATTTTTTAAAGCATTTTTTTAAGCATATTTTTTAATTTATCAGCCCATCTTCAACTCGGTCTACCTTGCTTTCTTTCACATCCTCTCGGATAACATTCCAGTATTTCTCGAGTCCATCTGCCATCCATTCTTCTCTCTGTGTGTCCACTTCAACTTTTTCACACGTTCCGCTATATCTGCCACTTAGGTCATACTTCTTATCCATGTATTCCTCTTAGGATCTCTTCTTGTTATACCATGCACACTTCTTTTCATGCTTCTCTGTGTGCACTGAATTTTACGTAGCATTCTTGAATTTAGAGTCCAATTCCATTCCAATTCCATTAGAAGTGTATCCAATAGTCCTATACGTCTGCTAAATACCATTATCTAACATATTACCAAGTGAAACACTCGCTAACAATACAGAACGTGCATATATGCCAATTATAACATGTCAACGACACATTATTACAATATTAAAAATAGATACACATCTGCACGTCACTAAAACCCCTCGACAAACAGCACGCAAAGCAACACAAATGGCACCCTCTTTAAATTTTTCACATCATACATAATCAAACGTTATTTCCCTACTCGATATATCCGCAATATTCGAACTTATTTGACCCGTACCTTATAGCACATTATGAAACATTTATGTACATATATTGTCGAACATATACGCAAATATCGATCCCAATACCGAGAAACTTCATACATTCGATGAAGAATAGGCCGATCCCATTGTAATACAACGGATTAATCTATTATACATATGTATATGCAGAATAGCTAGTGCCAATGTTACAGGCAAAATGTGAAATTCCGCATTGTATAAAGTTCATTGGCGTACGACCAATGCGTTCTGCCAGTTATGACGTATCGATGTGAAAGGTGGATGCTAAATTCAACAATGTTACGCAAGATCCAGTGCACACACAGAAGTATGGAAAGATGTATGCTTGGTAAGAATCAGATATAGCAGAACGTGTGAAAAAGTTGAAGTGGACACATAGCGAGAAGAATGGATGGCAGATGGACGCGAGAAATATTGGAATAGTATCCGAGAGGATGTGAAAGAAAGTAAGGTAGACCGAGTGGACGATGGGCTGATGAATTGAGAAGAATGTGTGGAGTCAAGTGGATACAGATTGCTCAAGAGGGACAGGAATGGAATAGGATTGGAGAGTCCTTCATCCAGCAGTGGATAGTAAACGGCTATAAATGATAAAGATACCTTTACTATTAGTTTTGCTGACTACAAATTGTTTTACGATTTTCAAACCTACAATCCAACAACATTGGCTCAACAGAATGTTGTCTTCGTTTCGAAATATTTCGCTTCTAAAAAATGTTGTGACAGAAGAAGAACTATGTTGCATCCGATTGGCTACTGCTATCAGTGTTGCCAATAATTTAATTTAAATTTAAAATTAATTATTGTATAAGTGGGACATAAGGATTATTTTCCTAAATAGAGACACATATTTGGGACCCTTGACAAAGAAGGACGCGACATGAAAAAGTGGGACTGTCCCTTTTCGACAATTTGGAACGGTCGGTCACCCTAATGTACATAAAATATGTATAATATTTCCCAAACGTATTACAAAAGTGTATAAGTATATGAATAAGAAGTCGAACAGAGGGCAAATAAAATATATTACAGGCCATCAGTTTGTGAAACACGGTTCGCTAATGCATACCGTTAGCTTTGTACGTGTACGTTATGTTCGGTCCAATATTGCGTCGCGTTCAAACCGATTTACTTTATATGTATTTTCTGTGCGAAATTATTGGAATTTTGAATTATATCGGCATTGTGGATTATTTTGCCAGTAAAAAATCATAACTAACGTACAATTTTGCATATTGATCGAATATTTTCGATATTGCGCTCGCGAATCGTTCCACACAATGCAAACCGCTATCCTTCGCTTTCGTAAAAGTAATTCTAATTTAATATTATTAATCATCATCATTATCATCATTTTCAGCCGTATACCACCCACTGCTGGATGAAGGCCCCTCCAATCCTCTTCAATTCCCCATCTTCAACTCGTTCTTCCATCCATTCTTCTCGCTATGTGTTCACTCGAACTTTTTCACACGTTCTGCTATATCTGCCACTTTGGTCATGCTTCTTACCCATGTATTCCTCTTAGGATCTCTTCTTGTTATACCAAGCATATATGTGGGTGCACTGTATCTTACGTAGCATTTTGAATTTAGCATCCACGTTTCACATCCATAAGTCATAAATGGCAGTGCGCATTGGTCGTATGCCTTATTTTTAAAGCATTCCTGTCTGTCTTGAGCAATCTGCATCCAGTTGACTCCACACATTATGCTCAATTCATCAGCCCATCTTCCACTCGGTCTACCATGCTTTCTTTCACATCCTCTCGGATACCATTCCAGTATTTCTCGCGTCCATCTGCCATCCCTTCATCTCGCTGTGTGTACACTTTAACTTTTTCACATGTTCTGCTATATCTGCCACTTTGTACAACCATGTATTCCTCTTAAAATCTCTTCTTGTTATAACAAGCATACATCTCTTCATGCTTCACTGTGTGCACTGGATCTTACGTAGCATTCTTGAATTTAGCATCCTAGTTTCACATCCATACGTCATAACTGGCAGTGTGCATTGATCGTATGCCTTACATCGTAAAGCATTCCTGTCTGTCTTGAGCAATCTGCATCCATTTGACTACACAAATTCTTCTAAATTCATCAGCCCATCTTCCACTTGGTCTACCTTGCTTTCTTTCACATCCTCGCGAATACCATTCCAGTATTTATCGCGTCCATCTGCTATCCATTCATCTCGCTGTGTCCACTACAACTTTTTCACACATTCCGCTATATATATCACTTTGATCTCTTCTTGTTATATACCAAGCATACATATTTGGACGCTTCTCTGTGTGCACTGGATCTTGCGTAACATTCTTGAACTTATCATCCAAGTTTCACATCCATACGTCATAACTGGCAGTGTGCATTGATCGTATGCCTTATATCTTAAAGCATTCCTGTCTGTCTTGAGCAATTTTGCATCCATTTGACTACACAAATTCTTCTTAACTCATCAGCCCATCTCCCACTCGGTCTACCTTGCTTTCTTTCACATCCTCTCGAATACCATTCCAGTATTTATCGCGTCCATCTGCCATTCATTTTTCACGCTATGTGTTCACTCGAACTTTTACCTTTCCCACCACTTTAGTCATGCTTCTCACCCATGTATTCGTCTTACGATCTCTTCTTGTGTGCATTGGATCTTGCGTAACATTCTTGAATTTATCATCCAAGTTTCACATCCATACGTCATAACCGCCAGTACCCATTGTTCGTATGCCTTCTTTTTTAAGCATAGCCGAATGTCAGATTTCCAAACTATGTTCATTCTTCCAAAAGCACTCCATCCTAGTTTCATGCTTCGTTTTATTTCTTCTTCTTTACATCCGGTCACATTCACCAATTTTCCTAGGTAATATTATTTAATAGCGGTCGTAAATACGTTGCGCGATTGCGCGTGTATAAAAACATTAGCGCGAACATTCGTTTTCGCAAATGGAGATTTACCGTTCGCGTCGGTGGCGATTCGCAGAAACGACTCTAGCGTGTTTAATTTGAGTCACATATTGGTATTGTGACTTTGTCCATGTGCGTGGTATACAGTGTTGTGACAGTGCGAAAATTTGACCTCGAGATTTTCTTCAGCAGTGATTCAAACTCCTGTCTCGTGCGGATAATTTTTGGAAATTTCGCTTTTGTGTAATGCGAACCCAGTATTATTTATAGACGGGCGTGTTTTCATCGGAAATTCGCGCTATTTTTAAACTTGACTTTACACTTAAGACGTGTTCACAAAAATATACAATGGCTGGTATATTAGTTGTGTATTTTGATTGATTGAAAAGTTTCAATGTATTAATTGTACTTTGGGAACATTTCTATTGTACGTAGATATATGTACAAGGGTTGGAAGGTTTACAAAGTAAACAAACAAAATGAAAAAATGCTTTGGCTAAAGATGGAGGGATTATAAATAATAATATTTCAAAACAAACGTTTACTTTGCGAAATAGACAGTAAGGGAAGTATAATAGGTAGATGAGTTTCGAATATATTTTTCGCGTTGGAAAGTTTACTGGGCGCTTATTGTTATACAGTTTCGTTGAAAACGTTCAAGCTTTCGATCGATGGATTTGGCGCAAACGACAGCTCGTTTAAAAGGGAATTTTTATTTCCATTGAAAGAATATCGTTCGAATTAATATTTTGAATGTATACTGTGTGATATTATAATTATTATACTGTTGTAGTAAGTGCCTATTATTTCGATTGGAATTTAATTGTATGTAGGGAGAATCGTTAAACATTTATGAACGATTAAAGTGTTGGTACAATTTTAATAGTTTTAAATTGAATACATATGTATAACACTTTATTGTATACAAGTTTGTTAAATTAAATTAAAAATAACTTTTACTGTGATTCAAAAATGTGTGCAAATCCAAATGTGCCTCTCCAATCGTCTTTCATTCCTGTCAGTCTTGAGCAATCTGCATCCACTTGACTCGACACATTCTTCTCAATGCATCAGCCCATCTTCCACTCCATTCTTATCGCTGTGTCCACTTCCACTTTTGTCATACTTCTCACTTGTATGACAAATCTCTTCTTGTTATACCGAGCACACATCTTTTCATACTTATGTGTGTGCACTGGATCTTACGTAGCATTCTTGGATTTAGCATCCAAGTTTCACATCCATACGTCATAACTGGTAGTACGCATTGGTCGTATGCCTTCTGTTTTAAACATAACACTCGGTGGCCGGTATTAGGGTTGCCAACCGTCAGGGAAACAGTGATGCCAACCCCAGCCCATTGGTTCACCGAGTACCGACAGCGCTTTCGTTTTTCGTTTAATCTCTTCTTCTTTACATTCAGTGAGCCTAGGTTTAATTTAGCATCCAAGTTTTTATATTTATACGTCGTAACTGGCAGTACGCATTGGTCGTACGCCTTCTTTTTTAAGCATAGCGGTATGTTGGATTTAAAAACTCTGTTCATTCTTTCAAAAGCGCTGTGTAGTGCGAGGGGAACAGCCGAATGTGAAACACGCAGTGCACGTTTTGGTAGTGTTTATTGTGTGAGCGACGAATACCGAGTGGGAGTGACTCGTGTAACACTCGGTGGCCGGTACTAGGGTTGCCAACCGTCATGGAAACAGTGATGCCAACCCCAGCCCATTGGTTCACCGAGTACCGACAGCGCTTTTTTTTTTCGTTTTATCTCTTCTTCTTTACATCCAGTGGGCCTAGGTTTAATTTAGCATCCAAGTTTCATATTTATACGTCGTAACTGGCAGTACGCATTGGTCGTATGCCTTATTTTTTAAGCACAGCGGAATGTTCATTCTTGCAAAAGCACAAATGTAATATTGTACCAAAAATATATTTATGTATGAGAATCACTATTCTATTTACATTAAACATCGACACAGTGGTACGCAAAATGTATGTTTACGCTTTTGATTAGATTTTCATTGTAAACAATTTGAGTAAATATTTTCCACGAATCTTTCACGTGTACTTACTTGTAGTATTATTTGTAGTAATATAAAATAATAAAAAAATCGTAATTTACGATTATATTTAGCACTCTTGAATGATTCCATTACGGAAATGATAATTGCAACTGTGGAAAATTTATTAGACATAATTGCTTTTGGAGTATTATACACCCCGAGTCGACCAAAAGTTGAACCTTAATTTACGCCAACGTTTCTCAAACATTAAAACTCCAGTTGGGACTTTAGGACGACAACGAGAATTTTATACGAACGTTACAGGCAAAGTGTGAAATGTCGCAGTGTACAAAATAACCGGGCGTTTCATACAATGCCCAAAATGGCCATGTGCAAAATGTACCCTTCATAATTTGAAATAGAAATAGTATATGTAAAAAATCAAAGTTTGAGAATGCACGAAAAAAAAATTGGCTTAAAATGTTCGCCACGATCAGCTGATCAGATTGGAGAGATAAAAAAATGATTTTGACAGCATAATTCATGTATTGCAAACGTTACCAAAAATGCTTAACGATAAGGCGTTTTAAATAATGCGGTATTTCACACTTTGCTTGTAACATATGTACATGTATGTATGTATGTATATGAATATAATTACGCACTTTTGCAATTAACCTTTTTGTTTTAGCTGTACCAAACGGCGGAATGTCTTCAGGGAAAATTTAAAATTAGAGTTTGTTTTCAATTTCCGCCATTTGTGTTCTCGGTTTTCAGACACAACAAGCTTTTGTGCCGATATAACAATCGAGCTTTCGAGTGTGTCAACATACTCAACACAGTCAACATACCTACTGACAGATGATAGCTTTACGGCTAATTACTTGGCAAAATCGTAATGATAGACACACGAACAGAATTGAAAAAGTATTCAATCGAAAATGTTTGAGGTATTATATAAAAATACCACCTGAAATATTCTGCAGGCGTTCGGTGGATTTATTATTTATTTAATTAATCAACCTCCCGTTGGTATTTTTAACTTTGGACATGTAACCGTTACTCGTATGAAAATAAACTCGTTGAATGTTTTATATTTAAAATTGTATCTCACGTAATGTATGCTGCACATAAGCATGTTTTTATCGTTAAAAAATTTCATTTTTTGATTAATTTTTAAATTATGTTTGTTAATTCTCCCTCTCTCCCCATTTTATTTTTAATATTTAATCATAGTGAATCATAGCTTGCAGCTTGTCTAATGCTGTGTACACACCGACGAACCGTACAGCGAACGACGAAGGGCGAAGGCGAATTGTTATTGTGTGGACCGCTCCATACAATAACGTTCGCTGTTCGGTTCGTCGGTGTGTACGCAGCATTATAGCTCGGGAGGTTTAAGTTGTTAACCCCTCATCATTGTTTATGTTCCGTTTATTATACTTAACCATTCACTGCTGCACGAAGTCCTGTCTGTCTTGAGCAGTTTTCATCCACTTGACTCCACACATTCTTCGCAATTCATCAGCCTATCGTTCACTCGGTCTACCTTGCTTTCTTTCACACCCTCTCGGATACCATTCCAGTATTTCTCGCGTCCATCTGCCCAACTTCAACTTTTTCACACGTTCCGCTATATCTACCACTTTAGTCACGCTTCTTACCCATGTATTCCTCTTACGATATCTTCTCGTTATATCGAGCATACATATTTCCATGCTTCTCTGTGTGCACTGGATCTTGCGTAGCATTCTTGAATTTAGCATCAAAGCTTCACATCCATACGTCATAACTGGCAGTTCGCATTGATCGTATGCCTTATTTTTTAAAGCATTCCTGTCTGTGTTGAGCAGTCTGCATCCACTTGACTCCACAAATTCATCTCAATTCATCAGCCCATCTTCCACTCGGTCTACCTTGCTTTCTTTCACATCCCCTCGGATACCATTCCAGTATTTCTCGCGTCAATCTGCCAGCCATTCATCTCGCTATGTATCCACTTTAACTTTTTCACACGTTCTGTTATAGTATCTGCCACCTTGGTCATGCTTCTTACCCATGTATTCTTTTTTACGATCTCTTCTCGATATACCGAGCATATGCTTCTCATGCTTCATATGCTTTCATGCTTCGCTGTGTGCACTGGATCTTGCGTAACATTCTCGAATTTAGCATCGTCGTTTCGCATATGAACATACGTCATAACCGGCAGTACGCATTGGTCGTATGCCTCCTTTTTAAGCATAGCTACCTATATTCAAATAATTAAAAAAAAAACGCACTCCACCGCTTGATAAGTGCACTATGACTGAATAAGAATGCACACGAGAGTATTGTAAAGCTTACGAGCGCTTTTAACCGAGAGCTTTCGCTGTGGCCTCGTTAGGACCTGTTAAGTCCTGGTGGATGAAACGAAACGAAAAAAAAAAAAAAAAAAATTCCGCATTATGACGAGGTCGTACAATGTTTTACATTTGTTTTGTGCCAAGCTTTTGTATTTTTTCAATTTTTGTTTTCGATTTAGCGATACTATGTTTTTCATTGCGCGCGCATTAAACATTCGTAACGTTTGGACTTTTGCCAAACGCTTACATGTAAAAGAACATTCATCATTCTCGTGTATTGATTCGGTTTTTTTTATTATTTTTTTTGTGTAATCAACTCGCCACTTTCGAATTCGATATACCAAAGTGTCAACTTATAATACAATATTTTTGTATACCTCAATGGTGAACATTACTACGTAAAGTAGTTCGATCATAATTCATTTGTCTAGTAAAAAAATTCAAGCATTTTTTTGTAAACGTTCAATTCAGTAATAAATTTTCATTATTAATACTACATAGTTATAAAAGAAACGAAGGATGGAGTGCTTTTGGAACAATGAACAGCTAATGAAAAAAAAAACGACCAATGCGTACTGCCGGTTATGACGTATGGATGTGAAACGTGGATGCTAAATTCACACAGAGAAACATGGAAGCATATGCTCGGTATATCGAGAAGCGATCGTAAGAAGAATACATGTGTAAGAAGCATGACCAAGGTGGCAGATATAACAGAACGTGTGAAAAAGTAATAGTGGACACATAGCGAGATAAATGGATGGCAGATTGACGCGAGAAATACTGGAATGGTATCCGAGAGGATGTGAAAGAAAGCAAGGTAGACCGAGTGGAAGATGGGCTGATGAATTGAGATGAATTTGTGGAGTCAAGTGGATGCAGATTGCTCAACACAGACAGGAATGCTTTAAAAAATAAGGCATACGATCAATGCGCACTGCCAGTTATGACGTATGGATGTGAAACTTTGATGCTAAATTCAAGAATGCTACGCAAGATCCAGTGCACACAGCGAAGCATGGAAATATGTATGCTCGATATAACGAGAAGATATCGTAAGAGGAATACATGGGTAAGAAGCATGACTAAAGTGGTAGATATAGCGGAACGTGTGAAAAAGTTGAAGTTGGGCAGATGGACGCGAGAAATACTGGAATGGTATCCGAGAGGATGTGAAAGAAAGCAAGGTAGACCGAGTGAACGATGGGCTGATGAATTGCGAAGAATGTGTGGAGTCAAGTGGATGCAAATTGCTCAAGACAGACAGGAATGCTTTAAAAAATAAGGCATACGATCAATGCGCACTCCTAGTTATGACGTATGGATGTAAAACTTGGATGCTTAATTCAAGAATGCTACGTAAAATTCAGTGCACACAGAGAAGCATGGAAAGATGTATGCTTGGTATAACAAGAAGATATCGTAATAGGAATACACGGGTAAGAAGTTGGGCAAATGGATGCGAGAAATACTGGAAGGCTGAATAAGGCATACGAGCATAGACCGAGTGGATGATGATCTGATGAATTGAGAAGAATTTGTGGAATCAAAAGTGGATGCAGATTGCTCAAGACAGACAGGAGTGGAAGAGTGATGATTTAAATACACTTCAAAAGATTGCGTACTTGATAGCAAGTGGTACCCAAGTAACCATGTAGGTAAATACATACATATACATTATCTTCAGTGATTAAACCATTGCTTTCTGGAGGGAAGGAAGGTAAAGAAGGACTTTTTTCTATTGTGCCAATTTTGTTAAACTATGTATGTTATATCAACTGCCAAATTTTAGCAGAAGTTGATATTTAAGATCGAAAACCGTCGAGAATGCTTTTTGACGTACGGAAATCGAATCCTGAACCTTTGCTCAAGATACTTACCCTCTAACTACAAAGCTAATTATGTAATTCAACGATGCACTATATCTGCAGTGCAGTCACGCTATACCACAATCTAAGATTCGTTTTATAGCTCACAATTACTGAAAAAAAAAGAAAGTAAATGCTTTGCTGAAATGGCACATTCGATCTGAAAATCCAATTGGTTTTTCGACCTATCTTGTGGTAGCCGTTAAAACACGTCCGTGACTAGAAAACATAACCGACAGGGGTAAAACTACATACTACCTTTAATTTATTTAGTATACCAGAAGCGTTAGACGATGGTAGTTAAATATTTATTATTATACGTCTGAGTCTTTATTTGCAGACGTAGTGATTAGTCCCGTAAATGTATTGAAAGTTAATTAAAATTTATTTGTTTATGGCTTTTTGTGCGAAAGAATTTCTCGCCGAGCGCAATAAGTTAAATGAGGTTATCGTATATATGAAAATACTATGCAAATTACGGAGTACTGAACTTTTATTACTGCATACAATACGGTATAATACATACATATGTATGTACATATACATATTGTATGTAGTATGACCAGTTGTAAAGAAGAATAAATAAAAAGAAGAATGAAACTAGGATGCATTGGTTTTGGATGAATGAACATTGTTTTTTAAATCCAACATTCAGCTATGCTTAAAAAATAAGGCATACGACCAATGCGTACCGTCAGTTATGACGTATGGATGTGAAACGTGGATGCTAAATTCAAAAATGTTACGCAAGATTCAGTGCACACCGATAAGCATGGAAAGATGTACATATGCTCGGTATAACAAGTAGAGATCGTATGTAAGTGGAATACATGGTTGAGAAGCATGACCAAAGTGGTAGATAAAGCAGAACGTGTGAAAAAGTTGATGTGGACACATTGCGAGAATCATGGAATGGTATCCGAGAGGATGTGAAAGAAAGCAAGCTAGACCGAGTGGTCGATGGGATGATGAATTGAGGAGAATGTTTGGAGTCAAGTGGACGAAGATTGTTCAAGACAGACAGGAATGGAATAGGATTAGAGAGGCCTTCATCCAGCAGTGGATGGTGAACGGCTGAAAATGACGATGATGAATATATATACATGTACATACAGTCTGATACAGCATACACTACAAGTAGCCATTATACATATATATAATCCGTCTGTCTGTCTGCCTGCTGATAACGCTCGCTTAGGTTAATAATTAAAAAACGTCGCGCGAGTGGGATTTGAACTCGAGCTCACCAGGTCGGAACAGTGACCGCTTACGCTATGATCCAAACTAGGTAATGACGAGCCTGCTACAATTTGACGATATTAAACCTCAATAGGTTTGCGACTTTGCTAAATTGTTACGTTGTTGTATTATCAAGCGCCATATATGCAAGAACTATAAAAACTATTAAATTTAATATTATTTTTCAGTACGGGCGATGAGAGAGCGCTCCGTT
This sequence comes from Parapsyche elsis, assembly GCA_022651745.1. Lineage (NCBI taxonomy): Eukaryota > Metazoa > Arthropoda > Insecta > Trichoptera > Hydropsychidae > Parapsyche > Parapsyche elsis. Next base: position 839,706 of record JAGVSN010000031.1, read on the forward strand.
GATATTCAACGGGCTTACACTAGTGTATAGCCAAAATCCGTCTGTCTGTTTGTCTGTCTGCTGATAAAGCTCGCTGAGGAAAAATTATTAAAAAACCAGAAAGAGTGGGGGATCGAACCCAGGACCCCAGGCTCGAGAGAACTCGCACTAATGCTATTCGCTATCGCCCTTGGTCAATTTAGTCCTTTTTTTTTAAACATTACCTACAAAAGAGATCGTGACTGCTAATAATACATAGATGACGCTATAAAAACTATTTTTTTTTGTTTTTTGATTCTTACAAAATCACTAACAAAATTATAAATTACATAAATTATAACGTACAAATAATAATTAATAATTATAATATAAATAGTTAGGTATATAAAAAAATTATCGACCTGGTTATTAATTAAATTATCGAAATTATCGATACCGTTGGATCAATTAGTGGGGTCATAGATGGCGTTATAAAAACTATTTTTTTTTTTTTTTTTTGATTTTCGAAAAAACACTTTACAAAATTATAATTTTTATACGTATGTATATATAATAATTAATAATTATAATATAAATAGTAAAGTAAAAAAAAAAATCGATTCTACGGGAGTACTATAATACGTAGATGGCGCTATAAAAACTATTGTTTTTTTTTTTGTCACTTACAACCGTGCGATTAATTAGTGGGGATCTCTATTAAAAAAGCGCTTTACGTAATTTAAAATTCAACGGGCTTACACTAGTACATATATAATAGCCCAAATCCGTCTGTCTGTCTGTCTGCTGCTAACGTTTGCCTTGGTAAAACTGAAAAAAAAAAACACGAACGTCGCGAGTGGGATTTTTTAACCCGTGATCACCACGGTGATGGGAGGCCTCCTACAATTTGAAAATACTAATCCTTGGTAGGTTTGCGAATTTGCTAAATTGTTACGTAATCAATTACGTCAAACACTTCCGTTGACATTCAACAGGCTTACACTAGTACATTAATAGAGGTTGGGCTTATAAAAGGACAGTGTCAAAGCTTTTTTTTTATACATTTATATAAAGCATATTCGACATCCTTTTAAAATTGAGCTACAGTTCAATTTCAATAAATTTTCGTACGTTATGTGCGTGGGTATTGTATGTAATATGTACATACATACATTGTATGTGACGTTGGCATTGTACGGCTTCGAAAATACCGATTAATGAAGTATTAAAACCGACTTTAAATTGAGGCTATTTTAAACTCGCGTACCAATTTGTATTTGGGTAACCATTCGAATTGACATAAAATGTGTGTATTTATCGTTTTTTTTTGTATAGCATTAATTATTTTGGCCGAAATGTATGTACATAGATGTATGTATGTAGGTTAAGTGATCGAAATATACCACTCAATATCATTGAAATTGTGCGAGTCAGTTGTCGAAAAGGGACAGTAAAACCGAAAGACGAATTAATTATTACTCCGACACGTATAATTAAAGAGGCGTCTGTTCCCCAAAGAGTCTGCGAAAGGAAAATCCTTTGATGTTTCGTTTGCATTTTAAAGCGATTCTGAGCTTAAAACAAAGAGGGTCGCGTTTCGGCGAGTAAATCGAAAAAAAAAATTATTCATTCGATATGCCATTATGTTTAGTTGGCGAGGATGCAAAAAAAAAGGAGACCATTCACTTTAGCTCGAATGAAAAATATAAAAATATGAATACGAAAAGGGGTGTGGAATATGTCTTGAACGTATTACATACATACATACATAATACATACTTACTTGGGCGACGACAAATACATTTTTAGTGAAACGCGAGAGATTTCAACTCGGCGCATATTCGTTTTCAATATGAGGAAAAATTCTTTGAATATCTATGTATAGAAAAAAAAAAATGTAAATTCTCACATCCAACTCGCAGAAAACATTGTATTTTGGATATTTTAAAGCGTTTTACGATGTGATTTACGAATTGATCTGGAAAATCTTATGTTGTAGTAAAGAATATATCCTGGGCAATGTCAGTTGTGTAGTGAATATAAGGTTTTATGTATGTATAGTGTATGAACTAATACTACAATGACTTTCGGTTCACGTATAAATATATGGATTAGTAATAATACGGTCAATGGTTAAAAGTAAATATCGACTAGATCAGGTTTTTTCAAACTGTGGGTCGCAAAATAAATAAAATGTATATATATATATATATATATATATATACATATGTATATGTACATATACATATATACATACATACATATAATCAGTCTATACATACATACATATATATATATAATATATATACATATACATATATTACATTATACATTATATATATGTACATACATATATATAATGTACATATATATATATATATATATATATATATATATAATAGTGTAAGCCCGTTGAAAATCAACGCCCGCTGAGTTTTAAATATAGTTTTTATATCGCCATCTATGTATTGTAGCAATCCCCAATAATTGAACCCTATCGATACCCACTCAAAAAATATATATATTTTTTACTTTACTATTTATATTATAATTATTAATTATTATACATATATATAATAATTATAATTTTGTAAGTGATTTTGTAAAAATCAAAAAACAAAAACAACAATAGTTTCTATAGTTCTTCTATGTATTATTAGCAGCCGAGTGATATGTTAAAAAAAAAAAGGACTAAACCGACCAAGTGTGATAGAGTAAGCGTTAGCGTGATGACTCTCGAGCTTGCGGTCGTGGGTTCGATCCCCCACTCGTTCTGGTGGTTTTTTAATAATTTTTCCTCAGTGAGCGTTATCAGCAGACAGACAGACAGACAGACGGATTTCGGCTATATATATATATATATAATATATATACATATGTACATATATAACACAAGGTTAAAGGAGAATCTCCACTTTTAAGTAAAAAAAGCAATCTTTATACTTTTACCTTTTACCTCAATTTATTTGCGTCAACTAGGATTTCAATAAACTGTGTTTCAATACAATATTAACATTTAACTTAATTATTAATATAGATATCATCATCGGGCTTTGTACCACTTGTTTCTCGGAACTGTCCAATTTGACATTGGCTGTCTCAGAACCAAGCTTTACGTTCAAAAGTTACTTGTTTGCCCTAGTAAATCGACAGTAAATCGACACTTCCGGTTGACGGATATCGGCCAAAAGCTTACCAATATTGAAGGCTTATATCAAAGCTTGTATGTATGTACATATGTATATATGTATGTACATTGCATTTCCACATTTGAACATTCCTGTTGATTTCTATAGTGCAATATACATAATATAATTTAAAGGTATATTAAAAATTAATCATTTTGTATTTCATCATCATCATAATTTTCAGACGTTCACCATGAATGAAGGCCTTTTCAATCCTCTTCCATTCCTGTCTGTCTTGAGCAATCTACATCCACTTGACCACACATTCTTCTAAATTCATCAGCCCAACTTCCATTCGGTCTACTTTGCTTTCTTTCACATCCTCTCGGATACCATTCCAGTATTTCTCGCATCCATCTGCCCAACTTCAACTTTTTCACACGTTCCGCTATATCTGCCACTTTGGTAATGCTTCTTACCCGTGTATTCCTCTTGCGATCATTTCTCGTTATACCGAGCATACTTCTCTGTGTGCACTAGATCTTGCGTAACATTCTTGAATTCAGCATCCACATTTCACATCCATACGTCATAACTCGCAGTACGCATTGGTCGTATGCCTTATTTTTTAAAGCATTCCTGTCTGTCTTGAGCAATCTGCATCCACTTGACGCCACACATTATTCTCAATTCATCAGCCCATATTCCACTCGGTCTACCCTTACTTTCTTTCACATCCTCTCGGATACCATTCTGCCATCTGCCACCAATTCTTCTCGCTATGTGTCCACCTCAACTTTTTCACACGTACTGCTATATCTGCCACTATGGTCATACTTCTTACCCATGTATTCCTCTTGCGATCTCTTCTTGTTATACCAAGCATAGCGTAGCGTCCACGTTTTACATCCGTACGTTATAACTGGCAGTACGCATTGGTCGTATGCCTTCATTTTTAAACATAGCGGAATGTTGGATTTATAAACAATGTTCATTCTCATTTTGTATTTATGATAGTGAAACTAAATATCATAATATATTATTATTTCATTGTTTGCAAAACTGAAACGGGTTTTCCATTAATTATATTAAACGCATACCCCTATAGATATGTACATAGGTTACTATGTTTAATTAAGCGTTGAATGTTCGATAGCCGTATATATGAAAAATATTGCTGAAAATTTGAACCGCAGAGTACAGGATGTGGGCTATTATCAGAAATTGCTCGTGTGCCAAATTTGTGGCCCTTATTTGTCGACCTAGAAAACTTTTTTTTTGTATTTTATGTACTTTAACGATTGAAAAGCACGCTCGTCTTCGATTATATTCTCAATCAATCGAGTGCCACTTTTGCCACCATTTTTGGAGTCACTTCCGGTCTAACTGTTGTATAAGAGCGCTAATGTAAAAGTTAGGAAAATTGTCTAAGATTTTCCGAGTTGAGAATTTGTTTACGAAATAAACTGCGAACAAAATTGTTCATGTACTATAATGTACATAATCATAGTAAGTATAGAATGTTTTTTTTTTTTTAATATTAAAAAGTCCATTTAGAGAGTCGGACATTGCCGACGATTAAATACAGTTATGATTGGTTCAATTAAGCGTATTACAAAATTTTAATTTAGCGTTTGAAATAAGAATAGATTAGCTGTAAAAGCTACGTTTAATAAGACGATGAAAAAATAACGATGTATTTTTCCATTATGTTTCTCGGCCGAATTTCAGCATTGGGGAAATAATCTTCCCGGGGGTTAAATTTGTTACGTAAATTTTGAATATTAATTAAACCTCATCTCAATTTATTTATAAAGTGAACCTAAATTTGGAACGCTCGCAACGTAAATTAGATAGTCAATTTATTTTTACGTACAAGAGAAAATCGTAGTATGTCGTAACTTTCATACATTTTTAATCGTAATATTGGAGCATATTTCATCGTGAATAATCCACTATGACTTTCAGCATATCCCTTATGGCAAATTTATGACTTTTGCTACCTTTTTGTGGGGAAGAAGAGTTGACCGTCTTGCGACAATAGCGGTCTTGATTTATGAATAACTAATTCGCACGCACAAAGCCAATGAAGAAATGCAAATTTTATGCACGAATTGAGTCGATATTTGAAATTGATATTTTTTTAATATAAATTAGGCGTTTTATGAATTATTTAAATGCGTCGAAAAAACGATTCAATATATGGGGATTGAATCCCAGACCTTCGCTCAAGAGATCAACGCTCTAACCCAGAGGTTTCCAACATTTATCGAGTGGCGAAAAGGCAAAAAATATTATACAAACATGAAGACACCGATTAAAAATGAAAATTGCATTCATCATCATTTTCAGTCGTTCACCATACACTGTTGGATGAAGGCCTATCCAATGCTCTTCCAATCATGTTTGTCTTGAGCAATCTATGTACACATTCTACTCAATTCATCAGCCCATCTTTCACTCGGTCTACTTTGCTTTCTTTCACATCCTCTTGGATACCATTCCAGTATTTATCGCGTCCATTCATTATTCTCGCAATGTGTCCACTTGAACTTTTTCACACGTTCCGCTATATCTGCCACTTTAGTCATGCTTACTACCCACGTATTCCTCTTACGATCTCTTCTCGTTATACAGAGCATACATCTTTCCATACTTTTGTGTGTGCATTGGATCTTATGTAACATTCTTGAATTTAGCATCCATACTTCATAACTGGCAGTACGCATAGGTCGTATGCCTTCTTTTTTAAGCATAGCGGAATGTTGGATTTAAAAACAATGTTTATTCTTACAAAAGCACTCCATCCCAATTTAATTTCTTCTTCTTTACAACCAGTCACATTCAACAATTGTGCTATCTGTAGAATATGCTTATCTACAGTGACTATTTTGTGTAATACAGTAAGAATGTAAATATACACTGTATTTATCGAAGCTGTATGAAATAAATTATCGATTCTACATATGTTTGTAAATAACCAACTCTTGAGCCCATCGTCCATTCGGTCTACCTTGCTTTCTTTCACATCCTCTTGGATACTATTACAGTATGTGTTGCGTCAATCTGCCATTCATTCTTCATATTTTTAATGCTTTTCTGTGTGCACTGGATCTTACGTAGCATTCTTGAATTTAGAGTCTAAGTTTCACATCCATACGTCATAACTGGGAGTGCGCATTGGTCGTATGCCTTCTTTTTTAAAGCATTCCTGTCTGTCTTGAGCAATCTGCATTCACTTGACTCCACACATTCTTCTTAATTTATCCACACTTCAACTTTTTCACACGTACTGCTATATCTGCCACTTTGGTCATACTTCTTACCCATGTATTCCTCTTACGATCTCTTCTTGTTATACCAAGCATACATCTCTCGACGATTCTCTGTGTGCACTGGATCTAGCATCCACGTTTTACATCCATACGTCATAACTGGCAGTGCTCATTTGTCGTACACCTTATATTTTAAAGCATTCCTGTCTGTCTTGAACAATCTGCATCCACTTGACTCCACACATTCGTCTCAATTCATCAACCCATCGTCCACTCAGTCTACCTTGCTTTCTTTCACATCCTCCCGGATAGCATTCCAGTATTTTTCGCGTCCATCTGCCATCCATTCTTCTCGCTATGTGTCCACTTCAACTTTTTCATACGTTCCGCTATATCTACTACTTTGCTCACGCTTCTACCCAAGTATTTCCTTTGCAATCTCTTTCAATGCTTCTCTGTGTGCACTGGATCTTACGTAGCATTCATAAATTTAGCATCTACCTTTCACATCCATACGGAAAATTGCATTATAGTCAATAAATTTTTTTAGTTTACTGTTTCAGCTGGCGACCCCACAGAAAACCCCTCGCGACCCCATTTGGGGTCGCGACCCATACGTTGGGAACCCGTGGTTTAACCACTGAGCTACATACATATATAGCCTGGCTGTAAAAAGTACAAAAAAGTACTTATTCATTGCGTGAAAGTTCACGTTGCGGATCGTATGCCGCACTACCATCACGCTTGCGAATTAATGTCTCGTAAAGGCTTTAACTTGCCTTTTTACGCAAATGTCAATGTTACATAAAAGTCCTCTTGAATGGATAAAAAGCACGCCATTGTCACTTTTCTTATCTGCGTGGCCGTTTTACGGACATCTTGTGTCGATTTAGCGCCGCGAAGCTTTTAGGCGCCCCCCCCCCGAATCGAGCTTTTAATTTGACGCAATCAAATTAGGCATTTCAAAATGAAAAGCGAAAATGGTAAAATAATGAGGGCGTTTCGCAGAATTACGTCAGTGGGAAATTTAGTCTCTTAAGGGGTAGGTGTGAGAAATTATAGGTGTAATATCATCACCCTTTTCGCTCGTTTATTATCCTTAGCTCGGATTATGTGAGCCCGTGAGATAATACGGTAAAAATTCTAGTAAGGTAACTCGACGATATTAATACAAATTTAGATAGTGCAATATTGGCCTGAGGATTCGTAGTTTTGCGTTCAGGGGTTTACGGGGGAATTGTGTTAAAAATGTAAATGTTTTAATGTATAGAAGGATTAAAATGTGTACGTGCGTACGTTCGCTGTATTTATAGGGGATTTTCACGTTGGAAAATGATGAAAATGTTTTCACTGGAATGTCAATAAGCTTATGTGAGATTTTAATTAATAATCGCTTTCGTTAGTAGGCCGGGATTGACTGTTGTGCGGTTGGAAATAATTGGATTAACATTGCAGCGTTCGAAAATATTGTTTGTTGTCCACAAACTGAATTTCAAACTATGTATGTATGTAGATACATACGTATGCACTATTATATAGAAACTAGTGTAAGCCCGTTGAATATCAACGGAGTGGTTTCTCATCACTCGTACTGTACTCGAGTGTTTCGTGGTTGAGTATATGTGTATTTAATAGTTTTTATAGTTTTTGTATAGATGGCGCTTTAATAACAATTTAGAAAAGTCGCACTTGCGAGCGTTATCCGCAGACAGACAAACAAAATATATATATGTATGTATAATAGTATACATATATAATATATGTAGCCAATGATGTTATGTTTAATACGATCTTTTGAGTAATTACAGTTGCAAAATTTGTTGAGAGTTTTCAACGGAGACGGATCAAATTAATGTGACCCGACCTTTTTACACTATGTGTTTTTTGATATTTCGTGGTTCATGTTGCGTAAATATGTTTTGTAATAATAATAATCTAGATAATGTTTTTTTTTTTTTGACAAGCAGATATACAATACAATCGTAGATAGCGTATTTTGACATTGATCTTATTGGAATAAAGCTACAGATTAAAACTTTCACTGAAAGTTTTTAAGATTATAAATGTATTTATTAATTTAAGATAGCTTTAAAAGCTAATTACAACAAAAAAAACATTACTTACAGCTAAAATTACAAAATATACTTATAATCTACTAGCACTTGTACAAAGGTGCTGTTTTAAGGCTGCCAGGAATCTATCAATTATACATATATTTATATTTCTGAGAACTTCTGGCAGGCCATTATATGTATTCAACAACAACCCTGTACAAGATACTTCTCCCGGATCTACTTAATTTTTTAATTAACTATTAACTTATTATTACCCCTTGTATTATTATACCCTCTTATTAAATATTTATCAAAATATTTTGGTAATAAATTCTTATATAATTTAAAAATATATACTAACATGCACACATGACATTTAAAACACTCCGCATAACTCTATTTTGTAGTTTTTGAGACCTATCTTTATTTACCATCTTTACTAAATTTAAAAATTAACCACAAGGACGAACAATTGCATTATAAACTACATAATTATTTTGTATTTCTTGATAGTATATGTATATTTTAATCTACACAATAATCCAACTTTCTTCGCTACTTTTTTAATAATCATCTCACCATGTAATTTAAAATCGAACTAATTACCAAATTTATATGTAGTACAATACGCTCGCTTAACACGGAAAAATCGTTGAAATACTGGATTATCTCATATAACGTGCTAGAAAATTAAAATGTTTATGTGTCAATCTTCTACTAAGAGTTGATTATCAATATCTGACCATCAAAAAATTAATAGCGCTTATTATAGCTAAATTTCACGTTGATAAAAAAATAAGCGCGTAGGAAGACAAATTGATTTACATTACAGTTCAGTAGTTAAGTATGATTTATTCGATTTAAAATTGCACGGTTACATTGTATTATAAGTGTCATGTATTGTAAGATGAATGTATGAAATAAAAGTTGAAATTCACCGAGACGGAAAGTATCCACTGAAAGCATATCATAAAGGTTCTAAAAATATACTAGAAAGCTTCAAGTGCTGTCGTGTTTTAAGCCTTCATTTATTTTAATAATTATTAGTATTAATAACGATTTAATATATTGACACGTATCACGAATGCTTTTTTCTGACCGGATTGCGCTATCGTTCCAATGTGTATTGATGAGATTACGCATAGCGTATCTGTCTATAACCCTACATACATACATAGTTTAGCGTTGATCCATTTGAATTATTATTTAGCGAACCTTCCAAACTCAATTTGTAGGTTTATCACCTTTTCCCGAGGCGTGGTCGTTAAAACCTATTGTCCTTCGGTGTCCTTTAACGGGCCATCATAAAATTTTAACCGAATTTGTCAAGGCGTGTCTCGTGAAACACGTGTCTCGGTCATACATATGTATGTACATTACGTACGCGTAACGAACTTTACGAATTTGATGGATTAATCCATCCGTCCACTTTTCACGTGTGTTTATTTCGACGAAAATACACACAAATGAAATGAAAATGCTAAAAAAAAGTCAAACTTTTCCCGTGGAAATGCGATTTATCTCTCAGGGAAAAATACGAGAGCGTTGCCCGAGAATATTCTCACGTACTATATACATACATATAAGGGTCAGCTTTTATGCGTTGCAAATATTTACTTGATGTGTGTGTGTGTTTTTTTTTTACTTTTTTTACGATGCGAACGTGGAATTTTGAGTTTCTCAAACGTTTCAGACTGTGAAATTCTATTTGAAATAATATAATCACTCTTTTACTAACATTGGATATTTTATGTGTCCAAGTCCTTTGATCCAAGTCCAGACTGTGATCCTATTCACGATTTTGGTCTGGATCTTTGATCCTATCCAGGTGTCTCGACTATACAATGTATTTGTGAGAAGTCACCTGGAATTTGCTAGTACTATATGGAACCCGTTTTACCAAGATTCCATTACTAAATTGGAAAAAAATAATAAGAAGTTCCATGCGTACTCCATTTCCAGGTTTCGTCTTTCGTCTTCTTCTTCTTCAAATTTTCACGATTACGTCCCTCTGCAATCTAGGAGGACGGTCTAGGATCTCTGCTTTGAATTTAAGCTTTTAAATAATTTATCAGATAACTTTTACCTACTAAGTAGGATTCTTCTGCATTATCAGAATTGATCAGAAATCCTCCATTGTTTCATTTGAATCTTTGTTCTACTAATTATTCGCAAAACTCCTTCATTCATAGATCCTGCTCGTAATTCTACGAAATTCCGACACATATTGATCCTTTTCACTATTCTTTGCCCTCCTTCAGTTTTTCTTTACTTAAGCTTCTTTCTAGCCCTAACTCCTAAAGTTCCTTTCTTGCTATGTATGATCTGTTGTTTGTTTGTAACTATTTTGGCTGTATTATGTGGAATTAATATTATTTTATATTGTACTCTATGAGATGCATGTTACTTGATATTAAATAAATATATTGATAAATTGTAATGTAAATATCAAAGTAATAAAGAGAAGTGCGCTATTAAAATTTTTAATTATTCTGTAGCTTCTTGAGATTAAACCGCTTTAAAAAGATTGAAAATCTTTAAGGAATTTGACATGCCAAATGTACATTGAGCCTTAAAAGTTTGAGAGCAACTGGTATTATTTGCTTTACACCTACAATATAACGATTTTTAGCTAATTTTAGAACGTGTCCATCATTTCGATGTAAATCATACATATGTAATTCATTTGAGAGCCACTAATTTAACCACTACACAATCAAAACTTTCAACGTATGTTTAAATCGAAATTATACCTTATAGCAAAAGTTTAATAAGCGCATCGATCGAAATGCTTAATATATTTATTCGTTATAACTAGAGACTGGTCAGAATTTTGAACATTTGAACGTACATAGTTCGGCTGCATGGTGATGGAAACCTGGAAACGATTATAATTTGGACCGCGAAGAAAGTCGTCAAAACTCGAAATATTTAGGCGATGACATCAGCTTTTGCAAACCGGGAACGCTCCTTGCTTCTCGCCTGATTTCATGACGACAAAAACGGCCCCAAACCGGTTTTTACCGCAGCCTACGTTTGCCAATTCTGACAGGTCTCTAGTTTAACGATATACAAATTGATTCAGATGCAATAGTTTATTTCTATCGTCATATCTGTGACGCATTTGACTTCCGATTGCACCTTTTGTGTCGGCGTTTCGTGTTCGTTGTGTTTGAAACGTGTGCGATGAAGTTCGCGTACAACGAGCTCGTTATGCGAGCTCAATCCGGTCAGGTCACGTGCGAGAGAAACGCGATCATTACAGACTCATTGTGTTTTGTGCATGTGTCACTGTCCCATCAATAGCACATAATGGGTTAAATTTAATATCGAAATCGATACATTCGCTATAAAAACGCTCGCTTTGCCGGGGAATTATACACAATAATGTACAGTGTTAAATGTAATTAGATTTCGGCGATAATAACAATTGAAAATAGTTTTATATTAAATTTAATACTGTTGCAATATGAAAAAATAATGAAATTTCCAACGTATTGTAGGAAAATATGTAAACAAAAACGGTACAATAATTTATTTATTTACAAACAAACATTACTTAAGTTTAAAATTACAAAATAAACTTATTATCCACTAGCACTTGTACAGAGGTGCTGTTTTAAGGCTGCCAGGAATCTATCTATTTATAATAGTTAATATTATATTAATTTATTTAACGCGTGGGACTGAGGGGTATTGTTATCCTATAATGGTGTATGAACGAGTTAACAAGCCAAGTTAGAAGGCTTTTGGGTCTTCGGGGGAATTTAATCAATAACATACATATATGTATATATTGTGTACAATGTCTAAAGTACATATGTATATAATTAATGAATGTATTGAGATTTAAAATGATCCAACTTTTTAACTAAATTGAACTGCACTACATTTTTTTTTAACTTTGTGAATCACTTGCCTTTTTTAGATTATTTAAATATGTACATATATGTAGCTGAGTTTTATTATAATGAAATTAATATAAACACTTGAAATTCATTCAAAATAAATTTTAAATTTATAATTATATACCTACATATGTATACATATGTAGATGGCAGGTATATATTGTATAATATGAAGTTTGAGAATCACAGCTTTTGTTTATTTCTTTCAATTCTTTGAGAATCGCTGATTTCTCTTAAAAACTATTTTTTTGATCATTTGTTTAAAACTCGGTGCTTCTTGTAAAATGAACAGTATATTTATTTGAAAAAAGCTTTAGAGCCATTTATTTACATACTAGTGTAAGCCCGTTGAATAACGACGGACGTGTTTGACGTAATTGATTACGTAACAATTTAGCAATGTCTCGAACCTACTAAGGATTGATATTTTAAAATTATAGGAGGCCTCCCCCGCCACCGATGTTGGGTGAACGCGTTAGCGCTAACTCACCCAATCTGGTGATCACGGGGTCAAATCCCACTCGCGACGTTCGTGTTTATGTCAGCCTTTACCGAGGCGAGCGTTATCAGCAGACGGACAGACAGACAGACGGAATCGGGCAATTATATACATATATATATAAGCCCGTTGAATATCAACGAATGTGTATTTAATAGTTTTTATAGTTGTTGCATAGATGGCGCGTTATAATACATCAACGTAACAATTTAGCAAAGTCGCGAGCCTATTAAGATATTATATTGTCAAATCGTAGCAGGTTCGTCATCGCCTCCGTTGGATGATAGTGTTAGCACAACTCATTCCAACCTGGTGATCACGGGTTCAAATCCCAATCGCGCGCGACGTTCTGGTCTTTTAACCATTTACCTCAGCGAGCGTTATCAGCAGACAGACAGACAGACGGATTTCGGCTATTATATATATAATAATATTGTATATATGTACATATAAATAAATGGTTGTAAAGAAGAAGAACTAAAACGAAGAATGAAACTAGGATGGAGTGCTTTTGGAAGAATGAACATTTTTTTTAAATCCAACATTCAGCTATGCTTAAAAAATAAGGCATACGACCAATGCGTACTGCCAGTTATGACGTATGAATGTGAAACGTGGATGCTAAATTCATGAATGTTTCGCAAGATCCAGTGCACACAGAGAAGCATGAAAAGATGTGTACTTGTTATAAACGAGAAGAGATCGTAAGAGGAACACATGGGTAAGCAGTATGAACAAAGTGGAACGTGTGAAAAAGTTGAAGTTGACACATAGCGAGAAGAATGGATGCCAGAAATACTGCAATGGTATCCGAGAGGATGTGAAAGAAAGCAAAATAGACCGATTGGAAATGTGTGGTGTTAAACTGGATGCAGATTGCTCAAGACAGACAGGAATAGAAGAGGATTGGATGATGATATGTACATATAAAATGTATCTATGTAATTTAGCGTTAATACACGTGATAAAAGGAACAAAAATAATATAATTAATGTTTCACTAATGGATTGAGTAGTTTATTCAAGTCATTATCGAACGGAATGCTTCACACAACTTTTCTACAAACACAAACTATACTTATTTTAGACCACAAAGTATTATGGCGTCAAATTAATCACAATTTAAATACCACACAACCGTAAATCACATTAAATTATAGCAATGTTTATTAATTAATTTATTTATGCAATACTATGTACATATGTACATAGAGCGTATCGATCTGACACGCGACAATTAAACCGCATGAAAATAATTTGAAACGCTAATTTCAGACGTGCTTTATATACAAGTTCTCACCTTACGCCTCGGCTTCAGGCGTATGATACGACACACGATGGCGTCACTCTCAAACTGTGACGTCACATTGCGTGTGTGTGTGCATGAAATATTGTACAATGCGAAATGGGGAAATTAGCGTAGAATTACTCATGCGCACGATGGTGCAGTGACGACTGATCCGTATCCGAAGGCTCTCGTGTCTATAGGATGAAAGGCAAATGGTTCAATCATACGCCAAATCATAAGACTATACTGTGCCATTTATATTTTATTTATTTATTTGTATGCGTCACTTAGCGCAGTCTGTTTTTTTTATTACTTTATCCTAATCGGATAATGTATTGTGATTTTGACTGATTTGTATCAGGTATCATCCCCTGATTACGTTTTCATGATTTCTGGAAAATGTCTGTATCGCTGTGTACTTACTTGTGTATGTGTGTTTTATTAAGCTGAAATTTTATATCTATTATTTTCACGTAAGGTCTAACAAACATAAGTAATTTGGTCAACATCAGTCAACGGGAAGTAGGGTTTTTTCTTTAGAAAATTCTAAAATTCTGTTACCACAGAATAATTTCCGAAACTGCTTCGGCGATCTTGTCGAAATTTCATATCTATAGTTTTCACGTTAGCCGTAAGAGATACTGTGAATTTGGTCAACATATGTATGACGAGCGAAAGTGGCAGTTTACTCTTGAACGATTTTTTGTTTGTTATTTTTTTTCCGCCTTTTAAATATGTAGTATCGTCACAATATTGTAATGTTGTAATCCTGAGAGAAATTGCTATTTAGGAAAAAATAAATCATTAAAATCAGTCAGCCGGAAGTAGGGTTATTTTTTTGTCGAAAAGTTCACCACGCAATATTTCAGAAACTGTGCCCCATTGATCAAGTCGAAAATTTATATTTATAATTTCCGTATAAAATTTAAGTAGTTAGAAGTGGTAGTTTTTCTTTATTTGAATATGTGCCGAAGATCGTATTTTACATACGCGCGCGCACTCAACACAGTAATTTCATGATGTGTATGTTGGTTGGTGTGGTGGTGTGCATGCGTTTTATTTACTTACGTACTTAAAAAAATAATTTCGTTACTCTTTGTACTCCTCACATATATGGATAAAGTTATGGGTTGGCCACACTCGATTTTTTTAAGATGTGAGTAGGTATGCAGTTTTGGGTATCCGTTTCTTCTAACTGCGTGTGTTAAAAGGGGACGAATCGGCCACGAATCACACTCGACGGTGCAGACGATATCGAATATTGATTTGACGTAGTCGTCGAAGGGGTCACAATCTCACAATCGACTCGTTCGAGGGGCGCTAATGGGTCAACCTGACCCGTTTGCAAAAAGTAACGTAACGCATATTTTTTTTTATACGATTCCGACGATTTTTGCGCGCGATTAATCGATTTTTGTACGATTTGACGGATCGTGACGGAAACATACCTAAGCGTGATTACGATTACGTGTTGAAATGTATGATTGGCTTGGTACGATGGATAGATATAAAGGCCATGTCAAAAATTTACATGGAAACATTATGTAACCGTGTAACAGTCGTTTAAATAAATGAGTCGTTTAGAATGAGCCGCTTGAATTGATAATGGACCATGCCGACTTATTGTCGTTTTCAGAAAATACAAGGTTTGCATGTTTGAAAGCACTCTGTGAGCTTTAAGCCCCTTTGCACAAAAGTATCATAAAACTAAGCAATATTTACGCAATCTTTTTAGTTTAAAGCTCTAAAGCTTAAAGCTCTATGAGCTGTTAGAAGCATTACCCTCTGGGAGCTATTGGGATCTTTAAGTTTAACCTTCTCAGAGTTTAAAGCTTTGACATTCAATTGAAGCTATTATAGCTTCAAGCTTCTGAAAGGTCCCAAAGTTATAATTAACTCTAGGGGCATTAAGCTCCTCTGAACAAAAGTATCAACAAAAAAATATATCACCTTTTCTCCGAGAGCTTCTTTTTGATTTTTAATTTATATTAAATGTAATTTATTCGAACAAGTTATTATCTACACAGTACGTGATATTATTCGTTCCCTTGCAGTATCATATGTATGTATTTTTGTATTTTTCATTTCACGAATGACCGTGCTTGGCCCACTTAAACCCATTTCCTCTTATAAGGCTCCCCTGGTTCACAATTACGCTCAATTAAATGTGACGTTGATTTTGTGAAGAAATTTCCTAAGGGAATTTCGCGTTATTAACTTCGCTACCAGAATATGAGTATGTATAAATGTATAATGCGTGTGTATAGTATGACTTTTTAAACATTTTGAAAATCTAAAAATACTAAACGACCCTAATATTTCGTATGCCTCGAAATCGACAGACAATACCTTAGTATTTCTTATGACATCATCATCATTTTCAGTCGTTCACCATCCACTGCTGGATGAAGGCCTCTGCAATCCTATTCCATTCCTGTCTGTCTTGAGCAATCTGCATCCACTTGATTCCACACATTCTTCTCAATTCATCAACCCATCGTCCACTCGGTCTATTTTGCTTTCTTTCACATCCTCTCGGATACCATTCCAGTATTTCTCGCATCCATCAGCCCAACTTCAACTTTTTCACACGTTCCGCTATATCTCCACACTTTGGTCATGCTTCTTCCCCATGTATTCCTCTTACGATCTATTCTCGTTATACCGAGCATACATCCCTCGATGCTTCTCTGTGTGCACTTGATCTTGCATAACATTCTTGAATTTAGCATCAAAGTTTTACATCCATACGTCATAACTGGCAGTGCTCATTCGTCGTATACCTTATTTTTTAATGCATTCCTGTCTGTCTTGAGCAATCTGCATCCACTTGACTCCACACATTCTTCTCAATTCATCAACCCATCGTCCACTCGGTCTACCTTGCTTTCTTTCACATCCTCTCGGATACCATTACAGCATTTCTCGCATCCATCTGCCCAACTTCAACTTTTTCACACGTTCCGCTATATCTACCACTTTGGTCACGCTTCTTATCCAAGTATTTCTTTTGCAATCTCTTCTCGTTATACCACTTATACATATTTCCATGCTTCACTGTGTGCACTAGATCTTACGTAACATTCTTTAATTTAGCATCCACGTTTCACATCCATACGTCATAGCTGTCAGTATGCCTTCTTTCTTAAGCATAGCGGAATGTCGATTTAAAAACAATGTTCATTCTTCCAAAAGCAATCCATCCTAGTTTCATTCCTTCTTCTTTACAACCAGTCATATTCGCCAATTGTATAAATAACTATCAACTATCTCTACAATATGATTATCTTGACCAATTGACCGTTGATGTTTAGTTTCACTAGCTTGAAACACTCTGTATTGACAATTTAACTATATATTTGACATACGACATAGCAAATAATGTTTGCACTACGAAAGTGTTCTTATCGACAAGAGCATGTTATGCTGTCGTAAAATTTTTATAGTGTTCAGGGAAAAAGCGTTTCGAAAGCTGTCTGTCCGTGATTATTATTCTTGCGAGACTATAAAAGTGTGTTGCGTTCAACATCTAACGTCTCTTTTTTTTTTTTTTTTTTTTTTAACAACACCCTCGAGAATTCGACAAAGTTTTAAGCGAGAAAGGAAAATCACACCTTACGCACGCAATCTCTGTAAAACTAAAAAATAAAAATCACGTATATATAGGGTTTAATGCGAAAATAATGCGTAGACACAATCGAAAAGTTTTTTAATATCGCCAAACGCACAGTACATTAAAGTGAAAAGTATTGCCCTTACGAAGTTCGTCGAATTCGTTTAATAAGAAGTTTTTGGCTTATAATCTACATATACCGATGGTTGAATTGTAAAAGGACCAATGTTGAAATTCTGTATAATTCTGCTTGTGTGAAAAAAATTCTACCTAAATAAAGCACATATTTTTGACTTTTGATCTATTATTTTAACAGGAGAGTATACAGTTTGAGTTTGATCAGTTTCTTCTAATCGCGTGTGTTTAAAAGGGATACAAGTGTGTCAATTGGTGCACTTGATGCCATTCGAATTAGGAGAAACAAATACTCAAACTGCATACTCTTTTTGTTAAAAAAAATGACAACAACATAAAATACAACAAATTCAACGATAAAAAGTTTGGCTAAAGATTTTGTGACAAGAGATCCATTTTGAACAAATTATATTCAGATTTTGTGACAGAGATCGTAAAATGTTTAAAAACTTGCATATACATATGTTCAAACTTACAACTAAACACCAGTTTTTTAATCATATTTGTGTTTAGTAGGTAAAAATCTGTAATAATGTTACGTCAATCAATTTTTGTGTACAACAATGCTGTTATTCATCATCATCGTCATTTTCAGCCGTTCGCCATCCACTACTGAATGAAGGCCTCTCCAATCCGCTTCCACTCCTGTCTGTCTTGAGAAATTTGCATCCACTCGACTCCACACATTCTTCTCAATTCATCAGCCCAACGTCCACCGTGCTTTCTTTCACATCCTCTCGAATATAATTCCATTTTTCTAGCTATGTGCCCACTTGCATTTTTTCACGTGTGTATATCTGCCACTTTGGTCATACTTCTTACCCCATGTATTCCTCTTACGATCTCTTCTTATTATACCGAGCATACATCTTTCCATGCTTCTCTGTGTGCACTGGATCTTGCGTAACATTCTTGAATTTAGCATCCACGTTTCACATCCATACGTCATAACTGCCAGTACGCATTGGTCGTATGCCTTATTTTTTAAACATAGCGAAATGTTGGATTTAAAAACAATGTTCATTCTTCCAAAAGCACTCCATCCTAGTTTCATTCTTCGTTTTATTTAATCTTCTCTACAACCAGTCATATTCAACAATTGTCCTAGGGATTAATAACTATCTCTGCAATATGCTTACCTACAGTGATTACGTTTTGCGTGCAAAATTAATTAATTGGAAAATGTCAAGATGTCGTTAAAATATGTAAAACGGCCGAATCGTATTTGACTATTTATGTACTTACAAGAATAGTCAAAATATCATACTTTCATCAAATTTCTTAGTTGTTAGGCTCTTTTAAAACCAAGCCACACAAATATTCTGTGAATTTGAAGTGTGATTATCGAAACGTCTATATTTCGATTTTATCGAGCTCGTACCGAGTTTATTGGGCACTTAATCAAACGTATGTCATTTATTACAGCGCAATCATCGAGCTGTTGTTGATAAATGATAAACAAACCAACACGCGGAGACAAACGATGTTAAATATTGACGTTGCGTATGACACTTGATTAAGATCTATTTTCAGAATGGCGTAAAATTATGTTCTGGCTGGAGAAAAAAAAAGTGGTATTTTTAATGTCCAGCTATAAATAATAAATTAATGCATATCAAATTTCAAGCAAAGAATTGCTCGGTGAGTGTAAAATTTTGTTATACATTTACGCATTTAATTAATTTCTTAATGGGGCTCGTTTAATTTTATCTCCGTAATTACTAATAAACGAATAAATCTATAAAAAATAAAATTCGTATATACATAAATATAAAGAAAATCACTAAGATGTTTATCTCTAATGTACTTTTTCGCAATCAAATATTCTCAATACTTTTTTTTACTATATATGTATGTACATATGTTATCATCATTTTCAGCCGCTCACCATACACTGCTGGATGAAGGACTTTACAATCCTATTCCGTTCTTGTCTGTCTTGAACAATCTGCATCCACTTGACTCCACACATTCTTCTCAATTGATCAGCCCATCGTCTAATGGGTCTACCTTGCTTTCTTTCACATCCTCTCGGATACCATTCTAGTATTTCTCGCGTCCATCTGCCATGCATTCTTCTCGCTATGTGTCCACTTCAACTTTTTCACACGTTCTGCTATATCTGCCACTTTGGTTTTACGTATTACCCATGTATCCCTTTTACGATCTCTTCTCGTTATACCGAGCATACATCTTCCCATGCTTTTTTGTGTACACTGGATCTTGCGTAACATTATTTAATTTAGCATCCATGTTTCGCATCTATACATGGCAGAAGATATAAACATGACGATAAAGTTAACGATCCAATCCATTAGTGAAACATTAATTATATTATTTTTTCCTTTTATCACTTATATTAACACTAAACTACACAATTACATAGATACATTTTATATGAGTCTCGAGCAATCTGCATCCAGTTAACACCACACATTCTTCTCAATTCATCAACCCATCTTCCAATCCATTTTGCTTTCTTTCACATCCTCTCAGATACCATTCCAGTATTTCTGGCGTCCATCCATTCTTCTCGCTATGTGTCCACTTCAACTTTTTCACACGTTCCGCTATATCTTACCACTTTGGTCACACTTCTTACCCATGTGTTCCTCTTACAATCTCTTCTCGTTATAAGTACACATCTTTTCATGCTTCTCTGTGTGCACTGGATCTTGCGTAACATTCGTGAATTTAGCATCCACGTTTCACATTCATACGTCATAACTGGCAGTACGCATTGGTCGTATGCCTTATTTTTTAAGCATATTGGAATGTTGGATTTAAAAACAATGTTCATTCTTTCAAAAACATCGTATCCTAGTTTTATTCTTATTCTTTACAACCAGTCATATGCACCAATTTTCCTAGATATAAATAACTGTCAACTATCTCTACAATATGCTTATCTACATATGTACATATATTGACTACGTTTTGCCACATATGTACATATGTATGCAAACTAAATTTTTTGTTTTATCGTTGGTTTTTAATATCTTTTACGTGTTATTTAGCGGGAATAAGAAATGATGGGTACCGTAGTTATGATAAAATGTTTTTTATTTAAATGATGTAATTCGAGAGCATGTTTGTACTAAGGCTTCTCTATGCAAATAAACGTAAGGTAAAGACATTCAGACTCTCTTATACATATACCCACGAGTACAAAGAGAAAAACATATTTTAAATTCTTTTTCAAAAGGAAAAGTCGTAAAAGAACGCAAACAATGGTTTTGCATTATACATAAAGTGACCCGTGGACTAGAATAAATTTTAAATGATCGTTAGACTCGAGCTTAAAAAAAAAAAAAAAAGGTACATATACCTAGCAATCGAATATCTTACAATGTAATTGTTGGTATGGAATTGAACACGGGACCAAAGTGGAAAACTTTACGAGGGAAATTAGCGGTGGAAAACTTGTACTAATCTCTATACTAAAAACCAATTAAATAATGAAAAGCGCGTCACGAATTTTCCCGAGAGTAATTGGTACTCGCTGCTGTAATATACACCGCGAGCTTTTGTTTATACATACAAGTAAGTAAGTGTACATTTCCCGAAATTTAGTTATTAAAATATTTAAAGCGAGATTACAAATCGCATTACGCAGTGTCGGAATGGGTATTATTAACCCCTTGGCGACCGCAATACAAAACTGTCAAATATGCTTCTTATTAATAAATGTATGTTGACACTTAAAAGTAACGTACAATGTGATGTAAAATCGTTTCGTTCCGGATAAAACTTGGATGGAATTTATTAATTAGTTGTCTTGTGAGAGTTTTCAGGATATTTTGCACGAGCCTGTAGCACTTTCAGGATCGGTTAATTTGTAAGATCTTTCAGCAGGCCTCTTGTGCACGTTTTGTGCGGTTTCGTTTGTTTCCCAACTTATCGAAAAATCTTTGAAAATCTAAACGTACAGTTGATTCAATCGAAAAGTGAGCTTTTGAAATACATAGAATTCCATTATATTACTTTGAAGTAACCATATACAATATATTTATTTTATACTAGCTTATTGCCCATTGACGACCAACGTGTGTGATCATCATAAATCAGGGGAACTTTACTTAGTGTATGTAAGCCCGTTGAGTATCAACGGACGTGTTTGACGTGATTGATTACGTAACAATTTAGCAAAGTCGCGAACCTACTAAGGATTAATATTTTCAAATTATAGGAGGCCTCCCATCACCGTGGTGATCGCGGGTTCAAATCCCACTCGCGACGTTCGTGTTTTTCCTTTACCGAGGTGAGCGTTATCAGCAAACGGACAGACAGACGGAATTGTACTATTATATATTTATATAAATAGTGTAAGCCCCTTGAATATCAACGGAGCGGTTTCTCATCGCCCGTACTGTGAGTGTTTGTGTGGGTGAGTATTATGTGTACGTGCAGTATGTATGCGAGCGATCCGCGGCTATCCAGCTAGGCAGATCCTCGTGCTACTATATATAGTAATGCATACTTCAAACTTGACAAATGAATAAAATACTGAGCTTAGAAAAAAAATAATATTAAATTTAATAGTTTTTATAGTTTTTGTATAGATGATAGATTAACAATTTAGCAAAGTCGCGAACCTATTTAGAATTAATATTGTCAAATTGTAGCAGGCTCGTCGTCGCCTCCATTTGAATGAAAGTGTTAACACGATCTCATTCCAATTTCGGGTAATCTCGGGTTCAAATCCCACTCGCGCGACGTTCTGGTTTTTTAATTATTTACCGAGGCGAGCGCTATCAGCAGACAGACACACACACACACACACACACACACACACACACACACACAGACAGACAGACAGACAGACGGACGGAATAGGGCTATTATATATACGATAATATTCAGAAAGGGTTAATATGTCACTAAAGCGTCATAACGGTCGATAATGTAACAGCAATTTGATATAGATTATTATTTACTTGAACTTTTTCAATTAAACTGTATTCAATCAAATGCTATGAATTCATTGAGAACGCATTTACATAGAATACGTATAGAATAATGTTGATTGAAAAAGTTTTTGTTATTATACATACATATATATATATATATATATATATATATATATATATGTACGTTTGATGCGATGTCAAAGTTTGTGTGTGTGTATACTTGATTTCTTTAGAAGCACTTAAAGTATATCCGTCGATGCTTCACTTTGAGCGATTTTTTACCACATTTTCCTCAATCGAAAATATCAAAAGTCAATTAAAATCAATCGAGTACATCTTGAACTACAATACTGGGTATTTTTTTCAAAATTCGATCTTCAATAAAGCGCATTTTTTGTACTGTTTGCAAAAGCATCACGCGAAACGCCATTAATACGAGTCGGCATTCGGTAGTGGAATATTTATCTACGTACGTAGCGATTGTTCAACGTTTTGACATATTTATTATACCATTGTATACATAGAATGGTGTATTTGGGGTTGTAAACAGGTGGTTGATATATCATCGAGACTCACCCTTGATTTATTAATGGCGCATCTGTGCGAAAATTAACGAGCCGTTTTAAAGTGAAGCGAACAAACAAACGGACAAAAGTCACGCACTTTTTATACATTGCGTTGTATCGTCAAAAAAAAAAAAAAAAATAATACGCAATTTCGTAAATTGCACAAGTTACGTAATATTTGTACGTTTACGTGTACTGTTGGGACGAATAAAAAAGCACTATGAGTTCGTATTAGTTTCCCATTTGCATATAAGACGTAAATATTCTGAAATGACCCATTTTTTTTTAGCCATTAACATTAATGTAATTTTTATACGAATACATACATATATGTACGCAGGTAGAGTTATATTTAGTTGTTTGTTTAATTATAATAAATTGAACGTATTTAGTTGATATTTTCATCAGAATAATAATTATAAGTATGATGTATTTATATAGAGCTTTTTTATGGTAGCTTTTTTTTTTAAGTTGTTAGCTTCTGTCGTTTAATTTCTTTTTACCCGTGAGTTAAATGAGATTTTCCTTTAATGGATGTGCGTCTTAATTATAAACTCCAGATAGTTTAATGAGTTTTCAAATTGAGACACGCTTTAAGATTGAGCTCAATATATTACATGGTATACATTATTGCATCATTTTTTAAATTTATTTTTATTTGAACTGAATTCAAATTGATATAATACAAGTTCACCTTTTCCGCATGTTTTCTTCTTCGATTTAAACTTTGAGATTTGTATTTACAATTTATCTTTGCAACGGAGATGCCATTCCAATTAAAAGTTTACGAAACGCTTTTTAAAGTCTGTGTAAATATTTTCGAAAAATGTGCAAAACCAAGATAAACACCAACACAATCGAGTGATCTTTTATAATACAAGTTTTTAACTGTCAATAATAATAATAAAAAAAAGTTTCACTTTGCCTACATCTGGTTTTATTATTATATACAATTACAGATGTACATACATTGTGTAGGCATCGTTCGACTGGGAATCTGTTCATCTCAAAATGTCTAAAAATACTCGTATCAAACCTGGATACGTTCATATTTTTCGTTGAAAGCGTGCAGAAATGCAATCTGTTTCATACAAAGAAGACTTTCAATACCGTTGCTCAGATTGCACATCGTATATGCACAACTGTAGGATGCAATTTGTCGCACGTTGCACATGTTGCATATTCACGAAGAGATTCGAATCATATCCTCAAAGATATGTTGATTCAACTTTTTTTTTTATTACGATGTGCGCAGTTTATAATCAAACTGTGATCATAAATTTCAAGAAGCGAAGTTCACTTTATACGCTTTTTGCAATTTAATTGGATGCTCATTTTTGCCGGTAGATATTATAAGCATCGGTGCTTTAACATAAAAGTGCAGAAAGTGTTAATAATGTGGCTCTGTTTTTTTTAGTTTATTTCTAACGGTTTCTGGCTGTGTACTTTGATCTATGTACATATATGTATGTGTGTGAGTTCTGATTGACTTGTATTCATTGTTTTATTCATTTTCAGATACAAAGCGATCGAAATGGAACTGTGGAGTGGTCGAGCGATGTACAGATGCTCACATTGACGACAGGAAAATGCGGAAAAGCTGAGGAAAATGCAATGATCGAAGCGTATAAGTTCGAATGAGATACTGTTTTGATAATTGAAAGTCAACAATTGCATCGTTGACAATGTCTTGTGTCGTCGACGAAGATTTCGGAGTCACTCCGAGGAATCACAGGGATCAAATGTTGGGTAGAGGAAGAAGAGCATGTTCAGAACAAGGACCATATCCTGGTGTGCCACATCGTAAGTTCAATCTCCATTTATTTTCGAGAACGACTCCGTTTCACTTTCCGCTTGAATAATTGTGATTCGCTTTCAAGTGAAATTTTCATTCGATCGACTTTTAAACAGAAGGTAGAGAAGTTTTTTGGTCAATTGAGTGGACCGAGGTATCCTTTGTTCGTCGATTTGTTAATTGAATGTCTAGACCAGATCTCGACTGTACTAATTACAGTGTTATAAAAAAATAATACAAGGGTCCGATCAAACAACGATGAAATATATACATAGATTAAACTGGATAGATCGACAGGGGGGTTAATTTTATTTAGATATTTCGTATTTTGTTATTATTATTCGATCGATCGAACGTAAAGTATTTCAAGCTCAACAACAACAACAACAACAAGAAAAATATGAATAAAGCTTTTTTTGTAAATGAAAATTTCGTACATTTTCCCCATTGTAAAAAGTACGGACAAAAGAAAAACGTAGCGTTTGCGTGTGAAAACTTTTATTTTATTTTAAACGTACCAGTAAATCATTAAACACGTGTACCACTATCCTTTCGGTAATATAAACTCGGTAAAAAATCAGGAATTTTCATTATGTAACGTTTAAAGTATTAGTCAAAGTAAGCCTACGTATTCATTCGCACAAAACTTTTGTACATACATATGTATGTATGTATGTACAAAAGTTTTTGGTAATATTAATATAGTACAAATACTAAAAATGCATACTTGCTCTATAAGTCATTAAATATCAGGCGTACAAGTTAGTTCTTAAAGTTTTCACAAAATTCTTAGTATAATTTGTAAAGTATATGCTGTAAAGCTTATGGTGAGTTTAACACATTTGCTTGTTGCTCTGTCATAATAAATTAGTTAGGTAGAAAAATAATTATATACATACATATGCGTATCATCATTTTCAGCCATTCACCATCCACTGCTGGATGAAGGCCTCTCCAATCCTCTTCAATTACTGTCTGTCTTGAGCAATCTGCATCCACTTGACTCCACACATTCTTCTCAATTCATCAGCCCATCGTCCACTCGGTCTACCTTGCTTTCTTTCACATCATCTCGGATACCATTCCAGTATTTCTCGCGTCCATCTGCCATCCATACTTCGCGCCACGTGTCCACTTTTGCTATATCTGCCACTCTGGTCATACTTCTTACCCACGTATTCCTCTTACGATCTCTTCTTGTCATACCAACCATACATCTTTCCAAGCTTCTCTGTGTGCACTGGATCTTACGTAGCATTCTTGAATTAAGCATCCAAGTTTCACAGCCATACGTCATAACTGGCAGTGCACATAGGTAGTATGCTTTAATTTTTAAAGCATTCCTGTCTCTCTTGAGCATTCTGCATCCACTTGACTATACACATTCTTCTCAATTCATCAGCCCATCTTCCACTCGGTCTACCTTGCTTTCTTTCACACCCTCTCGGATACCATTCCAGTATTTCTCGCGTCCATATGCCATCCATTTTTCACACGTTCTGCAATATCTACCACCTTGGTCATACTTCTTACCCATGTACTCCTCTTACGATCTCTTCTAGTTATACCAAACATATATCTTTCCATGCTTCTCTGTATGCAATGGATCATGCGTTACATTATTAAATTTAGCATCCACGTTTCACATCCATACGTCATAACTGGCAGTACGCATTTGTCGTATGACCTATTTTTTAAGCATGGCGGAATGTTGGATTTAATAAACAATGTTCATTCTTCCAAAAGAACTCCATTCATGTTAATAGCTATTAGAAATTGAAAAATATACTATCAATAATATGTACGCATAGTTTCAACGTAGTATACTGTTTTTTTTTTTTTTTAATTAATAAATTAATTCAAACAACATGTACAGCTTGACGTAATTGATGTACACCATAAATCGGATTTAATTATATTTTAAATAAATATTACAATCGCCACATATAAAAGTATATGTACGTATGTATAATGGGGTATGTCGCGAGTTTGACAAAAGGTTACCCTTAAATTTTGCGTCAAAATCGATACAGTAAGGGTTGTGCATTATTGAAAATATATTTTTCGCGATTAAATTCTCCGTCCATTAGTGCTGTAGGGATTCTCGTTTTTGAAGTGGAATTAACGAACCCACCCACCTTTGGTTTTCAACCAAAGTAAACAAGAGTATGGACAAAGCCATCGTCGCGTCACTGTGCTCGTAATCTACTTTCGCAAAAGTCGAACGACAGAGAGAGAGAGAGTAATATTACGCTTAAATTCAATGAAAAGCCATTCGCCGGTATAATGGGAGTCGTTTCGAATCGTTCTTTTCAAATGTATTATATGTGTGACATTGTTTTTTTTTTGTGTGCTTGTTTGAACGTAGCAGACCCAGGGAACCTTCACCTGTGGGGTATGCAGTGCAAACGTGGAGGATGGGGTAAGAAGAGGACATCAGCACCACAAATGGGTCAAGTGAATCCTCCAGGATCTGTTAGAAAGGCACTTATACTGCGTTCGAGACGAAGTTGGCCCGTGGCACCATTGCAGTGTAGAAGGTAATTGAAATTACTACGATTTTCTTTATTTATACATGTATGTACATATGTAGGTACACAAAGAGGCTGTTGAAAAATCAATGCTATTTTCCAAAAGTTATATCAGCGTTTTTCAAACTTTTTTTACTACTACAAGAGCTGCATTTTGCGTCAAATATCATCACCACTTAATTCGTAGAGGGAGTTGGCCACTTTGCAAGCCACCAAAAGGACAAGACCCACCCATCACTAGTACACACAATAAATGAGGAATGGAGGGCACCACTGGGTTAACCAAAACTCAAATCAGTGCAAAATTACTTTTGATTTGATTTACGCAGGGATAGTTTACTCGCTACTATCTCGCTAGTTTACTAGCCAACGCGTATATGTAGTAGCGACTAGCTAGTAATCCTATTACTCGTATTACAGTACTTGTTTTACTTCCTTTTTTATACATTTGCTAGTGTTAGCCCGTTGAATATCAACGGAGCGTTCTCATCTCCCGTACTGAAAAATAATATTAAATTTAATAGTTTTTATAGTTGTTGCATCTATGTATGTACATACATATGCAATAATGCGCCATTTATGGCGCGTTATAATAACAACGACGTAACAATTTAGCAAAGTCGAGAACCCTTTAAGAATAAATATTGGCCAATTAATTATTATAGCACGTCCGTCATCGCCCTCCGTTTGGAAGATAGGGTAAGCACGATTCCTCTCAACCTGGCGATACTGGGTTCAAATCCCACTCGTGCGACGTTCTGGTTTTTTAATTATTTACCTCGGAGCGTTTTCAACAGACAGACAGACAGACGGACTTCGGCTATTATATATATAATTAAAATAAATGTGCGTTTTTTAATAATACTATTTTGACTGAACCTTCATATAATGTGTATGTAGGGAGCTGAAAATGAACCGCTTAACCTCAATCTGTCAAAATGAAGTGACATTATCATAAAGTCATAAAGGCATCAACTGCCCAGCGATAGCATATGTAGAACAAAGGCATCCACAAAGTGACCTCTTTCATCACACACACACACCAAACGTGCGATGAAAGAACTTCGTGAACCCACAAATCTCTCTCCCGTTAGCGCATTCAAATGCAAACGCGCAATTTAGGGATAAACAATTACGACGATCATTCTATGTAGTTTCGTCGGTTCTCTGCAGTCATTCACACCATCTGAAACATCTCCATCGAGGACCAACACCATCACCTACTGCTACAACAGTCCTCGACGAACGTGAGCGTCAACCCATCATTGAGAAGTACCCGTTGACAATGCGAAGTTGATTCATCACACGCAACTTCGTAGCCACTTATACTTCTGAATACACAACTTGTAAAATGCTGTATGTATGTACATATATCATAAAATAAACATATGTAAACTCTACTTTGTATGAAATATGAACGTTACACATGTGTACACATAAATCAGCGTTCCTATAACTAGTAGGAACTACAACGTTCGTATAGAACAGAATTTTACAAACTATGACCCGCTGCAAATTTGCATTTTGTAGTGCTACCCAGTATGCCTATATGTATAATAATATATCTAACACAAAATCTGTCCATTATATTCCTTTATTTACTATTGACACATTATATATGCATATTTATGGATGAAACTAGTTTTCAATTAGAAACTTTGTTTTTAAATGTGATAAAGTGGAGAATCCTAGTTCACACAAATAAGTTAAAGTAAAAGGTGGAAATTCTCCTTTAGCCTTAATCCAAAATGATGAAAAATTGAATCGCTGAAAATCATTCTTCAGTGTGAATGGACTAATAAGGTGCAGAAATTCAGCCTCCTCTTCGGGATCAAAGTTTAACTCAATAATTGATTCAGGGCTTTCAAAATCAAATGGATTTTTTTATCAAAAGGATTTTCTTTACTGTTTCAAATTTCTGCACTGTAAAATAGTTATCAAACCTGTGGAATCTCGAGTTTAAATTCTTTTAAAATATGTTCATTGACAATGATAGAGGAACTGACCATTCTAGTGTCATGCGAATAGCCCTATGAAGTCATACAATCTAGGTAAAGGTAAATAAAAAACCCTGGTTTATATCATATTCATTCTAATAATACGTTGGCTTGTATCAAACGAATGTTAACTGATGCTATAATTAGCACTTGAAAATTTTTTCATCACCATTGCGTAATTATTTTCCGAGATATGAATTTTCGAGCACAACAACGCTATTTTCATGTTTATTGTGTTGGTTTTAATGCGAGTTTATTTTGATAGTTTCATCGTGCGCACGTGTTGAATGGCTTAAAATGGAGTTTTATTGAATTCGACAGCCATAATGCGATTTGAAATTGTTTTTAGCTTTACTTTTCGTTTATGTTCCTTTTGTTATTTTATGTGGAGGGAAATCCGACAACGAACGGGGAAAAGCTTACCGATTCGGATTCGTCTTCAAACAAAGATTTCGCATGTGAATGTTTTGTAAAATTTCACCGTCGAACCCGGAACTGTACGATAGGAGCGAAAAAAATACGAAAATGCGTATTTGTCGAGCAAATATTATATTCGCGTAGTGTAAGAATAGGTTATCAAATGTTTATTTTACATTTTGGGTATATTTTTTCATCAAAAACGACAAGAAAAGTCTTCTTGCTTGAGGGAAACTTTTTTTTTGATTCTATAGAGAGGTTATTTAAGATTTTCTGCTAAACTGATTTAAAATTAGAACTACATATGTATATTTGCCTGAAAAACTTACTGTAACTTTGATAAAAGTTTAACGGCATGCGATAATTGACTCGTGGATCTTATATTGCATATTTACTTTATCCTAATCGGATAAAGTATTGTGATCGTGCGAAAATTCGACCTCGAGATTTTGACTGATTTGGATCGAGTATCATCCCCTGATCACGTTTTCATGATTTCTGGAAAATGTCTGTATGTCTGTACTTTGTGTGTGTGTGTGTGTTTGTATGTGTGTTTTCTCCGAAACTATCAAGTCTATCAAACTGAAATTTCATATCTATTATTTTGACGTAAGGTGTAAGAGCCATAAAGAATTTGGTTAACATCAGTCAACCGGAAGTAGGGTTTTTTCTTGTTTTATATATGTACATATCTTGTTATATTATATATGTAGATAAAATGCAATTTATAAGGAAATTTTATCGAATCATATATTTTTAACAGTAAAAGTAGTCTTAAATGATAAAAATCAACTTCGTAGTTTATTGGCGTATAGTAACGTAATTTGTTTGGATGATGTGAATTTTGAATAAATAAATTTTTTAAAATAAAAAATTGATATGAGTGGAAAACATTGTAAGGAATTTTATTTACATATTATGATCAAATAAAGCATTTCAAATTTTTAACCATGCATGGTTTAAGGCAAAAGGCCATACAAGCGAAAGCTTATAAGGGCGATTTTTAATCAAAAGTATTCCCGTTGGAGAAAAAACATTTTCAAAGGATATTTTTCTTTCATTCTTCTGACCGACTTGCAAATCCTCAAGTAATAAACACAAGTCATTTCAATACCAAATATATGTATGAAACACCAAAATTTGACGAGTCAAAGTTCCTTTTCTTTGTATAAAATAACAATACATATGTAGTACGAAGGAAAATCTTTCAAAAGTAGCCGACAAATAGTGCGATTGTCGGAAAATCGACATTTGATCCCTGAACTATGCGTAGTTTGCGTAGTTTACTTTTTACAAGGATTGATTTTTTTTTTCCGTGTTAGTACAACTTGAAATACCCCGGGGTAGTATTTAGGGGTTTTTCACAATGTCCAACATTGAATTTGTACGACCGAAAAAATGTAAGGGAAATAAATCTGAGAAAATGTGCCGGAAAATGTACATGAAAAAAAAAATGGAGCAAGTTTTCTTCGAAATAATTTAATTAAAATTTCAGGTAGAATAAAAAAACATTCACGAATTATTTCACGGTGAAATTAAATTGAAAATATGATGAAGATTAGTCAGTTACCGACAGGCAACTTTTTCATCAAAAATGTTTGCAAGAGTTATGTCGAAATATGCATAAAACAG
This sequence comes from Parapsyche elsis, assembly GCA_022651745.1. Lineage (NCBI taxonomy): Eukaryota > Metazoa > Arthropoda > Insecta > Trichoptera > Hydropsychidae > Parapsyche > Parapsyche elsis. The sequence goes on from JAGVSN010000031.1 coordinate 871,411, forward strand.
TCATTGATTTATGTATGCATTTTCTCAACTAAATGTTTTGAAATTGATTGTTGTAATCGTAATTTTCCTCTCCAATCCTCTTACATTCCAGTCTGTCTTGAGAAATCTGCATCCACTTGACTCCACACATTGTTCTCAGTTCATTAGCCCATCTTCTACTCGGTCTACCTTGCTTTCTTTCACATCCTCTCGGATACCATTCCAGTATCTGCCATCCATTCTTCTCACCATGTGTCCACTTAGCATTCTTGAATTGTCCACATTCTTAAATTTAGCATCCAGGTTTCACATTCATACGTCATAACTGGCAGTGTGCATTGGTCGTATGCCTTATTTTTTAAAGAATTCCTGTCTGTATTGAGCAATCTGCACCCACTTGACACGACACATTCTTCTCAATTCATCAGCCCATCTTCCACTCGGTCTACCTTGCTTTCTTTCACATCCTTTCACATCCATTCTACTAGCTATGTGTCCACTTCAACTTTTTCACACGTTCCGCTATATCTACCACTTTGGTCATGCTTCTACCCATGTATTCCTCTTACAATCTCTTCTTGTCATACCAAGCATACATCTTTCCATGCTTCTCTGTATGCACTGGATCTCACGTAGAATTCGTGAATTTATCATCCAGGTTTCACATTCATACGTCATAACTGGCTTTTTTAACCTTATTTTTTAAAGCATTCCTGTCTGTCTTGAGCAATCTGCATCCAATTGACTCCACACATTATTCTCAACTCATCAGCCCATCTTTCAATCGGTCTACCTTGCTTTCTTTCACATCCTCTCGCATACCATTACAGTAGTTATCGCGTCCATCTGCCATCCAATCTTCTAGCTATGTGTCCATTTTACTTTTATCTTGTTATACTGGTGTGCATTGGATGCTACGTAGCATTCTTGAATTTAGCGTTAAAGTTTCACATCTACACGTCATAACTGGCAGTACGCATTGGCCGTATGCCTTCTTTTTTTAAGCATAGCGGAATGTTGGATTTAAAAACTGTGTCAATTCTTCCAAAAGAACTCCATCCTAGTTTCATTCTTCCCGATTGTTGTATAGTTATATTATATTTTATCGCAAAACAAATAATAGAAATTCTACGATGTTGTCTTCTACGCTCAAACAATATTCAGAACTTATCGGAAAAGACCCAGGAAAATTACAATACATTTAAGTAGGTACACATTTCGATGACGTCATACTTATGAAAATATACACGTACATTTATTTATGTGTTTGTATACGTAATTGTGAACGTCTCTTTTGTCGTTAACTGATGACGAAGGGTCACCTTTTGAGCGAAATTTTCATCAGGACAAAAACACCCATGTCGTGTCACTTTTCACGTGAGAATTTTCCGCAGTTGATTGTTTTTGCACGGTTGGAATTTTCCATTGCAATGCAAACAGTACTAGATGTCTCGCAGAGCGTTGAATTTTCACCTGAGCCTCCACAGTCCATTGTTTTATGCCATATTTCAATGGAGAACTCCTTTACGGTAGGAAAATATCGTTGTATATGTATTTTCATGCACATGGGGCGCACTTTTCATGCTGTTATTGTTTTTGCCGTAAAACATTTTCAATTCAAAATACAATCACTCAAAATTATTTCTACTCAGTTATGTACACTGTACCAAAGTACAACACAATTTCCTAGACCAGACTTAAAAAATAAATAGCGTTTAATTATTATTATATACATGTGTAGGCCCGTTTAATATCAAAGTTGCGAGCCTATTAAGATATTATATCGTCAAATTGAAGCGGGTCAGTTGTTATCTAGTTTGGATCACAGCGTAAGCGCTCACTGCCCGAACTGGTGATACCGGGTTCAAATCCCACTCGCGCAACGTTCTGGTTGTCCGTCTGCTGATAACGCTCGCCACGGTAAAAAGGCTGAAATTTAAATTTAATTGAAAAAAAACACGAACGTCGCGAGTGGGATTTGAACCCGTGATTACCGGGTTGGGCGAGTCGTATTACTCCTCAGTAGGTTCGCGACTTTGCTGAATTGTACATATCATTATGATACATTTTCACAAAAAAAAAAACACGTCCGTTGATATACAACGGGCTCACACTAGTTGTTAATAAAACGCTTTCTGCACTTTTACATTTGTACGCTGCTAAGAATCTGCGGTTACGGGTGGTGTGCTCTGCATACATACCCGTACAAACATTAACATATGTACATACATATGAATACCGAGGTATTTTTATATATATTTTATAATAAAATAAGATTTCCAATGCTAAAAATACACTTTCAAAATAATAATTTAATTTTCTACTTACAAAACCATTATACATAGAGATTCTCATAATTACATACATATGTATACATAATTACATACAAAATTCGACTATGCTAAAAAAATAAGGCATAGATATCTACGACCAATGCGTACTGCCAGTTATGACGTATGGATGTGAAACGTGGAATGTTACCCAAGATCCAGTGCACACAGAGAAGCATGGAAACACGTACGCTCGGTATAACGAGAAGAGATCGCAAAAGGAATACATGGCTAAGAAGCGTGACCAAAGTGGTAGATATAGCGGAACGTGTGAAAAAGTTGCAGTGGACACAACGAGAAGAATAGACGGCGAGAAATACCGGAATGTTATCCGAGAGGATGTGAAAGAAAGCGAGGACAATTGGCGAATATGACTGGATGTAATGAAGAACAAATGAAACTAGGATGGATTGCTAAGACACACGACCAATGCGTCCTGCCAGTTATGACGTATGGATGTGATACGTGGATGCTAAATTCAAGAATGTTACGCAAGATCCAGTGCACAGAGATGAGCGTGGAAATATGTATGCTCGGTATGATGAAAAGAGATCGTAAGAGAAATAAATGGGCGAGAAGCATGACCAAAGTGATACATATCGAGAAATACTGGAATGGTATCCGAGAGGATGTGAAAGAAAGCGAGGTAGACCGAGTGGACGATGGGCTGATGAATTGAGGATAATGTGTGGAGTCAATTGGATGCAGATTGCTCAACACAGACAGGAATGCTTTAAAAAATAAGGTTAAAAAAGCCAGTTATGACGTATGAATGTTAAACCTGGATGCTAAATTCAAGAATGCTACGTAAGATCCAGTGCACACAGAGAAGCATGGAAAGACGTACGCTCGATATAACGAGAAGAGATCGCAAGAGGAATACATGGGTAAGAAGCATGACCAAAGTGGCAGATAAAGCGGATCGTGTGAAAATGTTGCAGTGGACACAACGAGAAGAATGGACGGCGAGAAATACTGGAATTGTATCCGAGAGGATGTGAAAGAAAGCGACGACAATTGGTGAATATGACTGGATGTAATGAAGAACAAATGAAACTAGGATGGATTGCTAAGACATACGACCAATGCGTCCTGCCAGTTATGACGTATGGATGTGATACGTGGATGCTAAATTCAAGAATGTTACGCAAGATCCAGTGCACAGAGATGAGCGTGGAAATATGTACATATGCTCGGTATGACGAGAAGAGATCGTAAGAGAAATAAATGGGCGAGAAGCATGACCAAAGTGATACATAGCGAGAAATACTGGAATGGTATCCGAGAGGATGTGAAAGAAAGCGAGGTAGACCAAGTGGACGATGGGCTGATGAATTGAGAAGAATGTATGGAATCAATTGGATGCAGATTGATCAAGACAGACAGGAATAAAAGAGGATTGGAGAGGTCTTCATCCAGCAGTGGATGATGATGATGATATGTATATACATATCAATGTACCTAAACATTTAATGTAAGCTTTTTTAGAATGAAAACTTACTGACCGTCAAACGATACCCCAAAATCCAATCGCAACTACTTCAACCGTAAAAGGACAATCAGTCGCAGTCAATTGCGTCATTTGCTTAACCCATTGACGATCACAGTAATAATATTGAATTTCTCCGAATTCGTTCGACAAAAAGCATATACATACATACAGATGTATGTACATATGTACTATAATCGTTTTATTACATTATTTTTTCATTGAGTCATATGTATGGATATGGGTACTTTTACAGTGATTCACCTGGCGTTTTGTATGAGTCTCAAAATTAAGGTTGTTGTAGACTAGAGAGAATATTGCGTGTTGTCACGCTATAAATAATGCCTGGCGGTGAAACGTTTCGAAATACCCTAGGTGAATTTGCATAAGAGAACCCTTCACAAAGTGTGTCTGACGGGGCGTGTAATGCTCCCTTCTCGCATCAAACCCCGCAGGTCGGGAAGGTGTTAACGCCTATTAAATTGCGTCTCGAACGGAGAAAATTAATTTCGTGGAATGCTCATCGCCAAACGAAACTATACACCCAACACGTACATTCGAAGAGAACAATACAATTACTAATAAACATGTGTGCACATAAAAGCGACAGTGATTTGGTGGTGAACCAAAGGAAAACATAACGACGGATAAACAACTCACGAGATTATCGGCGCGCGCGGCCCCGGTTGGTGAAACGCTCCACGACACGAGTTGTCACAAACGTACATTTATTTATTTAATACCGAGACGGCTCATAAAGTACAATATAAAATAAAATACAATCAATATACTGCCCATTTAACGTAACTGACAAAACAACAATATCGAGATAAATGGACTTGAAAGTTTTATTCTAAATTTGTGTTTTTCTTCACATATTACTGATTTATTTAAACTTTTTTTCAGTGCATGAGGTTATTTTCTATTGTGTTTTGATAATTCTAAGGAAAAAAAAAAAAAAAAAAGAATACTTTAGTAGTTACGTCAATTCATTATTCATTATTAATGTATACATGTGACTATTCCAAACTTCAACCACTCTATTTGAAAAGAATGAATCTCTAACAATCTTAATTTATTTTTCTTTTCGGAGTCTAAGAGTGTGACCTTTTAGATGAGGGTTCTCATTGAACATAATGAGGTTGGTCATTTCACATGAATAATGATTAGATATTTATTATTTTGAATACTTCAATTAAATCACCTCTTAATCGCCTCGTCTCCAATGTGGAGAGATTTAGTCTTTTCAATATTTCATGATAAGGTAGTGACCGAAGTAAATGTTGGATACGTTATTTTCGCTAGAATTGGTGATAGATATACTATTTCTCTGCGCATGCAGATACTTTTGATTTAATAGCTTAAAAAAGTCACTTTTTGATGAAGATATGTACATTAATTTTGATATGAAAAATCGCAAGAATACACTCTAACACATCTAACTCATTTTCGTAATTTTTAAGTGGGCTTAGGACGACAGTATAGCCAAAATAGTTACAAGCAAACAGCAAATCATAGCGAGAAAGGAACTTTAGTAGTTAGGGCTGGAAAGGAACTCGAGTAGAGAAAATCTGTGCAGGAATTTCGTTGAATGACGAGCAGGATCTATGTAGAACAGCGTTAGGGAAGCGGCGGCCCCGGAACCGCATGCGGCTCTTTGTGTGAAAACCTGTCATCCGACGTTTTGCGTGAAATGCAATTCTTTGACACAATTTAAACAAAATTAAAATAAATCCGATTTCCATTTACTACACATGGATATAAAAAGCTTTCAGATAAAATACTTATTTAGTAATAAACTGTCTAACATTGAGAAATATCACGACGATAATTTATTTCTTACAGCAAAGGAGTAACGTTTCATTTTATTTTGATTGTGTAATCCGAAAATACATATGTATGTAGTATGTTGCGGTTACATAACTTGCAAATTTTGAAGGGTTTTCCTTGATTTGGCTCTTAGCTCTAAAAAGGTTACCGACCGCTGATCTAGAATGAAGGAGTTTTTCGAATAATTAGTAGAACAAAGATTCAAAGGAAACAATGGAGAAGGATCCTACTTAGCAAGTAAGGACTATCGTAAATACAAAGCAGAGATCAGAGGGAAATAATCATGGAAATTTGAAGAAGAAGAGGAAAGATGAAACCTGGAAATGGAGTACGTGTGGAACTTATTATTAATTTTTTTCCAATTTAGTAATGGAATCTTGGTAAAACGAGTTCCATATAGTACTAGCAAATTCCAGGTGACTTCTCACAAATACTTTACACTTTATGTCCTTTAAGATACAGTATCAAAGGACATAAAGGATCTGGATACTCTCATTATGAATCCTAACACAATAAACTCTCAATACTCGTGTCAATAAAGAGGTCAAACAATACAGGGGAAGCAAGTCTGGAGAAAGTGATATGAAAAAATTTATCAATATTAACGATTAGTTAGAAAACGATTCAAGTTCATTTTGAAGATTAAGGCAGTCTTCAAGGGAAATTTAATTGAAAATGCGATACATATATGTATATATACATATGTATCGCAGCGAGAGCGATGCCGTATGCACACACGGTATGACGGTCATTACGTTCGTCAAATCTGCTAGTTATACATATGTATTATAGTTTTTTCTTGGTAAGAAAGACAATGCTATGAATACTGATGAAATTTTTCATGATAAAAATCCTAAACAGATAACGATTAAATACAGTTACAATACAACATCAAACAATTTGGCTGTCAAGCGCCACATTTGTCACACAAAGTCGTTATAGTAACGCTTTTGTTACAAGATTTAAAATTTACATATCGAAAAAAAAGATTTTAAGGTGTTATTCTTTCGCCAAATTGATACTCGACACACTTTAATTTAAATTCCAAGATCAAATTTTTCAACGAAAGTAATATTCGTCGAATTTTAATAAAGCTGCAAAGTTCGGTGTATATAATAATATGATGAACATACATAATATATGTACGTCAACAGACATTTGACAGTTTATATGAATATTGAATATATTCAGTATCAAAGCAATAACATGTTTCGAATCGTCTGAAGTCGTATGTACACATCGTTTTATCTATGAATTGAAAGAAACATCAACTAGTGCAGTAAACAGATAGGTAGATTGTTTATTAGACATACACACTTTACTGAGAATATTTCTAATTTCGATCTGTGTATCGAATAAACATCTGAATCGTATCCATCGTCTGCTCTCGATCTGAAATATTCACCAGTATGCGAATGCGAACGGGTTAAAATATTTATTTACCAACACTGGAATTAGATCCAGTATTGAATCCACACCCATACATATTCTATAATATTGATTATCCAACTAGCTCGTCGAATATAATATAAATAATACATGACGCATATTATGATTTGTGTGTTGACAATTAATTATACACAATGTGTCTGTATAGCGTTTCGTTTGCACAGTACGCTCGGAAAAATATGCTCCGATTGTGTTTCCGTTGATTGATCGAATTTTTTGTTTTGTTCGCGCACATTATCTCGGAAAATTACGCAGCGTACGTGACCGATAAGAATGTCTATATTATTATAAAGACAATGCGCGTACATGTGAATGTATAGCGTGTAATGCTGCGTACACACCGACGACGAACGGTTGCCACTGTGTGGACGTTGTTATGTATTGGAGGTTGAGAAACAGAGAAAAATGAAAAAAAAAACAGCACTTGGTCACAGCACTTGGCACAGTGTGACTAAAGGAGTCTGGAAGAGTGTGACTGGAGGAGTCTTGAGGAGTGAGGTAAATCTGTGGTTTACATCGCTATATAGTTTTAAGAGGGACGACGGGTTAGGAGAAAGCAGTTGAGGTTTGGATCAATTTCAATTGGTCCTTGGTTGTCGTCCGATGGATTGTCGGACTCTGATTGGTCGATGCCAATTCAGACAGAAGAAGGGAGAAGCGGGGTACATATGCGGTAGTCTTTATTGTTTAGTTCGAAGAATTTGTCATATGGTTTTCCCATTTAGAGGGCAGAAGTTTGTCCGAGACCAACTTGGCACGTGTAAATCTGTTTTTGAATGGGCTTCGAGAGAATTCTCGATCCAATGGAAAGTTTTGCCGAAAGTTGACCGGCCCGAGTACCAGTCAAAACACGCTAAAAACAACAATGCATGACTCATTTCAAGTTTGGTGTTCATAAATCATCGGACGTTATTGTGCGTAGCGGTTCACACATGTCATCGTTCGCTGTTCGGTGTTCGTCGGTGTGTACGCAGCATTATAGAATATTCTGCGTCAAATTTGACTCGCGGGAAACGAATACTTTCGAGTGTGGAGAAAATGAGTTTTTGTTCAATATTTACATTAATAGACCATTCAATTTATCTGCATATTTTATCGTGAGCAATTATTATAAATGCATGAAATAATTACAACAGGAGGTAAAATTAAAATAGCTTTAATTGACCATAAAAGTAAATAATTTGACCTTGAAGTGAATGTATTATAATTGCGCACTCATTATATACTTAACTTTTTATACCTACTATATTAAAATTTCATTATAATTTTATATGAACGGTGTGCAAAAAAAGCGATAAAATTTCACATTTTTTTCCCTATCAAATCGTATCAAAATGTACTTATTTCCTTTGATCTTAATATTCAATATTAAAAAAAGTGATACAAAGAGCATAATTCAATATATTTTTTAAACATTTAGACACTCAAAGATATAAAGATCATTCGATATACATACATAGAACGTTAACGTCAACAATTTTACCCACATTTCCCGACAATCAAAGGGTTAAAAGTGACTCAGATAAATAACAAATGCGTAGTTTAGTGTGTTGGTCTATTTTTCGACTCGAAAATAAATTTATTTCCATTTCTTATCACCGTTTTTGCTCTTTTCTTTGATACTATACGGCTTAACCACTCTGGACCGCTTTATCATTGTCAAATTTGACCAGATTTTTTTTTCAACCATGTCTAAACTAACCAAAAGAGTCAAAGGGAATAGGGCAAGCATAGTTTAATTAGATTCACTTAACCGTCGACCGTTTTCCACGCAAGAGTGTTTCCTCTAACTAAGATTGCTCCAGCAAATCCTATGAAAGACCACTCGTTTTTTTGTTAACCTTTTCGGTGACCGTTGATGTGTCCCAAAAAAATAAACACTTTACTTTTAAACCTAATGTTTGTTTCGCAGATTGGATTAGCGTGGTGTTAATTGGTAGATTTGCGTCGTAGATAGCACACTACCAATCGGCCGCTCGTGTATTTTTAGCTCGCATTTCGATTAACCCTTTGCATGCCACTGCTGAATCTGATACGGCAACACTATAGGATCCAAACGTTTGCAATCCGTTTGAAAATCTGTGGTGAAATCCGTCTGTGATTGAATTACGACCCATCGAATGTCCGACGGTGTAATATATGGAGACTGCTTACTTTTAATCGAATATTTTGATCTACATACATACATATTATATATATATAATAGACGAAATCCGTCTGTCTGTCTGTCTGTCTGCCTGTCTGTTGATAACGCTCGCTGAGAAAAAATTATTAAAAAACCACTAGAACGAGTGGGGGATCGAACCCACGACCTCAGGCTAGGGAAGAACGTCCTAAGACTAATCTGCCATCACCCTTGCTGAATTTAGACCTTTTTTTTTTAAACATTATCTACAAAAGGGATCGTATGTAAGTCTGCTTTACCTATAACATAAAAACTCTGCTAATTATACATAGATGTCGATAAAAAAACTATTATTTTTTTTTTTTTTTTTGATTTTTACAAAATCACTTACAAAATTATAATTATTATATATATGTATAATAATTAATAATTATAATATAAATAGTAAAGTAAAAAAAAAATTAATTTTTTTTTTGAGTGGGTATCGATAGCGTTCAATTAGTGGGATTGCTATAATACATGGATGGCGCTATAAAAACTATTTTTTTTTTTTTTTTTTTTCGATCAATTAGTGGGGATCTCTATTAAAAAAGCGCTTTACGATATTTAAAATTCAGCGGGCGTTGATATTCAACGGGTTTACAGTAGTATATATATATATATATATATATATATATATATATATATATATATATATGTATGTATATCTATACTTATCTATACATTTTTCTTATTAGAAAAGTGAGCCTGTGGTAAAAAAAATTATCCTTTAACGCATCTGCCATGCAAATGTCTTTCGCGAAGCCGCTATTAACTTTTTTTTCATATGGATATATTTTCATCCCCGTGTAAAAGGAAATTGGAGCACGATGTTAAAATTGAATTTGCGAAATATCAACGCTAGAACACGTAGCATACGTGTATGACCATAAAGTATACGGATTGTATGTAATGTACGAAATTAAATGATAAAGTATTCCAAATTTCAATATACATACATAAATATTATATGTAATTAAAACCCAAAGAGGTTTTTTATTAACGCAAAATTTATTTGAATATTATTAAAGTGAATTAAAACGTTTTCCTTAAAAGCATTTTAAAATTAATAATTTGGTAGTTTTGTTTTAAATTAATGTGTTGAAATAATTGTTTGTAAACTAATAATGTCAAACTGAGGCACTAATTCGTTTCACAATATTGAAAAATTAGTAATATTAAATTTAAAACTTATTCTCGATTGACAAAGTGACATTTATGAATATAAATTAGCCCATGAATTTGCTAATGGATTTCATTGAAATTTTAACGCTAATTATTGTAATATATATAGTACATTTTGTCCTCAACATCATCATCATTTTCAGCCGTTCACCATTCACTGCTGGATGAAGACCTATCCAATCATCTTCCATTACTGTCCGTCATGAATAATCTGCATCCACTTGACACCACACATTCTTCTCAATACATCAGCCCATCATCCATTCGGTCTACCTTGTTTTCTTTCACATCCTCTCGGATACCATTCCAGTATTTCTCGCGTCCATCTGCCATCCATTATTCTTGCTATGTATCCACTTTAACTTTTTCACACGTTCTGCTATATCTACCACTTTGGTCATGCTTCTCACCCATGTATTCCTCTTACGATCTGGTTATACCGAGCATACATTTTTCCATGCTTCTCCGTGTACACTGGATCTTGCGTAATATTCTTGAATTTAGCATCCACGTATCATACGTCATAACTGGCAGGACGCATTGGTCTTATGTCTTATTTTTTAAGCATAGCGGAATGTTGGATTTAAAAACAATGTTCATTATTACAAAAACAATCCATCCTAGTTTCATTTGTTCTTCTTTACATCCAATCATATTCACCAATTGTCCTAGGTATAAATAACTATCAACTATCTCTACAATATGCTTATATACATACAGTGACTACGTTAATTTTGTCCTAAGTAATATAAATTTTGACAAATTTGATTCAATAATATTTTATTGTGTAATACTTATGTATGTATGTATAGTAAGAATATAAATATATACTGTATTCATCGAAGTTGTATGAAAGAATTATCGAATCTATGTACATATGCATGTAAATAGCCAACTCTTATTCATTTCCTGAGATTCCTAGGATGTCTTGACTTATTATAAATAAATTTGACCTATTTCCAATATTCAATTCCCATTCAAACGAGCATGCAAAATTTGTCACATAGCTAAATATTGAAATATAGCAATACGCGGTGACAGTTTCGTGACAAAAGTCGGATTAAAAGGGATTTCAGAAACGAGTCGTCGCTTTGATTAGATTGCGTCAACACGTGAACGTTTATTTTTTCAGATCTGAAACCGTATTAAATCTATCTGTTTTTCCTATTACAATCTAACTGTACAAAGTGCGTGGATAGTGTTTTTGTTTACACGGCGATAAATTAGCGTACCTTTACCCCGTTCCCTATATTATTATAATATATACGAAGACGTTGTAATTTATCGGCGGAGATAAATCTCTTAGTCTACCTGAAAAGCGCGACATGGCAGTGTGTAATATATAAGTGTATCTTCCTTTTATTTAACAAGACCGTAAATCAGTATTAAGTGTTTTCGTCGCACGACAGTACACGCCTAAGATTTGTTCCCAATTTGTGCGGCGATTTTCCTTTGATGAAATGCGATTTTCAGCCGTGCAAAAAGCACCAGTGTGCGATAAGAATTGGGTCGATTCGAAATGGCGAAAGATTTTCGCGGAATACCGCGTTTGTTTGCGGAAAATCGACTGTGGGCAAAAAAAAAAAAACAGTCGGTGCGACTCGATCGATTCTATCGCTCGGAAAACGTTGATTATTATTATGAAGCAGTGTTGAGAACGTGTGGAATCTTTGCACTGTGGAGAATTATTATTACTCTTATTATCCGTATCGAAATATTTGGCGTGGAATTTTTGCCCCGTCTGCTCTGGTCGGGAAAAGTGCGAAATTTGTTCGGTGGGTTCTTGTGCGGTATGCGCGAATTGACAGACGTTCGTTTGGCTCTTGTATATTATAGATGTCGTTAGATATCGATCGATCGTCCGCAGATGGGGTCTTGAAAGGGCCTATGTCAAATTCGAGGCGAATTATGTGTCAAATGTCAGTCAATATACAAAATTTCTTAAAACAAGTATTGGGTTATTAATCAAATGGACAAGTTTTTGCAAACGAATGTTTGTATGTACATACATACATACGTACATATGTATATAAAATAAGCAAAACATTATGATTAAAGCGGGTATTACAAAGGGATAGTTTACTCGCTACTATCTCGCTAGTTTACTAGCCGACACGTAGAGCTAAATTCAAGAATGCTACGTCAGATCCAGTGCACACAGAGACGCATTGAAAGAGATTGCAAAAGGAATACTTGGGTAGAAGCGTGAGCAAAGTAGTAGATATAGCGGAACGTATGAAAAAGTTGAAGTGGACACATAGTGAGAAGAATGGATGGCAGATGGACGCGAAAAATACTGGAATGCTATGTGTTATAGGATGTGAAAGAAAGCAAGGTAGACTGAGTGGACGATGGGTTGATGAATTGAGAAGAATGTGTGGTGTCAAGTGGATGCAGATTGCTCAAGACAGACAGGAATGCTTTAAAATATAAGGTATACGACGAATGAGCACTGCCAGTTATGTAAAACGTGGATGCTAGATCCAGTGCACGCAGAGAATCATCGAGAGATGTATGCTTTGTATAACAAGAAGAGATCGTAAGAGGAATACATGGGTAAGAAGTATGACCAAAGTGGCAGATGTAGCAGTACGTGTGAAAAAGTTGAAGTGGACACATAGCGAGAAGAATGGATGGCAGATGGACGCGAGAAATACTGTAATGGTATCTGAGAGATGTGAAAGAAAGCACGGTAGACCGAGTGGACGATGGGTTGATGAATTGAGAAGAATGGGTGGTGTCAAGTGGATGCAGATTGCTCAAGACAGACAGGAATGCTTTAAAATATAAGGTATACGACGAATGAGCACTGCCAGTTATGTAAAACGTGGATGCTAGATCCAGTGCACGCAGAGAATCATCGAGAGATGTATGCTTTGTATAACAAGAAGAGATCGTAAGAGGAATACATGGGTAAGAAGTATGACCAAAGTGGCAGATGTAGCAGTACGTGTGAAAAAGTTGAAGTGGACACATAGCGAGAAGAATGGATGGCAGATGGACGCGAGAAATACTGGAATGGTATCTGAGAGGATGTGAAAGAAAGCACGGTAGACTGAGTGGAAGTTGGGCTGATGAATTGAGAAGAATGTGTGGAGTCAAGTGGATGCAGATTGCTCAAGACAGACAGGAATGCTTTAAAATATAAGGTATACGACGAATGAGCACTGCCAGTTATGTAAAACGTGGATGCTAGATCCAGTGCACGCAAAGAATCATCGAGAGATGTATGCTTTGTATAACAAGAAGAGATCGTAAAAAGGAATACATGGGTAAGAAGTATGACCAAAGTGGCAGATGTAGCAGTACGTGTGAAAAAGTTGAAGTGGACACATAGCGAGAAGAATGGATGGCAGATGGACGCGAGAAATACTGGAATGGTATCTGATAGGATGTGAAAGAAAGCACGGTAGACCGAGTGGAAGTTGGGCTGATGAATTGAGAAGAATGTGTGGAGTCAAGTGGATGCAGATTGCTCAAGACAGACAGGAATGCTTTAAAATATAAGGTATACGACGAATGAGCACTGCCAGTTATGTAAAACGTGGATGCTAGATCCAGTGCACGCAGAGAATCATCGAGAGATGTATGCTTTGTATAACAAGAAGAGATCGTAAGAGGAATACATGGGTAAGAAGTATGACCAAAGTGGCAGATGTAGCAGTACGTGTGAAAAAGTTGAAGTGGACACATAGCGAGAAGAATGGATGGCAGATGGACGCGAGAAATACTGGAATGGTATCTGAGAGGATGAAAGCACGGTAGACCGAGTGGAAGTTGGGCTGATGAATTGAGAAGAATTGTGGAGTCAAGTGGATGCAGATTGCTCAAGACAGACAGGAATGCTTTAAAATATAAGGTATACGACGAATGAGCACTGCCAGTTATGTAAAACGTGGATGCTAGATCCAGTGCACGCAAAGAATCATCGAGAGATGTATGCTTTGTATAACAAGAAGAGATCGTAAAAGGAATACATGGGTAAGAAGTATGACCAAAGTGGCAGATGTAGCAGTACGTGTGAAAAAGTTGAAGTGGACACATAGCGAGAAGAATGGATGGCAGATGGACGCGAGAAATACTGGAATGGTATCTGATAGGATGTGAAAGAAAGCACGGTAGACCGAGTGGAAGTTGGGCTGATGAATTGAGAAGAATGTGTGGAGTCAAGTGGATGCAGATTGCTCAAGACAGACAGGAATGCTTTAAAATATAAGGTATACGACGAATGAGCACTGCCAGTTATGTAAAACGTGGATGCTAGATCCAGTGCACGCAAAGAATCATCGATAGATGTATGCTTTGTATAACAAGAAGAGATCGTAAAAAAGGAATACATGGGTAAGAAGTATGACCAAAGTGGCAGATGTAGCAGTACGTGTGAAAAAAAGTTGAAGTGGACACATAGCGAGAAGAATGGATGGCAGATGGACGCGAGAAATACTGGAATGGTATCTGATAGGATGTGAAAGAAAGCACGGTAGACCGAGTGGAAGTTGGGCTGATGAATTGAAGAAAAAGTGGATGCAGATTGCTCAAGACAGACAGGAATGCTTTAAAATATAAGGTATACGACGAATGAACTGCCAGTTATGTAAAACGTGGATGCTAGATCCAGTGCATGTATGCTTTGAGAAAGATCGTAAAAAGGAATACATGGGTAAGAAGTATGACCAAATGGCAGATGTAGCAGTACGTGTGAAAAAAGTTGAAGTGGACACATAGCGAGAAGAATGGATGGCAGATGGACGCGAGAAATACTGGAATGGTATCTGATAGGATGTGAAAGAAAGCACGGTAGACCGAGTGGAAGTTGGGCTGATGAATTGAGAAGAATGTGTGGAGTCAAGTGGATGCAGATTGCTCAAGACAGACAGGAATGCTTTAAAATATAAGGTATACGACGAATGAGCACTGCCAGTTATGTAAAACGTGGATGCTAGATCCAGTGCACGCAAAGAATCATCGAGAGATGTATGCTTTGTATAACAAGAAGAGATCGTAAAAAGGAATACATGGGTAAGAAGTATGACCAAAGTGGCAGATGTAGCAGTACGTGTGAAAAAAAGTTGAAGTGGACACATAGCGAGAAGAATGGATGGCAGATGGACGCGAGAAATACTGGAATGGTATCTGATAGGATGTGAAAGAAAGCACGGTAGACCGAGTGGAAGTTGGGCTGATGAATTGAGAAGAATGTGTGGAGTCAAGTGGATGCAGATTGCTCAAGACAGACAGGAATGCTTTTAAAATATAAGGTATACGACGAATGAGCACTGCCAGTTATGTAAAACGTGGATGCTAGATCCAGTGCACGCAAAGAATCATCGAGAGATGTATGCTTTGTATAACAAGAAGAGATCGTAAAAGGAATACATGGGTAAGAAGTATGACCAAAGTGGCAGATGTAGCAGTACGTGTGAAAAAGTTGAAGTGGACACATAGCGAGAAGAATGGATGGCAGATGGACGCGAGAAATACTGGAATGGTATCTGATAGGATGTGAAAAAAGCACGGTAGACCGAGTGGAAGTTGGGCTGATGAATTGAAGAATGTGTGGAGTCAAGTGGATGCAGATTGCTCAAGACAGACAGGAATGCTTTAAAATATAAGGTATACGACGAATGAGCACTGCCAGTTATGTAAAACGTGGATGCTAGATCCAGTGCACGCAAAGAATCATCGAGAGATGTATGCTTTGTATAACAAGAAGAGATCGTAAAAGGAATACATGGGTAAGAAGTATGACCAAAGTGGCAGATGTAGCAGTACGTGTGAAAAAGTTGAAGTGGACACATAGCGAGAAGAATGGATGGCAGATGGACGCGAGAAATACTGGAATGGTATCTGAGAGGATGTGAAAGAAAGCACGGTAGACCGAGTGGAAGTTGGGCTGATGAATTGAGAAGAATGTGTGGAGTTAACTGGATGCAGAATGCTCAAGACAGACAGGAATAGAAGTGGATTGGGGAGGCCTTCATCCAGCAGTGGATGGTGAACGTCCGAAAATGATGATGATGATATCAAAACAAAAATTTGTTCACTCACACGCCAGTTGGTGAAACAATTTGAAATAAGATGAAAAGCGCGAGCGAACGAGCGACGCCAGCTGTTGTCGTGAAAGAGACGGTTGCGCCATAACTTGCCTAGGAACTGCAGCGCGTCATACACGCTACAGCGTATTGTACACAACCATATCATCTCGAGCTGTCAAATTGAATCGAACCGCTGCGCATTATGACCGAATTATGACTTCGCGGGCTATCGAATTACCGTGCACGGACATTGCCGTACTGTTCACCCGTTCCGTTGTATAGCAACATCACGCAAGTTATACAATATTGTACCATTGGCTATTTTGTATAATTGTATAATGGTGTTTGGGAAAGTTTCGCGAATGTCCGTGTTGTGAATTTATTTTGACTGATTTGCATTATGCGTTGTGTTGTTTGTTCTGAGTCGCGATTTAAGCATTTTCATTTTCGCTCGGATTATTGTTGTTGTTTTGCTCGAAAGCAAACCGATTAGTATTTCATGTTTAATATACATATTTAAATTTTTTAAACGCACTTAGAATTTAATAAAATTATAACGGTAAAATATGATGGATTTTATCACATTGGTGTAAATTTGGTTCGTGATTATGATATTAAATTTTTTATTTGTATTAATTGTTTTTAAGTGTGTTTCTTTTTAGCCAGTCTGTACATATTTATTATTATATACGTACGTATTTACTTTATTTTTATTTTCATGCTTAGAAGTAATATTTCGACGTGTGTGATAAATGATGCGAAATGACAGAGTAGATTGGAGCAATAAAGGTGCGAACGTTCGTTCAAAAGTTTCCGTTGCGTTACGAGAAAAGCGTTTTTCACACACACACGTATACACATTCACACAATCTGTTTGTGATTGATTAATGCGAGATGTATTACGGTGAAAAGCAGACAGGGCATTGTCGGAAAACTCTATTCATTTTCAGGCATTTTCCGTGCCACGTGATAATTTCGAAACGAACAGCAAACACGCCAACTTTGAACCATTGATTTGAATATCATCCACCAATTATATATCGACTATATTCGATTACAACAAATCAATCACATCTTTAATGATCGATACAAAGTTGAATTGATACATAAAAATTCGAATATAGTATTGAAATCAATAACGTATGTACAACATGACAAACGAGTATGATGTATTGTCTAATGACAAAAAGTTTGGACCACTAAAAAAAATCCGATTTTGATAGATAACGTTCGATTTTGAAATAGTAAATGAATCCAAATCTGTAGAATATGTGCATGCATTGTTTATAAATATAAAATACAATGAAAAATTAATATTAACTTAATATTTAGTGAGTCCTCTATTATCTATGAAATACCTATGAGGCACACTCTTTATACAATTGTATTGTACGCACATACATATGTATTGGAAAAATCAAAACTTTTCCGGGCACATACATTTTTGGGGTTGGGTCTCACAGCCTAATTCTCTCACTCTAATTGATTCTAAATTGAATTTGTCGAAATACATGTGTGTGAAAATTTGGCCTTGAAATTGTATGGTGTAACACAAATTGACATTTTAATGGAGCGCTCAAATTTAATATTGATTTTATCGTCGAATGTGATTTTAATATTGTATTTTTGTTGTTGCAGGTAAGCTTTTTCACGTGGAAACATATGTTTTACATATAATACAGGTAAGTCATTTTAAATTGCATTAGAGATTAATTTGTAATAGGGCTTGTCTTGAAGCCCAAATCCAATTGATTAATCTAATATACGCACACGACATAGCGAAAGCTCATTAGGAGGATAATCAAATCTTCGGATTGAAGAATAATCCACACCTTAACTGGTCTAGAAAAATATATGTATGTAGGTACACATTGTGAATTTATCCGTTAAATATTCCAGTATAACGTAAGTGCTCACTTATGTATATAATATTATACCTTTCGATAGCATTTGGCGGAATAAAGCTGTGCTTTTTCACGATAATATTGTACGATCTTGGATGTTTACTGGTTTAATTTTGGATGAAGCTTAGGACTTATATTATAAAGTTTGCGGTTTGGTGGTTAGAGGGGTAAGAATTGCAGCAACCTGGTTGGTTGTTAATAGGGCGAATATCGATTATTCTTTATATTGAGGTTATTCACCTGATTCTTTTTTTTTTTTTCACTCTCGTGACTTTAATAAAGCTCGCAATAGATACGGAGCTGGCTGGCTTAAAAAAAGTACGTGATTTTCAAAGGGAAAAATTAGAAAAAGCGTCGTTTGATGTTTAAATTGTGTACCTTGGTTATTATGTATGTAGCAGAACAAAGATGATGGGTATGTTTGATGCTCTATAACTTTCCTTCACGTTAAATAAAATCAATTCAGTTTAATGAATATTGTTTGTAAATGTGTCTATTTTCGAATTGCATCAAATAAAAATCGATTGTGATAAAATTTCATTCACCTACAAATGATGTTGAAAATGTCAAATTTTAGTTTAGATAAATTATTTTTTTAAAATGAACACTACATTACGTTAGAGCGTATTTAAAATATTTTATTAAAAGCACTGAAATCGTCGACACTCAAGTCAAAAACGCAAAAGCGACAAAGTTGTCTAAGCAATGTTGTATGTATTTATGTATGTATGTATATTCAAGACTCGACAAAAGACAGTATAAGTACTTTGCGCGAGCTTTAAATATTATTCTTGTCGGTGTATTTAAGTGTTTCCGAAATGCGATACTTCTTTATAATGATTTGTAAAATGAGAAAAGTGTGTTCCGAATTGTGAATATACAAAGTGAGTCTAAATGTAAAATAAAATTTGTCGTGGGAAAAATTTTCATGTTATTTTTATTAAGGAAGTGTCATTAGGGTTTTTTTTTTTTTTTTCGAGTTGGAGTTTCGCTATTGAAAAGTCGAAGGTTTCGTAATTGCAGCGATAAAATTGCACGTACGATTTGTGGCACAGCTTCTCAGACGATTGAGGCCATTCGCTATGTTGGAAAAGTCAATAATATTTGCAGCTTTGAGATTGAAAGTTGCGTTAAAATTTTACTCGGTTACATTTTAAAGCTCACTTGAAACTATATTATACTATACTATACATGTATGTATATGAATTAAAATCAAGTTTAATTACAATTTTTAAAAGCTGAATTTATTATGAATGAAATAAAATATTTTACAGTGACATCTATGAAAAATATTTAAAACTATTTTCCATTTACAATGAATTTCCAATATATTGTATAACATTAAATCTTTACAAAACATTAATTAATTGGTTTGTCACTTGGATAGTTTATAAAGCTTTTTTAGTTTCTCCATAGGTGCTCTAATTGTTTTAATTAATAAAATAATGCAATACATACATACATATATAGCACACAATTTTCATAGAAAAATATGTACATAACTTGTTTTATAGGGTTTTTGAAATCGATAAATGTATAAATTAGACGATCGACATTTATGTATTGATAATAGCAAATGTGTCTGTTTAAACAACATATAATTGACATGACTCAAAGAAAATTCTATTACATTATGCAAGTCAATACTACTATCCAGCTTCAAAGCGCTACTACATATATTATTTTCAACTATATTCTATTCCAAGCTAACCACAATAAATTGTAAAGTGTGCCATGAGGCCACGCCATACAGTGAATTATTTATGTGGAAAATTTGTATCGATTGTGACCGACCTCCCATCATATTTAATATAAAAGCCCTTTAAAGAATTAATAAATAATTGCGTTCGAATTAAACGCTGACATTTTCATATCGGAAAATTGAATCGACCCGTGATCGGAAAACACTTGGTTACGCATGAAATAATACCAATAATAAAAATATAATAATACCGTGAAATAATTATACCCGATTTTCCCTAGGGTTTTTTAAAGTAGGGCGAAAGCTTCCACGTGTTTCCAACTCGTATTGTATGCATAAAATATAATCACTGTACAAAGCTCCTCATTAGAGGGGATAAATAATTTATAATGTTTATTCAAAACGTTCGAGTGTATGTATTTAATCTAAACGGAATATGTGCGTAATGAGAAATTGCCTTCATTTCGTAATACAACTAATCCCACGAATACGTTCAAGAATCAGCTGGTATATAATATAAATATGTATTTATCTATCTATAGATAGGCGTACATGAACAAAACACCAGTGAACAGATGAATTGATGATTATTGCTTATTTATCAATTCTGTACGAATCGTATATACATACATATGTATGTAAATTCACTCAAACGACCTAACATTGTACAGTCTTATATGTATGTATGTATATTTATGTACTTCAAAGGCATCACAAAATTCTCTTAAAACCTTTAAACCTTTCTCTATCACCCTTTCAACACTATAGTTTTTCGAATACAATTTCACGACATCGTAAAGTTTAATCGATTCTGCACGACACTCAAGAATAGGTACATTATCATTTTCAGCCGTTCACCATCCACTGCTGGATGAAGGCCTCTTCAATCCTCTTCCATTCCTGTCTGTCTTGAGCAATCACACGTTCCGCTATATCTGCCACCTTGGTCATACTTCTTACCCATGTATTCCTCTTACGATCTCTTCTCGTTATACCGAACAATCATACATCTTTCCATGCTTCTCTGTATGCACTGGATATTGCGTAACATTCTTGAATTTACATACGTCATAACCGGCATTGGTCGTATGCCTTATTTTTTAAGCAAGGCGTAATATTGGATTTAAAAACTGTGTTCATTCTTCCAAAAGCACTCCATTCTAGTTTAATTCTTCGAATAGGTACATATGTACATATATTATATAATAGCCGAAATCCGTCTGTCTCTCTGTCTGTCTGCTGATAACGCTCGCTGAGGAAAAATTATTAAAAAACCACCAGAATGAGTGGGGATCGAACCCAAGACCCTAAGCTCGGGAAGAACGTCTTTAGACTAATCTGCCAACCAAAACCAGTTGTAGGTTGGGTCCTTTTTTTTTTTTTTTTTTTTTTAAAACATTACCTATACAAGGGATCGTGAGTCTGCTTTACCTATAACATAAAAACTCTGCTAATAATACATAGATGGCGATATAAGAACTATTATTTTTTTTTTTTTTTTGATTTTTACAAAATCACTTACAAAATTATAATTATTATATATATAATAATTAATAATTATAATATAAATATTTTTCGAGTTGGGATTCGATTATATATTGGGATTCGTTGTATTATAACGCGCCATAGATGGCGCACTGTTGCATAGACGCAACAACTATAAAAACTATTAAATTTAATATATAATTTTCCAGTGCGGGTGATGAGAACGCTCCGTTGATATTCAACGGGCTTACACTAGTGTACATATATTATATATATAATAGCCGAAATCCGTCTGTCTGTCTGTCTGCTGATAACGCTCGCCTCGGTAAATAATTCGGTACAAAAACCAAAACGTCGCGCTAGTGGGATTTAAATCCGGTATCACTGGTACGGAACATTGAACGTTTACGCTGTGATCCAAACGGGGCTACTTCAATTTGTCAAATATAAATTATTAACAGGCTCGCGACTTTGCTAAATTGTTACGTTGTTCTTATAACGCGCCATCCTACGCAACGACTATAAAAACTATTAAATTTAATATTATTTTTCAGCACGGGTGATGAGTAAGCGCTCCGTTGATATTCAACGGGCTTACACTTGTATTATTTAATACTGACTGTATGTAGGCGCAACATTGTACATAATATTTAAATATCATATACATACATATGTATGTACATATATCGCATTACTAATTGATGCCCGGTTACAATAACAATTACCTAGTTTATCAATGTTGTATCGCGACGTATTAACGTAAACAATAAATTACGAGTTGGAAATCGAGCGCCACTTTCCCGCGGGAAATCTCATCTAAATCAACACCACACCAAACCCCGTCCAGCGGCTCTCAAACTGCACCCAACCGGAAATTGTTAATTGCAATTTCCCAACGTGGATTGGTTGGATTTTTTTAGTCCAGTCAATTATTTTTATTATTTTGATTGGTATTTTTTTTTTGTACCGCGACGTAATTGTGTGAGTGACGTAATGTTTGTGAGTATTTGACATGATGTGGTTTTGGGGATGTAGTTTGAGGTGTTGGTGAGACAGTGGCGCTGCCGTCTGCCGCTCAACAGGTCTCCTGATCAATACTAGCTAGGGGGGGGGACAGAGCTTTCTAAGCTCCAGGGGTGAGCTTTCACGATAAAAGCTCCATTAGTCAAAAAAAAAAAATAGCAGATAATGGCTGAAAAAAAAAAATCGAATCAATTTTTCTATAGTTCGGACTTGTCCATTTAATTTAGGGTGAGTTTTGCGGCGCAACTAGCGCCATCTATAAATTGAATATTAATTTGCATCCATCTAACTCTACTGTCGCAATTTTTCATGCGTATTCTTTCGTGCTTATATACCTAAAAGGCTGACGCAATAGTTATAGTTGCATGTGACAGAATTAAGCAACGAAAGTATGAAAGTACATAGGTTTAAAAATTAATTTTATTAAAACTATGTTTAATGAATTTTGCACGCACAGCGTAGTCACAGTAAGTAAAATGAGGCATACGACCAATGCGTCCGGCCAGTTATGACGTATGGATGTGAAACGTGGATGCAAGAATGCTACGCAAGATTCAATGCACACAGATGTACATATGCTTGGTATAACAAGACGAATACATGGGTAAAAAGTAGGACCAAAGTGGCAGATAAAGCAGAATGTGTGAAAATTTTCAAGTAAACACATATTATTCTTTACTGAGGCGAGCGTTGTCAGCAGACAGACCGATTTCGGCTATTATATATATATAATACACATATGTACCTATTCGAAGAATGAAACTAGAATGGAGTGGTTTTGGAAGAATTGAACACAGTTTTTAAATCCAATATTCCGCTTTGCTTAAAAAATAAGGCATACGACCAATGCGTACTGCCAACTATGACGTATGGATGTGAAACGTGGATGCAAGAATGCTACGCAAGATCCAATGCACACACAGATGTATGCTTGGTATAACAAGAAGAATACATGGGTAAAAAGTAGGACCAAAGTGGCAGATATAGCAGAATGTGTGAAAATTTTGAAGTAAACACATATTATTCTTTACTGAGGCGAGCGTTGTCAGCAGACAGACCGATTTCGGCTATTTATATATATAATACACATATGTACCTATTCGAAGAATGAAACTAGAATGGAGTGGTTTTGGAAGAATTGAACACAGTTTTAAATCCAATATTCCGCTTTGCTTAAAAAAAAAAAATAAGGCATACGACCAATGCGTACTGCCAACTATGACGTATGGATGTGAAACGTGGATGCAAGAATGCTACGCAAGATCCAATGCACACACAGATGTATGCTTGGTATAACAAGAAGAATACATGGGTAAAAAGTAGGACCAAAGTGGCAGATATAGCAGAATGTGTGAAACATTTTGAAGTAAACACATATTATTCTTTACTGAGGCGAGCGTTGTCAGCAGACAGACCGATTTCGGCTATTATATATATAATACACATATGTACCTATTCGAAGAATGAAACTAGAATGGAGTGGTTTTGGAAGAATTGAACACAGTTTTTAAATCCAATATTCCGCTTTGCTTAAAAAATAAGGCATTCGACCAATGCGTACTGCCAACTATGACGTATGGATGTGAAACGTGGATGCAAGAATGCTACGCAAGATCCAATGCACACACAGATGTATGCTTGGTATAACAAGAAGAATACATGGGTAAAAAGTAGGACCAAAGTGGCAGATATAGCAGAATGTGTGAAAATTTTGAAGTAAACACATATTATTCTTTACTGAGGCGAGCGTTGTCAGCAGACAGACCGATTTCGGCTATTATATATATAATACACATATGTACCTATTCGAAGAATGAAACTAGAATGGAGTGGTTTTGGAAGAATTGAACACAGTTTTTAAATCCAATATTCCGCTTTGCTTAAAAAATAAGGCATTCGACCAATGCGTACTGCCAACTATGACGTATGGATGTGAAACGTGGATGCAAGAATGCTACGCAAGATTCAATGCACACACAGATGTATGCTTGGTATAACAAGACGAATACATGGGTAAAAAGTAGGACCAAAGTGGCAGATATAGCAGAATGTGTGAAAATTTTGAAGTATACACATAGCGAGAAGAATGTATGGGAGATGGGCGCGAGAAATACTGGAATGGTATCCGAGAGGATGTGAAAGAAAGCAAGGTAGACCGAGTGGACGATTGTTCAAGACGGACAGGAATGGAAGAGGATTGGAGAGGCATTCAACCAAATGATGATGATATATTATAGCTTTAAACTCTAGATTAACTGTTGAACCATCAACGGTAATTTTGATAGTTGAAAATTAACTAAAAAAGTGGTTGCATTTATTTACCAATTTCAATGACGAATAACTGTGAAATTAAAAAACTTAAAAAATTGCCATTAACACAGTCGAATTACAGAATACTTTTGGAATAATTAAAGTATAATATTTTTAGCAGTGCAGAATTTATTGTCGAACCACACAACTTTCACGAAAACAAAATTTTTGAATTCTCCGTCTAAAATATAAAACCGCGTATGTATAAAGTAAAAATAGTAACCATGCTAAAATAGAACACGGTGGTGTATTAATAAAACAATATTTCATTATAATATGTACATTATAATGACAAAACAAACATGTCTGCTTTGCGCGAAATTGTGTGGATAATATGTTTCCACACACAATTACATAAATTCATACAATTGGTCTATTTTCCTACACCGTTCTACTGTAAATCCGTTTCCGCACGCTATTCCAGCACATTGTATGTACATACATATATTTGCTTTATTCTATTAGGTATCATCATCATTTTCAGCCGTTCACCATCCACTGCTGGATGAAGGCCTCTCCAATCCTCTTCCATTCCTGTCTGTCTTGAGCAATCTGCATCCATTTGACACCACACATTCTTCTCAATTCATCAGCCCATCGTCCACTCGGTCTACCTTGCTTTCTTTCACATCCTCTCGGATACCATTAAAGTATTTCTCGCTCAAGTGTCCACTTCAACTTTTTCACACGTTCCTCTATATCTACCATTTTTGTCACGCTTCTCACCCATGTATTCCTCTTACAATCTCTTATTGTCATACTAAGCATACATCTTTCCGAGCTTCTCTGTGTGCACTGGATCTTACGTAGCATTCTTGAATTAAGAATCCAGGTTTCACAGCCGTAGCAGTGCGCATTGGTCGTACGCCTTATTTTTTAAAGCATTCTGCATCCACTTGACACCACACATTCTTCTCAATTCATCAGCCCATCTTCCAATCGGTCTACTTTACTTTCTTTCACATCCTCTCGGATACCATTCCAGTTATTTATCGAGTTATCAACTTATTCACGCGTACTGATATATCTGCCACTTTGATCATATGTACTTCTTACCCATGCATTTCTTTTGCGATCTCTTCTTGTTATACCGAGCATACATTTTTCCATGCTTCTCTGTGTGCACTGGATCTTTCGTAGCATTCTTGCATCCACGTTTCACATCCATACGTCATAACTGGCAGTACGCATTGGTCGTATGCCAAAACAAAAGCTACAAAGCTCTATTCAAATGTTGCGCGTATCACGTGGAACTTCCCTATATGATACCACAACAATTTTTTCATACAAATTTTATTATGTCTCAAAAAGTTCAGCATATATACACAAACATCGCAATGGTAATTTTTCCATTGTTCAACCCTGACAGAAGCTTTAGCTGACATCTGAAGCTTCCAAGGCCGCCTGTTGAACGTTACGTTACCGGGAGAGCCAGAGGGGAGGGGATGAAACTCGAGGGGGGGGGGGGTGGACTATGGATGAGGGGAGAAAGGGATGAAAAAGGGGAGTGGGTGGACAGAAATACAGAGGGGATGGAGGAGGAATGAGGGGTACACCGTTACGCGTCACGACCCGGCAAAAAAGCTCACCGTTTAACCGTCACAGTCGATAAAAGCGGAAATTTCCCGGAAAATGCACGTCGAGTTTTCACTTTGTGTGACAAAAGCACATTTCTCGAGATTGCACTCAAACTTTGTTCAAAGGACGCACGCGGTCACTGTCAGAAGTTGGACGTATGAAAAGGACTTAGTGCGCGTCTCACAAAAGTCAGCTACAGCTTGGACTTAGACGAGGGATGCTGCCGTAAAGTTACCGGGACGGAAAGGGTTAAATTTTCCATGGAAAATGTCGCCAAGTATCCACCCACAGAGGCTGTAGAGGAATTGAGTTGATAAAGTAATGTTATTTTTAAATGTTCCCACTATTTCGGTTAAAACCGGTTAAAAACGCTCTCTTGGCTGAGGCGTGGAGATTAGGCGGTTTATTGTATTGATTGATTTTCATCCAATCATAATGAAGCTTTATGTATGTACATATATCGTGCAAATAAGTAGATAGGAAATTGATAGTGTTGCATGTGACCCAGTAGATTAACAGAATTAAGCAACGAAAGTATGAAATTAGGCTAATTATGTTCAATGAAATTTGCACGCAATGCGTAGTCACAGTAGATAATCACATTGTAGAGATAGTTGATAGTTATTGATACCTAGGACAATTGGCGAGTATGACCGGGTGTAAAGAAGAACAATTGAAACCAGGATGGAATGGTGTGATTAAAAAATCCAGTCAAAATCTCGAGGTCGAATTTTCGCACGATCACAATACTTTATCCGATTAGGATAAAGTAAAAAGAAGGCATACGACCGATGCGTACTGCCAGTTATGACGTATGGAAACTTGGATGCTATATTTAATAATGCTACGTAAGATCCAGTGCACTCAAAGAAGCTTGGTGTGACAAGAAGAGATTGTAAGAGGAATACATGGGTGAGAAGCGTGACCAAAATGGTAGATATAGCGGAACGTGTGAAAAAATTGAAGTGGACACATAGGGGTGAAGAATGAATGGCAGATGTACGCGAAAAATACTTGAATGGTATCCGAGAGGATGTGAAAGAAAGCAAGGTAGACCGAGTGGACGATGGGCTGATGAATTGAGAAGAATGTGTGGAGTCAAGTGGATGCAGATTGCTCAAAATAGACAGGAATGGAACAGAATTGGAGAGCTATGCTATGTATAACGAGAAGAGATCGTAAGAGGAATACATGGGTAAGTAGTATGACTAAGGTGGCAGATATAGCAGAACGTGTGAAAAAGTTCAAGTGACACCTAGCGAGAAGAATGGATGGCGGATGGACGCGAAAAATACTGAAATGGTATCCGAGAGGATGTGAAAGAAAGCAAGGTAGACCGAGTGAAAGATGGGCTGACGAATTGAGAAGAATGTCTCGAGTCAAGTGGACTGGAGAGGCCTTTATCCAGCAGTGGATGATGATGATGAAGTTGATAGCATAAGTAAGTTAATTTCCATCGGTTTCAAACTCATCTTGGATATAGCCAAGATTTCTGATCGTTGCATCACAACTTAATTTGCTTTGGTAAATGTAAATTTGAAGATGCTGGCAGTTGAGTATTGGAAATTTTCGAGTGCAGTTAATTTCGCTCGGCTCGATAACAATCAGGAATATTAGGAATATCCAAGATGAGAGTTTGGGATTGAAGGAAACTACCTTACTGATATTATCTACCATAAATAATCAAATTACATGGTTTTTGATTACATAAAGCTTGTGAATTTCTTTTGTCTATCTCTCCACTATGATACGTATCATATTATTTATTTTGGTGGATATACATAAATATCCCCTAACCCTACGTCACTTCATAAGGGAAACGCGCTGATGAAAACCTCACCTGTACATTATTGATAACATTCGGGTACGGTATACATACAGTACGCTTAGGTATGTTTCCGCTACCGAAACGAGAGCCGAAGCTATTACTATGTACATATGTGACACTAGGATATACTGACACGACTCGCGCGAACAGTCCTTACTCTCGTCGCAATAATTAAGGGTAACTTACGCAAAATAACCCCTTAGGCTCGGGCTATCGCTTTGTAACGTGACGAGACGAAAAGTTTCGTAATTGGCCGAGAAAGCTTCGTCGTCGAGGAAAGTTTCAAGTTTCGACTCGGCGTAATTTATTGAGCCCGGGACTCGTAAATTTTCCGCAAAATATGCATACGTTTCGTTTTATGTAATAACGGTCGTTATAAATCTTCGCACAGTGTGACAAATGTACGAAATAATATACATACATTTAAAAAATAATATTTTTGATGTATAAAATATGGTATGTACAGTTTGAAAATTGTACGTCGTGTTGTGTGAAAGCTCTTGATATGTATTTCGCAAGTCATAACACTGTTCGACACGAAAAACGCTTCAGAGACGAGATATGACAATTATATTTATAGATTTATGCCCAGTGAACACGAATCTGGTAATAAAAACTGTTGATTGGCTCGAGATTCGGAGATATACATATGTGTGTTAAAAATAAATACACAATTAAATACATACAAAGCCTTCATTACAAAATTATTTAAAAGCAAATTGAAGAAAGTTTCAAACCACTGCACTGCTCTATTCGTTGTGTTCAATGACACATCTATACACAAGCACACACACACGCATGCATCTCACGCTTAAGAGCTACCATATACAACACAATTCTGGTCTCACTAGTACGCGATTTAAGCACGCTATTTTACCGATTTAAACAAAAAAAAAAATAGTATAGCCAAAACACTATCCCAATAAATATGTTTCAATAAAAAATACTCAATATAAAATAGTATTAACAGTGGGGAAAAATTCTAAGTGAAAATACATAATTTTGACTTTTGATTTGAACTGACGACTACTTAGAAATATCTAAAAGCTGAAAAATACTACAAATGAAAGATAAAATACCCGACTATAGATTCTAATATTTATTTTGAACAAACAATTGACCGATTTTGAGACATCGAACGAACAACGCCAAGAAATAGAAAAATCGCGTGATTTAAAACACACATATATCTCCGAATCTCGAGCCAATCAACAGTTTTTATTACCAGATTCATGTTCACTGGGCATAGATCTTGTCTTTGAAACAAAAAAAAGTTGTCATTTGTCGAACAGTGTAAAATTACGCATGGAAAAGTTTCACTATTTTCTTTAAAGTTATATATTTTCGTAAAATTAGTGCAACGGATCACTCGGTAGTATACTGTACATTGTTTGTAATATAAATAATTTAAAAATCAATCTTCCATTAATTGAATGATAAATTCACATTGATAAAAGGTTAACAATCACTGCTTTTAACACCACGCTTACATTAGTTCGTTTACTTTGTGTGCTTAACCTTTTAACGACGTTAAAACACGGTACTGTAATATGAAACTGGCAGCTACTTGCGTATTCACTTTGTTCCGTTTTGGCTGGTTTATATTTTAAATAATAAAACCGGTTCAAATTAAATAAATGATGATTTATTTAAGAGAAAATTTGTAAGTTTTCTCACTAACAAATAATAGTCGTTGTAAACTTTTGATCAAACTTCGAACTTCACCCTCTCGCATGGCGAATATTGATTTATAAACTTTAATTAAACACAAAAGTTAAGCCGGCTTTGGCGTCAAAGGAATGGATATAAAATTGAATAAATATTGAGAGTGTGTTCCTGAAACCCTATGAATAATAATAAGACATTCAATTTATACAAGTATATTTTACTTAAATATTTATCAGTTAAACTCGGAAAAGTATGGTACGGTATGAAAAGTACATATTCATAGGATTTATAATTGATATTAGTTTAAGCACGTTGAATATCAACGGAGTGGTTTCTCATCACTCGCACTGTGTATTTAATAGTTTTAATAGTTTTTTTTATACATAGATGGCGCTTTATAATACAACAACGTAAAAATTTAGCAAAGTCGCGAACCTACTAAGGATTTATATGTTTATAATATAGGAGATCTCGCATTATTGGCGTTGGATCATAGCGCAAGCACTCACTGTTCCGAACTGATGATCTTGGGTTCAAATCCCACTCGCGCGACGTTCTGGTTTTTTAATTATTTACTTAAGCGAGCGTTATCAGCAGACAGACAGACAGACAGACGGACGAAATAGGGATATTATTATATATAATGTTACGCCGAATCCGTGAAATTGCTTATCACATGAAATGGGCAAAAAATTGACTAATTCGTGAAAAGTGCAAGCCCTTTGCTTTAATTGTGTATTAGGCAAATTATCTGCCGAGTGCGTGAATTGGACAGTGTTTGGAATTCTTAAACTATCAACACGACAGTTGAAAAAGTGGTTACGGATGTTAAATTTTTATATTTTTATTATATGTATGTATGTATATGTATATAAGAATTGGCCCTATTAGTCAAAGTCAAAGTCAAAGTCAAAGATATATGTAAATACATATATGTATGTACATATGTATGTGGTGCATTCATTATATTAATGGATCAAATTCATGAAATCGATACTGAGATACTAAGACTAAAAAACTTGAACTTAAACTTAAGTTACTAGTAGTACTGCAACTCGAAACTTCTACCGCTATTTGTGAATTATTTATAAGGTTAGACTTCTGTTATTGACACAAAACGTACATAGATATATGTGTTTTGACAATTCTTTGCAATAAAAAGAGCATTTTTTTTTATAAATGTTCACCCATTAATACAGTGAACCCCCTTATATACAGGTGTGATAATATACCTATTATAAATCACTAAGAAGATAATTTACGTGTCGAAAAAATGACAACCCTTAAAAATTGTATAACGCGAAACGAGTTGCTCGTAAAATAAACCGTTGGGAGTTTCTTAATGGTTACGACAGACGGACAGACACACAGAGACGTCCTCGTTATCGCTTTAATATTGTATAATATATTTTGTACTGTGTACACAGGCATGTGAGCATTATTGCGTGTCACGTTTAGCCCCCCTAAAGTGTAAATGAATACATTTAAAATATATACATACATATATGTACATATAATTCACATTGCACGTCACACACGTAACATTCGGAGACAATTTTGACACTTTTGTTGTGAATAATAAAAAATTCAGCTACACAGCTCAGTGGAACAACTTTTATTATAATAATTATATACAAACAGTTATAGCTTTATATTAAATTTTAAAGATGGTCATAGAAGGTTATTTTGAAAGCAGAATGTATCAAAAAAGCCGTTCAGCCGTTCACCATTCACTGCTGGATGAAGGCCGCTACAATCCTCTTCCATTCCTGTCTGTCTTGTACAATCTGCATACATCATTCCTACACATTCATTTCAATTCATCAGCTCATCTTCCACTCGGTCTACCTTGCTTTCTTTCACATCCTCTCGGATACCACTCCATTATTCTCGCTGTGTATCCATCTTTCCATGCTTCTCTGTGTGCACTGGATCTTGCATTCTTGAATTTAGCATCCATACGTCATAACCATACGCATTGGTCGTATGCCTTCTTTTTTACGCATAGCGGAATGTTGGATTTAAAAACTATGTTCATTCTTCCAAAAGCACTCCATCCTAGTTTAATTTCTTCTTCTTTACATCCGGTCATATTCAACAATTGTCCTAGGTATAAATAACGATGTCTACAATATGATTGATTATCTACTGTGACTACGCTTTCCGTGGAAAATTCAATAAACTTGTGTTTTGTAAATCTACCGAGTCACATGCAACTTGAAGCAATATCTATTCTATCTATGTATGTACATATGTATATATATATATATAAATGAATGTCTGTCTGTCTGTCTCTTATAGGCTCCTAAACCACTCAACCGATCGCGATGAAACTTTCAGGACTTATTGTGATCATGCCGGAGATGGTTCCTGTGAAAAAAATCGGGAAAAAACGGGAACGGGCCTGCTCACGCGTCAGATAACGTACTAGGAACGGGAACGGGATCGGGACCGGGAACGGGCATGCTCACGCATCAGAAAACGTATTAGGAACGGGAACGGGAACGGGATCTGGAATGGGAACGGGAACGGGATCGGGAACGGGCCTTCTCACGTGTCAGAAAACGTACTAGGAACGGGAACGGGAACGGGATCGGGAACAGGACCGGGATCGGGATCGGGAACGGGCCTGCTCACGCGTCAGAAAACGTATTAGGAACGGGAACGGGAACGGGATCTGGAATGGGAACGGGAACGGGATCGGGAACGGGCCTTCTCACGTGTCAGAAAACGTACTAGGAACGGGAACGGGAACGGGATCGGGAACGGGACCGGGACCGGGACCAGGATCGGGACGGGAACGGGCCTGCTCACGCGTCAGAAAACGTACTAGATCGAGCATTCCAACGCATGCCGGGTCAGCTAGTTTTAATATAAAATAATCTTCCTTGATAATATTTTGAGACAGAAAAAAAAAAAGTCCGTTTTACGCAAAATGGCCGCCGTAAAAGAAAACATTGACGACTTTATTGTCGAACGTTTCGTCTGCGTTGAAAATAAACCCCGAAAGAATTATTAACGATAATGCAAAAACCGTGCTCACATACACCGCCACACATACACATTATGTTTTATAATATTCATAACATACGGAAAAGCGAACGGCTCTCGTTGGATTTTTATAAGAGTCGTGATCCTTGCGCGTAATCCGCCTGAGTGTGTTCGTGACCGAAAGCTTTGCTGAATTAAAGCTTACAGACGATCAAATTCATAAGGTGTTTGTTTGCTTTGACAATGGGCGACCGATTTCTCCCCTTTTCTCCATGGCGGAAAAGCCTTCTAAAGCTTTCCCATCCTTCCCGAAATTTCCTACCCGTCTGATAATCTGCTCAGCTCTACGCACCTGGAATTGGAACGAGTGATTAATGTTTCCCGTTTCTACTCTACTTGCCAGACACAAATATAGGTACAAAACAACGGTGGAAAACCCTGTCGGATTTTGGCTTGTCTCACACAAATTTAATGTAGATATGTGTATTATGTTATCTAGTAAAATTCGCATGATGTTAAGCTTAGGAATAGACTAACAGTATGTGTGCAGTTATAAGGGGATCTTGTTTCCGTCACTGGCACTGTTTTATTTATCAGAATTTGAGACACATTGACATTTCTGGGAATTTCCGGAAATTGAAACGTTTCATTTTGGAATGTATCCTAAGGTAATTGTGTAAATTTTAAATCATCTACAGCTCGCGTAATAGGCAAAGCTAGTAAACTATCTGGCTTTTTCGGCCGAGCGAGTGAAGTTCTACTATCTGGCTAGTGTGACGTCGCTTAATTTTGACAGTTTGAGGTTATGCGGTTCATTTTAAGCTTCCAAAACACACATATGTATATGTATAAGGTTTAACCAAAATTGTATTTATTATAAAAAATGTATAAAAAAGAAAGTAAAACAAGTTGACGACAGCGCCACTAGCGAGTACACTAAACATGCCTAATAGGATTACTAGCTATTCGCTACTAGCTCTACGTGTCGGCTAGTAAAATAGCGAGATAGTAGCCGGTAAACTATCCTGTGAAATACCCGCTTTACGCATAGTAACACCAGGAAAAATTCATTAAAAATTTTAAATTTTAAATTTTGCTAGGCGATTACGTATAATTAGTTTAAAGCTTTCAAATATCACAATTAATAGGAAAATTATCTCACTATTGTTTCCAATACTCATTTTGAACATAAAAGCACTAAATTTTGAGTTACAGACCGCAAAGTCAAAAAAATGTAAAAATCGTCCATTTTTTAAGCGCAAGATATGAGCGTTTTAAAAATGGACATTTTTTACATTTTTTTGACCTTTGCGGTCTGTAACTCAAAATTTAGTGCTTTTGTGTTCAAAATGAATATTGGAAGCAATAGTCATATATTTTTGGTATTTGAAAGCTTTAAAATACTTAAACGTCAAAATATTTTCGGTGTTTATTATGCGTTAGGTTGGCCAGTTTTTTTTATTTTACCGCATTTATAAGGATTGGTTCTCTACGTCAGTATTTTTTAATTTTGACTAAACGTACAAATTTGAGCTGTAGATGATTTGAAACTTTCAAATGTCGCAATTAATAGCAAAAACATTTGACTATTGCTTCCAATAATCATTTCTAATACAAACACACTAAATTTTGAGTTACAGACCGCAAAAGTCAAAAAAAGTGGTAAAATTGTCCAATTTTTTAAACGCTCATATCTCATAAACAAAAGCTAACCTACAAATTTAATTATCATATTCAGATTGCGTGGGTCAGAATTAGTAATAATTCTTAGGTCTACGCTTTGGTAACTCAAAAAATGCAATTTTTGTTGCACAGTGTTATCTCCATCAACCAATTCATGACTTTTTGTTGCGATTTTTGCAAACTTTAAAAGAGTAATTTCACGTTGATGGTTGATTTTAGGCTAATCACTGTTTGGTGAAATAGCCGGGAATTTTCAGGATATAATTCAAGTACCTGGCATTGCCCGTATCCATTTTGAATCACAAACGGTATGGAAATACGTCCGAACAAAACGTTGTCTAGCAACACCTGAAAGAATATGTGCGGTAAAGCAACGGGAAACGGTATTTCCGCAACATCTTCTGCCAAGCTTAGTCTCGATTCTGTAAAATGGCAGAAAAAACTGTTTACAGGAAAAACAAGCAAATCGACATAAAGTCGATTTATATTTATATATGTATATATGGAGTATAAAAGAAAGAAAATAGTCTAGATTTTATAGTTGTCCAGTGCAATAATTTTCCCGAGGCTATAGTACAATATAATACATTGCTCGTTGTGATTTACGATCGCTAAAAGCATGCTCTGCAATATAAAAGCTTGACCGTTGCCATTGTCGTCCTTTATTGCGACGACAAAACGTCTCTTTTCCTCTTCCTTTAAAACGTATTTTATATCAGTGTCGAACCATTATGCCCTATTATAGTGATTGCGGTGAACTTTCGAATGTGTCGATAAATTTCATACGAGCAATACACATTTCCGTGGAGTATAAATTATATTTTATACGTATTTGTGAAATGGCATTGTGTCGCCCGACGTAAGTACATACATTCAATTTCGGTTTATAATTTAATAATTTCGGTTATTGAGTGGACGTGAGTGGTGGAAATTTGGGTCAAAATCAAATTTTCACCGACGAGCGAAAATGTTTTCGCTCTTCGGTACCATCGTAGGTGCAAATATCTATATAGAATGTATAGAGTAATTGCCTAAAGGCCTCACTCCAGTGTTTGCCCAACGGTGGCTCGCATCTGTCGGCCAAAGATAAGACGGGGCCGACAAAGAGAAGAAAAAAAACCCGGGAAATTTTGAAAAGGAGCGCAAAAAAACATTCGCTCTGACGTAGTTAAACTTTAGTTAACCCTAATCCATCATAATTAATCTAACGAACATACGTCGATGCGTCTATTTGTTTGCTCTAAACACTATGCACTAGTTTATTTGACG
Organism: Parapsyche elsis; assembly: GCA_022651745.1. Lineage (NCBI taxonomy): Eukaryota > Metazoa > Arthropoda > Insecta > Trichoptera > Hydropsychidae > Parapsyche > Parapsyche elsis. The sequence continues at coordinate 907,313 of JAGVSN010000031.1, forward strand.
GTGTAATCAGTACAATGTTCAATGTACAAAGTAACCACGGTGTGTAATGGTCGTGTCACGAAACATTGATCAAACATATTGGTTGTCAAGAACCACACACACACAAACGTATGTGCTACGCAACGTATCTATTTATAACTAGGGTAAGCCCGTTGAATATCAACGGACGCGTTTGACGTAATTGAATACGTAACAATTTTTAGCAAAGTCGCGAACCTACCAAGAATTAATATTTTCAAATTATACAGACGGATTTGGGCTATTATATATATAATAATAACTAGTGTAAGCCCGTTGAATATCAAAAAGCGCGCTCGTAAAGCGTAAAACGAATGTTTGTGTGGTTGAGTATGTGTATTTAATAGTTTTTATAGTTGTTGTATATAGGTAGATGGCGCTAATAACAATTTAGCAAAGTCGCAAACACTTGAGAGCGTTATAAGTAGACAGACAGACAGACACACACACACAGATAGAGACGGATTTCGGCTATTATATATATAATATACATACATATTTACATATATGTATAATAGCTGAAATCCGTCTGTCTGTCTGTCTGCTGATAACGCTCGCTGAGGAAAAATTATTAAAAAACCAGAAAGAGTGGGGGATCGAACCCAGGACCCCAGGCTCGAGAGAACTCGCACTAATGCTATTCGCTATCGCCCTTGGTCAATCTAGTCCTTTTTTTTTTTAAACATTACCTATACAAGGGATCGTGACTACATAGATGACGCTATAAAAACTATTATTTTTTTTGTCACTTACAACCGTGCGATCAATTAGTGGGGATCTCTATTAAAAAAGCGCTTTACGTAATTTAAAATTCAGCGGGCGTTGATATTCAACGGGCTTACACTAGTATTATATAATAGCCCTATTCCGTATGTCTGTCTGTCTGTCTGTGTGTGTGTCTGTCTGCTGATAACGCTCGCTGAGGTTTAATTATTTACAATTAAAAAATCAGAACGTCGCGCGAGTGGGATTTGAATCCAAGATCACCGATTCGGGACGGTGAGCGCTTACGCTATGATCCAAACGGAAGTGATGACGAGCCTGCTGATATTTGACAATATAAATTATCAATAGGCTCGCGACTTTGCTAAATTGTTACGTTGTTGTATTATAACGCGCCATCTATGCAACAACTATAAAAACGATTAAATTTAATATTATTTTTCAGAACGCTCCGTTGATATTAAACGGGCTTATACATACTAATGTGCTATAGTTGTTCATTTATCACGCTATTATACATTACTATATATAAAAGCTAATTACCGATGTCACAAACGGACAAATTACCACACAGTTTGACTAATTTCGTCAAAACTTTGCAGATGTACTTTATATGGTCCTACTGGTCATACGGGGTACTCGAATGCGATAGGGATTTATTTCGGAAAGCTAGGTGCCATTCAAAGTTTTATCTCGACCATTCCGGCTACAGTATTGCCAGTCGAAATAGAGTGAGTATCGCCTTTCTGAGCGAGCAATATAAAGGGAATCCTTAAACATTTGAAATCTGTACTAAATTTCGTAGCCGCTCTATTAAAAGTACATACAAATTTATGAAGAGTTGAAATGAGAAAAAAATGATAAAGTCGCACTGTACCTTGTAGCGGTAATCGCATTAACCCCTAGAGTGCCACACTGGAGTTAACTCTCTGAACTAATGCAATCACATTTAAAATGGATGCCTCCTCCGTCTTTTTTCCTTGAAAGTTTTTTTTTTCTTTCAACTTTTAGCATATTGAATACAAGCGACGTGCTTGCAATTCAAAAAGCCCAGGGATTCATTAAATAAAACTTCTTTGCTCAGTATTTAAGATGATTATAGTATTTAATATATTAATAATAAACAAAAATCAGTTGCAAAGGGATCAATGAGAAGAATTCACAGAAAAACCGTATTTTACAAGGAACTTAATTTCAACATATGTATGTAGAATCAAACCAGTACGCTAGCAATTCAACTATCATTGATTGCGTCAATTGAATATTGATTGCACTTTGAAGGTTTCTCTACATATGACCCCATTGCAAATAGCACTCAAGTATTTTATTTTCACATAGGATATTTCTCATAAGTTTGATGTAACGATTGTGCGATTAGGATCTTGAACAGAAGAAAGATTAAAAATTTTATACGTCGTAAATGCGAAATTAAGTATGATTGCGCTCTCGTACATCGTAAAAGCGGATTTTGTGTACCGGAAATGGTATATTTGTGCTTTTGAAGGAATATCGGATAGACGCATTGATTAATATGATCGGTCATCTCGAAAATTATATCACAGACATACGTATAATGTATGATTTTAATTAAAATTTGAAATCGAATTGATCACAATTATTGCAAATGACATCATTTTAATACGCAGTATATTTTTGGTTCAGATTTATGGTGAAAGTTTGCCGATCAAATATTATAAACGACAATTAAATTAATAATTCCAGAATCGAATAATTAATATTATGTAAGCTTGAAACATATCGTTTTTAAAATTATAATGCCTATTAAATTAAATATATACCTATTAAAAGCACCTATTAAATTATAAAATATTCTGAAACGTTGGTCGAATCGCATGCATCACATTGCGGTTTTGCGTTCGTTCAGTTGCATTAACCCTATAAATAATTCACAATGCATGAATAATTTTATTTTTAATTATCGTATATATGTACATATGTACATAGTGGCCTATGTATGTATAATACATTTTTCGTCTTTGTCAGTGTATATATCATCATCATGTTCAGCCGTTCACCATTCACTGCTGGATAAAGGCCTCTACAATCCTTTTCCATTCTTGTCTGTCTTGAGCAATCTGCATACACTTGCCTCTACACATTCTTCTCAATTCATCAGTCCATATTCCGCTCGGCCTACCTTACTTTCTTTCACATCCTCTCGGATACCATTCCAGTATTTCTCGCGTCAATCTGCCATCCATTCTTCTCCACTTAAACTTTGTTACACTATATCGGCCACCTTGGTCGTATTCCTCTTACGATCTCTTCTCGTTATACTGAGCATACATCTTTCCATACTTCTCTGTGTGCACTGGATCTTGCGTAACATTCTTGAATTAAGCGTCCACGTTTCATATCCATACGTCATAACTGGCAGTACGCATTGGTCGTCTGCCTTATTTTTTAAGCATAGCGGAATGTTGGATTTAAAAACTGTTCATTCTTCCATAAGCACTCCATCCAACATAGTTTCATTCTTTGTTTTATTTCCTCTTCTTTACATCCTGTTATTTTCAGCAATTGTTCTAGGTATCTATATCACAGTAGATAATCTACAATATGATTATCTACTGTGACTACGCTTTGCAAGCAAAATTCATTAAACATATTTTAGTCTTATTAAAATTAATTTTTAAGCCTACATGCAACTATAACTATGTATATCATCAGCGAATCTGAGATGGCTCAAGTGTCTCAGTGTATATATTGTTATGACCTCAGAATCAATGTTATTAGATACGAAAGCTTATCTGCTTCCCAGCAAAATTCCCCTTGTACGAAACGATGGGAACGGAATGCAAACTTGAGCTAAAAGAGATAACAGTTTTACGATGTGAACGGAATTTGTTTATCAAGAAAGCACAACAAGAACACGTCATACTTTCATTATAAAAGCAGAAGCTCAACCCAGATTAAATCAGATTACCCTGAACAGCACTCGCGTTATATCGTGCTTTACTTCTCTACTCTACTTGTGAAAACCCTTGTGAAAAGCCCTAGTGAAAACCCTAGTGAAACCTTAGTGAAAAAGCTTGTAGAAGGCTTGTGCAAAAGCCTTAGCTTTCTTCGAAGTGATCTGGACCTTTTAATAAAAAGGTGTCCATAAATTTCTCTTGGACCAATGTCTGTAACTTTATAAACTAATATATTCTACCTTATTTAAATCTAAAAGGACTTTTATTAATCGGAAACATGAAAGTGTTTATCTGGTTTGCTCGTAGATCAAACATTGATCTGCTTGTGAATCAGATATCATTTTTTTTGTATCTCCGGTCCGTCAGGACATAACAATATATTAGGGTGAAATAAAATATTGATTGTACAAACGGTTATGTTTCAATTCATGTGGCGCGTGAATTGAAACATAACCGTTTGTGCGCTATCGAGATCGATTGTCACGCTTAATTACAATGTCCACACATTCTATATCGAAATAAATAAGGATTTCCCTTTGTTTCACGTTTTGACCGCAAATTAGGGGATGGGGATGGGGGCTAGTGTGGCCCTTGGGGTATTTGAATAATGGCTTACGCGCGAAACCGATAATGTAACGAACGGCCGATACATAATTGACAGGGAAGCGAACTTGGTTGTTTATTTATTTATCGAAAAGGGGAATGGGGAATAGGGGGGAAAGGAATTGGTAGGATGGCCCTTGAGCCTCCATTCCCTATCCCTAAAAGCCTCCTTTATGGGGTGGGTTTTTGGCATTGGCACAATAAGGGTAGGCCAAGCGATTATTTGGCACTCGAACGGCGCGGCGCGTCTCGAAAAATTATTCGAAATACTTTACACGGCGATATAACGTGAAAAATATTATTATTTGCGGAAAATTTCGCACGCAAATTAGATTCGGTACGATCTGATCCTATTATTCAAAAAAAAAACCGTAATTTCATCGCACCGGTGAATGATTGCGCTATTGGGGGTGCGTGTGTGTGCTTGTGTGCCCTAAAGTGAAAAAAATATTATGTAATATCGCGCGGAAAATTTAGCACGGTGCAATAGTGGATTAAGTCTACTGTGTAAAAAATCGGGTGTGGCCAACCCATGACTTTGTCCATATATTTGAGGAATATGAAGAGTGACCAAATACTGAAAAAATCAAAAAACAGTGAAAAAAGAACTTTTTACGTTTTTAGAAGAAAAAAAATCACATTTACGGTTAAGCGATTTTGATGATTTTTTTCACAGATAGTATTTACCATTATAGTATCACAATATGATAAAGCTTTTAAATATTTAAAAGGGCGAAAAAAATTAAAACCAAAAATCAGGTAAGAGTAAACCATTTCAGGTAAGCGGATTTTGATCCTTATCAACCTTATCAACTCTTGGAAACTCAACTCAACTTATATGGAAATTATAAGTATAAATTATCAGCTTAATTGGTTAAGTAGATTCGGAAATGTCAACCCAACCTAACCAGAACCTCACGAAAAGTAGATATAATTCAAAAATATAGAAAAAAAAAGGGGATAAGCGAAAACTTATTTTCAGTCAACCCAACCTAACCAGAACCACACGAAAAGTAGATATTTTTAAAAATATAGAAAAAAAACGCGATAAACGAAAACTTATTTTCAGTCAACCCAACCTAACCAGAACCTCACGAAAAGTAGATATTTTTTCAAAAAATAGACATAAAAAAGCGATAAACGGAAATTTATTTTCAGTTAATCCAACCTAACTCAAACCTCACGAAAAGTAGATATTTTTCAAAAATATCAACAAAAAAACGCGGTAAACGAAAACTTATTTTCAGTCAACCCAACCTAACCCAAACCTCATGAAAAGTAGATATTTTTCAAAATATAGAAAAAAAAACGCGACAAACGAAAACTTTTTTTCAGTCAACGCAACCTAACCTAAACCTATATTTTTCAAAAATATAGACAAAAAAACGCGATAAACGGAAACTTATTTTCAGTTAACCCAACCTAACCTAAACCTCACGAAAAGTAGATATTTTTCAAAAATATCGACAAAAAAACGCAATAAACGAAAACTTATTTTCAGTCAACCCAACCTAACCTAAACCTCACGAAAAGAAGATATTTTTCAAAAATATAGGCAAAAAAACGCGATAAACGAAAACTTATTTTCAGTCAACCCAACCTAACCCAAACCTCACGAAAAGTAGATATTTTTCAAAAATATCGACAAAAAAACGCGATAAACGGAAACTTATTTTTAGTTAACCCAACCTAACCTAAACCTCACGAAAAGTAGATATTTTTCAAAAATATAGACATAAAAGATAAAACGATAAACGGAAACTTATTTTCGACCCAAAACGATATTTTTCAAAAATATCAACAAAAAACGCTTATTTTCAGTCAACCCAACCTAACCCAAACCTCATGAAAAGTAGATATTTTTCAAAAATATAGACAAAAAACGCGACAAACGAAAACTTGTTTTCAGTCAACCCAACCTAACCTAAACCTATATTTTTTCAAAATATAGACAAAAAAACGCGATAAACGAAAACTTATTTTCAGTCAACCCAACCTAACCTAAACCTCACGAAAAGGAGATATTTTCAAAAAATATAGACAAAAACGCGATAAACGGAAACTTATTTTCAGTTAACCCAACCTAACCCAAACCTCACGGAAAGTAGATATTTAAAAAAAAATATTGACAAAAAAAACGCGATAAACGAAAACTTATTTTCAGTCAACCCAACCTAACCCAAACCTCATGAAAAGAAGATATTTTCAAAAAATATAGACAAAAAAACGCGACAAACGAAAACTTGTTTTCAGTCAACGCAACCTAACCTAAACCTATATTTTTCAAAAATATAGACATAAAAACGCGATAAACGGAAACTTATTTTCAGTTAACCCAACCTAACCTAAACCTCACGAAAAGTAGATATTTTCAAAAAATATCGACAAAAAAACGCAATAAACGAAAACTTATTTTCAGTCAACCCAACCTAACCTAAACCTCACGAAAAGAAGATATTTTTCAAAAATATCAACAAAAAAACGCGGTAAACGAAAACTTATTTTCAGTCAACCCAACCTAACCCAAACCTCACGAAAAGTAGATATTTTTTCAAAAAATAGACAAAAAAAATCGACAAACAAAAAAAACGCGATAAACGGAAACTAAATTTTTAGTTAATATTTTTCAAAACCTAACAAAAAAACCTCACGAAAAAAGTAGATATTTTTCAAAAATATAGACAAAAAAACGCGATAAACGAAAACTTATTTTCAGTCAACCCAACCTAACCCAAACCTCACGAAAAGTAAAGACTTATTTTTTCAAACCTCACGAAAAAAATATAGACAAAAACGCGATAAACGAAAACTTATTTTTCAGTCAACGCAACCTAACCTAAACCTATATTTTTCAAAAATATAGACAAAAAAACGCGATAAACGAAAACTTATTTTCAGTCAACCCAACCTAACCTAAACCTCACGAAAAGGAGATATTTTTCAAAAATATAGACAAAAAAACGCGATAAACGGAAACTTATTTTCAGTTAACCCAACCTAACCCAAACCTCACGGAAAGTAGATATTTTTCAAAAATATTGACAAAAAAACGCGATAAACGGAAACTTATTTTCAGTCAACCCAACCTAACCCAAACCTCATGAAAAGTAGATATTTTTTAAAAATATAGAAAAAAAAACGCGACAAACGAAAACTTGTTTTCAGTCAACCCAACCTAACCTAAACCTCACGAAAAGTAGATATTTTTTTTCAAAAAAAACGCGATAAAAAATATAGACAAAAAAACGCGATAAACGAAAACTTATTTTCAGTCAACCCAACCTAACCCAAACCTCACGAAAAGGAGATATTTTTCAAAAATATAGACAAAAAAACGCGATAAACGAAAACTTATTTTCAGTCAACCCAACCTAACCCAAACCTCACGAAAAGGAGATATTTTTCAAAAATATAGACATAAAAACGCGATAAACGGAAACTTATTTTCAGTTAACCCAACCTAACCTAAACCTCACGAAAAGTAGATATTTTTCAAAAATAAAGACAAAAAAACGCGATAAACGGAAACTTATTTTCAGTTAACCCAACCTAACCTAAACCTCACGGAAAGTAGATATTTTTCAAAAATATCGACAAAAAAACGCGATAAACGAAAACTTATTTTCAGTTAACCCAACCTAACCTAAACCTCACGAAAAGAAGATATTTTTCAAAAATATAGGCAAAAAAACGCGATAAACGAAAACTTATTTTCAGTCAACCCAACCTAACCTAAACCTCACGAAAAGTAGATATTTTTCAAAAATATAGACAAAAAAACGCGATAAACGAAAACTTATTTTCAGTCAACCCAACCTAACCTAACCTCACGAAAAAGATATTTTCAAAAAAATAGACAAAAAAAACGCGACAAAAAATATTTCAGTCAACGCAACCTAAAAAACAAAATATAGACAAAAAAATAAAAACGAAAACTTATTTTCAGTCAACCCAACCTAACCTAAGCCTCACGAAAAGGAGATATTTTTCAAAAATATACGAAAAGATAGATATTTTTCAAAAATATAGACAAAAAAACGCGATAAACGAAAACTTATTTTCAGTCAACCCAACCTAACTCAAACCTCATGAAAAGTAGATATTTTTCAAAAATATCAACAAAAAAACGCGATAAACGAAAACTTATTTTCAGTCAACCCAACCTAAATAAACCCCAAACCTCATGAAAAGTAGATATTTTTTTCAAAAATATATAACAAAAAAAAAACGCGATAAACGAAAACTTATTTTCAGTCAACCAACCTAACCTAAAACCTCCGAAAATAGATATTTTTTCAAAAAATATAGACAAAAAAACGCGATAAACGAAAACTTATTTTCAGTCAACCCAACCTAACCCAAACCTCACGAAAAGAAGATATTTTTCAAAAATATAGGCAAAAAAACGCGATAAACGAAAACTTATTTTCAGTCAACCCAACCTAACCAGAACCTCACGAAAAGTAGATATTTTTCAAAAATATAGACATAAAAACGCGATAAACGGAAACTTATTTTCAGTTAACCCAACCTAACTCAAACCACACGAAAGATAGATATTTTTCAAAAATATCAACAAAAAAACGCGGTAAATAAAAAACTTATTTTCAGTCAACCCAACCTAACCTAACCCAAAAAGACGAAAAGTAGATATTTTCAAAAATATAGACAAAAAAATGCGATAAACGAAAACTTATTTTCAGTTAACCCAACCTAACCCAAACCTCACGAAAAGTAGATATTTTTCAAAAATATCAACAAAAAAACGCGATAAACGAAAACTTATTTTTAGTCAACCCAACCTAACCCAAACCACAAAAAACGCGATAAACGAAAAGTACCCAACCTAACCCAAATATTTTCAAAAAATATAGACATAAAAACGCGATAAACGGAAACTTATTTTCAGTTAACCCAACCTAACCCAAACTTCACGAAAAGTAGATATTTTTCAAAAATATCAACAAAAAAACGCGGTAAACGAAAACTTATTTTCAGTCAACCCAACCACGAACACAATACTTTATCCGATTAGGACAAAGTAAAAAAAAAATTGTTTCTATTGTTTTAAATAATTATATTAAAGTATGTGATTTGTTTTGTGACTTGAAAATTAAATGTACCATATCAAATATAGTAACAAACGATATCTTACAAAGTGGGCCAAAATTAATCACCCTATTATTCTTTTGTTAAATGTGTATTAAATAATTTTGCTACGAATATACTACAGTTTTTTATAAGATGCACTTTGTCGAATAGATTGCGTGTAGTTACAGTTAACACATCGGAAAATGATTAAATTGAATTGTTTTGTATGTGTTTTCAATTTTAAACCGTGAGTGTGCCACGTACATACATATCTCTTGGGTATTCAAATTATTCTAATTAAATTTTTTACCTTTTTCGCATTTACATATTGAGTTGATATTTTTTTTATGTTAAATTCTGTGGATTTGAAATGTTGCATACGTACAAATAATGTATTAAAGTTGTGAGATCGATATCACGAAAGTCTCTCTTTGATGCGAAATTTCTATTATTACTGCGCTCCACGAGATTCTTTAGGAAACCTCTTAATTCTCCCGTCTCCATTTATCATCATCACTCATCATTAACGCCATATTATATACGGTTTTTTTTTTTTTTTTTTTTTACTTACATACATACATATGTAGGTGTGGCTTATGTGTTGAGAGCTTTCTCATACGTTCCTTGCATTGTTTGGATAGACAAAGAAATTTCCTTTTTCAATGTATATCAGATTTAAGCCACAAAGAGAGCTGTTGTTGTTATCGTCGTCATCGGCAGTGCTTTATCCGATTCGGCCAACCGTTTTAGATCAAAAGCAATTATCGAATGTTTGGCATCTAAGTGGGAATCTGCTTGCCGAAGAAATTCGCAATTAAAATTTTAACTCTAATTTTTTATCTTGGCATACATATGTACACTTGCTTGTTAAATATTTACTTAATATGCGTATTACGTATGATGCAAACTTGCGAAGAATTTCCAATGTGTTGTATTGAAGGCTCTATTAAATGGTTTTTGTTTTTGAGGTTTGAATTAACCATATAGTAAAATTTGTTACTGATTTTTAATCTATACAGTGGTTTAAAAAAACTATTGTTGCTTTCAAAAGTTTATACATATCTCTACAAAAATGACAAAAAGCGTATAAAAGTTAATATTGTGTCCTTTCTTATGATATGGTGGCTTTTGCCAAATGGATGATATATCTACACAATGAAACTAGGATGGAGTGCTATTGGAAGAGTGAACATAGATTTTAAATCCAACATTCCACTATGCTTAAAAAATAAGGCAAACGACCAATGCGTACTGCCAGTTATGGGCGTATGAATGTCAAACTTGGATGCTAAATTCAAGAATGCCACGCAAGATCCAGTGCACACAGCGAAGCATGGAAAGATGTATGCTTGGTATAACAAGAAGAGATCGTAAGAGGAATACGTGGGTAAGAAGTATGATCAAAGTGGCAATGGGCTGGACACATAGCGAAGAAAATGCGAGAAATACTGGAATTGTATCCGAGAGGATGTGAAAGAAAGCAAAGTAGACTGAGTGAACGATGGGCTGATGAATTGAGAAGAATGTGTGGTGTCAAGTGGATGCAGATTGCTCAAGACAGACAGGAATGGAGGAGTATTGAAGAGGGCTTCATCCAGCAGTGGATGGTGAACGGCTGAAAATGATGCCGATTAAGTTAATTCACGCAGAGAAGCATGCAAAGATGTATGCTTGGTATAACAAGAAGAGATCGTAAGAGGAATACATGGGTTAGAAGTATGACCAAAGTGGCAGATATAGCATAACGCGTGAAAAAATTGAAGTGGATACATAGCGAGAAGAATGGATGGCAGATGGACGCGAGAAATACTGGAATGGTATCCGAGAGGATGTGAAAGAAAACAAAGTAGACTGAGTGAAAGATGGGCTGATGAATTGAGAAGAATGTGTGGAGTCAAGTGGATGCAGATTGCTCAAGACAGACAGGAATGGAAGAGGATTGAAGAGATCTTCATCCAGCAGTGGATGGTGAACGGCTGAAAATGATCCTGATTAAGTTCATTCACGCAGAGAAGCATGGAAAGATGTATGCTTGGTATAACAAGAAGAGATCGTAATAGGAATACATGGGTGAGAAGTAATTATATGATAGCGGAACGTGTGAAAAAGTTGAAGTGAAGAATGGATGGCAGATGGACGCGAGAAATACTGGAATGGTATCCGAGAGGATGTGAAAGAAAGCAAAGTAGAGCGAGTGGACGATGGGCTGATGAATTGAGAAGAATGTGTGGAGTTAATCATTATCACACTTTTATCACATTCGCGTTATTAGTAATCCATTTGGTAAAAATCACCATATTATTAAAAATAAAACCATTATTATTACTTTGAAAGTAACACTGGTGTTATTGTTATTACTATTATTACTCATACATACATATGTATGTAGTTTCGATGTCAGAAATTTTATAAAAAAGTTGCGTGTCGGTCACACACATTCAAAATTCTGCGAAAGCTATATTTTATACTAAACGATTCCATCGACACGGAAAGAAAATAGAATTGGAATTTTTCAATCGTTTCAGATTATCAATATTTTGATTTGTAGCAGCATTTCTGTGACAGGCCCCACATATTGAATTTTTGCACACACGTAATTTCGCCATTTTTTTCTTCTTTTTCACATTATTCCCCCAAATTTCAAAAACAACAACGCCACTGCGAAATCACATCGGATTTTCACCATAAATTGAAAAGTCACAATACTGTACGTGCAAAACGTAAAATTGAAACGTCAAAACTTTCACGTTTTGTACATAATTGAATGCTTTTCGTCGCGAAAAACGTCGTTTGCTCGTCGACGACTTGACACTCTTAGTATTAACCCTTTATACGTTTTCTTTTTTCGTGTTTTCCTTTTGTTTGCTCACGTGGACGAAAAGGAGTTGATGGTGTCAATTAGTGTCACAGGCGTTAAAACGTTAACTCGTCCACACACCAGCGCTTCTCAAACGGTAACACGTGCACATTATATAAGCGGTTCCCCAACGACGATTGTTTCCTTATTGTTGGCCTTTTTTTTTTTTTTGTCCACGTGCAAATATTTTTCGCAAATGTTGAGAATTTTGAGGATTCCATTCGTCGTAATGAATTTTCGCATTTTTTCCCTTTGTTCTTCCGCAACAAAGAATGCTTTTAAATGTAATATGAAATAATATTGCTTCCACTTTCTTCATTCTTTCGTTCGTTCTAATTTAAATTGCCTTCTCCGAGTACCGACGCTTCATACGCACTTTTTAGTCTCACGCGCTAAATATACATACATACATATAATATGATGTTTGCCTAATGGACGTCCGTCTGGATGTCTGTGCGTGAATATCATTTCCATAGAAATTATAAAATTAGTATTGAGTATCACTCCGTGTCGTCTGAAACCTTAGCATTCAAAAATGTTCAATAATGAGAATAATTTTGTCTACACATACATTTTGACTTAATAATATCATATAGTATATGAAAATTCCAACATCATTTAATACTCAAAGAGTCAAAGCACGTTCTATCTTTCAAATGTATGTAATATAGATATAATTAAATTTTTCAAGGTTAAATTCAAAAATAACAGTGATTGGAAACCTGCGGCTCTTTGTACCTACATATATGTGTGAATTAAAATAAATCTTCCACAAAAGCCGTTTGAAACACAATTTATACAAAATTAAAATGAATAATTTTAAAATTTTCACAATTTATGGCTGCAAGATCGTTTTTCAGATTCAACTTTATAACTTGTATTAGTTATAAAATGTATAACATTAAAAAATGACAAAATTCTAAAGCTTTCCAATTCATAAATGAGTAGCATCGATAATAAATAGTGTGTTCATGATTTAGCTTTTAGCTCAAAAAAGGCTCTCGACCACTGATCTACGTATATTCTATACCATATAAGTAATGGTATGTACATAGATATATTTTATCACTTCAAAGGGAAAGTATATTAACAATAAGCTCTTCGAAATACCATACAAAAGCCACTTAGTTTTGCTTCAAAAGTATTTAAACGAGACTTTGAACATTGTACATACATACATAAATACATACATATGTAGGAATCAAAAGCACACTTTTTTATTTCAAAATTGGTTAGTAAACTTTCTATAAAATTGAATACATGCATTTGAATTTTAATGAAACAATCATTTTATTCACTCGTATAATACCTTATATATAGTTATAATAAAAACGAAAATGTGAGAAACGGAACGTAAACCATGGTGATGGATAAACAACTTCGGTCATGCTCACATCATAGACATACACACACACACACACTAGTAAGGAAATACTCATTATATACAGTACAAAATAGAACAATTAAATTAAACTCTAATAAATTTAAAATACATAAATGCATAATTAACGGTTAGTAGTTACATAGTTAGTAGCTATATATTTTAATAAATTTATTTTGGTACATAGCATTTATTTAATTTCGTTAAAACTTTACGAGAGATGATTAATAGGAGAGCTACGGCGCTATTAGAGTGTATGTACCTATATATGTATTATATTTTAGAGTTTGTTTGTTCTGTATATTACGAAATTTAATTAATTTAATACCCCATCGAGAATTCACTATGATATCATACAATAATTATCATTATATTTTAAGCAATTTAAGATAATATATATTACGCAAACATTTTTTTATACTCTAATTGGTTATAGGTGGTCAAAAAAAATTCATAAATATTTAGTTTGAAATTTTATAATAAGTCAACAGCATAATATTTTCACCCAAATTAAAAACCATTATATAAAGTAACCCCCCGAGAATCAGATGAAAAATTTTGTACGTGTTTATTGAAATACTATTTTTGGTAAAGAGGGTGAAGTCGTTCGCGGGGTTTTAAGCCGAATGTTTTAAAAGAGCCATTGTTCTAAAATTTCCTCGGCACGGGTGAATAAGTCATTCTTTCTCAATACCAAAAGGGCTTATGTGCTGTTTTGTTTTACAGATATTTATTTATATCTATAATATATTGTTCTCGAACGCCTTCGCGTTTTCAATCCCTCGATACACGCCGCCGAACTCCATATTGAATATAAATATTTGAGTGGGTGTTTTCCGACCGAATCTACACAAATATGGTGAATACGCCGAATAGAAAATCTTTTTCCACTCTAGAGAAAAAATAATATAAAAAAAAAGTAGAAATAACGCAGGTATAGATTGTACCTACGTCGATTTGAGCGTAAAATGGGATATATTGAAGATTTATTATATTTTTTTCGGGACAGTATTAATATTGTTTGATAAATTGTGGTATATGTATTTGTATATATGTAATTGTGCCAGCAATTGCGGTTAAACAATTAATAATAATAAATATAATTTTAAGTTTAATAGATTAAATTAATGGAATTAAAATTTAAATGTAAATTTATTAGATTAAATAAAAAATTTAAATTATATCAAATCAAGATACAGTTAATAGTTGAGAATGTAATGAGCTACAATAAATTTATTTTTTGATTTTTACATATTTATAAAAAATATTTATTATCAGTACATTTCAATGTACGCGTTATTATAAGTATATACATACTTTGTAAATGTGATATGTCATACTGTATAATAAGAATCCGTAATTTACAAAGGAATCTCAGATCAAGGGGTTTGTCCGAACATAATCCGGAAAAAATTCACTGTTTTTTTTTACAACAAAGTTCAACTCAAAGCAAAGATTTGACATTTAAAAATTGTAAAAGCACCATTCATTTTTGACATCCAGAAAGTTGAGCTGCAGGTGTTGGCATTTTTGAAAAATATTTAACTTTTAGCGTGATCAGAGTCAGTCTATTGCAGTGGTTGGGAACCTTTTTAGAGCTAAGAGCCAAATTAGGGTAAACCTTGCAAAATTGGTAAGTTTGGGAGCCGCAACATATTATTTTCAAACTACATATATATTCAAAATTAAATTAAATGCTACTCATTAATCATTAATGAAATGTAAGAAATGTTATCCGCGCGATATTTCTTAGCGTTCGACAGTTTATTACTAAAAAGTATTATAAAGTTAAATGTGAAAAAGCGATCTTAAAGGATTTTATAGTCATGACGTTGTTGAAATAAGATTAATTTTGATCTTGTGTAAATTGTGTGTCAACATTTTGTATTTGACGCAAAACGTGGGATGACAGTGAGGGTCGTAGGTTTTCATACAAAGAGCCGCATGCGGCTCCGGTGCCGCCTGTTCCCGATTACTGGTATTAACAATTATACAAACATAAATTTGTAAAAAAAAAAATGCTCATTTAATTACATTAACTTAAAAGCCAACCTAACCTAACCCAATCTAGACATTTTATAATAATGTTGTCAAAACAAACGGGCTACATCGAAAACTTAATTTAAGCCAAGGCTAGGCTAGGTTGGATTAATTTGGCTTTTATGTTTTCGTTTTCAGTCGTTTATTTGTCAATATTTTTTAAAATGTCTACATTAGGTGAGGTTAGGTTAGGTTTTTAGTTTAGATATTTTTAAACTCAGCCCGAAATATGCCTGAATTTTTTTATGTACATATATTTATTTCTATAAATTTTCTTTATTTATTTTTATAATCTACATATATATGTATATATACATCAATGTCTGTCTCTTTGTCTGTCTGTTTGTCTGTCTGTTTGTCTGTCTGTTTGTCTGTCTGTCTGTCTGTCTGTTTGTCTGTCTGTCTGTTTGTCTGTCTGTCTGTCTGTCTGTCTGTTTGTCTGTCTGTTTGTCTGTCTGTTTGTCTGTCTGTTTGTCTGTCTGTTTGTCTGTCTGTTTGTCTCTTATAGGCTCCTAAACCGCTCAACCGATCGCGATAAAACTTTCAGGACTTATTGTGATTATGACGGGGATGGTTCCTGTGAAAAAAATCGGGAAAAAACGGGAACGGGAACCGGCCTGCTCACGCGTCAGATAACGTACTAGGAACAGGAACAGGAACGGGATCGGGAACAGGATCGGGAACAGGATCGGGACTGGGAAGCGGGAACAGGAACGGGATCTGGAACGGGAACGGGAACGGGCCTGCTCACGCGTCAGAAAACGTACTAGGAACGGGAACGGGAACGGGCCTGCTCACGCGTCAGAAAACGTACTAGGAACGGGAACGGGAACGGGATCGGGCATTGCAACGCATGCCGGGTCAGCTAGTAATTTCTATAAAATTGCATTATAGTCAATTTTTTTTTGTAGTTTACTGTTTCAGTTAGCGACCCCACAGATAATCCTAAGGTTGGGAACCCGCGATGTACAGTCTTAATTTCCGGCTAAAATTCAAATGGGAAAACTGTTAATACACGTTACATATAATACCTGTCGCATTTTGTACATTCGTCAGACTTCGAAATACAATTTATGAAGCGTGAAGCGATTTCGCCTTCCTCTCGAGAACTCTCCCCATCCAACGAACGAACGGCACACTGAATAGACTCACTGAAAGCTAACGAAGGTACGACACCGTTTCATCCTGCAACAATAGAGCCATCGTCACGTCGACGAGATAAAGTCACCACAGGAGAGAGTGGGGGTGAATGGTAGTGGGAGGGGGAGGGAAAAGCTTAAGAGAGAAAGCTTAGAGGAGAGAGTTACGAGGAAGGACGCCATTAAAAATTTAACCGTTCCTAATTAAAAACTTAGCCCTGCTTCAAATTAACCCACTCTCTCTCGCTCTTCCTTCTTGGAGACAGTGCCTTAATGCGTTTATCCTCAACCCCCCCGCAAGTTTATAGTGTGTATCTCGAATTGTGACGACTCAAAATGGCGGTGGCCCTTGTAGTAGAAGACTATCTGTCGCCAAACCCTACCGATTCAATGGCTCTTTATCTGAAATCTTCACGTCGAGAGAGAGGACCCTCAAGTTCGTGAGGGTTGGTAGTTAGTTGTGAAAGGAACAAGGGATAGTGTGCTGGTCTGTTTATACTCGACGAAAGTGTGTATCCAATTTTTATAGTGTTTTCTTTTAGTGCAGTGTGTAAACAAGCGTCAGTGCAGCACTTGTGTTGGATTGTCACTCGTCGTCAGTGCTTCGCCATTACTGTAATTTGTTATGTATTGGAGGTTGAGGAACAGAGAAAAATGAGAAAACAGCACTTGATGGTATGATGATCGTTTGTTTGTTGATTGATTTCACAATGGTTCATTTGGTGGCACAATTACAGTAAAATATAAAGATTTGTGTGTTGGTATAATTCGGAGAAAAGTTGCGTGTTGGCAACTGTTATTATAGTTTAGGAGAGTATATCTGGAGGAGTCTGTTGTGACTGGAGGAGTGATTGAATGACGTAAGAATTTACGTCTGTGTATGGTGATTGTGACTGGACGAGTGAGCTTTCTCCGACCTTTACATCTATATATAAACTTACGGGGATAGAGAGGCGAAGGGAGCTTTGAAGGAAATCGACTGATCCTGAAGTCGATTGCAATTGGTCGATAGGTCGCCTGATTTGTGCTGTCGAATCTGATTGGTCGACGTCAACTTAGACTGAGGGGAAGAGAGGCTAAGGGGGTATGCGTTGCAATGTATGATTCATTCTGGACTGTCCCGAATCTTTAGTCAAAATACGCAGAAAACAATGTATGACTCAACATTCGTCCATACCATTGCGCCATAGTTATTAAATCTGATGCAATATGTACATAGTTCGTGGAGACGTAAAAAATTTAATAAACTGCCCCAAAACACTGGTGGTATAAACCAAAGATTAGTACACATATTTAAATATATTATGTATTTTAGCTTACAAAAAATAAATAAAAAATTCTGGTGTGGCCAACCCATGACTTTATCCATATATTTGAGGAAAAAAATAAGTCGAAAAATCGTGCACAAAGAAAAATTACAGGATTTTTGACTTTTTTTACAGGAAAAACATTCCACTTCCGGTTGAGCGATTTTGATTTTTTTTTTGTCACATATTCTAATTGTATGTAGTACTACAAAGATTCTACATACATACATATAAATTTTATATGGAAATATTATAAATATAAATTTTCAGCTTGATCAGTTACGTAAATTCGGAAATATTGCTTGGTAACAGAATTTTTTACTTTTCTACAAGAAAAAAAACCTACTTCCGGTTGGCTGATTTTAATGATTTATTTTTGCGTAACTACATATGAAGGTGATGCTCTAAGGATTATAATATTACAATATTATGAAGATACCAAATATTTAAAAGGCCGAAAAAAATGAAATCTCGCACTGGAGTAAACTGCCACTTCCGGTTGGCGGATGTTGACCAAAATCATAATATCTCCTTACGTGAAACTAATAGGGATGAAATTTCAGCTCGATAGACATGATTTTTGCACGATCACAATACGTTATCCGATAAGGATAAAGTAATAAAAGTACCGTAAAATAAGTCATTGTTTTTTTTTTTTACAAAATCCCTTCCGCTCTATTGAGTATTGATTAAAATGAAAATGCAATTATTCATTGTATTACTCACTAATGAATTATTGTTTTCTCCATACACCATTATTTCAATTGGATCTTAAATTTTTTTAACGTCTACTATTGTAATAATTGTTGTTCTATACTTTTATACATATATGTATGTATTTCTACATATGTACATACATATATCATCATCGTCATTTTCAGCGGTTCACCATCCACTGCTGGATCCAATCCTCTTCCATTCCTGTCTGTCTTGAGCAATCTGCATCCACTTGACACCACACATTCTTCTCAATTCATCAGCCCATCGTCCACTCGGTCTACCATGATTTCTTTCACACCCTCTCGTATACCATTCGAGTATTTCTCGCGTCCATCTGCCACTTTGGTCATACTTCTTACCCATGCGTTCCTCTTACGATATCTTCTTGTTATACCAAGCATATACTTGTACCTATCTAAATATATATTTCATTTATATTGGTTGCAATTTTCAGAATATCTTTTATATACATGCTTAAGCAGACCCCTTAAGTGTAATGTTCCTTCCCTAAAAAAATAAAAGCTACGTACACTTAAAGCTTAGCATTACATGACAGATGCATTACGTAATAATATCATATGTAGTTCGATTCGTAGATACATTTCGTTGGCCCAACATCATAGCATATTTGTCAAAATGGGTCAAGTGTGCGAAAAGCTCGCCAAAGCCTCAACACATTAAAAATGCACACTGTGACGTGCATTCGGTTGCAGTGACGTCATTTCCACAAATCGATAGCCATTCGAAGGAAACAGTAGATTAAACGTGTATTTTAGGTCAAACTTTCTCACAGTGTGGGTAAGTCGGCATATCGAACGAGGGGCGAAAGGGTCAATTTTAATATTGGGAACGTTAATTCGGCGAATATTATATTATGTATTTTGTGTATACGCGATGTGTGTAGTTTGTGTTAATTAATGCGTAAGCACCGAGCGGTGCTCAAGGCGTATGTTACGCCGCATATTATTTCTATTACGCTCTAGTGTGCACGCGGAAAACTAGCGAGCGCTCTACATACATATGTAGTGACGTCAGCACTATATGGCTTAAGGCTTTTGCCGTGTTTGTGGACTTTGCCATCGTGTATGTCGAAATTAAATTCCGCCATTTTTCTTTCATTTCCTCTTCCTTTCGCTTTTGAGATTTTTTTCAAACTTACGGACGCACAATTTGGCGCCACAGTCGAAAGAAAACCCGCGAGCGATCGAATTGTACTTTTAAATCAAAATTTTAGTACTCAAATTTCATTATTAATCATTTTAAAATTACGTCACAATTCAACGATACGTTTAAGAATACGTTATAGTAACTTGTAGTTTGAAAATTATATGCTAAGCAGTTTAATATTCTTAAAAACTGCACGTCAACGTATTATTTTTTTGAATCGTTTTCACTGTTATATGTTTCACAACTGGATATTTTAAATTACACACATAGTTAAAACATAGATTAATCAATACGATGCGGTAGATATGAATTTGTGAATTGTATTTTTTGATGATTTTTAAAGATTACGCGTTGTTGTTGTTGAGTTTTTGGTGCGCGTATTCCGTATTCCATTATTTGAATCGTTTTTACCGTTCTATTTCTCAGTACTTGATATGTTTAACAACAGGGACAATTCATGGATGGGTCGAAGAATGCAAAACTATAATTAGATTATTTTGAATAGGTTGTTTTATGTGATTTTTTAAGATTGCGCTGAACGTGTCGCTTTGGGTTTATATTTCGTATTAGATTAAATTTGAATGGTTATTTGTATTTCAAAGGAACAAAAGAAGGATATATGTACGTATGTGTGTATATATAGAAACAAAGACGGTATTCTTTGTCTTCATATGATATATAGTCGTATGAAATAGGAGAAGGATAGCATATATTATTATTATGTGTTGAAAAAAAAAGCTCGGATGTAGACGAGATACGCGACCCCAAACATACGACTAATGGACGAGCTTTCATTTCATGCGAAAGAAAGCGTTTTTTTTTTTTTTGCCTTGTATATGTCATGTGAATCTGTCAAAGACTGGATTGTTTAAAATTTGATTTAATTTATTAATTTATATATGTAGTATACATATATATGTAGGTATATACGTGTGTGTGTGTTTATTATTGTCTATTTTTACGTGCAGTAGTATGTCACATCGACACATTCATTGTGTATCTACATATTTATGTATGTATGTATGTATGTATGTATATATGTATGTAAGTGTGTTATATTTAATTAATTACAAGCGAGGAAAGGTGTGAAACATGTTTCGGAGACTTTGAATAGTGTCTGGCTATGTGTAAACAAATCACAAGTGAATGAACGAAATAATTGTCCTGCAACTTTGATGAATGATTTCAATAAGTTTGTGTTTGTTTTGTATGCAGAATTGTATAATAAAGTAAAATTGATAGTAATATGATATCGTAATTTTCAGCCGTTCACCATCCACTGCTGGATGAAGGCCTCTCCAATCCTCTTCCATTCCTGTCTGTTTTGAGCAATCTGCATCCAGTTGACTCCATGCATTCTTCACAATTCATCAGCCCATCGTCCACTCGGTCTACATTGCTTTCTTTCACATCCTCTCGGATACCATTTCAGTATATCTCGCGTCCATCTGTCATCCATTCTTCTCGCTGTGTGTCCACTTTAACTTTTTCACACGTTCCGATACTATGTGCCACTTTGGTCATACTTCTTACCCATGTATTCTATGTATGTATACCAAGTGTACATCTTTCCATCCTTCTGTATGCACTGGATCTTGCGTAACATTCTTGAATTTAGAATCCACGTTTCACACCCATACGTCATAACTTTCAGTACGCATCTTCAATTTTCACCAATTGTCCTAGGTATAAATAACTATCAACTATTCTCTACAATATGCTTATCTATGTGCAGTGACTAAGTTTTGCAATATGATACATATATGTATATGTATAATATTATGTTAGAAAGTATTTAGAATCATTTAAATGTTAATTGCATTTTGGTACAAACTATACATAGGTATGTTATAATTTTTTTTAAAAGTGCTTATTAGCAGTTGTTAAGTTAATTACTGCATCAATTGCAATATGTATTTGAAATATTGCCAGTAAAATTACTATAAAGCTTGACCGTTTATTAAAAGTATTGATCAAAACATATAAGTTAGAGTTTTTGTGCATCTACATATGTATTTTGACGTATTGTCGTTCATTATATATGTATGTACATACATATAATAGCCCAATTCCGTCTGTCTGTCTGTCTGCTGATAACGCTCGCTTCGGTAATGGAAAAACACGAACGTCGCGAGTGGAATTTGAATCCGTGATCACACACACGATGGGAGGCCTCCTATAATTTGCAAATATTAATCCTCAGTAGGTTCGCGACTTTGCTAAACTGTTACGCAATCAATTACGCTAAACGCGTACACTACTTACTTACACTAGTATAACTATAATGAAAAAACTTACCCGGAATTAAGTTAAACACACCGTGACACAGTTCTTAGAAAAATGTTGAAACTTAAAAAGTACAGGCAGTTAAAAATTTACCTAGTAAAAAAAAAAAGATATTTTCTCTCTTTATGAATTACATAAAATATTTATACTAAAATTTTCACAAGTATCCTATATTCGTCACATATGTATACATACAAACACACACTGTGTAATTATTTAACTTGGCTAAGCGTGCAAATTTTCCGACATAAAACAAAGTTTTCCCTTTATAAAACACACACACACACACACATATATATATATATATATATATATATAAAAAGGTGTATAAAGGACGAGAAAACATATTAAATTTTCACGACGGATTCGCCAACTAACAATATATACTGAACACAACTATCCAGTATCATACCGTATACATACAATGAAAGCTTCGATAGGCAAATATATATATTTAAATGCAATAAGAAGCCCTGGAACAGATTTTGCCAAAGATAGTCGACATGTTTTTCATATTTTTTCTTATTTTGGAAAGACATCCTTTTCCCGAGGGGAGGTGAATACAAAAAAAAAATAGTATATACACACAAAGATAAATTTCTGTACCGAAAGTCACGAACTGTTCGCGGAAAATTCCTCATAACTTTTCCTCTCTCTCTACTCTCCTTTATGTGTGTTATTAACGAAAAACAAGGCTTCGCACACACACACACGTTCACTATTTAGAATTGTATTACACGTGTCTGAGATTTTCACCAGCGAAAAAATGAATTTTCCGTATCTCGCAAAAAGTGTCACCTTTTGTTTGATTGATTCTGCGAAATTTTAACAATGGCACGAGCGAAACTGAACGACGCTTCTTTCAATTCATCTTTCCACGCAAAAGAACAGTATATGTATGGCATATAATAAATCGATTTATAAGACTTCCATTTGTAACGTCAGCTCACATTGTTCTTTAAAAATAGTTTATTCTGTACGATAAATTCGTATTTAAGGCACACACCGTTGCGGATTTCGTACGAAATTCATGTAGGAAAATCGCACGAAGTCTGTCAATTGTACTGCATACATTGGCACGACATTGCGCACTCTACCGGCCGAATAGCGAACTACCGTCTGTCACCGTGCTTTCGTAACGTTTGTATTTCACTCACGATTCCGACATGCACTCCTCAGACGAAGAAGAAGCTGTAATGTTGGCCGCATATTTAATATGAATGATTAGTTAAATACTTTTAATTGTTGAATGTAATTTATAACGGTGTGTCATCAAGGATCGGCTGACTGTTGACATAACTTTTCCACAAACGTCATCGAAATCGAGCGAATCGCCGAAAAAATCGTGTACGACAGATTCAGAGCGGTTTTCCGGTCGGAAATCCGTCGTGGTGTAGGCAGCGCCACATGCGGCTATGCGATACAACTCCCCACCATAACAAACGTGCGTTTCTTCGCAATGCAAATACGAATCCGCAGCGGTGTGCGGACGCCTTAATTGTTCGCGGGCACATTTATATAATATATTTATGTATTGGTCAATTTAATTTGTGCGATGTTTATTAATAAGAACATATTGTATTACTGTCGGTCGATGAATTTTGAATAGCGTACTTTTTTTTGCGTGCAAATACAAGCTAGCACTTTAGCACGTAGAAATTAAATCTAGTCGTATAATTAGTGAACAGGCACAGTTTAACATTTGAATGTCAAACAATTACTTCAGACAAGAGCTCTTACATGTACACACACACATATGTATACACGTTCATAAGAATTGAATTAGGCAAACCATTAAACACCAATTGTTGTATGGGATGTGCCGATTAGAGACGTGTCGGCATACATTACAATGTCTGTACGTTTGAATACGTTTATATAAATGTTATTTGCAACCGTTGAACTCAATAGTATAGTTCTAGCATCATTTTCAGGCAAACCGTATTGATATAGTCCATCTTTTGATGATCAAAACGTGTTTAGGGTATTTTCGTGTAGTTAGTAAACGTACACAAATGCTTACATAGTTTGCACTGTAGTGATGTCGTTTTGTTCGATGCATGCGATATAAACGTCTCAATTATGACTCAAAACGCGACGTGAACATTTTGCTCTGTGGATATTTTGTAAATTAAATGAACTGTTAACGTGTTTATTGAAATTTTCATTCTGAATATTATCTGGATAGTATTAATAATTGTGTTTTAAGCGAGCGCGCTGATTGCGCGCACTTTTCCGGTATCTGGGAAATTCGAAACTTAGTACTAGTATTGGAAAGTGTGCTCAATCGAATTATCGCAAAGGAAGATTGTGTGGTAATACAATTCGTGGATTGTTTACGATTATTATAATATATAAACATTTTATTAATCGCGATACAACTCGAATGACTAGTTTTTCGGTGTTAATTTTAAATGTTTCAAGATCAAACCGCATTCTTATTGTTGATGTTACATCATCGTACTCTAACGCTGTAGAAATACTGGAAATAGTCGTATAAGACTTTGTTTTAATTGAAAATTAATCTGAAGGATACTAACGAGAATATAAATGTTGAATTTCCCAAAAATTCATTCGGTTAGTGTCGAATTATGTTGCAAAAGGTAAGAGTATTCGATTGGCGCGTTTATGTATGTTTTATATGTATGTAAGTGTTTTTTTTTTGAGTAAAATACCATTGCCAATTAAAGTGTCTCAAAGATTTAATCGGAAATGTGAAGCTTCTGGTAATAAGAAATAATTTAATATTACTCTTTTGAATTTTGTTCTGCGCTTTCTTTCGGTTGTTTGCGTATTTTTGTTTAACTTGAAATGCGCGACATTAGATTTTGTGTGTTTACGCTTGAATTTCTCGTACATAACGAGTATAATGTCAAAGTGTATGCTTGTGGAAAAGTGCGTAGGTATTACTTGAATGCTTTGATGGTAAAATGTCAAAGTGAAGTTCAATTTAATAAAAAAAAAAAAAGAATTTTTTTCATTTGAATCTGAACTGGTTACGTACAAATCTCATCTTAAATGGGGTTTTTTTTTTTATCCAATTGGCTTAATATTCGGTTCGGAAAAAAGGTGAGAGAGAGAGCTAAGGGGCATAAGGTTTAATTGAAACGATTACGGTTGAAAGGTTGTACCGATTGACAATTGAGGGGTAGCGTAATGGTTAATGTATTTTCGTGCACTTTCGAGGAAAATCAAATTAATTTCCGAAACGATTTCATTTTAATATCGCATTTTCATTTCATAGAAAGCTTGGGATTCGGACAGTCTTAGTATTGGGGTCAGAAAGCTAAGGGGCTAAACGGTTAATTAATATATGATAATGTTCGTTGAGGGTTAAACCGATTAAAAAAAACATAATACATTTTTGCATTTGAATCGGTGAAGTTCAAATCATGTACGTTTTAAACTTCTTAATACATAATATTTTTCTATCTGATTAAATATTTACCGTATGTCACAGTGAAGTTACGAGAAAAATATACTCTCCAGTAGGTGTGGAATTTTGTTGAACCGCCATAAAACTTAGTTAGATAAATTGGTAAATTCTAGCAGTAGACGCTCGATTTATATGTAATAATTAGAACTCAAAAATTTGTTTCAATATCCTCTCTCGACTAGTAAAGAGGTAAACCGGCTTACAGGGCCATGGAAAAAAAAATTATAGCCATGTTATGGAAATAGGATTTATTTTGATTTTGTGTTATCATCATGATGTTTGTGCGGTTCTAATCCAACGCAAAACGTTGGATTTCAACTGCAGGTTTCCATACAAAGAGCCACATGTGGCTCCAGAGCCGCCGGTTTCCGATCACTGATCTGGATTAGAATTCAATATTAGAATATTGATAGTGAGTTTGTCTACCTTTCGCCTTCGCTATGATGAATTATGTGAACTTCATTCAGGCTCAGGTCTCCCATTAATGACAGATATTATACATATGTATGTATGTACATATGTACAAGAACGTGGAAAGAGAATTATGTTAAGAAAACAATTACTTTAAAAATTATTTTTATAATGATTGTTACTCCATATTTTTCTTAACACGCAATTTTCATCAATAAAATGTGACAGATTTCTTCGTTAAAGATTGCTTTTTTACGTAAAAGTGGAAATTCTCCTTTAACCTTAATCCAAAATGATGACAAATTTAATCGCTGAAATTAATTCTTCAGTGTATGTAAATGATGAACTAATAAGGTGCAGAAATTCAGCCTCCTCTTCAGGATCAAAGTTTAAGTCAATTATTGATTCAGGCTTTCAAAATCAAATGGATTTTTTAACCAAAATTTTTGAACTGTAAGCTTTGGGATGGAGAAGTGAAATGTGACTCGAATTTAAATTCTGTCAAAATATCTCCATTGACAATGTTAAACATTGATAGAGGAACTGACCATTTCGGTGTCATACGAATAACCCTATGAAGACATAAAATCTAGGTAAAGGTAAATAAAAGGGCCTATCTTCCAACGGCTATTTTGGACGTTTTTAGAAATTTCCAAGCAGTATATCTCGCGACTCTAACACGCTAGCGCGAAATGATTTTGCTACTAAACGAAATATCTGTTGATTTAAGCTGTAAAAAGTGAACGGTGAAAATTATTTGTTGGTGAAAAATTAAAAACAAGTCGAAAAAAAATCAACCAAAAAGCCAATAGGAAATACAAAACACATATATGTATAATCAGAAAGAGGGTCTAATCATCTATCGATCAGTACCAAAATATCTGTGACGGAACGAGTGAGACGGTATCGGGAACATCAGAAAGTCAACTCGGCGCGCAGGGAAAACAACGGCGTGAGCACCTCTACGGCTACTGTTTACCACAGGCCAATCTATGTACATATATATGTATATAAAAATCAATGTCTGTCTGTTTATCTGTCTGTTTGTCTGTCTGTTTATCTGTCTGTTTGTCTCTTATAGGCTCCTAAACCGCTCAACCGATCGCGATGAAACTTTCAGGACTTATTGTGATCATGCCGGGGATGATTCCTGTGAAAAAAAATCGGGAAAAAACGGGAACGGGAACGGGCCTGCTCACGCGTCAGATAACGTCCTAGGAACGAGAACGGGAACGGGATCGGGCATTGCAACGCGTGCCGGGTCCGCTAGTGATACATAAAATTGTAATCGATTACTAGTAAAATATATTAATGTACTATCCATTTCATTTTCATATCTATATATATATAAATCAATGTCTGTCTGTCTGTCTGTCTATTTGTTTGTTTGTCTGTCTCTTATAGGCTCCTAAACCGCTCAACCGATCGCGATGAAACTTTCAGGACTTATTGTGATCATGCCGGGGATGATTCCTGTGAAAAAAAATCGGGAAAAAACGGGAACGGGAACGGGCCTGCTCACGCGTCAGATAACGTCCTAGGAACGAGAACAGGAACGGGATCGGGCATTGCAACGCGTGCCGGGTCCGCTAGTGATACATAAAATTGTAATCGATTACTAGTAAAATATATTAATGTACTATCCATTTCATTTTCATATCTATATATATATAAATCAATGTCTGTCTGTCTGTCTGTCTATTTGTTTGTTTGTCTGTCTCTTATAGGCTCCTAAACCGCTCAACCGATCGCGATGAAACTTTCAGGACTTATTGTGATCATGCCGGGGATGATTCCTGTGAAAAAAAATCGGGAAAAAACGGGAACGGGAACGGGCCTGCTCACGCGTCAGATAACGTACTAGGAACGAGAACGGGAACGGGATCGGGCATTGCAACGCGTGCCGGGTCCGCTAGTGATACATAAAATTGTAATCGATTACTAGTAAAATATATTAATGTACTATCCATTTCATTTTCATATCTATATATATAAAAATCAATGTCTGTCTGTCTGTCTGTCTGTCTGTTTGTTTGTTTGTCTGTCTCTTATAGGCTCCTAAACCGCTCAACCGATCGCGATGAAACTTTCAGGACTTATTGTGATCATGCCGGGGATGATTCCTGTGAAAAAAAATCGGGAAAAAACGGGAACGGGAACGGGCCTGCTCACGCGTCAGATAACGTACTAGGAACCGGAACGGGAACGGAATCGTGAACAGGAACGGGAACGGGCATTGCAACGCACGCCGGGTCAGCTAGTTTCAAATAAAATATTAACCGCCAACGCAGACGTATTCACGGAATACCGACGGCCGTGTTCGACACAGCCGCACACCGAATTTTTTATCACCGTAACATTATTTTCTGAGATATGAATTTTCCCATTTTTACTTTATATCCCAATCGGATAAAGTATTGTGATCGTGCGAAAATTCGACCTCGAGATTTTGACTGATTTGTATCAGGTATCATCACGTTTTCATGATTTCTAAAAAATGTCTGTGTACTTGTGTGTGTGTGTGTGTATGTATGTATGTTTTCTCCGAAACTATCGAGTCTATCAAGCTGTAATTTCATATCTATAATTTTCACGTAAGGTGTAAGAGCCATAAGGAATTTGGTTAACATCGATCAACCGGAAGTAGGGTTTTTTTCGTGTATAGAATTCAAAAATTCTTTTACCACAGAATATTTCCGTAACGGCACCGGCGATTTTGTCGAAATTTCATATCTATAGTTTTCACGTTAGCCGTAACAGATACTGTGATTTTGGTCAACATCTCACTACCGGAAATGGCAGTTTACTCTTGTATTTATTTTGAGTCGGGGGGGACCCACAGTTTGAAAAAACCCGCAGTCTCTAACCAATGAACTATACCATTAGTACATTGCATAGCCGGAAAAAAGGGGCTCTAAACGCAAAGGGCTCAGGGGTTAATTACTGAAGCGATAACGTTTGCGTAATAGCCAAGCGGGGGGGGGGGATTCCATCGGTCGACGTACGAGAACGACAATCGATGTCGTCTGAGTTTTCGGTGGAAGAGAGAATCTGTAGAGAGTTCGTGACCTGTCATCGGCCGAACGTCTGATGTCGACTACGGCGTAGCACGCGCGTAGAGCCTCACGCGTGTATCTCACAGCACCCGTCAAACTCTTTGGCCCCGCGCGCCGTATAATTTCCTCTCGTTCCATATCGGCGAGAAAGAGCGCACGTCAACCCTCTCGTCCCGTTCTCGGTTCAGTCGGCGTGCGGCGCTCGCGCGGTCCGCACATGTGTCGGTTCGCCCGAACCGGTCCACAACCGGTTCGGCACCGTTCGCCGCGCGCACACGAACCGGGCCGAACCCGCCAAAGTGCCCACACGACACACGCACACACACCAAACTACCAATGAGTTGAACCGGTTGATTTAAAATTAAATAAAAAAAAAATAACTAAACAATTTAATTGATTAATTAATTAACACACATATCGCGAGAGTGTGCCCGCGCGAACTGTCCTCATAAAATATTGTGCATTCATATCGTATATACATACATATATATATATATATATATATATACACGTGTTGAATTATTAAATCGCTTTCATTGTTGATGTTATTTATGTATCATAATAATATATTTTTTATTGTGAATGTTGGCGGTGAGGGTTGTTGTTGTTGTTGTTGTTGTTGTTGTCGTCGTTGTTGTGAGTGTCGTGTTTTAAATAAAATATCTATAATAAATAAAAAAAAGTAAATAATAATCAGCTGCGGCCGGTTTGTGTTTTTCATCGGCGCGCGCGTCCGCCATATTGGATGCTGTGTGGCGCTTGTGACGTTTTGACAGCGCACACAAAAAAGGCGCCGCCAATCGATGTCACGTGACAGTCGGGAGAAACAACCCGCACAGTAAAAAAAAAATAAAATAAATGTGACGTAAAAGTATTGTGTTCAAAAAATATATGCATATAAAATCAACGCAGGCGTCGAGGGGTTAAAAGTTCAATAAAAAAAAAATAATAGTAAAAAAAAATGAAATGAAATGAACACGGACGAAGAGTGATTCATATCGAAACGTTTTATTATAACAACCCTTTTTTTAGTTGCATTATTTCGTTTGGAAACGATATACTACTGCTACCTATAACCCTAATCCTCCCAACCTGTCCCTTCTCCCACAACCTCCCCCGTACTTATTTTTTTGGATCGTTTAAAGTTTGACAATCATAAGGTTGCCTTATTTGATTTAGTCTGAAGGAAGGAATATATCGATTATACATAATAAGACTTTTTTTTAATATATACACAGTCTTGATGTGTCGGTGAAGGGTGGTTTTTCTGTTGTACCCCGGTCGAGGAAAACGGCTTCAAGGTGGTTGGGGGTGGGTTGTTCCGGTGTTGCCTGCCCTGCTGTGGCGTGGCACAGCCTCCGGGGGGCCTCCACGACCCCGGCAGCCCCATCAAAGAGGAACATCTCGGTAATTTTGGGTTTTGGATCAGTTTTGGATCACTTACCGGCGCGAACCGGTTGCGGCAGTCCGCGCGCGCGTAGAAGGAAAATTCGACGTTTTCCACCGGTTTGATGTGTCGCGGCCGCGGTTGGGAACTTATCAACATACATCGTCGTCATCATTTGTTGTCTGTCTTGACCAATCTGCGTCCAGTTGACTCCACATTGTTTTTTTCAATTCATCGACCCATCGTCCGCTCGGTCTACCTCCTCTCGGATACCATTTCAGTATTACTCCGTTCGTTCACTCCAATATTTTCACACTTTGCTATGCTTCTCACCCGTGTATTCCCCTTTCGATCTCTTCATGTGAAATTATAGCCTACAAGATTTATAATTTCAAACCTTCATTCTTGTCTTGTCTCGTCTTGAGCAATCTGCATCCACTTGACTCCGCACATTATTTCACATCCTCTCGTATACCATTCCAGTATTTCTCGCGTCCATCTGCCATCAATTCTTACATACATATATACATATCTGCCACTTTGGTCATATTTCTCACCCATGTATTCCTCCTATGATCTCATACATCTTGCCATGCTTTTCTGTGTGCGTAGCATTCTTGAATTTAGCATCCAAGTTTCACATGCATACTTTATAACTGGCATAATCGGTCGTATGCCTTATTTTTTAAAGCATTCCTGTCTGTCTTGAGCAATATGCATCCAGTTGACTCCACATGTTCTTTTCAATTCATCAGCCCATCGTTCACTCGGTCTACCTTGCTTTCTTTCACATCCTCTCTGATACCATTCCAGTATTACTCCGTTCATCCACTCCAATATTTTCACACTTCGCTAAATCTGCCACGTTGGTCATGCTTCCTACCCATGTATTCCTCTTGCGAGCTCTTCTTGTAAACTTATAGCCTACAAGATTTACATTCGCCATTTTCAGCCGTTTACCATCCACTGCTGGATGATTTCTGTCTGTCTTGAGCGATCTGCATCCACTTGACTCCACATATTCTTTTCAATTCATCAGTCCATCGTTCACTCGGTCTACCTTGCTTTCTTTCACATCCTCTCGGATACCATTCCAGTATTTCTAGCGTCCTTCTGCCATTCATTTGTCCATTCCGACATTTTCACAGTTCGCTATATCTGCCGCTTTGGTCATTCTTTTCACCCGTGTATTCCTCTTTTGATCTCTTCTCGTTATACCGAGCATACACTGTGTGCACTGGATCTTGCGTAACATTTTTGAATTTAGCATCCATACGTCATAA
Organism: Parapsyche elsis; assembly: GCA_022651745.1. Classification (NCBI taxonomy): domain Eukaryota; kingdom Metazoa; phylum Arthropoda; class Insecta; order Trichoptera; family Hydropsychidae; genus Parapsyche; species Parapsyche elsis. Next base: position 939,154 of record JAGVSN010000031.1, read on the forward strand.
CTATGCGTAGCGGAATTTTGGTTTTAAAAACCAATCATCATACATATATGTTACCGATATCGGTATCTACATACATATGTACATACATATAGAGGCAACGATTTCTTTATATAAATAAATTTCTAAAATAAAGTACATTTTCAGTCAAAAAGTGCTCGGCAGTCTTCGCATACACTATGATAAAGTGACTGGCAGTAAAGGGGTTAAATGGTCAAATACCGATTTGGGCTTTTTTTGGTTGAGAAAAAACATGGAAAAATTCCATTCTTCATTCAAAAATTTTTCTTTTAGGAAAATTCCGATCAAAATTTTCCTCGAGCCCAACCAAAAGCCAAGTTATTTTTATTGCTTCTAATGTAACGATAGAAATCTTTTGACTCACATAAATAACGAAAGTATTCATATCAAGTCATAAAATAATCACTTTGGCCACGTCGTGTGTCCACGAACGATCGATAAAATTAATTGTACTAATGGCACAAGTGTTATTATACCCCCAATTATTATATAATTAATTCCGAAACAATAAAATTTACTGTATAGGTATAAGAGATGAACCGAGACACGTTTCGTTGTATATGTAATATGTTGATCAAATAAGTTCTCAATTGCGGTCAACCGAAAAGAGCGGTTAAACCGGCGGCCGACGGTTAAGTGGATGTCCATTCAATTTGTATCGTGACACGCAAATGCTTTATGTACTCGAATACATACATATGTATGTAACACATGGATTTGTATACACACGAGGTATTACTTTAGAGAATTCGCCGTTGTTGTCTACTGTATGTAGATGCGATTTGTAGCCTTAAGTCTCACGAAAGCTCGCACTGCAAAGATAAACATCAATTTGCTCGAAAGCGAGCCGCTAGCTACATAGAGCTCCATTCTCTCACAAAGTCTCTAAGAATAGACCGGTCTATTTATCCGATTAAGGTTCGCATGCTGCAAACGAAGCTTGCATTGTGTGCACGAGGATCTGTACGTGATTTTCCCATTTAAGTTTTTAACTTTAAAGTGTGTTTGACCTGCAAATTGAATGTGCGAAAGTGTGCGAGTATCGCAGTCAAATTGTGGCGATACGTGACAACAGTTTGGTTACATTCGATTCGTTATTGATATTTTTAAATTATTTTTATGCCATTATATACCTGATATACTCCACTTTTGATTGTTTGATTAAAATTTTAAACTTACTGATAATTTTGGTATTTTTAATGACGTTTATTATAATGGCTTGAGTTGTGACGTTCATTGTTAGAAATTTTGACTGTGAATGATTCTTTTTGATATTTTTAGTGCATCAAAGTTGTCAATGAATCTTTTGAATACTTTTTATAACCAACTGTGGTTTAATTTAGTTAAATCTTTTTAAAGAAGAGTACCTTTGTATATGCAAGTTTGGATCCATTTCAACGTTTCGAGTGATATGAAGCATTTGCGTTTCAATTTCATATTCAAGTATACATATTTTTGCGGTGAATATGCGAACGTACGAAAGGCAAACTGAAAATAGCGCTTCGGTGGTATATATAGTCGAAAAATCTGAAAAATCTCAAAAGCTTTCGTCCGTATTGCACTAGAGCGCTTTCCCCTGGATAGTATATAAAAGTAACGCTATTGCACATGTGAGCACCTACCCTTTAAACTCTCCACGGATGGATTTTTGTTTTGTTTGTTCACTTTATTCAAGACGAAAATAAGAGCTTTTAGCTAGTGGTTGTACACGTGAGATGAGTCGTAAACGTGAGCCGAGCTTATTTTATACTACGAGAATAAATAAATATATAGTTGGGCCACTCGGTTCGGACGTTAATGTGTTGACACTCGATGCTTAAACGATTTACGTACGTAGAGTATATACGTGAGTGAGTTTTTTGATACTAACGAATGTGATTAATTTGAAACAATGTTTAGTATCTAGGCGAAAGCTCAGTGGTATCTTGCTTGAAGTTCCAGTGTTCGATCTCCCTTATATCGTCTTTGGCAAGATCTGGAAATTACTTATTCAAAATAGGCCGTCTTCTGTTATAATTCACTAATTTATCTAACTTAGTTGTGAGACGGTTCCACAAAATTGGCACCACACAAAAAATTTCTTCCCTTTCTCCCCTCCTGAAGGAAATGGGAAATTCCTGAAGAATATCTTCCTATAGTATCTTGAAGAGTATTTACTATGACTGATAGTAAAATGTTTATCAAATCGTAAAGTGGCAACGTTCGATATCGAGTAATAATAATTTTCATTGAAAACAAGCACCCTTTTAGACTATCAAATATTTTTCGACACTAGCCACTGTTTATTATTATTACGTTTAACATTATAAAGATAAATCAAGACGTTCATTACTGTGAAAATACCGATGTTACAGAAAATTCGTCGTTAAAATCTGTCGCGGAAAAACAACACGGAGCGGAAGCTGCGCGCTCTATAAATGTCAAAATTTTCCGGATGATTGATAATAATATTTCTGTGGGAAAATTATAGCGGTTTCGACGAGAAAAAGCTATCGCAGTTGTTTTTTATTCGTACGGAAGGTTTTTTTTTTTTTTGTGAATATTTTGTATGTATTTTTCAACGAATCAAGTTGTTTTTTTTTTAACAAGAGAGTTTGCGGTAGTATATCTGTTGCTTCTATTTATTTATTTAAGATAAAAAGTTAAAATACAATATAAACTAAATTATATCCGCCTTTTGGTCCCATTTTAACACACGCAGTTAGAAGAAACTGTTATATATTACATATAATTTTATACTGACCAAATGTTTCATATAAATTAAAATAGTGTTAATATTCTTAAATTTTGAAGCAACAGCCACGCTTGACGCTTTTCAATGAATGGGATTCGTTAATTCGTTTTTTATTCATTTAAATATTAACGCGCGTTAAACTTTAAAAATCGCTCGACTATTTATAACACGTTGTGTGCCATTAGCCGAAATAAATGTTACGGAACGATATTCAGCCATATCGCAATTTTTCTGTCAACATATTAGAAATGGGGCACTGGGAATTCGAGGCTTCCTCTCACTCTGCCAAAGCTCTCGTCTCGTCTCGAGAAGAGAGCTTTTTGTGCGAAAAAGCTCCATGCCGTAGTCGAGAGACGCGATTCCGGTTCTGGAGAGTGAACCGGTTAACTGGCATAGTAGCTGCTTAGTAGCTTAACGAATCCCGAGCTATCGAAACGAAATAAGGGGTTAGAGTGCTAAGTAGATTAGGTTTACATACATACTATGTATGTACATATATGTATGTATGTATGTGCGTGTTTAATAATCCCTTTCGTTATTATAATTAAAACAGAGAACTCGGTCGGACGCGAAAGTGTTGAATGTTTAATTTTTTCGCGGAATTTTCAATTAATTATTCAAAGATTGGCGCGGAGATGATTATAATTTTGAAGCTCGGTTAAATTTTAAATTTAATCACGAGCTTTCAAGTATTGTATATCAACCATTCTCAAACTCTTTTAACGACATTTTATTATTTAGTGCTTGTATAAAATAAGGCCGTGTCACGAAACTTTAAACGCACCACCCCCGTTGTACGGTTGAAACATTAATAAACAAGTGGCATACAGTGTGACGTGGACGTCACGTTGCTGGAATTGTTTATCGGTTGTTATAGTAACGTTTCACTAGGTAGCAAATTTTTACATATTATATATCATATATATATAATAGCCCTATTCCGTCTGTCTGTCTGTGTGTCTGTCTGCTGATAACGCTCGCTGAGATAAATAATTAAAAGACACGAACCGTCCGCGCGCGAGTGGGATTTGAATCCGAAATCACCAGTTCGGGACAGTGAGCGCTTACGCTATAATCCAAAAGGGGGCGATGACGAGCCTGCTACAATTTGACAATATAAATTCTTAATAGGCTCGCGACTCTGCAAAATTGTTACGTGTTGTATTATAACACGCCATCTATACAACAACTATAAAAACTATTAAATACACATACACTCACCACACAAACATTCGTTGATATTCAACGGGCTTACACTAGTATTATATATATAATAGCCGAAATCCGTCTGTCTGCTGATAACGCTATGACGTCACCCTCGCAAGTGTTCGCCACTTTGCTAAATTATATGAATATATAATAGTTTTTATAGTTGTTGTATAGATGGCGCTTTATAATAACAATTATATATACATATAATTAAATAATTAATTATAAAGCGCCATCTATACAACAACTATAAAAACTATTAAATACACATATGTACAATACTCAACCACCCAAAAACACTCGGGTAAAGTACGGGTGATGAGAAACCACTCTAGTTTATGTGTAATAGCCAAAATCCGTCTGTCTGTCTGTCTGCTGATAACGCTCGCCAAGGTAAATAATTAAAAAAAAAACCAGAACGTCACGCGAGTGGGATTTGAACCCGAGATCACCGATTCGGGACAGTGACAGTTTACGCGGTGAGCCAAACTAGATAATAACGGGCCTGCTACATTTTGACAATATAACTTCTCAATAGGCTCGCGACTTTGCTAAATTGTCACGTTGTTGTATTATAACGCGCCATCTATACAACAACAATTAAATTTAATATTATTTTTCAGTACGGGTGATGAGAATGCTACGTTGATATTCAACAGGCTTACACTAGTTAATATAGATATATAATCGACTTTATTGAATCACCTACACGCACCGTATTGGGCACCTTACACGGTCAATATCATTGACGATACCTTATCACATTGACCGAGTAAGGTGGAAATATTGATGTATTTTACTGAAGCGAATTCGAATTTCCAACGCACCTTTACACGGTCAATATTATTGACCGTGTAAAGGTGCCCATAAAGCGTACCGAACCAAGCGCGAACGTGTAGGGCCACCTTTACCTACATCATAATGTCAATTTACAATTGAAAATTTAATAATGTCAATCGTGAACATCATAGACGACGAAGGAATTTGTTAATATTGAGCACTCGTAGTATACATACATACATACGTACATACAATGTGTACATACAATATTGTTCATACATACATACATAGTTGTAGCGCTGTAGACATTCATTCTCAAGTGCATGATATTGCCATGCTCATTATTACCATATTTACACGTGTGCACAATACTAGAGCATGGAATTTAATTGCGATAGAATCTGAGACATTGACTGTAAGCTCACCTAATAGTTATATTAGATATATAAATAAATCTGCTTCTCGAATTTCACATGTTATAATTTCGATACAGATGCAATGCCAACACCGTAGCACTATTTTTTTCATAATATTAAATATTGCGATTTTTGATCTTTGGCAACTACTGAAATGTAATTCAATAGTATTTAATATGAAGAGTTCACACCTCGACCTTTTCATACATATGTACATATGTACATCGAACGCTGATGATGAGTTTAACGATCCACTCTGTTCACCCACGCACACAAGCACTCACAACAAGTGTGCTTGCTCCAGATACGACGATGATAACGATGCAATAATTGCAATGCCGATTCGCATCATGCAATGCAATGCAATACTGCAAACGTATGTATGTATCGCAGCGTGCACGGTGCTTAGAATGACGTTACAATATGACAAATTGCAAATTAAGTGTTGCGCTCCTCCTTTTGCAAACAAACCAATTCGCCAATTGCCAATGTGTCGACTACGTCACACGACCTCGCATTCTCAAACTGTCGACGATTATATTCATACGCAAATTTAGTCCTTTAGTTGGCCTACTTGATGTCAAAACGTTGCCACTTCACTATTTGTCAATAATAATTTTACCATCCGGATCTAGCTCTTGCCAATGATGATATTTATAGGCGAAATCTGCAGGATAAACCTTTTGACATACGGGTATCAAACCCGGGGTTTTCGTCCAAGAGACCGACACTTTAACCACTGAGCTATCGCAAACGTTGAGAAAAGGTCAACGCATTAGATGGAGAGTGCGAAATTGATGTCGAATTCTCAGCTTAGACGTCTTTTGCACGTATTCGCAGTTTCAATAAAACTGTGATATATATCGACAATTGTGGCAGAAAGGGGTTCAATTTTGCTCACTCCATGTACCATATGTACATAGTTTAGGAATTGATATGATAGTGTTGAGAAATAGATATTTTTATATTGCACAAGACGGATTTCGTATGACATAATATTTTGCATGTTGTTGTTAAAATCGATTGTAAAAAAAATGTGTACGAATCAATTAATGAATATTAATATTTTTTTTGTTGCTTCGGAACGAAAAAGTTGTTATTATTGCATATATTGAAACGTTACGACGCGTTCAAAGGTCTATTATAATACGAATTAAGACTTGTACATTCGTTTAAATTACAATCAATATATCTTTCAAGTGATTAAAGTAATATTTTAATAAACTACATCGTATTATAGCGTATTGCATTTATTTCACATTCAAAATTTTAATTATATGTATACATACAACAATGCGTTTAAAATAGGATTTTGTTAAAATCGAGTTTACGGTCAAGTATTAAGTATATTTGTGTTTAATTTTGATTGACCCATTATGACACGCCATGTGTAATAAATGTATATACAGATGAACGAGCAAATGAAGATGTCATTGTCGCGAGATAAAATCAAAGGAGCCGACGCATATATGTACATATGTACATACACTTTGAAATTATGCTACAGTTGCCGAAGGTCGCAAGTGCACAATTCGCGACGTGCGTCACGATTTGAATTAAAAACAAATTAGAAAAAAAAACAACCACTCACAAGGGTCAAAAGTTAATCGGGAAATACGATTCTTTACTATGTATGCCGGTTTTTATTTAATTTTTTTCATCTTGGCCGGGAATATGTACATACATACATTCATCGGGCCAAAGAAAACACAGCTTCCGCGAACGAAAACACGCGAGCATATGTTTGCACAGTTGCGAAAACGTGATGCAATATATTGTCCATTAGCGAAAAAGGGTATGTTTGCTCGTTTGCACAGTGAGAGACCGAGAGGAAAAATAAAATGAAAAAAAATACGCTATCGTTAATTTTATTTCGGTTGGGAAATAAATTTATATCTGTAACGCTCGGTAAACGTGTCAACACCTTTTAATTGATGTGATCGCGCTTTAAATCCGATTTTTCGATTTGAAATTGAAATTTAAAAAAAGCTGGGTTAATATCAAAAGTAGACACCGAAAGCTCTCTATAAATTGGATAAATTATCAAACGATGTTGATTGAAATTTAACGATATTGACAAGCTCTCAAAAGCGCGCGATTAGATTTTCAACATTAAAATAATTATTCCGATGAAATTTGCTCAAATAAATTTTGCACACGTTTAAAATTAGCACAATACGAAAATTAAAAAATTAAAGTGTATATAAATGTATTGCAAATACACAAAAAATATTTATAGCTCAATAGACACAATCAACAGCGATTTTTTCCATACTAATTCAATAGCATGACTGTTGTGTTAATATTATTTATTATACGATCGAATCGAATATTATGAAAGCGTCAATTTTCTAAACATTTCAATGAACCGTTGATTTATACATACATACATACATACAACGGCTCTCGATCACAATAGCTGTCATTAATCATTTCAATCGACCGTTTAATACAATCAAATGTGTTCGAGAGTGGATTTCAAACATAATTGTATAATAACGACATTTTTCAAGCATCGTAAATAATATATACATATGTATCTAATTTGTACGACATTTCTTTTTATTTATGTATATTACACGTACGATTTTTCGACACTGTATTTTAAAACCGAGCCAAAAGGTATACGAGTATATTTCATTGGTGTAATAAATCAAAACTGATAAATGGACTCGATTCATCAACGATATATTTAGAATTCGCACGACAGTACATCGAACACTACTTAGATTACATTTGCGGCACAGTGACTTTACTGCCGTCCTAACCCCACTTAACGTAACTGACAAAAATTACGAAAATTAGTTAGATGTGTTTTAGGGGTTATGGGGGGTGTATTCTTGCCATTTTTCATATCAAAATTAATATATCTTCATCCAAAAGTGACTTTTTTAAGCTATTGAATCTAACGTATCTGCATGCGCAGAGAAATAGTATCACCAATACTTAGCGAAAATAATGTATCCAACATTTACATAGAAATTCAACGTACATATCTGCGTGCAGATACGTTTTTTCGTCTAAGGATAATGCAGTTACGTTAGTTTAGCTAAGGAGCTACGCAAAGCTACCGAAGCATTTTGCTTAGCTTAAATAACGCAACTATTAAAATACATATGATTTTCTAAGCAAATTTCACGAATAGCACTTACGTTATTAAAATTAAGTAGATTTTAGTAAAAAAGTAACTACTAAAGTATTCATTTTTTTTAAATTTTTCCTTAGAATTATCCAAACACAATAGAAAATAACCTCATTCACTAAAAAAAAAGTTTAAATAAATCAGTAATATATGAAGAAAAACACAAATTTAGAATGAAACTTTCAAGTCTATTTATCTCGATATTGTTGTTTTGTCAGTTACGTTAAGTGGGCTTAGGACGGCAGTATATACGTATATCGAACAACCACATGCTCTTTTTCGTCCCACTGTACATATGTATATTTACAATCCTAATTTAAATTAAGCGTACTATTTATCGATTTATTGGAATGTGGACTTATTCCACTTTTTCCCAACTTTTATTGGAATGTGGACTCATTCCACTTTTTCCAACTTTTATTGGAATGTGGACTCATTCCACTTTTTCCAACTTTTATTGGAAAGTGGACTTATTCCACTTTCTAGCATAAGGGTACACTTTAGAAGCGCCACTTTCAAAGCCTCTCGTTCCAAACGTTCGCAAATCCACCCCTGAATTCGAGTGCAAGTAGACATACAGCTCCCGGCGTATACAAGTATTAGAATGCATCTGTGAATTGCAATTATTGCAGAGTCGATTTGTTGCACCGAGCCTCCCGGGCCGATAGTCAGCTCGCCGCGTCCCCTCAGCCAACAATCGCCACTACCGGAAATAGAAGAGGAGGACGACTTCGAAGAGTCGCCATCGGACGAGACGCCTTCGTATAAATCGACGAAAAGCTCGACCGAAAGCTCGACGCCTCACACATCGTCGCGCAACAGCGCCACCGCGCCCAAGAAGCGACCGTTCCTGTCGGGGAGCGTTTTCTCCAATTCGCCTTCACCGGTCAAGTTTGGCGCCTCGTCCTCTACCAAGGGTCGGACTAAGGGCGGGAAGGGTAGGAAGACCCGTTCCGTGCAATCGAGCGTCTCCAGCGAGGGTAGTGCCGACGGAAGTCTCCGCATTGCTCAGCCGTTGAAGATGCAGGCCGAACAAGGCAGTATCGGGGAGTTGCAGAAGTACCACGGCAGGTACTTGAAGAATCGCAGACACACGCTCGCCAATGTTCGGTGAGTGTTTTTGACATTGAGTTGTGCTATTCAGTAGTGGGGTTTGTGTGTGAGTCCTTTAGAATGACAACGGACTATGTCGACTTAGGCCTGTAACGCACTTGATAGCCTGGCTGCGCGGCCATGGCCGCGGCGGCCACAACGATGTTAGAAAATGTATGTGGCTGCCTGTTTGACAACGCACTGAGGCAGCCGGGAAACTCTGGCTGCGCGGCCACAGGTACCGGCTCCGATACGCAGCAGCCAGACAGGCAGCCACTGGCCGCGCAGCCAGGCTGCCAAGTGCGTTACGGGCCTTAGTGTATTTGACTTATTTGGGTCTGCCTACCATTTCTGTTTGCCAGTGCTCGTTTCCAGAGCAGGATGCGGATCAAATAATATGGTTCTGTCCCGGTATGGGATTGGAGCGTGGTGTTCTCCTCGGAGCTATCAGAGGGTCCCTGATTGGCCCTTTGTACCATGGTAATGCGGTTGCGGATAAGGGGTCTTTCAGGGCCTTTGAGACTTTGGCCCAATCTTTCGGGAAAAAGTGCCCCGTTGGAGAGTACTATGCTCCGAGCCCACGAGAGCAAAGTCATATAAATGTTTTTACTTTTTTTTTTAGCCTTTCGTTTATTTTAGTACAGATGCGCGGTTGCTCTGGACAACCATATGTCCCCAACGGACTATATTCGTTGAGGGGGGAAGGGGTGGCCTCATGTGAGGGTCATGGAGGTGTTTCTCTTTAAGGCGACTTATATATTGTAGTGTATTTGATTGAATGTTGTTTTTTTTGATACTTTTATCCGTATCGATTTTTATGTCTTTACAATGTGTCGGTATTAAACCGAAAGGAACCTATTGTTTTACTATGAAAAAACGCAGTCTATTTACGTTCCATAATTTTTGTATTAGTGTGAAAAAATTGATCGAATGAATGATTTCGAAATAAGTATATTGAGTTTTGTGATTCAACACAACTTTTATAAGCTATTTTTATCATTTTTAAATAATCACCAACGAAAGTATGAAAGTATGTTTATAAATTGCAAGCAAAACCTAGTCACAGTAGATAATCATATTGTAGAGAGTGGATAGTTATACTTAGGACAATTAGTGAATATGACTGGATGTAAAGAAGAAGAATGAAACTAGGATGGAGCACTTTTGGAGTAATGAACATAGTTTTTAAATCCAACATTCCGCTATGCTTAAAAAAGAAGGAATACGACCAATGCGTATTGCCAGTTATGACGTGTGGATGTGAAACTTGGACGATAAATTCAAAAATGCTACGCAAGATCCAGTGCACACAGAGAATCACCGAAAGATGTATGCTTGGTATAACAATTAGAGATCGTAAGAGGAACACGCGAGAAAGAACCATGACTAAAGCGGCAGGTATAGCGGAACGTGTTAAAAAGATGGAGTGGATACATAGCGATAAGAATGGATGTCAGATGGATGCGAGAAATACTGTAATGGTATCCGAGAGGATGTGAAAGAAAGCAAGGTAGACCGAGTGGAAGATGGGCTGATGCATTATGAAGTATGTGTGGAATCAACTGGATGCAGATTGCTCAAGACAGACAGGAATGGAAGAGGATTGGAGAGGCCTTCACCCAACAGTGAATGGTGAATACTTGGAATGTTCTTAGACAAAGTATACATACATACATATGTATATAAACATAGTCCACTATCAAACAACAAAAATACTCAATTCCATTTTTTTTTTTTAAAGATAGTCACGGTTAAGTGCATGCTCGTCAGTAGCTTATCATATTTTTTTTGAAAAGTAAACATTGTCCATTTACAAAAATGTATCGAGGTCGAATTTTTGCACGATCACAATACTTGTATCAGGGATGTAGCCCCTGATACAACTATTACTTTGTATTAATATTGTAAAAAGTTTTATACATTATAATTTTTGAATAAACTATCCATTCACTGTGGATATTGAAACGGGAAACCTCTCAATATTGCCAATAAAGAAAATGAATACTTTTCTTACTGTGTAATTTGAAAATTCTCGCTGCTGTTTTGTTTTTCTTTCGGTAGCGTGGCGCTCTGGAAAATTGCTTTGAATCCAATCGGAAATATGTAAAACAAGACCCCGCTAAGGTACAATATAATTTAAGATAAATCTTTGAGCATTCCGTTCGCTCGATTACAATGCAAGAAAATCCACCAACTCAACCCGATAATTAATCCTCATTGTTTCTAATTGCTTCTCGACAACGATTCGTATAATTTGTACAGTACAGTTCAGCGAGAAGACATACACATACCAATATTTTATACGGTCCCATTTTCACGAATATACATACTCATACGTATAAAAAGATAATTAAGCAAATTTTCACTCAAATTCTTAATATATAATTTTTTTCATCGCTTTCAACCTGTATATAGATATATATATATATATATATATATATAGACGATCTTGCGTATTTTAATGGCGTCGACCTTGTGGGAAAAACGAAGGCTTTTTTTGTCTAAAAAATATCGGAATTTTCATCGGCATGTGGCCGGATATGGAAATCGCAATAGGGAATAACACTCACTCTAGGGGATGTTTTCCGTTTTCGCCCTTTTGTATATTCATCATCGATATTGTGGGGGATCGATGTCTATTTTTAGTCCTGTCATAATACTCCCTGTGAGGTAAACAATAAAAATCAGACAGCCCAGTGTTTATAGGGTTAGTCTCTTGAGCGAAGGTCTAGGATTCGATCCCCCGTGTGTCGAAAGGTTTTCTTGACGGAATTCGACCTGAACTATCGCCGTTGGCAAGATCTCTGGATGTTACTTATTCCAGATAGGTCATCTCCGGTTATAATTTGTCAATTTATCTTATTGAATTGTGTGACGATTTCACAAAATTTGGACCCACTCAATAAACACCAAATCATAATCCATTATTTTTCTCCCTTAGTCTCCTTTAGAAGGCAATGAAAACTAGTGGAGAGCATTTTTATTCAGTAACTTCACTATGATAGACAGTAAAATGTTTATTAAACAGTGTAGAGTAGTGGTCGGGAACTGACACAGTTTACACAAGATCAAAATGAATCCCATATAAAATACTTTAAGATCCTTTTTCAGATTAAACTATTAATTTTTTTTTTGTAATAAACTTTTTTTGCATAACTTATTTCTTACTATTATTTAATTTAATTTTGCATATATGTATGTATAATTCAAAAATAATAATTGGCTAATTTGGCTGCTAGCGAGAAAAAGGTTCCCGACCACTGGTGTAGACTGTAGAGGCAACGTTTGGTAACAAATACGCCTTCAGAAGAACTAAGCTAAACCTACAATCCTATATTACAACTAGTGTAAGCCCGTTGAATAATAACGGACGTGTTTGATGTAATTGATTACGTAACAATTTAGCAGAGTCGCAAACCAACTAAAGATTAATATTTTCAAATTATAGGAGGCTTTCCATCACCGGTGTTGGGTGAACGCGTTAGCGCTAACTCACCCAACCTGGTGATCACCGGTTAAAATCCCACTCGCGACGTTCGTGTTTTTGCTTTTACCGAGGCGAGCGTTATCAGCAGACAGACTATTATTTATATAACTAGTGTAATCCCGTTGAATATCAACGGATGTTTGTGTGGGTGAGTATATTGTGTATTTAATAGTTTTTTATAGTTGTTGCATAGATGGCGCGTACAACAACGTAACAATTTAGCAAAGTCGCGAGCCTATTGACAATTAATATTGTCAAATTGTAGCAGACTTGTAAGCGCTCACTGTTCCGAACTAGTGATCTCGGGTTCAAATCCCACTCTGCGACATTCTGATTTTTTAATTATTTTCCCCAGCGAGCGTTATCAGCAGACAGACACACAGACGGAATAGGGCTATTACATATATGATATGATAAGTCTACAATAGCCGAGTATCGGTTGTATATGTAGACAGATTCGAACGAGTCTCGTGCGCAAATTAATTTGGCAACTCTTCCTAAAAGTGTACAAAGCAGATGCCACTCCCCTCTATTCTTTTATCACTCCCCCCCTCCCCCCCCCACTTTCTCTGTTGGGCTTACATACTTTAAAAGTTGTATTGTATAAATCAGGATCACCTGGAATTTGGTTAATTGAGTTTAGAGTTTGTACACCGGCTCGTTCCCGTTTACTTAACCCGAGGTAGCTAGTTTACTTTCTCTTGAGCCTCTCCCATAGTTTGACACCCAATTAAGGGAGGCTTTGGTCGAAGACTTTTCCTGATTTTTCCCTCTCTCGTTCTGTCTCGAAAGCCCACCTTTTCTATCGTAATTTCCGATACTCGAAGTATATAAATTTCATAAGATAAAAAGGACCCTTTTGTATAAAATATAAGTTGGCGTTGTGTCGTATATGAAAGTGGTCATGCTTTCTGCAAGTTTTTGTATGAATATTATCATTAAAATGTTATATTGTTTGCTAATTTGATATACACTACGTACATTATATCCAATCATGTTGTTATAGTTAGGTAAATATAGGTAAAAATATGATTACCATATATACAAACTAAGTTTGTTATCGACAATATCTTTTTGACTTTGCATGTGTGAAATATGTCATACGAATAAATTAGTCATCATTGTGAAAGTATGGTTATATCGTTGGTTGGTGATTTGTTCAGGGTAGACTTGGTTCACTTTTAACGATGCACAGTGGTGTACATTTTTTATTATATATGTACAAACGAGGATGTGCCTTTGTGCCATATTTTCAATTGCAAAAACGAACCGAGCGTTCTTAATGAACCGTGCGGCACAAAACAAGTGCCACGTTAAATGAAACGTGAAATATGTATCTCGACTTTTGCAAAAGTGCACCAAGTCCAATTGCAACATAATTGTTACGATATGATGTTTAATTTTTGTTTTACATGTTACGCAACATGCGATGAGTTTGCGTATAAATAATATTTTGTATAGTGCGGTAAATTTTAGATGGAATTAGTTCACTTTTGTAGTGTTGGCATCGTGTGGATGTTTGTGATCAGCGATGAGAATTGAAAGAATGTCTGAAAAGGTTGTTCAGATTTGGTAAGATGTCGGTGAAAGTTCACGGTTAGACTGTTGTTATGTATGTAGGTCAATTCCGTTCTAGCGGTTTTCTCTCGCTTTTCTTCACTTTTTCACTTAACGGGAAATTCTTATCTTGACTGGTTTTTGGTAGACGTTCACTCTTTCATCTTTTGAGTAATTGGCCCTTCAATCGCGCCTCTTTTATCATTTAACAAACGTCGTATTTTTTTAAAAAAAAAAAAGGATAGTGTAAGGGGAATTCCATTTTGGAATTTTCGATTAATGGAAACTGTCAATGTCGTTTCTTTTTTAATTGTATATTAATATCATCATCATTTTTAGCCATTCACCGATGGTGGATGCACTTGACTGCACACATTCTTCTCAATTCGGTCTAACTTGCTTTCTTTCACATCCTCTCGGATACCATTCCAGTATTTGTCGCGTCCATCTGACATATATTCTTCTCGCTATGTGTCCACTTCAACTTTTTCACACTTTCTGCTATATCTGACACTTTGGTTATACTTCTCACCCATGTATTCCTCTTACGATCGTTTCTTGTTTATACTAAGCATACATCTTTCCATGATTCTCTGTGTGAATTAACTTAATCATCATCATTTTCAGCCGTTCACTATCCACCACTGGATGAAAACCTCTACAATCCTCTTCCATTCCTGTCTGTCCTGAGCAATCTGCATCCACTTGATTCCACAAATTGTTCTCAATTCATCAGCCAATCTTTCACTCGGTCTACCTTGCTTTCTTTCACATTCTCTCGGATACCATTTTTCTCGCTATGTGTCCACTTTAACTTTTTCACACGTTCCGCTATATCTGCCCCATTGGTCATGCTATTTATCCATGTATTCGTCTTACGATCTCTTCTTGTTATAACACAAGCATACATCTTTCCATGATTATCTGTGTGAACTGGATCTTACGTAGCATCGTTGAATTTGGCGTACAAGTTTCACATTCATACTCCATAACTGGCAGTACGCATTGGTAGTATGCCTTATTTTTTAAGCATAGTGGAATGTTGGATTTAAAAACTGTGTTCATTCTTCCAAAAGCACTCCATCCTAGTTTCATTCTTCTTTTGTACACCCGGTAGATTTACATACATATATACATATATAAATAAAATATTCCTTTACCTTATTTTACATGTTGTTCATTGCGAACGAATCAAAAGTCGACCAAATTCAATTCAGAAAGTGTTATTACTTTTTTTTCGCACAGAATTTGCCTTCTTATCGGACACGAAAAGGCCTTTCATCCCGGTCAGAAGTTTTCGGGATGAAGAAGAGGGACTTTTCGACTTTTCAATTTCCTTAACGATATACATAAAACCTAATGAAAGTTTCTTCTTCGCGCACTCTCATTGTGACTTGACACGATGTAAATCTAAGGCACATAAATTCATTCGTCAGGTGGGAGAAATTTTTCAGTTACTTTTCATATTTCATTTTGTTAGTCAACCTTTATTTGACACACGTCTGTTTAAAATATTACATTCACAGTGTTTGTTTGGATTTTTAGCAGACAACGCGTTTCGAGAACGGGTCGAGAATTCGTCGGAATGTACGTCATCGCGAGCTGTAAACGATGTAAAGCAATTTCCGGTTCTCCTCTAGTCGACAAGGCCTTTTTGTAATCGAAAAATTTCGCCTTTCGTTTGTTGAAAATGCTATTTTCTTATTACGCTAGTCGGTAGCTGACGATTTTCGCATTCGAATCGGTTAATAGAATTGTACACAATCCGTACCGGTTAAAGGGATTATTTATATGTACTGCAATATCAATTTGTTGCTCGGCTCTAAAAGGGTCAATGTTAAATAGCCACTTCCATTAAATTGGAGTCGCAAAGCTTACAATTCAAATATTTTGTTATAAGATGTTAAATTAGCTTATCGTATTTCAACCTTCCATATCGTCAGATGGATGGTTGAAATATGTACGTTCACCATCCACTGCTGGATGAAGGCCTCTGCAATCCTCTTCCATTCCTGTCTGTCTTGAGCAATCTGCATCCGCAAGACTCCCAAAATTCTTCTTAATTCATCAGCCCATATTTCACTCGGTCTACCTTGCTTTCTTTCACATCCTCTCGAATAGCATTTTAGTATTTCTCGCGTCCATCTGCCATCCATTCTTCTCGCTATGTGTCCACTCCAACTTTTTCACACGTTCCGCCACTTATTAACCATGTATTCTTGTTATACCGAACATACATCTTTCAATGCTTCTCTGTGTGCACTGGATCTTGCGTAACATTCTTGAATTTAGCATCCACGTTTAAAATTCATACGTCATAACTGGCAGTACGCATTGGAAATATATGTATGTATATAATTGAATATCTCTCACTATTTGTATGTTCTTTATATATTTCCACACCGAACCGTTTGAATGATGGGTACGAAACTTTACAGATGAACTTTCTACGATCTCGAGGGCTTCCTAGAGTATTTAAGTGCAATATTAAACTCCAATCCTCTGCCATTCTTGTCTGTCTTGAGCAATCTGCATCCAATTGTCTCGTACATATTCTTCTCAATTCATCAGCCCATCTTCCACTCCGTCTACCTTGCTTTCTTTCACATCCTCTCGGATACCATTCCAGTATTTCTCGCGTCCATCTGCCATCCATTTAACTTTCTCTGCCACTTTGGACATGCTTCTTACCCATGTATTCCTCTTGCGATCTCTTCTCGTTATACCGAGCATACATTATCTGTGTGCACTGGATCTTACGAAGCGTTCTTGAATTTATTATCCAAGTTTCACATCCGTACGTCATAACTGGCAGTACGCATTGGTCGTATGCCTTATTTTTTAAGCATAGCCGAATGTTGGATTTAAAAACAATGTTCATTCTTCATTTTATTTCTTCTTCTTTACAAATCACTGTATATAAAAGCAAAATATGCGTAACGTGACGTCACCAGTCTTGTTGTAATATTGATCAATATTACTCCAGTAAAAATGGGTCAAAGTTTTAAGTGTTCGCGACACGGCCATCAAAACCACCTAGTTGAATAATACCTATAATACTTGTTTTTTTACATTGCCATTTAAGAACATGAAAGCTTTTTTTTTGTCAAAATTAGACACTGACCCTTTTATATTCGAGAAATAAAATATGCAAACCTTACTGAATCAATTGGCGTAAAGATTTTATTTTAAATTTATGGAAAGCATATTTGACTGAGTTTCTCAAATTTTATGTTGAATCTTTTTTTAGTGAACTTAACATTTTTTTTACATAAATATGTATAAAAATTAACTTTTGAATTAAATTGCAACAATTTATTTTGAATTAAATTGAAAGAGAACTAAATGTTCACTTTCGTAGAAAATTGTCTAAAGATTTATAAATTACCCTCGGAATACATTTCGTCGTACTTTAATGCGATAAAAGCAATATTTTCTTTTGTAACGGTCCGGTTCGATTGCCAATGTTTGCCCGCCCCTGGCGCGCATCCCAGTGTTTGTCAAAGGAAGTTGCGCAGAGTGTTAAAGATGGGCTTCCTACAGCTTTTGCCGAGATTTCTCGAATTTTGTTGTGCCGAAAAATACCATTTCCGCGAAAACAATGCCCCGAAGCGGTGGACAAATGGATATTCCGAACATATTATATTATTCGACGACGGAGGCAAAAGCTTTTCAATTAAAAGCTCCACAAACATAAACAATGTCCCGTTCGACTTGTGAATATGTTCCGCGTTGAACGAGTGAATGAACCAAGTCATCGGTAATTGAAAATGAATTAAAAAACCAATTTGAACCACACTTGATATAAAATTTACACATGCACATACAATGTGGAAAATCAAAGTACAACGTACCCGTCGAGTAAGACTTGGTTCTTTTTTTAGGCTGGGATTTTTATCGCATTTCACCGAAATGCGATAAAAAGTCCCACGAAGGAGAAATGGAGACTTGTCAGGTCAGGTAAAAATATAAGTTGTCGCGAATTAGGATTATCTCAGGTCCGTTGCTCATCCTCTTTCTCTCGAAGGTTTTTGAGAGTGACTCGTCCTTTTTTTTCCATTTTTTTTTTTTTTTTTAGCAAGACATTATTTGTTCTCATTAAATAAAAAATAACAAAAAAAAAAAACGGACAAAGGAATAATGCGTAGGTATATTATTCTCGAATTATTTCGATGGACTAGTCAATGTCCGTTCACAGTGTCACAGTACATACATATATATGTAGTAGTAGTTAGTTGCAGATCACCCGTGTCATGAGTGTATGTACGTGCGATGAGTGTACGCGAGCGTTTCGCGACTCCCCAGGGAGCTAACCGGTCAGTCGGGGACGCAGACCCTTGCGCTACTATATACATATAGTAATTTGAATGTATTCATCAATTTCAGTCGTTCACCATCCACTGCTGGATGGAGGCCTCTCCAATCCTTTTCCATTCCTGTCTGTTTTGAGCATTCTTCTCAATTCATCAGTCCATTGTCCATTCGGTCTACCTTGCTTTCTATCACATTCTGTCAGATACCATTCCAGTATTTCTCGCGTCCATCTTCCCCTTTGGTCATGCTTCCTACCCATGTATTCCTCTTATGCCGGCACTTCATATTGGACGAGCGGTGCCAAACGCCAAGGTGTGGGTATGTCGCTCCAACATTTTCGCGTTAAGGCCAACGTACTATATAACTTTCGCGCGACATTCGCAAAAGTTGAGCGAAGGTGGGCGAACCGCGATAAAAGCAAACCCCGGGCCCCTCCAGTGTGCCTTTAGTGCGTAATCATGTGGACCAAGTACCCGCGATATGGGATCCAAAACACCGATGCCACGATGACACTTCGTTCGCTGCCGCTTGCTAGTTGACCCTAGAGTGGCGCCACTAGCGATACGATAGCAGCGCTCTGGACGGGCGAGCAAGCGGCAGCTGACCACAGCGCTAAGGCCAACATTTTACGAACATTCGCGCAATGGTGAAGTTGCGGCATTGCGATCTCTTCTCGTTATACCGAGCATACATCTTTCCATGCTTCTCTGTGAGCACTGGATCTTACGTAGCATTCTTGAATTTAGCGTCCAAGTCCAAGGCAGTACGCACTGGTCGTATGCCTTATTTTTTAAGCAGTATTATCATGGAATATTACTTCATTAAAATAGTAATAGTGTTCTATTTTGATATGGTGACAAATCATATGGAAATGTTTTGTATGTAATATGTATAATTGAACGATTTCAACTTGAGGCTAATGTTGGGGGGGGGGGTGGGGGGGGGGGAGAAAGGGGAAACTGAACGCAAACGACACCGTGATATTATTAACCATATCGTTTCGGCTAAATTCACCGCCACACCTGGGGACCAGTGGCGGTTGCCTAGCAACCGATTTAACCGCTTCACGACCTCCACAATTACCCGTAGATAAAACGGGACTTTAACCCCCAAACCACCCTCTCGGTCCTCCAACTCCATACTTGAAATTTTACCCCTTCTTCTTGGAAATTATTCGTTGAGAATCGCAAAGTACACAGTCATGAAACGGTCATGTTGAAGAACGACAGTTAAATTCATTTCACTATACTGGATGTTATTTATTTATTTTATATAATAATAGCTAATTAGCTAATTTAACTTACATCTATTACATATTTATAACAACTACATAAATCAATTACACATTATACACTATACTTATACATAACTACTATCTCTCACAGAGGTGTCTCCCCACACTTTTCAAGAATGCATCTATTGTCTTAGAAGACTTGACGCACTCCGGGAGGGCATTATACATTAATACACCCCTGTGAAAAACACCACCAGCTGTCTTTGTTTTCCTTACTCTACCTACAACTAATTGGTTCTTATTTCTAGTACAATAACTATGGATATCACTATTTCTAATGATATAATTCTTAAAATAATTTGGCAATAACTTATGATCTAACTTATAAACAAAAGACAATGTCCTTAACTTTAAACAATTTCTAATACTCACCCATCCCAATTCATCTAACATACTTCTAATACTTTTTAGCCTACCAACATTCAAAATACCTCTCATAGCTCTATTTTGTAACCTTTGCATTTTATCTAAATCTTGGCCATTGAACATATTAAGTACAGTGGCACAATAAACCAGGTGTGGCAAGACAATTGTATTATAGACTAAAACCTTACTTTTCCTACTTAAAATATTTCTTAACCTACATAAAACACCAACTTTTCTATCCATTTTTTTAATTATATATTTAGCATGTATGTACCTTAAAGTTTAGAGTCTACATATATGAATTCCCAAATATTTTAAATTATCAACTATTTCAATAATTGTATCATTAATCCTAACTTCATTCAACACATTTTTACTATTCAACCACATCATTTTTGTTTTAGTCACATTTAGTTTTAATTTATTTTCACACAACCAATCATTTATATAATTTAATTCTATATTTAAAATATTAGCCATCTCATCAACATCACTACCTATCACATATATTAAAGTGTCATCTGCATGTTGTAAAAATTTTGTATTTTTCTGAATTTACATTAGCTGCAATCACCGAAAGAAAACTTTGTAGGAAATTCAGCTATCCAAAATGAAAATGTCCTATTGCGTTAAGTATCCATTGTTAAGAATCCCAAAGATCGTGGCAAGTAACTCTGCCAAGTTTTCTTCTGATAAATCAAATGGTTTGGGAATGTCTAATATACCTATACAAACAGACAGATTGCCATTGCCTAATTCATGAAAAGTGCAAGCCCGTTGCTTCATTCATGAATTGGGCAAATTATCTGCCGAGTGAGTGAATTGGGCATGAATTGTTTTGCTTATTTCATGCAAAGTAGATAGTAGCGTTCCGGTAGTGGTTTTTCGCAACCAAACCAAATGTCATTTGATTACATTAGAATACATATATCAATCATTAACTACAATGACGTTCATTTCCATTTACCATGCCAAAAAAGTCTAGAACTATAATATGACGACGTACGAATATTATTAAAAAATATTTTCGCGATTTGCAAATTTATTAACTTAGTCAATTTTTTGCCCATTCCATGTGATAAGCAATCACGGATTCGGCGTAACATTATATGTACATATATAATAATATACCAATTCCTTCTGTGTGTGTGTGTGTGTGTGTGTGTGTGTGTGTGTGTGTGTGTGTGTGTGTGTGTATGCTGATAACGCTTGCTGAGGTAAATACTAAAAAAACCAGTACTTCGCGTGAGTGGGATTTGAACCCGAGATCACCGGTTTGGGACAGTGAGCGCTTACGCTATGATCCAAACTAGATAATAACGGGCCTGCTACAATTTGACAAAATAATTTCTCAATAGGCTCGCGACTTTGCTTAATTGTTACGTTGTTGTATTATAACGCGCCATCTATGCAACAACTATAAATACTACGTTGATATTCAACGGGCTTACACTAGTATATTACCGAAAAAACTATGAAGTATGTACATGAATTTTTCTGACCAACTGATCCTAAAGAACAGTTTGAACAAGTTTTTTCCATCATTCTTCGTCAAACTTCTTCAGTTTTCTTCAAAGTTTTTCATATGCCATTTCTATTTTAATTTGTCAAACGTAGTACCTTTCGCATTTGATGGTCAATTTTGAGCATTGTATAAAATGCCTAGGCATTTATTTCCTTTACGTGTTTGTACATACATATAATATACATGTTGATATATGTACATATACATATGTATGTATGTATATAGGTATGTAGATTAACATATTTTTCTACGATCCAATGCGATTTCAGTTGGTTGAAACCGGATTCGATACTATAATGAAATACCATTTCCGGTTGATCGAATTTGTATGCTTCTTGAATACTAAAATACAGTACAGGTAATAATATGTTCAATTTACTGCATGCGTGCATTGAATTTGTGCGGATATTGTTATGCATAACCGATAAGAGAGTGGAAACATTTTTTTATTCACAAAGTTATCCTTTTATTTTGATAAACTTTCCCACGATCGCAAGTGAAAGTTTGCTCTTGCAGTTTTCGCTTTGTTGTCTGTGTGTGATCGAATATTTTCCTGGGGAAAATTCGCATAGTGTATTCCGAGTGGAAAATTTCGCATTCGTGTTTTAAAAGTCTATATACATAGAAGTTTATCGATTCGGTTTTTATGTAAATTATTAATATACGTACGTACAGTTGATTGCCTGCTAATATACATACGTAAACACTATCAAATTAGTCACTCGTTTACGAATTTCATTAGTATATTTGACATACAATATGCAAATATAGTTTTATAGTCAAAATTTGTATGGAAAATAAATATTTTTCATATATTCATAAAATTTCCCGGTTGAACTTCCAGTTGAACGAATTCAATTAAACTCTTTTTTCGCATTGAAAAGTGCACGTAGCGAAATAGAAAATTCACCGAGCCAAACATGCTCCGTGAAAAAGTTCAGGTTAAATTCATCGCGTGTTGTGAGACCGGTTTCGACGAATTTCGAGTTTTCATTTTTAGTTATTTTGCGACAACGAGCTAACGTATTTATTATTCCCAAAATGCCGCCGGTAGATTTTACACTGTCAGTGTAATAAATTATACAGACGTCGCTGGGTTCGTAAAAGCCATGTATGTATGTCGTCTCGTAGTAGTGGAGAAAAAAATTCTCGTAATAAATGCTCGAAAAACTAACTCGTGTGTGGACGAGGGTTTACATTTGTTTCACGCGGAAAATCTTTACGAGTTGTATAGAGAAATTGTTCGATAATTTAATATATACAGATATATATACATACATAATAATATGTGGGTATTGTCGAACTTTTAAAGTGAATAGATATTTATATTTTGAATGTAAGCTTATTATTGTGTACATACATATATGTATGTATGTATCTATGCATAAAAAAATAAGGCATACCACCTATGCGTACTGCCAGTTATGAAGTATGGATGTGAAACTTGGACGATAAATTCAAGAATGCTACGCATGATCCAGTGCACACAGAAAAGCATGGAAAGATGTATGAGATCGTAAGAGGAATACATGGGTAAGAAGTATGACCAAAGTGGTAGATATGTATATATGTATGTATGTAAGAATGGATGGCAGATGGACGCGAGAAATACTGGAATGGTATCCGAGAGGATGTGAAAGAAAGCAAGGTAGACCAAGTAGAAGATGGACTGATGAATTGAGAAGAATGTGCGGAGTGAAGTGGATGCAGATTGCTCAAGACAGACAGGAATGCTTTAAAAAAGAAGGCATACGACCAATTATGCCAGTTATGAAGTATGCATGTGAAACTTGGACGCTAAATTCAAGAATGCTACGCAAGTCCAGTGCACACATATATGGGTAAGAATACATGGGTAAGAAATATGACCAAAGTGGCAGATATTGCTCAAGACAGACATGAATGGAAGAGGATTGGAGAGGCCTTCATCCAGCAGTGGATGATGAACGGCTGATAATGATGATGTAAACTTATCATACATACATTGTATTTGTTGTATGTATGTACTTGTTATTCATAAATTTGATTAAAAATCCAAGTGACTATTTCGCATGGTACTTACTTACATGGAAATTCGTTGATCACAGAGTTTTTTTTTTTTTTTTTTTACTACACATCTTAAGATTATAAGGGTGTTGTATTACAGTCTAAAAAACTGTTTTAAATTAGTTTTTTTTTAATAAAAATTGTAAAAAATGTCGTTTAAAGTGTCCATTCTCTCCTGTCTCGGCTAGTTTACGTTTACATTTCCACCACTTTTAATATATCAGAAACACTTTGCAAAATTGTTACGCCGTACGATGGGTACCAGTCTGCATACAAATCACCCAGTTCATTTTGAACCACCCCTTTCTCGAGTATTAAAGCCGGCACGGCAAGTATTGCGTTCCGTTTCGTCGCGTCTCGAACGTAAATATTTAGACGCGCAATAAGAAAACGAGAAAACGGTTATTGTGACGCGTTACTTTTAATCGTCAAATTAACCCAACGTGAAAAGCGACACTCTGTTTACATAATTCCATTGTAAAAATAAACACTGTTCATATAAATTTAATACGCGATGGAACATCAAAGCTAAAATTGCGGTCAGAATATCCGAAACATGGTACATAACCTTATAATGCTTATAGTTTTGTTACGTACCTACATATATGTGTGTATGTAGGTTACAAAACGTTCAAATTATTTATAGACCTAGCATGTCCTCCAAAGTTCTATACCAGTGGTCGGAAATCGGCGGCTCTGGAGCCGCATGCGGCTCTTTGTATGAAAACCTGCGGCTCTCGCTGTCATCCAATATTTTGCGTGAAATACAAGATCAAAATGAATCCCATTTCTACAACGTTGCGGCTATAAAATGCTTTAAGATCACTTTTTAGATAAAAATTTATAATAATTTTTAGTAATAAACTGTCGAACGTTGAAAAATATCACGAGGACAACTTATTTCTTACTATTATTATTGATTAATGTGTAACATTTAATTTAAGTTTTTCCCTAATTTGGCTCATAGCTGAAAAAAGGTTCCCGACCACTGTTCTATACTATGTATGTCGGAATTGTTAAGTTTAAATAATTGGATTAATAGGAAACCACACCCACGAACATACTATTATAACTATCTATATGTATGTACATACACAAAGCTGGTCACAGTATGTCAACGTAAGTTGGAAAAATCTTCGTTTTTTTTTTACCAACAGTTTGAGAAGCTGTGATCTTCGGGGTCAATACGACTCTATACACGAATCTAGAGTACACACATCCACACATGCACATGCATTAAATTGCAATATGTGCATCGACCAGTGAATGAGTGTGTCGAGCCAGAAATATCCACGTTTGTGGCTCGTGTACCTGTTCTCGTTGTCGACAGCTGAAAAATCAAACACATGTGTGTGAAACGAAATCTTGAATGAAAGCAGCGAACCGAACGGTTCGAAATCGTGTAAATTTTCGAAATGATCGGTTATCATTTTATCATCAACGATGTCGATTTGAGTTGTATGAAATTATAGGCAAAAATATCCCAGACTATGTATTTTCGGAAGCGATAACGTATACTATGGCGTGTTTAGACACGAAATAGACAATTTTAAACAGATGATAGTGTAAAATTTTACTTTCGGTTAAAAAAAAATTATTAGGTACTCAAAATTATAATCGTAACTATACATAGATAATATGGATATCATCATCATCATTTTCAGCCGTTTACCATCCACTGCTGGATGAAGCCCATCTTCCACTCGGCTTACCTTGCTTTCTTTCACATGCTCTTGGATCCATTCCAGTATTTCTACCATCCATTATTCTCGCTATGTGTCCAGCCCATTGCCACTTCACTTACCCAATACCCATGTATTCCTTTTACGACCTCTTCTTGTTATACCAAGCATACCTCTTTCCATGCTTCTCTGTATGCACTGGATCTTGCGTAACATTCATGAATTTAGCATCCACGTTTCACATCCATACGCCATAACTGGCAGTACGCATTGGTCGTATGCCTTATTTTTTAAGCATAGCCGAATGTTGGATTTAAAAACAATGTTCATTCTTCCAAAAGCATTCCATCCTAGTTTAATTTGTTCTTCGGCACATTCACCAATATATTGTGATATAGAATCAATTCAATAGTACATATGAGTCACCTAGTTCCAAATCCCGATAAGGCTACAATATATAAAAAACGAGGGTAAAATATTTTCTGGTTCTAAGAATGTTTTCAAACGATGCCTTATACTTGAATTATTCCAAATACCGCCAAGTGCGCTGTAAAAAAGTATTGAAAATCAGTGTTAGTTCCAAAAACTGACAATTGCACTATGATAAAAGCTGATAAAAGCCATATTTAGAAACAAACAACGATAAATCCATGCTTCTAATCTCAATATTTTGTTTAATATCAACAAAATTAAGTTTAAATCAGTTTAAACGCCACCAAGCAAATAAGTTTGTAGCAGAAAAACCGCGTTTGCGAACAAGTGAGTTTTATGGACTTATCGGGATTTGGAACTGGGCGACTCATATGTATATATGTATTCGTTTTGGTTATGAAAAATCAGTCATTAAGTGTGCTTCATCTTCTTTATAATGAGTGTTGCTGAATGAAAAATTAACAATGCCAAAATTAGCGCTTGAAAAAATTACAGATAAAACGTATTTTACAAGGGAATCTTTCTTTCGTTTTTTTTTTAACATTACAATAGTCTAATACGATAACAATCAATAGGTCATTGACTCACGAATGGTTCAAAATGGCTGCCTATTTGCTCTACGACGATTCGTTTTACTTTTCCCCATCGTGTATGTTAAACAAACACAAGATAGCAAGACATACTTAATAAAAAAGTTCACGTCTGAAGTGCACGTTCAATTAAAATCCTAAAAAAAAACCAATTATTCACATAAAAGTCTCTTTTCATAATATATGTATGTGCAAAAACCAACTGATAAAATTGTCCATTTAATCAAAACACAATGAAATTATTCAACCGAGGTACACACCCTTACATTTTCGTAATGACGCATGTCAAGTTTCAAGTTTCCACGTCTCATTGTTTTCGAGTTATGTTATGTAAGCTTTCATCTTATGCCATATTCACACTGAGTAGGTACATATGAGATTTAATATGACATGTATTGGGAACCTATTAAATTTTCCGTGCCTACTATTCAAATTTACACGTTTGTGTGTGTGTGTGTTCACATATTTGCCGCAAGCACTTTATTACTGATAAGCTCTCCCGGTAGTTAATTTCGTTTCGAGGTTCGTTATTAATAGGCAATTTAGCCAGAATTGGAGTAT
Source organism: Parapsyche elsis (assembly GCA_022651745.1). Lineage (NCBI taxonomy): Eukaryota > Metazoa > Arthropoda > Insecta > Trichoptera > Hydropsychidae > Parapsyche > Parapsyche elsis. The sequence goes on from JAGVSN010000031.1 coordinate 966,399, forward strand.
AATAATTAAGTCCTGTCAATCATCATACGTGTGTACGCGTATTTCGTCAAATGATCCAATATACCTGTGCACATGTACAATGGATGGGTAATCATTACTAATAATAGTTTCAGTTGCACTTTAAAAATTTTTTTTCTGATTATTATTAACGATCGTATTAGTTATTTACACACATTTTTGCACTCGGAAAATTTCTTATTTTATATATAAATTTAATTCGGGAATTTTCACGTTTTCACCTGGGAAAATTATTTATAATTCTGACTAGTGAGATTATACTGCGTGTTTTATTATGTACGGATAATTTCGACCTGTAGGCGGGCAATAAGCCGTTCTATTGTATAATAGATTATTTTGGTATATATATGTACATATGTAGATGATCAACGGATGCTCAAACTAATTATTATTGTATATATACATATATATAATAGCCCTATTCCATCTGTCTGTGTGTCTGTCTGTCTGCTGATAACGCTCGCCTGGGTAAATAATTTAAAATAAAGTAAAAACCAGAACGTCGTACGAGTGGGATTTGAACCCGGTACCACTGATTCGGAACAGAGCGCTTACGCGATGAGCCAAACCAAATGATGTAGGGCAGGCTTCAACGTGACTATTTATAGCCCAATATAATATGGCTCACGACTTTGCTAAATTCTTACGTTGTTATTGTAACGCGTTGTTATTATATAAAACTATTAAATTTAATATTATTTTTTAGTACGGGTGATGAGAACGCTCCGTTGATATTCAACGGGCTTACACTAGTTATATATATATATATGTCTGTCTTTTGATAACGCTCGCCGAGGTAAACGATTAAAAGACGCGAATCGTCCACGCGCGAGTGGGATTTGTACCCGTGATCACCAGATTGGAATGAATCGTGCTAACACTATCATCCAACGGAGGCGATGATGTAGCTTGCTACGATTTGACAATATAATATCTCAATAGGCACGCGACTTTGCTAAATTGTTACGTTGTTGTATTATAACCGCGCCGTCTATGAAACAACTGCATACATTTTGCTTAATTTTTTTTTTGTGGGACTTTTTTTTTGTGAAAATTCCCTGCACTTTAGACCCCCCGCACGCCCCTGTTGCTTCTGACGCTTTATCCAGGCAAATTTGTTTGGAATGGCATATCTATGCACCCACACAAACATTCGTTGATATTCAACGGGCTTACACTAGTGTAATAATAATGGCCAAATGTAAATTAAATTATTCTTGCATTAAAGTATAATAAAAATTGTTAGGTGTATTTTTAAATTAAAATTTAAATGTTGAAAATCCCCGGAAAAAAAAAAAATACAATAAATTTAATAACCCATTTATGTAAGTCAAATGAATAATATTTTCTCTGTAAAGATAAAAGTTATTCTATTAATTTTAGCAGATCTGATGTTATACCTACAATAATATTAGCGGATTTTCTTTGATCGTCGTGTTATGAGACCAAAAACGAAAATAGGTAGCGTTCGATGCGAGAAAATTTCCCGGAAAATTGTGAAAAACGATTCGCGCTTACGCGAGTGTAATTGAACGATTATGCGGCAATTTTCCGTATCGAATTCGTATCGCACATTATTAAACGAACCAATTACTCGTAACACACGAATGAATTATTCGATTATGCAAATGTCATAATCTCCACAGTACCTGTAATTATAATAATAATAAGATTGCACAAGTGGACTCTCGGTTTTTATGGTTAGTACTAATTTTATCTTACACGGTACTTACTCTTGATGTATATTTATTTTTATTATTTTACGGCATTAACGTGAGGGGTCGTAAATCTGAAGTAAGCTCGGGGTGTGAGCTTCGAAAGACGAGCTTCGATAGCGTTAATTAAATTGACGGTTAATTAAGGGTGAGTGGATTCCTTTATTGTGTTAGTACCGGTTACTCTCCCCTATTCCATTTTCCCCTCTATTTGCGGAATTATTGCTGTAGTTGCCGATAATAGTCATATTGAGACAACAATTATGTACATACATTCGAATTTATGTAGAATGCGTTAATGGATAAAAAATAAATATTATTCGATATAAAAGTAAGAACGGTATTATAAAAACTAGTGTAAGCCCGTTGAATATGAACGGAGCGCTTTCTCATCACCCGTACTGAAAAATAATATTAAATTTAATACTTTTTATAGTTGTTGCATAGATGTCGCGTTATAATACAACAACGTAATAATTTAGCAAAGTCGCGAGCCTATTTTTTATTATATTAATAGTCAAGTCGTAGCCAGCCCATTATTATCTGGTTTGGCTCACCGCGTAACCGCTCAGTGTTCCGAATCAGTGATACCGGGTTCAAATCCCACTCGCGCGACGTTCTGGTTTTTTAATTATTTACGTCGGCGAGCGTTATCAGCAGACAGAGACACACACACACACACACAGACAGACGGAATAAGGCTATTATATATATGACTAGTGTAAGCCCGTTGAATTGATATTCAACGGGCTTATTATCATCACCCGTACTGAAAAATAATATTAAATTTAATAGTTTTAATTTTTGCATCTATGCAACAATGCGTTATAATATGTCCAACAACGCAACAATCTAGCAAAGTCGCGAGCCTATTTTTCATTATATTAATCGTCAAGTTGTAGCGAGCCCATTATTATCTGGTTTGGTTCACCGCGCAAGCGCTCTGTTCCGAATCGGTGAAATCGGTTTCAAATGCCACTCGCGTTATCAGCAGACAAACACACACACAGACAGACAGACAGACGTAATAGGGCTATTATATATATGTATATATATATATATATAATACCACATCTTTTTAGCCTTGAAGTTAAATTAGATATTTTTCAAATATCCTGTATATTTCTGTCTATTCTGTGACAGACGCACATACACACACACACACACAGACAGACAGAATAGGGCTATTATATATATGACTATTGTAAGACCGTTGAATATCAACGGAGCGTTCTCATCACCCGTACTGAAAAATAATATTAAATTTAATAGTTTTAATAGTTGTCGCATCTATGCAACAATGCGCCATCTATGGCGTTATAATATGTACAACAACGTAACAATCTAGCAAAGTCGTGAGCCTATTTTTTATTATATTAATCGTCAAGTTGTAGCGAGCCCATTATTACCTCGTTTGGTTCACCACGCAAGCGCTCTGTTCCGAATCGGTGAAATCGGTTTCAAATGCCACTCGCGTTATCAGCAGACAAACACACACACAGACAGACATACAGACGTAATAGGGCTATTATACATATATATATATATATATATACATATATATAATACCGCATCTTTTTAGCCTTGAAGTTAAATTAGATATTTTTTTCATATATCCTGTTTATTCTGTGAACTTTTCGAGATGTGTATTCTGTTATGGCAGCAATAAAAGTCAATAAATTTTTTTATCGTTTTATTATCTTTGTTATTTGTGTGTCACGTTTACGGTCATAAAATTAGGGTGTCGAGTAAGGGGGAGTGAGAGAAATGGAACCGTTTTGATCGTGAGTTCTCTCGGATGATGTTTATGCATAAAAAGATTGTTTCCAGGTAAAGCTTTAAGCTTCTCAGTTTTTGTTATGCGTTCGTAAATTTGTTTCATTATATTTTATATGCAGATTAGCTCGAAGAATTCGAATATTATTCATAAATCGAAAAAACATTCAATGCGCACACGTACGCGATCTCACACGAAGTCGTAAAAAATTATGCTTTTTTTTTTTTTTTTTTTTTTCGTTTCGAGTAGGTACGTGTCACTAGAAAGGATATGAAATTCAAAATTGTGAAAAAGCAGCCCCACCTTCATTATAAAACGGAGCTTTCTGAAGCTCGTTGAATTATTCATCAGGTTTGTCACGCAATTCAAACAATTATATTAGCCAGTCAGATTGATACAACTGCCAAGATTTGCATACGTAAGCACGTACACACATACATACATATAATCAAGTGAATTTAAATTTCAAACAGAGACGTACGTACGCAATTTATTTATTTGTGTACATTTATAATAAATAATATTGTGTTGAATGTGCGATAGAGTGAGATTAAATGAGAAACGGCTGGTGTGGAAAGCTTTTTCGACCCTTGCTGTTTGTTTTTTGTTTGTATTTTTGTTACGCTCATTTCTTTGGGAATAATGGTTTTTACTCCGCTTAATGCTTAGTGGGAAATTTTAGCGCTGAACTCTTAATTTAATTCCGATTTAAATTTGTTTAAGCTTTCAGTTGAAAATGTGAATCTTGTACGAGCTCTCTTTTCCAGCTTTGAGATGTTTGAACGATTTCGCATTATTGAATTATTTAAAACGAAACGAAAAAATATCATTTGATTAATCTATGTAGATTCTAGACCTTTCGAAAATTTCATTCGCAAGATCCGTTACTGAAAGAATTTAATTATTCACAGAGAAAAAGGTAGTACGTACCTACGGGAGAGAGTGAGTATTAAATTTATGCTAATTATTATTATCGCATGATAAATTCGCGTTAATTTATACGCGCGCACTTTTTTCTTATTATATTTTATTTTATAAACGTTTTTGCTACAAAAACGGCATGTTTTTGTTTTCTGTATAGTAATATTCAAGATTACATTCAATGTAAAAACGTTAACCGTTTATGTGTTGTGTCTTATCAAAACAATCGCTATCAAATGTGTGTGTGTGTGTGTATTTTTTGTAACGAACCTGTTGCGAAAATATTGTTTTAAAGCATAAGGGCGAATGAAATTTGTTTTCGAAGTACTTTTTATATGCGTGAGTGGTTTTCGTTGTTGAATTTGAGCTGATGTGTGTACATTTTAATAATTTTTACTTCAATTTCTCAAACTTAAAAAACAATACAACCTTCCTCGGACGAAATGAATATAAAAAAATTAATTATTTGAAAATTGACAATTGCATTTCCCTGAATAAAGCCCGTGCGGAACCATCGAGTCGAAATAATGAGACGCGAGGTCGTTTTCCAGGAAACCCCCCTCATTTGAGAGGGGGATCGACCAAAAATAGAAAAGGTAGTATACATACATAGCGATCTTTCCCTACCACCCCCTTATCCACCTCAAACCCCCTGAAACCAACCCCCTCGACCACAGAATACTAATAGACCCGAGCGAAAAAAAAAATGGCTAACCAGGTTAGCAACGGTAGGTAGTAATTTACCTTTCGACGAAAATTGATCGAAATACTACTAGAAAATATCACATTGTGTATGTGGCCATCATTGCACATAAAAAAACCGGTGCTATTTTCAAAATATTATATCTCCCATACTATTAAGGCTAGGGGATTGTAAAAATAGCATTTTAATGTTTATTGTATTAAACAAACATCACTTAAAGCTAAAATTACAAAATAAACTTATCTACTAGCGCTTGAACAGAGGTGCTGTTTTAAGGCTGCCAGGAATCTATCAATTTTATCTATATTTCTGAGAACTTCTGGCAAACCATTATTATTCAACAACAATCCTGTAATTAAAAAATATATACGTACTAATATGCACACTTTTAAGGTTTCATTAAATGAACATACATATATCTTATACTATAAGTGTAACTTCTGTATAAGTTCTTCTTATACTATTATGTAACTTCTGGCAGGCTATTATTAGTACAAGATACTTCTCCTGGATCTACTTAACTTTAAATTCATAACTATAAACTCATTCTTACCCCTAGTATTGTGACTATGTACATATATTATACCCTCTTATTAAACATTTTGGTAATAAATTCTTATATAATTTAAAAATATATACGTACTAACATGCACACTTTTAAGGTTTCATTTACCTTCATACAGTTCAAATCATTCAACATATGTAAAGTATATGGAATCGAATGATGTACAAATTATGTATGCGTATCGTTTTAAAATGAGCTCAAAATTTAGAGTGAATTTGGGGGCGAGTCAAAAGCTACATATCCAAAATGCAATCGTAATTTTTTTTTCGTCAACGTAATTTTTAATTTAATACTGTTTATATCATTTTGGTAAGGATTTGACCTTGATGGGTCAATTATTTCATTGTTGTCAAGTTGTGTACATATTTACTTGGACGCTTTTAATTTTGTGTGCCTACTATTAAGTGTATGTATGTATGAATTTGTATTCTAATATTGAGAGTTCGATTAAATTTTAAGCAAAATATATAGCAATTCGTTACAATATACCTATAATTATAATAGTGTGCCTTTAACAGAGTTGATAAAATAAATTTTGGGTGACTATTTACTTATTTATTTAAGATACCTAGCTTAAAAAGCTAATTACAAAAAAAAAAAAACACATTACTTAAAGATAAAATTACAATATAAATTTAATATCTACCAGCACTTGTACAGAGGTGCTGTTTTAAGACTACCGGGAATCTAACAATTTAATTTATATTTCTGAGAACTTCTGGCAAGCCATTATTATTCAACAACACCCCTGTACGAGATACTTCTCCTGGATCTACTTAATTTTAAATTCTTAATTCTAGTATTATGACTATGTATATTATACCCACTTATTAAACATTTTGGTAATAAATTCTTATGTAATTTAAAAATATATATGTACGTACTAACATGCACACTTTTTAGGTTTCATTTACATTCATCCAATTCAATTCGTTCAACATATGTATGTACATACATATGTATATCTTATACTAGTTAAAGTATTGACATTTAACATACTCCGCATAGCTCTATTTTGTAGTTTTTGCAACCTATCTTTAATTATCCTATTTACTACATTTAAAAATGAACCACGATGTATAAAATTGCATTATAAACTAATACTTTTGTATTTATGGATAGTATATTTCTTAATCTACACAATAATCCAACTTTCTTCACTACTTTTTTTAATAATCATCTCACCATGTAACTTATTATCTTATTTTTAGTTTGTATGGTGATTTTTCATTATTAATGTAGGAGGTATACTTTTTTGATAATAGCACCTTTTTTTAATGACCACTGGGTATGTTGTAGGAATGTTGACGTTATTAACGGGTCATGGGTCGGGTTAGTCTTCACGGTTTGCCTAAATTCAATTAACAACCCTTCTACGTTATTATTCGTTAATTATGCACAAAGTGTATAATGGCGAGGTCTGGTTTTGCGATAGTTTCTACGTTCAGGTGTTGGTGAAACGTTTCGCGGACAGTGATCGACAACCTGTTGCACGTGAGCTTTGTTGTCACTACTGCAAACGATTTGTACATATATAGGTACTCTATTATATTATTGTCTTTATTTTTTGATTTTTGGAATTGTACACATTGAGTGGATGAAAAAAGTTGCGTTTCATTTTTAATGTGAATGTAATTTTTACTAGGGAAAGTCAACTTTTTATTAAAAAAGTTAAATTTTGTTCGCTTGTATGAATGCGATTTAATATGAGTGATCTTTCTATGGGTAATACATCTTTATGTCAAGCTAAAAACTAAATAAATTAAGTCGACTGCTATTTTATGGATTAAAAGTTAGCTCGAATGTCTTTTTCGTATAAAATTTGCAATGGTAATTATTTTTGATTATTCGGAATCCAAATGATGAAAATGCTAAAATAAGGATATAAATAAATTTTTGGCACATTTGAATTTAAATTTTCCTAATAAAGTGTCAATTGTATTCCAAATGAAATTTATTATGAATAAGTGAGTAATTTTTTGGTGTAAATGTATTAAAAAAAAAACCATCTATACATCTTAATGTCTATTAAAATCAATGATTGACAGTATCAATAATCATTTATACTTTTATAGGGTTAAAAATGTATATACATATACGTATACTAGTGTAAGCCCGTTGAATATCAACGGACGTGTTTGACGTAATTGATTACGTAACAATTTAGCAAAGTCGCGAACCTACTGAGGATTAATATTTTCAAATTACAGGAGGCCTCCATCACCGGTTTTGGATGAACGCGTTAGCGCTAACTCGTCCAACCTGGTGATCACAAGTTCAAATTCCACTCGCGACGTTCGTGTTTTTCTTTTACCGAGGCGAGCGTTATCAGCAGACACACTATTATTTATATAACTAGTGTAAGCCCGTTGAATATCAACGTACGTTTGTCTGGTGAGTACATACATAATACAGCGTTATAATACAGTCGCGAGCCTATAGAGATATTATATAGTTAAATTGAAGCAGGCCCGTTATTATCTAGTTTGGATCACAGCGTAAGCGCTCACTGTCTCAAACTGGTGATACCGGATTCAAATCCCTCTCGCGCGACCTTCTGGTTTTTTAATAATTTACAACGGAGAGCGTTATAAGCGACAAACAGACAGACAGGCGAATTTCGGCTATTATATACATAATTATATAATCGGCTATTATTACCCGGCTTTGCCCGGGGTGTAATTAATATAATGTAATATAGTGTTTGTTTAGTAAATTATTTCAGGAGCCCAAAAAAGGGGCCGCCGGGGCAGGAGGGGGGGGGGGGGGGGTGGTAAGGGGCCGGCATAGATTTTAGGGAGTATAGTAACGCTATAGTAACGCTATGACGTCACTATAGGATTTTTCGAGTTTTTTTCGGTTTTTTGGATTTTTTTGAACTTTTTTTTTTTTGGACTTTTTTTTTGAACTTTTTTTTTTGATTTTTTTTCAACTTTTGATACCCCCCTAAAGCCATTCCGGCCCTCAAACCCCCCCCAGACGTCCCTCAAGCCCCGGCGGTCCCCTTTTTGACTCCCTCAAGCCATGCCCCCCCCTACCACCCCAAGACCCCCCTCAAGCCCCGGCGGTTCCTTTTTTGGACTTCTGAAAAGCAATGCTGGCCCCTTACCCCCCCCAGACCCCCCCTCCTATCCCTGCGACCCTTTTTTGGACTCCCGAAAAGCAATGCCGGCCCCTTACCAACCCCCAAACCCTCCTTCTTATCCCGGCGGCCCCTTTTTTGGACTCCCGAAAAGCAATGCTGGCCCCTTACTACCCCCCAGACCCCCCTCCTGCCCCGGCGGCCCCTTTTTGGGATCCCGAAACACTATCTGCTTAAATCTACATACTTAAATCTGCCGAAAACATCTACTATCGTGTGTACTTCGTCGTTTCTATTAATCGCGCCCGAGTAACGCCTGGTAATTGACGAATGACCCATACGTACATACAAACTTAAGCGTTTTATATATTAGATATATATATATATATAGTAATATAATAATTATATTGATACTGGATGTAAATGTATGACTAGGCATATAAATTACAATAAATTATTAAGCGATTTAAATCACGATGGTTTCGATAATTGTTCGGCGCCAAAATGTGTTAAAACACAAAGACAAGGATCTACAGTAATTTTTGACGTCGTTAATTTTTAAAGTGTATTATAAATTTAGCGCAAACGAAAGCTTCAAAATTCGCTCTACAATTTGACAAGTCAGCAGAGAGAGAGAGTCACGCGAACCGTAAATCGCGTTATATTGTCTCATCAATTACACGCCGTACCATTTTAAAATTATTATTTAAACCGCGTGTTTATTTGCCGCACTTGAGGGGTTATATCGCAATAAAGGGGTTTAAAAAAAATTAGTTTGAATTTTATCATATTACGTATTATAATTCGAAGCGCGTGGCTGGCATACTTGGCGGCTCGCTCGCTATCCTATATATTGTATCAAACATAAATATATATACACACGTGAGTTTCGTATTATTACTCTGATACGCAAATAGAGGTGGGCTTTTCGAAATATTCTAAATGCGTGGAATTTATGCGAACATTGCGCATTTTAATATATACGCTATGGACACTTTGTGTATGTAAAAAAAATTGTTCGTATGTTTTGCGAGCGGGTGAGTATAGTAGTGAGTGTTTAATATGTACGATTCGTTCTAAAATTAATATCAAATGTGTTTGTGTGTGTGTGTTGTTTAACATATAATATAGGTGTGTACATATGTAATATCAAAATTATATTTAACTTTGCACGCTTGTTTCAAAAGTTGTACGTTTTGCAACGTTAAAGTGCAGAACGAGTTGTGAATTTGTATGTACATACGTATGAATGTGATTAAGCGATGTTGTTTAGTTAACTAAAATACTCGTTACAGTTACAATTTATATAGCGATTGTCTGAATAATAGTATAGTGGGGTAAATTTGAAAGATTTACACGTCGATTAATATGTTAACGTGTCGGTGAAGTATTCAGCGTAAGAATGATTTCGCTAAGTTAATAAATATTTCAGATATAATAAGATTTCGCACGAAATAGAAAATAAAACTATTTTATATGGAAACGTTCCAAGATTTTTGTTTACTTTTAATTTACCGTGTGACAATTATTGTACGGGTCAAGAGACTGCGTTATTGAATTATTTAATTTATAATGTGATAATTGAAGTTGTGTTAAAACACTGAGTCAAAATTGTTGTCATTTCGAGTAACTTTTGCTTTTATGTTTTTTTTTTAATGAACTTGTTTATGTAATCATCATTTTCAGTCGTTCACCATCCATTTGCTTCTTACCCATGTATTCCACTTACGATCTCTTCTTGTTATACCAAACAAACACCTTTCCATGCTTATCTGTGTGCACTGGATCTTGCGTGGCATTCTTGAATTTAGCATCCAAGCTTTGCATCCATACATCATAACTGGCAGTACGCATTGGAAATATATGTATATAATTGAATATCTCTCACTATTTGTATGTTCTTTATATATTTCCACACCGAACCGTTTGAATAATCGGTACGCAACTTTACAGATGAACTTTCTACGATCCCGAGGGCTTCTTAGAGTATTTAAGTGCAATATTAAACTCGAATCCTCTGCCATTCCTGTCTGTCTTGAGCAATCTGCATCCACTTGACTTGTACATATTCTTCTCAATTAATCAGCTCATCTTCCACTCAGTCTACCTTGCTTTCTTTCACATCCTCTCGGATGCCATCCATTTAACCACTTTGTACATGCTTCTTACCCATGTATTCCTCTTGCGATCTCTTCTCGTTATACCGAGCATACATTATCTGTGTGCACTGGATCTTAACGAAGCGTTCTTGAATTTATTATCCAAGTTTCACATCCGTACGTCATAACTGGCAGTACGCATTGGTCGTATGCCTTATTTTTTTTAAACATAACGGAATGTTGGAATTAAAAACTATGTTCACTCTTCCAAAAGCACTCCATCCTAGTTTCATTCTTCAGTTTATGTAATATACATATGGGTTAAACAATGATAGAATTATGATGACGCACATGTTCGTGTTCGTAGTTGTAAGTGGGTCATTACATTAAGCTTACATGCACTTTTGTAACGTGACCCGTTTAACAGTGTCCACTTTAAGTTGAAACAATAAATCTTTTCGGTATACGGAAAATTTTTACGAGCGAATTTTTCAAATGAAAAACAAGTCGGCTATCCAACTTAAAAGTACAATACATATAACATTTTCGCAATAAAAAAATAAAAGTAAAAAAAATAATAAGAATAGCTCTATTCCTACGAATTCTATGTGGAAAAAAAAAAAACACATTCTCGAAGAGTGATAACGAAGTTATGAAAAAGTAATTACGCTGAAATCCCCAAGGGAGGTTTCTGAAACGACCCCGCCCTGAAAATTTGGTACTACCGACGACTGGAGCTAATAATTTTTCAGGAAAGTAAACGAATCAAGCAGCGCTCGAGTACGAAAAATGTACGAACGCGTATCTCGTAGTCGATTCGAATTCGTTAAAAAAATAAATTCGCTTTTTTTTTTTCGCTCTCTAGAGCTTCGTTTAATGTCCGGAAATATACACACATATACGCGGATATTAATTTTGCCAGACAATTAAATATTGAAGCAATTACTTCAGCAAAATTTAAACATATGCACATAAATTCCACGATACATACGTATTTTCGTTTCGGTTATAATGTCATTTCTCTATCCACTCCTTGGTGAAGGCCTCTACATTGCATTGTCTTTACATTGCATTGCCTCTACTGCGCATTGTCTTTATATACTATCGACATAATTTTCAGCCGTTCTCTGGATGAAGGCCTCTCCAATCCTCTTCCATTCCTGTCTGTCTTGAGCAATCTGCATCCACTCGACTCCACACATTCTTCTCAATACGTCAGACCATCTTCCACTCGGTCTACCTTGCTTTCTTTCACATCCTCTCGGATACTATTCCAGTATTTCTCGCGTCCACCTGCCATCCATTCTTCTCGTTATGTGTCCACTTTAACTCTTCTCGTTATACCGAGCATGCTTATCTGTGTGCACTGTATTTTACGTAGCATTCTTGAATGGAGCCTCCACGTTTCACAACCATACGTCATAACTGGTAGTACGCATCGGTCGTATGCCTTCTTTTTTAAAGCATTCCTGTCTGTCTTGAGCAATCTGCATCCACTTGACTCCACACATTCTTCTCAATTCATTAGTCCATCTCCCACTCACTTTCTTTCACATCCTCGTATTTAAGTATTTCTCGCATCCATCTGCCATCCATTCTTACATATGTACCTATATATATGTACATATCCGCCACTTTGGTCATACTTCTTACCTATGTATTCCTCTTACGATCTCATACATCTTTTCATGCTTCTCTGTGTGCACTGGATCTTGCGTAGCATTCTTGAATTTAGCGTCCAAGTTTCACATGCATACTTCATAACTGGTCGTATGCCTTATTTTTTAAAGCATACCTGTCTGTGTTGAGCAATGTGCATCCACTTGACTCTTTATTCACAATTCATCAGCCCATCGTCCATTCGGTCTACCTTGCTTTCTTTCACATCCTCTCGGATACCATTTCAGTATTTTTTGCGTCCACCTGCATTCTTCTCGCTGTGTGTCCACTTCAACTTTTTCACACGTTCTGCTATATTTGCCACTTTGGTTATACTTCTCACCCATGTATTCCTCTTACGATCGTTTCTTGTTTATACTAAGCATACATCTTTCCACGATTCTCTGTGTGAATTAACTTAATCATCATCATTTTCAGTCGTTCACTATCCACCACTGGATGAAAACCTCTACAATCCACTTCCATTCCTGTCTGTCGTTTACCATCCAATCTGCATCCACTTCCATTCCTCCACTGCATTGTTCTCAAATCATCAGCCAATCTTTCACTCGGTCTACCTTGCTTTCTTTCACATTCTCTCGGATACCATTTTTATCGCTATGTGTCCACTTTAACTTTTTCACACGTTCCGCTATATCTGCCCCATTGGTCATGCTTCTTATCCATGTATTCATCTAATTTACGTTATCTTCTCATTATACTGAGAATACATCTTTCCATGCTTCTGTGTGCACTGAATCTTGCGTAACATTCTTGAATTTAGCATCCACGTTTCACATTCATACGTCATAACTGGCAGAATGTTGGATTTAAAAACAATGTTCATTCATTCAAAAGCATTCCATCCTAGTTTCATTTGTTCTTCTTTACATCCAGTCATATTCACCAATTGTCCTAGGTATGAATATGAATCAACTATCGCTACAATATGATTATCTACAGTGACTAGGTTTAGTGTGCAAAATTCATTAAACATAATTTTGGTTTTATTAAAATTAATTCTTAATCCTACTTTCATACTTTCGTTGCTTAATTGTGTTAATCTCCTCTATACTATCATCAGCTCAAATATATTAAGATATGTACATACAAATCTGGACGATTTTCAGAATTGTAACACCTCTAAAATAATTATGGCAATTTGTTCCAAAATTCATAATAACACGCATTTTCACGCGGTCGCGTTTTAAATCCGTTAAAAACAATTCCAAAAAGGTCAAAAATTTCACAGACAGGGGTAGAAAACGTTGCTGGCTATGCGGCTTACGGTAAATGTCCTGGAAAAGGTTAATTTAAAATATGTTTCGTCCAAAAACTGATCGCTCGCATTTACGATATTTGAATTTCCATGTATACCGGTTTGCTCGTGAGTATCCACATATGTATGTAGGTTGATAGGTGACAGGATATTGATTGATTATAGCGGTGATTGATACAGTTAGTGCTCGTTGATTGGGATTGTGTCGAAAGGTTCATCAGACCACACAGCCACTGGGGATTAATCAATTTACTCCATAATTTGCAGACGTACGTATTATAGCCATGGGATTTATCACACTTATAACGAGGCAACAGCAGATTTATTCTATTCCAGTAATAATAATTTAAAATTATCATCATTTTCAGCCGTTCACCATCCACTGCTGGATGAAGGCCTCTTCAATTCTCTTCCATTCTTGTCTGTCTTGAGCAATCTGCATCCACTTGACTCCACACACCATCTTCCACTCGGTCTACCTTGCTTTCTTTCACATCCTCTCGGATACCATTCCAGTATTTCTCGTTATGTGTCAAATTCAACTTTTTCACACGTTTACTTGTTCACTTGTTCACACGTTTTCACTTTCACACGTTTCACTTTTTTTCACACGTTTTCACTTGTTCACACGTTTTCACACGTTTTTCACACGTCTACCACTTTGGTCATACTTCTTACCCATGTATTCCTCTCACGAACTCTTCTCGTTATACCGAGCATACATCTTCCCATGCTTCTCTGTGTGCACTGGATCTTACGTAGCATCCTTGAATTTAGCGTCCAAGTTGCACATCCATACGTCATAAATGGCAGTACGCATTGGTCGTATGCCTTCTTTTTTAAGCATAGCGGAATTTTAGATATAAAAACTATGTACATTCTTCCAAAAGCACTCCATCCTATGTAGTTTCATTCTTCAAATTTAAAATTATAGTTGAATTTAATTTTTGTTGAGGGGAAGCGAAATTAAAATTAAAATTCATTATGTCTAGTTTGATATTATTTTCAAAGCAGTGACAAAATCATTTCACCGAAAAGGACACGTGCCGAAAAAAGTGACACATTTTATAATCTGTTGCAAGTAAAATGATCTGTTATACCGCAAAAATATTACAAAAACTTTCCAATTTTCTTTATAATCAATTGTTATATCGATTAATTACACCGAGCAACAAAAAATCACGTTTTTTTAAAACCCAGAGCGGAGATTATTAAATCTTCACTAAGTTTAACCCACTAAATTTGAATCCGATAATGATATTTGTTAAAATGCTCTCGTTTATGAGATATTAGCGATTTAAAAAATGTAAAAAATATCCATTTTTTTGACTTTTGCGGCCTATAACTCAAAATATAGTATTGCTGTGCTCAAAGTGAGTATTGAAATTAATAGTCGGATATTTTTATTGCTTTGAAATACTTATAATTAATTATCTAGCGAATTTTTAAAGTCAAAAATATATTTTTTTTTACACATTTTTTGGCGTTTGTTTAGCCAATTTTTTATTTCACCACGTTTATAAGGATTGGTTTTCTATCTCAATATTTTTTTATTTTATCTAAACGTACTAATTCGAGCGAAAAATGATTTTTGAAAATGACACGTTCTATTTTAAAAATCATAATTATTTTAAGGTCATGTAAACTTTGTTCATTATTTATATGTCGAAATATTGAAAAACTTTCCAATTTCATACGAAAACATATTGTTAACATAACTTTTAACATAACTCAATATTTAAAAACATTATATACCGAATAAACATATTAAAATTATATTTGCACAGTTAAAGCTCAGTGTGTGCTTTCGTTTTGGTGTTATAGCGTTGTGAAAGCGGCCAAATATCGCGATCCGATCGCGAGCCAGTGCTAAAAGCTCGACCTGACGAACAATCGATAATACCAGAAGCGCCGAAAGGGTTCACATTATATAATTGGCGATAAGGTTCGCACTCCAGAGAGCTTTAAAGCTCCGGTTTTGGTGCGAGGGTTCGTTGGGTATTGTCTGGTGGGAATTTTGCGAACTTTCGCTCGTTGCACGCTTTTCATTTCCGCCGCGTTCAAAAACCGGAAGTGCACTCCATTCCCATAGAATAATAACAATAATAGTTATTAGTAACTATTTTTTTTCGTAACGATGTGTGTTTATTGTTGGGAACCGGTTGGTTATTTTTGATTCGGTTGGTAAAAAATTAATCAATGTGATTCGCTCCAATGTACATAAATATAGACGTAACATACATAGTGGGAGTTCGATTAAATTTGGCCTCAATAAAATAAATAAATTAGCCAATTTAGCAAAAGATATTTCCCGGCGTTATGTGTGTGTGTGTTTTATTTGCGGTATGGGTGTATAAATTCTCGACTAATTTTCCCGGGAAAATTCTTTGATCGGGTGACAAATTAATGGTTTTCTTTAAGTGCATATTTCGTGCGATTTATCGCTCGCGATTACTACACGTGTGCGAAACTTCAAATAAAATTGTGATATTTGTACGATTTCGTTACTATAATTGTGACTAATTATTTTAATTTATACAAAGTACATACATAGGTATATTGTATATTTGATCATATTATTTTATATTTCGTTAATTGGATTGCAGTATTAAATTTTATCATCGATAGTTACATATATTGATTTATCGACTGTTTTATTATATAATTTTTATATGTGAAAACGATTCAATACTAACTTTAAATAAAACTTGATAATATAATCATACTTTATTCAGATATAAAGCTTAGGTTATGATTTTAGATAAGCTCGAACAAAAGTTAAAATTAGTAAAATGTTTAACGTTCAGTTAAGTGAATTAATTAAGAGTAAAATAATATTGTTCTTAAAATTAATATAATAAATAAGTTGAGCCAGACAAGATTTTTAATAGCACATTAAACATATGTATGTATGTACATAGTTGCTTACGTCAATGGTTAATTTACTTTTGACCCCGAGTCTTACCACTGACAACTTTTGAAAACACTTTTTAATTACGGAAAAATTGTGTTTTTTATCACGAGATAAGTCATAATGCTAAATTCAAGAATGCCACGTGAGATCCAGTGCACACAGAGAAGCATGGAAAGATGTATGCGCGATATGAAGAGAAGAGATCGCAAGGGCGGGTTCGCACGACAAGGTTTTACGGTTTAATAGCCCGAGCCCTCGTTTTTGCTTCGCGTTCACATTCTATGGTAAATATGGACGGGCTGGCAAAATACCAGCCCCTTTCCAGATGACGGGCATACCGGCATAATGGGTGACGAAACTCGACTGATGATTTTTCGTAAAAACTAGCGAAGGAAGCATAGATTTCAGGTAGTAGCGTGGGTGGTCCCCGGAAAGGGAGCCGTCGCTCCAGTGACAAGTACGGGCTGTAAACGGCGACCGTAGCCGTATCGCGGCCAAATCTTGACCATGGGAATACCCTCATCCAAAACAATGTATCACTGGAGTTACCGCATCGTGCGAAGCCGGCCTAAGTATGACCAAAGTGGCAGATATAGCAAAACGTGAAAAAAATTTGAAGTGGACGCATAGCGAGAAGAATGGATGTCAGATGGACGCGAGAAATACCGAAATATTTTCCGAGAGGATGTGAAAGAAAGCAAGTTAGACCGAGTGGACGATGGGCTGATGAATTGAGAAGAATGTTTGAAGTCAACTGGATGCAGATTGCTCAAGACAGACAAGAATGGAAGAGGATTGGACAGGCTTTCGTCCATCGACAGATGGTTAACGGCAGGAAATTATGATAATATATATATCAAGCTTGCGAAACTATTCCTTAAAACACACCACTGCACTGCCAAGTGGAAAACTGGAAAATGTACAAGGGAAAAGCACACACGAGACAATGTCACCCATTTTTTTTTGCTATCTATTTACGTCGTCTCCCTTTCCTTTGGCCAGAGACAGAATGAACACCGAGATGCTTAGAAAACACTGAGTAAATAATAAAAACAATGGCGGTCATTTCCCGGGGGAAATGTTCGTGTACGTATGTACGTGCATTTTGAGAAACTGCGAAGTTCTCAAAGGGTCACCTCGCCCTATTACCCACACGTCTACAGTTAATATAAAAAAAACTGATATATTCTAATGTAAATACTATTTGTATAATAATACTGAAATATAATAGGCGTGCGATGATCTTTCTTTCAATGTCTCGAGCTCGAGAAAACAATTCGCAAACTGACCCTTAACGACCACTAGACACAACTACACAATATACTCTATTATTTGATCTCTCTCTCTCTCACTGTGGCGTCTGTAAACAAACCCTTTCACCGCAGATATACACGAATACACACATAAAGTCCTCGATATATCGATCCGATAGAAGGGCACACGCACTGTACCGGGGTTTAATTTTGATCTTGGGCTATAAACGGGTCACAATATTGACCTTCCCGAAGCGACATTCGGCAAATGGGTATCTTCCTGTTCTTTGTGGACAACTTATTATAGATGGTGACGGTGGCGAAAAGAATTCCGAACGGTGCTGGAGAATTTTTAGAAATTCGACGATGTCAGTGTCAAAGTCTGAAATAAAAATATATAAACTCCTATTCAATATATTATACATACGTCTGCGTCTGTTTATGAGCGAATGAAATGTTCTCGATACATTTTTCGCGTATTTAGTGACCAATCGATGTCAAAGGTTTACAACGTTCATATATTCAAACCCAAGGTACACCAGCTGGTGAACGCAATGTTCTAAAGACTTGTGCTTAGAAAAGAACAGAGCTAAATTGTGTGCGCTCTCTACATTTTTACTTTATCCTAATTTGATAAAGTATTGTGATCGTGCGAAAATTCGACCTCGAGATTTTGACTGATTTTTTTCTATTAAAGCACCGGTCGTTGTAATGTGTACCACAGAAAAATCGATTAAAAATAATTAACTCTGTCCTTTTCAAAGCCTCTGGTGATTGGTGTATTCTGTACAAATGTTTAAAGGTTTTGTGTGTTCATTGTAATTTTCAGCCGTTCACCATCCACTGCTGGATGAAGGCTTCTCCAATCCACTTGCATTCCTGTATGTCTTGAGCAATCTGCATCCACTTGACTTCACACATTTATCTCAATTCATCAGCACATCCTCCACTCGTTCAACCTTGCTTTCTTTCACATCCTCTCGTATACCGTTCCAGTATTATGCCATAATTTCAACTTCTTCACACGTTCTGCTATATCTGCCACTTTGATCATACTTCTTACCATGTTTCCATTTACGATCTCTTCTTGTTATACTAAGCATACATCTTCCCATGCTTCTCTGTGTGAATTAACTTAATCATCATCATTTTTAGCCGTTCACTATCCTCGCCTGGATGAAGGCCTCTCCAATCCTCTTCCGTTCCTGTGTGTCCTGAGCAATCTGCATCCACTTGCCGTCACACATTCTTCTCAATTCATCAGTCCATCTTCCACTCGGCCTATCTTGCTTTCTTTTCACATCCTCTCGTATACCGTTCCAGTATTTATCGAGTCCATCTGCCATCCATTCTTCTCGCTATGCGTCCACTTCAACTTTTTTTCACACTTTCTGCTATATGTATCTGCCACTTTGGTCATACTTACGATCTCTTTGTAATACCGAGCATACATCTTTCCATACTTCTTTGTGTGCACTGGATCTTACGTGCCATTCTTGAATTTATCATTATGACTTATTTCGCGATAAAAAAAAGACAATTTTTTCATAATTAAAAAAGTGTTTTCAAAAGTTGTCAGTAGTAAGACTTCTTTCTATATACAGAGTCAAAAAATAAATTAACCGTTGACGTATTTTTTATAAAATAAAAATAGATATTAATTTTAAAATTTTATGACCTCTCTTGTCTGGCTCAACTAATTTATTATATTAATTTTAAAAACAATATTATTTTACTCTTAATTAATTCTTCTAAAAAATAAACGCTTTAGTACAATCAATTATCCGAAACAAGGTTATTGAAAATTTACATTTAAAAAATTTAAACATCCACCGACGAGCGGAATACCTTAAGGAAAAATAAACCGAAAATAATTATGTACAATTTAATTCGGTACTAGCACCGTAAAAGGTTCAAATACGGTCCCTCTGTTATTTGTACTTTGAGTAATAATATTAATCATTGTGCGCAAAAGAGACAGTGAGAGTACTTTCGAGAGGGGGGGGGGGGAAGGTTACAAAATTTAATTAACAATTCGAAGAAGATGATCCTTCAGGCTGTTGATATTTATAGATGAAAGGGTTTTTACTCGAGGATTAATTATTTTAAAACAATTTAAAACAGCGGTCTCGTCGAATTGTTTTATTTTAATTTTTAACAAATTCTACACACGTGCGAATTCGAGTAAGGTGTTGTTAACTTGTCGTGCGGCACAATAAACTGACACGTTTCAATTAACACTTAATAACGAAAAAATGAGTACAATTGAACTAAATTAAATTGACGTGTAATCAATGTGAATTGCAATCCTACATAATGGTAGTTAATTCTGCATATATGATAATTAGGGGTACGTAATAAAATTTTCCGTACGTTCGGTGCGTTAATTGCGCCGCACTTTCCGTGAAATGTCAACGTCTGAGTGGTTTTCGCCTTTAAGGCTTTAAATTACTATTCAATTTGAGTTTAAGAGTTTAATGAAGCACGCTCGGCCGAGTGTGTAATTGGCGAAATTTTATATTTCCCTTAATTAACATCGTTTTCGGTCGCGAAAGCCGCTCAAAATCTGACTTTTACAATGTAATTTTGCACGAGAATCTCAACCGATTCAATGGTAATTTGATTAATCGCTCTATTTTCGTCGGGTTTTTTCCGACGTTGAGGAAAAAAATTGTCAATTGTCCCGATGCGGAAAAACACATTTTCGCGCTCATAAATCTAGATGTTGTGTCTTGTTTTTTTTTTTTTTTTATTATTTGAAAAAGCATTGTTTAAGAGTTGTCGCTTCGAATTTTTCCTGTATTGTCTTCTACGGCGTGTGATTTATTTAGAGTGGTTTTTCTCCGAGATTAAGACTGGACAAAATCCGCTATTTTCGCACTCAATATTATATTTATGATCTAATTGATTTATTTAAAATATTAATGTAGGTTTACATATATATTATGTATAAATATGACAGGATGCGATAAAAGGATCCACCGTTGGCAACATTTTGATTGATTGATTGGTTCACGGTGTAAATAAAGGCACTGTGGGATAGAGACAGAATAATGGAGGCTTTGATGCGTGCGAAAGAGACGCAATATACAATTTAAAAGTTCACATTTCAAAGTCAATTTATTTTATCTACGAAAAAAAGTTCATTTTCATTGCAAATTTTTAATGCTACTTTTTTGGTGGAAATTGAATTTTACTTTCTAATTTTTGGAGCTTAAATGTATGTAAATTTAAAAATATATAATTATTAAATTAATTGTCACTTGAAGCTTTGACCTTGAGATTTTGATATATTTTTGAAGCAACGACACTCAAACTTGTATAACAGCTTAACATTTATAATTATAAATATTTTAAAAAGCTTAACGATATTCATTATAGAAAAATTGTCTCGAAAGGCAACTGAACTGAATATCTTTCAAATAAAAAAAAAAACACGAAATTGTTAAAAAAACATGAGATAATTAAAATAAATAAAAAAGATAATTTTTTCTCTTTTGGTTAAAATAAATGTAGAATATCTCAAAAAAAAGACAGTAGTGCTACTAAATCAATAAAAACATTGGTAATATTTTAATAAACACATTAAAACAATCACTTTAATTGTACACAAAAGCTCACATGCAACTGCTTCTTAATTAATATATGTATGTATTTCAGAGATATATATTTTTATACGCCTTTATTTATATACATATAGTAATAACACCAGCTTGTAAAGTGAATTTGCATGTTTCGCCACGTCACCTGTCATAACTTAATTGTAATTAATACTATCGAGCAGTAACCTTTTCCGATGATAATCTGAAATTCTTGAATTTATGTACATACATACATATATATGTGCATGCGCGTAGATATGAAGCTTTTGAATATTATTATTGCAGCTTTTGCGTATTCAAATGTGACATTCTAAAGCTTCGGTTATACGACTCGGCAATCGTTTTAATGTGAGTTTATGACGTGTGGGATTTAACCGCGAATCGTTGCAGTGAAACCAATCTGAATATTTGAAATTATTACGAAACATATTTTTTCGAACTGTTTTATATTGTATTAAAGTTAAAATTTCTCATTTACACATTAGAATAAACATAATATTAGTATAAGATAGAGTACATAATATTAGTATGTAGAGATAGTTAATAAGTTATTTATTTATACCTAGGACAATTGGTGAATATAACTGGTTATAAAGAAGAATAAATAAAATGAAGAATGCAACTAGGATGAAGCGCTTTTGTAAGAATGAACAGTGTTTTTAAATCCAACATTCCGCTGTGTTTAAAAAAGAAGGCATACGACCAATGCGTACTGCTAGTTATGACGTATGGATGTGTTTATGCTCAGTATAACGAGAAGAGATCGTAAGAAACATGACCAAAGTGGCAGATATAAAGCGGAACGTGTGAAAAAGTTGGACGTGTGAAAGAATGGATGGCAGATGTACGCGAGAAATACTCGAATGGTATCCGAGAGGATGTGAAAGAAAGCAAAGTAGACCGAGTGAACGATGGGCTGATGAATTGAGAAGAAAGTGAGTACAGATTGCTCAAGACAGACAGGAATGGAAGTGGATGGTGAACGGCTGAAAATAATTATGAATATAATACATAAGACAGGCGAAAATTGCAATGAATATTTTATATTTATTTTTTTCGTAGAAATTTGTAATTGCTGAAAACATAAGTGTTATTAAAATTAAATTTCTCGGAATTTCCGTATTATTCGGGAATAAAGCTTATTTGAAGCTTAAGCTGAAAAAATATACAAATTGAGCAGTCGTTTCTTGTTGCTAACATTTTATTATACTTCCTGTACAATGTTTTATTAATATGTACATACATATGCCCATTTAAAAAAATGACAATAACAGCTTAATACATATTTATATGAATATAAAGTTTTGCGCTGGATGTGTGTCGATTTTTCAATGCAAACTCATATCCATGAATTATTCATACAAACAAGGGATATTTAATTTGATTAACCGATGAAAATTTTGCAATCAAATCAATGGCGAGTATTTTAATTTTTTTATTTAAATTCCGGTCATACAGTATGCGTAATTCAATAGTGAGATTCGATTTCCTGTATAACCAGTATATCTTGTCATGAATAATCATATCCTAGGGGAATCCCAGATACACACACGCGTCAAATACACTTTTCCCAACATCCCATTTTCCGTTCAACAAATTCGATTACGATGATTCCGAACGGAAAACAAATTCCGCGTGGAAACCCATATCTTTACGTAGATATTTATATGTACATTCGTAGCCGCAAATTCTCGTAGTACGAAGCGTCGAACTATTGAACCCAATCTGTAATATAAATACTTTTCAAGATTCTTGAAACGATTTGAGCAAAAGTAGAGACGTGCAGACACTTTCCCGATGAATTTCCAAGCTTGCAAAATTAGTTATACTTTTGCGTATACACAATGCCCTTTAAAAAGCTGGTCTTATCAACTTTCAAAAGCTTATATATCTATGAAACTGATAATGCCCCATAAATCATATTAAAGCTCATTTCTCATGTCACCTTTGTAATATGGTGATTTTCGCCAAACAGAAAATTAGTCATGCCAAAATTAGCACTTGAAAAAAGATATTTAAATTTTGTTTAACAAAAACCACCATATCATTATAAAGAAGACAGTTATGACCTGTTGCATTATTATAAAGCTCATTTCCCATGTCACCTTTGTAATGATATGGTGATTTTTGCCAAACAGAAAATTAGCACTTAAAAAAAGCAATTTATGTTGGTAATTATAATTTGTTTAACAAAAACCACCATATCATTATAAAGAAGACAGTTATGACCTGTTGCATTATTATAAAGCTCATTTCCCATGTCACCTTTGTAATGATATGGTGATTTTTGCCAAACAGAAAATTAGCACTTGAAAAAAGCAATTTATGATGGTACTTATAATTTGTTTAACAAAAACTACAATATCATTAGAAAGAAGACAGTTATGACCCGTTGCATTATTGTAAAGCTCATTTCTCATGTCACCTTTGTAATATGGTGATTTTTGCCAAACAGAAAATTAGTCATGCCAAAATTAGCACTTAAAAAAAGCAATTTATGATGCAATTTAAATTTTGTTTAACAAAAACCACCATATCATTATAAAGAAGACAGTTATGACCTGTTGCATTATTATAAAGCTCATTTCCCATGTCACCTTTGTAATGATATGGTGATTTTTGCCAAACATAAAATTATTCATGCCAAAATTAGCACTTGATTAAAGCAATTTATGATGGAATTTAAATTTTGTTTAACAAAAACCACCATATCATTAGAATAAAGACAGTTATGAGCTGTTGCATTATTGTAATAGTTCTGGAAATATAATTTGGTTTTTTGATGGCCACCGCGTAGATTTTATATTATGAGGTATCGTTTCTAGGAAAAGATTTTTTCCGATTGCGACTTTTCCGGGGTCCATATTGGATTTGGGAGCGCTGCTGCGGATACCTTAAGCTAATAATAGGATTTTCGGATAGGAGATAAAGTTGAAAGGTCCCCAGATTTCATTAAAGGCCAGTTTTCTCCTCGGACTTGTTGATTCTCAACGAAATTCCGTAAGCGACAAGAAACTTCGGATATTGTATATCGATATATGAATTATTCATTCACAGTTGACCTCTCGCTATAAGCGCTAGAAGTTCATATTGTGTATATTATTTCATGTATCTTTTTATTATCAATTTGTGTGGGAGGATTTTTGCGCGGGGATCAAAGTTGAATTTTGTGAAGAAATTTTTCAATCAAACCCTTCCTTCGCTCGCGAATTGCTTAATTAATTAAAGCGAATTTAGATTGGAAATTTTAAAGGATATTAATGAAAAAAAAAAAAAACCAGGAGGATGATAGGAAGAGGTTGAAGTTAATTAATTATTGAGAATTTGAAACTTTCAGATATTAAAACCATGTTGAGGATTTCAAACGAAAATTGTGTGATTTTTTTCTATAAGTTTCACTTTCTCGAAAAAAATATACAGTTTAATATGGCTATAAAAATAAATCCTTTAAGTCATTAACACATATTTTAGTTACTTACCCAACCTAACCTAACATACATGTAGACATTTTTTTTTAATATTGACAAATAAACTACATATTATATTAAAAACCGTATAAATGCAATGAAATTATTTTAACGTGTGTTCGTTCAATATGCGAATTTGTTTTTTTTCGTAATAATTTTTGGTCATTATATTAAAATTTTGATTTGAATTCTTTTTGCTTAAAATAAAACTTACATCACACGATTTTTTAAATAAGAAATGTACAATAAATTTGTCGACACTCATTTTCATATTGTAAGTTTTGAATTTTTTATTAAATATACCTATACATAATACATACATAGAATATATTTTTTAGATTTTTATGTCGATTTGGTATTGGAAGTATATTTAAAATAAAATATAAAATATATTTAAATTCAAATGCATGCAACGAGAACTTTTATATGTACATACATATATGTATGTACATATACCTACTTACTATAACAATACATACCTATATGTAATATATTCCACGATAAACGACATCCATTAACTGTCGAATCTTAAACCATTTTGATTGAAAATATTTATTCATTTCAATCATAAATTTACGCAGTCATAAAATAAGGTTATGACCGATTTTAAATCTCCTTCAATTTCAGTTTTTATGACCCGGCATACACTATATATAATATAATAAAAATGATAGTCTTTAATAATAACGCTCAAATAATATATAAAACGTTGACTATTCGTTGAATCTTGCGAACTTTACGACGAGACTGCGATTTCTATACGTATGTATACCCAATACTGTATATATCTACAGCGGAATCGATAAGTCTCGTCGACTGGAAAATTAAATGCCTGTTCATAAGCCGAAAATCCAATAAAGAATATATGTATACGTACATTCAAAACAAACAAACAAACGATTCCGATTGCGAATTATAAAACGTGTAGCACGAAACGCGATACGAATCCGATTTATCATCTCGGTATTATATTATTTAATCCGATCTATTACACGTTGAATACCACTGAGGTTCGTCCTAATAGTCGTACGGTCAAATAAAATAATTTCATTGTATTCAATATGTTATACATTTACATATAAATCGTTTGTAATTTCATGCATATGCAGATACATACATACATAGGTACATTTTAATGTATTCGATTTAATGCACGCGCGTATGCGATTGAATATAAAACGGCTCATTTGTACGTTTCAGTTGGTGATGATTTGCATTTTAAGTGGACTTGGTTCACTTTTCTGGTCGTTTTTCTGTCTGCCGTGTGTCACATGATGAAAATTCGCGTTGGCCCTTAACGACACAAGTTTGGCAAGGTAAACTTGTTCGTTGCGCAAATAAGGGCGTCGGAAAATTATCTAGACTTTTCCGACCAAAGTATCGGAAAACTCGCGATTTGATAAGACCATGGCGATTTTGTTCCGACGGCTTACGAGAAAAATAGATTGGAATGATTCATGAAAATGTTCAAATGACATTTAGCGTCTACAGAACAAGTTTAGCATTGAATTTTTTTACAACAGTAAACTCCAACCTCCGGTTTACCGATTTTCATTACATTTATTTTAATAGCTTACACTATTTTTGAAAGCACTACATATTTACAATACTAAAACGATATTCGACAAGTCGACTTTTTTTAATTACGGAGTATTTTTATACATATAGTGTAAGCCCTATATTTTTATACATATATTTGTAATATTTTCAAATTATAGGAGGCCTCCCATCACCGGTGTTGATCAATTAAATTTGAATTAGCATTATCAGCAGACGGACAGACAGACGAAATTGGGCTATTATTAGAGACTCGTGTTTTTCGCATTTAGCATCTATGTATTGAGCATTTATTTTGATTAGATAATTTTATAATACAGATCAAATTTCAATACTCTGTAACACCACTTATTATACACAACCAATTTAAATCCAACGTGACAAATAAAAAATAGTAGAAAGTTATTAAGAAGTAGCAATATGGAGAAATACAGAAACAAAAATTACGAATTAAAGAATAAAATTTAACATTATATAATTTTAAATTTATTAAAACTCAGTATGTAACTCTTTTATGGAAGTTAGTACGACGATTTTAAATTATATTTACTAAAAAACCTTTCTGCATCCACACTACATATTTACAGGACACTAAATTGATTTTTTTGCAGCAGAACAGAACTTCTCATATTAAATTTTTGTGGCTATTAGCTAAGTTACTGTTTTTTTAGAAACAGTTGGTTGAAATTTGTTGGAATTTACCTTGGGTTAATTCGTCTCTAAAAGTTAAGTGCAGTTGTTTGGGTAAAAATTTCGTATAGGTTTTTTGGTTAACTCATCATTTCCTATCCAGCTGTTTATGACCCAACTGTTAGTGTCAATATGGACACGAATGTTATAAGAACTCAAAAATAATATTTGAATTTAACTTTCAGTTATTAGTTCGCTAGTTAGTGTGTACAAACAAGTCTCAATGTTGTTTTAGTAATATTTTTCTTTAAAATAAAATACTTATATGTAATTACTAAAATTATAAAAAAAATTAACTTCTAAATGCGCTCATATATGACCCTTTTACCAAGCCAAAATACTGATCAAACAACGTGGTTATCGCGGCTGTTCACTCGTAATATGATCGTGACCAATGACGTTATGTTACGGGAATTCTTCATCGGTCGACATATGTAGTTATGATGTACATAATGTATTTAGGAGTGAAAATAGTTTCTCGCTTATAGTAGAACACAGAGAATTCGTGGAAATGGTAGATTTTTCATTTTAACGATCTATATTTAACTTCTTTGAGTCTATTGTTATGGCCAACGAAAAAAATTTCACTCTTTTGCGCGTTGTATGGAAAAATTTGCTCGTTGACAAGCAAACGCTGACTTTAAGCAGTTTAAGCGAAATACTTTATACAAATCAAGAACATTAATTATAAATGTGTTAAACACACTATAGACACATATGTACATATATGTACCGATGAATGAAACTAAGATTGAGTGCTTTTGAACATAAGGCATATGACCAATGCGTACTGCCAGTTATGACGTATGGATATGAAACGTGGATGCTAAATTCAAGAATGTTACGTAAGATCCAGCGCACATAGAGAAGCATGGAAATATCTATGCTCAGTATAACAAGAAGAGATCGTTAGAGGAATACATGGGTAAGAAGTATGACCAAAGTGGCAGATATAGCGGAACGTGTGAAAAAGTTAAAGTGGACACATAGCGAGAAGAATGGATTAGTATCCGAGAGGATGTGAAAGAAAGCAAGGTAGACCGAGTGGAAGATGGGCTGATGTATTAAGAAGAATGTGTGGAGTCGAGTGGATGCAGATTGCACAAGACAGACAGGAATGATTTAAAAAAGAAGGCATACGACCGATGCGTACTGCCAGTTATGACGTATGAATATGAAACGTGGATGCTAATTTGGAGAACGCTACGTAAAATACAGTGCACACAGATAAGCATGGAAAGATGTATGCTCGGTGTAACGAGAATACATGGGTAAGAAGTATGACCAAAGTGGCAGATATAGCGGAACGTGTGAAAGAAAGCAAGGTAGACCGAGTGGAAGATGGTCTGACGTATTGAGAAGAATGTGTGGATGCAGATTGCTCAAGACAGACAGGAATGGAAGAGAATTGGAGAGGCCTTCATCCAGAGAACGGTTGAAAATTATGTTGATAGTATATAAAGACAATGCGCATTATATCTATGTATGTAGTAATAAAAAAAACCTGAAAGACTATCAAGTTGGATATAAATTCGATTTCCTTTCGAAATTCGCGCTTCTTATACGTCACACATTTATTTTTATACGATCCTTTTCCACTCGAACGGGGGTCTCTCTCTATCTCAACCCTTTCTTCGCACTTTCTTTTTTAACCGCACACAGAATCGAAAATACACACCCTTACTATATTATAGGTATACCTATACTGTATAGCCAGGGAAACGGTTAATAATACGACGAGTGCCATTTACACAAAGGCCGGGGGTACCTTTTGTAACATTGGTAGTTGAACACGAGAACTAGTGATCTTTGCCAGATACGGTCTGTGTAGTTCTCTCCTATTCGACCGCAGATAAAGAGAAACTGTAGATACTCAAAGAGGGATTTCGCATATGACTGTGGGTAATCAAAGAATCGACTATACGAGACTAGGCTTTCGAATGTCCGTCGTTAAGCTTCTTAGTTCAAATTCAAAAGGTATCTGAACTCTAGGCTGTTTGAGTCTTTGCGAATATGTCGGTATATACATACATACATATTTTACTCGCTTCTAAAAGTACGAGTATGAAAATTTTGAATCAAAACCGTAATTAATCAAATTTTGGATATGTATTATGTATATTGTACGGTTGTAATTCTTCACAATGGATATTATAATCTAATCAAATTGCATGTAAACTTATTTTTATCAAATTTTTAATGTTTTCATTATAGAGCCCAGTTGTGTGTCTTGTCAATGGTTATCATAATCAAATAAAACTACATGCGTACGTATTGTAATCACAACTGTGAACTTAACCTCGTTTATATCGGTTTATTTAGGATGTTAAAAATTTGGAACAGGCGGCTCCAGAGCCGCATGCGGCTCTTTGTATGAAAACCCGCGGCTCTCGCTATCAACCAACGTTTTGCGTTAAATAAAAAATGTTGATACACAGTTTCTCATTTCCACAACGTTGTGGCTATAAAATGGTGTAAGATCTTTTTTCAGATTAAACTTTATAACAATTTTTAGTAATAAACTGTCGAACATTAAGAAATATCACGACGATAATTTTTTTCTTACTATTATTAATGATTAAATGAGTAGCATTTAATTTAATTTTGAATATACTTTGCAATTACCAATTTTGTAAGGTTTAATTTGGCTCTTAGCCCGGAAAAGGTTCCCGATCACTGATTTAGATATTGTCTAATTTTGTTCGTTAGTTTGATGAGTTGGCTTCAAAATACATAATATAAGCTAATTTATTATTTTTTTACAGAAATTAAAACTTATCTGTATGTACATAACTTTTAAACTTTTTTCCTATTATTTAATATAAAGTATTGATTTGAATAGAAATTTCAAAATAGCCATAATAATGATAATTTAAAAAATATGGAATAAATAGCCTCTAACACAACAGTTAAATAAATACTGCTTTACTTACATTTAAACACTAATTTTATATTGAAAAAAAAACTTTCAACAAACGAATTAAATTATTCCAAGTCGACGGATGCAAGATTTATAATATATTTTACCATTCAAACAAGAAACTAGAAGAGGGAAAATATTATTTTTCTCGCTGAATTTTCTTTCCCGAATGAAAACATCTTTCGGTACTTGGACTTTCCGATACTTTGCGGAAAACTTCCGGCATTTTTCCGCGAGAGGTATCATACAGAGGTACGTGAACCGAATCGCAATTCATTAAGTCGCTGAACACAAAAAAAAAATGTCTGAATAATACGAAAAGAAAAAAAAACAACGAACGTGCTGAAATATTGTCGCGTGACTGCAGTAATTTGAGCCGAATTACAATACCGTTACTTACTATGTACGTGTACTGTGCTTTGTGTAATAAAACAGAAAAACAAAATTACCGAAAAATCAAACGACTTGCCCATCTCATAAATTATTCAAAACGGTAAACGAAACAATACATTAAAATAACATTAAATTAAACTGAATTTAAGTACATACATATACACGTGTATGTACGTATATATTAAAAAAAAAAAAACGTCACAGTAGTATGAATTGCGAGTCATGTTTATTGAATACGATCCAATTGGATTAGATCCATGTTTTTTTTCAATGACAAAACAATCATACATCATTAAAAATTCATCGTCATTTATGTTGATTGGATGATAAAATATCAATGTCAAAACACTATTTTACATTAGACATTTATTATATACTGGGTTCTCTGAATGTGTGGGGCATATTCTCGCTGCGCTCGTATAGGTATAGATGTGCAATGTGTGTGTCCGCGGGACAACTCGCAAATCTCCATATGCCTGTGTCGCGAAGTGTTTCGGCAAACGCACTTGAAGAGTTTCCGAAGTTGTTTATCCATTGTCATAGGTTTCCAAGTATTGAACAATATACTTGGTCCCAAAAGTTGGCACACTGTAAGAACATACAGAACTAATGGAAACAGAGTGAAGGGCCTCACTAACCCGAGCGAATAATTTGACGCTTGCATATTGTCGTCCCATTCACACCGATATAATTCGCATTGGTGCGAATCAACGGCGATAGAGGGCGTCAGTTGCAGATGCCAGCGTCAAATTATTCGCTCGGGTTAGTGAGGGCCCTGCTATAAAATAACTAGCGAAGTGTCTGCTTCTGAGCAACTGGTGTACAGTACGGTAGTGCCCGTGTTTAAATGCAGTACAGTAATTCCCGTGGACGCAACCTATTAGTTGTCAGGTATCAGACACACGCTTGAGTAAATGATAAAGTAGTGTAACATGAGTTGTTTATCGGTCGTTAAAGTAACGTAACAGCCTGAACATGTATGTACATACATATATACATCACTACATATGTATATGTATATGTATATGTACCTATATAATAGCCATATTCCGCGTGTCTGTCTGCTGATAACGCTCGCCTCGGTAAATAATTAAAAGACATGAATCGTCCCGGCGCGCGAGTGGGATTTGATCCCGAGATCACCAGTTCGGAAGAGGATTAGGTAATGACGGGCCTGCTGCGATTTTACAATATTAATCTTCAATAGGTGTGCGGCTTTGCTAAATTGTTGCGCTGTTGTATTACAACGCGCCATCTATGCAAAAACTATAAAAACTATAAAATTTAATATTATTTTTTTTATTATTAGAAATAAATTCAATTGTCAAGTTTGAAGTGTGCATTACTGTATATAGTAGCGCAAGGGTCTGACTGGCTGGATAGCCGCGGATCGCTCGCATACATACTGCACGTACACATATACTCACCCAAACAAACATCCGTTGATATTCAACGGACTTATACTAGTCATATGTGTATATAATAGCCTAAATCCGTCTGTCTGTCTGTCTGTCGATAACGCTCGCCGAGGTAAATGATTAAAAGGCACGAACCGTCGCGCGCGAGTGGGATTTGAACCCGAGATCACCAGTTCGGAAGAGGGTGCGCTTACGCATTCATCCAAACTAGGTAATGGCGGGCCTGCAATAATTTTACAATGTTAATCCTCAAAAGGTTGGCGACTTTGCAAAATTGTTACGTTGTTGTATTATAACGCGCCATCTATGCAACAACTATACTCACCCACACAAACACTCACAGTACGGGTGATGAGAAACCGCTCCGTTGATATTCAACGGGCTTACACTATAGTACATATATATATGTAGTTATAATAAAAATTCTATATTCAATCTACGATCCTTTTAGTATAATAAAAGAAAAGACGCACACTTTGAATATGAAATGGAATGCTCTGTTGTGCTTTACATTATCGACTGGAAATAATAGTAATTGCAAATGAGCGGTCTGATTGGAAAATGGAATCTTTTCGCAAATGAAACGAGTGGTTAGGGGAGATTCAACTCCTATCTCTACATCCCCCACCTCTTCACATTTCCCACCGCCATTTTCCGAATCTCATTTTCACCATGTTTTCCAACTGGCCATGTTCTTTCCCATTATGGTAATCGGCTTCTGGCTCGCCGAAAAACGTTAATCTGCCAGCTACCATTTTCCGCGTATCGATTTGAAAAACCAATGAAAAAAACATTGTAAATTTAAGAAAACTGTACGCTCACTAATGAATCTAATAAAAATTTTCACTAATTAGTTACACTAGTGAGCAGGAAATGGATCAGAGTCTCCAGCGAGTTTATATTAGCGACGAGTATGTAAGTTTGTCTTGTGTACAAAGTCGCTTCTTAAACTGGTTAAATTTCATTACTGATCGTCGTGTCGCTCGTGAGAGTTTTAGAATATTTTAATATTAATAAAGTGATGGTGCAAGAATGTCGTTCTTTGAGCGATTCGAAAAATATTGCCTTTTCATCATCAGGTGATCGGTTTTCCATAATGGAAATGTATACAGATGAACGCTAATGAAAATGGCTTTTTACATTTTATATGTATATGTAGTGTACATATAATTGATTTATATTATAAAGGTTCCATGATTTAAATGTTTCTACAATACAAACGGTTGAAATTTCAGGAATTAACGCTATTATTTCATTTTGTTTTTTGCTTTCGAAAACGATTCAAACGGGTTAATTGTAATATGTTTATTTTATAATACAATTAAAATTAAACGCGTTAGTGAATTAATTGTACAAATTTCTCAATTTGATGATTTTAAGCATTATAAAAATTGATTAAAGTCTAAAACGTAAAATAACGGATTTTATTTATATTTCAATTTACAAATAAGACAAGCACACGTTTGTTCTATATAAGATATTTATTCTTTGAAAATGACAAACGACACAAATGGAAGTGTTTGAATGCGAAATTAGCATTTTACCGAGAAAATTTATGAAGTAAATTATTCACAAAGTGAATTAGCCGCATTTGAAATTTTCGTCTCTGTGAAAAATCGTGTTGTTTTGCAAAACGAACGAAATACACTCGGATACGTTTTATGTATGCGCGTGCTAAATAAAGAGTACACGGGTAAAAATTATTTCACTATAATAAGATACTTAAACGAAGAATGAAACTAGGATGGAGTGCTTGTGGAAGAATGAATATAGTTTTTCCGCTATGCTTAAAAAATAAGGCATAGGACCAATGCGTACTGCCAGTTTTGACGTATGGATGTGAAACGTGGATGCTAAATTCTTAAAATGTGACGTAAGATCCGGTGCACACAGAAAAGCATTGAAAGATGTATGCTCGGTATAACAAGAAGAGATCATAATGGATAAGAAGTATGACCAAAATGGCCGATATTTGTGAAAAAATTGAAATGGTATTGGGCTATACATATGTATGTACATATATCGAGAAGAATGGATAGCAGATGGACGCGAGAAATACTAATATGATATCCGAGAGGATGCGAAAAAAAGCAAGATAGACTGAGTGGGAGATGGGCTGATGAATTGAGAATAATGTGTACAGTCAAGTGGATGCAGATTGCTTTAAAAAAGAAGGCATACAATCAATGCGTACTGCCAGTTATGACGTATGGATGTGAAACGTTTATGCTAAAATCAAGAATGTTACGTAAGATCCAGTGCACACAGACAAGCATGGGAAGATGTATGTATGATTGGTATAACAAGAAGAGATAGTAAGAGGAATATATGACCAAAGTAGCAGGTAGCGAGAAATACTGGAATGGTATCCGAGAGGATGTGAAATAAAGCAAGGTAGACTGAGTGGAAGATGGTCTGCTGAATTGAGAATAATGTGTGGAGTCAAGTGGATGCAAATTGCTTTAAAATGAAGGCATTCAATCAATGCGTACTGCCAGTTATGACGTATGGATGTGTAACGTGGATGCTAAACTCAAGAATGTTACGTGAGATCCAGTGCACACAAATGAACATGGCAAGATGTATGTATGCTTGGTATAACAAGAAAATATCGTAAGAGGAATACATGACCAAAGTAGCAGCTAGCGAGAAATACTGGAATGGTATCCGAGGATGTGAAATAAAGCAAGATACACCGAGAATGAGAATAATGTGTGGAGTCAAGTGGACGCAGATTGCTCAAGACAGACAGGAACGAAAGAGAATTCGAGAGGCCTTCATCCAGCAGTGCATGGTGAACGGCTGAAAATGACGATAATGAATAATATACTTATTGTTGTTATTTCAATGAAATGATTTCCTTTTGATCGTTTCTACCGAGAACAAATTCGATGATAGGAAAATCCCACTTCTATACTGAAAATACGTATGTTTTTACTTTATTTTTTTTTTTTGTGTGCGTATACAATTATAGCCACGCAACGTTATGTATGTATGTAGGTATAGATTTTTCTTTCACATCGTTGTATTTTCAATTTCGCAGCCTCTCGTTCGACGCAACAAAAGCCCTCGGCTTCAGAAACGTTACGGACACGAAACTTCCGGTATAAAAGGCTTTCGAAAAGTATACCGTTTCCGGCACGTCATCCGAGTGGGGCCGTTCTCCGTTTCGCCACGGACAGCTCGTATTATTTATCCGAATTCGTTTCGATTAGGCGAGATAGCGGACGGAAATAAATTGGCGTTAGATTCGCAGCATAGAGATTCGCTAACGAGACGTCAACGGGTTAAATATTCAACGCGCGAGCGAAATGCAAATGCGGCAAGTCTCTCGCTCGAAACGAGTGTGGGATTAAATGCCGCGATTTGAAAGCCGCTCACATTCGCCGTGACGTCATTGCGGGGTTGAAAATCGCGTGCGAGACTCGGGAATTCTCGACCCGAAAATTTATCGGGAAGTCGTGGTAATCTATCTCGGAAAATATAAGTGTGTTTGATATCATATTATATATATATATAATAGCCGAAATCCATGTCTGTCTGTCTGTCTGTCTGTCTGCTGATAACGCTTGAACCCAGGACCCCAGGCTCGAGAGAACTCGCACTAATGCTATTCGCTATCGCCCTTGGTCAAATTAGTCCTTTTTTTTTTAAACATTACCTACAAAAGGGATCGTGACTGCTAATAATACATAGATGGCGCTATAAAACTATTATTATTTTTATTTTTTTTTGATTTTACAAAATCACTTACAAAATTATAATTATTATATATATAATAATTAATAATTATAATATAAATAGTAAAGTAAAAAAAATACGTAAAATCGATACTATCGATACTACGGGATTGCGCTATAAAAACTATTATTTTTTTGTCACTTACAACGTGCGATCAATTAGTAGGGATCTCTATTAAAAAAGCGCTTTACGTATTAATATTCAACGGGCTCACACTAGTATATATATATATATAATAGCCCTATTCAGTATGTCTGTGTGTCTGTGTGTGTGTGTGTGTGTGTGTCTGTCTGCTGATAACGCTCGCCGAGATAAATAATTAAAAGACACGAACCGTCTCCGCGCGCGAGTGGGATTTGAACCCGAGATCACCGGTTCGGGACAGTGAACGCTTAAGCTATGATCCAAACCAGTGGTCGGGAACCATTTTCGAGCTAAGAGCCAAATTAGGGAAAACCTTGCAAAATTGGCTAATTTTGGGAGCCGCAACATATTATTTTCAGATTATATGTACAGATAAAACGAAGAATGAAACTGGGTTGGAGCGCTTTTGAAAGAATGAACGTATTTTTTAAATCCAACATCCCGCTATGTTTAAAAAGTAAGGCATACGACCGATGCGTATTCCTGGTTATGACGTATGGATGTGAAACGTGGATGCTAAATTCAAGAATGTTACATAAGATCCAGTGCACACAGAGTATAATACAACAACGTGAAAATTTAGCAAAGTCGCGAGCTTATTGAGATATTATATAGTCAAATTGAGACAGGCCCGTTATTATCTAGTTTGGATCACAGCGTAAGCGCTCACTGTACCGAACCGGTGATACCGGGTTCAAATCCCACTCGCGCGACGTTTTGGTTGTTTAATTATTTACCTCAGCGAGAGTTATCATCAGACAGACACACACACACAGACAGACAGACGGACGGAATAAGGCTATTATTGTATAATATATGATAATGAAAGCTTCTAATGGCTTTATATTGATTGTAGAAATATTTTTACGAAAGATTCTTTTGAAGGCAAGAAATTTATAGGTTGAAAAGGATTAAAGGATTAAACCAATTTCAATCAAAATCATCTTTCAAATTAAAATCGGTTAAATAAATAATTGTGATAGTTAAAATAAATGATAAAAATTGTGCCTTAAGTTTACTACCCCCAATGAATTTATATAAGAAATTATATTTTTCAGTAATTTAATCAAAAAAAATAATTTTATAGGTTTCTATTTCTGGAATATTGAATGTAAATTTTGTAAATGAAATATAAGTTTTTTTTAAGCTCTGAAAGTTTTTGATTAAATTTCATTTATAACAGGATTGAAGTGGCCATAATATTTTTCGATGAATACGTCTTGGAAATTCTTGTTTTTTTGTTGATTAATTAGAGTTTTAGGAAAAGCTTAAAAAATTTGACTACTGATTTAAGAAGACTTTGAGAAATAAATTAAAAACAAATTAATAATATTGAAAAATATAAGCAGTACCTCAGTACCTTTCCAGTAATTGAAAAAAATGTGCACTAGAATCAAAATGTTATAAAGGTAACAGTTGAATATAAATATATTCAATGGAAACGGTCAATCGCACGTCGCACTGCAACGAACCGGTTACTTTGGTAAATTTATCGTTACTCGACACAGTCAAGACTTGGTTCATTTTTTTTTGAAAATTCGACCGATTCGCTGAAAACTTGACACGTACAAAACATAATATTGATCTGGTCTCGCAACAATCGCCTACTGATTCGGGTCAAGTTCACAAATTTCCTCGAGTTGAACCGCTCGTCGACCTTTAAAGGTTGCGTGTTGAACCGGTTGGCTCGACCTTGAAGGAAAAATTCCATACGCAGGCCAAAAAAGAATCCGAGGGA
The DNA here is from genome assembly GCA_022651745.1 of Parapsyche elsis. Taxonomy (NCBI): domain Eukaryota; kingdom Metazoa; phylum Arthropoda; class Insecta; order Trichoptera; family Hydropsychidae; genus Parapsyche; species Parapsyche elsis. Next base: position 1,004,054 of record JAGVSN010000031.1, read on the forward strand.
AAAAGAAAATCGGAAAACATCCGGAGTGCTTTCGTACATTTTTTTTTTTTTTGATTTAATAAGTGTATGTGCAAACATACGTATGTATGTGTGTGTTTGAAACGTAACCGGTTCGTACGGATTAAGTAAAACTGCTACTATTATTTTATATAATTCGATCGATACAGAGTTTATTTATGGTGTGCCTACTTTAGGTACGATCGTTTGTGATATCTTCGTTCATAACTATTAATATCTAACGTGTGTAGGGTCTATATAGTTTTGAATAAACTTAAATAGGTATTTCAAGATATATGTATGTATGTATGTATGTAATTCGATTCACATTTTGATACGTTAAAACATGAATGTGGGTAAATGTTTCAATATACTATTTTTTAACTGTTCTTTTAAACGCAAAGTCAATTCAAGTGAACGGAATATGAAATAGCATAATATTTTTGAAACTGTTTGTTATAAAATTCATCATTTTCAGTCACATCCTTTCACATCCACATGCTTTCTTTCACATCCTCTCGGTTACCATTCCAGTATTTCTCGCTATGTGCCACTTCAACTTTTTCACACGTTCCGCTACATCTGCCACTTTGGTCATAGTTCTTACCCATGTATTCCTCTTACGATCTCTTCTCGTTATACCGAGCATACATCTTTCCATGCGTATCTGTTGTACACTAGATCTTACGTAACATTTTCGAATTTAGCATCCAAGTTTCACATCCATACGTCATAACTGGCAGTACGCATTGATCATATGCCTTCTTTTTTAAAGCATTCCTGTCTGTCTTGAGCAATCTGCATCCACTTGTCACCACACATTCCTCTCAATTCATCAAGCCATCTTCCACTCAGCCTACCTTGCTTTCTTTCACATCCTCTCAGATACCATTCCAGTATTTCTCGCGTCCATCTGCCATTCATTATTCTCGTTATGTATCCACTACAACTTTTTCAAACGTTCCGCTACGTAAAATCTGGCAGAGAACAAAAGATCCGACACTGAAACCTTTAATTAATAAACTTTCATATCAAATTAAAATTAGAATCAAGCGAATTAAAAATGACACTTGGTCAGAAAAATTAGAAAAATTAAATGCAATAGATGGCTCCCTCTGGAAATTAACGAAAGCGATCCGTAGATCAAAAAAAAATTCGATCCCTCCATTGAGTGATGGCGTGAACATGGTGACACGAGACAGTGACAAGGCGGAACTCTTAGCAAACGCATTCCAAAAGCATCACACACTCACACATCACTACCATCACACACCGACATACAACAAAGTCAACCATTCTATCAAAAAGCATATTAAAACTGATATTAACAATACTAATTCTGTGAAACTAGTCCATCCGTGCGAAATTCAAAATATAATTCATAGTTTAAAGAATAAAAAAGCTCCTGGCCGTGACGCAATAGATAATGTAATCATAAAACAACTTCCGTTCAGAACCTTAGTATTATTGTCAAAAATATTTAACGCCTGCTTACTCACTGGGTATTTCCCAGAATACTGGAAAATCGCAAAGTCATTCCACTGCCGAAGCCAGGTAAGGACCCAAAAAAACCCAGTCAATTACCGACCCATCAGTTTACTTTGCACTCTCTAAAATCTTAGAAAAAATCATTTACTCGCGCTTACTAAAAATAGTTGATAAAAATCTGATTAATGAACAATTTGGTTTCCGCTCGGGACATTCCACAACCCAGCAGCTTACCAGATTAACTGAGCACGTGACGAAGAACTTTAATATGAAGAGAAGTACGGGGATGGTGTGTCTCGACATAGAAAAAAGCCTTCGACACAGTTTGGCACGATGGACTAATTCACAAACTAATCAATAACAAAGTACCCAACTACCTTATTAATATCATCCGATCATACCTAACCGATAGAAAACTAATAGTTAACGTAAAAGACGAACCATCGATGCCGAAACCGATCGTGGCGGGAGTTCCACAGGGAAGTTTGCTAGGGCCACTCCTATTTGCCATATATATAAATGATATTCCCGTTCCAAAAAAAAGTGCCACTTAGCACTCTATGCAGACGATACTGCTTGCTTTACGAGCAGCACCAAACCTGACGCAATTCGTAAAAATCTTGAATTAGCTTTAAAATCATTAAACGACCATTTTACAAAGTGGAAAATAAAAATTAACCATACAAAAACGGACGCTATATTCTTTAGTGTTCGAAAGCACAGGCCGAGTTCAGAACTGAAGATCCCATCAGGAGAAAGGCTGAAATGGCAAGCTCAGTTGAAATATTTAGGAATAATATTTGATAGAAGAATGCGCTGGGCCCCACAATTAGAGTCAGCGAGGTGCAAGGCGATGCGCGCGATGGCAGCGGTCTATCCGTTGTTCAACCGTCGTAGCGCTTTGTCACGATCCAATCGCATCAAAATGTATCGCGCCCTAATACTACCAATATTAACATACGCTGCGCCTGTTTGGAACAATGCTTCCACCACTAACCATACTAAACTGCAAATCGTGCAAAACAAAGCCATCAAAATCATATATAACACCCCCATGTATACTAACCTCAAAACGCTTCACTCGTGAAACAACATCCCACTTGTAACTGATATTACTAACAAATTAACCACGAAGTTTTACCAAAAAACTACCAATAACCACGCTAACAAATTAGTAAAAAGTCTCGGTGATTACGATAGTGTGTCATTACCATTCAGGTATAAACATAGGCTCCCGAAACATAATCTGTTTTAAACCTCCGTTTACAGTAAGTCACTAGAAATAAGAATTTAATGTATCTGCATGCATACCCTATTTATTATGTATTGTATTTTAAAAAAATAAAAATAAAATTTGTAAATAGGTTTTTTAGCTTAAATTTTCCTACTGTAAAAACAAACACTAACGATAAAGTAAGATTATTTTCCTATTACTACTAACACACATTTATTGTAAAATGGATAATGGCCACTTGACCAGGAACCATTAGGATACGTTTTTTAGTAAATAAGAAGTATTATGAACATTATATGGATAAATAAAAGTTTAATAAAAAAAAAAAAAAAAAACGTTCCGCTAAATCTCTCACTTTGGTCATGCTTCTCACCCATGTATTCCTCTTGCGATCTCTTCTCGTTATACCGAGCATACATCTTTCCATGCTTTTCTGTGTGCACCGGATCTTACGTCACATTTTATGAATTTATCATCCACGTTTCACATCCATACGTCATAATTGGCAGTACGCATTGGTTCACACGTTCAATTTGTATTGATTGAATTTAAATATAACATAACATTTCAATAAAATTAAATGCGTAATTTTGCGTATCGAATTGATTGGAGTTGTTACGGTCTTTCGGCGAAAAATATGTTGTTCTTTGCCAACTTTTAATTTGGCAAAACTTCCTATCTCTCTCTCTCTCTCTTTCTTTCTCTCTTCGCCAACAATATACACCTGGGCCGTATCGGAATATTACCGCGCAAAAAATACGTCACGAAATTCGATACAAAAGCTTCGAAGCAATGCAAATATTTTCAATTTTTATCGAATTAATCCAAACTTATTTTATGATTTGATTTAATTTTGAACTTACGCCGAATATAATTAACGGTTAATTTAATTTATTAATCGAATTGAGCGTCGGTGCGTGAGAGCGAGTCCGATTTAATCGAATCTAAAGCCTGGAAGAGTGGGGCGCGTTGCCGATTCTTAGGGCGAATTTCCTTTTGCGAAATTTGTGCGAATTCGCCAAAGACCGTGTTTGATTTGAAGTGATTGCCGACGGTTTGTAGAAGACACCCCTGTGTCAACACTTCCGGTCGACCACTCGACAAATATCCAATTAATACACGACCAAAATTCGTAATAAAACCCCGAACCGTAATAAGCCTCATTTAACACGCACAAATACATCGTTCAGTTCGTCCACCGCTATTGTACGAGTGTGTGTTAATTTTTCAATTAAACTACATACAATTTCAACATAAAAACTGCAATGAATCGCTACCATTTGTGGTGGATTTGAACGTTAATCATTTTCTGAACGAAGCGCCCGTTGACGTTTCGCCAAAATGTGGTGCGGTTGAATCCGATATAAACCATAATGGAAACAATGCAATTATTATGTATATCAATGGGGATTAAATTCAAACCGTTAAATGACATTTTACAATAGCAATGTGTTTGTACGTTCACTTAAATAGTAACATTACTGGGTTTTGAATGGCTATTCTCGACATAGTCACAGTTGCATGCAACACAATTAAGCAACGAAAGTACATAAATTATGTTTAATGAATTTTACGTAGTCACTTTAGATAATAATCATATTGTAGAGATAGTTGATAGTTATTTATACCTGGGACGTTCGGTGAATGTGACTGGATGTAAAGAAGAACAAATAAAACTAGGATGGAATGCGTTTGCTTAAAAAATAAGGCATACGACCAATGCGTACTGCCAGTTATGACGTATGGATGTGAAACGTGGAGGCTCCATTCAAGAATGTTACGTAAAATCCAGTGCACACAGATAAGCATGGAAAGATGTACGCTCGGTATAACAAGACGAGATCGTAAGAGGGATACATGGGTAAGAAGCATGACCAAAGTGGCAGATATAGCGGAACGTGTGAAAAAGTTGAAGTGTAGACATAGCGAAAATAATGGATGGCAGATGGACGCGAGAAATACTGGAATGGTATCCGAGAACATCGAGTGGAAGATGGGCTGATGTATTGAGAAGAATGTGTGGAGTCGAGTGGAAGCAGATTGCTCAAGGCAGACAGGAATGCTTTAAAAACAGAAGGCATACGACCAATGCGTACTGCCAGTTATGACGTTATTATCGTAAGAGGAATACGTGGGTAAGAAACATGACCAAAGTGGCAGATATAGCAAAACGTGTGAGATAGTTGAAGTGGACACATAGCGAAAGGAATTGATGGTAGATGGACGCAAGAAATACTGGAATGGTATCCGAGAGGATGTGAAAGAAAGCGAACTAGACCGAGAGGATGATGGGCTGATGAATTGAGAAGAATGTATGGAGTCAAGTGGATGCAGATTGCTCACGACAGACAGGAATGGAAGGGGATTGAAGAGGCCTTCATCCAGCATTGGATGGATGGACACAGCGAGAAGAATAAATGGATGCGAGAAATACTTGAATGGTATCCGAGAAGATGTGAAAGAAAGCGAAGAAGTCCAAGTGGACGATGGGTCGAGTCAAGTGGATACAGATTGTTCAAGACAGACAGGAATGGAAGCGGATTGGAGAGGCCTTCATCCAGCAGTGGATGGTGAACGGCTGAAAATGATGATGATGATTTTGATATATACATATATATGTATGTACGTACATACATATGTATATGTATAAGCCGCCTTGAAGAGAAACACCTCCACATCCTTTCTCCCCAAGACCCTCACATGAGGCCAGCACCCCCTCAACGAATATAGTCTGTTGACCTTTGCTGTTGGGGACATGCTCCAACAGTCCAACTTCTAACTAACTCATATATTTTATTTGTTTTGAATCAATTTAACGACAACACTTCATGTGTTGTCAACAACACTGAATGTGTGGAATCAAGTGGATGCAGATTGCTCAAAACAGACGGGAATGCTTTAAAAAATAAGTCATACTATCAATACGTACTGCCCAACTGAATGACTGAATGATAGCGAAACTGATGAATTGAGAAGAATGTGTGAAGTCAAGTGGATACATATCGAGCAGCGATAAATACTGCAATTGTATCCGAGAGGATGTGAAAGAAAGCAAAGTAGACCGAGTGGACGATGGACTGATGAATTGAGAAGAATGTGTGAAGTCAAGTGGATTGGAAAGGCCTTCATCCAGCAGTTCATAGTGAACGGCTGAAAATGATGATAATTTGTTAGTACATATATCAACACTACATTAGTCACATCTATGTAAATATGTGTGCGTCTATTACTTGTAATGATTGACGTGAGTGTGATCACAATACTTTACATATTACACGTCGTTCAAAAAAAAAAAAGAAATATGTGAGCGAAGATCGAAAATATTCCACATATTCCATAAATTATGCAGATATTCCATTTACTCGTCTGACGCGTGAAATATCGTCTGAAAACGCATCAAACGCGCGTCTCAAAGGGCGGCTCGTGACGGTTTATTCCGACATTTTACAACGCTGGAAAAATATCTAGAGGAATTTCGAAAGGTTCGCGTTATAAAGAGATGGAAAAAAAATTTAACATTCCTTCAAAATTGATGAAAAAAAAAAACATTTAAACTCAATCGGCAAAATGTGTGATTTCTTGTATATTTAATTATAATAATAGAGCAATGTATTAATGCGTTTTTTTTTTTTTTTTTTACAGGTAAGAGTCTTGTTTACTAAACGACCCGTTTTTACTGTGGATTTTGTAAGTGATTTTTTTCATATTAAATTAAATGTCTCATTAGATCATTATTATTTCAGTGAGCGTTAATTAAAAATGTAATGCTCTTTAGTTTTTAATGACAGTACAAGAGTGTACTTTTTTTTAAATGAGAGACCGGGTGATAAACGAGAGATTTGCAAAACGTAGCACTGTCTCGAGAGAGAAAAAGAAAACTCATTAAAACACTTCAGAATTAGTTTCCAGCTGTGTATAGCAATTATATAATAATTATAATACAAATTACTGCATATATATGTCTGAAGTTGTTTTGAATTATTAATTTGAAATTAATATTCAGAGCACGCGCTCGCTCTCTTACTCAGTTATTTTTGTGAATTTATTGAATACAATAAGACTCTATTTCCCATTCCTCAGTACAATGATAATGGTTTTTATTTTATTTATACATATAGGTATACACAGTGGCCATTAAAAAAACGGTGTTGTTTTCAAAAAAATAATATCTCTGATATTAATAACTCTACGATGATGACAAAGGAAAACATTTCAAAGTTCATGTCTTCATTTAATTGTTATGGTGCTTTTTGCCATACAGATAACTATTATTGACAGAACTAACGCATTGCCAAAAAAAAGTAATTTCATACATTTCATTTTCATTTTCAGCCGTTTACCATCCACTGCTGGATGAAGGCCTCTCCAATCCTCTTCTATTCCTGTCTGTCTTGAGCAATCTGCATCCACTTGACTCCACACGTTCTTCTCAATTCATCAGCCCATCGTCCACTCGGTCTACCTTGCTTTCTTTCACATCCTCTCAGATATTTCTCGCGTCAATCTGCCATCCATTCTTCTCGCTATGTGTCCACTTCAACTTTTTTACACGTTCCGCTATATCTGCAATCTTTGTCATGCTTCTTACCCATGTATTCCTCTTACGATCTCTTCTTGTTATACCAAGCATACATCTGTGTGCACTGTATTTTTGAATTTAGCCTCCAAGTTGTATCCATACGTCATAACTGGTAGTACGCATTCGTCGTATGCCTTATTTTTTAAGCATAACTGAATGTTGGATTTAAAAACTATGTTCATTCATCCAAAACCACGCCATCCTAGTTTAATTTCTTATTTTTTACATCCGGTCATATTCACCAATTGTCCTAGCTATAAATAACTATCAACCATCATTATGATTATATACTGTGACAAAGTTCATACATGAAATTGAAATTGTTAGTATTTAAAGCTGTTAAATAACAATATAAAAATAAAAGCACTCCTGTATGAAATTCTCATATAAAATTTTTTTTTTTCCACCACTAATTTTAGCATTAGTAATCATTAATTTGGCAAAACCCACCATAGCATTTAAAAGAGAACAATATGATATTTAAAATACGCTTGTTTTATTACTGTAACATAATTAATTTCGGAGATATATATTTTTTTAAATTGCACAGATTTTATAATGGACACCGTGTATAATAAATTTTCGGAAATACGCTCCGAATTAACAGTATTTTTCCATTGAATATATAATTTGTACTTATATAGATGATGAAAAAAAATATAAGAGGCGGTCTGGTACATAAATGAGAGCTTATTTTACCGTTGGAAGATGAGCTTTGGTGGGTGGGTAGAGAAAGAATGAGAGGGGGAAAAGATTGGTAGCCGGTATTTTTATTAATATTATTGCCGGATGATGGAGGAGAGAGCAAATTGGGGAACAGAGACGTTTTTCGCAGTATATCGGGCCAATATTGGGATCGTTTCGTTCAGAATTTTCACACCCGGTCACGTAGTTTGCGGTGTTTTTCGACCCCCTCCTTTCTAGAATATTTGAGATCGTAAAGAATATTGACAAACAAGGGGGGTGGGTGTTTGTGGTGTGGGAATTCAGGGAGATGGTTTGTTTGTTTATTGAATATAAATATAATATATTTGAAGAAACGGCGAAATCGTTTGTTCGCGCTCGACGAAGGGGAAAAGAGGCTTTGTTCGTGTCGGAATTCGTGATAATATCGAGAGCGTGTAATATTGTACGAGCTTATATTATGTTAAAAGTTTTTTTTGTATTCAATATGTAATATATTTTCATTTCGGGTTAACAATTTTCAAGTTTCGGTATACTAGTTTAATTTTCGTGCTATGGAAATTTTCAATCGGTCAAATAATATTACATTCTAGAAATTTATTCATTTTTTTTGTGAATGAAAATGATTGTTCATTTTACGTTGGAAAATAAATGTACATACCTGTTGATTGGATGCGAAAACGTTTGGAAAACTTTCGATAGAGTACCTGAAATTTTCAGCAATGTTGCGAACCGTTTTGTTGATTTTCCGGCCATAATTTAACACTTACAATTTAAATTATTTATTAATTTAGAGACATCTATTTTCAAAAACAAAAATGATTTTGTCAATTTATTCAATTTTCAAATAATGCATTTAAATACAAAATTAATTATTTAAACCACTTAAATTACTGAATATAATTATATATGTATTACCACAACGTTTATTTTAATACTACACTGTAAAATTAAAGAAAAATTGATTAAAAGATTAAAAAAGTTTAAATAAATGTCAATAGATGTCTCAATATAACATTTAAATTACTGTTGCTCGTTGAGCTTACAAATCATCTACTAAATCTATGTACATACATAAATACTAATCCAAAAATATATTTAAATAAATCACGTTATACAAATTGTATTATTGCAATTTAATAATAACGTACCGGATATGAACACGTGACGGGATTGTCTGTTTTGATTTCCTTTTATGAAAAGCATTCGCAAATCTGCGGATCGATTCCGTTTATTTCAATTCCAGATCCTGCCATATCCGGCTCGAATGGCTAAGCCGCACAAAAGCTCCGATGAAAGTGTAATTTGATTTTTCCCATTTACAGCATTCGTACCTGGTGAATAGTCCGCAACAAATCGCGTTCTTTTCACCATCGATACGAAATACACAAATTAAACACGTCATAACTGAACTTTTCCAAACAAAACCCATACGTTTATTTTTTCCCATTGGAGTATGAAAGACATGTCCTTAACCCTTCGAGTGTTTGTCGATCACACAGACGGACACACACCGTGTAAAGTGAGGTCAACCGACACCAAATATATTATTTGTCTCAGGGCCCCTTCGAACTATTGCATACATACGTATATACATACATATGGGGTGGAATCGAAATTTCGAGGGTCGCATTAGAGGGATACCGTTCCAAAATTTGCATACATATCGGTTGACATCAAAGACCCCTTAGGCATATACATACATGTACGTATATATGTACCTATGTAATATAATATTATATATATTCGGGGAAAATTTTATTGCGCATCGGAAATTATTTCTCACGCGCATACATACATATGTATGTACATATAGTGATTTCCCATGAGTCGCCGAGTCCCTGTTGTTTCTTTTAGATTTTGTATTAAAGGATGCTTAATTTCAAGGCTAGATACCTAATGGATTTACATGACAAAGCACTAGTTCCATACTGTAAAATGAATCAATAGAAAAAATAGTATGCAAGATGATGGGTCAATAGATTAAATTACATGGTGAGATGCTTATAAAAAAAAGGAGCGAAGAAAGTTCGAACATTGTGTAGATTAAGAAATATACTATCTAGAAATACAAAAGTATTAATTTATAATGCAATTGTTCGTCCTCATTTTATATATTGTGTTTCATTTTACAATTTAGTAAATAGGGTAATTAAAGATAGGTTGCAAAAACTACACAATAGAGCTATTTAAAATGTCAATAGATTAACTAGTATAAGATATATGATGTATAAATTGAATTGGGTGAATGTAAATGACACCTGTGTGCATGTTAGTATATACATATGTATGTTTGTATGTACCTATACATGTATGTTAAATTATAATTAAATTACCAAAATAATTTGATAAATATTTAATAAGAGGGTATAATATACATACATAGTCATAATACTAGGGGTACGAGTAAGTTAATAGTTAAGAATTTAATAAGTGAATTAAGTTGTTCCAGGAAAAGTATGTGGTTGAATATAATGGCTTACCAGAAGTTCTCAGAAATATAAATAAAATTGATAGATTCCTGGCAGCCTTAAAACAGCACCTCTGTACAAGTGCTAGTAGATAATAAGTTGATATTGTAATTTTAGCTTTAAGTCGTGTCTTTTTTTTTTTTTTTTTTTAATTAGCTTTTTTAGCTATCTTAAAAAAATAAATAAATACATAGTAACACAAAATTTATTTTATCAACTCTGTTAAAGTTTTTTCTAAGTTTTTCATTTCAATTTTAGGCGCTCTATTAAATGTACAAGTGTATTGTAACAAATTGCAATATATTGTGCTTAAAATTTAATTGAACTCTCAATGTTAGGATACAAATTCATACAAAATTAATAGCGTCCAAGTACATGAATACATAACTTGACAACAATGCAATAATTTATTGACCTCTCAAGGTCAAATCCTTACCAAAAATGATATTAAAATATTAAATTAAAACTCACGTTGGCGATAAAAAATTACGATTGCATTTTGGATATGTAGCTTTTGACTCGCCCCCAAATTCACTCTAAACTTTGAGCTCATTTTAAAACGATACGCACACATAATTTGTAAACAATTCGATACAGCATTCGATTCCAGATACTAGCATCGTCTATTTTGAATTGAAAAACTTTTAATTCTTCAAACAAAACGGTACGAAAGCTCGCAAGCTATTGACATTCTGCGCACGTATCCACGTAGCGTATAAGGGGTGACAAAGTGTAAATTTATTTACTCTATCCGGATAGACGGGTGTATGGAAGGTATTCCGGTTGTCAGAATTGAAGTCCAAGTATCCTCTTCATCAAGATGTACCATTCTCTTGTATCTCTCGGGGCGATCTGGAAACACGGGAACGAGGCTGAAGATACATTTCTATAATATATACGTATCTAACACCTAACACGCATTAGATATCTATGTATGTAATAATAGCACGGTACACTTTTAAAACGAAATGGAAATTAAATTTAACCGAGCTACTTTCAACAATCATACAATCAGTGCAATAGAACACTGTGATGGACTCTGTATATAAATATTCATGTACTAGCAAAGTGCATTTCTGTGCAACATTACGGGAATACCCGTGATAAATATTGCAGTGATGTCCGTGCAGTGAGTGGCTGACCGATTGTAATGGTTCGAGAAAAATATATCGATTGTTAGGTGTAATACTTGTATATCTATCGTTATAGTATGTAATGTATATGCAGGAATATGTTTCGCTTTTATATACTAGTATGGTCACTAGCATGGTGTACATACATATACATATTTATTTATTTTAAAAAACGTCCTGCAAGACATTACAGATATAAATCCAGATCGCCATGCAGGGAAAACAATACATATATGTATGTATATAGTATCCTAAAACCACAATAAAAACTTAGAAACATTAGATAGATGTATGTACATAGAATATAAACATAGCACATAATATAATTATACAAAAAATATTTAAAAAAAAGTATGTATGTATATGTATTTGTTTATTTAAAAATTTGGCTCATTGCTTGGTTGGTTAGCATTAAGTGCAATATTAACATCCAGAAAGAGACAGTTGAGTTAAAAAAATAATCCCAAATCCTATACTCTGTCCAGTTTGAATGATGATCTTTTGCCCCAAAAAAAATGACGGTTGTGACTGTCTGTGATTTATGATTAACCCTAACCTAACTGATTTCAAGTAAATAGTATAAGTATACTTGTATAATAATGAATGCCAATAATTTCGCTAAAGAAAATGAATGGAAAATTCAATGTGAAATAAAATACTACGTGTGTACATGTTAATTAAATTTTTTATTATGTATGTACATATACTAAAAACGGTTAATTGTTTTGTGATGTTTTATGTTCACTATGGTCACAATATTGACTTTGATCAAAATATAAAATGAATGGTTAGGTCTGTTGGAAGGTTATAGTTAGTTTGTCGGACGACAAAGGATTCTATGTATGTATGTATGTATATACATACATATGTATGTACATAGTTAGTCGGTTCTGAAAATAGGCGCAGAATGACTTAAAAATGCTAAGTTGGACTGAGTATATTATTTCATTTTTAATAAACCTAAAAATCGGAAGGATTAGTTATGGTAATAAATATTCTGATTTTATTTATTTTTTATTAACTCTAAATAATTTATTTATTTTTTCAATTAACTCTAAATAATTTATTTATTTTTATCAACTCTAAATAATTTATTTATTGTTATTTTTTCTTTGTGTTTTCTCTAATATTGTACATATAATATATTATGTAATTTTTACTTTATCCTAATCGGATGAAGTATTGTGATCGTGCAAAAATTCGACCTAGAGATTTTGACTGATCCTGATCGCGTTTTCACGATTTCTTGAAAATGTCTGTATGCCTGTGTACCTGTGTACATAGAATCACTAATAACTCAAAAACCGTTTATCTTATTACACTTAAACTTCATATTCATATGTCATTTGCGGGCCATTACAATCCATAAGGCTTTCAAAAATTTTAGTCAACCGGAAGTGGTACTTCCCTTGAAAAGTCACCTAATATTTGTATGTAAAACCCTAATAACACCTAAGGCGTATAATAAATAAATAACAACGTTAATATAAAGACCGATATACAACTTCAGTGACGCTCACGTCATCGTTAGCTAAAACCATTCACTTGTTTTCACAGACACTCACGAACTTTGAACGAAACTATAATATATTGTACATACATATGTATGTAGGTTCTCACAGTCCACACTGTCTATCGCAGCGGTTCTCAAACTGGGGTCCGCACATTTTAAATGGCACAGTCCTATCCCGATGTTGCAAAGATGGCTCTTAGAGTGCTGATTTCATTCGCAACCACCTATGAGTGTGAGACGGCTTTTTCCACAATACAAAATCTCGAAACAGATTAGACACGACAAATGACACGAGAGTTGCACTGGCCAAAAAAAGCCAAAAATAGAATAACTGGTTCAGGCAAAGCAGATGCATCCATCCCATACAAATTTTAACTTAAATTTGATAACTAAGATGTACCTAATATTTTCTGAATAAATAATTGTTTGTCAAAAAATGTTTTATTCACAGCAGCCTATATATGTACGTATGTAGTGTTGTATGTCGAGAATATTCTCGGAGAACGAAAATATTCTCCAAAAGATTATTCTCCGAGAATATTCTCCAAAGATTATTCTCCGAGAATATTCGAGAATTTTCTTTTTTCTTGGTTATAAAACTCCTATAAAACTAGATAGTTTAATAGCTTTTTAGAGGATTCTAGAATATTTTCCGAACCTAATAGGAGTAATAGGACTTTCTTGAGCAGCGGCCGGGAACCGGCGGCTCCGGAGCCGCATGCGGCTCTCTGTACGAAAACCTGCGGCTCTCGCTGCACATCCAACGTTTTGCGTGAAATACAAAATGTTGACACACAGATTATACACGATCGAAATGAATCCCATTTCCACAACGTCGAGGCTATAAAATCGTTTTTCAGACTAAACTTTATAATCATTTTTAGTAATAAACTGTCGAACGTTAAGAAATAACCACAAGGACATCTTATTTCTTACTGTTATTAATGATTAATGAGTAACATTTAATTTAATTTTGAATATATAATTAGAAAATAATATGTTGCGGCTCCCAAGCCTACCAATTTTGCAAGGTTTTCCCTAATTTGGCTCTTAGTTCGAAAAAGGTTCCCGACCACTGTTCTAGAGTATCTGAAAGCATTTTGAATGACATTTTTTTCATTCTGACGACACTGAATGTGTCATTTCGTCATTTTAACATACGCACTACTAACATGAACGTTTTCCGCGAAATTCTCACAGGAATGCAATGCTTATTAAATAAATATTCACGCCCCATCAAAATTAGTTTTTGTCACGAATACTAAACTAATATTATTCATGTAATCCGTATCACCTCTCCCGAGTATTAGCCCGGATTAGAGGGAGTTTACTGTATATTTAAGCAAATACAGTAATAGTATTTATTTATTTAAAACACATGGTGGCCGATGGAGCCCAGGGTACATTGCATTATGTACTACAATTTTAAACTAAAAATTCTCGGTTCGGAGAATATTCTCCAAAAGATTATTCTCGAGAATTTTACTATATGAGTCGCCTAGTTCCAAATCCCGATAAGTCCACAATATATAAAAAACGAGGATAAAATATTTTCTGGTTCTAAGAATGTTTTCAAACGATGCCTTATACTTGAATTATTCCATATACCGCCAAGTGCGCCATAAGAAAATATTGAAAATCAGTGTTAGTTCCAAAAACTATGATAAAAGCTGATAAAAGCCATATTTAGAAACAAACAACGATAAGTTCATGTTTCTAATCTCAATATTTTGTTTAATATCAACAAAATTAAGTTTAAATGAGTTTAAACGCCATCAAGCAAATAAGTCTGTAGCAGAAAAACCGCGTTTGCGAACAAGTGAGTTTTATGGACTTATCGGGATTTGGAACTAGGCAACTCATATGTATGTATGTATGTATGTATGTATATGCAGTGCCGCACTGTGGGTGTGCGCCACCATTTTCATGAAATAATATTGATTTTTAAATTTTTAACAAAAAAGGGTCCGCGAGCCATCGTACAATTTTTAAAGGGACCACGCATGAAATTCTTAAGTAGTTTGAGAACCGCTGGTCTATAGCGATCGATCGCTAGCTCGCGCGCAATATATCAGCAGACACCATCGGGTCTTTCTAGCCACCCTATATCTATACAGAATGGAAAATAAAACGACCTTAAGTGCGTCACTTATTGCTCGGGGAGAATGGAGTTATTATTTATTTATTCGTGAGACTATTATCATCGGTGGGATTCTTTGTTCTCGGGCCTGGCCAGGCCAGGGTCGGTTAGTTTCGCAACGGGGTAATGTCACACGGCTCGCCGGCAAATTACATTATCGATTTTACAATCAGAGTATCGGTTTCTGTGAGGGGTGGGAGAAAGGTGGTTGGTTGTCGAAGGATATAAGGGGGTAAGTCAGGGTAGACCGTGGAAAGTGTCCGCGAGTTCTAGCGTTGCAATAATCGAATTTATATGCGAAACGTGCCCGTAATAGTTACAGGGGATGACTAACTGAGGATCGATCGTCGAGTTAGCGGTCACCCCCGCCGTTTAATGTGATCGTTTTGAATGGAATTCAATTACGATTGAGTTCTTTATTACATTACAAATCTTTATGCCGGATAGCAATATACTATTCGCTTGCATTCCCGTCTGTCTTGAGCAATCTGCATCCACTTGACTCCCACACGTTCTTCTCAATTCATCAGCCCATCGTCCACTCGGTCTACCTTGCTGTCTTTCACGTCCTCTCCGATACCATCCATTCTTCTCGCTATGTGTCAACTTTTTAACACGTTCCGCTATATCTGCCACTTTGGTCATACTTCTTGCCCATGTATTCTTCTCGTTATACCGAGCATACATCTTTCCATGTGCTTTTCTGTGTACACTGGATCTTGCGTAACATTTTTGAATTTACCATCCACGTTTCATATACATACGTCATAACTGGCAGTACGCATTCGTCGTATGCCTTCTTTTTTAAAGCATTCCTCTCTGTCTTAAGCAATCTGCATCCATTCGACTCCATACATTCTACTCAATACATCAGCCCGTCATCCACTTGATCTACCTTGATTCCTTTCACATCCTGTCGGATACCATTTCAGTATTTCTCGCGTCCATCTGCCATCTACTCTTCTCGCTATGTGTCCACTTGAACTTTTTCACACGTTCCGCTATATCTGCCAATTTGGTCATATGTACTTCTTACCCATGTATTCCTCTTGCGGTCTCTTCTCGTTATACCGAGCCTACATCTTTCCATGTGCTTTTCTGTGTACACTGGATCTTGCGTAGCATTTTCGAATTGAGCCTCCAGGTTTCACATCCATACGTCATAACTGGCAGTACGCACTGGTCGTATGCCTTCTTTTTTAAAGCATTCTTGTCTGTCTTGAGCGATCGCATCCACTCGACTCCACACATTCTTCTCAATACATCAGCCCGTCGTCCACTCGGTCTACCTTGCTTTCTTTCACATCCTCTCGGATACCATTTCAGTATTTCTCGCGTCCATCTGCCATATATTGTGCTTGCTATGTGTCCACTTGAACTTTTTCACACTTTCCGCTATATCTGCCAATTTGGTTATATGTATGTACTTCTTGCCCATGTATTCCTCTTACGATCACTTCTCGTTATACCGATCATACATCTTTCCATACTGTTCTGTGTGCACTGGATTATTGCGTAACATTCTTGAATTGAGCATTCACGTTTTACATCCATACGTGCTAAACTAGCAGTACGCATTGGTCGTATTCCTTCTTTTTTAAAGCATTCCTGTCTGTCTTGAGCAATCTGCATCCACTTGACTCCCACACGTTCTTCTCAATTTATCAGCCTATCGTCCACTCGGTCTACGGTGCTGTCTTTCACATCCTCTCGGATACCATCCATTCTTTTTAACACGTTCCGCTATATCTGCCACTTTGGTCATACTTTTACCCATGCATTCCTCTTACGATCTCTTCTCGTTATACCGAGTATCTTTCCGTGCTTTTCTGTGTTCACTGGATCTTGCGTAACATTCACGTTTTACATCCATACGTCATAAACTGGCAGTACGCACTGGTCGTATGGCTTCTTTTTTAAAGCATTCCTGTCTGTCTTGAGCAATCTGCATCCACTCGACTCCACACATTCTTCTCAATACATCAGCCCATCTTCCACTCGGTCTACTTTGCTTTCTTTCACATCTTCGGATACCATTTCAGTATTTCTCGCGTCTATCTACCATATATTGTTCTCGCTATGTGTCCACTTGAACTTTTTCACACTTTCCGCTATATCTGCCATTTTGGTTATATGTATGTACTTCTTGCCCATGTATTCCTCTTACGATCACTTCTCGTTATACCGATCATACATCTTTCCATACTGTTCTGTGTGCACTGGATTATTGCGTAACATTCTTGAATTGAGCATTCACGTTTTACATCCATACGTGATAAACTAGCAGTACGCATTGGTCGTATTCCTTCTTTTTTAAAGCATTCCTGTCTGTCTTGAGCAATCTGTATCTGTAAGAAAATTAAAAATTATGTATATTATTTTCATTTACACATACTACATATGTATGTATGTACATATGTACATACATATGCAAAATTTCAGCTTAGCATATACATATGATAGTTTTGCAGGACCTCTCAATGATAGCAGAAAATTATGTATGTACATAGGTGACTTTCCAAGTGAAGTACCATTTCTGGTTGACGAAAATTTTTGTCTTACGGATGGCAAAAAACATATAAATAGAAAGTTTCAGTGTGATTTCGGTTTTTGTGTTATAGCGATTCTACACACACAGTCAGACATTTTCCATAAATTCCAAAAACGTGATCAGTGGACGATACCCGATACAAATCAGTCAAAATCTCAAGGTTGAATTTTCGCCCGATCGCAATACATAATCCGATTAGGATAAAGTCAAAAGAAAGAAAGTAAGAAAATAAACACCAACAAATAAAAGGATTAATTAATTAGAATCCATTAAGCTAATATGTATCTTTAAATTAGTCACCAACAGATTAGAGACAGAGAATTAATTATGATTTTCTGTTTACATTTAACGTTATTTAGTTCAAATAATAAGTCTTAACAGGCAACAACATTGAAACTGAGATAGTTTTGCATGAAACTTTTCGCCAAATATTGCAAATTTATTTTATACAATTATACTATCGTATTAAGGCTATCAAAATGACAAAAAATAAAAGCAAATAGTGTGGTAATTTGTAACCATTTCTAACTTCTATTTAATTTATACAGTATATTTAATTTAAGCCAAATTCTGACTAAACCATTGATAGCAACCGAATAAACGATATTGTTACATAGAAAATTTCACTAATGAAACTTAGTATTGGTTCAGTATTAAATATGTAATGTTGTGGAAACAGCACAGCCTTTATAAGTTCATTATGGTACACTAGTGAGTTTATAGTGCATTTTCTAATTATTCAATGACTTCAATGAACGTGCGATGAACAGTATCCGGCGAAAGCTCCATGGAAACTGTGTCGGCTGGGAAAATGAGACTCTCAAAGAGCGAAAGGTTACAATCACAACTTCCGAACATTGCCCGAACACAATTAATTACACAATTAATTACGTGAGCTTCC
Source organism: Parapsyche elsis (assembly GCA_022651745.1). Taxonomy (NCBI): domain Eukaryota; kingdom Metazoa; phylum Arthropoda; class Insecta; order Trichoptera; family Hydropsychidae; genus Parapsyche; species Parapsyche elsis. The sequence goes on from JAGVSN010000031.1 coordinate 1,022,745, forward strand.
AAATAATTGATCAAACGTGAGCGTGTAGTGATGAAGCGAGCGAAAGCTCTCGGCCAATTTCCTGCATGAGCTTTTATGGCAAAATTGAATGCGAGTAGAGAGAGTGCCGTTGCAATATTGCATTGCGAAATGTAATTTGTGTTCGCAAACACTATGTACGGGTACTATCATCGTACAAAACGAATCAACGAGACCATGTTCTCATATCCTACTGTTTTATTTTAATTTCTATTTATTCGTCGTGTAATATAACAGTATTATTTTGATTACACTATATATAATATGACTAGTATATCGCCGGTCGAAGATCGAAGCATATTTATTATTTTCAGAATAAAATAACGATTCAATCTTTCAACGTAAACAAAATCAGTTTAATCGCCTGTGTTTATTATTGACGTATACATACATACATACATACATACATACATATGTATATTCCGTAATAAGTACATACATAGTATGATAATTTGACGCGTATAACACACAAAGCAGATCTAGAATTTTGTACGCAAAGCGTATTTACAGTAGATAATCATCTTGATAGTTATTTATACCTAGGACAATTGTTGAATATGACCGGATGTAAAGAAGAAGAAATAAAACGAAGAATGAAACTGGGATGGAGTGCTTTTGGAAGAATGAACATAGTTTTTAAATCCAACATTCAGGTATGTTAAAAAAATAAGGCATACGACCAATGCGCACTGCCAGTTATGACGTATGGTGGTTGCTAAATTCAAGAATGTTACGCAATATCCAATGCTTTGTATAAAAGAAGAGATCGTAAGTGGAATACATGGGTGAGAAGTATGACCAAAGTGGTAGATATAGCAGAACGTGTGAAAAAGTTTAAGTGGATACATAGCGAAAAGAATGGATGGCAGATGGACGCGAGAAATACTGGAATGGTTTCCGAGAGGATGTGAAAGAAAGCAAGGTAGACCGAGTGGAAGATGGGCTGATGAATTGAGAAGAATGTGTGGAGTCAAGTGGATGCAGATTGCTCAAGACAGACAGGAATGGAAGAGGATTGGAGAGGCCTTAATCCAGCAGTGGATGGTGAACGGCTTAAAATTATGATATACATATATATGTAATATGTACGATTACTAAATATACATATACATTTTGATGGTTTCACGTAAAATATATATTTACTATTATAATAAAATAAAAGGTTTAGTGAATTGGTGAGGTTTTAAAAAGATGACCGAAAGCTACATTTTAGTCTGAAATATTGATATGTTCAATTTTGGATATTTTGATTTGACTTAACAATATAGTATCAGAATATGATGATTATATTATTTTTTGACCGTTATAAATATTTAGAAATTAAATCTATGTAACTACAGTTAATTTTATATAATATATAAAATTTGCTTTGAAACGATAGAGGCTATTCTGGTAAAGGAATTTTATTTTATGTAATATTTTTTTAATTATGTTTTGTAATATAAAAATTATACATAAAAAATATGAGCAAATTGACCAGTTTGTGAGGAATTTAAATTCGACACTGTACAGATTGTGGAAGATGGAATTTTTTAACAAATCGATCAGGTTCTACCGGTTATATCGGTTGTTTGTTGCTCTCAAGGTGAATAACAAAATGTGACAAGTTACCAATGTGCATTTGAATATAATTTTAAATTATCAAAAATTCGAATCTCCGCCGGAAAACTTCTTACTTTGGTATACAAAATTGTTTAAAATCGAGGGAAACAATCTTGATTAGAAAATTCACCGAAGCGTAAGAAAGGAAACGTTTACAAGACGAGCGCGGAAAAGTTAACGTAAAAAAAAAAAACTTTTGTGTGCGAAATTTATATATTTTCAGCAAGATAGATGTTCGGCAACGATACAGACTTATTTCGAAATCGTATTATTATGTTAAAAAAGGTGTGATTTGCGAGCTGAATAACTTATTCGGGATTACGTGACTGTGATCCAAAAACGAACCCCATACAGAGAGTACCAACATATGTATTTTTTTCGAATGAAAAATATAATATACACCTACATATATCGAAGTCTGAAATTTAATCATAAAATTCACCACATATTGCAGTCACTTTTTGATGGAATTAAAGTTTAATTTAACACCGACAGTATATAAATAAAATTCGCATACAAAATGTCTATTTGTATTCAACGCAATTTTCACTAACTATTTAAATTTTTCGATCACAATCTATTGGAAATACAATGTAGCAATATTGTGTTTGGGTAATTGGGTTTTACTAAAAGACCAACCGTGTAATTTTCGCCAAAATCATATTCATATTAAATAGGGTTTTGTTGACCGTTATTATTGAATTTTAAATTGAGAGATCGAACAGTTGACGAAAATATTGGATCTTGTAGATAATGTACGATTATAATTGTAATATTAAGACAATTGTGGATTTGTTTGTTGGTACTTATATTTCAGTTAAATAATAATATGTTGCCATATAAAATAAAATAATTCAATTATAAGAAATGAGTACATAAATAGAAATCAGAGAAACATCTTGTACAGAGGTGAAGTTCCAAAACTATTGATAAATTCCTAAAAACATCTCTGTACGGGTGTTTAATTAAGGGTTATATAATTAGCTTTAGTTATTATATTATATAAATAAATAAATAATAACAAAATGTTCTCTTTTGTTTCAGGTAAGCTGTTGTTTTTGCATCATCTTAACGGGATAAACTTAAACCTCGTTTTATTTTATAAACACATACATATATGTAAATATTGAAGAACTCAAGGAAATTGTAAGTACTCCCACATTATGCCCGCAAATTTTTCTAGTTATTATTATTATTATTATTAATAATAATCATACTTTCGGCACAGCATGTAGCATCGTAATGATCTCGGGCCAATGTTGTGTATCTCACATCTGTAGAAATTGTGCCCGCGGCTACATAATTTATTTACAGCATCGCATTTCCCGGTATAATCCCTTATCCGAGTGGGTGGTACACATTAAATTAAACCTGGAAATTTTCCCCAGACGTATGTATGTATGTAATTCCACAAGGGAACAGTTGCATTTTGCACAACTTTCAGCGAAACGCTGTGCACCGAATCGATACTTTCGAATGGTTCCGGCTTTGCAAGTTTGCACACCCTCTTTCGACCGTTTGATTTTCAATTTCCGATTGTGTATACTATTGGGAGATATTTTTGCACACATATGTTTGTGCTGTGTGTATGGTAGAAGTATTGTTTACGGATTTAGAGAGACAGGGCTTTGTGTGCGTATCAACCGCGTTAATAATACGCAAAGCGACTCAGTGCAAATATTAACGTTTAACATGTACTATGTACAACAACAACACAGTTGGAAAGCTATTTACCGACACCCGCTTCTAGCGTGTAAATTTCGCTTTAATTAATTATCGAGATTCGGCGTGTCAACAGACGTGATAAAATTTATTTATTATACGTATCCAGTGCTCGTATATTGTCGGGGAAAAATCGTGAAGTGTTCAAACGTGCGAGTGTTCGACTTGTTCAGATAAATATGGTGTATGGTCTCGTTCGTTTGTTGATTATATACATTGTACATAGCTAACAGTGGTTATAAATCTGTATGCTGTGGGGTTTAACCGTGCTATCGGCTCATTTTTTATAGTCTAAGCTTAATAGTTTTGATTCTGATGAGTGTGTCGTTGACTCGTATAAAGAATTTGTGATTGGTTTCTGACTATTTAGAAATATATAGTTGAGGTTTGGGGGTACGGTAACTTTTCAGTAAACCGAAAGGGGTTATTTGTTTGTTCTTAATATACATAGATCATTTGTCGAAAATTATTCTGAATTTACAAATGAACGAACGGGGTCTTTGAAAAGTGGTAATATTGTGTTTCATTGCTGAAATTTTGTTTGAAACGTAGATATGGTTTTAATGAAAATGTTTGCATCGAATAAATATAAGGACATTCATTATAAAATATAAGGATATACATATCTTGTATATTTTTAATAATATATGTATTCATAGATTATATGCTTTGAACGTTTCGTAGTAATTTGAATACTCAGTAAATAATTTTCAAATGTGGTAATTTCAGGTAATAAAATTTCATCGAAATAATTCAAAAGCTTTTAAATTGAATACTAATTGCTACAACAATATATGTATGCATGTATTTACTTAACGGGCCGTATGAAACAGTGTAAAATATTATAAAAATTAGTATTAATTAGCTTACTGTATATTTTTATTTTGACATAATTATATGTTGCGGTACCAACAAAGTGTAAAATCCGCATTATATAAAATGCCCAATTTGTTTTAAAAAAAAAACTAGTTCAAATTGTTCTTCAGTATCAAATGGTCACATTGGTTATATAAAAATTCATTTATTTCATACTTTTCTTAAAGAACTGTAGTATCTTATAGAAACAATGTAAGGATTTCACACTTTGCTTGTAATATACATAAATATTATGTATGTACATATCATAATAATTATAATTTTCAGCCGTTCACCATCCACTGCTGGATGAAGGCCTCTCTAATCTTCTTCCATTCCTGTATGTCTTGAGTAATCTGGATCCAGTTAACTCCACAACATTCTTCCCAATTCATCATCACATCGTCCACTCGGTCTACCTTGCTTTCTTTCACATCCTCTCGGATACCATTCCAGTATTTCTCGCGTCCATCTGCCATCCATTCATCTCGCTAGGTATCCACTTCAACTTTTTCACACGTTCCGCTATATCTGCCACTTTGGTCACGCTTCTTACCCGTGTATTCCTCTTATGATCTCTTTTTGTTATCTTTCCATGCTTCTCTGTGTGTACTGGATCTTACGTAACATTCTTAATTGCCCTACGTATGAAAATAAATATAATGCTTAGTCCAATAAATTCTCGGTAAATTATTAAATAACACGAACCATCGTGCGCGAGTGGGATTTGAACCCGAGATCACCATGTCGGAAGAGGGTGCCCTTACGCATTCATCCAAACGAGGTAATAACGAACCTGCTACAATTTGACAATATTAATCCTCAATAGGTTCGCGACTTTGCTAAATTGTTACGTTGTTGTATTATAACGCGCCATCTATGGAAAAACTATTAAATTTAATATTATTAGAAATTAATACTAAGCTCAGTACATAATTCATTTGTCAAGTTTGAAGTATACATTACTATATATATATATATATATATATATATATATATATATAGTAGCGCAAGGGTCTGCCTGGCTGTCTGTCTGAGCCGCGGATCGCTCGCATACATACTGCACGTACACATATACTCACGCTAATAACGCTCGCTGACGTAAATAATTAAATGGCCAAAACGTCGCGCGAGTGGGATTTGAACCCGGTATCGCCAGGTTGGGAGGAATCGTGCTTACACTATCTTCCACGCGGAGACGATGACGTACGTGCTATAATTGGCCATTATTTAATCTTTAAGTGTTTGCGACTTTGCTAAAGTGTTACGTGTTGTATCATAAAGCGCCATCTATACAAAAACTATTAAATTTAATATTATTTTTCAGTACGGGTGGTGAGAAATCGCTCCGTTGATATTCAACGGGCTTACACTATATAGGACATACATACATACATATGTATGTACATACGTGTAGTTATAACTTGTACACTTATGATACACTTACATATATCTTATAACTTGTACAATTATGTCCATTGTCCATTGTCTGTCTGTCTGTCTGTCTGTCTGTCTGTCTGTCTGTCTGTCTGTCTGTCTGTCTGTCTGTCTGTCTGTCTGTCTGTCTGTCTGTCTGTCTGTCTGTCTGTCTGTCTGTCTGTCTGTCTGTCTGTCTGTCTGTCTGTCTGTCTGTCTGTCTGTCTGTCTGTCTGTCTGTCTGTCTGTCTGTCTGTCTGTCTGTCTGTCTGTCTGTCTGTCTGTCTGTCTGTCTGTCTGTCTGTCTGTCTGTCTGTCTGTCTGTCTGTCTGTCTGTCTGTCTGTCTGTCTGTCTGTCTGTCTGTCTGTCTGTCTGTCTGTCTGTCTGTCTGTCTGTCTGTCTGTCTGTCTGTCTGTCTGTCTGTCTGTCTGTCTGTCTGTCTGTCTGTCTGTCTGTCTGTCTGTCTGTCTGTCTGTCTGTCTGTCTGTCTGTCTGTCTGTCTGTCTGTCTGTCTGACTGTCTGTCTGTCTGTCTGTCTGTCTGTCGTCGTCTGTCTGTCTGTCTGATCTGTCGTCTGTCTGTCTGTCTGTCTGTCTGTCTGTCTGGTCTGTCTGTCTGGTCTGTCTGTCTGTCTGTCTGTCTGTCTGTCTGTCTGTCTGTCTGATCTGTCTGTCTGTCTGTCTGTCTGTCTGGTATCTGGAACGGTATCGGGCATTGCACGCATGCCGGGTCAGCTAGTAAAAAATAAAAATAAAAATGAGAAACCGCTCCGTTGATATTCAACAGGCTTACACTAGTAGTACATGAGTACAATATTCAAGTTAAAAGCTTCACTAAAAAAAATATCATGTTCAGTCAATTTTGCTACGGTTTATTTTTTGAAGAGAGTGAGTACAAGTGAATTTATCTTACAGCGAAACACATAAAATGTTCATTCTTTCAAAAGCGCTCCATCCTAGTTTCATTCTTCATCTTTACATCCAGTCATATTCACCAATTGTCCCAAATAAAAATACATACATGCACACCATAAAATACGAGTGAATAATCGGGACTTTCGCGCGACATTGAACGGTTTATCGCGCGTCGAGTGTTTTTATCGTCACGCTCGTCGTTTTTGATAAGTGAAAAACGAAAATGTGACTACACACACATGCGAGATTCGGTCCCGTGAACAGTGTGGTCACCCTAGCGGGGCAACAGGCACGCTACGAAACCCGCTGATCGTTCAGTGAGTCTGTGGAATCGGTCGTGTCAACCGGTCCGCACTCGTACCGGTCGTTTTTGGTCTCTCTAATCACACAACTGTCAAAATTACGCGCGCTTTTTTTTTTTTTTTTCCGTTCACGTGTTACACCTATCATTGTGCATTTTTATTATTATGATCGACGGCGAAAGTTCGACGTGCATCGAGTGTAAGTGTACAGTGAAATTTAGTGGAAAGCGAAATTTACACACATTTTTTTTTTATTGTACAATAATTTTTATCGTCGACTATTGCTGATTTGTACTAGTACTGTTTTACGGTCGTATGCTATGGATGTTATTTCCAAAAAAATATCGTAAAAAAATCCATAAACACACTTGGTTTTCCTCGCATTGTCAAACGGTCACACATTTACAGTGAAAATATGCAAATAATTGAGTTGCGGTCAAAAGATTACAAATCAACGTTACACCAGTGTCAAAGAATTTTTTTAATTACAATCAAGCACACGTAGCAATTTAATTATAATAATTATTGCATTTAACATGTGTCCTCGAATGTTGCAGAAGCGTGCAATTCAATATTACACACGTAGAATTTGCGTTGTGGTATTTTAATCGCACGGTAAAGAAGTGTCACAAATGTGAGTACAAAATAAATAAATAAAAAAAAAACGATGTCGATAACGCATTTGACAGTTTGTTATCTGCTGATTCGTTCGGTATTTTTTTTTTTGGCGTATGTAAACATTGAAAACGTTTGATGAAATAGCGATTGCGTATGTAAAACCGTTATTGTCATTTAAATTTATTGTATAAAAAACGGACGCGGTCTATTGTTAATTTGATATTAAACATTTATTATATGCCTAGTTTTATGTGGACATATATGTGTGTCTAAGAAAAGTGCGGTTGAATTTGTTTATGCAAATTTACAATAGCGCTAAGCTAAAGTTTATGTACCCGCCTTAAGTTTAAGTGAGTATCCATAACGTTTTACTACAACAATGAACGCGTTAAATAATATTATCCAGCGGGCAAAAGGCGAACGATTCTCTACTGCAATTTCATTAATTAATTAATTTAAAATGTCGGTCTCTGAAACGACTTTCGTGCATACGAATGAGTCTAAACGACGATGGGGAAAAATTACGTCGTAATTTATCAGTCTTGGACCGTTTTATGTTTGTCGTCGTTTAGAAACGATTGAGAAAGTATTGATTCTCAGTTTGTTGGGGAATTCTATAAAATACTATATTATTTATGCATATTTAAAATTTATCGATGATACTAGGATGAGTCAACCGTTGGAATCGTACATGCTTTGTTACAAATTACTATATATGTATGTAGGTAGATAAAATCGAGACAAATATCCTTACATGAAATCTACCCATACATTTATTTCGTGAATGATGAAAAAAATCAACATTTAACTTTAAATCAATTGTAATTGAATCTGTTATTGCTTTTATACACAAAAATTCATTATATGATACTGATCACATACGTTTACAGCCAAAACTATCATTAAATCATTTTTTTTTTCAAAATTAAACTTAAACCACTTATGGTTTATTATGCAGGGCCAAATTAAAAGCGACTTAAACAACCAACTTATAGACAAATCTTCACTGAAATAATATAAAGTTACACCTTTAATGTTTTAATAACACTGTGCAACAAAAAAAAAACTACCGGAGCGAAGACTAGTCAACCTTTACTATGTAAATTTGACCCACTGAATATGATAATGAAATTTATTGGTTAGCTCTTGTTTATGAGATATGAGCATTTAAAAAACTGGACAATTTTACCATTTTGCGGTCTGTAACTCAAAATTTAGTACTTTTGTGTTCAAAATGAGTATTGGAAACAATATTCAGGTGTTTTTGCTATCAATAGGGATATTTAAAAGTTTTAACATACTCATGAGTAATTGTCTAGCGAATTTTAAAAGTCAAAAATATTTATATATACAAAAAAATTTTGCAGTCTGTAACTCAAAATGATACACGATTACGTACAAGTATTTTTAAACTTTAAAATATTACAATTAATAGCAAAAGCATCCGACTATTGCTTCCAATACTCAGTACTAAATTTTAAGTTAAGGTCAAAGGTCAAAAAAAATGTAAAAATTATCAATTTTTTAAACGCTCATATCTCATAAACGAGAGCTAACCAACAAATTTTATTACCATATTCGGATTCAGTGGGTTAGAATTAGTGATAATTTTTGGGTCTCCGCTCCGGTGACTCAAAAACGTAATTTTTTGTCATTGACGTACACAACACATATTTATTTATTTATTTATTAACAGGTTTTTAGCCCAAAATATAGATTACATATACGTACAAATCTAAATTACATACATACATATATAAAACAAAAAGAATAAGAATATCAAAAAGATACATAGAAGTTACACAGAATATAATATAATATAATAAAAAACATGTACGCTACACGTTTTGAGTTTGATTTAAAACCATACATAATATAGATAATTTACCGAGTAATTATATTATAAATTGACTTGACAGTACTGACTTCATTCATTTTAATTAAACAACTAATGCTTTTTATCGATTTTATGAAACAAAACAATGCTCGCAGAGACACTAGGCGTGTGGAAGCCGTCTCGCAATATTTCACTCGCATTTTCGCGGGTGCGGTTTGTATAGATTTTCCCCAGCTGGAAAATGGGTGATTTTCCTCTCACCTGGCGCATCCGTCTCTCCGGATTTATATAATGGATCTAGAGGTATTTTTTTTCAATACACGAATGTGTGTGATTGTGTGTGTGAGAACCCTCGAAACGTTCACTAATCTCGCGTCGATATATCACGCGCGCGCACAGCATTACGTGAACGGAACCGATTCTTCACGTCCGAAACGTCGTCTGTCCGCAAAAACTTCACCGCTAAAAGAAAATGGATTGTCGTGTCGGTGTGTGGTTGAATTTTCCCAAGTGTGAGTGTACGTTTTCAATGCTAAATAAATTGCACACTGGGGAGAGCGCGTTGATTTGCTTTTGTTCGCACACCTCTGTGTCTGCGCCGCGCCGATAAGAATGTATCGGGGAAAACACGCTCCGGTTTATTCCCGACCGAAATTTAGCACTTTATGTATATATAACGTTTAGAGCGAGCTCGTCACAATGTATAAATGTAATAATAATCGTGTTTTTCGAACGGAAGGGGTTGAGAGAGCTCGGACACTTTGACAGGCGCGGTATGGCAATGGCGTAAATAACCGTTTCGTATTCGACGACATCTTCAATGTCAAAGTTGTCTACGTTTGTGAAAAAAAATAACACTTTTAAACGTAACACAGTGTCAAAACAAATCAAAATGAAAATAATAATAATATTGAAAATATAATTAATCGCACGATATGTGCGAATTTCGCATTGCTCGCATTGTTGTCGGCGCGTTTTTCAACAATCGAACCGCAAAGTCAGACAATATAATTACTTTTTTCATTTCATATGTGTCGGAATTTTTCGCTGTCGCAATCTTAATAAAACGTTGCCATTTGTCCGTTTCGAATCGACAAATTGTAATATGTATCAATTTTCAACGTATTACACTGCACAGGTTCCTAACCTTTTTCGAGGTCGCCACCCATTGAGTATTGCCAGTCGAAATACATAGTCATTATACAGACGTGTGACAAAATAAATGGACCAATAGGGTGAAATGGTAAAATAGACTATTAAATGCAAAAACTAACGAAAATAGGTGAAATTTAAAACTTAATATGCAAGTTGGTATTCAGGTAGTCACTTGGTATATACTGCCGTCCTAAGCCCACTTAACGTAACTGACAAAGTTATGGGAGAAAATTAATGTATCTTCATCCAAAAGTGATTTTTTTAAGCTATTAAATCTAACGTCTCTGCACGGGCAGAGAAATAGTATCACCAATACTTAGTCAAAATAACGTATCCAATATTTACTTCGGTCACTACCTTATCATGAAAGATTGAAAAGACTGAATCTCTCCACATTGGAGACGAGGAGATTAAGAGGTGATTTGATTGAAGTATTAAAAATAATAAATAATCATTATTCATGTGAAATGACCAACCTCATTATGTTCAATGAGAACCCTCATCTCCGAAAAGAAAAATCAAATAAAATTGTTAGAGATTCATTCTTTTCAAATAGAGTGGTTGAAGTTTGGAATAGTCATATGTATACATTAATAATGAATAATAAAGTGACGTAACTACTAAAGTATTCATTTTATTTTTAATTTTTCCTTAGAATTATGAAAACACAATAGAAACTAACCTCATGCACTAAAAAAAAGTTTAAATAAATCAGTAATATATGAAGAAAAACACAAATTTAGAATAAAACTTTCAAGTCCATTTATCTCGATACTGTTGCTTTGTCAGTTACGTTAAGTGGGTTTAGGACGGCAGTATAGTGGTGGTGTATATATAATAGTCCAATTCCGTCTGTCTGTCTGCTGATAACGCTCGCCTCGGTGAAGGAAAAACACGAACGTCGTGGATGGGAATCCGTGAGTTAGCGCCCAACACCGGCGATGAAGGCTTCCAATCATTTAAAAATATTTATCCTTAGTAGGTTCGCGACTTTGCTTAATTGTCACATAATCAATTACGAAAACATTTCATTGATTTATTTATTCTATCGTTAAAATCAAAAAAAATACGTCCGTTGATAGTCAACCGGCTTACACGTGTATACTACATATATACGCCTCGCCTCGAGACCCTCACATGAGGCCACCACCCAATTTAATTTGCACCGTGCAATTAAAATGCACTCGGGCAACGCCGAGCACTGACAGCTAGTGAGGCCACAAATGGGGTCGCGACCCATAGGTTGGGAACCCGTGTATTATAGTATATTTAAAAGGCTTGGTTCAAATGAACATACATACTTGTAATAAATTGTATACTTTCATATTTTTAAGCATCAATATCTACCATTGAAATGACCCATACCAAATTTTACATAAATGTATAATATCATATTAAAAAGTTGAATAGCTTTTATGTTATTATATTAAGGCTATTAAAATGACATTTTAAAATATTTATATTGGTTTCATTGTGTAATGAAACTTACGCTTGACCTATTCACTTGATTAAATTTTCAACGTTGACAAGATATTCCCACAAAAAAAAACATCTAGTAAAGTCGAAGCTCTGTAATTTCCGGTTTCGCCATTTGTGACGATATACATATATAATATATAATACAGTACAAAGATAAGAGAATCGGACGAATACATAAACGAGTATCACGACCTTTTTTTTTTTCTCCGAGACACCACAAGGATGAAATTTGAATTTTTCTCACAAACGAGACGATGACACTTTTAGGCGGGAGAAAAATACGAATCAAAAGAACAAAGCGGCGCAAAAAAAATACGTTAATAATTTGAAAATGAGAAGAAGCGTTATTCGCGCATAATTTATTCTCGACGCGTTCGTGCATATTTCATTCGCTACAGACGAACCGCAACGACGCGACGGACGTTTTCGGTTAATTTCGCCGGTTTAGTTGCATTTTTAATTGCGAAATTAAACAGACAAAGGTACGCTTTTCGAAATTGACACATTTTAAACGAGGGAATTCCACCGAAACTCACGCCAAATTTGTTTAATTAATCAAATTCGCGCGTGCGTAAACTTTCACAGTGCCTGTTTACGTACATACATACGTTTCCCGTTATCGACATGTTAAACTATTCATAATAAAACAATAACTAGTACTATCTGCCATATAGTGTGCGGTTCAATAATTACGCTCGTTTATTATATCGATAGTTGACTGGTACACGTTGAATTGTTAGTGTTTGTATAGTATAAATTGTAATCATGACTGGGTATATTCCGTATTGAGGTAGTCTTTGATACTGAGATACATACATAGGTCTGTGTGATCAATAGCGTATGATACGCTTTACAGTTACGCAAACAAGTAATGTCAGAATTAAGGAGATCCTGTATGTATTTAAGTAATATAATGCTTTATTTGTTTAACAGTAATGGCAGTATCAATGACGGGTTATACTTTGGGGTTGTATTCGGTATCAAATTTTAGACTATTGATGGTTGTTTTAATTGTGCAATAAATTAGAATGTTGTTAGCTTAATGATCGTTGAAAGATTTGTAGTGTATTATTAACTTGTTAAGTCTAAAAAAAATCGTTTGCATTAATGAATTGTGGCAACGTTCAATCTATCTTAATCTTATGACCGGTTTTTGGGTAGTTTGGTTCAATCAAAATTAGGTTGGGTATTATTTTTAATTGTTACGCTTTAAGTAGATTGATAGCTAATACTACATATGTAAAACGAAAATCGCAAAGATTGATATGTGGATGTGTAATTTTTCTGCTTTGATAAAAATTGTGAAAATTTCATATAATATACAATAAAATTTATATTATGCTAAAAACATACATTTCCTTTGTTGCATTTTAGGCGGAAAAATTAAATGTTATAAAGATAATTAGACAAAGCGTGCTAGTTGCGATAATTACTATATATATTCAATATTTTTTAATATAAAGTTAAGTTTTCCCGAGAAAGAAAATAAGAGCATTACAACGTTACGTTGAGTAAAGTGGTTTTTCCGGTTAGATGAAAGTTATTTAAATATTATATACATAGGTGTTATCAACGGAAAAGGTTCATACTAAGCAAATATGGATTCAAATATAAAATTGTATACACAAACAACAATACGTATGTAATACCGGAGATCGTCAAAGCGTAATCAAAGATGATATTCGACAATATTTTTTATCATATCGTGAATAAATCATAAATTTACATTCCCAACGTGTATTTGAATAATATTCGTCAGATGATTATTATATTATATAATAATATAACATATTCGAATGTTTTTCTATGCGTTTCGATTGTATGTATGTATGTATATTAACATTTAAATCGACTCGTTTAACCGGCAAAACTCGATTCGTCCGTTTGGATGAAGGCCAAGAATCGCGCGCACAATTACATATAATACACTACACATTTTTGCGCCTTTATCTTTTACCGCTATTTACCGAAAAATTACCACCGAATTATAGCCGACTATCTCTATAATAATGTGTGTAGTAATGTTACGAAATGCAGCGTAATAATACGAAACGACTTGCGAAACAATCGACGAGTCGTACACCTTTACTATTGTCTTACGCTTGCGAAATATTTGATATTTGATTTAAGTACATTTGAATAATTTAAAAATTACAGTCTGTGGAGTAAAGTTTTATACATTTCTAAGACGAGATATTATTTGACCAAACTTAAGTTTTCCAAGTAAATAATCCTACAGATTGTACGAAAATTTGATAATTATAGTTTAAATGTAATATTTAGATTAAATAAACTATTTAAATTAAATCTCCGCTTACCAAAATTGATATTCAAGACTTGATAAGAATGTTATTTGACAACTATTGTGTTTGTTTTACTGGTTGTTTAAATAATCGTTTTAATATTGAATATTTAGTATCTATTACCTACATACAATATAATAAAGAAACAACCAAAGCAAGTTATATTAAAATAGGATATTTATAATCATCACCATATACTGCTGGATCCATTTGACTCCACACATTCTTCTCAATTCATCAGTCCATCTTCCACTCGGTCTACCTTGCTTTCTTTCACATCCTCTCGGATACCATTCCAGTATTTCTCGCGTCCATCTGCCATCCATTATTTTCGCTATGTATCTAATTCAACTTTTTTACACGTTCTGCTATATCAACCACTTTGGTCATACTTCTTACCCATGTATTCCTCTTACGATCTCTTCCTGTTATAACATGATATTGATAATACTTACTTTAAAACATAATTCCTCTATGTCTCAAAACATGGGTGATTGTAGTAAACTTTTATCAATTTTATTTTAGCATGTCGCAATTTGCAATAGACTGGTTCATTTATTAAATTCCATTCATATTTTGTATGTTTCATTGAAGAAATTGTAGAGTCTATAAATAATGTTAATTTTAGACATTTTTAGAATTAATCGTTAATTGTCTAATTAATTTACATTAAAATTGTTGTCCTATATAAATTATGGTAGTACGTTTCGTTCTAATTGGAAATTTTCAATCGAAAAATATGAAAATTCGACAGAATTGCGTCAAAGCGCGATTTTCCCTTAGCGCAAAATCAGCGGAAAACGCGTTGCGTTAATTTCCCCAGTTTTTCCTGCTTGCTCTAGCGATTCGTATCGAAACAGCCTCGATTATGAGAATAAAACGATAAAATACAATAAAATAAAAATAAATAATCAGTAATTGTTTTTGATTTTCGTTGTCGAGAATAAAAAAATTTAATCTTTACGATTTGTTTGAAATTCAATTCGATTGTACTAATTACGTACACTTTATTGTATTTATGTACAATATTCGCCGAATATATTTAACCTTGTCTTATGGATATAGAGTGTGTGTATTGGAGAGCGTTTAGTATCTCGTTACACGTGAACGATGACCGTTGTTTTATTAATTGCAAATTTATATTCAAAATTACTCTAGCAATTGATCCATGGCCTCAGACGGTTCAGTGCCATTAATCGATGGTTCAATAGTTAGCGGAGGGGCAAACGATCGATTTATATAAATTAATTGGCATTAAAAACATTGCTGTTTCCTGTTGCGAAAAACTATTAGACTAGTGATCGAAATAAATTAAGTATTGACTGTTTGAAAATATATTGTGTGGTTATCGCTCGACTTTTTGTCGCAATTTAAAAAATGCCCAGTCGTTTTATACAATGCCCAAAATGACCCCACAAAGTGTAAAATGTACTACGCTTCATAAATTGAAACAACTGACTTCAT
Source organism: Parapsyche elsis (assembly GCA_022651745.1). NCBI lineage: Eukaryota > Metazoa > Arthropoda > Insecta > Trichoptera > Hydropsychidae > Parapsyche > Parapsyche elsis. The sequence continues at coordinate 1,038,431 of JAGVSN010000031.1, forward strand.
GGAAACAACAGATTCAAATTGTTCTTCAGGTTTGGTGAGATAAACAATGATTAGGACATCAAAATTAATTAATTTAATACATTAATACGTGAACGGTATAGAATTTATTATACTGTATTGGGAAAGTATGTAAATAGTATTACGGGCATTTTAAACAATGCCTTATATAACCAGACAAGTGCAAAATGTACCACACTTTGGAAATTAAAATAGAAAACTACTAAAGTTTGAAAGAGTCTGCATGAAAAAATTGATTTAAATTGTTCTTCAGGATTAGCTAATCAGATTGGTGAGATAAACAATGATTCTAACAGCAGAATTAATTCATTTCACAATTAGGCATTTCATACAATCCCAATAACATATAAATAAAAATAAAACAATTTTCATTAACTTATCATTCGAAATCAATACACAAATTTAATTTAATTTAATACACATACAAAATTTGTTTTGAGTGCATTTTTTATACATTTATTATTACTTTTGAAATTAAGGCCATATTTAACACATCCCTGGTATCATAAATTGTTGTACTTCGTGATCAGATGGTCAGATAAACAATGATTCGGACAGTAAAATTCATACATTGCATTGTATTGTATAAAATAATCAGGAAATTTATACAATGCAGGGATTTTACACTTTGCCTTTACTACAATACTTTTAATGGTCTTGTGTTACATGATTATTGTTTCAGGTTGATGTTGTTTTTTCTCCGTTAGAAATTCTTGCAAAAAAAAATCGGGAAATTTTACATTTAAACGATCAGTCATCACATAACGCAACTTTTCATCGCGTATAACGAAGTCTCCTCGTTAAAAAAGTTAACTCTGCTCGCTTACTAAATACTGTTGCTACGCAGTTAAAAGTTAATTAATCGACCAATGACGAACTCTAAATAACACCGGAGAGGATTCTGGCGATAATTTGACGCTTGTCGATGAAATTTCCCATCAAAAATAATTAACAAAAAAAAAAAAAAGTGTCAATTATGTCCTTTTGTTTTTGGGCCCAAAAAAGTTACGAACGTAACGATCCGATAACGAGAGGGTCCACTCACTCGAAAATGGGCAAGTTTTCAAATTAGAACCTCGTTGTACAAATTGACGAGATTTATTTGATGTGCCATTTGATTTTTTTTTTTTTGAGCGAAAACTCGTAAGATTTTACTTTTCCGTGAGCGGTTTCATTTATCATTCGATTCGTGTTTGAATTATAAATTGGATTGTTGTTAAGTTTCAAATTTGATTTTTAACAGTTAGGTACATTTCTATTGATAGCACTGGCATTAATATTGTTTTGAAAATGAATTATATAAACCAAAGTGATGAATTGAATTGAACTACTAATACATTACGACATGTACCTATAATACAAACATACATACATATATAGATAGGATACGAAGCGAAACTTTTGAAACATTTTTTTTGATTGATTGACTATTGATTTATGTATGTAACCAGGGATGTGCTAAATACGCCCTTAATTTTATTTTTTTTTAATATGTTTAATAAAACACATCAAATTAAGTATATGGAGGAGTAACTTTTATATTGATTTTAAATCACGTGAGAATGAATATTGTTTTTTTTATACTTACATATGTATATGTACATAGGTATGCTATGTAAAGTATGAAATCTTCACATTGTGTTTTAGGAAATGTATTAAATAAATGAATTTTGCTGTCCAAATCATCGTTTATCTCACCAATCTGACCAACAATTTGGAAATCCAATACCTTTGTACGAAATTTAATTTGAATTCGACCTTAAAGAAAGGTTTACTTCCGGTTGTGTTAAAACAACAACAACATCAACCTGAAACAATAATCATATTACACAAGACCATTAAAAATATAGCAGTAAAGACAAAGTGTAAAGTCCCTGCACTGTATAAATTTCCTGATTATTGTATACAATACTTATGCGTTTTAAGACAAAGTATGAATTTTGCTGTCCGAATCATTGTTTATCTGACCAGCTGATCCCGAAGTACAACAATTTATGACACCAGGGATGTTTTAAATATGACCTTAATTTCAAAAATAATTATATTAGTATAAAAAATGCACTCAAAACAAATTTTGTATGTGTATTAAATTAAACTAAATTTGTGTATTGATTTCGAATGATAAGTTAATGAAAATTGTTTTATATTTATTTGTATGTTACTGGGATTGTATGAAATGCCTAATTGTGAAATGAATTTATTCTGCTGTTAGAATCATTGTTTATCTCACCAATCTGAACAGCTAATCCTTATGAACAATTTGAATCAGTCTTTTCATGGAGACTATTTCAAACTTTAGTAGTTTTCTATTTTAATTTCCAAAGTGTGGTACATTTTGCACTTGCCTGGTTATATAAGGCATTGTATAAAATGCCCGTAATACTATCTACATACTTTCCCTATACAGTATAATAAATTCTACACCGTTCACGTATTAATGTTTTAAATTAATTAATTTTGCTGTCCTAATCATTGTTTATCTCACCAATCCCGAAGAACAATTTGAATTAGTTGTTTTCATGAAGTCTTTCTTAAACTTGAGTTTTTCACACGGGCTATTTCTATTTCAATTTATGAAGCGTAGTACATTTTACACTTTGTGGGGTCATTTTGGGCATTGTATAAAACGACTGGGCATTTTTTAAATTGCGACAAAAAGTCGAGCGATAACCACACAATATATTTTCAAACAGTCAATACTTAATTTATTTCGATCACTAGTCTAATAGTTTTTCGCAACAGGAAACAGGAATGTTTTTAATGCCAATTAATTTATGTAAATCCTGAAGAACAATTTAAATCAGTTTTTTCATGCAGACTCTTTCAAACTTTGGTAGTTTTCTATTTCAATTTCCAAAGTGTAGTACATTTTGCACTTGCCTGCTTATATAAGGTATTATATAAAATGCCCCTAATACTATCTACATACTTTCCCTATACATTATAATAAATTCTATACCGTTCACGTATTAATGTTCTTCGATGCGTATACATACTTACATACAGGTATTGTTCATGTCTTTTTACGCCCCGTGCAAACATTAAAGCCAAAAGACAAATTAGGCGATTGACCCTGTCATTTTTTTTTTTCACCCACTACGTAACACGTTAACGTCCTCTTCGACACGATAAAAAAAAATTCAATTCAACACCGATGAATATTTGACAATATTTATGAAAAGAGCTTTCGCGCCGCGGCTCGCCAATGACATTTGATAAATGTCGGCTCGTGTTTATGATGAGTACACGCACGTACATACAAAAAAGGAAAGAAAAAAACACTTTAAATATCGCACAAACATATACTGTACATATATGTATACGTTATCGGCAAGTTCACGGTATATTCTTCAGCAATTAGTCACGTGTGAACGAGTTAGCGTACACCGTGTTGCTCGCTACACGTACTATGTCGTTGATGATGATGATCGTTTACTATAGATTACATACGGTTCGTTCCCCCTCACAGAACTATGTATGTACATACACACACTCACTTTTATATATATGTATATTGCAAATAAATATGCACCGTTGTCTCAACTATAAGATGGTTTCTCTTGAAAAATCTTGATGAGTGTGTCTTAAGGCGCCCGCACACCGCTGCGGATTTCGTACGAAATTCGTGTGAAATTCATGTAGGAAAATTGCACGAATTTCGCAAGTCTGTCAATTGTACCGCACACACTGGCACGACATTCCCCAATCTACCGGCCGAATAGCGAACTACCATGTGTCACCTCGCTTTCGGAACGTTTGTATTTCACTCACGATTCTGACACGGACTCATCAGATGAAGACCGCATATTTATGTATTATGAACTAGCTGACCCGGCATGCGTTGCAATGCCCGATACCGTTCCCGTTCCAGATCCCGATCCCGTTCCCGTTCCCGATCCTAGTACGTTATCTGACGCGTGAGTAGGCCCGTTCCTGTTCCCGTTCCCGTTTTTTCCCGATTCCAGATCCCGGTCCCGCTCCCGATCCTGATCCCGTTCCCGATCCCGATCCCGTTCCCGTTCCTAGTACGTTATCTGACGCATGAGCAGGCCCGTTCCCGTTCCCGTTCCCGTTTTATCCCGATTTTTTTTCACAGGAACCATCCCCGGCATGATCATAATAAGTACTGAAAGTTTCATCGCGATCGGTTCAGTGGTTTAGGAGCCTATACGAGACAGACAAACAAACAGACAGACATTCATTTTTATATCCATACATATATGTATATAGATAGAAGATGATTAGTTAAATACTTTTAATTGTTGAATGTAATTTATAACGATGTGTCATCGAGGATCGGCTGACTGTTCGACAAAATCGTCTGTTTTCTGTCACTCTGACATAACCTATCAAGTCAGATCGTACAGGATGGGATACTTTTTCACCGTCTCCACATAACTTTTCCACAAACGTCGTCGAAATCGAGCGAATTGCCGAAAAAATCGCGTACAACAGATTCCGCGCCGTTTTCCGGTCGGAAATCCGTCGCGGTGTAGGCAACGCCACCTGCTGTTATGCGATACAACTCCCCATCACAACAAACGTGCGATTTTCTGTGCGTTTCGTCGCAAGTGCGAATACGAATCCGCAACGGTGTGCGGACGCCTTAATAGAACATTTACGCAGAAGATGGTGAATATTAATTGATCGGTCGAATGATTTACTTTTGGCACAAGATTTTTAAGGCAAATTAATCCACTCAATTAAATTTGTAGGTGTAAATTGGCTAAAATGTCTTCATAACGATTGTAGCTGTGATAGGGTTTTAAAATACTGACAACAATTTGGAAATTCAATACCTTTGTACGAAATTTAATTTTAATTCGACGTTTAAGAAAGGTTTACTTCCAGTTGTGTAATATCCGCTATTATTGACAGTATTGCTTCTTTCAGTTATTATATACATGTATTTTATTATACAGTAGGTATATTATACGAGTATGAAATTTTATCCTTTTCCGATAATTACTTTTTGAAATTAGCTTCCATGCGAACAAAGAGAATGTGAACGTGCGCTTAAAATGTTTAACTTAGATTTGCCATTACATATTTGAAAATGTATCGGGTAAACATTTGATGTTGTTTTATTGGAGTATGCGGTCTACATAGACAGATTTAATTTAAGTGCACATTTTAGTAGTTCGATTAAGTCGTATACGTATATGTACATATGTACATAAATATATAAAATTTAACATTGTAAAAATTATCTTGCTTAGCAAGAGCGCAAACTCATCCTGATAAAATACCTCACTTTGACCGTATGAACTATGTATTTTGCACCTTGTGCAAAAATGGCGTATCTTATGTGCACACTTGTATGCAAAAATTTAAATTGAAAAAAAAAAACTGCACTACAGTGTAATTTTTTTTCGCCGGTGCAAAATCATAATCGCAGTTTTCGACGCTCAGTGTATTTGTACTATTTGCTTAAAAAAGATAACGTTTTCGTGTGCATTTGTTAGAGCGGAGATTGTCAAACTATTGCTTAGTACCTACATAATTTTATATCATCATCATGTTCACCATCCACTGTTGGATGAAGGCCTCTCTAATTCACTACTATTCCTGTCTGTCTTGAGCAATCTCCACACATTCTTCTCAATTCATCAGCCCATCTTCCAATCGGTCTACCATGCTTTCTTTCACATCCATTCGGATACCATTCAGGTATTTTTCGCGTCCATCTACCATTAATTCTTATCGCTATGTGCCACTTCAACTTTTTCACACGTACTACTATATCTGCCACTTTGGTCATACCTCTTACCCATGTATTCCTCTTACGATCTCTTCTTGTTATACCAAGAATACATCTTTCCATGCTTCTCTGTGTGCACTGGATCTTACGTAGCATTCTTGAATGTAGCGTCCAAGTTTCACATCAATACGTCATAACTGGCAGTACGCATTTGGTCGTATGCTTTATTTTTTAAGCATAGAGGAATGTTGCATTTTAATTGTATATATTAATATAAATTTTAAACTAAGTTGTGACATTCAAATATTGTTTCGAGATCGTTCTATTTATACGGTCTGAACTTGTGAACTGAACCCGTAATAATAATTATGGTTAAATTGAAATTTTCAGACTTTGCCACGAGTGTTACAGAGTTCTCGGTGTGAACTTTACGTGATCGATTTTCCGGTGGAAAGTTTTAAATTAGACTTCACCTGGGCAATAAAACGTATAGATAAGGGTTGTGCGGATACGATAAAATTGATGAGTATGCCTCTCTTAATATTTAAATCTTACTTTGAGGCTATTTTTGTAACACCGTTGGCGACTAATATTGATTGACCATACGGTACTGTGAAAATCCACTTTGAAATTTATCATCAATACTTTCTTAAACATTGATATTTTAACACGTCGTTTAAATTTGAGATTCGCCCTTTTATAATAAATCTATTTATACATTTATGTACAAAAATGTACATATATATTACAGGCAAAGTGTAAAATGTATCACGCTTCGTAAATTGAAGTGAAACTATGTATGTAGATTGTAGCACGTATGAAAACTTAAGTTTGAGAAGTACATATGTACATAGGTTTAACTGATTTAAATTGTTCTTTTGGCTCACCTGGTCAGATTAGTCAAATAACAAACGATTTGAACGGCTAAATTCACTTATTTCACACTTTGTACATATTGTATACGCAAGATAAGCGATACCATTGCATTAGCGAAAGTGATGAAATATATTGTATATTTTTACACGTCAAAAAAATATGAACGTCGTTCGCATCACTTGAAATTAAGTAAGCTGCCTTTTTATTCCCGTTTTTTTTACGTAAGTAGTAGATGTGTCTTTGGGATAAATTTCACGATGAGCTTTTTCAGCGTGTCCAGTTACTTTTTACAATTGTCTCTTCTTTTTTGCTCCACGTTGGAGCTTTCGTGCTCGAAGGAAAAAAAAAGCGACAGTTATTGGCCCTGAGCGACCGGAAACGGCGTCCAATTAGACCGGAACGACGTATTTCAAAGCTCGCTTTATTTAAAAATAATAAACGTTGACAGTGCGACCATTTATAACGTTATTATTGCATGAAAAAAAAAACCATAAAAATCTTCACCTTAGAAATATGATTTGTATTTTTCATGTCATCTCACTTTATTTCAGTGAGGGCTTTTATAACTTGCAATAATATTTTAATGGATCACAAAACTTTTCGTATGATAAAAAATTGAATTAAATCTTATAAATCCAATTTGCAAAGTCGACCGGTCGATTTAACATTTTTCGCGTTATCTTTTAATTTTCCGCTTGCCACTATCGCAGCTAGCAGATTGCCGCTATTAATTTACGATCATTCGAATTATATTAGATACATATGGGAAAATTCACCCACATCTGATAGTATCGAAAATAATTAGCGTGACTAGAACAGGCTACATAAATCACAATTAAGGCAACACTTTATTTTGAATTTTGCCACAACAATATAGGGTTAATATTTAATCATTCAAACATATACCTATACATACATATTCATTATTAAATATGTTAGATAAGTCAACTAGAGATCGATTACAAATATTACAAAATAGAGGTATGAGATGTATTTTAAATGCGGTATAAAAAAGATGATTAAATTAGATTGGTCGAATGTGAATGATACTTTGAGGATTTGTATGTTGGTATTTATATTTAATTTAGATAATAATATGTTACCATAATATTTTAGTAAATTTATTGTGAGAGGAATAGATGTACATATGTGAATATAATTTAAGGAATAAAAATAATTTAATTATAAAAAATGTTGTTTTGGAGTATAATAGACTGCCGCATGGAATTAAAAGTTACAAAACTATTGATAAATTCCTTGCAGTCTTAAAAAAACATCTCTGTATATGTAGGTGCTTATTTAATGATTATATTATACTGTATTATACAAATAAATAAATATACATACGTACATATACCTATGCATATGTTCAATGTACTAATATTTCGAGTTAGTCAGTCAATGTCGGACGGTTTTCTCGACATTTTTCGACCTTAAATATCATCATTGACAAGATGTGGGTATTTTTAATACAGATCGGCCATCTCCTGCTAGAATTTACCAATTTATCCACACTTATTTGTGAGACCCTTAAAATTGACACCACCTTCAGAAAAAGAATTGCGTTTAAATGTCAACGTTTGGATCAGCTCAGGTTACAAATTAGATCAAACTCAAAAGTAAGATGCCGCACTGAAGAAAAAAAAAACAGTTCAGTGCCACTGGAATACATAATTAATATACTGTAGGTACTTATTGAAATTTGAACCGGCGAACGCGAGGCGAAAAATCTTACACTTTTTTTTGTTTCACACTATGAATAAATTAGGTTTGTTTTTGTGCGAGACTAGCCGGTGTGAACTGGTACATCTTTTGGATACCGCAACATTTTGCGATTTAACCGTGAAACGACCGAATTTAAATTTCAAATAAGCCACATGTAGTATGAAGTACATATATGTATGTATGTATACCCGTATCTTATACTGGCTCTCGAGTTAATATCCTAAATTACAACCTCTCTCTCTCTAGAGACCATTACAAGTTTGATCGTCGTTGTATAAAGCAACAATAAAGAACCGCACTATCTCCTACTAACCCTTACAGGAGGACAAAAAGTTTTATATATCTGATTTTACCCGTGAGATGCGGCGTAATATATCGTCTTAAACCCTCTTTCTGGTGGAGAAAACTTGCGAGTCCTTTATTCTAAGTTGACTATTTAAGAAGGCATAGGTAACATTTAACGTGCTTGCGAGTCAATTAAAAAAACTACTTACAGCTTAAAATAAAAATTTTGAGAGTCACTGCTTCGAAATATTATAACCTATGTATATAACAAATAATTGTAAAATATAGAGCATCCCTGCCTTATATTATCAACAATGATAATTAAATGTTTTTTAGTACATTAAATGCATTATATATATCTAAATGTATAAAATAATAGTCATCATCATCATCATAATTTTCAGCTGTTCACCTTCTAATCCTCTTCCATTTGTGTCTGTATTGAGCAATCTGCATCCACTTGACTCCGCACATTATTCTCAATTCAGCAGCCCATCTTCCACTCGATCTACCTTGGTTTCTTTCACATCCTCTCGTATACCATTCTAGTATTCAAGTAAAGTTTTCCAGTAAGTATGTGTGCTCAATGATGCCATGACGATGGATAAACAGCTGAGAAAGCGCTAGTGACAGGACGTTGTCTTATGTACATCTTGACTCAAATTCTGTATTAAAATAATAGTTGATTGATACGCATTGATCGTATGTCTGCTTGAGCAATCTGCATCACTTGACTCCACATATTGTTCTCAATTCATCAGCTCATCATCCACTCGGTCTACCTTGGTTTCTTTCACATCCTCTCAGATACCATTCAAGTATTTCTCGCGTCCATCTGCCATCCATTATTCCACTTCGATTTTTTTTACACGTTACGCTATATCTACCACCTCGGTCATACTTCTTACCCATGTATTCCTCTTACGATCTCTTACTCGCTATACCGAGCATACACCTTTCCATGCTTCTCCGGGCTTCTCTTGCGTAACATTGTTGAATTTAGCATCCAAGTTTCACATCCATACGTCATAACTGGCAGTACGCATTGGTCGTATGCCTTCTTTTTTAAGCACAGCGCAATGTTGGATTTAAAAATTATGTTCATTCTTCCAAAAGCACTCCATCCTAGTTTAATTTCTTCTTCTTTACATGCGGTCATATTCAGCAATTGTCCTAGGTATAAATAACTATCAACTATCTCTGCAATATGATTATCTAATGTGACTAAAAAATTGTAACATTCATTATTGTTGTGAAAAATATGTTTCATTTTAAAAGTTTGAGAATCTTGTGTCGTAAATATCACAAATACTTCACGTATAGTTGAATAATTAAATTGTACAAGAAACTCTACGGTTAATAACGTTGATAGATCGATCAAAAAGTTGCCAACTACTTACACAAGGGTTGTTTTCCACGAAGTATTTAGCACGTTCTCAAATAGTTTTGTCGCGATTGAAATAACCCATACGTATGAGACACAACAATTTCTCAAGAATTCTTCTCGTTAACTGTGTGAAATTCACTCGTTATGGCCTCTTCGAACGCACAAAATCAAATTATCCTTTCATAATTATCTCGTTCGTTAGTTTCATTCAGCGTTAGAATAAATATATATATATATATATATGTATAATCTGGACTGATTTCGCGCTATTTCGAAATAGCAATTTATTTCTCGAGATTTCGCCGGAGAACTCTTTTAACCGTATTTTATGAATAATAACGTCGAAAATGCGAAAGTATATTAGCTTTCCAGATATTATTTATGAAAGCAGGCGGTACCATTAATCACGCCACTTTGGGGTAGAGAGATGATGAAAGATTCAAAATATAAAGGGACGAGACTAAAAAGCGATGTACAAATCTGTTAACCGCACGTGTGCCTATATGTACAATGCTACGTACAACGTTTCGGTAATTTAAATTAATAAATGATTACATTTTTCGAATACAAACGTAACGACCTATACACACGTTCATATACGTACGTATGCCCACGCAAATATATTTATGGGAATTTTTCAGATTTTTTTTTCACTATTAAAAAGTTATCGCACAATATTTTTTTGTTCCGTGTCGAATTCGAATATAGTTTTAGATTTATATTCAATTTTTTTCGGTGTGGAAAATAATTTTTCACGGCCGGAAAAGGGCCGTGTCGCTAAAGGAGCTTTGGCACGCAACGTCACACATACATAACTTTCGGAAAAGCTCACCGCAATTACTTATCCAAGTTCGTTCTTGTTGTGACTCATTTATTACGCTAAGCCCCGATTGATCGGTAGATAGTGATTTTTTTTTTCACGACCCCGGAAAAGTGTCGGGAAAACCAGGAAAAAAACCGATTATTCACCGTACGTGTATAGCACACTGTGTAATACACTCTCGCGTACTTATAATGATCATTATAGTTTGACAAGTTGGTATCATACATATAACAGCCCTATTCCGTTTGTTCGTCTGTCTGTCTGTCTGCTGATAACGCACGCCTCGGTAAAGGCTGAAATTCAAATTTAATTGAAGAAACACGAATGTCGCGAGTAGGATTTAAGCCCGTAATTACCAGGTTGGGTGAGTTAGCGTTAACGCGTTCACCCAACACCGGTGATGGGAGGCCTCCCATAATTTGAAAATACACTGAGCAACAAAAAATCACGTTTTTTAAAACCCAGAGCGGAGATTATTAAATCTTTGCTAAATTTGACCCACTGAATTCGAATCCGATAATATTTTTTGTTGAAATAATTTCGTTTATGAGATATTCGCGATTTAAAAAATGTAAAAAATATCCATTTTTTTGGCTTTTGCGGTCTATAACTTAAAATATAGTATTGCTGTGCTCAAAGTGAGTATTGAAATCAATAGTCAGATATTTTTCCTATTGATTTTGATTTTTTATTGCTTTTAAATATGTACTTATAATTAATTATCTAACGAATTTTTAAAGTCAAAAAAATATTTTTTTTTTCCCGTGTTATTTGGCGTTTGTTTAGAGAATGTTTTATTTCACCACATTTATCAGGATTAATCCTGAGTAGGTTCGTGACTGTGCTAAATTGTTACGTAATAACTTACGTCAAACACGTCCGTTGATATTCAACGGGTTTACACTAGTATATACATAAAGGATTCGGATTAATACATTCTTGATAAGATTATTTGCATGGAATATGTTTACCTGTACATGTACGATCTTTTTATTTCATTACTATAATGTTTTGAAGGAATTCAGCACATTATTTTCAATTGAGTTTCATAAGTTTGAACAGAAATGCCGAAGTACCTACATATCTGCCAAATCATAGCTCGTTTCTTATCTTCCTTCCTCTCCTCCAGAAGGCAAACGGAAAACTACTGAAAAGTATCTTTCCCTAGTTACTTCACTGTGATAGACGGTAAAATTTTCGTCTGATTGTGAAGAGGCAACGTTTGATATCAAGTGGAACGAGAATTCTACACTTTTTGGGTATATTGTATTTCTATGGCGTCATAGCAAAGTTTATGTAAGTCAAACTTAATTGCGTCGAAAGATTTTATGCTTAAAATTCTGTCCTTGAACTTTCTTTATTGTTTTGGTAATAAAAAAATATACACAAGTATTGATTTGTCCAAATACCAAGTAGTTGTATACTCATGAAGTCACGATCCCTTTAGTGTGCGTTTCATCTCAGCGTAAATACGATATATGTATACATTTTTTATACTGTACATTAAGACAAGTTAAATATTGTCTAGTGGAAATATACACGTATCACACGTAAAAGTCGGATTTGCAAAGTGAAATACGGTTTCTCGGCAAATGTTTGCACAAGCGTTGCGTTTCAAAGGCGCGCGCGCGTAAAGGAGCAGAAGAGCGTAATCGACTTACTTACGCCCTTCCCGAAAGGCCACCAGACGAGATGGAAACCTCGCTCGGGTAATAGGATGAAGTCTAATCCATCGATGACCTTTGGGTCAAGGGTCGTGTCGCAAAATCCATTAAGCGAAAGCGTGTCGTGTTGGCGCAACGTAAAATTTGATCGATGCGAGGGCGTTTCATTCAAGCAGCCCTTTGCGTATTTTTCGCGCGTGTGCGTAATATTACGCCCGTGGCCTAAAGGGTGATGGTGGTGGCTATTAGCGGGAATGGCTTTGTGTCACCAAGGACAAGGACAAAGACCCTAAAATTGTGGCCAAAGGGCAAACTGGCACGACCCAAAACAATAAATACTAGCATCGGCTAAGCGGCACTTTTCGATAGTTTTGCGTTGAATGTTTAATAAAGGTGCCCATTTATGTGAGCCATATTGCTCTGTGGGCTTTGTTGGGCTTTGTCACCTTGGCCTTGTTCGTTGGTGGCCTTACGATGTGGCTAAATAGTCGAAAAACGTAAACAAAATAATTTCACTTCGATAGGGATCGAATGCAAATTGTACCTATGCAAGATGGTAATGTTGTTTTCAAAAAAAAATTATATCCCCGAAACTATTAAGCAACGAAAGTATGAAAGTTTAATGAATTTTGCAGGCAAATTCAAAGTTTCATGAAAAAAATTAAACTATGTAAAATGGAGTGCTTTTGGAAGAATGAACATAGTTTTTAAATCCAACATTCCGCTATGCTTAAAAAATTAGGCATACGACCGATGCGTACTGCCAGTTATGACGTATGGACGTGAAACGTGGATGCTAAATTCAAGAATTTTACGCAAGATCCAATGCACACACATGTATGCTTGGTATAACAAGAAGAGATCGTAAGAGGAATACATGGGTAAGAAGTATGACCATAGCGGAACGTGTAAAATGGTTGAAGTGGACACACAGCGAGAAGAATGGATGGCAGATGGACGCGAGAAATACTGGATTGGTGTCCGAGAGGATGTGAAAGAAAGCAAGGTAGACCGAGTGGAAGATGGGCTGATGAATTGAGAAGAATGTGTGCGAGTCAAATGGATGCAGATTGCTCAAGACTTAGACAGGAATGGAAGAGGATTGCAGAGGCCTTCATCCAGCAGTGGATGGTGATGATTATACTCTAAAATTAGCGATTGGAAAAAAATACACAAAAACGCATTTTATAAGGAAATTTCATACAATTATTTGAATTTTTACGTTTGAAAGTCAAACACTTCAAGCGTCAATAAACTATTAAGTTTGATTGGTATCATTTAAGACAAGTATAATATTACATAAAAATTTTCAATTTGGCATTAATAATGACGTGTTACAACAAAAATCACCATATCGTTGATTTAAACTTTAAAATGCTTGTTTTTAATCACGTTTCGGATATATGAATTTTTGTAAACGGTACCTTTATAAAATCTTCACAGCAATAACAGACCGCTGTAATCAAGACGAGGATTGATATAACATAAATTCGAGAGCAGATATTGTACACCTGAACGGAAAATGGAGCAATATCGAGAAATACGATCGGAATCTGAACTGAGGCATTCCCAGACGGACAAATCTTCAATTTCCAAACGCAAGTCTCGAGCGTGCCAAACGTGCAATCGAAACCATCTTGATAAAAATAAGTCTAGTTTTTTTGTGGTACATGTACATAGGTTTTAACGGTGAAACGGTTGTAAGTATGAAGCGGTCGTATCTCGAGTCGTTATCGGTTGAACGAAGCGAAACGCTCTCGTATATACACAATATTCCGAGTGTGATGATTACGTCACGCACTGTTTACAATATTTGTACGTTGTTTTTTTTTTTTTAATTAAATATGTTATTTATGTATAGTGTGAGTCTGACTTTATGATTAAATGTCACACTGACTGACTGACAATGACCTTTGCACGCCACATTGGTTCAACTATGACGTATCTGTTGTACAAAAATATATGTTTATATTGTTTTTAACACGCTGCCGTCCGATGTGTTATTTTTGTATAATATAAAAATATAATAATAAAAATAATAGTAGTAAATACGTGTGTTAAAAAAAACTTTTGCGTTAAAAAGGTGGGTAAAATATTATAAAAAAAGAATTGAATAAAAGCGCCTATAAAAAGGTAGCATTTGAAGCGATATAAAAATATGTAAAACGGTTGTATATCATTCGGTTCGTTTTGCACAAACGATTCTCTCGGGATACATAAATTTCAGTTTGAGAAAACTGTTTTATGCTTCGTTGATGTCGTTACCTCTATTTTTTTCGTATATATATTTTTTTCACTGTGAAATAAATACAATTTCAGTGATACGGAGATTAGATCGCGCGAGTAAGGCGAATAAAATGCGCTCTCAAAGGGTTTAAATTTTGATTACTTAAGCTTATGGTTTAGATTCAAATTGAAACGTTTAATTAGTCGAAAACGAGGGAGTGGTTGTAAAAGACATCTACAATATTGTGATGAAACAACTTTAGTGATTTATTATGTGTATGTACATAGGTATAATAATAATAATAATAATGTCAAAGCAATTGCCGTTCACTTACATTCGTCGATTCGTGAATATTGTTTAATTATTTTATAATTAGAGTAATAATACAGTGGCGCCGAACGATTACGTTTCACTTTGATTCAAACACTAAAATTTTTCAGTAAAGCCCGTTGTTTACATGTACAGTAATTTTTCAGCCTGTTTTGGTCGACGTGATGCTGTTTTGTATCATGTAGGGTTGGCCGTCGAGGCGATGATGCTTCTGCAGTTTGCCGCTAGGCGCATTTCGTAGTTTTTCTTCCGTTCCGTACAGTAATTGCAAAAATTCAATGAAAATAAACGTTGCACTTTTTTTCACCGATTGACATGCGATGCGATAGTGGTCGGGAACCTTTTTCGAGTAAAGACCCAAATTAGGGAAAACTTTGTACAAAATTGGTACATAAGTTTGGGAGCCGCAACATATTATCATCTGATTATATTTTTTTAAAGAAGGCATACGACCAATGCGTACTGCCAGTTATGACGTATGGTTGCTAAATTCAAGAATTCTACGTAAGTTCCAATGCACACAGATGTACGCTTGGTATGACAAGAAGAGATCGTAAGAGGAATACATGGGTAAGAAGCGTGACAATAGTGGCAGATATAGCGGAACGTGTGAAAAAGTTCAAGTGGACACATAGCGTGGATGGTAGATGAACGTGAGAAATACTGGAATAGTATCGTGGATGGTAGATGAACGTGAGAAATACTGGAATAGTATCCGAGAGGATGTGAAAGAAAGCATGGTAAACCGAGTGGAAGATGGGCTGATGAATTGAAAATAATCTGTGGAGTCAAGTGGATGCAGATTTCTCAAGACAAACAGGAATGCTTTAAAAAAGAAGGCGTACTATCAATGCGCACTGCCAGTTATGACGTGTGGATGTGAAACGTGGTTGCTAAATTCAAGAATGCTACGTAAGATCCAATGCACACAGATGTATGCTTTGTATAACAAGAAGATATCGTAAGAAGAATACATGGGTGAGACGTATGACCAAAGTGGTAGATATAGCAGAACGTGTAAAAAAGTTGAATTGTAGATACATAGCCAAAAGAACGGATGGCAGATGGATGCGAAAAATACTAGAATAGTATCCGAGAGGATGTGAAAGAAAGCAAGGGTGTGGAGTCAAAAGGATGCAGATTGCTCAAGACAGACAGGAATGAAAGACGGTTGGAGAGGCCTTCATCCACCATCTTCGTGTTATTTCTTAATTTTCGACAGTTTATCATACCGCAGGTTTTCATACATACATAGAGCCGCACGAGGCTCCGGAGCCGCCGGTTTCCGACAGCCGCCGGATAGATAACGACCGGTTGAACGACTTTCATCCGTCAGTTTTCCAACGGGGGCCTTTTCCATCCGATCGAATACAATATACACCGAATATACACACAAGGCATTTGCAACCAACGCAACCGTAGGCGGCACAAAAGAAGCCTCGATTCGAAACGTTATTATTATGGAGTGGTCCTTCGTCCAATTTCATACGCCGTATGCGGTCCAAATCTTCTCAAACCTTAACCTACCCCCCCCACATTTTTACGGTAGGGGGAGGGAGGTGGGGTTGGGATTTTTTCCAGGGGTTGCTTTCCGAGACCCCAAGACTCTGACTTTCAGCAGACGAGGGTATCTACTAGTAGCTCCTGTGGAAGTTGGCGGTGGATTGAGGGTGGGTTTAGGGGGGGTTTGGAGTGGGTTTAAGGTGGGTTAACACCCCCTTCGGTTCGGTTCGAGGGTGCGCACCAAGGCCGTCGGTATGGATCGCCGGGTTACGTCACGCGGCCGGGTCACGGCCGGTACCCCGAGCTCATACCCCGCAATCCAACCAGACGTCCGCCACACCGACTTCTCCACCGCCATTCACTGTGGTGGCTTGCCATCCACCCACACCCCCCCTTTTTCAACCTGCCTCCTACACATCCGTACCCCACTTTGTGGGAAAGTTTTTTGGTTGTGACTGATCACTTCCGGTGGGCGCATCGTCATCGTGGCCCTCTCCGTCGACACTTTTGCAATTGTTTGTTTTCCATCTAGCGTTTGAGCGATGGTGGTAGTGGTGCAAGTGCATTTTTCAAAAAGTCAATCTCAAAATATATATGTACATATGTATATATATATATGGGTGGGTGTGAAGTACCGAGATGGTCGAGCAAATGTAAAATATACTATTTCACAAATTGAAATGAATATGTAATTATGTAATGGCCCAAATCCGTCTGTCTGCTGATAACGCTCGCCGAGGTAAATGATTAAATGACACGAACCGTCGCGCCCGAGTGGGATTTGAACCCGAGATCACCAGGTCGGAACAGTGAGCGCTTACGCTATGATCCAACGCCAATAATGCGAGATCTACTATATATTTGAATATAAAAATCCTTAGTAGATTCATGACTTTGTTGTATTATAAAGCGCCATCTATACAAAAACTATTAAATACACATATACATACATATAGGTACTCGCCGACAAAAACGGGTGATGAGAAACCGCTCCGTTGATATTCAAAGGGCTTACACTAGTTATATTATATATATATGTAATAGCCGAAATCCGTCTGTCTGTCTGTCTGCTGATAAACGGTCGCTGAGGAAAAATAATTAAAAAACCACCAGAACGAGTGGGGGATCGAACCCACGACCGCAAGCTCGAGAGTCATCACGCTAACGCTTACTCTATCACCCTTGATCGGTTTAGTCCTTTTTTTTTAAACATATCGTCACTCGGCTTTACCTACAAAAGGGATCGTGATTCTGCTAATAATACATAGATGGCACTATAGGAACTATTACTCTTTTTGTTTTTTGATTTTTACAAAATCACTTACAAAATTATAATTATTATATATTTTTTTTAGTGGGTATCGATAGGGTTCAATTAGTGGGGATCTCTATAAAAAAAGCGCTTTACGATATTTAAAATTCAGCGGGCGTTGATATTCAGCGGGCTTACACTAGTATATGTATGTATAATAGCCGAAATCCGTTTGTCTGTATGTGTGTCTGTCTGCTGATAACGCTTGCCTCGGTAAATTAAATGTAAATAATTTAAAAAAAACCAGAACGTCGCACGAGTGGGATTTCAACCTGGTATCAGTGATTCGGAACAGAGCGCTTACGCAGTGAGCCAAACCGGATGATAATAGGCTCAACGCAACTTTGCTAAATTGTTACGCTGTTGACACACAGGCATACAGACATTTTCCATAAATCATGAAAACGTGATCGGGGGGATGATACCTGATACAGATCAGACATAATCTCGAGGTTGAATTTTTGCACGATCACATTACTTTATCCGATAAAGTAAAAACTGGTAATTATTGTTCTTTACGATCAACTGGTCAGATTGGTGCGATGAAAAGTGATTTGTTTAGCAAAATTCGCTTATTTTACACTGTGCCTAAAATGTTTACGCATTTTATACAATGTGGAGATTTCCCAATTTGTCTGTAACATATTTAGTAGACTGACGTGTTAGAAAACGCTCTCCTTTATTCATGTTTTTATACTTATGAATTACAGCCAATCATCGGTAGCAACAATTTTTGGTAAATGCCGATATTCTCTCCATTGGTTTCCCGTTGCTTTCCAGAGGTGTTAGACCAAGTTAAATATGCTGGTAAATTTTAATGTAATGATGATGCAAATATTGTCCTGGTTTATTGACCTGGACAATATTTGCATCATTTAGATCATTTGCAATATTTGTAACATTTGAGAACCGTCCATATAATCTTTCTACTGTATCAAAACTCAAACCCACGTTTAAATCAACACTCGAATAAATTTTTTTTACGCTACACTTCATTGTTGAAAGCTGTTGCGTATTTTATTCCCTACGCGTGATTACACACGTCAAACGGATTTCAGCGAATTGAAAAAGTTACACTCGAAAGCTACGCAAACGTATGTTTTGAGAAGCACTGGTGTTAGTTTTAGGTTCAGAGATTTTCCCAGACTCTCGTCCGCATTTTTCAACGCTACCGTCTTATTGAGCACTCAAAAGCACCGTTCGTATCGTGTGCGCGAGAGCTTCTCTTTCTTTTTTTTTTTTTTTTACCCTCTCTCTACACAGTAAAAGCTCAACGTTTTTTCATTAAGCTTGAAGAAAAGATGTGAGACTCTCATCCCTCATCTATTCCGATTTTATTTAACAAAAAATTTATATAAATAAACGCACGTCAAAATTGACTGGGAAAAGTGAGCTCAACGCGCGCATTACCAACACAATATCAGTCGATTTCAAAATAATGGCCAATTTAAACAGTTTCACCGTACGAAATTTAACCAGTGTACACCTAACCGTATAGGCTTTCATTATTATTATTATTTGGGGGCGAAACTAGCGCCAATTATTTCGTACGAGCGAAATAATGTCGTATATGATACGAATACGACTTTTGAAACATTATGCGTGGGCTATCGAACGCACGTGAACAATTTTCCGAATGTGGAAAATGAGGAAAAACAGAGGACCTTTTCGTTGTCTTCTTTCCCTCTTCTTGCCCCCTTCCCCCTTCCCGCATAGGCTTTCACGTGTTTTCCTCAAAGGAGGTATTCAACAGGCGCGAATCGCTTTAACATAAAGGAAACTTGTTAACCACACCGACCGTGCCGAACATGCTACAACGCTCTCTCGTATACACCAAGCGTATGTATATATGTATATACATACATTGTGGATATACAATATGTACAGTGTATACATACGAAGGTATTACGAAATGCAAATCGGAATTTTCGGGCGACATTAGCGGATTGGACGTGTATGTACTTACGCGTGTTACGCTCTTGTAGCATTTTATACATACATACATATGTGTTTTATTTTTTTCAGTGTGTATTCATTCAAGTATAGCGGCCGTCAAACGTAATTGACAGGTTTATAGAACTTACATATTTATTTACATATGTGTGTGTTATTATCGAGGCGTTGTAAAAAGTTTGTCGCAATTAATCGACCGAAAGTGATGTATTAGTTAACTCGCACACTGATAATGTACATATGTATGTACGTATGCGTGTTATTTATTACACGTATCTTACGTTGTTTTTTTTTATTTTTATTCTGAATTAATAATTATGATAAAATTTTAAGGTATTATGTAAAAATTTCATCAACCGGAAGCACGAATTTTCTCCCACGCTATCGTAAGATCGTATTTTCTCGACCCAAAGTATAAAGCTTAACTTTTTTTTTTTTTTTATATGTGATTAATGAGCTGTTGTATGAATTTTTCATTATAATTTGATATAAAATGTTAAAATTTTCATTAAAATTCAAAAGTAGGATTTTTTCCACATACAGTGAAAATATTTACATGACCTTTTCTCATTCATTTCACATTTGTGTGTATGTATGTATAAAATTCAACAGTTCGAATTAACGAAGCGTTATATCCAACTTGATCGCATGCACCTGAGCGTGACTGAAGTTGTTTAACCGTCGCCAGAATTTTCGTTCCGTTTTCCACACTTTTACTTTTATCGTATAGTGAGCACGAGCGTGTATTATAAATATCGTTTAAAATAATGAAAATATTGTTAAATTATCATATCCGAAGTTTTAAGAAGCGGAAATATTGACTATAATACAATTTTCTGTCAGTTATGACGTATGTATGTGAAACGTGGATGTTAAATTCAAGAATGCTACGTAAAATCCAGTGTACACAGAGAAGCATGGAAAGATGTATGCTTTTAAAATCAATACATGGGTAATAAGTGGCAAATATACCGGAGCGTGTGAAAAAGTTGAAGTGGACACATAGCGAGAGGTACTGGAGTGGTATCCGAGAGGATGTGAAAGAAAGCAAGGTAGACCGAGTGGAAGATGGACTGATGAATTGAGAAGAATGTGTGCGAGTTTAGAGGATGCAAATTACTCAAGACAAGGAATGGAATAGGATTGGAACGGCCTTCATCCAGCAATGGATGATTAACGGTTCCCGAAAATGATGATGAATGCAATTTTAATTTTTAATCGGTGTCTTGATGACGCGGATAACTTTGCTTTTATATAAAAAAGGGTCGCCACTCGAAAAAGGTTGGAAGCCTGTGATGTAGACATTTTTAATTTTACACTCAACCCAGTTAGAAGCAAGTTGTATTTCTAATGATCTGTAACTTAAACTACGTACATAGAAACACGTGCCCCGGTTAAATTTGGTTAAAACCTTACAACAGTACCTTACCGGTCGATACAACAGATTTTTCAATGCGATACACCGATTTACGTCACGGAAAAGTCTATTTACCACACACTCTGTGAAAGAAAAATATGTGATGTAAACTTAAACATTCCGTCGGTTGAACCACGTGGAAAATTCATTAATTTCCAATCAGAATTATTAATTACATTACTCGTGAAAAATCACTCACACAAGACTCGATTGCGAAACGCGATCGACGGGGATAAAATTCCCCATTCAATTAACCCGCATTGTTCAGCCAATGATTCCAAATGTACCCTCTCGATTTGTGTACGTTTAATGTGATGCCGATGAAGATTATATTACATTGAATCGTACTAGTAATTGATGGCAATCAAAAATTATTATTGCTTAGGTTCAACCGTGCGTATGAAGGCTCGCTAATAAGCGAAATAATAATCGCGGTACGAAATTATACATACATATGTAGGTACGATCGACTCTTCCGAATAATCTCCCCTATTGTAAAGTATTACGTCATCATGGCAGGGGTGTAATATTGGTTTTCGTGTTTGCCGAAAGCGTATGCTTTACCGAAATGTATGTGTGTGTACTTTACATAGTAGCATGTGGATTTTTAAAAGCGAGTGCTTCTCGGTATCGATCGCAGTTTGCCAAAAATTGCGACGGATTTTTAAAGTGTCAAACTTTTAAATGGATCGTTTTATTTGTGTGTGTGCCGGTGGAAAGTTTGAGAAAGCGTGTGTTTTTTTAAACCATTGATGTGTACAGTTAGATGAGATGAGAAAACGCGCCCGGGCAACGCCTGGTACTCGAGTTAATCAGTTGTAAATAAAAAATGAATTAAAAGTGTGTTATGAAAGTGAAATTTGGTGAACAATTAGTTATCGCACAGTAACATCGCTCTTTTTTTTCATGGAAAAATACGGAAAAAATATTCGCGAGCGAAAAAAATAAGTCCATTCACAGGACCATGATCGTGACGTCATTGGCCGTAGAAACAACGGTGCGGAAACAATGCTTCGTTAGCGCACCGTATAGCCTACCCATTATATATGCCCGTGACCGTGGAATGATTCCAAAAGAGCCAATGTCAAATGTTGTACGAATTTGAACGTTTATTTCATTTATGTAAAGTTCCAATGTACTGATGGGTACATAATAAAAAAAAGCGTTTCAATGTTGTTAAGCGAGTTATGGATCAAATTAAACCACTCGCGCGTCGATAAACTATTTACTCGTTCGATATTATTTAAGATTCTTGTACTGTTTTAAAAAAATCGAAAAAAAAGTGAAACTATTTTTGTGTGAAAATTCCATTTTAAATTATTCAGTTTGACAAAAACCGTCACATTATTAGAAAGAAAATAATATGAACTTTTTGAAATGATTTACTGTAGCGTTATTAGTTTCGGTGATTGACATTTTGAAAACAGGTACTGTTTTATTTGCCAATTGCTGTAGAGATAGAGTGTTATAAATATGAAAGACCGTAATATCAACGGACGTGTTTGACGTAGTTGTTGATTACGTAACAATTTAGCAAAGTCGCGAACCTACTAATGATTAATATTTTCAAATTATGGGAGGCCTCCCATCACCGGTGTTGGATGAACGCGTTAGCGCTAACTCACCCAACCTGGTGGATCATAGGTACAAATCCCACTCGCGACGTTCGTGTTTATTTCAACCTTTACCGAGGCGAGCATTATCATCAGACAGACGGATAGACAGACATGCGGAATTGGGCTGTTATATATGTATACACTAGTGTATGCCCGTTGAATATCAACGAAGTGGTTTCTCATGTGTATGTGTATGTGTATTTGATAGTTTTTGATTAGATGGCGCTTTATAATACAACAACGTAACAATTTAGCAATGTCGCGAACCTGCTAAGGATTTATATGTTTAAATTTATGGGAGATCTCGCATTATCGGCGTTGGATCATAGCGTAAGCGCTCACTATTCCGAACTGGTGATGTCAATGAAAATCACTGGTTCGTGAGTGATCATTTACCGAGGCGAGCGTTATCAGTAGACGGACGGATTGGGCTATTATACATATATATAATATATAATATATGTATAATAGCCGCAATCCGTCTGTCTGCTGATAACGCTCGCCGAGGTAAATGATTAAAAGACACGAACTGTCCCCGCGCGATTGGGATTTGAACCCGTGATCACCAGGTTGGAATGAGCTCGTGCTGACACTATCATCCAACTGAGGCGATGACGAGCCTGCTACGATTTGACACTATTAATTTTTCAATAGGCTCGCGACTTTGCTAAATTGTTACGTTGTTGTATTATAACGCGCCATCTATGCAACAACTATAAAAACAATTACATACACATATGTATACTCACCCACACAAACATCCGTTGATATTCAACGGGCTTACACTTGTTATATGTGTATATAATAGCCTAAATCCGAACTGTCCCCGCGCGAGTGGGATTTGAACCCGAGATCACCAGTTCGGAAGAGGGTGCGCTTACGCATTCATCCAAACTAGGTAATGACGGGCCTGCTACAATTTTACAATATTAATGCTCAAAAGGTTCGCGACTTTGCTAAATTGTAACGTTGTTGTTTTTATAACGCGCCATCTATGCAACAACTATACTCACCCACACAAACACTCACAGTACGGGTGATGAGAAACCGCTCCGTTGATATTCAACGGGCTTACACTAGTATATACATAAATAATTATCTATCGACTGAGACAGCAAGTCAAATAATTGTGGTGTGATTCAAAAATTTGCAGAATTTAATTTTGTTATAAGTTGAAAGTAATTTAGTAATTAATAATAATCTATGCGCGGGAGGATAGAGTTGCGAGATAATAATTCAATTGGCTATTAATCAACTGTCGGTTAGTTTTGGAACATTTTTAATTAAAAATCAACCCTTTTCAAGAGTGGTACACTACCTCATAAACTAGAGGACTCTAAAAAACCAGCACTTCTCAAATAATGTTTGATAAGTATCTCGATTCGATAACCTGAACTCTTGCAAAAAACTAATCGTTTAAACCGCGTGATGTTTTTTTTTTTTTTTCTTTCACCTTAAACACGCATAAATTTGATGAATGAACAATGCTACTATTTCGATCGAGATAACCAAACATTAATTATTCTTTTTATCAAATCGCGAAATCAATTAATCTCAAGTGTCATTTTTTTTATAATTATGTATAACCCGACTCAACTTTGTGATTGATATTGATGATCACAATTAACGAAATATTGCCGATTATTGTAATCACAGAATCGTATCGAATGACGCCTAAGGAAATTACACTTATTAGCCCGTTGAAAAATCAGTAAACGATAACAAATTCTTATTTATGCTTATAATAATTAAATCAAAAAAGTACTGGCGAAAGCCCGCTGTGCGCGTTACGTGAGTTGTTGTTCCGTCGCCATGGCATCGTTGATTACGTTGAGATCACCATCCACTGCTGTATGAAGGCCTCTCAAATTCTCTTCCATTCCTGTCTGTCTTGAACAATCTGCATCCACTTTACTCCGCACATTATTCTCAATTCATCAGCCCGTCGTTCACTCGGTCTACCTTACTTTCTTTCACATCCTCTCGGATACCATTCCAGTATTTCTCTGCCATCTATTCTTCTCGCTATGTGTCCACTTCAACTTTTTCACACATTCCGCTATATCTACCACTTTGGTCACGCTTCTCACCCACGTATTCCTCTTACAATTTCTTCTTGTTATACCGAGCATACATCTTTCCACGGTTTTCTGTGTGCACTGGATCTTACGTAACATTCTTGAATTCAGCATCCACGCTTCACATCCATGCGTCATAACTGGCAGTACGCATTGGTAGTATGCCTTTTTTTTTAAACATAGCGGGATGTCGGATTTAAAAACAATGTTCATTCTTCCGAAAGCGCTCCATCCTAGTTTCATTCTTTCTTCTTTACATCCAATACTAAATATATGGATAAAGTAAAAATGTAGAATGGCTCGATATTCAAAAATACGCCAATTTCTTGTTTACATACATATATGTATGTATGTATGATTGATTTCTTAAAATCTGTTTATTTTATTGTGATAATTATTTTTCCAGATATTTATATTTCATTGGCCTTTTTATTATTTAAACACTTTAGTGGGGTTGGTTTCGAATGATAGTCTTCACAGATACACTTCGACTTTTTTACACGTTTCGCTTTATCTGCCACTTTTGTCAAGCTTCTTACCCATGTATTCTTCTTACGATCTCTTCTTGTTATACCACTAATCATATACATATATAGCACTAGGTACCTAAAAATAATATCCGTGACAAAAACTTAATTTGGTTGGGCGTGAATATGACAAATTTTTTACGATCTTTTGTGCTAAGTTTAAATGAATGATTATATCATAAGTTATGTATAGATAATTTATTGCTTCCAGAGTTAATAGGCATTGCATTCCTGTGAGAATTCAACTAGAACGTTCATGCTAGTAGTTCGTATGTTAAAATGACACATTCAGTGTCGTCAGAATGAAAAAAATGTCATTCAAAATGCTCTCAGACACTCTAGAAAGCCCTATTACTCCTATTAGGTGCTGAAAATATCCTAGAATCCTCCAAAAAGCTATTAAACTATCTAGAGATGTTTTACAACCAAGAAAAAAGAAAATTCTCGAATATTCTCGGAGAATAATCTTTGGAGAATATTCTCAGAATATTCTCGTTTTCCGAGAATATTCTCGACTTATAACACTAGTAGTGCGTATGTTAAAATGACAAAATGACACATTCAGTGTCGTCAGAATGAAAAAATGTTATTCAAAATGCTCTCAGACACTCTAGAAAGTCCTATTACTCCTATTACGTTCTGAAAATATCCTAGAATCCTCTAAAAAGCTATTTAACTATCTAGAGATGTTTTACAACTAAGTAAAAAGAAAATTCTCAAATATTCTCGGAGAATATTCTCGTTCTCCGAGAATATTCTCGACTTCTAACACTAGTAGTGCGTATGTTAAAATGACGAAATGACACATTCAGTGTCGTCAGAATGAAAAAATGTTATTCAAAATGCTCTCAGACACTCTAGAAAGTCCTATTACTCCTATTACGTTCTGAAAATATCCTAGCATCCTCTAAAAAGCTATTAAACTATCTAGAGATGTTTTACTACCAAGAAAAAAGAAAATTCTCGAATATTCTCGGAGAATAATCTTTTGGAGAATATTCTCGGAATATTCTCCCTCTCCGAGAATATTCTCGACTTACAACACTATGTATAGGTACATATATACATACATGCATATGTACATATATTAGTCACTTTAACATACTTACTGTGTGTTTGAAGATATCGAGCTCGTACATATGTTCTCGTATACTTGGTATTTTGGGGTCCACCCCTTCCAAAGCTCCACGCACTTTCCTCCCCCCCCCCTCAAAAGTTCCCCACCACTCCCCCTCTCCCTAGAAGTAATATTGAATGTGAAGATCCATCTTGGGGTCGTCGGGGCGCGTGATTTGTTTCACGCTCGGCGCATTACAGCACCGACATAGAAAAATGTTTTCCATTAGCGGCCGCGAGCTTATGATTGATCGCTGACGAACCTTTAAAACCGCCATCTTTGTCACAAATATGGCCGCCGAACCGCGAAAGTGTGTCGCTTTTCGTCACTCGGTCAAATCACCGCGATATATTCGCGTGCCTGACTAGTTGTCAGCGCATGGCGTTGCCCGAGTGCATTTTAAATTGCACGGTGTAAATTAAATTGGATGGTGGCCTCATGTGAGGGTCTTGAGGAGAAAGGAGTTGGTAGAAACACCTGTAAATCCGTTCTCCTCAAGATACACACATATAGTATATGACTATTTCAACTGGCAATACTCAATGTGTCTATGTTTATCAGCTAGAGCAGTAGACGGGCGGCTCGGGAGCCGCATGCGTCTCTTTGAAAACCCGCGGCTCTCGCTATCATCCAACCTTTTGCGTAAAATACAAAATGTTGACACAAGATCAAAATGAATCCCATTTCCACAACGTCGTGGCTATAAAATGCTTTAAGGTCGTCTTATTTTTTATATTTTTTAGTAATAAACTGTTGAACGTTAAGTAATTTCACGAGGACAACTTATTTCTTACTATTATTAATGATCAATGAGAAACATTTAATTTAATTTTGAATATATAATTAGAAAATAATATGTTGCAAGGTTTTCCCTAATTTGGCTCTTAGTTAAGGAAAAAGGTTCCCGACCACTGAGCCAGAGTAATCATGACAAAATTTTGAAACAAAACATGAAAGAGAAACGTCATATCGCACTGTAACACTTTTACGGTCATAGGGAGTAACTGTGCAAAGTTTGTATTAGTCATTAGTCAAATGGTATAGGAATGCATAAAGAACAGACAAATTAAATTTTACATATAATATACAAAACATACTTATGTTGTTTATTTTTAAAGTGGAATAAGTCTGCCTTTTTACATTTCAAGCTAATTTTTAACTTCTCCTTTATGTAACCTTTGGTGACGTTTTTCTATTCAACAGTAAAATTTCACCGAGCCTTTTTTAGTGTACATATATATGTATGTGGATTAAAGTGTTCCATAACAGTTTAACCCAACTGTTTTGTAATTGCACTCATTCCACTATCAAACTAAACATTTCTCGAGCTTATTTTGTAAATGATACTCATTCCACTATCAAACTAAACCGCTCACGAACCCAATAACTATGTAATACTGTATCGAGAGCGTTCGCGTTTGATCACCGCTTCCTACAGCAAATCACTGTCTTTTATTTCGTTACGTGAGTTTTTCAATGCTCACAACGCGTTGTGGATATTTCTGATATCGTACACAGATGCTCAGTGTTTATGCTGAGCGCTTTGGCAATTTCGTTTTGCCTAACGACAGAAAAAAAAGTGACCTAGAACGTGACGCGAGTATATTTCGCTTTCGGCCATTTGCGAATACAGGTATTTTGATTATAAAACCTCTCAATAATATAATTTCACAATCAAAATTCAAGGTGTGTGTTTTTGTTTTACCAAACTCGGCACAATTTCTATGCAAATCCTCCCGCGCCGGACTTTCGACCGCACACCATTTGTATCCGTTAATCTGAAATGGACGCTGTAATTTTTCAGTGTCTCGCCAGCGTCACACTTTGACATTATTGATCAATTTATCAAACGAAAATAATATATTTCAGCTTATTATATTATGTACGATATACACTTGTTTGCCGCAACCCTAAAATCCAATTTGTATTTGCGTCGTTCAATGTCTTACGGCTCGCGATCAAATGATTTATATTTTTATTTTTATTAATCGACGTGTATGTATGTATATCGTACATGAAATTAATGAATAATTCAATTCGTGTGAATTGTTTACACGTTCGTGTGTCGTGCTAAATTTGAAACGCGAAAATACGATTTTACGATCGTAAATCACGACAGGTTTAAAGTAGGTACGATTATATGTACCTAATTAAACTAATGTTTGTAGACTATTTTGGTAATTTTGACATTTTGGTCGTTTGGTGATTTTGGTCACAAAGATACTATATTTGTTTATTTATTCTTACAAACAGATTAACAGATTAACCAAATCGCCATGGTGGGTAAATTGCAAAAATAATACACATATGTGTAATATTATTTTAAATCATTTTCCGCAATTATTTTATTAATTTAAAATCATTTTCCGCTCAAATTAGTTCGTTTAGATAAAAAAAAAATATTGAAATAGAAAACCAATCTTTATAAATGTGGTGAAAAAAAAAAAATATTTTTGACTTTAAAAATTCGTTAGATAATTAATTATAAGTATTTTAAAACAATAAAAAATCAAAATCAATAGGAAAAATATCTGACTATTGATTTCAATACTCACTTTGAGCACAGCAATACTATATTTTGAGTTATAGGCCGCAAAAGCCAAAAAAATGGATATTTTTTACATTTTTTAAATCGCGAATATCTCATAAATGAGAGCATTTCAACAAAAATAATTATCGGATTGGAATTCAGTAGGTCAAATTTAGTAAAGATTTAATAATCTCCGCTCTGGGTTTTAAAAAACATGATTTTTTGTTGCTCAATGTTATTTGGTGATTTGGTTACGATGTTATTTGGTCATTTCGTCCCTTATTCGTTTTGATTATTTGGTTTTACTTTTCAAGGTCATCGCGTGATAGGTTTTTATGTATTTTTCGTTCCGTATAATGTGAAAAACGATAGTTTTTAAATCTAACATTTCGCTATGCTTAAAAGGGAAGGCGTACGTACGATCGATGCGTACTGCCAGTTATGACGTATGGATGTGCAACTTAAATGCTAAATTCAAGAATCCAGTGCGCACAGAGAAGCATGGAAAGATGTATGTACATATGCTTGGTACA
The DNA here is from genome assembly GCA_022651745.1 of Parapsyche elsis. Classification (NCBI taxonomy): domain Eukaryota; kingdom Metazoa; phylum Arthropoda; class Insecta; order Trichoptera; family Hydropsychidae; genus Parapsyche; species Parapsyche elsis. The sequence continues at coordinate 1,068,053 of JAGVSN010000031.1, forward strand.
ACAAGAGGAGATCGTAAAAGGAATACATGGGTAAGAAGCGTGTGCAAAGTGGCCGATATATGTAGCAGAACGGGTGAAAAAGTTGAAGTGGCACATTGCGCGAAGAATGGATGGCAGATGGTCGCGAGAAATACTCGAATGGTGTCTGAGAGGATGTGAAAGAAAACGAGGTAGACTGAGTGGAAGATGGTTTGATGAATTAAGAATGATGTGTGGAGTCAAGTGGATGCAGATTGCCCAAGACAGACAGGAATGCTTTAAAAAAGAAGGCATATGATCAATGCGTACTGCCAGTTATGACGTATGAATGTGAAACTTGAATGCTAAATTCGAAAATGTTACCTAAGATCCAGTGTACAACAGATACGCATGGAAAGATGTATGCTCGGTATAACGAGAAGAGATCGTAAGAGGAATGTGTGGAGTGAAGTGGATGCAGATTGCTTTAAAAAGAAGGTATACAATCAATGCATACTGCCAGTTATGACGTATGGATGTGAAACGTGGATGTTAAATTCAAGAATGCTACGAAAGATCCAGTGCACACAGAGAAGCGTGGTATAACGAGAAGAGATCGTTAGAGGAATACATGGGTAAAAGGTAGGATCAAAGTGGCGGATATAGCGGAATGAGTGAAAAAGTTGAAAGTACTGGAATGGTATCCGAGAGGATGTGAAAGAAAGCAAGGTAGACCGAGTGGAAGATGGGCTGATGAATTGAGAAGAATGTGTGGTGTCAAGTGGATGCAGATTGCTCAAGACCGACAGGAATGGAAATGGATTGGAGAGGCCTTCATCCAGCAATGGATGTTGAACGACTAAAAATGATGAATTTTAAAAAAAACAGTTTCAAAAATATTATGCTATTTCATATTCCGTTCAGTTGAATTGACTTTGCGTTTAAAAGAACAGTTAAAAAAACATATGTAGATGCGAGAAATACTTGAATGGTATCCGAGAGGATGTGAAAGAAAGCAAGTGGAAGATGGGCCGATGAATTGTGAAGAATGTGTGAAGTCAAGTGGATGCAGATTGCTCAAGACTTAGACAGGAATGGTGAGGCCTTCATCCAGCAGTGGATGATGATATAAAAAAACTACCACACGGAATTGGACAGACAGTTCGTTATTTGCCAGAAAATTACCTCAAAGATGAAATACACTCGCTGGGTATGTTTCCGCGACGGATAGATAAATATCCAAGCTCACGTTCTATAAATTCAATAAGGAACACTTCGATACAATAGCGAACGTGTCAAACGAAGAAAATTCGTATTAAGCTCTCGAATACGGAGTCCCCACCCCCCACACCCACTCCGTTTTCTTTTATTTAACCCCTTCACCCCTGCACCGTTCCACCTGTTGTTGACGTCTTCCGGTTCCGGCTCTGGACGGATTAGTTTCCTGTCGGAGCTTTTTATTGCTATTGCGAGCTTCCACGAGGTGGTTCTTCCGGCAACGGACGTCTTAACCCGTTCACGACCGTGCAGATTTACGGCCACGTTTCGTTTGACCGTGTCTGTTTACGACGACGGCTCCTTTCACCCACACCTCCAAATCTATCATCTCCTTTCAACCCATTCCACACCACACCCCTTAGCAATATGTCTACGTCTTTCAATTTGACACCTTCACCACCCCCACCCCCAACCCCCATAAGTACGGGATTGGAGTTCGCACAATTGAGCCGACGCGTGCTCGTAAGCGATAATGTCTCACGAAAAATTGGATTCCATATTGCTGCTATTATTATTATTAATAATAACGAACGTTTGCAATCAAAGTATGCGATGAAGGGGTTGACGGGAAGGGGTTAGTTAGTGTAGTGTGTGTGTGTGCGATTTACTTTTTACTATTTAAAATAGTCTAATGACTAGAGACCGGCCAGAATTGGCATGAACGTAGGCTGCAGGTACAGAAAGCGGTTTGCAGGGCCGTATTGGAAATTGTCCAGGATTCCATCACCATGCTTAGCAACGAACTATGTACGTCTTAACAAATAAGTTCATGAAATCCTGGAAACGATTATAATTTGGACCGCGAAGAATGTCGTAAAACTCGAAAAGTGGATTTTTTCGATGACATCAGCTTTTGCAAGCCGTTCCCGCTCCTTCATACTTCTCGCATATATTTCAGCCTTGACGACAATTTCCAATACGGCCCTGCAAACCGGTTTCTGTACCTGCAGCCTACGTTCATGCCAATTCTGACCGGTCTCTACTAATGACTAGTCAATATTTACTAAATTTGGCCCACTGAATCCGAATATGACACTGGAATTTGTTGTTTGAAAAAAAAAAAATGGGCAATTTTTATTTTTTTTTTTTTAGCTGCTGTAGTTTGTAACTCAATTCGGTGCTTCTATGTTAACAATGAAAATTGAAATCAACGGGCAGATGTTTTTTCTATAAATTGTGATATTTGAAAGCTTAAAGGCCCTCACTAACCCAAGCGGATTCGCTGCGTCAAGTTTGCTCATTTATTTAACCGTCCACAACGATTGACTTTGCAGAAGTACCTCCTATGATCCTGCAGTTGTTGTCATAAATTCCCAGAGGCTCCAGGACACTACAGTATTAGAACAGGGCAGAGTGTAAACATTTTAGCTCTGCCCTCTTCTAACACTGTAGCGAGCCCCGCCTTTAGGCATGTATGGTCACTGGCAATGTACTTTGCTTTAGCTTAACACTTAAAGGCCCTCACTAACCCGAGCGGATTCGCTGCGTCAAGTTGACGTCCTCTATCGTCGTTGATTCGCACCAATGCGAATTATAACGGTGCGAATGGAACGACGACAGGGGCGTCAGTTTGACGCAGCGAATCCGCTCCGGTTAGTGAGGGCGTTTAAAATACAAAAAAAATGTGAATTTTTGTTACACTGTGATATTGTACGAAAGCTTGTGACCTTCCGCGTATACAAATAGTTTGAATTTATTTTTCCTTAGTCAATGTGTCACTTTTGATCGAACGTTTGCTAATTTTAAATTGTGTGTGTGTATGGCTATTTCGAAAATAGACCAAAGTTTTGTGCGAATTCAATCGTTCCATCTCGAAAGTAAATAATCCTAAAGAAATCCATTATTTTCAGATTTAGTTTCGCCGTGAGCGAGTTTTTATTTATTTTTTGAAACGATTGCTCGTTTGTTTGCTTGGGTAATTTTCAACTTATTATAGACGAAAATTTCAATTAGTATAATGGAACAGTTTTTAAATCAAATCAAATATATAATAGCCCTATTCCGTATGTACATATGTATGTCTGTCTGTGTGTCTCTGTGTGTGTTTGTCTGTCTGCTGATAACGCTCGACGAGGTAAATAATTAAAAACAAAAACAGAACGTCGCGCAAGTGGGATTTTTACCCGTGATCACCAGTTCGGGACAGTGAGCGTTTACGCTGTGATCCAAACGGAGGTGCCTGCTGCAATTTGACAATATAAATTCTTAATAGGCTCGCGACTTTGCTAAATTGTTACGTGTTGTATCACAACGCGCCATCTATGCAACAACTATTGAATACACATATACTCACCCACGCAAACATACGTTGTCATTCAACAACATTTAGTCACGTGATCGTTTATTCATGTAGTCGACAACCTTCAAGTTCATCTTTCAATCTGCAATTTACTTTAGCATTGATCTATTTTGTTGAATATTTAACCGATCGTAAACAAAGTAAGTATTCAATAACTTTGATTTACAGTTTTGTTTTTATAGTTGTGTCATTCGATCGTCAAATTACCAAAACTTAAATGATACAATATATTAAATTAAAATTGATAACAATTTTTCATCAAATTTAATTCTATTGAATCATTACTTGAGAGTGTTATTTATATAATTTTTCACACAGAGCGTTCAGTTAAGGATCTACGTATGTAATTGCATAGTAATGCAAACAAAGGAATGTAACACGAAATGGGGTAGTGTGCCTGGGTACCTTGCAAATTTTACACAGGGTTAAGAATGGGGTCGAATCTACCCAGAAAATTACGAGCATCCGTAAAACGAGAGAGAGTGCGATTAGTTTTTATTATCCAGCGAGGTGATCACGGCCTATTAACAAGCTTACGATGGCTATAAAATTGTCGGCCGACGACCATAATGTAATAAAATTTACGCCGATGCCGAAACAACAAAATATATCTCGCACAAAGGCGAGGGGATGATAGGGAAGGAGAGGGATGGGGGGGGGGGAGTAGAGATTAGAATTAACCCTGAAAATCCTAGGCTGATACCTTTAGTATACATCAAGTCTGTAATATAATCCTTATAGTGTTCTACATACATTCGTGTTAAATTGTAATGAGAATATATGTACTACCCATAGAATCTGTGTGTGTGAAATTTAACCAGCCAGATTTAACTTACGCCATTTTTACCCGAAAGCTTTCGAGATTAATTGCGACGAGACCGCTGAATGTGCGAAACACTAGTGCGAATTAGCGAGATGAGATTTTCCACTCGAATTTCTATCTATGTATGTATGTACGAAGTTTCAAACTATACCTATTATATGTATGTTTTTGGTTCGAGCGATGCGCTGCGTTGACGAGTTTAGTTAAACGAAAACATACCCAAGCGAAAAAAATCAATTACATTACATTCATTGATATATGTACGTAGTGTTACAATTTTAAAAAACTAAGGCCGGGCGCACGCTGGGTACGTATTCGTACGAATTCGTGTCGTACGTATGTTGTTGTCCCTCTCACGTGTGGCGTTGTCTCTCTCTCCTGTATTAAAATTCTCCTTCTTTTGAACTGTCTGTCTGTCTGCTGATAACGCTCGCCGAGGTAAATAATTACAGAACCAGAACGTCGCGCGAGTGGTATTTAAACCCGAGATCGCCAGTTTGGAAGAGGGTGCGCTTACGCATTAAACCAAACTAGACAATGACGGGCCTGCTACGATTTGACAATGTTAATTCTCAAAAGGTTTGCGACTTTGCTAAATTGTTACGTTGTTGTATTATAACGCGCCATCTATGCAACAACTATAAAAACTATTAAATTTAATATTATTTTGAAGAATGCATTACTATATACATTTATACATAGTAGCGCAGGGGTCTGTCTGGCTGAATAGCTGCGGAACGTTCGCATACATACTGCACGTCCACATATACTCACCTACACAAACACTCATGGTACGGGTGATGAGAAACCGCTCCGTTGATATTCCACGGGCTTACACTAGTGATGTAATATTGGTGAATATGACCAGATGTAAAGAAGAATATATAAAACGAAAAATGAAACTAGGATGGAGTGCTTTTGGAATGGAATGCACATAGATTTTAAATCGAACATTCCGCTATGCTAAAAAAAAAGGCACACGACCAATGCGTACTGCCAGTTATGACGTATGGATGTGAAACGTGGATGCTAAATTCAAGAGTGCTACGTAAGATCCAGTGCACACAGAGAAGCATAGAAACGGTATAACAATAAGAGATCGTAAGAGGAATGCATGCAGATATAGCGGAACGTGTGAAAAAGTTAAAGTGGACACAAAGCGAGAGGTACTGGAGTGGTATCCGAGAGGATGTGAAAGAAAGCAAGGTAGACCGAGTGGAAGATGGGCTGATGAGTTGAGAAGAATGTGTGCGAGTGAAGTGGAGTGAATGGAAGAGGATTGGAGAGACTTTCATCCATCAATGGATGATGAATAATAATATTTTCATTAAAAGTAATATTTATTTATTTATTTATTTATTTACAAAAACGTCCTGCAAGACATTACAGATATAAATCCAGATCGTCATGCAGGGAAAACAATATATACATGTACATACATATATATGTAGTATCCTAAAACCACAATAAAAACTTAGAAACATTAGATAGATGTGTGTACATAGAATATAAACATAGCATATAATATAATTATACAAATAATATTTAAAAAAAAAAAAAAAAAGTTAGATAAAATATGTGAAGAAATAAAAAAAAAATTATAAAAAAAAACAGAAAGGCTCAAGAATCATAAAATAATATGTTACATGTTATGCATAACGTGTATCTATCACAAAATCTTATAATCTAAGCATAGTCTCTACCAGGTTAGCATAACTGCAAGAAAATATATCGATAGAGTCAGCCACCAGGTTGAGTAAAGCAATAGCTTTAGCAACCGGAGAATTTAGCATTATATTGGTACGTGCCGCCGATGGATAAAGCAAAAGATGTTGCCTGGGAAATCTTAGCTGACTCGGTACCCACAATTCAAGCTCCATAAGAACCTGAGGATTGTGTATCAAACCAACTATCAGCTTGTAGAAGTGTTTACCCAGGTAGACCTTTCTTCTTGATTCCAAAGAGTAAAATCCCAGGGCACCCAAAAGGAAGCCACTCGGGTACATCCAAGGATACCGTCCATATGTTGTCATATAGAGATACCTAAGGAACCTTTTCAAGTTTAGATATATGGGCCTTATCAGAAGGACTCCATATAATTGAAGAAAACTCTAGAACAGCCCGTACTAGTGTTTCATACAGAATCTTAAGTACCATGGCAGATTGGAAAGGTTTGCTCACTCTGAGAACAAAACCCAATAATTTAGAGGCCTTCATACATACACCGTCTATATGACGCCCAAAACTAAATTTAGAAGAAAATAAGACTCCCAGATCACGAAACTCGTCCACCATATTTAGGTCACTGTCAAGAATATGGTAAACAGTAGATACATGATTATGGGATCTGGAAAAACGTAAAGAACAACATTTATTAATACTGAAGTACAAGCTATTTTTTGCTGACCATGCTGCAACAGCATCAAGATCCAATTGTAATAAAGCGGAATCCATTGTAGTTACAATTGATCTATATAGTTTAAGATCGTCAGCAAAAAGTAGAAATTCTGAATATTTAATGACATCAACTATGTCATTAACATAAATCAAGAAAAGTAAAGGGCCCAAGTTTGAACCTCCCGAGTGAGCACTATATTCTGGCGAGGATTTAGAGCAATGGACAACATATTGCTTACGATTCACAAAATAATTTCTGAAGAGTAACATGAGACTATTGGAGATACCAAAACGATCTAATTTCTCCAAATAAAATCTCATGGTTCACTACATCAAAAGCCTTCTCAAAATCCGTATAGACAATATCAACCTGTTTATTCGCATCTAAAGACTTAGTAACAAAATTAGAGAGACACAACAGATTTGTTACAGTAGACCGAGAGGGTCTAAAGCCATGTTGTTGATCAATCAAGAAAGGTTCACAGTGACTAAAGAGATATTTATGTATTATTGATTCAAACAGCTTTGCTGGAGCAGAGAGAAGTGCGATAGGTCTATAGTTTGAGATATTGGATTTATCACCTTTTTTGAAAACAGGAACTACCTTGGTATTTTTCCAAAGATCAGGGAAAACTCCTGATTTAAGAGATAAATCGAAGATGAATTTCAATGGTACGACAAGAGCTGCTTTGCAGTTTTTCAAAACAAAATTGGGAATATTGTCAGGACCAGCCGACTTAATGGATCTAAGCTTATTGAAACCATAATCAAGATCAGCCATAGTGAATTGGTCCAATGCTAAAGTAGGATGCCATCCATTGTCTGGTAAGTCTTCCAAAAGGTTAATGACACGAGGTCTGTTTGCTAGAGAACAGTTTAGAATGCTACTAAAGTGACTAGCAAAAGAATTTGCAATATTCTGATAGCCAATAACAGGGGACAAATTATATACCATAGATGAAGGGTGACTCGAAGCTGAGCGTTTGGAGTTGATAAGTGTCCAGAACACAGAAGAATCTGCTGAGAGAGCATGTTCACAATTTGATACATATACTCGATGACATTCACTAATGAGAGATTTTATTTGAATGTTCATGCGGTTTTGGTTCACTTTTACGCTAAACTAACGCGGTTTATATATTTAATATAAATTAATTTGGCTTGTGCCGCTGTTGGACCGCAAGATGATGGCGGTTAGCGATTAATAGTTTAATTGCATAATATTCGTATTCCATAAATACTTCAAAGGGGAATTATTGCCTAACTTAATCACTTACACTGCTGGTGAAATTCGAAAACGATAGTAACTCAAATTTCAATTTAACCCTTTCCGCTCGAGTTCGTTTCCGTGCTAGCGTTAATTTTTATTATTTCCTTATAAAATTAAAATTTTAGTTCAACGGTAAACATTCCAATCGAAATATTTAATATTCAAAGTTTGCCGTTTGAACTTGCGTTGAGCATAAAATTATAATATGTAAATTTAATTGTATATTTAAAGCGTATCCAAGGTTTCCAATGTGACGTTCGGTCCATTTCGACACACAGCGTATTCCTTGTGTCCAATTTTATATATGTATACACAGTTTGCACGTGCCCCGGTGACTTTTTATTTATATTTCTTTTACACGGCAGAATCACCTCGGAAATATTATTCAAAGTGGACATGTATCATTTAATTTTAACGGGCGAAACGTTGAGACATTTGCGTCTCGTCCGAATCGCTAATGGAACGCGACCAGTTTTAATTTATCCAGGATCTTGTTTATTTTCACTTTCGAGTAAATTTAAAAAAAAAATTTCAGAGAGCTCAGCATGATCCGAAGCTTTTTCCACTCAATAAACAGTATAAATAGCATATTTTAAACGTATTTCATTAAATTTTTCGCGAGTCAAAATAACATCTGAAGCGACACGCGTGATTATTTCGGTCGCAAAACTATAGATAAATTATTTTACAGCTTTTTTATCACACCGTTAACATATTTTACTTTTTTTTTGAAGGTACAGTTGGAATTTTACCGATACAAATATTTTCGTGAAAAACTTTCGATATTGCGTCAGAAACGATGCGTCTTATTTCTATTAGTCGTAACCGTCGACAGCGCAAATCCCCAAAGCTCACATTTTCCTCTTAATAACGATAAAAACAAAGCGAAAAATACTATCTCATATCAAAAAACGTAAAACAGGTGAAAATTCACATGTAATATACAAAAAATTCTTCAAATTTTGTATACATTCATTTTTTTACATATATTATATTAAATTTTGCGTAGTCGTCAGCGTTGAGGCGCTTAATTTTTCATACAAACAAAAAATCTTATTTAAAAAAGCGTCTAGATTTCTACGTTGTATATTTAGCGTCTGTCAACGCGTTTTACATTTGAGAAGGATTGCTTTTTGTATATGTATATTACTTAAACTTAAATAAAATGAACGATCGCTAGACTTGTTGACGGGCACGATTTGCAACTCCAAGTTTTAAATGCATAAATTTGCCTGAAAACGTCTTGATTGAAAAATTTCAATTAACAATACACAGTTGTTTGGAATCGCAGAATATTCTGGAAAAATGTAGCCAACACGCAACTTTACCACCAAAAGTTTGTGTATATTCATTATATACATACATATATCAGCTCACATCTGTCTGTCTGTCTGCTGATAACGCTCGCTGAGTTAAATTATTAAAAGACACGAACCGTCCGCGCGCTAGTGGGATTTGAACCCGAGATCACCAGTTCGAAACGGTGAGCGTTTACGCTATGATCCAACGTTGATAATGCGAGATCTGCTATATTTTGAACATATAAATCCTTAGTAGGTTCGCGACTTTGCTAAACTGTTACGTTGTTGTATTATAAAGTGCCATTTATACAAAAACTATACTCACCCACAAAAACACTCACAGTACGGGTGATGAGAAACCGCTCCGTTGATATTCAACGGGCTTACACTAGTGTAAAATAATAGGCGATAGCTCAGTGGTTAGACGTTAGAAGCATTGGTCGTGGTAAGACGTTAGAAACGTATTACGACCGTAAATATCGTCATTGGCAAGATTTGGATATCATTAAATCCAGATCGGCCATCTTCTGTTGTAATTGGCCAATTTATGTGAATCGGTTACACAATAATTGGCACAATCCAAAAAAAAATATTTGTTCCTACTCAATCATAGTCCATTTTTTCCTCTCCCTTCATTCCTTCCAGAAGGTAATGAGAAACCCCTGGAGAGTATATTTTACTAATCAAGTTACAATGACAAACAAATAATAATGTACGTATGTATATTGCAATTTCAAAAATTAGTTTCTATTCAAGTTTCGTTCTAATTATAATTATTCTATTTATTCGCCATTGTTAAGGATGTTCAGTGTGTGCTTTTTAATGCCCTTAGCTCTATCTTTTTTTTCAAGGGTTTTTCCCTCGATTTAAGACCTCACCCTTATGGAGCTTTAGAAGCTTCGCATCGGTCAAAAAAAAAAAAAACGGGTAATCTCGCTGAGGAACAACCCCTAAATAAAAGGGAAAACAAGATAGAAATTGCGCAAGTTTTTTCTGCCGACTCGTTTCTAGAGCTAAAATTTATTGTAGTTATTCAAATTGTTTTTTTTTTTTTTCATAAAAATTTGCCGAGAGATTGTTGTAAACACAAAAGGCAATTTTCAACGTCAATCACGAGGATAACGATCTGTACGATTCAATCCTGTCATCTAAAGAGTTAAACAACCCATGCAAGATACAAATCAGAAATAGTCGATTTTATACTAATTTATATACAGGGTCATTAAAAATACGTTACTTTGTGTCTGTCTCTGTTTGCCTATTTCTTAAACGGTCCACACCGATTGACTTTGCAGAAGTACATCCTATGATCCAGCATCAGAGTACACAACCAGTAGTCATAAATTCCTAGAGGCAGGACACTACAGTACTAGAAAAGGGCAGAGCTAAATTGTTTACACTCTTTGCACTATTGATAATTATTTATTTTGACGACTTTTTTTTCAAAGAGTGTAAACAATTTAGCTCTGCCCTCTTCTAACACTATAGAAAGCCTCGCATTTAGGAATGTATGGTCACTGGCAATGTACTTTGCATTAGTTTAACACTTAAAGGCCCTCACTAACCCGAGCGGATTCGCTGCGTCAAGTTGACATCCTTGAATGCGAATTTGACGACAATAGGGGCGTCAGTGACTGACGTCAAGCGTCAAATTATTCGCTCGGGTTAGCGAGGGCCTAACACCCAGCGACCCAAATGAGAAATGGTACAAAAAACATACGACAGAGTTCACCATCAGTTACCATAAAATTCTTAAAGGTATTGCTATTGGCTAAAATATAGCTACCTGTACTAGAAGCGATGCTTAGAAAGGGACTTATATGTATTTGCCCCTTTCTAAGGCACGTCTTTAGTACAGGTGGATAGATTCTATCCAATAGCCATACCTTTGAGAATGTTGTGGTTATTGATGGTGAACTCTGTCCTATGTAAATATTTATTTATTAATTACTTAAAGCTAAAATTACAAAATAAACTTAATATCTACTAGCACTTGTACAGAGGTGCTGTTTTAAGAATGCCAGGAATCAAATCAATTCGATTTATATTTCTGAGAAGTCTGGCAGGCCATTGTATTCAACAGCTGCCGTTCTAAGCCCACTTAACGTAACTGACAAAACAACAATATCGAGATAAATGGACTTGAAAGTTTTATTCCAAATTTGTGTTTTTCTTCATATATTACTGATTTATTTAAATTTTTTTTTAGTGCATGAGGCTATTTTCTATTGTGTTTTGATAATTCTAAGGAAAAATTAAAAAAAAACAATGAATACTTTAGTAGTTATGTCACTTCATTATTCATTATTAATGTATACATATGACTATTATTCGAAATTATATTCGGTCCAATATAATTTGGACCGCGAAGAAAGTCGTAAAACACGAAAAGTGGATTTTTCGATGACATCAGCTTTTGCAAGCCGTTCCCGCTCCTTCATACTTCTCGCCTATATTTCAGCCTTGACGACAATTTCCAATACGGCCCTGCAAACCGGTTTCTGTACCTGCAGCCTACGTTCATGCCAATTCTGACCGGTCTCTACATATGACTATTCCAAACTTCAACCACTCTATTTGAAAAGAATGAATCTCTAACAATCTTATTTGTTTTTTCTTTTCGGAATCTAAGTGTATGACCTCTTACATACATAGATGAGGGTTCTCATTGAACATAATGAGTTTGGTCATTTCACATGAATAATGATTATTTTATTATTTTGAATACTTCAATTAAATCGCCTCTTAATCTCCTCGTCTCCAATGTGGAGAGATTCACTCTTTTCAATCTTTCATGATAAGGTAGTGACCGAATTAAATATTGGTGATACTATTTCTCTGCGCATGCAGATACGTTAGATTTAATAGCTTAAAAAAGTCACTTTTGGATGAAGATACATTAATTTTGATATGAAAAATCGCAAGAATACACTTCCATAACCCCTAAAACACATCTAAATTTCGTAATTTTTGTCAGTTACGTTAAGTGGGCTTAGCACGGCAGATGCACCCCTGTACAAGACACTTCTCCTGGATCTATTTAAGTTTTTAACTATTAACTTATAACCTCTGCATAAATGTCGATCATACGGTGACTGAATGTTAATAGCAAACGCACCACGCACGTGTGAATTCATTTTCAATGAGAACGGTAGACCGCATACGACACACGAGTGACCAATTTTTAACGATTCTGTCATTTGATTGTTTACGCCACACAGGTCCATTGTGAAAATTTGACAATGATGCAATTGATGATGACGCAAGTGACGCGCAGAGCGTCGCAGAACGTTTGATGAAAATTAAATACGCAATAATTTGCACGGGCAGTAGCCAAAGGCACAAAGTGCACGGGGCAAATAGGGGTTGTGTGTTGTTATTTTGTGTTGGAGGGTAGCAGAATGAACCAGCTGAGGGTCCCCGAGCTGAGGCTGGGAGGGCTGCCGTGCCCTCCGCCCTCGGGGGCCCCTCCCACCTCTCATGGCACCAGACGAAGACACTCCTGGATATGCGGGTGAGTATTTGCAGTGTAAACTACCCTTTAGCGAGGCGTTTTGTGCCAACAGGTGACGATTTAGCGCGGAAATTGCGAAAGCGCCGCCAGCGGTGAGCGGGAGCCGTGACGCGAAGCTCGCGCTTCCGCTGTGCGTTGGAGCGTTGGAGCGCGAGGAGTTTACATAATATCATATAACACACGTGATTCACCTAGGACAATTGGTGAACATGACCGAATGGTAAATGGTGAATGAAACTAGGGTGGAGTGCTTTTGAAAGAATGAACATAGTTTTTAAATCCAACATTCCGCTATGCTGAAAAGAGAAGGCATACGATCGATGCGTACTGCCAGTTATGACGTATGGATGTGAAACGTGGATGTTAAATCAAAAAATGTTACGAAAGATCCAGTGCACACAGAGAAGCGTGGTATAACGAGAAGAGATCGTAAGAGGAATACATGGGTAAGAAGTGACCAAAGTGGCGGATATAGCAGTACGTGTGAAAAAGTTAAAGTGGCACATAGCGAGAGGAATTGATGGCAGATGGACGCGAGAAATACTGGAATGGTATAAACTCAAGAATGTTACGTAAGATCCAGTGCACACAGACAAGCATGGGAAGATGTATGTATGTATGCTTGGTATAACAATAGGAGATCGTAAGAGGAATACATGACCAAAGTAGCAGCTAGCGAGAAATACTGGAATTGTATCCGAGAGGATGTGAAAGAAAGCAAGGTAGACCGAGTGGACGATGGGCTGATGAATTGAGAAGAATGTGTGGAGTGAAGTGGATGCAGATTGCTTTAAAAAAGAAGGTATATGTACAATAAATGCTACTGCCAGTTATGACGTATGGATGTGAAACGTGGATGCACACAGATGAGCATGGAAAGATGTATGCTCGGTATAACGAGAAGAGATCGTAAGAGGAATACATGGGTAAGAAGCATTACCAAAGTGGCGGATGTAGCAGAATGAGTGAAACAGTTGAAAGTACTGGAATGGTATCCGAGAGGATGTGAACGAAAGCAAGGTAGACCGAGTGGACGATGGGCTGATGAATTGAGAAGAATGTGTGGAGTCAAGTGGATGCAGATTGCTTAAGACAGACAGAAATGGAAGTGGATTGGAGAGGCCTTCATCTAGCAGTGGATGGTGAACGGCTGAAAGTGATGATGGTATATATATACAATATGCCTTAAGACCCTCAAATGAGGTCCCATTTCCGAACGAGTGTAATATATTATCCTTTCCGCTAGAGGATAATGAACGAGAAGAATGAACGGCAGATATGTATTTAGATGCGAGAAATATTTGAATGGTATCCGAGAGGATGTGAAAGAAAGCAAGGTAGACCGAGTGCAATATGGGCCTATGAATTGAGAAGAATGTTTAGAGTCAAGTGGATGCAGATTGCTCAAGACAGACAGGAATGGAAGTGGATTGGAGAGGCCTTCATCCAGCAGTCGATGGTGAACGGCTGAAAATGATGATGATGATGATGACACACGCTTACATATTACCGCTTAAGTTAAATTGAAATCCGTTTGAATTGTAACAAAATGAATATAATATTATTATAGGGGTATTTTATTATATTATTTTTATTAAATATAACTTTTTTAAACTACCTTTATTATTATTACTTTTATAAAAAGTAGCGCAAGGGTCTGCCTTGCTGGCTGGCCGGGTAGCCGCGGAACGCTCCCATACACATACACTCACTCACACATATGTACATACACCCACGGCATGGGTAGCACGAAGCGCTCACGACACGTATATACGTACATATACTCACTATAGATATATACGTAAATTATAACCACCCAATGACACTGTCAACGGGCAGTGACTAGATTTTAAAATGAAACAAAGAAGCGTCCACAGCTAATGACTTGCATTTATTCATTCGCGTTAGGATTATCGCCAGTCATTCGAGTATATTGGATACAGTTTTTAAGCCAAAAGAGAACTCGAATTGGGAATGAGAAAAAACAAAAAAAAACACGTTGACCCATTTTAGAAAGTAAATTGAAAATGGGAAGAAAAAAAACGGATCACTTACTTAGGCTTTGTGCAACGGACCAAAAACAAATACATTAGACTTAAGAAAGCCTTGCTCAAATTTGCATAACCTTTTCATAAGAAACTGTTATTGTTAAAAGAATATCACTTGTAAAATAAAATACTCACAGTGGTATGCCGTATGCAACTGGGTTTTATACAGAATGAGCTTTAAAAAATTTGTATTTTTTTCAATTAATTATATCTCCGAAACATATAACACTACGGTGATTAAAAATAAATGCATTTAAAGCTTCTTTCCAATGATATGATGTATTACAGAAAAAAATCATTTTAAAAGAGAATTTCATACAATAATATTCGAATTTCACCTATTATTTATTTATTTATTTATGCAACAAACAGCTTATAGTATACAATAAAATATAAATACAAAATAATATTAATATCACACAATACACTACAGCCAAAGTAATTACAAACGAACAACAGATCAAAATAAGAAAGGAACTTAGGAGTTAGTACTGGAAAGGAACTTAAGCAAAGATAATTTAAAGGAGGGCAAAGAATAGAGAAAAGGATCAATATGTGCCGGGATTTTGAAAAGCTAAATTCATCATTAATAATCATCTGTCATGCAAAAACCACCATATCATTACAAATAAGATACAGTTAACTTTAAAATACAATTTTTTCATCACCGCAATGTTGTCAATTTCAAACATTTCCAAGCGCATCTGTGTATAATGTAATGAATTTGCGCTTTGACTCACACTAGCGTGTAATAAAGTTACAAAATTTCTCTTGTATCGCATCCTTTATATATTACTTTCCAAAAGTAATGACATTTATTGTAAAATTCGTTGTAGAACAGCTACTATTACATAATTTGCGATTGCTATTCACATTGTGCACAACAATAATGTACTGTACGTGTGTTTATGAGTGTGCACCCGAAAATCGATATCTGGGCTCTCTCTCTCCGAGAAGAAAAGCTCAATGGGAGGAAAAGCGAGCTTTTCTCCTTGCCGAAAAGAGTGACGTTTTCTTTCTCGCGGTCTAAAAAAGAAAAAGCCTTTCTCTCTTTATTGCGAACATAACGAGAATGACTTCACAATTTGCGGGGGCTCGAGAGTATTGAGAGCATCTGGCGTTTCGAAATTCATATGTGATCTTGCTACTTTATTGTATTTATATGGGGGACACTTTGCTTCTCAAATGTCGTTACATCTCTTCGCATGACAATGAAGTGAAATATTTACTCTTGGTACACATATGTATGATCAATGTATTGCTGGTTTATATGAATTTTATCTATGTACATATATACACATACGAGACAGTCTGAGTATAGATGTATTTTTATTAGCTTATTAAATTTATATTTTCCGATTGTTTCCTGCTGTACTGAGTATATGTACGTACATACTTAGATATACTGAAAGTTCAAGCCATAAAAGTCTTTGAGTGGAAACAATAAAGTTCACCGTCGATTAAATTAACCATAAAAATTAGCAAAAAAGGTCGTGCGTTCTTTTAAGGGCTAAAAAATAAAGTAAGCAAGATTTTCATGTGACATGAAAGCCATCTCATAAAATAGCCTTTTCACAACCATAAACTATTAAATTGATTTCAATTATGCAATGTATCTCTCTTGTATTGCCTATCTACATATGTATTTCATTCATAGCCCAAACAAAACATAAATTAGTATAAGATAATATACATAAATATAGTTTATATATGTAGATAATTTTCACACGATAGACTTTTACGTTAGAATATTGTACATATAAGTGAATGTCGTAAATAAAGTTACAGGATTCGTTGCACGTCAATGCACTTCTTTTGTCGTTTGACGATAACTTTTACGTGAAAGCTTCAACGAACTTTCACAATTTCGTATGCAACGTCATATTTTGCATACAAAATGCACACACAAATGTGCACTTTTGAGCATAAAGAAATGTTACATTTTACGTAATGTACAATCTACAGCGAATAAAGTTTTTAACGGAAAGTGGAGCGCGAGCGGTTTAAATCACACTTTTTCGCAGAATCGGGTTAACCCTTTGAATGCACGCTCGTATACGATACGTGAACGGGTTATATTAACGGTCAAAAGTTGTACTTTGGATATGATGTTGTTATATATGTGTGTATATAGTTGAAATGTGCGAATCTTAAATTTTGGGATGTCAGTTATGTTTTCATCAAAAACATCGGTGTTGTTTTCAACAAATTATATCTCCGAAACTAAAAACGCTACGTGAGGAAAAACACGACTTTTAAAGTTCGTATTTTACCATTTATATTGTAGTTCTTGGCCTAACAGATGATGACAGACAAACACTGTTCGACACGAAAAATGGCTCAGAGACGATATATCACTTTTCTTATACAGAGATTTATACCCAATGAACACGAATCGGGTTGACTCGAGATTCTGAGATAAATGTGTTTTAAAAATTGCGCAATTTTTCTATTTCTCGCTGTTGTACGATCTATCTCCCAAAATCCATAATTTTTTTGTTCAAATTTAATATTGGAATCTATAGTCAGACATTTTACCTTTCATTTGTAGTACTTTTTATTACTGAAACCTTTATAGGTAGTTGTATAGTCAAAATCAAGTATACATATGTATTTTTTTTCACATGAGATTTTTTTCCACTGTTAATATTATTTTATATGGCGCGTTATATACGGCTATTTTTTTTTTTTTATGGTTATCTTAGAATCTCGAGCCAATCGCCATTTTTTATTACCTGATTCGTATCCCTGGTATATATATGTATAAAAAAAACCAAAAAACGTCGTAATTTGTCGAACAATGCTATTAATGCCAAAATTAATAATCACCATATTATTAGAAAGAAGACAATGTGGATATAAAATTGCATCATATATGTACAAACATGCATATTGTTTTAAACATAAGGCATACGACCAATGCGTACTGCCAGTTATGACGTATGGTTGTGAAACTTGGATGCTGAATTCAAGAATGCTACGTACGATCCAGTGCACACAGAGAAGCATGGAAAGATGTATGCTCGGTATAACGAGAAGAGATCGTAAGAGGAACACATGGGTAAGAAGTATGACGAAAGTGGCAGATATAGCGGAACGTGTGAAAAGGTTGAAGTGGCACATAGCGAGAAATACTGGAATGGTATCCGAGAGGATGTGAAAGGAAGCGAGTTAGACCGAGTGGATGATGGGCTGATGAATTGAGAAGAATGTGTGGAGTGCTTTTGGAAGAATGAATATTGTGTGTAAATCTAACATTCCGCTGTGCTTAAAAAATAAGGCATACGACCAATGCGTACTGCCAGTTATGACGACGTGAATTCAAGATTGTTACGCAAGATCCAGTGCACACAGAGAAGCATTAAAAGATGTATGCTCGGTATAAAGTGGCACCAAAGTGGCAGATATAGCGGAACGTGTAAAAAAGTTGAAGTGAACACATAGGGAGAAGTACTGGAATGGTATCCGAGAGGATGTGAAAGGAAGTGAGTTAGACCGAGTGGACGATGGAATGATGAATTGAGAAGAATGTGTGGAGTCAAGAACGTGTGGAGTGCTTTTGGAAGAATGAATATTGTTTTTAAATCTAACATTCCGCTGTGCTTAAAAAATAAAGCATACGACCAATGCCTACTGCCAGTTATGACGACGTGAATTCAAGATTGTTACGCAAGATCCAGTGCACACAGAGAAGCATTGAAAGATGTATGCTCGGTATAAAGTGGCACCAAAGTGGCAGATATAGCGCAACGTGTAAAAAAGTTGAAGTGAACACATATGTAGAGAGAAGTACTGGAGTGGTATCCGGGGGGATGTGAAAGATAGACCGAGTGAAAGATGGGCTGATGAATTGAGAAGAATGTGTGAAGTCAAGTGAGTGCAGATTGCTCAAGACAGACAGGAATGGAAGTGGATTGCAGAGGCCTTCATCCAGCAGTGGATAGTGAACGGCTGAAAATGATGATGATGATGTTGATGATGACATACATACATATATAGGTTCTGAAATTTTTTTTATAATGAGCACACTGTAAATACCGTAACGGTGGTTTTTTTTCCTTTGAAGCGTGCGATCGATTCTATTCGAATAAATTTGAAAATATTGAAAGGGAATTGTGCAGAAAAAGTGTCTGTCTTCGACAATTTGACACTCGATAGACTTTCGAGAGGAAAACAGCGTGAAAAAAATCGAGGGGAAGAACTTCGTTAACTCGGGATTTGGTACGGGAGTGAGTTCTCGGGGGTTAAATGAAAACACCTGGCGCTTTGATATTCTCTCACTTTCGGTTCGTCGGAACCGAAAATTTCCCGCGCCAATGAATATATTTTCGGGCGTGTTAAAAAAAAAAAAAAACCCCCCACGCTTCTGAGAAGAGATGAATATGAAAGGGATAAGACGAAGAAAGAAAGATAAGGCGCGAAAGCTCGCTTTAGATTCGTCATAATGGCTACTTAAGTATACGCATACGTGAACGAAGCGCAAAAATTCCGCACTTGTGACTGTAATTTCTCTCTTTTTACATTATTTTTTCCCCTTTCTTTTCTCCGTTGACCTCTTTTTAGTCTTTTCAAAGAAGCTGGAGACGCGAGGGTCGTCGCGACTTCATTTGCGCCTTTTTTAATCTTCTGTACGTCTTTCATTTGCATACTAATGACGACGTGCAGCGTCACTCTACTGTGTAAAAAAAAATATCGCACTTTTTTCCTAGCTTCATTTCTCTTCTCTGTCTTTACATAATATTAAAATGTAACATGAAAGATTGTAGCAACATTCAAATTACAATAATTACTCTTGGTTTTATAACAGGATTAATATTAAACTACTTACTACCAAGTCAACTTACTTGCAATGCCTTAAATATAAATGATTTACTATAGTTAATATTTTGTTTATATACAATAAGTTGCAATAAATGCGTTAAAATGTTGGGTAGAATTAAGCGGGTATTTCACAGGGATAGTTTACTCGATACTATCTCGCTAGTTTACTAACCGAAACGTAGAGCTAGTAATTCTATTACACGTGTTTAGTGTACTCGCCACTGTCGCTCTCGTCAAATTATTTTAAAGTCTTTGTACACAGTCTACAGTACTTGTTTAAATATGCGTTTTTTTAATAATACAATTTTGACTAAACCTTTATATATGTATGTGTGTGTTGGGAGCTGAAAATGAACCGTTTAACTTCAAACTGTCAAAATCAAGTGACGTCACACTAGCCAGATAGTAGCGAGTACAGTTCAAACTTCACTCGCTCGGCCGAAAAATCCAGATATTTTACTAGCTTCGCCTATTACACGAGCTATGTAGTTCGCTAGCGGCTCGTAAACTATCCCTGTGTAATATCCGCATTAGGAACGTGAAGATATATTAAATATAAGCATTAGTATTAGTATAAAATACTAGAGTATTATCCGTTGAAAGTCAACGGGTCAAAGTCATTGGTGGCATATGAGTGTGCGAACAATAGAGAGTATGCAGTTTCTTTCAGCCGCATCTGTTAAAAAGGGATAAAATTTAGTCTGTCTCGTAAAGTGAGACATAGCATAGCAATATTTCTGGCTTAGTAACAGTTCAAATATTCAATGAAAACAATATGGGTGTGTCGAGCGTTCCTGATACATATATATGTACATATAAACAGACAAACAAACAGACTATTATGTATACAGCGAATGTTAATAATTGACGTTGGCCCTTTGATCTATGTATGATATACAATATTGTATGTAACTTGTGTAGAATAGTTATACGTGGTCTAATTTCAACTGTGAATTACATATATCTAGTAGTTATGATAGTGTTAATGTTTCAAAAGTGTGAATGGGACACTATTATGTGTTGTGTGTGAAGAATTAGTGCGAATGTGGACATGACAGTTTCTACGGAGAAACATACTATGCTACTTCTTTTTTTTTTTGAACTTTGTTGTTGATTAGTTGTAAGCGAGTTTCCTTTTTGAAAGCAAAAAAAAAAAATGGCGAAAATCGTTTGTTAAAGGACGTAAAAGTTTGTTTTCTTCCCGCTCTCACTTTTTCTCTCTTCCTCTATCTATCTTGTGCTTTGTGTGTGTGTGTACGTTAACATTTCGAAACGCACGTTGCCTTAGGGAATATTTTAAGCTTTACCAACGAGAACATCCTTGTGTTCTTATGCTGAAATCCATAACTTTAGCTTTTGATATAACTTGATTTAATTTCGGGAACGAAATTGAAAATAAAAAGATGGCGCCAACTCGATTACAATACACCGGCCTCATTAAATAAATAAAATGTACAAATGTCAACATTTGCGTCGTACATTATATTAGATTGTACGAATTGATTAACGATTATGGTGTACCACAAGGATCAAAACAAATTGGGACCGTTACTCTTTATTTTGTACATAAATGATATTGTTAAGGTAGTTAATAAGTGCAAAATTCATCTATTCACAGAGGACACATTAAATATTGATAAAACTAAAGCAATGCTAATTAATTATAACAATTTTAATAGTGCTAATTTGAATATACATATAAATGATAGAAGATTAGAAATAGTTAATAGATTTAAATATTTAGGAGTAATACTTGATTTTAGCGAAGAAAGTAGGATTATTGTGTAGATTAGGAAAAATACTATCAAAAAATACAAAAATATTAGTATATAATGCAATAGTTCGTCCTCATTTTATGTATTGTGGCTCTTTTTTAAGTTTAGTTAATAAGTCAATTAAATATTGCAAAATAGAGCTATGCGAAGTATTTTGAATGTGAATAGATTAACTAGTGTAAGAAATATGTTGAAATAATTGAATTGGATGAATGTAAGTGAAATGTTAAAAGTGTGCATGTTAGTATATGTATATTTTTAAGTTAGATAAGAGTCTATTACCAAAATATTATTATAATATACAAAATATACTATAATACTAGGGGTAAGAATAAGTTAATAGTTAAGAATTTAAAATTAAGTAGATCTAGGAGAAGTATCTTGTACAGGGGTGTGATTGAATATAATGGACTGAGACAAATAAACCAAGTGGACAAATTCCTGGCAGCCTTAAAACGGCACCTCTGTACAAGTGCTAATAGATAGATAAGTTTATTTCGTAATTTTAGCTTTAAGATACTTTTGTGTGTAATTAGCTTTTAAGCTACTCTAAATAAATAAAAAATGCACACAATATTACGTATGTACATACATATGTAAGTGTGCACGTATAGGAAATTTAAAAAAAAAATAGAAACCCAACGATCCGATCGGCTAAATTGAATTTTCATGTTCCGGTGTGCCAATTCTCTGAAATAAAAACAAAATAATACAATTTCAGAATGATTTTTCAGATTTGGGTTTTAATTAAATTACTTCGTATCTACCTACCGCCGGGTAGCACATTGAGACATTCGCGCTTTCCGAAACCGTGCGAATTCTTTCTAAAGCTTGCCGGAAAGCTCCCCCAAGTCCAGTAATTTGATTGCGTTACGCAATTACGCCGTCGGAATTCCTAATTAAGTCCTCACGTGGGATAGATAGGCAGAGCTAGTGTTGGAGCTTGAAGCCTACAGCCTAGTGGGAAACTATGGGGGTAGCAAGGGGTTTCAGAAACAGTGGAATGGTAGGAAAGCTCAGCTCCATTAAACTGCGGAACTGAAACTTTGCATCCGGTTCGCTATAAAGTGGCGTCGCGACTGTAAAACGATTCCAATTTGAATCGTATACTCTTGTGTATACTATGTATGTATATATGTAGGTATACAGTGGCCATTGAAAAACAGGTGTAGTTTGAAAAAATGTATACCACCGAAACTTACAACGCTATCTATG
Organism: Parapsyche elsis; assembly: GCA_022651745.1. Taxonomy (NCBI): domain Eukaryota; kingdom Metazoa; phylum Arthropoda; class Insecta; order Trichoptera; family Hydropsychidae; genus Parapsyche; species Parapsyche elsis. The sequence continues at coordinate 1,090,752 of JAGVSN010000031.1, forward strand.
GTGATGAAACACCAAAACGTTTTATTTATTTACACATAATACAATACAGTCAAAATAGTTACTAAGTACAAACCATAGCAAGAAAGGAACTTTTGGAGTTAGGGCTGGAAAAGAGCTTGAGTCAAGATAATCTGAAGGAGGGCAAGGGATAGCGAAAATGATTAATATGTGTAGGAATTTCGTTGAATGGCGTGCAGGATCTGTGAATGAAGGAGTTTTGCTAGTAATTAGTACAACAATGATTCAAATGAAACAATGGAGGAGGATCCTACTTAGCAAGTAAGGTCTATGTGATAAATTATTTAATAGCATAAATACAAAGCAGAGATACGAAACTGTCCTCCTAGACCGTAGAAGGATATGATAATGGGAATTGGAAGAAGAGGAGTAAAGACGAAACCTGGAAATGGAATACGCATGGAACTACTTATTAATTTTTTTACAGTTTAGTAATGGAACTTAATAATGGTCAATATGTGCAGGAATTTCGTTGAATGACGAGCAGGATCTATGAATGAAGGAGTTTTGCTTGTAATTGGTAGAACAAATATTCAAATGAAACAATGAAGGATTTCTAACAGATCTAAGGAAACAGTGGAGGAAGATCCTACTTAGCAAGTAAGGACTGTCTGATACATTATTTATTAGCTTAAATACAAAGCAGAGATACAAAACTGTCCTCCTAGACTGCAGAAGGATATAATGATGGGAATTGGAAGAAAAGGAGGAAAGACGAAACCTGGAAATGGAATACGCATGGAACTACTTATTAATTTTTTTACAGTTTAGTAATGGAACTTAATAATGGTCAATATGTGCAGGAATTTCGTTGAATGACGAGCAGGATCTATGAATGAAGGAGTTGTGCTAGTAATTGGTAGAACAAAGATTCAAATGAAACAATGTAGGATTTCTAACAGATCTAGGGGAATGCTACTTAGCATGTAAGGGCTATCTGATACATTATTTAATAGCTTAAATACAAAGCAGAAATCCGAGACTGTCCTCCTAGACTGCAAAGGGATACATCACGAGAATTAGAAGAAGAAGAGGAAAGACGAAACCTGGAAATGGAGTACGCATGGAACTTCTTATTAATTTTTTTACAGTTTAGTAACGGAATCTTGGTAAATCAGGTTCCATACTAGTACTAGCAAATTCCAGGTGACTTCTCACAAATGCACTGTATAGTAGAGACAGTGCATTTGTCTCTTATTATGAATCCTAAGCTCCTATAAACTTAATTGACAACCGCATCAATGTGGGAAATAAAAGATAATTTACTATCTACATAATATGTATGTACACAATCAACTCTCAATATTCGTGTCTGCCCAATAAATAAGTCAAACAATACAGAGGAAGCAAGTCTGAAGAAAGTGATATGAAAACATTTATCAGTATTAAGAGACAACTGGTTAGTATCACAGTAGTTTTATAAACTAGTTAAGATCATTTTGAAGATTAAGGCAGTCGTCAAAATGCCGTCTGCAAACCAGAGAAAAGATGAGTTCGCGAAACAGGAACCAATATCATTAATATGTATATAAAAGGAGGACCTACATATGTATGTAGGTGAGAGCCCTTTTAAAGTTCATATCGTCTTCTTTTTAATGGTATGGTTGTTTTTGCCGAACGGATGATAACTTATGCCAAAGTTATCGCTTGAAAATAAAATACAGAAAAAGTGCATTTAATAAAATTATATAGGTAGTTTTATAATCGTAGAACAAATGGGAAACCGTTCATGTGTCATTGACATTTACTTGAAATGATTTACTTTTCATCATCGTGATGATATTAGTTTCGTGCATATATGTACTTTTTTGGAATACAGGCATCGTTTGTTTTTTTTTGCCCACCCTATACATACATACATACATACATAAGTGTGTGTGCAATTTCGATTTATGTTTTTTCAGTGAAATTCATCCCGTCGTTGGCGAAACTACGAAAGGCCCTGCCGTTCGATTCCATTTTATTTTCGTTTTATATTAAGTGTGCTCGTAACTGTTGGAAGAGTAAAAGTTATATTACGACCGCCGATACATTTACATATGTGTGTGTGTTCTGAAAGGTTTTACGGCAAACTAGAGTATTGCCAGTTGACGAGCGACGGTTAACTAAGTGTACTAACAATAGCGGGTACTATTGATTGAAAAACAAACAGATTTAAGACTTTTATAGTACATATGTATATGTGTATGTATGTATGTCCATACATAGTAGTCTAATCTGTTTATCTGACAAACTGACAGACTCGATGTTTTTAAATATACATACATACATATGTATGTGCATTGGTATGCATGACAAATGTTTTTTTTTTGCGTTTGTATCAATGTATATTGTTTACCAATACATACCATACATACCAAATCTTATGTGGTACTTCAGTGCGCTAGAACACTTTTCCTTCAGATAGTTGACATATAAAGTTTCATCTCAATGGTTCTCAAAACACAATGTATATACATACATATATGTATATCACCATCATCATTGCTGGATGAAGGCCTCTCCAATCCTCTACCACTCCTGTCTGTCTTGAGCAATCTGCATCCACTTGACTCGCACACATTCTTCTCAACTCATCAGCCCATCTTCCACTCGGTCTACCTTGCTTTCTTTCACATCCTCTTGGATGCCATTCCAGTATTTCTCGCGTCCATCTACCATCCATTATTTTCGCTATGTATCCACTTCAACTTTTTCAAGCGTTCTGTTATATCTGCCACTTCTTACCCATATATTCCTCCTAAGATCTCTTTTTGTTATACCGAGCATACATCATTCCACGCTTCTTTGTATGCACTGGATCTTAGCATCCACGTTTCAAATCCATACGTCATAACTGTCAGTACGCATTGGTCGTGTGCCTTTTTTTTTAAGCATAGCTGAATGTTCATTCTTCGTTTTATTTGTACTTATTTATGTACAACCAGTCATATTCACCAATTGTCCTAGGTATAAATAACTATCAACTATCTCTACAATATGATTGATTATCTACATACACTAGCTTTATTACCCGGCTTTGCCCGGGGTGTAATTAATATAATGTAATATAGTGTTTGTTTAGTAAATTATTTTGGGAGCCCAAAAAAGGGGCCGCCGGGGCAGGAGGGGGGGTCTGGGGGGGTGGTAAGGGGCATAGGTTTTAGGGAGTAAAGTAAGGCTATGACGTCACTATAGGATTTTTCGAGTTTTTTTCGGTTTTTTGGATTTTTTCAACTTTTTTTTTTTTGACTTTTTTGGAACTTTTTTTGAATTTTTTTTTTTTTTTTTTTTTTTTTTCAACTTTTGATACCCCCTAAAGCCATTTTTTTGACTCCCGAAAAGCAATGCCTGCCCCTTACTACCCCCCCCCCCCCCTCCTGCGCCGGCGGCCCCTTTTTGGGCTCCCGAAACACTATCTGCTTAAATCTACTTAAATCTGCCGAAAACATCTACTATCGTGTGTACTTCGTCGTTTCTTTTAATCGCACCCGAGCAACGCCTGGTAATTGACGAATGACCCATACGTACATAGAAACTTTAATGTTTTATATATTAGATATATATATGTATATTCAGATTGAAAATATAATTGTATTATTTTTCTTTAGTGTCCAATGCGATACTTTTCACAACTACATATAATTTCACCGCTAAACTAAACGGTAATTAATTTACGCCTCGGTCTCATTTACCACTACGCTCCCCGCTTATCGGTAATGCGATCATCCCCTTGTTGCATGTACGATTTAATTTTAAATAATTCCCCCTCTGATGGCAGATTAGGATCCTTGCTAGAGCTTTCGGTTCGCCGCTACTTGTATGTGCGTAACTTACGACGTCGGGATCGTAATGCGATTTTCAAATGCTCCCGCGGGTCGTTTTGATACTCGAAACCAGGACATAATCTCTCGCGCTCACCGTTAGTGTATCAAAATAGTATATTAAAATGTTCCCATAATATTTATTCATAAATAAATATATATCATGGAAGCGATCGATCAATATAAACAAATGACACAAGTCCTTCTCAAAAATTGAATCGTTTAGCATTGATTTTAATATAAACGTAATAAATTGTATAAATATTCAAAGCCATTATATATGTAGATACTCATTAAAGGTATCCTTAACATTAAACAACACGCACGTCAAGGTTTCAATAAATAATATTTGCGTAATATAAAAATTTAAATAAAATATCACATTTTCGATGGCTCGTAATCAAAAAAAATATGCGTACAAGTGTTTTTTACGTATTGATGTCGTAATATCTCATTCATGTGAAGTATTTAAAATTTACAGCCATTCACCATCCACTGCTGGATGAAGGCTTTTTTCAATCTTCTTCCATTCCAGTCTGTCTTGAGCAATCTGCATCCAGTTGACTCCACATACTCTTCTCAATTCATCAGCCCATCGTCCACTCGGTCTACCTTGCTTTCGTTCACATCCTCTCGGATACCATTCCAGTACTTAAAACATTTTCACTCATTCCGCTATATCCGCCACTTTGGTCATGCTTTTTACCCATGTATTCCTCTTACGATCTCTTCTCGTTATACCGAGGATACATCTTTCCACGCTTCTGTGTGTGCACTGGATCTTACGTACCATTATTGAGTTTAGCATCCACGTTTCACATTCATACGTCATAACTGGCAGTACGATTGTATACCTTCTTTTTTAAAGCAATCTGCATCCACTTGACTCCACACATTCTTCTCAATTCATCAGCCCATCTTTCACTCGGTCTACCTTGCTTTCGTTCACATCCTCTCGGATACCATTCCAGTATATCTCGCTAGCTGCTATTTTGGTCATGTATTCCTATTACGATCTCCTCTTGTTATACCAAGCATACATATGTACATCTTCCCATGCTTGTCTGTGTGCACTGGATATTACGTAACATTCTTGAGTTTATACCATTCCAGTATTTCTCGCGTCCATCTGCCATCAATTCCTTTTGCTATGTGCCACTTTAACTTTTTCACACGTTGCGCTATATCTTCCACTTTGGTCATGCTTCTTACCAATGTATTCCTCTTACGATCTCTTCTCGTTATACCGAGGATACATCTTTCCACGCTTCTGTGTGTGCACTGGATCTTACGTACCATTCTTGAGTTAAGCATCCACGTTTCACATCCATACGTCATAACTGGCAGTACGCATTGATTGTATACCTTCTTTTTTAAAGCAATCTGCATCCACTTGACTCCACACATTCTTCTCAATTCATCAGCCCATCTTTCACTCGGTCTACCTTGCTTTCTTTCACATCCTCTCGGATACCATTCCAGTATATCTCGCTAGCTGCTATTTTGGTCATGTATTCCTCTTGTTATACTAAGCATACATACATCTTCCCATGCTTGTCTGTGTGCACTGGATCTTACGTAACATTCTTGAATTAATACCATTCCCGTATTTCTCGCGTCCATCTGCCATCCATTCTTCTCGCTGTGTCCACTTCAACTTTTTCACACGTTCTGCTATATCTGCCACTTTGATCATACTTCTTACCCATGTATTCCTCTTACGATCTCTTCTTGTTATACCAAGCATACATCTGTGTGCATTGGATCTTGCGTAACATTCTTGAATTTAGCATCCACGTTTCACATCCATACGTCATAACTGGCAGTACGCACTGGTCGTATGCCTTATTTTTTAAGCACAGCGGAATGTTTATTTCTTCTGTAAATTGACGAATTCATTTTTAGTATGGAAAAAATGTCGTTTTTGCACGATTGCGTAAAGTATTCGTCGCAGAGTGATTTTCGATCGCACTAACGGTATTCAAATATTGGGTTAAATTTATATTTAAAAATATTCAAACGATTACACGTGCATTCCACTTTATTTTTACATTACAATAATAAAATTTCGACGGCTCAAGTTGCGGGGAAAATATTCGCAAACATTTGTGTCGCTCGAACGAGAGCAATTTACCGTACTTGTGGAAAACCCTTCAACTCGTCCCGCAGACGCTCGAATCACTTTTTCTTCTTTCTATGCAAGATTCTGGAAAGCTTCAATCACTGTAATAGCTTCAATACACACACAAGGACCACTGATATTCGCGAGTGTCGAGAAAATGTCCTTTTTCTTTTCGCCACCCGAAGCATATAAACATTTTCCGTCGTGTTAAACTTTTCTCGTTTTCCTTTGCAGTGACGAATCGCGTGTATGTGTCGAAACGAGTTTGCTATTTTTATCACCGAACTTTCAGACAATTTTTTTCAAAACGATCTCACTGTACACATGTTCTTGCATATATTTTGTAATTTTTTAAAAGTTAAATAGGCGTAAACGTAATAAAGTTCACATTCGAAAATCATTCGACGCTCCTTGTATGTAGATTATTAATATAAAATTAAATAAATTCAGAAAAATATCAAAATCAAATTCTACGACGTTGTTTACGACGGGTGCTCAATTATTTATTATAATTTTGCATTATAAACCGACGGAAAATTTAAATATCTCAAGGAGTTCTCTTTGCGACGTTGCCCGAGTATATGAAGTATTTATGTATGTATATTTAATGTACAGTAGCAAATTAATGTCGTTGCGTTCGTTCGTTTGAATAATTAATCTTCACGGTTGGTAACTTAATTGAATCAATTGATAACGTGATTTTACAAAATTTAAATCGAATTTCTTTTATGGAGAGTTGTTTTTAATTACATAATACCGTTACCTATAGAGAATGATAAGAAATATTATTTTGACTTCAAAAAAGTCACGTAAACGTACTCAAGGGCATACAAATTAAGAATTAACTAATTAATGAATTAATTAAAAATCAATTAAGAAAAATTAAAACACTGCATTAGTACTTGCGTGTGAATTTGATGAAAAATTCAATAATGTAAAAATAAAATTGAACATATTTCACGTACTCAACTTTTCAAATGTATGCAAGTGTCTCAAATGTTTAAATGTGTAACAATATACTCTATAATGGTTAGGTCAAGTATTTATTTATTTATTTATCAAGTAACATACACCCATAAAGTATGTACAATATAAAATTAAATTAACTCTGCATAATATAATACAGCCAAAATAGTACTAATAATAGTAATATAATATAATCATATATATATATATATATATATATAATAGCCCTATTCCGTATGTCTGTTTGTCTTCTGATAGCGCTCGCCTCGGTAAATGATTAAGAGACTAGGTTATGACGGGCCTGCTACAATTTGACAATATTAATCCACGATAGGTTTGCGATTTTGCTAAATTGTTACGTTGTTGTATTATAACGCGCCATCTACATATGCATATAAACTATAAAAACTGTTAAATTAAATTTATTTTTTTATTAGAAATAAATACTATAAGTATAAGTATGCATTACTATATATAGTAGCGCAAGCGTCTGTCTGGCTGGACAGCCGCAGATCTACACATATACTCACCCACACAAACACTTATAGTACGGGTGATGAGAAACCGCTCCGTTGATATTCAACGGGCTTACACTAGTAATATAATAGTAATAAACACAGAACAAATCATAGCAGGAAAGGAACTTTAGGAGTTAGGTCTGGAAAGGAACTTGAGTAAAGAAAATCTATATTAATATATTATCTCAGTATATATGTACATATACGTATACACATATTATCTAATGACTTTTTTATTCTCAAAGTCTTTCTTTTAATTTATTATAATATTTGAATCAATTTGTTGATACTGTTCATTTTTTCATTATATGTACATCAATACGTTTTGATTGTATCAGTTTTCCGACATTTATATAATTGAATTTATCTCTTTTCTGTACTGAATCATCTATGGTGGTTCTGTTTATGATTTTTGATTATTTTCTAGTCTCAAAACTGTATAAAGTAAATGTCATTCTGTCTTTGAGAGCATTTCTAAGGAATCATCCCACGCGCGGACACAACTCTGAATGAATTGCGATAAGAAGTAACAAATTCAAACGGTGAAAATACATTAATTTTAATTTCACTTCCTCACTTTTGCACGCAAACAGGTCGTATAAAGCTATGTAAATAATGAAAAAAATTGTCATAATGTAAATTTTCACCGTAAGCCAAATAGAAATAGACGAAAAAGAAGGAAAAAATGTATTCTCGCGCGACATGTGACAGAAGCGGATTTTTCGTACGAAAGAAAAACCCACTCGAATGTATGAATAAACAATCGTGTGTTTTCATTGTCGAGGTTTTTCTCCTCGCTCTTCTTTTTTCACGACACATACACACATTGCTAAAAAGAATAAAAAAAACGAAAGAAAAACACCACACACACAAGGGTATGTTAATATATGCGAAACGTAAATTCGGACGAAGCGAGTGGCTAAATTTTTTGTCGATGTTATGAAAGGTCGTCACTTTTAATCAACGCTAAAAATCTTCACACTTCATTTGTCGACGAAAAAGAAAAACAAATCCCTACGATTACGTTGACAGAATCTCTCATTAATAATTTAGAAATGCGCTTGTAACGGTATTAGAGTTTATCCCTGATTACTGTCGTATTTTTCATTGTAAAATTTCGCCCTACGATTTATGAAATTTTGTAAAACACGTTGTCTGCTTATGAAAATAATTTTCCGATGGTATTTTCATTGAATGAGATTGATCACGACTTGGTCTAGATTGAAAATGCGGTTGCCATTCAATGTTTGTTTAATTTCCTTGGGAAAAGTGCGACTGACGGAGTTTTCCTCAGAAGGACAGAGACAGAAACTGATTAAGGATACGTTTTCCCGGTTGACTTTGTGCGATTTCGTTCGTCCTTTTGCCCGGCAAAGCCTTCTTTATCCCCCGGAGCACATCCCATTCAGGATAAACCGTGCGCGAACTTTGCACACAGGAAAATCTCAAATAAATCGTACCCACGTTCATAGCCATACCAATGTATGTACGTGTTTGTTGTTGTGTGTCACAAAATCGCATGACCTATCACAATTATTTATTTTATATATATATTGTGAGCTATTGTAATTTAACAAAATATTCCACATAAATTTCTAAGCTCGGAATCGTCGAAGCGTTCTGTTTTACAATACCACCGTTGCCTCGAGGCGAAATTGAAACAATGTCTGCGTTGGTCATGTCATGTTGTGCTTCGTTTAATTTATATGCTCATATGTACGTAAGAAAATGTTTAAATTTGTTATTAATGTGCCTCTTTTATCATTGTTGCAGGTAAGGAAACACTACGATTTGTTTATATCAACTGTTCTATTTCGACTAAATGTAAGTAAATAATTATTATTCGACCAATTTTGTTTATTTTAAATTAAAATAATATTTTTTATGAAATTTAGTGTTTTTTTATTATAGACATCTATTGGTTAATAGCAAAACTTTTTTCAAATTTTCAACTGATTAATTATTTTTTAATAATTAACTGGTTTTTTGTATTGCGACACCTATGCGGTAATGAAACAACTAATTTGTGTGAATTTAATTAAATGAATTTTAATCAGTTCATTGCTTTAGAAATAGTTAAAAATTTCCCTCAAAATCTAATCTAATATATTCAACGTTTAAATTTCCCATTCAATTAAGTGTGCCCGATGAATAATATGCAAACTAGAATAACCCTTTCTCGGACGATAAATTCAATGAATGATTAGGGTAACCATAGTTGTTGGGACACTAACCGAGATAATAAATTTTAATAAACGTCCCTTCCACGCTCAGCATTTGCTATTTTCCCACACGTCGCATTAATCGGTAAACAGGTAAGGATACCCTCTAATATATTAATAATATACCTTTATTTTGCCAAGACGCTGATAAAATATAAATATGTATTTACAGTGTGTTGAAAAAATATATTTTCGTATATGAAATTTTGTTTCTGTTTTATATGAACGTCATTTTAGATATCATTGAAAATATCCACATGTCTCAAAAGCGATTCCGATTTTGCAGCGGAATGTATATTTAATTATAAATTGATCGGAATTCACGGACATACATACATATTACATGTTTAATAAAATCCCTTTTCACAGGTGTTTTGCTTACCGCTTGGCTTGAAGCCACTTTGGCCAAAGGAATATTATTTTCGGATTTTAGAAATTTTGGCCGAATGTTCAAAAATAACGTTTTATTTCATAAAACATGAGACGCACACAATTTAACATGGGTTTTCTTTGACATTTCGCTCCCGGTATTTGCACGCATCGGCGTCGGAATCTCAAAATTGCGTCGTATTTAGCCGACGGTTCTAAAATGTTTTCTGTTATGGAAAAAAAAACTGCCATACGAGTGTGTATCATATAAAAAAAATTCATTCAAAAATAGCGTTTCGTCGCATATTATACGTATGAATCAGTATGGAAATAACTCTTTGGCTGCTGGTCAAGTATGTCGGGGACATCATTGCGGCACCTCAAACGTATTTAATTTCGATCCGAGACTTCCACTAATCATTCGATGAACTTTTAACGTCATATTGATCCTTAGGTGTGCGCGCACCACACTTTTGGAACCTTGTCAGAGCGAATGTTAGAACAGTGTGACACGCCCGTCTCATAAATCCAACATTCAAGCCGAAAGCCGGAAAGTTTTGATCTTTAATTACCCATAGAAAAAATCACGATTAACTAAACCTCTCAAATGTTAACGATTCGCATCACTTCAACTTCGAATAAGTGATCATTTAAAAAAAATAGTAACTACCGACACAGTGTCAAAGGATTAATCTTACGTACACATGTTTGTACTTGGTACAAAAAAATAATTGAACGTACGGCAGATTGCCAAAATTTTATAATGAAATTCTTACACGTGTACACGTTAAATAATAGACGTAGGGAAAGTGTGTGTGTGTGATTTTTATGCATAGTTTGTAAAGCCGTTCTACCGATCGAGGCGCGTTTTTCGAGTGAAACGTAAATATATTTAAAAAAAAACGTAAATTGCGAAACGCTGTTGGCCCAAACGACATAAAATAACGACCCGGATCAACGGCTTATTCTAATTCTGTATTTCTAGTTTGGGTTAGCAAATAAAAGACGTTACGAAAATGAGCTGGCAATCTATGAATATGTCGCGCGAGCGCTCTATGCTCTCTGGTCGCATATGTGTCGACATCAAAATACTCGAATTGTGTTATAAAAACACTCGTAATCGTAAAAATATACATTTTTTATTATATTTGAAAGTATTTATGACACATTTGCGTAAAAAAATTCTTAAATCAACAAATTTTACTCGGTTATATTGGTCTAAGAAAATGATACACTTTACTATGTATGGTATTTTATACTAACTACTTAATTGATTGGTTTTCTATGTTTGTTGGTTGTTTCTAAAAAGGCTTCTGGTTCTCAGAAATCGCAACTATAAATAATAGAACGTCAAATTAATGGTTGGACATAATGAATACGTTTCAATTAAAATGTTTTGGCACGTTTTACAGCGATCAAAATGGACGAGTGAAAAACTCGTCACTTGTCAATCAGGCGTTCGAAATTTTATTGCGTATAATCAAAATTTATAAAGTATTCGAAAAAATCGGCGACCCACTTGACGGAGGTCTTAGAATATTAGATTTATACAAATTTATTAGTATGCGAATTTAAACGGTACGCCATCGACCTTCACCTTGTGCCATTTTTTTCAAATTCGCAATCTCTCATACTTTTTTTGCGTTTGTTGACTTTTCCGCCGATTTTCCTCGGTGAAAACAACGCAACCGATCAGGGCTAAGGCGATGCCAAAAATGTTTCTATTTTGAATATGCGACGCTTTTCCCACGAGTCACATGACTATCAACACCCACAATTTTTTTCAATATAAATCCCAAAGTACACTATAAATATTTATCGCCCATTGATAATGCATACAATATACATAGGTACGTGCGAATTTGATTTTTTCATAATTTATATACTGTTAATTTAATATATCGGATTGTTTTTTTCGAGTATTCGTTCGCTGTTGTATTTCACTGTGGTCGGAAAGTTGCGTGGAGGTCGCAAAATATTCGTAACATTAAAATAAAAATTAGTTTAATAAAAATCGTTCGATTTAATTTCGTTCGCAACGAATGAATGAGCTATAAAAGAACAATACTCGCAATTACCATTAAATCATGGTAGCGAATCAAACGAGTCAACATTTTATACCTACATACACATGAGCAATATATAATTATTTATAATAATATTTATGCGGCTGGGATCTAAAAAAACTGACGTAAATATCTAGTCTAGAGAAATTGGGGTTTAAATGTAATACAATCAAGTATTTATTCGGTCAAAATTTAAATAAATTTTCAGTATTTGTAATGAACGGTTTATCGTTTAACATAAAGGATTATTTTTTACTAGTCAACCTTAAAATAGATTTGCTGAAAATATTAGTAACCGTTTATTATTTCAACTAACCATTTATTAATCGTACTGCGCTTTTTTTTTTTTTTACTGGCCGTTTTCTCGAAGATATACTGTGACGGGTTCCATGAATAAACAGAACAACGAATAACAGAACAGTGAAAAAATAAAATATTTATTTTTGTCGCATCTGCTTATTAATTAAATAATATTTATTAATTAAGTGCAAACTAAGAATATGGATACATACAAACAGAATGTTTACTATATTACGACAATATATCGCCTGAAAAGATTCTGCTGAACTTTTTCATTGCCATTAGTTATTAGTTATTAGGAAGATCAATAGATTTTTTTCGCATTTCATCATATATACATATTTAATAGCCCTATTCCATCTGTGTGTGTGTGTCTGTCTGCTGATAACGCTCGCTGTGGTAAATAATTAAAAGACACAAACCGTCCGCGCGCGAGTGGGATTTGAACCCGGTATCACTGGTTCGGAACATTGAGCGCTTACGCTGTGATCCAAACTAGATAATAACGGTTAATATCTTAATAGGCTCGCGATTTTGCTAAATTATTACGTTGTTGTTATATTATAAAGCGCCATCTATACAAGAACTATAGAAACTATTAAATACGCATATACTCGCCGACAAAAACACTCACAATACGGGTGATGAGAAACGGCACCGTCGATATTCAACGGGCTTACACTAGTTATATATATATGTAATAGCCCTATTCCGTCCGTGTGTCTGTCTGTTGATAACGCAGAACATCACGCGAGTGGGATTTAAACCCGAGATCACCGATTCGGGACAGTGACCGCTTACGCTATGATACAAAAGGAGATGATGACGAGCCTGCCACTATTTGACTATATAATATCTTAATAGGCTCGCGACTTTGCTAAATTATTACGTTGTTGTTGTATTATAAAGCGCCATCCATACAAGAACTATAAAAAAAACTATTAAATACACATATACGGGCGATGAGAAACCGCACCGTCGTATATATATACTATATATAATAGCCCAATTCCGTCCGTCTGTCTGTCTGTCTGCTGATAACGCTCGATAATTGAAAAAACACGAACGTCGCGACTGGGATTTGAACCCGTGATCACCAGCGTTTAGCGCTAATGCGCTCACCCAACATCGGTGATGGGAGGCCTCCTATAATTTGAAAATATTAATCCTTAGTAGGTTCGCGACTTTGCTAAATTGTTACGTAATCAATTACGAAAACATTTGATCGATTTATTTACTTAGCACGTTTAATTAATTTTTCTATCGTTAAAATCACTTACAAAAAAAAACACGTTCGTTGATATTCAACGGGCTTACACTAGTTATATATGTATATAATAGCCGAAATCCGTCTGTCTGTCAGCTGATAACGCTCGCTGAGGTAAATAGTTAAACAACCAGAACGTCGCGCGCGAGTGGGATTTGAGCCCGAAATCACCAGTTCGGAACAGTGAGCGCTTACGCTATCCTAAATTGTTACGTTGTTGTATTATAAAGCGCCATCTAATCAAAAACTATTAAAACACATATACTCACCCACACAAACACTCACAGCACGGGTGATGAGAAACGACTCCGTTGATATTCAACGGGCTTACACTAGTATATGTATATATATTATCCCTATTACGTGTGTGTGTCTGTCTGCCGATAACGCTCACCGAGGTAAATATATATAACAAACCAGAACGAGCCTGACGATCCTGCTACGATTTGACCAATATTGTCAATAGGCTCGCCACTTTGATAAATTGTCACGTTGTTGTATTATAACGCGCCATCTATGCAACAACTGTAAAAACTATTAAATACACATACACATTTTTACACTAGTACACACATTTTTAGACCCTTTTTGAACTGAATATAAAATAGAACATTTTAAAATAATTATTGTTGATTAATGAGTAACATTTAATTTAATTTTGAATATATGTATAATTAGAAAATAATTTGTTGCGGCTCCCAAGCCTATCAATTTTCCAAGGTTTTCCCTAATTTGGCTCTTAGCTCGAAAAAGGTTCCCGACCACTGAACTAGACAATAACGTGCCTGCTACAATTGAAACAATATAAATTGTCAATAGGTTGGCGACTTTGCTAAATTGTTACGTTGTTGTATTATAACGCGCCATCTATGCAACAACTGTAAAAACTATTAAATACACATACACATTTTTACACTAGTACACACATTTTTAGACCCTTTTTGAACTAAATATAAAATAGAACATTTTAAAATAATTAATAATTTATTTTGAAATTTGGCCTATGTCGCTAGTGAATACTGTCACAGTTTCGCTCGGCAATTAAGCCATTCTTTGGACTTTTCAGCGAGTTTGCGGCCTCGAATCGAAAGTTGAACACCCCTGGCCCCATTTGCGACGCTCTTTGAATTAATTAATCAATGCGTCGATTGTGAAAAAGCGCTTTTTCTCGGGATGGTGGCGGGAGACGAGCGTCGTCCGATTCGCCGGCCGCAAATATCCCCCACACGCGCCCACGGGAAACAAAATTTGTCAAACGGGACAGTTTTCCCGGATCGTCCGATACCGCAGTATCGCTTTTATCCCCAAATTGCGAAATCAGTGCAATTTTCCGACGTGTAAAGTGCCAACGATCGTAATTTTCCAACCCCCCCACCCACCCACTCCCAATCTCTAGTGAATGTGATCGGTTTTCGTTCGCTTCGGGCGATAGTGTTTGTGTAATGGTGAATCGTCCCGTCAAACGTGACGGGTTAGACGGGTTAATTGCTAGCGAAAGCTACCGTTTGACGGCTCTCAAAACATCCAATAATAATATATGTACATAGTTATTCAACAGTGCAACGCGAACCGAGTGAACAATGTTTGTATTTAAACGTATGCCTATAGTGTAATCGAATGAATGTACACATACATACGTCAAAAGTTAACCGTTTAATGTGATCAAAATTATGCGTTTGATTACAGTCCAATCTGTAGCTGCTTAGTACGATCAATGTGACACTTGCGCCACAAGTGTAATCAAACCAGTTGATTTGATCACGTTAGTTAATTTTAATCGTAATTATATATATAACTAGTGTAAGCCCGTTGAATATCAACGCCCGCTGAATTTTAAATTACGTAAAGCGCTTTTTTAATAGAGATCCCCACTAATTAATCGAAAAAAAAAAAAAAATAATTTCTTTTTACTTTACTATTTATATTATAATTATTAATTATTTTATATAATAATATTCTGCTATTTTGTAAGTGAGTTGTAATAAAAAAAATAATAGTTTATAAAGCGCCATCTAATTGATCCAAGGGAAACGATAATTTCGATAATTTAATTAATCCCCAGTTTTATTTTTATTATATTATAATTATTAATAATTATAATTTTGTAAGTAAAAAAAACAAAAAAAATTATATTTTTTATAGGTAGGTAGGTAGGTATGTAGGTCCAGACCGCTTGTATGTATGTATATAGGTAAAAAAGGACTCTCTTAGCAGCGGCCGTAGCCAATACGTCAGTGTTCTCGGTTACCGACTTGTCGTTCCGAGTTCAAATCCCGCTCATTCTGGTATTTTAATTATTTTTCCTCATTTCCTATTTATTTTAACTATAGGTAATGTTTAAAAGGACTAAACCGACCGAGGGCGATAGAGTATAGCATTAGTGCGATGTCTCTTGAGCCTAAGGTCGTGGGTTCGATCCCCCACTCGTTCTAGTGGTTTTTTAATAATTTTTCCTGAGCGAGCGTTATCAGCAGACAGACAGACAGACAGACGGATTTCGGCTATTATATATATATATAATAGCCGAAATCCGTCTGTCTGTCTGCTGATAACCCCCTCCGCATAGAGGAGAGCTCGCGCGTGGCGCAGCTTAAAGTACAGTTTTAAACTCATGAGTCCCTTCGGCAGAGCGTAGTCCCTTAGGCGTCGCTATATACGAAGGTGGGAAAGAGGTGGAGACGCAAAACTCCAATGGGTCAAAGACTGTTGTCCGTCATGTCTGTTGATAACGCTCAAATTTGTGGGATTTGAACGCGTGATTACCAGGTTGGAACGAGTCGTGCGCTGCTAACACTGTCATGCAACGGAGGCGATGACGGGCCTGCTACGATTTGACAATATAATATCTCAATAGGCTCGCGACTTTGCTAAATTGTTACGTTGTGGTTATTATAACGCGCCATCTATGCAACAACTATTAAATTTAATATTATTTTTCAGTACGTGTGATGAGAACGCTCCGTTGATATTCAACGGGCTTATACTAGTTTATATATATATATATATATATGTATATAATAGCCGAAATCCGTCTGTCTGTCTGTCTGTCTGCTGATGACGCTCGCTGAGGAAAAATAATTAAAAAAACAGAATGAGTGGGGGATCGAACCCGGGGCCCAAAGCTCGAGAGGACTCACACTAATGCTATCCGCTATCACCCTCGGTCAATTTAGTCCTTTTTTTATTTAAACATTACCTACAAAGGGATCGTGATCGTATTTTTTTTTTTTGTTTTTTGATTTTTACAAAATCACTAATAATTTTTATAATAATTAATAATTACAATATAAATAGTACAGTATATAAAAAATATATTAATCAATTTGGGATTCGTTGTATTATAACGCGCCATAGATGGCGCATTGTTGCATAGATGCTATACTATATGTAGACAACTATAAAAACTATTAAATTTAATATATAATTTTCCAATACGGGTGATGAGAACGCTCCGTTGATATTCAACGGGCTTACACTAGTTTTAAAATAATTCGGCATAAAAGGGCGATAACTTTTATTTATATTGACTAAAATGTGTCTGTCGGTCGGGAACGCTCTATATTTATGTTATTTTTTTTCCCCGATAGTCCATAGTTGCGGTAATTGATTTCCCGTTTATTATTATGTAAAGTATGTGTATGCCTGTCCGTCAGGAGCGCTCACACGTGCTCCGTTTGTATTCATTGAAAGTTCGATTTTTTTCCGCTATTGTTAGCTCACTCACGTGTCAAGAATAAACGTACGTTGAGCTTCGACGCGTTATACTCACACTCCCGTCAAATGTATGTAAATGATGAATATTATACATATGTATACTGAAAAATATTAATGTAAGTCTAATTTGAACCGTTTACGATATGATTTATTTTATTCGTGTTTAGTTTGACTTTATAAAAATGTAAACAATTCACTTTCGATGAAATAAAAATAGTACGAAATTAATTAAATATTTTAAATTAATAAAACAAGTGAAA
This sequence comes from Parapsyche elsis, assembly GCA_022651745.1. Lineage (NCBI taxonomy): Eukaryota > Metazoa > Arthropoda > Insecta > Trichoptera > Hydropsychidae > Parapsyche > Parapsyche elsis. The sequence goes on from JAGVSN010000031.1 coordinate 1,108,377, forward strand.
TGTCATCGTCGCACCGAATGATGGATAAAACAGTAATCATCGATACCGCACTTCGGGAGGAAACTGGAGATGAAGAAGTTCCGCTACCAAAAGACAGGCGGCGCTATGCTCTAGACGAGCTTTCGCTATCGGCCGCTTCGAGTCGCCGTGTCGCTAGAAGGCGTCGAGGATGGACTGTCGTCGTTGGACCGGAAATACGGTAAAAAAAACTAACCGGAAGTGGATATTCAATTATGAAATAAACAGCGCGAAGCAATTTCTATTGTTCTGTTAAAATAATAATAACAAAAAAACTGAACGAAATTCATACATAAATCATCATTTTCAGCCGTTCGCCATCCACTACTGGATGAAGGACTCTCCAATCCTCTTTCATTCCTGTCTGTCTTGAGCAATCTGCATCCACTTGACTAGCACACATTCTTCTCAATTCATCAACCCATCGCCCACTCGGTCTACATTGCTTTCTTTCACATCCTCTCGGATACCATTCCATTACCAATTCAACTTTTTCACACGTTCCACTATATCTGCCACCTTGATCATACTTCTTAGCAATGTATTCCTTTTACGATCGCTTCTCGTTATACCGAGCATATGTACATATTCCCATGCTTCTCTGTGTGCACTGGATCTTACGTAGCATTCTTGAATTTAGCATCAAAGTTTCACATCCATACGTCATAACTGGCAGTACGCATCGGTCGTATGCCATTTTTTTTAAACATAGCAGAATGTTGGATTTAAAAACTATGTTGATTCTTCCAAAAGCACTCCATTCTTCATTACATCCGGTCATATTCACCAATTACGTACGTCATCATATATAATAATAGCCCTATTCCGTATGTCTGTCTGTGTGTGTGTGTGTGTCTGTCTGCTGATAACGCTCGCTGAGGTAAATAAATAAAAGACGCGAACCGTCCACGCGCGAGTGGGATTTGAACCCGATATCACCAGTTCGGAAGCGGGTGCGCTTATACATTCAATCAAACTAAACCAGTGGTCGAGAACCGGCGGCTCTGGAGCCGCATGCGGCTCTTTGTGTGAAAACCTGCGGCTCTCGCTGTCATCCAACATTTTGCGTGAAATACAAAATGTTGACACAAGATCAAAATGAATCCCATTTCCACAACGTCGTGGCTATAAAATGCTTTAAGGTCGTTTATCAGATTAAACTTATATAATATTTTTTAGTAATAAACTGTCGAACGTTGAGAAATATCACGAGGACAACTTATTTCTCACTATTATTATTGATTAATGAGTAACATTTAATTTAATTTTGAATATATGTATAATTAGAAAATAATTTGTTGCGGCTCCCAAGCCTATCAATTTTCCAAGGTTTTCCCTAATTTGGCTCTTAGCTCGAAAAAGGTTCCCGACCACTGAACTAGACAATAACGTGCCTGCTACAATTGAAACAATATAAATTGTCAATAGGTTGGCGACTTTGCTAAATTGTTACGTTGTTGTATTATAACGCGCCATCTATGCAACAACTATAAAAACTATTAAATTCACATACACTCACCTACACAAACATCCGTTGATATTTACACTACATTACACTAGTACATAAATAATGGTCATTAAATTTAATATGTACGAAAATTAAATATGAATAAAGTAATTTATTCCGTTGACTGCACTAAAATTTCCCCTACGATAATAATCTCTACGTGACTGAAAATTAGCGCACGAAATCGCTCCAACATTAATTCGCCACGTACTAAAATTAAGCTTTTTGGCAGAAACTGTCAATGCGTCACTAAACTAGATCGAGTTTTGATGTCTCACGCAGATAAAGCGCATTTAAATAATTAGTATTCAAAATTAAATCAAATCACGAGAGTAATCGAAGTACGCAGTAACTCGTCCCGCTACCCACGTGCAAAATATTCAAATAATAAATTGTTGCCTCGAGCGAGCGAAAAACCCTTTCGGATCGCCAAATTAATTCAATTAAAGCAAATAAAACGAGTCCATTAATTTAGCGGAATTTTATAAAGGAAAGTACCTAACGGTAAAAATAAAAAAACGATATTTATTCAAGCATCCCTTGTTGTTGCGAAAAATCGTTTAAATTCAAAAGCATAACGCTTTTAACCGGACAAAAACAGACCTGCAAATACTTGATTGCGTTGTAAATAATTAACATGTACTCACGTCGAATAAGTTACAGTACAGTGTATTAAAAGTTTATGTGTATGAAGTTATACGCACTTTTATATGAAACTATAACTTTTATTTGAAACCCGTGCCATTGTTATTAAACACCGTCACACTACAGTACAGTAAAGTGTTTGCCCGTGTACAGTCGGTGAAGCATATTTATGGCCATAATAGGCAATGTTTAAGCACTTGTGTGACAGTTCGAAATATGACGATCTTGTGTGGCGTACTGTAGATCAGAGTTCACCAGCAATAACCACGAAACTCTTAAGAGGTGTGACTGTTTGGTATATAAATTACGCCGTAAACAATTTTTCTCTGTCTCATTCTAAGCCCCGCATCTCTTACAGGTGGCTTGATTATATTCAATCGCTATGCCTCTAAGGATTTTGTGGTTACTGTCGGTGAACGCTGCTGTAATTCAAGATGGCGACGCATCGGCGCAACTGCTGGATCCTCTTCCTCTTCCGTTCCTGTCTGTCTCGAGAAATCTGCATCCACTTGACTCCACACATTCTTCTCAGTTGATCAGCCCATCGTCCACTTGTTTTACCTTGCTTTCTTTCACATCCTCTCGGATACCATTCCAGTATGTGCCACTTTAACTTTTTCACACGTTCCGCTATATCTGCCACTTTGGTCATGCTTCTTACCCACGTGTTCCTATTACGATCTCTTCTTGTTATACCATGGATACATCTTTCCATGTTTCTCTGTGTGCACTGGATTTTACGTAACATTCTTGAATTCAGCATCCACATTTCACATCCATGCGTCAAAGCAGGCAGTACGAATTGATCTTATGCCTTCTTTTTTAAAGCATTTCTGTTTGTGTTGAGCAATCTGCATCCACTTGACTCCCCAAATTCTTCTCAATTCATCAGTCCATCTTCCACTCGGTCTACCTTGCTTTCTTTGACATCCTCTCGGATACCATTCCAGTATTTCTCGCGTCTATCTGCCATCCATTCTTCCATTCTTCCACTTCAACTTTTTCACACATTCTGCTAAATCTGCCACTTTGGTCATACTTCTGCTTTCTTTGACATCCTCTCGGATACCATTCCAGTATTTCTCGCGTCTATCTGCCATCCATTCTTCCACTTCAACTTTTTACCCCATGTATTCCTCTTACGATCTGTTCTAGTTATACCAAGCATACATATTTCCATGCTTATCTGTGTGCATTTAGCATCCAAGTTTCACATCCATACGTCATAACTGGCATATGCCTACTTTTTTTTAAGCATAGCGGAATGTTGGATTTAAAAACTATGTTCATTCTGCCAAAAGCACTCCATCCTAGTTTCATTCTTTGTTTTATTTCTTCTTCTTTACATTCGGTCATATTCAACAATTGTCCTAGGTGTGAATAACTATCAACTATCTCTACAATATGATTATCTACTGTGACTACGCTTTGCGTGCAAAATTCATTCAACATAATTTTAGTTTTTTTTTATTTAATTTATGTACATATAGTATAGGCATAATAACACAATAGACTGTATTCTTAGACTTTTCTTTTCGTTCAATGTTTTTCGTGAATACGGAATAATTACACGATTTTGCAAAGGCTCATTATTCGTCCTATTATAATAATCAACAAAAAAAAATACTAGGAAAATTTCCATCAAATGAAAAATTCTAAATTAAATTCATTATAAGGCAACTTGAGTTAATTTTTATCTCGAAACATATAAAATAAGTCTCAGTTCTTTTTTTATTATTATTATTTTTTTTTTTTGTAAAAGCTCTTCGTCTAAATTCGTTCGTCGTGGGGCAATGAATGCACGTGGGAATTTCACCAGAGGTAAACGTCCCAGTTTCGCAGACGTTTCCAGAGTGTGCCGGCTCACTTTGTGACGACACTTTGTTCATTTTTCTACCAAAATACCACTGGTAGGCAGGTGTGGTCAACCGGCGGGCCGTTGCATTCTTGAAACCCGGCCAAATATCCACTCATTATAAGCTCCGAAGTCTCCCAGTTCGAATGTTAGCATATTGAATGTGACTAAACCGTGTTTTGATGAATATATTTTTCATGAAAAATGTTTATTTATATTTCGATATTGTATCGCACGCCACTGAGGGCGTGTACAGTGGCGTCATTTGTACTTTACCGCTCATATTTATCCACTGGGGAAAAGTAGTTTGCGTTTTAATTAAATTAAAAATTTAATTAATATCAACATAGAAAATCTTACGAGTATGTTTGTGTGCGTGGATACTGTTCTGAGCTTTGTTTTTAACCTTATTATATTTATTATTATATTATATTTGATAGTTACTTTAATCCTTATGATAACATAAATAAAATTAGTTTCATCTATTAGAATGAACATTGTTTTTAAATCCAACATTTCGCTATGCCTAAAAAATAAGGCATACGACCAATGCGTACTGCCAGTTATGACGTATGGATGTTAAACGTGGATGTTAAATACAAGAATGTTACGCAAGATCCAGTGCACACGGAGAAGCATGAAAAGATGTATGCTCGTTATAACGAGAAGAGATCGTACGAGGAATACATGGGTAAAAAGCGTGACCAAAGTTGCAGATATTGTAGAACGTGCAAAATAGTTCAAGTGGACACATAGCGCGAAGAATGAATGGAAGATGGACGCGAGAAATACTTGAATGGTATCCGAGAGGATGTGAAAGAAAGCAATGTAGACCGAGTGAACGATGGGCTGATGAATTGAGAAGACTGTGTGGAGTCAAGTGGATGCAGATTGCTCAAGACATACAGGAATGGAAGAGGATTGGAAATACCTTCATCCAGCAGTAGATGATGATGATCTATCGTTAAAAAAATTGTACGATGGAAACAAATTGTAAATGTTTAATAATGTAATTAATTTATCAACCATTATCTTTATATACTTCTCACTCTGTCAATATTCCATTTTCTAATAATGGTTCATTCCATTTAATTTCGGTTTATATTGCAACTATTAATTTAATCGAAAATGTATTCTAGTCTTTTTTATTCTATTCTTTACGATTTTGTACAAGTATTATAATCCAAAAATTCAATTATTGATATATTTCTTCGACAAAATGTATTTCCTTAGTTCTCTCTTCTTATTCTTTCCGAAATTAGCTTTGCTTCTTCTTTATACCTAGCTTATATCTTTATCTCTATCTCCGCTCAAACTCTTAATTGCGTTCTCGTTGTCTCCGAGCGCATTATAAATAAAGTTGTGAACTGAACTGAATTTTTTTTGAGTTGTGACACTTTATTGCTCGTAAGCGTCACTCTAGCTTTGCATATTAATTAAACGAGAGCTTTTATCGTCATATTTAAACACGATAATTAGAATATGTATCATCATCATTTTCAGCCGTTCACCATCCACTGCTGGATGAAGGCCCCTCCAATCCTCTTCCATTCCTGTCTGTCTTGAACAATCTGCATCCACTTGACTAGCACACATTCTTCTCAATTCATCAGCCCATCTTCCACTCGGTCCACCTTACTTTCTATCGCATCCTCTCGGATACCATTCCAGTACTTCTCTCGTCCATCTGCCATCCATTCTTCTCGCTATGTGTCCACTTCAAATTTTTCACACATTCTGCTATATCTGCCACTTTGGTCATACTTCTTACCCATGTATTTCTTTTGCGATCTCGTCTTGTTATGCCAAACATACATCTTTCCATGCTTCTCTGTGTGCACTGGATCTTTCGTAGCATTCTTGAATTTAGCGTCCAAGTTTCGTACACACATATGTATGTACATATATATGAAGATAAACAACAAGGTCGGGGTGAAACAAAACTAAACTAAAATTTGGCTAAAAATAGTATTTTGATATATTTACGCTTAGCTCATTTCACGGTAAAGCCTGTCTAATAAATGACGATAAAGAACTTGAACATTGCGGAAAGTGCACGATGCAGCTCGTTCGTTGCAGCGAAATGCACCGAAACGATGCACTAAATCACACGCCCACCGTGCGACGTGCAAATTTATTGCAAACGTTGTCGTAATTCACATTAGCGCTATTTCCTCGTGCATTTTCAACCCCGCAAACCCGACAAAGTTGTACTGAACGGAGTTTTGCGACAATTATTGAACTTTGAAAATGGCGTGAAATTCGCAGGGACGTTTTTCTGAATCCGCGCAATCCGGATACGTGACGTGTGACAAATGACACTTTCACTTTTAGCACATGACCGGACATTTCCGAAATCGGGTACGTTTTTCATGCGCGGACTGTGAACGTTGAAAGTTTTGCATTTCGCAAATAGGGCAAATATTTCAATACATATTATTTATATAATAGCCGAAATCCGTATGTCTGTCTGTCTGTCTGCTGATAACGCTCGCTCAGGAAAAAATATTAAAAAACCACTAGAACGAGTGGGGGATTGAACCCACGACCTTAGGCTCAAGAGTCATCGCACTAATGCTATACGCTATCGCCCGGCCATGAGTTTGTCCTTTAGTTACATTACCTATAGTTACAATAAAGGAGAAAAAGGAGGAAAAATAATAAAAATACCAGATTGAGCGGGATTTGAAACCACGACGTCGAAGTCGGTAGCCGAGCACGTAGACGCATCGGCTACTAGCCGCTTGGTGAGAGAGACCTTTTTTACCCATATAAGCGGTCTGGACTGCTACCTGCTACCTACCTATAAAAACTATAATTATTTTTGTTTTTTTACTTACAAAATTATAATTATTATATATATAATAATTAATAATTATAATATAATAAAAATAAAACTGGGTATTAATTAAATTAAAGAAATTATCGTTTCCCTTGGATCAATTAGATGGCGCTTTATAAACTATTTTTTTTTTTTATTACAACTCACTTACAAAATAGCAGAATATTATTATATAAAATAATTAATAATTATAATATAAATAGTAAAGTAAAAAATTTTTTTTTTTTTTTTTTTTCTTCGTTTTACGTAATTTAAAATTCAGCGGGCGTTGATATTCAACGGGCTTACACTAGTTATATTTATATAATAGCCGAAATCCGTATGTCTGTCTGTCTGTCTGTCTGTCTGCTGATAGCGCTCGCTGAGGAAAAATAATTAAAAAACCAGAATGAGTGGGGATCGAGGCCGGGACGCCAGGTCGGGAGTAATCGCGCTAACGCATACGCCACGGCCAGTTGTTGATTTGGTCTTTTTTTTTTTTAAACATTACCTATACAAGGGATCGTGACTCTGCTAATAATAGAAATCATCCTATATCATAAATTAATGAACTTGTATATAAGTATTTGTCTTGAAAACTAAAGAAAGAACCATTTTAGTTCTATTAATTTGACTAAAAAAATCGATACTATCGATACTACGGGATTGCTATAATACATAGATGGCTCTATAAAAACTATTATATTTTTTTGTCACTTACAACCGTGCGATCAATTAGTGGGGATCTCTATTAATAAAGCGCTTTACGTAATTTAAAATTCAGCGGGCGTTGATATTCAACGGGCTTACACTAGTTATTTATATAATAGCCGAAATCCGTCTGTCTGTCTGTCTGCTGATAATGCTCGCCTCGCTAAATCATTAAAAAACCAGAACGTCGCGCGAGTGGGATTTGAACCCGGTATCACCAAGTTGGGATGAATCGTGCTAACACTATTATCCAACGTAGTCGATGACGGGCCTGCTACGATTTGACTATATTAATATCTTAATAGGATCGCGACTTTGCTAAATTGTTACGTGTTGTATTATAACGCGCCATTTATGCAACAACTATAAAAACTATTAAATACACATACATACGTTGATATTCAACTAGTGTATATGAATATAATTACCCAAATTCTTCTGTCTGTCTGCTGATAACGCTCGCCTCGGTAAATAATTGAAAAAGCACGAACGTCGCGAGTGGGATTTGAACCCGTGATCACCAGGTTGGGTGAGTTAGCGCTAACGCGTTCACCCAAAACCGGTGATGGGAGGCCTCCTATAATTTTAAAATAAAATATTAATCTTTAGTAGGTCGCATCTTTGCTAAATTGTTACGTTATCAATTACGTCAAATACGTACGTTGATATTCAACGGGCTTACACTAGTATACACATGTATAATAGCCCAAATCCATCTGTCTGCTGATAACGCTCACCGAGGTTAATGATTAAGAGATGTCCGAACCGTCCGCGCGCGAGTGGGATTTAAACAAAAGAGACAGAGCGTTTTTATTGTTGTTTTTAGTGAAAATTCGCATTATTCACCAATTCACAGACACACAATTTGTGTGTATGTGTGTTTGGTTCGCCTCAACTCTGGCTGCGCGACCTGTACATATGTATGTATGTAAAAAAATCACATTATTTTATTTATTTATCAAGTAACATACAGCTCATAAAGTGCAATATAAAATAAAATTAATTCCACATACAATACAGTCAAAATAGTTACAAACAAAGAACAAATCATAACAAGAAAGGAACTTTTTAGGAGTTATGTACTGGAAGGGACTTGAGTAAAGAAAATCCGAAGAATCGTTCAAATAAACATAGAATCGTTCTTTGTCCTGTAATAATATTGTAATAAATAGATTAAACAAAACTTGGTCCACGGTTTCTCCGTACAGCTGACGCACGTCAGAGAAATATTTCGCACTGTAAAATCGTTTCAAATTTAATTCTACGAAGCTTTCACGTCTTCCGAACGAGTTGCGCGTTTCATCTTCCGGCTGAAATTCGGATTTTTCACTGAATTTTTCACGAATTCGCGTTCATATTCGCCCGGCGATAAGAAAAGCGAGTATCTCGTGCGAATATCCGGATGCGGCTGCGGAAAAGTCGGCTTTTTCACCGACACAAAGAAACACACCTACGCTTTCCTCTCTCGATTTAGTTTTTCTGCAACGTCTTTTTCTTCATTTTACCGTCGCTTAAGCGAGCCTCTTTTACTCTCGGACGAATCCTGGTTTTCTCTTTGACAGCACCTTAATAAAGTATTGTTTATTTTTCGTTCATTTTTTTTCTTATTCGACACGGGAGTTTAAACCTTAACGACACGCGAAAGTGAAACGTTAAACTTCACACATACATTTTAATATAGGCTCGTTACTTCATATACATATGTATGTATGTATATTTTGAAAATATATATACAGTTAACCCTCCTATAGCGTTGAGATAGGGACCACGCTATAGGAAAAAAACGCTATAGAAAGTTAGGCACCCATACAAAATTTGGGGTTCAGTTTTTTTTAATTGTATTTTGCGATTTGAAGCAAATCAAACATTTTACCCATTTTTATATTTCCAATGACCTTGTATGTGTTTAGTTTGATAACAATAGCACGTGCCTACACGCGCGACGGAGCATTGACCTTGCATATTTAGTCCAGTTTATTTTGACAAATATTTTCTAAGTGCACATACATACATATTTAAATGCACATTAATAATATATTTATGAAATTTCTAATTTGACCTTGAAAATATTGCATTTTTTTAAATGTACGCTATAGAAGGGACCGCTATACAAAAAACCGCCGCAAACGCTATAGAAAAAAACGCTATACCAGTATACGCTATAGGAGGGTTGACTGTACATATACATATATACAACATTTGAAGATAATTTTGATGCTTTTGCTGTGAATAAAAATTACACAGCGTAAGCGGGTATTACACAGGGATAGTTTACTCGCTACTATCTCGCTAGTTTGCCAGCCGCTAGTAAACTAGCTTGTGTAATAGTCGAAGCTAGTAACTATCTGGCTTTTGCGGCCGAGCGAGTGAAATTCGAATGTTTGAACTTCTACTACGCTACTATCTGGCTAGTGTAACATCACTTCATTTTGACAGTTTGAGGTTAATTGGTTCATTTTCAGTTCCCAACACTCACATAATATACATATTAAGGTTTAATCAAAATTGTATTATTAAAAAACGCATATTTATTAACCATGTTTATGTATTTTGAAAAATGTATAAAAAAGAAAGTAAAACAAGTACTGTAGACTGTACATAAAACAAGTTGACGATAGCGCCACTTGGCGAGTACACTTATGTAATACGTGTAATAGGATTACTAGCTACTCGCTACTAGCTCTATGTGCCGGCTAGTAAACTAGCGAAATGGTAGCGAGTAAACTATCTCTGTGTAATGCACGCTTTAGTGGATTACTTTTATTATAATCATAAACTTTTCTAAATTCAAGAATGTTATGCTAGATCCAGTGCACACAGAGAAGCATGGAAAGATGTATGCTTGGTATAACGAGAAGAGATCGTAAAAGGAATACATGGGTAAGAAGCGTGACCAAAGTGGCAGATATAGCAGAACGTGTGAAAAAGTTGAAGTGGACACAGCGAGAAGAATGCATTGCAGATGAACGCAAGAAATACTGGAATGATATACGAGAAGATGTGAAAGAAAGCAAGGTAGACTGAGTGGATGATGTGTGGAGTCAAGTGGATTCAGATTGCCCAAAATAGACAGGGATAGAGAGGCCTTCATCCAACAGTGGATAGTGAACATGAAAGGTTGTTTTCAATTCAAGAAAATTTAAGAAAACAAAAACGTAATTGAATCTTGCAATTCAATACCATTTTGAATCAGAAATATATTTTAAATTACAAAACTTAAGGCATTGTAACAAAAACGGTGAAATACACAATTCTTTTGGGATAATTAAAATTAATCAGTACTTGAAAATGTTTCGTTGTGTTGTAAAGTAAATGCAGAATATCTTCATCACACACGCAACTTTTTCAAATATTCAGAATAAAAACAACTTTTCAAAAAGACTAAAAGAACTCTCAGTGTTACAAAAAAAAACAATAAGTTAGTCACCATATAAAAATAGAACACTTTAATAATATGTTGATAAAAAAATACTCCATGATAATATATTATAAGAGCAATTTTAACGAAAAACAAAAATGTATGTTTTATATAAAATTGAACGTATCCGTACATATTTTCTCGTATGGTAGAACAATTATACCCTTTTGTTGTGTTGGTAAAAATCGCCATATCCAAATATTCAATCTTGCTCTCACGGTAAATTAATTTACCCAACAATATTCCAGGATGTGTATACGACAGGATCAATCGCGCTGAAATTACCGTACGTGTGAGCAATATTTCCTCGAACAAATATTTTGCGGTTTATCTTTAATTAAATGTTCACTAAGACTTACTGTACGTTTAAAGTTTTTCAATAGGGCAAATATTGATTTTTTCTTTCATCGACGTTAGATAAATTCGAAATTTTAGAACCACCGCTGAATCTAAGTTAATTAAACTCGAATTAACTCAAGTAGATTTCGAGAGTGGAAGAGAATAATATTTGCCTTTCGAAATAAATCGACCTTTTTACGAAAGCTTTCACGTTTTTTTATGGCTAAAATAACCTTAGACGATAACAAGCTTCAGAATAAGGATTTTTTTTTTCACTTTGCGCTGTATAGTACATTGGAAAAGCTTTTTAATTAAAATAGTTGTTTATGACGGATTTCAGACGTGTTCAAGAAAATATTTTACAAGCACTTGAAAGTCTAATTTGTATTAATTAATTTATAAGCCTCTAATAGTCTAATGTAAGGCTTGAGTATACCTTGAACTTTATATAAATGTTAAAGGCAATTTGTGAAATTTAATTTCCGCGTGCCTTGTTATTTTATACATGCAATGCCTAAGCGTTTTAGGCAAAGTATGTTATATGTAAATGGATTTTTCTCTGCCAATCATTTTATGTCGCCAATCTTGGCAGCTGGTCCTGAACAGTTTAAATCAGAACAGTTTAAATCAGTTTTTCTGAAATGTATGTATTGGAGGTTGAGGAACAGAGAAAAAAAACCTGATTGGTCGACGTCAACTTAGACTGAGGGGAAGAGGGGCAAAGGGGGTATGCGTTGCAATGTCTGATTCATATCTGGACAGCACCGAATCTTTAGCCAAATGTGCAGAGAACAATGTATGACTCATTCGAGGTATGACGAATTTCAAGTTGAATGCGTATAAGACCAAAAGTCCGTGGTTAGTCACTACGGCTCGACATTCAATTGTACTATTTCTTCATATTTATGACGCACCGGTCAGGCGGAGACATAACAAATATTTCATTTTATGAAAGGTAGCACATTGTGCACTATGCCCTGAATGCCAAATTCCTAGGTATTTTACAGAATACGTGATTTCAACGAGTTACTAAGCAAATAGTTCAAATTGTCATAATTATCAATGAATCATGTATTACAAACAGGACAAATTATATACGTTCCCATTGTGTTTATGGACTTTTCGGATTAAAATGCAAGCGCACGTTTATTTGCGCGGCCTGCAACGTGTTAAAAGCTCGACGGGTGGTAACAGCTATAACAATATATGTATACTGAAATAGAAGTCCGGACCGTTAACCTTTTATTTGCACACAATTAAAATTACACGTCGTCACTGCGAGAAGTGCGGTTATTTTATTTATATATTTTTTTTATATTTGTAAATATGTTTGTGTTGGAGTTGGCTCACTTTTTCTGTGTGAATTGTACACCCGTTCGTTGTACCGAGACAAAAGAAAAGCTCCATGTACCGATCGTATCGATGCGTTCACATTGAACGGAGATCACTCTGTCGGTACGGGATGTTCATTTTTTTTTTGTTAATCTATCGCTTCCGGCGTCTCTTACCTTCGTAATTTAATATATATTTTTTCATTTTGTTCACAGGTAAGTGTCTCATGCAAAGTGCGACTTTTCATACCGAAAAAAAAGTGTATAAGAATGCTTTGAGCCGAGTAAGTATGCGAGGGAGATAAGTTTTAACGATCGCGAGCTTTCAAGCTCGCCTTTATATATATGTATATGTACACATGTATGTGTGTGTGTGTAAATATACATTTTAATAAAGTTGACTCGGTTGTATGGAGACTACTTGTACTCTAGGTATGAAAACTTCTCTATTATTTAAGGCAAACCTTGGTTTTTGAATTAACTAAAGCGCTTTTGATAAATAGATGATGCAAAAGTTATTATGTACATATATGCAAATTTACATATAAGGTTTTTCTTTTATATAATAATCGAAGTGAAATTTACCACATCATCAGGTTTCAACGCTTTGTTGTAGCCTGTAGGATTTGGTATATAACAGAGTATTCCCTTTGTAAATATGAGATACGTATGTGTAATGTTGAAGTTTTCAACTAAACTTTAATGAGCTTGCGTTACTGTTTTAACTTCAACGCTACATTATTCTTTTAAACTTCATTTTCTACTTGAAGTATTCTCTACAGGAAAAATTAAATTTACTATATCATAAAAATGTAGCATCTTCTTAAATTAAAAACAATATTGTGAGACTACTTCAAACCGCCATGTACTACAATGATTGCCCTTTACAAGTTTGTTGAGCAAATGTTGTATTCATTATATTGTATCAAATACATTTTTGTTTTAAACTGCACACGTTTAGGTACAATTACCCACTAGAATGTACCATTAGAGAGTACTAAAATGCAGTGTTGTAAAACTGTGTTGACTGAATATACTCATATAAAAAGGAATGTTATTTTTTGTTACTTTACCATCGCGTTTCGAATTGGCTGCACTCGATAGTGCAAAGCCATTTCTAACTACTGGCTATTCACGATGTAAAAAATGAAATTATCGCATCGTAAACCCAACAGTGTCTACTTAAAGTACACGCAATATTGTCAAACTGTGTCAATCGCGAGTGATAAAAAAAATTGTTGTAGTTTGCAGAAGATGCGGCACTCGTTCGAGTGCAATTAAGATGGCGCAATTCGATTGCACGCGAACTTTAACACGTGCATACATATGTATGTACACAGTTCGACCTGGAAAGCTCTCAAAAGCTCGGAACGTGTCGAGGCCGGTGTGGACAAGCCTTGACTTGAAGCTTTTGTACCATCTTGATAACGACCCAGGTCGAACGATTGATTGAACGGCAAACTTATTTTCACTACATACATATATATATTTTTTTGTACTGTAAATGTTTGACATGTACCGAGTATTTACCGACTTCAATCAGTTGATTCGTTAGACGTGGTTTCGAATTAATCATGATGTACATTTCAACGTCGACGAGTCTGTGTACGGGATTCACTAACTAACGCACATGACGTACTTGATCAAAGTGACGTTGAGAATAGTTGACTTAAATTAACCGACAGTATTTGTATGTGTGTATAGGTATAATACATACTTTGCCACTACATAAATAAGCAAGCTTTGAAATTGACTACTATTGTGTTATAATTCCATACTTGATCGCGTAATATTGTACAATGGAGGATAGATCATTATATCACACATATGTAGTTGAATGTCAAAGTTGAAATTGATTAACACACGTGACCTTTAACTTGCATGAAAGAATATGTATAAAGGCTCAAAGCTGTATGAGCGTTCTAAAAAGCTATGCATCACTGCTTTAGAACGTACATCAATTTAATAACAAGCGCAAATGTGCATACAAGATAATCTCGTTAAGATAAAACGCAGACTTAGAGCTCGTTCTTCAGTCTTCAGAGGATTTTATCAAAAATTTTCTTTAAACTAAGCAATTTATTATATCATATTTTTCTGAAAGTGGCGTACTTGATATCAAACGTAGCCTCTTCTCTATTTAATTAACATTTTACTGTCTGTCATAGTGAAGCAACTAGGAAAAGATACTCTTCAGTAATTTTCCATTACCTTCTGGAGGCGAGGAATGAAAAGAACAATGATTTGGTATGTAGGAAGGAATTTTTGTTAACTTGTGCCAATTTTTGTGGAACTGTCTCACAACTAAGTTAGATTAATTGGTAAATTATAACAAGAGAGGGCCATTTGAATTTATTAATATCCAGATAATGCAAATGATATTTAAGGGATCTAACCTCAAACCTATGTACGTTCAAGAGACCAATGCTCTTTAACCACTGAGCATTTTTTACATATCAAAATCATTCTTAATGTAAAATTTAATTTTTTCAACGCACGTATACTTTTTATTCGCAATAAGCTGTACGGCAATGTAATTAATTACCTGATATAGAATGCAGGTCACAATCTCGACACTCCAAAATACGACGAAAAAGTAATGAGGCTGTGAGTTGTTGACTGTCAAGAATTCGACCTAGGACTTTGTAAAGTTATTACGT
Source organism: Parapsyche elsis (assembly GCA_022651745.1). Classification (NCBI taxonomy): domain Eukaryota; kingdom Metazoa; phylum Arthropoda; class Insecta; order Trichoptera; family Hydropsychidae; genus Parapsyche; species Parapsyche elsis. The sequence continues at coordinate 1,123,682 of JAGVSN010000031.1, forward strand.
TTTCTATGTAGCGTGAAATTTGCTTTTTTCCGGTATACATGTGTATATTTTCTATGCCTATGTATAGGTATATGTATACTTTTACTTTTTTTCTGTGATATTTATTATTATTTTCCAACATCACTGTCGTTGAATCTTGAAAGCATTCGAATTTATTATTCACAAGGTGGAAATGTCCTCCCCCTCTATTGCTACCTGTAAGAATTTCTTCTTTTGAAATATGCAAATTATATCAAAGCTCAATATGGAAATTCAGACGCATCGTCACCTGAATGAAAATGCGTGCATAGAAGAGAGTTTGGTTTGGATTGCATGTGGAAAATTTAACGCTAAATTAAAAATACCTAGAGTCAAATTAAATTCGTATCGTTATAGACTACGTGTTTATAATTTTAGTCAATTACTACATATTGTTAAAATATTAATGAATGAATTGAGTTTTTGTTCCGTTTTGTATTTTGATTTTATTGTATGTGTTGAATTTTTTTTATTTGATTCTATTGTGTATTCACAGGCAACGATTCCATCTTATCCACGATTGAGAGTAATGTAGATAGGTTTTCAAAGTATAATAAATAAATTTGCAAACAAGCCGCACTTTGCCGCTGCGAAATCTTTACAAATTAATTCCAATATGGAAAAATACGCTTTAGCGTAAGCAAAACAAAAAATAAAATCAGAATATCTAAATTACTTTTTGGTGCAAAGTGTCGCAAACATTTGCGTCTTTTTTTTACTTTATTCTTACACGGGAAAAAGTCGGGAGATTGTGCGACACTTTTTCCCTGTTTTCTCGCGGATCTCGTGATTAACTTTTACTCGAATAGGGGAATTTGTCGGTTTTTGTGATTTTTCCTGATTATATTCCGTCTGCCAAGAAAATTCACCGGAGATTAATCTCGGCGTGTGTGAGTAGTTGAACTATTTTTAGTTTCCCAACGAGCGAATTTTCCCGGCATGAACGTCGACTAATTGAGCTTATAGTTTAGATTTGATTTTAATCAAAAAATTTCTACCACACCTTCATATTTTACAAACGCCAATTAAAACCTAACGGTATAAGCGTAATATATACGTTTTAAAAAGAGAGTAAATAAAAAAATCTTAAATCAAAATTTAATTGTTAACATAGGCTTGATTAATTTACTATGGCGAAGTTGGGTCGACTTAACTTCGGTCTTTGTGTAATGTATTAATTAATCCCGTACAAAATGGGGAAATTTTCAACTCACAACAACTCGCTGCGTAATGCCCGTGTAAAATTTGAGAACCTGCGATCGACAATGTCTCGATTCAAATTACGATATTAATCTTTCGCTTTACTCGGAACCGACGCGCGTCATTCAATCGAGCGTAATTAATTTTCAAGCCCGTCAAACTCTAGCGAATATAATTGCTAGATATAAATATAAATTTGCACGGCATTCGCGATAAGGTAATACGACTTTATTTCACGTTGGTGTCGTAGTGAGAAATCGTATCACTTCCGGTTGAAAAAAAAAACAAAAAAAAAAAAGGTAAGGGGCGCAAACATAACAATGAAAGAGAAGAACGAGAGAGCGCATCTAATGGCGGCTCGTATCAGTTTCCTTTCTCACAATAAGAAGTTTTTGAAATTAAATTATATAGATATACTCGTAGGTGTATTCCACTGCCTTTTTCTTTTGCAATACGAGTGAAATTTGTTGCGAATTGTGCTAAAAATTCTGGCAGCGAACGCTTGAAATGCGATATTGGAGCTATTTGAAAAAAATCATCTGAATTCGTTTGATAAATAACTTTTTATATCCAGAATGTATTCACTTAGAGAGGTACATATTACTGCTATATTATTATATCTATAATATCCCTATTCCGTCAGTCTGTCTGTGTGTCTGTCTGTCTGCTGATAACGCTCGCCTCGGTAAATAATTGAAAAACCAGAGCGTTGGACGAGTGGGATTCGAAACCGGTACCACTGATTCGGAACAGAGCGCGCTTACGCGGTGAGCCAAACCAGATGATTAAGTTCGGTTTAAAATTCGCAACTTTGGTAAATTGTTATGATAAAAACGATTAAATTTAATATTATTTTTTAGTACGGGTGATGAAAACGTTGCGATTAAAACGCAATGATTATCATTGCGTTCATCTTCTTACACAATGATAATCAGCCGTTCACCATCCACTGCTGGATGAAGGCTTCTCCAATCTTCTTCCATTCCTGTATGTCTTGAGCAATCTGCATCCACTTGACGCGACACATTCTTCTCAATTCATCAGACAATCGTTCACTGGGTCTACCATGCTTTCTTTCACATCCTCTCGGATACCATTCAAGTATTTTTTGCGTCCATCTGCACATCCATTCTTCTTCATATATTCGTTCCACTATACATATGTATATGCCACCTTGGTCATTCTTCTCTGTGTACACTGGATCTTGCGTAACACTCATAACTGCGTCATAACTGGCACCACGCATTGATCGTATGCCTTTTTTTTATTTTTAAAGCATTCCTGTCTGTCTTGAGCAATCTGCATCCACTTGATTCCACACATTCTTCTCGATTCATCAGCCCATCTTTCACTCGGTCTACCTTGCTTTCTTTCACATCCTCTCGGATACCATTCAAGTATTTCTCGCGTCCATCTGCCACTTTTTTCACACGTTCTGCTATATCTGCCATTTTCTATGCTTATCTGTGTGCACTGGATCTTACGTAACATTCTTGAATTTAGCATCCACGTTTCACAACTATACGTCATAGTTGGCAGTACGCATTGATCGTATGCCTTCTTTTTTAAAGCATTCTGTCTTGAGCAATCTGCATACACTCGATCTCACATTCTTCTCAATTCAGCAGCCCATCATCCACTTGGTCTACCTTGCTTTCTTTCACATCCTCTCGGATACCATTCAAGTAATTCTCGCGTCCGTCTGCCATTGCCATTGCCATTGCCAGTTCAACTTTTTCACACGTTCCGCTATATCTGCCACGTTGGTCACTCTTCTTACCCATGTCTTCCTCTTGCGATCTCTTCTCGTTATACCAAGCGTACATATTTCCATGCTTCTCTGTGTACAATGGATCTTGTGCACATTCTTGAATGTAGTATCCACATTTCACATCCACCCGTCATAACTGGCAGTACGCATTGGTCGTATGCCTTATTTTTTAAGCATAGCGGAATGTTGGATTTAAAAACTAGGTTCATTCTTCCAAAAGCACTCCATCCTAGTTTCATTCTTCGTTTTATTTCTTCTTCTTTACAACCAGTCATATGACAATATTGAATGCAAATAAAAGACATTGTTCACACAAACGTTTGCTTAGATTTAAACGGAAACCATAACTTGTAAGATTTATTTCGCAGAAGAGCTTCTTCTTCTTATGCGGAATTGTACTTTTCAATTTGTATACACGTACATAAGTAGGTACATTTGAAATAAAAATGTAACAGCCTTAAGCGGGCTTAAGTTTTCTCTTTAAGAAATGAAAAAATAAATACGCACATGCATAATATACTCGTAAAATAAACTAAATATTTTACTTGAGAATTTTTTTCAAACCACTTATTTTTTGGATAAAATCTTCCTTTCTTTAATTTTTAAATATATTTTTAGAAATTAGAACGAATTTTGATTCATTGGTAAACTAGTCCACTTCATTGTTCGATAGCATCATGATAAATGGGTTTAATTACCATAGGAACCAAGGCGTGGTGGTATTGATTCCTTTGGGATGCCATAATAACACAACCCTCTTCAAAATATTGTAAAATTCAATGTGCGAAAACGTTTAAAACCAAATCATTTGCTATGATAATAATAATACATCATCCAGATTCAAATAGTAATTATTTTATAATTGATTTTATCGATTGAACTGTGAATATATCGCATAACTAACACCACTATTAAAGTCAGCGATCGGATCTGATTAGTCCAGTATATTGACTGTAAATTTTGTAACTTTTCCGAGTGCTTTAACTTAATATGGCGACGGAAAATTATGTAGATTTCACGCTCAGTTGATTATGAAATTTATTCTGACTTGAGCATTATAAATATTAATTTTACGAGATTGTTTGCTACGTCTTACTAAACGGAATTGCATATGTACCTTTATATTCACTGTCATCATTTTCAGCCGTTCACCATCCACTGCTGGATGAAGGCCTCTCCATCCTGTTGACTCTACACATTCTTCTCAATTCATCAGCCCATCGTCCACTTGGTCTACCTTGCTTTCTTTCACATCCTCTTGGATACCATTCTAGTAATCTGCCATCCATTATTCCACTTTACACGTTCCGCTATATCTGCCACTTTGATCATACTTCTTACTCATGTATTCCACTTACGATCGCTTCTTATTATACGAAGGATACATCTTTCCATGCTTATCTGTGTGAATTAACTTAATTAATCATCATCAATTTCAGCCGTTCAGCATCCACCGCTGGATGTAGGCCTCTCCAATCCGCTCTCATTCCTGTCTGCCTTGAGCAATCTGCATCCAATCGACCACACATTCTTCTTAATTCATCAGCCCATCGTCCACTCGGTCTACCTTGCTTTCTTTCTCATCCTCTCGGATACCATCTGCCATCCATTCTGTCCACATCAAATTTTTCACACGTACTGCTATATCTGCCACTTTGGTCATACTTCTTACCCATGAATTCCTATTACGATCTCTTCTTGTTATAGCGAGCATGCCATTCCTCTCCATGTGCACTGGATCTTGCCTAACATTCTTGAATTTAGCATCCACGTTTCACATCCATACGTCATAACCAGCATTACGCATTGGTCGTATGCCTTCTTTTTTAAACATATGTAGCTGAATGTTGGATATAAAAACAATGTTCATTCTTCCAAAAAGCACTCCATCCTAGTCATATTCACCAATTCTCCTAGGTATAAATAACTATCAACTACATATCTCTACAATGATTTATTAAATTTATAAAAAAAAACCTTATGCGAAAAGTTTCACATATTAATAAATCTCATTAATCGAAACGTACTACAGGTGTACTCGACTGTTGAAATATGTAACTTGTTAACTGAAAATTTACGAGTGTAATTTCCTCGATTTTGAACACTGAAACGTACTGTACGCGAAACAAGTGTGTGCATAAATCAGTGCGTCGCAACTTTCCTAGTGGACTTTTAGATTAAAATTTTAACCGTTTTAATTTCGTACACATTTTTCAGGTCGACATACCATACTAGTTGAGTGCTCGCAATTTACACAGCCTCCGCATTATGTTATTATTAAATAAAAGCTCTCGCTTTCTCATACATGCATGCGTAAATATATTATATATAAAGGGTACGCTTTTATGAGTGAAGTGTGTGTTTCACACGATTTGAACGCAATCGAGAGGGCAAAAAGTGGGTCAAGGCCTCCCTAGGGATACCTTTCAGAACCGGATTTTATCCCTCAGGATGAAATTTCCCATTCAAATTCATATATCCGCACGTGCGTTTTTCCTTTTAAAATCGACATATAATACGTGGGACTTTCGCAACGCTCAGATTTTGCGCGTATGAGGGTATAAAAATCGATCGTGGATTTAATTACCCGTTCGGTAGTGAATATTGTGCGTCACAAAAGCTCCTTTTGTTCCACGCTTGAAGATATTAATTAACCGAAAAGCTAAACGGAATCGGGAGGGTGAAATGATAATATAAATGTGAATGGAAATGGGCGGCTCAGTGGTGAGACTTTGAAGTCAAATATCAGATTATACGGGTGTATAATTTTCGTTTTAATATATAATATTCGTCGCGCGTGTGCTTAAGGTGTTAAATCAACTAATTGATCTAAATAAAATAGTCCCCCAATAAGGACATTAATTCATATTGTACATCAAAGACGAGCCTCTTACACGATGTGAAGTAATCTGTATTGGAGAACAATGCGCAAAGAACAACCGTCACGAATCCTTATATTTCCTTCGTGTTCAAGTCATTTTATGATGTAAAAGTATTTTAAAAACATCATTCCTTACAACTGTTACGTAAAAATTTAAACTTAAAGAATTTCTGGAGAGTTATTGCGCTATAAGATGAGGTGATTAGTTTTGGCCCGGTTGTACGCAGACATCTTTGAGTCAATAAATTAAATCGCTGTGAGTAAACTTGATTAGTAATATGTAATATAATTACAGCATTTAAGGTTAAAGTTTATAGTATAGATCTATCTACATGGCGTCTTTCTCGCTGCGCCCATAAATGGCATTGTATGAGTGAATCATTGATCAAACAATTTGGCTGTCGAGTTCTACACGTCTCGCATGTCCACTCGTGACTGATGACCGGTAATGTCACGTTACGGGACTTTTTTTACCGGTCGTTAAAGTAACGTGGCGCAGAAGGATTCATCCATGTAATTTTTATCCATGACGATTATAACATACTCTTCATATAAATACTGCACATACAAATACAGGTTTTAATATTGAATCAATTGAATAATTTATTGTACCAATATGCTTCTGTATATTATATTAAAACATTTGGAAATCTTAATTGTAATTGAATAAATAAAACGAAGAATGAAACTAGGATGGAGTGCTTTTGCAAGAATGAACATAGTTTTTAAATCGAAAATTCCGCCATGCTTAAAAATATGGCATACGACCAATGCGTACTGCCAGTTATGACGTATGGATGTGAAACTTTGACGTTAAATTAAAAAATTCTACGTAAGATCCAGTGCACACAGAGAAGCATGGAAAGATGTATTCTCGGTATAAAAAGAAAATATCGTAAGAGGAATATATGGGTAAGAAGTATGACCAAAGTGGCAGATATAGCGTAACGTGTAAAAAGATGGCAGATGGACGCGAGAAATACTTGAATGGTATCTTAAAGGATGTGAAAGAAACCAAGGTAGACCGAGTGAAGGATGGGCTGATGAATTGAGAAGAATGTGTGGAGTCAAGTGGATGCAGATTACTCAAGACAGACAGGAATACTTATAAAAAGAAGGCATACGATCAATGCGTATCAATCAACTATTATTTTAATACAGACTTTGGGTCAAGATGTACATAAGACAACGTCCTGTCACTAGCGCTTTCTTAGCTGTTTATCCATCGTCATGGCATAATTGAGCCATGAGCCTGAAAACTTTAGACATTTGTAACAATAAATTAACATCAGTGTGTCGATTATGATAATTGTGCAAAGCCAACAACAACATCGATCCAAAATATCATCGGTGAGTAATTTATGATGAATTTTCCGCAATTTATGAGAATTACTCGCACATTCGATACTCGTACGTTATTCGCATTTTGCTCGGACATTTCCGAGTAATCAGTGGGTTAGTCTTATAAACCAGCTGGGTCCATAATGCGTTTACCATTTGGCACACGTTGCTTTGCCGCATATGTTCCAGTGATTGATTCACGATTCGCATCCAAAGCCGGGGTCGATTAAAGTTTTCGCGTATCGGCAATTTTCAGCCGAGATAGATTTATCTCGACCGTTCCGATGACTAAGTGACCACTCGCCAGCGGGCAAATCTTCAAGAAAATGTACAACATGAGGTCTATTCCGCAATAACTTTCTGCGGGGGTCGGATTATGATGGATTTGATTGACAAACGAGCGTGGAGCTTAAGGTGTTATTGTCGCGTAGGTATACATTAAGTGTATTGATGACAGTACAGATGTGCTCTCGTGCGTTGATAGATGTGAAAATTTGGAACAACATAATTGTGTAGATATATCTCTATTATGTTTGTAACACGATAGCGACAAAACGCTTCGGCTATTTGTATTGTTGGCAATGTGAAGATTTGACCCACAATACAAATTATCTTTATTTTGGGATCGGATCAAAGCGTGTTTCGGCAATATCGGAATATTTCGGCAATAAGCAATATCGCTATTGTTTTACAAAATTTCCTTATACACATACATAATGTTAATAATTCAATGCATATTTGAAAGTGACATTACATGTTTAAAAAAATATATTTTACCTTATTAACATTCGTTTAAAATACATACATATAATAAAGAATCGTTTTGGCTAAACAAAATAAAAATAATCTTGCGATTAAAACGTGTCGAATATTTTTATTTACTACATACATACATACAGTGTATAATTTTGAGATGCAAATTTAAATAATAGGCTTATTAAACTGCGATTTTTTTTATACACTATGTAATTTTGATAAAATTAAATTTATTTTATGACCTTGAGAGTACAGTGGGCACTCGTTTATTGAACAAAGATAAAAATATGGAGATTTAATAAGATCGTTTTACGGAAAAATGCAGTATTTGCACGATTTTTCCGCGTATTAACAATGTTTCGATTTAAGTAAATGCTTATAAGTACATATGTTATAATTATTTTACAGTTTTTTTTCACTTACGATCTGTTTGAACCAATTGAATTTTATCAATTATTTATATATTGTACAACTACATATGTACATTGCTTAAAAAAGAAGGCATACGACCAATGCGTGCTGCCAGTTATGACGTATGGATGTGAAACTTGGATGCTAAATTCGAGAATGCTACGTAAGATCCAGTGCACGTAGAGAGGCATGTAAAGATGTATGCTTGGTATAACATGGAGATATTGTAAGAGGAATACATGGGTAAGAAGCATGACCGAATGGATGAAGAAGAATATATGGCAGATGGACGCAAGAAATACTGGAATGGTATCCAAGAGGATGTGAAGTTTAAGCAAGGTAGACCGAGTGTACGATGGGCTGATGAATTGAGAAGAATGTTTGGTCGAGTTGATGCAGATTGCTCAAGACAGACAGGAATGGAAGAGTACTGGAGAGACCTTCATCCAGCAGTGGATTTTGAACGGCTGCAAATGATGATGATAACTATATTGATGCTGAAAATCATATTGCGTATTAGGCATACATATATTGTATGTATGTACATATGAACTTTGGGAGCTTTCGCTCTTAAGACTCCCGTCAAGGGGATTTCAAGGGTGTGTGTGCGCTTTCGGGCAAATGGAGAAAACGGATCAACATTTTCCGGCTAAATTATAACCTTTTCACCGCGGCGGTGACACAACACGTTGTTCCACATATTTTTTCCTCGTATTTTTTTTTTTTATTATTTAAACCTGCGTACATTTTCGCGCCACTTTTACGCACGCACTGGATTTTCGACGCGTTTCGATGTCGCTTCGCCTACCATCGCAATTATCGCCGGCACAAAGGTGAGCTTTTTCGAAAAGAGCGCGAGCTTCCGAAAGCTTTCGAAAGCTTTCTCATTGGTCCGATGAATAATAGATTTAGCGCGCGCAGCGGGCCCCTCTTCAGTCGCACTCTAACAGCGGAACCGTGCGCGCGCTCTCAAACACGCCGTTCGTACAAATACACATTTATTACACACAATCGCAAACATTTATATTTTTTTGCACACGTACACACTCTACACTAGTGATTTCCGGTGTGAAAAAAATTGTGCAAATTTTGCAACGATGTTAAAAAAATTTTTTCGCTCAAGACGCCGAGCGATTTCGGTTTAGTTCGACTGAATTTTGTTTTTGTATTATTTTACTGTTCATTTTTTACTTCACTTCAAAATCAAAATACACCCCAAATACACTAGGGAAACTTGACATTAAGTGTAGATTTTTAAAATGTGCAATTTTTGCTTCATACACACATATACATATGTTGAAATTATAGCGTCAAAGATTCACCTGGAACGAGTGCGTAATTTGCGACTTTGATATTCGAATGTCAATCGACTAAAACCAATTAATCGATAAATAGACATACTAGGAACTCAAGTAATTTTCAAGAATGAATGAATGTACAATATATTATAGTTTATATACATATGCGTATAAATTAAATTTCTTTTGCAAAGGTTGATTTAATTTATTTGATCTAGTTTGTGTGCCTTCAGTAGCAATATTGCCTTAGGATTAGCCCTATTAAGCTGGACCGGGATTAAAAGGGACGCTTGTTGTAAAATTGAAAACATTTTTACCTAATTTATGCATTTTTATTAACCTCGAACACGTTCAATTGATCTCTGTTGCTTCTGCCGTGGTATATTTAGACGTAAACACACCTGATGAGCCTGTCGACGAATATAATAAAAATAAAAGCGCTAGCTTTTTTCCCAACGAGACTAAAAGCTCGATAAAAGCTTCGCGATGGCATTCTATTTAGCGTTTAATAATGTGTCGCCAGCGTGGGACTAGAGGGGCATATGATTGATGACTCAATTCTCCTCGCTATTATTATAATATAATATAAAATAAAAAAATCAGCATACAAGATATAAAATGGCACAAATTTGCGTGGTATTGTTGCGTAGAAAATTCCCCGAGTGTTTAGTCGACAGTCTGAAAATAGTTTAACGGTGAAAAAAAAAAGTGTTGTTGTCTCGTGAAAAAATACTGGCAATTGTCCTAGACTCTAGAGTTTTCTCTTGCGTGCAAATCGGCGGAAAATTTGGAACGGTCGGTCACCCTAATTATTAATATGAAAGTTTGATTGATATCAATCAACGTGGTTAAAAATATTCACGTCTTCAAAACGAACAGATGATACGAGAGCGTGTCTTATGATTTTTCCGGGAATATTTGACCCCTCTTTTTTTGTGGAATTGTATGCGTTTATTTAGACATTTCTACGGACAATTAAAAGCTTCTTCTTCTATGCGGGTTAAATGCCCCTTTGTGGGGCTATTGTTTTCCGGGTCGCGTAGACAATGGAATTTTAACCGAAGCCAAAGGAATTTAATTCTTATTGTGTCTGAAAACGTACATACATACATACATACATACATATAAGCTTACGAGTATGCGTCACTGAATTTTTTCGAGAGTATTTGTACATAGCTTTTGACCCATTGAATGATATTTGACACAGTATTGAATAATATACATACGAATTTGATTGGAATGTCGGTTTCATTATACATACATAGCTCGCATTTCTAAGAAATATATATAATAAATACCTATCAGTATATTTACGGAATTATTTTGTACGCAAAGTTTCACTTTAAAACATTGAAAATATGCTTTATACGGAGCAAACATATTATTGAAATGAATTCTGAAACTATGGTATACATTTTGTAAACAAAATTTAATGAAATTGTTTTGTTCTGTTTATATGTACATACATACATACATATGTATGTACATATGTACATAGATAGATCCATATTCCAAGAAAATTGTGACAGTCTGTTTGTAAATGAAATTAGCAAACAAATGACATTTCGTTTTAAATCTAATTTGATATGCAGGGATTATTTGAATGATACAAAGGATTAAATAAATATAATATTGTATGTAAATGCGTTTCGTATACGAAATTTAATGAAAATTTGTTTATTTTTTTGTTTAAGCGAAAAATCATATTCTGAGAGTGTTAAAGAAATGTATTCTACGTTCGGAGAGTAGAATAAATACAGCAAAATGTGCTCAGTAAAAAGCAAACACAATATAGAATGAAATGTTATCTACAAACGTATAACATTTCATTATAAATATAATTTCATATTCTAGAAACATTTCACGTATTTACAAAGCAATTCTTCATAAAAGGGGTTGAATATACATAATGTAAGCATGTCTAATAAAGTTATTGTATGATATCTTAATTTAGTGTGAAATATGTACATAAGTGTTTGTATTGAGAATCTGATAGTATTGCTATTTTATTAGGAATATTAATGTGTATACAATGAAAAAGAGATAAAGATCAAAAATTATTAATAAACGATGACGTTCACTCTCTCTATTGCTTGTTAACACTTTGCTCTCCGCGCGCGTGCGCATCTTTCGCGGCGTCAAATTGAGTCAAAAAAAAAAATTGCGGATAATTTTAACTCGCTAATTTCCGCTAACGGAAATTTCAAACGCTACTCAAAGCGTCTGCCAACCCCTTCTCAGCCGTGTTACACGATTAACAATTCATTTTATCCTGAGAGATGCGCACAATTACTCGTTAGCGGAGGGAGAGATACTACCATTTATTAATTACCCCCCCCCCCCACCTTCAGGTATATTTCAAAGGGGTTTTAACCCGTTAATGGAGTAAACGAGATCTTGAAAATATCTTAGACTCTTAAAGAGTCGTTCCAACCCCTTCTGACCCCTTAATCCCCTCGACAGATCGCCTGATTAAGAGGCTCGAGTAACCCCTAATGAATTGCTTGTACGTAAGTCACTGTTTAAAAATGTATACGGAGCCTGTGTACGGCGAGGGGCGACTTAATAATTCAACAATCCAAAAGAAAACGTATCGTCTTTGGGTGAAAGTATCGCGAAAGTAACCCCCAAATCCACTCATCTAGTAAAAAATTCGAAATATTGCCGTTGTGTATTTATAACACTGTGGTGAAATACTAAATGGGCAAAAAAAAAAAAAGATATCTGTAATATGTGGCCATATTGAACCATTGATAAACTATTGAGTTGATTGTATTCATTTAAGGCTCTTGCACTGTTAAAGAAAAATAAAAATTTTATTGTGTGAAATTCCTAGGTGTTTTATCAATATTTTTCAAATGCTAATTTTTGCATTGATAACACTGTTCGACAAATGACGACTTTTTCTTTGCTTCCGAGACGAGATATGACTTTTCTTATAGATCTATGCCCAGTGAACACGAATCTGGTAATAAAAAATGTTGATTGGCTCGAGATTCGGAGATATATGTGTTTTTTAAATCACGCGATTTTTCTATTTCTTGGTGTTGTTCGTTTGATGTCTCAAAATCTGTCAATTGCTTGTTCAAAATAAATATTGGAATCTATAGTTATATAACGAAAACAAAAAAAATAGTGTGGCCAGAACACTATCCCAATAAACATGTTTCAATAGAAAATACTCAAAATAAAATTATATTAACAGTGGGAAAAAATCCCAAGTGAAAATACATACTTTTGACTTTTGATTTGAACTGGACGACTACTTAGAAATATCTGAAAGCTGAAAATACTACAAATGAAAGATAAACTACCCAACTATAGATTTCAATATTCATTTTGAACAAGCAATTGACAGATTTTGAGACATCGAACGAACAACACCAAGAAATAGAAAAATCGCGTGATTTAAAAAACACATATATCTCCGAATCTCGAGCCAATCAACATTTTTTATTACCAGATTCGTATTCACTGGGCATAGATCTATAAGAAAAGTCATATCTCGTCTCGGAAATATTTTTCGTGTCGAACAGTGTAATTATATATTTGGCTAAAGACATTTTATCATTAAGAAGAGGATGAAATGAATTGTAAAACGAATCATTTTCATTACTATAACGTTATTAGTTTCGTAGATATGATTTTTTGAAGACAGGTATCGTAAATATGTATGTACATACATACATACATATGTACATATGTACGAGTTGAATATTCTACAATAGATTAGGAGAAACCGCAACAATTCGTTACGAGTCAATTAAAACGGTGATAAAATGCAAAAGTAAGCGCGATAATGTTAGTGCGCTACAATAAACCGCTATATTAAATCATGTATTCAATATGTACTTTTAGGTTAGGTTTTTTTAATGAAATTAATAATTTAACACGTTGAGCGTCCGACGTTTAATTTAAATGCGTATTAAAAATGTATTGGCGGCCTTCAATGTGTTAACTTAATTCGCTCGAGTGCATTTAAACTGTAATTACTCTTCAGAGATATCGTAATACGTTCGATTATTTTTTATGCACAATAAATGGTCAACTTTGAATGGTGATTGTTTGCATAAATATAGTACATAGTATTGTTTTTATGTACTTGTTTACGTTTTTAAAATAGGACTTTGTTGGAGTTGGACAAAAATGATTATACGTTAAAATAATTGAAATGTATGTACATCACACGCTTAATAATCGGATTCTATTGTAAAATACAGCTTGAATATTAGTTATGACTTTTTTATGTATTATTTAATTAACACATTCAACAAAAAGTTATAGTTTTTTAACGCGAAATGAATCGAAGAGTGTTAACAAAATAATTTTCCACAAACGGAGTGCCATGCGTTGTAATTAATTTCAAGCCGATCATTCAAACTTTAATACATCAATTAACACTTTTAAATCCTAACAATTCGATAATTTCACTTCACAACGACACTTTTAATCAATATGAATGCAAACATATTTCATTCGTGCTTTATCTATACACGTAACATTAGTATTGTAGATAAAAGTAATGTTATTAAGTTAAGTAAGTTATTAAATACAAGTGGATTGGCCGTTAATTTTTATTGATTAATTAATTAAGAGCGAAAGACGTATATATACATGAAATGGGAGGCGTCATTTAAAGGGTTAAGTCGTTCGCAAGAGTGCTACCGAATTAGCAACACACTAGAATCAGTGTCTGTTAACGCGTCACACTACGCGTACGTGTCTCGTCGGTCCATATGTAAGCCCAGTGCTTCTCAAACGTACGTGTCAACGACATATAAAAAATACACATACGCTAATCAACTGTGTATGCCGCGTGTGATGTTGAAAAATTTGCGAAAATAACGTTTTTTTCATTGAAAAAAAATTGTACAAAAAAATTTTCACTGTTGTTGATTTTTTTTCTTGTGCGTGACGTGTGCGGGATTTATCTCGGCGACTGATTTACGAACGGCAATTAATACTCGTGCAACGTGTATATCTTAACTAAACGATCCTCTAAACATGCCACTGCAGAGCGTTGGGTTTACTCTATCACAATATAGTATAAAAAATTGGAAATTTCCATCGCCGCCACGCGGAAAAGCTAATTTTCCTCGCATTCGTCACGGTACGTGTTCAATTTGTACGACAGTTTAGTACACTTAGTGTGGTGTTTACGTAATAATAGCGAAACAAAAAGAGCTGCTGCGTGCGTCGTCTCAGTGGGTAATACGACACGGCTCAAAAGATCTAAATTCTATTTATTTCTAACCGCTGAAACAATGTGAAAATATGTCGTATTTGTGCCAAGGAAATCTTTTTACGCGACCACACTGTATATGTGCGCTCGAAAATCGATTTTAATTTGAATCCTATGATTCACACGCTTTTGAGCTGATAACAGCTATGTCTAAATCCGTCACGAACACACACACACACCAACACACACACGCACAAACATCCAACAGTAAAAAATCAAAGTCTAATCTATGTAATATATAAATAAACTCATCCTTTTTCTATCCCTTCGTAACTTTTTTCGCTCTCTATATATTACATATACATAAAGTGTCAAATAAATTCAACCAATCGGAAATCCTAACTCAATAAGATTATGCGTGTTTTATCGTTAGTGTAACTTACGCCACCGTCTCAAATTACGCGACATGAGAGTCGTATGCAATACTGAAATGTCTAAAATAATTATTTTTTGACTATAGATCGTTGTGTTGACCGAGAGGAAAAAAGTCGTTTCATACAACAAAATTGTTTATGTATAGATTAGATAAGATTTTAAACATGCGTCAAGTACAAGCGAATAAAATAAAAAATAAATATGAATTATCAGTTGTTTCAACGGTAACATAAACTGTATAATGTGTCGGAATATTTTGATTTTGGTAATGCTATTTCCGATAAATCGTTGACCGTATGTGATTTAATACGCGTACGCTTCGCGTCGTTTTCTGTTTCAATTACCGCCATTAATTCAAAACAATAGCTAACGTTCGTACTGTTTTGATATTAACATATTCTGAACGTACAATAATACAAACTAATCAAATGTGTTCGTTTAATTCGTCAGTGCAAAAGTTACACGTGAAATACCTAGCCAACTAACCGGACGTAGGTACATTGTGTGTACGATGCGCTAAAAGTTATTACGGTGAAACTTGCACACGTTAAACTAATTTTAGAAACTGCACGTAAACTGATGCAAATTTGCCATATTAAT
Source organism: Parapsyche elsis (assembly GCA_022651745.1). Classification (NCBI taxonomy): domain Eukaryota; kingdom Metazoa; phylum Arthropoda; class Insecta; order Trichoptera; family Hydropsychidae; genus Parapsyche; species Parapsyche elsis. The sequence goes on from JAGVSN010000031.1 coordinate 1,139,575, forward strand.
TTGCAACATGTTGAAGCGGAATATGCATCAAAATATTGTATGTACGTTTAAGTGAACTCGCGTCGAATGTAGTACGTGTGAAATTCGTGTAAAAATGCACCTCTAAGCGTGCAATACGTTAGATTTTGTCGCGTGCAATATTAAAATGCACAAATTTTATATTTTATTCCTACAGCTACAATTCCAATGTATGTATATGTATGTAAAATACAATCTTTTTTTATATTATTTAAAATTTTAAACAGAATTGATTAAATAATTTTTCGAGGAAAACATGTTATGATATCGAATTTATACCAACAATGAACAACCGAGCGTACGAAAACAATATCGTACATGTTATTATATACGAAAATTTATTGTGTACGTAGAATATTTCGGATAAATGAAATATTTATACACGTTTGAACATTTCACGGGGAATTTTTAAAGGGCATTGTCAATTTTAGTATTACAAATTCGCACGTGCGAATTTTCTCCGATTTTCCGAAAGCCCTACAATAAGCTAGCGCGCCGTTGATTATTTAACATTCGCATTATTGTTATCGAATGTTGAACGTATCCCGATTAGATTTAGTATCGATCATGGGCAGGAAATGAAAGTCTTACAGACTTAATCATAAACAAACTGCGTCACGGGATAAATCACCGAATCAGCGGGACTTTTCTCATAAGACACGTCGCGCGAAACTTTCTTTGCTCGCATAATATTTACCCGAAGCAAACTGAATAAAAATACTGTATAAATACATAAAATGTTATAGCTAGTATAACAACAGTATCTTTGAGCTATCTTAGGTGCAATTTAATGTAGTTTAAATATTGATTTTATACGTGAAAAAAATATTTTCACAGTAGGAGTTACAAAAATCTGCTAAAATATCCACATTTGAATATATCTTAAAATTATTTGTTGTTTTGTGTTTGACATTGGCAAGACTTCCGCATTAGTCTAATGTAGTTTCATAACTTTCAGCCGAATAGTTTCATAGATAATGAAGTAGTTTCTGAGAGCCAATATCCGCAACGCTTATATCGGTCGCGCGAATAGACGATGTAATTCGATGATATATTTTCGTCGCCGACCAGAAACTGTTCGGAATTTTCACGTGACACCTGTTTAAATCTAGATCAGGCCTTGTATGTGTGTGTATGAGCTGGTGACGTCACGGCAAATGTTTATTGCAAGCTGAAAAAATTACAACGACGGTCATTGTTTAAACAAAGTCTCTTCTAATATACCAATCGTTCGCACGTCTCGCGAGTTCGTAGACCTTTTTTCGTCGCAAGTTTTCTACCAGTTCTAATTAGAAAACGCATACTTTTATTAGCGTGGAATGTTAGCTAATGCTACGGTTATGTAACATTTTGCAATTTCACTAATGTGAAATAACTCGCGACGATTTGTTTTTCAGCTGAATATTTAGCTGAAAATGCGCGCACTCGGCGGCCAAGATACGTATTATTATCTAAAATTTCAATCTTGCCCACAATTTCCGCTCTAAATTTCACATAAAAATCAAACGAATAAGCTTTTAACATTTTTTTTTATATCAATTAACTTAATGTTCTGAATCGTTATGCGCTAATGAAATGTTTTAAGCCTACACGCAAGTTGATGCGTGCAAGATTAATTCGGCACAAGTTTGTGGCTCACACCCCCTACTTTTGCTTAAATATTTAAATAATTCACACATTATAATCCCTGTGTTTTCTCAAAGGGAATCTCGAACTTGACTTATGTAAATTACGCGCAAACAATGGCGGAAAGTCTCCTATGCTATGAAAAATCTCCCAAAATCGCGAAAGTTATACGTGAAATTTGTGTATGTACGTACGTTCGTATAATATATTGAATAATTTGATACACGTATTGTATTATATGCTAAAATTTCTACAAGAAAGCTTATATTTTATTTATAGACTTTTTGTGCTAACTGTGAACTGAGCCCACATTATTTAACATCACACAATTGATTTGGAGAATATATTTAATTAATGCATAAACCTGTTAATACAACTAAAACCATCACTGATAGATATAATTAGTGTTTTTGTATTGCTTACTCGATAGAAAAGTGAACCCTATAAAAGCTGAAATCTGTCTGTCTGTGTGTGTGTGTCTGTCTGCTGATAACGCTCGCCTCGGTAAATAATTAAAAAAAAACCAGTGGGATTTGAACCCGGTATCACTGATTCGGAACAGAGCGCTTACGCGGCGAGCCAAACCAGATGATGATAGGCAGGCTTCAACGTGACTATTTATACAATAAAAAATAGGCTAGCAACTTTGCTAAATTGTTACGTTGTTGTATTATAATGCGCCATAGATGGCGCATTGTTGCAACAACTATAAAAACTATTAAATTTAATATTTTTTTTCAGTACGGGTTTACACTAGTAAAAATAAATAATAGTCAAATTTTCACTGTGGACTTTGTCCGCTGTTTTACAACGCTATTATACAGCGTGTGCGCATTTTAAACTGCCCTTTATTCAAATTAAAAGATCCACCTTCTCGGTCTCATATGTACGTGTTAAAGTTTAGCCATTACAGTTATAAACTTTCACAATTAGAACTTACTTGCCCTTTTCATTTTTTTTTAAATTTAAAGCTTTTTTTTCCCCGTTAAAAAAAAGAGATCTACATCATTAGGCGGTCGTAAATATGATTAATAGACAGCTTGTCAAGCGGGGTACACTTTGGCAATGTTTTGCCATTAGTCAGTCAAATTTGCATTCAGACGTTTGCCAAAATCGAAAACGGATTCGACCTTTCGAGTGAACGTTTCCATGTATAAAAGTACATCTGAAATGGGATATTTGCGGGAATAATGGGGATTGTGTGGGATTTGCCCTGCCGCTGTATTCCCGTTACCATAGCGAGCTTTAAGCTCGTTTCTAGCGAACTTTCACATTGCATTGCGTCCATTTGAACGCGACTAAATCCGACAATTTATCTGTAATCGCACAATGCAGCTGTGTTGTGAATTTTTTATATCGAAAATAAACGATAAACAAGTGGTAAATAAAAGCTTGAAATGAAGTTTCTAAAAATATAAAATCGATAAAAAAATATGTTTTTCTTCTTGGCTACGTGTGCAGAAAGTGAAGCGTCTCAGTTGAGGACATGTCAATTACACAAAAGATGACCGATCAAGGTCAAATCTATCTCACAAATTGCGAGAAATGTATCAAATCAACCTACTCGTATATATCTAAGTGTACGCAAAACCACAAAATTAACTTTTAATACTGCTGTTTATAACTGAACATACATTACGATAAGCTCCAGTGGGTACAGATTACGTAAAGTGAATGCATATTGCAAAATTTCAGTTGCAATTTGTAATAGCACGAATTGCACTTACCGATTGCATTCGTGCTTTGCATCCATTCATGTTTGAATTTGCCACAATACGATTTTCGCTATGATAATAATGTACGGATTGTGCTTTTGATAAGTGTACTTGCATTTGATAGTACATACATAATTCAATATTTTTTTATTACATACATATGTATACTGGAACTGTTTGATTTGTTGATTCCGCGTATATTACATAATTTCGAAGAAAATTTTGAGTGAGTAATGTTTTCGCAATTGAAATTGACGCTTATGCGCAATTTTACAGAATGTTTATCCGTTCGGATATCATTTGAAATTATAATAAGATCTTAGAGTGATTACGAACGTTCGTTCCAATTAAAATCGCTATACTATTCCTAAAATCTGCAACATCGTAATTTTCCAATGTTTGCTCTCACTTTTTAACGTTTCAGTGTTTTATAGATCGACTATTTATTTAAATTACTTGATACGATCCGAAGATATAAAATAATTTCGAATTTTTATGATTGTATGTACGTTCGCGCGCGTTCAAATCAAAAGAACGTTTCCGGATTTCGCTCGAATGGAGATCCTTGGCAAATGGAGATTTAATCCGTAAAGTAAAATGGGATTAAACGTATTCATTACGCTTTTTGCTCTGAAGACGTTTTTAAATCGAGTTTATAAGCGGCGTGCTTCGAGAGCGCGAGCTTTTACGTGGATCGAAGTTCGTGTTTGAAATTTCAACAAAATTTTTATACATATAAAAATGACAACTTAGAATTAAGTTTTCTAGTTTAAAATACTTTTAATATTTTGAATACTCTTTAAAATTTGTACGGCTAATGGAAATTTTCGTTTAAAATGTTCTTTTTTAGGGGCGAAATGTACATAAATAGGCGACTGATGTCAAGGATTTTAGTTTTACGTCTAAATCTTTTGTAAACTATTTGAAGATAACGTGCTAAAAATCCTTTTGTAAACAACTTATAAGATTGTAAATAGATGCGCCTTTTAAATAAAGACATTTCTTAATAGAAAGGGAAAAAGCGTGTTCGTCTGTTCGTGCTTGCGCATATCTGAGCGTGAATTTAAATAGAAATCACTTTTCTTAAACTTTCAAGAGAAATTGTAATAGAGACAGATAGAATTTTAAATTTCAAATGAGTTCAATAATTAATGCATCTTCTAAAACGACTGAATTATTATGGAAATACATACATACGTAACTAACAAAGCTCGAATTTTGCCAATAACTCCATGCAAGTGTACCTTCTTCGAAATTTTCTTCAAACGAACTTGCAGATTCGTCTTCATGTTCGTTTTGAGATGAAAATTCAAAACACCCTCAATTTTTTACTATCACTTAAATAAACATACATAAACAGCATATACTTTTTGATGATAGTAGTTTAAATTGTTTACGTTCAAACTTTTGAAACCATTATTATGAAATATGAATTTTACACTCAAAGCGTAGTCACTGTAGATAATCATATTGTAGAGATAGTTGATAGTTATATACCTAGGACAATTAGTGAATATGACTGTTTGTAAAGAAGAAGAATGAAACTAGGATGGAGTGCTTTTAGAAGAATGAACATTGTTTTTAAATCCAACATTCCGCTATGCTTAAAAAAGAAGGCACACGACCAATGCGTACTGCCAGTTATGACGTATGGATGTGAATCGTGGATGCTAAATTCAAGAATGTTACATAAGATCCAGTGCACACAGAGAAGCATGGAAAGATGTATGCTCGGTATAACGAGAAGATATTGTAAGAGGAATACATGGGTAAGAAGCATGATCAAAGTGGCAGATACAGCGGAACGTATGAAAACGTTTAAGTGGCACATAGCGAGAAGAATGAATGGCAGATGGACGCGAGAAATACTGGAATGGTATCCGAGAGGATGTGAAAGAAAGCAAGGTAGACCGAGTGGACGATGGGCTGATGAATTGAGAAGTATGTGTTGAGTCAAGTGGATGCAGATTGCTCAAGACAGACAGGAATGTTTTAAAAAATAAGACATACGATCAATGCGCACTGCCAGTTATGACGTATGAAACGTGGATGCTAAATTCAAGAATGTTATGCAAGATCCAGTGCACACAGAGAAGCATGGAAAGATGTTTTCTCGGTATAACGAGAAGAGATCGCAAAAGGAATACATGGGTAAAAATGTATTGGATGAGTGGATGAAAATTGCTCAAGACAGACAGGAATGGAAGAGGATTAGAGAGGCCTTCATCCAGCAGTGAAATATACACTCTGGTGACGCTTACATCATCTAGTTATCCGAGGAGCGGGGATTAGGGGTTGTTTATACCCGTTACAATAAATAAAATATGACGCAATTTTTATTGCTCCGGTTAATTTTTATTTTAAATTACTTCATCATTTATGGAAAGGTAGTTTATTTCAGTACCAAACTCATTCGGCTTATGCATATAAAAACATATGTGTAATGTATGTATGTATGTGGTATGACTTTAATGTTATAAAATTTCATTAAAAATTCCCACTCGACACAGTCGGGCTTAGTGCGGTGATAAATGCGCGCATTTTTAAAGTGCAAAGTTGAACCGTTGAGAGACATTTTTTTTAATTGAATCGTTAGCGAACCCACGATCCGAGATTTGAAAGCCTGAAAAAAAACACCTGAAGTTTGAAGTTGAAAAATACCACTGCATTTGTCTTCTCGCACTCTCTCGCCGAGCTCGCGCAAAGCTCGAACAAAAAGCTCACTTTGCGGATGCGGCCCAGGACCACAAAAATCGATACACGAGGACGAAACCATCTCTAGCAATTCTCAGCTATTGCTCCCGGGGAGTTTTCGCCTGTACAAATCTGATGAAAAGATATGTCGAGCGTTGTGTGATACCAGCTCCAGCTTTATAACGTCACTTCCGGTGGACCGGAAACGGGCTGAATATCGTGTTTATACATATGTAATATATGTGTGTAGTACGTGCATATAATCCTAGTTCTAAATATACATCCAACTGTGTATGTACATACATATGTGTGTTCATTCGCAATGTGGCCATCTCGTTCGGTTTTAATAGGGAAATTACCTCGGGGATTTCGAACCGTGACTACCGTTTGTTAAAAGGAATATCTATTACGCTTATTAACCGCCAAAGGCAACGAAGGATGGATAAGATTTAATAGCGTCTTATTAATAAAAATTAGGTGGGCTTAATTAAATTGCGAATTTTCCATGCGAAAAGGTTGATTGTTCTTGCGAGTGCGCCATAAATATTGACCTTTCTTTGAATGACTGCGTTTTATGTATCTTTTTTTAATATAAATTCAAACTCAAAATAACGTGCTATAATATCTTAATTATTCAAGACATAACTTACGTAATGACGATTTGACTTGCAATAGATTGCGCTATGTACATAGAAATTCTGACAGTGTGTGGTTAGTCATAAATATGATTTTCAATTCTTCGACTGAATTGATGTTCAAAAAGTGACACAATCTAGTTATGATTTAAGAATCATTCATTCTCCACACCTACACATTTACACTGTAGTTTTAAAATGAAAAAAGCAAATGTATCAAAGATGCTCCTTATTTATTATAGATAGTAAAACTTAGACGTATCCACGTAACATTCAAAACAAAATGGCCGAAAAGATCACCACATCCACGGAGCTGGTCCAGAAGACGATGGACTCGGTGATGCAGCAGCAGACTGTCGAGAAGAAGGTGTCCATAGAGGCACGCCAAGAGTTCTCCCAGTCGTTCTCGAGCAGTTACGAGGAGGAGTTCGAAGAGCAGACCTTCACCGACGAGTTTGGCAATGCGAAAACAATCAGGAACGAGTCCTCGTCCGAATCCGAAGAGTCCAGCAAGTCTGCCAAGGTCCAAGTCAAAGCTTCCGGCCTGGACGAGAAGCAGATGCAGGCTCTGACCCAGGCCTCGAACGAGCTGGGTCAAACGTTGGCCCTGCAGGACAAAACCAACTGATATTGACCAAAATCCAAAATCAAAACCCCTACCCCCACCACCACCACCACCACACACTGGAATTGTGATGTTTCGATAGTAATTTAAAACTTTTTTTTGGTTTTCATTATCGTTGTGTTGGTCGTTGTCGAAAGTGTGCCTGGATTGAGTTGATTTATTGCACTGCACGTATGATTATGATACACTGTAAAAAAAGTCTTTTAATTGCCTTTGTGTATATATATGTACATATGTAGATTACACTTGAACTTTTCTGTATTTTGATTAATCCGTTATGAAAAAGTTGCAGTACCGCCATCATAATTTCAATAAATCAATCCGAAAAGATACCTTTCTGTATAGTCGATGTATCCTCTCTTCAATGTAACCAAACTGTTGTGGTTTATCTACTGAACAAATAAATAGCATGTACGCCACTTTATCCCAATAAATTTCGAAAAATAAAATACGCACTGTACAAAATCGAATCAATCGTTCAATCTACCTACTATATAATAGATACAGACATACATATACACACATAACATACGTACAACTCTACTATCATATAACATTATTTATTTTTTTAACTTTCCGTTTGAAAAACGAACTAACCCAACGCTCTCAGTAACGCTTCTACTTTAAAAAAAAAATGTACATAATAATAAAATGAAAATGTTAATAAAATGCGAATTCCATGCGCTCTAATACGTTTGGCTTTAGTGTTGTGCAGTGAATTGTTGTTATTTGTAACACAAACGAAAACAGGCGCGACGACACACTGGAAGATTAAATAACAGTGTTCTTTTCGTTTCAGGAATGTATATTTAAATTAAATATATAACATAAATAAATGAAGGAATTATTATTATAACGATCGTTCACACCGAGATTCTCTGTTTGGCGCAAAGTGACGTTTTTGCCCGACGCCAAGATGGAAGAGGACGACGAAGATACCACTCAAATAAACGAGGGAAAAGTGACGGCACACAGTGTGATAAAGCAAAGATCTACACGTGTGCAAGCACACGTCACTTCCTTCACAAGTTCGACCAGTCAAAAGTCCACGACGAGCTTTTCGACTGTCAAAAGATCGACCCAATGCCTGTCGACAGAATCCGGCGAAGAAAAACAAACGTCAGTCTCCTCGGTGAATCTATCCAGCAAGCAGAGCACCACCGAAAGCCTGCAAAGAGCCAAAAGTCAAACGGACGAAACCGGAATTGTGATACCGACCTGTCAGATAATAACCCACCAAGCTTCGAACGAATCCGAAGAGTCTGCCGAGACCAAATCCGAAACGGACGCTGACGGTAATAAGATAACCAAAGTGTACTATCAAGGATCTGGCGGTAGTATGCACCAATTGGCATCGTTCAAAGAAGACGGTAAAGTCACGTCTAGATACACAGATCAAAGATTTTCGGCAAAGTTGGGCCTATTTTCGCGTAGTGCCACGTCCAGCTCCAGCCAGGAGGAGTACGAGCCTGAGATTAAACTGTTCGGACAGAAGAACCTGACGGCGACCGGTCAATACTTGACGACAGGTCGTGTAGAAACTGCTAAATCTATGGAGAGTTTACGTGTAGCAAAAGAAACTTCCAATCAATTGAACGTTTCGACTGAAAAAACGTTGCACACACATAGAGGATCGTTTTTAACCACTAGCGAGCGGGACGTGCGCAAAGTTTTAACTGAGAATAGGAGCTTTGAAAGCTTAGATATGAGGCTGAAGAGGAGAGCACTGTCCGGTGAGGAAATGGGTGGTTCTTTCAACGGTGAGGATTCGATTCAGATCACTGCTGAAAAGAGACGTGGTTTGTTCGCCGGTGTCGAGAGACGTTTGACTCCTCAGCATCTGAGTCTTCCTCCTTCGGGAGGGCCGTTTTTCGGTATGGGTTGCTCACAGGACAGTTCGAGGAAGTTGATGATCCTGAGTCCTCATAGTCCTTTGACGACGCCCGATCTGCTCAACTTTTCGCAGCCGATCCTCAGCATCAAGGGGAGACGCAAAAAGGGCATAGTTTTGCCCAAGTTGATCCTGCCGAGGAGCGACTCGGAAGTTTCGGAGGTCTTCTTCGATCATAGTCTTTTAGAGTAAGTATCCTAAACCTAACCTAACCAATCGACTTAAAGAAGCCTCTCTTCTACTTAAAGTCATAGATACTTTACCTCTCTGTAATTCATAAAGTCAGAGTTAACTTTCGAAGTTGGGGTTTGAAACTACTGATTGTATAAGAAAATGTGCACTCTTATAACTTTGGTCTTTTTTCCTTTTAATTATTCGAGGAATATACATATGTATGTATGTACAAAATAAAATTTATTTGTATTATCATCATGTACATTATGTATATATATATATATATAATAGCCCAATTCCGTCTGTCTGTCTGTGTATCTGTCTGCTGATAACGCTCGCCGAGGTAAATAATAAAAAAAAAAAACCAGAACGTCGCGCGAGTGGGATTTGAACCCGAGATCACCAGGTCGGAACATTGGGCGCTACGCTATGATCCAACTCCAATAATGGGAGATCTCCTGTATTTGAACCTACATATGTATGTATAAATCCATAGTAGGATCGCAACTTTGCTAAATTGTTACGTTGTTGTATTATAACGCGCCGTCTATGCAACAACTATAAAAGCTATTAAATTTAATATTATTTTTCAGTACGGGTGATGAGAAACCGCTCCGTTGATATTCAACGGGCTTATACTATTAGTATGTGTATATAATACTAAAATTTCGTCCATCTGTCTGTCTGTCCATCTGCTGATAACGCTCACCTCGGTAAAGGCTCACATTCAAACTTAATTAAAAAAAACACCAACGTCGCGAGTGGGATTTGAACCCGTGATCACCAGGTTGGGTGAGTTAGCGCTAACGCGTTCGCCCAACACCGGTGATGGGAGGCCTCCTACAATTTGAAAATGTTAATCCTCAGTAGTTCCAGTAGAAATAGTTAATCCAAATGTTTCCTTTACCGAGGCGAGCGTTATCATCAGATGGACAGACAGACAGATGGAATTGGGCTATTATAATATATATATAACTAGTGTTAACCCGTTGAATATCAACGTATGTTTGCGTGGGTGAGTATATGTGTATTTAATAGTTTTTATAGTTGTTGCATAGATGGCGCGTTATAATACAACACGTAACAATTTGGCAAAGTCGCGAGCCTATTAAGATATTATATAGTCAAATTGAAGCAGGCCCGTTATTATCTAGTTTGGATCACAGCATAAGCGCTCAATGTTCCAAACCAGTGATACTGTGTTCAAATCCCACTCGCGCAACGTTCTGGTTTACCGAGGCGTGCGTTATCAGCAGACAGACACACACACAGACATACGGAATAGGGCTATTATATACATATATAATAGCCCAATATGAATAGAATAGAATAAAAAACATATGAATTATGTATATTAGAAGCACTAGACTTGCCCTATTCATAGTACGCATTTATATCGAAAGTATATGTACTATTAAGCTTGTAATTAATTCACAAGAGATAGGTATTGGCAGCAGTATTATCTTAATGTTGTTAAAGGTGTAATAATTGTGTTAAACAATTCCGTTAACTTTACCTAATAAATTGGTGGGAGTTTACTTCGACTTACGGAATACGGAATGGCCAAAAATAAATCATTTTATCAGTTAAATTATGAACTTATTGAAAGTGAACAGTACTCGCGCGCAAGTGGGGTATAATAAAGTAGATATTAATGAGTCGAGTGGATTTTTGATATCTTCGATAATGTCGCACAAAGAACGATAATGTATTAAAATTACGATCGGTAATAATATTCATGAAAGATTTTTCCATTTTCCGAAACGAACATCAGCTCTCTATTTAAGGAACAGATTTCACGTGGTAAATTGAGTCCTTTGTAATATGGAATAGCACAAATGCTTTATAAACCGACAATGCGAGTTTTTCCTCGCTCAAGTAGACCTGTTAATTCTCCTCTCTGCCGCACCGAGAAGAAATAAGTTCGAGATGGAAAATACGGAGAGGGTGGATTTTTCCTCGTTTGTACATATTTTTTCTTATTCTGGTGAAAAGTCTTTGTTTTTTTTTTTTTTTTTACTTTCGACCGTTCACCACAAATTCCTTAAAGGGTCACTGATTTATTTTTATATGAAAAATCGTAGTCAAGATATTTCGGGTTCGGGGAAAAACGTGACGGATTTTTTTTTCACGTGAATTTCGCAGGGCTTGAATGGACAGTGATTTAGCTGATTTAGGTCTATTTACTTTCAATGAGCTTACGTTCAAATAATTACCATTTAAATGGTTCCACATAACATATTCATTAAATCATTCAAAGATTTTCCCTAAACGCACTGTACGTATACTTACTGTATATGAAAAAAAATCATTCAATTTATTTGAGAATCAAAAAAGAAAACATGGTATAATTAAATAAATAGAAACTGTTTTTACTACTTGTATTCTTAATAGAAACCAAAAAAATTCAATACACAAGCACTGTCTTTTAAACTTTGCCACATAAAAAAGAACATCAATCCATAATTAATAATTGCAAAACGTAGTCACTGTAGATAATCATATTGCAGTGATAGTTGATAGTTATTTATACCTAGGACAATTGGTGAATATGACTGGTTGTAAAGCAGAAGAAATAAAACTAGGATGGAGTGCTTTTAGAATGAAGAATGAACATTGTTTTTAAATCAAACATTCCGCTATGCTTAAAAAATAAGGCATACGACCAATGCGTACTGCCAGTTATGACGTATGAAACGTGAATGCTAAATTCAAGAATGTGACGCAAGATCCAGTGCACACAGAGAAGCATGAAAAGATGTACATATGATCGGTATAACGAGAAGAGATTGTAAGAGGAATACATGGGTATGAAGTATGACCAAAGTGGCAGACACTTAGCGAGAAGAATGGATGGCAGATGGACGCGAAAAATACTGGAATGGAATCCGAGAGGATGTGAAATAAAGCAAGGTAGACCGATTGGACGATGGGCTGATGAATTGAGAAGAATGTGTGCGAGTCAAGTGGATGCAGATTCCTCAAGACGGACAGGAATGGAAGAGGATTTGAGAGGCCTTCATCCTGCAGTGATGATGATGTTAAGTTAATTCACACAGAAAAGCATGGAAAGATGTATGCTCGGTATAACAAGAAGCGATCGTAAGATGAATACATGAGTAAGAAGTGACAGATATAGCGGAACGTGTGAAAAAGTCGAAGTGGACACAAAGCGAGAAGAATGAATGGCAGATGGACGCGAAAAACACTAGAATGTTATCCGAGAGGATGTGAAAGAAAGCAAGGTAGACCGAGTGGACGATAGGCTGATGTTGATTAAATAATAATTAAAACACGCATCCATAAAAAAATGTTGAATTTATACTGATATGATTTTCATAACGCGTTTCATTCATACAAATTTTACATCGATTAGTTTTAATTAAAAATTTGATTAAAAAGAGATAAATTTCAACAAAAGTTTATCAATCACTGTAAAGCAAACTATCCATTTATTTTATCAACACATATCCTTATGGTACAAGGACGTATCCTATTTCGCAAGGAGTAATCGAGTAATTTACACACCTCGAGGCGATTCCGCCATCGCAAGAGCGCAAGACATCCTTGAACATACAGCGAACGTTCTGATTAACCCTTTTTTGTGTATGTTTACTTGTAATATGCTATAATTTCAACGACTTTGTGCGAACTTCAGGTAGCTTGCCAATTAACCCGGCCTTGACCTCTAACGGAAAAGCTCCGTATCGCATTCGAGGCCCAAAACCTTGAGCTTTTCCGGGTTTTCACAGGCCTTCAACTTTGTATACACGTGAAAAACGCATCAGCGACACGATTCCGATACACAAAACCCGGTCGTTAAATTAGCGATAATTTCCAAACGAGAATAATAGAGGTTAAAACGGCACGGATCGGTTTTTCGGTCGAATTGTACCAAATCGTTGCCGCCTTTTACAATGCCGCAACACGAAAGGGTTATAATAATTGTATGGCGTATTCAATACTTTTCGGAAAAGTTTTCGTTCAAAAGCGTGTTCATACTTTGAGCTCGTTTTTAGACTTTTAACTGCTAAAGACGTAAAATATACAACGTGTTACAAAAATCAAAGGCTGATCAGATGGTTTTTAGTTTTAATTTGACATATACATAAACGACTAGAAAAAACTATAGTGACAGAACTGGGGAATATATACTTTCCAATAGTGAAACCATGAGTTCTGGATGAAAGAAAAGAATAAAAGAAACGGACTATGATTCGGTAGCAAATAGTCGTGTTTTATGGAACCATTCATGCGTCAATAAACTAATTAGTTCATTCTTATCATTAAATACTCTTCTTCTTCTGAAGTTGGCGTACTTCTACATATGTCAAGCGTCGCCTATTCACCATATTGAAGTAACTAAGGAATGATATTCTACAATAGTTTCAAAATAGACAAATTTTAACAAGAGATGACTAATCTGGATTTATTAACATTCAGATCTCCAATGAAGATATCTATGTATAATCAAAAACCCTTGAGAAAACCTTTTCAACATATGTATGTACGAGAATCGAATCCCAGACCTTTACCCAAGAAACCAACGCTAATTCATATAATATCGATTGAATTACTTTCTACATAAAATTGAAACCATTATACACTGTGCATCAAATGGATTTTTACTCTTTTATAATAATAAGCATAATTTAACGTAGTCACGGTAGATAATCATATTGTAGAGATAGTTGATAGTTATTTATACCTACATATCTAATTGGTGAATATGACCGAACGTTAAGAAGAAGAAATAAAACGAAGTATGAAACTAGGATGGAGTGTTTTTGGAAGAATTAACGTAGTTTTTAAATCCAACAATTCGCTATGCTTAAAAAAGAAGGCATACGACCAATGCTTACTGCCAGTTATGACGTATGGATGTGAAACGTGGATGCTAAATTAAAATAATGTTACGTAAGATCCAGTGCACACAGAGAAGCATGGATAGATGTTTGCTCGGTATAACGAGAAGAGATCGCAAGAGGAATACACGGATAAATACTGGAATGGTATCCGAGAGGATGTGAAAGAAAGCAAGGTAGACCAATTGGAAGATGGATGAATTGAGAAGAATGTGTGTAGTCGAGTGGATGCAGATTGCTCAAGACAGACAGGAATGGAAGTGGATTGGAGTGGTCTTCATCCAGCAGTGGATGGTGATTTAAACGTAATTCTACATATTTTTCCTTACTTAATCACAGTTTAACGTACGACGTAAAATTACCTGTCTACATTTACAAGGAATTTCAACTTCAGACAATCAACTACCTCTATGTATGTAACTAGCTCGTGTCTATTGTTCCACTTTTGTTCTATCGTCCTCATTTGCATACACTGCTGCCTTATCTTCGAGAGACATTTGTACGTTTTATGTAATGTCGCAAAGTCACGCTATGCTTAAAACGAATCTATCGAATCTATATCTATGTACGTATATACAATATGTACGTACAAACGTATAGCTAACGAGATTTATGCAAATGCAACGATGTATGACGATATTATGATGACTTTTGTTAGTCATCAACGACCCAACGATTCGTTTCGCGTCGCATCTCTAGTATGAGAACAGCCCACATACTTTACTTTTAATATTCAAGTACCTATGTATGTACGTATGTATGTATGTACATACATATGTATGTACGATAGTGTTCTGCATCATGCATAAATGGCGAGTGACACAATGTCACGTGCTTGCATAGCGGACTAATTTGCATTTGACTTGTGATGCTCTCGTGTCATCCCCACACATATGTATACATATATGTATAAATGTGTGAAATATGGTATGACGTCTCTCATAATCATAGATGCATGCAGAATGTAATTTATGTTCAATTCAACGGAGCGTTTGCTAATTGGCTATACGTTTATCGCTTCGCAAACCTATCGGTCGTGTGCTGAAATGCGTGCAAAATGTTTCAAATGTGCGATTTATTACAGTTATGAGCTTTAAGTTGCAAGTTCTGTTTAAAAATTGTGTAGGGTGTTTTTTTTTTTTTGTTGTTGTTGATAAATTGATTATTTATATTCAATGGCCACCCGAATATTGCCAGAAATATAGCTAGTCAACCATCCAGCAACATTTTCAGCATCACATGCGCAATATGTGTCGTAGCAATGTATTGCTCAATGATTGCTGTCAAGTAGTTGCTGTTTTATTATTGCCCAGATTTTTTTATTTTCGTATACCGAGCGATATCATCGGCAACACACGGCCATACCAGCAATAGTGGAACAATAGTGTCGGGGAACACGACTATATTTCCCGCCCACATCACCATATTGCAGTAATATTACCAGCGATGCTTGCCGGCAATACATTTCCGTGAAAGTGTTGATCGTTTACAGGTACCTTTACGGCTGAGCTTTAATGTTCATTTTAGTGGAAATGAGTGCATAGTATCTTTAACGATAGCCAGGCGATAGCCAGGCGATAGCCAGGCGATAGCTCAGCGGTTAGTCGATAGCTCTCGAGCAAAGGTCCGGTGTTTGATCCATGTTATTATTACACGCCTAAAAAAGGCTTTTATAAGAAAAAATACAAATAGAGAAGATAACAATACAGGAGTTAAATACATATAAAATTTAATTAAACTAAGAAGAGGACTTCTTAAAGAAAGCAACAGTTTGAACTTTACTAAATTAATGCTAATACAGAAATAATCCAATAAATTCCCATACTTATTGCCATTCCTAATTAACCTAGGAATAGGAGATTGCATATAACAATTGGTGTACGAATTACCTTCATCTACAAACAAAAATTGAGATCGTGTAAAACGTGCAGGAACTTTTAGTCGTAAAA
Source organism: Parapsyche elsis (assembly GCA_022651745.1). Taxonomy (NCBI): domain Eukaryota; kingdom Metazoa; phylum Arthropoda; class Insecta; order Trichoptera; family Hydropsychidae; genus Parapsyche; species Parapsyche elsis. Next base: position 1,155,767 of record JAGVSN010000031.1, read on the forward strand.
TCGACTCAACAAGAGTAGGACAATCAATTAAAGAATTTATGTCGAAAGGTTTTCGCGACAGTTTTCAATCTTAACTATCGTCATTGGTATGATACGGACATTACTGCAATTCAAATCGGTCGCTTCCTGTTAAGCTGCGTACACACCGACGAACCGAACAGCGAACGACGAAGGGTTGCTCCACACAATAACGTCCGATGATTTATGAACGTCCACACAATAGCAACCCTTCGTCGTTCGCTGTTTGGTTCTTCGGTGTGTACGCAGCTTTAGAATTTGCCAATGTATCTAACTTACATATTTGTGAAACGGTTCAACAAAATTGGCACCAATTAAAAAAATCAGGTGACTTTCCAAGGAAAGTACCACTTGCGGTTTGATAAAAAATTTTTTTAAGCCTTTCGAATTATAGTGGCTGGCAATAATGCTATAAATATGAAGTTTCAGTGTAATAGAATAAACGGTTTTTGACCTATAGCGATTCTACACACAAACACGCACAGACATTGTCCGAAAATCACAAAAACGTGATCAGGGGATGATACCCGATACAAATCAGTCAAAACTTCAAGGTCAAACTTTCGCACGATCACAATATCTTATCCGAAATGGATAAAGTAAAAATTCCTTTTTACCTACTCAATCACAGTCCGTTCGTTATCTTTCTTCTTCGACCTCTGAATGCGATGGGAAACCACTGGATATTATCTATCTTTAGTTACTTCATTTTGATTTATTTTAATTTATTCATTTATATTATACAGTAGCTAAAGCTAATTACACAATCCAAAACTAAGCACCTATGCAGAGATGTTTTTTTAAGACTGCCAGGAATTTATCAATAGTTTTGTAACTTCTAATTCCATCCGGCAGTCTATTACATACATATATTCCAAAACACCTCTGTACAAGATGCTTCTCCTATTTCTATTTATTCTTACATTTGTTACAATTAAATTAGTTTTATTCCTTAAATTACATATATTCACACACATCCATTCCTATCACAATAAATTTACTAAAATATGATGGTAACATATTATTATCTAACTTAAAATACATCTCATACCTCTATTTTGTAATATTTGTAATCCATCTTTAGTTGACCTATCTAACATGTTTAATAATTAACCAAAATACATAGGATGTGGTCTGACAATTACATTATATATTATTATTTTAGTTTCTTTGGATGATAATCTTCTTAGCCGACATAATATTCCTACTTTTTTAGTTACATTTTATTTATTAATGTTTTTTAATTAGAAAATACGCTACTATAAATACTCATTAAACTAAAGTACAACTAAAGTTACAGCTCGGCCCTACGAGCGATCCTTCATTACAGTCACTCATACACATGAGTAACAAGCCCATTGGTATTCCGTCGAGGATTCTCGTCCTTTGGCAGTTCGTATGACGAATTTAGCAGACCATAATTCAAAAGTTCTCGCGCGCCCTTTAAATTCACCCAGTCGAAAATGTAAACGGGAAAATTGAAGCTCGACCGTTGAAAATGTAGCGAAATGAAATTTCAATTATATTAACATATTACGAATGCATTAAATTGTACGTGCAGCGATCGTAAACGATTTTACGACACCGTTAAAATTGTTATTTACGGTGGTCGTGGCCCCCGCTTTACGACGACTGCGTGAATTTTAATATCTGGCACACGCAATAATGATCTTTAAGAATTTGGCGGGAAAAAAATTCAGATTTCAGGCTTCGATTTCAGGACAATATATGTACGTTACCCCGAACGACTATCGAGGTCGCTTACGACCTTTGGGAACCGGTCGCGAGCGAATTTGTGTATCTGTAACTACATATGTAGATGATAAAACGTATGCTGCAGCTTAAACTTCCACGGTCACATAACCAACATTATCTCTGTATCACTATTAATCACTTTTCACTATAAGTTGAACGCGATTCACATCTGTAGATGACAAAATGAAAATTAGTACACTGAAATTTAAACTTTAAAGGTTATAGAATCGCCTTTATGGAATTTGTACATATGTATGTATCTATTAAACGCTATAGGGAAGTTGAAAACGTTGAGATAAATGTCGTATTTTGCTTAATTACATTATATAATAGCCCTATTCCGTCTGTCTGTCTGTCTGTTTGTCTGTCTGTTGATAACGCTCGCTGAGGTAAATAATTAAAAAAAAAAAACAGAACGTCGCGCGCTAGTGGGATTTGAACCCAAAATCACCAGGTCAGAACAATGAGAGCTTACGCTATGATCCAACGCCGATAATGTGAGATCTCCCATATTTGAACATATAAATCCTTAGTAGGTTCGGAACTTTGCTGAATTGTTACGTTGTCGTATTATAACGCGCCATCTATAAAAAAACTATAAAAACTATTAAATTTAATATTATTTTTTTCTAAGCTCAGTACTTAATTCATTTGTCAATTTTGAAGTATGCATTACTATATGTAGTAGCGCAAGGGTCTGCCTGGCCGGCTGTCCGGCAGAATAGCCGCAGATCGCTCGCATACGTACATACTGCACGTACACGTATACTCACCACACAAACACTCACAGTACGGGTGGTGAAATATTCAACTGACTTACACTAGTTATAAATATAACATCCCAATTCCGTCTGTCTGTCTGTCTGTTCGTCTGCTGATAACGCTCGCCTCGGTAAAGGCTGAAATAAACACGAACATCGCGAGTGGGATTTGAACCCGTGATCACCACCTCGTTCACCCAATATATAATAATGATAATTAGTAGATTACACTAGTAGATTGATAATGTACATACATATAATAATGATAATTTGCATCACGCACGTGGTTTATGTGTATTGTGTATGATATGCATCCATATCAAACGCGGTGCTTTATCAGTAAAACTATTTAACTAGTCCTTTTGCGAATTGTCATTTTATGTCAAAATGAACCCACTATACAAGTCTATTTTAATTTGAACGCTTAGTTTATTTGATACGTAATAATTCCTGATTAAATTATGATGAAAACTTGTACTGCATTCAAAACGACGTAATATTATGCAATATGTTCAAAGTGTCAGGATATACATAGGGGAGTACACGAGTCGTAAAGATAGGTCAATTTTATTTTGTCCACTAAAAGAAATAAAAGAATACTTTCAACGAATGCGCTAAATTTCGTTCGGCGCGAGTAAAAGGTTATTTCCCCGAAAGCGTTATCCCTTTCACCGGTCTTTCTTTACACTTTCTGTCCCTTTTGTTTTTATTGCCTTTTTCCTTTTTTTTTTGCGGCACAATCTCATGAAATTTCAGTAGGTTGAACACCACTGTTTGCAATAGTTATCACTTCCGATCCTTCGCTTTAGTTTTTTTTTTCCTTATTTATCTAACCCTTAAACGCGCTCAAAACGATAGTGTACCATTCTGTTGCGAATTTCGAATTTTTTTATTTCATATATTATTTAAAATACATATGTACATACTCGTATGTATGTACATATGTACACGACACACTTGGTAAAATAAATATGAAATTTTCCGAACGAAATGATCCGATTTTCTTCGAACTTGAAACGATTGAATCGAAAATAAATATTTAACCGTTCGATTCACTCCACTGATCGAACGTACATACATATGTATGTGATCTTGTTATGTCATTTTTCCGATGGAGAGTTTTCCGCATTCAATGAAATGAAATGCTAATAAAAATTTCTCTTATCGAATAGTTTACATACATAATTTGAATTTGTCAACTGAAAAGTATCGATTTGTTTTTGAAGAAAGGTGAAATTTTGCGAGGAGAACGCAAGTCCAGAATATGAACTTAACCGGAGAAAGTTTACGCGAACATATTAAGCATATTAAACTCGTCGAGTTTACGTTCGTGTAATGAGAATATGAAATTTTAGCCCAGACTAAAACTTAACCCTGTAGATACATCGTGTTCAAAGTATATATGTAATTAACTACACGTTAAGCCAAATTAATATATACGCGTACGTGTTAAACGCGTAGAGTTCACAAACGTGTCCAAAAAACGATAATACTCTTTATTGATAGTTTGAATTCGACATTACTTTTTAAAAGTACAAGTATTATTGATTTGATTGATAAATAAATATAATGAAATTACATGTGCTGAAACTGTAAATTATTAAGTCAAAAAGGACAACATTTAAAAAGCTATAGCTTATATATGTATGTACATACATAATTGCGAATTACTTATAAAAGAGTTCCTCTATATAAAATAATATTTCAAATACTTTTAATGATATTTTGAACAAGAATGTTTTGGTCTAAGACGCAGGTTCACAAACTATGGATCGCGACCCCGAATGGGGTCGCGAAGGATTTTCTGTGGGGTCGCCAACTGAAACAGTTAACTAAAAAAAAAAAATTGACAACAATGCAATTTTCTGTCAGTTATGACGTATGGATGTTAAACGTGGATGCTAAATTCGAGAATGCTACGTAAGATGCAGTGAACACAGAGAAGCATGGAAAGATGTATGCTTGGTATAACAAGGAGATATCGTAAGAGGAATACATTGGTAAAAAGTATGATCAAAGTGGCAGATGGACGCGAGATATACTGGAATGGTATCCGAGAGGATGTGAAAGAAAGCAAGGTAGACCGAGTGGACGATGGGCTGATGAATTGAAAAGAATGTGTGGAGTCAACTGGATGCAGATTGCTCAAGACAGATAGGAATGGGGAGGATTTCATCCAGCAGTGGATGGTGAATGGCTGAAAATGATGATGAATGCAATTTTCATTTTTAATCAGTTGATGTTTGAATTATATTTTTTACCTTTTTCAAATATTTTGGGGTCATGGGTCACTTGGCTTTTATTAATGTTTGTTAAATTTTATTAAATTGTTAACGACATATCAAAAGCTACGTGAAAACAAAACAACAATATTAAAATCCATTTATTTAAGAAATTTAAATCGCTTTCGAAAATTGTACAATACATATGTATGTACATATGTACCATTTTCACGCTAGTCTAATATTATGATATTGGAAAATACGTCTCATTGTAAGTTTTAATTAAAAATTGTGTCTCCTTTCGAAATTTTTGATTTGCGCATTATAATACACTCTTGTTATCTTTGCTAAAAGCTATTTTATCGGAACGGTTCGGCGTGACATTGCGAATTTCCCGGGAAATTTCCCGAATATCTACGAAATTGAGTTGAGACTAGTCCCGAGAGTACGTCAGGTTACATCCGTTTCCTACCTCATTGCTTATTCGAATCCCCGGGGATTTCTTACTCCTAAGGTACAAATAATATCTTGAGAGACATAACGAGCATGTATGTACGAGTACATATTGTACATATTTGACCTGGGAAAACGTTTCTGATATACCAAGAAAAATTCTCATTAAACAATTATATGACCTCTGGAATTTTTTTCGTACTCGTTTATTGCGTTTTCTGTTTATTTTTCAACGAGCTAAAGCCGTATTCTTACATTGATGTTGTATAAAATCGATTTGTGAAAATTTTCCCGGGAAATATGATGAAGCAGATACGATGTTATGAATATAGGATGCTAGGATATACGATGCTAAATATAGGATGAGCCCTTTCTCACTAATATTATACATAGGTATATGTGAGCCTCGGTTTAAAAGTGAGCAAAATCAATTGAGAGCTTGTAAATTTTTTTTTTTTGAACGTTTATACTGTAAAGTACTTGTCTGTGGAAAAATCAACGCAGAAAATTAATTGAATGCTGTGATTACTAACCATATTGTAATTGAATCAATTAATACAAATTTACCTCCATTCTAATTAAATGTGTATTTATAGTGCAATGAAAAAAATACTATGGATTTCGCCTACTTTATTTATTATGATTTATTTATTCGACAATTGAAATTGTTTATTAATTTGTGTTATTTTTTTGTTTCAGGTGAGTACTGGCAAAGTAATTTCCACATCGTAGAAAAACTAGGTGATATAATATCTCTATATAAATATAAAAAAAAAAAAACAATTTAAAATTCCTATCAAAAGAAGTCTGTGATCAATATAAGTTTTATTTATTTTATATATCGTTTATCTGTACATTCTATTGAAACATTGCATTTCGGCAACATCGTGAAAATGTGGACAATTCCCTAGATTTAATGTTATGTTTATAAGTTTCACTCATTGTTTATGTATAATTTTATTTTATTTTTCTTATTATGTGTGTTGTATAAATATCTATTCGATTGGAAAAAAAAATATTCCCCTGTATATCAACGTCGCAAATACATATCATTTAAACATGTTTTTTTTATTTTTATTTTTATTTCATTTATTATTATGCAATTCTGTTTTAAATATTAAATATTATCCGAAGAAAATAAACATGGTTCGACGTAACATATACATATGTACATACATATGTATAAACAATATTGATTTGAGTCACGCGTGTGCGATTCGCACTTTAGATAAATTTTTTCACGATTTCCTACACATTCCAATTTATACGAACATATAATATTTTACTACATATGATGCCGTTGATACTACAGTTTATTATATTTTGATTATTATTGCGCAAGATTACATGTTGAATGTATAATCGATAGTATAGTATACATAAAGTTTAACTTGGGTCCTTTTAGAATCAAATAGCAGATGTGTAAAAGTCTCATATTATATTCCCGATTGAACTTTCGCTTAAAAAAAAGCGCTATTTGGTGCCAACGATTCCGAACAATTGAGAGCTTTCAGTCCTAGGACTAATTAGTGCTCGCTTCTACGAGCTCTCTCTATGTAACACATACAGGGTGTAGGAGATTTGAATAATAAAAAATATTGGAAACGTTGAAAAAATGTGTTGGATCTTTAACATGCAGATATTACTAAAACTGTATTTTTAATATTGGGTATTTACTGTACTTAGTTCTTCAATATCTCATTGTTGGTAAATATATCTCATTAGAGACAACATTTACTGTAATTTAAATTTTTAAATATGTCTTCTTATTCTAATAGACCAGTTATATGGTAATTTTTTTTCTTTTCATTGAAATTTTTCGTTTGAAAATTGGTTCTTTTGTATTGATATCAATATCGAAAAATAGTAACAATCATTATATGTATGTACATAAATATAACGTAATAAATATCTTCAATGTTTTCTACGTATTTCAGACGTTTATCTATTTAAAGTTTCATCATCCCGTATACAGATTTTATATTTTTAAACGAAACGATTTATAGTCGAAAGCTTCAATTGTCCCGTACGCCGGAAGTTCATCAATCGAAAGCTTTCTCTCTCTCGCTGTATTAGTATTTCAACAATGTGCCCGTTGATAACTTTGGTATTTGAATTCGAGCACAGCCATACATTTTAAGTACACAAACTGAAACGCTATTAAAATAATATAACACAATTTTTGGTGGGGCTAACTTTTCGGAATTTTATTACGAGGCGGTAGTAATTTTAATTCGGAAACTTTTCCGTTTTCAAATTTTTTTAATTTTTATGTCATTTTTAAACATCGTAATGCTTTGGTCTTGTTCTTGAGTGGGCTATTGTTGAATTTCAAACAATCAAAATATATAAGTAGCTTATTTCGCGTATTAACATACTAACGTGCTAATTTCTATTGATACTATTCATAATGTCAAAATGTATTTTTACCCAAAACCAACCGAGATATCGTAAAATGTCGTAGTCGAGTCTTACCCATTTACCTTTAGGTTATCATAAACGTATGTGCGAAGAATGAAACTAGGATGGAGTGCTCTTGGAAGAATGAACATAGTTTTAAAATCCAACATTCCGCTATGGTTAAAAAAATAAGGCATACGACCAATGCGTGCTGCTAGTTATGACGTATGGATGTGAAACGTGGATTCTATATTCAAGAATGTTACGCAAGATACAGTGTACACAGAGAAGCATAGAAAGGTGTATGCTCGGTATAACGAGAAGATATCGTAAGAGGAATACATGGGTAAGAAGCATGACTTTAAAAGTCAAAGTGGACACAGCGAGAAGAATGGATGGCAGATGGACGCGAGAAATACTGGAATGGTATACGAGAGGATGTGAAAGAAAGCAAGGTAGACCTAGTGGACGATGGGCTGATGAATTGAGAAGAATGTGTGAAGTCAACTGGATGCAGATTGCTCAAGACAGACAGTAATGGAAGAGGATTAGAGAGGCCTTCATCCAGCAGTGGATGGTGAACGGCTTAAAATGATGGTGATTGAGTTAATTCAAACAGAGAAGCATGGAAATATGTATGATTGGTATGACAAGAAGCGATCGTAAGTGGAATGCATGGGTAAGAAGTATGATCAAAGTGGCAGATATAGCGGAACGTGCGAAAAAGTTGAAGTGGACATATACCGAAAAGAATGGATGGCAGATGGATGCGAGAAATACTGGAATGGTATCCGAGAGGATCTGAAAGAAAGCAAGGTAGACCGAGTGGCACAAAATTAAGCACAAAATTGTATGCGCTCATATACTATAGAATATTATACATAAGTTTTGGATATATAATTTTAACGGATCAATATTGTTAGGTATCGAACGGGCAGTTTTAATTAACGATTTGTCGTTTGTCTTTCAGCTGGAGAGAAAATAATGGGACAAATTTGTAAAAAGAGAAACGAAACGTGCAAAAAATAAATCTGACACAAATTTATTCATATTCACGTGCCAATTCATTTCTCTCACGAGACAAAATTGTCCCCCTCAATTTTTCTTCATTTTTTTTTTTTTCCTTTTGCCTTCAAACCGTTACAGCTCCTCATTACCGGTGTTTCGTTTCATTATATAATCATTCGATTCGTGAATTTGCGACGAATAAATTCGATTTATATTACATTACACCGACATAATTCAATAAATTGTCGTATTATAGGGATATTCGATCGCACGGTTGATTTAATTCATAATTTTGGTATTTAACAGTTCAACGAACATTTTAAATGAAAATTTCGAACACACAGTCTACAATTTTATTAATAGATTGAACTTATTTCTCCTCTGTTGAAGTATCTCTAAAAGCTTTCCAGTATCGGAGCGATTTATGCAAATATTTGTATCTTCAAAAATCGATTCATCTTTTGTCTGAAAGGAATTTTACAAAAAATTAAATAAATTATCTACATCATATGTATACATTATCTATAGAATATATTGAAAGCTTTAAATCAATCAATTTGTTGATGGTTTTTAAACTTTTACATATGTATAGCTGTATATCCATGACATACTAATACTATTGTGTATAATAATACATTATTACATTTTAATTTCAATGGCAGCATGTCTATAAAAATGTATATGCAGTAAACAGTACAATGCAAATTCAACGAAATTATTTGTTCATAAATGTATTGTGTATTATTTCATAATATATTTTTTTAGTAAAAATATATTACATAGATGTATTTTATAACATTATAAGCACGATAAACCAAACAAATTTTATTATATAGAATTTACGAACTCATTATAATTTTAGATACAATATAAACATGGGTAATTTAGAAACCGTTCATGTTTTTCCATAATGCACGTATAAAAAAATAAGCAACGTTGAGGGGGAAAAACGGTCGTTGAACAAAACGATGTCATTTTCTTCGCATTCTCTACATATGTACATACATACCTATATATATATATATATATGTATATAATATAATAACATGACAAAGCTGTATTTCAAATAATAAAAAAAATACTCAGAGCTATTCTTTATAGTGTATACGAGTGTATGAAAGTATATCAGTGCGTGAAATTAAATTATTGTGGTACTTTTAATTTTATAGAAAACGATAGCGATGTTTTGTCGATGTTGATTCCACTCGAAATGACCCCGAATTCAACTCCAACACTGCAAAGTCAAAGAGAAATGTTTTCGCTAAGAGTTTTGCCCAAACAAACATTTTAATTCTGCACAAACATTAGCGTTCGAAATTCGCCAAAAGACGCAAAAACAAACAAAACGGAACACACGATCCTAATACAACAAACAAATTGATGCAAAAGTACGACTCGTTTCCTTCGTATGCAATAATAAATAATCATTGTGTATGTGTGTACATGTTTAGCGGCACTGATTGACTGTTGAAAAGGTGAAATTTTCAATATTAAGTGTCGTTCATGTTATATTTGATTGACTTGTACAAACATGTCCAATTTTTCGATACATTGTGGGCAAACGAAATAAAAAAAATAGGTCTAAATTGTAGCGTTGAAAAAACTCTGTTATCGAAACTGTCACGAGCAGAAAGCGAAACGATAAATCGATAAAACAGGAACGAAAACATAAAATATATAGGATAAAACTTATAGGAACAAAATCATAGTATACATATATACCTACATATATAAATGCGCTGCGCAATAATCTGATGAGTTACAAATCGTGATTGAATAACTTTTAATCATTTTAAAATATACATTGCCACGGTGAATACGTTTAAATTTAATAATTTAATTACAATAATATAATCAAATTGTTATTAATTACACATTTTTGATGAAGCGTTAGTGTACATATTATAGCAATATGACGCACGTTTTCCTCTACAGCTAAAATATACAATGTGTACATTTTATTTCATTTATACGCAATTTTTTAATCGTTCAAATAAGCTGTTAGTTTTTTTATGATGATTAATCCCTCATGTGGTTCAAATACGGCAAAAAATACATAAAGGCTCATACATAGTAAAATATGTACAATTTCCGACGACTTAAATTTAATGTGATCCTTTCAAATTTGTCCCATAGACCTTGTCAAATAGTCTTTTTTGAAATTTCAACACCGTTTTTCCTCTGAAAGTCTCATCTTTTATCTTATTTTTCGGTCAAAAGGGGCGAAAAGAAGAAAAAATAAATACCTCGCTTTGGTGCGATGAATAATAAATATACACTGTATCGCAAAAACGAATTCTTACCCGGGAATCTTTTTCGCTTTTAATTAATATTTAATCGTTCCTCGTTCTGGAGTGTCTGTTTTTGAAATTTAAAAATTGAAAATTTGATAATATAACAAGGCGTACAATTTCATCCGTTGAATTTTGCTCTAATGATGAAAACAATACAATTGCGGATTTTTTATGAATTATTATCGAGGGTTTTTTTCTATTGATAAGCTAAATTTTACATATTAAATCTGTGCCAATGATATGCTTCGCCTCGTGACGAGAGAAAAGAAATTTTACGATCTGTAAACAATTTTAGCGAATTCCATTATCGTGAACGTGCACGGCATGAAAAATTTTCCTCGGGAAACATCGACGATGATTCACAAGATAATTACGATAAATATTAACATACACATAGTAACAAGATTGAAGCTTTTCCCATTCAAATATGTGTATAGTAAAATATTATCGAGCATTTTCGTGGCAATATCGGTGAAAGCTCGTGCGTTACCGTTTTGTCGATCAAAATATTAAACCCATCTATAATGGATCGAATATCCATTTGGTGAATTGAAACATGAATAGAATTTGTATATTAAAGGACTTTTGGGACCTCGTTTATTAATCTTGAACACGTAACAAAGTGAAAAAGCAGATCGTTTCCTTACAAAATGATTTCTCGCAATGAACGTATCAAATTACGGTACACATTAAACATAGTGAACAGTTCTGTTTTTAAAAATGTATGTACATATGTCTCCAAAACTAATTGGACTTAACCATTGCCAGATTGCTTCAAGTTATTTGAAATCAGCTTAATAGAAACTGTTCTTCGTTGTTTACACCGTATTTCGTATCAATATCATATTCGTGTGTACATTTGTTAAATACAATATCAATTCAAGTATGAGCCTATTCTAATAATACACACGGTACGCTTATATGTGTTCGGAAATCCATAATAATATTTTCATACATCTCGCTTTACAGTCGACGCACTTTCCTTTCAGTGATTTCAGATTTTCTTTGATGTGCGAATAAGGTATTCGCGATTTCGGGTCCAGCAAATACGTGTCGTATTGTTGGCTAAACGCGATTCATACGCACGTTTCATTTTTTCATTTTTTTTTTTTTTCGCTCTGCTTTGAAATCTAATATAATTATGACCTTTTGTATGAAAGAAATCGTATAACGTCTTTGATCATGTTATGTACGATTCTGTATTTTTTTATTTTTGTTATTTTTGGGTAAAGAAAATACATGCGGTCTCGATCCTAATGAGGAAAGCATGGAGGATGATTATAAAATAAAATTGTCAATGCAAAATCGGTTAACAAGCACGAAGGGAAATAATATAATATGGATGAATAAAAGCACAGTTCAATGTCGAATTAAGCTTGTAGAATTGTAAGGATAATCTTATTACGTAAATTTTGCAAAATGACACTGTAAAAATGTTACCTTGTGATTTAATTATTACTTAACACGTTTAAAGGGACCGTGAAGTTAAAATAGTCAAGTAATTTTAACATTTGCTAATAAAATTAGCTTTAACTTACAAAATGAATACAAAATACACCGATTTGAAGCATACTTTTAACTGAAATCAAATCAAATGTAAGTTTCTATCTATCGGGAATGCTGCACAAACTTTTTTGTCTTCATTTTTAGCCCGTGCATATATCAATTAAAAAAAAACACCCATTCATTGTCAACGGGCAATACTCTATATCTTTAACCTGCGTGTTGATTCGATTTGAAGGATAGAAACAGTAATTAGGAAAAGCGCTTACATGATGCATTTATTTGACGTATAATTTTGATTTCATAATAGATTACACGACTAAATTCAAGAGTGTTACGCAAGATTCAGTGCACACAGAGAAGCATGGTATAACGAGAAGAGATCTTAAGAGGAGTACATGGTAAGAAGCATGACCAAGGTGGCAGATATAGCGAAACGTGTGAAAAAATTGAAGTGGCAATGGGGCTGGTCACATGGTATGCGAGAGGATGTGAAAGAAAGCAAGGTAGACCGTTTGGAAGATGGGCGTTGAATCGAGAAGAATGTGTGGAGTCAAGTGGATGCAGATCGCTCAAGACAGACAGGAATGCTTTTAAAAATAAGGTATACGATCAATACGTAGTGCCAGTTATGACGTATGGATGCTGAATTCAAGAATGTTACGCAAGATGGAAAGATGTATGCTCGGTATAACGAGAAGAGATCGTAAGAGGAATACATGGGTAAGAAGCATGACCGAGGCGGCAGATATAGCGGAACGTGTGAAAAAGTTGAAGTGGCAATGGGGCTGGACACATGGTATGCGAGAGGATGTGAAAGAAAGCAAGGTAGACCGTTTGGAAGATGGGCGTTGAATCGAGAAGAATGTGTGGAGTCAAGTGGATGCAGATCGCTCAAGACAGACAGGAATGCTTTTAAAAAATAAGGCATACGATCAATACGTAGTGCCAGTTATGACGTATGGATGCTGAATTCAAGAATGTTACGCAAGATGGAAAGATGTATGCTCGGTATAACGAGAAGAGATCGTAAGAGGAATACATGGGTAAGAAGCATGACCGAGGCGGCAGATATAGCGGAACGTGTGAAAAAGTTGAAGTGGCAATGGGGCTGGACACATGGTATGCGAGAGGATGTGAAAGAAAGCAAGGTAGACCGAATAAATTACACAAATCAACGGGTTCTAATTAAGGAGCATATTTTTCACACGAAACTATTAATTTTGTATTAAAATATTGTTTGTTTTAATTTTAATAAATTTTCAAACTTTACTCGCGCGTAAGTTTTCCGTCACAACTCAACTCAACAATTTTTAATTAAATTTCCACCGCAATTTATAAACTGAAGTTGTCAACTGTATAAACTACACACAGAAACCGTACATAGAAACAAATCGACAGCACCGAGACCCGTTCATTAGGCAAATTTAAATCGGTGCAAAAAAAAGAGTACGATAAAATTTACATACGACATTCGCCGTAACCAGAGTCCGCATAGCAATAAAACTCAAAGTAAGAACCATCCCACTCAAACTACACGACAATCAAACCCCACGATTATTAAAGGGTCGCATAACTTATTCATTTTCCGGACCCTTACTCTCGCTAATTTTATACAGGTGGAAATTGCGAGAGTTTTAGTCCAACAGTCAATTAGGTACGTACCCTAGGTCACTTGTAGCCCCTAGGCCTATACTACATACATACATACTAACTTACTAACAGTGACGCAAGTGAGTATAAGTACATAGTTGTAGTACATACATACATGCATAGTTGTATGTGACGTAAGTAAGTAGCGAGGGCGTAAGTAAGAGTTCTCGTTTCTCGCTAAAGCCCCACAAAGGGCAACTTTTCACAACGTGAAAGTCTCCTCTTGATCAAGTGCTTGGGAAAACCGCAGAAACAATATAGAAATTAAACCTCGAACCTCGTATCCGGTGAAAAACTTTCAAGAGTCTATTAATATGACCGTTGTCGAGTTGCTACTCAACCGTTAGATCGGATTCTGGAGAAGGAATCCGAACCGGTTGAGTTTTGAAGCAGCCGTTGCTATCCATCCACTATCTTAAGAACTCTTTACACTTGAGAAATTTAATCACTAATGTCCGACAAAATCAATCACCCCTTCCAGTCTGCTGAGTAAATTTGATCAACCGGTTGGTTTTAAATCATCACAATGTTGCTATAATACAATTATTATTCTGCTTATAGCGTTGACGATTCATCGATATTGTTTTTTATGGCATTGTGAATCGGTATGGTTGACCGGTGCAGTTGAATTTAATAAAGAGCGAACCGGTTGTTGATTAAATTCGATCAATCGGTTGATTTTTAATTTAATCATCATATATGTATTTAATAGCCCTATTCCGGTCTGTCTGTCTGTGTGTCTGTCTGCTGATAACGCTCGCTAAGGTAAATAATTAAAATAAAAAAAAAAACAGAACGTCGCTCGAGTGGGATTTGAACTCGATTTCACTGATTCGGAACATGGCGCTTACGCGGTGAGCCAAACCAGATGATAATGGGCTGGCTTCAACTTGATTATTTATATAATAAACCAGAAATCACGAAAACGTGATCAGCGGATGATACTTGATACAAACCAGTCAAAGTCTCGAGGTCGAATTTTCGCACGATCACAATACTTTATCCGATTAGGATAAAGTAAAAATAGGCTCACGACTTTGCTGAATTGTTGCGTTGTTGTATTATAACGCGTCATAGACTATAAAAAAAAACTATTAAATTTAATGTTATTTTTCAGTACGGGTGATGAGAAAGCGCTCCATTGATATTCAACTGGCTTACACTAGTCATGTATATAATTGATAACGCTTGCTGAGGTAAATAATTAAAAAAAACCAGAACGTCGCGCGAGTGGGATTTGAACCCGAGATCACCGGTTCGGGCCAGTGTACGCTTACGCTATGATCCAAACGGAGGTGACAACGGACCTGCTACAATTGAACAATATTAATCTCTCAATAGGCTCTCGACTTTGCTAAATTGTAACGTTGTTGTAATACAATAAAGCGCCATCTATGAAACAACAAAAAAATCAATTTTTTTATAATATTATTTTTCAGCGCGGGTGATAAGAACGCTCCGTTGATATTCAACGGGCTTACACTAGTATTAGTATAAAACAATTATACCTACTTGTCGAATTGACGAAATTGTTTCTTGACGAGTATTACACGCTCAGTCTGGCATCAGTTCAGATCATGATTGTCGTCAAACTGATCGTACAATGCGTTGACTGACGGACTGATGTACCAGATTGACAGATATTTTAATAATTTTCGTCAGTCTGGTGATGATTGACAACAGACTGAGCGTGTAACGCATTCCATCAGTCTCTGATGGACTGACTGATTCCAGCTGGTAACATTATAACTGACAATCTTAAATTTTTAATGTAAAGTTTTATCGTAAAGTTACAGCCAGTAGTCCTCCTCTTCATTCGTGTCTCTTATTTCATTCAATAAGTTCAAATGCGTATAGAGATCTCTTTTCAGTAGCCATTTTTTAGTCCATCGTTGCCTTTTAACGCGTTTTTTTGTAGCCAAAGCTATTATTATTGCAGCTTTTTCTTTATAGCAATCCATCGTTTTACCGTAGAAAAAGTGTTCTTGAGAAGACTGATGTCGGTCTGACTGATCGTGTAATATCGTCCGTCAGTCCATCAGTATATTCACGATCAAGATCATAGACTGAACTGATGCCAGACTGAGCTCAGCGAACCGGTTGTACGTTTTAAGTTAATTTGACCAACTGACTGATTTTCAATTTAAATATTATTAAGGCAATACACGGCCAGTGCTTTCGGTCAGTTATTGCGTAGTAGTTGTGTGTTAACAATCGTCAGTGCAGCACTTTTATTACTGGCTGTATAAATCTATCGTTTAATACAATTTTAATTGAATTGAAATGAGCTCCGCTCTAAAGTGCTTTAAAGTAAAATCGGTTCGTAACCTTTTAAAAATTACGCAAAGGCTTATTTTTTAATTACTTGTCTATATGCGAAATGAAATAATAACATTGTACATGGTATACATATGTACATAGGTATATTTTCATTTGAGGTTGAAACACAATTTTCTAAAAAAAAAACCTCGCCTTTAGACTCATTTGTCTTCTTCGTGAGTCGGAAAAGACCATGAAATATAAAATAAAAATTATTAAATATACGAATAATTCACGCACTTTTATGCCAAAGCGTGACGTTTTCAGTAGTTAAATAATAAGAAAAAAAATGTCATTTATCTTTTAACCTACATACATATAGTATTTTCAATGAATAGTTATGCTCGTTATTATTTCATACATACATTGTACATAGTACAGGTTATATTGTAGAGTTTAAAAAAAAAATGTTCATATAGATACATTGTATATAGTGAATATTTTGGGTCACTTTGTCTAGTGCGATTTACGATGATTTATAACCGGTTCGCTTATCAGAACTCTTTTGATCTATTCGCGGAAACTTTATACACCCTAAATCTCTACGAAGCTGTGCCACGTTTGAACCTTGACATTTTAATATTGTCACAATTCAATATTGCGAAATTTACCGCAAATTGCCGTCAATTTTGACGGAGTTTATGAATTTACACCAAAAGTACACACGTGCAAGGTCGTTTATACATTTTCATTTTATTAAATTTAGAGCAATCGTTAGCTCAAAAAAATTCCACAAAAATGAATCTCACTCCGAGTATGCAGTATGTGAACATTTTACATACATATGTAAATATTATAATTAATTTTTTCGATTTATGTACGTTTCCATAGCGCGTTGTTTTGTTTGGGTAAATTTAAAACTCGTACATACTTTTGCGTTCGCAATTCGCACAACTTGAAAACGTGTTCGGGTTCATTAGGGTGACTTTCGGGAAAATTCGCACACGAATTTTCAATTTCGATCCGACCATTTTCGACGTCGACTAGTCGAAAGTACATAAATTAGGCCCTCGGGAAAAGTGGGATGGGGTTGTATAATACACCACCGAGTGCTTGTTACACCACAGTATCCCGTTTTATTTAATCAGGTTAAGCTTCGATAATATTTACACGTGCATAGAGATATAGAGATACCCGCCAATTACACCCATCGCATAGCCCGCGGCGGAAAATCGAATTTTTCCGACCGAAAGGAGAGTATTGGCGACGGTCTATCTATCTATAAGCCAAAAAGAAAACACGCGAGATGATAATTAAACGTGTAGCCGACGGAGTTGTATCAAATATAACATCGTATATACGTAATTATGATTATCGTGAAAATTTTGTCAGAGTTTTCCACGACAAGCCTGAAATTAGTGAGTTTTTCATATTGGTCTGTATTTTCATATTAGTAAAGTTCAAAATATTGCGCTTTATATTTTTGTCATGTTTAAATTATTATTAGATAAAATTGGCAAAAACAAAATAATAAAAAAAATTCGTATAATACCATCTATCGAAATAAAGTAAAACTAAAATTATTTTTTTTTTAGATTAAAAAGCTAATTACAAACAAACATTACTTAAAGGTAAACTTATTAACTACTAGCACTTGTACAGAGTCTTAATTAATCTTTATCTTATAGCTAATTTAATACATTAATCATACTTAAAACTACATATTCAATCTAGTTATATAGAGGTGTCGTTTTAAAGCCTCCAGGAACTTTTCCAATGATTTGATGTTTTCCAATGATAGATTTATTTAAATAAAAGTTAAAAATATGTAATTTCAAGAATACTAAAAATTTATACATTTATTTTATACGTTGTAAAATGGGCTGGTTTAAAAATCTGCTCGATATTTCATACATTATTAATTTACACAGTAAAAAAAAAGTTACGGATGAATAGAAAAAGTTGCCGATTCATTACTTATTTACCTACTATAAATAGAAAAGCGAAACGTAAACCATGGCGACAGATAAACAACGTCAGTCACGGTTGTTACACGGGTATACCTACATTAGTGAGCAGTCACTCGCGTAAACGTCTCTGTACGAGCGCGGCGAGAGCGACGCAGTGCGCACACACCAGTTTAAGCTCGTTTTCAATCAAATATTAATTCATCTAGTAATACACACTAACTTTTACGATAGATAGCATTAGAATTTATGCGCGTGGAAAGCTCGTATGCAATCACCACTCGTATGTACGTTGGCTTTGGAGCTTTTTTTCAACCTTTGGCCTATGCTAGCGGTTGCACCGAGTGTTGCAATAAAAAATAGGGGATTTGCACGTGTGCAAAGGGTGGCAGAGAAGGGGGGGGATGAGCCAGGGGGGGGGGGTGGATTGTATGCATTTTCCGCAGTGAACGCTATGCTATGCATTTCCAAGTGTATTGCCTTTTACGTAACCAACGAAAACACTCACATACGTGCATGTGTATTCAACGTCATGAATATTAAAGTGGGAAGAGAGGAGAGTCGGTCAATGTGGACATTGGCCGACTGACGTTGATTTATTTTACACTCGATTAGCATTAGGTTGGCGACCCCGCCCTATGATACTATCGTCGCTCGAATAAAACGACGAATGCACATGCACACTTGCGATCCAACTGTACATACATATATGCGTTCATGTTCGTGGTTAGCGTTTGTGTTTGTACGCCCGTGTATCAAAGCTTTAAGGTTAGTCCAATAAATCTGGCTTGACGTGCACGAAATGTTCCCATCGGAGCTTTATCGTACCGCGACACCGACGCCGTTGCATGCGGCCAATTGCATCGGTGCATTTGCTTTCCACGTATAAAAAAAGACGTAAAGACATCGGTCGATTCTGAATATAGCCAGTCCTGGTGGTCTGAGAATTTCGTTTAAAATTATATTCGACTGAAACTACGTACATATGTATGTACAACCGTACATTTAATTTTGCTCTAAAGCTCATGTGAGATTTTTGTTCAATAAGTTAATAATGGTTCTAAAACGGGGTGTAATTTATTCAAATGCGTATCGTGTAAATTAATCCATTTAGTATTTGTTCACAGACAATTTCCAATATTTTATTCCATTTTTTAAGAAAAAATGAGGTGTTTTTAAAGTAACGCAACCCAAGATAATTTTACGTTTTACGGTTTCATTGTAAAATTGATATGAGTTCTATATACATATGTATGTATTATAAAGTAGATATCGAGTATCACAACCAAGTTTATTTAATTCGTTTTAGCAATTTCAGTAAAATACGATTCAATAAAATAAAGTTCTATTTTATTTGCATTAATTAAATCGTAATTTATTACCGTTTTAATACATATTTAAAAAATTTAAACGTTTTATTTAGTTATTCTATTCGTCCGTAGATGTCTCAACATTAATAAATATATAAAATTTTATTCTGAATATTTGAGTTTGCGACTTGGCTAAAGGAAATAAGGGATATTAGTATTACATTTCTACGCATAGATGTCTCAAGCACTTCGTTAACACATTTAATTAAACATTTCATTTTTTTGTTTGTTTCAGGTGAGTATTACTGCAACTTATGAAACGGCCAAATTCTCACTGCGGTTAGGCGAGCGGTAAGATAGGTTATGCAAACGTGAAAAAAGCGCAAAACAAAATCTTTATTGTTCACGAGCATTCGACACGCGTGATGAAATTTAAACGAAACGTAAAAGGTTTCAGCGTCATTTGTTTGTCGAGTGTACATACATATATGTATATATATATATATATATAAATACGTGTAGACGTTGAAAAATCGACGCCATTGCGCGGCCGTGACGAGAAATGAGAAATTACAGGGTCGCATCGGCAATGACGTCAAACGTCCGAGTGGAAAAAATTGCGTGTTTAGACGTTTTCAGCTATTTACCCTTACCCTCCCCACTTCCCCACCCCCTTAACCTTCTCAACTCGACTCGTTTGCCTCCTTTACGTACCCATAAACACACACAGAAGAAAGCTTACGCGATGAAAGATAATCACCTCTTTGTTTTTGTTAACGTTACGTAGACGAGAAAAATCAGAAAAGAAAATTCCCGATAAATATACATTTCTTCTACGTTGAACTATTTATTACATTGGACTAAACACTAATTAAAAAAATAATAATTTAATTTTAAATAAATAATATTAGTTAGGAAAACTTTCGATAGATGTCACTGTATCATATATGGTGAAAATTGAATTTATTTTTATTCGATGAAAATTTTCATCAAATTTATATTGAAAAATAGCACGTCAACTCGATTTTATTTTTAGATAAATTATTTAATCCAAAATTTCAAACCTTCATTCTAAAGTACAGTCAGATTAAAATAGTATGCACTGAAGTATACCGAAACTGAACGCATGCGCCGATAAATCGACCCTACACGCTTTACAAACGCTTTCACACACACAAACATACATACAATTTTTTTTTAATGTATAAATGTCACGCTACTTTGACGAGAAGGTATGTGTGTGTACAAGCTTTTCCCTCAGGTACAGCAATTACCACGGACCCTGATTTTCAAACTCAATCCAATTGAAAACCTTTTTCTCCAACTTCCCAGAATCCAACACATTAATATATAAAATTCAACATAAAAAAAACTAAAAAGTTACATTATACTAGACATTAAATCGGCCAGCACTTGTTGAAGCACATCTCGAATAACTTACGCTAACTTTCAAAGCTCTTTTCTATACCAAGCTCACCACAATGTGTGTATGCATATGTATGTTATGCAACTTTGTATGTATTAAAATGTAATAGGTAATTATTGGGTCGTTGTTGTGTACTGGGTTTACGTCGAGAGAGAGAGAGCGCTCGTCACGTCGAGTGTTCCCTTTATCTTTTATCACCGAGCTAATAACAGCTCTCGTACGTTATATGTATGTACATAGAGTGGCTATACGTACATAAGCGTATAATATGCAGTACGTGCTTTAAAATCACCGATGCATGCGATTAAATGCATGTGCAAGTCACTGAAAGTGCATTCGCATTAGAATAAATAATAATGTGTATATACATATGTACATACTCACATAAGTTGAAAAAGTGATATAAATTTGAACATATTTATAACATATTATAAGTAAAACGATTCATACATTTGAATCAAAATATGATAAGCCTTTCGTCGTTTTTTACATATTATAAAAATAATATATTCAAACACTATTTCGTCGATCGTAATTACCAACACGTTTATTTTTGTCACTGTTCTAACGACAAGTGATTACATTAAGCGGCGATATTGTAAACTTTTTATTAACAAATGTACTTATGTATGTACATATATTTGATATCAAAGGTTGCCTCTTTGCATTCTGACAGAAATTTTAATCTATCTTGATGAATTATCGTGGGAAAAATACGCTCGAATGGTTTTCCATTACGGCGTCTAGAAAAAAGACAAGGGAAAAATGTTAGGTTAGGTTCATATATTAAATTTTGTATGGAAATATTTCAACAACGATGATAAATTTGACGGAAAATGGTAAATCTGGCGTTAAAATAATGTGAAATTTTTTTATACGATAGTTAGACCGTCGATAAAACCGAATTAATCATTCAGACATATCTTAAAATGTCAATATTTGGAATTGAATAAAAAAAAAATTTTTTTTTTTGAACCGAACCGGTCGGGACAAAAAAATTTCGACCCGAACCGGTTCAAAAATTTTTTTTTGCCCAAAGTGGCAAAAAGTCGCGTGGCGTGGGTTATGTGTATGTGCGCGTCCTTCTGCGTCCGCTGCAGATGCTGGGGGTCGCAAGATGGCGTCAGTGGCGTCGACGCCAGTTGGCGGCGGTTCGCGACGCCGACTACTGGGGGCGCAACGAAACCCCACGCGGTCAAAACCGGTGACAGCTCACGATCGTCACTTCCGGAACACACCCCCCCCCCCAAACACCCCCAAACACCCACCGTGCGCATTAACAAATGGCCCCAATTTTCAATGTAACCAGTAGGACCTTAATAGGTTCACCCAAATCCGAATACACACACACACACACACACAGTGTGACGTCAAAGCTCTACGTTCACACGTACTTTTTGTTCGACCGAATTATTTTTTTGTCCATTTCACACTATTGCCGGCTCACCCTAATTAGGCGCTTAATACCGTACAAGTATAGGTATAATATTGCCCGTTGACGATCGACGGAATTGGGCTAACGATGGCCTATGGGAAAAATTAAATCGACGATAACTCGTGGTGGGGCTTAGAAAGCACTACCTGCAAAAAGGGTGTCCAATTAAAGTGCTAAAAGTTATCAATGGAAAAGTGTCTAGAAATTTATGGTTGCTGACTGATGTAAACACGGCGTCTTCTCGCTGCGCTCATATATAGCTATGCAATGTGTGCCACAGCTCGCGAATGTATGTACGTGTCGCGAAGCCGTTCAGCGCGCACCCCGAGCAGCGTTTCATAAATTGTTTATACGTCGTCATGGTATTCATTCTGTTTACCTGACAGTGAACTGTTGCTTGTACTTTATTGTAATAATGACAATTCAAACTTTAAATGATAAATTATCATACACTAGTGTAAGCCGGTTGAATAACAACGGAACGCTGAAAAATAATATTAAATTTAATAGTTTTTTTTTATAGTTGTTGCATCTATGCAACAATGCGCCATCTATAGCGCGTTATAAAATACAACAACGTAACAATTTAGCAAAGTCGCGAGCCTATTTTTCATATTAAATAGTCACGTTGAAGTATTATCATCTGGTTTGGCTCACCGCGTAAGCGCTCTGTTCCGAATCAGTAGTACCGGATTCAAATCCCACTCGTGCGACGTTCTGGTTTTTTTAAATTATTTACCGAGGCGAGCGTTATCAGCAGACAGACACATAGCCACACACACACACACACATCAATATCAATATCAACGGAGCGCTTTCTCATCACCCGTACTGAAAAGTAGTATTAAATTAAATAGTTTTTATAGTTGTTGCATAATAATAACAACATAACAATTTAGCAAAGTCGCGAGCATATTGACAATTTATATTGTCAAATTGAAGCAGGTTCGTATCACAGCGTAAGCGCTCAATGCTCCCAACCAGTGATACCGGCTTCAAATCCCACTCGCGCGACGTTCTGTTTTTTTTTTAATTATTTACCGATGCGAGCGTTATCAGCAGACAGACACACACACACAAACACAGATAGCCAGACGGGCTATTATATATATATGACTAGTGTAAGCCCGTTGAATATCAACGGAGCGGTTTCTCATCACCCGTACTGAAAAATAATATTAAATTTATTATTTTTTATAGTTGTTGCATAGATGGCGTTTTATAATACAACAACGTAACAATTCAACAAAGTCGCGATCCTACTAAGGAATTATGTATATGTTCAAATATAAGAGATCTAGGATCGGAGGATCATAAGCGCCCAATGTTTCGAACCGGTGATCTCGAGTTCAAATCCCACTCGCGCTACGTTCTGGTTTTTTAATTATTTATTTCGGCTAGCGTTATCAGCAGACAGACACACAGACATGCGGAATAGGGCTATTATATATATTACTAGTGTAAGCCCGTTGAATATCAACGCCCGCTGAATTTTAAATTACGTAAAGCGCTTTTTTAATAGAGATCCCCACTAATTGATCGCACGGTTGTAAGTGAAATAATAGTTTTTATAGCGCCATCTATGTAGTCACGATCCCTTGTATAGGTAATGTTAAAAAAAAAAAAAAGGACTAAATTGACCAAGGGCGATAGCGAATAGCATTAGTGCGAGTTCTCTCAAGCCTGGGGTCCTGGGTTCGATCCCCCACTCTTTCTGGTTTTTTAATAATTTTTCCTCAGCGAGCGTTATCAGCAGACAGACAGACAGACGGATTTCTGCTATTATATATATAATACATTTTCCAATATTATGTTGAAATTTGCATACTTGATAGTATTTGTGTTATTTCACGTACGATGCTATGATGCGATATCATACAGCCACTGTATTATATCAACCTCTTCGGCACACTTTACTATCTTGCGTGGCGTCGTAATGTTTATAGTTTTGTTTTCCATCGATTTAAAATGTGTAAGTTGAATAGATGGAGTTATGACTATTGGAAGACTCTGTACTACATATAAGTATTTCATGTTTATTATTATGAATATAAAGAGCGCGCTCCATAGTGTACTTATCTACGTGTGTCAGATTAATTTTGAAATATTGAAATGGGGTGTATTGTTCACCTCGCTCGCTCTTTCTCTCTCTCTGTGGGCTTTGAAGGGTTTGGGGTTAATGGGGGTGGGGTTTTCAAATTTACCCCAGTTGCTAGAGTTGAGTGAACGAGGCGCGTCTACGTCACTGTTTCTAACCCCCTTTCACCCACCCACCCCATCTCTCGTTGTTTCGGCCAAGGCTGAAACTTATCTGAAAAAAACGCGAAACTCTTTCAGTCGTACGAAACCTTTTCATCTCTTAAAAGTATTGTATTGTATGTATTTATAACCGACAAGTTATTTAAAACTGATTTTATTTATGGTTCGAGCTTTTATAGCTATTTTTTCCAATATTGAAAGAAAGCTAAATTCAATAATGTTACGCAAGTTTTAGTGCACACAGGGAAGTACGGAAAGATGTATGCTTGGTATAACGAGAAGAGATCGTAAAGAGGAACATATGAGTAAGTAGCATGACGTGTGAACAAGTTGAAGAATGGATGGTAGATGGACGCGAGAAATGCTGGAATGGTATCCGAGAGGATGTGAAAGGAAGCAAGGTAGACCGAGTGAACGATGGTCTGATGAATTATAAAGAATGTGTGGCCGAATGGATGCAGATTGCTCAAGGCAGATAGGAATGGAAAATAATTGGAGAGGCCTTCCTTCAGCAGAAAATGAAGTTGATTCACACAGAGAATCGTTGAAAGATGTATGCTTGGTATAACAAGAAGCGATCGTAAGAGGAATACATGGGTAAGAAGTATGATCAAGGTGGCAGATATAGCGGAACGTGTGATAAAGTTGAAGTGGACACAAAGCGAGAAGAATGGATGAGATAAAAACTGGAATGGTATCCGAGAGGATGTGAAAGGAAGCAAGTTAGACCGAGTGGACGATGGGCTGATGAATTGAGAAGAATGTGTGGTCGAGTGGATGCAGATAGGAATGGATGAGGATTGGGGAGGCCTTCATTCAGCGGAAAATGATGATGATTAAGTTAATTCACACAGAGAAGCATGGAGAGATGTATGCTTGGTATGACAAGAAGCGATCGTAAGAGGAATACATGGGTAAGAAGTATGATCAAAGTGGCAGATATAGCGGAACGTGTGATAAAGTTGAAGTGGACACAAAGCGAGAAGAATGTATGCGATAAAAACTGGAATGGTATCCGAGAGGATGTGAAAGGAAGCAAGTTAGACCGAGTGGATGATGGGCTGATGAATTGAGAAGAATGTGTGGTCGAGTGCTGCAGAGTGATGCAGAAAGAGGCTGGGAGAGGCCTTCATCCAGCAGTGGATGGTGAACGTCTGAAAATGATGATGATGGTGATTGAAAGAAAATTGTGTAAGAAAGATTTTTGGCTGCAATGAAATGTTTCAAATACGTTTCAATTCAAAGCACCTCAAATAATAAATCTGGCTTTATATACCATTATTGTCAATATAATTAAACTAGCGAAGTGTCTGTCACTGAGCAATGGCTGTACAGTACAGTAACGCCCGTTTCATATAGCCATAAATCGTGGCGCTTAGGCTTATAAATTGACGCGGCTCTGTTTCTCGCACCGCCGGATGGCGTCGCGCGCTAACTCGCTCACGTTACGTGGTCACACTAGCGATCAACGGAGCAGTGAGCACATTTTTCGTTTTTATATTTATCAATATATTATCTATAAAAAATATATAACAACCAAATTTATAAAGGTGTGAAGCTCTGAAGAAACCTATTTTTTCGCATTTTCTTCTTCACTTACTCGGTGTAAAGGTATAAGAAAAGGTTTTCGACCACTGAATGTTCACACGCACGGTCTAGGCTACGTGCTATGCCTTCGTAGCAGATTCGTAGCAGCTGTTTCCCTTTAACGTAGGCAGATTTATGGCAGTTGTAAACATGCGATGCTTTCCCAGCAACGAATACCCGGCGTGACCCGGCTTCTCTAAATTACTAATTTGCAACTGGAAATTAAAATTCTCACTCCATAAAAAACGTAGGTTTTAATGAATAACTTAAATGTATAGCGAGAGCCATATTTATAATATTAGTACATTTTTTTCAAATAAAAATTTTAACTTTCCTTGCCTACCCTTCGAAGAGTTTAATGGAAAATAAATTAAATTTTTTTTTAAGCTTTTTAAGTAACGGTGCGCGTAAGCGAAAATTTTCCTAGTATTGAAACATTCATTAGAGAATGTTTCTCAAATAAAATATGCAAAAAAAAAACCCCACCCCCGTCAAAATTGACGGATTGAATAAAAAATTGCTGGAACACAAATTGAGCAACGTTTTTTCAACATTCATATTATAATACGAATACTTACACAAACTATACGAAATCATTAAAAATGAATAGGTTTTTATACGCGACTGAAAAAATTCTTGAAATAAATGTAAAACGTATAATAATAAATGCTAATTTTGGCATTGCATAGGCACAATAACATTTTCCGGCAAAATTGACAAAAAACACAGATTTTACAAAACGGCGATACAAACCCAACATCGAAACGTTTACGCATACATAAAAAAAAAAACCATCAAAATTAAGGCGCTCACACACCTTAAGCGGGTATTACACAGGTATAGTTTACTCTCTACGATCTCGCTAGTGTACTGACCGGCACGTGGAGCCGGTAGCGAGTACCTAGTAAACCTATTACACGTGTTAAGTTTACTCGCTAGTGTCGCCACTCGCTGCCGCTAGAGGCGCTGTCATCAACTTATTTTGCGCCCACCGTCAAAATGCCCGCTGAATTTTCAATATCGTAAATGTATCATGTCCATTGAAGTGTGTATGTATGTTGGGAGCTTAAAATGAAACGCTTAACCTCAAACTGTCAATTAAGTGACGTCACACGAGCCAGCTAGCGCGAGTTAAGTTCAAACGTTCGAACTTCACTCGCTCGGCCGAAAAAGCCCCAGATAGTTTACTAGCTTCACCTATTACACGAGCTAGTTTACTAGTGGCTAGTAAACTAGCGAGATAGTAGCGAGAAAACTATCCCTGTTTAGTACCAAATCATTGTCCGTTTCTTCTCTACCTTCATCCTCTGCATTAACGTTTTTCAAACTTTTTTTACTACAACCCACTGCAAGAACTGCATTTTGTATTGCGACCCAGTATGCCTACATATATAATAATACATACATACATATATCAAACACAAACTCTGTCCATTATGTTCCTTTATTTACTATTGACACATGGTATATGCATATTTATGGATGAAACTAGTTTTCAATTAGAAATTTTGCTTTTAATTGAGATAAAGTGGAGAATCCCAGTTCACACAGGTTTTAAAAATATAAAGATTGCTTTTTTTTGAAGTGGAAATTCTCCCTTAACCTTAATACAAAATAATGTAAAATTTTATTGCTTAAAATCATTCTTCAGTGTAAATTAACTAATAAGGTGCAGAAATTCAGCCTCCTCTTCAGGATCACAGTTTAACTCAATTATTGATTGAGGGCTTTCAAAATCAGATGGATTTTTTTATCCAAAGGCTTTTGTTTACTGGTTCAAATTTCTGCACTGGAAAATAGTTATCAAAGCTTTGGGATAGAGAAGTGAGATGTGACAATATATCGAGTTTTAATTCATTTTAAAAATCTTCATTGACAGTGTTAAACAATGATAGAGGAGCTGACCATTCCGATGTCGTGATTTTATTTATTTTGCGACCCACAGTTTGAAAAACCCTGCCCTACATAAGCTAATAAGATACCACTGGAGACTATCTTACCCCACATAGTTACTTCACCGTGGCAGACATTAAAATGTTCGTCAAACAGTGATGGTCTAA
Source organism: Parapsyche elsis (assembly GCA_022651745.1). Lineage (NCBI taxonomy): Eukaryota > Metazoa > Arthropoda > Insecta > Trichoptera > Hydropsychidae > Parapsyche > Parapsyche elsis. The sequence continues at coordinate 1,184,137 of JAGVSN010000031.1, forward strand.
AGATGAAATTAGATCATAGTTAACAAATAATATCGTACGTATGTATGCAAGTATGAACTTCACTCGCGCGACCGAAAAAGCAAGCTAGTTTACCAGCGAGATTGTAGCGAGTAAACTATCCCTTGTGTAATTTCCCCATTAGCGGTTTCGCTGTGTCAAACTGACGCCGAAAACATTCGCACCGATGTCGCTCAGGTTTGCGATGGCCTCTACCGTTAAACTTGACGGATCGAACAATGGACCGTACCAAAACTGATTCGTCGATGCATTTTCATTAATTTTGCATTCACATCACTCACTCGGAACACAGCGGCCTATACGTATTCTGATTATCTCCAAGTCCATTAGGGGTTACCTGCTACCTCAATTACGCGGGACGTGTTCTGAAATTGCGATTATCCGAGCACGCAAAATTCACCCTTAACCCACAGACAGCCACCCCCATACTCATCCCCATCCCCCCATCAAAACCTTTTTTTCCGCAATGAATGCCACATGAATAAGGACAAATTTACAAAGGGGCCATACACTGCGCGCAGTATAAACCCATACACGTCATATACTACGTATATGCATCAGACTAATGCGAGCATAAAAGCCGCTCGTTAACCCATTAACGTACCACGACGAACAATTGCTAACCCCCCCACTGCACGTCGGCTTATAGTTTTTTTTACGACAGGATCGCAACAATGCTCCCGGGAAATCTACGAGGCGTAATAAAGAAAATCCGTCTCGAATAAAAGAAAATGACCTACGACGCAAAGACGTAGTCGTTGCTAGGACTCGTTAAGAAAATTTGTATATACATACATGTAATAGGATGGTAAATGTCACAAAGTGGACAATTACCCTGGTTATATTACAGAAAGTCATATCATACGACATCGTTAAAATGTGACTGTTTAAATTGCAGAGCGTATTATTCGACGAGAGCTCCACAAATTTGATTCGTAATACACTATACAATAATGTTAGAAATTATTACAGTATTTGTTACAGAGTGGTTGTCATTATAGCTTACATTTGATTTAGCTGAAAATTCAAGTATAAGAAATATCGTCAAAAATCACTATTTTACGACCATTTAGTAGGCTTTGATAGATACTGATCGTTTATTGAATAATACTGACTATCTCTTTTGAAAAACGGCCATCTACTTAAAATATCGACCGTATAATATAAATAAATGCCGACCGAATAAAAACGAGCTCAAAAAACAAAACATTTGGCGAAATTTTAACATAATAATCAATTAAGACCCGATGCAATAAATTCGAATACATAAAAGTATTACACATTCGGTACAGTGCTGCACAATATTAGTGGATCAAATCACAATTTGATATACCAATGAGTAGCTAAATTACATGTCGATGGGTTGCTGGACAGATATTGTATGTCCAGTTTTTACCAAAATTGAGTTATAATACACAAAACGTTTATCTGCGTTAAACCTTCGTGTTTAAAACGTATTGTATGTCCAAATAGTATATTTGAGAAGATATTACCTTATTCAAATATGTCCATTTCGTCCATATTTTTTTATGCAAAAAAGATGTACAATGTCACTTATGTACAATATTTTATTTTACCGCATTTTTCATAATCATCATCATATTCAGCCATGCCTATCTGTCTTGAGCAATCTGCATCCACTTGACTTGACCCATTCTTCTCAATTCATCAGCCCATCTTCCACTCGGTCTACGTAGCTTTCTTTCACATCCTCTCAGATACCATTCCAGTATTTTTTGCGTCCATCTGCCATCCATTCTTCTCGCTATGTGTCCACTTCAACCTTTTCACACGTTCCGCTACATCTGCCACTTTGGTCACACTTCATACCTATGTATGTACATATGTATTCCTCTTACGATCTCTTCTTGTTATACCAAGCATGCATCTTTCACTGCTTCTCCACGTGCACTGAATATTACGTAGCATTCTTGAATTTAACATCCATACGTCATAACTGGCAGTTTTCATAATGAATAATCAACATATCGTTTATTTATTATAATTTTTCTATCATTATATGGTGATATCCAACTTTTTGCAGTGCAAATACAAGTGTAATTACCATTTCATATTAAGAATTTTACTTTTATGGAAAAAATCATGGTAGTTGTCCGCGGGATTTGAGATTTTGAGTTTAGTAGTCCGTGAGGTCCGAAAGGTTGGCGACCGCTGACTGACTAAACCCATCGATATCTACATACATACATACATAGTGTGTCAACAACGGAAGTCAAACTTTAAAAATAACATCACATACATAATTATACTGCCGTCCTAAGCCAACTTAACGTAACTGACAAAAATTACGTAAATGAGTTAGATGTGTTTTAGGGGTTATGCGATTTTTCCTATCAAAATTTCCTATCTGCATGCGCAGAGAAATACATAGTATCACCAATACTTAGCGAAAATAACGTATCCAATATTTACTTCGGTCACTTACCTGATCACGAAAGATTGAAAAGACTGAATCTCTCCACATTGGAGACGAGGAGATTAAGAGGCGATTTAATTGAAGTATTCAAAATAATAAATAATCATTATTCATGTGAAATGACCAACCTCACATTATGTTCAATGAGAACCCTCATCTAAGAGGTCATACTCTTAGACTACGAAAAGAAACATCAAATGAGATTGTTAGCGATTCATTCTTTTCAAATAGAGTGGTTGAAGTTTGGAATAGTCCTTAGAATTATCAAAACACAATAGAAGATAACCTCATGCACTAAAAATTTTTTAAAATAAATCAGTAATATATGAAGAAACTTTCAAGTCCATTTATCTCGATATTGTTGATTTGTCAGTTACGTTAAGTGGGTTTAGGATGGCAGTATAGCAGTACAAGTTTCGAGTTGCATTATTACATGGTAATATCTCAGTATCGATTGTATAGGTTTGATCCATTAATATAGTGAACCCCCCCCTCCCTATTTGTGAATAGAATATTCTTATATAACATTTTACATCTTCATAGTTGTCCAAGCTAATTAACAAACATAAATTGAGTACATACATAGAAGTTTTGCAATCGTGCACCTGCACAACATTTTCTTATTAAAAGTGCCGCACGGTAGCATTGAGATCCCCTCGGGGTAGATTCAACGAGCCCCAGGTCGTTGTACCGCAACATAGTAGGGAGAAAATGGGATGTGGGGTATAGGGAGGTGGTGTAGTATGGGATAGTGATAAACCGGAAGTGGTATGGGGCAAGACTGGTGCGTCAGGCGGAAGCGGAAGAGGATAGGAAGCGGATGCTGTCCGTGTGCGCCTGCGCTCCGCGTTTTTCCCCAACGGTAAGCCCCATCATCTCTCACATACATACAACAGATATCAAATTTAGAATGTGTCATTCCGCTCAAACGGGTGCAAATCCCATTCGACGTCTCCTTTAACAGTTGTCCGACAGGACGATGAAATTTATTACATTTAAATAGATCGCCGTGGACGTAAAAAGGATGAAATAAAACGAACGCAAGCGCTTTTGGAAGAATTATCAACATCGCGCTATGATTTAAAAAAAGAAGGCACACATGTCCATAAAGTAGGTATACATAGGGTTGTCAAGTGTTATGGACAAAAAAATGTTTATTTTGTACAATTTTCTTTATATACCATAGTAGTAAACATGAAAAGTGCGCTTAAAAATTAATTGTTTAATTTAATCAACTTTATTCTCATTCTCACTTTCGTAGCGTTTGTCGAGACAGGAAATCATATTTTCAAAATTTCCAGTATTGAAATTTTGCTGCATTATCCAATTTTTAATCCTGCATCATCCACAACGACGTTTTTGGAGGCAAGAAATACAATCGAGTTTTCAATTTCTGCCCATGTTGGTACCCTATATAATTTCATCCGAGTAAAACTTGATAGTTGATTAGTCCATAAATTTAAATATTCCTACAATGCTTTATAGCAATTTATGCAATTTAAATTGAATTTCACTTTGCAATACGTACATAATTCCTTTATTTTCAGACAAAATAGATTTTACTTTGATGGGAAGAAATGATTCTTCCAATGTATTCAACACAATATGTACTCAATTGGATATTTTTTCATGAAATATATGCATTAAGGAATACGCAAATTCTAAATAAGCTTTGCTAAAATGCTCATCTTCAAAAAATAATTTTAAAATGATGGGAGAGTTGTCGATTGATAAAAAATATGCTTTTAAAGTGGGACAAACTTCTACAAAACTCTCTTCACAGCAGGATAAAGTGATAGCCAGCGCGTTTTCGAATGTTTCAATAATGCTTTATACTGAATGTCGAAATTATTATTATCGAACCGCGTGAAATTATTGTCAAAATTGAAAAAGAGGACATTCTGGGTATGATAGAAAAAAAAAGATAGAGAACAAAAGAATTCTGTTGAAAAAGAGAACATGTTCTCTAAAAAAGAAACCTGTTGGCAACCCTAGGTATACATTCATAAAATAAGGCATAATCATATTATAGAGATGGTTGATAGTTACATATTTATACCTAGGGCAATTTGTGAATATGACTGGATGTAAAGAAGAAGGATGAAAGTGATGAATGGATCAGATCGTAGACAAGTCTAAATCATTTTTGTTATTGAATCATCATCGTTTATGCAGAAGATTGAAACTATCGAAAGAAAAAAATTGTACGGAAACATACATAAGCGCTGCATCTATTTGACTGTCGATCATCAGTTTAAGTAACGTGTGACTATTACGAATGAAATTTTTACAATTTATATGAAAACATATTTAACAATGTAGATTTAATATTATTTTTACACTGATACGAAAGTAATCGATATCAAATCTTAGCCATATCATCTACGAAAACATGCCTAAGCATAACCAATGCAATATTTTTGAAATCATAAACATGATAATCATACAAAATCAATAGAATATCGTCAAAGTATCGTTTAACAACAAAGTCATACAAGAAACATACCTAAGCAAATTAATTATAATATAAATGTCAAACGATCTCTTTTTAGACTCTCTATCGTTGATCGCTTAATTTTAATGAGATTACCCTTGAGAGAAATCTTTTCTCCGTGGCCACTTTTATATATATCCTCCTATTACATTGTTAAATACAATAATAACGAATTCTAATTATAGCAATCCGTAAATAAATAGGGGTAGTCTGAAAGTTCACCACATTATCACGAATCAAATTAATGTATTATTTTTCGCACGAATATATGTACCTTATTCCATAGATGTAAAATAACATAGATTGGTCTTAGCGCCCGAAAAATGACATACAAAAAGGGCATGCAAAATGCACCGCTTGCATGCATTTTGCTTGACTTTTTTTTTGTGAGAATTCCCCGCACTTTAGACCCCCCACACACCCCCGTTGCTTCTGACGCTTTCTCCGGGCAAATTTGTTTGGAATGGCATATCTATGACCTTATTCACACTATATGTACATACATTGGAGACTCAAATAGCGCACACACACACATACATATGTATATACAAATTCTTTTGAAATGTTTACACGCGCATATTCATGTCCATGTCCAAAGTGTTTGATACACATTCAATTATCGGCATCCGCCTGTCAATACTTTGGCGACACACATTCATCATCCGCGACCCCTTTTCTGTCGGTTTATTTTCGGTGAAAGATCGCGAAACCTTTTTCTCACACCATTATATATTTTATATATATTTAGGTATACGGGTAGGTGTCGAACGTGTGCGTGGTCTCAATAAAAACGTAAGCGAAATTGGATTCTTTCGCGTCAATTTGGACTTTGTCCAAAGGATTCCTGGGGTATATGCACATGTGTATGTACATACATATACGTATGTACGTGCAATACCGTAGCACGTTATCTGTCTGATGGGGAAAAGGGAAGAATTTCCAGTGGGGATATTTTTGGGTAAAGTGAGATTAGTGCCCCGTCTCCACACTCCCTAAACGAGATCAAAGCTCTCCACCTCTTGGGGATTTGTCAGTATCGAATATCCAGCACTTTCGGCGAAAACGCTACTCGATTTACAAAAAAAAAGAGAAAAAAAAAAAATTCCCGTAAGTGAACTGAGGCATCTCCCGTCAAAATTGACGGTGATTGACATTAAAATATGAATGGTGCGAAAAGAATCAAAATTCATAGAATATAAAGCAAAATATATGTGTAAGCCCATTGAATATCAACGGAGCGGTTTCTCATCACCCGTACTGTGAGTGTTTGTGCGGGTGAGTATGTATATGTGTACGTGCAGTATGTATGCGAACGATCAGCGGCTATCCAGCCAGGCAGACCCTTGCGCTATTACAAACATATGCATACTTCAAACTTGACAAATTAATAAAGTACTGAGCTTAGAAAAAAAAATAATATTAAATTTAATAGTTTTTTATAGTGTTTGCATAGATGGTGCGTTATAATACAACAACGTAACAATTTTGCAAATTTTAGCGAACCTTTTGAGGATTAATATTGTCAAATTGTAGCAGGCCCGTCATTACTTACTTACACCCTCTTCCCAACTGGTGATCTCGGGTTCAAATACCACTCGCGCGCAGATGGTTCGTGTCTTTTAATTATTTACCGAGGCGAGCGTTATCAGCAGACAGATGGAATAGGGCTATTATATATATGATCATATTTAAAAGAAACATCTTAAGAACCACTGGAATTTTACATATACATATCAAATGCGTCAAATTTAATTAAAAAATTCCATTGAGAACCACTTTTTCTGTACAAATTCATTTATGTTAATAGCATGGTTTAAAGCTTTGCATCACATTAAAAACGATACTAATTACACTATTAGTATTAACAGTGGGAAAAAATCCCAAGTGAAAATACATACTTTTGACTTTTGATTTGAACTGGACGACTACTTAGAAAGATCTGAAAGCTGAAAAGTACTACAAATGAAAGATAAAATACCCAACTATAGATTTCAATGTTCATTTTGAACAAAAAATTGACCGATTTTGAGACATCGAACGAACAACACCAAGAAATAGAAAAATCGCGTGATTTAAAAAACACATATAGATATCTCCGAATCTCGAGCCAATCAACATTTTTTATTACCAGATTTGTATTCACTGGGCATAGATCTATAAGAAAAGTCATATCTCGTCTCGGAAACATTTTAAAAGTCATAATTTGTCGAACAGTGTTACATATTACATTTACTGTTCTGTTGCGAAGTTATAGAAAATTTTATTCATTCAATGTAAAGAACGACTTTTATTGTGCAAATTCATATAAGATAAGTTATGCTCGTGACAATATTAAAAAAATCTACATTATATTCAAAACGATACTTAGTATAATTGCATTTATTGTTCGAAAGTATCTGAAATGCCTCACTTATTAAAATCAATGTAAAAACCTTGAGAACCACCACTATTATTATTATGCAAATTCGTTTGAGAGCCACTGTTATGTTAATAAAAAGTTTTAAAGCTGTGCGTCTCATTCAAAACGATTCTAATTACATTTACTATGCAAAAGTGATCTGAAATGTATTTTCTGAAATGCCAAAATCAACATATGAACCTAAAGAGCCACCATTCTGACTATTGTAATCAAATTCCAATTAAAATAAAAAAAATAACTAAACGAGAGATTCTTAAGCTCGCTAGCGCTACAGATGGATCAACTACTGAGTAGTTTCTTAAACATTTTATCCGCCGATTCCAGCTCTTCTCAAACTTCTGAAAGCGTTTTCCAACAGAATTGCTAAATGTGTAGTTTCCGTGTCACCTACGGCATAATTTCATCGTTCAATCAATATTGAATTGAACCGTTTCCAACGCACATTCCCAAAGCACAAAAGCTCTAATATTTAATAAAAATAAAAATTTGTAGAATATACATAGTATACTATACATACATAGTAGGTATACTATGTATGTATTTATTCATTCGGTTATTATGCGGGGCGCGTTAGAGCCGCGATACGTGTCAGTCATAAAAACTTTAAATGGGATACCCTCTTCGAGAGTGTGAAGTTTAAAGCGTAACTTGAGATAACTTTTCGCTCCTCGCAAAAGTATGGACAGTTTGGCTTCAAATAAATTGCGTTCAAAGCTTAATTTTCCATATCGAAACATACTAGCGACATCTAACGGCGAACGTGCAAAGTACTCGTCTAAGTTGCGAACCTCAAACACTTGTAATATAATATCGATTCTTATAATTGGGTAAAAATATAATTGAGTATTGCCCGTTGACAATCAACGGCTGTTTATTATTGACGTATTAGTGAACTAACAATAGCAATAACTATGGATTTTGATTATGGGAAAAAATAAGTGTGTCGAGCGTTCCTTGCGGACAAACAGACAGGCAGGCAAAAGGCTATATACGTTGCACTTTTTACCACAGTTTCATTAATCAATACCAAACTTTTGAGAGCTACTCCCTATGATCCTATTTTGAGTCTCATGAATATATAGGAAATTTTTCTTTAACTACTAACTATGTAACTTCTATACATATTAAGTTTTGTTTGCCACGATCTCGACAAATGGTAGATAAAGTATACCAGTTAAAACAAATTAAGTATTACCAGTTGAGAAAAGCAATATACGGGGAAATTGCAGTAAAACTATTTACATCCGGGAAACGCTGAGTGCTTTCAACTATTAATCAGAATTTATTAAAGAAATGGGAATAAATGTATAAAATGGAATATTCTGTATATAATTAGCATTCTAGTATTACCTCTAGTCTTCAATTTGTATCCTAAAGTATGATTTTATCCATGAAAATGTCATACAATGTTCATGGAATGTTCGGTCGTGCACAGCGTTGCGTCATAGTTGCAACCGGTTAGTGTAATCCTTAAATTTTACGTCTCCGACGATGCAATCTACTTTTACAACCGGTTGCACAATGCAACTGCTCCCGTAAAACGGAGGATGAGAGGGAGATAAGGTTTAATATTTTCAAAATGGTAAAACGGTCACAATCCACAATGTTTACCCGGGGAGTGGAAAAAATTACCATTTTAATCTTTTACGAGCGAAGTTAGGGAATATTCCGAACCGGTTACGACTCAAAATTGTGACGAAAGCTCTTTGGGGATGTCTCTCAGTATGTATACAACATTATTTGTATCATTTTACTACGGAGTTTTGTATTTATCTTATTCAAAAGAAAACCATTGTATGTAGGCTATGCATATTTTGATCCCGAAATATGTCTATTTGTGATATTTGAAGCGAATTCTTCTATTAAATATCCAAAAATGCAAAAAACGTTGTATTCAGAGTTAAACTCACAGATATGACTCGTCTTACTCTGTAATTAAATAAGCTCGTTTCTGTAAATCCTCTTACTTTTCTCCATTATGAACGAACGTTGGTTTGTTTTGCTATTTCTTTATTTATTTTTTTTTGTCGTCGTCTTCGTCGTGGAATTAATTCGTTTTGAGAAATTTAATTTCGGTACCACAAGTACACTACAATGCCAAGGAAAGCGAGAGCGTGCGTGTTTCTCGAGATTTCTCGAGAAATAAAATTTGTTTTCGCGAGACGCGAAATTAAATCGTTTTTTCAGCGTCAACGAAATTCAGACAGGCATAAAATTAAAAGATAAATAAAAAAATCCACGTATTTCTTTAACTTGTATGTTTTCATTTAAATGTCAAAAGTTTTCACCTTATTATACAACGCGAATATAGCTTTTATTCGCAATAAAATAATACGAAAGTTTATTGTAAAGTTAGTGTGCCTTTGAAGTCTATATAAATATGAAAATATTGGATTCGCTTCCGTACGAAATCGAGCATTAATATTAATGTTTATTCAAAGTATGATAGAAACCATGCACGATTCCAAATATAAAATTGCAATATACATATGTACATATACGTCAAAAATCATATTGAAAAATAATACCGAGGAAAATAAATACAACAATGTATGCAAGCAATGAAAATGCCGGGTTAGGGGGAAAAACCTATTCGCACACCGACAGAATAAACATACAGAAAATTGAATAGTCTATTGACAATGTGCGAAAGAAAGCTCTTTCCGAGAATTCAACAAGCTTCTGTGATAATTTTATATATTCTTACATATATTATACATACATATGTAGTTCAACTTTGGTTAGTTGGATACTACACACAATTTTACCATTTTAACTACTGCACGATACTAATTTTCATTATTTTACTTCATCGGATACTGCAATTCCCTTATATTTTAACTGTCCGTCAAAATTGACGGAAGTGTCTTTTTTAGATTAATCATTCTAAGCACACTTTTCTATTACGAACCTTTTAACTTAATTACATGTTTATCTACCATGTCAAACATAATTCAAACTACACACTTTATCAAGTACAAATACGGCAAACTTTCAAACATTCATTTACCCAAAACTACCCTAACTTTTTTACAATAATCAACACGCGAACCTTTACATACATTTACCATCAAATCATTTTACAGTGACTCTTATCGCCGATGAATAAAGGTGCCCGCACACCTCTGCGAATTCGTATTCGCAATTGCGAAGAAGCGCACGAAAAATCGCACGTTTGATATCGTGGGGAGTTGTATCGCACAGCCGCAGATGGCGCTGCCTACACCACTACAGATTTCCGACCGGAAAACTGTGCGAAATCGCAACGGAATTTGTTGTACGCGATTTTTTTCGGTGATTAGCTCGATTTCGATGACGTTTGTGGAAAAGTCATTGGAGACGGTGAAAAAGTATCCCATCCTGTACGATCTGACTTAATAGGTTATGTCAGAGCGACAGAAACCAGACGATTTCGTCAACAGTCAGCTGATCCTTGATGACACACCGTTATAAATTAAATTCAACAATAAAAGTATTTAATTTTCATCTGAGGAGTCCATGTCAGAATCGTGAGTGAAATACAAACGTCCCGAAAGCGAGGCGACAGATGGTAGTTCGCTATTCGGCCGGTAGAGTGCGGAATGGCGCTGCAGTCGTGCCAGTGTGTGTGCGATACATTATAAATTACATTAAACAATAAAAGTATTTAACTAATAATTCATATAAATATACGGCCAACATTAGAGGAGTCCATTTCAGAATCGTAAATGAAATACAAACGTTCCGAAAGCGAGGTGACAGATGATAGTTCGCTATTCGGCCGGTAGAGTGCGTTCGATGTCTCAAAATCTGTCAATTGCTTGTTCAAAATGAATATTGGAATCTATAGTCGGGTATTTTATCTTTCATTTGTAGTACTTTTCAGCTTTCAGATCTTTCTAAGTAGTCGATAATTGACCGATTTTGAGACATCGAATGAACACCAAGAAATAGAACAATCGCGTGATTTAAAAAACACATACATATATCTCCGAATCTCGAGCCAATCAACATTTTTTTATTACCGGATTCGTGTTCACTGGGCATAGATCTATAAGAAAAGTCATATCTCGTCTCGGAAGCAAAGAAAAAGTCGTCATTTGTCGAACAGTGTAATTCATATAAATATGCGGCCAACATTAGAGCTTCGCGTTCATCTGAGCAGTCCATTTCAGAATCGTAAATGAAATACAAACGTTCCGAAAGCGAGGTGACAGATGATAGTTGGCTATTCGGCCGCTAGAGTGCGGAATGGCGCTGCAGTCGTGCCACTGTGTGCGGTACATTATAAATTATATTCAACAATAAAAGTATTTAACTAATCATTCATATAAGTATGCGGCCAACATTAGAGCTTCGCCTTGATCTGAGGAGTCCATGTCAGAATCGTGAGTGAAATACAAACGTTCTGAAAGCGAGGTGACAGATGATAGTTGGCTATTCGGCCGCTAGAGTGCGGAATGGCGCGCTGCAGTCACGTCTTGCGAAATTCGTGCGATTTTCCTACAATCCTTCAATCGAACGTTGCATCATCATCATCATCATCATCATCATCATCATCATCATAGAAAATTGCATCACCGCGGTTGTAATCGTCATCGAAGCGCATCCAAACATTCGTATCGTCACAACGAGCGTTGCTTCGACGCACGCACGATTACATCGCGCAGATTGACGGACGCGCGTATACAGACGGACAGACGGACGTACGGACAGACGGACGGCTTTCTGTTTGTAAATAAATTGCATCGGCGAGTGTGTGTGCATCTCTGTGTGTATATGCACACGTACATTTTGCAAACGTGTGTGCGAATTTTCACCTGTGCAGAGCGAGTTGCAGTCGCGCGCAACAATCGGTGCCAGTTGTAGCGCGGCGATCGGAAGGAGCGCGCGCGCGTCGCTCGCCGTTTCTCTTCGCAAACACTGCGAATTTAAACCCTCAAACCGCGGTAAAGCGTGCCGGCGAACCGGCGCAATAATTAATTCGGGATTCGGTCCGACCGCGGCGCGCGTAATTAAAATTGTTTCGCGTCTCGTTGGGCCGCCTGATCGACCTCAGATTCTGCGTGTGTCTCTCGTTTGCCGCGTCTCGGTCGCGTGCATGTGTCGTGTCGCTTGCTCAACAATTTTGTGTTTCATAAATAAAATACGCGATAATTACCGATCGATGATTGTGGAAAAAATCTAAACGCAATTGCGATCGTAACCGGTCGTCGATTGCGCAATTATTTATGTACACTGTAGTACAACAACAACAAAAAAAAAATGAATGAAAAAAGAAGAGGAAAGTGTATGCGCGCGGTTTTTTTTTTTTTTTTTTTTTTTTTTTGCACCGAACTCCGAGTATAAAGTTCGGTCGATTATTTTTCAGCCTATTATACTCGAATACGCGCTGAAAGAACTTTTATTCAACGTATAAAACCTTTATTTAACTTTCCATTAAAAAAAAATTAATTAATTAATTGTCCTATACTTTCATTGTAGGCAACTAAAAATAGTCAGAAGTGACCAAAGTTTAACTGTCACCATAAATAAAATGATAACAATAAAATTTCATTTGATCACAACGGTGGTGATTACAATAAATCGACCGCTTTTATTGTAATTGTAATCGATGCGTTTTACTGTATTAAATTTTCATACAATTGCGCGAGATTCGTAGATTTATTTTCAGGTTAAAATTAAATACAACAAAACCTTACGTTATATTTAAATTATTATATATGTATGTAAAAAAAATAATTCATTAGTTTAATTTTGCATACGTAAAGTGTATCAAAGTGAACTAAACTAAACACCGGTTGCTGAACCTATCTATTTATACCCAATCTAGTGCGTATTTATTTATTTATTTATTTAAAGTAGCTAAAAAAGCTAATTACAAAAAAAAAGTATCGTAAAGCTAAAATTACAAAAATAAACTTATCTATTAGTACTTGTACAGAGGTGCCTTTTTTGAGGCTGCCAGGAATTTGTCAACTTGGTTTATTTGTCTCAGACTATCTGGCAGTCCATTATATTATCATATATGGCAGTCCATTATGCGTATCGCAGATGAATTTTGTTAGTGAAGTTTTTCTGTTTTTTTTGGTTAACTGTTCCATACATAAAAATATGTCAATAAGAACTAAACAACAACAAAAAATTGTTTGGTGAATGTTTGTAGTGTTTTTGTATTAGCTTTGTGCTGGAATTATATTGCAAATGAAAATAGTTGGTGACTTTTTAGGTTATGTTTTCGAGTGTCTGACAGTTGGCAGTTGACAGTTGCCGCAAATCGAAAGTATCAAAGAGGGTTTGAAAGGGAGAAAGAGAGACAGGGGGAAGAGGGGGGAAAGAGGGGTTAGAAAGGGGATTCAAGGGGCGCCCAGCCAATGGAGCGCCGGCTTTTGAGGCGCCAAAATGGCCGCCGAGTAATGGCGGCCGCGTGCGCCCGGTTGTTTATGGTCGAACCGGGCGAAAACCAGCCGCCTGGATCGATATCTCGCACAAAACCAGACGCGCCGGCCGACATGTCCCACCCTTCCTTTCCTTCTCACCCCTCGAGACAATTGACGTTTGTGCGAAAGTGCGTCGGGGAAACCCCCCATTTATTACGTGCGAAATCGCTTTCGCCCCCCCCCTTCTCCCCCTGCATACGTGTGAGTTTTTCCGGAAAAGAATTTCCCCCCCGCAACCAAACGCCACCGGTTGAACGCGCGCGAACCGGTTGACTATTTTCTAGCACCGAAACGTACCGCTGAAATTCTGAAAAAAATCACGTTGACCAACACGTGACTTGTCTACGATATGAAAATACTTTCGAAACTGTATCATCAATTTTTATCGACAATAAATTGAAAAAAAGATTTTTTCACATCAGTAAACTATAGGTCGCGCAGCCAGAGTTGAGGCGAACTACACACACACACATATGCATTTTTAGTATACAGACTGATGCAATTTTTTTTTTAAAATACATATTTAATTTTAACTTTACCCTTACAGTAACTCTATAGGGTTTAGTTCTGGGTGGTAGGTAGATCTTCCAGGATTTTGTCAAGTACCTACAAATTTTTGGTAATTTGGCTTATTCTTTAGTATTATGTCATATAAAATGGGTTTTGTACTTTTCTCTGGATACGGTATATTCTAACTAAACAAACTACTCTAACTAAACCAACAAACGATATAAAAATCGAAGACTGAAGAACCATGCTGTATTTCACAAAACAATAGTGTCTCTGTTACACTCGTAACGTGTACGCGCACGAAAGAGACAGGGCGTTTTTATTGTTGCATTCAGTGAAAATTCGTATTATTCACCTATTCACAGACACACCATGTGTGTGTGTGTGTGTGGTTCGCCTCAACTCTGGCTGTGCGACCTGTACCACTCTGCATATGTACATATGTATGTATGTATGATGAGTGGTAAATTTTGATGAAATTTTAAAATCGCACCATTTATGAAATTTAAACGATATACTTTTAATATTAATTAAAAAATAATAATATTAAAATCTCCAAATCGGAAGGAACTTACTTGATTTATTTTTATTTTATACTATTTGTCATTATTATATCTTAATGTGAAATTTTTGATTGGTTCGTTTAAATGCGGCGAAATGTTCGCTTGGCACGCAAAGACAGACGGACACACGTCATTCACAATTTACTTCACAGTATGATGTCTAATATTGCTCGAAATATACATATATGTAACTGTTTACACTAAACCAAAGCAATGATTAATGAGTATTGCTGTATAATAGACCATTTATAAATAATACTTTGTAAAGTGCATTATTTAAAAATCGGCCTATTCCATACAAAAATTAGCTCAATAATAAGATGTTGTAGTAGTTTGGTTACAGTTTGATAAAAAATATCGTCTCGCTGATATTCAGCTCAGCTAGGGTCGGAATCACACCACTACATACAAAACAACACGGAAAGCTTTCATTCTTTGAACGTCTCAAATCGAGTGTGAGACTTTAACGAACGCGCGGCGAAACATTTAATTAATACATAATTTGCAAAATTCAGAAGAGCGAACCGGAAGTTCTTAATTTGGGTCAATAAATAGGGATTCGCAAGACTACCATACATACATATATCTAATTCGATAGAACCGTTACACTGTTGGCCATAATCGAATAATTATCGGCCAAACTAAATTATCGCGTGTTATATTTTACTCATATTCGCACTCGCAATGTACCTGACACATTAACAATTACATACTACATATACATATTCCATATTTAGTCACTAATTACACATTGTTAACGTTAACGTTCGAAACGTTAGTCAGTGCCAAATTTTAGTACACATTGTATATACGTATTATTATTATTAATTTGTACAGTGTAAATAAAAATATTTATTCACTATAGTTTCTTTCATGCGTGTAATGTTAATGTACTGCAATTGTACCGTTGTAAACAATGCAGTTTAATTTTAAAATCATACATATATGTACTACGCTCCGTTTCACACAATATGAGACAATTGACGTTTATGGTCGATTTATAAAATCATTTCAAGTATTGCTGTATGCGTTTGTATGACAGTATTCAGATTAAAGTTGACTGGGAAGGTTACATTATATGTAACATCTACTTGGCGATAAAAAATAATAGCTCGGAATTGTAACAGCGATAACACTTGCATGTACTATAGAATTTTACGCATTTCCTTATCGCAAAATTAAACTACTATAAAGTAAAAGCGTTTTAACAAATTAAACAGATAACAATAATTAATTATTGTTTTCAGCTCAGGAGCGAACAAACCTTTGGTAAAATAATACAACGCACTGCGAATTTTCAACACTCGAATTAGCGCAAATTTGGCAATTTATCACTTTAACTGGTATCGTAATTCATAGTCAATTAAGTAAATCGAGATTAATTGCTTGCTTTGCTATTGAATTTTCATTTCAAACTAATAAAAAAAATAGTCTCCAAAGTACAGTGGATACACTGCGTAAATATTTCAAATACCACGTCGACATTTAAAATCATATTAATTCCGGTTAAATGGCAGACATGACCTAAATTTTTTTTAGCAAACACTGAAATCACATACATATATGAAGAATTTTTTAATGAACCTATAGAATTTGTAGATTTACTTATAATATATGATATGATGGTATTCAGGGTAGGCATCAAAAAACCAAGGTTCGACTTAAAAAATAGCTCCGAAACAAATAATGATACGGTGATGAAAGAAAAAACATCATATTGTCTTTTTCACATGATTTTCTTAAATTATTATTATTATCCTTTTGGTTTTAGGGCGTTTTATGGATTCACTCATCAATTCTTATCATTAAAAACTCTTCTTCTTGTGAAGATGGCGTACTTCTACATACATATATCAAACGTTGCCTCTTCACTATTTGACAAACATTTTACCGTCTGCCATAGTGAAGTAACTAAGGAAAGATACTCTCCAGTGGTTTGACATTACCTTCTGGAAGTGGGGAAGGGATAGAAAGAACGGACAATGATTTGGTAGTTAGTAAGGAATGCACAATTTAAATAAATTGGTAAATTCTAACTGGAGATGACCGATCTGAATTTAGTAATATTCAAATCTTGACAGTGACGATATTTTTCAGGTCGAAAAACTTTTTTTCCACATGGTGGGATCTAAACCCAGACCTTTAACTCGAGAGACCAACGCTCTAACCACTGAGCTATCGCCTGCCTTAAATTCTTATACTGTTAAAAAACACAAACTCTTATTTTATGAAATTATCTTATAAAATAAATTTTTTTTCAAGCCATAACTTTGACATTAATATTCATCTATTTGGCAAAAACAACTATATTATTAGAAAGAAGACGACTTGAACATATAAATTATTTTTTATTTCAATTTTGTAGTTGGTAGCGTTATTAGTTTCAGAGATATATGTAGACAAAGTGGATTTTTATAGTCTGTATAAATATACTTAACTAAATATTGCCTACTGCCAAGCTATCGGAATAAGACTGTAGTTTACAAAGTCGTTTACGAGTATTTTAAAAGATTAAAGCTTATCTTTATTGCACGTAGACACCTGCCCTATACCGATAGCTGTCGTTTCAAATAATAACGGCCAAAATTTAAAATTAAATTAACGATAAATTTTACGATTTGCCGTGTGTTTGCCGTGTGCGAGATTGCATTGGTGCAGTGCCATAGTGACGCATTTGCATATTGCAATTCGGTTGCAACCGTGCAAATTCGAACGTTGCCAAATTATCGCGCTAACGAGTGACGGGATGTTTGCCATTCGATTGTTCGTAGACGTTTCATATAAGAAAATAATTACGTTCGCTAGTCAAAGGGTTGAAGAAATTTTGTTTACCGTTGCAAAATTAAGCGCGCACTCGTGCAAAATCGTCATAACTTCGTTGTTCGTAAACATTTCGAGTTGAAACGAATTACACACGTATAACATATTATGAGTGAGGATTCAGTGTAATTAAATTTCCATTGTGTTGTAAAGTACAATACTCTTTTTTTTGACGAACGAATCAAACTACAGTTTTGCGCAACGAGTTCGAGTTGTACGCAGCTATGTATTGTTTCGAGGTTTATTCATTTATAACCCATTGCTTAGTCAAATAACGGATACAAAAGCAATGCATTTGAATAGCGTTATTGTGTTTTAAATCTCTTATTTTCGTTTTAAGTACAAAATTATATGCGCGTGTGATTTTTCAATGTGAAAATAGTATTGATCGAAACCAATTTAATATTTAGATCCGTTTATTACTTTACATTCATATACAAATGTGCTTTTATCAAACTTTGCAAATGAACCGAACAAAAAAAATGCAAATTTCGAACTCGAACCATATAAAATTATACATTCCTCCTATTTCCCGATATTTTTTATTGTGTTATATTACTTTTTTTTAGACGTATAGACGTTTGGATATAGTTAACGTGTCCCAAATACTCAAATTTGAATAACAGTGTCGTAAAATATTATCGTTTAAAATGGGGAGAGTGCCAAAACTGTCGATACACGATTTTATGTATGCACCCTCATTTGACTCGCTTTCAAATCGAAAATTACGATAGAACCTTTTGAACAAATGACAATATTTCAAACGGAGTGGATAAAGAAAATCGTCGTATTTATTTGAAAATTTTATCAATTTTAAGTTGCCCTTTGCAATATTACACGATCAAGTTATACGTGCATGTAGCCCAATTCCGACATTAATGTCAAACGTTTGCTATTCGAATTTAGGATTACGCAATCAGTCAAGTCGATTTGCGGCGATAGTTGCGGAAGCAATTTCAATTATATCTGATGTAAATTTAGATCGGGGACATCGAAGTCGGTTCCTTATCGAATTCGCACACTGCAAAATATAGATACTCGTATCTGCCGGGTTAATTAACAATTAATAGTTTTACCGCTCGAGAACTGGGATTCGCTCCAAATACTATATATGTACATAAATACACTGTATCCAAGCGATTCTTAGCCGAGCCGTTCTTTTGCAAGTGGACTACGTTGACTTTTCAAATACAATTCAGTTACACTGCTTACTATTTATGTGTTTACACAATACTATCCATCTGTTGAATTGACGAAAAAGGTATCTTTTAAAAAAACTAAAGAAGCAAAAGCGATTTTGGCGCAAAGTGGAATTGAATACTATTTGAATATAAAGTGGAATTGAAATCTTAAGGTGGTTTAAAGAGAAGTTTTAGTATTGTATTATCATTTTTAGCCGTTCATCATCCACTGCTGGATGATTCCATTCATGTCTGTCTTGAGCAATCTGCATCCAGTTGACTCCATTCGGTCTACCTTGCTTTCTTTCACATCCTCTCGGATACCATTCCAGTATTTCTCGCGTCCATCTGCTATCCATTCTTCTCGCAATGTGCCACTTCAACTTTTTCACACGTTCCGCTATATCTGCCACTTTGATCATGCTTCTTACCCATGTATTCCTGTTACGATATCTTCTCGTTGTACCAAGCATACATCTTTCCATGTTGCTTGAATTCAGAATTCAGCATTCACGTTTCACATCCACACGTCATAACTGGCACTACGCATTGATCGTATCTGTTTATCTTGAGCAATCTGCATCCACTTGACTCCACACATTCTTCTCAATTCATCAGCCCGACTTTCACATGCGTTATTTCACATACTCTCGGATACCATTCCAGTATTTCTCGCGTCCATCTGCCATCCATTCTTCTCGCAATGTGCCACTTCAACTTTTTCACACGTTCCGCTATATATGCCACTTTGGTCATGCTTCTTACCCACGTGTTCCTCATACGATCTCTTCTCGTTGTATTGTACCAAGCATACATCTTTCCATGATTCTTGAATTCAGAATTCAGCATCCACGTTTCACATCCATACGTCATAACTGGCGCTACGCATTGATCGTATGCCTTCTTTTTTAAAGCATTCCTGTTTATCTTGATCAATCTGCATCCACTTGAGTCCACACATTCTTCTCAATTCATCAGCCCATCTTTCACATCCTCTCGGATACCATTCCAGTATTTCTCGCGTTCATCTGCCATGTGTCTAGCCCATTGCCTTCTCGGTCATACTTCTTACCGATGTATTGCCAATCTTACCAATGTATCAAGTAAAAATACAGAACCCCAATATAACTTTACCCAAAAAAAAGTTTTCAACAAAAACTGTTGAAAACTGGACGATGTTCTTTCATAGTAAAAATGGAATAAAAACAAGTTCCTCGAGGCTTTATACCTTTTTTAGGCAAGAACATAACAATATGAATCCTCACGATCAAAAGTATCAAAAAAAGTAATAAATGACGTGTCCTCGGAATTTTCAGTGAACGTAAATGCAAACACGTATCATCTCTAAACGACAATAGTTCAATACAGTCCATTGTCATTCCAAACGATTCAACTGACTTAAATAAACGTACATATACCTACCTATGTATGTATGTACGTTCAAATCGATATATTCGAATCTTTAATCCGTATATTTGCACACCCACATAATGTATACTAAATTCATAAAGCGATTCCGATCGGGGAAACATCATGGGAAAGAAAAAATCTTCGCTACTGCGTCAGATGTTCTCGTATTGCGCAACTCTTTAATAATAATTTAGTCGTATGTGACGTCAGCAAAGCGCGTGATCCTACGGTTGATTACCGCTGCGGTTGAAACGCTGGTCAATACGTACACTCACGATTGTGCGATATATGTAATTAATTTCAAAGAACAGTGTATAAAAACCCGTTGGCAATAATTTTAGTAACGGAGGATCGTGCATTGTCAATTATTTCCGAGCCGATTGTTAACGAAAAGGTGGAGTCAAACTTTAACGCGGTTTAACCCTTAAGCGACCGCAGGTCGCTTAATACACTATAGCTAAACATTTTATAAAATGGCACACGTTGTCTGTAACCATCGGTTGAAAAAGCATAATTAAGTCAATCATACGAGTGTGTGTTCGATATCTGTTCAAAATATGGATCCGATCTTTGTTTATTTATGTAGGTATCGGTGTTTCATATATGATGAAGGCATACTGGGAAAATGATCTAATTTGCTTATTTTAGTACTATTTATCGTATCAAAACTGTTCAAGTAACAATTACCGCCATTTTGACACTTAAAAATTGATGATTTATTACTTATTTATTTATTTAATAGCTAAAATTACAAAATAAACTTAATATCTACTAGCACTTGTATGTACAGAGGTGCTGTTTTAAGGCTGCCAGGAATCTATCAATTGTATTCATAATTTCTGAGAACTTCTGGCAGGCAATCATATTCAACAACACCCCTGTACAAGACAAGATACTTCTCCTGGATCTACTTAATTTTAAATTCTTAACTTATTAACTTATTCTCACCCGTAGTATTATGACTATGTATATTATACCCTCTTATTAAATATTTTCGTAATAAATTCTTATCTAATTTAAAAATATATACTAACATGCACAATTTTTACGTTTCATTTACATTCATCCAATTCAATTCATTCAACAATTACTGTCTATTGATCTTACGGATTCGTGCCAAATTAAGTCGCTTTCATAACTTACAAATTTAGTATATTTAAATGAAATAAATATTTATTTTTTATATATGTATGTACTTACATATACATATTTGAAAATATTATTCATTTTTTTTCATTTCGTCAGTTGTATAGTTTCTTTCGTGTCAATTGAAATGGAATTGATTTTCGTGTAAGTTTTATTTAACCCTCATTGTATTGTACGGGGTTAAGTCGACCCGGTGAACTTTTTACATGTAATTTTTGCATGCAAATTTTGTTGTAAGCATAAATATGAGGTTTCGCATGAATGGACGACTTCATTTCCATGGCTTTTGTCGTTGACGTCAACGCCGTAATAAATGCTAAACCTGAAACCATTGTTTGTCGACAACAACAACATTTATTCACATCGCATTTACCGTTCTGTCAAAACGACACAAAACGAAAACGAAAAAAAAAAAAACACAAATTAGTTGTCAAATTCCACCTACCAACCGTTTTAATTTGATTTTTAACGAACGTTCAGTGTATTTATTATCGGTACTTTAAAATAAATGCTTAAGTTGTCTGCTTTCAATGAAATAAATCCGCTTAAAATATAAACGCTTACATACAAGGCAATCGAAAAATTTATGTTACAAAATTTTGATTAAAAACATTCATTCAAATAATTTTTCATTTGAAAATAAATGGAAAGAATCCTTTCAATTATCCCTCCTTATGGTTCATTCATTCATTGATTCAATTTTGCGTTTAATTATCATTTAACAAGCGTTTCACCAGTGGGTATTATGTATTCAAAGAACGTTTGATTAATTTTCTTTCAACCTTTTCTCTACAGAGTTGCCGTTTTTTTTTTTTTTATTGTATCGTCTTTTGTATCATTTTTTTACGTAAGTTTTGTGGTTTTTCTTTAATCTTAAACGTTCAAATCTAAAATGCGAATTTTCCCCTCGCTTAAATTTCCCTCGAGAAACGTTTCATATACCTACATACACACAGAGACTTTCGTATAAAATTTTCAATCATGTTCGATCGTATACATATTATGTAGATATGCATATGCTCGAATCATGTTCAAATTTGATTTGTTGTCTTGACAGCATCCGAAATGGAAAACTGAAAGATTACTTTCGCTCTCCATCCACGGTTTTTTTTCCCTTATATATATACACATATATGTATATATATATACGTGTAAAAGTAAATATTGCCTAAATTCGATTGAGAGCGAAATAAGGCGTCAAACGTCGAACGGAAGCGTAGATATTCAATTTCGCGTTGCAAAATAATCCTTTTCAGCGGCGAGTGAAAGGGTTAATTTATAACTCTATTTACTCGAAAGGCATGTTGTTATGATGGTCGTAAATTGTATCTTTCGCTCTGCTATAAAATAATATGTAAAACTAGCTATATACATACATACATAATTCAGCTATAAACACTGTTTGCGATTAACTTTAAACTTTAAACGTTTCGTAATACATTCAATCGATAATGATAAAAATTCAAATTTAATATAAATAACATATACTTTGACTATACTCTTCTTTGATTCCGTAAACGTTAAACAATTGTTGAGCATTTAAAGCGGTTAATTTACTCATACGCATACCCTTGGGTTAGTCGGCGTCGAGCGTAAAGCTTTTGATTTGGGTCACATTAATCGATTAAATAAAAGCTTTTAGAATTGATTTGTTAACTCAAAGCACAGTTTAAAAGTGTCGCTTTTCAATGCCGCGATTAAAAAACAATATTTGTCGTTTTATCGGCGGCAAAGTATACCCTTACGTTACGCGAGCGTCAAACGGAAAACTTTGTCACTTTGTAATCCCTCGATAATAACAAGTGAATGTTACCTGTTCGATATCATGCGAGTTTAGCTATTGGTTAAAAGTGTTTCTTTTTTGATATTTTAGGTGTTTTACTATGAAGAATTCCGTATGATTCGTTGAAGAAGTGTGTGTGTGTTTTTTTTTTTTTTTTGCGCATTGCCTGAAAGTTAAGAAGATGGGAGCGTATTCGGTTGAAAATTTCACATTGATCCGTGGATAAGATGGTGCCGGAGGGCTGCGAGAACTACTTCCGGTACAAGTTCAGAGCAAAGAAGATGAAGTGCTCACCTCCGGTGGTTCCGAGGTAACAACGATGCTCACGATACTGATGTGGATATGGGCGCTGTACAGGGAGCTCGTTGGCACGACCAGGGAAAAGAGACGATCAGGACTCTTCGCCGATGGAGAGCAGGAGGGTCTAAGCCCCCAGGGGAATGGACATGCTCTGGGGGGGCTAAGCCCCAGAAGGGATCAAGATCTGCTGCCTCCGAGTCCGATCGATTCGAGTGTGATGCAACTTTCGAGCGTTGGTTCACCGGATGACGGTCCCAGCTATCACCGTATGTCTATAAAGTCGCGGGAAAATAGCGATTTTTCCACCGTTTCCGGTTTCACGTCGTCGTCAGCGGGTAGCGGAAGTGTCACGACGACCGGAAGCTACGGCAGCGCCCCTTCCGGTGGCGATGATCAACACAGGAGGTACACTTGTATTGTGGGGGCGAAATGGCGCACTATGTACATACAATGTACGTTCGCATCCAAAATTCTATTGTCAATACGAGAAACGTTCTAACACGAATCTGTGAAAATCTTAAATCGTTCCCAACATGTGGGGCGCAAAGAGTTTTATGTGGGTTCGTCAACTGAAACAGTAAACTAAAAAAATAATATTAACTACATATGTATATGTAATGCCATGGGTAATACATACATAGCAGTACAGGTGAAAAAGTCATGGGCTGGACACATAGCGAGAAGAATGGATGGCAGATGGACGCGAGAAGTACTGTTAATGGTACCCGAGAGGATGTGAAAGAAAGCAAGGTAGACCGAGTGGAAGATGGGCTGATGAATTGATAAGAATGTGTGGAATCAAGTGGATGCAGATTGCTCAAGATGAACAGGAATGCTTTAAAAAGAAAGGATTACGATCAATGCGTAGTGCCAGTTATGACGTGTGGATGTGAAACGTGTATGCTGAATTCTGAATTCAAGTAGCATGGAAAGATGTATGCATGGTACAGCGAGAAGAGATCGTATGAGGAACACGTGGGTAAGAAGCATGACCAAAGTGGCTGATATAGCGGAACGTGTGAAAAAGTTTAAGTGGCATATTGCGAGAAGAATGGATGGCAGATGGACGCGAGAAGTACTGTTAATGGTACCCGAGAGGATGTGAAAGAAAGCAAGGTAGACCGATTGGACGATGGGCTGATGAATTAGGAAGAATGTGTGCAGTCAAGTGGATGCAGATTGCTCAAGATGAACAGGAATGCTTTAAAAAGAAAGGATAACGATCGATGCGTAGTGCCAGTTATGACGTGTGGATGTGAAACGTGGATGCTGAATTCTGAATTCAAGTAGCATGGAAAGATGTATGCATGGTACAGCGAGAAGAGATCGTATGAGGAACACGTGGGTAAGAAGAATGACCAAAGTGGCTGATATAGCGGAACGTGTGAAAAAGTTTAAGTGGCATATTGCGAGAAGAATGGATGGCAGATGGACGCGAGAAGTACTGTTAATGGTACCCGAGAGGATGTGAAAGAAAGCAAGGTAGACCGATTGGACGATGGGCTGATGAATTAGGAAGAATGTGTGCAGTCAAGTGGATGCAGATTGCTCAAGATGAACAGGAATGCTTTAAAAGAAAGGATAACGATCGATGCGTAGTGCCAGTTATGACGTGTGGATGTGAAACGTGGATGCTGAATTCTGAATTCAAGTAGCATGGAAAGATGTATGCATGGTACAGCGAGAAGAGATCGTATGAGGAACACGTGGGTAAGAAGCATGACCAAAGTGGCTGATATAGCGGAACGTGTGAAAAAGTTTAAGTGGCATATTGCGAGAAGAATGGATGGCAGATGGACGCGAGAAGTACTGGAATGGTATCCGAGAGGATGTGAAAGAAAACAAGGTAGACCGATTGGACGATGGGCTGATGAATTAGGAAGAATGTGTGCAGTCAAGTGGATGCAGATTGCTCAAGATGAACAGGAATGCTTTAAAAAGAAAGGATTACGATCAATGCGTAGTGCCAGTTATGACGTGTGGATGTGAAACGTGGATGCTGAATTCTGAATTCAAGTAGCATGGAAAGATGTATGCATGGTACAGCGAGAAGAGATCGTATGAGGAACACGTGGGTAAGAAGCATGACCAAAGTGGCTGATATAGCGGAACGTGTGAAAAAGTTTAAGTGGCATATTGCGAGAAGAATGGATGGCAGATGGACGCGAGAAGTACTGGAATGGTATCCGAGAGGATGTGAAAGAAAACAAGGTAGACCGATTGGACGATGGGCTGATGAATTAGGAAGAATGTGTGCAGTCAAGTGGATGCAGATTGCTCAAGATGAACAGGAATGC
Organism: Parapsyche elsis; assembly: GCA_022651745.1. Classification (NCBI taxonomy): domain Eukaryota; kingdom Metazoa; phylum Arthropoda; class Insecta; order Trichoptera; family Hydropsychidae; genus Parapsyche; species Parapsyche elsis. The sequence continues at coordinate 1,209,934 of JAGVSN010000031.1, forward strand.
TTTAAAAAGAAAGGATTACGATCAATGCGTAGTGCCAGTTATGACGTGTGGATGTGAAACGTGGATGCTGAATTCTGAATTCAAGTAGCATGGAAAGATGTATGCTTGGTACAGCGAGAAGAGATCGTATGAGGAACACGTGGGTAAGAAGCATGACCAAAGTGGCTGATATAGCGGAACGTGTGAAAAAGTTTAAGTGGCATATTGCGAGAAGAATGGATGGCAGATGGACGCGAGAAGTACTGTTAATGGTACCCGAGAGGATGTGAAAGAAAGCAAGGTAGACCGATTGGACGATGGGCTGATGAATTAGGAAGAATGTGTGCAGTCAAGTGGATGCAGATTGCTCAAGATGAACAGGAATGCTTTAAAAAGAAGGCATACGATCAATGCGTAGTGCCAGTTATGACGTGTGGATGTGAAACGTGGATGCTGAATTCTGAATTCAAGTAGCATGGAAAGATGTATGCTTGGTACAACGAGAAGAGATCGTATGAGGAACACGTGGGTAAGAAGAATGACCAAAGTGGCAGATATAGCGGAACGTGTGAAAAAGTTTAAATGGCACATTGCGAGAAGAATGGATAGCAGATGGACGCGAGAAATACTGGAATGGTATCCGAGAGGATGTGAAAGAAAGCAAGGTAGACCGATTGGACGATGGGCTGATGAATTGAGAAGAATGTGTGGTCGAGTTGATGCAGATTGTTCAAGGCAGACAGGAATGGAAGTGGATTGGAGAGGATTTCATCCAGCAGTGGATGGTGAACGGTTGAAAATGATGATTATGTTAATTCACACAGAGAATTATGGAAATATGTAAGCTTGGTATATAACAAAAAGCGATCGTAAGAGGAATACATGGGTAAGAAGTACGACCAAAGCGGCAGACATAGCAGAACGAGACACATAGCGAGAAGAATGGATGGCAGATGGACGCGAGAAATACTGGAATGGTATCCGAGAGGATGCGAATGAAAGCAAGGTAGACCGAGTGGACGATGGGCTGATGAATTGAGAAGAATGTGTGGTCGAGTGGATGCAGATTGTTCAAGGCAGACAGGAATGAAAGTGGATTGGAGAGGACTTTGTCCAGCAGTGCATGGTGAACGGTTGAAAATGATGATTATGTTAATTCACACAGAGAAGTATGGAAATATGTAAGCTTGGTATATAACAAAAAGCGATCGTAAGAGGAATACATGGGTAAGAAGTATGATCAAAGCGGCAGATATAGCGGAACGTGTGAAAAGGGACACATAGCGCGAAGAATGAATGGCAGATGGACGCGAATAATACTGGAATGGTATCCGAGAGGAAATTATATCAGTGCGTCAAACGTCAAATTATTCGCTCGGGTTAGCGAGGGCTTTAAACAACATAAATGCAAACCTTTCAGTGTGTGTTTTGCGTGTAGAGGGGTCAAAATGAATCACCTTATTTTGTTTACGTGTAACTTTACAAATATCGAAATCAATAACAAAATTTAAATTAATCAATGAGTCAAAATCGTGTACCTATCTTGAATGCAAAACAACACCACTTTTAAATTTTGGTATATATGTACATACACACATGTACATTCCGTTAGTAATCTTATGTCTTTTTTAAAAAAAGAGCTTTTCAATTTTTATTCACACCGATTGATTGGTTGAAGTTGTTTTGATGGCCTTGCTAAATTAAATTACGCCTTATCATCCTTCTATGGATTTCGCGTAGTTCCACTCTTTCTTAGCGAATTTTTATTGTGTTGGTTCAAGTAAACACGAGTATGAACGTCTCTCGTATATAATATAATACATACATATATAGAAAACGCATTAAATTGATATTTGGATGCGAACTACAAATCTAGTGTCGAATCGGCTCGCGCATACTATACTAGTGCTGGAGTATCATACTGAAAAGTGCAACTTGACTATGAAAATAGGTTCTCCGAAGGAGCATCTCGACGCCTGGATGCTGCAAGGAGGAGATCAACAGCAAGAGGAGCTGCTCGTCGATATATCAGAAGAGGGTTACCACCCTCCGACAGACGGAGAACCACTGGAAGGTAAACAAAAAAAAAAAAAAAAAAAATCAAACGAAATCGGATATGGGGATGATGATCCGCACGATGCCGCTTTATGTAAATCGAAACTATAGGGTGTTCCTACGGTGTATTTCAAATATAAAATATATGATGTACACCACAAGGGTACGCCTTATACAATATATGCGTATTGTTTACCACACAACGTTGTTTTGAATGGTTTATGTCATTGTGTGAAACGTGTCTTTCTCTTTGACTGTTTTTACTTTTTTTTTTACATATTTTTTTTATATTTTATTGCGAAAAAATTGCCATAATTAATTGTATTCGCGCTGGGCCGCGGGTTGTTTGTCACCTGAATAGACCGGATATTGCTGAAAGCTTCTGGCGTCTCCTGTGACAGGAAGTTTTCAGCGGCCAATAACGCTATACCGGAAACTAGACTTGGATACAATCAACTAAGAGCTAAATAAATGTCTAGTGAAAATACGATTCAGTTCAATTCTGCAGTGATAAAATACACGAGTTTTTTCATTAAAGTGCGGGCGATTTCACGATCATACATGACCGTCAAATCGTGTGTGTGTGTGTGTGTACAGGGCATCGTTCTCGCTGCGCTCAGATGTGTAAATGTATGTATGTATATCGTGTATGGTCGTGTTGTGAAGTATTTTCCGTCTCCGTGGCTTTGGGTACACGACACAGACTAGAATGAACTTGACATAATGTTTTGAACTTTATACGAGTTAAATTGGATTTTATATAGTTACTAGTGTAAGCCCGTTGAATATCAACGCCCGCTGAATTTTAAATTACGTAAAGCGCTTTTTTAATAGAGATCCCCACTAATTGATCGCACGGTTGTAAGTGACAAAAAAGATAATAGTTTTTATAGCGCCATCTATGTATTATAGCAATCCCGTAGTATCGATTATTTTTTTTTACTTTACTATTTATATTATAATTATTAAGTAGGTAAGTGATTTTGTAAAAATCAAAAAACAAAAAAAAAAACAATAGTTTTTATAGCGTCATCTATGTAGTCACGATCCCTTGTATAGATAATGTTTAAAAAAAAAAAGGATTAAATTGACCAAGGGCGATAGCGAATAGCATTAGTGCGAGTTCTCTCGAGCCTGGGGTCCTGGGTTCGATCCGCCACTCTTTCTGGTTTTTTAATAATTTTTCCTCAGCGAGCGTTATCAGCAGACAGACAGACAGACGGATTTCGGCTATTATATGTATATATGTATAATGCTGATCTATTATAACTAGCTGATTTAAGGGTCATTAGTCATACATAGCCGATCGTAGAAAGTTCGTGAATGTATGGCCGTGTCGCGAAGCGCTACGTCCAACGTGCCTCGCACTCGGAGCGTGACGGAAGTTGTTTTTACGTCACCATTGTTTTCGTTTCCCATACTTTCACTTTTAGTATACGGAAAGCGTGAGCGTATACGATATGAATGTAATATATCAATACGAATTGAGAAATTTAATATTGAAGAATCTACTTTGTAAGCAGCCTGTGTTTTTTTTTAGTGTTGATCTTTCGTCGGATTCAGTAACGCACTCTGTCTTCTTGTATCTTCGCTGTCGCTCTTTAAATATTAACCGAACGAATCGAAAAATATGTGGGTACATAATATAATATACACGTACATACATATGTATGTACATATGTACATTGATGTATTCGCCGATGTTTAGTTTTGTTTTCGCCACCAATTACATATATATGTATGTATGTAATAAAAAACGCACAGTGTGTCGAATCGCTAATTGGTCGGAAGTAAATGAATTAATTTTATAACGTTTTTAAACACGAAGAAACGTTTTTATGTGAATTACAAATAATTTTACCATTTGTAGATTTATTAGTTCATTATTTCGCTATACATACATACATACATAGACACATACATATTTGACTAGCTATGGGTAGATAATTTGATTTTATTCTCGCACCTTGATCACGTTATACATATTATATTATAGGCGAAACTCTTTTGACATTTCGCATCGTTCGTTTTGTAGTAAAAGATTATAACCCACGCCTACGTAATGTTATACCACGTATTATATGTATATTACGTATTATAGTGTAAGCCCGTTGAATATCAACGGGTTGTTTGTATGGGTGATTATATGTGTATTTAATAGTTTTTATAGATGGCGCGTTATAATACAACACGTAACAATTTAGCAAAGTCGCGAGCCTATTAAAATATTATATAGTCAAATTGAAATAGGCCCGTTATTATCTAGTTTGGATCACAGCGTACGCGCTCAATGTTTCGAACTGGCGATACCGGGTTCAAATCCCACTCGCGCGACGCTCTGGATTTTTAATGTTAGCGTTATCAGCAGACAGACAGACAGACAGACGGATTTCGGCTATTGTATATACATATATATTAATTATAAGACGATTATACCTACGTATTATTATATCTATTCCTTGTAGGCAAAAGTATTTCTATATCATGCATATATGTATGTATTTTATCGAAGTAGATGATATTATTACATTACAATTTCAATAAAATAAAATTTGGCGAGATTCTGCGAAACTTTTCCAACATTCGTACGACTCGAGAGGAAAACTTCCGGTTGACCGACTTTGACGAAATTTCCCCCAAATCAAACCGCGGAAATTCACGTAATTTGGAACGCGCACTTAGAATTGTTAATCGATAAAATGTACATATCTATGTATGTATGTATGTATATGTATGTATATCTGCGATATCGCACTAAAAGATCCACTGCCGAAATATTTAGTTCTGAGAAATCCGAGTTACAAAGTTTTTAACTCGATTATTTTAACATAAGACGTTCCGTTATACCTAAATTTATGATATTTTAACGAAACGACAGATTCGTCTAAGTAACTTTTGGTATAACACGACTGAATACGTTCAAGGGTACGACTTTTACGACAATTTTAGAGCTATGTGGGACAAAAAACAAGTGCATTTTTCATTCTAGTTTTTCTCACGTAGTATATGTATTATCACTTTACAAGGGCAAACAATTACAATTAGCCTATTTTTAAAACGCGATAAATGCTCACTTACATTTGACGATAATTCGTGTACGTCTGTAAATAACAATGGTAGACGTACGTGTACGTAATGTGTTAAAAATGAAAAGAGTAAAACTATTGTACGGTGCGAATTTGTTATTCAAATCGATCACGTATGAATAACCATAAACGACACATTTTGAACGTATTGTATTTTTTTTTTCGACATTGTGGTCTGAAAATGTTCAATGTCACTGTTTATCGTATGAAAATCATATGTGTGTGTGTGTTTGCTGAAAGTTCGTTTCAATGTTTGTTTGTTGGTATGCATCGATTGTTTGCTAAAAATGATAAAATGTCCGTTATAAAGTTGAACGTGAAACTGTTGACGAAAAAGCCGATATTATTAACGAGATGTTGTATTAAATTTAGCAACTTTTTTCCTATACGTGAAGTTATCTGATGTAATTTAAACTTTTATCATAAATCATGGCATATAAAATTTCATTATGTGTACACACACACATACATATTTTGTGGCATATCTAATACGATAATATTAATTTTGTTAAGTGAGCTTGTGTTTGTTACAGATAAAGTGTGAAATCCTGGCATTGTATAAAACGCCTGAGCATATTAGTAGTTAGGCATACATATGTATGTATGTATGTAGTTTGAAATAAATTATCTAACCAATCTGATCACTTTAAGTGATGAAGCGTAGTACATTTTGTACTTTGTTTGACCATTATGGCCACTGTATGAAATGCTTAGGTATTTTATACACTGCTGGATTTCACACTGTAATATAATTTATATGCTGGACTAGTGTAAGCCCGTTGAATATCAACGGAGCGGTTTCTCATCACACGTACTGTGAGTGTTTGTGTGGATGAGTATATGTGTACGTGCAGTATGGGGCCAGGCAGACCCTTGCGCTACTATATATAGTAATGCATACTTCAAACTTGACAAATGAATAAAGTACTGAGTTTAGTATTTATTTCTAATAATAAAAAAATTAGTATTAAATTTAATAGTTTTTATAGTTTTTGCATAGATGGCGCGTTATAATACAACAATGTAATAATTGAGCAAAGTCGCGAATCTTTTGAGGATTAATATTGTCAAATTGTAGCAGGCCCGCCATTACTTAGTTTGGATGAATGCGTAAGCGCACCATCTCCGAACTGGTGATCTCGGGTTCAAATCCCACTCGCACGTGACGTTTCGTGTCTTTTAATAATTTACTGCCAGACAGATAGACAGACAGACAGACAAACGGAATAAGACTATTATATATGTACATATATGATGATATGATGATTGTATTATATACATAATAGTACATATATAATAGTCGAAATCCGTCTGTCTGTCTGCTGATAACGCTCGCTGAGGAAAAATTATTAAAAAAAACCAGAAAGAGTGGAGGATCGAACCCAGGACCCCAGGCTCGAGAGAACTCGCACTAATGCTATTCGCTATCGCCCTTGGTCAATTTAGTCCTTTTTTTTTTTAAACATTATCTATACAAGGGATCGTGACTACATAGATGACGCTATAAAAACTATTTTTTTTTTTTGTTTTTTGATTTTTACAAAATCACTTACCTACTTAATAATTATAATATAAATAGTAAAGTAAAAAAAAATAATCGATACTACGGGATTGCTATAATACATATGTGGCTCTATAAAAACTATTATCTTTTTTGTCACTTACAACCGTGCGATCAATTAGTGGGGATCTCTATTAAAAAAGCGCTTTACGTAATTTAAAATTCAGCGGGCGTTGATATTCAACGGGCCTACACTAGTAATTATATACTCGGCATCGATCTCGCTTAGCTCGATGCACAATGCATGTGTCTGTTCGTGTAACGAAGCGTTTTGGCTTCGTTTAGGCGTGACCGAAGTTGGTTATCGGTCGTTATAGTAACGTTTCACGCCTCGTAGCCGCTAGTCGCTTTTTATCATATAGCAGTAGTCAGCTTAAGGCATAATTTTGTAATAAGATACAATACAAATCGTACGCAGCAGTGAAAGGGTTATCGATAATTTTAATTTCAGGGTCAAAAATAAATTCGCTTGCGGAAATCGAACGCTTTCATGTCGGCGAAAAGGGGTTGTTCGTTCGTCGGTTTAACACGGGTTATGGAAACGCTTGAATAATTTTCCGCGTGGAACACGTTTTTCATCCATCTCCCCTTTTCCCCCCTCTTCCTTTACATTTTCCTCTTGTTTACACAGTGTTGAGGCTTTAACCTGTTTTGTAGCCTCGACGTTGAAACCTTTACACTACTACTATGTATGTCCCAAATGTTCGATTTGACTTTTAGTTTAAATAACAAATATATATATTTCTTCCATCATAATTTGCGTGCTGTACTTTCCTCCAAATCAGTCTCGAACCATTTCAGATGCATTCTTTAATACATTACAAGAAAATTGCATCTACTTGAGTCGCAAAAAAAATTAATTATTCTAGGTGATTTTAATACTGAAGCATTGCGTTATTTAAACAATGATATTTTGAATATTTGTGAACTCTTTAATTTGATTGATGTAAATGTTGTTAATAATGTATTTGATTCGAAATTAGATCTTGTCCTTACCAATCTGAATTATGCTAAAACCTGTAGAAGTGATGTTTCTATTGTACCCGAAGACCAGTACCATCCAACGCTTGAAATTGAATTCCATCTCAACTCTGCTGATTCAAGTTCAGATGGGCTTCAAGGTCAATTTCATATGTCTTCGCGTGAGAGTGGTTGGATATTCGGTGATGTGGATTTTGTAGATCTGAATTCGGTTTTGCTTGGTTCGAGCTGGGGGCGGGTTTGCGAGTGCACTGACGTTAGTTCTGCTCTAGCACTTTTTTTTATGAATTAGTATACTCGTCATTCGATGAATGTAAAAAAAAAAAAAAAAAAAAAAAAAAAAAAAAAAAAAAAAAAAAAAAAAAAAAAAAAAAAAAAAAACACTTTGATAATCAACGAATTTGACATTTGTGATATGGAGTATGGTTTCAAAAAAAATTGAAATCAATTAGATCTTTTGGTCCAGATTTGATACCGGATTTCATTTTAAAAGGCTGCCAATTAAGTCTGTCAAATCCACTTCAATTTATCTTTAATTTATCGCTGAAGACGTCGTCATTCCCAAACTCATGGAAATGCACGAAAGTCACGCCGATTCACAAGAAGGGTGATAAATCGCTAATTGACAATTACAGACCAATTGCCATAGTTTCTTCGCCAGCCAAGTTAATGGAAATCATTTTACATAAATACATCTACCATCATGTAAAGCCATTTCTCATTGACCAACAACATGGTTTTCGCCCCGCCCGGTCTACAACAACTAACCTCCTGTCTCTCTCCAACTTCATCACGAAATCGATGGACTCGAACGTTCAAGTTGATGTGGTTTATACTGACTTCAAAAAAAAGCGTTCGACAAAGTCGATCATAGTATTCTTATCCGTAAATTGTTTGATCTCGGTTTTTCATATAATATCACAAAATTGTTTGTTGATTATCTGAGTGGGCGTTGTCAATTCGTGAAATATGAATCTCAATATTCCAATGTGTATCCCACATTCTCTGGAATACCACAGGGTTCCAATTTGGGTCCATTGTTGTTTCTTATATTTATTAATGATATCCATACAGTCATTTCTAATTCCAATCTGTTATTGTATGCTGATGATCTCAAGGTGTACAGAGATATTCGAACGACAGCAGATTTCACTGCTCTGCAAAATGACTTAAATTCGCTGTGGGAATGGGCATCTGATAACCATTTACCATTTAGCATAGAGAAATGTCATGTCGTTTCTTATTCCCGATCTCTTGCACCTTTAGTACATCCATATAGTCTTGGTGGAAATATATTAGAAATGAAACCTTCCACAAGTGATCTCGGGATTACGTTTGAAAGCAGGTGGAAGTTTGTGGTGCATATCTCAGACATATGTAACAGGGCGTCAAAGATGCTAGGATTCGTCGTGCGTAATGCTCATCATTTCAATGATATGAGGGTATTACGCCTTCTTTACGACACTTTGGTCCGCAGCATCTTGGAATCTGGTTCTATTATATGGAATCCCAGAGAAGTCAAGTATAATTTACAGATTTCTGAAAGAGTTCAGCGGAAATTTCTCCGATACCTATACATGAGACAATACGGCTACTATCCCTCACTGTATCCTAGTGCTTTTGTTCTAGGTGCATTGGGATATAGCACTCTGTCATCTCGTAGGGATAAACTCCTTGTGAATCACTTCTGTAATTTATTGAGAGGTGACATATGCAACCCACCAATCCTCGAGGAGATGAAGTTGTGGGCTCCTGCACACTTCCGGGAGTTGCGTACGCGTCAATTGTTTCAGGTTGTCAGAGCGAGAACCGGTGTCCTTGCTGACTCGCCCATTGCTCGAGCCATTCAATGCCTCAATTCACTTGCGCAACATTTGATATTTTTTTGCGCTACGCACCATCAGATCGCCACATTTCTCATGCACTTTAAATTTTGATTTTGTTTGTAATAATTTAATTTATTTATAATTGATTTGCTGATTTTATGTTAACTTTTAATTTGATTCTATTATTATTGTTATTTAATTTTATTATTATTAATACTTTCTAATTATTATTTAATTGTGTTTAATTTAAATTTAATGTAATTCGATTATACATATGTATATATATATATTTTTTTTTTTACTACCATTATTTTATATATAATGTTTTTTTTCATGTCTCGCCATAGTGACGAATTGGGGAAACCTGTTATGTCACTATGGTATAATTTGTAAATAAATAAATAAAAAATAAATATATACATAGGTATTAAAAGTGTATATAAATATCTTTCCGGCCATTCAAGTGTTAGTGATTCGTTAACCGCAGTGGAAATTTCTCGACTCTTGAACACGAACGAGCGTTTTGTCGCTCTGAATTGAAATAACAGTTGATTGGGCTATTTGAGATGTTGCAGTTGACTCGTTGGAGTTTATAAAATAATACAGAGTGTCCCGAAAACGTTTTACTATGTACAAATTTAACGTATCGATATTTTATCAACGTTTGTATTTATTACTCGGTTTTATTGCGCGCCCCTCGTAAAAGGCGAGGTCGTCAAATTTTCCGCTTTTCCAAAAGGAAATGTCACGCTTATGAGTTTGATGTTGGGATGAATGATCTTATAAAAATTCTCATTGTTTTTTTTCGCTGGTTTATTTCAGCTTTGATGTGGAAAATGGATCGGGTGTTGGGGGGCGCAGCCCCTTGGAGGGCGCAGCCTCCCCCTCGGCTGGTCTGGTCCTTCAGAACTTGCCGCAGAGAAGGGAGAGCTTTCTCTATCGTTCGGATTCCGATTTTGAAATGTCGCCGAAGTCCATGTCGAGGAACAGCTCCATTGCCAGCGAAAGGTGAGTCAATTTATGTAGTATGATAAAAGATAAGAAAATTCCTCTATAGATGTCTCCTTACAAGTTAAATAATAATTAAATAATTAATAAGTTAATATGTGGTGATTTGGTTCTTATACGTGCTAAATTTGCATCAAGATCCAATACTAATTTTACACATCCATTAAAGTTTTACGTCAAACGTGATAGATGTCGCTAGTAAGGCCGCGGTAAAAGCACGTAGCATGGTTTGTGTCACCGCTGAAAAAATAATAATATTTTATTTAATATTTAAATAAAAATTTTCACATTTTTACATAGGTGTCGCTGTAACAAATTTAATGAATTTCGTTAATAATAAGTAAATTTCCATTGCATGTCGTGTGGGTGTTTTTAGCATGATTATTTGTACTTGTTTCATTTAACACTTCATCGTATCATTCATTAATATAATTGATATATACGCTAATCAAATCGCACACGTGCGCTGTGATAAGATCGATCGTTCTTAATGCGAGAAATTATTTATTATCGGTCGGTTCTTTTTCGTTCGTCGCAAAGAAAACATGATTGATTGCGAAAACCGGGGGCCGGTGTGCTAAAATGTGATTGATTGAACTTGGAAAACGAATCGAAGTTTTTTGATTGATATTGTGTATTATTTTCGGCGATGTATTCATTTATTCATTCGTTGCGGTGATTTCGTGCGAGTTACATATATACATAATATATAATTTATATATGTATTTATGTGTTTTAAAATGTATGCATAAATAGTGAATGTAATATTTTATGATTTTACGTGGAACGCTTCTGCCAGATCAATACGGAACGCAGGTGTATAAAGAAAATGGAGGCGGTGGGATAATAGTGCAATTTTCTTTGTTCCTGTTTATGAGGGAAAACGATAAAGTCCTACACGGTGTATGTGCGTGTAGAACAAACGGGTCTTCAACGTTGCTTGTGTTAGTGTCAAAGTAAAAATGTTCATCTCTAAAGGGGTTTTTCTTTGTTTACTCGGAGTTTATTCAAAAAAGGTATTTCATTAAAGGATTCTCCGTGCGGAAAGTAAGTCGTCGGTATGTTGCGGAAAATTCGCCGCAATTGAATCGGTTACGCGTTTAAGTTATTCAAATTATTTTAATGCCAATTTGTTGCGAAAAGGTTCCACTTTTACGTCTGCGAGTTTTGGCCGAGCTGTTTTTAATTATAGTGACGTATTTACACCGGCGAAAATTGTGCGGTTTTAGTCTGTAGCCATTTTGTCAATAAAATATTTAAATAACACTAAAAATGTAATATGTACACAAAACTTATTGTACCCTTTTCGGTATTTTACATTCGAATGATATTATTTTAGTATCGCATGCGAAGTTTTCCGGGTATTTTAATGCAGAAGTAATATTCGCTGAAATATTTTGTATGAATATTCGTGTCGTGTGAAAGGATCATTCATTATTTAAAAGTTTATATTTCTATTTTCAAAATTAACGGATTGATTTCGTCGTTTGACGCTTTTTCTTCTTAAATTTAGTCATAACTTTCTCTCCCCCTTTCACCCGTTCAGTTCCCCTTCCCCTCTATTTCGCTGTTTATTTCTTGTCCTCGAATCGAGTAATTTCCCGTTAAGGTTTTGAATTTAATCACAAAGCACAAAAGGGGATTAATTAACTTCGCCGCTTTTTATGCTCTCATCCCTCATTACCTCGTCGAGAGGACATTTTTGTTTTTAACATTGAATTTACATCACAAAAGGGCGACTCTGACGATTGGTTTTGCAGAAAGAAAAGCGTTAACGAGAAACTGTACGATTTTGCGCATTTAAAAATATCACACAATTTGATAAAATTAGCCATTGAGAAATATTTTTTAAAATATATTATATGTACACGTACATATCTGCCGCTTTATGAATGAATAAAAATGTGTATACGGCATTACTATGTATGTATGTATGTGTGATTGCTTGCAAATGTATGACCGTGTCACGAAGTTTTTCGGCCAAGCGCCTGAAACATTTCGTTTAATGAGCGCAAGGATTCATGCCCAATAACAGGAATAATGAATAAGTAACGCCAATTTTGTGGAATCGTTTCAAAAGTCGTTATATCATACATTCGTCTAAATCTTGCCAATGGCGATAATTAGTGTCGAAAACCACCGTGAAAATCTTTCGACATTCTGTAATCGAACCCCAGGTTTTAGCGCTATAACCGTTTAACAATTTCGTTGTTTATCGGTGGTCGTTGTTTTTCGTTCCGTTCACCGGTAAGACACGCGAATGAACAGACTTTCGCTTTTGATACATATAAATTCACAACAATATTAGTATGTAATAGTTTCGAGAATTACTACAAAATTTGGTGAAACGGTCAGTTATATATAACGGTCGGTTATATGTATATTTGCCAGTTATGACGTATGGATGTGAAACGTGGATGCTGAATTCAAGAATGTTACGTGAGATCCAATGCATAAAGAGAAGCGTGGAAAGATGTATACTCGGTATAACAAGATGAGATCGCGAGTGGAATGCATGGGTAAGAAGCGTGATCAAAGTGGCAGATATAGCGGAACGTGTGGAAAAGTTGAAGTGGCACATAGCGAGAGGAATGGATGGCAATTGGACGCGAGAATTACTGGAATGGTATCCGAGAGGATGTGAAAGAAAGCAAGGTAGACCGAGTGGAAGATGAGCTGAGGAATTAAGAATAATGTGTGGAGTCAAGTGGATGAAGATTGCTCAAGACAGACATGAATGCTTTAAAAAAGAAGGCATACGAGCAATGCGTACTGCCAGCTATGACGTATGAATTTGAAACGTGGATGCTGAATTCAAGAATGTTACGTGAGATCCAGTGCACACAGAGAAGCATGGAAAGATACCATGTTTGGTATAACGAGAAGAGATCGTAAGATCGTAAAGTTGAAGTGGCACATAGCGAGAGGAATGGATAGCAAATGGACGCGAGAAATACTGGAATAGTATCCGAGAGGATGTGAAAGAAAGCTAGGTAGAACGAGTGGACGATGGGCTGATTAATTGAAAAGCATGGATGGAGTCAAGTGGATGCTCAGTGATTAGTGCGTTAGTCTTTTGAGCGAAGTTCCAGGGTTTTAAATCTAGATCGTCCGTATCCTGTTAGAATTTTCCAAAGTATCTAACTTAATTATTGTGAGACAATACGACCAATACGTACTGCTACTTATGATGTATGGATATGTAACGTGGATGCTAAATTCAAGAATGCTACGTAAGATCCAGTGCACACGGAGAAGCATGGAAAGTGGCAGATATAGCAGAACGTGTGAAAAAGTTAAAGCGGCAACGGGGGGACACAGCGACAAGAATAGATGGAAAATGGACGCGAGAAATACTGGAATAGTATCCGAGAGGATGTGAAAGAAAGCAAGGTAGAACGAGTGGACGATGGGCTAATGAATTGAAAAGAATGGATGGAGTCAAGTGGATGCTCAGCGATTAGTGCGTTAGTCTTTTGAGCGAAGTTCCAGGGTTTAAAATCTAGATCGTCCGCATCCTGTTAGAATTTTCCAAAGTATCTAACTTAATTATTGTGAGACAATACGACCAATACGTACGGCTACTTATGATGTATGGATGTGTAACGTGGATGCTACATTCAAGAATGCTACGTATGATCCAGTGCACACAGAGAAAAAAGTTAAAGCGGCAACGGCGTGGAGACAGCGACAAGAATGGATGGAAAATGGACGTAAGAAATACTGGAATGGTATCCGAGAGGATGTGAAAGAAAGCAAGGTAGAACGAGTGGACGATGGGCTGATGAATTGAAAAGAATGGATGGAGTCAAGTGGATGCTCAGTGATTAGAGCGTTAGTCTTTTGTGCGAAATTCCAGGGTTTGAAATCTAGATCGTCTGTATCCTGTGTGAGACAATACGACCAATACGTACTGCCAGTTATGACGTATGAATGTCTAACGTGGATGCTAAATTCAAGAATGGAAAGCAACAACCATGGAAAGTGGCAGATATAGCCGAATGGATGGCAGATGGACGCGATAAATACTGGAATAGTATCCGAGAGGATGTGAAAGAAAGCAAGGTAGACCGAGTGGACGATGGGTGGAGTCAAGTGGATGCTCAGTGATTATAGCGTTAGTCTTCTGAGCGAAGTTCCAGAGTTTGAAATCTAGATCGTCTGTATCCTGTATCCAGTTATGTTGTATGGATGTCCAACGTGGATGCTAAATTCAACAATGGAAAGCAACAAGCATGGAAAGTGGCAGATATAACAGAATCAATGGCAGATGGACGCGAAAAATACTGGAATGGTATCCGAGAGGATGTGTAAGAAAGCAAGATAGACCGAGTGGACGATGGGCTGGTGAATTGAAAAGAATGTATGGTGTGGTGTGACATTTGACATTGGTCCTTTTAGAGCCGAGCCACGACACCGTTCCGTACACACCTGTAAATCATTATCATAATGGCGAGTGTTTGATTTTAGCATTGACTTTGTTATTCGGGATTGATTACACACAAACTGGAGGCGAGGGGATGGGGGGGGGGGGAAACATCGACTGGGTTTGGGAAGCTCACATCCCCTGTCTCTCTCTTTCCCACGGTTAGGCAGGGCGTTGTCATCTGTGCGTCCCTGTCTTCGTTTGCCGATCGATCCAGGCCCGGAGCTCGCCCGGTTCGTTGTGGCCCTGCACGCGGCCCTAACCAAACCGAACACTTGTTAACTGGCCAATATCACGGGACGCCCCTGCAACAGACAAAAAGCTCAAACCCCCCCTCCCCAATCCCCCTACTTTCATCCCCCAACCACTTCCGTTTAGATTGAGGAACCAGTTGCGCATTCTGTGGCCGATGCACTTACCTATGCAATATATATATATATATTGTCTCGATTGCCTTTCGTGGTTGGGAAGGTCGGGGGGTTGGTTGATAGTCGATACCATTATATGTGTAATAGCCGAAATTCGTCTGTCTGTCTGTCTGCTGATAACGCTCGTCGAGGTAACTGATCCAAACGGAGGTGATGACGAGCCTGCTGCGATTTGACAATTTTAATCGTCAATAGGCTCGCGACTTTGCTAAATTGTTGCGGTGTTGTATTATAACGCGCCATCTATGCAACAACTATAAAAACTATTAAATACACATATACGCACCTAGACAAACATCCGTTGATATTCAACGGGCTCACCATTAGTCATATATATAATAGCCCTATTCCGTCTGTCTGTCGGTGTGTCTGTCTGCTGATAACGCTCGCTGAGGTAAATACATAAAAGACACGAACCGTCCGCGCGCGAGTGGTATTTGAACCCGTGATCACCAGATTGGAATGATGTCGCGCTAACACTGTCATCCAACGGAGGCGATGACGGGCCTACTACGATTTGACTATATTAATATTTTGACAGGCTCGCGACTTTGCTAAATTGTTACGTGTTGTATTATAACGCGCCGCCTATGCAACAACTATAAAAACTATTTCAATACACATATACTCATCGCAGAAATCCGTTGATAGTCAACGGGCTTACATTAGTCATATATATAATAGCCCTATTCCGTCTGTCTGTCTGTGTGTCTGTCTGCTGATAACGCTCGTTGAGGTAAATGATTAAAAGACACGTACGAGTGGTATTTGAACCCGTGATCACCAGATTGGGATGACGTCGTGCTAACACTATCGTGTAAACGGAGGCGATGACGGGCCTACTACGATTTGACTATGTATATTAATATTTTGACAGGCTCGCGACTTTGCTAAATTGTTACGTGTTGTATTTTATAACGCACCATCTATGCAACAACTATTAAAACTATTAAATACACATATCTATACTCACCAACACAAACATCCGTTGATATTCAACGGGCTTACATTAGTCATATATATATAATAGTCCTATTCCGTCTGTCTGTCTGAGTGTCTGTCTGCTGATAACGATCGCCTTGGTAAATAATTAAAAAACACCAGAACGAGTGGGATTTGAACCCGAGATCACCAGGTCGGGAGGAATCGTGCTTACACTATCTTCCAAACGGAGGCGATCATGGACGTTCTTAATAATTTGCCAATATTAAATCGTAAAAGGGTTCGCGATTTTGCTAATCATTGTTACGTTGTTGTATTATAACGCGCCATAGATGGCGCTATAAAAACTATTAAATTTAATATTATTTTTCAGTACGGGTGATGAGAAACCGCTCCGTTGATATTCAACGGGCTTACACTAGTTGTATACATACATATATACACTCGCCTCGGTAAACTATTCGCTCGGGTTAGTGAGGGCATTTATAATTAAAAGACACGAACCGTCCGCGCGCGAGTGGGATTTAAACCAGTGATCACCAGGTTGGGATGACGTCGCGCTAACACTATCATCCAACGGAGGCGATGACGGGCCTGTTGCAGTTTGACAATATAAATTCTTTATAGGCGGGCGACTGTGCTAAATTGTTACGTGTTGTATTAGAACGCGCCGTCTATGCAACAACTATAAAAACTATTGCAATACACGATATACTCACCCACGCAAACATACGTTGATATTCAACGGGCTTACACTAGTGGGTCCTAGCGGCGAATAAAATGTCTCCACCATTACCAGTGCATAGTGCACTGGTAGAGCAGTTGTTCCATAGCAAAAAATAAGGTTACTTCTTTGTTATTCGAGTCTATCCATTCAGCCCTACTCTTTGTAAAATGCGACGATTTTTGTCGACCGAATAGTATGAACGGGCATATCTACATACATATGTATTCTACATATATACATCTATGGTTGATACATTTCAAATTTTTGACAAATTTCATTGGGTAGGATGTACCTTTGACTCTTTGTCGTATTTAATTTAGATTTTTATCTCTCGTCGTTTGGACGTTGGGTCGTTTTGATCGTCGGTGCAAATTTTGTAAGAAAAAAATTGTTCATTAGTCAAACATTTAATATTGCGTAATTAAATTTGACGTTTTTTAGTAGGTTGTATATTTGACTTTTTACTGTATTTAATTTAGATTTTTATCGCGCGTCGTTTGCGAGGTGGAGAGTTTTCGATCTTGAGAAACAATTTTTAACTAGTCAAAGTTTAATATTGTCGAATTAAATTCGACATTTTTTAACAGTTTACACGTGTGACTTTTTACGGTGTTTAATTTGGATTTTTATCGCGTGTCGTTTTTAAGGCGCACTTTTTTTTAATCGATGGATAGATTTTCTTCCTTACCATGAATGAAATATGTTGATGCGTCATTGATTAATTAATTAATCAAAATGTCGACTTTATTTAAAATTCACTATATTAAACATTTTTTTTATACAATTTCATTTTCTACGGATTTATTTTTAGAACATTCCAATCTCAGAGGGGTATAAAATTCTATAAGCCGAAAAACGTTCAGCGTTATCTGTAAAACGCTCGATCCTTTTAGATAAGTCGTCCCAATGTCACTTCAATGTTCAAAGTGGCATGCGAGCTTTATTTCGGCACCGTCGATAAAAGTTTCCGACTTTGAGGACCACTGTAAATTATCGCCTATAACAATATCGTTCAAAATTATCGCATCGAATACTTACAGGTACGTTAAATATAATAAAATTAATAATAATCACTATCGAATCGTGAATTTTCTATTCGGTGCAGGATTAATACATATATTTAATATACATATTTACGGAATAGTTTGAGAAGCGCTCTTTAGCTGGTATGAATGAGAATCCAAACACAAATAATACGAATGTACTTTTCTCGCTCCGTAGCACGCTTTAATTGGAACGAGATGGTGTTAACGGCGACAGTCGAACAAAAAAGGTACAAAGAATAATAGGAATATATGCACATTGTACATAGATAGCTGTGTCTCGACTCTAAAATGACCAAAGTCAAACTTTTCCATCTGCGAATCTAAGAACAACTTATTTTAAATTAGACTTTTCGTCCTGAAACTTAGAACCGACATTAATTTTACATTAAACCGAGTCAAGTACTATACTATAAAATATAGTCTGATTTACTTACATATGTACATATGTATGTACATACAGTTTGAGTTTGAGTGTCTGTTTATTCTAACAGCGTGTTTTAAAACGGGACAAAAGTTAATCTCTCTCTTTTGTCCGTTTTAAAACACACACACACACACACAGCAAAATGAATCACGTGCTCAAACTCAACTGTACATACTCACTTGTTAAAAAAACCAGACTTTGGTTGTGATGTATTGAACTGTACAACTACATATGTATCATATATATATATTTAATAGCCCTATTCCGTCTGTCTGTCTGTCTGCTGATAACGCTCGCCGAGGTTAATAATTAAAAAACCAGAACGTCGCGCGAGTGGGATTTGAACCCGAGATCACCAGTTCGGGACAGTGAGTTAATTGACAATAGGCTCGCGACTTTTCTAAATTGTTACGGTGTTGTATTATAACGCGCCATCTATGCAACAACTATAAAAACTATTAAATACACATATACTCACCTACACAAACATCCGTTGATATTCAACGGGCTTACATACATTAGTCATATGTATATATAATCGGCCTATTCTGTCTGTCTGTCTGTGTGTCTGTCTGCTGATAACGCTCGTCGAGGTAAATGATTAAAACACACGTACGAGTGGTATTTGAACCCGTGATCACCAGGTTGCAATGATGTCGTGCTAACACTATCGTGTAAACGGAGGCGATGACGGGCCTACTACGATTTGACTATATTAATATTTTGACAGGCTCGCGACTTTGCTAAATTGTTACGTGTTGTATTACATATAACGCGCCATCTATGCAACAACTATAAAAACTATTACAATACACATATACTCATCGCAGAAATCCGTTGATATTCAACGGGCTTACACTAGTTATATTATATATATAATAGCCGAAATCCGTCTGTCTGTCTGCTGATAACGCTCGCTGAGGTAAATAATTAAACAACCAGAACGTCGCGCGCGAGTGGGATTTGAACCCAAGATCACCAGTTCGGAACAGTGAGCGCTTACGCTATGATCCAACGCTGATAATGACGAGCCAGCTACAATTTAACAATATTAATCCTCAACGGGTTTGCGACTTTCCTAAATTGTTACGTTGTTGTATTATAAAGCGCCATCTAATCAAAAACTATTAAATACACATATACTCACCCACACAAACACTCACAGCACGGGTGATGAGAAACGACTCCGTTGATATTCAACGGGCCTACACTAGTCCTATATATGTATATTAGCCGAAATCCGTCTGTGTGTCTGTGTGTTTGTCTGTATGTGTGTCTGTCTGCTGATAACGCTCGCTGAGGTAAATAATCAAAAGACTCGAACCGTCCGCGCGCGAGTGGAATTTGAATCCGAGATCACCGGTTCGGGACAGTGAGCGCCATCTATGCAACAACTATTAAATTTAATATTATTTTTCAGTACGGTCGATGAGAAACCGCTCCGTTGATATTCAACGGGCTTACACTAGTGTACACTAGTGTAGGACGTGTGTACGTTCGTGTTGAATTAGCTTAGGGAACAGTTTGTGTGCAATAAATATGAGTAGGTATTAACTCCCTCACACCTGGCATCGGCCAATTAACCCGTTCGCGTAATCTTCGTTGCCGCCATGATTGCGATATATATTTTCAAAGAGGCTCATAACGGAGGCTCTTTGTGGTTTCCTTAATCGAATATTCCTTGTGCGGTTACACGTGTTTATGTAGGCACGTGTGTGTGTGTCTGTATAACATTATGTACATATTTATGTGTACATTTATACCTACCGGTGTACTCGTGCTTTGGCAGGGTCGTCCTGTCATATTTACCCTGTTTCCGTTTTATAATTCGCCGCCCCTGGCTTAAAATCCACGGTTAGAAAAGATTTGCGCAGATTTTCGCCACACGAAATGTGTTTACCGTTTTGTTTTCCGTGTTTTTTTTTTATTTGAATTGCTAATCCACTTTTACTCGCCCCCCCGCACGCGAAGTTTTATGGCGGTTTTTGTTTTGATTCGATGAGTTCAAAAGTTGGCGCGCTAATGCCGAATTAGATTATCGTAATGTTGGTAAACTTTGATTGATGCATGAAAAGTTGGGCTCAATATTACAATTGAAATATTAACCGCGTCGGGGAGTTTTTCGCTGGCCGCCATTTTGAAACGTTTGTCAATTATGCACATAACCTCACTCTTTTGAAGAAAATTACTTCCATGGTCGCCATTTTGCAATAAATCCTTGAAATGGCTGCTATTTTGTGATGGCAGTTTGTAGCTTTACTTTAGTACATCATCCACTGCTGGATGAAGAGCTCTCCAATCCTCTTCCATTCCTGTCTGTCTTGAGCAATCTGCATCCACTTGACTCCACACGTTATTCTCAATTCATCAGCCCATCTTCCACTCGGTCTACCTTGCTTTCTTTCACGTCCTCTCGGATGCCATTCCAGTATTTCTCGACTCCATCTGCTATCCATTCTTGCAGTTTAACTTTTTCACACGTTCCGTTATATCTACCACTTTGGTCATGCTTCTTACTCGTGTATTCCACTTACGATCTCTTATTGTTATACCAAGAAGGGTTTTATACTTTCCACGCTTCTCTGTGTGCACTGAAATATTATCGAGTTCAGCATCCAAGTTTCACATCCATACGTCATTCCTGTCTGTTTTGAGCAATCTCCATCCACTTGACTCCACACATTCTTCTCAATTCATCAGCCCATCGTCCACGCGGTCTACCTTGCTTTCTTTCACATCCTCTCGGATACCATTCCAGTATTTCTGGCATCCATCTTCCATCCATTCTTCTTGCTAGGTGTCAAGGCCATTGCTACTTTGGTCATACTTCCTACCCGTGTATCCCTCTTACGATCTCCTGTTATACCAAGCATACATATTTCCATGCTTCTATGTGTGCACTGGATGTTACGTAGCATTCTTGAATTTAGCATCCAAGTTCGTCATAATTGGCAGTACGCATTGGTCATATGCCTTATTTTTTAACCATAGCGGAATGTTTGATTTAAAACTTTAATATAATATAGTACGTTCTAATTATCTTGATTCGTTTGTAGATGTATGTATGTACATAGATTGCCATTTTGTAAAATTTGTCAAATATAAACATAACCTTACTTCTGAAACTTTTGAGCCGTCATTTAACCTCGATTTTAATGAAAGTCTTTCACCGGTCGTCATTCTGTAATATTTCTGCAAAATTTCATACTAAAATAACATTGAAATTGTCCATCAGAGTATTAATTTTTTTTGTACAAGACGCAATCTTGCGACACCAGTCAAACGATAAGCATAATCTCGCTTCTAAAATGTCATTTCGATTGACGTGAAAATCTTTTATAGACTGTCATCCCGTAAGACACTCGTCAATCGTTCTATGGTTGAACGGGTTCCATGACAAAAGAGAACAAGACAAAACAGAACGCGACAAAAGAGAACAGGACAAAACAGACAAGCGATAAAGAGAACAGGACAAAACAGAAAAGCGATAAAGAGAACAGTGACAAAACAGAACAGTGGAAAAATAAAATATTTATTTTTGTCGAATCTATTTATTAATCACATACATATAAAAGAAAATATTATAAATATTATAAAAATATATAAATATACAATATGTATAACAAAACAGTGGAAGAAGAATTTTTTTTTTCGTATGTACCTATCTCGATATTGTCGTATCTATTTATTAATTAAATACATATAAAACAAAATATAAAAAAAATTATAAAAATATATAAAAGCATCCTGTCGAGGGTATCGGACGATGGTAGATGTGACAAATTTATCAGGGCATTTAAATTAAGTGCGATGATTTTTTTATTTCTTGACATAAGCATTTAATATTTAGCATTTTTTTATGTGGTTAAAGAAACCTTTCTTTTATTTATATGCATACCTACATACATATATAATAAAATATTATGTTTTTGATTAAATGTTAATATATTTTTTAAAATTTTTGAAATACATACATATGTATGTATGTATGTATATGGGAAAATCGGACGGAATCCAATTCGAACTAATTTGCATATATCGTATATAAACACGGAATTTACAAAACATGACAAAACTGAAAAGTAGAAAAATAAAATTTTTAAATGCCCCGATAAATTTGTCACATCTACCACCGTCCGATACCCTCGACAGGACACTTTTTATATATTTTTTATAATTTTTTTTATATGTATTTAATTAATAAATAGATACGACATATCGAGATACATACGAAAAAAAAAAAAATTATTTTTCCACTGTTTTGTTTTGTCATCGTTTTGTTATACATATTGTATATTTTATATATTTATATATTTTATAATATTTATAATATTTTCTTTTATATGTATGTGATTAATAAATAGATTCAACAAAAATAAATATTTTATTTTTCCACTGTTCTGTTTTGTCACTGTTCTCTTTATCGCTTTTCTGTTTTGTCCTGTTCTCTTTTGTCCTGTTCTCTTTTGTCGCGTTCTGTTTTGTCTTGTTCTCTTTTGTCGTGTTCTGTTTTGTCTTGTTCTCTTTTGTCCGGTTACCGGTTGAACGAACTTAAAAATCATTCGATATAATATAAGTACATATACATCTCATATATACAATATAATATTTTTCGAGGAAATCGGCCGCCATATTTTTACGGCTATAAAGTTCTCGTTAAATTTTTAATTTTAATTACATTAAAGTCGAGTATAAAATAATAAGCGTCGTTTTTGATATTCCCTTGACAATTCGACTGCTCGCTCGTACCTACTTTTATTCTTGGAGCTTTTAAAGCTCGTTAACGAAAGGGTAGCTTAACGTGGCCGTTTGTTATTATTTTAATTACGTCGTGAGAACATTTCAAAACGCAAATATGTTCGCTATTTGATTGTGTGTGACCTTTTTAGGCCACTGAAATACACTTTAGCTATATGTACATATGCACGTATTTACGTATACAAGAATGTACTTATATGCTATTATATTTACCTACCCGAACGGATTTTTTCGCGTTCCCTTTTCGTGACACGTCATGCGAAAAGAAATTCAACAGCCATTTTGACGTACATATGTATGTACATATATATGTATGTACCTACTCGAATTCGTCGTTGGCGTTTAACTTTATTTTTACTTTCTTCATATAATATGTACATCTGTACATGCATGTACTTATGTATAACGTATCAAATTGTTTTACATATGTACATTGCGGTTCATACAAGGTGGCGACGCATTCTTCATTCAGTTACAAAACGCTCTTACATATATCTGGAGGGTGTGGCTTATGGGATGTATTTTAACGACAATCAAAAGAATATATGATGCAATTTTAACTGTGTTAATGAATTTTTTTTCAATCATATTAGAAGGGTGTAAAATGTGGTGTAAGCCAAAGTTACAAGTTTTTTTGCATACAAGCTTTGCAGCATTGGTGATATAATCATGAAAGTATTTTCTATCAGTTCCAAACTCGTCCTGGATATGCAATAGATGTCTGAGCATTGCATAATATAACTTAATTTTCTCTGGGGAACGTAAATTCGAAGATGCTGGCAGTTAAATAGACAAATCTCGCGGTTCACCAAGAGCTTTGCGTAGTAAAGATATTAAAAATCTCTGAGTTTAGTCTACTTTTCTCTGCTTGATAGCAATTTGGAATCATAGACATATTCAGAATGAGTTTGGGACTGAAGGAAACTGTATTGTAGATGCTATGTACCATAAATAAATAAATTGCATAGTTTGTATTCATAAAATTTGTGATTTTTGCTTGCATGTTGTATTCCACCTCTCTACTATAGTTGAAAAAATTTAATCAACACAGTTAAAACTGCACCATATAATCTTTTAATTTTCGTTAAAATACATCCACTAAACCCTACCCTTCAGATATGAGAGCGTTTTGTTACTGAATGAAATAAACTTCGCCATCTTATATACATATACATATGTACATAATGTATGTACCTAAACATACATAAATGTATGGTCATATAATATGGTAAATTTAAATATGGAAAAATTTGCGTGTTGGTCGCATGATTTTTTTTTTTGTTTTGTTTTTGTTTTGTATCTATTTCGATAGATGTTTGTCGGTACTTCCACGCTTTTGTGTACTTCTAAATAAGACTATCTGTAATTCTGAAGGATGCTACATATGTATGTTAGTCTCAAAGGTCACATACATATGTATATTTAACTTTTTCTTTGTGTTGTTTTGACGTACATACGTTGAATAATATTTTGAGGCAATTTAAATACAGTACACATTCTACAGTCTAGACATACTATGGGTAAAATAAAATTGTATGAAAATGTCGCCGATTATTTAATGTAATACAAAAGAATCGTCGGTAAAAAATTATGCTTTTCATTGGCGAGAAATACTCGATGAAATTTAAATTATGTAGGTCCTTGAATTTGAACAATCAACAGAAATTTAGGCTAATTTATTATAAAGGCATTATGATATAATGTTTTTATAGAAACGTAATAATGACTTCGATCAAAATGTCACCTACATTTAAAGTTAAGAATTTAATAATTTTTGCATCCATTTGGCATTTGCATCTTCTGGTATATTGATTAACAGCATGATTTAATTCTTCTTCCAAATTTTATCACAATTTTCGATGCATAAATCATTCCACTTCAATGAATGCTATATGTATATATAATCCTACTATGATTAAAAGAGATTAACACCATTTTCAATTAACGATTTAACAATTTTGAACTCCAATCAACGCTTTTACACGAAAATAAACGAATTTATATTTGATTGGAGCTTGAAATGAATTATCTTAAGCGAAATAATGACGAACGAAAAACTTTTACATATTTTATTTTTAGACTGTCAAAAGAAATGTCAATTTGTTTAATTACAAAAAATATACAAATATTCAGCGTTGAGCAAAACTTTTATTGGATTAGAGTAAATGGCTGTTTTGTGTGTGTTTGTATAAAATTTACGCAATTTCTGTATCGAGTAAAATTTAAATTTGTGTTTTTGTAACGTAACATCAAACCGGGGGGAACAAAAGTTTATGTTAAAATGTTTGTTTTTAACATTCATCAATTAATGTTTGTTTTAGTATGCTTTGGAGCTAACATACAAATAGAATGTTTATTTTGACTAATTTATATTGTTTGAAGCTTAATTTAGTCGAAAAATATATCCAGTTTTAAATAATACAGTGGATAATAATCAAAATAACACATGTGATACTAAATTCAACTTTATTCTTTATATATATATCCCCATTCGATCAAAGTTTAAACACCACTCTTTGACACTTTAGAGTTTGTATTAAATTTTTAATTATACTTGGTATCATTTTATCAAGTCAATTGAGGAATTGTTCATTGAGGCTTTTGCTGATAGGGCATAAATTGCCTACAAACACGACACGCTCAACTCTTTGCAATAATTTAGATAAACTGACATCAATTTTGAACTAAGATAATTTTTAAATGCAATAAAATCTACCAGTAACAATTACCAATTGATATAAAGTTGCAAAAAAATGTTTGAATATTATTAAAAAAAATTGCTAAAATTTATCTACGCAACTGTATAATTTTGTATCGTTACATTTTGAACCGTCTATACAAATAAATTCTTTGATTATTTTGGATGACTTTAAATGTGATTTCTTTGTACGAATTCTTCGTATTTTTTTTTGAGCCGTTTCTTGCAATATTTGAGTCTTTGTGTGTTGCGAAGTCTGAAGTTTGTTTATGTTGACCGCAATTTCCGGCGTCTGAAGCAGATACGTATCTTGGAATTTGATGCGAAACACAATAGAATAGTGAAATAAATAAAGTAAAAAAAAAAAAAAAGCAGTCAAATGATATTATCTCTTCTTTTCTTCTTCTTCTTTTTTATTTTCTTGCTTGCAGATTCAAAGAGGCCGAGGCTGTCCAAGTCGACCGATCGTATGTATACTCATCTAAATTGCACCCCAAACCACCCCTAATTTTAATTAGAAATACGCAAACGAAATACTTGATATCAAATACTCGTCTTGCGTTTGAACTTAGTTCATACAAAAATGTAATTATTATTTTATCCCCACATTTATATTATTTTATATGCAATTTGCAACATTTAAAGCTTACAATAGATAACCTATTCCCAAATGTGGCTTATTTATGTAGATTATTCTAATGAATAGTATACTATGTGCATAATAAATAGAATTGGCATGTAGATAGTTGAAAAGCTGATTTTAATCTTGTACTATTGAAATATTCATATATGTAGAATATATATGTACATAACTATTGGTTAAATTATTCTTTGAATCACATTAGATTAGACGTATTACATAGAATTTTTATACTCTTAGAATGCTATAAAATTCGCTTTCGTGTGTATAAAAAAAATCGTTTATGTAGTGATTTAATTTTACAACTGTGACAATGGAACGTGAATACCACAAATTAATTTTCTGTTATAGTATAATACTTATTTAACGGCATCTATTAAACTATGTTGAAATAGTTCATAAAGTGATTAATGGTACTATAATAATGCATGATAAATATGAAATATGGTATGTATAGTGGCCGTCAATCTTAATGGCCCAAGCTGTAATACTTTCTCGTCCATATGGTTATAATATGTGTCACTTAGTGGTCTTTGCTTACTTTTTCACTGTCGTTCTGAAACCGTAGAGGTAAAACACATGCACTCGTGTCGTTGGAATTTCCCTGAATTTTCTTCGACATCTTGTCAACTGCAATTATTCCGCACGCTCGTTATCGCGCTCACTGAACTAGTAATCGAATTACCTACATACATATATGTATTAATAGATACATTTCACAGACACATCCGCTCGTTCGAAAGACGAAATAGATCATCGAGCGAGAATTAACTCTTCCTACTAGGTAGCTCTGTTCGACTATCTTATTATTATTATATAATTTTCGCGATTTTCCACACTGGCACTCTTCCGAGCGTCTCTCCGATAACGACTTGCGAAAATTTTCGCACGCGCACGCGCCCCGTCTAATTTCGACTGTAATAATAATTAATGAATTTGGAAAACCAACTTTTTAATGAAAAGTTTGACAGCGAGCGGAAGCGACCATTTAACCCACTTGAAAGTTGTTTTTATTAAACCACCCCTCGCTCAAACCTTCTTCCCCCGAAATTATTCGCGTTCTTTCGCCTCCGCTGGAGTTTCTCCAGCTTCGATTATGTCGTCACCTTCTTCCGGTGTAATTAAGTCTCGTTGAACTTGCGGACGTGTGCGTGTCAATATTGTTAAAGTAACTCATTTTTAAACACCCACAGTTAAACTCTCAAAAGGTCACTATTTGATACATAAAATCCTATACATCATCATATATGTATGTATATAATAGCCCTATTCCGTCAGTCTGTGTGTCTGTCTGCTGATAACGCTCGCCGACGTAAATAATAAAAAAAAAAACCAGAACGTCGCGCGAGTGGGATTTGAACCCGGTATCACTGATTTGGTATACTGAGCGCTTACGCGGTGAGCCAAACCAGATATTAATACACTTGACTATTTATATAATAAAAAATAGGCTCGCGACTTTGCTAAATCGGTACGTTGGCGCCATCTATGTAACAACTATAAAAACTACTAAATTTAATATTATTTTTCTGTACGGGTGATGAGAAAGCGCTTCGTTGATATTCAACGGGCTTACACTAGTATAACAATATTCTTCTAATGCTAAGTCGAAAAAAAACGTTGCCTCTTCACTATTTGACAAACATTTTACTGCCTTTCATTGTGAAGTTTCTACTGAAAAATACTATCCAGTGATGTCTTTATTTATTTATTTATTTGACGCCTAAAAAAGCTTTTACAAGAAATAATATAAACAAAAAAGACAAGAATACAAGAGTAATGTACATATGTATAAATAGAAACAAAAATATAAAAAAATGACTATAAGAACAGTAAAATTTAAATGAACTAAGAATAGAAACTTCTTAAAGAAAGCAGCTTTACCAAATGAATGCTCATGCAGAAATAATCCAAAAGATTCTCATACTCATTGCCGGTCCGAATCAACCTAGGAATAGGAGATTGTACATAATAGTTGGTGCATGAATTACCTTCATCAACAAACAATAATTGAGATCGTGTAAAACGTGCAGGAACCTTTAAACGTAAAATAGACTCAACAAGAGCAGGACAATCAATTAGAGAATTTACAATTTTATAAAAGAAGACCAAGTCATTTACAACTCTTCTATCAGATAATTTATGCATTTTCAAACTAAGTAAAAGAGAGTCATAACAGTTATTATCAATAAGATACATGAATTTATACATAATGAATCTTAAGAATTTATTTTGAACTCTTTCTAGAGAATATGAATGAATAAAATAAGAGGGAGACCAAACAATAGAGTTATACTCTAACTATTGCTTTATGTCTTATTGCTTTCTGAATGGGAGGAAGGAAGATATTGACAACTGCGTTAGATAAATTGGCTAATTCTAACAGGAGATGATTGATCTGGATTTAATAATATATAGATCTTGCTAATGACGATATTTAAGGTCAAGAAAACCTTTCAATGTACGGGTATTGAGTCACGGATCTTCACTCAAGATACTAACGCTCAAACTACTGAGCTATCGCCTGGCTTACGTCGCATATACTGCCGTCCTAAGCCCACTTAACGTAACTGACAAAAATTACGAAAATGAGTTACATAGATGTGTTTTAAAAATTAATGTATCTTCATCCAAAAGTGACTTTTTTAAGCTATTAAATCTAACGTATCTGCATGCGCAGAGAAATGGTATCGGTCACTACTACTTACTTCGGTCACTACCTTATCATGAAAGATTGAAAAGACTGAATCTCTCCACATTGGAGACGAGGAGATTAAGGGGTGATTTAATTGAAGTATTCAAAATAATAAATAGTCATCATTCATGTGAAATGACCAACCTCATTATGTTCAATGAGAACCCTCATCTAAGAGGTCACACTCTTAGACTACGAAAAGAAACATCAAATAAGATCGTTAGCGATTCATTCTTTTCAAATAGAGTGGTTGAAGTTTGGAATAGTCATATGTATACATTAATAATGAATAATTAAGTGACGTAACTACTAAAGTATTCATGTTTTTTTTTTTTTATTTTTCCTTAGAATTATCAAAACACAATAGAAGATAACCTCATGCACTAAAAAAAAGTTTAAATAAATCAGTAATATATGTATGAAGAAAATCACACAAATTTAGAATAAAACTTTCAAGTCTATTTATCTCGATATTGTTGTTTTTGTCAGTTTCGTTGAGTGGGCTTAGGACGGCATTATACTATGAGCAAATTCAGGTTTGGGTCATTTTTTTATTACTGGAGAGCTTTTGGCAGTTGATTATGCAATTGTTTACCGTTCTATCTCTCCGTTTAGATAATTAAAATCTTCGCAAATGTATTATCGCACAATCTACGGGGGATTTTCCTCCATCGACGTTGACAATAGTGTTGTGGCGCAACAGTTGTTGTTGCGTCATCGTCGTTTCACGTAACATGGCTTATCGAATTTCCCAACAACGACACTTTCAGTCGACTTTTCAGACAAATTTCAACGTTATATGACGTCACAGATGCCATCAATCACGCTGAAAGCTTTTATTTTCGTTTTATCCGTTCGTTCGTTCGTTCGTTCGCTCGTTCGCCGAGTGCATTTGCTCGATTGCATTAGAACCTGTTGAGTCCGCTTCCTGAATGTTTGCTATATTAGCTCGATTAGGTTTTTCATACGGGCTTTGCATGTTGATATTTGAATGAAATGATGCCAACCAATGGCGGAAATTTAAAGTATTATTGTTTGATTTTGATTCACAAAGGGATCATGTCAAATTTTTGACTTGACGAAACAGAGCCTTTCATGATGAGAAAAATCATATTAGATTCAAAGGCATTGGGCATTGTTTTAAAAGAAAATATTTTTATACTACAATGAAAATTTCGACAGTCGAAAGAATAATACGTACAAAAGCATCATTTTATATTAATTTTTCCTTGTGAATTTCTCAATATCGGAAGTTTCCGTTTTAATATAGATGTTTGCTCTTTTAGCTCGATTAGATTTTTCATGAGGGCTCTATACGTATATATATTTATTTATGTTTGACTGAAATAATAAAGGGATAGCGTAAAATTTTCGTTCTTAATATCATCTGTTAAATTCTTATTATTCTTTCAAAACCTTGAACACTCAATTCCTTCATTAAATTGTAAAAATAAATTATTCGCGTGTCACTTTTATAATATCAAACTTTACACGGGGATAAATCTCATAATTGAATGTCGACGCGTATTATGGTTCAACTTTTCACACATCTAATGACGTTTTAATTAAACCTCGTGGGTGCGTAAATATATTCTCATAAAGGTCAAAGTTAAAGGAAGCTTAAAAAAAATTCACACACCCATACAATGTACGGTATTTGCAGGAAAAATATCGAAGTTGGCGTTAGTTTTTATCTTAAGTAAAAGTAATGGTAACATTTTTTTCGATACTAACACAGTAGTAAGTGTGAAGCATTTCCTAGCGAGGATTATAGCGCGCTAATGCTATTAATAAATTGGAACTTTGTTCGCCGTTAAAGCTTATAGGCAAGCTTAATACGCGATAATCCCTAAGCGTGGGGCTATTAAGTGTTAAATAAATCCCCGTTCAGATATGTTCTTCTGTCTATCTATTGTATTCGATCAGTGAAAGAGTCTTCTCGCGCTAGCGATTATTATTGAACGATCGCAATAATACGACTCGCAAATGTTAATATAATTTGAACCGGTGTATGTATTAGTTTAAATGTTCAATTACATTTAATGAATATTCGTTTAAGCGAATGTAAATAAATCTCAATGAAATTTTGTATCAGTATAGTGTGTGTGTGAAATTGGCGTCGTATGAAAAATTTTCAAACAGTTTTTTCTCAACGTAGAAACTGATGGAATTAAAAAATAAACTTCATTAAACGATAGAGCAGAATTCTATTTATACTAAGCTTTTTTTTCTCATTTTATAAGTCGCATTTCCCTCGGTCAATATTGACGTTCTAATTTAGGAGCGTCGGTACTTTGCGCGCAATTTTACCCGGAGGTTTCAGAGAGCGCTTTCAAATCTAATGAAAAACTTTTAAAATTGCCCTTTGAAGTAAAAATATTTACGTGCGACAGTACGCTTCTTCGTCGTGATATAATGTTTAAATTTTGCACGTTCAAAAGTTTGCGGAAAATTAACAAAACGCACTAGAAAAAATTTTACAAGCGTATCGATCGTACCGATCGACGGTTTTAAATTATTTTAACGACCGCCGATTTGAACATAAATTTGATCAAAAGTTACATTAGGACTCTACGTATTGATTCGTGAATTTTAAATGTAAAATTTCCGAGGCCAGTTTAAATTTCATTTGAAAGTAATACGTGTACTTGTGCGGGCGTATAAATTTTAAATCGCGCACAGCCTGTAGATGTTTACTTTATTTTTTCACGTTCTTGTGAAATATTGAAAAGTCTCGCGATATTAAAATACAATGTGTTTATTTTTACGCATTCCGCGTATGGGCATGTCGAAAATAGATCAAAAGATTCATTTTCAATCGCCGAAATGAATGAAATATTTACATTTAAACACGTGTGTGTGTGGCATTAGGGACGCTTACGCGTGTTCCGATCTTTCGATGAGAATAAACATGAAAATTCATTATATTTATGTATATGTATACAGAGCTATATATCAATTCGATAACCCTGGAGAGTTTTTTTTTTTTGTACACATATGGGATCGTGGGTCCCATGAATAAATTCAAATTATCTGTGCGAGACGTCCTAAATTAATAAAAAAAACTGTTTAAGCTTTTCTAAGTGGTATACTTACTCCAACTATCATATATTATAATTTATCTGACCTATCTACAATGTACCACTTACGTGTATGTGAACTTTAGCATTTCAACGAGGGCACGTGTCGAAGCTTAACATGAAAGCTCTACAAACGGGAAACATTCACTTTGAAAAGCTGTACATATGTACATATGTACTTGGGCAATACGCGATCGACGTTTTCCAACCATAAGTACTCAAAATATGAGCACATTATCAACTTTGATCGTGTAAAATATTACTACTTACTATATGTAAGTGTGGGTTAAGCCGTACAACGTTTAGTTTAGAATTAGTCATAAATCACAGTGATTGCGAACGAGCGAGTTACACCTATTCGATCGTAATATTATTCAATTGTATGGAAAATGTTTTTATTGTGATATTTTCGTCGAAAGTTTATCGAAAAATTCGACAGGTGGTACGCGAGTGCTATGCTGTGGATTATATTGAAAAAAAAATCTATTTTTCTATTTTAATAGTTATAGTTTATGTTACTTTGAGAACGTTCTATGTATTACGTACCGACTCATACATATATCTGTCTATATTGTGAAATATTTTCTTCGTATAAAAATATCCCTGACGGAGTTAGTTCTCAGCATCCTTTGGCAGGTATATGTATTTCTAGAAATAATGTTAAAGGGATAGCGTATGATACGTGCAGAATAAGATATTTTACAATCGAACGTGATATATAATTCGATACGACAATGTGCAGACACTCGTAAACATCGATGAACAGTAAAGTTTTGTCGGTACTATAAAACCCAAAGCTTCGTTCTATATAAAACTCAAGTTTCATAATAAATTAATGTGTTCTGGAGGTGACGCACTTGATGTCAAGCGCTATCTCTTCACTGTTTTACTGTCTGTCATAGTAAATTAAACAGAGAAAGATACTCACCTGTGGTTTTCCATTACCTTCTGGAGAGGAGGAATCGTCTGAAAAATAAGTCAGATAAATTGGCGAATTACAACATACATACGATGACCAATCTGAATTTACTAATATCCAGATCTTGCCAATGACGATATTTAAGGTTGAAAATATTTCGTCACACGGGGATTGAACCACAGACCTTCACTCAAAACACTAACGCTCAATCCATTATATATATAATAGCCCTATTCCGTCTGTCTGTGTGTCTGTGTGTCTGTGTGTGTGTCTGTCTGCTGATAACGCTCACCGAACGTCGCGCGAGTGGGATTTGAACCCGTGATCACCAGCTCTGAACAGTGAACTCTGAACGCTGTGATCCAAACGGAGGTGATGACGGACCTGCTGCAATTTAACAATATAAATTCTTAATAGGCTCGCGACTTTGCTAAATTGTTACGTGTTATAACACGCCATCTATGCAACAACTGTAAAAACTATTAAATACACATATACTCACCACACAAACATTCGTTGATATTCAACGGGCTTACACTAGTCATATAGGTATATATAATAGCCCTATTCCGTCTGTCTGTCTGTCTGTGTGTCTGTCTGTCTGCTGATAACGCTCACCGAGGTAAATAATTAAAAACAACCAGAACGTCGTGCGAGTGGGATTTGAACCCGTGCTCACCAGTTCTGAACAGTGAGCGCTTACGCTGTGATCCAAACGGAGGTGATGACGGACCTGCTGCAATTTGACAATATAAATTCTTAATAGGCTCGCGACTTTGCTAAATTGTTACGTGTTATAACACGCCATCTATGCAACAACCGTAAAAACTATTAAATACATATATGTATGTATACTCACCACACAAACATTCGTTGATATTCAACGGGCTTACACTAGTCATATATGTATATATAATAGCCCTATTCTGCCTGTCTGTCTGCTAATAAAGGCCCCACTAACCCGAGCGAATGATTAGACGCTTGGCGTCTGCGACTGACGCCCCCTATTGTCATCCCATTCGCATTGATATAATAAAATTCGCATTGGTGCGATTCAACGACGATAGAGGGCGTCAGTCGCAGACGTCACGCGTCATATTATTCGCTCTGGTTAGTGAGGGCCTTTATTAGCAGACAGACACGCGGAATAGGGCTAGTATATATATATGACTAGTGTAATTCCGTTGAATATCATTCTTAAAATAATATCTCATATTAATTCTCAAAAGGTTGGCGACTTTGCTAAATTGTTACGTTATCGTATTATAACGCGCCATCTATGCGAAAACTATACTCAACCACACAAACACTCACGGTGCGGGGCTTACACTAGTGCATACGTACATAGTTTGCGAGTGGTTGGACGTGGGACACGGCGTTTGCCTCGAATCGAAACGGCGTATGTTACGCCAGCGCTAGTCTAACTATTCAGGATATGAAATAGTATGGTGAATAAGTTCGAGCGGTGAATATTCAATGAAATAAAAATCAGTCGAGCGGAAAAGCCAAATGCGGTAAAAGACGAGTAGACGGATAATATTCACCGGAGAGAGGAGAGGGCGTATGTTACGCCGAGCGCACCCGGTGGCGTCACGTACAACAAATTCATTATACGCGAGAAAAATCTACAGTGTAAATTTTCCCCGGCAAACATGCACAAAACACGAGATGAAACTGCCAGAAAGCTCTATTCTATACATACATTCTGTACATATACTGCGGCTTTCGCTTTATGTGTCTACGTTGATTTCATTGCCTCATTGAACCGCTTTATAACACTTATTTCGGCAAATCACCGATCCCTTACACAAACACACACAGTACAAAAGCGTCTACATACATATGTATGTACTACATACATACATATAGACGAGCGAGTGAACGCAATGTGGCGGAAATCTCTCGATGACACTCTCTCGATGATCGATACTTGGATAGGAAGTAAATAATAACAGTTGGGAAGTGTGGTTGTGGATGTAGCGTATCGGTTTGTAGTAAATTTCAATATTATATATTGAATTTTTCATACGAACGTTTGAAAATAGTTTGACACACCTTCGACGTATTCGCATGAGACTTTAAGTAACAGATTACGTTTCCTGTGTGATTTTCAATTTATTTTCAAACGAAAATACATAGATTCAATGTACCCGTGGAAAAATGGCAGGTTTCCATACATGCATGAATCGATCTTTGAAAATATTGTATGCTGCATAATAATTTCATGGGTTTATCGCATTCGTACGTTGTCTGTTTTGTTCTTCGATATCGTCAACGGTCGCTTTTATTGGAATAGATAAAAGTGAGTCGTTCGTATAAATCGAAAATTTATAACTTTTATACTAAATACACTCGTATACAATATTGTACTGTTCAATTATAGATAGACAATATATGTATGTACATCACCCAAACTTGAAGCAATAAGCAATAAATAAAACTCCCGAGAAATATAAATTTAATCCTACTAAATAAGGTAAAGACACCCAAACCAATAAATACATAGGAAAAAAAATAAACAAATGCAAAAATTCGAGTGTGAATCTAAAAATTGAGCACTCACGTGTATAAAGTCTGTGTAGCGTTTTTTTTTTTGGTATTTTGGTCAAAGGGCACTTGTGAACGTTTGTACTCGAGCATATTAAATTAATTTTAATTACAATTTGTGATAATGATTTCCGTCAACGTGAAGCTGCCGTTTGTTATCATACCCATCATATTAGATATTTTATTGTAATCAAATAACTCGACTAATAATAATTAACTAATCGACATTTGAAAATCGTACGAAGCATTCAGTATGGCATTTAACAATCAAATTTAAACCATAATAATATAAAAAAATTATCTTAAAATTAATCTAATTACGTAGTAACTATGTGTCCCTCTCCAATGGTTTCTAATTACCTTCTAAAGAAAAGAAAAGGATAGAAGGAAAGGTCTATGATTTGAAATGTAGGAAGGATTTTTTTGGTTGGTCCCAATTTAGTGGAACAATCCATCATCACCATTTTTCAGCCGTTCACCATCCACTGCTGGATGAAGTCCTCTCCAATCCTCTTCCATTCCTTTCTATCTTGAGCAATCCGCATCCACTTGACTCCACCCATTCTACTCAATCCATCAGCCCATCGTCCATTCGGTCTAGCTTACTTTCTTTCACATCCTCTCGGATGCCATTGCAGTATTTCTCGCGTTCATCTGCCATCCATTATTCTCGCTATGTGCCACTTCAACTTTGGTAATACTTCTTACCCGTGTATTCCTCGTACGATCTCTTCTCGTTATACCATGCATAATACATAGTATGTACATATGTACATCTTTCCATGCTTCTCTTTGTGCACTGGATCTTACGTAACATTCTTGAATTCAGCATGCACTTTTCACATCCATACGTCATAACTGGCAGTACGCATTGGTCGTATGCCTTATTTTTTTAAGCATAGTGGGATGTTGCTCATTCTTTCAAAAGCTCAGGATCCTAGTTTTATTCTTCGTTTTATTTCTTCTTGTTTACGTACAAAGCGATCTATTTATATGTAATAAATATCTCTGTTCTGTTGGATAACTGTTACATAGCATAAAAACGGTATTTAAAAAATATTAAATACCCCCCCCCCCCCTCCATTTATATCTATTAAAGCTAGGTGGGTCGCAAAATTTTGTCTTAGTCCATTTAAGCCATTGAGTCGTCTCAGTAGCGATTGGACTTGTTTGTATACCAAAAACCTTTACGTTATTGGCTCACACCCAAACCGTCACAAAGCTTATCGTCAAAATCTTACAGATAATAAGCCCGTATCAAATAATAATAAAACAGCTGTCGTCCATTCATTTAATTGACCGTATCTATGTATGTATTTACGTACTAGTATGTACTTGTATTAATTGATCATATTGTAGAGATAGTTGATAGTGATAAAGCGAAGAATGAACATAGTTTTTGAATGCAACATTCCGCTATGCCTAAAAAAAAAGGCGTACGACCAATGCGCACTGCCAGTTATGACGTATGGATGTGAAACGTGGATACTACATTCAAGAATGTTACGTTATATCCAGTGCACACAGTGAAGCATGGAGAGATGTATGTACATACATACGATCGGTATAACGAAAAGAGATCGCAAGAGGAATACCTGGATAAGAAACGTGACAAATGTGGCAGATGGACGCGAGAAAAACTTGAATGGTTTCCGAGAGGATGTAAAAGAAAGCAAGGTAGACCGAGTGAACGATGGGCTGCTGAATTGAGAAGAATGTGCGGTCGAGTGTATGCAGATTGCTCAAGACAGACAGGAA
This sequence comes from Parapsyche elsis, assembly GCA_022651745.1. Classification (NCBI taxonomy): domain Eukaryota; kingdom Metazoa; phylum Arthropoda; class Insecta; order Trichoptera; family Hydropsychidae; genus Parapsyche; species Parapsyche elsis. The sequence continues at coordinate 1,247,518 of JAGVSN010000031.1, forward strand.
TGCTTTAAAAAAGAAGGCATACGATCAATGCGTAGTGCCAGTTATGACGCATGGATGTGAAACTTTGACGCTAAATTCAATAATGCTACGTAAGATCCAGTGCACACAGATAAACATGGAAAATGGCAGATATAGCAGAACGTGTGAAAAAAGTGGCAGATGGGCGCGAGAATAAATATAATGGTATTTGAGAGGATGTGATAGAAAGCAAGGTACACCGAGTGGACGATGGACTGATGAATTGAGAAGAATGTGTGGAATCAAGTGGATGCAGATTGCTCAAGACAAACAGGAATGCTTTAAAAATAAGTAATGCGATCAATGCGTAGTGCCAGTTATGACGCATGGATGTGAAACTTGGACGCTAAATTCAATAATGCTACGTAAGTTCCAGTGCACATAGATAAGCATAGAAAATGGCAGATATAGCAAAACGTGTAAAAAAAGTGGCAGATGGACGCGAGAATAAATAGAATGGTATTGGAGAGGATGTGAAAGAGAGCAAGCTAGATCGAGTGGAAGATGGTCTGATGACTTGAGAAGAATGTGTGGAATCAAGTGGATGCAGATTGCTCAAGACAGACAGGAATGACGTATGGATGTGAAACGTGGATGCTGAACTCGATGATATTTCGTAAGATCCGGTGCACACAGAGAAGCAAGTGGAAAGTATAACACTTCTTGGTATGGTATATGGAATACACGAGAAGAAGATGACCAAAGTGGTAGATATAGCGGAACGTATGGAAGATGAGCTGAGGAATTGAGAATAATGTGGGGAGAAGTGAATGAAGACAAGACAGACATGAATGGTAAGATATCAATGCGTAGTGAATGACGCATGGATGTGAAACTTGGACGCTAAATTCAATAAACGTAAGTTCCAGTGCACATAGATAAGAAGAAAATGGCAGATATAGCAAAACGTGGAGTGGCAGATGGACGCGAGAATAAATAGAATGGTATTCGAGAGGATGTGAAAGAAGCAAGCTGTGGAAGATGGGATGACTTGAGAAGAATGTGTGGAATCAAGTGGAAGATTGCTCAAGACAGACAGGAACATGAAATGGATGCTGAACTCGATGATATTTCGTAAAATAACAGAGAAGCAAGTGGAAGTATAACACTCTTCTTGGTATAACAAGAAATAAAGTGGAAGAGAACGAGTGGAAGATCAATGCAAGACAGTGAAGAAGCATGATCCATGCGTGGTGCCAGTGACGCATGGATGTGAAACTTGGACGCTAAATTCAATAATGCTACGTAAGTTCCAGTGCACATAGATAAGCATAGAAAATGGCAGATATAGCAAAACGTGTAAAAAAAGTGGCAGATGGACGCGAGAATAAATAGAATGGTATTGGAGAGGATGTGAAAGAGAGCAAGCTAGATCGAGTGGAAGATGGTCTGATGACTTGAGAAGAATGTGTGGAATCAAGTGGATGCAGATTGCTCAAGACAGACAGGAATGACGTATGGATGTGAAACGTGGATGCTGAACTCGATGATATTTCGTAAGATCCAGTGCACACAGAGAAGCAAGTGGAAAGTATAACACTCTTCTTGGTATAACAAGAAGAGATCCTAAGTGGAATACACGAGTAAGAAGCATGACCAAAGTGGTAGATATAGCGGAACGTGTGAAAAAGTTAAAGTGGAAGAGAACGAGTGGAAGATGAGCTGAGGAATTGAGAATAATGTGGGGAGTCAAGTGAATGAAGATTGCTCAAGACAGACATGAATGATTTTAAAAAATAAGGCATGCGATCAATGCGTGGTGCCAGTTATGACGCATGGATGTGAAACTTGGACGCTAAATTCAATAATGCTACGTAAGTTCCAGTGCACACAGATACGCATGGAAAATGGCAGATATAGCAGAACGTGTGAAAAAAGTGACAGATGGACGCGAGAATAAATTGAATGGTATCCGAGAGGATGTGAAAGAAAGCAAGGCAGACCGAGTGGGAAGAATGTGTGATCGAGTGGATAAAGATTGCTCAAAGCAGACGGGAATGGAAGACGATTGGAGTGGCCTTCATCCTTGTATACACATAATGCTTGCACTCGCATGTATCGAAAGAGTGCATAGGCGTGACACGTCACACCACGACAATATTGAGTGAGAGAGAGACGGCACCGTACGAAAGCCATCTCCCTCAGACCACCCCCCTCCCCCCCGTACCCCCCCAACGGAAAAGTCTCCCCTCCCCCTCGTCCACCGGGTATACGGAGAGCGGCTCAGTTGGGAAACGGCCCGCGCGCGAGCCGGCCCTGTCGTACGTGTACAATGTGGCCCAACCTGACGTAGCTTGGGGGTTAAAAAAAAACAAATAAATAAAACCAAAAACGCGTCGAGAAAATCCAAAAAAAAAAAACCACAAAAAAGCAACGGTAGCGGTGATATTTAAATGTGAACCAAACTGGCCGACCACGCGGACGAGACGCCCCCACCCGCCCCCAACGTCCTCTTCGCGTACTGCAAAAGACCCAGAGTGCCCAGGATAGTAGCGGATGGGATGGTAGTCCGCGAAGAGCCACCCCCATTGGAAGTGCCGGATGCTGAGCCCGAGCTGGTGCCGAAGCAGCACCAACAAGAGACGCCGTCGTCCTCCATCCTGGAGATCCTGGTGGACAGTGATTCGACGAGTCCCTGCTCCGGTTGCTACAGACACGGTCCTGGCTCCCCGTGCTCCTCCGCCAGCGCCAGTCCTCCTCAATCGCCCATGATCTATCGTGGTGCTTTGAGCAGGACCTCGTTGGGCAACTGCTCGTCTCCTTCGCTGTTGTCGGCATTGGCTGGTGGTGCTGCTGGTGGTGCAACTCCAACACCCCCTGCGCCAATTACCAAATTGCCGCGCACACTCAGCACCAGCGTGCTGCGCATCAAGCACAGATCCAGCTTCTGGGACAAGTTCTGGGACGATAAGACCAAGAGAGACTTGTAAGTTTCCTCACACAATAATGATAAGTAATTTGCTGCGGCGCATTGTACGCAACTACCAAGTATAGTGGTACCCAGCAGTGACAGCTCGCGATAGCTGCTTAACGCCACTAAAAAACGATTTCATTGCTAATTTTATTATATACGTTTTTAACGAGAGACTATACAGTTTGAGTTTGACTATCCGCGTATTTTATTTAAAAGTGGGCACCAAATTCAAGGATGGTGTATAATTTACCCGAAATCAAATATTAAAAAAAAAAAAAAAAAAAAAAACAAAGAACAACTCACTGTGCGCATGAGACCAAGAGAGACTTGTAAGTTTCCTCACACAAAAATGATAAGTAATTTGCTCCAGCGCATTGTACGCAGCTGCTAAGTATACATAGTGGTACCCAGCAGTGATAGCTCGCGATAGCTGCTTAACGCCGCTAAGAAACGATTTCATTGTTAATTTTATTATATACGTTTTCAACGAGACTATACGGTTCCAGTTGTATTTTATTTAAAAAGGGATAAAAATTTAAAAGTGGACACCAAATTCAAGGATGGTGTATAATTTACCCACAGTCAAATATTAAAAAAAACAAAGAACAACTCACTGTGCACATACATATGTAGTTGTGAGATTCTGAGTAAACATATGGATGGAATTTATTTAGTCATACACATGCCAAACATTCATTTAGTAGGTATATTGGTGTATTAATTACATTTCATAGAAATATTCGACGTTGAAAGTAATTCTTTGATTCAGATACCTATGTACATATGTACTTAAGTAATTGACACTTTTATAACCATTTTTTTCGTAGTAAAATTATACCAGCTCTACGAACCAAAACCCATGGATTATAAAGATGAACCAAAGCATATTATACGGATGCCATACAAAATTTAATCTTAGCACACTAATACTATCAAGTTCTGTCCGAGCTGAATTAGTGCTGTTATAGTCAGATAGTATGTATTATTGGGCTAAGTTTTGGGTTATAAATAATAGAAGGCACTGTTGAGGGATGCCAAGTATTGATTTTTACCTAAACAAAATCAAAATGGGCTTCACCTTCGGCTTCAGTTGTCTTTATTGTGTACCACTGGCTTAGCATATGTTTGCCGTACATAGCATAGAAGTACTGAGCCTTCTCTAAATGGGATTTCCAATGACAGCATTGGTGCATTTATATTGCTGAAAATACCCCGAATTTCCCCGTAGACTACCCTGACGTGAATGGAATCCCTTCGCATCCCGATTGTACCTTTTTTTTTGTATACATTAGTGATGTGAGATTCTTGAAAGATGCTCTGTGCGAGTCTGGCGCACCAATTCAGACGTGAACAATTGAATTAGTTGCCTGTTTTACGCAGGCGGTTAACAGACGCTCGTGTTTAAACTAAGTGGTTAAATTAAATAGTAGTATACTTTAACTTGCCTTTGGTCCAGTGTGTGGAAATGCAAGCTAGGCCAAATGTATGTTTACATATATTGAACTGAGCGCATAGTTCATACGTTTATATGTACATACATACATATGTAGAAAAATGTTTATATTACATCTCAGAAATGCATACCGTATTGACGTATGCAATTTGCACATCGTTGAAACAGTACGGTGAAGTATGCACTCATCGAGGTTTTCAATTTGTTTTCAATTTCCTCCGTGAAAGTACGTTTGTTTGTGCAAATACTTGATGAAAAATTTCATATTGGAAATTTTCCTCTATTTACGGCGTAATTTGAATTTATGCTGGTTTGTTATGTACGATTTTTTTTCATTCAATTACATCTCAGATTTGTATCAACAATGCTATCTTCGAGATTGTATTCTCATTTCTACATTCCACTTCCGAAAAACTAATAAATTCCTAATTTCCAATTTGAAAAACCAAAAACTGAAACTATGTATGTATTGTACCTATCTAATCACTTAACGCACATACGCCACAACACGCAAATGCGATTTCGTTACAATCATAGTTTTACATACATTTGTATGGTACGAGTATGTATAATAGGGCTCTCGATCCCGCAACATACATACATACATACATACATACATAGAATCGTCATCAGTTTGAGAACCACAGAAACCTTTTATACGAACAGCATCGCAACTGACGCATTGTTACTAATTTTAAAACCAGCTCGAATTGATTAACGCTCGCGTTTTCACAATCGTACAATCGCGGCTTAAAATACACGGCTAAATTACCGCATATTTGACAGTGACTGTCAACATTTTAACTAGGAGATATTCACACGGGCGTACAAGATAATCAACATCAGTCGCACTATCGCAACTTTGACTTGCCGTAATTAGAATGACTTTTTTAGCGGTATGCAGTTTGTCAGTGTAAATAGTTAGGAAAAGTTGCGTGTTGGTCACGCCCAACTACACCCAAGGATAGTTCACACTTGTGTGTATTATTATATTATTGATTCAATGTACAAAATTGAATAGAATGAGAACCATTCGAGCGTGTGCCGGTTACTTGGAAAATTTGCCTGCTCGGCATCGCTCATGCAAATTCGTGTAATCCTCTTATTTTGCAATGTATGTATGTACATATATATTTATATACCTTTCACGCATACACATGTACACTTTTTACTCTATTACCCATGCGATCATCAAGCAAGGCTTCCCAAATATTAAACGACGAGTGCCTCGATCCGTGCTAAATCCTAGAAAACTTTTTCCCTTACTCTCTTCGGGACGGGTTCGGCTTTGTTTTGTCCCTTTGAGGGGACCATTTTGACCGTGACTAAATTTAAATCACGGTCGTCATGATTCGCATCCTAATATTCGGCACTCAAAATTTGGCAAAATTGAAACAATTATCACGTCAATGCTGAGTGTACGCCTAGAGTCATTCCTTTTTGCGGAGAATTTTAGTAAGATTGTGGAAAATTTTAGCTCATACGCGTGTGAACAGTTTACTCATTGTATTCTCGTGTTTGAGCTTCCGTGCAAACCAAAGTAAATTAACCGTTGAGAGTTTTCCGATCGACTTTTCTTATGTGTGTCTGTGTGTGTGTGTGTGGTGCTAACCGTTACATTAGCGTAATGAATTTTCCAGAGTGCGACTATTTAATTTAAAGAGCAATCTTCAAGGAGCTTTTCCCATGTTGGTAAAGCTTGTAAAAACAACCGAGTGTTGAATTATATAATACATTATAAGCGCGTACAAATCTGTCTAATAATAAGATTGTACATACATAGATCACCTGTTGAATGAATTACTTAAGGAAATAAATAAATTTAGACCAAAACAATCAACAAGTAAACGACCTTTCGTATTGAAAATATTATGAAATAAATCTAGCATACTAGTATTTTTTTTATATTGAAAGCACTTAAATGAAATGAAACAGTTTCAGAAGCTACATACATATACATATCTCAATTAATCCAACCATTTTTGACAATATGCATCATTGAATCACACCTTATACAATATTGTCTTAGCAGACATAGATGTTCGATGGTCTAATCAAAAGTTGATGCATTGATTCAATTATACAAACAAATTATATTGAGAATATTGCTCATTATATCGAATAACATCAAAACGGCATACTATTAACCTGTAAAAATTCCAAAAAAAATAATAAACGTAGACGTGAACGTTTGACCTTATCAATCGAGAAATGTCAACGATAGGAAAATACTAGAAATTCGAATATCGTCTCTATGCCGAAAAACTTTTCCAATTTGTGCGCCATCGAGTGCGTCATATTTGCGCTCGAACTTTAATTCATTTTTTTTTTATCAACATTATTATACCCAGGTTAGTTTTCCATACAGATATATTTGTTTATGGCAAAAAACGTCGATTGGATAATACATACATACATAATAACAACGTCCCAGTTGCTCGCTCGATTGCGAAATGCATAGTAATTATATCGTTGGCGTTATGCAATTCTGCTATTTGTTGTGAATTAATTAAAATGCGTGAGCGGCAATTAATGGGTTAAATCGCCTTGAACGCACAACGTTGTATGTATTATGTTGTTTTTCATCAAGACAAACTAAACGTTCTTAACCGCAATGGAATATGAATGGAATGCGCCGCTCATAATAATATTTTTCACATATGAATCGACGCTTCTTAGACTTTTTACCATAAAAAAATGATCCTCTTACGTACTATTTTATATTTCGATCATAAAAATTGTTGTTTTTGTAAAATTTCGTATTGAATTTTCATACGAACGAATTCGATTCGATCGAATTCACTATGAAGTACTTTTAATGTCGTAAAATGGCGTAAATTCGCCAGTATTTGTTCGGTTTAATTGAGCAAATTATTGAATCAATCACGGTGTGTCTCATTTTGCTTCCGGAAAATTCCGGGAAATTTAATTTTCCGAATCCCACTAAAGGGAATTGATCTGTTGACCGAAGTTGTTTAATATTTCACTCGCACACTTTATGACATTTTTTTTTTTTCCCCAGGAAAAATAATATACTCAGATATAAAGGAGATTCTATTTTTAGAAAATTAAATACTGTATGCATCGTCGAGCGTCAATAATTACATTCGCTTTCAATATAATTGATGTGTAGGAATTTCTGTTAAAAAACGTAGGTATTCATGGCAAAAAAAATGTCTCGACAAGTCGATTTTAAAATAGAATTTCGCGGGAATAAATTGAATTTTAATTTCTGTCTCCCCCACAGCGACATCCATTATGACTCAACCTAACCTAATCTTTTTTTTTTTTTGAATTTCAAGCTTGAAAATTTTTTACCATTGATACAATTACTCGATATCTACTTTCGATAAAAGCTTACATATAACTGAAGCAAGTTTGTTAAATATATTAAACTGAAAATTATTAAACACACACACTATTCTCATTGATATTTTATACAGTAATTTTGTGCATCTGTATTAAAAACGATCGAGCGAGATACATACATATGTACATATAAAGTTCAGTATAATTTTTAATCATTTTCCATAAAAAACCACTCGTTTTTATTAAATGTACCTTTATCCCCAGATTATGTTAAAACTAACTACTAAGACAGTCCACTTTTAAAATAACATTCATACAAATTCGATTGACTCAATGCCCAATATCCAAAATTAGCGCATAAGTTCTAAGGTACTTTCATTGAAAATTGAGCTATGCTTCTGATTGCTTGAATTTAAATTGATTATTTTACACACAATATCGCACAACCACATATCGTAATGAAATGTACGTAATTTGAAATTCGAACGACTTTATATAATGGACGGAATTGGTCCGCTTTTAGGCGAACTTTTGTATAAATTCACTTCACTCAATAATAATCGACCACTGGATGTATCTGAAGTTAACGTAGATATCAACTCGAAAAGTTGTACGTTCGCATAAAGCGATACATACATCCATTCTTTCCTCCCCTTTCGTCCACTTTTCATCCCCGTTCCCTTCACTTCTATTCCTCTCTCACTCACACCGCACTTTTCATCCATTACAATAACGAATTTTGTGCTGGGGGATCCTCGTGAAGGAGACCTCTTCGTTTCGGGGGTTGGGGAGTGGATGGATCTCTTTTGTTTCAAAGCCCCCCCCTGCATCCCTCTATATTCCCTTTATTTCGACTCGGGTTCTTCTTTTCCACTTGTAGATCTCTTCAGGCGTAGGTACTTACATGAAAATCTCCAGTCTTTGGCGGGGTTGAGTCGAGTGTCGAGCTTTCAAGTTTTTCCTCGATCTGGTTGCGTCACGCGAAAATTCCGAGCAGCGAGAGCGAGGGGTTAAACCGAAATGTTAAAATTTAACCCCCTGTCCTCTTCTTTCTCGCTGGTGTATGTGTATGTGTGTGTACCACTTGAGCGTGTAGTTAGTGAATAAATTACATTTTTAAATTATGCTAATGATCCCACTAGAAGCGTAGGTTAGTGTTGAACTATTGATTGAATTTGGTATTATGAACCTCTATTTCTATTTATTTATTTATTTAAGGTAGCTTAAAAAGCTAATTACAAACAAACTCTTGCTTAAAGCTAAAATTACAAAATAAACGTATTATCTACTAGCACTTGTACATAGGTGCTGTTTTAAGGAATCTATCAATTTTATTTATATTTCTGAAAACTTCTGGCAGGTTCTATTATATTCAACAACACCCCTGTACAAGATACTTCTTCTGGTTCTACTTAAATTTTAAATGCTTAACTATTAACTTATTCTTACCCCTATTATTGGCTATTTATGACTCAAATTATCTACATACATACATAGTGTGTGTGTATAGTAATAACCATTAAATTTATTAAATATTTAAAATTGTAGGGGTTATTGTTATATGATTGGTTAAATTTCGGTAATTTTCTTTCAACTGAAAGTAGTATTTTAATTATTTCGTTATCGATCAGGTTTAGTTTGAAGTTATTCCCAATGTTTGGCAACAAATCTTATTGATTAGAACGTTTTGTGCAATGTTTTCGACCTAAAATATCGTTATTGGCACGATCTGAATATATCTTAATCCAAATCTGTTAGAAGTCCGACAGTTGAGAAATGATTCCACTAAAATTGGCACCATCTAAAAAATATACAAAGTTATTTGACGGTCAACAATGATCTTGTGTGTTTAAGGCGTCTTCTCGAATGTATGGCTGTGTTGGAAAGTGTTACATCTAACGTGACCGGCTCCCGTTACCGGCTCCCGTTACCGAAGTTGTTTATCGGTCTCCGTGGTTGTCATTCCATTTCACTTTCGTCTGTGTATTGTGCACGTATTTTAGCAATAGTGTTTTAGATAAAGTCATGTGTTGACCACTCTGGATCTTTTTAACGGCATTGTTCGAATAATCCCCCATACAACTCAATTTATTTATTCCAACGAACGGAAGATGATAATATTATGTATAATATATAATACCTTTTGATATTTGCGTGTGTTCGTTATACATATATATCCCAATAGAGAATATATTACACATAAAAACCGATGAAAGCACTTTGTTATAATAAAAGACGACGGTTCGCCATTAATATATACGAATGTATGTATATAGTAAATTTTCGTCAGAGAAAAAGGCTTATTACGTCAAGCTTATATTTGTGCGAATTTTGTCCTTTGCAAAAACACATTGAAAATGCGTCGTAGCCATTGAAATCGCGTGGGATATACTAACTAGTATATGTAGATACATAAATTTACGTGATATACTATATGTACATACATACATAGTCGATTCGCAAATAGTATAAAACCTCGAGAATCGATAGTAATATTTTCGTTTAATGTCGTCGGAAATAAAATACGACGTATACTCTTTCGATGCGGATAGGTTTTGTATTAAAATTTCATTTGAATTCGGATCGGTGTAATTAATCTCTCAATAAATAATAACATAATTGAAGTACGCTCTCCGAGAATTTCGTCAAATAAAATGTCGTTTTATTCGATGAAATTCATCGGTTTCGACATTTCGACTGTACGTATACATATGTATGTATATCTTAGAACCGGAAAAGCGTGAAAAGCGATTTTCTTCAATAAATAATGCATATATGTAGGTACATAGAAGTCGGCAAATATAAATACCTGGTATCGGTTTACAAGCGCGCTTCGTTTTTGTAGTTTTTTTTTTCTTTTTCTTTCGCTCTTCTTTGTCCTTATTTGTACGCATTTCCACACTACGTTTACACGTGAAATGTTTACAAATTTTCCGCTCAAGTATCTATTTTTTATCGAACGTTCCCATTTGAACCTCCCGCGAATTGAATTCACACAAAGCGTATATTTGTATTGTATTATATTGTATGTATGCATAGTGCGATGTGAAAATTTCGTCACGCTCGTAATTTCACTAACGTACAAATAAATTACAATTTTAAAATTGGAAATTATAGTCAGAGGCGTATTCATTTTATATTGACAATATTACTTTGAAATATTTTTAATTCAATGGATTTATTTAATGTCAACGTGCACGACATTTGCTCTGACTTTGACACTTTTCGATACTCGAATTTCGATATTAATAGGTATTTCATTTCAGCTTCGCTCTATGTTATTCAATACAATTAATTAATACACAAAGCTATTCTTTACTGTTTGTTTTAGGTTTTCTCGGTGGTTTTCGGCCGTAAATATCGTCATTGGCATGATTTAGGTATGGATCTGAATCTAAATCAATCGTGTCGTGTCGGAATTTGCCAATTTATCTAATTTACTACTTACTCAAAAAATTCCTTCCTACCTTAAAATCATAGTCTGTTGCTTTTCTTATTTGCATCGCAATGGTTTCTCAACTAGAGAGTATCTTTCCCTTGCTATCTTCCTATGATAGACCATAAAATGTTCGTCAAATAGTGGAAGTCAACACTTAATATCAAATGTCACTTTTAAAAGAAGAAATACACATTGTTTTTAATATTATCTCCATTGAAATCAGTAGTGAATTGAATACGTTAACGTTTTTATCATAGTTTTATATAGTGTACGCGTGGATAAAAGCTTATCATAACGAGAGCTTGAAAGCACTATCGTTCTTATCTCGTGAAAATTGACTACCGTTTTCCCCTCGCGATGCTATCATAGTAAATTGCTTGCATTTTTCAATAAACGTATACTCGCTAAGTATTACAATATACATTTTCATCCGCGCTTATCTTTGTTTCTCAGACTAAACGACGCCAGTTCCGATTCATCTGCATATTTTCCCATTTACTTCGTCGTTTTCCTCCTCCGTCTTTGTTGCGTAATATTTGTGGATCGGCATTTATTCGCCGAATGCACAACTGGACCGAGAAAAACACAAGGAAAATGATCGACCTCCCATTTCATTTAGAATTTTTCTCGTAATGCTTATCTTCGGTCCGGAAAAGTGCAAATTTTCCGCTTCATGGTAGTGGTAGATCGAGCTTTGAATATGCGACAATATCATTTCGTCCTTATAGATATCGCAAAAAAGTGCGGGGAAAACCGTGAAAAAAAAATAAATATACGCAATATAAAGGCGATACCGTTCGAACGTATTGAATTACTATTTTGTCACACTTTGTCCTAATTTTCCTTATAAAACAATGAAAAAAAATTATTGAACAAAGTGTGGCCCTTAACTTTTTACTACTGTTTTGACTACATCTTCAGTATAATACATTGAAACAATTTTTATTTACATACAATAGTTTAACATCCATTCTGTTAATTTAATGATAAAAAAAATAATAATAATAATAATTTTGTGTGTAAAAAGGTGTCATAAATAAACATCGTTTTAATTCAGTGCTTCCCAAACTTTTTAGTACCGCGACCCACCTAGTTTTAATAGACATGATGGGGGGGGGTGTATTTAAATTATTTTTAATACTGTTTTTATATTTAAAAATACAACAATATTCCCCTCGATTCGAATATACATTATAAAGTAATTAAAAAATAAATAAATGCGGAAAAAGGAGTCGGAGTTGTTCGATTTTTTACGACTCCACAGCCCTGGTTTTAATACTTATCCAGAGTTTAATTAATTTTTAAATAACTTATAATTAACGAAAACAAGCAGCTGGGATGAAAGTACATCCGTGGACTCATCCAGTTGGATCAGTCAACTCTTTGGATCAGCTCATCTTCTGCCCACTGCACTGGGTCATTTCATCGATTCTGCGTACAATCGTATCATAAACGAAATCGTTTCGACTTCTGTGCTTCTTTCTTGCTCTTATCATCAAACATAATTCCAACCGTGTCTTTTACTGGTGGTAGCACTAAAGTCTTGCCAATTGTGTGCGGCTTACTAGCTTGCACGATTTGCAAACTAATCGGGTTAGAGGCGTGGAGAGATTTTTCATTAATGCTGGTGTTATGCGAAAGCTTCGATTTCGACGACTTAAGCTGTTCCAGTTGTGGGCAACCCACAGTTTGGGAAACACTGTTTTAGGTGCATGCAATTTTACAAATTACACCATAGTGACATTACAGGTTACCCCAATTCATCACTATGGCCAGACAAGAGCAGGAACATTTAATACATAACAATGATTAGTATAAAAATGAAACAATATACTAAACAAATTAAAATTAAACAATATTTAAAATTAAACATACTTGATAAATATTAAATATTCAAAATAATCAAATTATATTAAATTATGTAAATAATACCTTGAAATTATAAAATAACAACAATAAATATAAACAAATCATATTGAATTAAATTAAATAATAACATAAAATTAACGAATTAAAATGCAATAAAAACATATTGAATTAAATTATTTCAAATAAAATTTAAAATTTAAAGTGCGTGAGAAATGTGGAGATCTGATGCCGAGTAGCGCGAAAATTATCAAAATGTTGCGCAAGTACATTGAGGCATTACATAAGCTAAGCACAAGTCACAAACCTCGTTGATTTCTTTATGAATCGTAAATTTATGGATTTGAAGGTACTATTGATTTAATTTCATTACCCCAAAAGTGATGATTTTGATGTTTGTTGTATGTAACTATATGTAGGTTTCTCGCGTTGCGTTTGCGACAATAGCGTCTGTGGAAAAAAAAATTTTGTGCGTGCTGCATTTCTCAAATCTGTTAAAATTTTATGGTAATTGAGTCACAATGTTGTGGTCCTCAAATCTCAGTGTACATATATATGAGAAATGTGGGTTACGTGACCGACGTCACATTTGTTTTGAAAAGACGTCACCAGACGCCTAGGCGCCGCGTGAACCCCAACTAAACTGGGCCACTGGAACAGTATCGATGTGCGCAAAAACGGCACTTTAAAAATTAAAACCTTATACGTAACATTTTTAAAAATACTTCTTCTAATAAAGCGGTGTACGGTGTACAATTTACTGTAACTATGGTGTGGTGAAGTAACTTGGAAAAGGCACTCTACTTGGGAAAGGCGCTGGTATCTAATTACCTACCAAAAGAGAGGAAGGTATATGATTTGATTTGTAGGAAGGATTTTTTTAGGTGGTCCCAATTTAGTGATACTGTCTCACAATTCATCATTATCATTTTCAGCCGTTCACTATCCACTGCTGGATTAAGGCCTCTCCAATCCGATTCCATTCCTGTATGTCTTGAGCAATCTGCATCAACTTTACTCCACACATTTTTCTCAATTCATAAGCCCATCCCTGGGGTCTACCTTGCTATGTCCACTCTAACTTTTTCACACGTTCTGCGTAGAATTCTTGAATTTATAATCCACGTTCCATAACTGGCAGTACGCATTGATCGTACGCCTTCTTTTTTAAAGCATTCCTGTCTGTTTTGAGCAATCTGACACGACACCTCTTCTCAATTCATCAGCCCATCTTCCACTCGGTTAAGCTTGCTTTCTTTCACATCCTCTCGGATACCATTACAGTATTTCTCGCGTCCATCTGCCATCCATTCTTCTCCGCATTCGTTCCGCTATATCTGCCACTTTGGTCAAGCTTCTTACTCGTGTATTCCTCTTACGATCTCTTCTTGTTATACCAAGCGTACGTCGTTCCACGCTTCTCTGTATGCACTGGATGTTACGTAGTATTCTTGAATTCAGCAGAATTACGCATTGGTCGTATTGCCTCACAATTACGTTAGATAAATGGGCAAATTCCAACAGGGTATTCTAAATTCTGGACCTTCGCTCAAATGACCAACGCTCTAATCACTGAATCTAAAAATACGTTCGAGAATAATTAATTTAAGGTACGAGTCATTGAAATTACTATACATAGGTACTGTTTTTTTATGATTTTATGATCGGCCCAAGCCTTGTCCCACATACGAAGATTGACGTCTAATGTCAGTGTGTTTTGTGTTTTTTTTTTCCTCTTGCGAGGATAATTTGAGAGTAATTTTGTGTCGAATTGTGTACATTTGTATAATCGTGCGCTGTTCGTGACAGGTGCATGGATTTGACAGTTTTGACGGTGTGTACGTACATACTTATACTGTTTATGTGGATTTTTGGGATACAATAAATACAGTGCTCGTAATCATGTCATCGTTGTTTTGGCGGGAGTTTCAGTTCGTCGACCTATTTTTTATCGACCGTTTCTTCATCCCTTTCCCTTCCTCATTTTACCCCTACATTTTCACCCCCCCCACCCCCCCCCCTGTTTTCCCGTTTCCGTTTTCCTGCTGTGAAAATTTCCCGTTTGTTTCAGTTGACAATTCCTATAAATTTTCATTGAATATTCATACTCGACTGCGGTGCTAGTTGTACTTCAAATTACGTACTCAATTTCGACACAGTCAAAAGCGAAAATAAACCTATTGTACATTTACTGGAAACATACCTAAAAATTGACAGTATAAAGTGTACGTTGCGCTCTATTCGTTAAGTGTAAAACAAACGGTTGATTAGGTTTGGATTTTAATAATAAAAATAACTGCCACAAGTTATACGATATTCGCCGATTATTTCCGTACTGTTTTCGTTCATATGTAATTAATTATAATATTGTGAAATACGATCTTCGTCGATTGTTATAACTATTTATATTATATTAAGCGTCAATCGATGTATGGTTTGCATGTTGAATTACAATGTTTTGATTACAATATTCGCCATTTATTATAATCAAATGCTAGGCCCGGCCGTGTTGAATGAATATTCTAAAATTACTTGTATTTTGTAGAATATGATATTCGCCGGTTATTCAATCTTAGTTAATTTTATCGGTTATTGTTGATTTAAGTGTTTAAGATTTATGTTCCCGTCGTTGGACACAATCTTGGCCCGGTTATTGTTATCAAATTTGTCATCTTTCACTATCTGTATCAGATATTGACAATGTTTACATCGCACGCGTATCGTACTTTTGATTGCGACAATTTTCGATAGCCGAACACTTCGTTTAATGTTATCAAAATCATTTCGATACTATGTATGTGTGTATACCGAACGTACATATATTTCTGATGATAATAATTGATTTGTACGTAAAATTAAATTTATTTTCAAACGTCGAAGATTATCCGTCGCCATTTTGATTTTTGGCAGATTAACGAGTACGCAATACGCAAAATACAAATTATTAGTATTTCCCTTATTATAATCACGAGTTCAGTCATTCGTGAACAAGGGACGTATCGGTTTTTCGTCTCTTTTGGTGTCGCCCATCGCTCAGAGGCAATTTTCCCACGTTTCATTTTCAATTTTACCAATTTCCAAAAAAAAACCCCACCCCTTTCCCCCCCACTTTCCACTTGTATTATACGTTATATACATACCTAGATACATATTCTATCCCAATTCAAATTCCGGCTAATGAGCGGTTCACCTTCGAGGCAAACAAAGAAACCCTATACATACACGTTCGACGTTTCGACATCTCGAACAAGCGAGATCGGAAATATAAGGGAAAAGGGGAGTGAAGGAGTGAAGGGATGGTGGATAAAACCACTCGGATTCAGACGGATTTAATGAAAATGATATTGAATTTTCTTTTTTGCCGTGAAAATGATAAATTCGATCGCTTATTGAATTCACGCCAATGTTTCGCATTGGAAATAATAATGTTTATTTTTCACTATACATATGTATGTACATACAAACGTAAACTTAAAAAACGATACTTAAATGTTATACATACATAGTATTGAAACTCCATTTGTTCATTTAAATTTATTTATAAGTTACATACAAATGTTCAAATTTGACTTTTTGAATGGTTTGAATTGGTTTTAATTTTGAATGGTCATAAAAACTAAATTTATTTATTTATTTAATAATTACATGGAGAGGCGGCATAGCCGATAGGCCCATGGGGTTTGGTACAAAAATAAAAATAAGATTAAAACAAAAATAAAATGAATAATGGTCTATTTATTAAAGAATTACAAATACCCATTGTTTTTTAAGAATATATCTAGTTGATTTTTATATAAATTAACATTTTTAAAGTGACTATTGAATCCGGAAGACTATGTATTCCAAACTTCAACCACTCTATTTAAAAAGAATGAATCTATAACAATCTGTTTTGATTTTTCTTTACGGAGTCTAAGATTATGATCTCTTAGATGAGGGTTCTCGTTGAACATAATGACGTTTGTCATTTCACATGAATAATGATTGTTTATTATTTTGAATACTTCAATTAAATCACCTCTTAATCTCCTCGTCTCCAGTGTGGAGAGATTCAGTCTTTTCAATCGTTCGTGATAAGGTAGTGACCGAAAATGGTGCAATTTTGTTAAGTAAAATTAATATCGCAACCTTTCCTTTACACTAGTTGTAATATTATACGATACCAGGTGTTAAGTTCCAATTTTAACTGTTAACTTTTAAACAGTAGGATTCGTAGTCTTTAGTTTGACGTCGTATTACGCCGATTTACCGCAACAAATTTTACAGTTTATAGACATCAATAAACTCAGCGACGTTCGCACTTTGCGAATGAAACTATTTTAACGACATAATAGTGTCGCATTATGTAATAAAACGTAAAGGTTGTCGACCGCTGTCGTAGACGCGTACGTAGTATTATAACCTCGCCTAGAGCAGTGGCGTAACGATGCGTATCGATCGATGCACTTGCATGACGTCATAGCGAACTGTACAGTGCGTCTCGAAAGTAGCGCGCACAAAACAAAATATATATATATATATATATATATATATATGTGTATATATTTACTTTTATATTTTTAAACTGAGGTGATCGAACCCGGCAGCCTCGTAAGTGGGCCAAACAGAAATGTCGTTGTCGCGACCTACGACAATGACGCGACAATTCGATGCAATCTTCTCAATTGCTAGTATTGTAAAGGGTATATATGTAGGTATAAGGCAAGCCGCACACAATATAATGATCAAACTACGTTTCAAACGGTCGAATTTGGCCAAAATGGCATGTAAAATGCCCGCTTTGATGTCTCACTTATCGTGAAACCGACTGTAATAAAGCGAAACATAAATCTGGGCAGATTCTTGAATGGTATGCTCAGAAAGTATTGATCCCGAGCGTTCTTTAATTTTAATACCATGACGTTCGTATTAATGTACAATTGTTACAATATAAATTATCATTTTCAGCCGTTCACCATCCACTGCTGGATGAAAGCCTCTCCAATCCTCTTCCATTCCTGTCTGTCTTGAGCAATCTGCATCCACTTGACTCCACACATTTTTCTCAATTCATCAGCCCATCGTCCACTCGGTCTATCTTGCTTTCTTTCACATCCTCTCGAATACCATTGCAGTATTTCTCGCGTCCATCTGCCATCCATTCTTCTCCGCATTCGTTCCGCTATATCTGCCACTTTGCTCAAGCTTCTTACTCGTGTATTCCGCTTACGATCTCTTCTTGTTATACCGAGCATACATCTTTCCATGCTTCTCTGTATCTCTATATGCGCTATGTATCTCTCGCTATGTGTCCACTTCAACTTTTTCACACGTTCTGCTATATCTGCCACTTTGGTCATGCTTCTCACCCATGTATTCCTTTTACGATCTCTTCTTGTTATACCGAGCATTCATCTTTCCGTGATTATCTGTGTGCACTGGATCTTGTCTTGTATAACTGTCAGTACGCATCGGTCGTATGCCTTCTTTTTTAAGCATAGCGGAATGTTGAATTTAAAAACTATGTTCATTCTTCCAAAAGCACTCCATCCTAGTTTTATTTCTTCTTCTTTACATCCGGTCATATTCACCAATTGTCCTAGGTAATGTAAATTATAGTGTGATACATTTAATGTGTTTACATTGTTAAAATGAACTTAATTAATGTGTCCGTTCAAATTTTCGCTATTTTTACGAAAGCTTGATGGTATTTTACTCTGTGGTGAATTTAACATTACAGTCGAAAGTCAAACGCAACTTTCTCCCTCGTCTAGTACTCGTAAGTGTAAAATTTCAATTAACTATACGGGACGGTCAAATATTAAACCCGATCGATAAAGGACGAGTGTTTGATCGCTCTCCTACAGTTTGTATAAACCGCATCGATCTGTTCGGCGAGTTTAACACGACGCGACGCGGTTAAACGTAACAGTTAAAGGTTAAAACACAATACACATACGACTGACGAATCGTACGTCACATACATATGTATGTTCGCCTACGCACAAATAGAAATGCAAATTTTAACACACACACACCCCAATTTATTCGCGCACTACGTGTAGCGAATCTAAATGACAATATTGAAACAACAATAGTACGTTGTGTATTATTATATTTATGTATGAACGGATTTGTTGTTTTTATTGGCGTGTTTGTTTGTCTGTGCAATCTCGATGGATTTTAATCGCTTAAGCCGATTTTTTTAGTTTGTTTTTCACGATTGCATACAAAGCCGATAGTGTGTGCACTTTTTTCAATTTCGCTTGCTCTAATTTTAGGTCACTTTTTTTGAGCCTTTTATGCGCGCAATTGGAGCGGCGACGCTTGCTTGGCGCACTTTATTCAATAAGCAACAAACACGCTCTTATTATTAGCACACGAGCACTCCGACGGAAGTTCCATTTAGGCCGATGAATAGAGCGGTCACTACTCAATTTTATAGCAAAAATACACAGGCACACGTACATCGTAGACTAAGCTAGAGAGCGAGAGACAGAACGAACGGTTAAAATTCTATTTGCGGAAGTGGAGATACTATATAGTGCGCCAAGTCAAACAGAACCCATCTCCGGCAAATTGCGAAAGTCGCAGCGAAATCAATACTCGAAGCTTTCAGGTTATCGCGGTATTCTAATTTTACGCAAACTTCCACACCGGAAGTCGCGGAGAAGCGTCTCGTTCGCGGCTTCCGGCCGAGTTGGAAACTGTGTCAAAGTTGAACGCCGAACGCAACCGGTCAACTTGTCAATCGAATTGCGTAAATTCGCATTTTTTTACGTGCCAATGTATTATTAGCTAGCTTGTGTGTGTATGTGTGTGTTTTCAAGTTGTGTTGTTTTGTCGCTTTGTCTGCGAAATGTGGGGTTAAACTTTGCCCTATTCACAAATTTTATTCTATTCGCATGGAAATGAACCAGACGCAGCGTAGCGTACGTCTAAAACTGAAGCGTTTGTTGTTTAAAATTTAAACAGTTTGTTTGTTTGGTATTTTCATATTCAATATTGTACGCTCTTTATTGTGTTATTTATATAGCAGTATAAACTAATAAAAATATGTGAAAAACTTTCGATTTAACATTTAATTTAATAAATAATATATTGATCGATTTCAATTCTGTGTGATAGTATTCATTTTGATTCCAAAATCAATTAAATTATTGTTATTTTAATTTAAATAATATACGAATGTGTATGCAACATATCGTACTACATACTTTTAAATTAAAAAAGTTTATTCAGATTTTATTTTCTTACTTTAGCTCCTTTACATGGTTACATTTGAGATGAAATTTTCTGTGAAGCACAGCGTATGTTTTGAAATACCTACATGTGTATGTACATAAATTTATATTATATACTAACTATAGCAATAGTTAACGTTGACGTTATAGTATCTATGTAGGGATAGTAAGACGAACTAAATACATTAAAAATCGACGAACGAAAGCGAAACCTCAATTGAAATGGTGATTATAAGCACTGTACTGAGCCGTGCGTTTCATTTACATGTATTTTTTATTTCATTCTGATTAATTTGACACACTTTTTGTCGAGCTTTAAGCAATTACATCGCAAGTTTATATTCGATCAATGTCACACAGTAAATAATAAACGTCACATTTTTACAAAACAAAATTTTCGAGTAGATAAAATCACTGTTCGAGATACATATGTATAAAGAATGTGCATTTCGGCGTAAGTATGTGTGTAATGTACGTGACACTTGACACGTGTCACACGTCGAGCTTTAAGCTCGTCTTTCGCTTTTTTTTCGTTTCGAGCGCACGCGACGGAGAAAAAAAAAAAAAAACCGAAATTCTCACTTTTTGGGAATTAATTTGACTAAAAGCAAGTCGCACGTTTATTTATGTATATTTATAATACATTCATAATTGCGACAAATGGGCTTTTCATTCACCGAACGAACGGTTGGTCGCTGTTTGGGATTTGCACGAAACCATTTCTCTTTCTCTGTCTCATTATTTATTTATTGCGTCGGTGAAAAGCCTCAAAGCTGAACGAAGGGGTGGGGTTTTTTTTTTTTTTAAATCTTCGGATAGCTTTTCTTTCCGATTTCTGGCCTTCGCTTCGGGTGGTGTACGAACTTTTCAAATAAACAAATTCGTTAACGAGCTTTTCTGCCCCGTCTGCGAGAGAGGAGTGCTTTCTCATTCTTGAACCTAATAATACCGGTCCAATTTTCCCGATGAAAGTATTAATTCACAAGAGCGAAATAAACATATTAATTTTAATCCTCGTTTTGGTTTAAAGATAAAATTGAATCTCGGTGTCCGGCTTGTCCGAAAAAATAATAATACAATACAAGTGGCCGTTAAGAAATTGGTGCTATTTTCAAAAAATTATATCTCCAAAACTGATGATAATACGCTGATAAAAAAAAATTGTCTTAAAGTTCATATTGTCTTCTTTCTAATGACATTATATTTTTACAAAACAATTACTTTTTTAATGCAAAAATTAACCCTTAAAATAAAATTAAAAAAAAACGCATTTTATCCTTATAAAATTTTATTTGTATATTTCTTTTGTTTTTTTATCATAATTTTATCTATAGATACTGTTAAAAAATTCAAATAAAATTCGGCTATAAAATGCTTTCTATTTCAAGTGCTAATTTTGGCATTAGAAATCATTTATATTTCTATACTATATCATTATTTTGTTATTATCTGTGGCGTTATAAGTTTTTGAGATTTATTTATTTATTTATCAAGTTACATATGTACATACATACAGCTCATGAAGTACAGTATAAAATAAAATTAATTCCAAATAATACAATACAAACAAAGAGCAAATCATAGCAAGAAAGGAACTCGAGTAAAGAAAATCTGAAGGAGGGCAAGGAATAGCGAAAAGGATCAATGTGTGTAGTAATTTCATTGAATGACGAGCAGGATCTATGAATGAAGAAATTTTGCGAATAATTAGTAGAACAAAGATTCAAATGAAACAATGGAGGATTTCTAACATACATATCTAGGGGAACAATAAGTTTTCGAAAATAACATCGGATTTTTAATGGCCACTGTGCATATGTGTACATATGTACCTATTATGTATATGTATTATCGTATTCGAATAAACATGTTAAGTACGTACGTACACTTGTATTTGAAACCGACGCTTAAAAGCTTTTCTTAATGATACGGCCGGAAAATCATTAAAGGAAAACCTCGAATACCATTTTTTTTTTTTCTTTCGTATTTTCCTCTCCTTGCGGCATTTTGTAACGTCGAACTCTGAGGATCAAACGTATTTCCGTACTAGTGCGTGTGTAAAAAAAAAAAAATCCTCGCTTTTTATTTAAAAGGTGTGTGTGTTTGGGTAAAATTCGACTTAACCTTCCGTATTGCTTCGGGCTATACTCTCTATTTCTCTCGCTCTCTCTCGCTATTTTTCTCTTAACATTGAAACGGAAAATCAAAAGCTTTTCATCTCAAAAAAACAACACAGTGGAAACTTGCTTTTTAGCGAACGTTCAAATCTATCGCTCCATGTCAAAACATACCGTCTGTCTGTGGGTAAAATATTTTAAATTTTAAATACAATAATTAAAAAATTGTATTTTATTGGTGTAAACATAACCTTTGGCTACATTTTTAAACGGTTTAATATTATAAAATTTATTATTAAGTACACATATAAATGCGTTAAAATAAAAATGTATATTTTTCAGCGCTTTAAACATCAATTATATCACTGTGCGCATTTAATATCAGATACAATACAATGTAGATTAAAAGTAGGGTTCATTATATATGTATGTAGGTATATATAATAGCCCAATTCTGTCTGTCTGTTGTAAGACGGTTCCACACAATTGGCACCATCCAAAGAATTCCTTCCTTTCTGCCGAATCATTCTCCGTTCCTTTTCTACCTTCCTGTGCTCCAGAAGGCAATGGTTTCACCACTGGAGAGCATATTTCCCTAGTTACTTCACTATGACAGACGGTAACATGTTTGTCAAATAGTGAAGTGGCCTAATATCAATCATGATAGCCCTATTCCGTCTGTGTGTGTCTGTCTGCTGATAACGCTCGCTGTTCTAAATAATTAAAAGACACGAACCATCCTCGCGCGAGTGGGATTTGAACCCGTGATCACCAGGTTCGAATAAATCGTGCTATCATCCAAACACTATCATCCAACGGAGGCGACGACGGGCCTGCTACGATTTGACAATATTAATATCTTAATAGATTCGCGACTTTGCTGAATTGTTACGTGTTGTATTATAACGCGCCATCTATGCAACAACTATAAAAACTATAAAACATACGTTGATATTCAACGGGCTTACATTAGTATTTATATATGTAATAGCCCAATTTTGTGTGTCTGTCTGCTGATAACGCTCGCCTCGGTAAAGGAAAAACACGAACGTCGCGAGTGGGATTTGAACCCGTGATCACCAGATTGGGTGAGTTAGCGTTGTTGGGAGGCCTCTTGTAATTTGAAAATATTAATCCTTAGTAGGTTCGCGACTTTGCTAAATTGTTACGTTATCATTTACGTGAAACACGTCCGTTGATATTCAACGGGCTTACGCTAGTTTTAAATAAAATAATGATCTTTTGATACGTTTCAATGTGTGAAATATGAATTTAAATCGTGCACTTTTTGTATTGCCGTTTTTGTCTCTTCTTAATTATTATATCATATATACAAAAAAACCTACAGTTAAAAATTATTATTTATACTAGAATTAAAGCTTGTTCACGCGTTTATTCAAGTTTTAAATTAAAAATTGTGCTTTTATACGTTTAAATTTTTACGTGAGCGAAAACCGTCATGTGCTATTGTCGCGTTGATATGTGCATTTTATTCATACTTCACTATTATTGTATGTAGTTATAAAGAACAATAGCAGCTCTGACAGATATTTTAATAGAATTTTTAATTGTTGTGTATTATTGTTGAATGTACGTGAGTGCAAAATCGTGTTGCGCTTTTGTGCATTGAAAATCTAGTGTTTTGCATTATTATTCATGCATGCTCTATCCGGCGCGGCGTAAGCAGGGCTTTTCATACATTTTTAATTTTCGCAACAACGTAATTATGCAAATACGAGCATCATAAACGAAGCTCTCTCTAGCGAGGTTTTCAAACAGAGTCTTGTTCATTTTAATTGAATGCGAAAACGTTGGCATAAACGTCGAATTTAAATTTAATCCATCTTATACATATGTATGTACACCTAGTCGTGCACGTACGTACCTCAATGTACATATACGATGTTGGTTTTATTTATTTTGTTTTTCAGCACATTCAGTAGAATATTCGCCAGCAGAAATAGAAAACGCAGAAGAGGATCCTCTCATCTTGTTGTCCTCTCGAAACGTGACGTAGTCTCTTATGAATAAAAAAGATAAAAATGCGCTCCGTAAAATTTTCGATCGTTTTTACCTATGTATGTTATCAATTTTATTATAAATAATTTCGATGTAGCGTCTCTCGTTTTGCATGTTTATGTATTTTTTCGAGAGAAATCGTAAATAATAATATACCGAATACTTGGAATATATTATTATTACGTTCATGAATGAATGAAACAGTCTACTTTTCAACGATTTTATGACGTCGTGAAAATGCTGAAATCCCAATATTCATTCAAGTTTGACTTTCAGTGAATAATTTGTAACGTACATTTTTATCTCTTGATGGTTATTGGATTTTCAAATTCACCTTTAACAATTTCAATACGTAAAATCTGACTATTATATTAAATGAAATTCAATACCAAAAGGTATAGATTTTAACCATATACTATTGAATTACTGAAAACTACTAAACGTTATATTTACAGTTTTCTTTTAAACTATATCACATATTAAAACTTTGGCAAAATTCTACCAACCAGAGGTGATCATAACATTATAAATTTATAATGTTTATAAACATTATTGAGTCAAATACAAGTCTATCAAACTTGTGCGATAATTTGCTTTAGGGAAGTTCAACGTGAAAATTTTTAATTTAAAATCTAACTACACAGCGTAGTGGTTACTTTTTATTATTATAATTATTACGAACGATTTTTTTTTTAAAAGCAGAAAACAAAATCTTCACTGACACGACCAAGTCGTGCATTTCAGATTCCAAATTCAATCACAAATATCTTTCAAATTACACAATATACGATACTGTAATATAAACACGCAAAGTATTTTCAAAAAGACTAACAGTATTCTCAGTGCTATGAACTAGACAAAAAAAAATAGTAATAATATGAAAATACAACACTGTAGCGATCATTTAATAAAACATAATAATAAATTAAACCGGATGTAAAGAAGAAGAAATAAAATGAAGAATTAAACTAGGATGGAGTGATTTTAGAAGAATGACCATAGTTTTTCCACAACATTCAGCTATGTTTAAAAAAGAAGACATACGACCAATGCGTACTGCCAGTTATGACGTATGGATGTGAAACTTGAACGCTTAATTCAAGAATTCTACGTAAGATCCAGTGCACACAGATAAGCATGGAAAGATGTATGCTCGGTATAACAAGAAGAGATCGTAAGAGGAATACATGGGTAAGAGGAATACATAAAAAATGAAGTGGCACATAGCGAGAACAATGGATGACAAACGAACGCGAGAAATACTGGAATGGCATCCGAGAGGATGTGAAAGAAAGCAAGGTAGACCGAGTGGGAGATGGGCTGATGAATTGAGAAGAATGTATGGAGTCGAGTGGGTGCAGATTGCTCAAGACAGACAGGAATGGAAGAGGATTGGAGAGCCCTTCATCCAGCAGTGGATGATGAACGCCTGCAAATGATGATTATGATGTATTAAAGTAAAGTTACAAATTGCCATCACAAAATAGCAGCCATTTGATTGGAGAGATGATGATGATGAATAAATTAAAACCACAATTTGAACGAAAAACAAAAATAGTTACACGTTGAACTACGCTCTAGTAAAAATTTTCATTATTATTTTTTTTTATTAATAATAGTTCAAATGTATCTACGCTTTATTACTGTAATAATATTACGTAAACGTCTAGACAATGATGTGTTTTAGTCTTAAAATACTTTTCTAGTGCAATTTACTAGTGTTTGACAGTAGTTAGTAACCTTTTTCCCGAGCGATGCGTTTCGCCGAGCGGTTTGTTTACGCGCTGAATTTACATTACACGCGTGACAAACACTCGCTATACAGTAGTGTATAGGTACATAGATTCACCTAATTGTATACATAATTACACATGTACATATATATGGGAAGCTGTGATTACCTGTCCGTCGAAAGCGTGCCAATCCGAGCGGAATAATCTAATGAGAGGGCAAACTCGGAATTATCCAACGATCCAACGAAGATATTTATAAAGTGTACATACAATTGGATTTGACGGGGTCGGGCCTCTTCTTCCGGGGTCCGTCGAAAAGTCAAAATTATAATCGAAATCGTAACTTACGAACGAAAGATACGCCGTGCATACTCGTTACGTTCAGTGACGCAATTCGCGTCAAGGTCGCGTGCACTATTACAATTTATTCAAAATTGGTATATACAATTGATTTACGAGTTTGTTTATACGAAGACTTTGCCAACTTACTCAAAAATCGATAAAATGCAAATTGTAATAAGTGATACGTTTTATAAATAGAATTGTTTATTTCGGGTGAAATGTGCGAATTTTTGTTGTACCAGTTTCAAGGTCACGTCGTGAATTTATTGTAATAATTTTTTTCGCACTCGAACGGTGACTTTTAGAGAGTCAAAAAGTTTTGTCCGATTTTAGACGTACATACATACATATAATGCATGCAGACAATTTTATTAATAAATCAATATAATATAACAGATGGACGTGAGAAATACTGAAATAGCATGCGAGAGGATGTGAAAGAAAGCAAGGTAGACCTAGTGGAAGATGGGCTGATGAATTGAGAAAAATGTGTGGAGTCGAGTGGGTGCAGATTGCTCAAGACAGACAGGAATGGAAGAGGATTGAAGTGGCCTTCGTCCAGCCGCGTTTGGTGAACGGATGAAAATGATGATATTTGACATTGCTTAAAAAATAAGGCATACGACCAATGTGTGCTGCCAGTTATGACGTATGGATGTGAAACGAGGATGTTAAATTCGAGAATGTTACGTAAAATCCAGTGCACACAGAGAAGCGTGGAAATATGTATGCTCGGTATAACAAGAAGAGACCGCAAGAGGAATACATGGGTAAGAAGTATGACCAAAGTGGTAAATATAGCGAAACGTGTGAAAAAGTTGTTGAGAAGAATGGATGGCAGATGGCCGCGAGAAATACTGGAATGGTATCCGAGAGGATGTGAAAGAAGGCAAGGTAGACCGAGTGGACGATGGGCTGACGAATTGAGAAGAATGTGTGGAACTGGAAGCAGATTGCTCAAGACAAACAGGAATGGAAGAGGATTGGAGTGGCTTTCATCCAGCAGTGGATGACGAACGGCTGAAAATGATGATGTTTATTATTATTAACAATTGGATTGATTCTGTAAAACGACTTTTCCATTGAATCGACGTTATTTGTTATACTTTTAGTCACTATTGCAGTAACTTACATACATTTTGACTATTTTACGCACTACGCGTCTTATATGAAGACAATTTTAACGGAACACCCTATAGTTTAATCCCCTAATCGCTTCGGCCCTTTATTAAACCAATTATGTACGTAAGGATAGGAATAATTTTCGGCGGTGTATTCGTGTTATATCCTATATATGTACATACATAAGTATGCGAAATCAAATTTGGACGCGCAGATGCGGACCCCGTAAATAATAATCATTCGATTTTAATATGTAATTTATATATATAATTTTAATATGTCAGAATTTTTAATACTTGTATTTGTAGTCGAATTTTTATTTATCAGTTAAGCGGGTATTACACGGTGATAGTTTCCTCGCTTCTATCTCGCTAGTTTACTAACCGACACGTAGAGCTAGTGTTTATTTATTTATTTTATATAATAATAGCTAATTAGCTCATTTAACTTACATTTATTACATATTTATAACAACTACACAAATCAATTACACATTATACACTATACTTATACATAACTACTATCTCTCACAGAGGTGTCTCCTCACACTTTTCAAGAATGCATCTATTGTCTTAGAAGACTTGACGCACTCCGGGAGGGCATTATACATTGATACACCCCTGTGAAAAACAATGTTTGTTTTCCTTACTCTACCTACAACTAATTGGTTCTTATTTCTAGTAGAATAACTATGGATATCACTATTTCTAATGATATAATTCCTTAAAATAATTTGGCAATAACTTATGATCTAACTTATAAACAAAAGACAACGTGCTTAACTTTAAACAATTTCTAATACTCACCCATCCCAACTCATCTAACATACTCTATAGTGTATGATGTCTCTATAGTCTCAGTCTTAGTCTACCATACTTGTTTGACTTCCTTTTTTTAAACATTTTTTTAAATAAATATGCGTGTGTCGGGAGCTGAAAATGAACCGCTTAACCTCAAACTGTCAAAATGAAGTGACGTCGCACTAGCCAGATAAGTAGCGAGTAAAGTTCAAACGTTCGAACTTCACTCGCTCGGCCGAAAAAACCAGATAGTTTACTAGCTTCGCCTATTACACGAGCTAGTCTACTAGCGGCCAGTAAACTAGCGAGTAAAATATCCCTGTGTAACACCCGCATTAGGGTGTTTGAAGTGTTGCGCCTATTCATGTATGACTCGCTCGCGTATGAAGTGCTATTTATAAATTTTCATTGATTAATGGAAAATATCGAATATTATATACATGCATATGTGTATGTATGTATATTATCAATAAACAAATTCAATGGGGATTTTTTTCGTCACAAAATGTTCTCATCAGCCATCTGTGAGGGATATAATTCCATCTAAATATCGCTCTTTGATACCGACGAGGGTTGCTCGTATAAATAGGTACCCTGAAGGGTCGCCATGGTGATTGAGTCAGCCCGGGACGTTGTAAACCACCAACCCTTAAACTGCTGCGCCATTGATGAATACTCTCAGTATCCATTTTTAGACAAGGGAAATCATATTTCGATATTGGGCAAATGCAAAAGCCACAAATACGACATTTGTGTAAACACGAGTCACAGTTTGAAAATACTTGTACGACATTATTACAGTGTCATGTATAGAATACATAGATTCCTAGAAGTGGTCCCAAGAAAAGGACAGCTAAAATTGTCGACGCTCTAATAAAGCTCCCGTGGTCGTAATATATCCACCTGCAATCATAGATATAGAATACACTAGTGTAAACCCGTTGAACATCAACGTACGTGTTTTTTGTAAGTGATTTTAACGATAGAAAAATATAAAAACTAAATAAAACGATCAAATGTTTTCGTAATTGATTACGTAACAATTTAGCAAAGTCGCGAACCTACTAAGGATTAATATTTTCAAATTATAGTTGGCCTCCCATCACCGGTGTTGTGTGAACGCGTTAGCGCTAACTCACCCAACTTGGAGATCACGGGTTCAAACCCTACCCGCGACGTTCGTGTTTTTCCTTTACCGAGGCGAGCGTTATCGGCAGACAGACAGACGGAATTGGGCTATTATATATATACTAGTGTAAGCCCGTTGAATATCAACGCCCGCTGAATTTTAAATATCGTAAAGCTCTTTTTTAATAGAGATCACCTATCGACATATCGACATATTATTTTTTTACTTTACTATTTACATATATTATAATTATTAATTATTATACATATGTATATATAATAATTATAATTTTGTAAAAATCAAAAAACAAAAAAAAATAATAGTTTTTAATTTAATTGTATCGTTTTTAGCAGAGTTTTATTTTATAGGTGAAGTCATGATCTCTTGTATAGGTAATGTTTAAAAAAAAAAGGATCAAACCGACTACTGGTTTTGGCAGATTAGTCTAAGGACGTTCTTTCCGAGCCTGGGGTCCTGGGTTCAATCCCCACTCGTTCTGGTGGTTTTTTAATTATTTTTCCTCAGCGAGCGTTATCAGCAGACAGACAGACAGACGGATTTCGGCTATTATATATATGTATATGTATATAATATGTAGATATGCCCCTTCATACTTTTCGGTCGACAAAAATCGTCGCAAGAAAAATCGTCACGAGACTCGAATGACAAAGAAGTGACCTTTTTTCTTCAACACTTTGACTCCCTAGGATTTTTATACCCGAGTGACTATTCTACATCTATGATTATGACACTTTGTACCAATTTCACATTCAAATGATGACGGTCAAAAATCAACTGTTTCCCACAACCAAGATTGTTATACCCGAGTGTCTTGTTCAGAGTCGGAACATTTTTAGAGCGTATCTAGACTATTCTACATCTATGCCTGTAATAGAAAAATGCGTAAACAATTTAGCTCTGTACTTTTCTTAGCCACGCCTCTGGGAATTTACGGTTAATGACTGGTGTACGAATGAAAAACACCTAGTGAAAAAGTTGAATGGTGTTAAAACGCTCTATTTATCTCGTTGAAAATAATAATATTATATTTATCTATAGTAAAAGTTTAGGAATCTTAAGTTTTAAATTCATTGAAAGGTTGGTGTGTAGTGTATATTTCCTTTGAGAATCGCTGTTGTTTTAATTTTTAATTTGAGATATAGTTTGAAAATCTGTGGTGAATTTCTCGTGTTATTAAATATTTTGAAACCGTTGCCGTCTTCATTTTAATATTTGAAATCGTCGCATTTCATTAAAAATTAAATTAAATTCATACACAAACGTTCTAATAAAAAAAAGTGTAATATTAAATTCTTTTGAAAACTGAGATAATTTGAATATTTTAAATGAATCAAAATTAAATTATGCTCTTAAAAAAACAAACTAATTTCGAAATCCACTGCATAACAATAAATGCGTATAATATTTACATAAAAACTAAGCATTCAATACAAAATAATTTGAGAGAGCAAGTTGAAGAACCGCTCGCATTAAATTCCTTCGAGAGTACCTCTAAGCTGTACGAAAATCAGAAAATTCGCATAATATTGAATTTTCCCAAAATATTAATTCACAAATAAACATAAATAGATTTTAATTGGCTTAGGTATATTTCAAATGAATGAAATTGCGCTCGTATATGGCCGTGGCACAACGCGCTTAATTCAGGCATACGGGCAAAACATTAATCAATCAACTTGGTAGCCATTGCTGCGCAGTCGCGACGTGGATCGTGACCGGTAACGTTACGTTGCAGTAGTTGTTTATCGGTCGTTATCTTAAGGTTGAGCACGCATACTTTTTTCATGTAAAAACACATTCAACTTATTAGATGGATTCGACTAGAAAGTTTTAGGGAACTATGACAATAATATTTTATTATGTTAAGTACGTGTTGATTGTTTCTTCTAACAAAGTATTCGTTAATTTCAGCCATGGTGAGGATCTCATCGTCACACCTTTCGCACAGGTGCTGGCCAGCTTGCGAAGTGTACGGAACAACTTCCTCAACCTCACCAATGTGCCCACGGGCAAGTGAGTATACAATTAAACATATAAAATATATCAATTACCATAGTTGAAATAGTTGACATGTAGTGAAATGCTCAGAGCGAATCTGTTCGAGTAATTTTGCGCCTGCCGCAAGCGGTTTTATGCAATGCGTACTACATGTGTGTATTATAAATTTCAGATCGCGGCGTTCGTCAGGCGCAGCAGCGTCAAATATGCCGCAACCGAAGAATTTGGCACCTGGAGGTAAAAATACACCACAATTTACTATTACATTACATTATAATAAACATAAACAATGTTTACAATGATAATCTAATTCACTCCGATCCACTTTAGTTCAAAATGTTTCAATTAAAGTGTAAATAGTTCATTTGTAGGTAACGTCCCTATATATAATATTATGTACATACATATTATACATATCTATGTACATATGTGCACTAATTCAATAAAAATGTTTTGATACTAAAATGAATAATTCGTTCGTTCCGTATAGTTTATTAGTACAGTACAATTGTGAAGTTATTTTATAAACAAAAGATATTTGAAAAAAAGATTTTTGATGAAATCTTGAAAGATGCCATTTTAGTATAGGTACAATATTATGCCTCATCAATTAAAGTGGCCGTTATTTAAGAATAAAGTCAAATTTAACTGACTTTAAAAAGATTTATAAATATAATAATACAAGCAATTAATTTATAGTCTTAATTTATTCTATATTACAAAAACTCATACAATTGTATCAATTTTGACATCTATCATCCAATTTTAAATTAAATCCATACTTTCATTTAAAAATTAGTCTATGCTAATATTTAAATAACAGG
Source organism: Parapsyche elsis (assembly GCA_022651745.1). Taxonomy (NCBI): domain Eukaryota; kingdom Metazoa; phylum Arthropoda; class Insecta; order Trichoptera; family Hydropsychidae; genus Parapsyche; species Parapsyche elsis. Next base: position 1,279,845 of record JAGVSN010000031.1, read on the forward strand.
ACGCAACTGTCAATATTTTCGATAAAAATCTTCACATACACTGAAATTATATCAAAATACATATGTATATTTATCATTCTTATTGGTTGATATCACAGCTATTTCGATTATAACGATTGCGAAATTTTCACGAGGGAATCAAACTGACCTAACTGAAACATTTCCTCGTATTGGTAATACGAGCTTTCCGATACAATTCGACGAATCGATATGTAAAATTTCACGCATTGCTATTTTTATAAAGCTGATGTTGAACGATTACTTTTAATCGTTAATTGCATAATGAATTGTATCGATTTTGCGATGGCAATGAAAATATTTACTCGCGCACAACCGATTTGTTTTGAATTCTCAAACGAAACAACAACAATCATTCAATAGTTTCATTGATAGTAATCGGTTATGATAAGAACGTAGTACGATTTGTTACGTGTGAATCTGCTTCCATTCAAATGTATATTATTTTTTCTCAGATGACTCTTACATGAAGATGGCATTAGAAACAATGGAAGAATTAGACTGGTGCTTGGACCAATTGGAGACGATACAGACTCACAGATCCGTCTCTGACATGGCATCACTCAAGGTAGGTGTTTTTAATTTGTTTATTTTTTGGGAAAATGTTAATTTTTTAAACACAAACGAAGATTTGGCAGTCTTGTACACTACACTTGAAACGTTTAAACAACTCATAGTAATTCCATAACAAACAATGGCATGTTGTTTGATGCAGTTATTACGTTGGAAATTTACGACTAGCGTTTGTTTGCTCTTCAGTCAGACTCGAGACATTGGCGTTGGGTAAAAGTCATCGTAAATCATTGTAATTATCGTTATTTCGATTTATTTTGACATCATTGTAAGCTCGGTGGTTTTGTTGATTTTTCGCAATGATAAAAATTTGCGTGTATGCCGTTTTTAATTGTGATTTTCGATGACGTACGTGCGACATTGTATATTGTAGACTGCGTGGCGACGAATCTCACTATCTAATCGTTTGTTTGCCGTTTAATTTGATATGAAATATTTTTGCTCACGTGAAAAGCATTAAAATGAAACGTTAACGTTGTATTTATTGAAAGATTTGGAAATCAACGGTTGTTCTATATTTTAATGTAACTAGTCTATGTAGATTTGTTCGTGTTGTTGTATACCTACATACATATATTTGTACATATACATAATATGTACATGACGCAATATTCACCGTAGAAATGAATAAATAAGATATTTTTAAAGCACTTAGAGGGTGTTGGAAAGGAAAGAGGAAAAAATACGGGGAAAAACATGACGATTTTTCTTTAATAGTAATTTTTCCATTGCCGCTTCTCTTCCGATTTTCTCTCGTTTGCGGGAAAAGTGACGATCGGCAATTTTCCATCGCGCGTAAAATTAAATTTCCACATTGCGAATTTTCCTATTATCTTCCAACAAAAAAACGTAAGCTCGTCGCGCACATGTGCTTTTCATCGAATTGTGTATGTAATAGCCGTGCTATTTTATAAATCACAATACATATTTCCCGGATCGCAAAATAAAAATGATGGAAAACAGCGGTATAACAAATACGAAAATAAATTCGAATACAATACGTACTTTCAAACCGATCGCATTAAATTAAACCTTTGCAATAAGCGTGAATGCATGCTTGAACTTTAACTGGGAATTTTCTCGAAGCGTTTCCACCGGAAGTTAACGAGTCAAAGGTGGAATTTTCCACTACCGCTCGACGAATTCAAATTTCCGATTTCAACATCCGCTCTTTTTCTTTCCGAGCGCTTTTTCTCGACTGTTCGGCGAAAAAATCGTTTTGATGGCTATTTTCGATTTTGATTTTGCAACTCCAGTCTCGAATTAGAATCGCTTTTCCCGGGAATTTCCCAGTGCTAAAGTGCAATCGTACGCCCACTCGGTTTTCGCTCATTGCAATTTTCCAGACAATTCATTATTTATTTTGCAATGGTTTCTATGAATTTGTATGATGTAAACGTACGATTACATTCAAACGTTACAAACATTACATTCGATGGTTCATCACTCCGTCAATCAACGCATTATACGATCAGTTTGGCTTCAATCTAGACCATAATCATGGACTGAACTGATGCCAGACTGAATGTGTAACACCGTCTAAGACGGGTCCATGATCCAGATTGACTAAAATTATTAAAATGTTTAAATATCTATCACTCTGATTCATCACCCCATCAATCAACGCATTATACGATCAGTTTGTCGTCAATCTTGACCACAATCATGGACTGAACTGATGCCAGACTGAATGTGTAACACCGTCTAAGACGGGTCCATGATCCAGACTGACTAAAATTATTAAAATGTTTAAATATCTATCACTCTGGTTCATAACTCCGTCAATCAATGCATTATACGATCAGTTTGGCTTCAATCTAGACCACAATCATGGACTGAACTGATTCCAGACTGAGCGTGTAACACCCGTCTTACACAACGTACACATTTAATTAAACCTTTAAAAAATACTTAAATGAAATGCATTGCAAAAACAGCTACTTATTGTGATCAAAAGTTAAACAATGCTTAAGCTATTGACTATTGACGCACGTCTAAAATGTACAATACGATACATTTGAATTCGTCCTTTTAAAAATACATACGTCTCTCAAAGTTATGATTACAATAAGTGATCAGCTTACAGCTCATTGATCGAGTGTTTATTTATACGTGGATTTATTTTAAATTTAGCTTGACGTTATATATGAATTTTTCATACTACCTGTAGGCTTAAAATATGAGGGTAAACTCGCACTCGTATTACGCGGGTATATAAATGGTTCCGTTTTTATGCGGACTAAAATTCAATAAATGAAATATTGAATAAAAATTCAGATTTCGCCATATTTGATCGTAAAAGAGACCGAATACGTTCAACGGCAGGAAGAGGTGGGTTAAATTTCGCTTTTTATGGTGCAATAAATACGCGAGCGAATCCGTGACGCGGCATATTACCGTGCGCGTATAATATACATACATATAAAACGTGTACGGCCGATTCCAATAGGGAACGGAAAATATCATTCAAATTAGAGCCAGGGACCTTGTCGACCTTTTGGGGATGAAATATTCCCGATAAAATAATCCGGGAAAATTGTGCAATTATCCCGAAATCCGCACCAGTTCGTATCGTAAATTACTGCGGGGTCGTCTTCGTACGACGAAACGGATACTTTTCATCGGCGAATTTTGCATATCGTGTTGACTTTTGGATTGTTGTTATGTTTGAGCGTTTTTTCGCATTGTCAACCCTTTAATGCGTATTGTGAAATTCGCATAAGGACGAAATATTACGCGCGCGTCGTTCTTACGATGTGCGCGTGTATTCCTTTGAACCCCACATTTTACGATTGGCTGATCATTCGGAAGTCTCATGTTGTATGTGTAACTTGAATGATTCGGTGTAATGGTGAACCAAGTCCTCGTCGATGCATACGTTTAATATAAAATAAATTATTCCGAAATTACTATTTTATTTTAACAAACTTAGAAATATTCGTAGGTTCACTTTGTGATTTTGCATTGTTGTTTAGTAAATGTATTTTGTTAGATATGACGTTTATGCATTTATCAGCTTATGATAAATTGAGCCAGTGTGTATGTACATATGTGTGCTCGTAAATCATTCAACGAATCATTAATTATGTTTACGATCTGTATAGTGTTTCAGATATAATCGCAAACTCAATGATAGATACGTTACTGTTCTGTATGGGTAGATTGTGTGACGTTTTTGGTGATAATTTTCAATGTTTTTTTTTTTTATTATTTTCAATCGTAAATTTGTGAACTGTATTAATGTGTACCGGGAAAATTAGTTTAATATAATTACACTCGTACACATTATCATTAACGAACGCTATTATTGGTTAGGTGTCTGTAGTGTAATCGATACCTCGTGATTTCGTACCAAAAAATACACAATCGAACGATATCGCATTACGAAATGTAATTTTATCGCAAATCAACTGTAGATAATCGTGAGTGTTTTCCAACTGTTTGTTGTAATATCTTGTTTTCGTGCTGACATTCAGCGAAATTTGTCTCGTGTCGTCGGTGAAGATTTAAAAAAAAATCAGCATTTGCCAGACATATTTGTTTGATATTTTATTTATCAAATGTAATTTTGCAAGAAATCGCCATGTGATGTAAAATACGTCGTGATTATCTATACATCTATAATATTATGAGCGAAGTATTTCTTCGAATCGTACATTATCATAATTGTGTCACAAATTATAATACAAATAAACTCATAATATTTTGAATGTAAATTTTAGATGGAATGGTAGTTTCATATGAGTTCACAAAAACTACTTATCACTAAAAAGTCTGTATTGTATTTTTATTTAAAAAAATAAACACGTAATATCCATTCTATTTAAAGTAAATGGATGAGGTATTTTAAAAATATATCTATGTATATAAGATTAGGTATATATTATAGAACAATTATACATATGTAAATAGGGCTAAAATCTAAATTTGAAGCCACTACCTTAGAAGTGTAGAGTAAAAGGTATTACGAGTAAAACACTATGTTCATATGTATGTACATATTCAAGTACTAATCCACTTTCAACCGTCGACTTAACATGTAAAAAAAATGTTCATGAAGTTTATTCTCTCAAAATTATCACTGTGTGACATTCGATAATAATTCACACACACTTGCGGTATTGTGCTATTTTTAAAATTGATTCTATTAATATTTAACCAGTTTCGTGCGTACATAGAATCAAGTTGTCCGAATCAATATTCGATTCAAAAAAAAAATTATATTAATTGTGAATTTTTTATAATACAGACAATTCAGCACATGAAACAATTCTTAAAATTCGATTACATTATTACTAGGCGATAGCTCGGTGGTTAGAGCGTTAGTCTCTTCGGAGAAGGTTGAGGGTTCGATTTCCGTGTGTGAACGATTTTTTCAACGGCTTGCGTCTGGATATTAACTAAATCCAGAACAGCTGTCGCGAACCGGCGGCTCCGAAGCCGCATGCGGCTCTTTGTATAAAAGCCTACGAGTTCCAACGTTTTGCGTAAAACACAAAACGTTAACGCATATTTTACACAAAATCAAAATGAATCCTATTTGCATAACTATAAAAAGCTTGAAAATCGCTTTTCAGATTAAACTTTATAATACTTTTTAGTAATAAACTGTCTAACATTGAGAAATATATCATGAAGATAGCTTATTTCTAACAGCTATCCATTTCACAATTGAGTAACATTTAATTTAATTATATGTACATACATATGCATACATTATATGTATAATAGCCGAAATCTGTCTGTCTGTCTGTCTGCTGATAACGCTCGTTGAGGAAAAATGATTAAAAAACCAGAAAGAGTGGGGGATCGAACTCGGGACCCCAGGCTCGAGAGAACTCGCACTAATGCTATTCGCTATCGCCCTTGGTCAATTTAGTCCTTTTTTTTTAAGCATTACCTACAAAAGGGATCGTGACTGCTAATAATACATAGATGACGCTATAAAAACTGTTATTTTTTTTTTTTTTTTGATTTTTACAAAATCACTAACAAAATTATAACTTACAAATAATAATTAATAATTATTATATAAATAGTAAGGTATAAGAAAAATTATCGACCTGGTTATTAATTAAATTATTGAAATTATTGATACCGTTGGATGAATTAGTGGGGACATAGATGGCGCTATAAAAACTATTTTTTTATTTTTTTGTTTTTTGATTTTTACAAAATTATAATTATTATATACATATACCTATAATAATTAATAATTATAATATAAATAGTAAAGTAAAAAAAAAATCGATACTATCGATACTACGGGATTGCTATAATACATAGATGGCGTTATAAAAACTATTATATTTTTTTTGTCACTTACAACCGTGCGATCATTTAGTGGGGATCTCTATTAAAAAAGCGCTTTACGTAATTTAAAATTCAGCGGGCGTTGATATTCAACGGGCTTACACTAGTACATACATAATAGCCCAATTCCGTCTGTCTGTCTGTCCGTCTGCCGATAACGCTCGCCTCGGTAAAGGCTGAAATAAACACGAACGTCGCGAATGGAATTTAAAACCCGTGATCACCGGGTTAAGTGAGTTAGCGCTAATACATAATTCCTACAATTTGAAAATATTAATCCTTTTTAATAAGGTTTTAAATAAGACTTTGCTAAATCGCTACGTAATCGATTGCGTCAAACACGTCCGTTGATATTAATTAAAAAAATAAAATCCGAAAATAATATATTGCGGCTCCCAGGCTTTTTGACTCTTAGCTCGAAAAAGGTTCCCGACCACTGAGATAGAACGTCCTTTGTTTGATTTTACCATTTTATCTAAATTAGTTGTGAAATGGTTCAACAAAAATTGACACTACTCTAAAAAATTCCTTCCTACCTACCAAATTATAATCCGTTCCTTGTGACCCATCCTCCTCCCCATTGATTGTAAATATGTTTTTGAGCTTTTTCTCCTATTATGCTTTAAACCAGCGGTCGGGAACTGGTGGCTCCGGAGCCGCATGCGGCTCTTTGTATGAAAACCTGCGGCTCTCGCTGTCACCATCTACTACTGGATGAAGGCATTCCAATACTTTTTCGTTTCTGTCTGTCTTGAGCAATCTGCATCTACTTGACTCCACAAATTCTTCTCAATTCGTCAGCCCATATTCCACTCGGTCTACATTGCTTTCTTTCACATCCTCTCGGATACCATTCCAGTATTTTTCGCGTCCATCTGCCATCCATTCTTCTCACTGTGTGTCTTTTATATTTGTCACTTTAGTCATTCTTCTTACCCATGTAGTCCTCTTACGATATCTTCTTGTTAAACCAAGGATACATCTTTCAATGCTTCTCTGTGTGCACTGGATCTTATGTAACATTTTTGAATTTAGCATCCACGTTTCACATCCATACGTCATAACTGTTAGTACGCATTGGTCGTATGCCTTATTTTTTAATCCGGATGTTGGATTTAAAAATGTTCATTCTTTCAAAAGCGCTCCATCCCAGTTTAATCCTTCACAATCTGATAGTAATATGTTGCGGCTCCCAAACTTAATCAATTTTGCAAGGTTTTCCCTAATTTGGCTCTTAGTTCGAAAAAGGTTCCCGACCACTGCTTTAAACACTAACATTATAATAAAAGAATCCTTATAAATACTAGCAAAATGAACAATGTGTAAAATAGATAATGGTCACTAGACCAGTAGCTATTAAAATAGATTTAAGATGTATTGTGAACATACATAGTATAAGAACAATAAAAAGCTTTTTTAAATTAAATTAAATTAGCCTAAATGTTTGTTTAACAGTGAAGTGGCAACGTTCGATATCAAGTGCGCTACCTTCCGAAGTACATAGATAACACTATTAACGGTGATTATAATAAGCGGCGGATGTAAAGGAGATCGCAATACACGCAAGTCGACTCGAGTTGAATTAGCATACGTTATAATCTCAATCGAGCTCGCAAATGAATATGCAAAGCGTTCGCGTTTGAGATGCTTTGTTCGTCACGCCCGCCATTTTAATTATGCAACGGTCGCTAATTTGAATGACAAACCGTCATTTCAAATCGACAAACTACCACAAACGCTTTCCGTCGAGAGCAGTGGCGTTTCGAAATCTATGTAGTACATAGATTAGAACCAAAGTGGGTTTCGTTTTGTTGTGCGTGTCAGCAAAACGCGGCCATATTGCACACACTCACACTTAACAGGTCCAATGACGCAGTTAACCGTTAATGGCGGCGGTTTAACGCGTGTATAGGGTTAGTCCTGTCGTTAACCGTTAACCGGAAGTGGGGACGATAGCGATACGCTTATAAACTCGGTGCTGAAAACAAAAATTCACGACTGTTACACTTTGTGTATGTGTCGTGAAACTCCATCAATGTATCGTTCTTCTTTGGAAGGTAGCATATTAGATGTAGAATTTTGCACCCAAAAGGGTAGTCACTGTAGATGATCATATCATAGAGATAGTTGATGGTTATTATAGTTAGATAAGTCAACTAGAGATAGATTACATATATTACAAAATGGAGGTATTTTAAATTGCGAATAGGTATGCTAGTATAAAAAAAAGATGATGATTGAATTAGATTGGTTGAATGTGAATGATACTTTGAGGATTTGTGTGTTATATTTAAGTTAGATAATAATATGTTACCATCATATTTTATTGTAAGAGAAATGGATGTACATATGTGAATATAATTTAATTATAAAAAATGTTAAAATAAATAGAAATAAGAGAAGTATCTTGTACAGAGGTGTTTTCGAGTGTAATACACTGCCGGATGGAATTAAAAGTTCAAAAACTATTGATAAATTCTTGGCGGTCTTAAAATAACATCTCTGTATAGGTGCTTAGTTATATAATTGGCTGTAGCTACTGTATTAAATAAATAAATAAATAAATTGGTGAATATGGCAGGTTGTAAAGAAGAAGAAATGAAACTAAGATGGAGTGCTTTTTAAATCCATTCCGCTATGCTTTAAAAAGAAGGTATACGACCAATGCGTACTGCCAGTTATGACGTATCGATGTGAAACGTGGATGCTAAATTCAAGAATGTTACGCAAGATCCAGTGCACACAGAGATGTATGCTTCGTATAACAAGATGTAATAGGAATACATGGGTAAGTGTATGACCAAAGTGGTAGATATAGCAGAACGTGAGAAAAAGTTAAAGTGGACACATAGCGATAAATACTGGAATGGTATTCGAGAGGATGTGAAAGAAAGCAAGGTAGATCGAGTGGAAGATGGGCTGATGAATTGAGATGAATGTGTGCAGTCAACTGGATGCAGATTGCTCAAGACAAACAGGAATGGAAGCGGATTGGAGAGGGCTTCATCCAGCAGTGGATTGTGAACGGCTGAAAATGATGATAATGATATTAGATATACAACTTTGCCTGTACACTATTTAACAAACATTTTACTGTCTGTCGAAGTACATACATACATATGTACATAACTACGGAAAGATACTTTTAGAGGAGAGGAAGGGAGAAAACGAACGGACTATGTATGTATGTTGGTGCAAATTTTATGGAACTGTCTCATTACTATGTACATACATATGTATGTAAGTTAGATAAATTGGCAAATTTTAACAAAAGGCGGCTGATCTCGGTTAAGTAATATCTACATCTTGCCGATGGTGATTAAGGCAGAATACCTTTCGACATTCAGGAATAGAATTCTGAACATTCGCTCGAGATATTAACGCTCTAACGACTGAGCTAAAATTTAATTTAATTTATGATATCTGTACGTTAATTAATGCTCATCGTCGTAAATTTTATTGTTATTGTCAAGTGAACGGAAACATTGTCGGATGATTTGTTTTGCGTATCGAGGATTTCGATCATTTATTATTTGATTTATTGAAGCGTTTCAACGTATGCTATAATTTGAAATTATTCTTCGAATCTACGACCTTTGGAGGTTTTCGCATGAGTAATTGAGACATTTTATCCGATGAATATTTATTCAACATGAGAATTATTATCACCGATGTTAAAATAAATGCGTGGGTTCGATCTATGACCGAATCGAGACAGTTATGCAAGTGAAATTATGATCATTTGAATGGAATTATAAATTATGACGTATTCGAAAGCGCGTTACCGTTAACGGCACGCACAGGGTTAACTTCAAGGCTCGCACGTGGGTATATTAATTTTTGCGATTCGATTTAAAAATATTGAGGAAATCAAATTTAAACGGCACAAATACTCACGTAGGTTGATTAGGTATGTCGCTGTAATATCTGTTTGTTTGTTAACCTAACAATTGTCTGTTTCGCGATAGAATCGCATAGTTCGAAGAAGCGTCAATCAATTATGATTACATTAGTGACTATAATTGGATTGGATGTTGACACTGTTGTTAATAATTATTACGAACTGAACACTAAAAAATGAGTCAATCTAATAAAAATGTATGAAAATCTTTATTTTAATAATTTAGTTATACTGTTGTCGTATCGATACCGGAATAAATATCCTCATTGACGTTTATATAGTAAAATATTGATTTTTTACTTAATTTTTCACGCTCAAAGGTCACAGTTAACATAAAAAATAAACTTAAACTTATCGCCGCTAATGTAACGGAAAAGCAATAAAACCAAGAATTATTGCGAAAAGAAACACAAAAATGGGTTTAACTTGAACCAAAAAAAAAAGCATAATACAGAATAAGAAATTTTTTGACCTCTCTTTATTACGGCACAAATGTATCCGATAAAAAAATAATACCAAACTCGACGGAAAAAAAAAATCGATAAAACAATTATTCTCAAATGAATTCCTACATTCGTGTTTCTTTTTTTTTTTTTTTTGATACAGCGCAGAGTAATTTTTGGTCGTTTACTCTTAAAAACGTTTCTAAAGAAGCATAAAAAAATTGGCCGCCGAAGATTTTCCATTTTTTTTTCACTCTCTCTCTCTCGCTCTCTTTGAGCGAAATTCTTTGAGCCTTAATTGCCTATCCTATTCCTTTGATGTTCAGTCTCTCGACGCACATAACCGAAAAGAGAAGAGAAAAATATGAATAGAGAAAGAAAATGACATTATTAAAAAGACCACTAATGAGTTCGCCCATACAACCAACCGTGCATCGTAAAGCCTACAAGATTTATCTAAAGTAAAATTTCTTTCCGATAATAGTTTATAGAACCGAGCGATAGCTCAGTGCTTGAAGCGATAGTATTTTCAGGTACGGAGTTCGATTACCAAACGTTGAATGATTTTATCGACAGTTTTCGACTTTAAATATCATCATTGGCAAGATATGTATGTATATTACTTAATACAGATCGGTCGTCTACTGCTAGAATTTGCCACTTTATCTAACTAAGTTGTGAGACCGTTCCTCAAAATTGGCACCATGTGAAACAATTTCTTCCTACCTACCAAATCATAGTCCGTTCCTTCTTTCCCTTCCTCTCCTTCAAAAGGCAATGGTTTAACCACTGGAGAGTTACTTCACTATGACAGATACATACTTAAATACTTGTCGAGCACGGGCTCCCAACCTATGGGTCGCGACCCCAAATTGGGACGCAAAGGTTTTTTTGTGGGGTCACCAACTGAAACAGTAAACTAAAAAAAAATATTGACTATAATGCAATTTTCTGTCAGTTATGACGTATGGATGTGAAGCGTGGCTGCTAAATTCAAGGATGCTACGTAATATTCAGTGCACTCAGAGAAGCGTGGAAAGTTGCTTGATATAACAAGAAGAGATCGTAAGAGGAATACATGTGTAAGAAGTATGACCAAAGTGGCAGATATAGCGGAACGTGTGAAAAAGTTGGATTGGATAAATAGCGAGAATAATGGATGGCTAGATGGCGCGAGAAATACTGGAATGGTATTCGAGAGGATGTGAAAGAAAGCAAGGTAGACCGAGTGGAAGATGGGCTGATGAATTGAGAAGGGTCAAGGCAGATTCCTCAAGACAGACAGGAATGGAAGAGGATTTGAGAGGCCTTCATCCAGCAGTGGATGGTGAACGCCTGAAAATGATGATGAATGCAATTTTTATTTTTTAATCGGTGTCTTGATGTTTGAATAATATTTTTTGCCTTTTTCAAATATATCAGGGTAGCGGATCACTTGGCTTTTATAAAAAGGGGGCGCCACTCTATAAAGGTTGGGAACCTGTGGTGTACACAGAGACAAGGCTTAATATGTTCTCCACTTTTTGAAGAATTATATGTGTTAATTAATTACAATGAAAAGTATAATCCAATCAATTCGCATAAAGGAATGAATATATACAATTTTCAATGGATTATTATGATATATGAATGTGTGGTCGTTAGCGTGTTATGGTGTTTGGGACTAAAACATAAACGCTTTCTCTCTCTCTCTCTCTCTTGTCTTAACCCCTAACCAACCCACGCAACTAAATGGATGCTTAATGGATGCGAGTGCGTGTGTGTGTGTGTGTGTGTGTGTTATTATCTGTCGTATTCTTAAGTATCATCTCATGAATAATTCCGAGAATTTACCGTTCGCTCTGTATTAAATTTTCAGCATATTAATAGGAAATTTGGTCGCAGTTAAAATCACGGTCTCGAGAGCAGTACGTCTAAATCTGCCTATTGTGCGTTTATAGTTTATGTTTTTGTTTTTTTTCAATAACAAGTGAGTGTGCAGTTTGAGTTTGAGCATTTGTTTCTGAACAGCGTGCGTTAAAAAGGCACGAAAATTCGAGTGACGCAAACTTTTGTCCCGCGAATTTCAACAGTTTGAGTATCTATTACGTACATATTACGTATAATGGCGTATAATAATAAAAAGGGATAAAAATTTGAGTGGCACCAAATACAAATAATAGCATATAGCGTTCGTTTCTCTATTTATCAAATGGGCTAACTTTGTCCCTTTTTTTATTAATAAACACGGTCAAAATAAACAAATGCTCAAACTCAAACTGCATACACTCTTGTTAAAAAAAACAGACTATAATCGTCGAAGGCGATCTAAACTCGCCGATTAAAATGAATTATCATTACTAAATTGACCTTGAATTGAGCAGTGACGTCACCGCTGTAAGGCCTAATCTTATAGAAGGTGTTTTCGATTTGATAAGAGTAATTTCGCGAGATTGTTGATTGTAAATAATCGAGTGTCTCGCGTTGGCATGTTTCGATGCACTATGTTACACGCAATGCAAATATTTGGCCAATAAAAAAAGATTACGCCTCTATAGTAATTTCACACGCAAATAACACTTGCACTCGGACATGTAAACTAACCAGTTACGGTCGTTAAATCTCGTTAAATGGACCAGGTCGTAAACAATAATAATAAGATAAACATATATGTACATACCTATGTATGCACAAATACTCTCTTATCAAATAAAAAAAAAACAGGAATTGCATCACACGTGAAAAACTAAGTAAACTACGTATACATACATACATACGTACGTTGCGTGGAAAACTACTGGCGCTTTTTTTTATCGTTTCGTTTTGTAAATTGCCTGAAAGCTTTGCCGATTTTTGAAATGCGATGACACGTGTCGAATCGCCGATTCTGTCCGGTCTTTGATGTGTTAAATGAAAAAAAAATGATAATTTATGCGCGCCACTGGCGAATTCTCTTCGACGCGCAATTTAATCACAATTTGTCGCACCGTTCTATATTAAATTTTATTATTTTTAATAGCTTTCAGAGCTTCGAGCTATCTGAAAAAATAATGAGAATTTTAGAAATGATTTTTATTTCGATGTAAAAATTACATTTATGTTGATTATTTACATAGGTATTTGGGTCACTCGATGAAATTGCATTAATCTCACTTATTTTTTAAAAAAAATTTTGATGGCTAGACTTAGTCCATGTCCTCGCCATACTTTTTAATTTTAGCATGCGATAATATTAATGTTCGTTACGTTAATGGGATCAAAATTCGAGCGCGTATTAAATGGACAAATTTCCCATATGTCTATTCGTATATGTACATACACGCGTATGTGTTTAACTTTCGCTTGGTACTAATGTAATCCCGCGCGAGATAGAATTTGTTTCGATCTATATTGTTATTCGTTTCCTTTTTCTCTGCATTAGGCCAGATTAAGATCAGCTTTTGTGATGGTTTAAGTATTTTTATTTTTCTTTTCGTTTTCTGAAAGTTAATCCTTCGCGCAAACTTCTCTCGGGTGCGATTAAATCTTTAGCCATTTTTAATTCACTCCAATTATAATCATAGTCCTCGTTTTGTTGAAAAGTGTTTAGCTGTAGTGTTTGGCTTTGAAGTTTCATACTTTATATAACTATGTATAAAATAATATAGACAAACTTTAGGGACACGTTCTGATTGAAAAAGCGTGCATTAGTTTTTTAATGTCTTAATAACTTTAAGCAATCGAATGTACATATGTTTATTTGATATTTTCTCATTATAAATATGTTCTTTATATTACTTAAAAGTTTTGTTATTAAAATTGTTTAATAAACATATTCTATACTACATAGTAGAAGGATTTAATAATTTCGTACGAAATTGCTATTCTTTTGAATCCATATAAAGTTATTATATAGGGTTGTTATTATAATGGGTTCTATATATTATAAGTGGTATTTCAGTGTAAACAAATCTTTTTATCAGTTTAGAACTAGCGATGTTTGATTAAGGCGATAGTTTCCCTTGAAATAGTAGCATCTTCTGACAAACAAATGTACATACATGTACGTGTATAATAATTTAAGCGTAGGCCAACCTTTAAAGTACGCAAACAAAAAAAATACACATAAAGTGTATCTACGTGATCTTCGGCACATACCGTAAGTAAGTAACCTGGAAAAAATTTGAATCATCGTGCCAAAACAAAAAAAAGTCAAAATGTCACCGCACTTTTCTTAGAAGCGAGCTTTTTCGACCGAATCTTTTGTTTGATTTGACAAAAGGTAAATTTAAATGCACGCGATGAGAAATATTTTTCTACGGAAATGTGTAATACACTTCTGAGAAGAGATTTTCAGTATACTTAAATCGCCAGATAGTGTTTTGTGTCGAAATATCACGCGACTTTCGATTTAGTGCCAAAAAAGGCGCGCTCACTTTCACGTCGACTAAAATACTAGCAACGTAATTTATATACGATACTTTTTTCATTTAATTGTATAACTCGGTGTGTTTACTTGATTCTGCAGTGGTTTGAGAAGCTGTGTGTTGAGGAAATAACGGTACAAATTGGTTTGTTGTTGATCGGGGGTCGTCTCGTGAGGACATTCCGATTGAAATTGATGTGCCCTTTTCAATCGTAGCAAGAGCAAGGTTGTGCGAGACAATCTTTTTTTTTTATTCAGCAGTGTGTTGCAATTAAGTTGCATAATCGGTGCATCGACCTCGACCTTCGCATCGTTGATCGTTATCACTGTGCTCTGTAATGCCAAAGTCCTTCTGGTCGATTATGTATTGTATACGAGTTTGAATTATCCGAGGTTGGGCCGCACGGTGGACAGAGACAGTGATTTGTACGTCCGGTGGATATATATTTACCTACATGATTATTAGAATGCATTTTTCATACATTCAAGTATCAATGTATAAATTTTGATTCAACATATACATATATTCTATTCTCCATACATATGTACATACATAGGTTTACTACTAACATATGTATGTATCTAATTATCATAATTTCTTATTCTGAAGGTAGCGTACTTGACATCTAAAGCATTGTCTTTTTACTATTCGACAAACATTTTATCTTCCGTCGTAGTGAAGTTACTGGGGAAAGATACTCTCCAGTGGTGAAACCATTACCTTCTCGAGAGGAAGAAAGGAAAGAAGGACCGATCTGATTTGGTAATTTGCACGGAAATTTTCGATTAATGCAAATTTTGGGAATCTGTCTTACAACTAAGTTAGATACGTCGACAAATTCTAACAGGAGATTGCCAATGATGATATTTAAGGTTGAAAGCCATTCGACGTTCGAACTCTGAACCTTCGCTCAAGAGACTTAACACTCTAACTGGCTTAAATTTCATAACATGTTAAGTTGTGTTTACAAAAAGGTTGAATTTCACTGCTATAAGTGTGAATGTTCGGTACCATGCTTTATTTTATCCACTTGCAATTTATTACAAAAATTTTATATTAAACTTTGAAGCACTTTCGACGATATTGAATTACATTTGACGAGTTAAATTAAATGTTGGTATATTTTAAATTAGCAATTTTACAATTTTATACGTTTATATTTACGTTTCTTTTTTTTTTTTTTTTGTGTCTGTTATTTCGCTTGACTCCGTTGTTTACCGAAAATGTAAACTAAAGCTGATCTGAAAATATTTTCTTTTGAGTTTTCCGTTTTTCGAATTTTCCGCACGGACGGGCCCTTCTTCCACGGCCTCGGGCCACCAAAATATTTGAGAAGCTTCGCGTTCACTTCCTGTCGTTGAACGTTCGCCTTGGCGAGCATTGATTGAATTTTCGACACGTGCAATTTGGCGATTTTTTTTTCTTTCGAGCCGATTCGAAGGGCTCACCGATCCGGAATTTTCCGGATTGTAATGCTAGTACTATTCTACGGCTGTATCTAAACGGTATTGGAATGCGATAGGGGTTCTCGTTAACATTTGAGAGCCCTTGGTCGGTTGGCGCACGGGTTGTCGCACTTTCAGGCGGTTAACCTTTCCCTGTAAATTTTTACCAGCCCGACACACGAACCGACCTCGAAAATGTCTTTGTACCCAAGCAGAAACCCTTTGACGTCATCCGCTAAAATTTGGCAAAAGAAAAATTGCGTAAATCCGTCTTTTATCGCATAATGTACGAGTCGTATCCTATGCGGATACGATTCTTTTGACTTCGAGCACTCGTGTACGCGTGGATTTTGTATAAAATTTCAATACTGAAACACATATTAAAAATGTCATCATTTGAGCCGTTATAAAGGTCGTAAAGAAGAACAAATAAAACGAAGAATGAAACTAGGATGGAGTGCTTTCGGAAGAATGAACATTGTTTTTAAATCCAACATTCCGCTATGCTTAAAAAAGAAGGCATATGTATGTAAATACACACGACCAATGCTTACTGCCAGTTATGACGTATGGATGTGAAACGTGGATGCTGAATTCAAGAGTGTCACGCAAGATCCAGTGCCCACAGAGAAGCATTGAAAGATGTATGCTCGGTATAACGAGAAGATATCGTAAGAGGAATGAATACATGGGAAGAAGCATGACCAAAGTGGCAGATATAGCAGAACATGTGAAAAATACTGGTAATTGTATGTGATAGAATTTGAAAGAAAACAAGGTAGACCGAGATGTGTGGAGTCAAATGGATGCAGATTGCTCAAGACAGACAGGAATGGATGAGGATCGCAGAGGCCTTCATCCAGCAATGGATGGTGAACGTCTGAAAATGATGAAATGAAAGATTTAATTTACTTGATCGATTTCTGTAAAATTTCAGCGGGCTATATAGATATGTAGGTTTTTTAAAAATACACTGGATAAAAATAAACAATTCCGAAATTTAAAAATACCCCATCCTCCAAAAATTATTTAATTGTAATTTGAAACTTTGATTAATTCACTTCTGTTTATGCGCATGCTAACGAGGCTTGCGTTCGAATCATCCCAAAGCTCAATTTTCAAATTCGAGCTTTGCCTTTTCAAATTGAATTCCGATCCTCTTCACATACTATAAATATTTATATTGTATAATATTATTAATTGGCAATGTGAGCGCATCTCGATCGAATCGATTCGTTAATCAAATGTGCTAGACTTGTCAGCTACTTGCTCACGACTACATTATTATAAGTTGTGTATGCAACAGAATTTAGCTGAAGTGTTTAGCTTAGTTTTGTACGGAAGTAAATTGAAATGTAAAATCAGCCCATTCTATCCCATCGAAATTAGCTATAGCAAAATTAAATTGCATTGTTAACTTAATTTCCACAATAAGAAGCACGTGTCGGAGTACAGACTGAATTAATTTTGTTAGTTCCACGTTGATAATTTAATTGTTGGATTATGGCTATTTTTACAACCGGTTATGGTATAGAGGCACGTAAAGTTTAAGTTTATGCTCTTTAAGTAAAGATCGACGCTAACTATTAACGAAGTCACGTGGATACGATTCTGTAATAAAGCATTTCAATCTTCGCATATTTCCAATAATATGTACAATAATGTCAAATACTGATTTTTTTTCAAATGGTTCAATGTACGCATAAATAGTAAGATAGAATTGATTATAGAGTGTCTGGTTTAATATAATCTTGATTATAATAAGCGACGCCTATTATCTATATATGTATGAATCATTTGTAGCGACTAAGGACTATGTTGACCTACTGTCGTTTGATAAAATAAGAGGTTTGCATTTTTTTTTACTGAAAATTCTGTGTAAATGTTTTTTTTTTTACTTTTTACTTTATCCGTAACGAATAAAGTATTGTGATCGTGCGAAAATTCGACCTCGAGATCCATAAAGTGGTACTTCCACTTCAAAGTCACCAAATTTTCTCTTTTCTTTGAGATTTTCTTTCGAAAAAACTATCCAATGGATTAATCTGAAAATTTTTACACATATGTATTATGTGTATTAATTTTCGACAAAATATAATTTTTAAATATTTCTTTTCCAACCGGAAGTACATAATATTTGTACTCGTGGTTGTACTCAGTAGTATTTATTTGTATCAAACTTATTAAGTATATGTATAATATGATACGTACGTATGTACATACATATAGTAATATAATATTATTTTGGTCAAAATCCGCCAACCAGAAATGGGTGCTTTGCTATTTTGCTATTTTGTATTGCCTCTTGAATATTTTGTACCCTCGTAATATTGTTATATTACAATAAAAGTTACAAAAAAAATAAATCATGAAAATCAGTCAACAGGAAGTGGGACTAATTCCTTGTGGAAAAGTTAAAAAGTGTGTTAGCAAGATACGGCTCGATATTTCACAAACCGCTTATTGTATCGAGCTGTTATTTGATATCTATAATTTAAGAGAAAAATTTTATTCGAGAGTAAAGGGAATACCAATTTTTTGACCACATTCAATTTTTTCATTACAAAAGACCCATAATTCACAATTTTTGTCAAAAACGTTTTGCGCTTAATATGAACAAATGGACTGTGTTCTGTTTTTACAAATTTTATTTGAATACTTTATCTATACTGCGTATATGGATAAAGTAAAAATAGCTAATCAAATCATATCGATCAATTTCAATGTTTGTTTTTTCAACGTGAAATCCATATGCGATCGATCGTTTCAGTTTACATTGAATCGTTCGTGAATTGCGATCCAATTACATTGATTTTAGCCCATTATAGTATAGCGGTAGTGGCCTCGCACTCTAAAAGACCTTTTTGACGGTCAAAAATTTTATCTAATCCTAACAACAACACCTACCAAATGGCATAAACGCCATGAGCTACACTGCTATGGAGACTCAAGCAGTCAATGTATTGTATTACAGTATATTACATGCACTTTAAGTGCAACGAACGATCCGATCCATTGAATCGTGCATAAGTAGGTGAAGAGTGTGCGCTAGTTAGCGTATTAACATTGAAGTATAATTTGCTTTTATTATTATTTAACCTTATGCCCTTACTCGCATCGCGAATCACATTTAGCACAATAGAGTCGTTTAGCTCGAGCGTCAACAGGATTAGGCACATCGTTTCATTTTATTATTATTGATGTGTTTCATGTGATTTTTGAGAATCGCCGGTCCGTTTATGATCGCTGCGTTTAGAATGCATTAGCACAATCTGTGTGTCCACGATAGATCGAGACGTATGGCGTACCATTAAGTCTCGCTTGTGGCAATGGACTCTCTTCGTCACGGAAAATTCCATACGAAAATATGTGTATGCTTGTTTGCCTGTGTGTATGTGTGTGTATGTGTGTGTGTGTGTGTGACACACATTCTGTGTGCTTCTGTTTGCCCATTGCCCTGAAGAATAAATTGTACATATCTGAGGAGATTTGAAAAATCGCACGAGACAATATGTGTCATGTGTACATATGTAATGTGCATAAGTTTAATCAATAATTGTTTTAAAAGTAGCCGTTTGATATTATTAAAATTTTCAAATTATTATACTAGTACTATGGTTTATGTCGTCTGTAAGTTACGTATTGATCATATTTATGGTTTGTGATTTTAGTGACTTTGAATTTTTTTTTTACTTGAATTTTTATCAAGTGACAGAATTCGTGCTTTAGTTTGACAGGTTCTTTGATGGTTTTATTTGTTATTTATATTACTGAATTAGATTTAATACAATCTTTAATATGAATAAGTTGAAAGTTCTTAAATTAAAATCTAAATTTTACTATTTTCTATAAATAAATATCCAAATAATTGGATAATAAATTTTTCAGAATCTCTGATTTAATTGAAATGAATATGTAATATTCATTGTTAAGACGTTTGAGTTTCAATTGATATTAAATATCAATTGAAGTGCGTCAATTACAGGTATAATAAAACTATGAAAATTTGAAGCTCAAAACTGTAATAAATATTAAACTCAATCTAAATTGAATCGTACGATTTACATATGAATTAGTATTGTAATTTGAAAATGGAAAATAGTAAAGGTCGACTTTCACTCGTTTGTTTGTATTTTATTCGGCTGATTTGAATTTAATCGAAATATAACAATGTATGTACATGTGTAAATAAATACACATAAATAGAATATTTTGGATATTTTAGTACAAATTTGGCGCGTATTATCACACACCGTGTTCACAAATTCGTGTCAAGGATTCGAAACCTCACGTTTGTTGGCGGTTTTTTTTTTTTGCTTCCACATTATCACTTCAATATTCATATCGATGATACCAGAAATGATTAGGTTGTTCGTGGTGCAAAAATTTGCCAAAAAAAATATTATTTCGTGATCAATGCCACTAGAGTGTGAACTACAGCAATACGAGTGCAACGACCCGCCACACGACAACCAGATTACTATTACACATTTTAATTGACTACAACATAGTATTGTAATCGTTGTTACGTCACGATAAAAACCAACCGTATTTACTACACTGGGATATTTTTTGGGGAATTTTAACCGACTTAGAAGTTGGTCAAATTTGACGCCAAAGTTGACACCCGTCGAGTTTGTTTTGTTTCGATGTTTATTTTTGAAATGTGTACGATCTCTTTGGGGTCGTAAAACATTGGTAAGGAAGGATCTTGAAAGGTTAAACGATGTTTAACAAGTGCTTTTATCGGCGGAAACGAATTAACCATTAACGTAAGCGAAATTGTTCTGTTTGGTTGTTCACCTTCGGATTCTTCATCGTTGACCGCTTTTCAACCGTAAACTCGTTAATTCAATTAGCTTTCGATTTGGTTTTAACCGGCTGGTGCCCATTTTAGACCTGTGGAAATTTTCCGCTAGATTGCCGTTCTTCGCTTTACCCTTTTGGAGTATTATTACGTGTAGTGGTCTTATATAGTTAAAAAAAAAAGTCACACGTATACATTTTCCAAAGTGTGTACATATCTATGTATGTATGTCTGCTGTGAAATCTCTTTTATTTTCTATAGTAAGCTTCTCAAATAGAGCAAGCCGAGTAAATATGAATGAAGCCAGTAACCGCTTATACGGTTGAACAGTGTGCTATCCACGTTTAACACCACCAAGATAAACTTGTTTGTTTACCAGGCATCTTTCTCTCTTTTGCCTCTCAGAGCAGTGATCCTCAAATGTTTATAAGCTTTTCACTATTTTTCTTCTTCTGAAGGTGGCGTACTTAATATCAAGTACTTAATGTCTTTTCAATATTTTACAATCATTTTACCAACTGTCAGAGTGAAGTAACTAGGGAAAGATACTCTACAGTGGTGAATCCATTACCTTCTTGAAGGAAGGAAGGAATACACGGATTACGATTTAGTAGGAATTCTGTGAAACTGTCTCACAACTAAGTTAGATACATAAATTGGCAAATTCAAGCAGAAGATCTGTATTAATATATTGCCAATGGCGATTTATTTAAGATCGAAAAATGTCGAGAAAACCTTTCGATATTCGGGAATTGAAACTCGAACCTTCACTCAAGAGACTAACCACTGATTATTATTATAATTTGTCAATATATCATTTTATTTACACCTAATACATTTTGTTAACGTTCTATTTACTTTAAAAGCTTTCATTTTGATTTAAATTATCGTTCAGAGTACGTTCAAGCTTCCAACAAGTAAATAGTATATAAAAACAAACTTGCATGTTTAGAAGCAACTTCTGTGCAAACATTCTAACGTTGAATCGATTTTCTTTCATTTCTATTTCCTTTTGGTTGAAAATAATCTCGAGAGAGAGAGAGAGATACGTCACTGATTTTTCTCAGACGGAATGTCTCGTCGTTTTTTTTATATTTTCAGTTGAAACAACGTTTTCTAGACGTATCTTGGTCAATATGGCTTTTAATTATCGCTTAAATACTGATTTTATCCGGTTCGTACAAATAATATTATTTCAAATTATGCAAAAGACAAACACGACTTTTCTACTGAAATTTAATTAGTGGATTTTGTGCGAAATTTTCCATTCATTATAATATACAAAATTTCAAATTTATATACTGTATAAATTAGCACAAAATGCACACAGGTCAACAAGGTAATAATTTATATAAATTAAAGCCGAAAAATAAAAAAAAATACAAAAAACACCTGCTTGCGTTATTGACCGGTTTTGCGTACGCAGTTTTCAAACGTGACGCAAATTCGAAAGGAAATTTATATGAAAATTTTGATATATACATACATATGTATGTGTGCGATGTACGTTTTCCTCAATTAATTTTCCTTCGCTTCTTTATTGCCGATACTGACGCGTTTCATTTACCCGCCGAAATTTTGTTTCTAATCATTATTAACGACTGGTCTGCGTACCTCACTTTTATAACGAGCAACATTGCACACGTGGAAAATTTTCAATTAAGGTTGCGACCGATTGCGCTAAGCGAGCTTACAAAATTCGTTAATTTCCGTTACGACGAGGACACAATCTCTCTTCTTTTCGTATTTTCGACGATAAGGAGTAAATATTTTTCCAAAATTTGAACCCAATTTTCCGTCTCGTACGTCCTCGGTTTTATCGTTTAAACTCGTGGTGTTTTTCCGCGAGCGCGTGTGGTACGATTTCGCAACGCGTTGTCGCCCCGGTGTAAAACCGCGTGAAAAATACGGTAAATTTAAATTTTAAAAACGGCACACATTGCTCAAACACTCTGGCTGTATTGCTGCGTTAACATTTTTGCGGAATTGCATGTGCATCATTGTCGAAATTGCATTTGAATATGAGCACACCGCGCGAATTCTCACACACACTCCCACTAGTGTTCTAACATTTATTTATTTATTTATTTACGTTGTACGTTCTTCAAATCGATTCTAACTAAATTTTTATTAAATACACATAGAGCTTATTCATAATTTTATAATCATACCCAATCAAACGTACGTGAAACAAAATTATTTTATTTTATTTTATCATTCGAAATGACATTGTAATTGAGACTGAATGTACTAACACAGCGATTTTTCGCAACACCCAAGTGTAATACAAAACGTTCAATGATAGTAAATCGTGGTCACCCTATCGATTGAATATGAGCACATTGCCCACTCTTGCATATCGGTAACAATGTTTCAAACGTGAACATTCTATTTATATGCACTTTTCGTACGCTTATACGCAAATTACAACGAGGTAAACCAATTCAATTCCACTTTATTTTAATAACAATGAATCTACACGGTGTTAAAAAATGTCCTGTATATTTAATATGGCCAGGGGATAGCTCAGGGGTTAGAGCGTCCAGCCTCTTGAGCGAAGGTCTGAGATTCCGCGTACATATGTCGAAAGGTTTGCTCGACGATTTCAACCCTTTAATATCGCCATTGGCATGATCTGAATATTATACTCTAACGCTATGTTGCAAATGTTGCAAAATCCAAGGTTTGTATTTTATAAATATTTTAATCTATTCATCAATTGTACATTCAAATTGAGATTTATACATATGTAATAGCGTAAGCGTCTGCCTGACTGAGTAGCCGCGGAACGCTCGCACACATTTACTCACTCACAGCACGAGTAGCGAGAAGCACTCGCATTTTTCAAATACCTACTACTATGACAACCACGTTATGACACTGTCAACGGGCATTTACTAGTACAGGGGTTCTTAGTCCGTTCTTTCTTTCCCTTCTTTCCCTCCAGAAGCAATGGTTTCACAACTGGAGAGCACCTTTCCCTTAGTTACTTAACTATAACTATGTAAAATGTCTGTCAAATAGTAAAGAGCTTGATATCAAGTATTTGTTAAATCTTTTCCTTTCGTACTATTAATAATGTTTTAATTTCATCGTTCGTCTTCATTAGCGTATTCTTTGTACTGTAATATCATCATTACGTTGGTTAAACTTAGCCTGACAACCCATTAAGCACTCGCTACATTCGAACGCGATAGAATAATTGGTTTTTAAACAGCATCGTGATCACTATAAATAGACGTTAATTATAAAATAAAAGTACAAAGTTCGATTTTTACATAAACACATATGGAATATACTCATGTGTGGAGTATGAGCTAGTTTTAAATTATATTAGAACCGGTTAACCCTTTCGATGGATCGATCGACAGTGACGTCATATTGACAGGTGTATCCGGAAGTGTGCCACGGCCGCTTCCTTGACACGATGTACATATAATACACCGGAAGGACTCGGAGTGACGTCAAACGTCAAGTCCCGATTTCGACGAGCTTTCTATGATATTAAATATTTTTTAATTTATTCGATTTTGAAAGTATTTCAGTATTGTGGATACGTAAAAAGTCCAAATTCCCATAAATATTAATGTTAATGTTTTTAAACGATGTTTTTTCAAGAACGTGTTTGTTGTTATTGTGGTTTCGTCTCGAGTGTTGTATATAAACATGAATGTGAAAAAACTGCTAATAAAATTAGCGATTTAATGTTTCGAGTGTTACTATACCTATACTGCCGTCCTAAGCCCACTTAACGTAGCTGACAAAAATTACGAAAATGAGTTAGATGTGTTTTAGGGGTTATGGGAGTGTATTATTGCGATTTTTCATATCAAAATTAATGTATCTTCATCCAAAAGTGACTTTTTTAAGCTATTAAATCTAACGTATCTGCATGCGCAGAGAAATAGCATCACCAATACTTACTATTTACGGTCACTACCTTATCGTGAAAGATTGAAAAGACTGAATCTCTCCACATTGGAGACGAGGAGATTAATAAATACATAATCATTATTCATGTGAAACGACCAACCTCATTATGTTCAATTAGAACCCTAATCTAAGAGGTCATACTCTTAGACTCCGAAAAGAAAAATCAAATAAGATTGTTAGAGATTCATTCTTTTCAAATTGAGTGGTTGAAGTTTGGAATAGTCATATGTATACATTAATAATGAATAATAAAGTGACGTAACTACTTAAGTATTCATGTTTTTTTTTAATTTTTCCTTAGAATTATCAAAACACAATAGAAAATAACCTCATGCACTAAAAACAAAGTTTAAATAAATCAGTAATATATGAAGAAAAACACAAATTTAGAATAAAACTTTCAAGTCCATTTATCTCGATATTGTTGTTTTGTCAGTTACGTTAAGTGGGCTTAGGACGGCAGAATACTGGACTTTATTCTGAACTACATATGTACGTATGTATGTGCAACTTAAGACTATCTCTTAAAGATTGTGCACGTGTCGAAGTGTCTCTTGGCGACAAAATGGCCGCGCCTTTTGCCGTGCGGAAGACGCCATTATTCGCCAATGACGAAGAAGAAGAGCGATCATCCATCATCAGAATCGCAATTGATAAACTGGCACGATTCTCTTTTGTATCGCGTTGTTATATAAAAATAAATGTGTGTATGCAGCGGTCGTCACGTAGGCATCGGGTTAAGTCAGGGGTCGTCAACCCAGATAACATACAAGAAAGCTTAAAAGGGTTGACCTTGACATACAATAATTCACGCGTTGAACACACACAGGGCTTTTGCATTGGAACATATAATTTCCCGTCAACATTAACTGATAACGATTTAGCAAATTACACATCTATTGTTATCTTACTACCTTTGATAAAAACTTCGAATTAAAAAAAAAGTAGTGAAAAATCTTAGTATAATGAAATTAGAGTAATTTTTTGAAATGCCAAGAATTTCCTAGCTAAAACCAAAGCTATTTAAAACTATGTTAAGTTACCGAGAAAGTACATAACATCAATAAATGAAATAAATTTTGTCCTATTTTAACAAGAGCTTAAGTATCTGTTAAATTCAAGTGATTCGAGTGTATTGAAGTAACTTAAATGAAGGAAAACTATTATTATAGTCTGCTTTCTAACTGTAAAGGTATGTAGAGTTTGAATATCTTCTAACCTTGCGCGTTTAAAGGGGAAATAAATCTGAGCGACAACAAATGCACCAATAGAGAGCGTTTATTTATTATCTCTTTGTGAGAGAGATGCGAGCTTTTGTCCCCTTTTAACACACGCGTTTCGAAGAAACGGACACGCAAATTTAATTCTCTTGTTAAAAACAACAGAGTTTAATTTTGGTATATTATTAACCTGCTATAAAACAGAAAGTTTTAATAACGAACAATCATACACTGCGAAGTCCCACATTTAGGATTAAAAAAGGTACAGTGATTTTAGATTAAGATTCAAAATGATTCTTTTTTTTTGGAATATACATACATATGTATTAAACTGCCGTCCTAAGCCCACTTAACTGACAAAACAACAATATCGAGATAAATGGACTTGAAAGTTTTATTCTAAATTTGTGTTATTCTTCGTATAATACTGATTTATTTAAACTTTTTTTTAGTGCATGATGTTATTTTCTATTGTGTTATGATAATTCTAAGGAAAAATTAAAAAAAACATGAATACTTTAGTAGTTACGTCACTTTATTATTCATTATTAATGTATACATATGACTATTCCAAACATCAACCACTCTATTTGAAAAGAATGAATCTCTAACAATCTTATTTGATTTTTCTTTTCGGAGTCTGACGTCCTAGATGAAGGTTCTCATTGAACATGATAAGGTTGGTCATTTCACATGAATAATGATTATGTATTTATTAATCTCCTCGTCTCCAATGTGGAGGGATTCAGTCTTTTCAATCTTTCACGATAAGGTAGTGACCGAAGTAAATATTGGATACGTTATTTTCGCTAAGTATTGGTGATACTATTTCTCTGCGCATGCAGATACGTTAGATTTAATAGCTTAAAAAAAGTCACTTTTGGATGAAGATACATTAATTTTGATATGAATAATCGCAATAATACACTCCCATAACCCCTAAAACACATCTAACTCATTTTCGTAATTTTTGTCAGTTACGTTAAGTGGGCTTAGGACGGCAGTATTGCACACTGTTGTGTGGAAGTTTCTAGAATGGAAGCCCCTCAACGGAGGGTTGTTGAATAAATTTAAATGAAAAAACATATAAAAGCACTCGGTAACATTACATTGAAAGTATTGTATGTATGTACATAATTGCGTTATAAGTATATTAATCACATACCTCGTGCATTAAAGTTGTATTTACATACATATGTCCGTTCAAAGAATGGAAGAGTGTTATTTAATTTTAATAACAAAACATTGGGACAATATATAGTCGCAAAACCAATTAATCATATTCCATTCATCAATCGGTGACCTTGACTTGACGACTGACGTGCGCTATGACGAATGTTTCAACTCGTGCGACTTGTGAGTGAATCACTGTGTGATTTTACAGTTTATACAAATTGTATTCAATATGTAAATGGTAAAATCTCAGTTAGCAAATAATATGTAAATGTAATACTGCACTCTAAATACTGATCATTTTGTACTACATAATTACAAGCCATATTTCATTATACTGGTATTAAATCTATGTATTTCACATTGCAATTCGAATTGATTTGATCTAATCTAACCTAACCCTATATCAATATACTGATTCTGCCTTTTGATCTGATTTGATCCTCACACAATTTGACCCTTTCGCACGTTCTCGTATGTGATTTTTACACAATCGAATGCGTGAGAATACACCATATTACGCTTCATTTAACGCATAATCACATAGTTATACGTGTGTTTGTACAATATTTTGCGTTTTTTTTTTTGTTTCCGATCGTAAAATGCAAATTTTCCGATTTTTGACGTATTTGAAAATTTCCGTGTGTATATAAAGAGTGAGTGTTAACTGAATCGCGGTACACAGTTCTGGGTAAACAGTGTAATTTTCAGGGAAATGTACATATGTACGTGCCTCGAAAAATCGATCGACCGTTGAAAATACTCGGAAGATGTAGTATATAGATAAATCACCTGTTCGTGATTATATTTTGTGGTGAAATGTTATCGTAATTGGATTGCGCGATGCGCGTCACGGCTTACGTCGAAAGTCACAAATTACGGGTTGCGGATAAAATGACTTCAAAACGATCGATGGAAGATTTGCAAGAATTTCATCAGACTGTGTAGTTTTATTTAACTCGTTAATTGCCCAAAGTTATATCGCGGACTAATTATTGTCATCTAATTTTAAATTAGTACTGAAAAATGATGATAATTTTTGTCACGCGCACTTGCTAAGATCGTAATTTTAAATGATTTTTTTTTTCATTTTCAATAAAATTTCAATGCAATATCGTTTAATATACTCTATTCTGTAATTTGTATTTTAAAAATGATAAGTTTTGATTAAATTTCAATATTTTAATAAAATTTTAATTGAGACTCGCGTAAAAACGACAATGGAACATGTTGTATCAATAAAACTGTATAAAAAATTAGCTAATTGAATCAAATAAAAAATCAATTCCTTGTTTTAAACGTTTTGATATTTAATTTAGCTAACTATTAATTTTATAAACGTACAGGTTGTGCTGTAAAAAGTATCAACAGATCAGCGTCGCAGTATGTACATATGTACGAACGCGCTATCCGAAATTTCAAACGTTCGCGTCAACGTTACAAATGCGTCACTCGTTACACAAAGCTTGTCAAATATTGCATTGAATTTCGCATTTGCCCAAACAATGCGCTAAAATTGCGCCAGACTAATTTAAACAGTAATTTGCAACCCTAGAACTAATCCTACGTACACAGTGGGCTTGTGCTGAAATAGCTTTTCCTTTTAATAGGATTCGAATTCTATATATCATGTTACACGCCCGATGCCAAATTTGCTAGAATACAATATACAATATACAATAATCATTTAATGTACAATGATTGACTTGCCTAATGGTAATAATTGACTTTCATTGTGTTGGGAAATTCGGCCTCAAATTTGCGAGCACTTTCAGACGTACATAAATCGGAAACATTGAACCGATAAATTTGTATGGAACGTTTCGCAACATTACCGTTCGATTCTGAAACGTTTCACGTTCATTTGCGACCGTTAGTTTCCACAGATTGTTGTAATGGAAATATTCAATAATACGTACATAAGTAAAAAGTCAGTTTTGTGTTAAATTTTAAACGATTCGTTCATTAAGCAGCCGCCTCACACTCGTTGTGGAAATTTAACGAAATTAGAACTGAAGAACAAATGATCATAATTTTACACACGTTTTGAATTGTGACTACTCGAATATTTCATCGGTTTAATCATAAACCAGTTTTCCAACGTGTTACTAATTGAAAATCGCAGAATTTTCCACTTTAAATTTAGTACGCTTTCAACAACACATTTAACACGCTGATAAACAAGAATTTAATTTCGTCTCTTTGTTGGCTGTGTCGATTATTGGGGCCCAATTAGACTAATATCATTTGTAAAAGCTATTTAAAAACTATACTCATACATTGTATAACGTTTATACTCTCGAATTATCGCATATTGTATTTGAATTATTATCTTGCTCTCAGTGTTATTTGTTAAATTAATTAGTTGAAGTTTATTTTAAATTAATTAATTGTAAAAAGTATATGACACATACTATGTATCCTAGAGGTCAAAGAGTGTAATGTGAAATACGCGATTATCTTGTTGTTCAAGTTTGAGGCACAAGTTAGGTTAGAGGTTGAGATTGTGATGTCATAGTCGTGTAAAATTATCTTGTTAGATTATTTAAATATCTCTACCGGAAACGGAAATGTTCATAATCTGAAAAACAGTTTCGAAATTGCTGTGGTGCACAAGAGTCTAGTAGAGTCTAGTACATAACTAGACTATGTATATATGTATGTATGTACATACATATTTTGTAATAAAAATTGTATATTTCTTTTAAAAATAAAGATTTATTATATATTTAGCGTTGAAGACGTGTTATTAATAATAAATTTCATTCAAAATTGCCATTTAAACTGTAATAGAAAGTGTTCGAATCGAGTATAAAATCAATGGAAAGAATTAGTATGATCGAAATCAAGACAAAACTTCAAGGTCATATTTTTATACTACAAAGTCAAATATTTCGATAAAATTTAACGTGGCCAGTTCAAAAGTACGTTCTTTTGCACAAAAAAAATTAAATTAATTTTATTCGGAATATATTACATACATATGTATGTATAATGCGCACAGACGGACACAATGTCGCGTTTAATCCGCGCGCGTCTTTCGATTGACCCCTCGAAGAATTTACATTATTCTTTACGCAAAGGTCAGTTGCGCCATTAGCCAAAGCAATTTCGTCTTTAATAACGTACGCGTTAACCTTATATTTTGCATGTATTTAAAAAAAAAGCATAGTTAAATGCTGCAAAACGCAAGAACAAAAATTCAAATTTTTTTTCCTTGTGACATCCTTTTGTATGAAAATGCTTACATACAAAATCATGCATACATCGGTTTAACATTCAAATTGAGATTTCTAGTATTTATACATACATATTTAAAGAAATAACTCATAAGTATGATTTTAAAATATTTTATTCATTATGTACATACATATTATTAATTATAATTGTACTTTTCAAATGTGCTATACACTCTAGTGTAATTGTGTGGCACATCTAACTCTACCCCGTATACATTCATCGTATAGTTGAAGGCTTGCGATGGACCTGGAATCAATTCTACGTTGACAAAACCATAACCAGGACCACCACTCTCCAATTTAGATCTGGCATCGGAATATCCTGCTATTTCTTTCACTGTGACGTAGCCAATGATTACGAATTTACTATCCACTCCTATAACAATCGACGTCACGTTTAGTCCAGGAACAGGGTTCAGATCACTCGTCATACTGAAACAAATCATTTTGTCAATCGATATGCAAGAAGAACATTCACATAAACAGATTCTTCGAATTGATTTAATCGTCAAACTATTCAATATCTACGTATTTATAGATTTTTATTTATTTAGTCAGCATTATTATGTACATAATTTTGATCAGTATTGCAGCAACTGTCAGTGCTTAGATTAGAACAGAGTACACCACAAATAACCATATATGTACATATATATTCCTCGAGGTGGGTCCAGAGAGCCTAACACTGTAGTAATGAACTTCCTCCGGGAATTTGTGGTTACTGGTTGTGTACTCCGTTGATCAGTGAAATAATTCGACAACACACTGAAATAACACGTCAAATTAGCTCACATGAAAAGAAGCTTGTCGTTTTCTCCCAACTTTCCTAATTCCATATCGGACAAACCAAATCGTTCCAATGGCAACGAATGCGCATACAATATAAACGAAATAAATGCCAAAAACTTGAAGGCCGCCATTTTAAATTTTCAATTCAATCAAACGAAAGAACTATCCACTGACTCGCACCACTTCACAATGAATTACTTAGATTATTAATTTCATATATAATATAATATAATACATTTATCTAATCTATTAATCCAAGACAATTGAAAATAATCAGATTGGTGGAATTGTGTATATAAATTCCAAAGATATTATTTCAAATTAATTTGTGATATAATCACGTGATCATCGTTCAATGGTTAGAGCGTTAGTCTCTTGAGTAAAGGCCCTGAGGTTTGATCCCCATAATATATCGAAAGATCTTCTCGACGATTACAACCTTAAATATCACCATTGGCAAGATCTGAATATTATTAAATTCAAATCTGCAGTCTTATGTTAGAGTTTGCCGATTTATCTAACTAAGACGATTCCACAAAATCACCAAAACCTAAAACGATTCCTTCCTACCTACTATGTAAATTTTGTAAATCATAATCCGTTCCTTGTCTTCCTTCCTCCCCTCAACAAGTTAATGGTACTACTGGAAAGTATTCTTCCCTAGTTGCTTCACTATGATAGACGGTAAAATGTTTGTCGAATAGTGAGGAGACATCGTTTGATATCAAGTGCCTTCAGAATAATTGGTGATAGACTGATAAAGGTGCCCGCACACTGTATTCGTATTCGCATTGCGGAGAAACGGACGGAAAATCGCACGGTTGGTAGGGTGGGGAGTTGTATCGCATAGCCGCATGTAGCGCTGCCTACACCACGACGGATTTCCGACCGAAAAAACGTGCGGAATTTGTTGTACACGATATTTTTTCGGCGATTCGCTCGATTTCGTGTGACGTTTGTGGAAAAGTTATTGGCGACGGTGAAAAAATATCCCACCTTGTACCATCTGACTTGATAGGTTATGTCAGAATTTATTATTGAATATGTTAGATAAGTCAACTGGAGATTGATTACAAATATTACAAAATAGAGGTATGCGATGTATTTTAAATGCGGATAGGTATGCTAGTATAAAAAAAAGATGACGATTGAATTAGATTGGTTGAATTTGAATGATACTTTGAGGATTTGTATAAGGAATATATATATAATTTAAGGAATAAAAATAATTTAATTATAAAAAATGTTAAAATAAATAGAAATAGGAGAAGCATCTTGTACAGAGTTATTTTGGAGTATAATAGACTGCCGGATGGAATTAGAAGTTCAAAAACTATTGAAAAATTCCTGGCAGTCTCAAAAAAACATCTCTGTACAGGTGCTTAGTTAAGGATTATAATTAATTGGCTTAAGCTACTGTATTATATAAATAAACTAGCTGACCCGGCATGCGTTGCAATGCCCGTTCCAGATCCCGTTCCTGTTCCCGATCCCTTTCTCGTTCCCGATCCCGTTCCCGATCTCTATCCCGATCCCGATCCCGTTCCCGTTCCCAGTACGTTATCTGACGCGTGAGCAGGCCCGTTCCCGTTTCCGTTTTTTAACAGATTTTTTTTCCACAGAAACCATCCCGGCATAATCACAATAAGTCTTGAAAGTTTCATCGCGATCGGTTGAGTGGTTTAGGAGCCTATAAGAGACAAACAGACAAACAAACAGACAGACATTGATTTTTATATATGTATACAGATAAATAAATAAATAAATAGAATGACAGAAATGAGACGATTTTGTCAACAGTCAGCCGATCCATGATGACACACCGTTATAAATTACATTCAACAATTTAAAGTATTTAACTAATCATTCATATAAATATGCGGCCAACGTTAGAGCTTCGTCTTCATCTGACCAGTCCGTGTCAGAATCGTGAGTGAAATACAAACGTTCCGAAAGCGAGGTGACAAAGCCGGTAGCCGTGCGGAATATCGTGCCTGTGTGTGCGAAATTCGTACGATTTTCCTACACGAATTTCGTACGAAATTCGCAGCGGTGTGCAGCGGGCGCCTTTAAGCTTGCGATTAATATTACACGTTCGCGGTCGGATTATAAATGGGTTAACGAGTCAACGTCAACGCGAGACCTTGCGACCACAATCGATAAGGTTAAATCCGGCCAAGTTAGCCGGTTTAAATATTCGCTTTATTGTCATCGCGATGTGTGATCCTTGAGCTCGGTGAAGTTTTGCCATTTTTTTGCGGGGTCAAAAACCCCCCAGACACGCCACCATGTCGACGACAAATCGACCAGGAAGGAAAGCGTTTAATGTTACAAGGTCTGCGACGAGAAATTTTAACGTTTGAACGAATGTCAAAATGAAATAAAAAATGAAGTCGTTGGGTTTAATGCCTTCCGAGGAGCATCGGGGCCAAGGCAAGACCTGTAGTTAATAATGGGGGGGGTTAAAACCCTTATTTTCTTTTGAAGGGGTTGCTAGTACAATGGCCTCACGTTAACGGTACAGTACTAGTACATAGGTATGCGTGTGTATATTATCAAGGTGATTGTTCGGAACGGGTCGGTTGTTCTCTAATTGTGACCCAGCAGTTATAAGAAAAAAAGGTTAATCGGTTTTTCGGGTAGTTGACGATAGTTAGGAAAAGGGTTGTCTAACTGGCCGCGGCTGGAAAAAGGTTAATCGATCGAGACGCGTGTATTGTATAGTAAAGTTAACTTTTTTTTTCTTTCTATTCGTATATGAGTACATATACGCGCAATACTTGAGTTTGTATACGAAAATCATGGTGATGGATAAACAATTACACGGACATTTAAGAACTGTTGTACCGATTCGCTATGACTCTGATCCACTGAATTATAAACTGAACCACTGTGTGAGTTTAACTGCTGTATTAACTGAGCCACTTCATGAACTAAAAACAGAACGAATTTTTTTATTTATATGAAATTAGAGTATTGAACATTGATGATCAACATTTGAGTGGAAAAACAATACTAGTTAGTACGTTAAAACATTAAACGTATATAATAAAAACAGTGACAAACTTAAGGATATTGTACATATGTAAATACTTAGTTTTTAAATCCAACATTCCGTTATGCTTAAAAAAGAAGACATACGACCAATGCGTACTGCCGGTTATGACGTATGGATGTGAGTTACGTAAGATCCAGTGCACACGGAGAAGCATGGAAATATGTATGCTCGGTATAACAAGAAGAGACCGCAAGAGGAATACATGGGTAAGAAGTATGGCCAAAGTGGTAAATATAGCGGAACGTGTGAAAAAGTTGAAGTGGACACAGCGAGAAGAATCGATGGCAGATGGACGCGAGAAATACTGAAATGTACCCGAGAGGATGTGAAAGAAAGCAAGGTAGACCGAGTGGAAGATGGGCTGATGAATTGAGAAGAATGTGTGGAGTCAAGTGGATGCAGATTGCTCAAGACAGACAGGAATGGAAGAGGATTGGAGAGGCCTTCATCTAGCAGTGAATGGCTGAAAATGATGATAGTGATAAAAAATATGTAGTGTGTGATACGGAAAATCATTTAGAGAAACAAAATTATTTAAACATCTTTCCGAAATTAACCATCAGTACCTACGCTATTCTAGAGTGTATATGTGAATCAAGTGAATAGTCTCAAATTATTATCAAATATGCATAACTTGACGATGACCTCCTCTATTACATGTCCTTGTGATATTTGGCCCGAATCGTGAATCATCCTGTATTATACATAAATCTTGAATTGTTGATTTACGAATCAAATGCTGTGTAAATTATTTTCCTCGATACGGATACGTAATTAAAAATGCACGTGATTTACATAGCATAGTGTATGTTGCGAATGTGTGTGTGCTTAATGGTCAAAGTAAACATTTAGGAAGTCATCATCATCACGATGTGAAAAGTATTGCATTAGTAATGCATAATAATGCACTTTGTTCGTAGACACAAAGAACCCAGAAGCTGTCTGCGCAAATATAATATGCACTTGCACTCGGAAACAAAGTCAATTGCGAGATGACTGTACGGTACCGCGGTATGAATGTTTACATTGCCGTTCTATCTGCAATATTTAAATTGGGTGTAAATATTTAAATACCGCTAGCGGTATTTATTCAGTTTTCATTAATATAATTGTAATAAAAATAATTACAATGAGCGGTCTCTTGAGCGAAGGTTCGAAGTTCAATCTTCGTATGTCGGCGATTTTCAAGCTTAAATATCGTCATTGGCAAGATTTGGATATGTATTACTAAATCCAAGTCGTCTACTGTTAGAATTTGCCAATTTATCTAATTAGTAGTGGGACGGTTGCACAAAATTGGCACTACCCAAAAAATCCGTTCCTTGACCCTTTATCTCTTCCATAAGGCAATGGTGGACCATTGGAGAGTATCCTTCCCCAATTACTTCAGACAGTAAAATGTGTGTCTAATAATGAAGGGGCAACGTTTGATATCGAGTTTTTACTTTTTTTTTTTTATATACAAATTTATCAAGTGTGAATCACACACCACACATATGTACCTTACATACATACATACATTTAATATTCTGGACAGTTCGCTTTTAGCACTCGATAATTCACGACTATTTTCGATGACACAAAAACAGAGTCGACGGTACGAAAATATTTTCCATTTTCAAGGACAACAATAGCAAAAAAAAAAAGATATTGGCCTTTGGAGATAAAACAAAAAAAAAACCCAGAGATCACACATTTCTCGTTATCGCCGAGAGATACAATTTAGCGATTGCAAAACGAAGACACATCGTATCGACGTCAAAAAGCGTATTGTAATATAAAATCAAACATTGCAATTTTTTCTGTCACGCGCTATCAATTTTCCGGAAAACTTAAACTTTTCAATAAATAAGTAATTAACCTTGCGATGTTTTGTTGCGTACGTTGAACTTCTAAAAACCGACCAAGGCGAAATGATAAAACTTTAGCAATAATTCATAGTAGTTTGCTATCGATCTTGAAGACGTTCTAAATATTTATTTTCAGCTGAAAAATATATTACATACATATGTATGTACATACATAGTAGATAGTATATGTAGCTAAAATGTTTGACAGTCGGATGAAACGAACCGCTTTCGAACATTTTGAATATGTTTACGTTGAAATTAAACATATATACTATTTATTTAGATAATTCAAAGAACTCGGTCTGATTGAAGATGTGTCTTGCGTATCGTATATATAAATAAATAACATTATTTAAATATGTTTAACTGTTGAAATACTCGTCGCGGGTTCAAGTTCGTTCAACGCGCGGTTCAACGTCAAGGATCTGACGCGAGGGAAAGTCGCTCGTTATATCGGCGACGATGATGCGATGACGATTCTGCAGTGTCGTTGACACTCTCTTTGCGATTGCAATAAGCGTGTGCGATAACAATACGCAATGTTTTAGTTTTTTGTACGATGTACTCAATTTTAGGTTAATTTCAATATTGCGAGCTCGTTGTATCGATAATTGCCTGCATATTTAATTATCGTATTGCAATGGCGACTCAGTAATCAGGCAATACAGAATGTTCAGATTTGTTTCCTTATAAGAACTTTGGTTTAATAGAGTGAGTTTCACTGCAGATTGAATAATGAATATAATACGTTGATTTATTTAACATTAAATACTGCATTCTTGCTTGTTCAGCAATTATCTTGTAACGATGATATCCTCGTTGTATAGGAAATTTTATTTGAAAACTATCATATTTAAATTGATTTATGAGTAAAATAACTCTCGTTGTCACATGAAATTATGTATACTTTTCATATTATGTATGTATGTATAATCAGACGATCTTTTTGACGCATGTGTACAATGATTCATACATTTACATATGTACATACTAACCGCTTTAAATCAATTACTCGCTATACGCGTCACAAAATCTCAAACTACTGGATTTTCGTTGTTTAAGTGCCAATATAAGGCTATATCTACATATGTCTCGCTATATTTGTAACCAAATCGCATTGTACTATATTTTGCAGAAGAATTTTCGCTATATCTCTTAGAATATATGAAATGTATATTATGTATAATAGATTCAATAAATAAGTTTAAGAATATTATACATACATAATATTATATTTTGATAGTTATTTAAATACCTAGGACAATTGGTGAATACGAGCGGATGTAAAGAAATAAAAAGAAGAATGAAACTAGGGTGGAGTGCTTTTGAAAGAATGAACCTAGTTTTTAAATCCAAAATTCCGCTATGCTTAAATAAGAAGGCATACGACCAATGCGTACTGCCGGTTATGACGTATATATGTGAAACGTGGATGCTAAATTCAAGAATGCTACGTAAGATCCAGTGCACACAGAGAAGCATGGAAAGATGTATGCTTGAGATCGTAAGAGGAATACATGGGTAAGAAGTATGACCAAAGTGGCATATAGCGGAACGTGTGAACAAGTTGTAGTAGACACAGCGATGGATGCCAAGAAATACTTGAATGTTATCCGAGAGGATGTGAAAGAAAGCGCAAGGTAGACCGAGTGGACGATTGGCTGGTGAATTGAGAAGAATGTGTGGTGTCAAATGGATGCAGAATGCTCAAGACAGACAGGAATGGAAAAGGATTGGAGAGGCCTTCATCCAGCAGTGGATGGTGAACGACTGAAAATGATATGATATTGTTGTCGAATGTATGCATATTTTTGGATCGCACTCTAAGTTCAAAATTTGTAGACTGCCCACTCAATATTTAATAGAAAATCTAGAAAAATGAAAATTCCACAAAATACATAGAACAAAAGCGTTATATAGGTGACGACAAGGCTTTCGTCACTTTGTCGATGTATTTTAATTTTCCAGGAGAAAATTTATTTACTTATTTCACGCACACACTTACACTAGCGTGAGAATCTGACGTCAAACGGCTACTCAGTATCGTATACTTATTTATTTTCTTCAGTATCTCTCGGTTTTGTATATTCGACCTTGTTTACTAGCGATTTTTATATCAACTGACACCTCTGCTTCAATTTCTTTTTATTTTGTTTATATATCATTTTTTTCGCTCGCTATAAGTGACATAACCCATTTCGGATATTGCGCACAAACGCTTACTCCTGTAATCTGTACGCTTTGAAAAACAAGATTACGCCTCAATCTGGATACGGAATCGTTTTCTAAAATAAAATCTAAAAATAATCATTGTTTACATACACACCTTATAAATAACATGTTTTTTTCAAGATATAACCAACTACATATAGGTATCTCTTGCGACAATCGACAATAAAAAAATTATAGTATTACGCTCATTAAACCATTATTGCGATGTTGTAACAACGCGAATAAATTATCGCTCGTTATATGCGTGATGCGTCGCACTGTGCGATTATCTAACAGAGAAGCTACAATATCACGTGTTGAATACAATTAAATATTGCAGATCAACACCGTTGCATACTAATATAATGAGTCTCTGTTTATATTGAACGAGTTTCTTATCAAGAACAAATATTAAATCTCGATAAGATGTTGTGTTTTATTAAACACATTCTTAAGTTATGTGCCGTGAAGTTATTTTTTCTTCAAATTTGCATATGCATAATGAAAATATCATATTTTCGAGATGAACTCTACATGGTTTACCTTGCATTATCTTTCTCGTTATATTGATGATACTGTGATTCACCAAATGTTAAGTTCCACGAAACTTATGCCTACTCGTTATATGTATGATATGCAAATAGATATGTATCAAAAAATTCATTCGATATATCAGTGAGATGGCCAGTTTCGTGAAATTGACTTAATATAGTATTCCTTATAGCTTGTACCGATGATGTGTTATCCTATGAATATATGTATGCAAATAGCTTACTCGTTATATTAGTCATTTATTGGGTGGGCAGTTTCTTGACACTTTCTCGTTATAACCGTGACGCATAGTGTGGCGCGAATTCGGATCAATTTTCGCCCTCAGGTTATCGAAAATAATATTTACCGTTTTGTAATCGTTCATAGAGTAAACAGAACGGAACGTGACTCGTATAACGAGACCTATAAAGTATTTGGCAATCGTGTCACTGACATTGCGACAACGACGACTACTAGCTAGCCCACAAGAATATCAATATAAATAAAAGTAAATTAATGAGAAAAAAACATCATAAATAAAATAAATAGTCCCGGTAATAACTATCGTTGTTCAGAGTCGTGTTCACACACTTTGAAAATAAATTGAAAGGAAATCTAAATCTAAATAATAAAGTGAATCTAAATACAAATGAGCTTTTAAAGCTCCGTAGTTAAGACCCACGCATTGTGAATTTTCCGAAATAGATTTTGTATTGCATCGTTGACATTTTTCCGAGATTTCTCATTCATTTTAGTGTCCAGAAATAATAATCAGTCAGTATATGTTTTTTTGGAAACGAGATTCGATTTCGAAATGTCAAAATCTGGTACTTTGGAATTGGTTTCAATAACCTAAATGCTGATATCAATCCAATCAAAATATTTCATTCTAAAAAATTGACATTTTAATTAACTACAAATATGTATCTACAGTTTTCTTTTAACTTTGAATTCGCACCAACGAAAAACCGGTGCTGCTTTCAAAATATTATATCTCTGAAACTAATGAAAAATTATTGTATGAAATTTATGCGGGAATTTCATATAGATAATAATTTTTTTTTTGGTTTTTTAAATAGATATTATCATCATCATCATAATTTTCAGCCGTTCACCATCCACTGCTGGATGAAGGCATCTCCAATCCTCTTCCATTCCCGTCTGTCTTGAGCAATCAGCATCCACTTGACTCGCAAACATTCTTCACAATTCATCAGCCCATCTTCCACTCGGTCTACCGTGCTTTCTTTCACAACCTCTCGGATACCATTCCAGTATTTTTCGAGTTCATCTGCCATTATCTCCAGCCCATTGCCACTTTAACTTTTTAACACATTCTGCTATATCTTCCACTTTGGTCATACTTCCTAACCATGTATTCCTCTTACGATCTCTTCTTGTTATACCGAGCATACATCTGTGTGCACTGGATCTTACGTAACATTCTTGAATTTAGCGTACAAGTTACATATCCATACGTCATAACTGGCAGTACGCATTGGTCGTATGTTGCATGTTGAATTTAAAAACTAAGTTCATATTCACCAATTGTCCTACTTATAAATAACTATCAACTATCTACAAATTTTATAAGAGTTTTAAATGATAACAATCGAATAAATTTATCATTGCGCCCCATAAATGGTTCAATATTATGTACAACATTGAGACGTAAAAAATACATACAATATTTAAACATGTAAGCTCAATTTTATCGTAATAGATACACTTAGATTATTGTAAAAAAAAAGTAACACAAACAAAACTTTCCCATCGACTGATTGATCTGTGAAAAATAGACAAGTAGACAACAACAAAAAAGACACGCAATGCAACTTTGTTCACATTACACTTATTTTCATAGACAAAAATTGCGTCGCGTGTCTCACACCACTTATTTATTATACAAGCATACAGAATATATGTACATAGATTGAAATGTGGCCGTCGATTCTCGAGATTTCTCGAAACGCACACTGACACACTACAGATTGTATTAACCGAGCGAAACTTTTTCCGACCCTTTCAACCCCTCGCCAAAGAAAATCGTACACGGCTTTTTTTTTAACCTTTTACTTTGTTAAGTGAAAAGGGTCGTTTTGGGCCGAGTGTTTTCCTTTTTTTTTATTTCATTTTTTTTTTTTTTTTCGCCGAGCCAAAGTTGAAAAGGTCGCGATTGACCGTTAGTACATACATATGTTGTACTTGTACGTACATACATACATACATTTACCGGGGTAAAACTTGGTTTTTGTTCGAAGCTTGTATGTCGCATTCGTAATCAACACCGTGGCAAAGTAGAATTCGTCGCACAAGTTGAGTTTGCATATACATATGTACATACATACATATAATACATAAATGCGAAGAAGACACTTTGTTTTGTCCGTGTAGTTTTTGCGCACTTAGCCCATCACAATTACAACGATAATGGTCGACCTCGAACCGTTTTGTGGCCAACGTGCCGCTAAGTGCACAGCTAGGGTTGGTGGAAAACTTTCACGAAATGGTCACATAATCATACTTGTTCATTAGTTGCGTGTATAGTAGTGACAATTATGAAATAATCGTGTTCTATGAAATTCATACGATTTGTATACAATGCCTGGACTTTTTACTTTATCCTAATCGGATAAAGTATTGTGCTCGAGATTTTGACTGATTTGTATCAGGTATCATCCCCCGATCACATTTTCATGATTTCTGGAAAATGTCTGTATGTCTGTGTAAGTTTGTGTACCCGTGTGTAAAATCGCTAATTACTCCATTAAACCATTTATCCTATTATACTGAAACTTAATATTTATATGTTTTTTGCCGGCCATTAAAAAAAATTTTCGTCAATCGGAAGTGGTACTTTTGTATTGGAAAATCACCTAATTTTTGTGTAATTTTTGAATGGTTTTTCCAGCAAAACTATCATACACATTAAGCTGAAATTTTGCATACCAATTCCAACCGGAAGTAGTACTTTTACTCTTGTTTACATACGCATTCAACACAGTAATTTCATGATATGTACATATGTATGCGTTTTATTTACTTACGTACTTCGCGTTACGTATGTACTTAAAAGAATAATTTCGTTACTCTTTGTATTCCTCAAATATGTACATGGATGAAGTCGTGGGTTGGCCACACCTGAATTTTTACTTTATTTTATGTAAAGTCTAAGCTGTATATACTGTGTAATATGCCTCAAAGTATATAACAGATTATTTATGGTTTTTTTTTGTACCTTTACATTATCTAGTCTAGTATTTTTTATACTAAGACTTTCTATACAACGCGTAAGCGTTTAGCATGGTATGAAATAAATTAATCTTGCAGCCACATTTCATACTTTTACATACAGAGCATTTCACAAAATTCCAGGTAAGCTTAAACCAAAGTATTAACACTCGGTGTCGTTTTTCACACCAATTTTGACTCTTTTTCAAAATTTATCTAACAAAATACTTACTTATAAATGAGTCGTCACTTTTCCGTGTTCTGAAAATATACGTATGTATTCACTTCAGCAGACGTTTGACCTCGATCGTTTGACTTTTGCGTCGTTATTATTATTGATTCGCTCTTTACTTGAGCCACCTGAACTCTGAATCATTCTGTATACTTTTTTTATGTTTTACGTTTCAGGCGACTGTCGCATTTATAAATCGAATTTGTCGACCATCGGCGATTTTCCGACGCGTGCGGGAAAACTTGTGCGATTTTCACGACCTTCGCCGATAATAATGTAAAAAAAAAGCTACAATTTTTCCGAAACGTGTGCCATAAGTTCACGGTCAAATTACGCAGGTTGAAAAACGACTTTTACAGTTTTATCGATTTGTATTAATATACATATAAGAATGAACGTTGGTTTTAAATCCAACATTCGGCTATGCTTAAAAAAGAAGGCATTACGACCAATGCGTACTGCCAGTTATGGCGTATGGATGTGAAACATGGATGCTA
Organism: Parapsyche elsis; assembly: GCA_022651745.1. Taxonomy (NCBI): domain Eukaryota; kingdom Metazoa; phylum Arthropoda; class Insecta; order Trichoptera; family Hydropsychidae; genus Parapsyche; species Parapsyche elsis. The sequence continues at coordinate 1,322,694 of JAGVSN010000031.1, forward strand.
AATTCGAGAATGTTACGCAAGATCCAGTGCACACAGAGAAGCATGGAAAGATGTATGCTCGGTATAACGAGAAGAGATCGTAAGATGAATACATGGGTAAGAAGTATGAGCAAGGTGGCAGATATATGTAGCTGAACGTACGAAAAAGTTGGATTGGATACATAGCGTGAATAATGGATGGCAGATACATAACTAGGGCAATTGGTGAATATGACCGGATGTAAAGAAGAAGAAATAAAACTTGGTGCTTTTGGAAGAATGAACATAGTTTTTAAATCCAATATTCCGCTATGCTTACGGCATACGACCAATACGTACTGCCAGTTATGACGTATGGATGTGAAACTTGGACGCTAAATTCAAGAATGCTACGTAAGATCCAGTGCACACAGAGAAGCATGTAAAGATGTATGCTTGGTAATAACAAGAAGAGACCATAAGATGAATACATGAGTAAGAAGCATGACCAAACTGGCAGATATTGCAGAACGTGTGAAAAATTTGTGGACACATAGCGAGAAATACTGGAATGGTATCCGAGAGGTTGTGAAAGAAAGCAAGATAGACCGAGTGAAAGATGGGCTGATGAATTGAGAAGAATGTGTTGAGTCAAGTGGATGCAGACTGCTCAAGACAGACAGGAATGGAAGAGGATTGGAGATGCCTTCATCCAGCAGTGGATGGTGAACGGCTGAAAATGATGATTAAAATATAAAGCATTTCGACCTCATAGTATACTAGTGTAAGCCCGTTGAATATCAACGGAGCGGTTTCTCATCACCCGTACTGAAAAATAATATTAGTTTTTTGCATAGATGGCGCGTTATAATACAACGCGTGACAATTTATCAAAGTCGCGAGCCTATTGACATATTATGTATATAGTCAAGTTGAAGCAGGCCCATTATTATCTAGTTTGGAACACAGCGTAAGCGGTCACTATGCCGAACTGGTGATACCGAGTTCAAATCCCAATCACGCGACGTTCTGGTTTTTTAATTATTTACCGAGGCGAGCGTTATCAGCAGACAGACACACAGACAAACGGAATGGGGCTATAATATATATAATAAAATCATACTCATTAAACATATGTACCTATGTGCATATCCTATCCTATCCTAGACAATTAAATTGAGTATATTATAATTTATGCGCACGTTTAGTTTCAAATCACACACGCAACATTTGAAGAATCGCAACTTTGCGTAACTATGTACATTGTATGTATGTATGTACATACATAGGTACATGTATGTAGTTAATTTCGAAACCTATCGTTCAACACTCCACAGGGCATTAAACTCGCCGACTAATCGAACTTATCTAATTTAGAACATCGCACAGACGAATAATCAATAAGCTCATAAACAACTCTTGTACGCTGTGTGCTGCAATCGTCATCAATACGTACTAGTTTAAAAGTGCAACGGTGCAATAGTCACTATAAATAGACGTCACACGTGTGTGTCTCAACTGTGTATGTATGTATATACAACTTGGTCATTAAATCGCTTTAAACGTTGAGTTATCGCGTGTTTTTAGAATTTTGATAATGCATAGTGCAAAAATACGCAAATTATGTATGGTTGGCTTCTGGATTATACATAATTTATGACCGTGACCGATTTTCTCTTCGTCGAATGCATTTTACGGTGCGGTTCGTTGCAGAGTACATAATAATTCAACAGGTCATTCGACAAGGAGGTGGTTTCCTTATTAGTCCAAAGGCGTGTGACTAATGAATGTGTGTGTGTGTGTGTGTGTGTGTGGACTATTTTCAGTCCATTTTAGTCCAAACGTGCGTTGGAAGCTTTCTTCTAAACGCCTACTAGAATTTTTTATCGACAATTATGACTGGTTTTGTACTTTTTACCTAATATAGCACTTTCCAACTTGTTCTAGTATTACGCATTGATTATAAATTAAATAATTTATTTTGTTATTAAATCGATATGGATATCATTTTGATGTTTCAAAGTTAAATATGTGGATTAACTCTATAATTATGTATACATATATACATACATACCTTCTGCTTACACTTACATTGTGGTTAAAGTAAATCAATTGTTTAAGTTTAAAAATATTACAAACAATTTCAAATATAATTAAATTTTCAATAAATGGGTTCAAATCATATCGCGATACTCGCAAAAAGTTTAATGTGATTTTTTTTAAATATCTGTAAGTACATACATAGTGTATAATATTAATATGATGACATTTATCTAGCTAAAGTTTTTAAGCATCCATTTACATACATAGATATTTCTTGATTTGAATAAAATCAATACGACTAGGAACTGAAATTGTAACTTAAGAACTACTCTTTCTAAACGTCGTATCTACATACATACATACATATGTATGTACGATGTACCTACCTTAGTTATCTGATTTGATTTACGCAAAAGCGTAGTACGTATAGTATTGCATCATATTTTATGGTACGATTATAAAAAATAAATCGTAAAAAAATGTGGATTTATGACACTTTCACATTAATTGAACAAGTCACATAAACACACTTTATTAGATTATTTTTTAACGTTAGTAAACGTTCTATCTGACCCAATCTACATACACACTATACACAACATAAATATTATCAACGATGCGGTTATAAATGTACGAACACGCATGTGGGACGATTCTGCCTTGGCTCACTTTTTAGATTAAATATGCTTTGATTAATTACCCAAACAATAGCGCGACCATAGAGGATATTTGCATATACATATGTCTGTATGTATTGTACATATTTGTAGCCCATCAATTTACGAGCAATTTGAAATGTGGGAGCGAATCGACCCAATTTTGCTACGATAAAGGAAATTGCTCCAGATGAAAACGTAAACAACCTTCATCACGTACGGGATGGGATGATCAGAGGAAATTTTGCAATTTTCCGCATTGGGGAAAATTAACCATAATTGAATAACCAAACGCTACACATATTGAATTGCGTAATTTTAATGATTCGTGTATATTTGTCTTCAATTACAAAGTAGGTATTGTAAAACGTGATTGTAACCAAAGCGAGAATGTCTTTTCGACTACATACATATGTAGTATCTTTCCTTTGTATAATTTGTATACTTATCTAATAAAAATTATCTTTTGATATTCATTGGTATTGTATTCTAAGTATGAGAACCAATTTTACATCAGTTTCAAAAAAGAATTCTTGGAATATGATTTTCACGGAAGAAATTAGAACGTTCACGAGAGAATATATTTGTAGCTTAGTTCTAATAGGAACAAAGTCAAAATTACAAAATTTGATGAATGGGTTTGCAACTCCATTAGTACATTATGATAATTTGACTTGGTCTATTCAAAAGATGGGTCAAATATGACCTGAAATTTACATATTTCTTAAATGTGGGGTGAGGCTTAGAAAGGAACGGAGCTAAATTATGACGTAAACAATTTAACTTTGTCACTTTCTCCCACTTATAGGAATGTTTTGTTACAGATGGCTGTATTCTAGCCAATTACCTTTCCTTAAGGAATTTTGTGGTTACTAGCTATTGACATTGGCCTTTTTAAAACCAAACCACAAATATATTGTATATCATATGACATTACAAAGAATACATCTTTCAACCCAATTAAATTCAAAATCCTTGTAACAATTCTACTGGAATAATAATTAGCTTAGACTCTTTCCAAAGAAAATATCCCTGAAACTAGACTTCCCAGTACTGACAAGCAGTCACTTCTCAAAAAGTGAAAATAGCATTCTGTGAATCGTCTGAAACGAGATCGGTCCACCATTTTGTGAGCCGAATCCGAGTATTTTCCCGGGAAGAGCGGTGTGCGCGTTCTTTCCACCTCGAATTTTCCTCCAAACCCCCTTTCATCCGCTGAAATTCAATGCGACCGGTTCGAACCGGATCTTCTTTTCAGGTGAGATCATGCGACACCAACGTTTGTATGTACATATGTGTGTTTTCCACTCAAAAGACTTCTTTATTATTGCTTTTTTGCACGCTTCCTCCTCTTCTCTCCACCTTTTGTTTGCCGTGTTCATTTCTGAAGACGAAAATATACGACTCGTTTCAGTATCCACGCAACATTCGGTGATTGTCGACGCGTGTGTGTGTGTGTATTACAATTGTATTCTTCAGGTGAAAAGGAGTAGTGATCGAGAGGCGATCAAATGACGCGCTTCAAACAGAGAGGAGAAAAGGTCGGAACAATCATTGTCACCCTCGTTGCTATTTATGTATATATCATTAGTGGAAGTTTCAGAAACTTCCCCTTACCCATATTTGATGTACATATATCAACTTTGGGATACTCAAATACATTCACGCTCAATATCATTACAGTGCCACTTCTGGGTCTTACAATATTAATGGATCATGTCACAATTTTAAAAAAATACTCTTTTCTATCCCAATGAGAGTTAAAAAACATCAGAGCATCTTGTTTCGATAACACAAGTCTAACTTTTAAACGAATACCACAAGTAACAGTACAAGTTTCAAATTTCAATACTGCTATGTAGTACTAGAACTAGAGTGTTTTCATTTTAAGTCTAAATATCTCAGTATCAATGTTATAATGATCCATTAATATAGTGGTTCCATAATTGGTTCATTCTTTTAAACCGTTGAATATCTGCTAGGTGGCTATGATTTCTACGCGATTTGATCAATTAATTGTATGTGATGAAATCTATTATATCAATTTTGTTGATCGAATTCAAATTATAAGTAGTTTTCGTTGGTACATATAACAGTGCAGACGACTTTTTATTTGACCAGTATTTATATCAATAAATCAGTATAAATAATAAACCGACGGTAATTGTTTGTACATATGTATAAAAAAACACCATTTAATATGAATACTAAATTATTTTCCAATTTTGAACGTTCCTGGTAGATATACACAGACTATTTATTACATGTGGAATACTGACAATATATTTAAAATAAATACAAACTGTACGAAAAGCTTTTAGTAAAAAGGATCATATGTATGGCCAAATATGAATTGTGGGCTTTATTTGTACCGAAGAGTTACACCAAAGAGTCGAGGAAACTAATGAGCACTTGTGGTTTATAAACATTTGCCGCAAAATCAGCTCAATTAAGCGATGATACAATTATGTACATACTAGCGAATGAAGTGGAAGTTACGCATTCAACATTTGAATTTGCATCACCGAGATACGTTCCATACATATTCGGCAAACTTTTATTAGCGACATTGGGTGTTGCATAATACAACAATATAATTATATTGCACACGACACATTCAAACAAACAAACACTCAAATATATAATGGCGTTCATTTTACTGACGACCTCGCACAATATACATATTGGAATCTTGCAAGCTTGCATTCGACTCGTATTGCATGTAAACATCCGCTAATTGACACAAAGACCGTTTAAGAAACGCAATACGAATCCACAATAGATCCACTGTAAACATACCTATTTACCGGCTCAATGTGTGGTTGTTATTTACGATTTAATTACAGTGTCGCATATTACGATCGTTGTACCATTCCATCGGTATTGTGACGCCGATTAAAGCTCGCGCTTAACCAAAGAGCACGAAAGTGGCTGTAAGTGAGTTTTCAGTCGTTCACCATCCACTGCTGGATGAAGGCCTCTTTAATCCTATTCCATTCCTGTCTGACTTGAACAATTTGCATTCAGTTGACGCAACACATCCTTCTCAATTCATCGATACAACTCCAGTATCTCTCGCTATGTGTCCACTTCAACTTTTTCACACGTTCCGGTATATCTGCTTCTTACCCATGTATTCATCTTACGATCTCTTCTCGTCATACCGAGCATACATATTTCCATGCTTCTCTGTGTGCACTGGATCTTGCTTAACATTCTTGAATTTAGCATCCACGTTTCACATACACACGTCATAACTGGCATTGGTCGTATGCTTTCTTTTTTAAGCATAGCAGAATGTTGGATTTAAAAACAATGTTCATTCTGCCAAAAGCACTCCATCCTAGTTTCATTCTTCGTTTTATTTCCATTAATGTATGTATATACAGTTAAAAAACGCTCTCCTGTCAAATGGTTAGTTTTTAGAAGATTTTTTCATACAACAATCAAAAGGAAATATAATGCAGTTATAATTTAACTGATCAATTTTTTATCAATCACAAGTGGAGAGTTACAAAAACACAAATTTATACATATGTATGTACATACAAACCATTTAATTTTATCGCATCAGTAATTTAGTTTTGTTTAGTCCCAAGCTTATCATGCGTACGCTTTAAGATGTCTAATCGTTGCATCGCACAACCTAAGCTTCTCTGGAGGATGTACATAAATTTAATATGCTGCCAGTTATACAGACAAAGCTCGCGGTTCACCAAAACTGTGCTAACGATGTTTATTTATATAATACACTAGCTTAAGCTAATTATATAATCCTTAACGAAGCACCTGTACAGAGATGTTTTTTTTTAAGACTGCCAGGAATTTTTCAATAGTTTTGAAACTAATTTTTCAATAGTTCTGCTAATATCTGCCACTTTGGTCATACACTTACCCATGTATTCCTATTACATCTTGTTATACGAAGCATTCATCTTTCCATGCTTCTCTGTGTGCACTGGATCTTGCGTAACATTCTTGAATTTAGCGTCCACGTTTCACATCCATACGTCATAACTGGCAGTACGCATTGGTCGTATACCTTGTTTTTAAAGCATAGCGGAATGGATTTTAAAACTTTGTTCATTCTTCCAAAAGCACCCCATCTTAGTTTCATTTCTTCTTCTTTACAAACTGTCATATTCATAAATTTATTTATTTATTTATATAATACAGTAGCTTAAGCTAATTATATAATCCTTAACTAAGCACCTATACAGAGATGTTTTTTTAAGACTGCCAGGAATTTTTCAATAGTTTTGAAACTTCTAATTCCATCCGGCAGTCTATTATACTCCAAAGCACCTCTGTATAAGATGCTTCTCCTATTTCTATATATTTTAACATTTTTTATAGTTAAATTATTTTTATTCCTTAAATTATATTCACATACATCCATTCCTTTTACAATAAATTGACTAAAATATGATGGTAACATTTATCTAACTTAAATATAAATACGAACATACAAATATACAAATAATAATATACATAATAGTCCGGAATCCTAGAAATATCCAGGATGAGTTTGGGATTGAAAGAAACGGAAAGAAACTCATACAATCGACCATTGATTTTTATGCGTAGTACTGCAACTTTTTTTTCTACCTTTGTTATTGTTTAAAAATAAATTGATTATTACGATTAAAACTGCATTGTATCTTCTTTTGATTGTTGTGTAAATATATCCCTTAACCTTTACTTATCAGACAGGAGAGCGCTTTGTAATACGATGATGGTATCATCGCCACCCTTTATTATACATATTAAACCAGCCAAATTTGACCTTATCATACAATATTTACTTGGCCGTAAATAATTTATTTCGATTGTTATTTAGATACAATAAAGAGACGGATTTTTCGCAATGGAACTTTCGACGCGTAGGCGTTCCATTCTCCATTGTTATTAATAAATACGAATATGGACACGGTCCCAATACCGTTTAGGCAAAAGGCACAATAACAACAACAACCGATCATCCCAGTTTTGGTTTTAGGCAAAAGTCGTACGAGCCGGTTTCTATTGCGCAACATTCTCCTTGCAAATTTTTATCATTTCTTAGGAATTCGCATATTAAACGTTCGATTGGGGTGACCCGACGACAGCGTTGAATTCGTACAATGTGTTTTTTCAGACGCCTGTGTGATTGTTTTCATTGGATCAAATCGATTGACATCAGTGAATCAATCGACGGTTCGATGAAATGGTGTTGGCTTTTTGACTTTTTTTTTTTTTTTTCTCTTTCGAGACGGCTGTCAGGCGTATGTTACGCATCATCGACGTCCGAATTTATTATTAGATGTATATCTGATAGAAAATAATAGACGCATTCGAAATAAGGTCACACGCATGCCACTGTATTAATTTAATAGATTTGTATGAAAGCATTAGTTTCGGCAATTAACTCACTTTCTATTAATTAGGTTAAACTGTTATTAAATTATAGTAATGGAAAATTTGATTACCGTTGAACGCTGTACTTTTTCGTATTGTAAATATTATAATGTGACCAACACACAACTTTTTATAAGTAAATGGGTTTAGAAGATTTATATACATACATAGATACTACAGTTGACTTGTTTTTTCAGGATATGTATAAATTTATTAGCTTTGGTTTTATAATACATATATATGTACATACATAGGTAGTTTAATACGATATAAAAACAAACTGTATTATTGTTATCATTCAAATAATTTGAATGGAAGAACGAAATATGGCATGTGAAAGTTTAATCAAAATTTCCACTTCCAATAGAAAGTTTTTCTAATTTAAATTTAAAGTACTTTTTAATAAAAAGATTCACTCAATTTTAATTATTTTACTAAGCTTTATAATAAATTAACAATATTTTAGCCGTTCGAATATAAAAAAAAAACGAATATAAAATTCAAATTGAACGTACAACACACGTGAACTTTCACTTCCGATCTAAGATGCAAATATTACAAATTTTCAGCTTAGTGCGTTTCATTGTTTCCTGAAAATGAACCAATTATACTGTGAAACGTAAACTCCAATTTCCGGTCAACGAAAATCTACACGTACATACATAGTATGTACATACAAACTTTCGTTCGCGATAAATTGCATCTAAACACAATTGACGCGCTCTCAATATTTTAAGAGGCGTCAAACCTAACTCAAGTGCTAATTTTAGTGTCGAAATTAACCTTGGTATGTATACAACCAAATAAATTATTATGCTCTGCGAAAATATCCAAAATTGAACGGTACACGACGACTAAAAAGTAATTGGAAATTTCGACTAAAAATCCACCAAACGACAGTACCAAATGTTCGACGGCAAAAATTGAACGTTTCAACCGTTGGAAAATTTATTTTATTACACGTGAATGTTAAGTGTATCTTAGCTATTGTTAAAAACGTGTTTGGCGTCGTGTACACCCTGTACCCGTGATGCTGTCGAGCTTGATATAAAGTGGTGGGGGTGGCGCTTTGAGCGTCAGTCGCTTGCCAAACGTCTCGGTGTGAGCACGCGTATCTAACGCCACCGCCTCATACACATGAGAGACTTTTACACGCGCGTCAACAGGAGAAAACGTACATATATCAATTGGCCTCTGAATTAGAAACAATAGCCGGCCATAATCTTAAATAAAACGCGAGTGAAAGGACCGATAGAGAAAGTCAACATATAAACTCGCCAACTTTCCAAAACTGTGATATATACTTAATAAATAAGTGAGAACATTCGCGAGTACTTGTGTGTGCATTTTTTTTGTTTTGTTTTCAATTAAACCTCGTTAATTTAAAACAAATAAACCTGTGATATTTTATTATTGTATTTATATTTAATTATTACTGCGAAGCTACAAGGTATGTACCGTTGCGTTTGCTATATACAATATTATATTTAAAATGAAGTATTTAAGTCGTCGAAACTTATTTTTTTGATACTAATGTTTAAATCAAACTATTATCAGAGGTATTTATAACAACTCGCTGGAAAACTGTTGTATGAAATGTTTTACTTTTTAGGCGATAGGTGTCGCTCAAAGCGCGCGCGCGCAAACTTAACCTAAGCATCTTACGGGGAAATGTACGTTTTATTTTTAGTTTTTTCGTTTATTTAAATGACTTTTTGATCAATTTTGTAAATCAAACGATCGGAACTTGATCAATACACGTGTATCTTTACGACTGCGTTCAAAGATTTGTTCTATAGTGGCGTAAAACGTCATTGATTCGACTGAAGCTCGAATCCGCCATTGTTGTAAAGTCGCCTTTAGTGCAATGTAACCAACGAAAAAATTGTACGATCATGTCTTAACGACTTTATTTCGCCAATTTTAATCGCCAAAATGGGGAAGCGGAAATCGTTGCAAACGGGAAAATATATATAATACAGTCACGCACTCGCACGTACTTTCTACGTGTAATAAAATAAATTGTCGGTTTAATTTTTTGCGCAATCTTTCGCGTGCCGCTTGCGCAACGTTTTTTTCCATACAATTGTATTGCACTTTTCGCCGGTACTCAAACTGTCAATTCGCGCTCGGCAACAAAACGCTCTAATCTACGTGAGCCGATAACGAAAAGTTATCGCTTTCGCGTCTAATACGAAATAAATTCACACTAATCGCTGAAACCACACACTTGTGATGCTAAATCTACTTTATCGAATTCGGTACCTGTCCGCTAAACGGTTAAACTATCGCAATAAAATTTCATTTTAAAAATTTGATTCACTATCTTATCTTTCTTGACATTGCAAATTGAAAGATTGCGATACGTGATGCGTTGTGACGATTTTTGTCGGTTCGCGTCACATTTTTTCACTAACGTGACAATGTATCACTATGTCAAATTTTAGAGCGGACGAGCGTAATGAAAAAAAAAACGTTCACTCTTACTTTTTGTATAGAAACGTATACGGAAACGTGCCACGAAGGCTTTAATTGATAATATATATTTATTCATAAAATATGTACGTACGTAGCATCTCCTTATTGATTTTTGTACACATATATTACGCTTGAAAGGAGTATGTTATTCGAATGTACGTATATTAGGTAGAATCAAAACCCCTTTATAGCACATTCATACTGAAAATGCTATAATTATATAAAGAAACACTCCTTTATACCTTCAATACCGTCACATTTCCTTCTCAACACCTCTCGAATACGCATATATGGCGTATGATACGCCAACTATATAAAAAACGATATTATGTATAATCTGTACTACGAATATGTACATACATATATGGATATAAATTATAAAGTAAAAATTACATACATATGTACATACATAGAGTTGATCAAAAGTTTTCGTAAAAAGTCTGTATTACTATAGGTATATATGAAATGCTCGGGAATGCTCTTCATACTGCTTGACGCTAATCAACCGTTAATTTTCAACGGGCAATACTCTAGTGACGTAATACGTGTTAAAACCCTCTTTTCCTACGGTATTTCGGCTCAAACAAATTGGGCATATCCTTATTCCTACTGTAATTTCTTTATGACGTATGATACGTCTATAGATATGTAGTTAGAAAACTCTAATACACTCGCCAAGTTACGCCACAACTAAATATAATAAGATCCTTATATGTATATGTATGTATGTACAACAAAAAAAACTAATCCCATAAGAATCGTACGGAACAAACAATAAGCGCATTGTTTGCGTCGGCGTTTTTAATTGAATTGGTCCACTTTTTTCCCCCGTCGCACAATAAGTGGGTTAACACTATCTCGCTTTCGCTCGTGCGAAAAGTGGTCCAAATTGAACATGTAGTTAGGTAGGACGGGCGTGTCCTGCGAAATTTTCCTCTTAACCTTAATTACCATCGCCAATCAGTTAATACATACATATGTACATACATATACGCGTACAAATAATGTAATAATATTTCATATTGCCCCAATTACAAAACTAATAATTAAATTTGCGAACACTATAACCACTTTCAGTCGTGATTAATTTTGTCGGTCATACGTAAGAGTATGGTCAATACGTACTCCATCCGAGGCCGTCGAATCACTTTCTCACGCTATGACGTCATTGGAAACCCACCCCAAACCAACGGAATGCCGCAAAACTCACCCTCTTCTGACGAAACTACGTCAAAAACCGACGCAAACCCCGTTCCACAGTGCTGAAAATTTTCCCTTTTCTTTGTGCGAGGTTTATACGGGTACCTTATATGTACGTATGTATGTTTAATTACGCATAGTACATTAATTTCACAAGTAAACATTCTTTGTCTTCTGAGATATATATTATCATGTACCTACCAACATTGTATGTATGTACGTATATAGTCGAGTTTGTGACCCATACTTTAGTCACTGTTGTGACTCTTTTTCTTTTCTTTTTCGTTATTATTAGGTGTGACGTCACCTGTGACGCAAATCTGTACAACCTCCCCATTCCGTTTCCTTTCGCGAGGTTTCTATACCGGCTATTGATTTTTCACAGCGTATGTATGGTACCTACTATAGTTGTGTTGTATAGTTGTATTGATTACTGTCCGTGTCGTCTTTGATTTGTGTGGAATGTTTGAAAAATCGACGGATGAAAGCGATACGGTCTTTTGAAATATGTACATATATTGTGTTTGACAATTTTACGATGAGTAACGGTGTATGTGTGTACGTGTGTACATTGATGGAGATCTTCTTCTTCGTCATGCTCGAGCTGTGATCCTCCGGCGTCGTCCGTCACAGTCCACGGCATTTCTTGCGCATTGCTGGATCGAGCTATCGGTTGATGCGTTATTGTTGAATGTAAAATAGTGTTAAATTACTTTATTATTTAGGCAGGATGTAAGGGAAAAGACATTAAGAAAAACAAGTATTATATGTATTATAGCCGAAATCCGTCTGTCTGTCTGCTGATAACGCTCGCCAATCCAACGCCGATAATGCGAGATCCCTCATATTTTGAACATATAAATCGTTTGAAAGTACGCGACTTTGCTAAATTGTTACATTGTTGTATTATAAAGCGCCATCTATACAACGACTATAAAAACTATTAAATTTAATATCATTTTTCAGCACGGGTGATGAGAACGCTCCGTTGATATTCAACGGACTTACACTAGTTATATGTATAATATAATAGCCCAATTCCGTATGTCTGTCCGTCTGCTGATAGCGCTCGCCTCGGCTTAAATTCAAACTTAATTGAAGAAACACGAACGTCGCGAGTGGGATTTGAGCCCGTGATCACCGGGTTGGGTGAGTTAGCGCTAACGCGTTCACCCAACACCGGTGACGGGAGGCCTGCTATAATTTGAAAATGTTAATCCTTAGTAGGTTCGCGACTTTGCTAAATTGTTACGTAATCAATTACGTCAAACACGTCCGTTGACAGTCAACGGGCATACATTAGTAATATATAAACAAATAAACGCTCGTTGATAAATCAGCGGATGAAATCAATGCACTGGCTGATATAATATTTATTTTTCTTCCTTATTTGTCTTTTAGTATTAGTTGGAAAGTATGATTGCAAGATAAAAACGATAAAAGTATAGATCGTGAGAAATCGTCGTATGGAAGTTGATATTGCTTCACTTTACTTTTCCGTACAAATGGTCATTTTCAAATGTGCGCAATAAATAAATATGGACGCTACATGGAACTAGTCCGTTATACTTTCAACATTCGAATTAGCCATCTCGATTGACGCTCGCTATACAATAATGCACAGTGGATCGAAAGTGCGTCTCGTTCGAAGCGCGCGCGCGTACGATATTTCCAATTTTAGCACAATTAGTTATATTTTTGCAGTGGAATTTTTTAACGCCTCCGAATAAAACCAGAGGCTCTCCAAAGTCGAACATTAGAAATGGTCGAGGTCTCGCAGATCTATTATAAATTGGCCCCGTGACGAATTCAAGGCGTGAAACTACCTTTGAACACACACCAAGGATGCCAAAAGTGAAACTGAATCGAGAGCTGAAAACCCACACACGATTTCCACTAATCGAAATTGTCGATCAAAGCGTGTCAAGGCGAGAAAGGGTTATTGGGGGTGCTCGAAAGTACCCTCTGTGTGGCTATTTCGAGGCTTTTCTATTATCGTCGCAAAGGTTTCTTCTTCGCTTTGTGTCGAGGCACGCAATCGTTCAACTTTAAACTTGGCTCGTGTGGGGCAAGTGGCGCCACCACTCGACTCTTTTGTGCGAATCTCCATCTGTATTGTTTACAATCCTAGTCTGAGAATGGAAAGGGGGAGTGAAGAGGGAAATCGGGTTGTTTGTTGGACTTTGGCACGTCGATTCGGCAACAATGGACCCGTGTCTAATTTTAGTACTGCCCAGTGTAATACATGTGTATGTATTATGATTCGATACAGTTTTAAATCGTAAGAGAGAATGTAATGGGAAGTGAATAATGTGTGGGTGAAGAGACGAAAGCTACGTGTCAGTTGCTTACGCAAAGAGAAATAAGTGTATCCTCAGCCATTCACCATCCACTGCTGGATGAAGGCTTCTCCGATCCTCTTCCATTCGTCTGTCTTGAACAATCTGCATCCAGTTGACTCCACACATTCTACTAAATTCATCAGCCCATCGTCCACTCGGTCTACCTTGCTTTCTTTCACATCCTCTCGGATACCATTCCAGTATTTCTCGCGTCCATCTGCCATCCATTCTTCTCGCTGTGTGTCCACTTCGACTTTTACTTTTACACTGTATTCCTCTTACGATCTCTTCTTGTTATACCAAGCATATGTACATCTTTCCATGCTTCCCATTATATGTATGTAGTTAGCCCACTCGTATGTCATCAACAGGCAATACTCACTCTACATAGTTAACATATAAATGTCGAAGAGTAGCATTTTTTTTATTATTGAATCAATTGGGGATAATGAATATATGTATGTAGTAACAGAGATCATTGAAAGATCAATGAATGAAAGCGAATCAGTCTTGCACTAGTTTGCACTCTTTTCTAATTTATCTACTACTAACAGTGAAAATTAATAGGAAAAGTAAAAAAAAAAGGTGTAAAATAATAACTTTCATTGAGAAATCGACGGATGAAAGTGAATTATAATCGAAATATTCCATTAATTTCAACTTTGATTGACACTGTGGGCGTATAATGTAATCAAAAACTTTAAGCCGTCGGTTATGGTGATCGCTGCCGCTTATTGTGATCAATTTCCAACAGCTTCGTGCATTCGAGACGTAAAAGTGTCGATCGTGTGGGATTCGCGCGAATGGCGAAAAACCGGTCCTCCACGAAAGACGAGCGCGCTTCCGCCCCCGCAAAATCAACAACAACAACAACAATTTAAACCACCCATGGCCATAAATGGCAATCGGGACAACGGCGTATGGCGTCTTACTACTACGCTGGCGCCAAACCCTCCTTTCAAACGATCGCACAATGCAATGACGCGTCCGTGACCCAAAATGGCGTCCAGACATAACCTCCAAAATACTTGCGAACATAACCTAAGAACGCGTGACGCATCCGTTACCCAACTTTTACTGCGTCGCTGCGGTTTTTTTGCATAATCCTTTTGACTGTTGTCGAACACAATGCCTGCAAATACAATATGGGAGATAGTGACATATCAATAGTTTCATTATCGTCCTCCACCCTTTTACACTCCAGTGTAGAAATCCACGCCATATGTCAGATTAAGTACGATTTCATACTATGCTGTGTTAGTGTGCGGCTTAATGAAACCATTTGTGTTACTGGTCGCCGGTAATGACTCGAGTATTTGCTTACTACGTCACTAATTTTGCAAAAACACTCGATGGCCGACAATTCCGCAATGATTCATTCGTACTATTGTTGATAAAATTACAACCGAGTCAAAATAAGTTTCAAAATATATAAATATAAGTGTCGGATATTATTAGGTGGCGGTATTATAAGATTTTTTGTTCTTCAAAATTACAATAGTTACGACTTATGTAATCAATGCTAAACTAACTGCATAGCTACTCTTATAATAACAATGCTTAAAAAAAAAAGCTCTAATCATATCATCAAAATACTAAAACACTAAAGATTTATCGATAGATAGTTTATTTTAAAACATTTTCCATTGCAGAATTGTGTATACATACATATGTATATGGAAACTTACACGGAACACGTACTGTAACAAATTCTTATTAATCAAAGTACAACAATTTCTAGTACTGAAGTGGATTCATAAGATTGTAATTTAATGTAATCACTTTGTTGACAGTATAACTATAGCGTATATAAAAACAGTAGTAATTTATTCAAGTAACTTTTCAATATTAAACAACTTAAACTTTATAATATGCATAGATTAACTTTTGCTCACTTTATTGTATTATTAACGATTATAATAACCTTAGGAGCGTCGCCGTAATGCGATCAAACCCTTAATTAATATTAATTAATTAATTACTACGGTGAACTTCAATATGAGCGTTGATCGGTGAGATTATCGGGGCTCGCCGTCTGTTTTTGTCATTGCGCAAACTAAACACTTTGTTTACCATTGATAAGCGAGACTTTATAAGTCGACCGAGCACTCGTATACTATCAGTATCAGTTCATCGTCGGCGACGACAGTTTTTCAGTTTCAGTTGTGTTGGAATTATGTTTGTGTATGAAAAATAAGTTTCGGTGTGACACGACAATGGTTTGCTCTCCGCTGATATATGCAGTGGATCAAACTTAAAACGGTCGAAACGTTTGCGTGTGTGTATTTAAATGTGAATATCATTGTTTTGTACACATAGAACTGGTCGGAAGTTAAACCGAGCGATCGTTATAATGGGCGTTGAAAAGAAAATGGTATCCGAGGGCCAAAGGGCCGAAGAGAACCAAGCCGATGCCCTCAATGAACTCGCAGCCACCTACGGAATATTGGCGAACATCGCCACTGTAGTGACAGTTTTCGCTCTGCAGGTCTTATTTTCATCTTGAAACTATTATACTATACACCGCTAACGACAAACACTCTCGTACGGAATGAACTAACTTTCCGTTTCAATTCATCAGTAACACTTCAATCTTTTGTTTTAAATCAACTACGATGCATTTCAATGCAAGCGTGCTTAAGAATTTGAAGCGCGGCCGATGATAATTACTTTTGATGGACTTTCAGAACAATTATCATGGGTCGGTCTAAAAAATTCACATTATATTCAATGCCATTTCATCGTGTATCAAAAATATATAAATGTATCAAAAAGGTATCAATTCATAAACATAACTTACACTGCATATTTTTATATACCACCGTTGTACATACTGCCAAATTTTCACTATTATTTATTTACAATATAAAATGCAATAAATTTTATATATTATTATTTTGAGACGTGCGTGAACTAACTATGTTTTGTATTTATTTTACAGTTCAAGCGAATGCTAAACAAAGAGTTGAGCCACTTCTCAGAATCCAGTAAATCGGGAAATCAAATCTCAGAATACATCTGCTCTACATTCTTAGGTAACTTTTCAATTCAAATTGTTTCACACAAAACACAACCTAATTTCGACTGTATAAAATGAAATTCCATCAATTTAATTATAGCGATGCAACTTTATAAATATATCTATGTACTTACATAGTGTAATAAAAAGAGTTAAACGTCATCTCGGAAATGATCATAAGTCCGACTGTGTAGAAATGAAGTGTACATGTTTATTTGTATTAAATTTGTGTATTATTATGATTTCCAGATAAACAACAAGAGTTGGACGTGCCATCTTTGCACGTCGAAGATGCCGTGGAACGGTCAACGAAGAAAAAAGAAAGACCGCGACATGCCGGTGCAACCACTCCCATGTCACAAGTAATTTTTCTAATTTTTCTTTTGCAAAGTGTGCTAATACGTCAATGCGCTAGAAAAATTCAATTTTCTAATCGACAAGTGTTTTATGACATTTATAACGACATTATCTGAAAGTGTCTTAATGCGTATAACCACTCCTGGTGGGTAAGATAAGAGCGTGCTTGAAATACTTCAATATTTTTAATACAATAAAATTTTTATTTGTTTATTTATTACACGGCATTGTTTTCGATAAGTTAACGGTCTCAATTTTAATCCAGAATAAAACAAATCAAATCAATATTGCTCGATGATCTATATATATACATACATATATAGTATTTTATCACTTTTATACAATTTACAATTTATATCAGATTAAATTAAATATTTTTATGTTTACAATAGTACATTACATCAAACTAATGAGTATTTTGGTTGTCTTTTCAGATATCGGGCGTGAAGCGCGCTTTGACCCACACTAACAGTTTCACCGGCGAGAAGCTGCCGAGACACGGCGTGGAGAGTCCCCGCGAAGATGAGCTAACACGTGTCTTAACTGAAGTGGACCGATGGGGTGTTGACATATTCCGTGTCGGTGAACTCACCAATAATCGACCCCTGACATGCATCGCTTACACTGCATTCACCGTAAGTCACATTAATTGATACCGAATACATACATATGTACATTTTGTAGCACTCGGCGAATTTGACTTGTGATTTCGTGGCTATTTTTCGCAGAGTCGGGACCTTTTGAAGACACTGATGATCCCACCGAAGACGTTCATCACGTTCATGATGACACTGGAGGACCACTACATAAAGGATAATCCGTTCCACAATTCGCTGCACGCGGCCGACGTGACCCAGAGCACGCACGTACTCCTCAACACGCCGGCTCTCGAATCCGTCTTCACACCGTTGGAAATATGTTCTGCATTGTTCGCGGCGACCATACACGACGTGGATCACCCCGGTCTGACGAACCAGTTCCTCATCAACTCGAGCTCCGAGCTAGCGTTGATGTACAACGACGAGTCCGTGCTGGAGAACCACCACTTGGCCGTCGCCTTCAAGCTGCTCCAGAACGAGGGGTGCGACATCTTCATCAACCTGCACAAGAAGCAACGCCAAACGCTGCGCAAAATGGTGATAGACATGGTGTTATCGACAGACATGTCTAAGCACATGAGCCTGCTGGCCGACCTCAAGACTATGGTTGAAACGAAGAAAGTCGCCGGATCCGGGGTTCTCCTGCTCGACAATTACACTGATAGGATTCAAGTGTTGGAGAATTTGGTGCACTGCGCCGATTTGAGTAATCCGACCAAGCCGCTGGCGCTCTACCGTCGGTGGGTCGCACTGCTGATGGAAGAGTTCTTCCAACAGGGAGATAGGGAACAGGAGCAAAAGATGGATATCAGCCCCATGTGCGACAGGCACAACGCCACGATTGAAAAATCACAGGTATACAAATAATTCTATGTACAATTTGGTATTCTTGTACTATGCAGTCTACCATCTCAACCTATCCTACCGTAAGCTGGCGTTTTTCAAACTTTTTTTACTACGACCCACTGCAAGAACTGCATTTTGTATTGCGACTCAGTATGCCTATATAATAATATATCAAACACAAACTCTATCCATTATATTCCTTTATTTACCATTGACACGTGATATATGCATATTTATGGATGAAACTAGTTTTCAATAAATTAGAAACATTGTTTTTAATTGACATAAAGTGGAAAATCTTAGTTCACACAAATAAGTTGAAGTAAAAGATTGCTTTTTTACATAAAAGTGGAAATTCTCCTTTAACCTTAATCTAAAATGATGACAAATTTAATTGCTGAAAACCATTCTTCGGTGTAATAAGGTGCATAAATTCAGCCTCCTCTTCAGGATCAAAGTTTAACTCAATTATTGATTCAGGTCTTTCAAAATCAAATGGATTTTCTATCCAAAGGCTTTTCTTTACTGTTTCAAATTTCTGCACTGGAAAATAGTAATCAAAACTTTGGGATAGAGAATTCAGATGTGGCAATATCTCGAGTTTTAATTCTTTTAAAATATTTTCATTGACATTGTTAAACAATAATAGAGGAACTGATCATTCCAAGACACTGTTCTCAATCAAACAGCTTACTCACAGTTGCATGTGCATTAATTACTAAAAACTAAATTACACTGACCTAAAATAACGTAATTTTACATCTAATGGCAATACCTATGATTTTAAATGAATATATTGTATGGATGGGTTTTGACCGATGTTTTTACTCGTCAGGTCGGCTTCATCGACTACATTGTACACCCATTGTGGGAAACGTGGGCTGATCTCGTGCATCCAGACGCCCAAGATATCCTCGACACGCTCGAGGAGAACCGCGATTGGTATCAGAGTATGATTCCGCCGTCTCCGCCGCCGTCAGACGATCCGCCGTCACAAGCGCCGGACCGTCCCGACAGCCGACTAGAAAAGATACGATTCCAAGTAAGATACAAAGCCAATAATACATTACAATTTTTGATTTTTAATGCAAAATTATGCAATGGGAGCTGATTTTTTGTTCTGTTTCGTTTTATAGGTTACGTTGGAAGAAGGAGAGGGCTCGGAGGGAGAAGGTGGGATGTGACGGAGGCTGCTGGGACTTTGTAAAAAATTAACAGAAAAGGTTCAGGGCTGGTGGCGTCTCCGCCAATGAGAGAGCGCCTTCTTGCTGGCCAGCAGCGTCATGGGACACCGACACGGGCAAAGACCGATCCGCGTGCAAATAAACCACCATACCGTATCATACTATAAATGCCAAGTTTTGCTTGTCTCTGTAAAGCAACTCTTTATTTCATTGTTTGTTATTATTATTATTATTATTATTGTTATTATTATCATCATTATTATAATCATTAAGCTGCTCTCTCTTGCCATAACCCTTTCGTGTATATTATTAACATTCTGTTTGAAGAAGACGGCGGCCATTTTGAATGCGCTCGTATTATAATATTATGCATAACATAATGACCCGATGTTTTAATTATTATTTTATTTAATTATTAATTCTTATGACTCTTTCGAATTGAAATAAATAAAAAAAAACATCATTAGCTTTTCTATGTAGTTTTTATGAGATGATGCTTTAAAAATGTATATTATACAAAAATTGTTCGGAACTGATCGAGATCAGGGAATTTGTTGGAAGTGTTTCTGAATTTTAAGCACATTTTTTTTTTTCGTTATTGCAAATTTAATCGTATTAAAATCAAATTATGGTACGTTGTGTGCTATCGTTTGCATTGCCGTATATATATTAATGTTATTAAATTTACTCAATGTTTGTTGTTTAATCCACTTTTTTTTTCGTTTCGTAATCTGTGTTTCTCTTTATATCCATACATATATATATACATATATATATATTGTCACATCATAAAGTAATATTATAATTTTTAATAATGTCGTATATTTCAGTTGAACTGAAATAAAGGCGGGTCCTTTTATTTTTAACGTTTTGTTTTTATTTTTCGTTTTTTCTCAATTTTATAATTTTAAGGATGTAATCTCGTAAACGCTAAGGTTTTCAAACGTCACCGTTGATCTAATTAAAAACAAAAGTACCAAAATTTTTCTGTTTCGACGATTGAACAGTATCACAGTTATGACATATACATAAACAAAATCCAATTTATGCACTTAAACGTATTCTTGCTAATATTGTGCTGTTTTGATTTAATTTTTAATGTTATCGTTTTTTTTTTTTTGGAATCGGAAATAATTTTCAATATGAAATACATACATACATACAAACATAGATTACTACGTACATTATAATCTCTATATAATATATATTTTCAACAGTTCTTTTTACCACCAAAATCAAAGTGTTCCTTTATCGCATAAGTAATATTTTTATTTTGTTTCCCATTTCATATATAGGCGTTCTTCGATTTAATAAAAATGTAAGACTATATTAGAATACTATCCAAAAAAAATAAATTAAATATCAGTTTTGAATATCAAAAATTTATATTATAAACTCAGAATGTATATAAATTTTCATTTTTCCGTTATTTTTTTCGTTTTTATTACGTAGCGCACCATTCGTTTTGAAATGTTTGTCATATTGTATCACATATATGAAGCGTACTCTATCAAAACTTGCCGACGTTCGACATTTTTTTGAATTTGGCGAATTTCGATAAGTGATAACGCTTCGTATTATATATATCTCTCTCTTTCATATTTGAAACAAAAATTATTTTCTTTGTTGCAAAAAAACAAAGATTGAATGACTGAATGTACATTACATAGAAATAAAACATTTGATCATCGCCAAATCTGAAGAAAAAAAAAACTTTTGTGTACGTATTTAATTATGGTTAATGAATTAAGATGAATTTAAATAAAAAAACCATATATTTATATATGAATATGAATATTAAATTTATATTTGTATGTAAAGCGTGCGGCATCGCAACTTACCGAACCATTTAAAATTGAACTCGGCTAGTTTCGATATCGCACATATGAAATATACATATATGTGTGGGAAATAAATTTGATCCGCGATGCTGGACATTGCGCATTAAATTTACAATTAAAAAAAAAAATTGAAAATAGTTTATAAATTTTAGCTATTAACAATCAATGTGTTTAGGGTATAAACTTGATATGGATTAAAGCAGGGTGTTTCACCGATAAACGTTAAGTTTAAAAAAAAAATTCAGTTACAATAACGAGAGATATGTATTTATCAAAAAATGTTTAACTTATTTTGTCCCCCTACCTTTCAAACCAAGGAATTATTAATCACTAAATATAAATAATTGTGTTGCATTTGTAATAAATAAATAATTTAAAAAATCTATACCCATTGCATGGTTATATTGTGTTTCTGAATAGTATGACTGCATTGTATATCTGGTTAAGCATAGAAGATTAAAAAAGAAAAAAATTAAAAGATATTTTTTTTTGTTATTTTTCTTGTTTGTCTGTCGAAAATATCATGACAGGATGAAAAAAAAACCAAATAAACTAGAATGTAAATTACTAATCACTTTATAACCAAAAAAAAATGATAGCTGTAACTGCATAGCGATCTTTAAAGAGAAAAATAAAATAAAAAGAATTTCTTGCGTGTGACCGAATATGCTGATGTTTTATTTTTTAGGTAGTCAAAAATACAATAATCGTATTAAAAAAAAATGTGTATCTCAAATATATAAAAATAGATATTTAGAGGATCCCTTTCAGTGTCCGATATATATATATATATTTGGATTTGTTGCTAGTTGCAGGTCGGATCCAAAAAAAATAATTTAAAAATACCCCACGCTCCCGTGGCGCTTCATAGCCTGTGTAGACATATCTGTTTTAATTTTATTATTTTATTTTATTTGCTACTAAAATAGACGACTCATTCAATAAAAAATGTTTGTTATTGTTTCACGTTTGTTTCATTCGTTTTTAAGAAGTCAAAAAAATAAAACAATACTCTTAAGTCTTAATTTGTATGAGTTTACGTGATGACTTTATAAAATGTAAGCAAAAAAAACAAGTATAATATAAATACATTATATTATATATTATATATTATCAAAAAAATCAAATTGAATTTTACTCGTTCACTGACAAAGTCTGTTTTATTTATTTTTTTTTGTTCCAATTTCATATTTCAATGATACATACATACATAAATATACAAAAAAAAAAACACAACAATAAAAATATAAACATAACATTTCAATGTTTATCCTCATTCAAAAACAACATTTCAACATGAACTATAAAGTACATATATATAAAAAAGATATATAAAAGTAAGTATAAATAGCAAAATATGTAGGTAATATACATATATATTTTCATTCCTGCAAATAGCATACAAAACTTAATTATTACAAATCTCTTAATTCCTCATTAAGTATATACATACATAGTTATATTTTTTATTTGCATAAACATTTCAAACTTAAATCTTCAAATTTCTTAAGCAAGCAAGTCGAATTCATGGCTGTATTTTTTGTTCTGTAAGTACATATACAAAAAATTTAGTATTACAAATTCTAACACAAAGAGATTTTGTAATCAGTATTCCATTCAAGAACTTACTCGTCGTCGTTAAAAAAATTAGGAGTCGGATCAAACTTCACTCTACTATTGGAACATGTTCCTGAAAAGATTTTCTCCAACTTGTCATGTAAACGATCTGGAATATCATCGTCGAATCTCTCCAAAAATGATGGAGTCTTCTTAGGAATTTGATACGTCAATCCGTGTGAACAATCAGATAATGGCACAGATGAATCTTTAAATATACGATAATACTTAGAGCAGACTCCGCAATCGATCAATCGGTGAATCTTAAAGACGTCTACATCAGAAGATCTTCTAGAAACTGGGGGAACATTTGCACTACTTGGTTTCACCACTGATCTACAAAAACTAAATTGAAATCAATTTCTAAACAATAATTTCATATTACAACCATTAGAAATTTTACGTACCTTTGATTGCAACGATTTGTTATTTTATGAACAGGATACTTTCTAGCGTTGGTATGTTTGCAAGCTTCGTGTGAACATTTTTGTCTGAAAAGTTATATCTATCGTAAGTATTATATACCTAAATGATATTTTAATATACACACATATACCTGTGATAATTATAGGAATGACAAACAGCTTGTTGTCCTCTTGAAAGTTTACCGACGAAATTCAAATCGACATATTGTACATGTCTTTGAAGATCGACAGGCGGATTCAACGAAGTTTCCAATGTTTCTTCGATGTTTACTGTTGATATAATGTCTATCTTTGGCGACAATATTCCCTGAATCAGGTATTAAGCATTTATTATTAGAAATAAACACACATATCTTCAAATCCGTTCAACCTTCATATGTCTAAGGTCAAATAATTTACCAATAACGGCTATCAATAAAATTACCAGTTGCGATTTTTTGCTTTTTTAATTTATTCATTGATTAAAAGTGATAGGTAATTACAGGAAACGAGGACGACGATTGCATCAAGAGTTCAACGGTGCAATTCGAAAATATACTCGGTGAATAGAGCACGTCGTACAACGAGCTGACGAATTTTGCAAGAACCTTTCCATGTTCATGACTGCAATTTGTAGGCCATTGAACGAGCAAACAACTTATAGATTCGTCTTCTGTAATAAATAAATGTAAATTTAGGTTAAGTTGAGTTCATTTTGATTTGACAATATAAAAACTCATCCATAGAATTCATAAATGTGTACCGCTAAACCTATATAGTGTTTTTCATACATTATAATATCTTACCGAGGACTTTCTGAAGACCCATCAAACTGTTAGCATTGTCGATACTCTTTGCAAAAAAAAAAACATCGTGAAAGATCAAGGGAAAGATTGGTGGTAAATGTTTAGTTTCATATTCGATACCGAGCGTCGACACAATCAATGAAATGTATCCGTTTAGACATAACCATACTCCTGGACAAGACACCTAGATAATATGATAATTAATATTTCAACTATATCACTTCCTAGAAATATGAATATGAATACATTTAAATTGAACTTGATCGCACACCGACTTAATTTCCAGTTCTAATGATAAGTTATACATTTTCTTCGACATAATCGCTCACCGATAACAATACATTTATGTAAAATTTATAAAAATCGACAATTTGGAATATTATATACACGAGCGAATAACCACAAGTGATTACATTATTTTGTCCTAGGGTGTAGTCAAGGAAACATAGAACGTATCAAACACGACAGCTAGTCATATAAATTAAATTTATGAGATAAAAAATCACCCTTATTAAATAAAATTATGACCCAAATAATTATATTATACAGAGATGTTACATTTATAAAGTTCGGAGTAAGTCATATAATTATATTAACAATTTAATTGAATTGGGTTTATTTACAATATTCATCATCAATGAAAGAATTTAGTTTGCTTATTTTAAGTGAGATTAGGTTAGGTTATATTGGACTAGATTAGTTTGGGTGAAGTTAGGTTACTTTGGGTCAGACTTTTCATTGATTTAATTCAATCTAACTTAACCTTATCTACATTTTCATTTGTTTGATGAACTAAATAAAAATCTAAGACACATAATAGACTGCCGGATGGAATTAGAAGTTCCAAAACTATTGATAAATTCCTGGCAGTCTTAAAAAAACATCTCTGTATAGGTGCTTAGTTAAGGATTATGTAATTTTCTTTTAGCTAATTTAGCTACTATATTATATAAATAAATAAATAAATAAATAAATAATTTCTCCAAAGCTTGAGAATGCATAGATTTTATATGATATTTTTTATACAAGTTAATTTATATTTGTATTATATGACATAGCTAAATCTAAAGTAGATTGTTTTTCGCATTAGAATTTTATCTATTCTATACATAAATAGAGGAAGTGATTAAAAAATCATTTTTTATTCCACATAAAATCACAAAATGATTAAAAATGTATTATTCAAAAAAAAAAAAACTACAATAGCTATGTTATGAATAATTCTATTGCAATATTGGTTTTAATTGTGCAATCGATGACCTGCAAAATAGTTTTTAGCGAAAATTAATTATTCATACGGCTGAGTAAAGAAAAATATAGTGCGTAAACTGTGAGAATGATTTCCTTAAAATTATTATTATTCACCATGTGGGTTTCTACATTGTGCAAATATTTGCACAGCATAATGATAGCCTTGCTCTATATTTAATCAATTAAAAAAAAACTCAAGATGCATTCAATTGTAAACTAATTGAACTCGCACATTATAATCTCAAGAATCGACTACTATCAAGAAATTCACTTTCACTGATTCAAGTGTCAACCGCAGCTTAGTGCAATGTAATATAAAACGAATTCAGCGATTTCGAAACTTTTTTTATTTTATTATATCTATAATTCATTATTTCATTTATTATATTTCATTATTGAAATTTTGACAAATTTAAAACATTATCGGATGAATGAAATTGATGCTTTTTTTTTGTTAATTTGTGAAAGTAGATATGCACGTTAAGTGTATAAGCTAAATGTTTTGTAACTGCTAAAGTGAAAACGTTTATCTTGTCTTGAATGTTAATGAACCTACTGTATGAAGTTGTGGTGTCATTGTATTACCAGTTTTTATTGGTTTTTTTTTTTTTTTTTTTGGCAAATTGATCAATGGACAGAGATTAAATTTACTATTCATCATATATGCCACTCATTCATTCGGTACGTATCAGTGCAATGTTTTTATTTAATCAAAAATATCAAGTATAATAATAATCAGTGACACTGTCATTAGTTCATTACATAGTGTATAACTATTACCATTGAATTTACTTTGATGCGATAAAAATTAATGACATCGACACCTACGGAATGTTCAAATTATCGGAAAATGTGATCTCTCGGTATTATATTAGTGCTCGTTAAACTTTTTTTCAATATACATACATACCTATGTACATATGTACATTATACAATTTTTGATTTCCAAATAATTATGTAGATGGATCATACTTTGAATTACATGTTACAATTAACAAGTAGTCAAAAAATTGCAGATTTAAATTTTTAATTATTCATTCGTTGACTCAATTGTTATTTAGCGAATTTCATTCGCTAAATCTCGTCAAACGACCCCCAATTGATGTTTGAGACACACATTCTACATTTATATGGCGTAGAAACATACATGCAACACCCCACTCCACGTTACAATTCATAGCAACGGTGTTTTTTGAGCATTTAGTCGTCTTTCACGTTCAAAACCGAATTGCGCAAACTGTAATGTGATCAATATTAAAATTTGCGCAGACTGCAATGTTTTGATAAATTAATTTATTACGTTCGTGATGGCTGAACTAAATCTAATAATAATAACATTCTCAAATTGATGACGTTTCGAAACCACCCATTTTCATATAGTAAAGCTCTTTTCATTAGTTCAAAGCTCGATAAGGAAAATGTGCAA
Source organism: Parapsyche elsis (assembly GCA_022651745.1). Lineage (NCBI taxonomy): Eukaryota > Metazoa > Arthropoda > Insecta > Trichoptera > Hydropsychidae > Parapsyche > Parapsyche elsis. The sequence continues at coordinate 1,350,118 of JAGVSN010000031.1, forward strand.
ATTGTTAACCGTAAATTGAATGTTTTTTTTTATTTATTTATTTAAACGATGCAAGTGAATCATTCTGTAAAACAGAAACAAGTCTATAGATTAAAATCATAGAGGCTCTAATCAAACTATGCGTGCAATGTTCTACCGATTAAGGCCAAACATTTGACATAGGAGTCGAAGCGGGAAAATTATCAATTCAACTAAGATAAATTAGTACTGTGATGCTGTGCAACGATGATATGCAACAATACCAGCACATGGAATAGTATGTATAACGTGTAATATTTAAACTGCCGACAGAAGGGGCAATGGCCGCCATACACATATATATATCAAGAGCGTCTGCGCGCCATTACGATCACTCTGTATCGGTTGTTCGAGTCGTGCGGTCACTTTGACCTGGAAAATATCATTATTTATAGCTTGTGGAACACTTGATGAAGTTTGTCCGGTATCCAAGTGTGCCTGCTAATCGTGAGTACAATTTGTTTTCATTCACTTTTCCGGAAAATTGTGTGAAAGTGGGATTTTTGTAGGTTATACAAATGTCAATGTCAAAAATAATTGTGGGTTTGTTTTTTGTTTGGCGCGACGCTGGGGTCATAAGCGAGATACGTTTCGGCCATGTGCCAATTCGGTTAAGTTTTGTGGCCAGTATTTAATTTGGTTTTTTTCAGTATTATATTCGAAATGTACAATAAAATACAATGATTTCAAGTATTTACCATCCGTGACCGTAAATTTCTAAAGGCGACAGAGACAACACGTTCTGCACTTTTCTGATAATAATTTTTAGGACTTTAATTGGACGCACTTTTTAGAACCATCGGAGTTTTAAAATAAACAATTCAGCACTGTCCTTTTCTGAGGCCCGCTTTTGGGAATTTGGTATGTAATGGTATTTTTTGAGTGTAAATTTATTCGAGTGTAAGCGTTAGCCCACTTGTTACTTGACGTGTATTGTGAATACTGATCAAAAGTACTCTTTTTGCTGAGCAAAGACACTTGACAAATGAATAAAATACAGAGCTAAGTGTTTGTTGCCGTTTTTTTTAATAATCTAGCGCGATTTTTTTTTTTCAGCAACCCATAAATTAGACGTTCACGTCAATTGTTCTCAATCTTTTTATCTTTTTAATTAGATACAGCAATGATGTGCGGTGACTTTTTAACCTAAGCAATTCTACAGTGTTTTATTATTCATTAAAAAAAATCCGAAATTCTCTTTTTATTCATTTCGACAGATTATTTAAACATTTAAGGCATGTAATGTTTCGTTTGCATTTAAGGAGTGATTGATTGAATCTTGTATGAATAAGCATTGTTATTATTCATAGATTAACCGTTCAATCTCAGAGAATTTACTTGTATCTTCATCGTATCTGAAAATTTTACAATTTCTATTACAAGTGCACTTTACTTATCATCGAATTTCACACGTGAATCAAAAAAATTCAATAGAACCAAAACAATTATAAAACCACACAGTGGTAATGTAAAATTCGATTTGCCAACTACATAAATGCCAAATCGATTTTCAACGATCGTTAACAAGCTAGTAATATTTTATAATATAAATAAAACTGCACCATACTAAATTATTGTATTTCGTTATGAACGACCATTATTGCATTAAAATAAAACTGTAATCTAAATCAAATGCCAGCTAAATAAATGAATTGTCTGTAAAAAAAATCTCACAACAATTCTCAAGCGTGTATTTAAGCTTACATCCAACTGTGATAATATTATCTGTGCAATTAATACCGTGCTGTGCTAAAAAATAGTAAAAAAAATCTGGAAGCGCTTTATCGCAACTTTTAAGCCATCTGTTGTTTTTACAACTGAATTTCCGTGTGAACAAACGTGTACATACATGTGTAATGAAATGAACGTTGAGAACAACCTTTTTGATGAAAAAAATTAACCTTGGAAAAAAATCTAAACGCTAAATAAAATTCATTTATAATAACTACTGATTTAAAGTGTCAAAAGAGTTTACCTTGACCTAGCGAATATTTCAATTTTACAATAGAGAACAACACTCGTCAAACTTTGCCCTCAATGATTGACGGAATCTATACATATGTATGTATGTACATATCAATGTCTCAAACCCGAGTATAACCAACCAGTAACCATAAATACCCAACAGCGGAGCTTATAAAACTACAGAGCTACAAAAAAGCTCCATACACTTTTCTATTGATTATTTATTTATGCTCGTAGCCATAGAAATACATAGAATACATAGATATGCCCCTTCATATTTTTCGGTCGACAAAAATCGTCGCAAGAGTAGGGGATGAATGGACAGAACCCGAGACTCGAATAACAAAGAAGTGACCTTTCTTTTTTTTCAACACTTCGACTCCCACAACTTTGATTTTTATACCCGATTGTCGTAGTTAGAGTCGGAACATGGACTATTCTACATTTACTAGTGTAAGCCCGTTGAATATCAACGCCCGCTGAATTTTAAATTACGTAAAGCGCTCTTTTAATAGAGATCCCCACTAATTGATCGCACGGTTGTAAGTGACAAAAAAAAAAAATTTTTAAAGCGACATCTATGTAGTCACGATCCCTTGTATAGGTAATGTTTAAAAAAAAAAAGGACTAAATTGACCAAGGGCGATAGCGAATAGCATTAGTGCGAGTTCTCTCGAGCCTGGGGTCCTAGGTTCGATCCCCCACTCTTTCTGGGTTTTTAATAATGTTTCCTCAGCGAGCGTTATCAGCAGACAGACAGACGGATTTCGGCTATCTATATCTATACAAATCAATGTCTGTCTGTCTCTTATAGGCTCCTAAACCACTCAACCGATCGCGATGAAACTTTCAGGACTTATTGTGATCATGCCGGGGGTGGTTCCTGTGAAAAAAAATCGGGAAAAAACGGGAACGGGAACGGGCTTGCTCCCGCGTCAGATAACGTACTAGGAACGGGAACGGGAACTGGGTCGGGAACGGGGTCGGGAACGGGATCGGGATCGGGCATAGCAACGCATGCCGGGTCAGCTAGTTATAATAATGGTCTCCTAACTCTCTTCCTACCTACCAAATCATCTGTTCTTTCTCTCCCTTCCTCCCCCTTTAAAGGGAGTGGTTTCACCACTGGAGAGTATCTTTCCCTAGTTGACTGATGGTAAAATGTTTATCCAATAATAGTGATGCTTCATATCAAGTACGCTACCTTCATAAGAAGAATTGTTCTATGATGAATGAATCTATTCTACATCTACATATACTGGTAGCACTTTAATTTATTTAAATGTATCTCTGTCCTTTTCTAAGCCCCGCCTCTAGTAATTTACGACAACTGGTTAGTATACACTTCGCGTAAACGAATAGGAAATGAAATTTCGATCGTATCGGAAGTTAGTTAGCTAGAATTTTCGACAGTGCGTAATAACATAAGCGTGATGATTTAATCACACATTACTTATGTGACACATAATGATGGTCATTGTAAAATTGACATGACGATGTCAACGCGTCAATCTATGTACATATTGTACATAGCTCACGACCAGTTCGTTTTAAACGTGCACATGTACAGCGTGTCGCGAAAGTTCTACGCACTTAACGCCGCTGCATACAATGGTGTGCAAAATAGATCCGACACAATTTTACGAATCGCTTCCGGTGCATTGTGCCAAAATTCGGCATCGATCATAAATTAATCTAATCGGTCCCGTTCAGTTCGACGGGTTTTCCGCCACACAAGTCTGTCCAATCCGAGACACTGACATAAAATTTAATATCAATATTTACGTGTACGACTATTGGACGATCTTGCAATTGATTAGTATTTGACGTTTTGTCGAGAACGCGAACAGAATTGCCTGTGGGTTTGCGAAACCGGATAAAACCGGAAATGGCAAATAGACTATCAGACATCTAAATCATCTTCGTTTCGCGTCTGGGTTATTCTATGGTATAGTGAACCCAACCGGGATCGGTTGAAAATTGGCAGAACCATCTGGTTTCTTTTTTACAACGATGAGTGTGTTGCTGAACTTTAACCTTAGAAGGTTTGGAGTATTATATTTGCAAGCGTTGCTGATTTGGCGACGTTTCAAGTGTACATATGTATGTATGTACACATGTACGTACCATCAAATATCACGTTGTTTCGCTTTTATAGGTTGTCAGAAGGAAGTACGAGTGGCAGATGCTCTAATTTGCTATTATTAAATTATTATTACACACGCCTAAAACACAATACATCATCATTTTTAGCCGTTCACCATCCACTGCTGGATGAAAGCCTCTCCAATCCTCTTCCATTCCTGTCTGTCTTGAGCAATCTGCATGCAATTTACTCCACACATTCTTCTCAATTCATCAGCCCATCGTCCATTCTCTCTCGGATACCATTCCAGTATTTCTCGCGTCCGTCTGCCATCCATTCGTCCACTCCAATATTTTCACACTTCGCTATATCTGTCACTTTGGTCATACTTCTTATCCATGTATTCCTCTTACGATCTCTTCTTGTTATACCGAGCATACATATTTCCATGCTTCTCTGTATGCACTGGATATTGCGTAACATCCACGTTTCACATCCATCCGTCATAACTGGCAGTACGCATTGGTCGTATGACTTATTTTTTAAGCATAGCGGAATGTTGGATTTAAAAACAATGTTCTTTCTTCCAAAAGCACTCCATCCTAGTTTCATTCTTTGTTTTATTTCTTCTTCCTTTACATATTCATCAATTGTCCTAGGTATAAATAACTATCAACTATCTCTACAATATGCTCATCTATAGTGACTACGTTTTGCACATACGTACATATGTACCCAAAATGATAAAAAAGTAGTGCAAAATGATAATAATATGGCATAAAACGAACACAGAATTTTCAATACTCAGAATATCGATATTGAAACTTTAAAGATTAAAGTTTAATACCATTTTTGTCGATATACAGAAGAAAGAAAAAAATTCAAGTAAAAACACATTTTTTACTTTTGATTTAGATTACAAATGAAATGCAAAATGTCTGACTATACATAGATTCGAATATTCACTTTGAAGATAAATTTCACAGATTTTGAGAAATATACCGTACAACAAGCAAGAAATAGAAAAATAGCGCGTTTTAAAAAACACACGTATCTCCAAATCTCAAACCAATCAACAGTTTTTATAAACAGATTCGTGTTCACTGGGCATAAATAGGTATATAAGATAAGTTACATCTCGTTTATGAATCAAAAAAAAAATTGAATTATTTGTCGAACACTATTTTTAGCCGATCCCGGTTGGTTCCGCTATACCAGATTTAACCGCCACTGCCACACCAAAACTAGTGTAATAATGAATTATGATTGACGTTATTGCACTAGTGTTGCAGTGGCTCTCTGAATGATACCGAAAGTACGCTATTCTATCTCTAATATAATCTTTTACTTGGAAAGTTGAGTGTGTATACCTATATTCGGCAAATTCTCGTTAAAAGTCTATTGTACATAAATTGCACCTGTTGTGTTTACATTGCACTGTTTCATACTAAACTACACAATACACAGTATAGCGAAATTCTGCTATAACGAGCTGTTTCAATATGTCTAAATTGTAAATCACATGTGATACGGGTACGTCTATTTGTCGTACATCTTGCAACTGTTAATACACGTACTGTGACATTTGATATAAGGGAAGTTCACGTAACACGTAAGCTCGGTGGATAACTATCTATTAATGTAATCAAAAACACTTTCTATAGCTCTATATTCATTTTAATAAGTTGTTTTGAGAAAGGAAATTTACGAAAATAAAAACGCAACTGAAAAAATTGTGAATTACAATACCAATTTCAATCATAAATATCTTTCAAATTACAAAACTTAGGACATTGTAGTAAAAAAAGTTAAATACAAAATACTCTTGGGATAATTTAATTAAATTAAAATATATAAAAAATTCCATATGTTCAAAGTAAATACATAATATATTTAACGTTGAACTTTAACAATAATTCATTCAAAAACATGTGTTAAAAAAAACTGATTATTGTTACTAATCTAAACAATAAGCTAGTCACCATATGAAAATAGAACACTGTAGGAATATTTTAATAAATAAATGATATATGTATAGCAATTTTAATGAAAAACAAAAATGTCTGTTTTACGTAAAATCACCGGCTTCGCGATGACTTGCCCTGTATTTAATCTTAATACTCTTTTACAATTCCTAAAAATCTACTGTGTAAACCAAATTTCGACTGAATGGCAATAGCGATAATTTCGCCATAATAAACTTATGGGATTTCGTTTCCATATGCATACATATGTATGTATGTATACAACATAATACATAATATCTTTGCGGTTTGCGATTATGCCGCTTTCTAATTATGATTTTCCTGCCACACACGATTCTTATCACGTATCCTTTTCATTATAACGAACGATGAAAGGCCTCGTTGTTTTTTTGCCGCTTTTGTAAAACGAGATTCGTCTTATCGGAAACAGACGAGCAAAACGAATGATTCACGGCCGCTTTCGTAACATATGAAGCATCAATGAGTTTTTGTTGATTTTTTATATGCCATAAACGTTTCGACAGATGTATTGTTATTCGTGCAACATTTTGTAAAATAAACGGTGGTCGACCTCTGACGAGTATTTTTTTTTGTTTTTTTTAATATGCATATAAAAGATGTTCTGGTTTGAGATAACGTGCCATAATAAAATGATAATAGTTGACCAGATTCCAAAAATTGATACGAGCACTCAAATGGTTTTTGTTTTAATTAAATACAGCTTTACAGCGCAGTAGAATTAAAGTGATTACATTGACTTTTTGCGTAAATGTAGTAAAATGACAAAATTATTGCATTGTTCTGTGCTTAAATTCTTTGCTAGGGATTATCCTATTGTCAACAATTTATTGTTATCGCGTCAGAATGCCAATGAAACACAAGAGAAATACTATAATATTGTAATCGAATATCATTGTATCATAGATAACAACAACGCTTCTAATTTTATAAGGTCTGTGAATTTTTTTATGTATTTATATTACCATCATGCGGTCTAAATAAATTGTACAAATATCATCGTTTTATATTACAGAGTACTGAAAATGATTAAAAATACACGCGCAAATACTTGTGAATATTGATGAGTATTTTCATACATTTTAATTATTACGAATAAAATCATAGTTAATTTATACTAAGACATTTCAACTCTTTGGTTGCGCAACAATTAGATCGATAGATTTTTCTACACGTGTACTTCAGGAGCGCATTTTCTAAAAAAATTACACTATTAAATTGTAACTTGCAGTTTGTCCATACAAAGTATTTTTGACTTATCAACAGAAACAAACAAATATGGATATCAAATGGCACACACAGACAAGTAAAAAAAACTCGTAAAATCGGCATCATATCAAATATATCGTCCAATCATTTTCAGCCGTTCTGAATCTGAATCCACCTGACTCCACACATTCTTCTCAATTCGGTCTACCTCTCGGATACTATTCCAGTATTTCTCACATCCGCCTGCCATCCATTCTTCACGTTCTGCTATATCTGCCACTTTGGTCATACATACTTCTTACCCATGTATTCCTCTTACAATCTCTTCTTGTTATACCGAGCATACATCTTTCCATGCTTCTCTGTATGCACTGGATATTGCGTAACATTCACGTTTCACATCCATACGTCATAACTGGCAGTACGCATTGGTCGTATGCTTCTTTTTTTAAACAAAACGGAATGTTGGATTTAAAAACAATGTTCATTCTTCCAAAAGCACTCCATCCTAGTTTCATTCTTCTTCTTTACAACCAGTCATATTCACCAATTGTCCAACTATCACTACAATATGATTATCTACAGTGAAATTAATCTTAAAACCTACTTTCATACTTTCGTTGCTTAATTGTGTTAATCTATTTTGTAAATCCACTGAGTCGCATATATATATGTGAAACCTAATAAAAATATATGAAGCAATTTTGTGTTGTGAATTTTTTGGCTTCCCGTTCTTTTTGGAACAATTTTTTTACAACAAACGCGGAAGCGGAAGCCTATTCAAATTTTCGTTTATTTTGATGGCACGTGTGTTTGAGCAAATTTATATTTTGTTATTGTTGATGTATACTGTTTTTAAACAGTCCGCAAATAATATTAATAAATTGCAACGGTTGAATTTTAGGCCAAATGGCAAACTAGTTAGCGCCACCACACCGTTCCACTTCTTTTAAACTGCACACTTCAGTGCAAACTACTCCAGCGAAGGCCAAAGACGCGTATTTTGCTACCGGCTTATACATACATAGGCCGTCTAGATCGGCTTATAAACTATTCAGGAATCCTTACAGCGTCTTGTCGGATTAGTGACCTTTTGACTGCGGCCTTGCTCCGCTATTTAAGCGCCGAAAATACTTCAGTAACGAGTAAGTAGTCATTTAAAATCTAACATTATAACCAGGCGATAGCACAGTTGTTTCTTGATGGGGTCTGAAACCTGTATTTCGTTAAAATTCCTTACTACCCACCAAATTATAGGCCGTTACTTCTCTCCCTACCCCAGATGGCAATGGTTTCACCACTGGAGAGTATCTTTCCCTAGTTACTTCACTATGACGGTAAAATGCTTGATATCAAGTAGTATACCTACACAAGAAGAACATTGTAGTTTATTGCTATCTCGCTTAGATACGTGTATACTTATTATGTTTATTAACACACGATTGGAGGGGGGGCTTCCACTCTCGAAAAAATTAGCAGTGTTTACAATTGCGCGCTACGACGTAGACGTACCACATGTATAATTGAGGTACCACTTGTGTAATATTGTGCTTATTGTGAACTTTGTCCAGTTTAATAGACAGTGTGCCCTATTATCTAAATTTTCCACGGCAATAAAATAGCACTTACCGTAATAAACTCGAGTCTATTAATTTTAATTTTCTACTTTGAATTGTTCGCGGAATTTTTAACGAGTGCCATTTTTCAAAACTTCCTGTAATCTAAATGTAAAAAATTTATTTTGGTAACCTAAAATTGTTGAGGAAAAATTTATATTTATATCATCATCATTTTCAGCCGTTCACCCATCCACTGCTGGATGAAGGCCTCTCAAATCCTCTTCTATTCCTGTCTGTCTTGATTAATGTGCATCCACTTGACTCCACACATTCTTCTCAATTCATCAGCCCACCTTGCACTCGGTCTACCTTGCTTTCTTTCACATCCTCTCGGATACCATTCAAGTATTTCTTGCGTCCGTCTGCCATCCATTCTTTTCGCTATGTGTCCAGTCCAACTTTTTCACACGTTCCGTTATCGGTCATGCTTCTCACCCATGTATTCCTCTTACGATCTCTTCTTGTTATACCAAGCATACATCTTTCCATGCTTCTCTCTGTGCACTGGATCTTACCTAGCATTCTTGAATTTAGCGTCCAAGTTTCCCATCCATACGTCATAACTGGTAGATAATATATTGTACACAAAATCTGTAGCAACAAGAAGAAACTTTGTGTCAACACAACATAAACCAAACTTTTGTGTGTACAAAACCTTAGATTGAACTTTCTTAAAAGTTTGAGATATATAGGGCAACAAATGTCAACACGTCAAAAGATCATTTTCAACGTACCTACCAATGGGAAATATTTTTGTGTTCACATACGAAAAACATGTTGCTGGCACAAAGCGTTCTTCTGGAAACCTACTACAAAGTCAAACGTTGACACATATTGCTTTTGTGTGTAACTAGGCTATACATAGATTGAATGTCCATTCTTAAGTCGGTGATAGATAGAGGCAACAATTTTCAACATATCGAAAAAAACAGATACATACACATGAAACATGTATGTAGTAAGAAGAATAAACTTTGTGACTAAATAAGAAAACATGTTGCTGGTACAAATTAGCCAACAACTCGTTAAACGTGCTACAAAGTCAAAATTTTGACACTTGTTACTTTTCAGTTGTGTTTACTGTGCTTTGGATTGAACTTATTGAACATTTTTAACCCTGAAATAGACAGAAGCAACATTTAAGTATTGGCACATCGAAAAAACAGTTCCATAAACGTGAAACACATACCAACGGGAAGAAGTGATATATTTACACATGAAAAACACATTAGCACAAAACTACTTCTGTATCCTTCTGGAAAGTCAAAAAGTTGACACTTGTTGCCTCTGTCTATTCCAGGCTTTATATTTGACATATTAACCGTTGTTGTTTCAAGTTAACAATTCGGCGAGTTGTGAATTGGCCGAATCGTTTCTCGGTATATTTTCAGACCGCCGAAAATGTATAATTTTCTCAACCGGTCCATGCTATTATACAACACAAGTTATTCATTAGATACCATCATCGATCCTTTTTCATTATTGACCAACAACGATATCGGAAAAACTCGTTTTCCAACGCGAGCGTCAAAAAGATGCAGTGAAAGCGAAATGTCAATGTGAGAAAATGATCAAACGACACACTGTCCGCACATCCCGTTCGCATTTTTGCACGACACAAACTGAAACGCGGCTCGTTTACACCGACAAACACGAAAGTAAATAAATATTCAACCTACCTATGGCGATAGAGGCATTCTTAAGTATGCACAATAGAGGCAAGGGTCGTTGAGTTGATTTGTAATCAAACTTGTGTCACGTCCGTGAACCCCGGGGAACATTCGATCGAATTTTGCATGTCATCATCATCATCAGCAATCCGTCTCTAAATTGAGATCAAATCGTTTTAATAATGATCATTGCCGTTTTTGCACGCGATTCAATACAATTTCCATAGATAATGACAATTGGATCATTTTGGTACCGTGACTATTACATTCAATTGCATTACAACAAGCGTGAATCCAACGAGTCAAATATTCACAATGACATTTCAATTGTAGAATCTGCTTTGAAAGTTTTAGTTCCTGTTCTGAATTTATTTAACAAGAGTACACCACCAGTAACCACAAATTCCTAGAGACGTAACTATTGACTTGGATCTAGTCACTTGTGACCATAAATTCATATATAAACAACGAGAAGAAACTAACACCTTAAACAATTTAACTCGGTCCCTTTCTAAGCTGCGCTAATTTATGGTAACAAGTGGATACATTTTAGTCAGTCTAGAATTTTGTGGTTGTGATTGTGTTGTAGTTGCTGACTTACACATTTAAAATCATTCTCCCATTTGAATGGTGAAAATTAGAGGATGATGATGATGATGTATAATATTATACATTATCTTAAAGAGAATTTGGTACCGTTTTTATTATTTTTATTTATTTATTTCATTCACAATGGAAAAGTGAAAAATCAGGTTCAAAACATCAGGTCTTCTTTGATGATTCTGAATAATCTAGTCTTACATATATTCAATAGAAGTTTAAATTAAATCTTGCAAGATAAAGTTTAATTCCTATAAAATACAAATAGCTCAAAAACTTTTCATAATAAGGTCATTCAAGTGGAATTTTTCAATACAATGTTTCAATCAATGAAAATCCCATAGCTTTAAGTCTAGTTTTCTATTTATTCATTATGACTGATAAAATCAAATGGCAAGCTTAGCATGTAGTTAATTCCCATAATACGGACCGGAGAGCCTTTTCAAACGTGTCAGTCGGCTCTGCGGCACCTTGTACAAATTAAAAATCACCGCACATAAACATTTCCCCGAATATTTGTACACGTTGTTAATATCTCGTTGAAGAGCGTGTTTCACGAAGATGAAGAGGCATCGGTAAACGGTGCTAATTGTGCGATGCTAAATTGTTAACGGTAACAACATTCTTCACATTCATGTCATGTTTAAATTTTGCACATTGAGAGGCTCGTTCGATCTTATCGTATTATATCCGTCAAATATTTCTTACACTATAGACCCGAAAGCAAAACAACAATTAATATCGTTTGATTGAAATCAATCTTGATATTGCATTTTTTTAATCTAAATTCTGGTGAATTGTCTACATATTGATTATATTTTCCGTTTGTATGACTAGTCAATTTTTTGATTTATTATGTAATTAACAATGACTTATTTTTAATCTTGCAGAATTTGCGATTGATTTGTTCATCTCTAGCGATATATGAAACGTCGGAAGCAGCAAGCTATGATTTCCTGCCCAAAATATACTACAATTTCAACGGAAACTGAATTATTGTATATTTTATAATAATTTAAACACAGTATTTTTCCAAGTGAGTATTTTAATTTTTTTATACAAATTGTACAATAAAATAATTTATAGTTGAAACACCATTCATGTTTTAATCTAAAATCTATCAAATACATTGTTTCTGTTCCAATATTTATGGCTTTTTGAGACATGGTGTATATTAATGTTCATAAAGATAGATCATTCGTGCATCGTAAATGTTTTTTATTATTTTTTTGTTGACTATATTATGTGCAGCGAAGTGTTTTATGTGCGTAAATATTTAACACCTTGAAAAAACACCTAATTCTACAATCTCAATATGTGTACTCAATTACTGTGATCGTAAATTTAAAATTGCACATCAATTTTGCAAACATTTTTTTATCTATTTATTTTTTATACACTAAGCATGACTTGATAAAATGTTCTAATGCCATTCGCAATATTTATCGCAAGTCATTATGATTGTAATGACATCATTAAACTTTTTACTTTATAATTTTTTTAATTAACACACATTTATTTACAATTTTCAGACTTTGAATTGCGTTAGAAAACGTTGACAATTTTCAACGATGTTCGTACCTGCCTTGTACCGCTCCAGAAAGAAACTATCGACAGTATTATTTGTATTATATTTTATTCAATACGGTGAGTTTATCTATTCTTAAACATTTAACTATATTTAATTGTGATTTATATTGAACATTCACTTGTAAATATTTCAGCAACCAGTTTTGCAGAGGCCAAAAATGCAACGACAACACCTAAAGACATCACTGTGCTAGTCGGAAATAATAATACATTCACTATTGAAGTATCGTAAGTATTTAGTTATTGTTTAATTCAATACTAAAAAAGTATTACCTGTTGAAGACCAACAGTGTTTATTATTTTTTAACTGAACCACTTTACGAACTGAACTACTTCAAGAACTGAGCCACTTCTTGAACTGAACACTGAACCATTTATTTTATTTATATAGAGTCATCATCATCATCATCATTTTCAGCCGTTCACCATCCACTGCTGGATGAAGGCCTCTCCAATCCTCTTCCATTCCTGTCTGTCTTGAGCAATCTGCATCCAGTTGACTCCACACATTCTTCTGAATTCATCAGCCCATCGCCCATTCCGTCTACCTTACTTTCTTTCACATCCTCTCGGATACCATTCCAGTGTTTCTCGCGTCCACCTGCCATCCATTCTTCACGTTCTGCTATATCTGCCACTTTGGTCATACTTCTTATGACGGCGCCAGACATGTGTTCAAAGATGTGTTCAAAGATGTGATCAATGTGGTCAATGCCAATCTCACTTTGGAAGGAACAGCTATTCTCCAGTTTTGTGTCTAATTTTGAAATTAAAGGAGAAACTTTTTGTAATAGTATTTCAAAGTCTTCAGAAGACATTCTGCAAAATTTACTGAAGTAACCCACTGGTCTAGGTCGTCCATGTTTTGTGAAGTCTATTTGAAAACTGTGAGATTAAAGGAGTGATCAAATCTTTGAGATACTACATACATATCTGGCAGATACAACAATATGTGACCAAATGTGTGAGCAAAGTCTTCAAAGAAGTGATCACTTCTTTGAACTCATGTCTGGCGCCGGCATTACCCATGTATTCCTCTCCCGATCTCTTCTCATTATACCGAGCATACATCTTTCCATGCTTCTCTGTATGCACTGGATCTTGCGTAACATTCTTGAAATTAGCATCCACGTTTCACATCCATACGTCATAACTGGCAGTACATTATATTAAATTCTAACAAATATGTCTAGCGGAATGTTGGATTTAATAACAATTAATGGGCGTTTATTATTGACATGTGAGTGATCTAACAATCAAATATGTACCGGTAACTATTTATTACGGGAAAAGATTAAATATAAACAAATATTAAATATGATTTTCAATGAAAACAAACAAAATGTATCAAGCGTAGACAGACAAACTTCAGACGTTTATATACATATGTATACAATATAGTACATAGTGAGAATAAACAATGATTGAGCTACACTAAAAAATTGACATTGGCCCTTTTACATCCAAAGTCACAGAAATAACAGTCAAACTAGGTTATCGCACTAAAGTATCACTCAACATAATATGTATGGTGGAAAGGTTGTTTCATATTCACAAAAAAAAAAAAAAAATGAATACTGTACATACAATTTGCATTCGAAAATGTAAATTTCATTTTAAGATTTTCTCAGTTGAACTCCGTTTGACTTATTCGTTGTTGCGTTTAGCATAAAAATTAACAATACAAAAACGGCGCACACCCATACTATTAATAATGGACAATGCAACTAATGTTTAATTTATTTTTCAGCGGCGAATACGATGCGAATGTAACCTTAACGTTGATGGAACAGCACGATGATATCGTGATTATAACACCGCCCGTTATATATATTTTAGCAAATAGTTTGCCAAAGGTGTACGAAGTGACCGTCTACGGTCAAAATCCCGGCCGTTTGGATATTTGGGTCAACGCTACCCCAGACGGTTACATCGAGTGAGCACTTTAAATATGTTAAATTTGTTAATGGTGTATACATATGTTATTAATTATTTATTATTATCTCTTTCAGTACGAGTGAAGCGTTCGTGAAAGTGACCGTTCAACACTCGAATGCCATATATCACATATCGTACGCGGTCGGATGGATTTACTTTGTCGCATGGTCTGTGTCCTTTTATCCTCAGATATACATCAATTTCAAAAGAAAAAGTGTCGTCGGACTCAATTTTGATTTTATAAGTTTGAATATCGTTGGATTCGTGCTGTATTCGCTTTTCAATTTGGGACTGTTTTACATACCGGAAGTTCAGGTGAATTGAAAATCCTTTTGTTAAATTTTTCGGTAATTTTAGGCTAGATTTTAAACTAACCTAAAGCTTTTTAGATAACTTGAAGCATACCAACTTTCCATAAACCTAACCTAACTAATTTAATCAAACCTAGCCAAACTAACCTAACTTTACCCAACCTGGCCTAATATTTGCTAGAATTTAATATAATGTACTGCCAGTTATGACGTATGAATGTGAAACTTGGACGCTAAATTCAAGAATGCTACGTAAGATCCAGTGCATATAGAGAAGCATTGAAAGATGTATGTTTGGTATAACAAGAAGTGATCGTAAGAGGAATACATGGGCGAGAAGCATGACCGATAGCGGAACGTGTGAAAAAGTTGGAGTGGACACACAGCGAGAAGAATGGATGGCAGACGGATGCGAGAAATACTGGAATGGTATCCGAGAGGATGTGAAAGAAAGCAAGGTAGACCGAGTGGAAGATGGGCTGGTGAATTGAGAAGAATGTATTGAGTCAAGTGAATGCAGATTGCTCAAGACAGACAGGAATAGAAGAGGACTTCATCCAACAGTGGATGGTGAACGGCTGAAAATGAATACAATGTAACCTACCTAACTTTTAGAACATAACCAAGCTTAACTTATTTGTCAGGGTAGCTAGAATTTAGTTACCTAACCTGTACAAAATTTAAACTTAAAGCATATTCGACTATTTTAACTGATTGTTGTCAAATTACTATAATCTATTACATATTTCAATTTCAGGAGGAGTACTTCCACCGATACCCCAGAGGTTTAAATCCCATTCAAGTGAACGATATATTCTTTTCGTTGCACGCAACGTTAGCCACGATATTCACCATCATTCAATGTTTCATATATGAGGTAAACAAACATTCTACAGAAATATTTTAAATAATTTAATTTTATCGAGACAATGGCATTTTTAATTATTTTTTCTTTTTCAGCGAGAAAACCAAAGAGTCTCAACGACGGCCCGAATAATTTTAAGTATATTCGGCGTGGTGATATTAGTTAGTTTAATATTAGCGGCGACTGTCGTCATCTCCTGGTTGGATTTCCTATATTATTGTAGTTACGTTAAACTGTCGATCACGCTGATCAAATATGTACCGCAGGTATTAAACCAAAAACACACATTCCGATTAAATAATTTTAGACTATGCTTTGATTTAACGTCTTCGTGGTGTATATTATTTCAGGCGTACATGAATTACAGACGAAAATCCACTGTCGGATGGAGTATAGGTAATATATTTTTAGACTTTGTCGGCGGCACATTGAGCATGCTCCAAATGATACTCAACGCATACAATTATAACGATTGGGTATCGATATTCGGTGATCCGACCAAATTCGGTCTCGGACTCTTCTCCGTCGTGTTCGATATCTTCTTCATGATTCAACATTACGTTCTGTATAGGTATAATACTTTATATATATAATATTTTTTGAATATTCAAATTTAAAGTCTGGTAGAATTTACGCTGCTGTGCAACGGACTGTAATCAATAAAAATAATATGACATCCCCGTCTTTAAATTTGAATATAAAATCTATGTATGTATGTGTTCTGTTTATTTGTATTATCAATTATTTTCTATTATATTATAATTTATGACATTTTTTAGGGGTGCTGACAAAATAATCAATTTATCAAATAGTATTTAATTTCTTTATTTTATTATATTGCTAAGCAATGAATGCCAGGCTAATTTTATGTGTTAAATTGCTGTTTTTTTTATTTCACATGAAATTCAGTATTGTAGTATTGTAGATATTTTTTTATAAGTAGCATTTATTTTGGATGAAATCTCTTACTTAAATAGAATTTTTTTTCATTTCGGAATCAACATTCCTCTTTGATACAATTTTAATTATGTTTTAAATAATCTAAATATAATTTATAGAAATAATAGATGAATGTGTTTGAATACTATGTAAATAGTGTATGTTTATGTATTTTTATACACTTAAATTATAAATCAATTAATTTTAATGTACTTTTCGAAGTTAAAGCTTGATAGTCAAATCCAAAAATAAAAATAAAAATGCAAAATAATAGTTTAAGCTGAACGAGAGTGAACTTGACGACCCGACGTTAAGAAGAAGTGTAATTTATACATGATTTAATAAAAAATTATCAAAATAAATAAATATAATAAGTCATAATAAAACAAATGGAGCAACTGCTATGAAATGTGTGTTTTGATATTAAATTATTTATTATGTATACGAACGAATATCTATCATAAATAAATAATATAATTTATTGATAAGATATCCTGTTGATTGGCGTTTCTACTATTGGGTTACAATAAATTGTTATGATGTGATATAAAAATACACAAAATGAATGTCAAAATAGTACACGAGACACAGACGACATTGGAAGAGTGAAAACGTGGAATCTGCATCATTAGATAATACAGTGAAAAGTTTGAAGAATGCAAGATGCCAAAAAACTTATCAGAGAGATATTGATTGATGCAATTTGTTCACAACACAGATACGCGTTTATATTATAGATTGTGTAAATGTACCTTTAAAATATTCAATAAACATTCGAAAAAATATGGAATGAAATAGAACAAAACCGCATTTTGATGAAACACACCAAGGTTTTGTCTAAATAAATCAATCATAATAAATCCCCACATTGTTTTTATTTTTCGTTGCGTTGGTGTAAATATTTTTTGTGGTGAAAATTTTAATCAAAACAACGTGTAATAACAATATGAAACCAATATCATGTATGATTCATAACAAGAATAAAATATACCTTAAAATATGTCATGGCCGAGTTACGCTTGTCACTGGTTGATCTTGATTTACTTCAAAATAATAATGAGACCTTATGAGACAATAAAAAAAGAGTAATGCATCACAAAACGAGCCAAAACTTGTTTGAAGAATAATTATTAAGACACGTTTATAAAAAAAATGCGCTCTGACCGAGTTTTAATGGATTAAATCAACCGTTATAAATGGACGAGTTCAAGAAGTCGTTGATAGATGGAGTGTCATTTAATGATTTATTTAGATTTTTACTGTTTATAAATAAAATTTTATATCGTTGCTAGTTGTTTTATTATATTATAAAATCCCTTAATGTGCATATGTAATGAAGATTTTTGTGGTATAATAAATATTATAAATAAGATATTCAAATTGAAAAATAGTAAATGCCATATCTTATTAAATAAATGGTTTTTTTTTATTCTGTATTATTACAGAAGACGACGCAACCATTACTATATTATATTAGCGTTATATTAAAATGGATTTTTGACATTGTTTCAGACGTATGGAACCGTATATGGAATTGACCGGAAATAATTTACCGGAAGTCGAAGAGAATCAGCTTAATGAAGAGGCTGATAAATAATGATAACATGTGATATTTTTTCTATTTACAATATTTTGTATGCTTTAATTCGCATTCCGTATATTATAATATGTATTGATAAGTGTAATTGCCAAATATTTAACTTAATAAATATAAATATCTTTAATACGTTTTGGTATTATATATTTTTTTATTTTATTGTATTTAACTTAACAGTCACCTAACATACTAAAATAAAAACAATTCTTTACTTAAATGAGTATTCAATAGAGTTTAGTAAAGTTAACGTTACTAAAACAAGAAAAAAATGATGAACTGATGATTGTATCATTTTAAAATCTAATCAAAAATGACAGAATAACTCCATCTTTTGATGATGTGAAATATTTGATACAATTATTACAAAATAGATTTAAAAAAACTTTACCTATTTAGTTAATGGTAGAAGTAGCATTTAATTTTTTTTATATCAAATCAATATTAAATAAAAAGAGTGACGAAATAATAATGTGTTTTGGTTTATAAAAACATTAATTTATTATTTTTTAAATCAGATTCATTCATAATAACGTATCGTAAACAGGTCGACGGACATAACTCGTCGTTAAAAACCACAACGAAAAATCTAGAATGTGGTTTATGTCTCTTTCAAAATATCACAATTGTATAAACATATTTTTCACAAAAGGATTATCTACATATTCAAAATAAAAACAAATAACTGTAATACCGTCCTATAGATAGGATGTTGAAAAATTTTATCAAAATAACATTGCGGCTTTGGAAAAGTTTAAATCTCGTATATAAATCCAAATTCTGAGGTTTGGAATCATCAGTCGGTTGACTTTCGTTGACGGGTTGTGAATTTCACCTTCATCGTGCAAACGACTCTAAGACAAAATGTCGGTCCAAAAAGTCGCTGTGGTAAGTTATTTTGACATATAACCATATTATTATATGTAAATATATAAAATGTTAATAAATGCTTTCTTCCAGGTTACCGGAGCCAATAAGGGTATCGGTTTTGCCATTGTCAAAGGCCTCTGCCAAAGATTCAACGGAGTGGTTTACTTAACGGCTCGAAATGCTTCCCGAGGAGAAATGGCCATCGCTGAAATGAACAAGGTTATTATCAGCAAAATCTTTTGAATATATATGTATGTAGAATAATTTAATTATATCATATTGTATTTCTCGTTTTAGCTTGGCTATTTTCCACTTTACCATCAGCTGGACATATCGGACGAGCAAAGCGTGAAACGTTTTCGAGACTACGTTGCCACCCATCACGGAGGAATTGACATTCTTATCAACAATGCTGGCTTCCAAATATTTGTAAGTTAAAACTTCAACATCACTATTACACGATATTGAATTTAATATTATGTAATTTCCACAATCATACATAAATATTATTTCTATTCCAGAAACCGTACACGGAACCGTTGGTAGACGTTGCACTGAAAACAATACGAGCAAACTACAGGAATCTACGTGACACTTTTAGAGACTTGGCTCCGCTGCTCCGTAATGATGCCAGAGTCATCAACACATCGAGTGGCTTCGGCCATCTATCGAATGTACCTGGAGCCAAGATCCGCACAGCACTCGCCAAACCAAACCTCACCGTCGACCAGCTGACCAGATTAATGGACGACTTCATCCGGTACGACAATCTTAATCCAGGTTAACACTTGTTGCCAGTGTCTATAATCGGTTTTGGTACCTTTTTAACAAACTGCATACTCTCTTGTTAAAAAGGTACAAAAATTCGAGTGCCACCAAATCCACCTCTCTTTTTTTTTTTCCTTACACACGTGGTTAGAAGTAACAAATACGCACTCAACCTGCAAATTTTCTTGTTAAAAAAACATACATCCTAGGCTTTAAGAAAACTGACATATTTCAGAACGTTCTCCTGTCCCAGTGATGGGGGTATTATATACAAACAATTACAATAGCATCAAATCTTGGTTGCCACATATAGTTACACTTACTAAACTCTATCCTTTGAAGAAGAGAGCGTTTTGAAATGTATCAGTCGGCTCTGCCCCGTATACAAAGAGCTAAAGCAGATTTTTAATCATATTTAATTATTTACAGATCCATCAGTAATGGCAAGAACATTCAAGAAGGTTGGGGTGATGATCCTTACAAAATATCCAAAGTCGCAATTGCAGCATTGACTTTCATCCAACAACGAGAGCTGGCTAATACTAAAGTCAAAGTCAATTGCATCAATCCAGGGTATGTGCTAGGAAATAATTAAATTTTATTAATACTGATATATGTATTTATTGATTAAAATGTATTTCAGATATGTTAATACTGATATGACTCGTCATATGGGAGTCCTGACTCCGGATCAAGGAGCTGAAGTGTCTTTGTACGTGGCTTTGGACGCTCCCGATACCATCAAAGGTTCTTTCATTTGGGCAGACAAGTCGATCATCGATTGGACTGGACCATTCCCTGATAAATAAGACTCTGAAATCATCAACAGATATTTGTATGACTAAAAATGAAATGGAAAATTTAATATTATGTATTGATGAATATGGAAAATAAATATAAATTTGAAAGTTTCCTTTTGTATTCATTGTATTCATTTTGAAATTTTACTTGTAAATTATGTACAATTGTTTCACATGAAACAATCTAATAATTTGTAATCTAAAAATATACATACGCATTATTGTATTACGAGAAAATATTTGACAAATTCATTAGGGCAAGCTTAAAATGTAATCTGTTTTGACTCATTTTTCAAGCAAATGAACAATATTGACACGTCTTATAACGGAACGTATTATTTTAACTAATCATAGTATAAACGAACAATTGAATTTTGAAATGACTGATAAATGGTTATTTTGTATAGAAACAGTTACTGATAGTATATGTATTTTCTTTGAATATAATAAGCAATTATTATTTTTTTTTTAGTACAAATATGTCAAATACAATGCAACACATCAATAAATTATACCAAAATAAATGTTAAATTTTTGTATTTTTGTACTGCCATTTGTAAACGATAATCAAAAAATAGTTTCAAGACTAATCAACGACGCACATATTGGTTAAATTTCGAATAATAAACTGTTTATACTGATACAAAAACATATTTGTTGAACATCAAACAAGTTATGTACATATTGACGTATCAAGGTAACGCTCCGGAGACCTGGTACCGACTAATTATAGCCCTTAAATCAACACACTACCAAGGAGATGACTCTGAAGAAGTACTATATGAATAATATACAATATTTATATCTCAAATCCTTCTTAATTATTATATTTGGTATTCGCAATGAATACGTCATGAATAAGGACTCTTTAGAGTTATTAATATTAAATTTTAAGTATGCGAGTGATTGTAAGGACGCTGCGCAGATCTCGTCGCACATATTTATATATTGGGTCAATAGAATCTCATGATTGGTGCTGTCGAAACTTTGACTTTTGTTTTCAATCGAGGGTTCACATTGTTTGATCCCGGCGGAGAGCGGCTGAAATGAGAAATATCGAAAGTGAGCAAATCTAAAGCAAAAATTAGACGATGGGGGCGTGTAGACATTTGCGTCACTCGTCGATTGAAAATGTATTGACTTCTTTATTGACCTTGATCAGGTTTGACAATCCTTATTGGTTGATCAATTGATGATTTGGGGGCTCGTACACGCATTCCCCTCGCAAGTAGTCTCCGTTTCAACTCATCGGTAACTAGACTTGAGATGTGAAATAAAGTATACCAACCATTATGCAATTCAAATAACATTAGTTAACATTGTTCATGTTTAATACTATTTAGGCTTACTATTCATATGTGATATGTCCCGGTTTGAAGGTCTAGTCCCGGCGTCCCGGCCAGTTTGTAATTCTGTCCTGGTCCTACTGTTCTAATTGCTAAATATACAATCAAGACACATGCCTGTATGCTATACAATAAAATAAAAGTATTTTAATTTTAATAATCCCTACGTAAGATCCAGTGCACCCAGAAAAGCATGGAAAGATGTATGTTCATAAAGAGAAGAATGGATGGCAGATGAACGCGAGAAATACTAGAATGGTATACGAGAGGATGTGAAAGAAAGCAAGGTAGACCGAGTGGAAGATGGGCTGATGAATTGAGAAGAATGTGTGGAGTCAAGTGGATGCAGATTGCTCAAGACAGACAGGAATGGAAGAGGATTGGAGGGCCTTCATCCAGCAGTGAATGGTAAACGGCTTAAAATGATGATGAATCGTGAAAAAAAAACCAAGGAGGAAAATTCTAGTGCAGAAATTCAGGCAGATTCAATGTTTTGGTTTTTGATTGTATTTTTTGACACATTTGACTGCTCTACTGTTGTATAATTTAGACAAGTCATTATTAAATGCATTACTAGTTATCTTTTATATCGCACATCTAAAAAGGTTACTCGCTCCTGTTCATTTATATTCGTCTTTATTGAGAAGGCAAATATTTTGACAGAAATCAAGTGATACAAATTCGCACTCGAAGTAGTAATAATAGATCAATTTGTTCCATAGTTTGAATTAGTTATCAATATGTGTGAGCATAATATTGATGTTTAAAATACAATTTAGAACATTTATGACGACAAAAGTTCTAATCGATGAAAATAACAGTTTTAGATGTTTATTTTAGTATCTATCTGTTAATTCTTATCGGTCATCTTGATTTTATCTAGTCGATCAATCATGATCCAAGATTTTCAACCAATTCGTGTCAATTTTAAATTTTGTATTAATATTCAGAAATTCTACTGATAAATTCATTATCAAAAATTTTACTTGAGCGTTCCTATGTGGGGTATTTTACGCCCCATTATTTTACTTTTAAGATATTTGCTGCTTGGGACATTTCTCATGAATGGAATGTTATGTAAAAACAGTCTTATTATACGCTTCCGCTTTCATCCGTCGATTTTCATTCCTAACTGCGCTCATAAACAATATTGTTAGTTGTAAAGCTTAAGCTCACATCTATCGTAAATGTGTATATTAAAATGGCAAACGTTATCTTGGACAAATATCACAACGATCGAACAATACTTGAAAATAAAGCAATTATCACATGATCAACGCCATCAATAATAATATAATTGATAAATTTAATATTGTCCTAATCTAAAAGAAAAATCAAACAAATTCGTTCGTCATAAATCATTATATCTCGGCAATAAATTTTGGTAATCGACTTCAATAATTACTAGTGCAATCGAGACGAAATTATTAAATTTTCTCTAATCGAAGCAAAAACAAGTCATTAGTGGGAAAATCCACGCGAAGGATTTTACGGAAAGCAGACATTTTTATTTCTCATTAAAATTATTGTTTTGGTGTATTATTATTTTAT
The DNA here is from genome assembly GCA_022651745.1 of Parapsyche elsis. NCBI lineage: Eukaryota > Metazoa > Arthropoda > Insecta > Trichoptera > Hydropsychidae > Parapsyche > Parapsyche elsis. The sequence goes on from JAGVSN010000031.1 coordinate 1,373,860, forward strand.
CAAAATATTGCTACGGTGTTCTATTTTCAGTATGGTTATAATTTTTTTGTAGATTGTAAGCACTGAGAGTACTGTCAAACTTTTTGAAAAGTTATTTTTTTAAGTAAATTTTAGTGAAGGTGTGACGACGATATTCTGCATTTACTTTGAAAATATTTTAATTAATTTTAATTATCCAGAGAGAATTCTGTATTTAACAATTTCTTTTACAGTGTGCTAAGTTTTATAATTTGAACGATATTTATGAAAGTGAAATTGTTGAAAACTTTCATTACAGTCTTTTTAAAATTAATATACACTCCTATAGAGCTATTAGAAGTATTCGGTTATAATGAAATCTATCCACTAAGCTTGTGTATGTAGATAAATTGTTATTCTATACAAAAGTATCAACATTTTCTGTAAATGTTACGTGGAGTTGCCCTAAAGTACATAAATTTATATATTGATCGCTTCGCACTGCGACTGCAATACTGGCACAACTGAAATGTAATACAACTTGAATTAAATACATTCGATATACATATATACATAATATGTACATTGTACATTTTTTTCATTATATTGTGGAAATGTTAAATTTTGAGAGAATTAGAGAATTACAATTTACGAGCAATTACTGTCAGTTTCAATTATTCGTGACACCTAGTAAACACAAAAACAGGTTGTGAGCGACAAAAAAACTATTTTTGTTTACAATTTTGTAAACGAAGAACCTGTCATTAGAGGCGCAATTAAATTATTTTCCTTATCCCCTTCCCCTTTCACCCCCTCTTAATAAATTCTATATAATTTCTAAATAATTGGCAATTATTCACGTTGATGTTCTTTTGATAACTGGTAAATATCACTCAAATTTTATTTTAATTACTATTTAAAATTCGGTTCGATATTTATTTATTAGCTTAGCTATATATAACTCAATAATGTAATTTCTTGGGACTAATTAATAGTACTGTTTTGTATATGTGTAGTACTTTTCAATAGTAAATCAATAGTAGCTTTGTTTTCTGATGAAGAAATGAAGAATATTAAGCCTTTTCAATATATTTGACCTTTTAAATGTTTCATTGTTGTTTTAACGCCATCATCGGTGAGTAACGAAATAAAAATAGTTCCATATCATTTCTCATCAAGCGATACCTACTCTTTATAGATTAAAATGTCAATCAAAAGCCTCCTTTCTTGCAGTGTCTCGGCTTGAGAGTATGCATTTGCATGTAACAAGAAGAGATATTGTACGTGCGTACTAGAAACAAAAAAAAACTCATTCAGATTACGATGCGAGAATATTTTAGAGCCGTCATCGGTGAGCAACAAGATTGAGAGCCCGTTTTTAAGGACCAGGCTTAAAATAAGTTTGGTTTAGTCGTTTTTTTGAAACAATAGAGTACCGAGCTATCTGTTTCTTCTAACTACGTGTGTTAAAAAGAGACAAAAGTGCGAGTAGCGACGCCAATTGGATTCTTATAGCCGGCAGACACTAAAAATACTCTATACATATTATATTATAACATAATATACTTTATGTACAGTAGTTATCCGATGCCTTTTGAAGGGGAATTAAATTATACATACAATAATTTATCTATACTACACATAACATATGGATGGCAGATGGACGCGAGAAATACTGGAATGGTATCCGAGAGGATGTGAAAGAAAGCAAGGTAGACCGAGTGAACGATGGGCTGATGAATTGAGAAGAATGTGTGGATTCAACTGGATGCAGATTGCTCAAGTCAGAGAGGAATGGAAGAGGATGAGAGAGGCCTTCACCCAGCAGGTGATGAAGAACGGCTGAAAATGATGATGATGATGATGACACATACGTTCAACGTTCTACCGTTTGAACCATCTCCCGGTTAATATAGGGGTAAACGTTATTACACCTCAGAATACACCACCCCTAACCATAAATTCCTAAAGGCGGAACTTAGAAAAGGATAGAGCAAAACTGCTTGCGTAATTTAACTGGACACCCCTTTTTTCAGATACATTACATACAACCATCGCGAATTTATAGTCACTGGACTATAACTTCATTGAACTGGTAGTCTGACGTCACACAACACACACAGTGAGGTGATATGAAGATGTAAAACGTGGATGCTGAATTCAAGAATGTTACATAAGATCCAGTGCACACAAAGAAGCATGGAAAGATGTACATATGCTCGGTATAACAAGAAGAGATCGTAAAAGGAATACATGGGTAAGTAGTATGACTAAAGTGGCAGATATAGCGGAACGTGTGAAAAGTTTGGTGGAAAAAGTGGACCCACAGCGATAAGAATGGATGAAATACTGGAATGGAAAGAGGAATACATGGGTAAGAAGTGGCAGATATAGCGGAACGTGTTAAAAAGTTGAAGTGGACACATACATACATAGTGAGAATAATGGATGGGAGATGACGCGAGAAATACTAGAATGGTATACGAGAGGATGTGAAAGAAAGTGAGGTAGACCGAGCGGACGATGAGCTGATGAATTGAGAAGAATGTGTCGACCGATCCTGATGAATAGACAGTTTAATAGACTTAAAGCTTTTATTTGTGGTAATTTTTTCTATTGATCCACTAAGCCCTTTAGGCACTCAGTAAACTAAACAATAAGAGATCGTAAGTGGAATACATGGGTAAGAAGTACATACATTATACATACAATAATTTATCTATACAACACATAATATGTGGATGGCAGATGGACGCGAGAAATATTGGAATTGTATCCGAGAGGATATGAAAGAAAGCGAGGTAGACCGAGTGGACGATGGGCTGATGAATTGAGAAGAATGTGTGCAGTCAAGTGGATGCAGATTGCTCAAGACAGACAATGGAAGACGATTTGAGAGGCCTTCTTTCAATAAATAATAGATGGCTGAAATTGAATTTTTTTTCTTAATTTCTTCCTTGATTCCTTAACTTTTTTTTTGATTGTTCGAAATGGTCACTGTCCCGATCTGTGATTTTGAAAATCTGGCAACCCTGAGTGAGGCCTATTTTGGAATGAATTCGACAAACAGTGAGCTTAAAGCCTATAGTTGACTTTTTAAGAAGGTTTTCAATAATCCATTATATTCGATCGAGCTTACAAACAAACGAGCGCACATCCCTTTGTGTGCGGAATTCGTACAACACTTACGCATCACGGCAATTAATAAAGTGATTCTGCGTTACAAACACACATCCATGTTATAATTTATATATGTGTATTATATGCGGAAAATCATCTCCATTGGTGGGGGAAATCTATTATAAGCTGAGGGACACCAAGCGATAGCAGCAGTGAGTCGCGAACCGTCGCTCGGCCGGTTTACACTGTGTCGAGTTGCCGGTCGACCGATAACAAAACAAAACAAAACAATCACGATCGACAAAGTACACCAGATCACAGGGAAAACCATCCGGAAGATAAATTTCGTTTCGTTTTCGGTTAGACGTGATCGTGCGATGATCAAACGTACCTCGATCACGTCGAACTGCGCGTCGGTCGCGTGAAAAGTCTACCCACCCCTCGGAAAATTGGCCGGAAAATTACTATACCCGGCAAATAACGCTTTTGATCAAAGGCCGATTTTTCAGCACGTTTTAGTGTCTATGATTTTATTATACATTCATTATTATTATTATAAGTAGAATTAAATTTCTGGCGTCTCTCGTCCGAGAGAGAGCGCGATCGTCTCAACTGTGATACTGTCGTATTTTGTAACAACGCGTTCGAGTAAAACCTACAGCGTTTAAAATGAGCGGGTGAGTTTAACATACAATTACCTTTTCATTTATCTATATACGGGGACGATGATACACTTTAAAAGGTGTCCGTTTGCCCCCAGAAAATTTAATCCAAAATATACACCACTTTTGTTAGGCGGAGAATGCATGGCGGTAACTTCATTCGCACACAACGTACAGCCTTAAACCAAAATAATTTTATTGTTTTAAAAAGAAAAAATCCTAGTAAAGGTGTTGAGATAAAAAATAAATCATACAAAATTATGGCAACAGTAAAAAAAAATTCTAAACGAAAACACATATTTTTGACTTATGATCTCAACTGTACGATTACTTGGAAAGATTTGAATGCTTCAAAATACAAAAATTGAATGATAAAATATCTCACTATACATTTAAAAAAACATTTTGAACATAAGATTGTTAAATTTTATTAAAAACGCGGTATTCCTATCAAAAGTGGAGTATATTATACATATGTATGTAGATTTTGAATGATATAAAATGTGCCATATTTTAAGGAATGCATAATATTCGTACTATCTTTGTTATGGCGCGTTTTATAATTATTATTTAAGCCCATTGTAATTAATATCAGTTCAATGTTGCATACGGGAAACTCGACTAATTTTTCATTAAGACATTGTCATTAAGACATTAATAGATTTAGTTGAGTTTCTCGTTGTTTCTCAAGTTTCATTTAAGCTCACGTTGGGTTTGTGTTTATTTATTTATTACTATCTGTACATCATTTTCATTTACAATCATTGTCGCAATATATTGAGATTATTAATACAATATTACAGTGTTAAAAACAATGGTATCCAAATGCTTTTTGATCATATTCTTTAAAGCTTTTGGGAATATGTTATATCCCCTTAGCACGTAGGGGTAGTGCTTATTTAGTTAATTGTATTTTGGTTAAATTTATAGAGAAATTTGAATTATTATTAATTTGTCATATGAATTTATGACCTATTCGTCGAAAGTCGCAATAACTTTTTTTAATTTTGAGAATATTTTGTACCCCTAAAAATATTAACATAACAATACCTATTTATAGCTTAGAATCATTTTAGAAAAGAACTTTAGAGCATTATCTCTAAATAATTTATTTTAGGGAATATTCCACGCTCCAAATACAAATTAAGTTCAAGGTCATTGTTTTCTAAACTTTTTTTTTAATCATTGAAAAAAAAGCTTAATAGATTGAAATTGCATCACAGAAAAATTAATTAAATGTCAAATACGCAAAATTGATATTAATCAAAAAAAAAAAAACTTAAAAGATCAATCAAATCACCAATAAACAAACATACATATAAAACTGCATCATATCTTACACGTATCAATCCATCAATGTTTGTATTGTATTCAAAATGAGCATGTTTCCGTTTATTTAACGAGAGAGGGTGAACGTGTGTCCACACTAATCCGGGGTTGAACCGCATTCGAATTTTCACACAATAACCAATAACTTAACACTTACATATGTACATATAATGGAAATTTAATGTTAAACAGCACGTGCGTGCATTTTAATGCATAAAACACACATTAAAAATACACACTTAACCAAACACGTGTTCGCTCGCCAACAGAAAGAAACACATGGACACAAATCATGTCTCATGTCACATGTTTCAATACGTTTAACGGCAAAAATAATTCAGTTGCTTTCATGCCGTCGAAATGGTCACACATACGTCGTTGATTTCACCGTCTAAATTGTATGTACATATTTCGATTTCGAGTTTTATCTGTTTGTGTCGATTATAGTTCCCCCAAAAGTCAACGTATAAATTTTATCATTGACTTTTTATATATATATATATACATACATACATATGTATGACCATTTGCAATTCCTATCTGTATCGAAATGACACATATTTTTTTCTTATCAATATAAAACAGTTTTACATGATCTGCTATGAAATTCTATTCAATTTTCGTAAAAGTATTTTCTTTCTTCCTGTTCAAAGGAAAAAAGACTGCTTTCTGCACTTTGTTTATCGTATAATTAAATAACTGAATCTGTTTCGAGGTTCAGGAAGACAGATGACCAACATTGGCCATTTGCGTAAAAGCGTAACATCCTGCGGAGAAATTCTCAAAAAACCATAAAGAAAATAGTCCTACTTTTGAATCGAGCATATTATAATCATAATAGTATATCAATGCACATTGAAAAATGCAAGTAATCAAAGTGTTTGTGCAGTTCAATTTTGAAATCTTATGTAAATGGTTTGACCTTAAAGATAACCGTGAATTACAGAAAAATGTGTAGTAATAAAAATTCGTTTGAGGCTGTTTGCACAGCGTGGATAAATCACGGACAGCGTGGACGATTAAAATGACAGTGCATATGTCGTGATTTAATTAACCCATCAAAGCCCGCTGATCGATTGATTAATTAATGCTGTTACGAGAATGCAAGTAAATTAAATTAAATTCAAATCACACGTGTATGATTTGAATTTGACATAAATTAGAATAGAATAATAAATTTGTCTTTGTTTAACTCTAAAATGGAAACGTTACGCTTTGTTTTCATAAAAATATCTATAAATGAAACACAAACAACTTGCAGTGAGCTTAAAATAAATTCACACACAACAAAGGTTATGTTAGGTTAAGTTCATTATATTAAAAGTGTACAATTTAAAACATTAAAAAAAAAACCAAAGAAAAATAAATTATTTTTGTATGCCTATTTTGCTAATTTTGGTATTAATAATTATTTGTTTGGCAAAAACCACCATCTCGTTAGAAAGAAAATGATGTGAACTATAAAATTATTTTATTTTCATCTCCGCAGCGTTTATTACAGCTTGGGAGATATAATTTTTTTTAAAACAAAACCGGTTTTTTTTGCCTATCATGTATACAAGGCATAAGTCGTATTAAATAATATAAATTAACCAAATATGGCAAAGTAGAATTTGCATCTCTAGGTATTTACGTTTAGTAAAAGAAATAAAACTGACTTTATCTACTATTTGACATTTTCTAAAATTTAATATTGCTTTTAAAGAAGACGCAAAAGCTCACCCAATGAAAAATTCACTAGCTTAATTTGAGCGAATTGTTTTTCAGCAAATTCGTGACTAATCACGTTTGAAATTGGGTTAATTAGATACTTAAGTTCCTAATCTAATCTTTCTAATGTATGTAATGTACGCTTACAGCGTGTGATAGACAGAGGCAACATGTTTCAACATAACTATGTATATTAGTAAATGTTTTTTTGTTCAACTTTTTTATACTTCAATGTTGACACTTGTTGCCTCTAACTATTCCAAAGACTTTCACTATCTTACAAGCTAACTTTTAACGTTCAAATTCAACTTCAATCTATTGACATAACTTAATGCATAGAAGTGATAGTATATTAATTTAACTTACCTGAGAAGTAATTAACATATCGATAAATCTTATTACACCACTCTCAAAAATCTACCAAAGACATGCCAGTGAATTTCAATCAGCTCACTACAATTCTTTCAATAATAGAATGACATTCATACAAGATTACAGTGTAATCTTAATACTTAGTATTGTATTTATTAATGTTACATCCACGTTTTACATCACTGGTCGCGAACGTGTTAACACTTAAATAGGCGTTTAATCTTACGTCTCACGCATTGAGCTGACGATGCACGTGATTGCGACAGTCGGTAATTTCTAATTGTGCATATGTGCACTTTTTAAATAGACATAGATACATCGCTTTTGCGTTGCACGCGTTTAGCACGTGGTTGCCGTTTTGTTTCAGTGGAAATTTTACGATTTTCCGAGGTTTCGGAAAAGCTTGAGAAGAGTTTCCTTTGTCATTGTCGAGGTCGATACAATACCATGCTAATTGCAGCGATGCAGTTTTTATATTGTTGAGTCATTTCGACAAAGTATGAATGCACTATATGCTTAGTCATATCAGTTTATCAATCGTTAAAAAACATGACCGATTTAACAATATTTAATTGTGAAAAATTGGGGTTAGAAAGTTTTCAACTCAAATATGTTATAGTAAAATGTTAAAATAATACTTAAGAATTTTGTGGTTACTGATGGTGTACGGTTTATGATATTTTAACACTAACCCGTTTTACTTTGCAGTATTTCGCTTAAGCATAATCAAAATACATGTTGATATTTGCTACATGAATTTGTCAATATTTATTTTTGACTGGCACTTGAAAGTATGTATGTAGCTTATTTCAAAAATGCTTTCTCATAAAACTATTAGTGAATTTATCTAAAATTTTACCATTTTAGAATCAAATAACAGAGTTTTATAGTATTATAGTCGGTTTCATGTAAGAATTCACAATGATAAATACGATTCAACGATATCTTTTATATATTTTGATATATTTAATTGTGGAAAATTGAGGTGAGAAAGTTTTCATCTCAAATATGTTATAGTTAGATGTTCAAACAATACTTAAGAATTTTGTGGTTACTGATGGTGTACGGTTTATGATATTTTAACACGTCCCGTTTTACTTTGCATATATTTTTGCAGTATTTCGCTTAAGCATAATCAAAATACATGTTGATATTTGCTACATGATTTTGTCAATATTTATTTTTGACTGGCACTTGAAAGTATGTAACTTATTTCAAGAATGCTTTCTCATAAAAGTATTAGTCAATGTATCTAAAATTTTACCATTTCAGAGTCAAATAACAGAATTTTATAGTATTATAGTCGGTTTCATGTAAGAATTCACAATGATAAATATGATTCAACGATATCTATGTATATTAAATTGTTTCCAACAAAAACTCACTTGTTTGTTGGGTCAACAGCAAACAGCTAATTAGATTTTGAATCACTTCTTTCGAAGAATATTGCTTTACTTATAAATCTAAAACTTGGCATTAAAAGATTGTACGTTAAGCATTAAAAGTAAACAGTGGCTTTCAACGTTTTTGCGTGTGCAATTATATACATCCTTCAAAGCTGAAAATTTACGAATTTTCACATTCGATGATTGTGAATCTTTTACATATTCGATTTTATACTGAGTTTTGGTAACGTTGAAGCCATTCAAGAGATTGTTGAGAGACACGTGTTTGACGCGTGGTCTCATCTCGTGCCAACTCGAATTCAAAGTGCAACGTCTCACTATATATAGAAAATTATACACGGATGAGCTTGTCACCGAACTTCGCAATGGAATTCGGTTTAAAAAACTATACAGAAAAATTCTATTAGTAGATATGTATCTAAATCTGGAGTTTTAAATTTTTGCCGTACGATAAAAGACACTTGCGGTCGTGCGATTTCCGTTCAAATTAACCGGTCGACTCTCAATACTGCGCAAATTTTAGATGTCAATTTTTGGCATCTTCAGACGGATACTTTTTGAGTTGTGTCAAAAAATGCAAACATGTCCGTACGTTTTTTACAATATACAAATTGTTACGATGACTGTTGAAACAGCTGTCGAATTTGTATTCAACTGTGAATTATTATATTTGATTGTGACAGTATCGAATGATTTATTTTGAATTGGAATAAAAATGATTGTAATCGTAGTCAATTCGTGTATTGTAAAATTAATAGGAACGATTAATGTTATAATGTTATCGCTGAAGAAAATAATTCACCGTGACAAAACGTATACATACATGTTTTGTATCAATTCATATATGTATGTATTGCATTATCATTGGGTATGTTAATTATTAGTTAAGTTAAAGTATAACTGGTATTATTAATACTTGGTCATCATAAAATTGTATGTGGTCATTTTTTATTGCAAATATTGATCAACATTGTAATTAAATCGAGTAAGATGACAACAATGATTCAGTCAGTAAACAATATTGAATTTAATTTGTATAAAATTAAACTCGGACAGTGTAAAATTGTACATGATCAGTTTCTATACAAAAATTTAATCAAAACTGTTATAAAATACCGACTTATTCAAGTTAAACTCATGAAAAATTACAATTTAAATTCATTTCAAGGACTATTTGAACAAAAATATATATTACACTAACTAAATCATCAAATTTCAGCATAAGCTTTGACACAATATAAAACCGATGATTGTACATATTCGCATAAAAGTGCATCTCACTTTTTCTGCTTAGTCCAAAGCCTTGACTACACTGAGCAACAAAAAAAATACCCAGAGCGGAGATTAGTCAATCTTTACTAAGTTTGACCCACTAAATTCGAATCCTATAATGATTTTTGTTGAAATGCTTTCGTTTATGAGATATTTTTGCGATTTAAAATGTATAAAATTAAATTTTTTCAAAAATATATATATTTTTTACGTTTATGTTTTTGGCATTTTTTGAGAAATTATAATTTAAAATATAGTATTGCTGTGCTCAAATTTTTTATTTTATTGAAATCAATAGTCAGATATTTTTTCCTATTATTTTTGATTTTTTATTGCTTTGAAATACTTATAATCAATTATCTAACGAATTTTTTAAAGTCAAAAATATATATATTTTTTTTACTCACTTTGAGCACAGCAATACTATATTTTGAGTTATATGCCGCAAAAGCCAAAAAAATGGATATTTTTTACATTTCTTAAATCGCGAATATCTCATAAACGAGAGCATTTCAACAAAAATCATTATCGGATTCGAATTCAGTGGGTCAAATTTAGTAAAGATTTATTAATCTCCGCTCTGGGTTTTAAAAAACGTGATTTTTTGTTGCTCAGTGCTATTAATTATGCCGATTGGCATAATATCACATATTGGGGTTCAAATAACACAAGTTTGCATTCAGCTTGAAAGTTATGGTAAGACAAATTTATCACGTTGGTCCGAGTAATGAAGTTTGCACGTCAAATTTATGTGGGTTAATTAATGCAGGGTAAAAAAAAAAACCAACGAATATGCCAATATGTATCATCTAACAAACGCTATCGATCAGCATGGGTAATAAAATTAATCGGGTCAATGTGTATGTGTGTACTAATTTTTTTTTTTTGGAGGGGCAATTAATTCGATTGACGAATTGTCTAATTTGAACACATTATTTACATATATCGTGAATATACAGGAGGTATCGTTGTGATGCTGAAAGTTCATCTGCGGAAGGAACGCCTCTGCTGAACATAACGTAAGTATATACGGGTTATTTCGATTGAAAAAATGGATAGTTATCACTTTTACTCGATACAATGTGATCATGCATAGTTAAATATTGCATAAACGTATGATACATGATCGAAAACTGTACAATGTACATGCAAATGGAAAACTGCATGCCGTAAAACGGTAACCGGACAAAAGAGAACAAGACAAAACAGAACGCGACAAAAAAGAACAAGACAAAACAGAACGCGACAAAAGAGAACAGGACAAAAGAGAACAGGACAAAACAGAAAAGCGATAAAGAGAACAGTGACAAAACAGAACAGTGGAAAAATAAAATAATTATTTTTGTCGAATCTATTTATTAATCACATACATATAAAAGAAAATATTATAAATATTATAAAAATATATAAATATACAATATGTATAACAAAACGATGACAAAACAAAACAGTGGAAAAATAATTTTTTTTTTCGTATGTATCTCTATATGTCGTATCTATTTATTAATATATTTTTATAATTTTTTTTTTATATATTTTGTTTTATATGTATTTAATTAATAAATAGATACGACAAGATCGAGATAGGTACATACGAAAAAAAAATTATTTTCCACTGTTTTGTTTTGTCATCGTTTTGTTATACAAATTGTATATTTTTATAATATTTATAATATTTTTTTTTATGTGTACATATGTGATTAATAAATAGATTGGAGAAAAATAAATATTTTATTTTTCCACTGTTCTGTTTTGTCACTGTTCTCTTTATCGCTTTTCTGTTTTGTCCTGTTCTCTTTATCGCTTGTCTGTTTTGTCCTGTTCTCTTTTGTCGCGTTCTGTTTTGTCTTGTTCTCTTTTGTCATGGAACCCCGTAAAACAGTGTACACTAGCTAATAACCATAAATTCCTAGAGGTGGGGCTTAGAAAAGGACCGAGCTAAAGCTTTAGCACTTTAATGGGATACTTCTTTTGCCAGCAGATATTATGTACAACCATCAATGCTTTAATATAACAGTGCAGAGGGCATAAACAATATAACTCTGTCCTTTTTTAAGTCGCGACTTACATATATAGCTGTGTCACGAAGATTTAGACCAATGACCCAGTTGTACAGGCAAAAGATTGATCAAACAATTTAGTTGTCTCTTCTTTGGGAATTTGTGGCTACGGGTGTTGTAGTCTGATCAATTGAAATAAAATATATTTTATTACATATGTATATGTGCCCGGATTTTTGGAAATTCGAATCCCCGTCAATTCAATCCATCAATATTTCCACCTTACATGGTCAATATGATAAGGTATTGTCAATAATATTGACAGTGTAGGGTGCCCAATATACATTGGTACAATCAGTATTATATTCCATTCAAAATTTAAAAGTTTAAACGTGTCTATTCTGTTTGATAAACGAATCCGGTTTCGATAAGCGTCATTCATTCGTCGAACAATGCGCTGTGTGTAATAAATGTAACAAGTATTGCAATTGTATAAAAATATAATAAATACTGTGTATATTGATTCAGAGTCAGTTTTGTTAAACGATCAATAAATACAATGAAATACCTTTAAGGTTGTTTTATACATACATATGTACATATGTATGTACGTACACATTATTATAAATATAAATGATTATGTCATCATTAATCTATAGTTTGATTGCTATATAAGCAATTTATTTAATTGGCTGAGAAGAGTGTGATTCAAAATTACGTATTATTGTATGAATGAATTTGTAATTATATGAAAATAATCCAACGAAATAGTTTATTTGTGCAATTCTGTAAATTCTTCGAAATGTTGTCCTCTAAATACTACATTTTGACCGAATTCTCGATACAATCGATCCACGATATCGTCCATGTGTGACGAAACGTCTAAAATTAATCCAAAAAATAACAATTTTGAAAGTAACATACATTAAATTTAAAATGGAAAATGTCAAAGTCTTAAAAAGTAATCTAAAAACGGCCATCTTTTTTGAAAACGAAAATGGGTTATTAAATTCGCTTGTGTAAACAATACTTTTGCAATATCCCTTTCGGACTTAACTATCATTAAAAAATAGCGTAAACGAAGTAAACAGTGTGTCATATGTATAAACAAATAAATTACATTTTCTTGCAACACTAGAAATTATTGTGAAATGTAAATAAACGCTTCAGTATATTTCATATAAATTTAAATCGTTATCTCTCAATTATTATACAATAATTATGTAGTTTAAAATGTTTTATGTTAGTTATGTATAAACACGTGGTCAACACTCGACACCACTAATCGCTACTGATTTTCGAACAACACGCTTATCTTATCGCAAACTAATGAGATGTATTGCATTATATAATAAACAATAGGGTAATTATTTCGAGTTTCTTTGTTCGAGCGAAACAATCAAAAGAAAGTCAAAATCTCTTATTACTTTAAAATATTTGATATGAATCATTATCACTAGAGAAACACAAGCTTTATGTAGATTGAAGCTTAAACAGGTGAACACAAAAAAAAAAACGATATGTGCATTTAATATTTCCAAACAAAATATAAATCATTCGAATGATTTTTGACCATAAATATCATCATTAGCAAGATCTGAATATTACTAAATCCAGATCGGTCATCAACTGTTATAATTTGCCAATTAATCTAACTTAATTGTGAGACGGTAATGGTTTTACCACTGAAGAGTATCTTTCCCAAGTTACTTCAATACGGTAAAATGTTTGTCAAATAGTGAAGATGCAACAGTTAATATAAAGTACTAACAACATGCAACTGGGGACTTCCACTCTCGAGAAGTAGCCCCACTTGAATGCAATCTTAGCTCTAAAGTAAAGTAGCTGTCATTAATCACTTTCTTATAAAAAACACGGGATCCCAACCTATAGGTCGCGACCCCAATGGGGTCTCGAAGAGTTTTCTGTGGGGTCGCCAACTGAAACAGTAAACTAAAAAATATATTGTCTCTAATTCAATTTTCGTTTTTAATCGGTGTCTTGATGTATGAATATTTTTTGCCTTTTCCAAATATATCGAGGTGGCGGGTCACAAAATGGGGTCACCACTCGAAAAAGGTTGGGAACCTTTGTAATATAAAAGAAATATTTTAATATGAAAAAAAAACAGTGCTTATGTCGATTGTGTACGATCACAATATATCGATCACTATCTCGTGTTTGTTCGGCGACCTCTTTTTTTCCGTTCAAATTTCTTCCTAAGTGAAAAACAATGTTGGTCATCTGATAGCCATATCGCATTTCCTTGAACTAATTATTATTCATTAAAATTAAAATAAAGAGTATGTACATCTTTATTGAGGCTATCGATTGCAATAAAAAATCATTCCAACAATTATTGACGACGAGCTGTGTACAACGATCGCGTAGTACAAAAAAAATGTACATGCATTTTACTCGTGCTGTTAACCGTTCAAAATACATTATTAATAGATACGATCGAACATTATCATAATTTATCTTAAATCAATTTTATCTCTATAATCCAGCGTTTATAAATTTTAGAATGATGCATTTGATTTATTTTATGATGTACATACATATGAGTCGCCTAGTTCCAAATCCCGATAAGTCCACAATATATAAAAAACGAGGATAAAATATTTTCTGGTTCTAAGAATGTTTTCAAACGATGCCTTATACTTGAATTATTCCAAATACAGCCAAGTGCGCCGTAAAAAAATATTGAAAATCAGTGTTAGTTCCAAAAACTGACAATTGCACTATGATAAAAGCTGATAAAAGCCATATTTAGAAACAAACAACGATAAGTCCATGTTTCTAATCTCAATATTTTGTTTAATATCAACAAAATTAAGTTTAAATGAGTTTAAACGCCATCAAGCAAATAAGTCTGTAGCAGAAAAACCGCGTTTGCGAGCAAGTGAGTTTTATGGACTTATCGGGATTTGGAACTAGGCGACTCATATGTGTTTAATATATTTATATGATGTATTTGTAAAAGTAATGTCATACACAATGCAATTATTGGGTATGAAAGTGTGCCGTAGCTCGCCGAAGCGATGTTCATTGATTTGCGCCGTAGCTCGCCGAAATCGTTATGCCAGCACTTCACATTCGCGCGAATGTTCGCCTTAAATGACGTCGTCGAATGCTGACGAGCATTCGCATGGAAGTGACTGAATGTGTGACACTGAATGTGGAGGGGGGGAGGTCCGCCATCTTGCTTTGTTAGCATTTTAGCATTTCAGCATTCTTTCAGTGCGTTGACCTAAACGCGAACAAGCGCGAGCGACCTCCTACGCATGGACGCTCGAGATTGCTCGTCAGCGCTCGCCGATTGTGAAGTGCCGGCATTAGATAAGTAGCAACGAGTTTCTAGTCAGCCTGTTGCACTCGAAGACTCAATTAAAGATACGTATCACGTGCGATCGAAACTGAATCGTATCCAATTGTCACCAATGACATGTTTACTCTGCGTCGATTGATGAATGCTTTTTATATGTATGTATGTAGCTGATTTTTTTGTTTTGAATAAAAACAATCACCTTGTGTACAGATTCTGGTCAGAAATGTTGTACCTACATACTGATTGAATAAAATTGATACGGTCTCGTTTCGTACGCGACAATTATTTGAATTGAGAAGCCGTGCTCGTGCTTTTGATTATATTCGATTGATTATTTCGACAGACTTTATTATTATTTCCATCATATATAAGCATAGGTATTGAATGTACATAATTACATACACTCGATACAAAATTAATTTACTTTGAAAGTATTATGTATGCATTTTCTTTTAATTCAAAGCTTACTGAGTGCCTAAAGGGCCAAGTGGATCAATACCAAAAAATACCATAAATAAAAGCTTTGAGTCTATTAAACTGTCTATTCATCAGGATCGGTCGATCATCATCATCATCATCATTTTCAGCCGTTCACCATCCACTGCTGGATGAAGGCATCTCCAAACCTCTTCCATTCCTGTCTGTCTTGAGCAATCTGCATCCACTTGACTTCACACATTCTTCTCAATTCATAAGCGCTCGGTCTACCTTGCTTTCTTTCACATCCTCTCGTATACCCGTTCTAGTATTTCTCGCGTCCATATCCCATCCATTCTTCTCGCTGTGTCCACTTCAACTTTTTAACACGTTCCGCTATATCTGTCACTTCTTACCCATGTATTCCTCTTACGATATTTTCTTGTTATACCAAGCATACACCTTTCCATGCTTCTCTGTGTGCACTGGATCTTACGTAGCATTCTTGAATTTAGCGTCCAAGTTTTACATCCATACGTCATAACTGTCAGTATGCATCTTCTTTTTTAAGCATACACTTATTTTATTGTTATTGAAATATTGAATTAACCACTATTGTTTGCCTACTCACATGATAAACTCCCGTTAATGTTCAACGGGCAGTACTGTAGTATTTATTAAAGTAAGAAGCCATTTCTGAATATTTGACTTTGTACCATCTGTCTGTGAAATTATTTTCAAAATTAATATTTGAGTATGAATTCATTCCATATCAAAAGTAGTACTTTTTAGTAAGCAAAAAAGCAATGTTGATGTTAAAATTATGTTATTTTTTTGCAGCAACGACACAAAGTCGCTGGTGAACAACTCAACACTACCTCAAATAACTGCAACCCATCCCGTGACCGGAAGAGCGGTCAAAGATGGCAGAGGAAAAGCCCTCAGGCAGGTGATGGCTGCCTTCATAGCCAACTTAGGATGCATCAACACTGGTCTAGTGTTTGGATTTTCAGCAGTGGCTGTACCACAACTGGAGGATCCAACCTCATTTATAAAGATAGACGAATTTCAAGCCAGCTGGGTCGGTGAGTAAAATCAATAACACATTCAAAAGAAATGCACTTTTAACCGATCGGACAATGAGAAGTGTCCATTTTGTCTATTTTCGGTGCAAAGCCACTACCGATGCCAATGTCATTGGTGAACGATGCCAAAGTGCACTAAACGCATCGTTCACACTCATTTGTACATTTCGATTTTGATTCATCTCAAAAATTTGACCGTAAATGATTGCGCGTGACTTCATTTAATGCGCTTCTAAGCTAGCTTATTTATTGTTGATATGCACCAACAAATCAAATGATACAATAAGTTGTATTGTCCGTTGGATTTAATCTTGATGAAAAGTCGATCAACGCTGAATGCTCCACCCGTAACCACAAATTCCTAGAATCGAAGCGAGCTAGATACTAGCCATCTGTAACCAAAAACTTGTACTGTAGTAATCAATCAATATCTGTTTGTAATACATACATACGTCTGATTAATATGACACGATTTTGACTAATCGTTCAAATTCGAATGTTCTCAAAATGGGTAAAAGTAAACATTTAAAAATCACAAAATAATTATATGTCAAAGAATGTTTAAAAGTAATCAGTTGTTAATTTGACTTAAAGCTTGAGGCGCCGCAAGCGCCATTTTCTCGAGCGGGAAATCTGTACATGTGTTTCTTGTCATACTTGTCATACATCTCACAAATATTATTTGTAGATTATCAATTTTATCATATTTTTAATGATCACGACGATACGCAACAAACGATATCATTGCTGACGATTCAGGTGGAAAATAGCCTCTATTTGTGTCAATGTCAATGCAATGTTTTTATAATATGTCTCGTGTGCTAAATTTAACGCTATCGCGGAAAAAAAAAGTTAAATTTCAATAAACGGAATGGTGTTGTTGATGATCGTTGACGGTTTGTATTTCGCGCGCTTTGGCCGTCAGATCTAGTTTCAATGCGGCCATGAACTTTACACGTACCTACCAACTGTAATAACGGTTATCAAAATGTACAATCACAATTCAGTAGTATTACCGTTTCATCCGTTGAGATATAATTTCAATTTGAATACACGAATAGAGTAAATGTACCGATAGTTAACTTAAAATGGGTAAATGACACATTCAAGGTCATAAAGTGACTGAGGTCCATCATTTTTTTTTATATTCAAAGTGAATTATATATATGTATGTACATAGTAGAAATATGTACATAACCAGAAATAAAAGTTTCCAACGTTCACAGACCCTTTAGGTCTTTTGATACTGTGTCTCTGCTATGCAATGCGTTTGTGAAAAGTCAACTGGAATTTGCTAGTACATACTATGTACATATATGGAACCCGTTTTACCAAGAATCCATTATTAAATTTGAAAAAATTAATAAGAAGTTCCATGCGTACTCCATTTCCAGGTTTCGTCTTTCCTCTTCTTCTTCCTATTCCCGTAATTATGTACCTCTGCAATCTAGAAGGACAGTTTTGGATCTCTGCTTTGTATTTAAACTATTAAATAATTTACTAGATAGCCTTTACTTATTAAGTAGGATCCTTCTCCGTTGTCCCCTTAAATCTGTCAGAAATCCTCCATTGTTTCATTTGAATGATTGTTCTACTAATTATTCTGAACTCCTTCATTCATAGATTCTGCTCGTTGAAATTCCAGCACATATCGGTCCTTTTTTTTATTCCTTGTCCTCTTTCAGATTTTTTTTACTCAAATTCCTTTCCTACCTTAACTCCTTTTTTCATTTCCCTGTCTCTTTTTCTTATTATTGATTTATTATTGACTAGATCATTTTTGATTTTGTTTTATTTTGCTTATCGTGTCTTTCTTGCTATGATTTGTTTGTTTATAATTATTTTAGCTGTATTGTATTATATGAAATTTATTTTATTTTATGTAGTACTTTGTGAGCTACCTCACAAAGTTACTTGTATATTAAATAAACAAATAAGTATTACACTGGTGTCAACTATTGGTGCACTTGCCTTATATAAGATTAATTAAAATCAGCTTCACCCAGCTCGGTGAACCAATGGGCTGGGGTTGGCATCACTGTCTCCCTGCTGGTTGGCAACCCTAGTACCGGTCACCGAGTGTTACACGGGATATATCCACTCGGTATCCGTCGTTCACATAATAAAGATTACCAAAACGTCCACTGCGTGTCTCTCTATGTACAGCCTTTCCCCTCGCACTCCACAAGCTTATATCGGATGTTACCTAACATCCCCGGATAAATTAACCATATGACCGTTTTGCATAAGATTGTATCACTTGACGGGGGATACCACATTTTAAATATTTACACAGATGCAACGCAATCGCGTCTTTGTAAACACTACAGTGTCTGTGTGCTAACGAACGCATATGACCTTGACTCGTGCTGAAAAACGGTGATAATCCGACACGATGCACTTAAATTTATTCGACTAATCAAGTACCGGATAGGAAATTTCATGACGTGTAATAAATATGTGCTCTACGCTGAAGAGTTAGTATTGGGCCTATTATTAACTATGTAAAACAACTGACCCGTAGTGCGTTTAATCAAACATTTATTTATAAAACCGTATATCGTAAATTATCCTATGTTTGTTTGTTTGATTGTGTCACTTTTCAATTTGTGTATTTTCATCAAATCTTCATAACAAATATGACCTTTGCGATGATTGGTCACAAAGGGATTCAAATAAATCACACAATTATCTACATATGTAATTATGTAGGTAACATTAAAAAATAAATTGAAATATTCAAATCATTTGTTTGTTCTTTGGGAACGCTTATACAACCTAACCTTATAATTTCCTATTATGTACAGGGTGGGAAACAACTGGAGATATTTCCAAATTTATGTCTCCGATATTAATAACATTTTAAAGTTCATTTAATTTTTTTTTTTATGATATCATTGGTTTTACCAAGTGAATAATAAATTGTCAATGCTAAAATTAGCACTTGAAAAAAATTTACAGCAAAAACGCATTTTGTAAGGGGATTCCCTTTTGTAAGGGAGATTTCATACAATAATATTTTTATTTATTTTGTTTTCACAGTAAAAGAGTTTTAAATGATAACAATCAACTTAATAGTTTATTTACTGAGCTAAAATGTATTTAAAAAAACTATTAATACATTCACCGCCAATCAATTCACACGATATGTGCATTTTTAATTTTGCAATATTTGTCAATCTCTTATCCTGGTGACACTCTCAAGTGTTTATAAAGTCAAACAAACCAGTTACGTTTATTTATTTGTTTACTATGAATTTCAAAATACGCAGCTCAAACGTGCGAATGTCAAACATAAGCAATTAATTACTATTAATTAACTACTACCTATTAATAGTCCAATTCACAAAGTAAATACGTACATTTATTTTTTCAGCTAGTTTGAGTTCGGCGAGTACACCTTTGGGATGCATCCTTGGTGGTTATTTAATGGATCGAATAGGCAGAAAATTAACGCTGATATTTACTGAAATTCCTTTGATTCTTGGATGGATACTCATCGCCAGTGCCCAAAATATTGAAATGATATACGCTGGTAAGTGGAAAAAAATTTGCATTTGGACTAATATAGTACTAATTTTATAGGATTTAATATTGTTTTCATTCAATTAAAGGTCGTTTGCTTGCTGGATTGGGTTCTGGAATGGTAGGAGCACCGGCCAGGGTCTATACTTGTGAGGTGACCCAGCCGCATCTTCGAGGAATGCTCGGAGCGTTGGCTTCAGTTTGCATATCGTTCGGAGTTCTCATTCAAGTATGCTATCTGAATGTTTAATGAGTTCGTTGCCCGCCGAAAATGATAAAAGAATCTTTTGAATACTAGATATAAACAACTTGTCTGTCCGTCGGGAACGTTTGCCATACTTCGTTCCCATTGAAAATTTTAATTATAAAATGTCCTCGTCCATATGATCAAGTGTCTCATGCAAAGCTATAGAATATTTGTCTAAAACGATAAAGCTTGAGAACCATAATTATTTTAATTGTGTATCTATTATTGTAAATTTTAAGTGTAGCTCTATTACAATTCTTTGAGAATCACTGCTTATGTTAATCAAAACATTAAAAAAAGATAATAAACAAAAAAGCACTATCACTATTCAACTGTCATTATAAAACATAGAGCTTTTACAAACAATTTAATATTTACAGTTTAAAATACAGAATGACACAGAGCTGACTGACACATTTCAAAACGCTCTCCTCACTGGGGGATGCAGTTTAAGACATTGAAATGTATATAGGCAGGAGAGGAGAGCATTCTAAAATGTGTCAATCAACTCTGCGCCACAAGTATAATACTTAATACCACAAATTTCGATATGTAATATTAAATTATTAATTCGTTCATTTTATTACAGTACGTATTGGGCAGTTGTCTGAGTTGGCAAATAATATCTGGAATCAGTGCTATCTTTCCGGTCATATCTTTGCTCACCATGTTGATAATGCCGGAGACTCCCAACTACTTGCTGAACCGCAACGATGTCGAAAAGGCCAGATTCAGCTTGGCTCGTCTCCGAGGCTCCACGTTCAACGTGAACAAGGAGATTGATCAAATGGTTCACTTCAAACACACCAACAACGTTCAAAGGTAACATTAATTAACTAAAAAGTAGCAAATTCACTCGCTAATCCAAATTGTAATAACAAATCAATTATTCACAGGTTGACCGGTCTAAAGGAAATCCTCAAAGCTTTAATTAGCCCGTCGACTCTGAAACCATTCGGAATATTGTACTTGTACTTTTTGATCTATCAATTCAGCGGTGTCAACACGATTACGTTTTATGCTGTAGAAATTTTCCAGGTGTGTTTTGTAACGTATTTTGATTGCAGTTCAATCGAATTTGACTACTAAATGTATAAAATTTACATTACAGGAGTCCGGAACTAATATGAACAAGTATTTAGCGACGATAATACTCGGTGTGGTACGTTTCGCGTTCACTATTGTAGCGTGTATTGCGTTGCGAAAATGTGGCAGAAGACCTTTGACGTTTATTTCTGGTAACTTTTGATTAATTAATACTCGGGTATGTTTCCTTCGGTGAGATGTGTATATTCTAATGTAATTTTTTGTTGCAGGTATCGGATGCGGAACTACTATGATCGGTCTCGGTACATATTTGTATTACAGACAATGGTGGCTCGATAACAATTTACCCATGCAACAGACTTGGATTCCTGTTGCTTGCATATTTTTGTATACCGTAGCGTGCACCATGGGCTTCTTGGTCGTTCCGTGGGTCATGATCGGTGAAGTCTATCCTACGCAGGTATTTAACACTTATATAATATAGTATTGCCCGTTGACAATCAACGTGTGTTGATGCGTTGATACAAAACTTCAATATAATTCCCTACATACAGACTTTGGCTCTTTGTGGAATTTTGATAATAATAATTGTGATTATATTAAATATATAATATTATTATAGGTGCGAGGAATAATAGGTGGATTCACTACGTGTTCGGCACACATGTTCGTCTTCATAGTCGTCAAGACTTATCCATTCTTGTCGCATTTATTGCAACGGTATGGTACATTCTGGCTGTACGGAAGTATTTCCTTGTTTGGTGAGTGTTTTACCATTTAATATTCTTTATGATTATCGAATACGATGTGTTTTAGTATATTTCATATGTGATTTTGATATTTCAGGTACTATTTTCTTCTATTTTTGCTTGCCTGAAACCAAAGGTAAAACTCTACAAGAGATCGAAGATTATTTCTGTGGAAGGACACAAACTTTATCAGGCAAGAAGCCGACGAGCAATGAAAACACTGTTCCGCCAGTAATCACACCTGAAAAAGGACACCTATTACCTTAATAACAGATAGTTGATACATTTTGGAAAAATACAATGATATAATCTCTTTAAGAGTATTTGCTAAGGTCGTAGCGGTAGTAGAAAACCGAACATGTGTGATATAATTTATCATTTTAAGTGACAAACAGTGATGATCTAAATATTATTTGTATATATATTGGATTCATATTTAATTATTCATCATGTGGCGTTTAGCTTTTATATTTGATATTTTGTATACTTAAGTGAAATCGTACCAAATAATCAATTATTTTTATTGTACAATGTTATGTAAATGTTTCTTATGTATGTATATGAATATATTTTTTGATTAAGCGTCTATTAAACGATATAGAGATTTTAGTGTTCAACTAAGGAGAATTATTCCAAAATGTAATTACTTAAAAAGCATTAAAGTAATATTTTTTAAGAATTCTCACTACGACATTGATATTATGTATCTGTAGAATTTAGATGTTCATATTCATCTAAAATAATAAAAAAATATATAAACTATGAATGATATACCTCACGATGTTGATGCAGCCGCTTAAAAGTTGTCCAATCTTCACAAAATAGTTTTATTTTTAGTATGATATTAAGTCCGCGTTCACAAACATACGTAGTGTGCCCGAGATAAAACTCGCTATATCCAGGGACACCGTAATCGTAATGTAAATTAGTGCCTTTGTAAGATATATAAAATTTGATATTCATAAATTGGTGAGTTTACTGCATTATAACTTATTTATATTATACAATTAACGTATAAGCATTCCAAAGAGTACTCTTGATGAAAGACTTAATATTATAGAACATTTCAGTAGTTTGTAATAAAATATTTATATTGAGGATAATTTGAATCTATGTTAATTGTAATAAATAAAATGAAATTCAATATTTTTTTGATTATTATGTGATTTATAGATTGTATGGTTTTTTTTTTATTATAAATGTTTTGTATGCTACATTATTGAAAGTGTTACTTAATTAAATCGCTACTTACACAAAAACAATCCTGAAGGCTGTCTAGAATTTAAATGTGTAAGTCGTAGGCTTTATAATTTTTGTGAATAAGTGTGAATATGTTTTTTTTTTCTAAATTAAATTCATTTTGATAGTAAAAAATGAAATATTTAATTTTTGTTTCATTTGCAGAATATTTTTATTTTTCAATTTAATATTATTTATTACATCTATTACACATTGTTTAAAACAAATTCATACACAGATAAAATTATATAAAACTTATACCAAATATAAAATTACGAATCGAAAAATGCAATAATTTAGTTGTTGCATGTACAAAAACTGTATGGTTCTTCGACAATTAAAAATTACTAGAATACTAAACCACCCAGTCTATACATACTGTTCCTATACATAGGAAAACTTGTTGATTGTTAACAGGCATTACTCTAGTTATCACATATTTCTAACCTTTTTCGAGTGGTAGCCCCTTTTTATGAAACCAAGTGACCCGTGACTTCGATATATTTGAAAAAGGCAAAAAATATTGTTGAAACATTAAGACACCGATTAAAAATGAAAATTGCATTATAGTCAATATATTTTTTTAGTATACCGTTTCAGTTGGCGACCCCACAGAAAACCCTTTGCGACCCCATTTGGGGTCGCGACCCATAGGTTGGGAACCCGTGACTGTATATAACTATAGTGACCACAACGTTTCTATAGCACAACCTTCAACCTTCCACAACCTACGGAACCCTTCTAGTTTAAGATATTCTTCAAGCAACCCAAAATTTAGATAACAATTTAAGGTAGTGTTTTCAAACTTTGGTTATCTACTCAAGTTCCACCTAAACATTATTTTACACATCATGAAAAACCGTGGAGGTAGACTATCCCCGGAAAAAAAATGTAGTCGCAGACCATTCTTTGAGAAACGCTGGTTTAGAAAGTGAAAAAAAAAAAACGAAATAAAATTTTATTTTCTATGAAACACGTAAACACAAAACATATTAACATATTACACACAAACACAGGGACAAAATAATATAAAAAAATACAAAGTAACAAATAAAATTTAATACAAAAAATCATTAATGACTAGGCTGAGCCTGTTTTTTTTATCGCAAAGCATATTTATATCCGGAGTAATGGTTGAGATTTGCAAACGAATTTCATCTACTGCGTCTAACCTGTTTCTGTGTTAGGTCTTTGTTGCTGCGTACAGAAAAAAAGACCTTTCACAAATATTATGTACGTTGATACAAACGACATTTTACAGCTCATTTAACAATCTCATTCAGTATATTCATTCATAATTTGAAGCCAAAAATGCATAATGTCAACATGAGTAAATGTAAGGAGTCGGTTGATATATCGAATGTGTTGTTTTTTTTCTTTACTGGCAATTGAGAGGCATCACAAAATTCTTCGAAAGGATTTTGTGAATAAACGCGAAGAAGCCCTTTAAAACTTTTGCCGAACTCAAGTTGAAGAACGCTGCTATGGCATCATTAAAATGCATCTGATAATTTTATCAGCGCTACAAAAGGCCAATTGTGATTTTAGATATAAGCAATAGCCATTTAATTCGTAAAAGAGTAACAGTTTATTTGACGTTTATAGGGAAAAAGTTAAGTTGGCAGCAGTGTCAACAGTGATAAGTTGGCAACGCCATTCACTGCAGACGTGTGCGTCAACAAGTGTCATCCGTCAGCCGTCAGCTGTCAACCGTAGCGACAGTTAAAATGTGGGCCCCAGACTACGATGGGGGCTCCACGCCATGGCCTACGCCCTCCTCGGCCCCCCCGCCTACTTCAGACTCCTCTTTTGACCTCAGCAGCGGAGATCTCACTGACATCACTGGAGGTTAACCTTCAAAATTGCGCATTTATTACTCACCATATCAATATTCCATACTGTCGCATTGTACACTGTGCAGGTAGTTGATAATTGTTCAGGCGAACCAAATTGCGAACATGATCAAATCCAAAGAAAACGAATGATTACTATGTACTATCAAGAGTATAATAATATGAATCAAGTTGCAAAATTAAAAAAAATATATATATATTTATTTGTAGGTCGTTTCGTGTTGTAATAGAAATCTATCAAATAATGTAGTTGCGAGCTAATTTTATCGCATTTCGCCGAAAAAGTACGGTGAATTTTCTGGCGAGTCACAAAACCGCTGCAAATATTTCGCTCTAGTAACTGATTCTGATAACCGTCGAAAGAAATTGCGTTTATTTGTATTAAAAAATTTGCCTGTGGCGCATTTTTTACAATTTCAATGTAATGATTTTAGATTCATGCTGATGTTACAGTGAGTATTTGTTAGCATAGTTGGTGCACATTCAGAAACGTTTACGACCCGCCGATTGAACCTCGTGTTATGTTGTATGTATGTGTTTGAAGAAAATAGCTTTTATCGTCATTGGTTCTTAATCTATGAATCAAGAGATGAATGGGGGCGTCTCACAAAATATTGTAATAATTCGTTAGATACACTTTCAACTAGATTTAAAAAAATGAAGGATGGATACGAAAACCTCAATCAGAGCAAAGCTGTTCTGAAGCAAGAATTCACTAATCAAAACCTCGGTGAATTTTGGTGCTTTCAAACAGTTGCCTATCGAGATTTGGCAAATAGAGTACGTTCGGTCTTAATCGCTACGACCTATCTTTGCAAATCTGGATTCTAGTCAGTATCAAGATAAAAGTTAGTAATCGGGTGAGAAGCGTGACCTTGAAGGAAGTGAAATGCCTATTCAAGTTGGAAGAGTATAGAGTTCAATGCATAGGATGAATAGGAACGAAAGAGTATTTAAGAAACCTTTATCTAACACTGGATGAATGGTTGTATTTGTATATATTCATTTTAAGGGTGAGTAAGCCCTTTCAATCTGTTTTAGTAAGTAAGGATTCTTTATGAAGAACTAATGCGAACAGTTTCGGAATTTTCTTGTGCTATATGGAGTCCTAGTGATAAGACCCATATATTAATGCTGGAAAAAGTCCAGAAGAAGTTTCTAAGGTACTTGTACATGATGTACCCAACTGCCTTCTACTCGTTGAAGTCTAGGCAGCAACTATTACGCTGATTGGTTTGGTGCACAATCCTCAGATCCTACAGGAAATGAAATTGTAGGTACCAAGTCAATTTCGTAAATCCAGGCAGCATTTGCATTCGCATTTACTTTTCTATCCACCTGAGGCACGAACCAATATGGTGTCTTCTCCGGTAGCTAGAGCAATCAATTTGCCCAATTGGGTAGCTGTCTCGTTTGATGTTTTCTTTGGACGTTACAGTTGCTTGATTGAGCAGATACTAGGGTTCAAATTATTTTGTGTTCATTTTGAATTTTTATTATGTTTTATTTTTGTAATGTACCCCACTGACGATTTGGTTAATCTGTTATGTCACGGTGGGTGTTTTTATAATTAAACAGATAAATAAATATAATGATGATGCAATTCCATAGTACATAGACTATAAAATCAAAAATCTAATCTAAAATCACTTTAATATTTTAATCAATTAATTGTAGATAAGTCGCTATTGATCGGTATGACACCTCAACGAAGTGCGCCGTCTTCTCACGAGGACAATCTTCTCAGCATGGACCCGAAGACTAAAAGCGGTCCGGCCAAAGCTTCGAAAGACGCCGCAGAAGGCTCGGTGAATCTGATCAACCAAGAGAAAGGCGGCAACGACGTTTCAAACAACGGTCACAACGGCAAAAGGAAACGATTCGACAGCAACGACTCACTGATCGCATGGCAAGCCGATACTACCGGTATAATAATACACCGATAATACCAGCTTACACCGTATGGTTTCACAGCTTACATTTTAAATACATCAAAGGATGCTTTTCCTCACATCAAATGAAATGAAAAGTTTTTACTAATTAAAAAACTTATTAGCGAGTACATACATATATTATGTGTGTCAATCATAGATGTAGAATAGTCTAGATATGCCCTTACGCTTTAAAAATGTTCCGACTACAACTAAGACACTCGGGTATAAAAATCCTAGTTGTGAGAGTCGAAGTGTTGAAAAAAAAGGTCACTTCTTTGTTATTCGAGTCTCGGGTTCTGTCCATTCATCCCCTGCTCTTGCGACGATTTTTGTCGACCGAAAAGTATGAAGGGGCATATCTATGGTGTCAATAAATTGGGATAGTATTGCTACCTGGTTATCTTCTTCTGAAGGTGACGTACTTCATATCAAGCGTTGCCTCTTCATTATTTGATAAACATTTTACCATTTTTCATAGTGAAGTCACTAGGGAAAGAAACTTTCCAGTGGTGAAACCATTGCCTTCTAGAGGGGAGGAAGGGAGATAAGGAACAGACTATGATTTTGTTAGTAGAAAGGAAATTTTTGGGTGGTGCCAATTTTGTGCAACCGTCTCACAACTAAGTTGGAAAATTATTACAGGAGATGGCTAATCTGGATTTATTAATATTCAAATCTTGCCAATGACGATAGTTTTGGTCAATGTACCGATATCGAATCCCGGACCTTCGCTCAAAAGACTAAATACGTACTAGTGTACGTTGGATGAACACAAACCAATTATACAATAGATCGTAATAGAAACAACCTGTATATATGGGGGAAAATTGTACTACTTTCGTGTCGAATAGACAGTATTGAAATAGCGTTGATTCAACAATGATCATAAAAAGAATCAAACGAGGGCACAGGAAAAAGAAACTGCTTTGTAACGTTAAGATGTATTTGTTGCATACGAACATTTATGAGTATTGTACATGTAATAACGTTCGTTTGTATCGTAGATGAATCCGTTATTTCTTCGGAACCGAGCGATCGGGATACTTCGATAAAAGACGAGAGCGATTTTTCGACCGAAGATACTAACGAAGGTATTGTATTTGTCGCCGAGTGTATCGAATTTTTTCTTTGTATAATATATACATAATTGTGTTACTTTCATGCAGGTAATAAGACCGTTTCAAAATTGGATCTGTCAAAGATCACCGAAGCAGACTTGCCGACGACGGTGACAATTTTGAGGGGTGCTAACGGCGCTACGGTGTATCTCGTCGGCACGGCTCACTTCAGCGAAGAGTCCCAAGACGACGTCTCCAAAGTATGCTATTATATTAAATCATCGAAATTCAAGACTCGTTGCACAAAGCGTTGTCTATGAATGTGCTCCTTAAGAGTGGAAGATCCCCGGTCGCGGGTTGTTAGCGGGGATAAACAGTTGGCAAATTTGAAATCAACCGTTTACCAAAACGAAGATTTCCGACTATTCCGATCGACAATTCATAGATTTTTAATATATTTTCAGGTTATTCAAAAAGTTCAACCGCATATAGTAATGGTGGAATTGTGTCCTCAACGTGTCAACATTTTACAGCTAGACGAAGAAACTATTTTAGAAGAAGCCAAGAATATCAATTTCGAAAAAATTAAGTAAGTTTGTATAATATAGTATTGTATTCTAAATGTTTTTATTTAATATTGATTAGTTTCTGCCGAGTAAGTGTTCCTAACTGGACATTTGCCATACGACACTATATTTAAAATACCGAACATTTACAATTTAACTGAGAGTTTACAAAACAAATACTGAACAAAAGCATTTTTTCACTACTCAACAACGAAGTATTTATTGCGATTTAATTTTTCAGGGGTATATTGCAACAAAATGGCATTTTTAACGGATTAATATACATATTATTACTCAACATGTCGGCGCATTTAACGAAAGAATTAGGAGTAGCTCCCGGAGGCGAATTCAGAAGAGCTTTACAAGAAGTACTATTATTACAGAGATAACACGAAAAAACGATACATGTTTTTAAAAATTTATATCAGAAAAAAACAGCACTATTAAATCACTAGTAAATCAATTGAAAGTTCATTTAATTCTATTTCTAATGAGTTTTAAGTTATTTTCCAAATGGATAACTATTAGTGCCACAATCTCCTTATCAAAAGCTTTTGATATACATTTTTAAACAACAGGTATCGTTTTTTTTTTGTATGCACCTGTAGTACACGATTAAAATAAACTGAACCTGTGTATGATGTTAATTTCAGGCTAAAAACGTTCCTCAATGTATCATACACCTCGGCGACAGACCGATCCAAATCACAATGCACCGAGCTTTAGCCGCGTTGACTTGGTACCAGACCGTCAAACTAATCTGGCGTCTGCTGACCAACGACGAGCCGATTACTAAAGAAGACGTGGAGAAATGCAAACAACGCGAATTGCTCAGCGAAATACTGTCGGACATGGGTGTAGAGTTTCCCGCTTTGAAAGACGTCTTCGTTCACGAACGAGACATGTATCTTACACACTCTTTACAAATTGCCGCCGCGTCCGAGAGTAAGTTACGATTGAATATTTTGGACGGTGTAACAATTTTGAGATTGAATTTAATGTGATTTTGGTTTTGATCAGCCTCTTCGGGACCGATTCGAATCGTCGGCATCGTCGGAATGGGTCACGTTCCGGGCATATTGGAAAATTGGGGAAAAGTTCAACGAAAATTCATAGCGCCGATTATGAAGTGAGTTGTCTTGTCCTATTCCCATGTTGTAGGTATTATACTGATGATAATATATATACAAAATTTTGTTTCAGGATCCCTCCACCTACATTATCGAGCCGAGTGTTAAAAGCGTCATTCAAATTAGCCTTCGTCGGATTAGTAGTATATACCGGTTATAAAGTTATACCGAGAAAATGGTTTTCATTATAATGATGATACCGCAATACGTTACTTAAAAATGGGTTGATTTAAGTTTTATACTTCTAATATTCGTTACGCATATTAAATATAAAAAAATAATAATTTTATATCACTCTGGTTCCTATAATTCAACAGCGATGATAATTTCAGCACGAGGTTATGTATGTATTATTTTGTAGATCAATTGATCAAAAAAAAAAAAAAATGTAAATTCTAAATTAGCGATATGTATAAATATTATAATATAATAAATAAACTCTTTTAACGAGAGACAAACGCAATATGCGAATGAATATGTTTGTTTTCAATTTATAATTGTATAATAATTTTATTGATTCTAATCGGCGGTGTTGGTTTTTAAACTATTGATTGTATTTTCAATTCATTCGTTCTAGTTTATAATATATCTCGCACTGCAGAACAATTTATATATAATTATTACTATATTATATTTATTTTTAGTCATTTTGTTTGTATTATTGCATTATTATAATTTACGTGCACATATATACATACATATATATTATTTCCACGCAATTTTGTCAAATGTAAATAAAAGTTCACAGGAGCGAATTGTCGTTATTTTTTTTTTTAAACAAAATTTAAAACGTAACCTAATATATTTAATCTATACATTTTTATATTAAATTTTGTTCAAATACATTCTAAATTATTTTATAATAAATGTAATGCTAGTTACAATTTATTGATACAATGCAGTTGTGCCCTAAAAATTGCACAATTATTACACCGTCAATAATAATTAAAAAAAAAATCATATTTAACTATATAATTGAACATAAGTGTGTATTAATTATTAAAATGCAAAATTAACCCTGTTTGTAAAAAAAAAAGTAGAAAAATGTTTAAAAAACACCTGAAAAATATGTGGTAATTAATATGTGGCAAGTGAGCAAACAATCAAAATAATAAAATTAAAAAAATTAAAATTATAGATACTATAAAATATTAATTGTACTAAAATATTCAATCATAAATTCATTTAATGATAAACTTACACTAACTAAAAAAAATAACGGCTACTAATTACAAATTCATAGCCGCTATACCAAAGTACACCACCCGTAAGACCCGCCTCTAGGAATTTGTGGTTACGGGTAGTTTACTCCGCATTCTATACAAATTAATAAAGACAATGAGTAAAAGTTGCCGTTGAACATTGAAATTTCACTGTTTTGAGGTTGGGTTAGAACATTGATCGTATTTACATAAGTACATGGGATTACAGTGTCGCATTCAGTCTCAACGTGTGTGTATACAGGTGCATCGTTTTACGGGACTGTACAATAATTTATACGCTAATCAGTCTCAAATCGCAGATGTAAGTACAGAATACAAAAAAAAAAAGAAGAAAAATTATGACGTTCGTTACAATACATCTTTGGTCTATTGTTATTCGAAAAATCAATCATCAATAGCATTCCCGTACTGTTGTACATATGGAGGGGTTCACTATATTAATGGATCAAGTCCTTAGATTGATACTAAGACGTTGTATTTAGACTCGAGTACTAGTGGTACTGCAGCTTGAGACCTTGTACTGCTATTTATAAAGTTTTTCTTAAAGTAGACACAAAGTGATGTGTTTAAACTAACCACTGGTGAAGAAAAAAGCATTGTGACGATTCACTATAGTGAAGCCCCCCCATTTATGTGTGTGTGAATGAGCCGTAATACTGTTATCATAAGTAGCCGTAACCTAATGAAAATTATGATATTATTAGT
This sequence comes from Parapsyche elsis, assembly GCA_022651745.1. Classification (NCBI taxonomy): domain Eukaryota; kingdom Metazoa; phylum Arthropoda; class Insecta; order Trichoptera; family Hydropsychidae; genus Parapsyche; species Parapsyche elsis. The sequence goes on from JAGVSN010000031.1 coordinate 1,405,798, forward strand.
TTTTCTCAGCATCTAGGGCACATCGAAAGCCGAGATTTCCTGCCGTACTATCAGCTGTGTTTTGAGAACGAGCCGCACATCGGTATCGGAAACAGAACATTTTATGGCACAGATACGATCCGCCCTTTTTAACCCTAGCCTCCGTCTGAAAGTAAATTATAAATATTCATCAGTAACATTTCAACATTTTCATATATGAGCTTAGAATAGGGAGGGGGAGTTCACAATACTCTTAAAAAATTACTCTTTTGCAGCATTTTTCAAAATGTGTTTACTGCGACCCGGTATGCCTATATAATAATATATCAAACAAACTCTGTCCATTATGTTCCTTTATTTACTATTGACACATGATATATGCATACTAGTGTAAGCCCATTGAATATCAACGAATGTTTTGTGTGGGTGGGTATATGTGTATTTAATAGTTTTTATAGTTGTTGCATAGATGGCGCGTTATAATACAACACGTAACAATTTAGCAAAGTCGCGAGCCTATTAAGATATTAATATTGTCAAATCGTAGCCAAATCAAATGTCAGACGGATTTCGGCTATTATATATATATATATAATTTATGGATGAAACTAGTTTTCAATTAGAAACATTGTTTTTAATTGAGATAATGTGGAAAATTCTAGTTCACACAAATATGTTGTAGTAAAAGGTAACAGTATAAAGATTGCTTTTTTACTTGAAAGTGGAAATTCTCCTTTAACCTTAATCCAAAATGATGACAAATTTAATTGCTGAAAATCATTCTTCAGTGTAAATGAACTAATGAGGTGCAGAAATTCAGCTTCCTCTTCGGGATCAAAGTTTAACTCAATTATTGATTCGGGGCTTTCAAAATCAAATGGATTGTTTAGTCAAAGGCTTTTATTTACTGTTTCAAATTTCCGCACTGGAAAATAGTTATCAAAGCTTCGGGATGTAGAAGCGAGATGTGACAATATCACGAGTTTTAATTCTTTTAAAATATCTTCATTGACAATGTTAAACAATGATACGAGGAATTGACCATTCTGGTGTCATGGGAACGGCCCCCTTTTATAAATTCTACGAAATCATAAAATCCGGGAAAAGACGACTCGTTCCTTTATCAATATTTGCAACATTTGACGAAACCAATTCTTTTTGGATTTTTTCGCGACCCATTTTATTTATTTGGTGACCCACTAATGATTCATCGATGTAGTGTAAACTTACGGTATTGTCTATCCAATAGTCGCTCGTCCATTCCCATACGTTTCCGACCATGTTGTACATTCCGTAATAGTTTGGCGGGTATTCGTTGACCGGACTGGTTCCGATGTAACCGTCGGCCGCTGTATTCTCTTTGGGGAACCCTCCTTGCCATATGTTAGTCCTGAAATATAATAATATGTCTGTTTACACAAGTGTTGTGTCGAACGTTTCTTATTCGAAGTCGATTCGAAGCTCACCAGTGTTTTCCGTTGGGCATTAATTTGTTTCCCCAAGGGTATAGTTTGTTCTTTTTGCCACCTCGGCAAGCCGTTTCCCATTCGGCTTCGGTCGGCAGTCTTCCTCCGTTCATTTTCCATTGGCAGTAAGTTAAGGCATCCTGCCACGATACATGTACGACAGGATGATGCATACGTTCTGTACTCAAATAAAATCGTATATAAAATATAACCGACCTAAAAAAAAATTCATAGAAAAGGGTATCATTGAATGTTTTTGATTCGATTAATAAACATCGTAAAACGATTCCCACTTGAAGATAACCATGGAAGGTCACAAAGGTTGCGCAAAATGACCTCAAAGATCACGCAAACGTGTTTCGCACAAACATGTTTGTTGTGTCTGTATGACTTTGTTGCTGCATTTGGTAAAATCGCATGTTTTAATTTTAATGTTATACTTTTGCCGAAGCGTTAAATCCAATTGCACAAACTCGTCTGATGATTTAAAATATCCCTTGAATTTGTATTCCTCTTGATATTAAAACAACATAAATGTGCGACAATAATACATAATAAGCACCGTATCGTAAAATTGCATTTTTGCTGATGAAATTTAAAAAGAGCAAAAACCCATAGTACGTATTAGTTCAATCGAACAACATAATCAAAACAAATTACAAGTATGAGTATATTATCTTCAAAATAAATAATATAACATATTATTACAATAATTCATGTTGATGATCAATGCGTATTTATAGTTGACATCCTGACCAATTTGTCATTTTGTCCCAGTTTGTCATTTTTATTCCTGTTTGTCATTTTATTACAATCTATCGTTTCATTCTTTGAAAAATTGGCAGATGGAGTCACAATTGTTCAAAATATTCAAAATAAATAATCAACATATTACTAAAATAATTTCTGTTGATGATCAACGCGTATTTATTGTTGACATCCTGGCTGATTTGTCATTTTGTCCCAGTTTTAATTTTATACGGGTCTATTGTTTCATTCTGTGGAAAATTGGCAGATTAAGTCACGATTGCGATACTATCGGTCTACCTTGCTTTCTTTCACATCCTCTCGGATACCATTCCAGTATTTCTCGCCTCCATCCATTCTTCTCGCTATGTGTCCACTTCAACTTTTTGACACGTTCCGCTATATCTGCCACGATGGTCATACTTCTAACCCGTGTATTCCTCCGAAATTGTATGAAATAAAATTAAAATTCTCAAGTAAAATCCTTCAGTGTCCCGGTTTGAGAGAAAAATAATATGATAATCGACACATATGAATGTGTCGATTACTCTTGAAATAATTTCAATACAAACCTAACTGATAGATAGACCGACACACTTGAGTTTCTTATATAAACGGTCCGGACAACCTTCTGTCCCCAACGGAAAGGTCAATTTGTTGGTGGAGAAAGGAGGTGTACTCCTCAAAGTGGTTTATATATTTGTGTTCGATAGACAACATGTATGTACAGTACATATAATTTAAAATGAGGTACTTTGCAACATCTATAACAAATCACACATGGGGCAGTATTACAATTCACAAATGCATACCTTTGATATGAGATCCTTTGCCTTCGGGTTGTCGCCAATTAGCAAAGGGCAACTTAAACCACCATGGCGCTTCGACTGCCCTCAGCCTATCGTATTTATACTGCCGCTCCCTACTCAAGAATATCTGAAACACAAAACTATCCCCGTAGAGCTCGGCCTCAGTCTGAAAACCAGTATCGGCGACGAACTTCTCAAAATCGTCATTGGAGACAGCGTGCTTGTCTATGAAGTAAGTCTTGATCTTCATATTACGAGCCGGGCCCTCCCTGTCGGGAATTATAACGGGATCGTTAGTACCGATGGAGTAATCGCCACCTGGTATCAGAGCCATGTCACCAAAGGCCACGTGAAGATCTGGAACGTCGATATCGTTCAGTCCACACTGACCCTCGGATATCCTGGTCTCGGTCTCGGTCTCGGTCCCATCACTGTCCGAGTCCATAGAGCACGATGTCGGACCTGAGCCCGAGCTGGTGCCACTAGTGGTGTATGCCAATGTAGCAAATAGTAGTATGATGTTGAAATATGGCGCCATTTTTAGGTTAATTTGACGTTCGCTCGATTTTAACTCGTCGAATGGTCGGAGAACTGTCAGTTTCAGAAACAGCTCACGCGCAATTGTTCAGTGGTCTAAGTGCGATTTTAACACGGCCATGGTCGTACGTCATAACAATTTTACGTTTTGGATTTATTTGTTGTTTTGGTTGTTGTTTGTGTGGATTTATATTTTTATGGGTGTCGTTGTTGTATGCGGTGTATGAATTTGTGGTAAAATGTTTTAAATTATTTTATTTCCCTTTTTCATTTTTGTATTTTTGGACTTTGTTTGCGCCCAGACTCGACACAAAAATACGAAAACACAACGACGCTCTGGACTCTAGAGTTTTGTAACCGTGTTAAAACAAAAAAATCAGCGTAAAAATAATAATTGGTCCGTGCAAAAAGAGAATCGTGTGTGTATTGGAAATGTTCAGTAAAACAAATCATTTATAACAAACACTATGTATATTATTAGGTTTTCCAGTTAAATATTAGTCACTAGACGTTTAACCATTTTTTATTTTGAATATTTATCAAAAATACTGAGCTTTTACAAGAGAATACTTTAGGTTTTTTTTTTGTTGAGCTACATATAATACTGAATAAGTATTTATTGCCGTTATTTAAAAGTGCATTGCAAGAGCTGTACGGGTTGTGACCTCTAAAAAGCTCTTTCTTTTGAATCTAGCTATAACGGAAGGAAAAAAAAGCCATTCAAAAACGTTTTAATTACTTATATAGAGCCACTAGTATATCTCGACAATCAATGGCGCTACGTTCATAAGGCATTCGAGCAAGATGCGCTTCCCCCTTCTACATAGCTGCAGCGTGCACCTTACAGAATGCAGCAGACTGCAGCACGCGCGAAACCAAGCCTTTACCGCATACTGCCATCGATCTTTTTTACTCTTTTTAGCATATATGAAAATTGCGACTTTTGACTTTTTGGAGTGGTTAAATTCGATAAAAAATGTCGATCGACAGTACAAACTACAAGGACATACAATCCTTACAGTGTTAATTTCCTAATTTGCATTAAAAAACATTCAACAACAACATCATGGCCGTGGAAATGAGGAAATTTGGAGCGAGGGGGTGTGTCGGCCGGCCGGTTTACATATATCGATTTTCGCGGGCCGCGCGCCGCACTCGGATGCGGCCTTTCAGAGTGACTTTTATACGTATTTATGACAGAACATACAACTATTTTTTTACCGAAACGTTAGCTCAACTAGTCTAGTTTACCATTATGGCGGACTCGTGCCGAAACAAGTCGCGACTGTCGCACAAAATGCTAAACGGCGAAGGGGACGTGGCGAAGTCGACACCGACATCACCCCTAACCGCTCGCTGGAAATTCCAAGCCAATTGCTTGGAGACCAGTTTGAAGAGTTCCACTTCGGAGCCGAACGTGTCCGCCAAAAACAACGACAACAATAACCAGAAGACTGCCGCAGATGGGAACAATAAGCGTAACTCAAAGTCTGAAGACTGCCTATTAGAATTAGACATGACCTGTGGTGATATATTAAGTAGCAACAACAAGGGACTGTCGTGTGAAGACAATCGCTCAAAGGTAAATATGTACATTTTATCTCATTACATTTTTTTTATTGTATATCGATCAGTACGTTATGTGTCAAATTTCAATATAATATTTACGATATGAGTCGTCTATTTCCACACTACGCTATAGTGCAGATAATAGTTATTCATCATCATCATTATCATTTTCAACCGTTCACCATCCACTGCTGGATGAATGCCCCTCAAATCCTTTTACAATCCTGTCTGTCTTGAGCAATCTGCATCCACTTGACTCCACGCATTCTTCTCAATTCATCATCGTCCACTCACTCTAACTTTTTCACACGTTCCGCAATATCTGCCACTTTGGTCATGCTTCTTACCCATGTATTCCTCTTATGATCTCTTCTCGTTATACCGAGCATACATCTTCCCATACTCCTCTGTGTGCACTGGATCTTGCGTAACATTCTTGAATTTATCATCCACGTATCACATCACGTCATAACTGGCAGTACGCATTGGTTGTATGCCTTATTTTTTAAGCATAGTGGAATGTTGGATTTAAAAACTATGTTCATTCTTCCAAAAGCTAATGTCCGATTTTCCGTTACATATTAAAATGCCAATAGCTCATAACAAGCGTTGGCTAGATTGCTTATTACTTGAGTATTGCCCGTTGACCGTCAACGGGTGTTTATTATCGATATATCAGTGGACTAACAAAAAAGTTGTTACTATATAAATTAAATATAAACAATGATTGAAATTGTCATTGAAACAAAACAAACAAACAAGCAGACTTCAGTATTATTATTCAAATGGTATACAAACAATATATATATATCTTGAGAGAAAATACAGTATTGATTGAATAACTTAAAAGTCAAATAAGTTTATTCTTAGCACTTTTGTACTTATTTTACCTGCAGTTCGACAAATTCGCGTTGGTCTTAAACTGCAGAGTTCTTATTATAAGCTGAATATTTTTTATTATTTATTTTTAAACGGTCCGTCATTGAATACGATCCACTGCCATATACTTCACATTTTTTTTGCGTCACCACTATTCATCTGTTTGATTTGATTGATGCTTATCTCTGGGGGAATGAATGATAGGTGGACAACATAAAATGGCGACAAACCGGTCGGTCAACCGGTCAACGACTGAAAATGGATTAAACGGTCGATTGTATGTATGCCCGGTTCGTTGGACATCTGTTCGGTCGCGGAATTAATTACTATGTATGTACATACATAGGTACACATTTCTAACCCTTTTCTATTTCTATTATGCACGTTTTTATTTTTTATCGGGGCAATGCCATCTATGGAATAGGGCCACGCAATAGAACGCGTGACGTCACGCTTTGATGGCGTTAACGAGCGAAGTTCACCATTGATACAATGACACTTTAATTTTATTCGACTTCAATCATTGAGGTTTTCAATTCAACAAATAAAGCAGTCATATACGGTCAATATATTTTAATTTTATGCTTAAAAAATAAGACATACGACCAATGCGTACTTCCAGTTATGACGTATGGATGTGAAATGTGGATGGTGAATTCGAGAATGTTACGCAAGATCCAGCGCACACAGAGAAGCATGGAACGATGTATGCTCGGTATAACGAGAAAATATCGTAAGAGGAATACATGGGTAAGAAGTATGACTCAAGTAGCAGATATAGCAGAAGGTGTGAAAAAGTGGATGGCAGATGGAGGCGAGAAATACTGGAATGGTATCCGAGAGGATGTGAAAGAAAGCAAGGTAGACCTAGTGAACGATGGGCTGATGAATTGAGAAGAATGTGTGGAGTTAACTGGATGCAGATTGCTCCAGACAGACAGCAGTGGAAGAGGATCGGAGAGGCCTTCATCCAGCAGTGGATGGCAAACGGCTGAAAATGATGATGATATTTTAAGTTGTCTTTGTCAAACGGTACGTCAAATTTCGTTGTACATGTGTGGGCACGTCAAACTTCCACACAGCTCAACCACATAAATTTTCTTTGCTCGAATTCATTGTATTTACATATTTGAGTAGGACGATGCAAAAAAAAGGTCGAATACAATGAATTGGAACAAAAAAAATTGGTATGGTTGCGGTGTAGTACCCAGGTCTAATTTTTGCCTTAGAAATTCAGTCATATTTCATACACTGATTACACTGTTCGACAAATGACGACTTTTTCTTTGCTTCCGAGACGAGATATGACTTTTCTTATAGATCTATGCCCAGTAAACACGAATCTGGTAATGAAAAATGTTGATTGGCTCGAGATTCGGAGATATATGTACATATGTACATATGTATGTGTTTTTTAAATCACGCGATTTTTCTATTTCTTGGTGTTGTTCGTTCGATGTCTCAAAATCGGTCAATTTTTTGTTCAAAATGAATATTGAAATCTATATTCGGGTATTTTATCTTTCATTTGTAGTACTTTTCAGCTTTCAGATCTTTCTAAGTCAAAAGTATGTATTTTCACTTGGGATTTTTTCCCACTGTTAATACTATTTTATATTGAGTATTTTCTATTGAAACACGTTTATTGGGATAGTGTTCTGGCCCCACTATTTGTTTTCGTTTAAAAGGGTTAATTGGAAGTGTGCTGAATTTTAAATCGGTAAAATTGCGAGCTTGAAACTCGTCGCAGGAGAAGAAAAGTTCGTATGTGTATGCAGCCTTAAGCATCAAATGCAAAAAAAATTAACTCACTACTCAAAGGGTTTTAACATCACAAAAATACGATTTTCCAAAAATGAAATTACATTCGTGACCTATTTGCGCATTGACAGATATAATTGTCTTGTCAGTTGCAGACATTGAACATCTTCATTGTATTTTCTGCTACTTTTGATCAGATATCTATGTACATACTAACTAACATGGTTTTTGGCGTTTCAATTTATCAAACGTACCACCGATAATGGAACTGATTTTTACAACAATCTCAAAAAAGTATCACAATCACTGTTTGCATTCAGCGCAAAGTTATAATATTACGTTGTATAATACAATACAAAACATCGGTTAAACGTCACTCGATAATATTTATTATGTTATGGATTTGAAAGGAAAAAAATGAAATAAAAATACAAGACGATAGAATTTATGATGGCAGCATGACATTATGACATTGAAGCATTGTAACACGCGGATAATTTTTCTTTTACTTTCACCGCATTCGTCAAACATAATCGGCCATAGGGAAAAATCATGCTGTGATAATTTATCGGTTTTTAATGACAGGTTAGTAACTAAACGAAAATGTAATAATACCTGTATATAACAATAACGATACGTTCGTTTCGCTCTGACGCTCGCTAACGTTCTATAGTTGCATGATTGACAAACAATCAATACATAGTTTAAAATGTACGAAAGTGCCATTGATCATTGATCATTGAATACATTGAAAAACATGAAAATTTCATAATTTGATTGCACAATACAAATGTATGTACGAATTTTTATTTTTATTTTACTCAACCAATGTGTATGTGTGTGTGCATTGCGTCGTTCTCGTATATGGCCGTGTCACGAAGCGCCGATGCTCGCGTCCGCGGTATGGATGAAGCATTGATCAAACGATTACGAACGTAATTGTTTATCGGTCGTTATAAAGCAAGGCGATAGCTCAGTGGTTGAAGTGTATCTCTTTAGCGAAAGTCAGCGGATCGATCCCCATATGTTGAAAGGTTTTCTCGGCGACTTTCGACTTTAAATATCGTCATTGGCAAAATCTGGTTATAAGTAAATCTAAATCTCACTTACTTTTAAGATGGTTTCACACAATTGGCACCATCCAAAGAATTCCTTCCTTTTTACCGAATCCATTCTCCGTTCCTTTTCTACCTTCTTGTGCTCCAGAAGGTAATGGTTTCACCACTGGGGAGCATATTTCCCTTGTTACTTCACTATGACAGACGGTAAAATGTTTGTCAAATAGTGAAGTGGCTTAATATCAATCAATGATACCCCCATAAGCAGATAGTAACGCTTCACCGGCGACTAAGTAGATTTTTCGCTTTTATATATTACTAGTGTAAGCCCGTTGAATATCAACGGAGCGGTTTCTCATCGCCCGTACTGTGAGTGTTTGTGTGGGTGAGAATATGTGTAGGTACGTGCAGTATGTATGCGGCCAGACAGACCCTTGCGCTACTATATATATTAATGCATACTTCAAACTTGACAAATTAATAAAGTACTGAGCTTAGAAAAAAAAATAATATTAAATTTAATAGTTTTTATTGTTTTTGCATAGATGGCGCGTTATAATACAACAACGTAACAATTTAGCAAAGTCGTGCACCTTTTGAGGATTAATATTGTCAAATTGTAGCAGCATTATCTAGTTTGGATGAATGCGTAAACGCACCCTCTTCCGAACTGGTGATCTCGGGTTTGAATCCCACTCGCGCGCGACGATTTGTGTCTTTTAATCATTTAACGAGGCGAGCGTTATCAGCTGACAGACAGACAGACGGAATAGGGCTATTATACATATACTGGTGTAAGCCTGTTGAATATCAACGCCCGCTGAATTTTAAATATCGTAAAGCGCTTTTTTAATAGAGATCCCTACTAATTGATCGAAAAACAAAAAACAATAAAAAATTGTTTTTATAGCATCATCTATGTATTATAGCAATCCCCACTAATTGAACGCTTTCGATACCCACTCAAAAAAATATTTTTTTTTACTTTACTATTTATATTATAATTATTAATTATTATATATACATATAATAATTATAATTTTGTAAGTGATTTTGCAAAAATCAAAAAACAAAAAAAATTATAGTTTCTATAGCGCCATCTATGTATTATTAGCAGAATCACGATCCCTTTTGTAAATAAAGCCGAGTCACGATATGTTTAAAAAAAAAAGGACTAAACCGACCAAGGGCGATAGAGTATAGCGTTAGCGTGATGACTCTCGAGCCTATGGTCGTGGGTCTGATCCCCCACTCGTTCTAATGGTTTTTTAATAATTTTTCCCCGGCGAGCGTTATCAGCAGACAGGCAGACAGACAGACAGACAGACAGATTTCGGCTATTATATATATAATAGTGATAATTATAGTAATTGCATATTGTAGAGATAGTTGATAGTTATTTAGGCTAGTTGATGAATATGACTGGATGTAAAGAAGAAGAAATAAAACGAAGAATGAAATTAGGATGGAGTGCTTTTGGAAGAATGAACATAGTTTTTAAGTCCAACATTCCGCTATGCTTAAAAAAGAAGGCATACGACCAATGCGTACTGCCAGTTATGACGTATGGATGTGAAACTTGGACGCTAAATTCCAGAATGCTACGAAAGGTCCAGTGCACACACAGAAGCAGATATAGCAGAACGTGTGAAAAAGTTGGAGTGGACACATAGCGAGTAATACTGGAATGGTATCCGAGAGGATGTGAAAGAAAGCAAGGTAGACCGAGTGGAAGATGGGCGGATGAATTGAGAAGAATGTGTTGAGACAAGTGGATGCAGATTGCTCAAGACAGACAGGAATGGAAGTGGATTGGAGAGGTCTTCATCCAGCAGTGGATGGTGAACGGCTGAAAACGATGATGATGAATTATAGTAATAATTAGCTGCTAGCTAAAGATCGATATTTTCATTAATTCCGATATTGATTGATTCATTTGATTATATACAAATTTATTTTTATGGCATTGACTACTTTTATGCATAACGTAAAAAGTACACATGTTTGTAAATTCCCTGTGACGCATACGCTAACCTGACCCACGTGGTTCAACTACAAAAAATTTAAAAGTGACAAAAAAAAAAACACGCACACACGAAATATGTACATAGTTGAAACTTTACTTCCCCATGACTAGTAGTAGGGTGTGAAAATAGTGATAAATAAACAGAACGACGTGTTTATTATCACGAATTTCATAAACATGCCCGATACTGCTGATCTATCAAGTTTAGAATTAAAAAAAAAAAATAGAACATACATTCAAACGCTTCTCAAATAACACCACGTTCGTATAAATGCGAATATTTGACGGTACAGTAATGTGGTAAAAATAGCTGAGCTTTTTTTTTTTTTTTTTTGCTCAATTCCAACGTATCAAATATGAAATCATAGTTGGACGATGATGATGGAATTCGTGTACAACGAATTCGAATGCTCGAGAGAGAGTCTAATTTTATCTATGACACTTGGCGAATCGTGCAAACGAGTCTCAATCTCAGAAATGTGTCGAAAATGCGGATAAAGTGCGTACAGCCGAGTAAACAAACCAGTAACCATAAATTTCTAGAGGCGGGGCTTTGAAAAGGATAGAGCTAATTTTTTTACGTCTCTGCTGCACTTTTCTATTAAAGCAGCGATGATTGCTACATATACATATGTATGTTCAATTTAAGTGCTAAAAATTATCGATATAAGTGCAAAGAGCGTAAACGATTTGGCTCTGTCCTATTCTAAGCCCCGAATCGAGGAATTTACAGTAACTAGTTGATGTATTTTGGAGTGGAGTGAGTGAGTGAGTGGAGATAAGAGCGAGGATTCCCTTTCGTCAGATGAAAACACTGTACACGCATTATTATATATTATATATATAATAGCCGAAATCCGTCTGTCTGTCTGTCTGTCTGCCTGTCTGCTGATAACGCTCGCTGAGGAAAAATTATTAAAAAACCACCAGAACGAGTGGGGGATCGAAACCACGACCGCAAGCTCGAGAGTCATCACGCTAACGCTTACACTATCACTCTTGGTCGATTTAGTTTTTTTTTTTTTTTAAACATTACCTATACAAGGGATCTTTACTCTGCTTTACCTACCAACATTACCTACATATAGATGGTGCTATAAAAACTATAATTTTTTTTGGTTTTTTTACTTACAAAATTATAATTATTATATATGTATATAATAATTAATAATTATAATATAAATATTAAAGTAAAAAAAATTTTTTTTTCGAGTTGGGATTCGATTATACATATATTGGGATTCGTTGTATTATAATGCGCCATAGATGGCGCATTGTTGCATAGATGCAACAACTATAAAAACTATTAAATTTAATATATAATTTTCCAGTACGGGTGATGAGAGCGCTCCGTTGATATTCAACGGGCTTACACTAGTATGTACATATATAATAAATAGCCCAATTCCGTATGTCTGTCTGTCTGCTGATAACACTCGCCTCGGTAAAATTGAAAAAACACGAACGTCGCGAGTAGGATTTGAACCCGTGATCACCAAGTTGGGTGAGTTAGCGCTAAAGCGTTCACCCAACACCGGTAATGGGAGGCCTCCTATAATTTGAAAATATCAATCCTTATTAGGTTCACGACTTTGCTAAATTGTTACTTAATCAATTGCGTTAAACACGTCCGTTGATATTCAACGGGCTTACACTAGTGTACATACATATATCGGTCAAACTAATCATCAGATATTGTATTTAGACATCGTATCAATAGTTTTTTGAAAATAAAAAATTCAAATTCAAATAAAAAATGTCTATGTAAATAATAGCATTGAATTAAATTTAATGAATAGTTGACTTAAAGAGCTTGTCATTTGCAAAGCTTCAATTTAATATAATTTTTGGTTAATTTGAAGAATCCCAATTTCATCCTGTTGTTCCCAACTACCTATGTATATTTAAAAATTGATGTCGATCAGCTGTTGAGAACCTTTAACAGTAAAGCGTTGAAAACACTCTACTTTCCAAGTACAAAATTTTTCTAACACGACCCTCCGATGTTTATTCACTTCTTTCAAACTGGCAACAACTTTTGGCCACGGCCTGTATATTTGTATATATATAATACATAAATAAACGAGACGTCGTTCGGCTATGTCGAACAATAACCATCACAACGAACATACCAACCAGTTTGTCGACAGAGACCATAGGCAAACTTTCATTTTCAGATGTGTCATTTCGATGAAAGTACACTTAACCGGTCACAAATAATTACAATTACACTGCAAAATGTCCGCGAAAAAAAAAACGCACAAATAAACGGTTCGCGAAAACCGAAAGTGAGCGAGTGTGACTTCCGATAAAAATAAATAAATAATTTGACGTTCGATTAAACACTTTGCATATTTAATATATGTACATACATAAAAGTGCATTAAAATTTCGGGCATTCTAAACGTAACTACTGATGCGATTTTAATGGTGCATTAAAAAAAGAGTCATAAAATTATGACTGGTTAATGTCCGGCTGTCTCTAATAGTCTAATGAGATTATGATACATACATGGTTTAGTGTCGAAAGCGAAATTTCTAGTGTGACCTTTGTGTTACGAGTGCAACTTATGTAAACGTAAAAGTGTATCATTATTTACGACAATTTTACAAATTGACGTGTCAATAAATTAAGATGCTCCGCATAAGATACATTTCAATTGATAAAAGCATCTTTCACTTTCATTCGTTGATTTGTATACGGACGCTACTACACTAGTCAATAAATAATAATAATAATACATAGTAAAATCACGAATTGATTTTAGTTTAGTTTCATCGATAGCGAAAAATTGATTAACTTGTACGCGTATTCGGGTATTACCAACCATTTTGTTATCGCAATTTCAAAATACAAGTTAAAACAACGTTTAAAAAATCACACAGAGTTCAAATATTGTATGAACTGATAAAGAATATCAATTTCAGAAAAAAAGTTGTACCAAAATAGAATCGGAAGTAGATCGCTCTAATGAAAATCAAACGCATATAAATCTGTGAATTGGTTTCAATGGCTAAACCTTAAAATATCTAGTTTTGAGAAATCAAGTTTGTGGACAAAACTTTACGACAGTTTGCATTTTAAACATTTTTAAACGCGATGTGATAATACATTAGCCCGTAACCGTAAATTCCTAGAGGTGGGACTTTGAAAATAACATAGCCAATTTGTTTACGCTCTCTGCACTTTTCTATAAAAAAACTTGCAAAATTAAAGTGCTAAAAAAATATCAAACAGTGTTATCTGAAAAAGAGTAAAAATAAAACCCACGCATAATACACATTGAAAGAACTGATGAGGATTATCAATTGGAGAAAAAAAGTTGTACGAAAAAAGGACCAGGAATGGATCATTCCAATGAAAATTATACGCATATAAATTTATAAATTGGTTCTAATGGGTAAAATTAAAGATATGTCAAATTTGTGTACAACATTCGGTGACAGTTTGCATTTAAAAATTGTTAAAACCATATATTCAAATAACTCTTATGATTTTAGTATACCTATGTACATATTATATTGTCGTTTGAATCATGATAATAATCTGATGAATATATGTACATATGTACATACATTATCATTTCAACACATGAAAGTATACATTTATTGATAGCATATAAACATAGATGTGCATAGAATAGTTTAGACTTATTTCTCACGCTTTAAAAATGTTCCGACTCTAACTAAGACACTCAGGTATAAAAATCCTAGTTGTAGGAGTCGAAGTGTTGAAAGAAAAAGGTCACTTCTTTGTTATTCGAGTCTCGGGTTCTGACCATTCCTCCCTACTCTTGCAACGATTTTTGTCAACTGAAAAGTATGAAGGGGCATATCTATGGTGTCAATAAATTGGGATAGTATTGCTACCTGGTTATTTTCTTCTGAAGGTGACGTACTTTTATCAAGTGTTGCCTCTTCATTATTTGATAAACATTTTACCATTCGTCATAATGAAGTCACTAGGGAAAGATACTTTCCAGTGGTGAAACCATTGCCCTCTAGAGAGAGAGGGCAGGAAGGAACAGACTGTGATTTTGTAAGTAGAAAGGAAATTTTTGGGTGGTGCCAATTTTGTGTCACAACTAAGTTGACAAACTATAACAGGAGATGGCTAATCTGGATTTATTAATATTCAAATCTTGCCAATGACGATAGTTATGGTCAATGTACCGAGATCGAATCCCGGACCTTCGCTCAAAAGACTGTAAATACGTATTAGTCATTACGGCTAACGTGAAAACTGTAGATATGAAATTTCGACAAGATCGCCGAAGCAGTTTCGGAAATATTCCGTGGAAACAGAATTTTTGAATTTTCTACAAGAAAAAAACCCTACTTCCGGTTGACTGATGTTGACCAAATTCCTTATGTCTCTTTCACCTTACGTGAAAATAATAAATATGAAATTTCAGCTTGATAGACTTGATAGTTTCGGAGAAAACACACATACAGACACACACACACACACACATAAGTATACAGACATACTGAAATTTTCCAGAAATCATGAAAACGTAATCAGGGGATGATACCTGATACAAATCAGTCAAAATCTCAAGGTCGAATTTTCGCACGATCACAATACTCTATCCGATTAGGATAAAGTAAAAATACTAGTTGTGGGAGTCGAAGTGTTGAAAAAAAAAAACGGTCACTTCTTTGTTATTCGAATCTCGGGTTCTGTCCATTCATTCCTACTCTTGCGACGACTATTGTCGACCGAAAAGTATAAAGGGGCATATCTATGTACATATGTATGTATGTACGTATTCTATATACATATGTAGGTATATGCATACAAATCAATTCGTTCAAATTCGACATTGACCCCTTTTAGGTGCAATCCTGTATCGTTGGAAAAAAAATTCAATATCATTTCACAAAACCGCAATAAATAATATTCTAGCCGCACAACGTTAAACGTTGCGGTCACGAATCGATTCAGGTTAAAACGTTAAACCTATACTGCCGTCCTAAGCCCACTTAACGTAACTGACAAAAATTACGAAAATGTGTCAGATGTGTTTTATGGTGATGATGGGAGTGTATTCTTCATCCAAAAGTGACTTTTTTAAGCTATTTCACCAATACTTCGGTCACTACCTTGGCGTGAAAGATTGAAAAGACTGAATCTCTCCACATTGGAGACGAGGAGATTAAGAGGTGATTTAATTGTATTTTAGTATTTAAAATAATAAATAATCATTATTCATGTGAAATGACCAACCTCATTATGTTCAATGAGAACCCTCATCTAAGAGGTCATACTCTTAAGACTCCGAAAAGAAACATCAAATAAGATTGTTAGAGATTCATTCATTTCAAATAGAGTGGTTGAGGTTTGGAATAGTCATATGTATACATTAATAATGAATAATGAAGTGACGTACATATTCATTTTTTTTTTTAATTTTTCCTTAGAATTATCAAAAAACAATAGAAAATAACCTCATGCACTAAAAAAAAAGTTTAAATAAATCAGTAATATACAAAAGAAAAACACAAATTTAGATTAAAACTTTCAATTCCATTTATCTCGATATTGTTGTTTTGTCAGTTACG
The DNA here is from genome assembly GCA_022651745.1 of Parapsyche elsis. Classification (NCBI taxonomy): domain Eukaryota; kingdom Metazoa; phylum Arthropoda; class Insecta; order Trichoptera; family Hydropsychidae; genus Parapsyche; species Parapsyche elsis. Next base: position 1,422,194 of record JAGVSN010000031.1, read on the forward strand.
TTAAGTGGGCGTAGGACGGCAGTATACATTTCCAAAATTTGTGTTTCAATTCGTTTGTTTCCATGCAGGTTCCTTTGTGCCCATTTGGCATGAGCTCGGATATAATGTATAAAATACATTACATGGATACCCTCAACTCGCGGTGACATTGAATTTGACGTCTTTGTGGGGATGGAAGGTCAACAGAGGTGAAGGGCTTTGTGTTTTTGGCCTTCACCTGGCCTTCACCCACCCTTGGAGCTTTCATCCAGGCCCCAAAAGCCTTCGGTCGCAGCCTCCCTCGTAGTTTTCCACTCGCGCAGACGCCCACGGGTCACCCCTGTCGATCTTCTACGCAGCTGGAAATGGAAAATTCGCAGGGGTGGTGAAATTTTCCACCGATTTTCAATATGCCCTGTGAATTTATTCGCGTTCCTAAAATTTGCTCGTGTCGATTTTGGATGTAATTTTGGTACCCCGATCCCCTTTTCTACCTGTGTTTGCACATTTTTTGCAGGTGTTTGGCACATTGCTGCCTCTCCCATCTCCGTTGCTCATCTGCGAAACGCTCGTTTTTGCTCCTTTTTTTTTTTTTTTTTTTTTTGGTGCATCAACCTTGCACTTTGCACGCATGCAGTTTTTTCTTTCTTACTTTACGGCATACCTATTGTGATCGCTCGATTCGATTCGGTCTTCAGATATGTTCATTTTGTACGTGGTATATTCATTTATTATTAAAATGTGACCGACCGCGACTGTTCGGTAAAAATTAAAATTTGTTCACAAATGTCGATGCGCGTAAGATTAATTTAAATTAATTTAAAATGTACGGAGAATGTTCTAAAATTATTTATTGAAATGACATAAAAGATAGTTACAGTGTCTGCATCGGTGCTTCCCAAACTTTTAAGGACAAACTTTCGCGACCCACCTAGTTTTAATGGACATAATGGGAGAGGGGGTGTATTAAAATTATTTTTATACTTAACTTATAATTAACGAAAACAAGCAGCTGGGATAAACCTTGTACATCCGTGGACTCGTCCATTTTCAATTCGAAAAATGTTACTAACTCACTAACTCTAAAAATGTCTCACTAACTCTTTGGATCAGCTCATCTTCAGCTCAGATAATTCCAACCGTGTCTTTTATTGGCGGTAGCACTAAAGTCTTGCCAATTGTGTGCGGCTTACTAGCTTGCGCGATTTGCAAACTAATCAGGTTAGAGGCGTTTTTAATGCCGACTTAAGCTGTTGCAGTTAAGTTCGCGACCCACTAAAAATCGGCTCGCGACCTACAGTTTGGGAAACGCTGGTCTACGTTATAGATCATTGAACAATTTTTAATGATTCATCAATCTTACAATCTCATGTGTATGTTATATATGCAACTTTTCAGAAATATACATTAAAAAATCAGTTTGTCAAACAGTTTGTGCAACGCAGTCATGAAGAACTCTAACACCACGCAGAATCTGGGATAAATCAGACCAGATTAGATGATCAAAGCCACACTTTACTGTACGTTGCGCAAACAGATTTGACAAACTCGCCCGAACACGCCAACACGACAGTTTGCGCAAATAAATTCTCCAAACCGCAAACACGGTCAAACCAGTTTGTTGTTTGATCACCTATAACCTAATTTTTAAAACGAAATTGATAGAAAATATCGAAATTTTACTCGCAACAAAATCTAAGTTATACATACATATGTATGCAATTTTACATACTAAACTAAACGCATACTAAACGCGCTCACAGACCTTAACGAGATCGCTGCGTCAAATTGACGCCCCCTATCGTCGTTGATTCGCACCAATGCGAATTATATCGGTGCGAATGGGACGACGATTCGCAAAGGTGTGAGAGCGCCTTAAAATAGAAAATACTACCGACAAGCAAATCCATATATCAAACTCACCCCATTAAAATCCATTAAAATCCTTTCGTTACACTATATTAGTCAGGTAAATTCGATAGATCCGGTATATCGGTTAGTCGGCGTTAACTGCCACTGCCACACACAAACTAGTGGAACAATGGTTAACCCAAATCGTAATCTAAGCAATAACAAAAAGTTCATTCTACTTATCTAGAGAGGACGGGTAGTGATTGCCCATCAAAGGATGGTGAGATAAATTTGCCAATTGGCGTTTATTCCACTAGTATGTTTATTTATTTACAAAAATTTTACCACAGAAACCTTACAGTTTCCCAAATCGTTACTGTGGCCAAGCAAGCACATCACAAAATACGCAAATGTAGAACAAACAAAAACAAAATTTAGAAATATTAAAGTAATACATTTAAAACGCATGTGTGTAGCAGTGACCACCGTTTCAAATCATTTTTTTTGGGTTGTCCTCGCTGTACACTGTAATAATCTGATGATACTACATATAAAATAATGGTATACACCTGTTCAATTTAAAATATTATCAACGAAATGTTGAACACCCCTGGCTGCAGCGTGTGGTTGTTTGGTTGCGCGAATGCAGCGCTTGCTTCAGTTGACGTCGTTCGTTCTCGCGCGCGGTTGTGTAGTTGGTACACCTGTCGCGGTTAAAATTGTATTAATATTTTTGTTTTGTTTTTATTTTTACGACTTTTGGATTTTACCAACGCACGCGCGCATTTGGCACACGGTGAGTTTCAAACGATTTATTATGCATTTGTCATGGTGGAGAATTGGCGCGTTTTTGTTTAGCGCCAAAAAAAAAAAACAACAACAAAACATGTGCTCCATTCCAACGGATTTCATTCGAACAGTGCTAAGTCTAGCAAAAGACTCAAAACAATTGAATTTTAAATTTAAATTTTTTTTTTTATTATTATTATTGTGTTGCTTGTACATACTACATATTATGATATGCCCGTTGAAAAATCAACGGTTGAATAAATTAAAAATAAATCCGGTCGCCTATTAATTAATTAAATATAAAAAAAATAAACAAAAGAACGTTTGAATTTTACTTTAATATAATATTGACACCGGTTTTTGTCAAGCAATACACTACCTTCCTACCTAGTGCACAAGGAAGACAGTTGCTTAAACTGAGGAAAACTTTGACGGACGCAAAATAACTTTATTTTTCCCTTATTATTAAAATCCACTTAAGCTCAAATGGCTGCTTAAGCCCAAATATGTAGATAAAAATAATTAATTGATAGCGACTGTGAAATTTAACGTTTGACACATATGTGAAATATGGCAACAATAGCTTAAAATGAGCTCATCGTAATTTTCACGCGATTAGCAGTGCATTTACACGTACATAATCTGCAGGTATTTCACCGATTCTGTAAATATTACCGCTTCACTATCTATTTCACGAATTCGGAAAATTATTGCCCTTTTCGTGTTAGAGTTGGTTACAATAATTCGGCGTAACATATATATGTATCTAGAACGTTATACCTTGCAAAATAAAAGCTTGAAAAGCTAATAGCAAACAAAACAGTAACTTAAGGCTAAAATTACAATCAAATTAGCACTTGTACAGGGGTGTTGTTAAATATCATATATGTACATAGTATATGATATTTTCAAAGCTTTGTTAACACGAAGTGTGTGTATTTTGTAATTTTGATTTATCTTTGTATAAATATGATTTTGCATATGAAACGTATTTATTTTTCAATAGGAATACTTGATATTTTATTTTTTGATAAAAGGGTATATATATGTATTTGATTGAAAAGGGAGCATTTATGCTGCTTCGCGCCATTTTAAAATTTTGCATAATAGGCTTCTCAATCTGCCTTAATATCTTTCAACAAAGGAAATATGGCCGTTGAATGAACATTTCAATCAAAATTCCTCTTTGGAAACATTTTTGTATTGAGATTCGTTTTTATGCACGTTTTATATCAACAGTTCTAGTATTTTTGTCACTTTAGGTAATTTTCATTCCAATTCTATTCATAGAAAAAAATTCAAATAAAACAAACATGATTTATTGCAAGATTGACATGAGAACTTCAAATTCAAATGATCAAAATTTTATACACAATGCCAAAGTTAAAAACACGTCAGTTGATATTCCAAATATAAACTCACAACGGTCATAAACTTTAGTCTGAAATTTATGATGACGCATGCAATTCCTCTACTACGTTTATAAAATTTGTTTACATATTACAATTCATCAGTATATCAACTTGTTCCACTCAATGTTGATAAGCAAACGACACACTATTGTTTATTTTGAATTACTAAACAATTTTCCGATGATTTCTTCACGGGTATTAATCATCGAGTTCCACATCAAAAATGATCCATCGATTCCATACTCTTTAATATTATCCAACTGTGGCTTAGTTTTATATTGCAATATCTCTTCCATATAGTGACATAATAAACAACGTTTGACGTCATTAGACGAGTTTATGAGACCTAACTAACATGCAGTTCATATATGTACATGTACATCATATCGCATATGGCGGATTAGTATACTATCGTCAAACATATTGATTGTCGCGACCTTCGATGAGAGACTATAATAAATTTATTACGCAGTGTGCCGTCAATCGTTCGGTCGCCAGCGATAATAGTCCATTTTTTGATGCGTTCTGGGTTCTGGTAGAGTACAACAATTTAGAAAATTCTTTTGAATAATATTTTTTTCTTAATTTCGAGTGAAATCGCACACGGGGCAATTATAGTGATCGAGCTTTGGCTATCGATCATCTCACCAGACCGGCTCCAACATCATCATCATCATCATCGCGGTCATCGTTGAATGCTTTGCAGACACCGTAAATGGACACAGCATTGAATTATGGTAATCGGTGGTGTCTTCGGTCACTATACAACCATTCAATGCTAATTACAATTAACATCGTCTTTGTCAATCCAATTCAAGTGTATTATTGCGATATAACCACTGTGCGGTGCAAATCAGCATCTTTCGTGAGGATAGGCAAGAGTACACCACCCGTAACCATAATTTCCTAGAGGTGGAGCGAAATGGTTTGGGCCACTGCCACACTAGTAATGAACCAGTAACCTTAAAATACCCAAAGGCAGGGCTTAGAAGAGGACCGAACTCTGCACTTTTCTATTGATAATTTTTAGCACTTATAACAATTTGCACACAATACAAAAGTTCAGAGACTGATTCTACACGTTTGAAGGTTTTCTCTGAAGCAATAGATACCGAAAAGTCAATACGAGGGAAACTTTTTCTGCAGGTGTTGATTTTTACTTTATCCTAATCGGATAAAGTATTGTGATCGTGCGAAAATTCGACTTCGAGATTTTGACTGATTTGGATCAAGTATCATCCCCTGATCACGTTTTCATGATTTCTGGAAAATGTCTGTATGTCTGTGTACTATGTGTGTGTGTGTATGTCTGTGTGTTTTCTCCGAAACTATCAAGTCTATCAAGCTGAAATTTCATATCTATTATTTTCACGTAAAGTTTAAAAGCCATAAGGAATTTGGTCAACATCAGTCAACCGGAAGTAGGGTTTTTTTCGTGCAGAAAATTCAAAAATCCGGTAAAAAATCATATTTCCGAAACTGCACCGGAAATTTTCTCCAAATTTCATATCTATAGTTTTCACATTAGCCTTAAGAGATACTGTGATTTTAGTCAACTTCTGACTACCGGAAATGGCAGTTTACTCTTGAACGATTTTTTGTTTTTATTTTTTCGACCTTTTAAATATGTGGTATCGTCACAATATTGTAATGTTGTAATTTTGAGAGAAATTTATATTTAAAAAAAAAAATAAATTAATAAAATTAGTCAACCGGAAGTAGGTTTTTTTTTTTGTTGAAAAGTTTACCGCAAAATATTTCCGAATCTGCCCCATCGATCAAGTTGAAATTTCATATCTATAGTTTTCACGTTAGCCTTAAGAGATACTGTGATTTTGGTCAAAATCCGTCTGACAGAAGTGGCAGTTTACTCTTGAACGATTTTTTGTTTTTTTTTTTTCGGCCTTTTAAATATGTAGTATCGTCACCATATTGTAATATTGTAATTCTCATAGAAATTTCTATTTAAAAAAAAATAAATTATTAAAATTAGTCAACCGGAAGTAGGTTTTTTTTTTTTGTCGAAAAGTTTACCGCAGAATATTTCCGAAACTACACCGGCGATTTCGTCGAAATTTCATATCTATAGTTTTCACGTTAGCCTTAAGAGATACTGTGATTTTGGTCAACATCTGACTACCGGAAATGGCAGTTTTCTTGAACGATTTTTTGTTTTTATTTTTTTTCGGCCTTTTAAATATGTAGTATCGTCACCATATTGTAATATTGTAATTCTCATAGAAATTGCTATTTAAAAAAAATAAATTATTAAAATTAGTCAACCGGAAGTAGGTTTTTTTTTTTTTTTTGTCGAAAAGTTTACCGCAGAATATTTCCGAAACTACACCGGCGATTTCGTCGAAATTTCATATCTATAGTTTTCACGTTAGCCTTAAGAGATACTGTGATTTTGGTCAACATCTGACTACCGGAAATGGCAGTTTACTCTTGAACGATTTTTTTTTTTTTATTTTTTTCGGCCTTTTAAATATGTAGTATCGTCACCATATTGTAATATTGTAATTCTCATAGAAATTGCTATTTAAAAAAAAAAAAAATTATTAAAATTAGTCAACCGGAAGTAGGTTTTTTTTTTTTTGTCGAAAAGTTTACCGCAGAATATTTCCGAAACTACACCGGCGATTTCGTCGAAATTTCATATCTATAGTTTTCACGTTAGCCTTAAGAGATACTGTGATTTTGGTCAACATCTGACTACCGGAAATGGCAGTTTACTCTTGAACGATTTTTTTTTTTATTTTTTCGGCCTTTTAAACATGTATTATCGTCACAATATTATAATGTTGTACTCCTGAGTAAAATTGCTAGTTACGAAAAAATAATCATTAAAATCAGTCAACCGGAAGTAGGGTTTTTTTTTTTGTCGAAAAGTTTACCACAGAATATTTCAGAAACTGCCCTATTGATCAAGTCGAAAATTTATATTTATAATTATCATATAAAATTTAAGAGTTGATAAGGTTTTGATTAAAGTCCGCCGACCGGAAGTGGTAGTTTTTCTTATTTGAATATATGCCGAAGATCGTATTTTATATACGCGCGCGCACTCAACACAGTAATTTCATGATATGTATGTATGTATTTTGATTGGTGTGGTGGTGGTGTATGCGTTTTATTTACTTACGTACTTAAAAAATTAATTTCGTTACTCTTTGTATTCCTCAAATATATGGATAAAGTCATGGGTTGGCTACACCCGAATTTTTTTTATTATTCTCTTATCGAAACATTTTATAAGAAAATGATTTCGGTACTACATATAAGGTAGAAAATGTTAAGATTTTTAGGTACATTGTACATACAAGGTATTTTTCTGTGGTGGCCTCTTAAGGTGGGTCCACATTGGCTAAAACGACGAAGGCGAATTGTAAAGGCGCTCACACACCTTAGCGAAATCGCTTCATCAAACTGACGCCCTCTATCGTCGCTGATTCGCACCAGTGCGAATTGTATTGCTGCTAATGGGACGACAATAGGGGCGAAAGTTTGACGCAGCGATTTCGCTAAGGTGTGTGAGCGCCTTTATTGTGTGGACGTTATTGTGTGGAGCGGTCCACACAATAACAATTCGCCTTCGCCCTTCGTCGTTCGCCGTTCGGTTCGCCGGTGTGGATCCAGCTTTATGCGAGACATCCAAAAGGCTCTATAAAATAAAATCGACAGCTTCCGTAAAAAGAGGCCTCACAATAAGGTAGAAAATGTTACAAAACTTACAAGTCTACGTATACGAGGAGGTCTTTTTCTTTAAATGGTGTATATATTATATAAATAAATAATAATAATAAATAATAAATAATAAATATCGCATTTTGGAAAACTATTGACGATAAATTGATAGTATCAAATAATCAGATAAGACTTAATGCCGAATATTAGAAATATAGTAACCCACGCCTGCTATATAACAATCTATCAACATATTTTATACGATAAGGTCTTACAATAAGTCGCATAGTTTCATACCCAGTAGGTTCGTGTGCAAGTTTTAGTATTAGTAAGCGGGTATTGGTATTCGTTGAATGACGTCATGTGCTTAGTTTAATGGTGCTCACACACCTTGGCGAAATCGCTGCGTCAAACTGACGCCCTCTATCGTTATTCATTCGCACCAATGCGAATTATATCGATGCGAATGGGACGACGATAGGGGGAAAATTGTGACGCAGCGATTTCGCTAAGGTGTGTGAGCGCCTCAAAGGCCCTCACAAACCTGAGCGATATCGCTGCGTCAAGTTTTCGTCCTCTATCGTCGTTGATTCTCACCAATGGGAATTATATCGGTACGAATGGGAGGACGATGGGGGCGTCAGCGAAGCTGCTAATTCTGCGTACACACCGACGACGAACCGAACAGCGAACGACGAAGGGCGAAGGCGAATTGTTATTGTGTAGTCCGATGATTTATGAACGTACACACAATAGCAACCCATCGTCGTTCGCTGTTCTGTTCGTCGGTGTGTACGCAGCATTTGGTGCCACTTGATAGCAATACCTTCTATGTATATGTAGAAAAATACCCAATAATCTGCTGTTTTACTTAATCCATGTATAGATTAAGTATTGTTTTAACACAATAGCAACCCTTTGTCGTTCGCTGTTCGGTTCGTCGGCGTGTACGCAGCATAAGGTGTGTGAGCGCCTTTGGCCTAAGCGTTGATTTTATTATACCAAATGAATCTTTTGCTTAAACGTAACGCTTCATACAATCACTATTATTATCTCGTTGTAGAAAAATGAAAGTAGGATGTAGACTAGGGGCGAAAAGAGGAAGTGTTAGAGTGGAACATAAAATTTCGTTTAATTGTCGATTTTAAATACACTTTAGTCACACTGTATTGAAAAAAACGCAGACCGCCAACTTCAGCGGAACAATTCCGGATGTCGGTAACGAGTGGTTTTTCGTAATGCGGCGAACGATTGAATAATGATTGGAATCGTTCGATCGAAAAGTGCATCGTTTTTTGCAAGTGAGTGATCTCATAAAGCGAGCCAAGTGATAACACAATGCGAAAGAAATGCATTGTTACGCGATGAGATCGTCACTCTCGTTTTCTCGGACTCGTGGACCGGACCGGTCTTTTTACTTTCGTTTCGTATGTTTTATTCTTGTTTTGTTTTTTTTTTCTTCACGGACCACTGAACTCGTCCGGTGCATCGTTGTGCATTTTGCGATTCGTCATGCACCTGAGCTGAATTCGAAACCTTCAAAATTATACATATCTAAAGGTAAAATTTGAATAAGCTTACTTTTAATCAAACATAAAAGTCTTCTACTGCACAAAACAGGTTGTAGATCACTGTTATTGAAAATGACATTAAAAGGTTCTTTTGAAAACATCGCCATGTAAATGCATACATATACATATGTATGTATATAACAGAGTACCTATAGGTACATCAAACATTAATCATAAGTTCCTAAATTGTTTACGCTTTCCGTACTTTTCTATTAAAGCACCGACTATTGTCTATTGACTAATCTGTCCAATTATATGTACATAGTGCTAAAAATTATCAATAGAAAAGTGCAAAGAGCGTAAACAATTGAGCTTTGTCCTCTTCTAAGTCCCAAATCTAGGAATGTATGGTTACTGGTGGCGCAGTTTGATGTGAAAGATAAGGCCTCGCTATATTTAATACATTTATTTATTTATTTATTTACAGGCAAAACGCCCAAATTAATTTATAAACAAAACACAATTATAGAATGATAAAATTACAGTTAAAAATAAACATGATATAAACATTGGATATAAATGGTACAAATGATATAAACATCCCATGCACAGATAGACATATTAACACACATGCTCACATATGTATATAGTAGCGCAGGGGTCTGCCCGACTGGGTAGCCGCGGAATGCTCGCATTTTTTAACTGCCTGCTACATTTTGAACTACTAAATTAATGTTTATTTTGCACGCAAAACGTAATCGCAGTAGGCAACCATATTGTAGATGTACATATGTAGTTGATAATTATTTATACGTAGTACAATTGGTGAAAATGACTGGATGTAAAGAAGAAGCGATAAAACGAAGAATGAAACTAGGATGGAGTGCTTTTGGAAGAATGAACACAGTTTTTAAATCCAACATTCCGCTATACTTATACGACCAATGCGTACTGCCAGTTACATATGACGTATGGATGTGAAACGTGGATGCTAAATTCAAGAATGTTACGTAAGATCCAGTGCACACAGAGAAGCATGGAAAGATGTATGCTCGATTATAACAAGAAGAGATCGTAAGAGGAATACATGGGTAAGAAGTATGACCAAAGTGGCAGATAGCGAGAAAACTAGATGGCAGATGGATACGAGAGATACTAGAATGGTATATGTATAATCATAGTAAAACTACTAGTTTCGAGCGTAAAGTGTGAACGTATAACTTGCCGTATAGCAGCTATTGTCGGATTGTACTTTTGAAGACGAAACCCTTTTTAAATTAAGACCTCATCGTCGACTACGTGTTGTGCCCTAGCTATTAGTAGTATTGTACTCACAGTTGTACGTCACGCATCCTATTGTCAGGTCTTTTTCAATAGAAGGTATTGCCGTAACTCGGTCTTATTAAATCAGTTCAGTTTTTTACACGCTCCGAGAATTGCCCGTCACATTACACCGGTAAATATAATATTAACTGGGTTCGATCATGTGCCTGTGGGCACTTCTAGCATATCTAGAGCATTCCGTTAACCCTTTAACGTTCCGTTAACCCCTAACGCTAAATTTGAACACTGTAAAATACTTCTTCTTCTGAAGGTGGCATACTTCATATAAAACTTTGCCTCTTCACTATTTGACTGAAATTTAACTGTCTGTCATAGTGAAGTAACTAGGGAAAGATACTTTCCCGTTTTTGAAACCATTGACTTTTAGAGTGGAGGATAGTAGTGAAGGAACAGACAATGATTTGGTATGTAGGAAGGAATTTTTTGAATGGTACTAATTTTGAGGAACTACGTACATATCTAATTGGTGAATATAACTGGTTGTACAGAAGAAGAAATAAAACGAAGAATGAAACTAGGATGGAGTGGTTTTGTAAGAATGAACATAGTTTTTACGACCAATGCGTACTGCCAGTTATGACGTATAGATGTGAAACGTGGATGATAAATTCAAGAATGTTACGCAAGATCCAGTGCACACAGAAAAGCATCGAAAGATGTACATATGCTCGGTATAACGAGAAGAGATCGTAAGAGTAGTACATGGGTAAGAAGCATGACCAAGGTGGCAGATATAGCGGAACGTGTGAAAAACATAGCGAGAAATACTGCAATGGTATCCGAGAGGATATGATAGAAAGCAAGGTAGACCGAATGGACGATGGGCTGATGAATTGAGAAGAATGTGTGAAGTCAAGCGGATGCAGATTGCTCATGACAGACAGGAATGAAAGAGGATCGGGAGGCCTACATCCACTGTCAATTGACTAGTAATAATAATAATACTGAAATGTGGACACAAAGCGAGAAAAACTGGAGAGGATGTGAAAGAAAGCAATATAGACCGAGTGTACGACGGGCTGATGAATTAAGAAGAATGTGTGGAGTCAACTGGATGCAGATTGCTCAAGACAGAAAGGAATGGATTGGAGATTGCTCAAGACAGACAGGAAGAGGATTGGAGAGGCCTTCATCCAGCAGCTGAAAATGATGATGATGATATCTTACAAATGACGATATTTAAGGTTAAAAAATCTTAAAAAGGTTAAAAACGATTAAAAGAGAAAATATTTCGACACGCTCACACACCAACTACTGAGCTATTAACTTCTAAGCTAAAACTTGCACAATACGCTAGTTTCAAATCATTACCATTTTTTCAATAGTGCACCGTGCCGACCTTGACAGAATTTTGACACAGACTACTCGATTATACCGCTATTTTGCGAGACAATGCGCATATTTTAACACTTTAACCACCAGACTGCGATGCTTTCGAAACACGGCACCCACGCAACGTGACGCAATAATTAAAAACACCATGTACTATTGTGATACTACATAGTTTCGCATTTGTGTTACGCACTCATTCCCCATATAATATTTATTTATCTGAACACTATTTTTAAAACACTCTGTATGTTGATACGTAGAAGAGATGGTGATGATTGAAATGAATAAATAAATATATGAATTAATTGTACTGGTCAATTATCTCACAGTAGAGGACGAGGGTTAACTAACGGTTCATTCGACATAATGAAACGCACTCGTTAAAAGCATAATTAACACTTTCCGCTCGTTGACGCATTTGATTAATTATTATTATTTAAATTGTATTTATTTATTGCGATGACACTTTCTCGGAACTGCACCGTAACGATTGTGTATTCAAATTCGATCGGAAGAAGCGGATCGAATTTTATATCGGATAGTTAGATAGTATTGCATAAAAGTGAAAAGCGATTCCACGCTTTTTTTTTTATGACACTTTATTTTGCACTCTATTCACACCTGTTGTGTGTATTTATTTATTGTTCGCGATTCGGTGAGATTTTTGACCATTTATGGTCATGTTTTTGACGTATTTTAAGGTCGTAACGTTCTTTTTGAAAAGAGGTTGCGGTCGTACTTTTTATCAATCTTGATTATTTGCTTTATTAGATAAGAAAAATATGTGAATGTTTACAAAACTATGCACGGGTATATTTTTTTCCATTTATTTTCTAAGATCAATATTTGAACTGTTCGAACAAATGCGTATATATGTATTTTATTGATGATAAAAAAAATTGTCATTTTATTATTATTATTATTTGAATATATGTAAACTAGCCACTGCCCGTTGACAGTGTCATCGAATGGTTATCATCTATGTCATCATCATCATCATTTTCAGCCGTTTACCATCCACTGCTAGATGAAGGCCTCTCCAATCCTCTCCTACATATTCCTGTCTGTCAAGACAGACACTTGACTCCACACATTCTTCTCAATTCATCAGCCCATCTTCCACTCGGTGTACCTCGTTTTCTTTCTTATCCTCTCGGATACCATTCCAGTATTTTTCACGTCCATCTGCCATCCATTGCCACTTTAACTTTTTCATACATACGTTCCGCTATATCTGCCACCTTGGTCACGTTTCTTACCCATGTATTCCTCTTCCGATCTCTTTTTGTTATACCAAACATACATCTTTCCATGCCTCTCTGTGTGCACTGGATCTTACGTAGCATTCTTGAATTTAGCGTCCAAGTTTCACATCCATACGTCATAACTGGCATTGGTCGTATGCCTTATTTTTTAAAGATAGCGGAATGTTGGATTTAAAAACAATCATGTATGTATCATTCACATAAATATATGCATGTGTCTTGAGTGTATGTGAGAGTGAGTTCCACGGCTACCCAGGCAGCCATACCCTTGCGCTATGGCAATTGAATACCAAAAACTTTTGAAAACTGACCAAAAAAAGTAAATAACTGACCAAATATACAGACATTGATATACGAGTATATTTACATATGTATGTATGTATGTTATTCACAATGGTTCAATTTTAGCACAGCAACACGTTTTTGGTCATTTATATCGACCATTGAGCAAAACTTAACTGTCGCAACGCATAGTGAGCATTCATGTTTACTCATTATTCGATAAAGTAATTAAAAGCTCTTTTATTTATAAAAGCTAAGTGGACATCTATGACTACACACAACGAGCTCACTTTGAGCTCGTTGTGGTCTCGATTTAAATGACGCGAACATTTCGCTGTACGCATTAGCCGTTTTGAGTGTAAATTTCAACCAAGTGATCAATTTCGGCCATTGCGAATGTGATATATGTATGTATGGCACAAATAGTTCAAAAGGTCGAAGGGTCAAACCCTGGATGAACAAGGATCTTCAACTTTGGCGAATGTAACACAATAACCTGGCGATAGTGTTGCAGTCAAACTGGTGTAGTTTCACTCTCTTACGCACTCGTATCCCACCTTGTAAAACTCTCGTTAGAAACTCGCGTCACGACTGGTTATTGCACTCGCTATGCATAATCTTTACACGTCGGTCTTCTTGCATTAAATAAAAATAAAAATAAATAAAAAAAAACAATAATAATAAATGAACGAAAAAAAAAACGCATTTGCATTCCCGTTATGCACGGTGCGCGCACACTGTTATTATACAAGCGTTTTACGCGGTCATCTGTGTTCAAGTTCACATATACAATGTAGTAATGCGATATATGTGTCAGATTGGAAACGTATCGGTCGCGTTGGAGTATGCGGTCTACACTTTGTCGTATGCAGTGTTCGTCACGACGCGCGCGTAATGCCGTACGTACACATATGGGCAAACAGTGTCAACGTGTACCGAGAAGAAGATGTATGTACACGTCCAGCAACTTGTTCGGAATCCCGTTGCACATTCAAAATGTTGACACTTGTTGCCGTTGTGTATCTTATGGTGCGTACACATTGGCGAACCGAACAGCGAAAGACGAAGGGCGAAGGCGAATTGTCCGATGATTTATACCACAGGCTCCCAACCTTTTTCGAGTTGCGACCCCTTTTTGTAAAAGCCAAGTGACCCGCGACCCCAAAATATTATTCAAACATCAAGACACTGATTAAAAAAATGAAAATTCAGCCGTTCACCATCCACTGTTGGATGAAAGTCTCTCCAATCCTCTTCCATTCCTGTCTGTCTTGAGCAATCTGCATCCACTTGACTCCATACATTTTTCTCAATTCATCAGCCCATCTTACACTCGGTCTACCTTGCTTTCTTTCACATCCTCTCTGATACCATTCCAGTATTTCTCGCTATGTGTCCACCTTAAATTTTTCACACGTTCTGCTATATCTGCCACATTGGTTATACTTATTACCCATGTATTCCTCTCACTATCTCTTCTTGTTATGCCGCCGCCAGACATAAGTTCAAAGAAGTGATCACTTATTTGAAGACTTTGCTCACACATTTGTTCACATATTGTTGTATCTGCCAGATATGTGTTCAAAGCTCTCCACGGCGACGCTCGCGCAACTGGGCTTCGCGCAGTGTGGCAGGCACACAAACATTTGAACTTTTATCCCTTTGATGTGCGCTAAAAAACCGACACGGAAAGCGCACTTAAGTGTTCAAATATGTGACAATAGTATCAAATGCCCGTGCCACACATGTGAACACTTATTTGATCACATCTTTGAACACATGTCTGGCGCGGGCGTTATACCAAGCATACATACATCTTTCCATGCTTCTCTGTGTGCACTGGATCTTACGTAGCATTCTTGAATTTAGCATCCACGTTTCACTGACAGAAAATTGCATTATTTTAGTTCACTAATTCAGTTTGGCGACCCCACAGAAAACCCTTCGCGACCCCATTTGGGGTCGCGACCCATAGATTGGGAGCCCGTGATTTATACCGTCCGATGATTTATGAACGTCCACACAATAGCGACCCTTCGTCGTTCGGTGTTCGGTGCGTCGGTGTGTACGCAGCATCATTAGGATTACGCGTTCGATTCGTACTTGCCTCATTTCGGAACGTGTCCCGACTTCCATTGTTCGCTTCATCGTTGCATAATGATTGTATTGTGTGAAGTCATACGCTTCGCATTGTTTGGGCCTTTTGCTACAAAAGGTATTGTCATCACTCGTAAAAATAACAAGACAGTATCCATACATGAAAATCATGTTGCCACACAATAACAATTCACCTTCATCCTTCGTCGTTCGCTGTTCGGTTCGTCGGTGTGTACGCAGCATTACAGCTACTCGTTTTGTATTTATGGAACTGTTCTTTCAAAATGTTTTTATTTGATGCCCCCGATATTTTGACTAGTTGAAATACCGAAAATGTATAAATTCAATATTATTATCGTTATCTATCGTTAACTATATCATAATAATGAAACTAGGATGGAGTTTTTAATACTACGCTTAAAGAAGATATACGACCAATGCGTACTGCCAGTTATGACGTATGGATGTGAAACTTGGATGCTAAATTCATGAATGCTACGTATGATCCGGTGCACACGGAGAAACATGGATAGATGTATGCTTGGTTATAACAAGAAGAAATCGTAAGAGGAATACATGGGTAAGAAGTATGCTCAAAATGGCAGATATACATAGCAGAACGTGTGAAAAAGTTGAAGTGGAAATGAATTGGAAGAATAATGGATTGCAGATGGACGCGAGAAATACTGGAATGGTATCCGAGAGGATGTGAAAGAAAGCTAGGTAGACCAAGTGGAAGATGGGCTGATGAATTGAGAATAATGTGTGGAGTCAAGTGGATGCAGATTGCTTAAGACAGACATGAATGGAAGAGGATTGAAGAGACCTACATCCAGCAGTGGATGGTGAACGGCTGAAAATGATGATGATGATTATATCAGCCTAAAGTACATTTCATCAAAGTAAAAACAACATTTTGAATGGGTTAGAAAGGGACAGAGATAAATTACACTATAAACAATTTAGCCATCTCTAATTTAGTCCCGCCTCTAGTACAGGTGGCTCGATTCTAGCCATGTCTCCGAGAACTGTGTGGTTACTGATGGTGAACTATGCCATAAAAGAAGAGTAGAAGATCAGTATCTATTTTCTGTTTAAATTTTAACACCTGAACGCACTTAACATTTTTGACTTTTTTAGAACCGAGCCACAAAAATTAATAGTCGATCGAACGTGTGAAACTGAACAATTCATGAATATCGTTTACCACAAATTTCAATATGGTGCTTTATTACTGTACCTATCGATTAAATGAAAATAATAAAAACAAAACTTTCTTTTATTGATAAGATTCGAACGGAAATGAATTTTACCGCAAAATGGCGATTTATTTTTACTTTTTCTTTCGATGCGAAATCAATAGACAACAAAAATCGAAAGTCATACTTTTCACGAATTTATTTTGTGTAAACTCTCTAATTCGCATTTGATTTCTAAATACACTCGATATGCATGCATTTATGTACAATGTATGATAACGAAAATTTATGGATACACATGAGAAATTAATCAATCTATACATTTTAAATACGCCGAAAAAACAATATAAAATCTCCAATTTATTTTTTGTTTGAAATGTTGCATATTTTCTTGTATTTTAATTCAAGAGCCACACAGAAGCATGGAAATACGTAGATATGCTCGGTATAACGAGAAGAGATCGTAAGAGGAATACATGGGTAAGAAGTGGCAGATATAGCGGAACGTGTGAAAAAGTTGAAGTGGACACGCGAGAAGAATGGATGGCAGATGGACGCGAGAAATGCTGGAATTGTATCCGAGAGGATGTGAAAGAAAGCAAGGTAGACCGAGTGGCTGGTGAATGTGTGGAGTCAAGTGGATGCAGATTGCTCAAGACAGACAGGAATGAAGAGAATTGGAGAGGCCTTCATCCAACAGTGGATAGTGAACGGCTGAAAAAAGAAGGCATACAACCTATGCGTACTGCCAGTTATGACGTATGGATGTGAAACGTAGATGCTAAATTTAAGAATGTTACTCAAGATTCAGTGCACACAGAGAAGCATGGAAAGATGTATGCTCGGTATAACGAGAAGAGATCGTAAAAGGAATACATGGGTAAGAAGCATGACCAAGGTGGCAGAGTTAACACAGCGAGAAATACTGGAATGGTATCCGAGAGGATGTGAAAGAAAGCAAGGTAGACCGAGTGTACGACGGGCTGATGAATTAAGAAGAACGTGTGGAGTCAAGTGGATGCGGATTGCTCAAGACAGTTAGGAATGAAGAGGATTGGAGAGGCCTTCCTCCAGCAGTGGATGGTTAACGGCTGGAAATGATGAAGATGAATTTAAGAGCCTTTTTAACTTAATTTAACACCCCCCGCCCCTTCATAAACAATCTTAAAAATGTCAAGTGCGCCGCAGGCGAAACTTTTTTTCAAGTGAATTTTACTCTATGACGCTCTGTGGTTACTTCTATGAACGTTTAGACATAAAAATGTATAAAATGCACCCCCCTTTTGCTAGTACCCCAGTTGGTTCGCCACTCCTCCCCCTCCCCCCCGCTATACGTCACTGCTTTCATTTAGTTTTTGCACTAACGAGGGTTGAGGGCACAAAATGGCGCCCGTAGACGTCAAAGTCGCTGTGACGTCAATTGCGCGGCTGTTACACCAAAAATAGTCGACCTTTAACCGATGCATAGATATGTATATTGTAAAAGGTTTATTATTCATTCGCGAAAATAAAAATCATCGTGCGTAATGTGCTTATTTTGAATTAAACGACAGCTGAATAGATTTTTATCTTACGCGGCTAAAATTCTATTTTTAGAACACTGACCTTTGATTATT
Organism: Parapsyche elsis; assembly: GCA_022651745.1. Taxonomy (NCBI): domain Eukaryota; kingdom Metazoa; phylum Arthropoda; class Insecta; order Trichoptera; family Hydropsychidae; genus Parapsyche; species Parapsyche elsis. The sequence continues at coordinate 1,440,558 of JAGVSN010000031.1, forward strand.
TGATTTTTTATTTTTCTTTCTTTTTCGATCAAACTAAATATAGTTTCCTTTTAGCGAAGAGTCAAATGTCCGGAAATCGCTCCGTCACCGTTACGTCATCGTTTGTGCGAAAATAGCGCGAAAGCTTTTTTACAAATTAGCTTCGAATCCCCAATCTTTTTCCTTCCCTTTTACTTTATCGTTGTATTGCTCCGAAGAAAATGTTAAAGAATATTAATGGCTTATAAGCGAATCGCTAATTGTGCTATCAAATTTTGAACCAACCCCACTTACCTTAACCGTTTATTTATATATACCTTTTAGTATCAATGTATCGACAATACCTTATATATTAATAAGGCCTTATAACACAGACCGCATAAAGGCCAACGATCACAGAATATTTGCATACTCGTAAGCCTATATACATATAATTATATGTACATAGCGTGACGTCATACGCTTCATTGCAAGGCCTTTACTTAAAGAAGTAAAGTCTTTGAGTTTTATCACCACTTTGCCGTTGATTAATGAAAACAGATTAGAGAACTATCATTAATTTGTATATGTACATATGTATGTAGCTTTACACGGTCGATTCTTAAGCGATTCGAGTTTTGAACTGATTGTACTTAAATTTTGCAACGTCATATGTACATACATATATGTTCCTCGCTTACAGTCTACCTTTTTCAACGAGAGAGTATGCAGTTTAAGTATGAGTGACTTTTTCTTCTAATCGCGTGCGTTAAAAGGGGCACCAACAATGTGTAGCGTCAATCTTGACAGAAACAGATACTCAAACTGCATACTTTCTAGTTAAAACAATACTTAATCTATACATGGATTGAGTAAAACAGCAGGTTATTGGGTATTTTTCTACATATACATAGGAGGTATTGCATCAAGTGGCACCAAATGCACTAATGCTGCGTACACACCGACGAACACAACAGCGAACGACGAAGGGTTGCTATTGTGTGGACGTTATTGTGTGGAGCGGTCCACACAATAACAATTCGCCTTCGTCCTTCGTCGTTCGCTGTTCGGTTCGTCGGTGTGTACGCAGCATTATAGTGTGTAGCGTTAGTGTCTACGAGAGAGACGAACTTTTAACCATTTTTATCACAAGCGGTTAGAGAAATAGATATTCAAACTATATACTCTCTCGTTAAACACAAACAAACTATAGAATATTGTGTTTTTCTGCAGAAGGTATTAATCAACTACAACACTCGCAAAGAATCAATAGTGCAAAGCAAAGCTTTCCACTCATCAAAAGTCGGTATACACGGTCAATTAGACTTGAACAATCACAGATCAGAGTATGCTCTTCTGAAGTCTTTATCGTTTAGCTCATTAAGTTCTAGTCTGTACAGAATAAGTCATTATTTGTTGAATGCAGAGTAATTTTCCAATTCAGACTGTCGTACGCAAAAGGTTGTGTGGGTCGCGGGTCGTTAACGACCAAACGAAAGCATGAAAGTCGTTCTCGATCATACACCTATGTATGTATGTACATACATATATGTATGTAGCTTAGTCTAAAATGGTCATTCTGTGCGTTTTAGCTATGTATGTACGTACGTGCGCAATTGCAATTTAACCCGTTCACTCAAATAAAAAATGCATTGTGTTCAATGTCAATAAGTGCAAAAATATACCTCATTGACCCACTTATTTGACTAGCTCGAATCACTTTCACGATCGAAATCATCGAAGAGAGCATCTTTCGAATATATGCGGGCCAAGGCCGACGCTCATTAGAAATGTAATTGTTTTATTACTATTTCAGCAAAAAATAAATGCAATTTAGACACGATCACAGGTGGTACTCACCACACCCTGAAACATTCTATAAATAGTTAAAAAAAACTTCGTTTTAACGATATGTCATCATCGTCATTTTCAGCCGTTCACCATCCACTGCTGGATGAAGGCCTCTCCAATCCTCTTCCATTCCTGTCTGTCTTGAGCAATCTGCATCCACTTGACTCCACACATTCTTCTCAATACATCAGCCCATCGTCCATTCGGTCTACCTTGCTTTCTTTCACATCCTCTCGGATACCATTCCAGTATTTCTCGCTATGTGTCCATTTCAACTTTTTCACACGTTCTGCTATATCTTCCACCTTGGTCACGCTTCTTACTCATGTATTCCTCTTACGATCATGCTTCTCTGTGTGCACTGAATCTTGCGTAACATTCTTAAATTTAGCATCGACGTTTCACATCCATACGTCATAACTGGCAGTACGCATTGGTCGTATGCCTTATTTTTTAAGCATAGCGGAATGTTGCATTTAAAAACAATGTTCATTCTTCCAAAAGCACTGCATCCTAGTTTAATTTCTTCTTCTTTGCATCCGGTAATATTCACCAATTGTCCTAGGTATAAATAACTATCAACTTTCTCCACAGTATGATTATCTACAGTTAACGATATGTATATTACATTAATTTAATCGTCTAGTTCACCATCAGTGATCACAAAGTTCTTAAACGTTTGGCTATTCGATAGAACTCTGTCCCTTTCTAAGCCTCGGTACAGGTGGCTAGATTCTAGTCAATAGCCATGACTCTTAAGATTTTTGTCGTTACTGATGAACTCTGGTCGATCGTGTTATCAAAGTACATTTTAGTTAAACAAAATTTTTGTTTTGGAATATTTAAATCTTTACAAGTCATTTAGTATGTATGTATGTATGTATGTATAGTGTTTTCATCTCACGAATGTGAATCCCCACTCTTCGTTCTGAGATGTGCAGTAACCAAAACCTAACTAATTTGTCACAAACGCATATGACACCAAATTCACATTCGTGAGATGAAATCACCATAGATACGTACCTACATATGTACGTATGTACCAAGAATTTTTCTAGTAAAAGGGTCTAAACTTGATTTTTGAACTCGACTTTTACGAATTTTGAATAATTACTTATTATAGAACAATGTGAATTTTAGTAAATTGAAAATATAATTGGTCAACGCTGTTTATGTGATCTGAAATGCCCTCGTATTCTTAGTAAAAAATATAATTAAAGTATGCTTGAAATTCTGTTCCTATCCTTATTTTTATACAAATTTTTGGATAGTTTTTCTTCATTTTGAACATTAAAAATTTGAATAAAAAAAACGTAAAAGCTACCGGAATGGGACACAAGTGGTGTTCTAGGTAATATTACAATTATTATTTACGATTTAGTATTTACGATTACTAATGGAATGTATCCGTTACAAAATTATATAGCTACATACATATACGAGTATGTATATAGTTTTTTAACTACTGTTTTCACTGCACAAAGATTTTTATGCTCAACCACTAGATTATAGAGATCTTGTATAACGTGCAAAACAGTTCGATATACACAATCGAGAGTTTCACTCTGACGAAATTGATAAATAACTTATAAACAATTTGATCCGACGACAAATCACAACACTTTCGTTCTCGTATATTACATTGCTCGTTCATGCATCACAAAAATCATTGCATTCAATATGTAGTTTTATGCATACGTTACCTCAAAAAATCGTCGAATTTTTAATAATTAATTCGCATTCGTTCGATTTTCACTTTCGTCTCTCGCCCTGCACGTTTATTTATTTGTTTGTTTGTATATTGGAAAAAAATAACACTTTCGCTCTTTCTCTATGTATGTATGTGTGGGACAACACTTTCGGGGAAAACGCTTTTCGGAGACGTCATGTTGATTTTTCAAAAAAAAAAAAGCGAAAAAACTAAACCAAACCGCACATTTCGATCAACCACGAGAGCTTTCTATGAAAATATTAGATTTGTGTCATAAAATTTATTTTTTTCAATACTCTGTTTGATCTATTTAGTCAAATTTTGTCTCTTATTCTATTTTGAAGTGTTTTTATTCCAATATAATTTATTTTAAACTGTAACTTACGCAGTATACGTTTCACGTCAATGTGCCTTTTGATTTTTGTACAATCGCAAATCATTCATTATAATAATACTATGTATTTAAACACGCAATACTTTCATTTGTATTATTCATACAAATTAATAGTCGAACGTTTGAAATTATTATTTTTAAATGCAAAATCGCATCAATTTTTGTGAAATCACATACATAAATGAACGAGGAAAATGTCGATATTTTATTTCAAAATAAAAATGTAGGTTAAATATAGAATAATAAATGATCAATTACGATGTTCCTGGTCTGTATTTGATTATTCTGTTTGTTTTTTTTTTCAATGTATCATATTACTTATGCATGTTATTTTTGATTTTAATATATGTATGTACTAAGCTTTCAAATCAAAGTATGCAATTGTGCAATTGTAGTTTAATTGCATTCACTGCACATGTTAGTAGTGCAGTAAGTAAGATAAAACACATCAATTCTTATCGAGACAGCGTTTCACAAACTTTCCGATGGTTTTATACCTATGTACAATATACATGTAATAACATGCAACGTATCTGTTATTACGTGAAAACTTGCCGAATTGACATTTCGTTGAATTAAAACTCGTCAAATTAATAGTTTTCAAACGATAAATATGTATTTCTTAATTGTTATACCTAAAAAAAATATTAAAATAGTCGGTTCCTAAAAATAATTTATTAAAATTTTAATACTTATATCTAGCAGTGATGTTTTTGAATGGTTTTAATTTATGATTGATTAATTTTATCTAGTGTTGAAAATTTATTCCCAGAATTTTCATATTACTCATCTAATCTATGTAGGTAGATACTATACATAATACTCTATATTGGAATTTCTCATTTTTAATTCTATATTACTAGATATGTATATATGACCGTCAAATCAGCCATTGTGTTTGTGTATGTAATGTCATAATGTGTATGTATACGGCATCGTTCTCGCTGTGCTCGTATATATATGTATGTAGTACATATATGTGACAGCTCGCGAATGTGTGACCCGCAGCTTTTTCAAACTCATGTATCCGTTGCCGTGGTTTTCAATCCGTTAGTTCAGCGTAAACTGCCACTGCCATACTAATACTAGTGGAATAATGGTTAACTACAACTGTAAACCTTACAATACAAAACAGATCATTAGATAGTACGATGTAGTGATTGGCTGTCAAAAAAAATGGCAAGATAAGGCCATGGTGGGTAGTGAAATAGCCAATTAGGGTTAACTAGTGTTGGTATGTGAAATTTGGATGCTAAATTCAAGAATGCTACGTAAGATCCTGTGCACACACAAACGCATGGAATATGCTTGGTATAACAAGAAGAGATCGTTAGAGGAATACACGGGTAAGAAGTATGGCCAAAGTGGCAGATATAGTGAAACGTGTGAAAAGGTTGGAGTGGACACATAGCGAGAAGTATGGATGGCAGATAGACTCGAGAAATACTTGAATGGTATCCGAGAGGATATGAAAGAAAGCAAGGTAGTCCGAGTGGATTTAAATTCAAGAATGTTACGCAAGATCCAGTGCACACAGATGGATGTATGTTCGGTATAACGAGAAGAGATCGTAAAAGGAATACATGGGTAAGAAGTGGCAGATATAGCGGAACGTGTGAAAAAGTTGAAGTGGACACATAGCGAGAAGTATGGTTGGCGGATAGACTCGAGAAATACTGGAACGGTATCCGAGAGGATGTGAAAGAAAGCGTGGTAGACCGAGTGGAAGATGAGCTGATGAAATGAGAAGAATGTGTGGAGTCAAATGGATGCAGATCGCTCAAGACAGACAGGAATGAAAGGGGATTGGAGAGGCCTTGATCCAGCAGTAGATTGCGAACGGCTGAAAATGATGAGTATTAGTATGGCGGTGGCGGTTAATTCTGCATTATTCAGTCACGCAGACTTTCACTATTATGTACATATGTAGATAGCTCACGCATTTGTTTCTCATTCGACCTCTTCTCGCCTATTAAATCGTGCCCTTGCCTTGTTTTGATTATACGCATCGTATCAATTGCATTCAATGTAGCGATTATGAATCATCAATACATATATTTTTTTATGCATATCGATATATAACCAGTTGGCACTGCAAAGTGGAATATAAGTCCAATCCACTTATGGTAGCTTGCTTTGAAGCTTATACTTTGACTGAAGTTTTTCTTATACTGCACGTATCTTTGCGTCAACAGCAATCGTCGCGCCGAGATTATTTTCGCTCGATACGCAAATATTTTGATGCAAATCCTGGAATCCCACTCGAAAACAGGATGTACCTTATCCAGGATCGAACGTGCTCTCTTCCCGAAGCGCAGTTGCAGTTGCATGCGGTCCAGATGCTATGTCGCAGCTGTGCACATGGGTGCATTGTTTTCAGTCTTAATTACAGGATGTTGTTCGAAAAAATACACTTGCTCTCACGCAGGATGTTCTTTTTGTTCGATTTTTTTAGTTGTTGTTGTTGTATTTCATTACATTTTGCGCGGTTACTTCCGCATAGTTCACGCTTTATTGATATGCAATATATGTATGTGTGTGTGTGTGTGTTGAAGAGCTACAGTATTACACATTATCAACGATAACACCATTTATCGACTGTGCAAACATTGTTCAATTACAACTCTATAGTACTATATACATACATATGTATGTACGAGTTAATTGTCAAGTGTGGCGCTGTTTCTGCGACACTGAATTGACGAACGTTCTGAAAAATCGTTCAGCAATTTCGCTATATGTATGTATGTATGTATAGGATGGGGTGCCTATTTTCATACTACATTTCGAACGGATATTGCGAATGAATCGAGCGGTCCGTTTTTAGACTGCACAGTTATGTAGTTAGTTACAAACTGTGTACGAAAATTCGATTCACTTCTGAGCGAAGCTCTTCATTGGAAATGAACTTCGGTGGAAAATTTAAATTGGAAAATGTTACGGTAATAAGCAGTAGGTACTTTGCTCGGCGTTATGTGCATTTATCGAGTTGTTCTTGTCAACGTTCAGTTAAATTATTATTACTAGTCGATTGACAGTGGATGTAGACCTTCCGATCCTCTTTCATTGCTGTCTGTCATGAGCAATCTGCATCCACTTGACTACACACATTCTTCTCAATTCATCAGCCCATCGTCCATTCGGTCTACCTTGCTTTCTTTCACATCCTCTCGGATAGCATTCCAGTTTTTCACACTATATCTGCCACTTTGGTCACGCTTCTTACTCATGTACTCCTCTTGCGATCTCTTCTCGTTATACTGAGCATATATCTTTCCACGCTTCTCTGTGTGCACTGTTTCTTGCGTAACATTCTTGAAATTAGCATCTAAGTTTCGCATTCATACGTCATAACTGGCAGTACGCATTGGTCGTATGCCTTATTTTTTAAGCATAGCGGAATGTTGGATTTTAAAACAATGTTCACTCTTCCAACAGCACTCCATCCTAGATTCATTCTTCGTTTTATTTATTTTTATTTACAACCAGTCACATTCACCAATTTTCCTACATAGGTACATATATGTAAATAACTAAGCAATATGTTTATCTACAGTGACTACGTTTTGCTATCATTTACATACATATATCTATACATATGCCTAAAAATGTTCTTACAACTAACTCCTAGCTTTATAAGCACAGGAATTGCAATGCGTGGTTATTCCGGCCTTGCTGGACAACCGTCTGTCTCCAACGGAAAGGTCAACAGACTATATTCGTTGGGGGGGTGGTGGCCTCCTGTGAGGGTTTTGAGGAGAAAATATGTGGAGGTGTCTCTCCTCAAGGCGGCTTTTACATATACATACATATGTATATATGCCTATAGTGTATTAAGTAGTTGAAAAATTCGAGCGCTTCGTACTACCCGTGCTATAGGTGTGTGTGAGTGAATGAGTGTATGTGTATGCGAGCGTTCAGCAGCTACCTAGCCTTTGCGCTATTATATTTACTAATTATTATTACATACTGTATAATATAAGCGAAAGTTGCTTGTACAGCGATGCCATGACGACGGATAAACCACTCACGAAACGCCAGTGTGATCTGCGATTTTGCCGTACTAATATTATACTTGATACTCGAATAAAATACTGAAAAAAGCCGAATGAATTGTTAATCATATACCATTATGTATGTATGTATGTTTTGTTCGATGAATAGTTGCGGTATTTCATTAAAATGATGCAAAAAATAAAACTCATTGATTCTAACAAGATCGCAATACTTTGTTGCAGTACCAATTCGGCATAGTAATGTATGAGTAAATAAATTTATGAAAGTACATTAATGTGTATGTAATAAATTTCTATTATCACACTACGTATCTGTTGTCCCTTTCTTATATTCGCCACTTCTTCGCGAGCGAGTGAAACAAAAAAGACGAAATCGTACCTATGTACATTAATCGCAATTTAAAATACGCACAAGACAATTTTCATATATCAACGTGTCAAATAAGAAAGTTTACAATGTGTATTTAAATATTTAATACAATGCACGCAATTCTATATACAATTGAATCGTTTAACCTCGCTGGGTCAAATGCGTATAAATATAAAAATTCAACTTACTAATATGAACATAAATGGTGAGATCATCGTTCAGTTTAACGGAAGGTTCTTTTTTTCTTCTTGGCATTATTTTGATGACGTTAATCGTATACGATATTTCACCAAGACAAATATGTATGTATACTTTCGAATTACAATTTATGTGGGAGAATTTATATGTTAATGCACAGTTCTTGTACCGAATACGATTAATCAAATTAGAGTCGCCATATTGTATCGTGACTCTTAAATGGCGATTGACGTTTCATCTCTCTTAACCTTCACTCGTTCGATGATTGATGCATGTTGTAAAAAATAATAAACGATTCCATCGAGATAATCACCCATTCTTACCGACTTGTCTTGTTTTGATCGGCCTATGCATTTATTATTGTAATCGAACGGTAATTAAACATTATCGCATATTTTATCGCGCAAGCTTGAGTCAGTCAACTCTTGACACGGAAAATGTACACTTTTACGGACACATTTGACATTCGATCCTCGGATAAATGTGCCGATGCGTAACTGTAAAATGTATATTAGATCGCATTACCGACTTAACGTATGTATTAAAGCGGAGAGGCGTATCATACGCAAAATCAACAATCACTGCACGCCACGTTCTCGATCTAAATTTGCCGTATCGATTCGTTCGGAATAACAAATTCGAACATTTCCTGGTACTGTTAATGCGTAATTGTTTTGTCGTGTATCAATATTTGCGGTATCTGTGTACATATATAATAAATATTTAATCAATTATCGTTATTTGAATGACTAATTTGCTGTATCTTAACCGTGTGTAAAGATTAAGCTCGCAAGTACTTAAAAGGCGATGTGTAATTGGTTTTTGTCTTTTGCGTTTATCGATTAGTGTCTTATCTATGTATGTAAGTGCGGCAGGGTTATGTATAAGTTAAATCGTAAATCCCTTTCAATAAATATTTGGAGAAAATTATTCGTCATTCATGTGAAACAGTGTCAAAAAAGATAGAATGATTGTATACGACATGTCAGCTATGTAATTGTTGCAAGGCGATAGCTCAGTGGTTTCTTAAGCGAAGGTCTGGAGTTTATCGAAAGGTTTTCGACCTCAAATATCGTCATTGGTATTATTACATCCAGATCGACTGTCTCCTGCTAGAATTTGTCTAACTTATGCTGCGTACACACCGACGAACCGAACAGCGAACGTTCATCACGACGTTATTATCCGACGTTGTTGTGTGGAGCGGTCCACACAATACCAACCCTTCGTCGTTCGCTGTTCGGTTCGTCGGTGTGTACGCAGCATTAAGGTGGGTCCACATTGGCGAACCGAACAGCGAACGACGAAGGGCGAAGGCGAATTGTTATTGTGTGAAGTGGTCCACACATAGATATAAAATACCATAGATATGCCATTCCAAACAAATTTGCCTGGAGAAAGCGTCAGAAGCAACGGGGGTGTGCGGGGGTCTAAAGTGCGGGGAATTATCACAAAAAAAAAGTCAAGCAAAATGCATGCGAGGAGTGCATTTGGCATGCCCTTTTTGTATGTCATTTTTCGGGCGCTAAGGCCAATCTATGTTATTCTACATCTATGGGTCCACACAATAAAAATTCGCCTTCGCCCTTCGTCGTTCGCTGTTCGGTTCACCAATGCGGACCCATCTTTAGTTGTGAGACGGTTCCACAAAATTGGCAATATCCAAAAAAGTCTCTCCTGCGTAACAGATCACAGTTCATTCCTACTTTCTTCCTCCCCTCCAATCGGAAATCAGTGAACTCTTTTCCCAGTTACTTCACTATGACGTACGGTAAAATGCCTGTCAAATAGTGAAGAGACAACGTTTGATATCGCATCAGTGGCTAGTTTTTACTCATACAAGTTACAAAAAAAAATCGTTTTTATCATCAAAACTCGTTCTCGAAAGATGCGCACCGCTTATTTCATTCAGCAAAACGATGCGCGACGTTACGTTTTGTTATTTTCCTTTTCTTAATTTATTATTTTTACAACAATAATCCATTGTGGTCGCGTTTCGTTTTGATCGTACACAATGGGGTCCACTCGTACCAGCGGAAAAGTAAATGAAAATCGAAAAGCCGATAGCGGATCGGAGAACCCCATTGTTTGGCGGTGCACCCGGGGCACTGCGCCGTTAGCACTTGTGTCGAAACTCGAAAACAATGCATCCAACACGAGGAGAATGTGCACCCACGAATGTGTGCTTTTGACCATGAATTTTTAATTTGATAACCCCCATTGGCAGTGGTGAGCGACGAATTGATGGTGGCGCCTCCTATGTATGTACTCACTTCCGCCACCGACAATCGTTTTTCACAATCGATTCGACATTTTCTATCGATTGGATCAAAATTCCGATTCTGTAGTAAATCGTTTGATTGTATGCGATAAAATTTTATATTCAAATTGTTCCTTTCTAGTGGAACGAAGTGTATGTGGTAATAAAATTAATAAATCAACTAAAAAATGGCGTGTTACTTGTGTGAATTGAGTAGCGCGTTAAGTTGGTGAGTTCGACAAGTTTCCCGCGTGTCACGTATAGATGTGCGTGTACTTTGCGCGGACGCGTCTGTCGAAACTTATACTTCTCTCGTGCGTGCGAGCGAATTTGCTACTTATTATGTAAGTTCATTGGGTTCAAAATCGCTCACCAGTATTTTGAGTTATCCTTGATTCTATTGCTGAAAAGGAAACGTGCTTCTTTCAATTGACGTGTACATACATAGTTTGTTTCACACAATTGTACGCTTCCATGTGTTTTTTTTTTAAGTGATGTAACTATTCATTAAACATTAAAAACATTGAAGACAAAAATTTCTAATGGAAAGTATTTTTTTAATTATTTATTTCGGAAAATTCACTTTAAAATTTCAACAATGACCTTATTCCCCTCAAAATCGAATAGATTTTTTAAGTCATTCCAGAGATTTTTTTCCAACCAAACCCATGTGACAAAATACTACAAAAAGTATAAAAGTTCAACTAACTTACAAAGAAACGTCTGCTAGGAATATATTTTGTTTTTTTTTTATAATATCAAAACATGGAGTACTTTCAGTACAAAAGCAGTAAATAAGAATCCAAGACCTACAATTTAAGCGTTTAAAGCAGTGGTCTTACTTTGAATGGATCCATCATCCATGAATCGATCTTCAAATTTATCAGGTCACTGAATCTAGTGAACATATCACTTCTCTAACCATGCAAATGATCTGCAAATGCATTTAAATCAGCAGTAAGCTAATCTTTTATTGATATAAAGTCTGGAAATTGATGAAATTCTTTCTGCGAGATATTTTGCTAGAACAGTGCTAATTTATCGTTAAATATACATCCTTTTTACAATCAATAAGTGTCACTAATTTACCCTGAAGACGCAGATTGATATCATTGAACGTTAAAAATATCGTTTTTCGCCCTCTGCGTATATCTCTTCAATATTGTCGTATTTTGAGGTTAAAATGCGAAGTGAAACTTTAAATTGATTGCACGTTTTATCGATCGAAACAACGGAGAGCATAAATTATTCAATAAATCGAGTTAATTTGCATTCAGTTTTCCATTTTTTTTTTTTTTTTCGTTTATAAATTAAAGCTTATTTCACATTTATATCGCTGAAAGTCTGCATGTTTGAAACGAAACGTAGACTCGGCGAACAAAAAAAAAAAAATCCACGTTTTCCGCAGGACGTGCTTCCGAGAGTTTCCTCGCTTTTCTTTCGCCCTGACGATTGTTGGAGTTTTTCATCGCCATTATCGCGATGAAGAACGTTGTGTGTGATGCTGTGGATTACATCTCTTTGACACAATCTCGCAAGCGAGTCTCGTTTCCGTTGTAACGCGATATACGTACGAATGTATGTACTCGCCATTGTTTTTCAATTGCGTCGTTTCAACACCCTAACCTACCGAGTGTACATGTTTAAATTTAAACTATGTAGTGTAAGCCCGTTGAATATCAACGAATGTTTGTGCGGGTGAGTATATTATGTTTTTATAGTTGTTGCATAGATGGCGCGTTATAATACAACACGTAACAATTTAGCAAAGTCGCGAGCCCATCAAGATATTAATATTGTCAAATCGTAGCAGGTTCGTCATCGCCTCCATTGGATGATAGTGTTAGCACGATTCATTTCAACCTGGTGATCACGGGTTAAAATACCACTCGCGTGCGGACAATTCGTGTCATTTAATCATCTACCTCGGCGAGCGTTATCAGCAGACAGACGGATTTCGGCTGTCATATATATTACTAGTGTAAGCCCGTTGAATATCAACGGATGTTTGTGCGGGTGAGTATATTATGTTTTTATAGTTGTTGCATAGATGGCGCGTTATAATACAACACGTAACAATTTAGCAAAGTCGCGAACCCATCAAGATATTAATATTGTCAAATCGTAGCAGGTTAGTCACCGCCTCCGTTGGATGATAGTGTTAGCACGATTCATTCCAAGCTGGTGATCACGGGTTCAAATCCCACTCGCGCGCGGACGGTTCGTGTCTTTTAATCATTTACCGAGGCGAGCGCTATCAGCAGGCAGACGGATTTCGAATATCATATATATTACTAGTGTAAGCACGTTGAATATCAACGGATGTTTGTGTGGGTGAGTATACATATGTGTATTTAATAGTTTTTATAGTTGTTGCACAGATGGCGCGTTATAATACAACAACGTAACAATTTAGCAAAGTCGCGAGCCTATTGATAACACTGTTCGACAAATGACGACTTATTTTTGCTTCAGAGACGAGATATGTACGTCAAAGTTACTCATAGCCTGTTTATTGTATTCAGTTTCTCAACATAGTCGACCGTTGTAAAACGTTATCGGCATGGCGATGTCTTCTAACTGTATTAGTAATTCGATGGGTATAAGAATATCTAAGATCTTAATAATAATGAGCGGAGAAAGTAATGGGCCATTCTCGACGATATAAATTTCATTGTTACGAGATCGTTACTTTTTCTCCACTCTATTTGTGCCACAAATCATAGCCCGAAGCGCTCCGAACGCGATGATTGCTATTAATTTGTACCTATATGTGATTTCATTATGATGTTTCCACATGGATATTAGTATAATGATCGCTTTTTGTTTTTGTAATGATATTGCGTGTATGTGTCGTGTCGCAAATGATTCGATCGCTTAGATCGTCGGTACCTGTTTCCGTTTAACTCCACCATTACGACTTGGGATTAATAGTATAATTTAACGCAACCTGTTGCAAAAAAAAACAACACTAATCCGTTCATTCTAATACGATTGCGTCGAACCGTAATTTTAAAGATTGTGCAAATAAAAATGCAACGGGTGAAAGCATTTTCTTGAATTTTCCGCGCTCGTACCGATCAAAATTGATTCGTTTCGAATTGGTCGAAAAATTCGGCCCCCCACAAACCTTATGGCACCAAAGCAAGAAAGCGGGTCATAAAATTCACTTTTCATTACGGAGAGAACACTACCGCTTAATTTTACCTAGATATAGACCGAAAAGTGAATCGCACAATTACTCGTTTGATTAAAATGATTTTTTTTTTATATAAAAAAATTGTATCAAAAGTTTTAATCAGTTTTGATACGTTTTTAGTTTTGTTCCACTCGAATTGTATGTATCATATATATATGAGTCGCCTAGTTCCAAATCCCGATAAGTCCACAATACATATATAAAAACGAGGATACAATATTTTCTGGTTCTAAGAATTTTTTCAAACGATGCCTTATACTTGAATTATTCCAAATACCGCCAAGTGCGCCGTAAAAAAATATTGAAAATCAGTGTTAGTTCCAAAAACTGACAATTGCACTATGATAAAAGCTGATAAAAGCCATATTTAGAAACAAACAACGAGAGGTCCATGTTTCTAATCTCAATATTTTGTTTAATATCAACAAAATTAAGTTTAAATGAGTTTAAACGCCATCAAGCAAATAAGTCTGTAGCAGAAAAACCGCGTTTGCGAACAAGTGAGTTTTATGGACTTATCGGGATTTGGAACTAGGCGACTCATATGTATGCAATAGCCCTATTTCGTCTGGCTGTGTGTCTGTCTGCTGATAACGCTCGCCGAGGTAAATAATTAAAAGACACGAACCGTCCGCGCGCGAGTGGGATTTGAACCCGAGATCACCAGTTCGGAACAGTGAGCGCTTACGCTTTGATCCAACGCCAATAATGTAAGATCTCCTATATTTTGAACATATAAATCCTTAGTAGGCTCGTGACTTTGCTAAATTGTTACGTTGTTGTATTATAAAGCGCCATCTATATAAAAACTATTAAATACCACATAAATACTCCCATGAGATGATGAGAGACCGCTCCGTTGATATTCAACGGGCTTATGTATATATAATAGCCCCATTCCGCCTGTCTGTCTGTCTGCTGATAACGCTCGCCAAGGTAAATGATTACACGAACCGTCACGCGCTAGTGGGATTCAAACCCAAGATCACCAATTTGGAAGAGGGTGCGTTTACGCATTCATCTAAACTAGGTAATGACGGGCCTGCTACAATTTGACAATATTAATCCTCAAAAGGTTCGCTACTTTGCTGAATTGTTACGTTGTTGTATTATAACGCGCCATCTATGCAAAAACTATTAAAATTAATATTATATTTTTTTCCAAGCTCAGAACTTTATTCATTTGTCAAGTTTGAAGTGTGCATTACTATATAGAGTAGCGCAAGGGTCTGCCTGGCTGGATAGCCGCGGATCGCACGTACGCATATACTCACCCACACAAACACTCACAGTACGGGTGATGAGAAACCGCTCCGTTGATTATAACCACCCTGATAAAATTGAGATCAAACTTTCATGTTTTGATGTACGGTACTTTGTTATTAATTTCTTACTCATCATCCCAATATACAACAAGTAATTATTTCATCATTGTTGTTTTAGTATGTTGTATTGATTAGACGCCTACGGCGTCTTAATAGAGATCGTTTAATATACACGGATGTTTGCAGCTAGTTTCAAAATAAATATTTACCCATGTAAAAATACATATTCGTAAATAAATGTACATATGTACACATCAAAACGAACAAATGATCGCTCGTAATGTCGAATCATCAAATTACCGTCCGTATTAATAATTGTGAGAAAGTAAAAACGAATTTTTGGACGAAACAAAAAAATTAAAATACACATCACGATCTCGTACGTTTGTTGATTTTAAGCGATAATTAAAAAATGGCAGTCAATTTCCCATTTTATCTGGGTTAGCGATGTTGACGCCGTCGTCTCTGTGTTAAATCTCTTCCGCGTTCGAATTTCAGACGGTTGTGCAAATACAAATAAACGCGAAACAGACATCAAAGAGCGCGATGATAGTTTTAGGACGGTGTTAAGTGATCAAAATTCCACAGACGACACACTGATCAGGAACTGACAGTGTTCCTTATTTGGAACACCGTCCAGCCAGACAGTGAGGCGTACGTGATGTAAATTATGAATTTTTTTTTGTGAAATGTTATCATTTCCACGATAGTATCGAAATATGTCGTATTTTAATTTTTCGTTTAATTAAATGTGTGTGTGTGTGCGATACCGGACGCTAATGTGTTAACTGTCGTTCGTCTTTGGTTGCGGTCAATGTGATGGACTGTTAATTACATATTGACAATGCATACTGCTAATAGCTAGATGATAGCCATCTACAGTAATAATGCAATTAGTGATACAGTCAAAATTGATTGAAAATTACTTGTATATTAGTATGCTATTCTATAAATTGTCAGTAGAAGAAGACCAGAGTTTAAATTCAAAACTTATTCATTCTGACGATGTAGTTCTAATTAATTAAATTTTACTCCACGAAAAATCTACGTGCATTCACCGGTTTAATATAACTTATACATTTTTACCTACTGAACGTGATTATGATAATGTCTAGCTTCGAAGATAAAATAAAAGCGCGAATTTTCCAATTCTTGAAGTTTCTCTGCTACAGAGTTTAGCAATTCTATGCTTAAAATGAATGTGCATATCATACATATGTATGTATATAATTTTATTAACACTATTATTATTATTAATAATAATAAATTATACATAAAAAGCTAAATATGTATGTACATATGTATATATGTATGTAGATTATAGTCTTGTCTGTCTTTTGCCTGTCTTTCTGTTTGTATTTTGCCTGTCTGTCTGTTTGTCTGTCTGTTTATCTGTCTGTTTGTCTGTCTGTTTGTCTGTCTGTTTGTCTGTCAGTCTTTTTGTATGTCTATTTGTCTGTCTGTCTGTTTGTCTGTCTGTCTGTTTGTCTGTCTATTTGTCTGTCTGTCTGTCTGTTTGTCTGTTTGTCTATTTGTCTGTATGTCTGTCTGTCTGTCTGTCTGTCTGTCTGTCTGTCTGTCTGTTTGTCTGTCTGTCTGTTTGTCTGTCTATTTGTCTGTCTGTCTGTCTGTTTGTCTGTTTGTCTATTTGTCTGTATGTCTGCCTGTATGTCTGCCTGTCTGTCTGTCTGTCTGTCTGTCTGTCTGTCTGTCTGTCTGTCTGTCTGTCTGTCTGTCCTGTCCGTCCGTCCGTCCGTCCGTCCGTCCGTCCGTCCGTCCGTCCGTCCGTCCGTCCGTCCGTCCGTCCGTCCGTCCGTCCGTCTGTCCGTCTGTCTGTCTGTCTGTCTGTCTGTCTGTCTGTCTGTCTTTCTGTCTGTCTGTTTGTTTGTGTGTCTGTCTGTCTGTCTTTCTGTCTATCTGTTTGTTTGTGTGTCTGTTTGTCTTTCTGTTTATCTGTATGTCTGCTGTCTGTGTGTTTGTTTATTTGTTTGTTTGTTTGTTTATTTGTCTGTCGGTTAAGTACGCTCAACACACTTTTGTTTTCATTAAAAATTTATTTTATTTGCATTAACTATTTTGTAACCCATAGCCAACGCTATTATTAGCCCACTCATCTGTCAATAATAAACACCCGTAGACTGTCAACTGGTAATGCATTTGGTTTTTGGTAAATTCACAAAATTTATTTACCTATTTATTAACCTAGTCGACGCCATTTTGAAACTAGCGTTCAATAGAAAAATGAATTGTCAGGTTATATTTTAATTCATAATTCCATTCCGAAGTATTGATACGTTGTCACGCGGTAAACCAGGATCGAGCCTATCTAAAAAAAATCACCTACCTGATCACTGATTCTATCAAGTTCATCAATTTAAATCAATTTTTAGTGCGGCTGCTTAGCGTACGATTTAAGTCAATTATTCCCTGTGTGAGTAACTTTTCGTCCGCAACGCAATTAGTACATCGTTAATTGTCATTAACGGCGTAATGTTACGCCGACTAGACACGTCCTCGGCCACAGACCAGAGCAGTTCGCTAATTTTATTGCAACACACACCGCCACATGCCATTGCGTAATCGACCGCTTTGGTTGACGACCCCTGGCTTCTGAAGCCGCTCTGCATTGCGAAAACCCAGAAGATTCTGATCCGCGTTGCACAATGCAGGATGGACCAAAATTTTTAATCATTCCGATGTGTGCTAAGCGGATTCAAAGCGTACATTTTCATATTTTTGTCGGTTGCATCACATGGTGTAATAACTAGGCGCTTTCTTTTGACAGTTTTAATTAACGACGGGTCTCTCAAAAGGCGCCATTACGATTTTTAATGTGTGTGTTTTTTTTTTTTGGGTCGCGCTGTTGTTGTGTTGGCTGTCGTGTGTAATTTATGCAATAAATTGAGCAGTTGTAAAACGTTGTGCCGTCAGCTGACACGCTGTCAAATTGCATTTATCGGAAATTTCATTCTTGCATGCTTTTGCAAGTTTTATGCGAATTTATATTGTAAATGCGCGTATTTAGTAGATCTTCGTGCAAATCACGTTGCTGATTTGAAATCTACGTACATATGGTTCTTACAATTACGTATTACAGCGTTTCCCAAACTGTGGGTCGCAAGCCGATTTTTAGTGGGTAAAATTCGAAGTTCAAAATTCAGATTCCGAAGAATGTGATTTTTTTTTTATTATTTAAAAATAAAATATGAAAAAAATTTGGAAAAAGTAAAAATAATATGCTTGTTGCATATTGGAATTTTTGAAATATATTAAAATAATAATAAACAGCTTGAGTCCAGCATTAATGAAAAATCTCTCCACGTTTCGTACCTGATTAGTTTGCAAATCGTGCAAACTAGTAAGCCGCATACAATTGGCAAGACTTTAGTGCTTCCACCAATAAAATGCACGGTTGTTATTATGTTTGATGATAAGAGCAAGAAAGAAGTATGCATAAAAGTCGAAACGATTTCACTTATAATACGATTGCACGCAAAATCGATGAAATAGTCCAGTGGACAGAAGATGAGCTGATCCAAAGAGTTAGTGAGTTATGTAGTAACATTTTTCTCATTGCAACTGTGCGAGTCCACGGATTTACAAGGTTTATCCCAGCTGCTTCTTTTCGTTAATTATAAGTTATTTAAAAATAAATAAAACTGGATATTCTTAAGTATAAAAACAGTATTAAAAATAATTTAAATATCCCCCCCCCCCCCTCCCATCATGTCCATTAAAACTAGGTGGGTCGCAAAAGTTTATCGTTCTAAAAAGTGGGTCGCGGTACTAAAAAGTTTGGGAAGCACTGACCTATTATATAAAATTTGTAGTTCTTTTCGTTTTCTGTTTTCTTTTAGTTCAACGTATTAAATTTGATCAATATAATTTTTGATATATTCATCAGTAAAATTTTTCAATATTAAAAATTTTCGGTATTTAATTATAAAAAATAGGCTACCCTTCCTTGAAATTGATGATTCTCAGTTTTTTTTGTGTGTAATGTAATATCATTATTTTTAGATAGATATATTCATATTTTGGTATAAAACTAAAACTCAATATTTTTTGCAGTAAAACATTGGTGGTTCTCACATTTTAAAATAATTAATAAAATAGTTCAGTTTATAACGTTGCATATCAATTGTATAGGAAATATCTATGCTAGATTTGCGTCAAATAAATACAACTAACCTAATTCTTCTTTAATTTGCTAATTGCATCGTATGGATTTGTTTACTTTTCCCGGTGCATCTACATGGAGCAGACGAGCGAACGCAGCGGTGCAAACCCTGGAGCGAATTCGCTTATCAAGTTAATTGATCGAAATCCGAGCTCGTCTCCGCTCGCTGATAAGGTTAAGTTAATTCGATTGCAGGAGAGCACAACATTTATATTTTGCCATGGCACACAGATTTATAACATCACAATTAATCATCGATATATCGTGCTTTAGCCAGACGATAGAACAGTGGTTAGTTTCTAGCAATATTTGGTTATTAGGTTATTTCTAAATCGGCACCAATCAAACAATAATAAAAAACAATAAAAAATTGGCACCATCCAAAAAATTCCTAGTCCGTTCTTTCTCTTCCGAAATCACAGCTCTTTCAGAAGGTACTGTATCTAAAGGTACTGCTATAAGAGCCAGGTGATAGCTCAGTGGTTGAAGCATTAATCTCTTGAGCGAAGGTCTGGGGCTCGATACCTGGATTACGAGGTTACGATACCTGGATGGCGAGATTACTAAATATTAATATTATTAAATTCCAAAAGCCGTATTTATTTCAATAAGTAATAATATAATTTAATGTTTTGCAATTATCGTTTTGCAATTATTATCTCGTATGATACCGAAACGTAACGTAAAAATTTCACGCAGAGCGAAAGAGCTGCGAACCCACATAGACTCGCTCGCAGCCGGCCATTCGCGCCATACACAATACGATTTCTTCACGAACTGTCATAGCTTAGTGGTTAGAGTGTTAATCTCTTGCGTGAAGATCTGGAGTTCGACCCCCGTATGTTGAAAAGGTTTTCAACCTTAAATATCGCCATTGGCAAGATCTGGACATTACTAAAGGCTCTTACACACCTTAGCGAATTATATCAGTTATATCAAACTTTCGCCCCTATCGTCGTCCGTCGCAGCGATATCGCTCAGTTTTGTGAGGGCCTTTAAGGTGTCCACACACCTTAGCGAAATCGCTGCGTCAAACTTTCGCCCCTATCGTCGTCCCATTCGCACTGATATAATTCGCATTGGTGCAAATAAACGACGATAGAGGACGAAAGTTTGACGCAGTGATGTCGCTCAGTTCTGCGAGGGCTTTTAAGACGCCCACACACCTTAGCGAAATCGCTGCGTCAAACTTTCGCCCCTATCGTCGTCCCATTCGCACCGATATAATTCGCATTGGTGCGTATCAACGACGATAGAGGGCGTCAGTTGGACGCAGCGATTTCGCTAAGGTGTGTGAGCGCCTTAAATGCACCTCACCCGTCTCCTGTTAATCTAACGTACATAGTTGTGAGACGGTTCCACAAAACTGGCTTTCTACAAGGCAATGGTTTCACCACTGCAGAGTATCCTTCCCTAATTAATTCACCGTGACATGTTTATCAAATAGCGAAGAGACAACGTTTCATATCAGAAGATCGCACTTTCTTCAACAATGGTGGTTCTTACTACTTGAGTAGGTACCACGATTGTTGTTGTTTTTTTTTAGACCATTAGATACATCAAAATACAGTATTGTCGTATAAAATATAGTCGTTTCATAATATTTTGAACCCCAATCGGTCAAATTTGAAAGAAATTGTGAATTTTGTTTATGAAAATTTCTGTTTCGGAAGACGCAATTTTACAGTTGAGCGTGCATTTCCTTCCGAATTTCGTCGCCGATGGCTTCCGGCTCTGTCGGTCTATCCTGATGACGACATTATTGAATCACTCTTCCATCTCCCCCCCCCTTCCCCCCCCTCAACCAATCCCTCCCCTCCCGTCCTACATCCGGGACCGGAGCACATCCGGAAAACGCGAACAGTTCGAAATTCGGCTTCGACGACAACACTTCTTCCAAGTAACGCTATCAATCGTATCCAAACCGTCATAATCAAGTCTTTCAGAATATAGCATCGATATGGAAGAATCGGTGAGTCCGAAAACCCAATCGAAATTAATCCTAGTAAACATTTTACATACATACATATGTACATCGTACGATGTACCATCTGGAATCAGCTGTATATCGGCAAATTGGTACTGAGAATTTTGCAGCATTTAATTTGGCCACTTTAGGCTATATCAGAAGCGAGTACGCGCGGCGAGCGCTCTAATCGCTATTATTACATTATCACCCAGACACACCCTAAACGCAAAATGTGTGAGGTGGCCGCAATATTCACCAAAAATAATTTAATAATTTGAATTCTTACAACCAAAAATATTATCATCATTTTCAGCCGTCCAAACCTCTCCAATCCTCTTCCATTCCTGTCTGTCTTAAACAATCTGCATCCAGTTGCATCTACCTTGCTCTCGGATACCCCTCACGTCCATCTGCCGTCCATTCTTCTCGCTATGTGTCCACTCGAACTTTTTCACACGTTCCGCTATATCTACCACTTTGGTCATACTTCTTACCCATGTATTCCTCTTACGATCTCTTCTCGTTATACAGAGCGTGCATCTTTCCATGCTTCTGTGTGCTATGGATCTTACGCAGCATTCTTGAATTTAGCGTCCACTTAATTTTTAAGCATAGCTGAATGTTGGATTTAAAAACAATGTTCATTCTTCCGAATAGTCATACTTTCGTCGCTTAATTGTGTTAATCTATGACTATGTCGTCAGCGAATCTTAGATGGCTCAAGTGCTTTCCGCTAATCATGTATATGTACATACATATGTATATTTATGTACCTTAATAAACAAGTTCAAATCAGGTGAGAACCACCGGTGTGGTTCTGGCAAAGCCAAGTTGAATTTACCTTTCATCCGCCTTGGGAAAATTTTTCATCAAAAGGATTTTCCCCGTTGTGACGACACGGTGCTCTTTACGAGTGGAAAGCGAGACAAGTGGAGGCTTTCACGCGCTCAAGTGCGTGTCGGTCCCTCGTCATTAAGTGCAGGAAGTCACGTTAATTATTGCACGACATCATTAGACAGACACGTTTCGTCCTTTTTCATTTATGCTTTGTTCCTACTTTGATTCTTTGAAATTTGATAATTGAAAAAAAATTGCACTTTGATCGTAACATTTCTATGCATCTTGTATTGTGATATGTAGTTTGATACTAATTCTATACAAATAGGGTGAAGATCAAAAAGTGTACTTTTTTCCATCTGCATTGAAAATTTGCTTATTTATTTATTTATTTAAGGTAGCTTAAAAAGCTAATTACAAAATAAACTTATTATCTACTAGCACTTGCACAGAGGTGCTGTTTTAATGTTGCCAGGAATCTATCAATTTTATTTACATTTCTGAGAACTTCTGGCAGGCCATTCATTATATTCAACAACACCCCTGAACAAGATACTTCACCTGGATCTACTTAATTTTAAATTCTTAACAATTAACTTATTTTTACCCCTCGTATTATGACTGTGTATATTATACCCTCTTATTAAATATTTTGGTAATAAATTCTTAGCTTATTTAAAAATATATAAGTACATGCACACTTTTAAGGTTTCATTTACATATGTGTGTATGTACATTCACCCAATTCAATTCATTCAACATATGTATATATTTTACAATTGACGAATACATACTATCAAGATTCAAATTAGCAGCTATTTATTTAATCAGTATATTCTGCAAGCAAACGTACAGTAAATTCTGACACATACATACATACAATGTCTTGACCATTGATTTTAAGAACCATTTATTTAAAATAAAATATTCAGCCTTTATAAGCCACTAGCCGAATTGCCCGACGTTGCTCGGGCGGGTGAATATAATAATAAAAATGAATATCGAAATAAACATTTATTCTTCAGTACAAACAAAAATTGATTAAAAATTATGTATAGGGGCCTCTTGACCCCAGCCTCTGACCCCTTTCAAAGACCGTCTACGGTCTAAGTTAGAGTACCATTGAATAGTAT
Source organism: Parapsyche elsis (assembly GCA_022651745.1). NCBI lineage: Eukaryota > Metazoa > Arthropoda > Insecta > Trichoptera > Hydropsychidae > Parapsyche > Parapsyche elsis. The sequence goes on from JAGVSN010000031.1 coordinate 1,463,959, forward strand.
ACCAAATTTGGTGGTTCTAAATAATTGAAAACTGTAGATTTGCATTTGGACAAACACACAAACATTCAACTTTATATAGTACACATACTAACCATTTATTAAAAATGTATATTTAAATTATTGACAGTTTAATATATGTACAATGTAAATACTGACCCTTTATGCTTCACTAACGATGTATTAAAAATACTGACAGCTTATTTAAAACACTGATTGTGTGTAGATTGAGGTGAAAATAAGGGTTGACTTAAAGTCACACGTCAAATGTCACTGTTAGATTAATTAAATTACAATGCTTAAATTACACTTGCAAGTCCCAAATAAGGTATATATGTATGTATAGTGTGCGACCGTTAAATAATTGCTATTATTGATAATTTTGCGTAATTATAGTGATATTATCAATATCATGCCACCGATGGTATTTTTCCATGTAATTTCTCCGCTGCTGACTTTATCTACATACTATGTATAATATCAAAAATACCAGTATCAATATTAGAACATTTTCAATTGTACAATTGATAAATTTCTATCTAATTTTTGAATGAAAATGTAAATCGACTTAATCGTATCTTATATACGCAATCAGCCAAAACCCCTACCGCATTCTTTAACACAATAAAATCATACGTACCGCTGTAATTTGCTACGGTCTACATTTTCAGCTGAAACACGGTGTATGTATTAGATAATTTGATGGTAGAAAATTGAGCATTTTTTTTACCCGCTTCCGATCGAATCATGTCCATTATATTTGATTGGACGCAATTTTCATCACAAAAAAAAAATTAACCCTTTGCGCTCGATTCATATTACGCAATATACATCATAAATATTAGCCAGGCAATAAATCAGTGGTTAAAGCTTTAGTATCCTTAGCGATGGTCTGGGGTTTGATCCTTGCTTAGTAACCGAAAATTATGTTTAATTTTTAGTAATTAGATAAGTAGATTTTAAGTAACCAGGCGATAGTTCGGTTTTTATAGCGAAGGTCTAGGGCTTGAATCCTGTATGTCGAAAGGTTTTCTCGGCGGTTTTCGACCTTAAATATCGTCATTGGTAAGATCTGGTTATAAGTAAATGCAAATCGGCCGTCTCCTGTTAGAATTTGCCACTATGACGATCGGTAAAATGTTTGTCAAACAGTGAAGATACTATAAATTCTATATTAATTTTAATCTGAAACTATCACGTATGAATTGATGGTAATAAAATCCACATTTGACCTTTATACGTCCATAGAATTGACCTACCCGCAGTAATGCGAGCACGAATCACATTCAATTAATTATAAAAGCTACTGCTATTATAATACATCATGCAGAGGGGGGGGGGGTCATCTCTCTGTCTCCGTATCGAATCGGTTTAGATGAGTTAAATTGATATCTACCATTTGATTCTAAAAGGGCCAATGTCGATAGAAAAATCAAGTTTTAACGCGAATTTTATAACCGCGATTCTACGAAACTAGATATTTTGATACTGGACATTACAAGTGAAGTTTCTAGTGTTACTTACCGGTGATGGAGACGTGAACTTTGAAAATGCCAATCGATAATTGACGTACCGAATTTTTCATCAACCCTAATGGCTATTCGTATGCAAGAACGAAACGTAGATATATTTATACATAGGTATTGTAAAGAAAGAACACGCAAACGTTTTTCTTTCTGGTCAATTAATAATAAGAGCAATCGATAGTTCTGTTGTTGGAATTGGAAACGAACAGTGAAGCCTCGCATGGGTCAACTTCGACCTTTAAAGCGGTTGTTACACTTCTGTGGGTGTTTAAGGGTTAGAGGCGAAGTCACATGTATATGAAAACTGTGGTATTGTTATTTTATTAATAATTTTCTTTTTGTTTGCAGGAGACAGTAGATGATATTTTGGCTCGAGCGCTGAAGGATCGCCTAGGACTTAAATCGGAAGGTAATTTAGTATAGTACACGCCATTCTTTAAGGCAAGCTTGATTTTTGGTGAAGATTCAATATGTGAGCCGTTTTTTTTTAAGTGGACTATGTTTTTTTTACAAAAATAATGAGTCAATACCATTATCTACATATAATACAATACTACAAACTTCAATATAACTCAAAATTATATAAAATGTGAACATATGTAGTATGTATGTATCTACATTGTACATACATATGTATATTATGTAGTCCCTTTGTTCATATTAAGCGTAGAACGTTTTCGACAGTAAATGTAGAATAAAAGTGGACTATGTTCTTTTATAGTAAAAAAATAGGTTCCTTTAAATGTAACACCTTTTTCTGCTAAGAGCCTTACAATCAAAAATATCATAATCATTATCAGCCGTTTACAATCCGCTGCTGGATGAAGACCTCTCCAATCCTCTTCAATTCCTGTTTGTCTTTAGCAATTTGCATCCACTTGACTCCACACATCGTCTACTCGGTCTACCTTGCTTTCTTTCACATCCTCTCGGATACCATTCCAGTATTTCTCGCGTCCATCTGCCATCCATTCTTCTCGCTATGTGTCCACTCCGACTTTTTCACACGTTCTGCTACATATGTATGTACATCTGCCACTTTAGTCATACTTCTTACCCATATATTCCTCTAACGATCTCTTCTTGTTATACCGAGCATGCATCATTCCACGCTACTCTGTGTGCACTGGATCTTACGTAACATTCTTGAATTTAGCATCCAAGTTTCACATCCATACGTCATAACTGGCAGTACGCATTGGTCGTATGCCTTATTTTTTAAACATAGCTGGATGTTGGATTTAAAAACAATGTTCATTCTTCCAAAAGCCCTCCATCCTAGTTTCAGTCTTCGTTTTATTTCTTCTTCTTTACATCCGTTTTAATTTATTATCGTGGAGTATTTTTTTATCAAATGATCGCTACAGTGTTGTATTGTCATATTATCACTAATTTTTTTTTAGATTAGTAGGTACATAGCACTGAAAATTGTTGTTACAACGAGCATACATCTTTCCATGCTTCTCTGTGTGCAATGGAACTTACGTAACATTCGTGAATTTTAGCATCCATATGTCATAACTGGCAGTACGCATAGGTTGTATGCCTTCTTTTTTAAGCATAGCAGTTTCATTTCTTCTTCTTTCCATCGGGTCATATTCACCAATTGTCCTAGGTATAAATAACTATCAACTATCTCTACAATATGCCCATCTATGTACATATGTACAGTGACCACACTTTGCGTGCAAAATTCATTATACATAATTTTAGTTTTATTAAAATTTATTTTTAAGCTTACATTCATACTTGCTTAATTCTGTTAATCTGCTGAGTCATATGCAACTATAAATATGTCGTCACTAAATCTTAGATGGCTCAAGTGTCTTCCAAACTATAAGTATGTCGTCAGCAAATCTTAGATGGCTCAAGTGTCTTCCATTAATCTAGACCCTTGTTTTGTATCATTCCAGCGACCTAAATATCCTCCAGCACCTCAAGCACCGCATTGAATAATTGTATTGATATTATCGACGATGACAGCAACTGTCATCGTCAATTTAAACTGTTTAAATTATACAATATTATAAAAAATTATTTATAATATACTAGTCGGTATACGTGGTCTCGCATGACCTGCTCTTTCGACATTTTCGCGCCATTTTCAAAACGGTGACCTTTTTCCGCGTGAATTGACTAGTTTTCCGCGCTCTGCATACCTATACTGAAACTCGCTTTTGTTTCGTGTAGCGATTTTCCGATTTCCTTTAATAATCCGAAGGGTGGGGAAACCATAGTCGTGCTTTTCCACGACCTTGACTCAAAATACAATAAGTTGAAAACATATAATGGACATTTACGATGACCTCATGATGTAAACAACCGATTTTTTGAGATGGCACTCATCGAGAAGGCATCATCCATCAGACAACCGTATCAGCAAATTATGGTAATTTGTCTCGATTCCAAGTGTTTATTTAGAATACAAACTGTCCTTTTGACATTTAGCGATGGCAATTAAGATTCCATTTAACCGATAGGTACCTTTTACATTCGTAATAATGGATGGCAATCAGGTGTGCGACATAATGAAGTGCCACGTGAGCCGTAAACCTCTATTATTAGACCGGTATAATAAAACAACGGCTTCGTATATATTGACCAGTGGATGTTTGCGTCATTCGTTGTGTACCTAGTCATACATATGTACATAAATACGTGTACCTAAAATCGATCGTTCTTATCAAAACATTATACAGTACTGTAGATTTTGTCGTTCGTTTCTATGGCGAACGATACGATTGTTGAACACTTGGCGGTCAAATTTGTTAATTTTCAAATATTCCTTTCGAACACAATAACCTTTTTATCTTTTTTTTTTGATAAGAAATGTCGATGGCACTTGTTGCCTTTTGCCTCTTCTGAAGAAAGGCGCACTCGAACGTTTTTACTTTATTTTTTTTTTGCCCTCGAGGATTTTTTTTTTTTGTGTCTCAAAAGAAAATTGTATAAGAGCCTACTTACTCTCTGCCTCGACACGGCTCTCAGTCTTGGTCTTCTTGGCGCTTTCGAGTGCTTTCGCAAAACGGCCCTATTCGGAGAGTCTACGATTCTGCAACGTTTGCAAAACGAATACAATGTCAATGCAATGTCATGTTTTGAAGGACAATATCCAAAAAAAAATCCTATTTATTTTAATAGTAAATTATATATATAATAGCCGAAATCCGTCTGTCTGTCTGTCTGTCTGCTGATGACGCTCGCCGAGGAAAAATAATTAAAAACCAGTAAGAGTGGGGGATCGAACCCAGGACCGCAAGCTCGAGAGTTATCACGCTAACGCTATACTCTATCGCCCTTGGTAAATTTAGTCTTATTAGTCAATTATTAGTCAATTAACATTACCTATACAAGGGATCGTGACTGCTAATAATACATAGATGGAGCTATAAAAACTATTTTTTTTTTTTTTTTTTTTGATTTTTACAAAATTATAATTCTTATACATATATATAATAATTAATAATTATAATATAAATAGTTAAGAAAAAAAAAAAAAATCGATACTACGGGATTGCTATAATACATAGTGCTATAAAAAACTATTTTTTTTTGTCACTTACAACTGTGCGATCAATTAGTGGGGATCTCTAATAAAAAAGCGCTTTACGTAATTTAAAATTCAGCGGGCGTTGATATTCAACGGGCTTACACTAGTTATATATATAATAGTCCAAATCCGTCTGTCTGTCTGTCTGCTGATAACGCTCGCCGAGGTAAACGATTAAAAGACACGAACCGTCCGCGCGCGAGTGGGATTTGAACCCGTGATCACCAGTACGGGACGGTGAGCGCTTACGCTGTGATCCAAACGGAGGTGATGACGGACCTGCTACAATTTGACAATATAATTTCTTAATAGGCTCGCGACTTTGCTAAATTGTTACGTGTTGTATTATAACGCGCCATCTAAAACTATTAAATACACATATATGTATGTACTCACCCACAAAAACATTCGTTGATATTCAACGGGCTATAGTTTTACACCTGAGTTTTTGAAAATATCTGGTGTGCAATGGGTTGTGTGTATGTATAATCTTTTAACGTAGTTTTGCAATTATCATCTTGTAGAATACCGGTTTTTGGAAACGTAACGAAAAAATGTCACGCTGAGCGAAAGTGCTGCAAACCTAGGACTCGCTCGCAGCCGGCAACTCGCGCCATACACAATACGCTTGCTTCACAAACTGTCAAAGTGCCCGTTTAGATCGGGTATTGTATCCTTATAGCTCAGTGGTTAGAGCGTTAATCGCTTGAGTGAAGATCTGGGGTTCGATCCCCGTACGTTGAAAAGGCTTTCGGCCTTAAATATCGCCATTGGCAAGATCTGGATACTACTAAATCCAAATCAACCATCTCCTGTTTATCTAACTTAGTAGGTTCCACAAAATTGGCATAACCCAAAAATTTCCTTTATATCGACAAAATCATAATCCGTTCCTTATATCACTTCCTCCCCTACAGAAGGCAATGGTTTCACCACTGGAGAGTATCATTCCCGAGTTACCTTACTATGATAGACGGTAAAATGTTTGTCACATAGTGAATAGGCAACATTCAAAAGACGTACATATATATATATGTATATGTATCATCAACATTTTCAGCCGTTCACCATCCACTGCTGGATGAAGGCCTCTCCAATCCTATTCCATTCCTGTCTGTCTTGAGCAATCTCCATCATCCAGTTGACTCCACACATTCTTCTTAATTCATCAGCCCATCGTCCAATCGATCTACCTTGCTTTATTTCACATCCTCTCGGATACCATTCCAGTATTTCTCGCGTCCATCTGCCAAAGTTCACTTCACCTTTTTCACACGTTCCGCTATATCTGCCACTTTGGTCATACTTCTTACCCATGTATTCCTCTTACGATATCTTCTTGTTATACCGAGCATACATCTTTCCACGCTTCTTTGTGCGCACTGGATCTTTGTAAGTTTCGCATCCATACGTCATAACTGGCAGTGCGCATTGGTCGTATGCCTTCTTTTTTTAAACATAGCGGAATGTTGGATTTAAAAACTATGTTCATTCTTCCAAAAGCACTCCATCCTTTTCATTACATCCGGTCATATTCACCAATTGTCTAAATAACTATCAATAATATGATTATCTAGTATATATGTATGTACATACATATGTACAATATCTTATAATATGGAGGAAATACTAAAACTATTTAATTAAATATATCAAACTATACTTTGAGTGGTTTACTTTTTGCGTGATTTCTTAATGGTTTTTAGCACCTTTAATTTTTTTATATAGGTACTATTAGTACATCGACATTGTTACTACATATATAAGGCTTCCATTTGACTCGGTTCAATTATATTTAGTTTAGCCTAGTTTATATTGACGACTCGTTTTATTTAGCACATTAAATTTATTAATTATATATTGAGACCGCTACGTGTCAACTACATATGTACATACCCACTTAAATGTTATTTGGAGCTAAGTAATATCAGTAACCCGATAGTACTAAAACAAAGGTCACGGTCACCGGAAGTGAAGAATGGGAGCCCTTTACGACCTTGAACTGTCGTCAATTATCGTCAACTCTTATCAACGCCCACGTCGTCTGATACGCCTAGTGTACAGTGCGATTAAAAATAGACGACCCCACAATATAAATGGGATTAAAAATTAAAATTTTGATTATTCACGCACGTTTGTGTTTATTTTCATTTTTCGTTTGCGTAATCTAATTTTTACGTATCTAACGATGAAATCTTAGAAAAGTCAATATTCGTTCAACGTTTTTCACGGCGATAATAGTTTTAGTCTTTACTACGTCTGGGAAAACTAGCGCAGTTTTCCGCGAAACTTACGACCGCACGGACGCTTTTCCGAAAGGCTTTTACCGTTACGATACTTACGATACGTCGATAGTGAGACGCTTTAACGTATTGAGTGTCGGTCTTTCTTCTTTTTTTTTTTTGGAGGTTTAATTCTAAAAAATTGCTTACGCACTGTGAAGATTAACATACAAGTGAAGTTTTTTTTTTAATGATTTTTAATACAAAATTTTTTTTTTTTTTTTTTTTTGTACTAAAAAACAAGTTTATTAATTTTCTTGGATTGTTTTTGTGCAACTTAAATGTTTTAAGGCAAATACAATGTTTGGCGAAAACATCAAAAGGCCATCTTGTAATCCTACACCTTCTATATTAGAGAAAATGTATCTGTTTGAAAATGGTAAAAAAAATTTAATATTAAAATATGGGTCGAATGTGGCCCAAACTTTTACATATTTCGTTTGTATTACATGGGTAATAATATTGCTATGATTAACACAATTAAGCAACGAAAGTATGAAAGTAGTAAATTAATTTTAATACAATTAAAATTATGTTTAATGAATTTTGCACGCAAAGCGTAGTCACAGTAGATAATCATACTGTAGAGATAGTTGATAGTTAATTATTTATACCTAGGACAATTGGTGAATATGATCGGATGTAAAGAGGAAGAAATTAAACTAGGATGGAGTGCTTTTGGAAGAATTATACATGCGTATATATGTATAATAGCCGAAATCCGTCTGTCTGTCTGCTGATAACGCTCGCTGAGGAAAAATAATTTAAAAAAACCAGTACGAGTGGGGGATCGAACCCGGGACCCCAAGCTCGGGAGGAACGCGCTTACGCTAATCTGCCAAAACATTACCTATAAAAGGGATCGTGACTCTGCTACATACATACATAGATGGCGCTATAAAAACTATAAAATTAAAAACTACAAAATTATAATTATTATATATGTAATAATTAATAATTATAATATAAATAGTAAAGTAAAAAAAATATTTAAAATTCAGCGGGCGTTGATGTTCAACGGGCTTACACTAGTGAAGCAATAAAAAAGAAGTCATACGACCAATGCGTACTGCCAGTTATGACGTATGAATGTGAAACGTTTATGCTAAATTCAAGAATGCTACGTAAGATCCAGTACACACAGAGAAGCATGGAAAGGTGTATGCTCGGTATAACAAGAAGAGATCGTAAGAGGAATACATGGATAAGAAGTGTGACCAAGGTGACACATGGCGAGAAATACTAGAATGGTATCAGAGAGGATGTGAAAGAAAGCCAGGTAGATCGAGTGGAAGATGGGCTGATGAATTGAGAAGAATGTGCGTAGTCAAGTGGATGCAGATTGCTCAAGACAGACAGGAATGGAAGAGGATTGGAGACGCCTTCATCCAGCAGTGGATAGTGAACGGCTGATGATGATGAATATTGCTAATGTTGCATCGTGCAACGCCTCGTACTTACATATATATAATAACGAATCGCTGTACAATGTTCGCATGGTCAATACAATGAAGCGAATCGTACAATAATAGTGGTCTGCTATTTAATTATTTATTAGACGCCTTTACACACTCGGTATTGGGGAGTAAATGTTTGTGCTCGCGTTCGCCGGTGTAAACACGACGCAATGTTGAAATAGCTCGAACCAAACTCGTGGGTGTCTAAATAGGAGATTGTATGTACATACATATGTATGTAGGAGTCGAATAGGAATTAATTTTCATACGAGGCTCGAATACTCCTTGACCGGCCACTCACTGTTGGGCTCAAAATAACCAAAGCCCACACGATTGACGCCTCCTCGCCAAATTCCAGAGCCTGCACCGGCTCTGATGAGGCTTCGACGCATTGTAAAATTTACACTTTGTCCGTGCAAATATTGACATGTCCGAAAAAGAAACGCGACAAGTGAAACCGTACGTTGGGGATCAACGTGTACAAGATTATCCTATCGAGGAATTATCGTGGATTAGTTTCGCGTTTATTTTGTTTTTTTTTTTTGTTTGTTTCTTTCAAACAAATTTCTATTTTATATCTGCACATTTCGTCATTTTGCCTCGAGAGCTGTTTATTCTTGTGTTATTACTTCGCTCTTTATTTGGCCGCTCCGCTCTCCATATTCACTGCAGAAAGATCAACAGTCCTGTTTTTTGTTTACTTGGGTCTTTCAGTACACTATTTTCAGCATCGTATATTGTATATAACTGTAGTAACGTATTTACAAATGAATTGAAAAGTTAAAATGTGAGCATTCGAACCAAACCATAGCAGAAAAAGCTCTACTTCTGATGCACATTTATGATTCTTCATTAATTTTTGATCAATAATACTGAAAAGCTAGGATCGGCAACCATAAAAGTTTTAGTCATTGCCCTGCGGCGCATTTTTATTTAATTTCAACGAACTAAAGTGGCTTTTGAACCGTTAGGCCATAGTATACCATCAGTAACCACACAATTCTTGGAGGCACGACTAGAATCTACTCATCTGTACCTACTAGTACAGGTCTAGCCACTAAAAAAAAATTATGGTCACTGCTGTTGAGCTCTGGTTTGCGTGAAATTACTCGTTGTTGATATTTCTGTGGTTTAAAAAATAAAACTGTCAAATTTAGATACCAATCTGCTCTTTTAACTTTATTCGTTTGATTGTCATTGAAAATTATGCAAAAGTTAAAGTTGTTGAAAGTGTTAAAACTGATATGAAAATTTACTTTTCCCCCTTTTGGTATAAAGAAAAACTGACTTATATACTTTTACTTCCAAAACACCGAACTTTTGACTCACTTTTTTATATGTATAATAAATAATTGGACATAACCACTTTCAATCTTACACTAATTCTGATATTAAACTTTGCCTTTTCACAATTTGAAATACACTTTACCATCTGTCATGGTTAATTATGTAACTATGTATGTACATAGGTAAAGATACTCTCTGGAAGAGCAGGTTTTGATAAATTAAAAATGAAGATTTGGTAAATCATGATAAATCATTGTTTGAGGAAGAGAGAAGGATTTGACAATGATTTGGTAAGCAGTAAGGAATTTCTTGGATGATCCCAATTTTGTGGAACCGTCTCACAACTAAGTTAAATAAATTGGCAAATTGGAATTTAGTAATATCGAGATGTTGCCAATGTTAAACCAACAAATTCGATAAACCATCTAAATTTGACACTAGACATTATTGTATAAACTAAAACTAAAAGCTGAACAAATACATACCAAAGGCATGTGTTATCAAACACTGTGACTCCATAATAAACTTAGACTGAAGCTTTAAGCGCATCCAGCAAAGAGCAAATTTAATAAAACAGTTTTACGACCAGCTCGTGTGCATAACCAAAACGTTGTTGAACCATTTATGTATATTATATGCATATCCTCGTTTATCTTGGATAATGCACGGGGCGTGTTCGTTAGTATTCTACGTAAGATGCAAATACTAAGACGTTCAAAGGTACCGTCTTTAGTATTTGCATCTCGTTCGGAAACTGTGTTCAATCACTTTCAAGCCACGAATAAATGATGCTGTGTGCAATCTGCATCTGCTGAATTTAAGCGTTCGCTCGTAAAGTTTCGCACATTCACCGCGATAAATCGCAATCGTGGATTAACAGTAGTGCATAATGGTTTTCGAGTGCTAGAATTTCACCGTAAAAGCATTTAAACTCTTACTCCTTGTATGTGTTTAATGATAAAATTCCAACGCCGCACAGTGGGTCAGTATTTGGGTTAAGAATCATTTTTCACTCGAAACGTTAATTAAATACATAGAAGCCTTGAACTTTACACATATATTCTAAAACTATTATGGAATCTAATTTATTGTTTACCTTATTTTTTTCTGCATTGTGTATTTAGTTTTTAGTTTAAAATTTCTCCTTGCACAATTTCGATTCTTTTCGAAATGAAAAATGAAAAATTCCAAGATACACTTGGATAAGACAAGATACACTGTGCACTTTTCTATTGATTAATCAATTGGACACAATTCAAAATTCGTAACAAAATACTTTTTGTAGTTTGAAAAGTATGGCATTTTCATCGCACTTCAACCAAATGTATTTTATTCGAATAGTTGCTGGTTTACCCGTCATATGACGGTGAATATTAACCCCAACGCCCACCCGTGTGCGCTGATTTGTACAATTACAGTTCAACCCCTGGCCCATTCGATAGTACGTGAAACAATTGAATAGTATATCTACCGTTGATTGAATGGGTGTATGGCTATAAAATCGCGTTGTCATGTCATGTCGACTCAAACCAGCTTGTTGCCAACACGCAGTAAAAAAATATGTTGGTTTTATTGCCAATGCTAGCGTGTCCGCAACGACCCAGGCAGGCAGATAGGCAGGCAAACACTTACTGTAATATATGTACACATCATCATAATTTTCAGCCGTTCACCATCGACTGCTGGATGAAGGCCTCTCCAATCCTCTTCCATTCCTGTCTGTCTTGAGCAATCGGCATCCACTTGACTACACACATTCTTCTCAATTCATCAGCCCATTTTCCACTTTGGTCATACTTCTTACCCATTTATTCCTCTTCTTGTTATACCAAGCATACATCTTTCCATGCTTCTCTGTGTGCACTGGATCTTATCGTAGCATTCTTGAATTTAGCATCCACGTTTCACATCCATACGTCATAATTGGCAGTACGCATTGGGAATATACATACATGTATAATAGTAATTATACAAATAGTCAAATTACACAGTGTGTATGTACACGGCGTCTTCTCACTGCGCTTGCATATAACTGAGCAATGTGTGTGTGTGACACATCGCGAATTGCAAAGTGTTTCAGCCAACTCGGAGCGTTTCATGAGTTGTTAATCCGTGATTTGATTTTGATTTTGATCATGATTTTCGTTCCGCTTACCGAGGAGTGAACTTTAAATTTTATTATATAATAATAGTAATACGTATCATAATTGAAAATACCAATACATAATCGGTTAATAATATGAATATTGATTCTGTTCAACCTTTCGCTATTGAGACGTCTCGTCGGTTCCTGTCTAGTCCTTCCGATTACACTTTTCAATGGTTATTCAAGGTTTGCTCTATCGAAAGGTCATCGCGATATTTCTTCAAAGTTTTTGGGTTAATTGCTTCGTCTGAATGTTCGTAACCTTCTATCGGCGAATGCTGAAAAGAGTTTCAGTAGTTCAACTGTGTATTGACGGGATCAATTTTCTCCATCAAATATATGTATGTACATATGTATATATAGTAGATATATTTATATCAAACGACGAAGCACTAATTGTGGCAATAATAGTTATCCGTCTGGAAAAAAATACAATATCATTAGAGAGAGGATTAAATGAACTTACAAATGATCTATATTTTATCACCCTAGCTTTATTTGTTTCGGTGATATAAATTTTTGTTGAAAAATAAGTATTGTTTTTTTGCTTCCACCTTGCTTAACCTGGTATATAATGCTAATATATTGTTTATTTAATTTACAGTAGCCAATCCGGGTCGAATAATGGTGCTAAGCGACGGGACAGGAGGAGGTGTCGGGGGCCCCGTGACCAGCCCGGGGGGCGCCGGTGATGGCGGGGGCCTAATAGCTCCTCGTCGTCTCATAAATCCATGTTTGGAAAGTAGTCCACGTCAAGATCTGCACAGGGAGTTGATGTTCAACCAAAAAATGTATGTATCCATCGTCGCTCCATCGAAAGACATGCACATACGGCCGTTCCTAATGTTTTTTTTTTTTTTTTTTCGTTTCAGCGGAAAGAGTGTTCTGAATCAGAAGAGCGAACTCGAAAGGGCACTGTCTAAACACAAAGAAAAACAAGTTATCAATCAGGACAAGGATCAGAAAGAAGCGCCAGGTAAATGCTGAATGTATTGCCCGTTGACGGTCAACGGATGTTTATTATTGACATGTACAATTATAGGAACACAATTGAGTAATGAAAGTATAAAGTACATTGGTTTAAAAATTAATTTTAATAAAACTAAAATTATGTTCAATGAATTTTGCACAGAATTGAGATAGTACATTTATAGTATTGTCCGAGTGTTGTATCATACCTATACATATATTTAAGTATGAGATATGAAAAAGTATTATACTTTAACATTATTTTGATAGTTATTGCTTTATATAGATAAATTGCAATAATAGTCTGAACAAAATTGAAATGTTGGTTCCTTCGGTATTCACTTTTCATTAAAGAATTTACACAATACATTGTACGGGTTATGCATGAACTATTCATGATTCTAATTTCAATGTATGTACATACATATGTAATATAATGACCGAGATTCAATATGCATTTTTTCTGTATGTCAAATTAACTTAATAAACTTCATACTATCATAGTTAATGAGCAATAAATAGTATTTAAATTTAATATTAGACCAAATTGTGATAAATTTTTGTGTATGGAGCGATACTATATATCCGGTGTTTCGTACTAGACACGCTTATTTGTATGTGTTTTAATATCTATAGAATAACTAATGAAAAATGGAATAGTTGTAAATTTCTAATCATAATTATTGTATCAATTCTAGAATTAGCAAGAGCTATTGCCGAACGAGCGCGACGCTTGGAAGAATCTATGTCGAACAAGAATGGCATGGAAAAATTGGATGAGGCTGCATGCAATCCCCAATACATCGAAGCTAGAGCTCGTCTCCGACAAGCAAAGTGAAATACGTCATGTACGGATCGTTCCAGAGCTTAGGAGTGTCGTGCCGAGTGATTGTACATACATACATACATACATACATACACGCCGAAAAGAAAAGAAAATCAAAATGTGTTCAATTTGATTTGCTTATTATTATATTGTATATCAGAGCTACGTTGTCCAAAAAAATAATTGTCTGAATGTTGTTTTGTCTACGACGAGCTTTCACATTTGCATATTACATTGCTTGTATTTTATATTATATGATAAAAAAAAAATTAATTTATAATGTATTGACTTGGGATATTATATAAATGTTGTATGTATTCCCTGTTATTTTATAATAATTTGGCTCTGATAATAGTTTTGTACATTGTATGCCTAATTTTAATATTATTATTATACATTATAAGATTTGTTTTGTATTATATATAAAATTCATTACTAAATGGCGTTATTGTCCTAAAAAATACCAGTATTTCTAAAATATTATGTTTTATTATTATTATTTTGTTTTATTGTATGATATAATCTTTAGTACTTTGCTCATTCGTTTGCCCGAAATTAACTTATAGTGCAGATCTTTTCAAATGTGAAGGCTTTTAAAGGTATTTGAAAAGAACTGTGATGTGCCAAAAATATTGGCGTTTAATTTTAATTTTTTTTTTATTTCATATAACTACATAATATATTTAGATAAATAATTCACTAAATATGTCTATAATAAACCTTATAATGCTGTTATGTATCAAATTGAAATCTAATAGATTTTTAAACTAAATAGTTAGATCGAATGAAATTATTAGTTATACATAATTATTATTACTTATTATATATTAAAAATCCAAACATTGTAATAAAGTTAATAGATATTGAATTACTGATATATATTTTGTAGAAAACAGATCGTACAATATTTGCAATCCGTTTTACGGAAACTTGATTGTTGAGTTTCGAACATTTACACTGGAAAATTAAAGTATAAATACTATGTGTTTTAAACGAATACGACAAAATGCTCCCCGGTGTAAATGAGCCATTATAAAATTACCGCTGCTAACCTCTAAGATTGTCAACGTCTATATGATTTCCTCGTGCCATTGATAATTATAGGTAAAATTAATTTATAACGTGTATTCCTTTCATCGACTCTATTGTTCTTTTCCAAAAATATATAATTAAATCGATCAAAATATATTATTGCTTATTATGAAGAGTACATTTTAAATTTTGCTCAATTGTCTATCAACAAAGTTAAAATGTCTATTAATCTCAATTATTTTTAAAGAATCTTATGTAATTTTCTATTATGATACAGTCTCATTTATATGTAAACATCATGTGAACATTTCAATCAACGTTTAATGTAATCAAACACGAATAGTGCATTTTGGCTATCGTACCTATACTTTTTAGTTATTTTATAAAATTCATCACTAAAGGACGCTTCATAAAATGTGTGATTTTTTTTCATTTCAAACTCGTCGACGAGTTCAAACGGAATTGCTCACTTGTCACATACTTAACATTTATATCATCATCATCGTCATATTACTCGTATATTGATATATAAAAATAAAATCCTAGACTTTAGAAATACCTTATAAATGAAAGATATATTTTTACATAATATATTATGTATATTTCCGACCTTTTTTGATTGTTCTCAATGTAGAAAATGTTTGTATGTAGTATATATTTTTGTAAACGTTACCTTTTTTAATTTATAATATACCTAAATGTATGTAAATTGCACGCATTGGTGTTTTTCTACGTATAAAAATAGATACACAAACACAAACACAGTTTATAAAATATCCTTGTATGTATTGTGAACAGAAATATGATAAATTTCTACATAGTTGTGTGTGTGTTTTTTTTTAATTTCTTTTCATTCTAAATATAACATAAGAAATTCAAATCAAAATATCCAATTCGTAATCTAAAAATTATATAAGTGAAAATTTTTACTCCTTAGTACAGTCCTCCAATTGTTGTAAATAATGAAATTTTATATAAATTATTTGCACCTGTCAACCTTTTAATCCAATAATATTTAACAGCACACTTGATTCAACCTTTCAACGTTGCAAATTTGCATATTTTCATTACCGATGTGTCTTAGATAGTCAATATTGACCTCCCGTTCGTGTGACTTCAATAGTGTTTATATAAGTTTATCCCGACAAAATGAAATGAATTTATAATTAATAGCTCAAATACCTGTAAAATGTGTAGATCAAGTAATGGGGTAACAATATTTAAAGCTAAATAAGCAATAATATAAAATTTGAGTCGAGCGATGGAGCAAAATGTACCATGGTTTTGCCAAATATTGAATTTTCTTAGAAATCACGTACTATAATATGTATTCGAGTGTATCTACTAGCTTTTAAATTTGATCTTGACAATATTGGCACGTATTTACTACCTAAAATCACTCGGTCAACTCGGAGACTACGAAAATTTGCTCTGGCGATCGACTCGATACTATTTTGAACCTATAACATTCTGATATTTATATGATAAAGAATATTTAGATGTAAGCGTACGTATTCTATCGTTGTTTCTGAAATAATAAATAAAACAGTTTTAAAAAAGTTGACATTGTATTATTAGATATTATGATTTTTTGAAATGTGACAGAGCTTCTGATATTCTCCTGTGAGACAATATGTACATACATGTACTGGGTTAACAAAAAAAAAAGACCGTTTACAAATATTATAATATTTATTTATTTAGACAGGTATCAGCATACCATGTTCATTGACTGTACCTGAAAGCTTTCAAACACGTGTATTATTGTTCAGATATAACGGCTAACTATTATGTTATTCTTTTCTTTCTTTTTTGTAATTTAAGTCAAAAATGTTATAATATTATTTACGAGCTATTATGTAATAAATCCCGCTGATTAAATTTTGAATATTATCATTTTACAGTCACCAAAATCCTTTTCCAAATTCCTGATAAAACTTGTAACATGAAATAAACGATTACATACAAATTATTGTCATAGAAACGTTAAATATATAAAGCAGAATAAGTAAACGATCAAACATGTTTGACAATTGAGTACATCTTTAAAAAAAATTTGATAGTTTCAAATAGCCTGTTCAAAGAAGGAAGAACAGTAGTTGAGAATCAAAAACAACATCAACAAATTTCAGATTTGCACAAACAAGTTTGACGTGCTCCACGATGCGTTGGGCAAACAAATTCACACATATTTATCTGCTTCAAACCATTTGACAAGCATTTTTTGATGTTTTATAACGCACCCACCCAAATTAATGTAATCGAACAATCCAATTATGTTTGACAAAGTGTTTGAACATCCATGTATTATCACTGTCATATGATTCCTATTCCGTCAGTGTGTCTGTGTGTCTGTCTGCTGATAACGCTCGCTGAGGTAAATGATTAAAAGACACGAACCCGAGATCACCAGTTCGGAAGAGGGTACGCTTACGCATTCATCCAAACTACATAGGTAATGACGGGCCCGCTATAATTTGACAATATTAATCCTCAATAGGTTTGTGACTTTGCTAAATTGTTACGTTGTTTTATTATAACGCGCCATCTATGCAACAACTATAAAAACTATTAAATTTAATATAATTTTTTTTATTATTTAAAAAAAGTACTAAGTTCAGTACATATATGACTGGATGTAAAGAAGAAGAAATAAAACGAAGAATGAAACTAGGGTGGAGTGCTTTTGGAAGAATGAACATAGTTTTTAAATCCAACATTCCGCTATGCTTAAAAAAGAAGGCGTACGACCAATGCGTACTGCCAGTTATGACGTATGGATGTGAAACTTGGACGCTAAATTCAAGAATGCTACAAAAGATCCAGTGCACACAGAGAAGCATGGAAAGATGTATGTTCGGTATACCGAGAAGAGATCGTAAGATGAATACATGGGTAAGAAGCATGACCAAAGTGGCGGATGTAGCGGAACGTGTGAAAAAGTTTAAATGGACACATAGCGAGAAATACTGGAATGGTATCCGAGAGGATGTGAAAGAAAGCAAGGTCGACCGAATGGACGATGGGCTGATGAATTGAGAAGAATGTGTGTAGTCAAGTGGATGCAGATTGCTCAAGACAGACAGGAATGGAAGAGGATTGGAGAGGCCTTCATCCAGCAGTGGATGGTGAACGGCTGAAAATGATGACGATGATGATATATATATATATAATAGCCCAATTCCGTCTGTCTGTCTGTCCGTCTGCAGATAACGCTCGCCTCGGTTAAGGAAAAACACAAACGTCGCGAGTGGGATTTTAACACCGGTGATGGGAGGCCTCCTATAATTTGAAAATATTAATCCTTAATAGGTACGCGACTTTGCTAAACTGCAACGTAATCAATTACGAAAAAATTTAATTGATTTATTTACATAGATAGCACGTTGAAAACATTTTTCTATCGTTAAAATTACTTCCGTTGACATTCAACGGGCTTACACACTAGTAAACTATAAAGGTTCAAAATTTGACGATCTTTTACAATACCTTTCACGGAACAAGACATGAAAATATTGCATTTTTGTTAGGCCTCGCATTACAGAAACTTATTGGACGTATAGAGAAAAATTGACAACAAAACAACAATTTCACACGAGTGTGAATTAATATTAATATATGTATGTATGTACAGTACAAATCCAATTAGTTGCATGAAAATTCAATCAGAACACAGTGAAATTGTACTGTATTGTATTCAAATTATGCAGTTTACCGATCGTGTATTTATTACCAACAAAAACAACAACAACAGTAACTAGACTTCTAAACTCGATTCAAACCACACATCTACTAATACAGATCAATTTTTCCATAAATACTCGGTACGAACGTGAGAAAATTGATACTTTTGATTGAGGGGTTTCGCATGAGGGGATAAGTGTGCGTTCAAAATACATTTTCTCCGCGTCATCTGATCTTCCCGGTCATCGATTCACCAACAACGACTTACTTCAGCATCATCACTTTCTACAATCAGTGCCTTCTGGTGCATCGTGGTGCAAGGTCGCTCGACATGAAGTGCAACGTGCAACAATCATCGCTGCTTCTACTACTTCTAATCTCAACGGAGACATGTCTATCGCTGAATACTGAAAATACGCCAAAAAACGAAACGGGACGCCAAAGCAGAGACTATGGAAAGTATTTGAACAGCGAATACGATTCGTACAAGCCGAATAGATTTAAAGGAAGACGCAGACAGAAGATAAAATCAACGACAGCCACGTACGACTATGATGATTTCGACGATGCACCGTCAGCATCATCGGGATACGAAGACTTTTTAAAGCATCCGTACGTTGGCAATTTGGGTAAGATTTTCAATCAAAAGGACATAAATGACTTTTATCTCAAAGGTAACAATGATTATTCAAAATTGCTCAAAGGTGTACTGAAGCAGACGCAAACACCTGAAAGTTACGGATTCGTTGGTAATACGGATGGCAAGTTTCCCGATGATGATTACAAGACCATTGTGTCTTTCGGTAAAAAGGACCAACAAGGAACTAGTTACAGTTACGGCAATGGAAATAACTTTGCCAGTTTCAAAAGTGGCGCATCAAACTTTCACAAGGACTTGAGCTCGGATGCAAAAACTCCAATCACTTCTGTCGCTTATGGGAAATTCAACGATCAATTTACACCGATTCCGAATCCTGTCAAGAATTACGAGTCGTATCCTTTGAAAAATTACGCTAGCAATTTCAACTTTGACACAAAACCCTACTCGGACATTGAACCGACTAAATATACTATTCCTTTTGGAAAGTTTTCCGTGAAAAATACCGATTACGTTTCGGAATTTGATACAAAGGGTAATCCGATCTCTCCGCCATCTTCTAGTGTCTTCGATCCGAACAAAGATTACGTTCCCGATTTTGCAAAGTCCTTCTACGATTACAATAAGAAGCCTCAATCCAGCAGCTACTTTGATTTTGGGTACAGTAGTAAGAAACCTTCGGATTTGAGCTCAGATTGGAACTGGAATAATAAAGGTTACGCTTCCAGCTATGACTATTTAGGAAAAGGAAGTGGATTTTCAGGGTTTCCAGTGAAGAATAGTGACTTTTCCAAGTACGCGTTCCCTTCGACGCAAAAAAATGTCTACTCGTACGGTCAAAATCCGGTAAGAATCATTATATTGTATTATAATCTGTAGCTTAGTTCTAAAAGGGAAAATGTTTTACACTTGAATGAATTTTGATAATGTCAATCAAGATATTGTAATACAAATGGAAAAAAATACTAGATAGGACCTTTAAGAATTAAGCTACAGTAATTTTAATTAATACATATTTATATCATTTTCGGCCGTTCACCATCCACTGCTGGATGAAGGCCTCTCCTATCCTCTTACATTACTGTCTGTCTTGAGCATTCTACATCCAGTTAACTCCACACATTCTTCTCAATTCATCAGCCCATCGTCCACTCGGTCTACCTTGCTTTCTTTCACATCCTCTCGGACAGTATTTATTACAGTATTTCTCACTATGTGTTAACTCCAACTTTTTCACACGTTCCGCTATATCTACCACTTTGGTCATGCTTCTTACCCATGTATTCATCTTACGATCTCTTCTCGGTATACCGAACATACATCTTTCCATGCTTCTCTGTGTGCACTGGATCTTGCGTAACATTATTGAATTTAGCATCCAAATTTCACATCCATACGTGTAAGCAATAAATCAACATATTTATAACTATTTATTTGGATCAGTATTATCCTGTGATAAAATAGGCATCTACTTTATCATTTTATTATTATATACATATATGTTATAATATGGAATAGTAAGTATTTAATGCATGCACTTTCATCGTAACATGTTTTATAGTATGTACATGTACATACGTATATTGAAAAAATACAGTAAAAACTAAAACTAGTATAGTAGTTGTGATCGCGTGAAGATTAATACTTTTTATGGTAAAATTGAAAACGAGAATCAACGTCAATTAAAACCGGTAAAAAAGAAAAGTCTGTTTAAAGATTTAATCGGTCTATGAACTGCGAGCAAAATGGCTAAAGTCACGCGATACTAGAGCGAAAACAAAATGTGCGGTTATACTGTTTATGCATTTTGACTATTGAATATACATATAGGTATATACTTTCTGGAATTTTCCCAATGAAACGGTGTTTAAAATCAGAATCACTCACTTTTGGAGTGTTTGAACGCAATGTTGTATGTGTGCTAAATTCTGTCGCCGTTGTTTTGTTTCAGCTGGAAATTCAACAGCAGATATTAATTCCGGTACCGCAGCCTTATCCGGTTAAGGTACCCATTGCTAAACCTGTAGCAGTGCCTATACTCAAAGAAATAAAGGTACCTATCGAGAAAGTGGTTCCGTATCCGGTCATCAAGAACGTGCCGTACCCGGTCGAAAAGCACATTCCCATTCCGGTCGAAAAAAAGGTAGTTTTTCCTCATTAGACAGATGTGTATGTACGTGGCTTGGTACTACAGTGTAAACAGTGTCACTTTTCGATATAAATGTGTCCTTGAAACTGACTATAATATCGACAAATCCAAGTCGTTACTGTTTTTGCACTCCTTGTCGCGTTGAAACTCTGAAATTGACTAGTAAAAAATCGGTTTGATTCTATGTATACATAGCTAGAGCTTCCATTAGACTTTTCCACACAAATTTGACCTTGAAACTGACTATAATATCGATGAATCCAAGTCATTACTATTTTTGTATACCTTGTCACGTTGAAACTCTGACATTTACTAGTAAAAACTCGGTTTGATTGTATAGATAGAGCTTCCATTAGACGTTTCCATACAAATTTGACCTTGAAACTGACTATAATATCTAAAAAAAAGATGTAGAAAGTGAGAATCATATACTGAAATTTAAGATTACACGAAAAACTTTTCGAATTTAAAACTGATTTTATCTACATATGTATGTATGCCAAAACAATGCATGAAAAACTATTTTTAACATTTGGACGAATTGCACTAAAAGTACATATGTAAATAATTTTAACAACAAACATATCGATCGCATATTACTATAAGTCTCCCGGGAAAGTTACTCCAATAATTTCCCGCCACCTTCCGAAGGGGAAAAATCGGAATCTTTATACGGCAATTTTATTCAATCAGTCTAGCAACTTATCCAATACCACGCATCACTTATTTATTCGTGAAAGTAAATAAATCGCGATACTTGTCTCACTAAATAAGTAATAAAATAATTTTTTTAAAAAAAAAAAAAAAGTGGAAAATCATATGGACACGTGCGTGTCTTTTAAAAATGGCGATCTTTGCGTGTTCACTTCGTGCGCAAACAAGTTTTCTTT
Organism: Parapsyche elsis; assembly: GCA_022651745.1. Lineage (NCBI taxonomy): Eukaryota > Metazoa > Arthropoda > Insecta > Trichoptera > Hydropsychidae > Parapsyche > Parapsyche elsis. Next base: position 1,486,352 of record JAGVSN010000031.1, read on the forward strand.
GACACGGTGTCACATCTATGTATTTGCCACACGAGACACGAATCTATGTACGTATGAATGTGTATGACTCTACTTTGATAGATACACTTTTTTTTTGTATAAATTTTCCACGTTTAAAAGTGAAAATTCCCGGTGAAAGCGAAACGAGCTTTTATGTCTCTCTCGTCCGAGCTTTGACTATACTAATAATATATACGCGCCTCGTATTCTCTAATTGGATCAATTTCACTCGGTCGGATAAGCGAGACGAGTTTTCCGGATAATGGGAATACGTAGCTGGAAGTGAGCGATTTTACACGGGTCAATACCACCGATTATAATTATATACCTACATAGATTGTATCTACGGTTAGGGTTAATAAACCGTGCAAATTTCACATTGCTTCGTTGGTCGTTTTAATCTTGTAGATAACCGGATTTTGATTGATGGAAATCGACGCAAAGTATCGCAATGCAAAATTAGTTTCACTATCTGTCTGTTATTTAATTGGTTCAATGTTTGTCGTGTTAGATTTGTGTGTTACGATGGTAAAATTATGTAGAGTAAATCAAAATGTTTATTTGTTTTGTTTTGATAACATATTAATGTATCAGTTAATTTATTTATTAAGCTAATTACATAATCCTTAGCTGAACACCTATGTATGTATACAGAGATGTTTCAATAGTTTTGGAACTTCTATGTAATTCCATCCGACAGTCTATTATACTCCGAAACACCTCTGTACAAGATGCTTCTCCTATTCCTATTTACTCTAACATTGTTTTTTAAATAATTTTTATTCCTTAAATTATATTCACATACATCCATTCCTCTCACAATAAATTTACTAAAATATGATGGTAACATATTATTATCTAACTTAAATATAAATACATGCAAATCCTCAAATACTTCATACTGAAATATTTAGACAAAATAAAAAGCTCTAGTAGTAACTCCAATACTTATTACTTTTAAAGTTTGACTTATGTTATCGACACGCAATGTACATATATGTATGTACATATGTGTTTTAAATATTTATTAGAATAGAAAAGAGCAATTTTTCAAAATTCTAACTTGATCCATTAATATTGTGAACCTCCCATAGTGAACTGGTTTTGGAAAGAACTTGAATAACTAGTGAAGCGTTTTAATTTTTAGATGAACTAAACCGAAACCAAATTTTGCAAATGAATGCTTGAATCAACGCAAAACTTGTTTTTGGTTCGACTTGGTTTAATTTTTTTTTTTAAAAAGACTATTTTTTTTTTTTTGATTTGACAATTTAAAAATGCAAAACCAGAATCGAAATATATATAGCTTTTAAACAAAAATTAAACTTTTGTGTCTTTGATTCGCAAATCTAATTTACTGTTATTTTTATTATTTATTTAATTACCCCGGTCAAATGGAGCAATATATAATTTTTTTTACTTATTGTGAACGACAGTTTTTATCATCTTTTCCGTCATTTTTGACGCATAAACGTATTTGTCTGTGATTATTGACGAAAATATAGCATTTTTTACAATTCTATTATAAAAAAAATTACAAAGGGAGAATAGAATAGGGAAAGCACATACTAATTTACTGTCATCCGTCGATTTCTAAACGTAAAATATATTCTAAACAAACGACCCATATGTACATACATTTATATTAACAAAGAACTAGAACTTTCTTTTGTACTGTATTAGAAAGTAACATTACACAAGCGTACAGCTAGGGTTGGCATCAAAAATTTAAACACCCCTATTTTCACATTCTAGGTACCGATTGCAGTACCACAACCATATCCAGTCAAGGTTCCTATAATCAAAAACATCTATCATCACGCTGAAGACGAAGAACCACCGCAGAAAATACCAAATCGCCAAAGAGGACGCGGAAGACCACGAGACAGACAGAAGGACAGCCATCAGGACAGACATCGGGAGAGATACCCGGATAGACACAGAGACCAAGAGAGATACAGAGACCAAGAGAGACACAAAGATCAAGACAGACACAAAGATCAAGACAGATACAGAGATCAAGACAGGCACAGAGATCAAGACAGACACAGAGATCAAGACAGATACCGAGACCAGGAAAGGCATAGGAATCAAGACAGACATCGCGATCAGGACAGATACAGGGAACAACAGTACGACGATCAAGACGATTATTATCAAGAGCACTATCAAGAAGACGATCATCATCATCATCATCGATTCCGTGATCGACAACAACACACATAGTGACGTGAATTCATTCAAGTACTCTTAAAAGTGATACGTGGGAAGAAAAAAAAGTGAAACACTTCGGTATGTCGATATATGAGAAACGATCGATTGTTTGACTATGGGAAATGTTTTGTTTTTTTCGTTATGTAGTTATTATATTTTTTTTTTTTGTATTATTATAAATTTCATGCACTACAATCGTAGCGATGCGTATTGGTCTAGTAGTTGTATTTTTATTGATGAATTTCTAAAAAAAAAAAAATACATTACAATTACAATATGCGATTGTTCGTCGAGAACAATAATAATTAACAATTAACATCTCAATCGATTGTATTCTATAATAGAAATTAAGTCGTTCCGTTTAATAATAGTAGTTATAAAACGTTATTTTATAGTAAAAGTTTAACGTTTCTTTCATTATAATGTAAGAAACTTCACAGTTGCTTTAATGAGTTTGGAACATTACATGTATTTTGCTTCATGTGCGAAAACACTGTTGAATAAATTTGGATAAAATTCAATAAGAAGTTTTCTTTGACACTTTGAGTCACACTTTCGGGTCGTTTTTTTTTTTTTTTAATACTATTATTATACTTTGATTAATTATGCTGTGCCAATTGTGTCAATTTGAATTACATTGGTGGATGTTGTTCGTGTAAATATATTATTATTATTTGATTATTAAGTATTATGTTTAAAAATTAACACTAATACTACATCTGTTTATACGTTAATATACCTATAATTAAAAGTTATGTTATTGCAAAAAAATGATACGATTATCTTTGATCCACTTTGCTATTGTATATTTATATAATATTTGTTCATTTTATTTTAAATGCTTAGAATATAAAAATGTATATTTATATTTAAAAAAAATATTACATAATACTAAAAATTAAAATACCATTTTATTTACTTATAATATTTGTGTGTCAAATATATGTTTTAGTCCATAGCTTACAAACAAACTATGTGAATAATATTTTTTTTTTATTATATGTACAGAACCAAAAAATCAAACTTCAATGAGTAATCACACATTATCCTTATTATATTGATATTTCGATATACTACATATAAGTATTGTAACCTTTTAATCATTCCGCAGAGACTTTCGGTAATCCTTTTAACCAGAGTCTACCAGCCAGTAATCACAAAATTGCTAGAGCTAAATAATTGTTTAGCTGTTAGATTTTTGAGCCAAGGTCCGGGACTCAATCTCCGTATGTAGAAAAGTTTTTTCGACGGCTTTCGACCTTAAATATCGTCATTGGCAAAATCTGGTTATTACTAAATCCAAATCGACAGTCTCATGTTAGAATTTGCTAATTTACCTATGAGGCTAATTTACAAAGTTATAATGGCAGCATCCATATAATTCCTCCCTACTTAAGAAATCATAACCCATTCCTTCTCTCTATTCCTGCCCTTCAAAAGGCAATGGTTTATCCACTGGAGAGTATCTTTCCCCAGTTACCTCATCATGACGGACAGTAAAGAGGTAACGCTTGATATTAACTATTAGTGTAAGCCCGTTGAATATCAACGGAGTGGTTTCTCATCACCCGTACTGTGAGTATGTGTGTATTTAATAGTTTTTCATTAGATGGCGCTTTATAATATAACAACGTAACAATTGAACAAAGTCGCGAACCTACCAAGGATTTATACGTTCAAATATAGGAGATCTCGCATTATCGGCGTTGGATCATAGCGTAAGCGCTCACTGTTCCGACCTGGTGATCTCGGGTTCAAATCCCACTCGCGCGCGGACGGTTCGTGTCTTTTAATTATTTACCTCAGCGAGCGTTATCAGCAGACAGACAGACAGACAGACGGAATGGGGCTATTATATGTAGTATATAGCGATGCCACCTTCAGAAGAATAATTGTGGTTACTGACTGGTGTAATCTGCTCTAAATTTTCTTCGGACGCCCGACAACAAGTGTTAACTTCTGACGTAGAAATGAGCAAACACACATTACACGATGTGTTAAACATACGCGAAATCGACTAGAACGATGAACCTGGCGAGTGATTTCAGTTCGAAGATGGCGTGGCTTGTCCTCGTTCAGCTTTTTAATCTCATTTGAATATGTTGTGTCGCTGATCCGACTTGCCTTGGCATTAAAAGACGTGTCCTCTTCTCGTATCGACAACAACTTACATACATAAAATGTGTGACTTACCATAAGGTGGTCCGGTCAACCAGTGGCTCTGTGACCTTACAGTGAGATTGTCCACCGAACTAGCCGTAGCCCACCATCAAGTTTGTATACTATTTCACACGATTGACTATCTAAAATTGACCCCTAACTAATATTAAAATTTTTATTCATAATCGCCATCGAACTTTCCGATTCGCGTTTGCTGTGAAACCGACTACAATCGCGCGTCTGATCGGCAGTTTCGTTGGGTCAAACCGCTGCGTTCGTTTGGTTTGCCGGTTAATTTTTTGTATAAGGTGTAACTACGTACGTTTGAAAACCTATGACTATTTTGTGCTTTGCATATGAATGGTGATTTTATTCAATTTGGCCTTTTCTTTGTTGCATCAAAGTGCAATTTATCTGTTGCCAAATGGAAGAGAAACAAGTTTTTCGTCTTTTAATTTTAAAAAATAAGCTAAAATGTGGAAAATTTTAGTGTGTAAAGTGGCGTCAATCGTTAAGGTTGAGATATAGAATCTCTAAGTCTCCATTATACAAGGTTGGTATTGTTTTGTTTTGTCAGATTAGAATATTCATAATGGTTTGTTATAAGCTTGTTAGAATGTAAAATTATTAACGACCTTAGCTGTGCCTTTTTATATTAAATTGAATCCATCTAAGAACTATAATAATAATACATATGTCGTATGTGCAATGTTTCTATCCTTTTTTTGGGAAAATTTGTTTAATTTTCTTTATACAACATACATTTTCCAGTAATTTGGTGAAAATTGTCAAATATTGCCACCAGGTCTAAATTAGTGCTTCTGTGAAAATCCGATAGATGTCTAGTCAAAAGTTCGTTGAATGAATAATTGCGCCTACATAAGTTGCCTAGCCCACAAAAATTAAAAACAATAAGAGTAAGATACTTTATCGTCTTTAAAAAAACATAGTTAACCGTAAGTCTTCGCCGATTCATTGGTTTGAATCGAACTATAGCAAAACAACACAAAAGTCGGTTAGGCTACTTTGCCACTGCACGTCAGACAAATATCTAAATAGTAACAGCCAATATATGTATATATATGTAGATATGTATCATCATCATTTTCAGCCGTTCACCATACACTGCTGGATGAAGGCCTCTCCAATCCTCTTCCATTCCTGTCTGTCTTGAGCAATCTGCGTTCAGTTGACTATGCATATTCTTCTCAATTCATCAGCCCATCGTCCACTCGGTCTACCTTGCTTTCTTTCACATCCTCTCGGATACCATTCCAGTATTTTTCGCGTCATATTCTTCTTGCCATGTGTCCAGCCCATTGCCACTTCATATATACATACATACATAATTACATACATACATAATTACATACATATGTATATTTAAAAAAAACCGAGGCCTTGTCGAAAAATATATGAGTCTGTCTGTCCGTCGGGATCACTCAAAGCACCTTTTTTTTTTTTTCATTGAAATTTTTCATTGTCACTATTTTAGGCTCGTTCACGTATTAATAATTAATTAATACCTCGCTAATCATCAATGGATAATACTCTAGTTCAGGGGTTCCCAACCTTTTTGTACCCTAGAGCACATTTAAAAATATTGTTAGGGCAGCGGGCACCACCTATTTTTTCAAAGCAAATTTATAGTTGAACATACATATGTACATAATATGTAGGTAATAAATAATACACAAAAAATGCCGCTTTTTTAAAGAATGAAAACTTTTTTCTGTCCACTGTATTCCAGAAGTCCTTATCTGATATTAAGGATTTTAGCATAATATCATTCTGAAAGTCCTTCACTTGAACAAGCCCTGCAATGTATGCAGCTATGTATTTCCATTATATTTATTTGGCAAGTAAAAGGATTGATGAAAAAGGAGACCATTGGCTCGATGATAGTAAACTGCTGAAATCTCTTTTCAAACTCTTCTTGAAGCACTTGAAGGTGCTTAACAAATAATGACACGTTGAATTCAATGTTACCTGCCATTTTCTTCATATTTGGGAAATACACGAGAGACTTCATCTGCAGATGTGATATCCACAAAAACAGTTTGGCTTTAAATGAGTTTACAGAGCGTATCATTTTAGCTACATGTTTGTCTTTTCCCTGCAACTCCAAGTTTAAAAAATTCTGTCGTGGTCGAATAGTGGCGGGCGCACACAAATCGGTCAGCGGGCGCCATGGTGCCCGCGGGCACGGGGTTGGGATTCCCTGCTCTAGTTAGTACTAGTTCTTCCACTTGACTATTTGAAAGACATTTCACATGATAAAGATATTCTGCATTGGTTTCACGTTGCCTTCAAACATTGCTTATGTAGTCACTTACATCAAAATACAGATACATAACTTACAAATTTATAATATTTCAGATCTAAAATGAAAATTTTGCATACGATCTGCGTTTTGATAGCTTGCGCAGTGTTGCCATCAGAAGCGCTAGTTTGCGGCGAAATTGACTGTCCTCCACAAGCGACAACTTGCTCGGTAAAATACACGATTGCCAACAAACCGAGGCGAAAAATCATCACTGTCAAATGTTTTAATCCCTTTCGTAAGTACACACACAATATATTATGTAGTTCAACTACACACATAATCACTACAGTAAAATACCAAAATAACAATAATACAGACAGAAACGTGCACACGCAAACGTACGAGACGCCATTAGAGGTACTGGTGACACTATCGCCATTACCCATAGTAGAATGCGGTGGTTACAAATGCAAAACAGGTGCTTACAATTGCACCACAGTGACAACGCCATCTTTGAAGAAAACTCCACCGGAAGAAACTACGCACTTAGTGTGCCGAGATGATGAAGGTATTGTTATAATAGAGTAAACCACTCGTAATAACAAATTCTTAGAAGCGTTGTTAGAATCAAATCACCTGTAACAAAAAAACCCTAAAGACAGAGCTTACGGCGTAAGCAATTTAGCTCTGTCCCTATCTAAGCGCCACCCCTTGATATGTTTCGTTAAGCGGGTATTACCCAGGGATAGTTTACTGACCGGCACGTAGAGCTGGTAGCGAGTAGCTAGTAAACCTATTAGACGTGTCAAGTTTACTCGCTAAATGTTGCCACTCGCTGCCGCTGTCATCAACTTGTGAGTTGTCAACGTGACAACAGTCAAAATGCCCGCTGAATTTTCAATATCGTAAATGTATCATGTCCATTGACGTGTACTGTGTGTGTTGGGAGCTGAAAATGAAACGCTTAACCTCAAACTGTCAATGAAGTGACGTCACACGAGTAAAGTTCAAACATTCCAACTTCACTCGCGCGGCCGAAAAAGCAAGCTAGTTTACTAACTTCGCCTATTACACGAGCTAGTTTACCAGCGGCCAGCAAACCAACGAGATTGTAGCGAGTAAACTATCCCTGTGTAATACCCCCATTATATGTATGTAAATAGGTGGGTCGATTCTAGTCAATAGTGATGAGTGTGGTATTTTTGTGGTTACTAGCAAGTGTACTATTTTTTATTGTTTTTTAGGTGAAGTGATAGAAGAGAGGGACATAGTGCGTATTCTATCGATACCAGAGGCAAACGGTTCTACTCCTCCGACTTGCGAAGGACATAAGTGTCCTCCGGGTTCTAGAAGTTGCACTTACGACACTAAAATACATTTGGAACCGTACAAAAAATCTACTCATGTCACCTGTTACGATTTGAAGAGTATGTTGTCAACATTTTTTGAACGGAATTTGTTCAAAAAAAATTTGTTATAAAAAATCTTTTTTTTTGCAGAAAAAAAAACATCAGAAGTTACATTGGTGTTATAAGACAAGAAAAAAACTCAATTCGGTGATGTCGAATTTTTTTATTGCTTTTTTATGACATTTTTTTTGGTAATAAAAAAGATTTGTTGTGTGATTTTTTGCAATGCAACTACACTATACTGTTGTTTGAATCAACTTTGTGTCTAAAAACCAAAACAAAAAATATTTAGGTTACATCGGTGTACAAAAAAAAATCAATAAAAAACTAATACTCACCATTGAAATCGTAACAAGTCACCACTGTTGTCTTATTATACGGTTCTAGTACTATAGTTGTGTCGAATTTACATCGGTGAGAACCGTGGGGACAAGTGTAGCCTTCACAAATGAGTGGGGGTAATTCTATTTCTAATTTGGGTTCGATTTCATTTTCTATGATGCGCTCTTCGATGGTTTCGCCTAAAAAAAAAGTTTTTAGCATTTTTTTGAACTTTTTTTTGTGTAAAAATAATAAAAAAAAACGTACCCTCTGAATTTTTGCATGTCAATTGCACAGTTTCGTTGGCGTGGTTGTTCTCAAATGCAGTTTTTTGAATTGATATGCAACTGATCGATCCCGGCTTACATTTGTGACCGCCACATTCGATGATCGGTACTGGTACTGATAGTTCATCAAAAATAGTTACGTAACTGTCTTCCAAAATTTTTGTACCTAAAATTATACTGTACCGCTTTAAATCGAAATTTAAATTAAAATTACTTCCGGATCAAAAATCAATGAAAATTGCACTCACTGTTGAAATCGTAGCATGTGACATTAGTCTGTTTGATTTTTAGCAAATCTTTGATTGAAAAATTAATAGAACACATCACCGTTTCTTTTGGACATTCCAATCGATCACATTTCAATGCCTCCGAAATGATAAAATTTGCACATAAAAAACTGATAACTGCTAAAAATTTCATTTTGAAACTTAAAAAAATTGTGTTTAATTGAAGCTTCAAAAAATTACACTAACTAGACAAAAGATCGATCGAAACTAAGCCAATTCAATTTTATAATACCTATATATGTACATAAGTATTCATATTTTCCAGTTTTGCGCTTAGGTACGCTAATTAAAGCGAAAATACGATTTTAATTGAACGTACATACATACAACTGGAAATGTCACTATGTAAATGTGAAACAATCCTCAGGTAGATACTAGAGATATTTATAGATAACAGCAAGCGTCAAACATAAAGGCTAGGACAAAAACGAATAAAACCATTTTTCGGAAACTTACAGCAACACCTTCTGCAAGACAAGACCTTCATGACGTCACACTTTGTCCAGAACATGGTGGAATCCTTCAGCAACAGCTACGCAGCACTACACTTTGTTAACATAATGTGTGACGTCACATTTGGAGACCCTTTCATAGAAAAGTTATCGCTTTGAGATAAATTAACCACGAAATTAAACGAATACGACATGGAAACTTTATATTTACATCATAAAATGGCTACCGTTGTACTGACAGTTTCATAAGTTCTGTTTATATACCTATATAATAGCCCGAAGACTGCCTGCCTGTCCATCAGAAACGCTCATTCTGTATTCATTGAAAATTCGAATTATTATACAATACATAGTTACAGCTATTGTTAGTCCACTAATGTGTCAACAATAAACACCCATTGATTCCCAACGGGCAATACTCAATAGACAAAAGGTAAAAACTCTCTAAATAGTCTTAATGTTAACATTTTTATATAGAAAATGTTACCTAAACTGCTAATGGCACCAAAAACCATAAAAAGGATCAAAATTAAACAACAACGTTCGAAAAATGACCACTTATTTTGGTACAGAGACGAGATATAACTTGTAGATTTATACCCAGTGTATATGAATCACGAACTTAACTTTAGCTACACCTTCAATTAACACTTAAAGTACATAATCTTCTTTAACGTATTCCAATAGAAAACATGTCATGTGAAAATACTTATTTTTTACTTTAGATTTTCAAATCTATACAACCTAGAAAGATTTGAAAAATTAAAAGTATTACAATTGAAAGGTAAAATATCTGACTTTACCAATATTCGTTTTGAAAAAAAAGTTCATAGGTTTTGAAAAATAGACGATAAATGGAAAAATTGCGCGATTTTTATAACACATGTATCTCCGAATATCGAAGCAATCAGCATTTTTTATTACCAGATTCGTGTTCACTGTGCATAAATCTATAAGAAAAGGTATATTTCATCTCTGAACCATTTTTCCTGTCGAACATTTGTTATTGGAACACAAAAATGGCTACCGTTGTACTGACAGTCATTGTTGTTATTCTACCATTAGTAGCCCTCATAAAATATGTACAAACGTGATCGAGAACCGAATCAAACAAAAGGTTAACGCTTTCCTCATTGTAACACCGATTGGAGACAGCTCTATCGAAGGTCGATTATGCAATAATAACCCTTTGCGTCCCGCTGGAGCGTATCTCCCATTTGCCACGTACACAAAATTGCCATATAATAATTACATTCATGTTGTGTGTGTTATTACGTTTTTGTTGAACACACACGAACCGTAAAAAACGGCACAGATTTTAGCCTCAAACGTGACACAACCGGTTCGTGTGAACCAACTATTATTTATCGCACATCTCCGTACTTGGGTGTCCATCCATTCAATAATGCTATTTATTTTTATTTTTTGTAAACCAAAACGAGTCGTCGTGATTTTGACAACATGTCCATATTCGTATGTACATACATATTCTGTTGTGTGCTTAATAATCCCTAGGTTTCCAAACGTTTAATGGCGAGTGCATCGAATGCAAAGTGCATGCATTGGTATTGTGCTCGCTTCTGTGGTAATTTGTGCCGATTGCAAAAGTTGGCGATTGTGAGAAGAATTTCCAACTTGCAAACAATGCATTTCGCAATATTTTTCGATCGATTGTAAAAGGTTTTATGTGTACCTATCTGTGCGGAAGTTTGATGCACGTTCACTTCGTCATTCGAGGGTTGATGTTTTATAATCAAAAAAATGCTGTCAAAGATGACGGGAAAGGAAATGGAAAATGTTCGTACTTTGGTCGTGTAAGTTAAGAAGTAGCGTTAAGAAAAAATCTAATCAAAGCTTAAGAATCATCGACATGAAGATTAATTATAAAGTTGTTTTGAAAACCTTTTTAAACTTCTGATAATAATGTTACGTAGTTCCGTCTAAAAATAGTTGAGAATCATTGATTATTATAAAAGACATGATCGAAAAATAAATTTATAAAAATTGTTTGAAAACTATTGATGTAATTCCATTGAGAATCACAGTTTCTATGTCAATTTGAAGTCTAAAATCTCCTTTTTGTAAGTTGTGTAGAAAAAATTCAAATGCTTGAATTTCATTTTGTTGAATATTCTATGATGAATTTTCTTTGGGAAAATTACTCGAATACTTTTTGAAGGGTAAGAAAAGAAATGCGTAGGCTTAAAAATTAATTTTGCACGCAAAACTTAGTCACATTAGATAGTCATATTATAGAGATATGTAGTTGATAGTTATTTATACCTAGGACAATTGGTGAATATGACCGGATTTAAAGAAGAAGAAATGAAGCTAGTGAAATGATGGAGTGCTTTTGGAAGAATGAAGAAATAAAAAATAAGGCATACTACCAATGGCAGTTATGACGTATGGATGTAAAACGTGGATGCTAAATTCAAAAATGCTACTTTAGATCCAGTGCACACAGAAAAGCGTGGAAAATGTATGCTCGATACAACAAGAAGAGATCGTAAGAAGGAATACATGGGTAAGAAGTATGACCAAAGTGGCAGATATAGCAGAACGTGTGAGAAGGATATGGAATGGAATGGTATCCAAGAGGATGTGAAATAAAGCAAGGTGGACCCATTGGACGATGGGCTGATGAATTGAGAAGAATGTGTGGAGTCAACTGGATTCAGACTGCTCAAGGCAGACAGGAATGGAATAGGATTGGAGAGTCCTTCATCCAGCAGTGGATGATGAACGGCTGAAAATGATGATGATGATGATGATATGACTATGAAACTAATTAGAAACAAAAATAAATATAATAATACCAAAAACTTCATACAGAAGTAAACAAAAAAAAACATGTACTAAATAAATTGTTGTTTGGTGCTAAAAGTGTGCATAAAATAACGATAAAATGGCCAAAATAAGCTGTTCCACCGTTTTTTACATTTTTTCTTATAATTATAGATATATTTTAACACAATTCTAATCCGGAAAATGCAGTTTTTCTCACGTCTCTTCTGCGGAATGAAAGGAATTGTATACAATGTCCTTGCACATGCGCAATACACGATCGAGAATAATTACTCCACGTTTTAGTTTAGAACTTCACACGACCAGTTTTGAATTTGTTGTATGTACTTAGCTTTTTTGTTGTTGATACATATCTAGATAAATACACAGCATATACATAGGTAGGTATACGAAATCGAGCACGTACCGAAGATCTTGATAACCTTCGACAGGTTTACAAACAAAAAACAAGTCACATACTACATCTGGTTATGCAATTTTTTTTGAAGCTTCCAAAAAAAAAAACTATTTGAGCGACACTGCCGATGGTCAATTCTGCGAATAGATTGTTTATCAATAGTAATGCGGCGATTGACAGGGTTAGATAAAAGATCCTGAAAAAAAAAACGGCGTATTAAATTCGAAGTTTCTAGAAGACTAATATCGCTCTTGACGACCGGTTCAAGTTGAATCAGATTAACGAAGATGGTTTCAAAATCGTTTCAACAGGTTTAAAAACATACGAGTTTTTTCTTTCATTTTTGACTCTTCTGGATCTTGTGATCAATTACCGTACAATTAAATTTAATTCAAACCGAAAATCTAAATAAAAAAGACATACGGAGAAATAATGAGTCGCCTAGTTCCAAATCCCGATAAGTCCATAAAACTCACTTGTTCGCAAACGCGGTTTTTCTGCTACAGACTTATTTGCTGGATGGCGTTTAAACTCATTTAAACTTAATTTTGTTGATATTAAACAAAATATTGAGATTAGAAACATGGACTTATCGTTGTTTGTTTCTAAATATGGCTTTTATCAGCTTTTATCATAGTTTTTGGAACTAACACTGATTTTCAATATTTTTTTACGGCGCACTTGGCGGTATTTGGAATAATTCAAGTATAAGGCATCGTTTGAAAACATTCTTAGAACCAGAAAATATTGTATCCTCGTTTTTTTATATATTGTGGACTTATCGGGATTTGGAACCAGGCGACTCAAATGTGTGTTTGCTTCCTAAACTTGTTAAATTAGCACACAAAATCAGACTGAAAAGATACCTCAAAATCTATATACATACATAGGTACAATAAATCCCATGCAATGCCTTTTACTTACATTTAAAACAAAAAAAATCGATATTTAAATATTTAAACAAACGAACAAATATTTAAATTTGTAGAGGATTTTTAATGAAATTTTTAATTTACTTAATTCAATATAGAATTTTCCCGGGAATTACATAGTCAATAGCATTTCCAATCAAATGATGAGTATTATTAGGCTATGGGTATTATGTTTTATACACAATAATACCTATTACACATCATAATACTGGGAAAATTCCATCAACAGGAAGCGAACGGTTAAATTTTCCCAAAATTTCATGAAGTTTTTTACAATGTACTCGATTATTTTTGTATTTTTTTTTTTCTTTAATTCCAAATTTTAATTGTTTAACCACGCTGTTGTGTCGAATTTGAGCGTGTGTGTGTCCTGGCAGTGTATGTAGTTAAAAGTTTATATAAAACTGACCGGTTGACCGGTTCGCTCACAGTACCTGCCTGAACGTCAAACTGCACACACTGCATACATTTCAGTGAGTTAGTTTATTTTTACTTTACAATGGCTGAAAATACCGCTTAATAGTTTTTTTTTTAATGCGTTAACAGTCTACAGTCCGTTCACGTTCACATATGACCGATTAAGTTGCAAAATAAAGACAATTGCTCCATTAAGTGCATTGTCTGAAATGCTATTGTACATATATACATAATTTGAACGGTCATAAATAGTATAATGTGCGATTTTATGACCTAAAAAGTATTAACAATGGTTTTGTATACTATGCATTTGTTATTATAATAGTTTTAAGTTTATTAGGGTCGTTTTTATGTCGGAAAATTGAACGAATGGAATGTGCATTGTTCGACTTTGGGGGGGTCATAAATCTTACAATTAAAGTTTTGATGATCCAAAAAACAAAAAAAAAAGTACTTTCTCTTTTTTGTTTTATAACTGACTTGTCTAGTTAGTTTCCTGCGTGAAAATTTCATGAATTATAAAATATCAAAAAAATTCATTGGAACAACAAAACGGTCATAATTTGTATAATACAGCTTTTAATGAGTAAAAAATTTTAATATAATATTAAATGTATATTTATTTTCTTATTTTTTTTTAATGTTAATTTTACATTGTTGGTATCATATCGGAAAATTGCATATTTTCACTTGGCATAAAAAATGTCACATTTTACAATAACAACTTTCAACGGTCATAAATCATATAATGCAATTTTTGATGATTAAAAAGTTATAAAATCATACTAAAAATACTTTCTATTCTTACAATATAATCAATCTGATTTCTTATAGTCGGTTTCACATCGTAAAATTGGCATGTTTTGACTATTCATAATACATAATATGTACCTACCGGTAAAGGTTCATAAATCGCATAATTTATCATTTGATGAATAATAAAATATCATTTTTAGTTTTCTACATCCTCTTTATTGAAATATCGTCCCGATTTATAAATCGGGGCGATATTTCAATTAATATCAGTCAGTTTCACAGTAAAACTAATCTAGTTTCTAATTTCCAAATTTTCGTATTAGTCAAAATTGAACTCGCATAACTGCTATCCCCAAACTTTCTCATTTTTTTTTTGTAGTTGTTTTGTGCCAACTATTGCAAAGCTGTCATCGCAGATATTCGTATGCATCGTTGTGTTGCCCAACGCATACGATTAATCAACGTCTCTCGCAAATACATATGTAACAAATTTCTAGTGTCGGATATTAAAAGGTTAAAAAATTACCAGTCGAACGAACGAAAGTATTTATCGGCGATAATTGCACGTTATATATTTTATTATTGAACGACTTCGCCTCTAATATTGCATATCGCAACATTTCGTGAGCTTTCACATTCTTGAATTGATTTGGAAAATTCTAGAAAGGTGTATGCATTTTAGCGCAGGAGACTCAAACACTAATCCAGTTGAAAATTCAAACATTGATTTCCATCCATATTATAAACGACGCAAACTCTTAATATACATACATATGTATAATCATAAGCTTCATATGAATTGTATTAAAAAAACTTTTTATTTATTTATTTTCACCAACGTTCAAGGAAAACCAAAGAATATCATCTGAACGGCCTCGCTTTTAAACATTTACAATCACCGACAAGGTCTGCAAAATCGTGCAGCATCCACATGATGCACTTCCAGATGCAACTTTTTTCAATTATTCATCAATAATATAATTAAACTTAATTTTAAACTACATATGACCAATCATGGCCTGTATTTATTGAATCAGTAACTTTACCGATTTCCGTCCAGTTTTTATAACCAAATGTTGAGTAATTTTAATAAATAGGCAGTGAGTTTTATAAAGAGTCAGTATTTAAGTAATCAGTAAATATATTAAATGATCAGTAATTAGTACTAACCGGTAAGTAAATTTATATTAACGGTCGGTATTTGACCGATTCATTCATTTTTACTGACCGTTTGTGAAAAAGTTACTAAAAATATATTTTTTACTGACCATTTTCTAAATATAACACTGACCATTTTCGTATTATGAAAATGTATACTACGAGAACAATTTATTTATTATTATTTAAAGCGAATCTTATAAATGCGGCTGATAGTTTGCTCGAGTAATTAACACAAATTTTTTTGCGTGTGTAAAACAAGTTTTTCCTGTAGTTCAATTATAAATAAAAAAAATCGTTTTTTTTTGTGTTAAATATTTAAACAGTTACCTTGTTTGTTGAAAAAACAAATCAGGGTATACAATGAGTACAATTCATATTGTGAAGCTCGTTGAAAAATCAACGAACGAAAGCATTACATTACATTACATTTACCATTGTTCAATTTTCTTACTGTTACTTCTTTTTATTGCAATATTGATTACTGTTGAGTACTAGGCGTTTCCCAATCCCACTGTAGAGCCAAACAGTGGCACGAAAATAAATACACAGTCCGTTTTAATGTCGGAATCAACCTTAATATATTTGGAGACGCCATTTTGGATATCATAACCTAAAATGTTATTTGGTTTGTTTGCAGATCATGTTGCGCATATCGTTACTATGCGCATTAGCTGCAGTATCCTTCGGAGCTGAACTCAAAGAAGTTTTCTCCTGGAAGGAGCTGGACTTCAACTGGCCCAATGCTGAGTTCAAAGAAAATGCTCTTAAAACAGGAGCTTATGAACCAGAGAACAATCTTCCATTAGGATTAGCCGTATGGAAAGACAAATTGTTCATCACCGTGCCAAGATGGAAGGCTGGTGTGGCTTCTTCCCTTAACTACGTCAAGATCGGTTCAGAGAAGTCACCTAAGCTGACTCCATATCCGTCGTGGGACATTAACTATCTCCCGAATGAAAAGGAAACCAACAAGGATTCCCAAGTCACAGCAAAGGGCAGGGAGAACGCACCCAAGGCTGAAGTTACCACTGAAACCCTCAAGGACAACTCTACAGTAGTGTCTGTCTTCAGGTTGTGGGTTGACAAGTGCGACAGGCTTTGGGTTATGGATACTGGACTCGCTGATATTCTTGGTAAAATAATCCTTTCATATTATCACAACTGAAAACCTAACCTAACCTAATAAAAGCTTTCATTAAAAGCTGAAAATATATTCCAATGATCAATAATCTAGCCACGAAATGCTGATATGTTCAAAACCAATATACAACCTAACCTACAGTCATGAAAAACTAGCTGCATATTTAACTAATAATATAAATGATCTATACATAGTCAATCCCCTATTTTCCTAATTTATAAAAGAAACTCAATTACCTTTTAGTACTAACGATAACGTGTTCACCGTTTTAAATAGACTAAGAATTCTATAACAATTCCATGTGACATCATAAACACTGTTTAATTTTATTTTTTATTCAAAACAGGCTCTCCTAAAGTATACGCCAAGCCTTCTCTAGTGATATTCGACCTAAAGACTGACAAACTCATCAGAAGGTACTTCTTCAAAGACTCAGACGTGAAAGAAAATTCATTTTTGGCCAACGTTGTAAGTAATATACGATACATTTAAGCATTCCTATGCTTAGTATATTAGTTTTTTTACTAATACAATATATCACTTTAGGTAGTAGATGTCAATCCTCAATTCTGTGATAACGCATACGCTTATGTACCCGATCTCGGCGGATATGGACTAGTCGTATACAGCTTCAAAGACGATGACTCTTGGCGTATCAAGCATCACTTCTTCCACTTTGACCCACTCGCTGGACAATACAACGTTGGTGGAGTTGATTTCCAATGGACCGATGGAGTATTCGGCATCGCCCTGTCTAAGATCCAATCCGACGGGTACGGACTACTGATCCTGACGTGTGATTTGCAATCTATTGAAGTTCCACACTAATTAGATCTTACTCTATCTTGTTTTTAGATTGAGAAGAGTTTTCTTCCACGCACTGTCCAGCACAAAGGAGTTTGAAGTATCAAATCATGTTTTGCAGAATGAAACTTGGGCTACCAGTCCACACAATTTCCACGATTTCAAGGTGCTTATTTAATAAAGACAGGAAGTGATATAATAATACTTGCAAAAAGTTGAAGTTGATTCGCTTATTATAAAATTTATATCTATTGTTATTTTATAGCTCGTCGGAGAGCGTGGACCCAACAGTCAAGCTTCGGCCAATTATTTCGATGAGAAAACCGGTGTATTGTTCTACACACAAGTGAGACTTAATTTTTCATTTAATAATTTCAAATGCTATATCTAATTGAACCAAATAACAATATTTTTAAAATTTTAGGTAAACCGTGACGGAATCGCTTGTTGGAACTCGGCTAAACCTATGAATCCTGACAATACTGACTTGATTGCAAGCAGCCGAGATGTTCTCGAGTTCCCCAATGATCTTAAGGTACTACTTACATACTTTTCATTGTAAATTTACTGGAATTATAACCCGCTAACGCTTAATTGACTATTTACAGATTGCCGATGATATGCTGTGGGTACTGTCCGACAAACTTCCCAAGTTCCTCTACAAATCGTTGAACACGAACGAGGTCAATTACAGAATTTTAAACATCCGTGTTGAAGATGCTATCCGAGGAACCATCTGTGGTTGATTTTTTTAGTTTGTTTGTACTAGTAACTAGTGTTATACAATGTTTTTCATGAAAATGATTAATAAATAATGTGATACAAAAGATTGGTGTTTTGTGGTTTCATTTGACGGTGATCCATTCTGCAATTGCTAGGACACTATAAGTGATCAAACTTATTGAGAGTTAAATATAAACGGTCAATTTATATGGAATTGGTCCTGTAGCGAGCTTTAGCGGTTAGTGTCTTCGAGACACCACAACTGTTCGCTTGTCTTGTGGATTTCAGTAAGTTGTTGAAGGCTGTTCTTTTAAAACTAGATATGTAGTAGTAATTCTACTGTGGAAAAATGTAACGCGATACATTATTGCAGCATTTTTAATGTATGCCGGTCACTAGAATTCCAATGGTGTTTCAGCAGAGTTGGCTTCACCAACTGAATTTTTATCCCTTTTTAACACACGCAATTAGGAAAACAGATAGCTCAATACTGTCTTGTTTGGAAAAATAGACTATACTGCCGTCCTAAACCCACTTAACGTAACTGTCAAAAATTACGAAAATGAGTTAGATGTGTTTTAGGGGTTATGGGAGTGTATTCTTGCGATTTTTCATATCAAAATTAATGTATCTTCATCCAAAAGTGACTTTAGCTATTAAATCTAACGTATCTGCATGCGCAGAGAAATAGTATCCAACATTTACTTCGGTCACTACCTTATCATGAAAGATTAAAAAGACTGAATCTCTCCACATGGGAGACGAGGAGATTGAGAGGTGATTTAATTTAAGTATTCAAAATAATAAATAATCATTACTCGTGTGAAATGACCAACTTCATTATGATCAATGAGAACCCTCATCTAAGAGGGCACACTCTTAGACTACGAAAAGAAAAATCAAATAAGATTGTTAGAGATTCATTCTTTTCAAATAGAGTGGTTGAAGTTTGGAATAGTCATATGTATACATTAATAATGAATAATGATGGTTTAAGTAAATTAGTAATAAAGAAAAACACAAATTTAGAATAAAACTTTCAAGTCCATTTATCTCGATATTGTCGTTTTGTCAGTTACGTTAAGTGGGCTTAGGACGGCAGTATAGTTTATATTGAATTTTTAACTTAAGAAAAAATTGTTCTATTAAAAGTACAAGTAATCAAATTTAAGAACTAAAATTATATTTAAAACTAAATTTAAAGCTATTAATTTCGATCAAGCAAATATTATTTACTTCCAGTGTAAACTTTTTAAAAATGTTAAATTTCAAATAACCCAAATAAGTACTGTGTAAATCATAATTAAGCCTAAGCGAGTAGTTATAACAAATGGGCACCTTACACGGTCAATATTATTGACAATACCTTATCATATTGACTGTGTAAGGTGGAAATATTGATGGATTGAATTGAAGCAGATTCGAATTTCCAAACATCCGGAATCATCAATATTATTGACGTCAATAATATTGTGACCGTATAAGGTGCCCAAAACAATAATAAAAGTATAGCGTTGAGGTGGGCCTTTGAGTTTGACGAACGCTATTCAATTTGTTGTTATCTAACTGTAAAATTGCACGACATTAGAATTGAATAATGAATGCCAATGTCAAATTTAAACAATGGCAAAGGTCAAACTATTCAAAGCTCTGCCAAAAATGAAATCATTATTCAATTGAGGCACTTGAACTGTATGAATGCGTTCCAATTATGCAATAAATTTGCACATATACTGCATACAACACTTTCTTTTGTTTGGTTAACAAGCTACTATTAACCTAGCCTAACCTGATGTAACCTAACTTTAACACAGCATAAACTTCATATATTTTTTTTTTTTTCGTAACAGATCATGTCACGCATGATATTATTATGCGTTATATCCCTGGTTTGTTCATCGCTGGGAGCCGACCTCAAAGAAGTATTCTCTTGGAAACAATTAGAGTACAACTGGCCGAGTTCTGAATTTAAAGAGCAAGCTTTAAAATCCGAAGCTTACATCCCTCAAAACAATCTAGCTCATGGTTTATCCATATGGAAAGACAAATTGTTTATAACGGTACCACGGTACAGACCCGGCGTTGCTTCTTCACTTAACTACATCACATTAGGATCGGAGAAATCAGCCAAATTAACCCCATATCCATCATGGGACGTTAACTACATACCCGAAGAGACGAACAACACTTTGAAAGACAACTCTTCGGTGGTTTCCGCATTCAGATCTTGGATTGACGGATGCGATAGGCTTTGGGTCATGGATACGGGAATAGCTAACATTACAGGTGCACGTAAAGCAATAGCGAAACCATCTTTGGTGATATTCGATTTGAAAACAGACAAACTAGTACGACGATACTTTTTGAAGGATACTGATCTAAAGAAAAGTTCATATTTGATCAACTTAGTGAGTCAAATTAAGATTTAAATATAATTTAAATTCAATGAGTATTCTATTTAAAATACTATTTACTATGTATTAGGTAGTCGATGTAGATCCGCAAGCGTGCGATAATGCGTATGCTTACATCCCCGATCTCGGCAGTTTCGCTATGATAGTCTACAGCTTCAGCGATGATAGTTCTTGGCGTTTGAAGCATCACTATTTCTACTTTGATCCTTTGGCTGGTCAGTACAATATCGGCGGAGTTGAATTTCAATGGACAGATGGAATATTCGGTATCGGCCTCTCCAAGATTGACTCTGACGGGTACGATCTGATGATTGTGATTTAAAATTTAATAAAGTTACACACTGATTAGATACTCTTCTATCTGTATTTTAGACTGAGAAAAGTATTCTTCCATTCATTGTCAAGTACTAAAGAATTTGAAGTTTCGAATAAGGTTCTCCGGAATGAAACGTGGGCTACAAGTCAACAGAATTTCCACGACTTCAAGGTTTCTGTTGTTATATATAATGTCGGTTTATCTAATTGGTTGTATATAACATCTTATTACATTTTACAGTTTGTCGGAGATCGTGGTGAAAATTCTCAAGCATCTATAAGTTGCTTCGACGACAATACTGGCGTTTTATTTTACACTCAGGTAATTTCAAATCGATTTTTTTTTTGTTGAACTTCTAAGCAAAAGTTTATCTATGTATAATTAAACAGGTTAAAAGAGATGGTGTGGCTTGTTGGAATGCAGAAAAACCATTGAAACCAGATAATACTGCTTTAATAGCCAGCAATTCGGAAACTTTGGAATTCCCTAATGATTTGAAGGTATCTGCTAATAATTAACAAAAATATTAAAAATCAATTAAATTTGCAATTTACTATCACTATAGTTTGAATATTTTTATTTATAGATTGTCGATAAAACTCTGTGGATCCTTTCCAATAAACTACCCAGATTTATTTACAAAACTCTGAACGCGGACGACGTCAACTTCAGAATCTTCAGCATACCCATCGAAAAAGCTATCAAAGGAACTGTTTGCGCATAATTTAGTCAAAATAAAATATTTTTTAAATCATTTGTCTAGATAAAACGAATGAGGTTATGTTACGCTTAGTTCGGTTAAGACCTAACCTAACTTTTTCGCATTTATATAATTATGTATAAGATATAAATATACATGTAATCAAAATATTTCTAATAGTAAGCAATGTAGTGAGATTATTATGCTAATTAACAGTGTCAAGTAATTGGCCCAATGTTGTGTTATGTAATATTAACATTTGTTGTACATTATCACCGAACATATAACTGGTTAGTCTTCTTGTTGCTTTTGTGAGAAGAACATCTGTTGTATTTCAAAATTCGTATCTGAAATATATTTGTATTGTTATCAGGTGACTTTTTTTTATTTTATTTCGTTTTTATGATCATTTAAATTATTCATTCTTTTAATACTTTTTATACTATCTACATATTAAATGTTACGAAATGTATTGCCGAATGGATCGTTAATGCTTGTAACTGTAAAAATTGATCATGATATCTGATTTATTGCATAAAATTTCAGACAATGTATATAAAATTATGTATCCTCTTGACGTTGACCTCGTATTGCACCAACGCCGTAGAGATAAACGAAATGTTCGCTTGGAATCACATCGAATTCAACTGGCCCAATGATTCAATCAAATCCGAAGCACTGAGAGCCCAAGAGTACGTGCCGAGAAATAATGTGCCTTTAGGTCTCATGAGATGGAAGAACAAAATGTTCATCACGGTGCCGAGATGGAAATCGGGTGTAGCAGCTACACTCAACTACGTTGAAATATCCGAAAACAAGTCTCCTCTGTTGATTCCGTATCCTTCTTGGGATATGAACTTACTATTGAATAGAAAATCATTAAATGATTTGTCTCAGGATGAAACGCTGCCTATTGTGTCGGTTATGCGAGTGTGGGTTGACGCATGCGATAGATTATGGGTATTAGACAATGCAAAAGACAATATGTTAGGTGAGCCAAAGCAAAGATTGAAACATGAATATACGTAATAAATATTAAAATCGATTTTAAATTCAAGGTAATGGTCCTATTGTTGTACAGAGATCAATTTTGATATACGACTTAAAAACCGACAAGCTGTTGAGACGTTACTTCTTCAAGAAGGAAGATTTACAAGATACTTCATTTCTTGGGAACATTGTAAATAATTTTGGACATATACCTAATTGAACCTAACATTAATGCATGTATTGATGTCAAATGTTATTATTAAAGGTTGTAGACGTGACTCCGTCAATGTGTGACGATGCGTACGCTTACATTGCCGATCTCGCCGGCTTCAGAATGATTGTGTACAACATGAAAGAAAACACTTCTTCAAAGATCAAACATTTATACTTTCATCCCGATCCTTTATCCGGTGAATTCATAGTCGGCGGAATAAGAACTCATTGGGCCGACGGTGTATTGGGACTGACGCTGAGTAATTTACACACCGATAAGTAAATACATTCTCTTATCTATATTCACAAATATAAATGCACTTAGTTATAATGATTGCTATTACAGTTACAGAACATTGTATTTTCACGCTTTGACGAGTACGACTCAATTTGAAGTATCTACGAGAGTGTTGCAGAATTCAACGTGGTCAAATGATCAACGCTCGTTCGATGATTACAGAGTAATTTGTATATAAAATTTAAATAGAATCAAATTGATGTACTAAATCATATTTAATTACAAAAAAGGTGACAGGTTCACGGGGTCTTAAAACTCAATCGACCACAAGTTGTTTTGATGAAAAGAGCGGAGTCATTTTTTATGCTCAGGTTTGCTGTTTGTTGCTATTGTGTGAATATGTTTATGCAAATTTATTGTGTCTTATGCTATTTTTATATATAGGTGAATAAAAATGGACTGGCAATGTGGAACACTAACACAATATTGAGTCCGTCGACTTTTAATTTGGTTGTACAGAATGAAACTCTCCTAGAATTCCCCGCTGATATTAAGGTAATGAAAATAAGTCAAGTTATTGTAATCACAATTAAAATTTTAATTTTCATTGTGATTACAATTAATTTTAAGATTAAAATATTTTTTTTTGCAGATCGATGACGATCGTAACATTTGGATGCTGACAAATAAATTGCCGAAATTCTTCTATGGTGAATTTGACAATGTTGGTGAAAATTTTCGTATCGTTTCAATTTCAGCAAAGTCTATCACTGGCGTTAATTAATTCGAAATTAAGAAAAATATGTTATTTGTAATTTGTAGTAATTTAAATTATTAAATGACTAAATTTGCTTTTTGAATTTTTATACCTGCTGAACTTACCAACAACCATCAGAATGAAAATAAAAATTAATGATTAATTGTTTGGTAGTTGTATACTGACATCTTTTGATAAGAATAAAAAGCAAATTTGTATCAAAAATATTAATTATTGTCTTTTCCTTTCACAGATAGATGTCTCTATTCAACTACATAATTAATAATTAAATTTCAAAATATTTTTATTAAAAGTGTGTATGTATTTTTAGTTTTATGTAGTGTATGTATGCACATATTTGTATAAAAGTGTAGTTTATTAAAAGTGTTAATTTATGTGAATAGTTTGCGGCGGAGAGGGGGCTAAATCATTCATTACTCAACAAAGGACACTGTCTTGATTTCTAATTTAATATTACCGATTACATCATTCGCTGCGTACATTTCATTCTGACATAATTTATGAATTGACATTGCATGGGAGTTTGTCATAATAAATAAAATCTACAGCGTTTCACCATAATTATATTCAAAACCATATTCATATCATCATCATCATTTTCAGCCGTTCACCATCCACTGCTGGACGAAGGCCTCTCTAATCCTTTTCCATTCCTGTCTGTCTTGAGCAATCTGCATCTACTTGACTCCAAACATGCTTCTAAATTCACCAAACCATCGTCCACTCGTTCTACCTTGCTTTCTTTCACATCCTCTCGGATACCATTCCAGTATTTTTCGCGTCCATCTGCCATCCATTCTTCTCGCTGTGTGTCCACCGACTTTTTCACACGTTCCCTCATAATTATCTGCCACTGCCTCATGCATCCTTTTACGCATAACGAGCTTTGTACCGAGCTGTGTGCACTGGATATGGCGTAACATTCTTGAATTTAACATCCACATTACTGGCAGTACGCATTGGTCGAATTCCAAAATATTCATATACGTCAATAAAATCAGCCGAAAAAAAAAAAAAATGGTAAGTATCACAAATGAAAGATAACATATCTGATTCCGACATTCATTTTGAACAGAAAATTAACACATTCGTGTTCACCGGGAGTAAATCTATATATATAAAATAAAATAAAAAGTCACATCTCGTGTCTGAACCGTTTTCACTCGCTGTTATTATTCACGGTTGGCAACACTGACACGATGCATGTGTCAAAAAAATTTTTTTGACTGAACGGAAGTGACAAGCCGTGGCCGCCGCCGTGCTCATCATCAAACCACCATCGCCGCCATGGCGAGCCTCCTCATCCACGGCTTCTGCACCAGATCATGGCAAGCCTCAACACCACACACACACACAACCAAAACCGACAACTACAAAATAAATTCTTATATAAATATATCATTTCATTCGCAGGTGAGCCTGTAGATGAGATGACGGAGCGCGCGGCGTGGCCCCCGGGGGCTCAGTTGGGGGGCGGAGCCCCATCATCATCATCATCAGCCGACCCCAGGATGTGGCTACGCCGCGAACCACCAATCGCATTCGGGTGCCTACGCCCCCTAGTAGACACGCCCCCGTCTCGAAGCCCCGCCCCCTCTAGCCCCGTCAGCATAGACACTAGCGCCACATTTATACGCGGCGATGCAAGCGAAGCTTCCAACTTACCCCCGGTGAATTGGCTCGACGACGAACAAATAGAGCAGCTCGACGTCGTAGACCCGTCGAATCTATTCTTCCAGCGGGTCAACAGTGAGGATGTCGTCTACGAGCGGGACAAGCGTCGCTGCAAGATGGTCGGTAAGTACGTGATGGGCGACGTGCTCGGCGAGGGCTCCTACGGCAAAGTCAAGGAGATGCTCGACTCGGAGACGCTGTGCCGACGGGCCGCCAAGATACTGAAGCGTCGTCGTCTGCGACGGATCCCCCACGGGGAGGAGAGCGTCGCGCGCGAAGTGCAACTGTTGCGGTTGCTCTCGCACAAGAACGTCATTCAGCTGGTCGACGTCATCGTCAACGACGCCAAACAGAAGATGTATCTCATTATGGAGTATTGCGTGGGCGTTTTGCAGGTATATTTCAGTTTTTTTTTGTATATCGGGTCAACGGACGCTAGGATTGCCTCCGCTGGAAGTGTGCAGTGTTGCGATGAGTATTTGTTCTAAAGATAGAACGTGCCGACGCGTTTCAGCGGCGTTTTGGTTATGTTCAAAATTGGTGTGCTCCTCTGCTGATGATTTGATCAATTCAAAACAGACAAGACAAGACGAACGATAGAAAGAAAAAAAAAAGTAAAATACAAAGGCCTCACTCGAATTTTGTTACTTTTTAACGCACGTGGTTACAATGAAACGGTTATTCAAATTCAAACTGTATACTCTCTGTATAAAAAAAAAACTATATTTACCTACCTATAGGTAGTCTGTAACAGTAAAACTATAATCTACTATTTTTTATATAAGCCTCATCAGTATGTCCATCTATCGGGAATTCTCGACCCACTTTATTTTATTTTCTTTGAAAATTTGAATTAATTTCATATAATGAAAATCTGTTTTGAATTCCCTGTATGTCTGTTTGCTGATAACGCTCCTATAATTTCAAATTTAATTGAAAAAAACACCTCAGTAGGTTCGCGACTTTGCTAAATTGTTACGTAATCAATTACGTCAAACGCGTCCGTTGATATTCAACAGGCTTACACTAGTATATGTATGTATAAAAGTCTAAAGTATGTATCTGTCTGTTTTTACTTTCACAAAATTTGAATTATTGTTTGTTTTTTCGCACTACCCATAGTTGGTGCTATTTGTTAGCCCACTCATATGCCAATAATAAACACCTGTTATTCGTTAAAGGGTATTGAAATAGTTGACACAAATAATGTTATCACCGTAGTGTTTTGAAAATGTGAGATCTGATTAGAAA
This sequence comes from Parapsyche elsis, assembly GCA_022651745.1. Taxonomy (NCBI): domain Eukaryota; kingdom Metazoa; phylum Arthropoda; class Insecta; order Trichoptera; family Hydropsychidae; genus Parapsyche; species Parapsyche elsis. The sequence continues at coordinate 1,513,461 of JAGVSN010000031.1, forward strand.
ATAAGTTGATAGTATTTGAAAGCTTTGTTTGATAGATTATAGCTGCTAATTCCACGAACAAATTACTAATCAGCTTTGAGTGCAATTTTATGCATAAAAACTTCTCAAAGTGTCCGTTGACTCATTACATGTACTATATAAGGAAAAAATATTAATAATTACGTCACATTTTAGGACATGTTAGATTCAACGTCGTCGAAAAAGTTCCCCCAAGATCAAGCTCACGTATATTTTTCTCAACTCGTCGATGGATTAGAATACTTGCACAGTCAAGGAGTAGTGCACAAAGATATCAAACCGGGAAATCTCCTTCTAGCGCCAGATCACACCCTCAAGATATCCGACTTTGGAGTCGCGGAGGTAACTATAAACGGCGTGTGCAAACATTTCACCGCACAATAAATAGCTATGTGACTGTATTGATATTTTCACAGGCGCTAGATATGTTCTCAGCCGGAGACATATGTCACACTGCTCAAGGTTCACCAGCTTTTCAACCGCCGGAAATAGCCAACGGAGCTGATGAATTCTCCGGATGCAAAGTCGATATATGGAGTAGCGGCGTTACGTTGTACGTTTCTCTGATTTTCATTTTAATTTTGTGTCTCTTGGTCGAAGGTCGAAAAGTTTCCTCGACGATTTTCGACCTTAAATGTTGGCAATATCTGAATATTTACTATGTAAATCCAGATATACAGTTTCCTACATACATAGATATAGAATACCCCCCTTCGTACTTTTCTGTCGACAAAAATCCACGCAAGAGTAGAGATGAATGGACAGAACCCGAGACTTGAATAACAAAGAAGTGACCTTTTTTTTCATCACTTCAACTCCCACAACTAGGATTTTTATACCTTGAGTGTCTAAAGGGGCCTGTAAATGAGCAACATTTTTCAGCATCACATGCGTAATATGTGTTACAGCAATGTGTGGCTCAATGATTGTCGGAAAATAGTTGCCGTTTTATTATTGCCCAGATTCGCCGAACGTCAACACTCGTGTCCACACCTCAGCGACAGAGACTCGCGTATGTGAGAAAGCATATATTGCCGCGTATTTTCGTATACCAAGCGATATCATAGGCAATATGGCAATAATACTCGCCAACACACAGCCATACCAGGAATAATGGGATAGTAGTGTCGGGAAACACGACTATATTTCCGGCCCACATCACCATATTGCAGTAATATTACCGGCAATACATTGTCGTGAAAATGCTGATCGTTTACAAGCACCTTTAGTTAGAGTCGGAAACATTTTTAGAGAGTATCTAGACTATTCTACATCTATGGTCTAACTAACTCCACAAAATTGGCACCACCCAAAAAATTCCTTCTCTCGCTTTCTCCCCTTTAGAAGGGAATGGTTTCACCACTGGAGAGTATCTTTCCCTAGTTACTTCACTATGGTGACATGACGGATGTTAAAATGTTTGTCCAATAATAGTGCAAAAGCAATGCTTCATAGAAACAAGTGCGCTACCTTCATAAGAAGAATTGTTTTTATTTGATTGTTGTGTGTTTCAGGTATAATTTAGTGACGGGTTTGTATCCGTTCGAAGGTGATAATATCTACAAATTGTTTGAATGCATCGGACGAGCCGAATACACGTTTCCCGAAGGACTGGGCGGGCCGCTCGAATCTTTGCTTAGCGGGATGCTGCGGCAGGATCCCGAATCTCGTTATTCGATACCTGAAATTAGACACGAAGCGTAAGTGTATACTAACATGTTATACTTTTAAAGACGCCCTATTCGCACCAATGCGAATGTGACGACAATGTCAGTCGCAGACGCCGAGCGTCAAATTATCCACTCGGGTCAGTGAGGGCCTTTATTTCATGAACGTTTACGAACCTTGTGTGTAAACTGTAAATGCCTCGGTGTGCTTTATACGAGCCATTTATCTTGAAAGTGGACTGTGTTGCCTTTTCAAAAAAATTGAGCTATGCTGATTACGATAATGTACTTATCCAATCTATAAAATTGACATATAAACAAAAGTATCAACAAAAAAAAAAAAAAGTAATGAAACATTTACCCTTGTATACCCTTAAAACGACAATAAGTCAACATAGTCGACGTACATACATATGTAGTGTTTAATGTGGATGTTTTTGGATTAACAGATGGATGCAACGGAAGCCGCCAAGACACGGAGACAATTGGGTGCCGATACCGGCTCTTCAGGGCGACGAGTTGCACGACATGACCGTATTACCATATCTCGAAGAATATCATTACGGTAGTGATAAAAATGAGCCCGTATACTACACCGAGCACGATCTCAACGGTGCGATATTTCATACTGCATTTGCATTACTCATTGATTATTTTCATTTATATTTGGCAAATTGGATGCAAAAAATAAATTTCGATACACATTAACCATATTACATGCATTACATACATACTAAAAACGGATTGGAATCAATCGTCGTGCCGCTGCAAATACACGTGTTATCAACGAATTTTTTTTTGCATCTCACGCTCACCTTTTGGTTTCCATTTTGAATGCTTGCCATATTAATTAATAATGTACGTTATTCATCGAACAATTTCAGAAACCGTGTACCACGATTGACGCGATGAGTATACATAGTTAGGTTTGTGCATACAAAACAAATAAAAACAAATAACGAACAATTAATCAATGGATAATATTATGAGACGGCTTAGTTTGGCACTTATCGTACTAACATTTTCAAGTGTTTTGAATTGTCTATATAGAGCCACGGGTTCCCAACCTATGGGTCGCCGACTGAAACAGTAAACTAAAAAAAATATTGACAAATCATTTTTAATTGGTGTCTTGATGTTTGGATAATATTCTTTGCCCTTTTCAAATATATCGGGGTCGCCACTCGAAAAAGGTTGGGAACCTGTCGTCTATACGCTTTGAGTTGTATTAACTTGATCCCGTTTTGTTCTTAACATATGATTGAAATATTTAAATTGCTTCTAATCAAATTATAGTCTGTTTTTTTTTTTATAATACGAGAGTATGCAGTTTTAGTATCTGTTTCTTCGGGACAGAATTTCGAGTGGCACCGATAGTGTGAAGCCAGTGGTGGAACTACTAACGGGATGCGATAAGTTCAATCCAATTTTGTTAATACAAAGATAGTCGTGTGAATAAAAATTATTGGGATATTTCAATATATTTTCCTTCGAATTTGATATACATGATATAAAATCATCTTAATTAAGCTTTAGTTATTTTTATAGGCACCCAAAATTTCTAGTTATGTCACTACTGTGTAGCGTTCGCCTCACTTTATAAGAGGGGTTGAACTTTTGTCCCTTTTCAACATACGCATTTAAAAGAAACGGATACTCAAACTCAAATTGCCTTAGTCTTTCGTTAAAAAAAAAACAATCTAACTAGTGCTAATGATGCTGAATAAGTATTTTAAATTTAACGCTAACGATTTCAATTTGCTTATATGCACGTTTTGACGAGTTTGTTTTGTTCTTTCAGAGGAAATGATGTACGATTATTCCGAGGATAGGCAATCGCCTCCGGCCAAAACTGCCAATGGCTCGCAGCCGCATCAAGAAGGCAGCAGCAAGAAACGTTGGCGTAAACCGATATCGTGCATGTCGTCTAAGAAGTTTCCGTCGTGCAAATTGTCGTGATCGTACCGACGTGTGTAACTTTTTCAACGATGATGTTATAATGATTTTGATGGACTGCTTAACAAATTAGATTACCAGTGGTTTTTTTTTTTTTTTATAAATGTAAAGTGTTATCGTATTGTTAAATCTCGGATGTGGTATGAAACGGATCCGTGAAATAGTGATAAGTGGGATTTAAATGTAAATACATACATACATACAATATATCAATAGTACTTTGCCTATGTGACGGTGCAGTGGCGTAACGATATCATTGTAGATAGTAAATAGGTAAAAATTGTTCACACGTAATTAAAGCCGAATTAATACGGCCATTTGTTTATATTTTGAAATGTTGTAAACTGATTTAATAATCGATTTAAGTAAATCACGAAAATTATAGTCTTGTCCTGTGCCGTTATAATGTATTTAGTCTGTTACAATAAATTAAAATAAAAATTGAAAATAACTTCATTTTTAGATTTATTTAGTGTATAAAATTTTCAAATTGTTTCAAGGCGTTCAGTGCAATTATTTCAATATCTATAGTAAAAAATGAAATTTATAATTTTTTGTATTTACTTTGCCGCTAAAAAAAAGAATGCAAACTGATATTGCATATATATTTTGTGATTTTATTCTAATGCAGAACTAACTATGCATATATAAATATTATAGATCTATTTCATATAATTAAGAATACATGTAAGAAATCAAAAAAAGTACTTATATAACTAATCGACGTTTTCACTGATTGTGAATATGTATGTACATATATATAAAGAGAAAAAAATTGTTTCAAATACGTTGTTGATGTGTAATTTCTATAAAACAAAACTACTAAACATGTAATAAATTTAAATTTAAAAAAGGTTTTTTCCATAGTGTACATACATTGTGTATAAATATAAAAATCGCGCAAATTGTCAACTTATTGTAAATAATTTTTTGATAATATTGCGTATGTACGTTAAAAAAATTTATGTAAAAATTTAGTTCAAATTCGAAGAAAGAAAAAAACAGCAACAAAATAAATATCATTTTCAATAAATAAAATGCGTGTAATTAATTTTAAGGAATTTGTAAGCAAAAGAAATGACAAGTAAAAGTACAAAAATGTTATTAATTCCATTTATTAGAAGCGAGAGCTTATTTCCGACACAGTAAGTATATAATACACTCCTGACACATTCGTAAAAATACATATAATAATATATATTTTTATATTTATAAAGGTAGAATGTAGATCACGTACACATTGTTCATTCGTAGACCCTTTCAATCAAAAGTAGAGTGGAGGCCACACTTCGATACACACGATTTTTTCGAAATTATTAAAAAAAAAAACCGAGAGATGATACATTTGCCGTTTTGTTAAGATACACATACATACGTACACAAATGAGGTATCAATAATATATTATCATTAACAGTTACTATAAATATTAAAATTTTCATGTTTTTTCATGCTGACACATTTATATTATATAAAAATAGCAATATTTTTTTCCAAACGCAAGAATATTAAATATTTTTACGAAAATAAAATCACACACACAAAAAAAAAATCTTTCTAAACAAACGAAACACTTAAACGACTAACAAATCAAAAAAATGATCCAAATATACAAAATACATGTAGAGAAAAAAACACATGAAAATATACAAATTATGTAGTTTTTTTTTTGTTTATTCATTTATTATACACAAATAAAATCATTTTTTATTTTTAGATCATTTCACCCACTTATTTAAGATTATAAATTCAAAACGAATTCGCTATATATTCGCAAGTGATGATTCCGTAACAATTAAATTGTCGCAAACCTCTGGCAGATTCACACCGGCCGAGAAAATATTACAAAAATTGCATCATTGGAATAAATTCCTCAATTGTAAAACGGCAGGTGCAAATCGGCAACGAGAGCGACTCACAACAAATAAATATATATTTATATATAAAATAAAATAATTATATTATGCTTTTAAATGCTAAAAATTATGGTCTAAAATCTTAAAAACAGTAAAAAAACTGCACTGCAGCATTTTTACATTTTTTTTTTTCACTGATACAATTTATTACTTGAGACACACCATTTATTCATTATTATATTTTCATTATCTAGAAACGATAAAACCTAAAATTGATACATTATTATTTAAAATAAAATCTATAAAAGGGCGGAATAATTGAGCATTGATTTAAGCAATTATTCTTAAAATTATACAATAAATATAAATATTTATATTACGACAGATGTTATATTAAAGCAAAAAAAATCCACAAGGGAGGGGGGGTAGGTAATATACATTGCAAAATTGAATTACTTTAAACAGTTTTTATACAAAGGCTAAACTTGTCATGATCCATATACGTACATATAATAATAACAGCTGTATATATTTTACACTATGTATATAATATAGAAATATATTTACAAATTTCAATTAATTACACTAAAATATATAATTTCATTTTTTTCCTCATGATTATCTTCTATGGTGAAGTTCACATTTAAAAAACACAATTAACTATTTATTCACAACCCAATCTATAAACATAGACGCGTTTGAAAAACAAGGTAATTATTATCATTATAATATTGACGTTTAAAAGTATGTGATGCTGGACGACAACGGAAGCGGCATGACATCCTGCATCAGTTGTCCACCGACTGTGGCTTACGCATATGCACATCGTTGGAGTTGGCGTAATAGTCGGAGACTTTGGTCACGTGATTTACGCCATTCTGCACAACGGGCGGCTTCACCGTGCCATTGGAGAAGCCATTCGCATAGTGCTTGCCGTTCTCATGCAGCAGCAATGCAGCATTCTTAGCCTTGAGCTTAGCTTCCTGAAATATAAATTCAATCAATATATGTATAGTATAATGTACATAAAAGTATTTAGCAACACTTTCGGGTTATAAAGCATGCTTGGTTCACAATCATACTAGATTGGCACAAGGTGCAAGGAATGTTTCTAATACGAATTTGCATTGGACCAGTAACTTGCAATTTCCAGTTGTGTGTAAACGACTGTCAGTGCAGCACTTTAATTAAGTTTTCATCGCTGATATTCCGTAGACTGGCTGACTGTAAACCTACCTTTAGTTTGGTATTACATACATAATCGTTAGTCCGGAAGAAAAACGTCACAAGTAAAAAAAAAAAACGATTTTTGAGTTATCGATTGCACACTCAAAAGAAAATGAATTTTTTCGCTAGAAAAATGTCATTTGTCTAGTTCAGTGACAATAGTGTCGTTTTTTACTTACTGGGAAGTGTTCACTACGTTATCAATAAGAACAGCATAACTGATTTGTGTTACATCTTTACACTTTTTGACTTGTGTCGTTTTTCTTCCAGACTAACGATATGTATATCCAAATCATTGAATTATCTATAAAACACAAGTTATTCCCAAAATTGCAAATATTCTGATTGAAAAAAATGGTAATTTTTAAGTACATATAATCGGAAATAGTTTATCTCAAGGTCAGCTTATTGTGCTTTTATACTCGTTTCAATTGACCATTATTTGGGAAACCAAAATAGAACTACATATATAATTCAAATGTTCTACTCAATAGAAATTTTAACGCGTTAAAAAGTTATGAAATCGTGTACTCAGTTGGCGATTTTCAGCGACCGTTATCTAATTACTTTATCACTGCACGCAGAGCGTTCTTCAAATATCGTATCTCGTCATAACCGTTAACGGGTGAATTTCAAATCTCGTTTGGGCAATCTTATTGACGTAATTGCATCAGATATGGTTTCTTGTCCGGATCATCTGGCTTCGGAACTTAATTTATTTTAGCAGTGATGCGCGGTTGTTCCGGCCTCGCTGGACAACCGTCTGTCCCCAATGGAAAGAACTTAATTCGTTGGGGAGGGGTGGTAGCCTAATGTGAGGGTCTTGTGGAGAAAGGATGCAGAGGTGTTCCTCGTCAACGCGGCTTATATACTCAATTTGAGAAATAGCTCGTCAATATGGTTAAAATCAAAAGTATGTCAAATAAACAATAACCTTATCCTTCTTAGCATACGACTGCTTGTAGAACTCGTTGAACAAGAAGAAGAACAAGACAGCGTGCATTCCGATCCACCAGACGAAGGCACGTGGATAATTACAATCGATGAAGAGAAGTTGGAATGCGTGCACCATAATTGCGACAAATTGCAACTGAAACAGATAAAAACAAAAATTCGAACACAAATCGAAGCTAAATATACGTCCACGGGTAGAATCGAGTATGAACAAACCATCTGCAGACCGGTGAGGTATTTTTTCCACCACAGAAAACGTTGGAAAGTGGGACCGAAAGCGGCCAGCAAATAATACGTGTACATGATGATGTGAACGAAAGTGTTCAAGAGGCCGAAGAACGTGCTGTGGCCGCCGGGGGTGAATTTAACCCCGAACCAGACAGACATCGGCATACAACCGTGATGGATAACGTGAAGTGTCGAAACGTGGCCATTCTTCTTCCTCAATACGAAGAATATCTAAAAAACAACAATAAACATGAGACAACGATTCGGTTGTTGATTGTTGAAATTTGATATTATTAATGTTTACCGTATCCATGAACTCTGTGAATTTGGAGAAGTAATACCACCAACACACATTTACCATCTGAAAACGATTCGTAAGTTTTACACCTCATACTTTAGATTAAAATAATAAATTATAATAGAAATAAAATGCATTTAAAGCTAATGTACATAATAACTATCGTATAATTTTATATAGATATATGGCATCACTCTCTCTCGGCATCGCAGCCGTCACTATAGTGTGAGTTAATAATAGAACAAGAATGGATAGGATTAATTGCATCTAAGTAAATAATATTATACTAAAGTAAGCGAGTTAATAACGTGAACGGTTAATCGGATTAGTAAATTGGATATATAAATATATTCGTTAATAGTTTATTAATAGCGGACAAGCGTGCAGAATGCAAAATAGGTTAAAAAAAATAACTACTTCGAAAATTATATAGAACCAAAGCCATACAAGTAAATTACACCCGATTCTCGTTTTGCACGATTTTGAAATAACACGATCCAGGAAAACGGACCAATTGTTTTGTTTTAACAGTTACAAAAAATTAAAATGAAAAACAGCAGTAAACGGGCATGTTAATTGTCAAGTAGCGACACTGAATGAATATATTTCTTTGTATTAAATTAAATTTAAATCGAAAACCATGTCAATTTATTACTTCATTATCTATATACATAACTAATGAAAATATTTGTATGTATAAATAAATAATAAATTCGATTTATTTTTGATTTCCCTGGAACGTATCCCGGTGCAAAAAGAGAATTGGGTGTACACTTAAAAGTTTTAAATTGTGTACATTTTATTATCAACGACAATAGTATGAAAATCGATCACTCATTAGTACCACACAAAGATAACAGTTTACGGAAGGTTTGATACCGACCCTAGCTGTACACATAAATCAACTGTGATAAACAGAAACAGTCGACGCATTGATTTTACTTTATCCCTAGCTTTCAACGTTAAAAATTAGGACTAACTGAAGCGTCAAACGCGTCGATAAAACAGTATCTTGTTTTAGCCGAGCACTTTCCGATTTTATTAATCGAAAATTTAGCCAAAATTCAATATCAAAAACCCAAAAAATAAACATCCAAATTTGTTACCCAACACCAAAAAATTCCCTAAATACGACGGAATTAATCACAACACAAGATAATTTTGAACGTACAACTTAAACCTGATAAAATTTGTTGAAAAAATTCATGCACAAGAGACTTCACAATAGATTTTCATATAAAACACTCGAGAAGTACCGGATAATAACATAAATCAGTTAGTCTACAAACACTCAAACATGAAACTATCCCGGAAAAGTCGATTTTTTTTTTGTAGTGATGCCAATTTTTATTGGCTCTAATTGCCGTCAAGTACTATCCGATGCAAATTATACAGATAAATCAAACGTTGACCGCAAGAGCAAACGGTGAACTCAAAAATCCACATACGACAATCATTCCGATGAAATTCGAAGATAAAATTTCAACGAAACGACAATCGTAGCATTCCAAAATCCAGAATTTACTTCGACGGACTAACCCTATCAATGTTCACAATTCAAACACAAACACAAGTGTACATAAGGGACGTTAGTTCAAACAATTATCGCTGAAATCATATTAATAATATATATATATATATTATATAATAATATATATATTATATAATAATATATAATATTATATAATATATATATTATGTATATTAAACGTCCCCGAAATACGCAAGTACAAAAAAGTAAAATGATATTTACAAGACACACAAACAAAAAATATTTACAATTTTACTTGTGACCAATAATATAGGTCTACCCTTAGAATCCAAATGATAAAATGTGCTGAAATTGTTATATTTTTTGTATGAAAAATATAGCGATATTGGAATTAGTGGTCACAAGCGAATATGTGTGTATGATTGATAAATAACTGCATTTCGAAGTGAAATGAGAAATAACCCGCATAGTTTCTGGATGATTGGAGTAGTCTACTGGTTGACATCTCAAGCTGTAGCGGCCCGTCACCCAACCCGACATACATAACTGAAACAATCATAGAAACCCCATGGAATATACAATTTTTTTGATTTTTGTTTTTTCAATTCATCCATAGGAATGGAACAATATCGTCTGGAATAAATAATTTAAAAAATAATACTTCCAATGTGCAATAATAAATAATCGTAGACAAAATAATGATTGTAAGTAAAATAAATATCTCAACGACATAACTACTAAGCACCATAACAATATAAATTTTAATAATTAATAATAATAGAAAATATATAGCATGCAAATGATGCACTAAATTTACGAGTTTAATAAAATTTAGACCACATCTAAGGCGCGTTCGGAATAATAGTCATAATCGAAAATAATAGTTAAAAATTCTCAACCGGAATGCAAAATTAATCTTAAACCATGTTCGTGAACGAGCGTTGAGATTTAAACAAGCAAACAGAAAAAATTGAAATTAAAACATCCCAAATTCTAATGTGACTAAAAATAATAAAATAATAAAAAGGCATTGCAAACACAATGGCGCTACACTTTCTTACTAAAAAAAGCAAAGACTTTATAAACGGACAGACAATAAGTGCTTTTTTTTTTCTTTTTTAAATTTGTTTTAGTACAAATTGCGAACGCTCCCGATATGAAAACGGCAACTAAAAATACACAAATATGTACAAACATTATATAATAATAATAATAATAAAAATAAACACCAATCAATCTACAAAATAAATGAGATGATGATGGACGAAATGATTTTTTTATATTATACATATGTATTTGTGTTTTTTTTTTCCGTAGTGTACTTACTACGAACAGCATGAAGTATTTACATATGTAATATAATATTATATTATTGTTGTGAGTGGGGTGTGTGTGTGTATATTAAGGGATATAGAAACCACCATGTCTTTTCAAGCAACCTGCGATTGATCTATTATAATTATATATGTATAATATGATAATATAACACCAGAGAGTGGAGGCCAACGTTTTTTTTCTTTCTTTTTTTAAATATTTTTAAAAGTTTTTATACGATCACACGTTACGCCAAAACTTACACGCATCGCCGTTGGGGAATGAGACTTATCCACAGGTTGGCAGGTTAAACTGTATTCACCCCACCAGCCTCCCATTAAACACTAAATAAATAACACAAGTGAAAAATTGGTTTCATACATATTATGCATATTAGAAAAGTATTTATACATCATAGACTAAATAAATGTGCTAAAAAAATAAACATTTTCCATGAATTGGAAAATATATGCAATAGTGATCGTTCGTTTCGTGCGCAACAATTCAAATATGCATATGAATAGTGGACAAATAAAAAAAAAAATTGTGATGTTTTTAGGTGGATGTGTCATATGGAGTACATCTGTAATAAATATGATAAAAGAAAATTTTCATACAATTCTATCGGCTCATTTACAACAATTAAGATAAAATTAATACTAAAGTTTAAAATGAATATTAAGTTAAATTCATTGAACTAACAATGATCATTCTCCCATTCCCAGAATGATCAGATCAGAATTTATTGATTTTTTTAATACTAATCTTTTGTCCCTGAGACAATGACTTATTATTTCTTTTATTATATGTACATAATACAAAATTATTTTTAATAACATAATTTATTTTCTCCGTGTTTTTTTTTAATTGAATATATTATGTATTTTCCTTATGTGTAAAAGCCCTAATAGGCGTTTAATAACAAATAAATGTGATATTATATCCAAATCTTGTATTAAAATCGTTATATTAAGCGAAATGGTGAACAGGGAAGATCAAAAATATTGGCAGATTCAATAAAACCGAAAAGCCGGATACTATGAACATTGTGCAAAAAGTATTGTAAATGAGCCACATTATAAATCCTGTAAATAAAAGCGACAGTATATTAAATAAAATGATATATTTAAAAAAAAAAAAAATTTACCTCATAAAATAACCATGTGCTAAATATTACTTGGAAGAAATTATAAACTATTAACGTATTTTTGAGTTCGAGGGGTTTTCTATTTTCCATTAGTCGTGGGCCGAGAACCTAAAACAACAAATACGTATCATCATTTAAAAATTCAATCAATTTAAGATTGCCCATTTCATAATAGTTGTATGTATACCTTGACTAAATAAATGTAGCTAAGGCATATTGCTAGAGTGGGAATCGGCGAACTCATCAACAGCCAATCGTTGGTACGTGGATCTGAAAACGGCAAATTAAAATGATTAAAAAAAAAATCACATCTCCATGAGGATTCGATTTGTTCGTTCGCTCGTTAGAATCAAAACGATAATAATATACTAAAATCCGGTTTATCCCGAGTTAATTATTACCTCCATGCTTATTCATGATGCTGTGCATGTCGTCGATGTAACGCAGTATTAGTGCCATTGTGGAAGTAGATGTGTCTGAAACAGATAATTAAAAACGTCGAGTTTGTAATCAATCACAATATGTAATTAAGTATAGTGTATGTTAACATATCTCTATTCGTTTCTATCGCTAATATGAATGAAAAATACATCGCTATACTAATTTATATAGACAAATCTCGTTTATTGTTAAATGTCATTTATGATGAAGATATCGTGCATTAAAATCTTTGATGTATATATTAAATTTATAAATTAATTTATATAATTAAATGAAATCGTGACAACTTTTTTTCTTTTATCAAATTAATCGATTGCTAATCTGACAATAGTGAGTTACGTAAAAAAATAATAGCTAAAATTTTCAATGAAAACAGAAAAAGTGTGTCGAGAGCTGATACTGCTGAAAAAAAATAAATACAAATTCCGATGTGCAGACAGACAGACAGACATGCATATTTTAGCTCTTTATGTATAGCATTTTCGTTTGACTCGAAAACTTTTTCGGGAAGCCATGTTGTTTTTTTTTTTCAAATTGAAACATTTGAACTTAAATTAATTAATTAATTTTTAAAATACGTAGCAACAATACCATACATATAAAGGTTTATAATTTTCCGTGTGCATTACGATTGGTATACGAATTAATTAATTGAAAAGTTTTTCAGGAAGCCATTTTATTTTGTCAAATAAAAACATTTGAGATGTAATTAAATAATTAATTGACAAGTTTTTCGGGAAGCCATTTTGTTTTTTCAGACAAAAACATTTGAAATTTAATCAAAATCGGGATTTGACTCCTTTAATGGAACAGCTTTACAAAAATTAGGTTTTGAAAATTCATTGATATCTTTTTACCTATGTGGGCATTTACTACGTTGAAGTCAATAATATTGACTTGGATGTTTGGAAATTCTAATATGCGTCAATTCACCTTAAACGGTCAATATTATTGACTGTGTACATAAGGTGCCCAATACAAAACCATACGTGTAAAGGGTTATAGTTTTCCGAGTGCATTACAATTAAAATGTGAATATAAATTGACAAATTTTTCAGGAAGCCGTTTTTTTTTTTCAAATTAAAATCAAAATTTGAGATTATGACATTTCGATCGAATAGCTTCACAAAAGTTAAGATTTTGAAAATACATCGATACATTTCCACAATACAGGAATTATAAGGGGCTCATAATTTTCCGAGTGCATTACAATCAACGCACGAACGTACGTACATTGACAAGTTTTTCAGGAAGCCATTTTGTTTTTTTTATTATCAAATCGAAACATTTGAATTTTAATTAATTAATTAATTTTTAATTTAAATTAACTTTAAGTTGGTAACTGGGATTCGACCAGATTCACGCAAACGCGCGGGCTCATGTTTACACCGTGAAAAATACACATCTTTCACGTTGCGTAAAAAAGCTCAACAGTATCGTACGGGCATTGCATACATACATACATACATTTACCGATCGACGCGCGACAGATTCAATTGAAACGATAGGTACATATGTACATACATACATACGATCATTATGTGAACGTTTGATAATACACCGGTCGGTTTATATTGAGACCAAATTCGCGAGTGAGTCCATTATGAAACGTGCCGCGTCGAGAGCTCCGTTCTCGTAAGTGGGTTAAACACGACGATGAGGGGACCGGCGACACTTGTACTTATAAACGGACATGGACATGCGACATTTTTGACAGATGGTGCGTAGGGGTGAAAGAAAACGAGATGGGGGTAGAGTGGGGTGGTTATTTCGCGGGATTATGTTGTTGTGTCACCGACTGTTGTTTTGCAGCTGCGTTTGCGGTTGGGCTACCATGTCAGCCTGTGGGGGCGAAGTGCCCTAAGCCTTGCGTGCATATTGCGCTAGTACATACACACGATCTTAAACGAAGAACGGGCGTGGACCGAACGTCCGCTCGGCACGACAGCGCGCGCGCCACTGTCGCCGGCCGACACGTGCTAAATCCGCCACACACACTACGCTCAACTGAAATAATGCACCCGTACACGATGCGACTCACTATGTCAATGTGAAGATGAAAATTTATGTCGAAAGGTGACGTACTACGTTACGCGTATTATTTCTGCAACGGGCGTTGCACAATACTGCCGTCCCAAGCCCACTTAACGTAACTGTCAAAAATTACGAAAATGAGTTAGATGTGTTTTCTTGCGATTTTTCATATCAAAATTAATGTATCTTCATCCAAAAGTGACTTTAGCTATTAAATCTAACGTATCTGCATGCGCAGAGAAATAGTATCCAACATTTACTTCGGTCACTACCTTATCATAAAAGATTGAAAAGACTGAATCTCTCCACATTGGAGACGAGGAGATTAAGAGGTGATTTAATTGAAGTATTCAAAATAATGAATAATCATTATTCATGTGAAATGACAAACCTCATTATGTTCAATGAGAACCCTCATCTAAGAGGTCATACTCTTAGACTCCGAAAAGAAAAATCAAATAAGATTGTTAGAGATTCATTCTTTTCAAATAGAGGTGGTTGAAGTTTGGAATAGTCATATGTATACATTAATAATGAATAATGAAGTGACGTAACTACTAAAGTATTCTTTAATTTTTCCTTAGAATATTATCAAAACACAATAGAAAATAACACCATGCACTAAAAAAAAGTTTAAATAAATCAGTAATATATGAAGAAAAACACAAATTTAGAATAAAACTTTCAAGTCCATTTATCTCGATATTGTGGTTTTGTCAGTTACGTTAAGTGGGCTTTGGACTGCAGTATAGTTTATATTGAATTTTTAACTTAAGAAAAAATTGTTCTATTAAAAGTACAAGTAATCAAATTTAAGAACTAAAATTATATTTAAAACTAAATTTAATAGGTAAAATGATGAAAGTATTTTTTTTTAAATTGATGATTAATGATGAGGTTGCTCGTAAAAGAAAATGACCTTGACCTCTTTCATTCTACGAAAGCCTTAAAAGTAACAATTTACGGATTAGATACGAAACGTTAATGGTGAAAGTTTTGAATTTTAGTAAGATACTATACAATACAACTTTATTACTAGTAAAAAAAAAATAATTCAAAATATTGGATTGAAAAGTAATTCTGGGCAAAAATGTTCCATACGTATA
This sequence comes from Parapsyche elsis, assembly GCA_022651745.1. Classification (NCBI taxonomy): domain Eukaryota; kingdom Metazoa; phylum Arthropoda; class Insecta; order Trichoptera; family Hydropsychidae; genus Parapsyche; species Parapsyche elsis. Next base: position 1,529,197 of record JAGVSN010000031.1, read on the forward strand.
TTGTATAATACTTTAACGTGTTCTGTTGCCGAAATATACGCAACTTCGATTCAAAATTCATCTTTGAACTTTTGAGAGAAAAAAAAAAAAAAAAAAATTAGTACAATTTTTGACGATCTCATAAAACACTGTCCTAAGCCTTATGTGTATACGCCGTAGTTGTCGGTGGTGGAATTCACGACGAACGCTGGAATAAACAGTCTTATTCGAATTCATTGCAATTACATCATCTGAAATATTGTAATGTGTCGAGCGTGTATGGGGTGACTACAATAATCGAATTTCAGAATCGACATAACCTCACTCTAGTGTCACATTTCCTTTCATTGATGAGAAAATATTCAGTAATACTGAAATTTAAATACATTAAGCTTAAAACGGTGGAATTGTGCTACTGCTTACAATATGAAAGCAGTTGCAACCCTACAATATGAAAGCGCATATCCTGAAAAACAACGGCGCCAAATTCAAATACACATTCGTTACGAAACGATTATAACGCGATAAAAGTCGACCATTGACACCATAAAAAACAAAAAAAAAACCAACAACATATTCATTATGTAATCGGAAATTGGCATTTTGTACAGAAATAAACGCATCCGGCATCTCAAACAATACGAATATCCGTTACGTTCTAAAGTACATATGGCAAGTTAAGCGGCGACGTGACTTTGCACTGTTAACAGTTTAAAGTACACTCGAAATTAATATATATATTTTTTTATATTATATATGTACTTGCATTTGGCTTACTTTGAGTTTTCACTTAGCGTGATAAGATAACAAAAAAAAAAAAAACAAATCGCATTGAATAATAAATAATTCACACTCGGTTATATTTTTGACACGATATCATCGATTTTTAGCGCATGTTGTATTACACAAATCATAAGTAATTAACCTTGTTATATATTTGAGAAAAATAGTACAATTTGAACAACTTTTCATACGATTGTTTACAGCTAAACACGATTGCTATGCCGTAAATGGTTCAATTAAGATAACGTTTCCGTGATTAAAATACGACGGAAAAAGGGGGATAAATTCGTCACATCGAGGTTTATGGGTTTGCTAATTCGAATTTTCACGCTTCGAACTGTCGTATTTTTTTAAACGACTCGCTATTAACGCTCTTTGTTTATTATACGTACATGTACGCAAGTTACATCTCGGTAACAATTAACATACGAATGCTGTTGAAATATGTACATGCATAAATTAAAACGAGAACAACTTTAATGCATTATACATATAAATGTGACTCAGTCTTAAAAGGGCCAATTTCAAGTTGGATCAAACTAATCCGAATGAATCTTTCGCTTAATTTGTAACTTGAATATTTACATACATATATAGTGAAATTGGTTATTTTAAAACCATATACATATTCAAACTGAAGAATGTTCTTCATGATTTATCCTAATTTTATAATTTGCAATAATGTATCATCATCATCATTTGCAGCCGTTCACCATCCACTGCTGGATGATGGCCTCTCCAATCCTCTTCCATTCCTGTCTGTCTCGTCTGCATCTGCATCCAGTTGACTCCACACATTCTTCTCAATTCATCAGCCCATCGTCCACTCGGTCTACCTTGCTTTCTTTCACATCCTCTCGGATACCATTATGTTTTATGTATTTCTCGCTTCCATCTGCCAACCATTCTTCTCGATAAAGTAAATATAACTCGAACAATTTGCAAGGATACGTGTATCTTCACTCCAGTTTATCGCAGTCGGTTTCGCGACACATCGAAATCGTTTCGTCTAAAATGGATAAGAATTGGACTAAATTTTCCAGTAAGTAAGTTTACGTGTCGCAACGCGTCTCAAACAAACGGTGCACAAAAATTTCGCAAAACAATTGCGAAATTGACGCGTGGGCAAGAAAATTAGCGCGAGCCGGAGACCACGGACAGACACGCCAGTTGCAAAATGTCGTATGACTCGATACTTACGCAGCAAATGTAGTACTTGTGCAATTAGACTTGTTCTAACGTGAGTGTGGGGTCGGATTCGATCGCGATCGATCGACATCAGTCGCGTCTAGACGGCGACGATTGCGATCGAATGTCAATTTTGAAAACCGGTTTAAACCGTAATCATGTTGATGTAAATAATAAAAAAAAAATTAAACGTTGGTCGTTCATCGGTTCGAATTCATCTCGACATTAAAATATACCCTAAATAGTTCACCTATTCGATTAATTACTGTTTTTTTTACACGAAACTTTCCTTTGTTTGCCCGAAAGTGGTGCGACACGTTTTATTTAAATAGAACACGCGACCTTTACTAATCGCCTTTCTTTCTTTTTCCAATCTACGATTAAAAGGTTAAATTCGGTGCTTGTTTTCTTTCTTTCTCTCTTTCGGTTGTCGCGTGCTATGAAAATTTTCAGCGAAGGGGTTGATTTATTTTTTATTAATTTTGCGAATGTTCAACGTTATTCTCACATAAAAGTTTACATTAGCAATGAAATATTTACGGCTTGTTTACGAAAAGCGTGATGATACCGTTTAAACAAAAGTGATGCTTATAAGATTTAAAAATTCAAACGAAATTCTATAAGAAAATTTGATTTCGATTTTAATTTGGGAATGTTACACATTTCGTCACTACTTGCGGGACAAAACTTTGCAGAGGCACTTCCTATGATCGCGCTTTGTTTTTTTGTCGATAACTCAACAGTGTCCTTTCAAGACATGGTTCACTACCAATAACTACAAAATTCTCAGTGGCTATTGGTTAGAATCTAGCCACCTGTAACCATAACTTTCTAAATTACACCACAAGCAATTTGGTCACTGGACTCTAGCCAATAGCCAATTTTGTGGTTACCGATGGTGAGCTTTGACATATGAAGTGTTACCAGTCGAATCATATAGAATATTTGCAGCCACTATATCTGCGCTTACACACAAGTGAAATGTGCACCCGGTAAACGTCGGGTAGTACAACTTATGCTGCGTACACACCGACGAACCGAACAGCGAACGACGAAGGGCGAAGGCGAATTTTTATTGTATATCCACACATTCGTCGTTCGCTATTCGGTTCGTCGGTGTGTACGCGGCATAAAATGAAATGATCGAAATATACCTGACATTTACTGACGCGACTGATTAAAAGGGCCCCACTAACCCGAGCGGATTCGCTGCGTCAAACTGACACCGATATAATTCGCCTTTGTAGCGAATCAACGACGATAGAGGAAGTCAACTTGACGCAGCGAATCCGCTCGGGTTAGTGAGGGCCTTAATTACTATCGACTAGACCAGGGGCTCCCAACCTTTTTGTACCCTAGAGCACATTTCAAAATATTGGTAGGGTGGCGGGCACCACCTATTTTTTTAAAGCAAATTTATAGTTGAACATACATACATATGTAGGTAATAAATAATAGCGCTTTTTTTAAGAATGAAAACTTTTTTCTGTCCACTGTATTCCAGAAGTCCTTATCTGATATTAAGGATTTTAGCATAATATCATTCTGAAGGTCCTCCACTTGAACAAGCTCTGCAATGTATGCAGCTATTTCCATTATATTTATTTGGCAAGTAAAAGGATTGATAAAAAAGGAGACCATTGGCTCGATGATAGTAAACTGTTGAAATCTCTTTTCAAACTCTTCTCGAAGCACTTGAAGGTGCTTAACAAATAATGACACGTTGAATTCACTGTTACCTGCCATTTTCTTCATATTTGGGAAATGCACGAGAGACTTCATCTGCAGATGTGATATCCACAAAAACAGTTTGGCTTTAAATGAGTTTACAGAGCCTATCATTTTAGCTACATGTTTGTCTTTTCCCTACAACACCAAGTTTAAAAAATTCTGTCGTGGTCGAATAGTGGCGGGCGCACACAAATCGGTCAGCGGGCGCCATGGTGCCCGCGGGCACGGGGTTAGGAATCCCCGGACTAGACTTACAACCGATCAGGTATTCGAGTGAAACAGAACTGAGGTTGATCATCTTGCTTAAAATCGACTCGTGTGAACGCGAACACGGACAATTTTAATCGTAAGCATAACAAATTTAAAATCACACACCAGAAGTTCAGAAGCGCTCATTTACATATCTTTTTAACGTTTGTATTGGAATCGCAACCGCAAGCAAACCTTCACTACTTATTATACATAATACCTGTAATAAACCTACATATGTATAAGGTGCCTTAAGCACGTATCGCAGATACCTGTAACATTTTACGTACTAATGCTAAAACAATTCCAAACGGCGCGACCCGCGTACGAAATCGCTCATTATAATAATAAACCTGTCCTGCGGAAAAACCGATCCGGATCAATGACTGACAAATAATACACACAGTATATACGTCGACCATCAGTATAATACACTTCAAATAAATAAATAAAACTCGTGACGTCACGCCAACATCGCCGTATGACGTCACGACCGTTTTAAAACTACTGTTGGCAAGCCGACACACGCGGGGGACAAAGATCGTGTTTTATTTTTAAACATATCGGTCAGTTCCGTCATAGTTGAGTGTTTTTTTTTTGTCTTTTCATTTTCGTTTTAAAATTGCATCCGCTGGCTGTTGGGTCGCCCTTGGCACCGAAACGGTTAAGCTCGAGCTGCTAATTAATTATTAACCATCGCGAGACAATCGAAACTCTAAAACCGCAATATCTACACACATAGTTAACTGCCATGCTTAGATCGAACGTCAGACCTTGTATGTACTCGTTGATAGTCGAGGTGTTTATCGTCCGTCAAACGGTTTGGCAAACTGAGACAAGCTGTTTGACACATTTGAAGTATGTAGAAGATGTATGTGAATGTGTATTGCGCAAAAAGTTTGGTGTTTGTTGTGTTGACGTGACAAACTCGTTTGCGCAACGCACTATGTATGTTTCAACGCACGTGTGTATTTAAAGGCCCTCACAAACCTGAGCGGTATCGCAGCGTCAAACTGACGCCCCTATCGTCGTCCCATTCCCATTGGGGCGAATCAACGACGATAGATGACGTCAACTTGACGCAGCGATACCGTTCAGGTTTGGGAGGGCATTAAAGGCGCCCACACACTTTAGTGAAATCGCTACGTCAAACTTACGCCCTCTATCGTCGTTGATTCGCACCAATGCGAATGGGACGGAGATAGGGGCGGAAGTTTGACGCAGCGATTTCGCTAAGGTGTGTGGGCGCCTTAAAGGCCCTCACAAAACTAAGCGATATCGCTGGTTCAAACTGATCCCCTTTATCGTCGTTGATTCGCACCAATGCGAATTATATCGGTGCGAATGGGATGACGATAGGGGCGAAAGTTTGACCCAGCGATTTCGCTGAGGTGTGTGGGCGCCTTAAAGGCCCTCACAAAATTGAGCGATATCGCTGCGTCAAGCTTTCGTCCTCTATCGTCGTTGATTCGCACCAATGCGAATTATATCAATGCGAATGGGACGGAGATAGGGGCGAAAGTTTGACGCAGCGATTTCGCTTAGGTGTATGGACGCCTTAAAGGCCCTCCCAGAATTGAGCGATATCGCTGCGTCAAGTTTTCGTCCTATATCGTTGATTCGCACCAATGCGAATTATATCGATGCGAATGGGACGACGATAGGGGCGAAGTTTGACGCAGCTATTTCGCTAAGGTGTGTGGGCGCCTTAAAGGCCCTCACAAAATTGAGCGATATCGCTGCGTCAAACTGACGCCCCCTATCGTCGTTGATTCGCACCAATGCGAATTATATCGGTGCGAATTGGACGACGTCAGTTTGACGCAGCGAAACCGTTTTAAGGTGTGTGAGCGCCTTAAAGGCCCTCACAAAATTGAGCGATATCGCTGCGTCGAGCTTTCGTCCTCTATCGTCGTTGATTCGCACCAATGCGAATTATATCAATGCGAATGGGACGGAGATAGGGGCGAAAGTTTGACGCAGCGATTTCGCCTAGGTGTATGGTCGCCTTAAAAGCCCTCACTAAACTGAGCGATATCGCTGCGTCAAGTTTTCGTCCTATATCGTTGATTCGCACCAATGCGAATTATATCAATGCGAATGGGACGGAGATAGGGGCGAAAGTTTGACGCAGCGATTTCGCTTAGGTGTATGGTCGCCTTAAAAGCCCTCACTAAACTGAGCGATATCGCTGCGTCAAGTTTTCGTCCTATATCGTTGATTCGCACCAATGCGAATTATATCGGTGCGAGTTGGACGACGATAGGGGCAAAAGTTTGACGCAGCGATTTCGCAAAGGTGTGTGGGCGCCTTAAAGGCCCTCACAAAATTGAGCGATATCGCCGCGTCAAACTGACGCCCTCTATCGTCGTTGATTCGCACCAATGCGAATTATATCGACGTCAGTGTGACGCAGCGAAACCGCTTTAAGGTGTGTGACCGCCTTAATGCGTCAAACCGCGTTTCGTCACTCGTGTTTAACCACCTTTAGAACTTAGAACCGTTGTGGTTTGACCCGAAACGTAAAGATTCGCTTGTGCTCGGCTCCACTGCGGCGGCGCCTAATTGTATTACAGTCGGTTTCACGACTAGCACTTCCGTGTAGTTTGATTCACACGCGCGGCCGAATCGAATATTATAAAAATAGTCGACTATATTGGGCAAGTGCCGTTAATCCAGACGTGTGCAGATCAGTGTCGCGCCACGCGTTATAAATAATATTGGCAAAATGTTGACTGGACTATTCGAGTTCAACAGCCGGGCCACAAATTGCGACTTGCCTATCGATTTAATTTTTACTTTATTTTTTCTGCTTTGTTTTTACGACAAGACGACACGATACATATATTGTATGTATGTAGGTCTTGCGTAAGGACACGCTATTACGAAAAATAGAAAAGGGTAAGTGATCCCTCGGGGTTGAGTTTATATGTACATTGTACATAGTATACCACACGTAATGTACGTCTTTGTCTTCATTATACGAAATGCGATCGTATTATAGTCGAGAGTCAACGTGTGTGCGGCCATAAGTGCTATTTATTGACCTCACACGCTAACAAGCCAGTGGGAGAAATTGTACATTGTACTTTTTATTTGAGCTGTGTTGTATGTACTCTGATTGTATGTAATGGTATTTTTGGCAATTGTCCTGTGCTAGTTAAAATTACAGTTACGCCTTTTCTGAAATTAACTTATTAATTAATTGGGTACGAAAGGGGCGAATATATATATATATATGTACATATATGTACATAATTAGTGTACCAATTATTATCGGCAGTCTCCTATTCCTAGGTTGATTGGGACTGGCAATAAGTATGGGAATTTATTGGACTATTTCTGTAATAACCTTAATTTAGTAAAGTATAAACTGTTGCTTTCTTTACGAAGTTCCTCTTCTTAGTTTAATTTAAATTATATGTATGTTTTACTCCTGTATTGATATCTTCTCTATTTGTATAAAAGCCTTTTTTAGGCGTGAAATAAGTAATAAATAAATAAATAAATATATACATATATATATATATATATATATATATGCCAATTTATAAAATAATCATCATCATCATCATTTTCAGCCGTTCACCATCAACTGCTGGATAGAAGCCTCTTCAATCCTCTTCCATTTCTGTCTGTCTTGAGTAATCTGCATCCACTCGATTCCACACATTCTTCTCAATTCATCAGCCCATCTTCCACGCGGTCTACTTTGCCTTCTTTCACATCCTCTCGGATACCATTCCAGTATTTCTCGCGTCCATCTGCCATCCACACGTTCCGCTACATCTGCCACTTTGGTCATACTTCTCACCCATGTATTCCTCTTAGGATATCTAATTACATTTAAATACCTATTAAATATCACGAAAAATTTCCCATGCGACCCTGCCATTCGAGCCGATTTAAAGGATAGTGCGATCAATTTTCGAGCTCTAGTCATAACGATAGAGGATGATCTTCTGTGATGAGATGAAATTTCCTTGGGATGAGATGTATAATAAAAATAAACAGTTTTTGTGAGTTGTAGTGATTTTACATACATATATCCGCCTAATGATGCGTACACACCGACGAACCGAACACGTCACGGCCCTCACAAACACGAGCGAATTCGCTGCGTCAAACTGACGCCCCTATCTTCGTCCCATTCGCACCGATATAATTCGCATTGGTGCGAATCAACGACGATAGCGGACGTCAACTTGACGCAGCGAATCCGCTTGGGTTTGTGAGGGCCTTTACTGCGTGTACCGCTCCACACAATAACGTACGATGATTCATGAACGTCCACACGATAGCAACCCCTTGTCGTTCGCTGTTCGGTTCGTCGGTGTGTACGCAGCATAACACGCAGACATACAGACATTTTTCAAAAGTCATGAACGCATGATTAGGGGACGATACCTGATACGAATCAGTCAAAATCTCGATGTTGAATTTTCGCACGATCACAATATGTACTTAAGCATACTACTGTACATATATGGTTAAAGTAAAAACAACAGGTAGTTTTATCTACGTAAAAAAATCAATTAATCAACGTTTCGGGGAAAACGGTGGAGATCATTGAGCGACCGGTTTTTCCGCTTTTCACTTGCGCTAAAATACCTTGAGAACAGGAGAGGTCGAATTTCACAATCGGTTGAATAAATAAATAAATAAATTTTCGCAAGGATAAAACGTTCACGGTCAACTAATGTCATAATATTGTTAACGCGCGCCGACAAACCCGACAAAAAAAATTGAACCAATTTAAAGACAGCTTTGTGCTGTACGCGTCTAATGTTTTCACCGTACGTACATACATATGTATGTATGTATGTATAGGTATGTATGTACATACAAGGCGTTGCTCGTGTCCACTTTGAACATTCGTTAGATAATCCAATGAGAGTACACATTCTCGCTCGGATTAATGATGGACGTGGTCCACTTTTGCCCCCACTCGATTTGTATCGCCGTATTGTAAATGTGAATTTTTGCATATACATAGATCTGCGTATTTTCCGATTTCATTGCCAACCAGTAGTCATCGCGCAGACGTTGGTCCATTTCATTAAGATAATTCGCATTGGAATTCGCTCGATGAATAATCCTTTATGAAATGCGTAAATGCGTTTTAGATGTGGCGAAATGCGTCCGTGCGAACATTTTCAAGTTTTTAGCCATGAAAGCCATACGACCTTAATGATAAAATATAAATAAAACGAAGAAAATAAACCTCGAATCGAGAGATGTGGTCTCGATGGGACGAGATGAAGGCCAGTTGATCATTTGCACGGCGCGGACGAAGGCCGGTGACAATCGATTATGTCAACATGCAGAGGATGCCGATAGAAAAATAAATACAATTTAAGCTCAAGTATACGTGTGTAATGTGTATCTGTATTAAACGTTTAAAAATGGAACAACTAGCAATGACGAAATCGAAAATTTGACTGGAATGGATTAAATCTGTGTACACAACGTTGGCGCAAAACTAATAGAAAAGTTTAGATTTGGGGAGAAAACCAATCAAATGATTAAAATTCGCACTTTCGGTGTATCTGTATTGGACGCTTTGTATAGATTCATCACCATCATCCACACATTCTTCTCAATTCATCAGCCCATCTTCCACTCGGTCTACCTTGCTTTCTTTCACATCCTCTCGGATACCATTCCAGTATTTCTCGGCTCCATCTGCCATCCATTCTTCTCGCTATGTGTCCACTTCGACTTTTTCACACTTTGATCATACTTATTACCCATGTATTCGTATGTACATCTTTCCATGCTTCTGTGTGCACTGGATTTTACGTAGCATTCGTGAATGTAGCGTCCAAGTTTCACATCCATACGTCATAACTGGCAGTTGTTTAGATTAGTGACTTATAAAAGCAAAACAAAATTGATCAAGCGCAGTGCATCTTTTGCTTTTGAAACAAATAAGAAAGGCAGGATCAATATTTATTAAGTCAAGTTGTGTATTAAACGCTTTAAATACGTACAAATAAATGTATCGACTCGGAATTGATGTATCCTCTCGGAAGTGTGAAGCACAGATGGAACTGATTGTATGCAAGGAGCTGAACTGACAAGTATGATTGATGTGGATCAATCGATTCTCATTAAAAACACACTAGTGTGATTATTTATATATTGCCTATGGAGTAAGAGTAAAAGTGGAGCAGCGCGAAAGGGTTAAAAAGCAAACGCACGCCAATCCATCAAAGGCTCCGTTATTTTTTTGACACGTACCTACCTGCGCTACTACAATGCTTCAAATTGAAAATGAAATAAATCTTCATTGCGCAAAAACAAAAACCGAAAACGATAATGGGTTATGTCTTTATCGTGATGGAGATGGATATGATTAAGCGTGGTAAAAGAAAAACAACAAAAAAAGTCAGGTACTGTTCATTATCCGCTGACCGATATTTGAAAGATGTGATCTTTTAGTCCACTTCAGTCATTATGAACCAACATGTTCGATTAACGGTCACGTCAAACTGGCTTTTAATGATATGCCAACAATAATAGGTAAAAAATTCATTTTTATTTCATTGATAAGTGACTGATATTGCATCTACATACGTACACAAATTGAAAATAATTGACTCGACCCAGCGGGAATTTTTTTTTTTTTTTTTTTTTGGCAACGCGAATTGATAAATGTATAAGGATGCATTTTTTGTGGACAACAAAGCACGAATTCGAGTTTTGAAAAATTTCACGTTGTCACCGTTTGCCCATTTGTCAATATTACGTAATAGATTATTGTGCACGTACACAATTTGTAAACTTCGAAAATTCAGTGTTAAGTTCACGACTTCATAAATGTGTCAATAGTGTTTACCAATGTATGTATGAATATGTATATTGCGAAATACGAAAGAATCTATTATGTTGTGCGTACATTTGCCCATTTAAAATGTACATTAATACTGTGCGTATCAAACCAAGGATTCCTCTGCTGCCTAGCAAATATTAACACTATGCATATGCTGCGTACACACCGACGAACCGAACGGCGAACGAAGAATGGTTGCTATCGTGTGAAACGCTCGGCACAACAACGTCCGATGATTTATGAACGTCCGCACAATGGAAACCCTTCGTCGTTCGCTGTTCGGTTCGTCGGTGTGTATGCAGCATTAGAGGCGTGCCTATTGCACTAGAGTCGTGGCTTAAAAAGGGACAGAGCTAAATTATGCCGTTTATAGTTAACAGTTTGCACTGTAACATTTTTTGGTTACAGGTGGCTAGATTCTACACAATAGCCATGCCTCTAAAAATGTTGTGGTTACAACGGTTTGAATTGCAATTCTCACTGTGCAATAATTATATCTTCAAAATCGTCAACGGACAGTTTCATCGACGGTGATTTGATCAACGTAAGTTGACGAGTGCACTTTTATCGACAATTCAAACGTATAGAGCAGAGTTCACCATCGGTAGCCATAAAATTCTTAGGGGTATGGCTACCCTACCCTACCTGTAACCAAAAAAGAAAAGGACAAAGCTAAATTGTTTACGGCATACTCGAGTTCTAGTACAGATGGCTAGGCTCCAGCCAATAGCCATGCCTCTAAGAATGTTATGCTGCGTACACACCGTCGAACCGAACAACGAACGACGAAGGGTTGCTATTGTGTGGACGTTCATAAATCATTGGACGTTATTGTTGTGGAGCGGTCCGCACAATAACAATTCGCCTTTGCCCTTCGTCGTTCGCTGTTCGGTTCGTCGGTGTGTACGCAGCATAGTGGTTACAACGATTCGTGTGAATTGCAAGTCTCAATGTGCAATAATTATATCTTCAAATCGTCAACGGACATTTTCATCGACGGTGATTTGATCAACGCAATTTCGAAGTAAGATCGACAACTCAAACGTATAGAGCAGAGTTCATCATCGGTAACCATAACATTTTTCGGGGCATGGCTATTGGCTAGAATCTAGCCACCTGTAACCAAAAAAAAAAAAAAACGGGGCAAAATTGTTTACGGTATATTTTACATAGTTCTAGTACAGGTGGTTAGATTTTACACAATAGCCATGCCTCTAAGAATGTTGTGGTTACAATGATTCGTGTGAATTGTAATTCTCACTTTGCAATCATTATATCTTCAAATCGTCAACGGACATTTTCATCGACGGTGATTTGATTGACGTAATTTGACGAAGTGCACTTTTATGGACACTCAAATGTACATATAGAGCGGAGTTCGTCATCGGTAACCATAAAATTCTTAGGGGCATGGCTATTGGCTAGAATCTAGCCACCTGTAACCAAAAAAGAATAGAGCAGGGCAAAATTGCTTACGGCATACTTAAGTTGTAGTACAGATGGTTGGATTCCAGCCAATAGCCATGCCTCTAAGAATGCTGTGGTTACTGATGACTATTTTAACACAAAAACATTTGGTTCAGCAATAATTATATGCATTTATTTGACATATACACAACCTCAATTAGCATGCGTGCTCGTAATAAAAGACAACGCGAAGACAACCCGTATACATTTAACACAAAATTAGTGTAAAATATGAATTAATTAATAAAACGAAACAAAATGTCAACTCATGCACTTGACCCTCTCGATATATCTATTATACATATATATGTATATATATTATTGTTGTTATTTATCGCTGACATAATAAACGCTCCGATCTGGGACACGGAATATGCAGTTATGCAATGCATTTTATTGTCGAGGTCAACGGTTGTAATAATTTGCGATAAAAATGGATCTTTTTCAATAATAAACCAGAGACGCGCGTTGCGTTGCACTCGTTGAACTTGACGTGGGGTCAAATCATTATAACTGACCGTCAGAACAAATTGTGATCGATAGAAATAACCATCCAGATATGGTTCAATTCTCGCAATGCGCTCTGGCGCTAGTTAAAAGTAGTCAAACAATCGTGAAAATGATTTTATCTATTCATCAGCGATAGCCCAATCGGTTCGGGCCGGTTAATGTGAAGATTTACTTACATAACTTTAAAACAGTATAGTGATTTACGGTGCGTTGTCGTGTCTAGATAGTTATCTTATCGCACGATAAACTTGAACAATGTGTGTCACGTAATAATTAAAACAAAAAAAAATAATTGTACTAGAGTGTAATAAATTTAATTGTAAACTCACCAACTCAAGTTGTGTGACGGAATAGGAATAATCTGAAAGGATACAAATTAAATATATATTAGTACAGAATTGAAAAGCAAGAGTAAAAATTAGCTACATTTTAAACAAATCACTACATCTAAGTCTATAAAATCGATACTGAGATATTTAAACTTAGTAGGTACTAGAAATACTGCAACTCGTAACTCGTACTGCTATTTGTAGAGTTATTTTTAAATTAGACTTCTGCTATCGACACAGAATGTAGACATGTGCTTAAACTACCCATTGGGATAGAAAAGAGCAATAGGTACATATTTCAAAATTGTGACTCGATCGATTAATATAGTGAAACTTTCAGATGTAAAGCGAAAATCTGCTCACTCACGCGAGTGGAACGGAACGAAAACCATGGCGACAGTTAAACAACTCATGAAATGCTCCAAATTGACAGAAATACTTTGCGATATGGCAGTACATTCGCGAGCTTTCACACACATGCATACAATATGAGCGCAGCGAGAACGATGCCGTCTAAAAACACACACACACACACACACACTAGCTAGTAAGCTCAATGATTGGATAATTGATTACATGAAAAGGGGAATAAACACTTTATACGGTTACTAGTGTAAGCCCGTTGAATATCAACGGATGTTTGTGTGGGTGAGTATATGTGTATTTAATAGTTTTTTTTATAATTGTTGCATAGATGGCGCGTTATAATACAACAACGTAACAATTTAGCAAAGTCGCGAGTCTATTGAGAATTTATATTGTCAAATTGTAACAGGTTCGTCATCGTTTGGATCATAGCGTAAGCGCTCACTGTCCCGAACCGGTGATCTCGGGTTCAAATCCCACTCGCGCGACGTTCTGGTTTTTTTTTAATTATTTACCTCAGCGAGCGTTATCAGCAGACAGACACACACACACACACACACACACACACACACACAGACGGAGTAGGGCTATTATATATATATATATAATAATATTACACATTATTATTATCATTGACACAATACACGATAGGTAAATGATAAGTAATTTTAATTCACACTCAATATCGTACCAGAATTCGATTTTATTTCAATGAAAAAGTTTGACAACTTCTGATATGTAAATTATCCGTTACAATTTAAATACGCATACACACATTTCGAGCATTTCAAAATTACTGGGTCGTAATTAATTAGTCTTTTTTTTTTAATATATGTACATACATATATTGTACAATGTCACATGGCATTTCAGTTGCATAGAAAGCGCTGCGAACAATTTTACACCTTACTCCCTTAACCATAAAGATCAAAATCGCACACGTACATATGTACATACAAATTAATATCAACACAGCAAACTTGTACGGTTAATATTTCAATGTGATGATAAAAATTGCGCGCAAACCACCGTAAAGTGCATTTTAACGGTCATAATTGCACATTTATAAATATTCATGAATAATTAGGTCGAGTGAAAGTGTAGACACTAACCGTATAAGAAATGTTAATGTATGGAAAAAAATTGCAATTTTTTTGTACATGGCATTGACCCTATATAATAACCGGAATTGACGAAAAGTAAGTACGGAAGTCAAAAATTTAATCATATTTTTTGTATTGGCGACACTGAATTGATTGAAGGTGAATGTACATTTAATACGTGTGTGGATGATTTTTGCTGTACTTATTTTTTATTTGTTTATAATATAAATTCCGAGGGTCAACAGTCTCTTTATCTGAAGTTTGATATTGGAACGAGGAGGTTGTTGATTTTCGACCGAATTTACATACAATTCGTTCGATTTGAAATAATTGAAATGCGGCCCAACCCCGAATTTTCCTTGTTTTCTGCTGCTAACCGCATCTTGTGCTCCACTGACATCGAAAAAAATTAATATTAATGACTGAAATAAGATACGTATTGAATTGTCGACAAACAAACCTTCACAAAAAAAAAACAACCGTAAATTCTTCACGAAACAACAAGTAGTGCACGTTAATTTAATGATTATATTGTATTAATTTTCATTATTCGTGCGATACGTTGACCTCAATGAGAACATCAATGAGTTATTTTTAAACTCAAATGTAATCAATCACAATATGGAAAGCTTGATTAGTAATTTACATACTTACTATTTTAAGCAAAAAGATAACCTCAAGCATAAATTAAATTCTGCGAATTTCAACATTATGAAATACATACATATGTATATTGGAACAGTATGTCATACTGACTTTCTATAAATGTATACTTTCGCGAGTATTAAAAATGCTAATCTAATGCCTTAACACAAGTATTAACTTTAATTATTATCATTCGAATGGAAAATTTAACAAAATGTATTTTCACATTGACATTGACCTAGAAAGTATATGTATAGAATCACATTTGATCGCTCGCAGGACAGGAAAGACTAATGCTGCGTACACACTGACGAACCGAACAGCAAACGACGAAGGGTTGCTATTGTGTGGACGTTCATAAATCATCAACAATTCGCCTTCGCCCTTCGTCGTTCGCTGTTCGGTTCGTCGGTGTGTACGCAGCATAAAACAAAGTTCACCACCAGTAACCATAAAATTCTTAGAAACATGACTATTTACGCCGTAAACAATTTAGCACTGTCCCTCTCTAAGTTCCGCGTCTATTAATTTATGGTTGCAGGTGGCTAAATTCTAACCAGTAGCTACATATGTATACCTCTATGAAATGTATGGTTTTGCTAAACTTTGGACTAAATTGTCATAAACTGAAGTTTTAAGGCCCTCATTAAACCGAGCGAATAATTTGACGCTTGGCGTCTGCGACTGACGCCCTCTATCGTTGTTGATTCGTACCAATGCGAATTATATCGGTGCGACAATAGGGGCGTCAAAGTATTCCCTAGGGTTAGTGAGGGTCTTTAATTGAACTTTTTACTTATTATTATATATTATATATATAATAGCCGAAATCCGTCTGTCTGTCTGTCTGTCTGCTGATAACGCTCGCTGAGGATAAATTTGGAAAAAACTTGGCAGAACGAGTGGGGATTGAACCCATGACGCCAGGCTCGAGTTACTCGCACTGATGCTGTTCGCTATCGCCCTTCGTCGATTTAGTCCTTTTTTTTTTGAAACATTACCTATACAAGGGATCTTTACTCTGCTTTACCTACATACCTACTTACCTACCGACATTTCCTACATTTAGATGATGCTATAACTTTTTTTTTTTTTTTTTTACTTACAAAATTATAATTATTATACATATATGTATATAATAATTAATAATTATAATATAATAAAAATAAGGTATAAAAAAAATTATCGACCTGGTTATTTATTAAATTATCGAAATTATCGTTACCGTTGGATCAATTAGATGGCGCTATAAAAACTATTAATTTTTTTTGTCACTTACAACCGTGCGATCAATTAGTGGGGATCTCTATTAAAAAAGCGCTTTACTTAATTTAAAATTCAGCGGGCGTTGATATTCAACGGGCTTACACTAGTATATATATGTATACTAGTGTAAGCCCGTTGAATATCAACGGAGCGTTCTCATCACCCGTACTGGAAAATTATATATTAAATTTAATAGTTTTTATAGTGCCACCTATGGCGCGTTATAATACGACAAAAAATAATAGTTTTTATAGTGCCATCTATGCATTATTAGCAGAGTCACGATCCCTTTTATAGGTAAAGCAGAGCCACGACCTCATTCATAGGTAATGTTTAAAAAAAATGGACCAAATCGACAACTGATTTTGGCAGATTAGCGTAAGCGCGTTCTTCCCGAGCTTGGGGTCCTGGGTTCGATCCCCCACTCATTCTGGTTTTTTAAATATATTTCCTCAGCGAGCGTTATCAGCAGACAGACAGACAGACGGATTTCGGCTATTATATATATAATTTGTGAAAATTAACTCGTTAACGCCGGCAACGATCTTGCTAATGCCAAGGTTGCGCAAAAACTCAAATACATTTAAAAGTAATTATGCAATCGTCGAAAGTAAAAAAAAGCTATCTATGAAATTTAGCGTTATGTTTGTCTGGCTTGGAACTTTCGCTCGCCGTTGTAATCATGAACTTGTGTGTGCAAATGACTAATTGCATCATGCATACAAAAACATGATAAATTCAGACGATGGTGATGGAACATTCAACCCAGTAGTGTCAATAGATAAGTGCACAAATCTGAATTATAATATAGATAATTACCGGTGTGATTTTCATATCCACGCAATTAAAGGGTCAAAAGTGTTGCGCGATTGACCCGCATGATTGGGATTCTAGCTCGTTACGATCTTCGTGGTAGGAGAGCGATATTGCAATGTTTCGCATTCGATTTCGTACGAGAGACCTTTTAAATGGCGCGAGAAAATTCCACAAAGGGTCAATTAAGCGCGATTTACTACTAAGTAGACAAATTAATATCAATTAAAAAATTTAATTGGGGATATTGCAATAGAGTCCGCGGAAGCGCATTGCGTACTTTCAACGGCGGTGTGTAAAACTAGTGTCAACACCTCGAAAGAACAGTGTCATAGACATGAAAAGCATACAACCACATATGTACATTTTTAAAGTTGGAGCTTAGACAGGAGCCTCTAGTAATTTTTGGCTACAGATGACTAGTACTGCCGTCCTAAGCCCACTTATCGTAACTGACAAAAATTACGAAAATGAGTTAGATGTGTTTTAGGGGTTATGAGAGTGTATTCTTGCGATTTTTCATATCAAAATTAATGTATCTTCATCCAAAAGTGACTTTTTTAAGCTATTAAATCTAATGTATCTGCATGCGCAGAGAAAATAACGTATCCAATATTTACTTCGGTCACTACCTTATCATGAAATATTGAAAAGACTGAATCTCTCCACATTTGGAGACGAGGAGATTAAGACAGGTGATTTATTTGAAGTATTCAAAATAATAAATAATCATTATTCATGTGAAATGACCAACCTCATTATGTTCAATGAGAACACTCATCTAAGAGGTCATCATACTCTTAGACTCCGAAAAGAAAAATCAAATAAGATTGTTAGAGATTCATTGTTTTCGAATAGAGTGGTTGGAGTTTGGAATAGTCATATGTACCTATACATTAATAATGAATAATGAAGTGACATAACTACTAAAGTATTCTTTAATTTTTCCTTAGAATATTATCAAAACACAATAGAAAATAACCTCATGCAAAAAAAAAAAGTTTAAATAAATCAGTAATATATGAAGAAAAACACAAAATTAGAATAAAACTTTCAAGTCCATTTATCTCGATATTGTTGTTTTGTCAGTTACGTTTAGTGGGCTTAGGACGGCAGTAGATTCTAGCCTATACCCATACCTCTAGGATTTTTTTGGTTACTCTTGGTGAACTCTGACGTAGTTGTTACAAACCGTTGTTCAGCAATGATACCTGATACGAATCAGTCAAAATCTCGATGTCGAATTTTAACACGATCACAATGTGTACGCACCATTATGCTGCCGTTCGCCGTTCGGTTCGCCAATGCGTACGCACCATTAGGGTGCGTCCACGTCAAAGCGTTTCGACGAGGTTAGCAAAGGGCTGTCGAGATTGGACACGTGTAGTAAGTTCACACACGAACCTCGAAGTTCGAGGTTAAATATATTTGTACCAGCTTCCGGCAACAAATCTGCGTACAAACTGGCTTTGAATTTTATTGAACACGATTTTTAATTGATTACGAGTAATAAATACCGAATCGCTATATACTTAAATGGAAGAGGTCGAAACTTGAACAGATCTGTGAGCAAAGTACCTAAAAACGAATAAAATCATATATGTACATCAAAGGACGAATCGTACAAAGGTAATCTGCATTCCTTCGCGTAAACTGTAATTAAAGGTACTAAAAAACGGATTACAGGCAGTTGGCGAAAAAAAAAATTAAACTAATGAGAGTGACCTTGACCGAATATTACCGGTAAGAACGAACAGTTTGATTAATGTGTAATCTTGACTTTATGCACGTTATCGAAAATTACGACCAATTTTCAAACGTAACTAACCGCAGCATAATGCGCAGATAGGGTCGGCATCACCGCTTTGTCTTTTTTTTTTTTGTTTTTATGGACATTTCATCGAAAGTGAATCACACTCTGTCTATCATTGGCATTCAGTGCACTTTATATGTATTACACTTTCACTTCTCGAACTGTTTATGGATCCAATAAACGTGTAGCGAACGTGGAAGGTGTTGTTGCCACACGGTTTCAATAGACTTGAGTTGTCCGAAGCAATGTAACCATATATTTTCTTTCCAGTCTCGCTTTTCAAAACTGGACACTTCTGGAGCACTGACGTAACTTTCTTTGGTCGATAGAAAACTGGAAAATCTTCTGTGCCTTGTTTTTGTATTTTGTGCACTTGTATGTATGCGCTGGAGAAGATGGCAAGGTGGAAAATATTAAGTAGCACGAGTTACAGGAGTGTTTTGAAACTAGTTTTTATTAGTCGCACGCAAATTGTGATAAAGTAAAATAATTATAAAAAATAATGCAATTGACGCAAATCTGCGCAGACCGATGCTGAAGAGAAAAAATGGTACACCAGTGACATGGGAATGTTCTCATGGTCTAGCCGAGCCGTTGCTTCATTGTCAATTGAGCGTTTCTTTGGTGCAAAGTTTTGAAAAAATGCATTGGTTAACTAACGGTTGGTCAATGGTTTTTTATTTGCGTGTATAAAAGTATGCAAAAAGGTTTATTAGCTATTGGTCGATTTTTTTATATATAAAACACATCTGCAGCTTGGTAATTAAAAAAAAAGCCAAATATCATTTTTAATTAGTATTTAAGTTTTAATGTTTCCTTTCTTATGATATGTGATCCTTTCGTAGATTTTTTCGTATATACATAGAAGCCAACTCATATGGGCACCTTACACGCTCAATATTATTGACAATACCTTATAATATTGACCGTGTAATGTGGAAATATTGATGGTTTGACGTATTGATGGATTGAATTGACGCGTATTCGACTTTCCAAACATCCGGATCAATATTATTGACGTCAATAATATTGACCGGGTAATGTGTCCATTACAATAACAGTGGCTTTTGGGCTTTTGTGCCCATTACAATTAAGGCTTTTGTGCGTCTGGTTAACCTTTAAGATCCTTTTATTCCAATATTCGGGTAAAAACGGTAGATGTGCCAAGTTTTTACACTGGTTGGTTTTTGAGGACCTGATTTTAACAGTATTTGCGATATAGAATAATTCCGGGGCAAACGGACACTTCATGAGATTTTTTACTATTCAGAAAGTGTCCGTTTGCCTCTTAATTAATATTAGTTAACATAACATGAAAGTAGAGATTATAATTAATCATATATGTACGTATTGTATGTACATACATTTGACGCAAAACTATTTATCTAATATCTTATGAGTGATTAATTTATTTTATTATTTGCTTATGGCGTCACACTGTCTAGAAACGGATCCTTGTATAGATATTACATTATCAATAGTGGCGAAAAACATTAAATTAATATTAAAGTCAATATAAATTGTTCTTTAATGGAAAATGCTATTTATTTTAGACGAGTGAGTATCACCGATGATTTTCATACTTGAATGTTAGATTTTAATAGCACTTTGAATAAAAAAAAAAAAAAACTTGGTGATTTTCTTCAAACGCAAATAGCAAATAGCCTATTATGTTAAGCGATAATTCAATCGAGTGCGATGAATAAAGGTGACATTATAACGTAGACAATAATAATTGTTAAAAAACCGTGCAAGCGAAACGTCAACATTTACACTAGAGGCATCGCAGAAGATCCTATGTACTTAGCGCATTGATCAAAAACACACCTCTACACAGTTACACGCAAGAATAATCACATTTTTTTATGATGATCATTGTGTGGCAGATCTTTAAAAATAGCCCTAGATAACTTTTAGCCGTGAATCAGTCGTACAAAAAAATCTAGAGGAACAAGTGTGTGGCGCGCGAGAAAAGTGTCGCACAAGCGGAAAATTCGATGTTGCAGCACTTGTGTGCCTCATCGACAATGACTAATGCCACTTTTGCCGTTGTGACGGTTGTTGTTTATTGTGAAAGCATTACAGAATTGCACAACAGACGCGCCCTCAACGTCGTTAAAAGAAAACGTATCGGAATGTGCCCTAGAAGTGGACTATGCGCCGCTGCTCTGATTTCAAGAAAGAAACCAAACCAAAAAGAGTAGGCACAGTACAAAATTGAAAACGGTTATCGGTAATTGACACGACTGGTTGCGCTCGCAAACTAACGATGTTATCGTTTTTGCGCTCAAACGGACAAATGGAGAAAAAAAAGTACGCTATTGCTCAATGGGAAAATTATGCAACGATTCGTTGCGCAAAAACGGTCGGTGCACTCTTCAGAAAACAGAGGCGAGACAAAGTTTACTTCCGGTTTTTCAGATTTCGTCAGAAAAACCAATTGAAAAAGTCAATTTTAAATTATCTAAGAGAACAAACATGTATGATCGTTATAACAAGAAGAGATCGCAAGAGGAATACATGGGTAAGAAGTATGATCAAAGTGGCAGATATAGCGGAACGTGTGAAAAAGTTGAAGTTAACTTTGGCAGATAGACGCGAGAAATACTTGAATGGTATCCGAGAGGATGTGAAAGAAAGCAAGGTAGACCGAGTGGACGATGGGCTGATTAATTGAAAAGAATCTGTAGTGTGGAAGCAGATTGCTCAAGACAGACAGGAATGGAGAGGCCTTCATCCAGCAGTGGATGGTGAACGGCTGAAAATGATGATGAATCAAAATAATGATTTCTAATAACCATATATTTTAAAATGATATTCGTATAAAAATGAATGTTTTCAATAATAAAATCAATATAAGTTGACAATATAAATAAAATACTTAAGTTTATTGATTTGAAAAATAATAAATAACTAATTTATTGTTCATAATGTAAATACATACATATGTATGTACTTTCAATATGCTGAGTAATATGAGGTAATTCATACTGGATAATGATAAATACACAATAATTTTCAATTGTCATTTTGTACCGAAGGATTGAATATTTTTATGCATAAGTATCAGGCGTTGCCCGGCTAAAACCAACGAACCTAATTTGTTATTGAAAATTGCACGAATAATTACTGAATGATTGATTACAAATAATTTATGTTTGTATATTTGGTTGATGTTTTTCATACATATGTATATTTGATTTTTGCTTTTTTATGATTATTACATTGTATATGTTGTTATATTATATATGTTAAGTATATGTTATTTTGAACTACAAGCCTAATAAATAAATAAATATAATCGTCTATGATTGTAAAAATTTGCTGAAATGATTAGGCAAAAAATTAAAATTCTAATCAATAATTCATTGATTAATCTACCATGCAGTGGCATTTTAATTTAATCGATTTTGTGAATTCTCTGGAGCTTATTACAAATGTACATATATTATATAAAGTGATAGCGGAAAAAACCAATTTGCAATATTATAAATTATTTCTCACTCGCAAATGAGTTTCTAGACACGTAAAATTTTTTAATCTGCGTCTCGCGATAACCTTTTATCGACAGTTAAGCGGAATTAAGCATTAAAATTAAAATTGTGTCAGATGGACAGAAATCAAGTGGAGAAAAAAAAAAAGTGACGACATTGAAAGTATCTCGCTATTTAGACCAGGGTACATCCAAGATGCTAATAAGATGACCAGTACTGATTTTATGTATTATTTAAAACATCTGACCCAAGGCGAGCCACGGCAATGATACAGTCCAAGTTTGTGCAATAATTTAACTGACTGGAAAGAAGGACATATGGAATTGAACTACAACGCAACGAGAGCGTTCTGCGATGTGTCAGTCGACTCTGTATGAGCGTCGAAGCGTCTCAAAAAGAATATAGCACCAGTACTTAATTACGTACAGTAGCTTAATTACGGTGTAATTTATGTAATTTAACTCTGTCTTTAATGCTGCGTACACACCGACGAACCGAACAAGCGAACGACAAAGGGCGAATTGTTATTGTGTGTCCACACAATAACGTCCGATGATTTATGAACGTTCACACAATAGCAGCCCTTCGTCGTTCGCTGTTCGGTTCGTCGGTGTGTACTCAACATAAGAATTTTATAGTTAGTGAACTCTGGCATATACATACATATATAGAGGCTCGAGATTCATGTGTGAACACCACCGCTAATTAAACGTGTCTAATCCAACCACGCTGCCACGCTTCAACGTAGACACAGCCTAAGCTTACGGATAAGGTAATTACCAGATACGGGGCTTAGAGGGGGACAGAGCTTAATTACGGTGTAATTTAACTCTGTCTCTAATGCTGCGTACACACCGACGAACCGAACAGCGAACGACAAAGGGCGAAAGCGAATTGTTAATTGTGTGAACCGCTCCACACAATAACGTCCGATTATTTACGAACGTCCACACAATAGCAATCCTTCGTCGTTCGTCGGTGTGTACGCAGTATAAGAATTTTATAGTTAGTGAACTCTGGCATATACATACATAGAGGCTCGAGATTCATGTGTGAACACCGCCGCTAATTAAACGTGTCTAATCCAACCACGCTGCAACGCTTCAACGTAGACACAGCCTAAGCTTACGAATCGGGTAATTGCCATATCCATTAAGGGAATTGCTATTATAAATACAAAGTTAAAAACACATGCATTGTATGGAGAGTAGGTACTACAGCTTATTATATTATAGGCAAACATTAACTTAGTATTGTGCGTGCTTAACCTATTGAGCAACGCAAATTATTATTTATCCGTGAGAAAAAATGGATTTCCGCCATTTTTTTTTTACGTCGGTATTTTTCTTTTTATCTAAGATTTGGAGAGAAATTTTTCGGACTACAACTACAAACTAGTGTACGTATGACCCGTTTGCCATTGCACAATGGCGAAATGGTGCAACTATGGCAAACGGAGAACACTATCACTAATTCCAAATCTCAGATAGTATTTTTATATATAGATATGCAAGTAGCAGAAGTTTCGAATGTCGACATAAATCCAGTTGGCTTTTACTGGAAAATGTCGGAACAGTCACCACAGTGATAAATGATTGGCCAACATCATCATCATCAAAACGTTTAGGAAAAGCGAAAAATATGTTTATTTTTTGGTAATTAGGTTAGTAGTCAGGTCTTTAGAGCGTTAGTTTTTTGAGAAAAGCTCTGGGGTTTGAATCCCGTACGTTGAAAGGTTTTCTCGACGGTATTCAACCTTAAATATCGTCATTGGTAAGATCTCGATATTACTAAATCCAGAATGGGCCCACCTAATCAAATCACCGTTCCTTATATGTACATACATACATACATTCTTCACCTTCAGAAAGTAATGGTTTCACAACTTTCCACAGTTCACTATGACAGACGGTAGAATGTTTGTCAAATAGTGAAGAAGCACCGCTTGATATCAAATACGTCACTTTCAGAACAAAAATAAGTACATTTCAAAGACGTGCCGTCAAAATGAAGAATTATTTATCGGTAAAGTTAGTATTTCCCCACTTTTACATACTAAATTATACACGTATCGGCCATTTGAATGATATTATGTACTAAATTTTCTTTGAGTGGGGTTATTTTTTGACATGTGGGTGTATCGTTGCCAGTGGCGTACGTTTGTAAACCAACAAATGTCTCACACTAACAATTGAAGATTTATTATAAGGCAATATACATATGTGTACATACATACATATGTATATAGATAGTGTTTCGTAAAAGTAAAGCAGTACTCTAATTTTATATGGCTGTGTAAATATTGTAATACACCTCAATGCTTAAATAGATTTACATAGTTCTGGCTGTCGGAAATACATATGCCAAATTCTTATCAAAAATTTGTATAAAATTTAGAATAGTTAAAATATATACAGGTAGATTTTTCATACAAGGAATATGAACTATGTATATCAAAGCTTTCAAACATTTTTAATTGAATAATTACACTGCAATACTACTGTTACGGGCAATACCTATTCATTTTATGCATGTAAGTACATATGTACTATATGTATGAAATAACTGAACTTTTCTGACTGAATTACTCTCTTATCTACCCTCAAAATTATTCACTAACCTCAGCTAATCCTCAAGCACAATTTGAACTAGTTTTTTCGTGCAGTCTTTAGTTTTTCATACGTGCTATTTCTATTTCAATTTGCACTTATATTGTACAAAGCAATATGTCACACTTGTAACAAATCAACCAAATTTTAAATATTGTTTTGAATACCCCTACTCAATAGGTGAATCCAAACGATAACTTTAAAAATCCTTCAGGAACTATGTATAATTATTTATTGAAACAAATTGAAAGAACATTGACATACTACGAGTATAATTTGTCTACAAAGAATGTGCGAATTTTTATACTCACCGCTCGAGCTAAGCTCAGCTTAATATATATAATATAATAAAAGCTGTCGGATTCGAGATAATGCTCCAATCAACCGTTTAACTCTTCATTGTCCAATTTATTTTGAATGCGATTAATTTAAAAGAATACGTCTATAATACGCCACTCATTCGACGATCAATATTAACTACTTTTTATTAGAATGCGTGACGTGCACAAAATTCTTCAGAATCAATTCACGCCAAACAAAATTTTTAGTAAATAGATTGTTCATCTTTGAACGCGTAAAAAAATTCGCAAAGCTGACAGGCCGGTCGAATGCGGATACGCTGTCAACAAACATTCATAATAAATAGATAATGGATCGTTTGGAGGTGTCCGTTTGAAATATTATATTATTGCACTTGTACTGTGACCCAAGAGGAGAAAAACGTTCGAGTGTCATGGACCAAAAGAAACCACGGTGTGCAAAAACAAAACGTCAAAAACACTGTTGTGAGCAAGTGATCATTAATTATTGTGTGTGTCTTGTCGTATACGCTCGTTTGGAAATGTATTCATGCTGCGAAAATCTTTGCGGGGGCAAGGTCGACACCTTCAATCAGCTCAAGTTCACCAAGTGTCGTGTTCGTTTGATTGACAATATGGTCATATAATATTTGCTGAGAATCCCTTGATTTGTCGAATCGACACCTTCCGCAAAACAAGGCCTCACAAACATGGCACATTTTGAAGCTTTGCTTCTGAAAAGGTCATTGTCGAACTATCTACGTAGTTCTGAGTAATCAAGGTTATGAAAATATGCCTTTTCTGTGAATGTATAGAGCCAATTGATGGTTTTCTTTCCAACTTGAAGGAAAGGTATCTATTTGCTATTTCTAAAGATTGGCTAAATCTTGCCCAAAACCCCAACCTACACCACCAACATTAAAGGCGCTCACACACCTTAGCGAAATCGCTGCGAATTATATCGGTATGTGAGCGCCTTAATACAACTTGAACAATCCTGTTTAAGATTGATCTATTCGATACTTTTAGCACGTGAAAGTAACCATTGATAGGAAGCACATTAGACTATTAGCTATTAGCTCAATTTGACATTGGCCTTTTTATAACAAAGTCACAACATTTACGAATGTCAATAACCTCAAATTATACGTCAAAATCATTTAAAGCAGTGATTCCCAAACTTCTTAGTACCGCGACCCACATTTTCGAACCACAAACTTATGCGACCCACCTAGCATTAATGGACACGAAAGATGGAGGGGAAGTATTTATAATTATTTTTATTAATACTGTTTTTATACTTAGCAATATTCAGAGTTTTATTTATTTTTAATTAACGAAAACAAGCAGCTGCGATAAACTTTGTACATAAGTACATCCATGGACCGATATAATTCGCATTGGTGCGAATCAACGACGATGGATCGTCAGTTTGACGCAGCGATTTCGCTAAGGTGTGTGAGCGCCTTTATTTGAAAGCGAAATCGTTTTGACTTATTTCTTGCTCTTATCACCAAACATAACTCTAACCGTGTATTTTATTGGCAGCAGACTTGCATACTTGCATACTTGCATACTTACAGACTTGCAGACTTGCAGACAGCAAGACTTGCCAATTGTGTGCGGCTTACCAGCTTGCACGATTCGCAAACTAATCAGGTACGAGGCGTAGAGAAATTTTTCATTAATGCTGTTGTAGTGCGAAAGCTACGTTTTCGACGACTAGCTGTTTTTCAAATTTTAGTGGCTTGTTTTTAAAATCCGGATGCTTCATTTCAATATGACGACGCAATTTGTTCGGTCGCATGCTCTCGTTCGCGAGTACATCGCAGCAAATAATGCAATGCGGCCGTATATATTCTTCGTCTCCATTTCATGAAAATCAGATTTTTAAATAGTAGGTTTTTTTTTATTTTCAAATAATTTAAAAGAAATTCATTAAAGTATTTGTAAAAAAAATATTACATTACATACATATTACAAAAAACTTAGCTATAGAGAGCGTATATCGACCTGGCATTACTAACATGTGACATGTATACAATTTTAGTCTTTACAATAGCATTGCATACGCGCTACATTCGCATATCATTAATGATCGACATCGAATATTTCATCGATATGATAATTTAGCCCTTATGCCACATTGCCATAAGGTTCAAATTGCATATCAATCTCGTACGCGAATACGGCAGAGAAATAAATTCGGTCATGTTGGCATCACAGCTTATGTAAATTAATCGATAATTTATCGATGCATTATAATTCAATTAAATTCAACTCAAACTATCAATTGTCACACTTAAATTGAACTTTAGCGATCACATCATAGATAAAACATTATCAATGACGTATATTTTGATCGATGACATTTTAATTAGGCATTATTTATTAATCGTTTCATCGATTATTTATATCTAATGCGTATTTACTGCAACTGTCAAATTCGAACTGGCGATCGCGAGCGCGCTTTCGCTTATCGCAGCGGGTTCGCGAACGTCACTAATATTTTTGACAGATGATTTATCGATCTTTGAATGTTTATGTTTTTCTGCCGCTTTATAAACATTCAATATGATTAAAAATCAAACGTTAAAGGTACAAAGATTTAACAACGTACATACATAAATGCAATTATAGCCTGGCATAAAATAGATTTTCAATTAAATTAATTGGATTTTTTTTTGTGAGATTTGCGAACGTTATGTTAAATTGTAGCGATTCAAGATGCACAATACTTTTCCTTGGTTTTGCAACAAAATCGTACATTTCCGCTTCCGAAACGTCATTTCTCAATATCGGGAAATCGACACAGTCACAGCTCGTTAAAAACAATCCCTTTTATTGTTGTTAATTTGATTGTTTTCGGCCATTTTGGTCGACACGGTCATTTGGTCGAGCATCACGATTATTGTCCGTTGCACAACAATTTTGTAGTTGCACGCTATCGTAATGTACGTGTGTGAACAGTGTTTTTGTGTCACGAGACATTGGCGATGCAATTTTTAGGGATTGTGTATGAAATAAACACTTTTTCAGTCACTCGCGATCCGACAAACGGCAAAAATGTACGGAGACGCCATTTTGAATATCATACATCATAACCTCAATGATTTCTCCATACGGGCATCTTACACGGTCAATATTATTGACCCGGTTCTTTGGAAATTTGAATCAGTTCGATCAATCAATATTTCCGCTTTACACGGTCAATATTATTGGCAATATGATAAGGTATTGTCAATAATATTGACCATGTAAGGTGTCCTATACACTGTGGTCGAATATTTGCAACGTTTGAATGATTCGATTGTTATTTTACTTTTGTTATTATTCTGCTTCTTTTTTCTCATGCTATTTATGTATTTTGCTTTTGCTTTTACCCGTGTCGTGTTACCCGAGAGCGCGCTCACAATACATAACCTCACTAGCGTACACAACACTCATGAAGTCATGACACTGTAACCACCCGGTGACACTGTCAACGGGCAGTTGATACTAAAAGGTAGTTCGAGACTGTTCAACAATCTGAACTAATCAATTGAACCACATGTGTCGTGTTTTATCGATATTTTCGTTACTCGCTACATAACTTTTCGATAGATATACATACATATGTACATACATACATAGTTATCTTTATCTGATTCTGCTATAGTATGTAGATACGTTACGTACGAAAAAAATAACACTTTGCAACTGAAAAAATTAAATGTGTTACATTCAAATATAAACACGTGCTATGCGTAGCTCACAAAAACATGTGCTTGAAAGTTTAGAAATTGGCAACGAACGAGTTGTCCTTCATTTTTTTGCAATGACATTCTATGGGAGAAAACCGTTATTGTTCGTAAAAAATAAATGACTTTAAATCGTTTGAGAATCGACGCTTTTGAAACATACATATATGACGTTGGTTCATATTTTTATTGAATTCCAATTATACCCAATTAATAAAATTATTCGACCGAAAAAATAAATAATAATGCGTTGTCAAATTGTCGACGTTTTTAAATTCGGCGCAACTCGTTATTAATAAAATATTGAGAAACGCACGTTCGAAAGTCATTCGCAATAATATTGCTCTAAATATCTATATTTATATCATTGCTTAAAAAATGTTATCATAAATAATGTACATAATTGTATGCATATAAATTTCATTTTACTAGATAAGTCATCGACAATACGCCGCTTATTGTTATCATCACGAAATTGATACCCTCATACGGTAATTAAAACTAAAATTCCTCGTTTTTTTATTATATCGTGAAACCGACTATAATACAGAAAACGTGCACTTTTTTTTATCCACGACGATTTGTAAGCTAACTTGAAAAAAATTCACGTTAAAAGTTAAAACATTTAACTTGATTAATTATTCAAAAACAAAATAGTTTCCCACACTCGACATTACCAAACGCATATTGTTATCATACGATAAGATCGCAATGCAGGGCATTTTTAACATTTTATTTGTGTCAATAGTAATGTTTAGATATCGCCTTATTGTTATCGAACGACTTATGGCATCAACAGCTGATCGAGTGACATTAACATTATTCAAACAATTTTTTAAGGCTATTTATGAATGAACCATTTTTATCACGGAAAACAATCATTAAAATCTTGAATCGAATAATCCATAGAAAACGTATGACCTTGAATTGAGTACAAAACTATCCAGTTAACCAAAAATTTGGTTGATCGTCAATCAACTTCATCTCTTTTGACATTTCCTTCCGAGTTCTAATCCACACACGAACTCAAAAAAAAAAAAAAAAAAAACCAGACAGTTTGCTTTCACCGCGACCCACATTTTGAGCAACGCGTGTATACCATCGTATATATATTATACATGAATACGTATTTTTTGCGTAACTGTACCTAAGAAAAATGTGCCAATCAAGTTCAAAATCGCGGATACGCAAGCGCGGCCCCAAAATCGCTTACTATCCTATAGTAGGCGAGATTCTTAGCGGCACAGTTGCCGAATGACGTAACCGACGCGATCCAAAACTTAACACTCGATGTTTTGAACGCATAGTGTACGCGACACACACTTTCACAACAATATACATACATATGTATGTAAGTTATTGCTCAAACTTTTTTGGAATATTACTCACATCCTATAGATCAGAATCTAACCATAGTCCCCCTCAGGCCCTCGCGATACTTTGATGAGTAGGTTAATGTCGTATTCGTCTGCAGCAGCGTTACCAGCAGATTTCCCAAATCAAAGATCGGAACAGTCACCATTCCGAACAATCAAAAAAAAGTTAAGGAATCGAGGAAAAAAAAACAGATCACTTTCAGCAGCTCAACAATCGTCCATTCCTGTCTGTCTTTAGAAATCTACATCCACTTGACTCAACATTGAACATTCTTCTCAATTCATCAGCCCATCGTCTCCTTGGTCTACCTTGCTTTCTTTCACATCCTCTCGGACACCATTCCAATATTTCTCGCGTCCATCTGCCATCCATTCTTCTCGCTATGTGTCCACTCGAACTTTTTCACACGTTCTGTTATATCTGCCACTTTGATCATACTTCTTACCCATGTATCCCTCTTACGATCTCTTCTTGTTATACTGAGCATACATCTTTCTATGCTTCTCTGTGTGCACTGGATCATTTTCATCCGCTCATCATCATTTTCAGCCGCTCACCAATCTTCCATTCTTGTCTGTCTTTAAAAATCTCCACCCACTTGACTCAACATTGAACATTCTTCTCAATTCATCAGCCCATCGTCTCCTCGGTCTACCTTGCTTTCTTTCACATCCTCTCGGACACCATTCCAATATTTCTCGCGTCCATCTGTCATCCATTCTTCTCGCTATGTGTCCACTCGAACCTTTTCACACGTTCTGCTATATCTGCCACTTTGATCATACTTCTTATTTTCAGCCGCTCACCAATCTTCCATTCTTGTCTGTCTTTAAAATCTCCATCCACTTGACTCAACATTGAACATTCTTCTCAATTCATCAGCCCATCGTCTCCTCGGTCCTACCTTGCTTTCTTTCATCTGACACCATTCAATTCGTCCATCTGTCATCCATTCTTCTCGCCATGTATTCCTTTTACGATCTCTTGTTGTTATACCGAGCATACATCTTTCTATGCTTCTCTGTGTGCACTGGATCATTTTCATCCGCTCATCATCATTTTCAGCCGCTCACCAATCTTCCATTCTTGTCTGTCTTTAAAAATCTCCATCCACTTGACTCAACATTGAACATTCTTCTCAATTCATCAGCCCATCGTCTCCTCGGTCTACCTTGCTTTCTTTCACATCCTCTCGGACACCATTCCAATATTTCTCGCGTCCATCTGTCATCCATTCTTCTCGCTATGTGTCCACTCGAACCTTTTCACACGTTCTGCTATATCTGCCACTTTGATCATACTTCTTACCCATGTATTCCTTTTACGATCTCTTGTTGTTATACCGAGCATACATCTTTATATGGTTCTCTGTGTGCGCTGGATCTTACGTAATAGATCAGTAGATCATTTTCAGCCGCTCACCAATCTTCCATTCCTGTTATGAGCAATCTGCATGCAGTTTTTACGCCACACATTCTTCTCAATTCATCAGCCCATCGTCCACTCGATCTACCTTGCTTTATTTCACATCCTCTCGAATACCATTCCAGTATTTCTCGCGTCCGTCTGCCATCCATTCTTCTCGCTGTGTCTCTACCACCTTGGTCATGCTTCTTATGCTGCGTACACACCGACGAACCGAACAGCGAACGACGAAGGGTTGCTGTCCGGTTCGGCGGTGTGTACGCAACATTACCCATCTATTACGATCTCTTCTCGTTGTACCGATTCTCATCGTAGACGGCTCTAAGCCATACATAGATATAGAATATATCTATGCTCTAAGCCCATTTGACACTGCAACAGTTCAACAATGCGTAACGCAGATTATCCAATACTCATTCGTTCTCGCAGACGTTTTAATAATAATGTCGTCATTATTTTTTCGGGTAAAGATCGCCGTCCAAACCAGCAACATATTATAATAGAACGAACGGTTGCAGCTTAAGAGTGGCGCAACAACATTTGGGACGAGATTTTTGTCCAACAGGTGTCAACAGGCTGTGCTCTCTACACTTATGTAGAAGCGTAGATACACATACATAATATACAGTATCGTGTCGTTTACCTTGGATCGAATAATAAAAACGTAATCATCGGTCGAGAAAATTGCCCCGTGACCTTGTGCAAATTTTAGCAACGCGATGAAATTTGCATGATCGATTGGTTAGCGTTCAACTCAATGCCAAGCCACGCTCAGTAGACAATGAAATTTCTCTTTTAGAGTATCGAAAATTGAATCAGCCATATTATACAATCTACATACATACATACTATTGTTGACTGTTGGTGTTAAGTGATGGGGTATGTTTGTTAGCTTTAGCAAATCTACCGTGCGGAATGGGTCAATTTTTTCAGAGGACACAAATTTGGGTCAAATTCGTAGACCACTTGTAGCCTGTGGGTATAAAAAGTATGTAATTATTTTCACATTGTAAATTCGCATTTGGCTATAATTTTACGATAATGGCAGTCCTCGATCGCGAAGGTCAGTTATTGACCATTGGAACAGTTTATTCGTTTTATTACAGTCGAATTCGTGGCTTAACACATTACGTTTCAAGCACATGACTAATGAGACCAGTTTTTAATCTATATACCAATTTTTTTGTTTTTTTTTTTACACTCGAAAGTTGATATTTTTATGATACCTAGACGCTAATAGCGAAGCCTCAATGTCGATGAACGATATGGTGTTGTGCTATTTTATTTATTACAGTCGATATCAAAAAGTTAGACAAAATTTAGTCAGAGTTCACCACCAGTAACAGTACAAAATACTCATGCTGCGTACACACCGACGAACCGAACAGCGAACGACGAAGGGCGAAGGCGAATCGTTCGCTGTTCGGTTCGTCGGTGTGTACGCAGCATTAGAGCCACAGCTATAATCTGCATAACTACCTGTTCTAGAGGCGGGGCTTAACATGGGACATAGCTAAATTGTTTACGGCGCAATTTAGCTACGTTACTTTCTAAGCCCCATCTCTACAATGCACAGTGTAGGCCAATAGTCGCGTCCCTAATGCTGCGTACACACCGACGAAGGGTTGCTATTGTGTGGACGTTATTGTATGGAGCGGTCCACACAATTAGCAACCCTTCGTCGTTCGCTGTTCGGTTCGTCGGTGTGTACGCAGCATAGGAATTTTGTGGTTAGTGGTGGTGAACTAGGGTCTGTGTATGTATTTTTTTTAAAGATTGCAATAGTTATTAAGCTAATAAGGGTTCGAGATCGATGATTCGAGATCTTTTGATGTTGCTCTAGATCAGGGATTCCCAACCCCGTGCCCGCGGGAACCATGGCGCCCGCTGACCGATTTGTGTGCGCCCGCCACTTTTCGACCGCGACAGAATTTTTTGAACTTGGAGTTGTAGGGAAAAGACAAACATGTAGCTAAAATGATAGGCTCTGTAAACTCATTTAAAACCAAACTGTTTTTGTGGATATCACATCTGCAGATGAAGTCTCTCATGCATTTCCCAAATATGAAGAAAATTGCAGGTAACAGTGAATTCAACGTGTCATTATTTGTCAAGCACCTTCAAGTGCTTCAAGAAGAGTTTGAAAAGAGATTTCAACAGTTTACTATCATCGAGCCAATCGTCTCCTTTTTTATCAATCCTTTTACTTGCCAAAAAAATATAATGGAAATAGCTGCATACATTGCAGAGCTTGTTCAAGTGAAGGACCTTCAGAATGATATTATGCTAAAATCCTTAATATCAGATAAGGACTTCTGGAATACAGTGGACAGAAAAAAGTTTTCATTCTTAAAAAAAGCGGCATTATTTTTTTGTGTATTATTTATTACCTACATATGTATGTATGATCAACTATAAATTTGCTTTGAAAAAATAGGTGGTGCCCGCCGCCCTACTAATATTTTAAAATGTGCTCTAGGGTACAAAAAGGTTGGGAACCCCTGCTCTAGATAATACAGTCGGTTTCACGACACAGTGCCTAATGAGCCTAATTTTACCTGCTTTTAACGGCACGGAAAAGGTTAATTTGGTACACACTCGCATGTGGAGCAGCCAGTTATGAAAGATACGTGTCGAAAATAAATTCTCGTTGCGTACGTATGTACATATGTACATACATATGTATGTACGTACACAAAAAAGTCGATCAATGCGGCAATACATCAATAATTGGCACATCAACCATCAACTAACCAAATTACGAATTTACCATCCAACACCTCTAAACCTTGAGACATACAAAATTAGCTTTTGGAACAGACTGTTCGGCAACCTTTTTTTAAGGCGCAAAGTCGCGAGTCTATTGACAATTAATATTGTCAAATCGTAGCAGGCTCGTCATCACCTCCGTTTGGATCACAGCGTAAACGCTCACCGTCCCCAACATTGGTGATCTCGGGTTCAAATCCCACTCGCAAAACGTTCTGGTCTTTTCATTATTTATATGAGCGAGCGTTATCAGCAGACAGACACACATACAGACATATGGAATAGGGTTATTATATATAGTATGCTGATACATATATACCCCATTCTATGCAAGTAATACCACTTTCTGCACTTTGTTTATGGCATAATGAAGTAATTACATATTTGCGGGGATAGTGTTAGTGTTTATCTCAATTGCACCCAGCCAAAAATGACCATCATTGGCCATTTTCAAAAAAAACATAACATGTCGAAAAATTCTCAAAAAACCATCAAGAAAATACATAGTTCAGCTATTTATTTTAAATACTAACTAAAAATAGGTATCAATACAAATTTAAAGTATGCCATAAACCATAAAATACACAGAAAAAACACGTTTTATGTTTAAAAAAAATTCACCTGTGGCGCATCTCAAACTATTTTTCATATTAACACACCGTTTGATCGTAACTTAGTAGCCCTGGTTACTGAGACTACATACATAAACCAAAAGCAAAGACGTGACCCGCTAAAGAAAAAGGTTGCCGACCACTAATCTAGAAAAAAAAATTAAATATGCAATCCAATTGCTAATGGGTTATTATTTCTCCTAGTGCAAAATCGTCTTGAGATTTTTTTCTGTAATGTCGAAACTAACGATTGAAAATTCAATGCATGTATGTCGAGTGTGTCTGTCAGTACATGTGTACTGTGTGTGTGTGTATGTTGAGAAATGTCAATTTTATACAGTGTGCATAATCATAAAAGTGATCATAAAACGTATTGGAATTATGACACGCGTGCATTGTTGTCGATTTTGAACTTGAAACGCTTTTTCGGACAGGTTGCACTTGACCAACTTTGGTCATTTTTTAATTGTTGCGTTTCCAACGTGCATACTAATGGTATAAAACACAAGGGTGTTTAAACCTGTTGTTGCAAACGTGAACACACTGTACAAAACCACTTTTAAATTAACCATAAACGCGCACTCGATTACCTAAAGCTGGTGGCGGTCTTCGTTTTATAAATGGGCACGTATGCATATGTATATCTTCATCATTTTCAGCCGTTAACCATCCACTGCTGGATGAAGGCCTCTCCAATCATCCTCCTATCCTGTCTGTCTTGATCAATCTGCATCCACTTGACTCCACACATGCTTCTCAATTCATCAGCCCATCGTCCACTCGGTCTACCTTGCTTTCTTTCACATCCTCTCGGATACCATTTCAGTATTTCACGCGACCATCTACCATCCATTCTTCTCGCCATGTGTTCACTTCAACTTTTTCACAGTTTGATCATACTTCTTACCCATGTATTCCTCTTGTTATACCAAGCATACCACTTTCCATGGTTCTCCGTGTGCACTAGTTAGGTTGCACCATCCACTGCTGGATGAAGGCTTCTCCAATCCTCATCCATTCCTGTTTGTCTCGAGCAATCTGCATCCATTTGACTCCACACATTCTTCTCAATTTATCAGCCCATCTTCCACTCGGTCTACCTTGCTTTCTTTCACATCCTCTCGGATACCATTCCAGTATTTCTCGCATCTATCTGCCGTCCATTCTTCTAGCTATGTGTCTAATCCAACCTTTTACACATGTACCCCTATATCTGCCACTTTGATCATACTTCTTACCCACGTATTCCCCTTACGATCTCTTCTTGTTATACCAAGCATACATCTGTGTGCACTGGATCTTACGTAGCATTCTTGACTTTAGTATCCAAGTTTCACATTCATACGTCATAACTGGCAGTATGCCTTCTTTTTTATGCAAAGCGGAATGTTCGATTTAAAAACTACATATGTTGATTATTCCAAAAGAACTCCATCCTAGTTTAATTCTTCTTCTTTACATCCGGTCTAAATATATAAATAACCATCAACTATCTCTAACAATATGATTAGCTACGTGACTATGATTCATTAAACATAATTTTAGTTTTATTAAAATTAATTTTTAAGCCTACTATGACTATTTCGTACGCACAAATATTCCGATTCGTTCATATAGAATTTTACAAAACGTTACATTTGAATAGTTCACCGTCAGTGATTGGATAGAATCTAGCCACGGTACAATAGGCGAAGCTCAGAAAGGGACAGAGCTAAATTCCTCCGTGAACAATTCATATTAGTCCCATTCTAAGCCTCGCCTCTAGTACCTACATACATATGTATATAGATTCTAGCCAATAAGATTTTTGCGGTCACCGTTGGTGAACACTGCGTGAGTCAAACGGTTCACGAATGTGTAAGGACCGACGGGTAAAGTTTAGCTAAATAATCCTCGGTGGGATGGTGGCCTAATGTGAGCGTAATCGTAAGTGATCGCAGCTGGATTTGGCATAGTGTTGACGTCACGTGACGCAACCGGACAGTCGGTCACTTAGTACACAGGATGCGGACTATTGGTGCAACGTGACGATGGACTGGCCATCTTCGTGGCCGAGATGTCCTCACCGGAATTTCTCAACTGGTACTACGTGACGTTAGGTGTAGTGCGTGGGTCGAACAAAACAAAAGGGCGTCTATCAATTAAACGCGTCACACGATACTTGCTGTAGTTTAATTTTTATAGGACTATGACCTATGTATAATAAATTATAGTTTCAGTGATAGTTTGAAAGGATTGCTCTGACCAGTCTAACCCTACTCATCGCTGAAGGCACCGCACTTCAAATGCCTAGATAAAAGTGTTAGCGTGGGTCTGAGCAACGCTTGTTATACAAATTTATACTAGCTGATAAAATTAGCATTTGGTCAACGAATGAACATGTGATTAATGTTGGAAAGATTTATTTAAATAAAACAGCAATGTGTGTACAAAGTGTGTACTAATAAAACTACTATGAACAATAAACATTAAGACCAATGTACTAAGGTTTAAAACATTCTATTGAAATTAGATTTATGTATAATAAGTTTATGATAGCATTACGTTAATTCTTAATCTACGTATACACTCAATGTTAGATAATCATATTGTAGAGATAGTTGATAGTTATTTATATATTTAGACCGGATGTAAAGAAGAAGAATTAAACTAGGATGGAGTTCTTTTGGAATAATCAACATATGTAGTTTTTAAATCGAACATTCCGCTTTGCATAAAAAAGAAGGCATACTGCCAGTTATGACGTATGAATGTGAAACTTGGATACTAAAGTCAAGAATGCTACGTAAGATCCAGTGCACACAGATGTATGCTCGGTATAACAAGAAGAGATCGTAAGAATAATACAGGGGTAAGAAGTACATATGATCAAAGTGGCAGATATAGGGGAACATGTGAAAAGGTTGGATTAGACACATAGCGAGAAGAATGGACGCAATAAATACTGAAATGGTATCTGAGAGGATGTGAAAGAAAGCAAGGTAGACCGTGTGGAAGATGGGCTGATGAATTGAGAAGAATGTGCGGAGTCAAGTGGATGCAGATTGCTCGAGACAAACAGGATTGGAGAAGCCTTCATCCAGCAGTGGATGGTGAACGGCTGAAAATGATGATGATGATGACACACAATGTAAGCCAACCTAACATAACCTAACTAAATCCAACAATCTTTGAATATATCGTAATAATTTTTAAACTTACATATAGCAACTTTATATTACTGTTAGGTTAATTCTTTGAATAATATGTACAATTTGTCACATAACTTTTAATCTTTCAGTATAAAAAAATCATTTCAACTACTCTTTTAAGTTCATTTATAACAAATAAAAATGACATGTCTACTAATAAATAGTAAAATTTATTATGTAGTATTAAGTTCCAGTAATAAAAAAAAATAATACTTCCATCTGTTGTAAAATCAACGGATCACAGTCGTGCCATTAAATATAATAAATGGCACTGTCTATTGTATTGCAAAAATGTATATTTTTAATAATATAAAAAAAAATAGAGAAATGTGCACAATATAAAAGACGTTTTATGTATTTTTCTAAAAGTCATTACATAATAATAAACGATCGGGGAAAACATTTTAATAAATAATCTGTGAATGTACGTGTAGATACTTAATCAAATCAAAAGCGATCAATTTTGATAACTCACCCTGTATCTCGTGCGATAAAGACGTCGCACACGCTCCGTATGATCCGCTCAGTACAATCGAACTATCATGCTTTTTCAGAGATTATACAGCCTCACTGAAAGAATAGAACAAAACAAAAAAAATATTATTATAAGAAAATTGCACACTCATTATTAAATTGGGGTCAAATCAAATGTGTCCATTACACAATACGCATTGCAATATTATATAATAAGTGTATTACGTTTATATTGTGAATAATTCGAACGTTAGACAGGGTAATTGACCGAAGTTTAACGTGCTAATGGTTGTTTAATTGCCGTTAATCTATTACCGAGTAAGTGTTTAAATGTAATATGGAATCTTAAAACGAGCGAGAATATTCTAATTAAATTCTATTTGTTGGCAATATTAGGTTAATCTTAATTGTGAATAAACTGTATTGATTATGAAAACGTTTAAAAATATTCTTGCCGCTAGAAATTATATACATAGGTAATTATTAAATTTAATTATATATAAATTGCTTGCTTATAAAAGGGCCAATATTAAAGTATCAACATACTTAAAAAAAAATCAGGGTTATCAAATTTAAATTCAATTTGTAATAATTCATTAAATTAATATTTAAGTTTATGATATTTTAACACACTCTCTGTAATACAATATATTTTTTGCGATACTATCTCGGTTATAATGCTTTGAAAATATGTACATTTTGAAACATGAAAATAGATTCATTGAAATCATATTTGACATGTAACTAAATTCGCCCATATTTTGACATTGATTGATTCAGAACTGAGCTAAATACATTTATATAGGTATAAAAAAACCTACAGATAAAATACTTTGAAGTATTTTATACCCTTTGGGTATGTTCATTGTATTTTTTTAGATCACACTGCAATTAAATCTTAGTATGGAGCACTTGGAGCGGTAATTAATGAAAATTATAACAAACGTCAATCATGGAGATCATTTCATGACATAATGAGTGGAAGAATTTATTCACTCGTCTCATTGTAGTCAGCTTCACAGAACAAACATTACCATCAATAATTTGGAGTAAAGCTAATTTATTCGTTTGCCGACGTACAACAATCATCTAAGAGCATAATTACAAACTACGCTTATTATTTATTCGTGTGTTGTTTTTTTTTTTAACAGTTTAAGTTTAAAACGACGAATAATTAACTACACGTGGACACGAATTTCAACCTTTATAACGGTACAAACTCATTCGTGATTTTTTGAACCGTCAAAATCGATTGGTCTATTTATGTAACTCGAGTGGCGTGAAACTGGGCAATTTCGTACACATTTGCATATTTCGCACACATTCGGAAATGTAACATTTTTGGGCACCGAAAACGAAGGAAACAATAAATAAAAATTCCGATTTGGTCTACAGAACGCAGTGCAGTGCCAATTTAACGCTTCTTACCTTCAGAACCGTTACAAAACAAAAATAACAGATTGTAATTTTAATTTCACATATTTAGTGTATTATTCATCGGCTTGTATTTATTGATTATTATCAGTCAGACGATTGCACAATGATAAGAGCGTTAGCCTCTTGAGCAAAGGTAGTGGGGCTAGATCCCCATAATTATGTTGAAAGGTCTTCTCGACATTACATATATATCGTCATTGGCAAGATCTGCATATTACTAAATC
This sequence comes from Parapsyche elsis, assembly GCA_022651745.1. Taxonomy (NCBI): domain Eukaryota; kingdom Metazoa; phylum Arthropoda; class Insecta; order Trichoptera; family Hydropsychidae; genus Parapsyche; species Parapsyche elsis. Next base: position 1,569,924 of record JAGVSN010000031.1, read on the forward strand.
CAGATCGAAGGTCTTCAGTTAGAATTTGCCAATTTATCTTACTTTGCTTTGGAAACGGTTCCACGAAAATTGACACAGCCCAAAACAATTCCTTCCTACCTACCAAATCAATCATTTCCATCTCTACCTTTCTCCTTTTATAGGTTTCACCACTGGAGGTTAACTTTCCCCGGTTACTCCACTATGACAGACAGTAAAATGTTTGTTAAATAGTGACGAGACAACGTTTGTAATAAATTAAGTATGCCACTTTTGGAAGAAGAACGACAAGCATCTGATCTGATAAGCAGTGGGTCAGCAGCAGTTCGGTTTTTTTTTTTTTTAAACCGTAATCCGGTTCAATCTAGCCCAGTTGAGTTAAATCATATTCTTCGTGCATTGACATTTGGAACAAAAAATAGTACCTACATATATGTAAGTATTCTCATTGCACTCATCGTGATTTTACAATAACAATTCCGCAAACTCATTGCGCTATTTGCACAATTTTATGCAATATAAATTTTTCCTGCAATTTATTTGCATATCGTTTCCCACGAATAATGTAATTATTGTAAACGTGTGTTGCTCTACTTAATTGTATGTGTGCGCGCGATAATCAACGTTATATAGTGCATTCGCTTCGAAATGCATATTATATTATTTGTACATGAATAATATTATACACTCTCCGATTTTGCAACGATGTTACTCCTATTGAATAATTATGCATAGTGGTTTTTTTTTTTTTTTTAATAATATCTAATATTAATGTAATGGAACAGTAGTTGGCAATACTTAATTGTGATAATTAAGTATATTTCAAAAATAAATTCGGCAATTTGTGGTTTCGTCACGCGAATGCTATTATTATCGCATTAGTAATGATGATTTATAATGATTTTTATTTCTTCTTCTTTACAACCAGTCATATTCACCAATTGTCCTAGGTCGTATTTATTTGGTCATTTTAAATTAATATGATAGGTTAGGTTATTACATGTGTCAGTATAATTTTTTTTAAAGATTTTCGGTATGTTAAATAGATGGTCGGTATTTTACAATAATTACTGACCATTATTTCAAAACTCTCAGTATTTTTACGAAATTTTAAAAACGTCTTCGATGCCTAATTTAGTGTTCACAAAAAAAATTGCAATATATCTATTGACTTTATTTTTATTCCGCGAACGTCATTGTCAATAATGATCATTAGATCAGTGTTGACTTTAAAAGCATTCGGTTTTCCTCTTTTTTTCAAGAAAAAGATGACGTTTAACTTGTTATTCCGCATTATGTACATTTTTAATTCACAAAGCAACCGGGAACAATGCATGGTCGCAAGCGAACCGACTATACAGTCATCTTTTGTTGTATGTACATATTACAATTTGTTTGATTTATGCAGTACATTGAGCTGTTTACATTCTCGTTATAATATATTTATTAGATTATAATTAATTTACCTAGTATCTATGAATGCCTATGTACATGGAAAAATGTAGTATTTACTATTCTTATATTTTTAGTTTTTTTTTTTTTTAAATAAAAACTCGATAATTCTAGTATACCGATAGAATCACGTACTATATAGATTAAATTTGAAACGATTCCATTCATAGATTTTTTTACCAAAAAACATACACATATTGAAATACATGAAGGTAACCCGCATATTGATATTATTACCTACAATAAAACACTTATCAAATTTATTAGCATCAACCGATGTGCGATTTACTTCACGCAAACTTAATTTAAATTACGAATCGTACAATTAGCGATTTTAAATTAATTTTGTACTAAAATTTGTCATTCAAGTGCGTCGGTCTGTTAACGGTCTAAGTTTAATACAGAGTAAATCATAAATTCCTGAAACTGGGACTAAGAACAATACAGAACTAATTTGCTTACGCTTGATGAGAAGGATGCAGTTAAAGAGCTAAAATTTATTATTTTATTAATTAATCTTTAGCTTATAGCTAATTTAATACATCATACTTCAAACTGTATATTTAATCTAGTTGTATAAAGGTGTCGTTTTAAGGCGGCCAGGAACTTTTTTTAGGAAAAATTTATCAATAGAAAAGTGCAGAGAGCGTTAATAATTTAGCTATGTCTAAGAATTTATAGTTTTTGGTGTAGTCTGGTTTAGCATCGTAGCTAAAAAAACTTTTGGTTTAAATTGAACTCAAAGTGGGTGTAAAATTTCACGACCGGAACGTAACTGTTGTAGTTTTGTCAACTTTTGACGTTTTAGTAATACGACTTTAGGGTTACAATTTGTATGTAGCTCGATGCATGACATCGCGCGTATTTTGTAACGGAATTTAAAGATAAAAAAATAACGATAGCAAAATCGTTAAGCAAACAAAATGAATCACAGTACTCTTCCGAAATTGGCGCGACAATTTTACGCCGCTTTGGCGGTTCTAAGTGGAAATTGGTCATTAGAATCGGAAAAAATGTACATACATATGTATGTATATGTATATGTATATACACGCGTACATTTTGCAATGTGTAGTTTTGGTGATTTATTGCGATGAATATTGTAGAATGGAAAAAAATCGAATACGAAATGTTGCATATTAAATGAATAGACAACGTCAGCAGTTTAATGAAAATCATCAAAACGAAATAAATATTCGTTATTTTAGTTTTGATGTTAGCGTAAAATATTAAAAAAAGTTTTTTTTTAATATTTTATGATGTGATAAAAAATTTCGAGTTGTTTACGTTAAGAAAAATCTGATAAATTCAAGGAAAATATTATGAAAAAAATTTAATTAAAGTTGTATTGGGTGTCATTTTTCAATTAACAAAAAAATTAATATAAATGATGATAAATTTTTTTATACAATCAAAAAATATTTTTCAAAGTTTTAAAAATTATTCTATTAATTTATATCTCCATTATGTTTTTTCTTTGTGTCAATTTGACCTTGCATTCTTGCATGAGCTTTTGTTCAAATATTGCGCGTTCCAAGACAAAAGTGTCTACAAATATTTATTCAAAAAATATTAATCGTCAATGACTTTCTTAAAGTTAAATTAAAAATACGTAAATGTATTTGTTTAGCAAAGTAATTATAAGTGCATAATTACATATAGGAAAATTGATTGAGCGTGTAAATGTTGAAGAGCGATGATTTCATCTGCGTTTGAAAAAAGCACGCTTCACCAGTATTTTTTTACTAGTAAATATACTAATATACTAGTAAATCTCATCACAGTACATATATATTATAATATTTGCAAATTTTTATATTGAAAAAAAAAAAAAGATCTATAAAAAATTTTTGATCAAAACAAAATAACCTCCAGTCTGAAGTCTAAACCGCATTTTTTCACCAGTTTAGTGGAAACATAAAATTATTGCGAAAAATTTGCAAGCCGGATTTTCGCAACCCAACGCTGTAAACTAGTTACAATCTTATCTAATATATGTATTTGCGTTAACATGGATATTGTATATTTACTGGTCGTTTTGTACGGAAAATGTATTGCGATCACTGAGTGATACTTTTTTTAGAAAATTCTATTACTAGACAACATTTTCAACACTACGAACAACTAATTTAATATCAGCGCGTATTATTTAATTTACACTGTATACTGATTAAATTGATTAACGACACAGTGACACACGTCAAATTGATCGCATTTGTGCTGTAATTCAACTTTTTGCATTTACTAAAAAAAAATCAATCAATATAAAATTTTTACTAAAAATTTTAACGCCAATACAAAAAAATTTAAATTGACCCAAAAAAACGGTCACTTTATTACAAGTTACACTGTGTTTTTATATAATATGTTTATATGAAATTTATGACTAAAAAATGGCTAGACAAAGTATAAAATGTACTGCTTCATTAATTGAAAAAATCAAGTTAGAGAAAGACCACATTTAAAAAAAAACTGGTTCAAATAAATTGTTCTTGAGGACAACTTCATCACGAAGACGTTCAAATCGGTGAGATAAAAATAATACGGACATCAAAATTCATTTATTTCATACATTGCCTAAAACGCTTACACCAAACACTGTCATTTCATACAATGCCGGATTTAACACATTGCCCGTAACATATATAAATTCGAGTTATCTTGACATTTTAACCGTATCGTTGTTTATTTTATTGATACAAATTATATAAAAATTTTTTACTACTTGAAAAAGTTTACATAACTTACCCTTAGGTACATATACATTTTGAATACTAAATCGATACGTAAATAAATATCACTAGATTCGAAGCACAATAATAATGAATAAACAAATTTCACGATATCGACACCAAGTTAATATTATTTTGTTAAAAAATTTAATCAAAAGTGGTTTTTAAATTACCTAAACGTTTCACTGGTTTCGGTACAAAGTTCACTGTGAAATATTTCCGTTTTTTTTTTTAATACACCGTTTTGGTGACTTTTCGTTGAGTTTTCGGTGACTTTTTTTGGTTGCTTTTGTTATTTTATGACTCTGTCCGAGTTTTGGTGACTTTTTTCGACGATTCGCGACCACTCGCGATATACGTGTTCGCGCTGTACCGACGCCAGCGCGAATGAGCTCTACTATACAAGACGCGCACAGACAGACTGACGGACATGTCTCGCACGTACATTGTACATATAAACACACACACACTGTTACGCGACAGGTGCGTGAATGCGTGAGCGTCACGGTCGTCGCGATTTATCCGCGCTCGTGCGACTAGGGTTAATCATTACATTACCTATTTTGTATGTTTTTTTTTTATTTTTTGAGATGTCGTGTATTATAATTTCCGTATGTGCCGTTATTTTATTTCGTTTTTTTCGGTATTTGGTGAAGTTTCGTCGGTGATGGCTATGACACCGTGGAAAAAATTCGCCATGTGTAAAATTGAACTTTACACGTTATTATTAGACGACTGAAAGATGGATGCTTTTGATCACGTGCGACCTTTGGACCCCAAACGCTTCGTGGGATATTCCGTTACTTACGTTCACACTCTACCATTAAAATATTCTCCCCATCCTTTACAGAACAATTATTTATAATATATTATATATATAATAACCGAAATCTGTCTGTCTGTCTGTGTGTCTGTCTGCTGATAACGCTTGCTGCGGTAAATAATTAAAAAAAAACCCGGTTGGGAGGAATCGTGCTTACACTATCTTTCGACGGAGGCGATGACGAATGTGCTATAATTGGCCAACATTAGTTCTTAAAAGGGTTCGCGACTTTGCTAAATTGTTACGTTGTTGTTATTATAACGCGCCATAGATGGCGCTTGGTTGCACAGATGCAACAACTATAAAAACTATTAAATTTAATATTATTTTTCAGTACGGATGGTGAGAACGCTCCGTTGATATTCAACAGGCTTACACTAGTAATATATAACTACATATATAAATATTTACTCTAATCGGATAAAGTATTGTGATCGTGCGAAAATTCGACTGATTTGTATCAAGTATCATCCCCTGATCACGTTTCTGGAAAATGTCTGTATGTCTGTATGCTGTGTGCTTATGTGTGTATGTGTTTTCTCCGAAACTATCAAGTCTACGAAGCTGAAATTTCATATCTATTATTTTCATGTAAGAGACATAAGGAATTTGGTCAACATTAGTCAACCAGAAGTAGGGTTTCTTTCTTTCAGTTCAGTTCTAAAATTCTGTTACCACAGAATATTTAAGAAACTGCCCCATTGATCAAGTCGAAAATTTATATTTTGAGTTGATAAGGTTTTGATCAATGTCCGCCGACCGGAAGTGGTAGTTTTTCTTATTTGAATATATGCCGAAGATCGTATTTTTTACATACATATGTATGTACATACGTAGGTAACAAAAAAATGAGGTTTTATTGTTTTGGTGTCTCCAATTGGCGAGAATATGCTTTTAATGCACTATATTTTTTATTTCTAATATTCCTACCAATTAAATATTAAGCTAAATATATATATAGTTTATTTTATACATATGTGCATATATACGTACAACATAAAATTTAATAAATAAATAAATAATATTCATTATCTCGAACAAAAAAGGAACACCCAAATATACCGGTGGCAAAAGGTTCGAGAATCCGAAATTCCGAAGTCTAGTTATTAATGTGGAATAAATGCTTTGAGAGCGCTCTTTTTCTGTTAAGAAATCTAAGATTTATGATTTATGATTGAATTTTCCAGTGCAGCGTATTTTTACTATCGCACTTGTAACCAACATAAACAAATGAATTAACATAAAAAAAATAATAGTTTTATATAATATTATTTGTCAGTGTGTCATTTTCATTTATGCTGTGTAAATGTTTATATTGTGACTATCATTTTCTAGTAATATATTCTATGTATGCAGGTGGTTTATGACATTATATAATATGTAATTTAATTACTTATGTATATTTAATGAGTAATTAGGAATAGTTCAAGCGTTGTCAAAAGTAAACGGGAATAAAAATGTCCTTGCCAAACGCTATTCAGAACAATTACATTTTTTTTAACAGAGAATCCAACTTAAACTTGCACATGTGTTTAAGCAATGTTTTCATTAGATGAGAGCACGCTAATTCGTTCAGGGTGAATTTAATTTATTTTAGGTATGTTTCCAAAATTGTTTTTGACGATCGAATTTACGAACAACGCTTCAGGATGATGATTAGAAAATGAATATTAATGTGTGTTTTTGTGTAACTTTTTTAAATGCGATTGATTTTAGCTCAAATTTTACGGAAACATACCGAAGCCTATTGCGCATAAACAAACAGTGCTGGAGTCGTTTGACATGCATGTCAATACTATCAACCAAAGTGCACTTGATATTATAATGTGCATTGATGTTATAATGTGTTGTTTGACTATTGTTTTCATCCGCTTAATGTAATCAAATAATCATAATGTTTGTTGAACATTCTGATTGTGTTTTTCTATAGTTAAACTTATTATTGTTGTACAGGTGTTCAAATTCTTAGAAAGTTCTAGCGAAATTAAAAGCATAGAAAGTTATCCGCCATATGTGTGTCGCAAAAATTTCGATTTTTACAGTAAATTTTCCAGTGGCGTATATTTTAATATATAAAACGATTAAATTTTATTTACCTCGTATTCTTGCAGGAATTATAAGCACGTCAATGAATCAAATAGTACAATGAAATCGTAGACCTTACGAAATTTCGATTTATACGCACTAACATGACCTAATTATACAAAAAAATAAAAATAAAACCTCGGTGAATGAATATGTATTATTATTTAAAAGCCGCATTTTGTAATTCAAACTGTCTTGTGAACCGAATAAAATAATATTTTATTGAATTAGGGTTCTTTGCACTTTATAGTAGCCTTGCTGAGCTCTGGAAGGTTAAAATTTGGCAATATAATTTATGTGTAATATATGTATGTGTGTGGTTTTTTTGGCAAACAGGAAATCTATATGTGGGTGTAAAATGTCGAAATGCTACTCTCGCGAATATTTCTGCGATGAAGGTTGATAAAAGCGACTAACACCAGTTGAATTGAAAAATAAATTATAGTAAAACGTGTACATGATTAATTAAAATCGTTTGATTCGATTTACTCGTACCGGTTTTTCAAGTTTATGATTAATTACAAATAATATTGCGTCTAATCTTGTCAAGTGTAAGATCGATCTTTCAAAAAATCGACTCCTACTTCCAATATGACAATAATACCATTTAAAAATTAAATCTTCGCATAGTTGGGCATTTAAAGGGTTAAATTGAACTTTATCAAATGATATGTCAATGTCAGTGGGTTCGCTATAGCGCGGTGTAAACAATAATTAACACGTTGTTGTCCGCGACCGCTTCAAAAGTGCGCGGGACAATATTGTATGTATGTATGTATGATGTAAGCGATTCTGAGAATTATTATATTGTACAGAAACGTCAATCGTACAGGTATAAAAAGTTGAAATGAATTTAATTATAAATAAAAAGATTAAACAAATTTATACGGTATCGTGTACATATTAAACTTTTAAAGAGGTTATTTATTAAATTTAATGTAAATAAATTATTTTCTATGCACGTAAATTAGTGTGAATTTTTATTATCATTGCATTTTTTTTTACTATGCATAATGTTATTGAAATTTTAGCAATAGAACATTTAGCAAAGCCTTTATTTTGTAGTATTGGACTTAATACAGTTATAATCGAGGAATTACTCACCGCTGATGGCACTAAGCCAACCTAAACGTTTGCCGCAATTTCGCGTACTTTTCATTTGCGAATGAATCGATACATTAGTATTACAATGTAATGAGATTTGACCTTAATCTGTTGGTAATTGTGTGTTATTAATGCGCCCTTTACTTGTCCGCTCTGCTATTAAAAATCCCCGAGTAAAACCGCGAAGAATGATTAGTTTCTAGAATACGAACGCACTCGCTTATTTATTGGTCAAAGAAAAACATGCAATTTTCCGTAATAAAGAGATAAAAAATCGGAAATTTTATAAAGACCAAACATAATGAACTCTAAGTAGAAGATATATATGTACCTAAACATTTTGATTTTCACGGTCGTTATACGGAAAAATCTGTTATAGTATTTACACGATTTTTTTCATGTTCGTTAAGCGAACGACCACGGTACTAAATTTACTATTCCAAACTTCAACCACTCTATTTGAAAATAATGAATCTCTAACAATCTTATTTGATTTTTCTTTTCAGAGCCTAAGAGTATGACCTTTTAGATGGGGGTTCTCATTGAACATAATGTGAGGTTGGTCATTTCACATGAATAATGATTATTTATCATTTTGAATACTTCAATTAAATCACCTCTTAATCTCCTCGTCTCCAATGTGGAGAGATTCAGTCTTTTCAATCTTTCATGATAAGGTAGTGACCGAAGTAAATATTGGATACGTTATTTTCGCCAAGTATCGGTGATACTATTTCTATGCGCATGCAGATACGTTAGATTTAATAGCTTAAAAAAGTCACTTTTGGATGAGGATACATTAATTTTGATATGAAAAATAGCAAGAAAACACATCTAACTCATTTTCGTAATTTTTGACAGTTACGTTAAGTGGGCTTAGGACGGCAGTATAATACACAATAAAATCATAACACATACATAATGCAATTAAAAATCAAAAAATTAAATCATTCTGACTCAAATTTAAATCAATATACATACATAAATATGCGTTTTAACTACCCATTGCGATGGAAATTGGAAGCAATCGTTCACAATTGTGACTTCCTCCATAAATATAGTGAAATCGACCCAATTATAAGTAACCTAATTACAGTTTGCGTCAAACGCGCTTTTGCCTCACCTGACGCAACTGTGTTAACGCTCAAAGCGCGGACGCAGACAATGAACTACATAATTAATGATACATAATGCAAATGAGTACGAAAACGAATGGCCGAAAATGGGTCAGTGCAATTTTGTGAACTCGACACGACCTACGAACCTTTTTCCGGCGTTTTAAAACTGGCTAGCTTCGTACTTGACCCACTAACGGACACAATAATGATAACACAGGGAACTTCCCGAGGAAACTACACAGTTTTCCGCAAATTTTTCCACACGTAGGGGGTTGTAAAAATTGTGTGTATTCACCACGGGTTTATACCGTGACCGGTTCGCTATCGACACTGGCATGAGACGGATCCAGCCTCGGCTATTTATCGTCTCGATTTTGGTTCCTCAAAACCGGTGTCCAGTGTCAAGTGCTCCGGCCAGAGTACATAGGTCGAATTCGACCGTTTTCAAATTCATTGTTGACCGTTCGTTTGTGGACGCATCTATTCATCTGGGTAAGCTATTTATTTGTATTGGTGGTTGTTAGCGTCTGGATTTGAATGAAGCTTCTGTCACATAGGCATAGGCGAATAGACAAGGGATGGCTCAAATAGTGTACTATGTATGACGCAAAGTACCGATGTTGTTGTGATGCACGCTGAATGTCTGTCATTGTAAAATTTCACAAGGAAATCTTCTTTCTAAGTATGATCTTGACTCGTTTTCAAACAACTGTGATACTAACCATTCGTTCATTAATATTGATGTTTTCATATCAAATTCTCCAGACTTGCTTCCCCTGTATTGTTTGACTTCTTTATTGAGAGTTGATTGTGTCAGAAACCTAGGTGTTTTATTAGATGGTAAATAATCTATTAATTCCCACATTGATGCCGTTGTAAATAAAGCTTATAGGAGCTTAGGATTCATAATGAGTGTATCAAGTCCTTTGATACTGTATCTCTGCTATACAATGTATTTGTGAGAAGTCACCTGGAATTTGTTTGTACTGTATGGTGTTACGTCTCCACGAACTATTTCATCAGATTCAATGAGTATGGCGCAATGGTATGGACGAATGTTGAGTCATACATTGTTTTCTGCGTATTTTGGCTAAAGGATTCGGGACAGTCCGGGATGAGTCATACATTGCAACACATACCCCTTTGCCCTCTTCCCCTCAGTCTAAGTTGAACTCGAACAATCAGAGTCCGATAATGCATCGGACGACAACCAAGGACCAATTGAAATCGATCCAGACATCAGCTGCTACCTTTTCACATCCTCCCACACCTCAACCCCTCGCAAGTTTTTAAATAGATGTAAAGGTCGGAGAATGGCCACTCATCAAGTCACAACAGAAGCACGCAGTACACTCTTCAGTCAAACAATTAACCCACACGGACGCATATTCTCCTAACTATAACAACAGTTGCCAACACGCAACTTTTCCGAATTATACCAACACACAAATCTTATTATTTTACTGTATGTAATTGTGCCATCAAATGAACCATTGTGAAACCAATCAATAAAAGAACGACCATCTTCATACTATCAAGTGCTGTTTTCTCATTTTTCTCTGTTCCTCAACCTCCAATACATAACAATGGAACCCGTTTTACCAAGATTCCATTACTAAACTGGAAAAAATTAATAAGAAGTTCCATGCGTACTCCATTTCCAGGTTTCGTCTTTCCTCGTCTTCTTCTAACTCTCATGATTATGTCCCTCTGCAGTCTAGGAGGATAGTCTGGAATCTCTGCTTTGTACTTAAATAATTTATCAGATAGATCCTTCTCCAATGTTCCCCTAGATCTGAAAGAAATCCTTCATTGTTTCGTTTGAATCTTTGTTCTATTAATTATTCGCAAAACTCCTTCATTCATAGATCCCGCTCGTCATTCAATGAAATTCCTGCACATATTGATCCTTTTCTCTATTCCTTGCCCTCCATCAGATTTTCTTTACTAAAGTTCCTTTCCAGCCCTAACTCGTAAAGTTCTTTTGTTGCTATGACTTGTTCTTTGTTTGTAGTTATTTTGGCTGTATTGTATTATGTAGAATTTATTTTATTTTATATTGTACTTTATGAGCTGTATGTTACTTGTTAAATAAATAAATAAATACGATTCTATTTGATAGGTGTATTTGACAATTTGTTTATTTATCAATTTATCAATCAAATTATGTTTGAAGAGGAAAATTTTCACTTGATACGTCTCTCCGACCGTTTGTTTGCTCGTCAGTGTCGGATAGCATTGAAAAATTCATTATTTTAATTTTATTAATCAGTACAATCCTAGACACTACATACATACATATGTACATACATACAGTACATATGTATATACATACATACATATGTATAAAATACTTAATCCTGTCTCCGTCAAAACCGTCATCCGCCAGGAGTTCTTCAGACAGACTTGAAAATTGAAAATTTCAACTAAATTGTATCCAGTCCATTATTACTGCGATTATTAACCCATTCAAATATCAACAATAAACACTCATTGACGGGCAATACTCTACTCAATACTGTCATACATTTACTTCATTTAAATACAATTTTGTGCTGTAAGAATCTGCTCAGTATCAGAAGCCAATATGTTTCAGAGCATGGTTTGCCATTTTTTTTTATATCTCACGCACAATTAACCGACAAAATAATAAAAATAAATAAAATACACCGCGGACGATATATTTTTTCGTGCAATCTTGTACATATTTTAGCAATATCTATGATGCAAAGTATAGACTAAAAATTGCATTGTCAGACAAAAAATTAAATTCCCAGACACCAATTTCCATTGAATCATCAAGTATCGTGCCAAAAATGCTCGCAAAATTATACGCTTGCACAGAGCGTGTGCACATTGAAATGCGAAATAGATTTCAAGCGCAATTAGATACACATAAACAAAAATAAGTCGCAGGGTTGATGGCCTCATAAAAAAAGTAACGCTAAATAATATCACTTTCTAATCAAAGTTTTAACACCACTTTTACTATTACCGCATTGTAAAGATCTGCATATGAGGCCATCATCCCTTAAACATTTAATTCCATCGCAATCTACATACATAGTTTTCTGAGAAAGTACTCGCCTTTTTCTATGACAATTTATCATTGAGTATTGTATTTCTGTACTGTGCTGTGTTTCAGCGAGCAGTGTATACATATTTATAACAATTTTCTTATACATACATATGTGAATTTATCGAATTCGTGGAAACATTAACAAATATATTGTGTAATTAAATCTGTGGTAAATAATGACGTAACTAGCGCCCCCATCCTCCAATAAAATTAATTGCAATCAATTAACAAAAGGATATAATACTCGATTCAATATGTTTACGTATAAATCGTATACGTGTTTTTTTTCGCACTGGGTATATTTTATACTCTATCGTTTATTTTTTTGAAGGAGGCGTAAGTTACGCCCATAACCAAGTTCATCCAAAACATGTAAGTACGTGTGGAAAATTACCGGAAAAACTCATATACTTTACCGTTCGGATTTTCCTTACAATGATTATGTTTTCGAATGAAGCACGAATTTTCCTTGTACATGTATGTACATATTTGGGATTACAGTTCATGTTTACATTGCACGCTCACACTCTTTTAAATAAAAAATAATCGAAAATGAGATGAAACAATGCTGCAATAATGATTTCAAATCATTGTTGCCATAATTTTCATCGCTTACCTAATATGACGTATGCGAAAATCCATTAATCTTTTTACTTTTTACGGTTGTTCTTGATTCGCATTTTTGCGAAACATTTGCTCAACAAAACTATTATGATATTTTCATACGTGATTTCTTCTAATTTTTTTCTCTATAATGAATTGAATAACACTTTCTATTACGCGTATAATATATATACATATATACTACTTTCGAAATACGATGTAGACCAAATTGAGCATATTTTTAATACATTTTTACTGTATTGTCAAAGTTCATTAGTATTCATTCGACAAAATGCAACATTTGCTGTAATTTTTTAGCTCTTTTTAGTTAAGTTGCTGTAATTTTTTAGCACTTAACAGTCTATTCAAATGTTTTTCCTTTGCATTGACATTGTTATAATATCTTTGGCAACATTACAACTATACCTACTCGCCCTAGAATCTTTTACGCATCGGTTGCGTAATTTTGCTAGCACTCAGTTCTTTCAAAATTATATTTAGTTGCGAAGAACGTTCGCCGTATACAATTTCCGTTAATAAATAATGTGTCAATAAATAAATACTAAACTGAACACATGTAAAAGCTCTTTTTATGTACTTTAAATGCGTATTTTTTACTTTCAGTGATTCTAAATACTTATTTTTATTATTTTAAATCTTTTTCATACATACAATTTCGACCCCGTTATTAAAACGTTAAAAAATACAAAATATTGGAAAATTATGTCAATTTCTGTTTTTGAATATTAAATATAATAGTATTTCCAATAATTTGGCATTTAAATTATTATTTAAATCGATATAATTTCAAAGAAGTTGAAACATTTTATTATTGTAATAACAACAACAGGTTTCATAAAAATAATATAAAACATCATTAGCTTCGTTTTTTTCTATTTTACCAATAATAAAAATTTATAGTCGTTTTTTATGAAAATACTAGGGATTCCACTTGAGTACTCGCGAATACTAGTATTTTTCATTTTTTTTTTTAGCGTTTAAACAGTATTTTTCTACCTGATACGTGACTTGGCGGGTAAAAACTTTTAATTCGAATTAACTTTACAACTGCAATTAGTTATATTTTGAATACACTTTCGGCACCGGTTTCCTGTTAAAGTAACCATGTGCTACTTATTCTAAAAACTCTATTTTTGTAAGAAATCTCCATCATATAAATTACAGTTAATTGGGAATTTATGTATCTACCCATTTTTATTTGAATTATTTTTTTCATGATTGTTATCGCTCGAGTACAAAAATAATGCGTCCTGCTAAAATTAACCCACGTTATGACGAAAACTGAAATAAAATCCATGTGCAATTCTGAGAAGTGTAATTTTATGGGAAAGTAGAATTTGGTAAATACGTTCGATTGATAAAATCTTTATTAGAATTTATCTACTCCGAGTTACAATGAATTTAATACGCTCGTTTCTGAATATATGTATAATATCAAACATTGAAGAAACACTAAACTGTTCACATCTATACGAAAGGAAATAGATGAGTGCTACGATTCGATCATTTACTGAAAGTCGAAGCAATTAGTACAATTTTTATGTACATATGCGCTTTTATAATATATGGAATGTAAAATGATTATTTTTAATTTTAGTAATGTCAAAACGATCAGAATTTTTGACTAATTTTAATATGAAAGAATATATGTATGTAATTCACGCGACGCCACTTGTAATGAATGTGATAAAAATCAATGGATGCAATTTGTTTGAGCTTTGAATTACATATTTAACGCACTGCAATTTTTACTTTATCCTAATTGGATAAAGTATTGTGATCTGTGTGTGTGTGTGTGTCTGTATGTGTGTTTTCTCCGAAACTATCAAGTTTATCAAGTCAAAATTTCATATGTATAGTTTTTACGTTAGCTGTAAGAGATACTATCATTTTGGTCAACATCTGACGACCGAAAGTGGCAGTTTTTCCTATTTGAATATACGCCGAAGATCGTATTTTACATACGCGCGCGCATTCAACACAGTGATTTCATAATATGTACATATGTATGTATGTTGATTGGTGTGGTGGTGTGCATGCGTTTTATTTACTTGCTTACTTAAAAAAATAATTTCGTTACTCTGTGTATTCCTCAAATATATGGATAAAGTCATGGGTCGGCCACACTCGAATTTTTTAAATTAAAATAAATTTTGTTTGTTTTATTAATTAACCGTGTATTTTTCACAATATTTTATTACTGTTTTGCGACTTAGTACTTGGATAATTCACGACTTTTAATCGATATTCGATTACTCGATGATGTCGAGTAATTGGAACCCCTAGCACCAAACACCAAACCAAGTGGAAAAACTCGATTGTACTAAAAAAAAAATACCGTTCAATTGAAACTGTTTTATATATGAACAATCGACTATGAAGATAGGCGTCACTTTTATCGTCATCATCATCAACCGGAAATCGATCAGCGAAAGGCGATCACGTCCGGCCTCGAGTGCCTTCTTCCTAGTTGGCAAACATAGTCTTCCTTCAGCCTTCGAGAGCGTTCCGTTTCGTCGTAGAGAAAGAAAACTCGACAACAACAATAACGATGAATATAATAAAAAAAATAAGAACTGGTTTATCAAGAGGAATTCGGCCCCAGTGCTATGCCGATGTGAACTTGAAGCGCTCTCACCGTCATCATCATCATCGTGATGACGACATCGCGTCACAGGTGTTGGATTGGAGTGTCTGGCCTGTCCCGGGACACTTGACAGTCGTTCTTAATTATTATCGTCTCGAGTGGTATAATCGGTGTGGTTTTTGGTTTTGAGACGCATTTGCGATACTATGATGATGATCAATAGCTCAATGGTATCTTGAGCGAAGGTCCAGGGCTCGATCCCCGTATGTTGAAAGGTTTCTTGATGGCTTTCGACCTTAAATATGTATTATCATTGGCAAAATGGTTTAAAAATCAACGGTCTCCTGTTAGGATTTGAGTCACCTAGTTCCAAATCCCGATAAGTCCACAATATATAAAAAACGAGGATAAAATATTTTCTAGTTCTAAGAATGTTTTCAAACGATGCCTTATACTTGAATTATACCAAATACCGGCAAGTGCGCGTAAAAAAAATATTGAAAATCAGTGTTAGTTCCAAAAACTATGATAAAAGCTGATAAAAGCCATATTTAGAAACAAACAACGATAAGTCCATGTTTCAAATCTCAATATTTTGTTTAATATCAACAAAATTAAGTTTAAATGAGTTTAAACGCCATCAAGCAAATAAGTCTGTAGCGGGAAAACCGCGTTTGCGAACAAGTGAGTTTTATGGACTTATCGGGATTTGGAACTAGGCGACTCATTTGCCAATTTATATTACTTAGTTAAATCCAACATTCCGCTATGCTTAAAAAAGAAGGCATACGACCAAATGCGTACTGCCAGTTATGACGTATGGATGTGAAATTTGGACGCTAAATTCAAGAATGATACGAAAGATCCAGTGCACACAGAGAAGCGTGGAAAGGTGTATGCTTGGTATAACAAGAAGAGATCGCAAAAGAAATACATGGGTAACAAGTATGACTAAAGTTGAAGTGAACACATAGCGAGAATAATGGATGGCAGATGGACGCGAGAAATACTGGAATGGTATCCGAGAGGATGTGAAAGAAAGCAAGGTAGACCGAGTGGAAAATGGGCCGATGAATTGAGATGAATGTGTGGAGTTAAGTGGATGCAGATTGCTCAAGACAGACAGGAATGGATGAGGATTGGAGAGGCCTTCATCCATCAGTGGATGGTGAACGGTTGAAAATGATGATTACTTAGTTCTCAGACGGTTCACCAAAATTGGCATAACCCGAAAATATTCCATCCTACCTATCAAATCATAGTCCGTTACTTATTTACATACTTTCCTCCCCTCCAAAAGGTAATGGTTTAACCCATGGGTAGCGAAGGGTTTTCTGTGTGGTCAAAAGAAAAAAAACTAAAAGAAAATGCAATTTTCTGTTAGTTACGACGTACGAATGTGAAACGTGGATGCTGAATTCAAGAATGTTACGTAAGATCCAGTGCACACAGAGAAGCATGGAAAGATGAATGCTCGGTATAACAAGAAGAGATCGCAATAGGAATACATGGGTGAGAAGTATGACCAAAGTGGCAGATAAAGCGGAACGTGTGAAAAAGTTAAAGTGGAAGATTGAGTGCTTTTGGAAGAATTAACATTGTTTTTAAATCCAACATTCCGCTATGCTTAAAAAGTAAGACATACGACCAATGCGTACTGCCAGTTATGACAGATGTGAAACGCGGATGCTAAATTCAAGAATGTTACCCAAGATCCAATGCACACAGAGAAGCATGAAAAGATGTATGCTCGGTATAACGAGAAGAGATGGTAAGAGGAATACATTGGTAAGAAGCATGACCAAGGTGGCAGATATAGCTGGCGTGTGGAAAATTGCAGTGGACGCGAGAAATACTGGAATGGTATCCGAGAGGATGTGAAAGAAAGCAAGTTACACCGAGTGGAAGATGGGCTGATGAATTGAGAAGAATGTGTGGAGTCAAGTGGATGCAGATTGCTCGAGACAAACAGGAATGGATGAGGATTGGAGAAGTCTTCATCGAGCAGTGGATGGTGAACGGCTGAAAATGATGATGATGATGAATTGATGACACACAATGTAAGCCAACCTAACATAACCTAACTAGTGCACACGGAGAAGCATGGAAAGTGGTATGCTTAGTATAACAAGAAGAGATCGTAAGAGGAATACATGGGTAAGAAGTAAGAAAAAGTTGAAGTGGACACGTAGCGAGAAGAATGGATGACAGATGGACGCAAGAATGGTATCCGAGAGGATGTGAAAGTACCGAGTGAACGATGGGCTGATGAATTGAGAAGAATGTGTGGAGTCAAGTGGATGCAGATTGCTCGAGACGGACAGGAATGGAAAAGGATTGGAGAGACCTTCATCCAGCAGTGAATGGTGAACGGCTGAAAATTATGATGAATGCAATTTTCATTTTTAATCGGTGTCGCCACTCGAAAAAGGTTGGAAACCTATGGTTTAACCAGTGCCAGTGGAGAGTATCTCATCCTTAATTGTGTCAAATAGTGAAGAGGCAGAATTTGATATCAAATGCGACACATTAAAAAAATTAGATCACGATCACTGATCATTGATTAGTATCGATGTACATATGTATAGGTATAATTATTGTAAAACGTACAATAAGGTAAAGTGTGACGTTTTAAAATTATCATAGCAATGTTGTTATGAATCAATTGCACACTACTGTTTGACGTCATACTGAGAACCACATATGTACATACATATGTATGTACATGTAATACCAATAATTAATCTGGTTTTTTTAACGAGAGCGTATGCAGTTTGAGTTTGAGTATTTTTTACTTCTAACCGCGTGCGTTAAAAAGGAATCTCTCTGTTGAAACAAAACAAAAATTAGTCAAACATTGTGTAGAATGAATGTAGATGGTCTATGATGATTGGCCTGTTGTAATTTCATTAGTTACCATTATGGCAAATGCAAACCGATATGCACTAATGATGAAAGTTCGCTATATCCAATAATAATTGCTCTGTTGAAATCTCGCTATTATCCGTATGCCGTTCAATAAGTATCGTAAATGTCCAATGATTCAGATAATACTATGAAACGCTTGATTGATTTGTGATTACACTTGATTGATCAGGTACGTTGGACTCCAATTTATTGAGAACGACTGAAGCTGTTAGGTTAAAGGATAAGATGCGAAGGTATGTAGATTCGTTCATTTTGGGGATAAATAGTGAGCTTTTTACGATGACGTTATATCAATATGCTGTATGAATATTGTCGACTTTGAACTGTGCTAAATCTCAACGAATAGCGGAAATCGTAAGAGAGAAATGAAATGATTCAAAGTGCGAGAGTCTTCTCGATGTGAAGTTCAACGTTTGTATTACAAATTGCGAATCCAGATTATTCAGGAATAATGATATTTAAGTACTGTAAATGGACTAGTGTAAGCCCGTTGAATATCAACGTACGTGTTTGACGTAATTGATTACGTAACAATTTAGCAAAGTCGCTAACCTACTGAGGATTAATATTTTCAAATTATAGGAGACCTCCCATCACCGGTGTTGGATGAACGCGTTAGCGCTAACTCACCCAACCTGGTGATCACGGGTTCAAATCCCGCAGACAGACAGACGAGATTGGGCTATTACGTATATACTAGTGTAAGCCCGTTGAATATCAACGCCCGCTGAATTTTAAATATCGTAAAGCGCTTTTTTAATAGAGATCCCCTCTAATTGATCGCACGGTTGTAAGTGACAAAAAATATAATAGTTTTTATAGCGCCATCTATGTATAATAGCAATCCCGTAGTATCGATTATTTTTTTTTACTTTACTATTTATATTATAATTATTAATTATTATAATTTTGTAAGTGATTTTGTAAAAATCAAAAAAAAAAAAAAATAATAGTTTCTATAGTGCCATATATGTATTATTAGCAGAATCACGATCCCTTTTGTAGGTAACGCCGAGTCACGATATGTTTAAAAAAAAAAGGACTAAACCGACCAAGGGTGATAGAGTAAGCGTTAGCGTGATGACTCTCGAGCTTGCGGTCGTGGGTTCGATCCCCCAATCGTTCTGGTGGTTTTTTAATAATTTTTTCCTCAGCGAGCGTTATCAGCAGACAGACAGACGGATTTCGGCTATTATATATATAATATGTTATATATGTATATAATGATAGTGGGGAAAACCTATAGATATAAAATAAAGCGATAAAACTTGTTTTAAAAATTCTATTGCACTATGACCTGACATATAATTATAATTATACTATCGTCTTGACTACAGATTAATACACTTTATTACGCATATGAACAAAGTTCATATTATAATATGGGTTTTTTCCTACCATCATCTATATATATGTATATATAATAATAAGTCAATGATTCTCAACCCCTAATTTTTGAACATTGATTTATTTGCACCTTAAAGGTGCGTCATTTGTTAGATTATTTCTTTACAAAACAGCAGCATTCATTCTCAGAAGAGCAACTTGGAAAATTTCATGTAAACACTTAATTTTTCTTTGAGATGTTTCATAAGATGGGTAATATTTTAAAGACTATCCTCACTCGGATATTTTTTTCAAGGTTTATCCGTTTCAATTAATGATGTGTTAAAATATATTTTTTACGCATTGTTATCTTGTAACCCTTTTAGTGCAGCAAAAAATTCGCATACATCAGAATACAATAATTCACTGTCGCGTACGTGTACCTACCTACCTTGAAGATTTATTTTTTGCAATATAACGTGTCAATTGAACCGTGAAACATTATTGATTGATCTTTTGTCAAATATGAATATTGGAACCTTGTCGTTAGAATTGCCCGATCGAAAAGTTCACATGTTGAATTATAATAGGTTTAAAAAATAAATATTGAACTCGCAGGGAATTAGTACAAAATTCGTGCCCAACTGAATATTTCTGAACTGCGTCTTTGAATGTTTTCAACACACTTCCTTTTGTGCGAAAATGTAATTATCTATCAATTTATGAAGGGTACGTGCGTCGATAATGCGTATATTATACGTGATTATTTTACTTCCTCATTTGATGATTTCTTCACAATAGTGTGTTTGTGTTTTAAACTCTTTTCAAACTACACAATAGTGCTAATTATTGTTATTGACAATTTCGTTTTTTTCCATAAGAATATTTGTTTTTTTAGGCAATATTATGGCAATACTAGCTAAAATAAGTATACTTTTCCCTTTTATGTTCCTTTTTTAAACTGGTAATACAGTAATTTTTCGGAGACATCGAAACAAATTTTTTTATGGTATGTAGCTACTGTAAAAGGTTTATTACACTTACATAAGTACCCTTAAGACTCGCAGAATGCATAATGCTGCGTACACACCAACGAACCGAACAGCGAACAACGTACAATAGTACCTATGCAAAGTTTGATCTCAATCAGTCAAACGATGCAGGAATGGATAAGGAACATACACACATATGTATGTATGTGATTACAGTGGCGGTCATTGAAACCGCATCAACTTGTTTAAGTATTTTTGCCTTTTTCACAGTTTTATGTCGTGGTTTTTACATTGTGATCGTGCGAAAATTCGATATTGAGATTTTGACTAATTTGTATCAGGTATCATCCCCTGATCGCGTTTTGATGATTTATGAAAATGTCTGTATGACTGTGTGGCGGTGTGTCGAAACCCCGAATTTTTTTGTTAAATTTAATCTATTTTACAAGTTGTATACATTATATACATTTAGATTATTTAAAGTCTTAAATTTTGACATTCTTAAAAGTCTTCAAAATAGAATTAAAAATTACGTTTTTTTTTGTAATCTACATATGTACATATGTACAATGCAATACGTAAAAAGGACATAATTAAAAATGCAATATAACTATACCTACCTACCTCTAATATGCAACAAGTTAACGTAAGTGCGTTTTCTAGATAAATAAATCGACAAATCCAATCTAGTACCGTATACAGTACTAATATATTTTAAACTATGTAAAATGGTTAGGTATGTATTTAATGAAACCAGTAAAAACAGCTACATAAACTTGTAAAACAGCAATCGAAATTTGATTTCAATGGCCGGTACTGCACACTCCCCCTACAAAAAATAATTAAATTTTAAATAATTAAATACACAAGAGATTTTTTTTGAGTTATGTTTTTCTGTTCGGTATTTTGGTCAAATGAAAAAAAAATGGTATACGAAAGTTGCGCAACCGAACGAAACGGTAAAGACTAATGAAGTAATCGTACGTCAATTTTCGTGATAGTTATGTAGTTTCATTTATCAAATTTGTAACGGTTTTTCGAGTACGACGTGAGCAAGTACAAAAAAATCAAACGAGTCAAACTACAATAGCCAAGTGCGCACTCAAAAGCTCTACAATTTAAAATCGAAGCCATAAAAATTCGAAATTTAAATTGTAAAATAGTACAAATCAGAGTACAGTTATCACATTTTTTTAAAGGCATAGCTATTGTTTAGAATCTAGCCACCTATGCTTAAAAACTTTAGGAAAAAAGCTAAAAGCATTTCAGCTCTGTCCCTTTCTAAGTTCCACCTCTAGTATCAACAGGTGGCTAGTAAACCAGAGTTCACCATCAGTAGCCACAACATTCTTAGAGGCATGTCTATTGGGTAGAATCTAGTCACATGTAATAGAGGCGGGGCTTAGAAAGGGACAGAGTTAAATTTGCGTTCGGCGTAAATTAGCTCTGCCTCTTGGAATTTATGGTTACAGGGGGCTAGATTCTAGCCGATAGCCATGTTTCTAATGGTGCCTAGGTAAATAATTAAAAAAAAAACAGACCAAACCAAACCAACCAAACCGCTTACGCTGTGATCCAAACTAGATAATAACGGGCCTGCTACAATTTGACGATATAATTTCTCAATAGGCTCGCGACTTTGTTAAATTGTTACGTTGTTGTATTATAAGGCGCCATCTATGCAACAACTATGAAAACTATTAAATATTATTTTTCAGTACGGGTGATGACAACGCTCCGTTGATATTCAACGGGCTTACACTAGTAATACAATATTATTACAATTACAAACAACCATACTGTAATGCTGCGTACACACCGACGAACCGAACAGCGTACGCCGATGTGTACCAATGTACCATAATAATTTTGTGGCTACTGATGGCGAACTCTGGGTATAAACGATGCGATTACGATTCGTACGGAAACATATCTAACGGTGCTTTTCAAATTTGCGGATATAATTCGCAAACTTTTTACGCATTTGACAATTGACCTTTAAAGCGCAACATTATCAATGTCAAACTATTTCCAAAACGTAATACGAGCCGATGAAATAAGCACGCTAAATTAGTCGTATAGTGAATACAATTTATCGCAAAAGTCACAATGACTGTGTCGTTTCTTTTTGTATTGGGTATATTTTTATTAATTTAACATTCGACATTTATGTACTATTTTTTTCATTATGTATTATTTTTTTTCTTTACGTATGTATATATGTACGTCGCAATACATAAAACGGTGACTGGAAAAGAGTGAAGATACACACATACGTAATTAATTTTATACGTATGTATGTAGGTATTTTTTTTTATTTTCAATTAAATTTTGACACGTCGCGTTCAGTCGCTCTTCTTGCTTATTGATGATTATTCGTCATATGCCAAACGTCGAATTGGCTATTGAAGTGAGCGAATCGACCGCCGCTTAATGTGATCGCACACAAAGGACGCAGAAATAAATAAAATGTTTGAAATAATAATGAAAATGTTAAGGTTGTTCGTCGACCCGCTCATTCATGTCTCTCGAAAGGTCATTGAATTTTCTCAGCTTTGCCGATTGCCAATGTCGAAGAAATTAATTTGCCCATATCATATTGTTAGCTGTAAGTGCCCGGCGTTGCCCGGTTATATTTTGAATGGCACTGATCTATGTATACTTTTTTTTTTAATTTTTCTTGCAATACTCTGTCGTTTAAGCAAAACTTTATGCAGTGGCTACCTGAAATAAAAATGTTCTATTAAACTAGAGTACCGTATACGACCCGTAGGATCATAGGGAGTAACTCTGAAAAGTTTGGTCTCGATTAGTCAAACGGTGTGGATTTTATATAAGGAACAAACAAGCAATCGTTTAATGTTGTAAATATACATATGTAGATACTAGCTGTACATAAATACTGGGCGTTGCTCGGGTGCAAATATAACTTGAATTGAAGCCCTCCCGTAGTAGTAAATTATTACATCATTTTACGTGGCCTTGAAACAATTGTATTTAGGTCAGAACTTCTACGACGTAAAAACATTGGTTATTTTTATCGAATCTGTTTGTTGTCATATTATGTTGTTTCTGACCTGGCAATATGGTGGCTTTATAACCGAATCCAAAATATCACTCAAGTTCCTTTTTGAAACCTGTGAGATCATAGGAAGTACGTCTGCAAAGTTTGAATTGAAAAAAGTAAGAAACATATGTAGGTATGTATGTATGTACAAGATTTTCATTTTATATATGGATATAGAATACAGAACGGAGTTCACCATCAGTGACCACAAAACTTTTGGAGGTGTTGGCTCTAGCCTTTTTGTGTGTGATAAAGTGTGTGGAAAAGTGGATTAGAGAAGAATGGATGGCAGATGGAAGCGAGAAGTATTGGAATGGTATACGAGAGGATGCGAAAGAAAGCGAGGCAGACCGATTGAACGATGGGCTGATGAATTAAGAAGAATGCGTGGAGTCAACTGGATGTACATAGATTGATCAAGACAGACACGAATGGAAGAGGATTAGAGAGGCCTTCATCCAGCAGTGGATGGTGAACGGCTGAAAATGATGATGTTGATGATGAATTGCATCCGGGATACGCTGGGTACTTTTCTTCTAAAGGTTACGTACTTGATATCAAGCGTTGCCTCTTTGACTATTTGACAAACATAAAGTTACTAGGGAAAGATACTCTCCAAGGAAATGATGCCAATTTAGTGGTGAACGGCTGAAAATGATGAATGCAATTTTCATTTGTAATGTTTGAATAATATTTTATGCCTTTTTCAAATACTTGGCTTTTATTAAAAGCCAAGTTCCCCACTCTATAAAGGTTGGGAACCTGTGCTCTAGAACAAATAATCAAAATGTCTGATTTTTAATATGAAAGCTCTCAAACAGAAATTAATGAAAGTAAGAAAAGGTTAAAGAAAATGGTAAAATTTAATCCGGAGTGGAACATTTTCCTTTTTATTTACTGTAAAATCCCGATACATAGGTACATATAAATTTTTTTAAATCTGGCAACTCTGTATATGTACCTACATATTTATTTATTAACAGGTTTTTAGCCCAAAATATTGATTACATATACATACATACATACATACATATGTATATAAAAACAAAAAGAATAAGAATATCAAAAAGATACATAGAAGTTACACATAATATAATATAATAAAAAACATAAGAAAATCAAAACAAAAAAAAAGAAATAATAATAAAATAATGCTAGAATTTACAAATCTTTAGTTTGATTACAAACTGCGCCAGGCTGATGTTGAAAATGTCAACATCAATCGACAATGAATTAAATAATTTAAGAGCAGTAATCACCGGGCTGAACTCCATAAGCATTGTTCTGTACCCCGGCACCACAAAAAGCTCGTGACCCCGTGCACGACAATAAAAATCCGGAGTGTAAAGTTGGAGACGCTCTAGTATTTCCCCATTGAACATACATATGTCCATTTATAATCATGAACATATGCTTCAACAGGGATACTTTCCTCCTCCACTGCAAATACCTCATGCCAGTCATACCCCTAACGAATTTTGTTGGGAAGAGAAAAGGGTAGTAGCCGTACATCCTTTTATACATATATGTAACGGGCAAATTTTTTATCTACCCTTTCCAACATACCAATGCACGACTGTTCATGAGGAAACCAAATTATTGAATTATATTCCAGTTTAGATAAAACTATGGAATAATAAAGAATCTTAATTACGTCAACGTTGCGTAATAACCCAGAGTTCCTTATTAATTTTATGTTGATTTAACTACATTAAGAATTTGGGAATGGAAATTTAACTTTGAATAAAAAATGACTCCAAGGCCAACAATATTTCCATTACCCTCTACAATGCTACATAATTTATGGAATAGTTGAAGACCGTAGGATTATTGGATCTCGTATATCTGACCACCCTGCATTTATTAATGCAGAATTCCATATTGCTGGTACGAGTCCATTCAACTAATGCCTCTACGTCATCCTGCATGTACATAGAAGTCAAAATATTAGATTTGCAACCGAATTACACGTTGTTTGTGTTTGTTTCGGTGCAAGTCGAACTAATTAAAAATCTTGGGAGAGACTCTCGTGTGTAAAAGTGAACCAATGCCGCGGGGGCCTACTTTTGTCTGCGGTGAATGTGTTACGATGGTATTAGCGTAACTTTCGTAATCGAACGATGATGCGATTGCGTGCCTGAATATCCATACAGTGAACTTTTACTGTGAGTTAAACTTAAGACGAAACAACAACAAAAAAAAATTACATTAAGTAAAAGAAAAAGGTCTATGATTGCTTTAGACTAGAGTAGAGAGAAAGAGAGAGAGAAATACAGTGTTGCGTCAAACGAACGGTATACATATTGCTCAAGCCCTTTAGGTAAATGGGTCGATCCAATATATCAATGACCGTAATTTGCAAAGGTAAATTTCGATTAGAACTCGTTGCTAATCTATGCACAATCCAACCAGTGTACGTATTATAGCATCATAGCAAACGACGGAATTGTGTTAATCCTTTCGATTTGATTAAATTGATATTGTGATCAATCGTTAAGGTTAGAGTTTGGTGTGTGGCGATGTTATGGTTGGTACACACTGACGAATCGAAGGCGAACCGAAGGCGAAGCGAAAGCGAATTCGGGCTATTTGGACGCTATGTGGACGTCGCAGCGAATGCGAACCGAACGATCGCTTCGCTGTTCGCTTCGCTAGGTCTCGGAGCGATCGGAGCGATCGTTCACAGCGAATGGTTTTTTGTCGCTTTGCAGCTCCACAAAAACAATTTTTTTGTGTATGTATTTATTTATTTATTTGAATTTTAAACACTCATATGGCCCTTACACAAACGTTTTTAGTGTGACGTACAATCAAGATCAACATGAATTGTGAATATGTATGCAGGTAAATTTTAAATGCAGTTATACGGCTGATACTTGACTGAATTTGAAATAAAATTGTGCTTCTGTGTGTCATTTTTATGATATCAAGCCTTGAAAGTAT
Source organism: Parapsyche elsis (assembly GCA_022651745.1). NCBI lineage: Eukaryota > Metazoa > Arthropoda > Insecta > Trichoptera > Hydropsychidae > Parapsyche > Parapsyche elsis. Next base: position 1,596,763 of record JAGVSN010000031.1, read on the forward strand.
TCGCGGGCGCATATACATACATACATACATATGTACATACGAGTGAACCCATACTATATAATATGTACGATTCCCCGAGGTAAGTTTTGTAATGTTTACAATATTTACCCGGCAGATTATATATACATACTTAAAAATATGTAAAATTCAACACCTCATCATTTTTTCTGATTTTCATTGTATGTATGTACATATGTACGAAATTTTCGAAAATGAGTTAATTGTTTTGTGATTTATTGCTACTATTGTTGATAAGTACAACTGCTCGCCAAGATGCCGCGAACAAAGACGATATGCACAAAAGGGTTTATAAAAAAAATCTTTGATAGGATTTCGCTGCTCTTGCAGCGAAAATGAACCGAACGCAAATAGTGTATTTTTTCTTAGTTGGGCTATTGTTTAAGGTTTTCTTTTGTTAATTCTGCCTATTGTATTTCCGTTCGAGGGCGAGCATTCGCTTGATATTCGGTCCGAAGATTTAGTGTATACCTACAACCGACGAAGCGAATCCTATCGTTCGCACCAAATTTGCTCCGAATTCGGTTCGCGTTCGATTCGGCAGTGTGTACGCACCATTAGTCTCTCAGTGTATGTACATATGTACTTTTCGCATATTTTATGTCATTGGCTTCCTATGCGTATTATAGCAGCTAGCAGGTATGGTAGAGGTCACTCGTATTGACCATGACTTGATTATAATTTTTTTTTTTAAATACTCATTACGTAGATAGCCCTTTTAGTTCAGTGGATTCTAGGAAAAGTTAATTGACATACCTACTATGTAGGTGTGTGTCGTTTTAGCAAATAATAAGTATAGTGAAGTAGAGGCCGTGGTTTAATATTCAATCATTTTTAAACACTCGACACAAGCTGAAGTTCTTATATAATATGTAATTATAATAGTACGTCAATGTTCACGATAAAGGTTTAATGAACGAGAATTTGTACCTGATTTGCTTTGTTTCGATCTAACTCTATATTATTATGATTTTCAGTATAATAAAAGCTCACTAGATATTGTTAATTATGTTTCATGAATTTTGCACGCAAAACGTACATAGTCACTGTTGGCATATTGTAGAGATAGTTGATAGTTTTTTTTATAACTAGGACAATTGGTGAAGTAGAAATGAAACTAGGATGGAGTGCTTTTGGAAGAAAGAACATTGTTTTTAAATCCAACATTCCGCTATGCTTAAAAAATAAGGTATACGACCAATGCGTACTGCTAGTTATGAGGTATGGATGTGAAACGTGGATGCTAAATTCAAGAGTGTTACGCAAGATCTAGTGCACACACAGAAGCGTGGAAAGTGGTATGCTTAGTATAACAAGAAGAGATCGTAAGAGGAATAAATCGGTAAGAAGTATGATCAAAGTGTGAAAAAGTTGAAGTGGACACTTAGCGAGAAGAATGGATGGCAGACGGACGCGAGAAATACTGGAATGGTATCCGAGAGGATGTGAAAGAAAGCGAGGTAGACCGAGTGGACGATGGGCTGATGAATTGAGAAGAATGTGTGGAGTTAACTGCATCCACTTGACTCCACACATTCTTCACAATTCATCAGCCCACCGTCCACTCTGTCTGCCTTGCTTTCTTTCACATTCTCTCGGATACCATTCCAGTATTTCTCGCAACCATCTGCCATCCATTCTTCTCGCTATGTGTCCACTTCAACTTTTTCACACGTTCTGCTATATCTGCCACTTTGGTCATGCTTCTTACCCATGTATTCCTTTTACGATCTCTTCTTGTTATACCAAGCATACACTGGATCTTACGTAGCATTCTTGAATTTAGCGCGTCCAAATTTCACATCCATATCACTGGCAGTACGCATTGGTCGTACACGGCCTTCTTTTTGAAGCATTAGTGGAATGTTGGATTTAAAAACTGTTCATTTTTCCAAAAGCACTCCATCCTAGTTTCATTCCTTCTACTTTACATCTGGTCATATTCACCAATTGTCCTCGGTATAAATAACTAATCAGCTATCTCTACAATATGATTATCTACTGATACTATACATAAAGGTTGAAAGTATACTTCTCAAGTCATACTTCTTAACCAATTATTCCACTTACAATGTCTCGGGTACAATTAGTCTACTTAAATTACTTTTTTTTCTGAACTGACTCAATTTGTTTGTCACCTAAAAAAAAAAGTGTCGTACCGCACTCAATTATTTGCACATTTGGTAGCATTTGGTGCAGCACTCAATTACCTGCAGCATTTGGTCTCGAACAGTCATAGGTTGTGGAATGTGGAAAGTACTAACAAGTAGTAATTTATAAATCGTATATTAGACCTAAACTAGAATTTGCTGTAAATGTTTGGAACCCTAACTTTAAAAAAGACATTGTATGTTTAGAAAAAGGGTTCAAAGAAGAATACAAAAAATGCCATCTGAACTTCGATCACTATCCTATAATGAAAGGTTGAACAGAATGAGTCTCACCTCTTTGGAGACGAGAAGATTAAGAGGCGATCTAATAGAAGTCTACAAAATAATAAATAATAAATATAAATGCCCAATGAAAGACCTACTTACTTTCAATAAAAACGCACATCTCAGAGGCCATACACGGAAATTACTAAAAGACAAATCGAACAAAATTGTCAGAGACTCTTTTTTTTTTTTAAATAGAGTGGTCGAAGTTTGGAACCGTCTGCCAAATCAGCCAGTTACTTCCGAAAATACAAATCAATTTAAAAATCATCTCGATAAGTTTTTGAACACAGATGGATTTTTGTAATCCTTCAAATATAAATAATTAAGAATTGTATGTATAAGTTATGTCAGACCCCTGGGCTCCATCGGCTATGCCGCCAGCCCATGTATTTTAAATAAATAAATAAAAAGTACACCAACTTCTGAAGAAGAACCGATTTTCGTGTAACCGTCAAATTGGGTCAAACTGCACAAGTTTGAGTGAGTGTCGTTCCTTAAGTTTGCTCCAATGTGTAGACGGTGTGGTCAATACCATTGATCGTTCTCGATGCGACATACGCCGAATTGATCGTCGTGTGTGTGTGTGTGTGTCGGTGCAATCAATCAAGTCGGTTTCTTCAGCACAGCGCAGTCCAAGGTTGTTCTTGTTGGCATTCTTGTTTTCACCGTGGCACTGCTGTTGCGCAACGGCCCGCCATTAGGAGCAACCACGAAAACTGTTATCCGTCGATTAGTATTTAGGATACGCGCTCCTCGAGCGAAAGTTGTAGAAGGTGCGTTCGTTGCGAATCGTTTTGTTGAGGCCCCGCGAATGCAGGTGGGAGAACCATTGTGACACAACAACAATCATTGTTACGCTGTCATTCAATAGCGAGAAACAAACCCCTATCGGCCATTTTGAATTTGGGCGGCATCCATTTTGAATTGACAATGATGTATCATCTTGCACCTTTTTGCACCTTTGCACCTTTTTGCACTTTTGCACCTTTTTGCACCCTTGCACCGTTTTGTACATTTTGCACCGTCTGTCGTAGTGAAGTGCCTGACTATTTATTTTTTTATTTAAAATACATGGGCAGGTGGCATGGCCGATGTAGCCCGGGTGTTTGTTATAATTTGTACATGCAATTTTTAATTATTTAGTTATTTATATTTGAAGGATTACATAAATCCATTTATACTGAAAAACTATTCAAAATGATTTTTAACGAGATTTGAAGAAGAAATAAAACGAACATTGTTTTTAAATCCAAAATTCCTCTATGCTTAAAAATGAAGGCATACGACCAATGCACACTGTCAGTTATGACGTATGGATGTGTAACGTGGATGTTAAATTCAAGAATGTTTCGCAAGATCCGGTGCACACAGAGAAGCATGGAAAGATGTATGCTCGCTATGACGAGAAGAGATCGTAAGAGGAATACATGGGTAAAAAGTATGACCCAAGTGGCAGATATAGTGGACACACAGCGAGAAGAGTGGATGGCAGATGGACGCGCGAAATACTGGAATGGTATTCGAGAGGATGTGAAAGAAAGCAAGGTAGACCGAGTGGACGATGGGCTGATGAATTGAGAAGAATGTGTGGATGCAGATTGCTCAAGACAGACAGGAATGAAAGAGGATTGGAGAGGTCTTCATCCAGCAGTGAATGGCGAACGGCTGAAAATGATGATGATGACTAGCTGATTTGAGAGGCTTATTTGAACCTCTGACAATTTTGTTAGATTTGTCTTTTAGGAGTCTCAGAGTATGACCTCTAAGATGAGCGTTTTTATTGAACGTGAGGAGGTTTTTTATTGGAAATTTATATTTATTATTATTTATTATTTTATACACTTCTATTAGATTGCCTCTCACACTAGAGGAGTATTTAACGCAGAGTACGCCAGCCAATAGTCATAAATTAATAGAGGTGAAGCTTAGAAAAGGACAGAGCTAAATTGTTAACACTCTCTGCAGTCTTCCATTGATAATAATTTTTAACTTTCATTTGTTTTCAAGTACGTACATGCAATGTAATATGTAGGTATGTATGTAGTTGTAGATGCTTTAATAGAAAAGTACAGAGGGCGTAAACAAATTGGCTCTGTCCTTTTCTAAGCCCACCTCTTGGAATTTACAAGCTACTGGCTTGTGTACTCTGCTTCAACGTAAGCTGTTTCAAGATATGAAAAATTTTCCATGGAATGTTTGTGCATGGGTGACAATGTTCAATTGCTATTTGTTTATTAGAAAATTATTTATTATTCTTCCTTATGAATTGAGACACAGAAGTGTATTATAAAATATTGTTTTGTGAGGAGAGAGTGGAAGGGGAAAGGATCACCAGTTCGCCGTGACCTTGAGTCATCATTGTCATTAGAAATCATCAAAATGTATGTCACAGTTTGGATACGAATGATATTTATCTATTTTCCATATGATAATGACGAGGTGTTAACCCAGTTGTTTTTTTTTTTATATCAAGCTATTATAATAAATTTGACGTATAAATGAGTTAGAAAAGTGGATGAGGAAAATCACATACACTTTTAATGAAAATTTTACTGTAAATATTTATAATGCAATCCAAATAACTATTTAGCTAATGATGTAAGATATATAATTTAATTTGCTAGAACATCTTTGAAATGTATATTTATCTTAGTTTTTTTTTATTCTATAATATCTACATATATGTATGTATGTATGTATGTATACGCTCAATAACAAGAGCTCTTTTCCATATGAAAAGTGTGCTTATGTTTTGTAGTAAAAAAGTGTCAGTAGTAGCATACAAATAGTTTTGCGAGTTTTTTAGTGGGGAGAAATCAAATAGTAAATACTTTTGATGATTTCTATTCAAAATACATGCTAAATTCTGTGCCTTGATTTTAAAGGGGCCAATGTCACAAAATTTTAAAAGTTTTTATAACATATTTAGTATTCAAACTTGTCACTTGAATAATAAAGAATAATCTAGTCATTATTTATTTTAGGTACATGTGAAAGTGTGTAGTCATTTATAGAAAGCATATTTTCCATTGATCTTTTCAGAATTCAGTTAATGAAAAATTGTCAAAAGTCAAAATAATAAAACAAAATACATTTGTATTCGTAAATTTGTTTATTCAAATCCAATTCAGATATGAAAATAATTTTTATTTCACGGTTTTACATACAATATGTAAAATATTGTTTACAAAACAAAAACCAAAAAAACACGTTTTGAAAAATCCAGTTGAAGATACATATAATAATGATAATCAAAAAGTTGAAGAATTTCAACAACGTCCAGCCGTTTTTAAATACACTCAAAACATCTCTAAAAAAAATTATAAAAAATAAAACTAACAATCAAAATACAACGACGAAAGCGCAACTGGAACAAATCCACTCGAAGCGTTCGGCATCTCATTTCAAAACTTTGATATAGAATTATTAATATATTCCAATGATAATGTAGAGATATTATTATATAAAAGGTTCACTATAGCAGTGGATCAAGTCCACAAAATCGTTACTGAGATATTAATACTAGAAGTAAAACCTCTAGTACTGACAGTACTGTAACTCGAAACTTGTACTACTATTTATGGAGTTAGACTTCTGTTATCAACACACAATGTACATGTGTTTTAACTACTCATTAGTACAGATAAGAGCAATTTTTCAAAATTGTAACTTGATCCCTTAACATGGTGAACCCCTCTATAATAAATGTTATGACAAATGTGAATTTTTGTTTACTTTCATTGGTTATACACATTTATCATAGCACAGACTACACCACCGAAGACCATGGATTTTTAGAGGCGGGGCTTAGAAAAGGACAGAGTTGAATTGTTTACGCTTTCTGCACTTTTCCATTGATAATTTTTGGCACTTTAATTAAGGACACCATTTATGCAGGTAAATATTACAACCATCGGTGTTTTAATAGAAAAGTGCAGAGGGTGTTAATAATTTGGCTCGGTCTTTTTCTAAGCCCCGCCTCTAGAAATTCATTGCTAGTGGTTGGTGTAGTCATAATATATATAAAACATAAAAATACAAGCCGACGACGACGTGAACTATAAAATTGAGATGCTGTGATTTTGAAAACGCTAGTAATATATGTATATATTTTTTTTTATATAAATTTTTTTCACTAAAATTACAAACATCAAATAGGTATGACGCGTTAATACGAAATATCAAGAATACATTATCAATTACATCTAAGGCATATTATGGCTCAAATGATACAAACGAAAAATTTTTTCATACTATATAAACAGAGCGTACAAAAAATTCGATTACAGCTACGGCACGTGATTTTTTTTCAGTGCGACATATAATTTATTTTATCACATGTCGTATGATGATATATATATACAATATTGGAACACGAAAATATATTAATAATGTGTGCAAGTTAGATATTCATATTGTGTCATTTACACACAAAAGAGAGATATGTTTTGAAAGTAGTTTAAATTAATTATATCCAACAAATAATACAATTAACATTTGGTACGTAAATATAGCTGTTGTTGTTTTTTTTTTTTATTATTAATTATTTAGTTTTTTTCAATAATATAAATACATCAATAACTATCCTTTTAATATATGTATATAAAAAGTCGATAACGGGAATAATGTTTGAGAAGTATGTTCGTAACAATAAATGCAAGTTAACTCAACGTTATCAAATTTTTTACAATATTTATAATAAGTCTGTCAAAAAATATACACAAAAAAAATCGAAAAATAATACTTTGCAATTTAAATGAAAAAATAAATAATGAATGAATGGAAAAATTTTCAAATTTATATGTATGTGTGTGCATTTCATGCTAATAACAAATCGTTATATCTTACTTCGTTTAAAATAGACAACAACGTAACTAGACTAACTAGATTCCTTGAAAATCAAAGCCTGTTATTAGTATAGTTACGCAGTTGAAAATGTTTATTCAACAGTAAATAATTAGATTATGTCAAAATCAACGTACAAACGTACTAGAGATATACAATAATAATAATAATTATTACTTTTGTACATCTTACGTTGACGTAATACGTCGATGGGTGACAAAAATTAGCAATAGCATATAAAAACATTGTATATATCATATGAATATTGGCAACGGTGACACAAACATTATAAATAATCCCCAAAAAAGATTTCAAAAATTCACGTTAGAATAATTTATATAGGTATAGTTTCTATTAAAATTACTCTGATATCATTAGTTAATTTGTTGCAGTTTTTTAATTTATTTAATATATTTTTTCAAATGGATAAATAAAAACACAATTGTACTTTATATTATTAAAACTTTTCTAAATTAGTAGAGCATTTTTTTTTGAATAAATTAACAGCATCTAAAATTTATTATCATCATATTTTAATATTCATTATATAATAAAATTTTAACAATTTTACAATATATATACACATAAATAATAAAAATTTTATTTTTGATAAATACTTTTTTAAGTACTATTTCATAATGACATTCACAAATTGCTAATTTAATTTTAAAATGCAACACAAAGGAAACAAATAAAAATTATTCTTATATAAACATATAAATAAATACGTACACAAATTCTAATTTTTGGGACTCGTACGTATGTACGTACATATATGTATACAAATATAATGCGAAATATTTTTTTTTCTGAATGAATGAATATCATTACGACTAGTGCGCGTGAAAATACATTTTTTTATACAAAGAAAAGATGCCTGCTTTAAATTTGAAATCGTACATTATTTGCTCGCAGGAAATTGGGAAAATAAAAAAATAACATTACATACGTTTAAACTATTTACAATAGAAATTGCACTAAAAATGATGCAAAAATTTAATTTAATTGTTCTCAAATATACATAAGTATACTACACTAAAGAAAAATAATAAATAACTTACACTTTACACCAGTTTATACAAAAAAATTTTGGATCTTGGTTTTTGGATCCGCAATGTATGCACTTTCCGACTAACGATAAGACTACAACGAGAGTGATCGATTTTCAACGCAGAAGCGAAATCACCAAAGAATTTTTTAATCTTCCACAAATTCCTGCGTACATTCGCGACGAGGATGAATGTCTGGTTAAGTAAATTGCGCGAGTCCGTTAACAAAACAGCAATCGAATATTTTGTCGTGAAAAGTTAACAACGTTATAATGCCGATACTACGTTAATAATTCGGATCTATAATTTTTGCATTATATACATACAAAAAAAAAAACAATCAACACCTACGACATTCATCTTCAAATTTTCAATAATTTATAGGATATAAATTTTTCACCGAAAACGATTGCGTACATTTTTTTTTTTTTAAGCATTTACACATTTTCACTTGGACAACATAACAATAATACAGCTGGGTAGGTAGAAGTAATAGTAGACAGAGCAGGTAGCACTTAACAAAAAAAACAATTTGATGACCTAGCCTAGTGTTTAAAATTAGCGCACCTATTTAATCATCAATTACACATAGATTATATTCATTATAATAATAATAATAATATAAAAAAAATAACTATTTAAAGACTAAATCACCGATATTTCTCATTGATCTTTCTGCCCTCTGTCTCTGTGTTTCAGTCCGTTTAATCTGATGTCTTTGACGAAGCCGTTGTTGACGCCGTTCGAGTAGTAAGCGTCAATCGGCTCGTTCTTTGCCGTCACATAGTTGGGTATGACGGTCGTGCCGTTGGCGACGACACCGTTCGTGCCACCGTTAGTGTGAACGTAACCGTTCGAATAGCCATTCAGGTGTTTTTTGTATCCATTGGTGCCGTTCAGCGGCTTCTCGTCTTCCAATACAGGCTGAAAATAAGAACAAAAAAAATAAGTCAAGATGTAACAACGACACATAGACCCTAAACGGTTATTACGATACTCCATCATCCGCCCGAAACATTGATGTACATTTCTCGCAAAACTATTTTCAATTATAAATTAAATATATCATATACATATATAATAACCCTATCCGTCTGTCTGTCTGTGTGTGTGTGTGTGTCTGTCTACTGATAACGCTCGCCTTAGTAAATAATTAAAAAACCAGAACGTCGCGCGAGTGAGATTTGAACCCGAGATCACCAGTTCGGTACAGTGAGCGCTTACGCTGTGATCCAAACTATGTAGATAATAACAGGCCTGCTACAATTTGACTATATAATTTCTCAACAGGCTTGCGACTTTGCTAAATTGTTACGTTGTCGTATTATAACGCGCCATCTATGCAACAACTATAAAAAATATTAAATTTAATGTTATCTTTCAGTACGGGTGATGAGAACGCTCCGTTGGTATTCAACGGGCTTACACTAGTAATACAATATTATTACAATTATTACAAACAACCATTCTGTAATGCTGCGCGTACACACCGACGAACCGGACAGCGAACGACGAAGGGTTGCTATTGTGTGGACGTTCATAAATCATCATAAATCATAAACCTCCGCCCTTCGTCGGTGTGTACGCAGCATAAGAAACGCAGAAAACACATATGTATATGTAGTCGTTATCTCAAATGTGAATTCAGGCGAGCAATGGAACACGGTAATATATCTACGGCCCAAGGGTTTGTGTTACCACTTCTCCCGTCTCTATTTATAACTGTAAGTGAAGTTAGGAGTCAATGTTTGATTTATGAGCTATTGCCACATAACAATAGCGTTAAAAACAATATTTTGTAAAAAAAAAATGCTATTGACAGTTAGTGGTCGATAATACTTTCTACGAATTACTGATTTCATATGTTAATATGCCAAAGTATTCACATTATATTGAAATTATTTTCTAAAAATTACAATATTTATAGTATTGCCCGTTGACAATCAATGGAAATTTATTATTGACGTATAGCTGACTCAACAATAGCGGTAACGAATAATAATTAAAAATATATAATTAACACAAATTTTCAATGAAAAAATAAAGAAGTGTGTCAAGTGTTCCTGATGAGCAAACAGACAGATTTAAGGTTACTTATATGGTAATATTAATAATTAATTCGTCGTATTACTCACCATACATGCTCCTTTATTGGCTTCTACCTTCTGCGGTGACCTCGGTCTGGAGTATTTAGATTTGTAAAAGTCGGAGAAGAGGAACAAGAAGAGGAAACCGTGGATGGCGATCCACACCATGAACGACTTCGGATAGTCGCACTCCCTGAACAGCAGTTGCAGTTGATGCGAGAAAATTAGCACGAATTGAACCTGCGAATGTGCAAAAACGTCAATCAAAACCAAAACCACATAACAGAGAACTGAATTGAAAGTGAAAGGCGTTTCGTAGTGCATGCACATACTAAAAGCCAACTGTGCAACTTTTAAAAGCTTACCATTTGGAATGTTGTCAAATACTTTTTCCACCAAATGTATTTTTGATAGCGGGGTCCCATCGCCGCGATCATATAATAGAAATACATCACGATGTGAACGAACGTGTTGAGCAATGCGAAGAACGTACTGTGGCCGCCTGAAAACGAAACGTGTCATAAAAACTTTGCTCAATTTGCAAAATGGCCCACGGAAACAGCCTAATACTCACCTGGAGCGAATTTTAAACCCATCCACACGGAGAACGGCATTACACCGTGGTGGATAACGTGCAGCGTCGACACGTGATTGTTCTTTTTGCGCAACACGAAGAATAGAGTATCGAAGAACTCCGTGAATTTGGAAAAGTAGTACCACCAGCACGTCTGGGCCATCTGAAAATTTTAATGTCACACTAGTGATATTGATTTAATTTATAGTTTGCTGGTTAGAATATGGATAATACGTACTCTCATAGCGATGGGACTCCTCGAATAATCCACTGGTTGACACCGGAAGTCATAATGACCCCACCATCCGCTTTGAAGGTACTGAAATGAGTAATATAAAAGATATATTTCTTCTGAAGGTGGCATAGCCGATATCAAACATTTTACCATCATAGTGAAAGATACTCTAGTGTCTAGTAGTTTTTATTGTCGAGGAAGGGAAAGAAGGAACAAAGAATTATTTAGTAGGTTCAAAATAATATTTTGTCAATGTCAATTTTGAGAAACCGTCTCGTAACCAAGAAAAATTTTAACAGATGATCGCCAAATCTGGATTTATTAATACCCAGATCTTGCCAATGACGATATTTCAGTTCGAAAGTCGTCAGGAAAACTTATCGACATACGGGGATCAAACCACGGACCTTTGGTCACGAAACTAACACTCTAATCCACTGGTCGGGAACCTTTTTCGAGCTAAGAGCCAAATCAGGGAAAATCCTTCAAAATTTGCAAGTTATGGAGCCGCAACATACTATTTTCGGATTACATATTTAAAATAAGGTAGATGAACGCGATAAATACTGGAATGGTATCCGAGAGGATGTGAAAGAAAGCAAGGTAGACTAAGTGGACGATGGGCTGATAAGTTGAGAAGAATGTGTGGAGTCGAGTGGATGCAGATTGCCCAAGACAGACAGGAATGGAAGACGATTGGAGAGGCCTTCATCCAACAGTGGATGGTGAACGGCTGAAAATGATGATGATTCAAATTAAAATTAAACGTTACTCCTCTATGAAATGGATTGTTCGTGATATTTCTTAATATTAGACAGTTTATTACTAAAAAGTATTTTATCAGGCAAACAATATGAAAGCTTTTTATAGCCATGAAGTTGTGGAAATCGGATTTATTTTGATTTTGTTTAAATCATGTCAAAGAATTGTATTTCACTCAAAACGTTGGATGACGACAAGAGCTGCAGGTTTTCATACAAAGAGCCGAATGCGGCGCCGGAGATGCCGGTTCCCGACCGCTGCTCTAACCTCTGAACTATTGCCCGGCTTGTACAGAGGTATACATTTTTTTTATTTATTTGTACATAGAATTATTTCAAGGGAGTCAAATCTAGCTTCAAGGGTCAATAGATGAGGTCGTCCCGAATAAGAAATATATATTAACTGTATATAGGTAGAAAAGACAACTTGCAACAGGCATACTCAACAATATTATTTCTTACAATTTAACTTGCAACAAATTCATTTCGACATTTCAACAAAAAAATGGTTAACAATATTAAAAATAGCTCATATTAGCACATTTTTCTTAGTATGATGTCATCTACCGACCCTTGAATTTAAATTCAGATTGTTTGAAATATCGTATATTATATGTACATAAAAGACGCAGGTTCAGTGTGGTTGAGGTCATTTCGTGTTTAAGTTTTCCTCAATTGCATCGTGGACTTTTGAAAAAGTAATCATATAGCACGTTCACGTTAATTGTAATCGTCGATGGTAGTCAAGACGGCTACAAAGACAGCGATGATACGCATTTCAAATAAAAATTTTGCTTCACGAGCAATTGCTAAAAATCTGCGCAAACACTTAGTTCGAAGTGTCATCGGTGATATGGTGATGTGCAAACAAGAGCACTGTTAAGGTTACAAATGAGAACGAATTGACAGTTCAACGTACAAGTTCATGTTTAGAAAAGGAAATACTTTGCCGAAAAGTTAGCAAACTTATGCCGTATGATAATTTTTTATACGTGAAAAAAATGAAAAGATTCTAAAAATGTTACCGTAACGGTATTCGCAGAGTTGAGAAAAATAATAAAAGAGCAGTCGTCAAGTTAAATAGACAATCTTAAATCTGAACAAAAATTATTGAATAATGTTTCTGAAGATCATTAATCTTAATATTGATGTATTACAATAACATTAAACTTGCATAGTATGTACTTACAATATTCAATGCACACAAACAAAAACTAAAATACCTTATTCATTCAAAAAGCTTCAAAACAAACAAAATAAAATAAAAAGTATCTTTTGTGGAAACACAACGAATTGACAAATTGCTTAAAAGTGTACAATGCAACAAACAAAATTCGTGACTGAACACACAAAAACCCCACTGAAGATTTATCTAATTTGTACGTTGGACTTTCAAAATTAAAAAAAAAACAATACAAAATACATAGCATTCTATGTATGTATCTTCGTTTAGATGATTCCGATTTCGAGAGCAAATTAATAAGAGGTGCTAAAGAAGAATTCACACAAACAAATATGCACACATCCAAAGCTAAATGACCCGATGCTCAGAAGAGTCGGGCAAGGTGAGCGTGAATATTTGCATTACAAACGCACACACATAACCACATATCTACATAGATTTTTTTCAACGTGACGTTAATAAGGCAATCGACCATAAATAATCAAGTGGAAAACACTCTGACCACCGAGAGACAAGTAAGCGTCCGGTTCAAAGTCAAAAAACATAAGGAAATTCCGACGACAACAGACACCCCAAAACGAAAACTATTATAATATTTTTCAAACATCGGGATGATTAATTATACACATACAATTGAATTCGGTTTGTACTAATTGGTACACGGCTTTACACTTTGACTAATAACAGAGTACTGTCCGTTCAGAAAAAAAAGTATAATTAATTGCACCCGGGATAAGCTGGGTACTTTTCTATTGAAGGTGACGTACTAACAAACATCGTCTGTTCACTATTTAACTAACATTTTAGTCATACTGAAGTAACTAGGGAATGATACTCTCAACTAGTGAAACCATTGCCTTCCGGAGGGAAGGGAGGAAGAAAAGGAACGGGCTATGATTTGATAGGTACCGATGAATTTTTGGATGGTACCCATTTAACGGAACCGTCTCACAACTAAGTTACAGATAAATTGACAAATTCTTACACGAGATGACCAATCTGTAATACTAGTGTAAGCCCGTTGAATATCAACGGACGTGTTTGATTGCGTAACAATTTAGCAAAGTCGCAAACCTATTGAGGATTAATATTTTCCCATCACCCAACATGATGATCACGGGTTCAAATCCCACTCGCGACGTTCGTGTTTATTTCAGCCTTAGCCGAGGCGAGCGTTATCAGCAGACGGACAGACAGACAGACAGACAGACAGACAGACAGACGGAATTGGGCTATTATATCTGTAATATAAAGTAATATCGAGATCTTGCCAATGACGATATTTAAGGTCGAACGGGGATCGAGCCCGGGACTGTCACTCGAGAGACAAACGCTCTAACCACCGAGATATCGTCATACGGGTGCAAGTTCATATTATGCTGCGTACACACCGATGAACGACGAAGGGTTGCTATTGGTGCGGACGTTCATAAATCATCGTACGTTATTGTGTGGAGCGGTCCACACAATAGCCACCGATCGTCGTTCGCTGTTCGGTTCGTCGGTGTGTACGCAGCATTACGATGTATCAAAAAGTGTTTCGTATATTCAAACAATGGATACCTCGTAGAAAATCCAGGCACTGAAGACAGTCTGAAGGAAGTTATATACGATGAGAACTTCGCGCAGGTCGAACGGTTTCCTGTTGGCCATCAGCCTGGGGCCCAAACTCCTCGAGAAGTAAGCGTACGAAATGCACAAAGCTATCGTCGGCAACGGCGATGACATCATGTACCAGTCGTTGACTCGTGGATCTGAAAACACATAAACGAGACAATTAGAATTCGAAGTGGTGAATAAATATCGCAGTAAATTTGCATAGATAAAATATTGATTGACTTGAAGAGCGAGCTGGTGAGTGGCGATTAGTCGCGTGTTGTCGAGACAATGCCATTTGTGCCAGGAAAGCACCTCAGATGTGTCTCGGTAAGGAGCTTTCGATAAGCCGCAGGGAAAGGAGAGCTTTTGACGAAAGCACTCGACGGCGAACCGACGTGCTTTTTGACGTTAAACCGCCGATACAAAAGACGATTTTGCACCAGAGTGCGTAGTTGAAGTTCTACTCGATTATACAAAGTGACTGACATATTTCAAAACGCTCTCCCATCTTAGGGGTGGGGTACAACTGCACGCCTAGCAAAATATTTGATGCCATTTAAATTGAATTTTATTTAGTTTTAACCGTTAACCTACCAGACAGGTGAGCGTTATAAAATGTGTCAGTCAGTCCGGCGCCACCATGTATAGCAGTTTACTCTTTAAAGTCTGTGATGAATACTATTAACATTTTCTATTGCTAGTAATTTGTAAAACTCTACTACTTATGTATAGTTTCAACATTATATGCATACTAGTGTAAGCCCGTTGAATATCAACGGAGCGTTCTCATCACCCGTACTGGAAAATTATATATTAAACTTAATAGTTTTTATAGCGCCATCTATGGCGCGTTATAATACAACAAAAAAATGTTTTTATAGTGCAATCTATGTATTATTAGCAGTCACGATCCCTTTTATAGGTAAAGCAGAGTCACGACCTCATTCGTAGGTAATATTTAAAAAAAAAAAGGACCAAATCGACAACTGGTTTTGGCAGATTAGCGTAAGCGCGTTCTTCCCGAGCTTGGGGTCCTGGGTTCGATCCCCCACTCATTCTGGTTTTTTAATTATTTTTCCTCAGCGAGCGTTATCAGCAGACAGACGGATTTCGGCTATTATTATATATATAATAATAATTGGAGGGGGGGGGATTATATTTTGAACAATGCTAAAAGGGGGAATGAAGGAAAAAAGGTTGAGTACCCCTGGTCTAACATTTTATATCCCTACAAACAACTGATGTATCGATCTTATGGGCACCTTAGGTGGAAAGGTGGAAATATTGATGGGATTGAATTGATGCGGATTCGACTTTCCAAACATCCGGGTCAATATTATTGACCGTGTATGGTTCCCATTAATTGATACATTAAACCCGACTCGTGTTCAAACTCTCCTCTCCTGCAGTGTCTCAACTCAAGACATATGTAGGTCTTACTCTAATGCTGCGTATACACCGACGAACCGAACAGGTTTGCTATTGTGTGGACGTTCACAAATCATCGGACCTTCCCCTTCGTCGTTCGCTGTTCGGTTCGTCGGTGTGTACGCAGCAAAACACTTTTGTACGTAACCAGTAAATGTGCTGTACGTGCGCACTTACAGACAAAAAAAACTCTGTTAAGTTTAACAATATACGAATATCACAGTGAAATATCTAGCAAAAGATACTCAATAGTTTCCCCACTGCCTTCTGTGTATGTATGTATGTATGCATATAATAAATTTCCTTGTAAATGCAACAGGGATAGATTCGATGGTTATTTTCGATGATCATTATAAATTATAATACATACATATATTGGTGGCGCTTATTCCAAGAATATCAACTTGGCTTATTCCAAGAAGGAAAAAGTCAAGTAGATATCCATTCGTCAATATTAAACAGCAGGGAAATACAATGTGCGATCTTATTTCAGCTTAATAGCGGATACTCAAATCATCATTTTTCACAATACATACTCCATTGTAAATAATTGCAATGCACAAGAAACAGACACGTGAAAAAATCATTATAAAGCTTGTCGCGCACTGATCACGCTATCGTCGTATCGTATCGGTTCGAATCGGTAAAATAAAAAAAATTGATCAACTACAACTACTACAGTTATATTTTATTTACGTGTACCTCAACACGAACAAAACAACTAGAACAAAGCGAGTTCAAAAAACCCTAGCCACGCGAATAATCATGCATACTTGCAACTTGCAACAAATAAACGCAACGCTTATCAGACCCCTTCGTTTGAAAAAAAATAATTACTGCACCATATCGATTCAACATTTTTGCTAAAGTCGAAGCTTCACTATCGTAGCCACCAGGTGACGCTGCAATGTCTGCGAAGTTTTTGCACGTTTACTATTTTTTTCTGCAAGTTGGATTGATTTTGTTTAATCTTCACAATGATGAATGTGGTACTGAACTTTAAGCCTTTAGAAGTATGAAATGTTATTGTTGTAATCGTTGCAGATTTGACCGCGTATGATATACCACTGTCAAATGTCACTTTTTATCGCTTTAAAGGCGTTCACACACACCTTAGCGGTTTCGCTGCGTTAAACTGACGCGGGTTCGCATTGATGCTAATCGACGATAGAGGACGAAAGCTTAACGCAGCGATATCGCTAAGGTGTGTGAGCGCCTTTATAGGTACGTTACGTCAGAAGAAAGTACGCGCGGAAAACGCTATTATTAAATTATTATCCACATATTCCTAAAATGCAAAATGTATACTCAAATTCAAAAAAGGCAATGTAAAATGACAACAATGGCCGCATTTTCACCATCGAATGGTACGATTACTGAGAACATAAATCTCAGTGAATCCATCGTTATGCTGCGTACACACCGAACAGCGAACGACGAATGTGTGGACCGTTCCACACAATAGTAACCCTTCGTCTTTCGCTGTTCGGTTCGTCGGTGTGTACGCAGCATTATAAAGAAGAAACAAAGACGATTCGATCAATTTTCAGCTGATCCCAGTTAAATCCCGTATTTTGTTTATTAACCTTGATTTTTATACAAATATACAGCAGAAACTTTGGACTTACATACATATGTATGTATATGTACAATGATAAAAACAATAGCAAATGCGTTAATGGTTCGATTCCAGACGCGATCGAAAAAAATTCTCTGTTACTCTTGGCAATATTTTGACATTGTGTATAATAATATATGAGCACTATAAAGAGCCACACAAACCGGAGCGGACTATTATCCGCGAACGGACAAATACGCTCGGTGGAATGCGGTGGAGGATTGCAACCTTGTAACACAATGTATGTACTTGCGTATTTATCCGCTCGCGAATAATAATCCGCTCCGGTTTGTGAGACCTCAAGTCCGTTTTGATAAACAGGACGATACGGAGCGTATTCTTCAAACCGCGTGCGACATAAAGGGACACGAATGCGAGTGACTACACTTTTTATACCGTTTTTACGACTTTTACACACATACCCAAACATTCGGAATTATGTATATGGGGGTTCACAGTATTTAATGGGTCAAGTCCATAAAATCGATACTGAGATATTAAGGCCCGTAACGCACTTGGCTGCCTGGCTGCGCAGCCATGGCCGCGGCGGCCACAACGATGTTAGAAAATGTATGTGGCTGCCTGTTTGACAACGCACTGAGGCAGCCAGGAAACTCTGGCTGCGCGGCCACAGGTAGGCCCGTAACGCTGCGCAGCCATGGCCGCGGCGGCCAGAAAAACGTGCACCCAGTTCAAGCAGCCAAAGGGGCAGCCAGAACGATGAGAACACACTCACAAATGGTCAGCGATAACATTGTAGATACAACATATTTTCAATGCAATATTTGGTTCGTAATCTCGGATCTCGGATCCTTTTGTACTGTATGTACATATGTAGATGCAAATAATTCGTTGAAAATAGTTTTATATACATTATTTCCAACGCGCAACATTGGCGAATGTTGCGCGTTGGAAATAATGTATATAATAAATAATAAAATATAATATAATATAATAAATAATAAAATAATGTACATGAACTGGGTGCACGTTTTTCTGGCCGCCGCGGCCATGGCTGCGCA
The DNA here is from genome assembly GCA_022651745.1 of Parapsyche elsis. Taxonomy (NCBI): domain Eukaryota; kingdom Metazoa; phylum Arthropoda; class Insecta; order Trichoptera; family Hydropsychidae; genus Parapsyche; species Parapsyche elsis. The sequence continues at coordinate 1,615,620 of JAGVSN010000031.1, forward strand.
GCCAGGCAGCCAGGTGCGTTACGGGCCTAAGACTTGAAGTAAAAAAAAAAAAAAAACTCTAGTGGTTCCTGGTAATACCTACCGCAACTCAACTTGTACTGCTATTTGTAAAGTTAGACTGCTATTGTTGACGACTATTCAAAATTGTGACCTAACCATTGTGGAAAACGCTATTTTGGAAAACATTTATTGGGAAATTTAAACGTCGTAGAGCTGGTTTGCCTTGAGGTGGTACTAATAAATGGTAGAGGGAGATTCGTAGGCCAAGCGTCTAATGGAAGTGTCAATTGGGTCAAGCGCGACAAACGTTTGCATTTGGCCAGTCTGTGAATGAACTTGTACACTTTGCGTTTTACGGCAAACAACGATTACCGTTCGCTGTGTCAATGAACGACGACGACAACTACAACGAATGACATTAAAAAGCGATCGTTAAGGGTCTGCCCCGGTTAAGTTTTGAGACGTTGAGATTGACGTTAACTATATACCGTCGAGTATGTCATTATTCAGAATCAGTTAAACAAACAAACATACATACATACACACCTACATCGTTAACTGTTACCAACTGTGGGTAAATAAATTATTTATTTGCGATCGACGATAGTGAACCACTGGTGTGACTGCAGTGTGGTCACGCTAATTTTAATACATACTACTACATTCAATAATGTACACGTAATTATGCAAAGGCGGTGACTTCGGGTCGTACAATATGCTTTATTTGTGTATCGGTTAAATATTCATGTTAATTTAGTCTGTTTTTTTTAACAAGAGAGTATGCAATTTGGGTATATCCTATATCTCCTAACTGCGCGTGTTAAAAAGGGACAAAAATTACTAGCGTGTAGCGTTCGTGTCTTTCTTTGTGAGACATGTGAACTATTGTCAAATTGCACACTCTCTTATCAAAAAATAAATAAACTATTGGTTTGAATGACAGTTATTTTTGAGATGTTTAGATATAGACATATTGAATTCAATTTTTGTGATGGATTTATAATATTGTTCTAGCATTGTCATTGTAATCTAATTAGCTTTACGTTATATTACTTAGAAGGTGTGTTAAAAAGTATTAATGGGGTGATGCAAGAGGAGTTTAAAATAATTTAAAATGCATATTGGGAACTCAAATTTTAAAATAATTGTATGTAAATAAATGAATAATTAACATATTAAAAGATAGATATATTATTAATATACCAGATTCACCTAAATCATAGTTTATATTTTTTTTATAAAATTTATATTTTACATATAAGAAAAAACCTAAATCCCAACGAGTCAAAAAAAAAAAAAAAAAAAAAAGAGTATCTTTTATAAATGAAGTATGAATTCTATATGAACTTCTATATAATATTCTAATATAATTCTATATAAATTTTATAAATGAAGTATGAATGAAAAGAAATCTTTTTCTATGAAGAATGAATGAAAAAACCTTTTGGGAAAATAGTCGAGTTGAAAGTTGAAAATACTTTGTATTAAAAATATCTCAACTACATATGATTATTAAAAAAAATTACTTTCAACATTTCTGAAATTCTTTTATAACAATCACTTGGGGTTATGTATTTTTAAAATCACAAATTAAGAACCCCTTGATCTATCACGTTCATAAAATATTATACATCGACAATGTTGTTGTATGAAAAATATTTATCAAAGAACGGAAAATTCAATCAACAAATCAATGACGATAGAGGGCGTCAATTTGACGCAGCGATTTCGCTAAGGTGTGTGAGCGCCTTAAGGGTTAATCAATAGTTTTGAAATTATTCTGGACGCTTCGGGGAAAAAGCCTCTATCGTCGTTGATTCGCACTAATGCAAATTATATCGGTGCGAATGGGACGACGATAGGGGCGAAAGTTTGACGCAGCGATTTCGCTAAGGTGTGTGAGCGCCTTTAGTCTTAAAATCGATCGAAGGTTTATTAAACCTTGTAAAAAAAAACAATGACAAAATTTCATATAAGTTAAATAACCATACAAGTTAATAAACAGAAACTCACCGCTTTTGACGTCCATGAGTTCTCTATATCCATCGTATATTCCGGTGATGAGGTGTGCCATGGCGAAAGTTTATACACCACTCCTGCGAACAAAAAGAAAAAAAAAAAAACATTAAAAACTGTGTTAATTACCTTCAAAATCGTCAGTCCGTCTGTCACATGTGAATTAATTAAATTCCTACACGCACTCGCGCACCTGACTAACACCAACAACGTTCCACTACTGGAAAAATTCGATGATTCTCATTTTAAATTTTTATACACAAAATATGAACGTGCTTTTGTGTCTGTTTTTTTTTTTTTTTAATAGAGGGGGAGATCGTGCGGAAGTGGAACGGTTAACGTCTTCCGTCGTCTGGGTATAATCTTCAGCGTTCACCGGTAACGTTCCGGTTTGGAGATTTATGTTTGGTTTTGGTTTCCCGTTTTTTTTTGGTTTCTTCTTTATCCAATTATATTGAAATCGAATGAGACGACCGTGAAATTCGTTATAAAAGATGAGCACCATTCCGAGGAGTCACGAGTGTCGTTAAATGTACGGTTAAAAAGTAACCTCGATCATATGTGCTATATTGAAAGTGAGCAAATATTACGAGTAAATAATATATTCGACGGCAGATTTTGTTTTAAAGCTATTTAAACTTTAAACAGACGAAATTTAAAAAGCCAGGCGACAGCTCAGTGGTTGAAGCTTTTCAGCGAAGAATTTTCTCGAAGGTTTTCGACCTTAAATATCGTCATTGGCAAGATCTGAATGTTGCTAAATTCAAATCAGCCGACACCTGTGTGAATTTCCCAATTGTTGTAACGAAGAAGAAATAAAACTAGGACGGAGTGCTTTTGGAAGGATGAACATTATTGTTTTTAAATCCAACATTCCGCTATGCTTAAAAAATAAGGCATACGACCAATGCGTACAAGTGTAAGTCCGTTGAATATCAACGGAGAGCTTTTTAATATTTTTTATAGTTGTTGCATAGATGGCGCGTTATAATAACAACGTAACAATTTAGTAAAGTCGCGAGCCTATTTTTTATTATATAAAGAGTCAAGTTGAAGCCAGCCCATTATTATCTGGTTTGGCTCACCGCGTAAGCGCTCAGTGTACCGAATCAGTGATACCGGATTCAAATCCCACTGTTTTTTTTAATTATCAGACAAAATAGGGCTATTATGTATATATGAGGTATTGATGTGAAACGTGGATGCCAAATTCAAGAATGTCTCGTTATGATCGCTATAGAGATCGTAAGAGGAATACATGGGTAAGAAGCATGACCCAAGTGGCAGATATACATAGTTGACACAAAGCGAGAAAAATGGATGGCAGGTGGACGCGAGAAATACTGGAATGGTATTCGAGAGGATGTGAAAGAAAGAAAAGTAGACCGAGTGGACGGTGGGCTGATGCATTGAGAAGAATGTGTGGGAGTCAACCGGATGCAGACTGCTCAAGACAGACAGAATGGCAGAGGGTTGGAGAGGCCTTCATCCAGTAGTGGATGGTGAACGGCTGAAAATGATGATGACGATGTGAATACGATTTAATCCCGCTCCAAACAAAGGTTACAAGTGTCAACATCTCAATAGAACAGTCGATATTAACATGAAAATTATTAGTTGTGAGACGGTTCCACAAATTTGGTATCAAAATAGTAGGCACGTTCCTTCTTTTCCACTCTCCAGGGGGGCGAAGGTTTTTACCACTGGATAGTGTATTAGCCATCGCGTTTGACAGTTGCTATGCCCCAATGAGCCATAGGGGTGAGGCCCCAGTATCGCTCCCGCGAGTTTCGCGTGAGTGTAACATATTTATTACGTGTGCTTTTGCATATTTTTTTGCGACCCCCGTTACGGAAACGCTTGACAACAGCTGACGGAAACGCGATGTGTCGCAGGGGACCTCGCATATCAGCCAGAGGTTGCCAACTATATAGCACTTGACACTTTAATCAATTAATGTCGAACAACGGCATCGCATTCAAACATCACGGTCGATATTAACCGGTGTAAATAACCCATTACTTAACCAGACAGCGTACAATGGAATACTGCAGATATGTACATATTTAAATTATACACATAAGAAACAACGTTTCCGAGACTATGATGATGAACTTTGTGCGGAAATTTACCGGAGAGTTTTATTCCATTGAGTCCAACAACAATGAATATGTATCTACACGATTTTCCAGCAGATATGCACATATATGTATGTATGCGCATATATGATAGCTATTGGCTAGAATCTAGTCACCTGTAACAATAAATTACTAGATATACTATTAATTATTAATAGAGCTAAATTGTTTACGGCGTACTTAAACTCTATCCCTTAAGAACCGCCTCTACTAATTACAGTTACCTAGATTCTAGTTAACAGCCATGCCCTTAAGCATTTTGCTTGTACTGATGGTGAACTCTGGTATACAGAATGATGATCAAGTTGAATATACATATGTATGTTACAGCGAAATCATATTTCAAGTGAATATATATTTTTACCAATTCAGGCAGTGAAAATATATCAAACAATGAATTTACAGTTTCACTGCTCAGTATCGGTGAAAGTATATTAAAGTATGTGTTTGTGACTTGTTGATGTTGGCCCAAGTCGATGATATGTCATCCTACAAGTGTGCACGGCACGAAAAGAAGGAGAAACGACAAATTATATGATTTGATTGGACATTTCACAACTGTCAAATTTAGTTTCAATGACAGTGCGGAAACGAATATAATTTCACCAGTTAAAATATATTTTCACTAGTAGAAATACAATATATCTACTGGTGAAAATGTGCTTGGATATGATTTCACAGAAACGCCAGTGAAAAAATATTTTCACTTGAAATATGCTTTCGCTATAACATAATACAAGACAATCAGCGATTTCAACATATATATATTCATTGTACAAATTGAATTTAATACTTTTTCTAAGATTTATAAGGTGTTGAATCAGAAAGGGAGACCGCCAACTTTCGCTCGCTGACGCAATAATTGACGCATACGACCCTAAATTATTGCATAAACGTTCTTTAAATGCATTTGATTTGCATCTAAGCTTCCTGGTATTAAAACCGTGAAGGCAATTACGACCGTCATAAATGGTATCTATTAATTGCGAAAAACTACTAGCGTTTCACGTCCAGAGAGCCAAATTGGCGTCTTAATAAAATTATAACATATCTAATAGTTTAAAAGAAATTTTAATTAAAAAAAAACCAGGAAGAAAGACAATTTAAAAAAATCAAACTACATACATACCGACGTAATTGAGTGAACAAAACGTGCAAATCGATTGTGTAACGATTTGTCAGAACAATTGAAATAATTTATACGGCAGTACAAAACGAGCGTTCGCTGAAACAGTTAATCGTCAATGCAAATTAAAGATCATCTTTTTGAATGCGTACGATGTTATGGAATTTTTTTGAAAGCGAAAATATTCAATTACGAATAGAAACGGTTTATCTTGACAAGATTTCATATCAATTTCATAAAAAAAAAATTATAAACGATTATAATGTCATTAGGAATGTATTGTACATTGAATTGAGCGCACGAGTAAAAGCGTTCACAAAATTACATTTTCGCATGTGAAATTGAGGACACGATTGATTTTTATATTACAACAATGAATATTTTGTCGATTTTACTTCAAATTTTTAGCGAGATCGTAAAATCTCATATGATAAAACGGCATAGAGCAACCGTAATAATAAATTCCCAGAAGCGGAGCTTAGAAAAGGACAGAGCTAAACTGTTTACGCTCTCTACATTTTTCTATTGATAATTTTTAGCACTTTTGCAGTTAGATATTACAACCAACAATTTACAATTTACCTCTGTCCTTTACAAAGTCCCACCTCTGAGAATTTATGATTACAATATACTGTAGCTACATACATACATATATCAATTTATCAAGCTTGGAAATTATAAAGAGTACTAGTTGAATATCAACGAAGCCATTTATCACCACTCGTACTGTGAGTGTATATGTGTATTTAATAGTTTTTGTATAGATGGCGCTTTATAATACAACAACGTAACAATTTAGCAAAGTCGCGAACCAACTTAGGATTTATATGTTCAAAATATAGGAGATCTCGCATTATTGGCGTAAGCGCTCACTGTTCCGAACTGGTGATCTCGGGTTCAAATCCCACTCGCGCGCGGACGGTTCGTGTATTTTTATTATTTACCTCAACTGGCGTTATCAGCAGACAGACAGACGGAGTAGGGCTATTATATATATGATACAACATAAGTAACTAGGAACAATTTTGGAATACATGAATATTACATTTCATACTACATATTCGGAACAAACACGTCAATGACGTTTATGTACATACTCGAACATCCATTACATCGCCGTTTGAAACAGACTATAATAAACTCGGCTCACATTCGCCATAACATATCATTATACACACTAATAGATAATTCAAAAGGCAATAACGGATACACGAGGGACACACATCAAGCGGGAAACGGTCTAGAAAGAATCCGTCGAAAGTGGATAAGTCGATTGAATAAAACATGAAGATCGCACGTCAGGGGCGTAGTCTGGCGATAGTGACAAAACGGATCGGTGAATGTGGAGTGGCAGTGTGTGGTAAATGTGTGTAGAAGCCGATGTGTGCCACACGATACCGGAATACAAATTGTTGGACAGAAAGAACGCACACGGGGGCAGATATCCTCACGCAAGTGGAACAAGCGCGCACACCAATAATAAAATATATACTACGTAATTAATATATGAAAGAGGAAAGTTTCAAAAAATTAATGAGAATTGACGAGAAATTGGGTCGACTTTGAGTTTGAGCAAATAAGCTCATTCTCGCATAAGAAAAGTGAACCTTAAAAGTACATATGTAGTATTCGATGTATTTCGTTGTATTCGATGCGCATCGTGAATCATTAGTTATTTATTTATTTTTAAATACATGGGCAGGCGATCTGTTTAATCGAAAGATTGAAGAGGTTGTCGAGGTTGCTAAATTAGTTCAACTGTTCCTTGAAGACTCAAAATAATAATGAAAAGTTTTTAAAGGTGTTTTTCTCTAATATGAAACAATTAAATACAATACGTATGCATTAAAAAAGAAGGCATACGAACCAATGCGTACTGCCAGTTATAACGTATGGATGTAAAATGTGGATGCTAAATTCAAGAATGTTACGCAAGATCATGGAGCATGGAAAGATGTATATGCTCCGTATAACGAGAAGAGATCGTAAAAGGAATACATGGGTAGGAAGCGTGACTAAAGTGGCAGATATAGCAGGAATGGACGCGAGAATTACTGGAATGGTAACCGAGAGGATGTGAAAGAAAGCAAGGTAGACCGAGTGGAAGATGGGCTGATGAATTGAGAAGAAAGTGTGGAGTCAAGTGGATGCAGATGCTCAAGACAGACAGGAATGGAAGAGGATTGGATGGTTAACGGTTGAAAATGATGATGATTATGACATAATTAATACAGAGTAGCCCAATAGTCACGGAAGCTTTTTTTCCCCCCCCCCACTGTTACTTCTCTATTTTTATCAATTATTTAACAAAACTCGGAAAATCTATAATGAGCAGTCACCCAAATCTATTACGATAAATAAAAAAAATTGTTACTCTCTCTTTCGAAATTAACTTTTTTATTGAAATAGATATAGCAAAACGTTTCTGGATAGTAAATTTCGCAAGTTTATATGTACATTTTGAATTATCAATAATATAAATCGTAACGACCTACGCTAAATATGTAGCATAATGTAATGCGTGATGTCTGTTGAAAGGTTAGGTTAGGTTAGGTTATATTAGGAAGAATATAAATCTAAAAAATCTTCTTTTCTTTTGAAAGTAGCATACTTGATATCAAAGCGTTACCTTTACACTATTTGATAAGCATTTTACCGACATTGTGAAGTAATTAGGGAAAGTGGTTTGTTATTGCTTTCTCGAGGGGTGTAGGGGAAATAAGTAACGCACGATTTGTTGGCAAATTCTAATGGTGCATACACATTGCCGAACCGAACAGCGAACGACGAAGGGTTGTCATTGTGTGGACGTTCAAAAATCATCGAACGTTATCGTGTGGATCGCTCCACACAATAACAATTCGCCATCGCCCTTCGTCGTTCGCTGTTCGGTCCGCCAATGTGTACGCACCATAACAGGAGACGACCGATTTGAATTTAGTAATGACAATATAAGAAACTAACGCTCTAACCGCCGAGCTCATAAACAATATTCAATAACATCATTTTGAGCATCCAAACATTCGAAATTACTATTACTATTACTATCGCCACAGGCAAGACCGATGCGATGGACGGAAAGTTTCGCGGGTATCGATTTCGCGATACGAATTTCACCGCGCGATCGCAAGGAAAATAAAAATGATGAAACCAGTGAAATTGTCTTACAACAGGAAATTGGCGAACGGTGAAAGGCTAGGTACATTTTGCAAGTGTCGATGCATAAACGACACAACAACAACAACATCAACAACAACGATTAAGTGCAACGCGTCAGCTGCATGCGGGAAAATTCAAAGGCAATTATTACAACGTGTACAATTATTACACATGACGAGTCGTAAAAAAAAAAATTGCAAATAAAAATAATTTGACTTAGGCGTGGCCGTTACAAGACTGTGTGGTCCAAAAAGCCTGGGGCGAAATACTGCAAAACCAGAACAGAAGCAGTGGGCGTGAAAGAATTAAGAACGGCCAAAAAAAATAAAATACGACCAGTTGACAATGCAATTTATTCACCCAATTACTCAACTGTTAATACCGTGAGAATCGATTTTCGAAAACAATAACAAACAAAAATCCACTTATTTATATTATTTTCATTCAATATTTGCATTACATACATACATACAAGCGACTTTTGTATGTTGTTATTATTTTTGTTGTAAAATAAAAGTCAAACACTTGACGAATTTTCGTTCGTACGTAGAGGTACATACCTATGTACATACATATGTAGGTATATCTCGCAATAGTAAACCATCGCATTTTACAACTACAGAGTGGACATAATAAAAACGGTTCCTATTTTAGAAAAATACTATTGAATACAATAGAACTAAAAAGATTTCGAGAAAAAACGTTGATTGAGCAAAAATAAATTGGCATATTGATTGGTTGTTTCAAATAGTACTTTTTGTTCCAAAAAGTATGAAAACCGTATCAAAATTTAGTATGTATGCTGATATGTAAAGGTGCGTCCACATTGGCGAACCGAACAGCGAACGACGATGGGCGAAGGCGAATCGTTATCGACACAATAACAATTCGCCTTCGTCATTCGCTGTTCGGTTCGCCGGTGTGGGTCCAGCTTAAAGGCGCTCACACACCTTAGCGAAATCGCTGTCGTTGATTCGCACCAATGCGAATTGTATCGGTGCGAATGGGACGACGATAGGGGCGAAAGTTTGACGCGGCGATACCGCAGCGATTTCGCTAAGGTGTGTGAACACCTTTAAGCTAAAGCTTCGAGTCGCATTAACTTACCCATTTCGGACTAGGAAGAATAAAAATCATAAAAACTAGTTATCGGGGGGGGGGGATACAAATTAGACAAACTCTCGAGGTCAAATTTTCGCACGATCACCAATACTTTATCATAACTACGTATATGGATAAAGTAATAACTTGAATACATAATATCTTATTATAGAATTGTTGAGCGGAAAGCTTTCACAATTTCTTGAAATGCTGATTTCTCACAACTGGATATGTTGACATTGGCCCTTTTGTACATATGTACATACATACATACATATGTATGTAGAATCAAGACACATGAAATTTCGAACTATCTATGCCTATGTAGATATGTATGGGGTCTCGCGCGATTGATTGTCGCTATAAAGGAGGCAAGGTTATACAAATTCGATGAAATCTCCGGGTGCAAAGTACTCGATGCGGTCGTATGGTGAAATGCAGTCGAGCGTACGCACGCGGACCGGTGCAACGATTGCATCATCGTCATCAACATCATCATCATCATCATCACCTGCATGCTGCATCTCTCGCGAGTTTGAGGAAATTCCGGTCGAAAACCGGTCGCGTCACTTTCACACGAGACGCAATCAACGCGTGGAAAACCCTCAGGAGAACTCGACGCGACCTTCTAACTACGATTTAAATACAGAACAATCAAAATAAGATGGCAAGGAATTGTAAAAAAATAATTAAAAATACCCAGAAACTATTTGTCCAATTCCGTTCGGCGATTTAATAACACATTAAACTAACAAAATCCAGGCGATAGCTAAGTGGTTAGAGCATTGATGTCAGATCCGCAGTTCGATCCCGGTATGTCGAAAGATTTTCTCGACGGTTTTCGACCTTAAATAACGTCATTGGCAAGATATTACTAAATTGAGATCAACCACGACCTGTTAAAGTTAGCACTGGGTACCCAAAAAATTATTTTACCCGCCAAATCCTAGTTCGGCCTTTCTGTCCCTCCCTCACCTCCAGAAGCTAATGGTTTCATCATTGGAGAGTATCTTTCCACAATTACTTCACTATGACAGACGACAAAATGTTTTTCAAGTAGTGTAAAGGCAATGCTTGATATCAACAAATATACATATAAGATATAAGACATAATTTACCAGCAGTAACCAGGAAATTCTTAGCAACGTGGCTATTGGCTGGAATCTATGTAGCTACATATAACCATAAATTACATCATCATCATTTTCAGCCATCCACTGCTGGATGAAGGCCTCTCCAATCCTCTTCCATTCCTGTCCGTCTTGAGCAATCTGCATCCACTTGACTCCACACATTCTTCTCAATTCATCAGCCCATCTTTCACTCGGTCTACCTTGCTTTCTTTCACATCCTCTCGAATACCATTCCAGTATTACGCGCATCCATCTGCCATCCATTCTTCTCGCTGTGTCCACTATATCTGCCACTTTAGTCATACTTCTTACCCGTGTATTTCTTTTGCGATCTCTTCTTGTTATACCAAGCATACACCTTTCCATGCTTCTCTGTGTGCACTGGATCTTTCGTAGCATTCTTGAATTCAGCGTCCAAGTTTCACATCCATACGTCATAACTGGCAGTACGCATTGGTCGTACGCCTTATTTTTTAAGCATAGCATAAATTACATACAAAACTATATTATTTGGGGCGTAAGTTAGCTCTGTCCCTTTCTAGTACAGGCGACTCGATTCTAGCCAATAGCCATGCCTCTGAGAATGTTGTGGTTACTGATGGTGAAGTCTACCATAAGATTAGATACGTCGATGAAACTTCTGTGCGCGCTAAAAACTACGCACAGTGGCTCGACTATTTTGATATTACATTCATAACAATATTAATTTATTATAATTAATTCTCAACTTTTCGCTTAACAAGACAGACAGATATATGTACATCAATCGATTGAATCGATTATGTTTATGTATATTAAGTAATAATACGCAACCTTCTTTTGATGAAAAAAAATAATGTTAATTTTGACATTTAATGAAAATCACCTAACCGATGACCCAGTAGTGCAAATTTATTATATAAGTATTACACGCATATTAGCGAGGAATTTGTGCAATAATATCGAACAGCGAAACGTAACGTTTAAAATTCCCATTAAGATCATTGTCGAATTTGTATAAATATAGTTATAATTGTTATGTTTCAGTCGTTAGATTCAATTTCCTACTATCTAATAGTACTGTAATTGAACGATGACACAACATGAAATTAGTTGGCATTTCTAGAAACTGCATTACAAAATTTGCAAATTGAATATTTTCCACGTCAAATCGGTCATAGAACAAAAATCGGTCAATTATATTCCGAGTTGCATCACAGAGGATTTGATTAATAAATATTATATAAACGGTATATAAACAGTGAAATTTATTACCAATTACGCAAAAATTACTCATTTACGTGCATTTTATATGCGACGGCCTCCTATCTATGAGATTTTACATGCAATAATTATACCAAATGTAATTGCGAATGCGTGCATATTTTGCAATCCATAATAACTGGAGAAATTGCACAATGTGTATAATACAAAAAAAATTATTAAGTAGATTAAAAACGAAATAGTGCGGAAATGTACATATGTATGTATGTATGTATATCAGAACCTTCAACGAAAATCAAAACGTCACATTTCCTGTTGAGAACACATTTGTGTCGAAATTGTATAGCAGTATGTCTATAAAAGTTTTTTTTTTCGATTAAAATTCCACTAAATCAGACGTCCTTCATGTTGTGATATCCAATGGAGATACTGGTATGTAATTAGGTTCGTGTGTCTATTGTTAATGTAATCGATATCGGTTTAATGTTATCGTTTCGAATAGAGCGCGGGAATACATAGTTACCAAAGTGTATACATACATAGGTAAGTGTAATTTTCACGATTTTTCCAGGAAAACGGACATTTTGTAAGTTTTTCTATTTTTTCCCTAGAAGTGTACATTTTTCCGGAACAAACCAATAAAAAATTATATATGTACATAAATGCGCGACATACGAATTTTGTTTTTTTGAGCTTTTCGAGTATACTATTTTGATAAGGTAACTGTAGAAAATCACCAAATTTTAGTTAAGGTTACATAAGCAATGATATAATATGGATGTAAGATTTAAGCATCTCTAGGAATATGGCGTCCTATTTATACGAATCATCGAAAATTTCCAAAGTGGAAGATTTTGTATTTCAATTACCTAACACAACCAATTTCGTACCTGTTAATTTGCCTGAAAGTTACCTGGCGTTGTTAAGGTGCAAAATAGTTTCTAATAGAACTTTCCACTGTTTGTTTCTAATAAAACTTTCCACAGCAAAATTTGGTTTAGATTTGTCAAAATGTGTGGAAATGCAAATACAAGGAACAAACACAATAATTCTACTTTGTATGTATAGATAGATATATGTATAGAGATACGTGATTATCGCGTTTTGCGATAAGTGCGATATAGATGCGATAAAACCTATAATCGCGATATAGATGCGAAAACAGTAAAATATGCGAATAGATGCGAAAAATGAAAAATATCTCGCACAAATATCACTTCTCATCTTCAATGTATGTTTTTTAGCTACTTTTTTTATTAAAAATTGACCGTGTAACTTAAAATCTAACTTATCATCCAATATTATACCTTTAAATTATACTTAATAAAATATTAAATTATATTTAATAAAATATTATACAATTTAATAAAAAAAAAATATATACATACATTCAGCCCTAAAAATAAATATTTTGTCTGAAAACGGATTTTAATGTTATTTTTAAAAGCTAATGCGTCTTTTGAACTTGTACATTTTCGGAAAATTTACATAAATTCGGAACGTATTTAGTTCAATTGCATCAGTGCATTAAAACCTGATTGATTACGGTACGAATTTTTCACAAATTTCATCGAATAAAAAAATTGTTCACAATATTGTATGTGGAACCAAAAAATTTCGTCAAGACAGCAAATGCAAGCTTCCTGACGTTCAAATAATTGGCAGGAAATGATTGCCAACATTTGAATATAATACCACTTGCCGTGCTCTCTTTGGTGGTTAAATTTATTTCCACTTGTCTGAACATTTCCGTTAGTTTTTCAGTTCAAATACTTCTATTTTTATTTTCTATAAGACGCGAGTAAATTTAGGGTCAAAAAAAACTAATTAACATTTTTTTTATTTTACTTTACGAAAAGTGTTGGATTATAAACGGAGCCGCCAATTTTTGCGCCCGGAGCCGCCGGTTTCCGACCACAGTACTAATTTAAAACAATCATCTATAGAAACATGTTCTATACTGAGTTTTAATTAATTTTAATCATATTTTATTTTTGTACCCATGTTTTGTTTTGTTTCTCTATTAATTGTATTTAAATTGGACTTGTTAACTTCAAATTTGTGAAAAAGAAATAAACGCTAAATAGATGCGAAAATTTGTTATTTTATTTGCTCCAAAACGCGAAATTGAAGAGTCAAAACGCGAAAATTTATAAAAATAGATGCGAAAACCACGTATCTCTATATATGTACATGTATGTATGTATTACTAGAATGGTAGGTATGCAGGTACATATGGAAATCGTAAAATAGGCATTGAAAGGAAAATCTTGTTCATTAAGTCTTAGAAGTTAAGCGTTCGATATCAAAACCGTCAATAGAATAGATAGTTGTCTACGAGCATATCACAACTTTCTCAGCAAACCGGTGATCTCCAATAATTGCAAACAGTTTAGGAAGCACTTATACACACTAGAAAACTCGAATAAACTTCCGCAGAATCCTTGAGCACGATCTTTAGCCAACGAGTAAAACGTAGCGCGACCTAGACCAACAAATAACAGGGGAAGTGCCAACGCCAATGACGATGGGAAGAATCGTCATCATTATTTATATTTTACCACTATCGATTGCATTGCCACCACTTCAATAATGTACATATGTACATATAGTCAATGTCGTACACATGACTAGAGTCAGCTAGTTGGAGGTAGCCAGGCGATAGCTCAGTGGTTAGAGCGTAGTCTCTTGAGCGAAGGTCCTGGGATCGATCCTTGTATGTCGAGAGATTTTCGACCTTAAGGCCCGTAACGCACTTGACTACCTGGCTGCGGCAGCCATGGCTGCGCAGCTACAACGATGTTAGAAAATGTATGTGGCTGCCTGTTTGATAACGCACTAGGCAGCCAGAGTTTCCTGGCATGATCTGGATATTATTAAATACATATCTACAATATTAACTTGACAGCACATAAGAATTCCTTCCCTTTTCTCCTCCTGAAAGAATTGGAAACCCCTGTAGATTACCTTTCTCAAGTTACTTCACTATAACGTGTTTCTCAAATAGTGAAGAGGCAACGCTTGTTATCAAGTACGCCACCTTCAGCAGAAGAAGTTAAGAGTTAGACGAAAGAAAACGTGTTGCAAAACTCGTCAAAGGCACAAAAAAGGCACAGAAATGCAAATTTTGCAACACTCCTCCTTTCTCCCGTCGAACCACTTGCAGCATCGGACGAAATGATGTATAAAATAAACAACAAGCAAACGGGCAAAAGCGACAGAAAAACAAAGACAAACTGTCGTGTTTGCCGATTCACTGGTGTGGGCCGATGCAAGTGTTGCATCACAAGAGCGAAAATTAAATTACATTAGAACAGGGACGATAAATGCACGGCACACAAACTTACAAACACGTATGTATGTAGTAAAAAGGCGTAATGATTACACAACAATACCTAAATCTCAATTCCCTTAATTGGTAGAGTTTCGTCAATGCATTCGAAGGCACGAAGTGTTCTTAAAAAAAATTTTGGTAAACACTGACCTATAATATGTATAATGTTGATTCACGGGTTAAGGGCCAAATATGCATGACTAATTTTTCCATGTTGAAACTGATTGACCATTGAATGTGCAATACAGTATGTGTATGTAAGTGAATAAATGCTAATTGATTTTATGTACATTATTATTGATAGCTTACTGCAATCACAACGTGCAGAATTCATTTTACTGGTCGAATTTAGAGCGTGACAGATTGAAAATCGCGATAAAATTTAAATTGACGGAATGACAAATTGAAAATCACAATAAAATTAAAATTGACGAAATGACAAACCGCCGAGATTTACAACTTAATTAACCAATTTAAAAATTGATCGATCGCCAAACCGCCAAATTATTTTAATAAAACTCGCCCAAATTTACAACTGACCTAACTCAAAAGTAGCAAAAAACACATCGTTCGAGGTCGTACAACTTTCAAAAAACTTCGGAATGATGACATTAAAACACGCTTCCTCTAATTTTGACGAGTTTTGAAATGCATCAAAGAGTGAGTGATCAAATTTCACAACAAATCAAAAAATGCGTTTGGTTTGGCAAAAAATCTAATTATAATAATTTTCAACGAAAGAGTACATACGTATGTACATATGTATGTAAATGCAGTTTGAATTTTATCTTTACTAACAGCGTGTGTTAAAAAGAAACAGTTAATCTTATGTTTAAAGGAGAGACGCTTATGTATAGACGAAGATTAATAAACGCTTACAATAAAACAGATAATAATGCGAGATGTATGCTGATTGACTGATCAGTTGATGATTTTTTAGCAAAAATGCCCAATCGCATAGGGTCAATAACACTGAGCAACAAAAATCACGTTTTTTAAAACCCAGAGCGAAGATTGGTCAATCTTTACTAAGTTTGACCCACTGAAGTGGAATCCGATAATGATTTTCGTTGATATGCTCTCGTTTATGAGATATTCGCGATTTAAAAAATCTAAAAAATATCCATTTTTTTGGCTTTTGCATTATATAACTCAAAATATAGTATCGCTGTGCTTAAAGTGAGTATTGAAATCAATAGTCAGATATTTTTCATTATAGTTAAATAGTTCCAACTAGCGTTAGAACTATTTAACACGCAGATTCACGAAAAATTTAAACACATGTTCTTCGGACTTTGAAAATTACACTTTTTAATACTCGAATTATTGTGCTGATTTTATTTGGGAGTACTGCAGCGCCGCAGCGCCAATGGACGACTCGTCAATTTTAGTTTATACGATAAAACAAAAGCGAAACGATTACAGAGACCGTCGAAAGATTTTCTCGACAATTTTCGACTGTCACTGTCGCTCTTGGCAAACATTTCAATATTACAGTAAGTCTGATTTTCGAAACAGCTCTTTATGAGGACAAAGATGAACGCGACACGCTATTGGTGCATTTGGTAACGCGCTGTTCGAAGAAACAGATGCTGAAACTCAAACTGCATACCTTCTAGTTAAAAAAAAAAACCAACAAGACTACAGAGCGGGGGAAATGCCACTTACGCAAATATCCGGAAAATTCCTCATAAAATTCAACGGAAAACCATTTATAATCACGACCAATCGCAATACCGATTTAAATTCTTACGTGAGTCGACAAACGTCAAGGACCCGAGAGACCATCACGATGACGTTTACCAAAATTAAGCAACCATACAGGAGAAAGCGAACGCGATAATCGTGTCGCCGCGCAAAAATATCTGGTTCTCTCGGCGACGAATGAATTGGCGAAAAAAAAAAAAAACACGGAGAAGGTCGTCCAAGTGCGACGACCGTCAACGACAAATATGTATATGTAATAATAAACAATCAGTGTATCTGCTGCTGCGGTTAATGGGTTATTGCGTCACGTTGCGCAATTGTAGAAACCGAAGCACGGAGATCGCGGGTGAAACAAACGCGACTCACTTTCTTCGGTCGAGCCTCTCGAGGCCGTTCGCGCACTCGCTATGTATTTCCCCTCTCCGTTTGCCGCACAGTGGGTGCAATCGTCCAATTAAATTACCATAATATGATAATATGATAATGTCAAACAAAATCGACCATTCCGCATTCGACGCGTGCGGATGACCCATTTGAAATTGACCGTTCGATTTCTTCAACAAAATACTCTCGAGTGTACGTACATACAATGTGTCAATATGTTAATATAGCAGGTATGTATTTCATTTTTAAATCTATATTAGTGTCTTTCGCGAATGCTTAGCGTAGGTGGCGTGCGTAAAATTTAGATAATATTTAGAAACAGCACACGGCTTTCGCAAAAGAGGCAGTCAACTTTTGTAGTATTGGGCCGAAACACACCCAGACAGTATTTTAGTCGACTACAGCAAATTAGTCGATACAAATCACTCAACTAAACAACTGGCTGCGTGTAGATAGGCCGCAACCGTTAGCTCGTTTGAGCCTTTAAAAATAACGTGTATAAAATAATACATAAAAGAATGCGTTTGACGTCGGTGATTTTTTTTTTGCGGTTAGTACCTACATATAGGTGTCGATAATAAATTCGACTTTGATTTGATAAGCTCCAATGCGTAAGCAATAAATACAATTTACAGTACAGAGCGATCGGAAAAAAAAATACTATACTACGTTTGATTTATCATAGTTATAGCTTCGATTTGATATTTTCAAACAATTCCTTATACCCAAGTCATTGCGTTGCTTGCCTTCAATTTGGTATGATATAAAAATCAAAAAGGCAACGGAAAGCCAATGGAGCATCATTCCAAAAAAAAAAACCATTATCACGACATAAAATAGGCTTGTAAGTTCAAAGCTTTAAATTAGAGTTCATCATCAGTAACCACAACATTCTCAGAGGCATGGTATGATGTTATCAGAAAGGGATAGAGCTAAATGGTTTAAAAATAAATATATGTATACACAGTCCAAAATCCAAATTCTACAAGCCTAATATGAGTCATTGTTACATCGATTATATAATCATCATAATTATGTATGCAGGTACTTGCACAAAGACAAAAATCACGCGACGTTTGCGTTTTACACTTTTTATCCACATTTTCCACGTAGGAATACAGCAAATTAGCATACAACACATTATCATAATAGAAAAACGATTAGGAAATCCTACAGATGACAATCGCAAAATATTCATCATGAACTCACGAGAGTCGACTTGCGCAATCCACCATTTAATAAATCACCTTTGCGTTAACTTGCAAGGCGAATCAGTCGCTTAAGGTCACACAATATACATATGTATAATATATATTATAATATGTGTGTGTAAACACGTATGAAAAGTGAAATTCGCCGACAGAAATTGCGGAAGCGGGGATGATTCGAGAAAATCTTATGTTGACCCGTTAACTACCCTCACCCTCAAACAGTGGCCCAATTACTATGGCGCAGTTGTATGCAATGCATACGAGCATACGGCGCATTTTTAGATGTTTTGTAATTATACTATAGTGGTATTTTAATAACTCGATATACAAATATTGGAGTAAATGTAAAAAAAATTTGCCTGCGGCGCACTTTCCTTCGATTTTGATATCTACGCGTTCCGAGAAGGTATTCAATAACCTTAATAACTTATCGTAAAAGCATTCAACTTAATTCAAAGGAAAAAAAACACTAGGGGGTATGATTTTTACATTCGGGTCAATGTTTACTATGTACATATGTACATATGTAGTTACGCTAGCCATAAAGTTAAAATTTCATGCCAAAAATTCCGGAACAATGTATGTATGATTGATCGATATCATTTAAAACATCGATCCGTTCGCGCTAACGTACATATGTACATATGTATGTATATAGACGTTCCCGGAAGAGTGGGTTAAGTCTCGGAGTGCAAAACCCGGAATGTGAAAAACCGGTTTCCCGCGAGACTGCCGGACCCGGTGAGAATTATTAAATCAATAGAATTACAATGGCGATTTTTGCCATTGTGAGCGTGTAAACAATTAGCAACAGAGGTATGTTTATCCGAATCCGTGGACACTACGGAAACTTCGAGATTTTGTATACAATAAGAAAAACAAACAACCGGGGGTCTTCCATTCTTGAAGGCCACAAATCAATACGTAATATTTTTATCTTCAACGTTATGATCGTAGATTGTAATGAATTTCCGAATATAACGAATGGTGTCCGAATGATTCTGGATACCTATTACAAGGCAAAGGGATGATGACGTCACGTGAGGGTATTAATTTATCTCTATAATACATTTATGTATATCTAAACATTGACGTAACGTTTTTTTTTAATTTCTGGATACAAAAAGGGGTGTATCAAAGATTCTGAGGAAAGGGTTGATGGCCTAATGTGAGGTCCTTCTGTAGATATTTATTATGAGAAGGAAATATAGTGATCGATCCCCGATTGCGATTGATATAAAGGGGAAACTGATGGCCTCATACGAGTGTTTTACATATAATACAACTACGCAAATACTATAATAATTACAGTAAAACAATATTACGATTAGTAATAATATAATAGCATTATTAAGACGCAATTACAATATTACACCGATGAATTATACTACTATAGAAATTTCTACTGCACAATTAATGTATTATCAAAAAAATTTAAATATAATAACGTCATACAACAATATATGTACATACATATGTATGTATGTAAGTGGCAGCGTGAATTTGTTATAATAATTAATTATAAATTGTGACGAAATAAATTCAGGGTGTGTGTGTGTGTGTTTGATTAAAATTTAATTAAGTTAATGGCGCTACGCAGGGCGCTTAATGGGTTAAGAGGAACGTGAATTTCGTACGTGCGAATGGGAGCGTTAACCCCCAAATTCATTCATATTAGCATTGTTCACGTGTCATAGAAGAGTTTTTTTTTTTTTTTTCATTTCGTCGATGTCTATATCTCTTAAAGATAATGCTGTCTCACCGTGGCATCACAAATGTCAAGAAGGCGTATATTACGCCTTTTTAATCCCGTGTTCATCCTCGCTAATAAAGCTGTCTTGTGATACAGTGTCGTGTACAAGCACTGAGCTTTTATATTATGCTTTTATGTTTTAGACATTTAGCCTTAGAGCCTTTGCCGAAGAGTGTTTATAATAAAAATGACTCTTTAGGACTTTAGGTAATATAATGAATGAGCATTCGCGTATGAAAATGAACTTTGATACTAAATATGTACATATCTCCTGAAACGTGAGATTCGTTCATGCAGCTTCGCATTTGAATGAGAAGAAAAGAGTTTTCTTCTGCTGTGCGTCAAAATTTACCAATCGAAAATTTTTGTAATGGGTCAGTGGTCAGAGTTGAGTAAATTTTTCTTTTTAATATTGAAAAATAGTCTACAATGCGTTTCAATTCAAACTTTTTTTTTCATATAAACGAGTTTTTCGTGTACATATAAAATTTTTATACCTGTAGAATGAATGACCTGCGGATCGCTGACCGCTGCTATATACATATGTATAGTCTAGCAAAATTTGAATGTCATTGAAATCCAGATTGACAACATCTTGTTTGAAGTCCTTCTTACTACAGTTTGACGAGCGGTAAAAAATTTTTTCAAAAAGTGAATAGGAAACGCTTGAAATCAAGTACTCCACTAGAAGACACTCAAAACATGAACGACACGCGCACAAGCATAGCACAGTTCAAGAATAACTTGGAAACTACATATGTACATTCATATGAGCTGATTGGTCGAACACATTGTTTAGGGGTGGAGCAAAGCTGACTTTACTTGAACAAGTTTATTGAATCGTAAGGATAGCAACGCCTTCTTGAGAGGAGAAAGGGAGAGAAGTAACGGACAATGATTTAATATATAGAACGGAATTCTTTGGGCGTACATACATACATACATATATTGGGATATTCAAACAGGAGACGGTTAATTTGGATTTAGTAGTCCTTCTGCAAAATGTGGACTTTTACAGTGGCTTCAATGAATATGCTGAAATCGTCGTCATTTTCAGCCGTTCACCATCCTCTGATGAAGGCCTCTCCAATCCTCTTCCATTCGTGTCTGTCTTGATCAATCTGCATCCACTTGACTCCACACATGCTTCTCAATTCATCAGCCCAACGTCCACTCGGTCTACCGTGCTTTCTTTCACATCCTCTCTGATACCATTCCAGTATTTCTCGCGTCCCTCTGCCATCCATTCTTCTCGTTATGTGTCACTTCAATTTTTTCACACGTTCCGCTATATCTGCCACTTTGGTCATACATAGTACTTCTCACCCATGCATTCCTTTTACGATCTCTTCTCGTAATACCGAGCATACATCTTTCCATGCTTCTCTGTGTGCACTGGATCTTGCGTAGCATTCTTGAAATTAGCATCCACGTTTCACATCCATACGCCATAACTGGCAGTACGCATTGGTCGCATGCCTTATTTTTTAAGCATAGCGGAATGTTGGATTTAAAAACAATGTTCATTCTTCTAAAAGCAATCCATCCTAGGTTTCATTCTTTCATTTTATTTCTTCTGAAGACAACTGAGGGGAAGCGCTGACTGGGAAGGAAAAGACTTTCCTGGATAAGGAACATCCACAATTGGGGCTTTTGCAGGTGCAGAATTCGCCAACTGATATGTACATACATATGTAGCTACTACGATAGACGCCGACGCCTGAAGACAGACAGGGCACATCAAGTCTTGCCAATGAAGATCTTGTCAATGACGACATTTAAGGTCAAAAACATCGAGAAAATCTTTCGACATACAAGGACCTGTGGTCGAGAGTCCAACGCTCTAAAGATCCTCACAAACCCCAGCGGGATCGCTGCGTCAAGTTTTCGCCCTCTATCGTCGTTGATTCGCACCAATACGAATGATATCGGTGCGAATGGGGCGACGATAGGGGCGTCAATTTGACGCAGTGTTCCCGCTCTGGTTTGTGAGGGCTTTGAAGGCGCTCACACACCTTAGCGGTTTCGCTCTGGTTTGTGAGGGCCTAAAAGGCGCTCACACACCGTAGCAGTTTCGCTGCATCAAGTTGACGTTCTCTATCGTCGTTGATTCGCACCGATGCGAATTATATCGGTGCGAATGTAAAGACGATAGGGGCGTCAGTTTGACACAGCGATCCCGCTCGAGTTTGTGAGGGCCGTCAAGGCGCTCACACACATTAGCGGTTTCGCTGCGTCAAGTTTTCGCCCTCTATCGTTGTTGATTCGCACCAACACGAATTATGTATATCGGTGCGAATAGGATGACGATAAGGGCGTCAGTTTGACACAGCAATTTCGCTCGGGTTTGTGAGAGCCTTAAAAGCGCTCACACACCTTAGCAGTTTCGCTGCGTCAAGTTTTCTCCCTCTATCGTCGTTGATTCGCACCAATACGAATGATATCGGTGCGAATGGGAAGACGATAGGGGCGTCAGTTTGACGCAGCGATCCCGCTCGCTCGGGTTTGTGAGAGCCTTAAAGGCGCTCACACACCTTAGCAGTTTCGCTGCCTCAAGTTGACGTTATTTATCGTCGTTGATTCGCACCAATGCGAATTATATCGGTGCGAATGGGACTGACGATAGGGGCGTCAGTTTGACGCAGCGATCCCGCTCGAGTTTTTGGGGACCTTAAAGGCGCTCACACACCTTAGCGGTTTCGCTGCGTCAAGTTTTCGCCCTCTATCGTTGTTGATTCGCACCAACGTTAATTATGTATATCGGTGCGAATAGGATGACGATAAGGGCGTCAGTTTGACACAGCGATTTCGCTCTGGTTTGTAAAGGCCTTAAAGGCGCTCACACACCTTAACGGTATGCTGCGTCAAGTTGACGTTCTCTATCGTCGTTGATACGCGCCAATGCGAATTATATCGGTGCGAGTGGGACGACAATAGCGGCGTCAGTTTGACGCAACGATCCCGCTCGGGTTTGTGAGCGCCTCAATAACTGCACCAGCGTATCGTGCGCCTGCAACACAATCCAACGGCAATCGGGAGGTATAACAAAGTCACGAAGTCACAGTTTCTCAACGCGCGGCTCGCGGGGTCACACGTCCGCATTCTGCGTTCGTTTTCGGCGCGCGCACTTGAACGTCGTCAGGTGTTTTCAATTTCGCAATTTCGACGGGCCTCTCTCTGGCCACAATTTTTGCGCAATTGGAGAGTCTGAAAGCGGGGTGGCTTCGCAGGCCAACACAACATGTGTGTCACACATACACAACATTGCCAAACCGACGTGGCACACGCATACGACACATCGACGAAATTTCACCGATTTTACTCGAGCGAGGCCAATAAATATAATTAATTACACGGGAGTGTCGATTTCACGAAAGGTTCGACGTGTGAAAAACGGCGGGTCTGTTGTGGGGTACGCAAGGGGTTAAAGTCGTGAGGGATCTTCGCGCGTTCCAAGTACGAAGTACTAAATTGAAAAAAAAAAAGGCAATTACGAGAGCTGAAGGTAGGCCGATCGAAGTTCCATTTAACGACTTCACCTAAATTGGAAAGCGATTGTTACCTACGGGGTTAGTTTTTGTGCGAGTTAATTAAAAGTGAACCAAATAATGCATATGTTACAGTTAAAGTGTAAATTTAGTGTATGTATATTTAGTCTAGCTTAGCCAGTTACAGTACACACGGGAGAATGAATAGAATATTTGCTAGTCAATGCATACATACATTTACCATACAGTTAAATCATCTGAACAGATTTCCAGTGCTGTGTGTGCGCGCGCAATCATGAAAATCTTGAAAAAGTCTTTGTCAGAAAATAAATATCAGAGGCAAATAAAGCAGAAGGTCAAGTTGTTGTTTGTAAAAAATGATGAATTATCTCATGTAGAAATGAATAAATGCAGAATTTGTGAAATAGAATTAGAATGTCAATAAAAACCTACATACATACATACATATGTAGAAGAACAAGACTCCTGATTGGCGAGATTGACCGCTGATAACCTCTGCCATAATAATAGTATTCCATCAAATTAATGACGTTTTACTAGCGCTTGTCGGTGAGCTTATACACTTACTAGTTAATTCATACATTGTCTAGTTAAAGTAAATGTGGAATGTAATGTTGTGAGCTTTAGTTAATGTACATATGTAATGTACATTGACGAGATTTAACACTTTAACCGTAACACATACACTTTTATTCAATGTCGATAGTAAATAAGGGCCAATGTCAAGTGGTGCTACTTTCGTCTTATTTATACATAACGCATTTTGAATTGCAAACTTTTTATAAACCGGATTTTTTTAACTAAATATTTCGACATTGACCATTTTAAAATCAAAACACAAATATATTTTGACGAAATAGAACCTAACCTAACCATCTCAGTCAGAGTACACCACCCGTAACCACAAATTGCTAGAGGTGGAGCTTGGAAAAGGGTAGAGCTAAACTGAGTGTCGACACTCTTTTTGCAGGTAGATATTACAACTATATAAAATTACAGAGAATGTAAACAATTTAGCTCTGTCCTTTTCTAATGCCCATTTATAGTTACGAATAGTGTACGCAATTACTACATTACTATTGCAAACTTTTAAAACAATTTTTTTTCCAGAATTTTATACTTTGACATTTGGCCCGTTTAGACAAAAAAAAACACAGTTATATTTTAATGAAATATAACTTATCATAATCACGTAAGTATAGTGGTTGTAATTTTTTTTAATTTATTTATGGTTAGGTATATGTATTCCCTTGAAAATTTCTACGTATGTAAAGTTCTTCCCATTCTGTTTGACAAGTTTTTCTGTCTGCACTAAAACAACTATGAAATATCTAGAATTGACTAGCCATTTCGTCAATAAAACGTAGCATATGGTATCGAATATATTAGTCGCACAATCGCGTTTTACTTTCATTCGACAAATTACATATGTTTTTAGGTATGTATATTTACATAAATTTCAATGATTTTTACAAGGAAAACTAAATAAATTAAATACGGTTCAAAAATACCACTTCCTGTCGGCGAAAAATTATGCAAACTTCAAGGTTTCCAAACGAAAGGTTAAAATCACACGTACATAGCTGACAGACGTCAAAAAAAATCAACTCAATACACATTAGAATCAGTCACGAATACAATACGCACGTACTAGTGTAGGCATACCGATAAATGCGGAGAAAGCAATAAGGATATCCGATCTTTTTTTTGCAGGGCTTCTCAACACACAGGCGTGTCACTTCGTGTCGACGACCCATTATAACCTCTAAATTCGTATTAAGCCTCGAAATTCAACACGAACTATGAAATACACATTTGCGCACAAAAAAAAATCTCACTCCACTCATCAAAAAACCATTTCCGGAAATATGACAACTTTCAAAACTTAAGCCGGAACAAATAAAAACA
This sequence comes from Parapsyche elsis, assembly GCA_022651745.1. Classification (NCBI taxonomy): domain Eukaryota; kingdom Metazoa; phylum Arthropoda; class Insecta; order Trichoptera; family Hydropsychidae; genus Parapsyche; species Parapsyche elsis. The sequence goes on from JAGVSN010000031.1 coordinate 1,641,302, forward strand.
CTAACTACACCAGCGTTCATCAACCAGAAAATTCTTAGAGGCATGGTTGTTAAGCCATAAATTACTAGAGACGGCGCTTAGAAAGGGACAGAGCTAAATTACGCCATAAACAGTTTAACTTCCCATTTGTTAGTGACCATTTGCCCCGGAATTATTATAATTTAAAAAATATATAAAATGTTGGGTCGCATTTGATTCATCTCTATATGTACATCAAAGCCACGAAATTCTTTAAGGCATGGTTATCGACTAGAATCTAGAAAGGGACAGAGCTAAATTACAACGTAAACAGTTAGCTATGTCACTTCTAATGGTAGGTACACACTGCCGAATCGAACGCGAACCGAACGATAGGATTCGCTTCGTTGGTTGTAGGTATACACTGAAATCTTCGGACCGAACATGGACCGAGTGTCGACACTCGAACGGAAATACAATAGGCAGAATTAACAAAAGACGATCTTTAACAATAACCTAACCAACAAAAAAATACTCTGTTCGCAGTTGGCCCATTTTCGCTGCGAAGGCGGTCCGTCAAACGATTTTTTTGTGAAACCCTTATTTTTTTGTCCATTGCGTCTTTGTTCGTGGCATCTTGGCGAGCAGTGTACTTATCAACAATAGCAGGGGTAGTAATACTAGTAAATCGCAATAAATCACCAAACAATAAAATAATTAACTCACTTTCGAAACTTACGTACATACAATGAAATTCAAAAAAAATTATGAGGGGTTGAATTTTATATATTTTTACGTATATATAATCTGCCGGGTAAATATTGTAAATATTACAAAACTAACCTCGGGGAATCGTACATAGGTATATATATATACATACATAGGTACATATTATATAGTATGGGTTCACTCGTATGTACATATGTATGTATATGCGCCCGCGAATACTTTCAAGGCTTGATATCATAAAAATGACACACAGAAGCACAATTTTATTTCAAATTCAGTCAAGTTTCAGCCGTATAACTGCATTTAAAATTTACCCGCATACATATTCACAATTCATGTTGATCTTGATTGTACGTCACACTAAAAACGTTTATGTAAGGGCCATATGAGTGTTTAAAATTCAAATAAATAAATACATACACAAAAAAAAAATGTTTTTGTGGAGCAGCAAAGCGACAAAAAACCATTCGCTGTGAACGATCGCTCCGAGACCTAGCGAAGCGAACACCGAAGCGATCGTTCGGTTCGCATTCGCTGCGACGTCCACATAGCGTCCAAATAGCCCGAATTCGCTTTCGCTTCGCCTCCGATTCGTCGGTGTGTACCCACCATAAGCCGCGCCTCTATGAATTGTGTGGTCACTGATGGTGAACTCTGTTATAGACCCTATATTTCTTTCCCAGCGCGCCACTGCGGGGGCGCTAGTTACTCCATTTGCTGAATAAAATTCGTGTCAAAATTATATACATATGTACAATAAAACTCGTGTACCTACATTTTTATAATATGTGTTCAACGCTTGAGACCAATGTCCAAACGATTACGCAGCAAATAATAATTCGTCCAAAATCAGCATTCCTGGCCCCAAATTGGGCCATGTGTGCAGGCAAATCAGTTTGCGACACTTTACTGGGTACTACGCCGGTGTCTAGGTACCGATCGATAAGGAAACAAATACAAGTACACACACGCTTTGCGAAACCGAATTGAAAAACGCATTTCGAGATCAGCTCGGAGATCTGGTAAACGACTCGCGCAGCGAACTACAGGTATACTGGTATATACTACATTTTATACACGACAGGTTGTTTCGCCAACAATTCCGACTGGTTAACACGCCCAAAAGTGGATCACTGTGACGACGAAACATGGTTCGGTCGTACAGCGCGTACTATTCGATCTAAATAAAATTTCGCTCATGAATATTCATGGACCGGGCGACGCCCGGTAGTCTAAATATAGACAGGCGCGACACTCCATAAAAGCTAAAATAAATCGCGGAGAAATTTGCATGGATTAAACCCTAAAACGAAAGCTTTTATCAGAATAGCCAATTTATTGATGTAACTCGTATAGGTATGTACATACATTACATATGTCACAGACAAAGTGTAAAATCCTCGCATTGTTTAAAATATCAAGTTATTTTATACAGCACCTAAACTCTTTAGGCAAAGTATAAATGAATTTTGCTGTGCGATTATTTTTTTTGTCTCACCAATGCATTATGACCATCTGATCTGAACTTGATTTAAACAATTTGAACCAGTTTTATTCACGCAGTTTTTCTCAAATTCTAGTTCTTCATACGTGCTATTTTTAATTCAATTTAAAAAGCATTGTAAAATTTGCAATAGCAAAATGCAAAAAAAGGGGCATTTGGTCACATTTTGCCTGTAACATACACACATGTACATTTTGTGTGATCTTGTATTATAGGCGGAAAAACTATCGAACGGAATGTCATTTAAATTATACTGACTATACAAAAAAGTCTATATACATACATTTATGTATATGTACTTTGAATTGATTAAAAAATGTCTAAAATACAAATAAGCAAAGTGAAACAACACGACAGGTGTATAAAACTGGATAGTCATGTCATTATTAATCGAAAAAAAAAATACTCGGATTGCAAACTTTATAGCCCTGATTTCTCAGAACTGGATATTTTGACATTGGCCCTTTTGCAACAGCGACAAGATATTCGGTAGTTCGTTTTAGCCTTTTAAACTCGGCGAATTTTCCGACTTGCGTGACAATAGTTTAAATTTTTATTACTGGTCAAACTTTGTGTCAAATGTGGAAAAAGTTTAAAAAGAGAGAAATTTAATGCAAAAAAGTCATAAAAAAAGGAAAAGCGGTTTGGCGAACGAGGTTATAAAGATCGCGCGTGTGTCACATGGTCTCAAAACTAAAAAAAATGTACATTTTTAAATTGCCAAGATGAGAAAACGGGTATTGTAATGAGTGTTTGAATTAATTATGCTCCATTGCCGTAGGTATCGCATTTATTAGATAAATCAAAGCGGTTAAGTACGAGGTGTGAAAATAAAATAGCAAATAGATATCTATCTACATATGTACATATGTACATACTGCGTTATAATTCAATTACGGCTCTGTCATAAATTAATAAAATAAATAGCTTCGTATGAAAAAAGCAGTACTTGCAGTTTAATTGGTTCAACAGTAAAAAAAAAAAAACAACAAATTTTAAATGTATTAAGGTCGATACATCGTTCAGTTTCCGAATTGAAATTTTCCTACGTATTGAAATAATACGAGCGATCGCAATATTGACTCGATAAATTGGATGACGGGTCGACAGGGCTGCATTGGCGATTTAAAAAGTGGCTTTTTTTCCCACGGGAAAAATTATACATACAATTTTTATCTCTCACCAGCGCGAATAATACATTCAACCGTTTTACCCAAATTTAAATTTTGGTTTAAAAAAATTCAAAAAAAAAATTTTTCAAAGCAAAACGTATAGAAATAGGCGAAAATATTTAGTAATAAGTAATAAAAGTATTGTGAATTTTAAAACAGACAAAAAAACGTAAGTTATGCCAAGTGTCGCCATTCAAAAATAAAAGCAAATAATTTATATTAAAAAAACCACCAACGAATCAACCATTGTTAAAAACGAATACTATATATGTATGTATATACATATGATAAAAAAAATTATTGAATTTTATTATGACAATTTTGCAACTAAAAAGAGATCCTTGGAATAATAAAAAAAATTTTTAAAAATCAATACATACCTCAAGCAAAACTTCAAAATTCACCAATTTTTAACAAAAAATCACCAAAAACCAAAATTCAAAATATGATTATTTCGTAGTGTTATTTGAATCGTACGCGAACTGTTATAGTTAGTTAACACTTGACAGTGCGGACGCGCGTTGGACAGCGAACGTCCCGCTCGAGCGGTGTGCGCTACACTGACTGGGCGAACAACCGGTACGGGCTGGTTGCGCCACGACGAATGGCACCAGGTATGGTTCACAGTGGTGGTGGTAGTAGTCACGTCACCTTGGCGGGCGCGGCGGGCAAGGCCGGCTGCGAACCGAGCTTGGGGACCCCCGACTTCTGACCCCCTGACCGCATTCCGCTGCCAAACACCACCTGGAGACGAGCAGGACACTATCGCCCGACCAAAGCGTACGTTCGATGAACTCGATCAGTCGTTAACCTCTTCCCCTACCTCCCCGACCAGGACATATAATGATAATTCGCTTTTGCCACTCGTTCGCTACGATACCGTTGAAGAATTTTAATACAAGTGCGTTCCTTTGAACTAATCCGGTTCGTTGTCGATAAAGTGTTTATTGACTAGTAACTCAAGACGACAAATTTGAAAATTCCCAAAAAATTTTTTTTTTGACCACTTGGTGACGTACACTTCTGGTTAACGAAATTTTTTTAAAGCCCTATGGATGGTTTGGATCAGTGGTCAGGAACCATTTTCGAGCTAAGAGCCAAATTAGGGAAAACCTTGCAAAATTGGTAGGTTCGGGAGCCGCAACATATTATTTTCTAATTATATGTACAAAATTAAATAAAATGTTAATCATTAATCATTAATAATAGTAGGAAATAAGTTGTCCTCGTGATATTTCTTAACGATCGACAGTTTATTACTAAAAATTATTATAAAGTCTAATCTGAAAAACGATCTTAAAGCATTTTATAGTCACGACGTTGTGGAAATGGGATTCATTTTGATCTTGTCGTGTCGACATTTTGTAGTTTCACGCAAAACGTTGGATGACAGCGAGAGCCGCAGATTATCATACAAAGAGCCGCATGCGGCTCCGGAGCCGCCGGTTTGGATGAATGGAGCACCACCCGACACATTCTATCAGTTAAAATCTCAAGGTCGAATTTCCGAATAAACTAGGATAAATTAAATATTTCAATTTTTATATAATTATGAAAACGTGTACCTACGTAAATTATTATTTGCTATATTTTATCAAAACATTTTTCAGACCGAATCTATAGATTGGTAATCAAATTTCTCAATAAATAAACGCATAAAGAGATTGGTTAACTTTGGTGACGTCCGAGTTGACGTTATCGTTACCTTAATGATATTTTATCCAAAAAAAACTGTCAAAACGATAAAATAGCACAGGTAATTAATTGTTTATTATTATTACATAAATTTACAAAACGATGCCACACAGCTGTTATTCATCGCGTTAATCACTGTTACGCGGGAAAACAACAGTTAGCTAGGTACATGTTTAGGGCATTAATTGCAAAATTGGACACCAACCAAAGAAATATTTAGTTCCTATAATACCCGACGAAGCTGATGAACGGAAGCATAAGCACATTACGCAGAATTGGCATAAAAAAAATTTTACATGGCAGATTATAAAAATTTCTCAGCTTTCAAAAAAAAAAAAATTTTTTTCACTTAAATATATTTTCATTTTAACCAAATGTTACAATGAACATATAAATAGTTGTTAGTTCAATAAAAACTCAATTATAAAACTTTCGAGCCGTTCGCGACGCGTACGATTCAAGGGCTCGACATTGATTTATGACGGTACCGAACATTTCCGTTATGTTTGTTACGACGCGAACCTGTGACGCAATCATAAATCCATTATTACGAATATAAGCCGACCAGCGGTATTGAAACTGTTCAGCGACGATTATTTAACCGTGCACTGACGTTAATTAAAAAGCAAACATCCTACTTACGGTGATTGACTTTTACTTTCCGTCAACGTGTTACGCAACGGCGATCTGATGCTAAAAATCGTGGGAAAAAAGGCGTGATGACAGTAAACTCGTAGAATCGTCCCTGCTTGATAAAGAAGTAAATAAAAAAAATTTTGAATGAAAAATTGAACAGACGATGCGTCACCCATTGCCCCAAAAGTAATAGTGCGTGAGTAAAAACTTTTTTTTTATTTTTGCAACGCATCATTTTTTACTAAAAATATTATGTTTTTTTTTTTATTGCTATTTGGACACTCAATATTTCTACAAAAGAAAACAACCGAAATAACACCACTAAAGTGTAATTAACAAAAAGCGTTATTTTCATTAATAAATTACGGCTTTTGTTAAAATATACATAAACCCAAATGCATAAGCTTCGTTTGATTCAGTGTGTAAAATTCAGTAGCCGGAAATTAACGTTTATTTTTTTATACTGCACGATGATAATAAAAAAATAAATTATCGACAGTTAAAACGAGACAACGTATTGGATTATAGATAGTTTATAGTTTTTAGATTATGATAAAAAAATAATAATTTTCGTATAAATGAATAAAAAATGAAACTAGGACAATGCGATAACGGAAAGTTTCCTTTTGAATACAGAATAGTACTAAAAAAATCAATACTGGACACGAGGGATGTTCACACAAACTTTTAACCCTTTGCACTCGTACTTAATTAAAATCGTGCATTCAATTACAACTAGACTATTTTTTATGCAATGAAACAGGACCGGAAATCGTTACAATATGAAAAATTACTCGATAACGAACGAGCAAAAAAAAAAATAAATAATATCAAAACGACAGCTGCTAAAGAATACTGTCGAATAGCTCTAAAAACACCTCAAACAAAATAATAATAAAAAATAAATAAAACGTTACACGTAACTGTACAGTGTGTAGAGTGGGTTACGGACAATAAATAAAATGGAATTTCATATACATAGATATTTATGGCTTGGTTTTAAAAGAGCATGTAAAATTCAACCAAAAACTTAGTTACATATTATTATAACAGAGTTTACAATCAGTAAGTAAAAAAAATTTAGATGCACCGATGCACGGCTATTGGCTAGACTAATCCAGCTACCTGTAACCATAAATTCCCAAAGGCGGAGCGTAGGAAGAGACAATACGACGTAATTTAGCTCTACTCATTCTAAGCTACGCTTCTAGAATTTTTTTGGGTACGGTTAGCTAGATTCTAGCCAATATTCCCGCAACTGAGTATTCAGTGGTTACTGATGGTGAACGCTGTTGTGATACAAATAATATTTCTTACCCGAATTAAGGAACACTGTGAACTAACAGCGAATAAGTACACTTGTTGAAGCAGTATGCAAAAAATATATGCAAAAGCGCGTTCAGTCTGAAAAACACAAACATAATATTGTCATATTTAACAATCTAATTTAAAAACATTTATGTACATACATACATATTATTGAATATCACCAAAATTTTACCAAAATAAATATATTTGGTAAAAATAAAATGAAAAAATTGTGCCGGAAATCGTAAAAATTTACGAGGCGATCAATTAATTAAAAAAAATAATAAAAATTTCGCAGCCAATTAAGTGTTAAAGGCTGCGTATAGCTCAATTAACGCGCGATCTGATATATTTATTCACGCAAAATATACCTTAAAACAAATTATCGTAATTGATTGATCGGTTATTACTTTTCACGCAATGTACAGACACCATCTTGCAAGGTTAAAATGATCTATGGTTGTTTTTTATAAGGAATTTGAACTTGACTCTTCGACACCACTTTAAATAGCAGTGTCGCAACACTCTCCAGCAAGTGATATTTTTTTGTGTTATTCAATTTTTCAAATGGCATTGTTAATGATATGAAATAACAACGACGAGTACGAGAAAAACATTAAATGCAAACAGTTTAGTTGGTAAATAACACTAAATCCGGTCTCTTACATAAAAATATAATAAACAACTGTAAATTCTAGAATGAAACCGACTATAATACATCAGAATGTTTACAGAAGTCAAAATTAGGCAACCACCCGTTACGATTGGTATCAGCTGTTCTAAAAATATAATTTATCACGCAAACTCGACCACTTATTTAAGTTCAATGTATGTCTTAATAAAAAATATATCATATGAGCCGTTATAAATGAAAGTGGTTTAAGTCCATTTTTTTATCTTGACTGAATTCTATAAAAATAAATATCTGTTTGCAACACTGAGCAACAATTTTTTTTTTAAATTGGACTTACACTCCTTTCATTTATAAAGGCGCATATATTTTAATATATGCGTCCTACAGTAAGGAGTTAAATTTCGCAAGTGAAAATCGCACATTTCCGAGTGCTAACGACCGTGCAAAAGTAACATGCATTCATAATTTAAAAGATTATTATCGTGTGCTTAATTGACATCATCTTGCATTTACAAGTTAAATTTTGACATTATGCAGTAATAAATAGTGGTCGCAAATTTAAATTTCATATTGTGTATTTAACATATTTTTATATGAAAATAAACAACAAAATTAATTTTACATAATACTTAAATGACTAAAATTAGACACTATCGTAAATAAAAACCGCTGTAATAAAAATATTACAATCGATCGTTGGTTCATTATTGTCGATATCTAATTTTCCATGAGTTGAGTACACATTTTCAGAGGCTTTGAAAATTCTAAGCTTCCAGTAGAACGATTTTCACCCACTCGATACAAAATAGAACCAAGGAACTTGGCTGTAAACTCGGTTATAAAAGGACCAATGTCAAAATATCCGGGTTCAAGATATCAATGTTGCAAAATTTGTTGTTCAAGTATGTACATATGTATATGATATTGTGACTCTCCCGGAACCATCTGGGTATTTCAAATATTTTCGTAACATTTAAGTTTTATACCGCAGAGTAGGTAATAAATACAGAGAAGCAATCCCATACAATAACTCGAAATATCTAATGCTGCGTACACACCGAAGAACCGAACAGCCAACGACAAAGGGTGTGGAGCGGGCCACACAATAGCAACCCTTCGTCGTTCGCTGTTCGGTTCGTCGGTGTGTACGCAGCATAACGTGGCTTCTGGGCGTCTGGTTCGGGCAAAGATGGAAGATGTTTCAAGATATTGTACGGGTTGACTTCCTATAGTACTCTTGAGGTGAGCAATGTATTGTTATTGATACTCCCGTTAGTTAGCCGCTCCGCTTTTCGTATTGACCGAAGAAAATGCGAACGAGAATTGAATATTCTTTTGAGATGAGTTCAATCAGATTAAATGCCTCATTTCTAGGGGAAAAAAAACTAGATCGAACACTTGAGTGAAAAGCTAATCATTGTAAAGCCTAAATTGTTGTTTGTAATACATATTATGAATAATTATCATACCCGTTCCTTTCACTTAATGCATATACATATATATAATTAACAATTTTAAATTTGTCGAAAGGAAATGCAACCGGATATCACGAGAGCATGAACTGAATAATTTTCGGATACACTGTACTAGTGTACTACATAGTATGTACTTAAAAAATATGGACATTGCTTGAGAGATAATACGGCCAACTTTTAGCACACGCTAAAAGTCTGCACGGACCCGCGGGCCGGGTTGGCCGGGAATTGAAGTGGGTGTGCGGAATTAAGCCGGACTTGGACTCGGTTTAAAAAAGTTTTAAAAATATTTCGGGCAAACAAGCCGTTTCATAAAAGAAAATTCTTTACCGAACTGAAAAAAATACATTGTATTTCACATTGGTTCAAAAGAATACCATAACATTCTCAAAGTAATAATAAAATTTGTTTGCACAGTTTTTTCATCTCACTACTCATTCGTTCACTCTCTTTCGTCTCACTTACTATTGTCTATGCAAATTATAAAAAATTCCGTTTTATTACTCTTTTAAAAAATATCGGGCATAATTGGATTTTAGCAGATGTCGATAGCATTCTGTACATTTAAAAATATTCACCGAATTGATACATTAAAAATAATAAAAAAATAAGTGACCACACCAATAGTAGACAATCACTGATGTTATGAAGAACTCTAGCTTTATGCTTTATGAAAATACATTCAGTTAGTCCCTAGCGTTAATCGGTATGGTAATTAGCTTTGTCGAAAAATTTATTTTAATTGCCCTATTTACTATAAAATTTAATGATTGCCATATCTGATGAAGTTTTGTGTTTAATTCAACGTTCAACAATGAGTTTGGAAATTATCAATTGTGGAAATCATTTCGTGAAATAACAGATGTGACTACAAATAAAAAAAGTTGAATACGTTCAGTGTATAAAATCTGGAATTTCTCACCTAAATCGTCATTCCTGCAAAGTAAACGATATCCAAAATATTTAATCTCATTTTTTCATCCATGTGTTTAGCACAAAAATTTGAAATAATATCACTCGCAACGAATTAGACTTTTAACCTTTTAAGTGTACTGCATATTTATACATCATCATTTTCAGCCGTTCACCATCCACTGTTGGATGATGGGCTCTCCAATCCTCTTCCATTCCTGTCTGTCTTGAGCAATCTGCATCCACTTGACTCCACACTTTCTTCTCAATCAGCCCCTCGTCCACTTGGTTGCTACATTGCTTTCTTTCACATCCTCTCGGATACCATTCCGGTATTTCTCGCGTCCATCTGCCATCCATTCTTCTCGATATGCGTCCACTCCAAATTTTTCACACGTTCCGCTATATCTGCGACCTTGGTCATGCTTCTTACCCATGTATTCCTCTTACGATCACTTCTCGTTATACCGAGCATACATCTTTACATGCTTCTCTGTGTGCACTTGATCTTGCGTAACATATTTTTACATATGCACATATAAAAATTATGTGAGTCAATTAAAAGTATCTATTTATAGAAAAATATAAACAAAAATTCAGGCATCTTACGGACTAAGTTTAAAAAAAAGTAGAATTTTGAAATTTCGGTCAGTGCGCAAGCACTAAAAGTTGCAACAATACTTAATCAAATACAAAAAAAAATGTTTAGGCCATCACATTGTTGTTAACTCGACAAGTTTTATTATAAATATATACATTTGACCATGCTATCGTCGACATTCATTAAAATAAAGTAAAAATGAGGTGACTAAACAAGGGGAAGTACCACTACCGGTAGACGAAAATTCTTGAATCATTATGGATTGTAATGGGGCCAGCACTACTAAACACATAAACTTGTATGAAGTTTCAATGTGATAGGATTTACGGTTTTTGGGATATAGCGATTTCACACACATTCGCACAACACAGACATTTTCCAAAAATCAGGGGACGATACCTGATATACAAACAGTCATAATCTCGAGGTCGAATTTTCGCACAATCATAATACTTTTAACAGTTTAACTGATATGGATAAACTAAAAAACTTCAATCACCGTTCAAAAGAACGTAAAAACTTACGACACACGAATCCATCTGATATACATACATAAATAGCCATAATAAATAATACATACGGTAGCAGATGTAATCGTAATAATGGCGCACGCTTCCAAACATTGTGTGATCCCATCTGTGAATAACTAATTACCGTTTAATTGTCTCGTAGATAGTAATATTTCAAGCAAAAGAAGCATGTAATGGTGATTCACAATGTACAAAATAAATTACTTACGATAAGAGACGTGATTGTTATTATTTATTTGAGCAAAAAAGAAATATTTATATTCGCACGATGATGATCGTACCCCTATTAAGAGAACGTATCGAAGTGTCATATAATTAATTGTTGTTTCTACGTCATAGTCAAATATAACATCATAGTGATAGTGTCATTGTCCAATAATGCAATTATTGATTAATCGTTTGATGATCCCGATTCCGATATACAAAAGAATCTTTATAGTCGATACCTGGAAACATGACGTGTTTGAGAGATAGTTAACCCTTTTTGCATTGGAATATTTTGCATTTATGTACTTGTCAAAGTTTGAAGTTGAGTTTGTCAAACAAGCTAAAACTTTTAAGGAGCTATTTTAAACTGTCAGTGACCACATTAGTAACCACAAAATTCTTAGAGGCACGGCCATTTAATAAAATATATCAAATTTAGATCGTACATATTTGATCGGTTAAGTTAAACATTTGCGTTTTTCGAGATTGTTTGCCCACAAACTTGATTGACCAATGCTTCAAGCAAAACATCAACGTTTGTCAAAAATCCAACTTAGTGTACCACGCAAAGCTCACGATCACATGTTCTGTGATTGCATACAACCAACTGTCATTTTACACGAAGAAGGGATATATTTGCTGTTTCTAAAAATGAGGCACGTTTTATCAACACCGTAATTAACCCCCACCTACAATAGGGTCAGGCAATCAACACTGATCAAGACGCCAAGTTGAACTACGAGTACATACGTACATATAGCTAGTGGCACACGAGAGTAGAATGTCTGACCCGTTTTTCAAAGCGTATCAATAGCGTTCAACAAAAACACAACAAACTGATAGCACACGAAAGAATGCGATCGATCTACAACACTACGCACAACCGCAACCGGTTAAAATCCACTCTCCTACAATGGGATAAAAATACACTTGCTGTGCGATCTCTACATGGCAGACAGTTTGAGAGGCTGTGGGTGAACCCAAACGACCGACCGGGTACACATTGTAGATCTTGTGTGGTTTTCTAGCACACTTTGCATAATCTCGGGCACACAGATGATACTTTCACCGGTATTGGAACGAGATGAAGGACAGACGCGGAGAGCAACCGTGAGAAAGTGCTAAGCGAAAAATCCTGATAATAAACCAGGCAGGTGTACTAGACGCACGTCAAAGTATTATTTATATGGCGTAACTGGTGCAAAAGTACACCGTTAACAATTCAGCTCTGTCCCTCTCTTAGCGCCGCCCTTAGTACAGGTGACTAGATTCTAGCCAATAACCTGTGGTTACTGGCTTGTGTAGATACTCTGCCCTATTATATTCATCATCATTTTCAGCCGTTCTCCATCCAGTGCTGGATGAAGGCCTTTCCAATCCTCTTCCGTTCCCGTCTGTCTTGAGCAATCTGCATCCACTTGACGCCACACATTATTCTCAATTCATCAGCCCATCTTCCACTCGGTCTACCTTGCTTTCTTTCACATCCTCTCGGATACCATTCCAGTATTTCTCGCGACCACTGCAACTTTTTCACACGTTCTGCTATATCTACCACTTTGATCATACTTCTTACCCATATATTCCTCTTACGATCTCTTCTTGTTATACCAAGAATACATCTGTGTGCACTGGAATTTAGCAGCTACGTTTCACATCCATACGTCATAATTGGCAGTACGCATTGGTCGTATGCCTTATTTTTTAAGCATAGCTCCATTATATTATAAGGATTTATATGCAATGCATTGTCATTTTGTGCATGTGTGTTTTATACAGACAACGTAAAAGGAGGTGGGAAACAAATCTGGTGTTACATCATACGATATATGTACATATATGTATGTACATACATAGATAAGAATGTGAAATAATTGTATAAATTATGTCACACTACATACGTAGTATAATGTTATCGGTGTGAAAGTTGTTGTATTTATTTATTTATTATAGGCACGAAAACTGTTAATCGTAATGCGACGAAATGCACACTATCTATTCGATTCGATTTTTAAATTCAGTGCAAAAAATCGGTCACGAGAAACGACTGGTACTCGAAGTGGTATGTACTCAAATCAAAGCTTACACATGAGTAATCCTACTATAATTCAATTTATCCAAATTGTTATGACATTGATCATTTTTTACAATAGCGTAGCTTTTACATTGGCATTTTAATGTGAAACAATTTTTTTTTTCAATGGTGACCTACTGGATTTTGTGCGATGCAACTTCAAGTTGACATACATTCGTTCTACGTTAAAGCAAAGTTTTATGGGAAAAATACTGGAATGGTTTCTCATTACCTTCCGGTTCAGACTTAAACGAACTACATACTGTAGTCTGTTTCATTTAACAATAAAGTATGGAGTTTCTTCCAACCATGTATGTTAAAAAAAGGAACAAGGGGAGACGAACTTTTATCCCTTTTCAGCACACGCGGTTAGAAGAAACAAACAAACAAACTCAAACTGATCTTATTAAAAAAAAAAAAACACGACTTCAATACCTAATCAAAATAAGTGTAACCAACCTTTTAAATCTGAATTGATGTATCGAAACTTTAAGCACCGAGATCAACAATCAATCAATCAAACGCTTCATTGATCAGTTGACTCTACATATTAAACGACGAACAAACAATAGCATAAGAATCATCGCGCTGAACAAAAACCATACACAATCGGTATTGAGAATATCATATAAAATTTGTATAACATCGATTGAATCATCAGACGCTCCAATGCGGTCAAGTGCTTAAAAGGTTTGAACCACACACACAACCGATAAGACGATTAATCGATGAAAATATGTAGAATATATAAAGAAATTGCGACCGCACTGAAGATAGCAAGCCAAGATACACACATATGGTACAAAACATTGTACAATCTACTATCTTGAAAGTGTGTAAGCGTATCAGCGATTTATCTGTGGGAATTTTTAACTAAAGCGATATACCGAAAAGAGTCTGTTGTGTCGGACCTCGAAATCTCAGGAAGGTACTTTTAAAGTCTACCGCGCATATTAGTCTTATTACTAAAAAGACGGAAGGAAAAAATGTTGCTCTGAAACTAGATTAGTCTTAATTGTCAAATTTGATCGCTGCCTACGCATTTTTATCCAGTCAAGGTTGGTTATTTCGAGATCACCTGTTTGATGTCTAAACCGTGATAAAACGTTAATAGTAGTTATTATCACCAGTGGCGTATTAAGGGGGAGGCAATCGTCCGCCTTAGTACCAGTCAAAGATGGGTGCCATCTCATAGTTATACACTATTGTAATGTTCAAGTCCATAAAATCGATACTGAGATATTTAAGTGAAAAAAACTCTAGTATGTACTAGCAGTGCCGCAACTCGAAAAATTTTTTTTGGGACTATTTTTAAAGTAAGACTTTTGTTATCGACGCAATTTACGTGGTTTTTTTTTTTTAACCACCCATTGTAATAGAAAAGAGCAATTTTTCAAAATTGTGCCATGATCCATTTATAGTGAGCCCGCCTGTAAAAAAAATTACATTATATGAAAGTGAAACAAGTTAAGAAAGTTAAACAAAAAAAAAACAAGTTAACTGTGATATGAAAAAAAATTGTCGCCTGTGGCGCAATTTTCATTTTTTCCTTTTTTTGCGTCTAAAAATGTACAGAAGTACAAATTTTCGCCAAAGATTGCAAAATCTAATGGTTACAATTTCAGATAAAAATAACGTTTATTTAAAAAAAATTATATCTACCTAATCTAGGAACACTCCTGATTGTTGAAAAGTTGACAACGAGGAAATTCCAAATATTCGTACCTAAAATATTCAAAAATACGCACCAATCAATCAAATTCAGAATAAAAAAAGTGTCGCTACAAATCAATTCAACCTCAGTTAAAATGCGAATGACGGAAGTGTTGATGAATTGATTAATTATGTTCAATTTATTAATTAGTTTGATTAATTGGTCAATTACAGCAGTTGAAGCCTATGTAGTAAAGTATGTATATATAACTTGCGATAAAAAGGTAAGTTTTGTTCAAAGCATGTCATTTCCAACTAAATTTATCAAGTAGGACTGCATTAATAGTTCGGTTAACAGAAAGGGTAAGAGAGTCAAAAAAATGATCTTTTGCAGAGAGTTCACCATCAGTAACCACAAAATTCTTAGATGCATAGAACTTTGTGATTACTAGCTGGTGAACTCTGATTTATTGCTTAACCAGTAAACTAGGCCGGCTAGAGCCACGTGGCTACTTATGGGTCAGTTCGCAATTTATTATTATCTGGACGATCAATCAGGATAAATTATACGATAATGGTAAATGGGCAAGGATTAACTCACCCACACAACTACAAAAAAGCGTCCTGGGTCCACGCTCTCCGAACTCATTCATTAAGCCAGGGATACACAGAAGCAACAAGTGTCAATAGGTCTAAACAAAATTTCCATATACCTACACGAAACGTATGTATGTATGTATATTAATGCTGCGTCCACACCGTCGAACCGAACAGCGAACGACGAAGGGGATTTGTTATTGTGTGGACATAACAATTCGCCTTCGTCGTTCCCTGTTCGGTTCGTCGGTGTGGACGCAGCATTACAATAACAAACGAAACGTCCATACACGAACACTGAAAGCAGCTGAAAACATTTCACATTCTTTCCTAACCCAATACATACATAACTAGACATTTCAAATAAACAAACAGTTTGGGTATTTCGACCTTTGCAATATAAACAAACGCTCGTAAATTTAGACCGCGGGGGCGCTAGTTTCGCCTCAATGCAATATCGGCTACGATTATTTTTTGCACCGCTAAACAATCGACACACCTCTAAAGTCGACACGTCACACTACAAGCGAAATGCACAGCTAGGGTCGGCGTAAACCACAAGTTCAAACATTGGCACACGTACCCGTGTACATAGTATGTACACAAATTCTATAGCGTGCATCGGAACCACACAATGGCAAATCTACGGGACCTGATTTTTTTCGCAATATGTATGTACATACCAATCGTCGAAACGGTGCTGCTGCACACACTAATTTTTCCGAGATCAAGACCAACATCCGGCACGAAGACAAGACTGGTTTTCGTCGCAAGCACAATGTATCATATTTTACTATAGCGCGGCGAGTGCCACTTGCGAGAGCGTCTCGGCGGCCGAACGACACAAGCGCCACACAAGCGTTGCACAATTTTGCAAATGATGAATCGTCGAGGTTTGCACAATAGCGGACAACGCGTCGGTGATATTATATTGGTCGTTGATTATTTATTACATATTTTATTTTATCAGTCCTTTGTTATTTCCCAACGGAAAAGCCGTAAAGGGAAAACCTGTGTTGGGGACGCGCCCATGTTACGCTTCATTCCCGTTGAACGCACTCAATAAGCTTGACCCAATTTTGCCTTTGCATGTATTATATATAAGGCACTGGATGTAAAGAAGAATGAAACTAGGATGGAGCGCTTATGGAAGAATGAACATAGTATTTCCAACATCCCGCTGTGCATAAAAAAGAAGACATACGACCAGTGCGTACTGCCAGTTATGACGTATGTACGTGGATGCTAAATTCAAGAATGCTACGTGAGATCCATTGCACACAGGTATAACAAGATGAGATCGTAAAAGGAATGCATGGGTAAGAAGCATGACCAAAGTGGCAGATATAGCGGAACGTGTGAAAAAGTTGAAGTGACACATAGCGAGAGGAATGGATGGCAGATTGACGCGAAAAATACTGGAATGGTATCAGAGAGGATGTGAAAGAGAGACCGTAGACCGAGACCGAGTGGACGCTGAGCTGATGAATTGAGAAGCATGTTTGGAGTCAAGTGGATGCAGATTGATCAAGACAGACAGGAATGGAAGAGGCCTTCATCCAGCAGTGGATGGTGAACGACTGAAAATGATGACGATTTCAGCATATTCATAGAAGCCACTGTAAAAGGTGAGAAGTATGTGTAAGCAGGTGTATGCTCGGTATAACAAGATGAGATCGTAAGAGGAATACATGGATGAGAAGTATGACCAAAGTGGCATATATGTATAGTCGAACGTGTGAAAAAGTTGGAGTGGCCACATAGCGAAGAGAATGTATGGCAGATGGACGCGAGAAATACTGTAAAGGCCCTCACTAACCCGAGCGAATAATTTGACGCTTGGCGTCTGCGGCTGACGCCCTCTATCGTCGTTGATTCGCACCAATGCAAATTATATCGGTGCGAATGGGACGACAATCGAATTAGTGAGGGTCTTAATGGTATCCTTGAGGATGTGAAAGAAATCAAAGTAGACCGAGTGGAAGATGGGCCGATGAATATGTGGAGTCAAGTGGATGCAGATTGCTCAAGACTAGAGATACGTGATTTTCGCATCTATTTTTATAAAATTTCGCGTTTTGACTCTTCAATTTCGCGTTTTGGAGCAAATAAAATAAAAAAAATTCGCATCTATTTAGCGTTTATTTCTTTTTCACAAATTTGAAGTTAACAAGTCCAATTTAAATACAATTAATAGAGAAACAAAACAAAACATGGATACAAAAATAAAATATGATTAAAATTAATTAAAACTCAGCATAGAACATGTTTCTATAGATGATTGTTTTAATCTAGTACAGTGGTCGGGAACCGGCGGCTCCGGGCGCAAAAATTGGCGGCTCCGTTTATAATCCAACACTTTTCGTAAAATAAAATTAAAAAAATGTAAATTAGTTTTTTTTGACCATAAATTTACTCGCGTCTTATAGAAATTAAAAATAGAAGTATTTGAACTGAAAAACTAACGGAAATGTTTAGACAAGTGGAAATAAATTTAACCACCAAAGAGAGCACGGCAAGTGGTATGATATTAAAATGTTGGCAATCATTTCCAGCCAATTATTCGAACGTCAGGAAGCTTGCATTTGCTGTCTTGACGCTTTTTGGTTCCACATATGTACAATATTGTGAACAATTTTTTTATTCGATGAAATTTGTGAAAAATTCGTACCGTAATCAATCAAGTTTTAATGCACTGATGCAATTGAAGAACACTAAATACGTTCCGAATTTATGTAAATTTTCCGAAAATGTACAAGTTCAAAAGACGCATTAGCTTTTAAAAATAACATTAAAATCCGTTTTCAAACAAAATATTTATTTTTAGGGCTGAATTGTGTAACGTTAAGTAATATCTCTACAGCCTGCAAGTGAGGTATAATATTGGATGATAAGTTAGATTTTAAGTTACACGGTCAATTTTTAATAAAAAAAAGTAGCTAAAAAACATACATTGAAGATGAGAAGTGATATTTGTGCGAGATATTTTTCATTTTTCGCCTCTATTCGCATATTTTACTGTTTTCGCATCTATATCGCGATTATCGGTTTTATCGCATCTATATCGCAATTATCGCAAAACGCGATAATCACGTATCTCTACTCAAGACAGACGGGAATGGAAGAAGATTGGAGAGGCATTCATCCAGCAGTCGATGGTGAACGGTTGAAAATGTTGATGATGATATATAAGACAGGCGATGGCTCAGTGTTTAAAGCCTTTGGCCTTATGAGCGAAAGTTCGTGGTTCGATCCCCGTATGTCGAAAAGTTTTCTCGACTTGAAATATCGAAATACTGAATCCAGATAGGCCACCTTCTGTTAAGATGGTTCCACATTGGCGAACCGAACAGCGAACGAAGAAGGGCAACGGCGAATTTTTATTGTGTGGACGTTCATAAATCATCGGACGTTATTGTGTGGAGCTGTCTACACAATGGCAACCCTTCGTCGTTTGCTGTTCGGTTCGTCGGTGTGTACGCAGCATTAGGATTTCTCAATTTATCTTCGTCTCACAACTACATATGTATGTATGTAAGTTGTGAGACGGTACTAAAAAATGGGCACCACCAAAAAAAATTCCTTCTTAACCAAATCTTAGTTAGCACACGCGAAGGCCACAATATATTATACATCGTCATAATCAGCTAAAAGTTTTTACACAAATCGTAATGAGATGTATCACCTACTGAGTTTTTTTACGGCTACGAATCTAATAGCTATCGTTTATTATTTCCATATTTTTAAAAGACGAGGCAAATTTAGATGTATGTCATGCGAAACAAACATTGCTCGAGTGTGACGTTCCAGTACAATACTTGTTCCAGTACAATATGGCCATACTTATTTAATGGATTTCATCGATGGATAAGTAATCCATATTTGGGCATAAATTTGGGGTTCGGTTGCAATTGCAAACAACTGCCACGCTTCGAAGAATTTTGTGACTACTGATAGTGAATAGCATATAGACTTGTTATAAAAGGGCCAATGCTAAAGTAGTGTGTAAATTAGAATCTAATCATCATCATCATCATAATTTTCAGCTTCGTTCGTAACGTTCACCATCCACTGCTGGATGAAGGCCTCTACAATCATCTTTCATTCCTGTGTGTCTTGAGCAATCTGCATCCAGTTGACTGCACACATTATTCTCAATTCATCGTCCACTCGGTCTACCTTGCTTTCTTTCACATCCTCTCGGATACCATTCCAGTTCTTCTCGCAACGTGTCCAGCCCATTGCCACTTCAACTTCTTCACACATTCTGCTATTTTGGTCATACTTCTTACCCATGTATTCCTCTTACGATCTCTTCTTGTTATACCGAGCATACATATTTCCATGCTTCTCTGTGTGCACTGGATCTTACGTAGCATTCTTGAATTTAGCGTCCAAGTTTCACATCCATACGCCATAACTGGCAGTGCGCATTGGTCGTAAGCCTTCTTTTTTAAGCATAGCGGAATGTTGGATTTAAAAACAATGTTCATTCTTACAAAAGCACTCCATCCGTTTGGGAAACATCAGTAACCATTAATTTACTATGCGGCTTCGAAAAGGACAGAGCTAAATTACGCTACAACAATTTACCTCTGTACCTGTCAGTTGAACTCTGCTATAAACTTTTATTTTAACAAGTCAATATCCTCGTAGCGTGATTTGATAGGTTATCGACATCTCACCGCGAGACCTTCAATT
The DNA here is from genome assembly GCA_022651745.1 of Parapsyche elsis. NCBI lineage: Eukaryota > Metazoa > Arthropoda > Insecta > Trichoptera > Hydropsychidae > Parapsyche > Parapsyche elsis. The sequence continues at coordinate 1,661,688 of JAGVSN010000031.1, forward strand.
TACCATAACTAAAGTTATTCAATTTGAAAATGTTCTAGTCTTCATTGAACAAAATGTACATACATATATAAGGCTAAACATCACGAAGCAAAACAAACAAATATCTCCATCCAAAGTACGAAAAATCCTTGAACATAACGACTAATAGACGAAATATCGCACGATAAAAAGACCATTCGACGAAATGTACACTAAATGAAACATATTCGGGCAATGCGAATTCCGAAAACAAATCAATGAATATTCTAATATGACCGTTCCAAATAACCGCGATAATAATCAAAGCGGTTCTACTTGAAATAAAACCGATTCAAAGCAGACATACATACATACATATGTACATACTTCCTCAAGTCAACGACCAGATTATCCATGAAGCATTTCAGTACGCAAACAGTTTAATTAAAATTTTACAGACACCCAACAACAACAGAAAAAAAACAACAATATTCTGACTCCAAAGTATACATAGGTACGTCAACCTAATTGGCGAATTACGGCTAAAGTGGGTTAGGTGACGAGTAATTGCATACGTTAGCGTATGCACTCGTTTTCGCACACACAAAGGTATGCTTAGTATTTGCTATACCACCTGTAAAATTAAATATATTATATTATTATCTGTGGAAAAACAATACCGCGAAGATTCCGCGACCTCTCCAACTGCATAGCAATAGTAAAATTGAAGATAAATCGAGTCGATTTATTGCCGTGCAAGTTTTATTATGCAAAATTCAATAGTGTGATTTCTCTGTCGTACGTATAAAATGAAGTTACAAGTACGCGCAGTGCGATTGTGACACAAATTCGCTACGAGCTGATAAAAAAAAAATTAAACGTTACTATGACTCAGGTCACAAATATTGTTATAATGATAAATAATCATACTAATAGTGATCGAGAGTGCAAAAACGACATAATAATTTTTTCAGCGATTGGCTATGATTGATTGGTATGTAATATAATTGTTGCTTGCTATATAGTCAGTGGGTTATCGTTTTGTCGCGTTTGACTAATAAGGAATCAAAAAAGAGAAACTTCTTACTGAAAGACGAATGTTTGATAGATTAAATATGTACAGTGTTTATAATATACATAGTTGTAGATAATATAAGTAAACATGTTTATTGGAAGACTTCATCACAATGTAAAAATGGAAGACACGTGAAAAAGTGAATACATAGTTTAAATAAAACACAATGTAAATTTGTATTATTGTATATATAATCACAATATATTGATGATAAAGTCCTTAAATTCCATACTGAGATATTTAGACTAAGGTAAAAAAACTCTAATACTTATGTTTTCACGCTACTAAAAAAATAGGGTTGTGGCTGTCCCGAGATTTACGACTTTTATTGGTCATCTTTCATGTTTATTCAACGAAGCCGAGATGATGACGAAGCCCATTGGTTCAGACCCGGACAGCGTGCGCAGATCGATTCTAAATCGAATGTTTCTTAAGTTGGACAGAGTACATATAGCAGTAGTGTAACTTGCAACTTGTACTGCTATTTTTTGTGGTTATACTTCTGTAATTGACACACAATACGTGTTTTAACTAAATAAACTGATGAATTGAAGAGAATGTGTGGAGTAAAGTGGATGCAGATTGCTCGAGACAGACAGGAATGGGAGAGGATCGGAGAGGCCTTCATCCAGCAGTGGATGGTGAACTGAGGATTTGTTTTAACCATAGATATGCCATTCCAAACAAATTTGCCTGGAGAAAGCGTCAGAAGCAACGGGGGTGTGCAAAGTGCGGGGAATTCTCACAAAAAAGAAGTCCCACAAAAAAAAAGTCAAGCAAAATGCATGCAAGGAGTGCATTTTGCATGCCCTTTTTGTTTGTCATTTTACGGGCGCTAATGCCAATCTATGTTATTCTACATTTATGGTTTTAACTACCCATTGGGAAATAAAAGATCAATTTTTCGAAATTGTGAATTGTGAACCCCCCCCCCCTTCCAAAATCTTTACTATAAACAGTAGCGTAGTAATCTGTCTGCGTCGGAAACGCTCGCATTTTTTAGTTTTCAATTACCAAAAGTACATACATGCATATGTATGTACATATATGAGTCGCCTAGTTCCAAATCCCGATAAGTCCATAAAACTCACTTGTTCGCAAACGCGGTTTTTCTGCTATAGACTTATTTGCTTGGTGACGTTTAAACTCATTTAAACTTAATTTTGTTGATATTAAACAAAATATTGAGATTAGAAACATGGACCTCTCGTTGTTTGTTTCTAAATATGGCTTTTATCAGCTTTTATCATAGTGCAATTGTCAGTTTTTGGAACTAACACTGATTTTCAATATTTTTTTACGGCGCACTTGGCGGTATTTGGAATAATTCAAGTATAAGCCATCATTTGAAAACATTCCTAGAACCAAAAAATATTTTATCCTCGTTTTTTATATATTGTGGACTTATCGGGGTTTGGAACTAGGCGACTCGTGTATAGTGAGGAGATATTTTAACGCGTCACATGACCAGAAATTGTAAATGGGTATATAAAAAAGTTAAAATGTATGGAAACATTAAATTTTGTATCGGGAGCACATGCACGTCACCATCATCATCATCATTTTCAGCCGTTCACCATCCAATGCTGGATGAAGGCCTTTCCAATCCTCTTCCATTCCTGTCCGTCTTGAGCAATCTGCCTCCACTTCACTCCACACATTCTTCTCAATTCATCGTCCACTCGGTCTACATTGCTTTCTTTCACATCCTCTCGGATACCATTCCAGTATTTCTCGCGTCCACTCCAACTTTTTCACACGTTCCGCTATATATGCCACTTTAGTCATACTTCTCATCCATGTATTTCTCCTACGACCTATTTTTGTTATACCAAACATACATCCGTGTGCACTGGATCTTACGTAGCATTATTGAATTTAGCATCCACGTTTCACAACCACACGTCATAACCGACGAAAAATTGCATTATAGTCAATATTTTTTTTTTAGTTTATCGTTTCAGTTGGCGACCCCACAGAAAACCTTTCGCGACCCCATTTGGGGTCACCACCAACAGGTTGGGAACCCGTGAGCTAGTATCATCATTAAGACTATGAGCATGCAACGCAAGAATTCACAGCAGATAGTTAAAAATAATACCAAAATCGTGAGTAACTTCGGGGTATAGATATTAGGTTTTTTTCCTCGAGCTGCGGAATCAGTCAACAGGTTGCAACAAAAAATAAACCGGTATGGTACAATTCAAACGTTATTTCAAATAACAAACGCGATAAAAATTTTACCACACAGTACCGAAAATAGATACTGGGCAAAAATTCAATCAAAACCCCGAAATCGCATCGAGCGCACGCCACTGGTTTCATTAGTCACTGATCTAAATCGCATTACGAAACATGGCAAAAATTCACATTATCCCCGATGAAAAACAAACATCGAACAATTCATTTATAACAAATAATATAACTATGTATGTACACACTGGTGCGGCAAAGCGCACTATATAAAATAAAATAAAAAAAAAAAAACAAAAGTTAAAACTTGCAACGTTTCACCAAAACAACCGCACCTGAAACGAAACACGGTAAAATGTCATGGCCGTATCGTAACGCGTTACGATACGATTCTAAAAAAAAAAAAAAATAATCACGCACCTGGAGTGGGCGTCGTCCTCGAAATGACAGGAACACTATACGATAACCTCAAAATTGAAAAAAAAAAACTCGAAATCGGAAATCCTCGAAACGGGGAAGGGCCCCCACACACGATTGACAGGAGAAAACTTTGAGGTTATGTATGTCGAACGAGAGACCCCGCTATCGTTTGCCGACTATCAAATACTGATATTACCGAGTTGTGATTGGGGGGCGACAAGGGGGGCGGAGGCGCGGGGGGCCCTTCGATGATTGTTTATCTCGTGTTTGATGATGAATGATTTAATTGTGAGAGATTTGGTCCCGCCCCGAGCCGCCGCCGCCGACTGACATGACTTATGTTCGCGTTGGCAGCCCTGCTACGTTCAACCGCTCGCCTGTCATACGTTGACTTTTCTGGGAATTTGGTCCTAACGTCACCGTTTGCCGATCGATACTGTTTGTATGCGGCGTTGCGTCGTCGATAAGGGTCGCTTTCGTTTGCACCGCGCGAATTGTAATTAATTTTAAGTTTTAATTGGCCGTTACAAATTTGCAAGATGGATGCTTGAGGCGCGGGTGCAGTTGTTGAATTTGGGAAGGATGTGATGTGAAATGGTTTTCGTTGAGTACAGTTTTGGTTTTCGTTTTGCAAAAATGTGCTGCAAAAATGCAATGGGGATATTATTAAAAGGGGGACATGCTTATATTTTCACCTGTTGTGCATTTTTAAAACCTTTATTACTTTTATAAAAATAATAGTCGATAGTCGATAGTAGAAGAAATAAAACGTAGTTTTTAAATCCATAAAGGCATACGACTATTGCGTACTGCCAGTTATGACGTATGGATGTGAAACGTGGCTGCCAAATTCAAGAATGCTACGTAAGATCCAGTATACACAGATGTATGCTCGGTGTAACAAGAAAAGATCGCAAGAACAATGCATGGGTAAGAAGCGTGATCAAAGTGGCGGATATAGCAGACACATAACGAGAAGAATGGATGGCAGATGGACGCAAGAAATACTGAAATGGTATTCGAGAGGATGTGAAAGAAAGCAAGGTAGACCGAGTGAAAGGTGGGCTCTTGGATTGAGAAGAATGTGTGGAGTCAAGTGGATGCAGATTGTTCAAGACAGACGGGATGGAAGCGGATTGGAGAGGCCTTCATCCAGCAGTGGATGGTGAACGGCTGAAAATGATTATGTATCACGTATAAAAACATATTATAAACGTCACAACTATCCGTATTCCTTCGAAATTTCATTTAAGAAATGGCACCTCATAGATTGATAAAAAAAAACCCTGTTTTAACCTTTTGAATAGTTTAATAATAATTTGATTCAAGCTAAGCTTCGGGGGTCTGAACAAATTGACACATTATTCCATTAAGAATACTGAAATTACAGGAATCAATAAGGAATTGTATTTCTGAAGAGATTATTAAATGTTAATTTTTATTTTTATTTTTAGTATAATAATAAATATGGAATACAGTACCTACGTATGTTGCAAGTTAGATCGTGCGGCTAACTAAGATATTTTTTCGTAATAGTAATTTTATCGGTGTGAAACTAGTTTGCGGGTCAAAAAAGGTTGAGAAACGCTGCCGTACATAATCGAAAGTGTAACGTTTTAATTCGCAATTACTCGCCTGAATGAACTTTACAAACTGTTGTTCATTCAAAGCAACGAAGTCCATTGATACAAAGCGAATGTTTACATTAACATTAAATATATATCAAAACCTGGAATTAATAATGTTAATTATTATAAATCTAATGTAAAAAAAAAAAGAGAAAGTGTGTCAAATTTGTGTCTAGATAATCAATTAACTTATTTTCGGAAAATGCTATTTTAAAACATCGTAAACCAGTTTATAAACCAATAACGAATGTAAAACTTTCTTGGGCGTACGTTATGCAAATTTTTCTACTGCGATGCGTGTTTGATACATGAATGTATGGAATGTTTTTATTTGGTTTATATGGGACTTTGGTCATTTTTAATCGTAATCGTTCCAGGAACTCGAACTGTACCGGTACAGGTTCCAAAATCAGAATCGAATCAAGTCTTCTCTCATGAACCGAAATATTATTCAACAGACGAAATTTTAACTGACCGATGCGAATCGGTTCAATAAATATTTTCTGCACATACATACATATGTACATATTTACATTTAATATTATATTTGCAATTTACAGTTCAATATTATCATATCCAATGCTGCTAATTTTTAAAATCTATTATATTATACACAAGCTAACTTATTCACAGATCAATACGAATATCTGTTGCTACTGCACTTCAAAATTTCACACATTTTGGTTTGTACATATTTCTTGAACATTTAAATAATGTTTTTTTTTTTTGAATTTGTAGAAATGGATCCGTTTCCATTGAATTGGTTACCGTTTCTTTTGAATTCGATTGTACAAATGCATTTTAGTTGATTGACATGGTATATATTTTTTACTTTATTTTTATTGTATACAATATGACTAATTATACAAAGAAGTTTTTTTACAATAATAGCTGACGACAGGGAATTTTTTTTTATTTTCTCAATGACTGGATAAAGCAATGTTATAGCATTAGTATTGCAATCACATTGTTTGCTCAATCATCATACTACTATGAAACGTTTCGGGGTGATAATAAATACATCTTTAATTTTGTTCATATACGACGTACAATCTACTGAAATATGTATGTACTGAAAATTTTTCAATCGTAAATAAAAATCGGTAACCAATACATACGTTCATATAAATATGTATGTATGTACAATTGTACAGTAACATCGAATATGAAAGTGAAATGTTAATACATGTCAATCAAACATTTAGCACCGATATTTAGACCGATTTTGTAGCGGCTACATTCTGCTTAAAGCCAGGCTCAAAATATTTTTCCCTGAGGCTAAAAGTAAATCCAGCACTCCACTGCAATCACACCATTTTTTTTTTTTCGAATTCATTGTATTCGAGTAGGACCGTGCACAAAAAGGACGTCGTCATACTTGAATACAAAGAATTTGAGCAAAAAAAATGTCGAAAAGTTGGTGTGGTTGCGTTGGAGTTGCTAGGTCTAATTTTAGCCTAAAGCTCGACTAACATAATGATTTTATGAATAATTGTAAGTATTGTGGTCGTGTTTCGTGAGAATTTATTTTTCTACGTGTCAGATAATATGTATTTCAATTTTCAGATACGCAAAAAGCAGCGACAATATTTTTGCAGTATCGTAAAATTTTATTAATGGTGTAAAAGTCGTTGCCAAAAATTTAGCGCTATTTATTTTCACAGAAAATAAACCTTGAAAAATCTTTGAACAATTCGCGAACTCTACAAGGTTTGTTAGTGGTTTTTATGATCGTCCAACATTTCGACACTACTCAAATTTATCTACAAATTTCTTATGTTTTTCAGTAAAGGAAGCGGAATAGAATTTATCACTTGACGGACATATAAATAATACCTTTGTTGTTTTTTTTTTTTATTTTTAATATAATTAGCATAAATTTCGCGTATGGTACATTAATAAAAATTTCAATATCTTCGTCTAAAAATTAATTACCTCAAGGAGACATGAAACAGCTTCTTTGAATTGCGTCGTTTTACGCAACATCTTGAACTTGGACCGACTCTGTTTACATTTGAAATAAAACAGACATGAAAAACTGTAAAGTCAATAAGCTGAAGCAAAAAAAAGCAAAAAATTATGCACGTACATATAATAATCGATTTTTTTACAAAAGACCAGGAAAACTGTCGAGTGTTCAAAGAAATGATTAAATGACAAATACGACGGGGGGGGGGGGGGTTAAGGATAAAATCGCTTGTCAAATTTTAACAAAAAAAATATACATTTTTAATACAGAAAAATCTGTCCAATCACGCACCTCATTATATTTGAATTGTTTTGTTTTGTAGAAAAAATCACGGTTTAATAATAAATCATTTTATCATTGAATCAACACACTGTGGTAGCTTTTTTTACAAGCAAAATATGTATACTCACTTATTGTAATAATATTTATTGTATTATACAAATAAAACACCAATCGTAAAAAAAACTATTGATGTGACTTTGAGAAAATTATGCGTAGGTATATTATATATATATATAAATTCGAGGTAAGGTCGCATCATTTCACAATTTATTAATTTTATACTTTACATAAGCTCAAGTATGTTGTCAAGTCTGTTTGTCTGTCAGGAATTGCGTTGAAATTGTTTCAGGAGTATTAACGCTTATTGTGTTTTTTTGAAAATTTGAATTATTATTCTTTTCCGTAAACCATATTTACCGCTATTGTTAGCCCACTTACATATGTCAATAATAAACACGCGTTGAACTTCAACGGGCAATACTCTAGTTATTATTATATTTATTACTTATATCGGAAGCATAAAATATTCCAAACTGTATATTTAAATAATTAATTAATTACTTTTTAAATAATATAAAAATTGATCAGACATCGATCTCATCGCTGATTGGTGTAAAGATTTCGCGCGAACGCACGCTATTGGTCCGTTCTCTTCTATGGAGAGTTACCCATACATTACACTAAGTGTAATTTACACTTAACAGGCATACATAAATATCTCGTTTCTGTTTAAGAATTCAAATAAAATTTTAATTGCACAATTTAAATAAGTCGTGTACTGCTCACATATTGTGCGCAATATATTTTACAATATAATAAAATTAAATCTATTAAATTGCATATTGTAATAGTACAGTGAAGACTGATTATTTGAGCACAATAACTGGCTACTGCGTTATAAACAATTATCACACGTGTCATTGGAAATTTTATCGTTTTTCCTTATACAGGTTTTCCGACTGAATGATTTCATTGTTATCTTGCACTTATTGTAATCGTTTCGTTTCGAGCCTCGATTGTTTTTTCGTCGGCGTCTGTGACCCACAAATCGCCGCGGATTATTACGTAGCTAATCAGACGGCCCGGTAAACGACGACGGTTGCGTAACTTACGACGACAGTGTCGTAATATTCAGTGAGTGTCGGAGCATCTCTTGAAATCGAAACTGAGCCGTGCGCGCGCGCCAGCGAACGTCCAGTGAAAGTTAAACGACACGTTTTGTAACGGACACTAAATCGAGCGCGCGTACCCTTCGTTGACAACCACTGAACGCAATTTACAGAGTGACATGAGATCTTCTTTAATTTCAAATTTGGCGAAAATCGAACCGCAGGGAGCCGAGATACAGGCGAATTTTGACGATCGACGGCACGCAACGCAGCGCAACATTGTATAAAAATGCACATGCACATCCCGAAAAACCATTTATATTGAATGTGTATTCATTACATTTCTTAGAAATATTCAAAATTAAAAATAATTCTTGGATTCAGACGCCTACTTAATAACAAATAATTAACACCTTTTTGTTCATAATAAAATTATTCCCGGCAACTTTTGAATTACCGGTTCTATGAACCTAAATTATTTTATTTACCCACAGGTAAACACCACTGCTTATATGTACATACATATGTATGTAGGTACCCATCATTATCATTTTCAGCCGTTCGCCATGCACTGCTGGATGAAGGCCTCTCCAATCTTCTTCTATTCCCTTCTGTCTTGAGCACTCTGCATCCACTGATAATAAACTAGGCCAAAAATCCTGATAATAAACTAGGCAGGTGTACTAGACGCACGTCAAAGTATTATTTATATGGCGTAACTGGTGCAAAAGTACACCATTAACAATTCAGCTCTGTCCCTCTCTTAGCGCCGCCCTTAGTACAGGTGATTAGATTCTAGCCAATAGCCATGTCTGTAAGAGCTCTGTGGTTACTGGCTTGTGTAGATACTTTGCCCTATTATATTCATCATCATTTTCAGCCGTTCTCCATCCACTGCTGGATGAAGGCCTCTCCAATCCTCTTCCATTCCCGTCTATCTTGAGCAATCTGCATCCACTTGACGCCACACATTATTCTCAATTCATCAGCCCATCTTCCACTCGGTCCACCTTGCTTTCTTTCACATCCTCTCGGATACCATTCCAGTATTTCTCGATCCATCTGCCATCCATTCTTCTCGCTATGTGTCCACTGAAACTTTTTCACACGTTCCGCTATAGCTGCCACCTTGGTCATACTTCTTATCCATGTATTCCTCTTGCGATCTCTTCTTGTTATACCAAGCATACATCTTTCCATGTTTCTCTGTGTGCACTTGATCTTACGTAGCATTCTTGAATGTAGCATCTAAGTTTCACATCCATACGTCATAACTGGCAGTATGCATTGGTAGTATGCCTTTTTTTTAATCATAGCGGAATGTTGGATTTAAAAACTATGTTCATTTTTCCAAAAGCACTCCATCCTAGTTTAATTTCTTCTTCCTTACATCCGGTTATATTCACCAATTGTCCTAGGTATAAATAACTATCAACTATCTCTACAATATGATTATCTACTGTGACTTTGCTTTGCGTGCAAAATTCATTAAACTTATAAATACATATGTATGTATGTAGGCCAACCCGTAGGTACTATGCGTACAAAATTATGATTTTATATTTTTTTGCATGGTACAAGTCGTATAAATAACTCTCGACATGACAAATTGACATTGTTAGGGTGTATGCATGACGCAAATGGTATTCTCAAAAACATGATCGAGCATTTATGTACATTTATATTGATGTATAAGTATTAAAATGGCAATAAACGAGTACATGGTTTTTAAATTTGTTTACACTGAGCTGGTTTGTTTAAAAAATAGTCGATAAGTTGCTATGAGTAGCTATAATTTTTCATATCGTTCGTATTCTACGAAAATAGTTTGAAGGTGTGAATTGTTTGAAGTTTTTTTTTAATTGTCGGAAATCTTTTATGAGAAAATCTTCGGAAAATTCAACGGATCGAAAATTCAAAGGTGATGTTTGCTTTAGTGATTCTTAATAGTTTTTTGTTCGCCATTTAAGTGGCTTTTATTGTACGCAAATTGAGCGTCATTGTTGACACGAAGATCTGACAGCGTCGAAGTTCAATTTTCGCTAAGTTAAATATGTAAATAAGGAAATTTTAACGTGTCAAAAGTATGCGTTAAAATATAATTTTCAATATTTTCCTTGTAAATATGCATTTATAGAAGAAACATTATATACACACATAGAAAAAATTCATTCGACTATTTAATAGGCACTACAATTTACCATGAATCTAAAATTTTAAATACATTTCGATCAAATTCGATTGTATGATATAAATTCACATCACAATGTGAATAATAATAAAAATATACATCTATCGTTGCTTTAGTACGAAATAAGCGGTGCTCGATTCAAAATCAAATTAATAACGTTGGTTTATTTTCCAGGCGTTTTCTAGTCGTTATTTCATCAATATTCATAAACGGCATCAAAATGTGTCAATCCTATTCACACCTTTAACATTTGATACCGAAAAATACGCAGAGTGCACGGTATCGTTACATATTTTAATAATCAATAATAATAAAAAATAGTAATAAGGTAAAAATTGGTGAAAAAATAACCAACGACCCAATTACTATTGTTTTGTATACTAATATTTGGATCAATGGATTCGAGTGTGTCGAAATTAGAAAATATGCTGTGGTTTTTTTTGGAATTTAAATAGTTAACGAAAAAAGACAATGGAATCGTGCATTTGTGATTTGGAACATCGATTTTTTTATTATTGATGTTTTTTATGCATGTTTTAAATTAGCCACGTGTTCTATTGTTTCGTGGAATTATACCCAGTTAGTTATCTTAAATTATAAAGATAAAGTTTTTTCATGAATTTTATTCATCCACTGACATTTGATCATTGACTGATCCAGTGATTTTTGTATGACTCGAATACTCTATTCGCTGAATATTATGGAATAATATATTTTCCCTGTGTCTTTCCCTCCCCCCATTTCCTATTGAGATTTGTTTGCCAATGTGGCCCAACACCAGATATGCGTATCAAATACAGTGCTTATCTTCGATAAATGTATATTATGTGGGAAAATTCTTTTTTTTTAGGATTTTTGTACCCTACATATGTAATCTTACCTCACTGTTTTCCTTTCATCCGCTGATTTCTCAACTGGCATTTGCGTAATATAATATGTACTATAGAAATGTTATAATGGAAATCAACAAGAGTATTGATTGGAAAATTGAATTTCATAATTTACAGAAAGTTATCAGTGTTTTGCGAATTTCCACCGACCGGAAGTTGAAATTATCTCCAGTATTAACGCTTAAATGGTTTCTTTAATTCATTATATAATCACTATAGCTTTTTCTTAACATTAAAAATGTTTGAATGTTATTAAATGTCAAAATACATACATATATAATGTATTATAATTAGTTATATATGTATGTACATATGTATGTAATTTTATGTATGAATATTCATCAATTATGTCGTTTTGTTTTCTAAAATATGTATAACTTTTATGTACAGATAAATAAATACTGTGAATAAATTCAATGCACATTCTATACGATTTGGAAATCGTTAAATAATTTCATGGGAAAATTGTGAAATTTCCGATAACTTTTACTAGTGACATCTATGGATGAAATAAAAAACTATTTTTTTAAAACAATAATTTATTGTAAAAAATATGATTGATTAAAACTACAGTTGATCGTATGAGCAATTACAGAGGTCTTTATTTATTATACTAATAAAAATACTATATAAATAATATAATAATAATAATATTATTTACAATCAGACTACAATTTCAAATACCCATTATTACATTTCAGAGAAATTAAAAATATGTTCTTACAATAACTAGCACCTAATAAAATTAGTTTTGGATTATACACAATAAAAATAAAAACATTCTTAATATTTTATACTATAATTTTCCAAAAGTAGAATATTATCTAATATGACCGTCCATATGACGATGGGACAAAGTAAATACTCTCACCGTTAATTTGAAATAGATGCAGTTTACATGCGTTTGAAATGAAGACAACATTTGAGAAAAAATCCAACTATGTTTCCTTTAAGTAAAATTACTCGAGGGTAACTCGGACCAATTGGATTGAGAAACGTAGGGGATACAGTGCTAAAATGTCGCTTCACAGCATGCTTATTCTTTATAATATATATATATATATATATAGCAATAAGTTATGCCGAGCTAAATTGTGTCAAATTAAATGAGTAGAAGACATTAAAAAATAATAATAAATAAATTAAATAAATCTCAAAGAATTTTTAGACATATACATAGTATGATAATAAAAAAATAATATAAACATTGGCAAGCTTATCAAAATTGTGAATTGCTTACAAAAAAAATTATAATTGTATTATACATTGATTTTGTCATATTTTGCAATACATTTTAATTGAAATATATTGCAAAATTATCATATGAGAAACTTTGAGTATCTATGAAATTTTATATTGTGATTGAAAAAAATACTTTTATAATGATTATCACATTCTTATTTTATTAATTATAATTCTTATAATATAAATAAATTCTTAATTTTAATACAAATCTTCATACATAATATTATTATATATATTTAATGACAAATAAATAGGTACATTGCTTTCAGATTTCTGTCAGATTTGCCGATGCGCGCTCCGTTTTGAATTTGACTATACTATTGCAAAAATGGCGTGTGATCAAATAATTGAATAAATAAAATTGCATATGAATATTATTATGTACGACAATATTATGCACCGTACTTACTACGTTCCGTCACTGTGTCGTATTAAACACAAGCTTGTACGATAAAATAAATCAAAAATAAATTATCTATAGTATCAATACTCTATATTATAAAAATATTCATTTGGATAAACGAAATGGCCTATTGTAGGAAATGTAACCGAATATTTATGCTTAAAATTTCACACGGACAACACCAACGGTATAAAAATTTTAAGTAAAAATATCATTTTACATTATCCTTTAGTATATATATATATATATATATATAAATATAACTTAAAATAGACTGCTTGTTGAGCAAATAATATCAGTTGATCATTCAAAACTGACGGGGTGTCCCTAATTGTTATACAAATATATAAGTAAATCTATTTCGTTCACTCGCTCGTTAGTCGGACCCCCTCTCCTCGTTCGTACGATACGTATGGATTGACTATGTTTATTTTTGTTGTCATCTTCACGTCCAGACTATTGTCCAGATGCTCCGTGATCGATGATAACTCTTTGTCTGGACGTGGCGTAGCTATCGGCCAACTTGTTCATTGTCGACACGCCATTGGTGATGCCGTTGGTGACGCCGTTGGTGATGCCGTTCTTCAACTTGCCGTTTGCTTCCTCCTCCTCTTTCATGAGCCTCTGAAAAAGCATAATGTTATGTAAGACACGTTGCAAGCAAAAAAGCAAACTCGTATGGGAAGTCCCATAGTGGAGCAAGGCAATCTTCGCCGACAAAAAGGACGTTCAGATGGTGACCCTGCGTCGTTTACTTGCCCTTGTTCAATTGATTTTCCTCGCTCTTGTCGCTTATTTAAAATTGCATACTGGTATGGAAATCACACATAGTATACAAAGATACATATGCTTCAATATTTAAAAGTCTTCCGCAGTTTACGGGTATGTCAGTCTAATTATATAGCTTGTTTTTTGAGACGAGAGAGTATCGAGACGAAAAGGTAGTGAAACACGTTATAGGTTCATTTTTAGTTCATACAGAGTACTTCCGGCAGAGTATTCTATGATAACTAATAATAATTACTTCGATAACAAATACATATAAATGTATTTTTCAACTTTTTTTTTTTTGCTATGCAAAAAATCATTAATCCAAAGAAATTATCAAAAATCAGCAAGGTCACAGTCACTCTTTTCAGGGGCATTTACGATTTGGATCAATTACACTGTTCGACAAATGACGACTTTTTCTTTGTTTCACGAACACGAATCTGGTAATAAAAAATGTTGATTGGCTCGAGATTCGGAGATATATGTACATGTATGTGTTTTTTTAAATCACGCGATTTTTCTATTTCTTGGTGTTGTTCGTTCGATGTCTCAAAATCTGTCAATTGCTTGTTCAAAATGAATATTGGAATCTATAGTTGGGTATTTTATCTTTCATTTGTAGTACTTTTCAGCTTTCAGATATTTCTAAGTAGTCGTCCAGTTCAAATCAAAAGTCAAAAGTATGTATTTTCACTTGGGATTTTTTCCCACTGTCAATACAATTTTATTTTGAGTATTTTCTATTGAAACATGTTTATTGGGATAGTGTTCTATTTATTAAATAAATTAAATATGAAGATTTTTACTTGAGTATTTTGTACCTACATACATACTTAAAAAATATAATGCATTTGAAACAAAAATAAATAAATTTTTTTAATTTTTCAATTTCAACTGGACGACTACTTAGAAATATCTGAAAGCTGAAAAGTACTACTACAAATGAAAGATAAAATACCCAACTATAGATTCCAATATTCATTTTGAACAAGCAATTGACAGATTTTGAGACATCGAACGAACAACACCAAGAAATAGAAAAATTGCGTGATTTAAAAAACACATATGTATATCTCCGAATCTCGAGCCAATCAACATTTTTTATTACCAGATTCGTGTTCACTGGGCATAGATCTATAAGAAAAGTCATATCTCGTCTCGGAAACATTTTTCGTGTCGAACAGTGTTATTTTACTAAAATTTTCATCATCGACTAAAAATATGCCACTTTAGCTTATGAAAACTATTATTTATATGTATATATTTCCAACATATCTGTATACCTGTTTACGTTCTGTAGCCGCTTTCCTCTTCAAATAAGTTTGCTTGTAGAAGTCCGAGAACAAGAAATAGAACATGACCGCGTGTAATCCGATGCACCAGACGAAAGCTCTCGGATAGTTGCAGTCAATGAAGAGCAATTGGAAGGCGTGGATCATCACCAGCACGAATTGGATCTGAAAATCATCATCAACACGATTCATTAGATATATAGTCAATTAAGTAAATAAAATAAAAAGAGAGAATAACCAGAATAAATCAGTATTATTCAACGATTCCATAATGTCTACTAGTTAATTAATACACAGTCGGTACAATCAGAGATGTGCTGGAGCTGGCTTGGTCCGGCTCGCGCGAGCTGACTGTTAAGATTTTTGAAAATAGGCAAGAGTAAGTAACGAGAGTTCAGAAAAAAGCCGAGAATAATATGTCTGACAATGAAGCAGCCATATGGACTTTGCATTTTTCAAACCTTTTTACGTCAAATATTGTATGTTGTATTATATTTATTTTAAATAAAAAGATTAAAAATTAATATTATAATTTTTATTTTGACATTTAAGTTGAAAGTCACCATTAATAAAATAAAAATATATCTGATTTTAATTAAAAACCTGTCAAAAAATCAAATTGATAATGATTTTCGCTTGATTAAATATTGTAAATTGATTTTATTGCATATAAATGCTATGAAGCTATATATGTATGTACTAATATTAAAAAACTAATTTTTCCCATATCTTTTTTTAATTGAATCATTTGAATTTTATCGTTTTTTTATGATCAGATGATTCTAGCTATGTTTAATTTGATTGTTCTGTTAACAATTGTTAACTTAACCCCCTTTCCCTAACATTATTTTTAGAGCACTTTTAATATTACGCAAAAAAATATTGGGTTTCGAATACAGTTGAGCGTTTAAGTCTCCAAAGTTTATAAAGCTTTTCTTCAAGACTGTTTAAAAAAAATGTTCGTATTTAATATAATTTTATTCATATACTAATTCGGAATAATTTTGTTCCGTAATCGAAATTTCTAATAATTTCATATTAAGTATAATGAATATTAATGAAATTAATCTACATACATACATTAAAATACCATTTATTAAATTTTAATGACATACACTTTTGACACTAATTATAAAGATTACACTCGCGTTCGTTATTGTAAACGAGTTATATGCAATGCAACGACAATTTTCACATTAAAACCGTTGGCAACTACGACGCCAGAGTGGCGTAAATCAATTGGAAAACTCGATCAAACAGTACCGATAAAAAAAAGTATACACTCACCTTACTCGCCCATCTGCAATCGATACATTAATTATTATTTATTACAGTCGGTTTCGACAGCGTGCGAGAACGTAGTTTTCGTTACCGTTATTATGTGCATGTTCTAAACACGCGCAAGTCATCACATCTCTAGAATATATGCAATCTATCGCGTTGATCGAAATTTTCATAATATTAATCGAATCGTCAAAGAGTTTCTCGGAAACTCGCCATTTATACGTACCTACATGTGTAGCTAATTTGTACAGATTGACGTCACAGACTGGTATGATTCCGCTAATTCGCGTAATTAAATTCACCACTGGATCGTTATGAAGTTATCTATTAAATTATCGTATAATTAGAATTATATCCTACACCTTATTATTTCTACAAGGTAGGTACATCAATGTAAAATCAATCATGGTACTTTTTCAATATCCGGCTTTTCATTGATTCGTTAGAATTAAACTTTTTGTACTGAGGATTTGTAAAGTCTGCGTTAGAAAATTTTATTTTCTTATTTATATTTTTCTGTTCATCGACTTCATACTCCTTTGACACATTTATTTGTTTATTATTTGAACCTCTATAATTCTACATGGTTCATCCAAGTCAGAGTACGTTTGTCAGTAACTACAAATTTCCTAAAGGCTAGAATCTAGTCACCTGTAACCATAAATTCTTAGAGGAGCGACTTGAAAAGGGACAGACCTAATTATTGTCTATTTATTTATTTATTTAAGATAGCTTAAAAAGCTAATTACAAACAAACATTACTTGAATCTAAAATTACAAAATAAACAATCTACTAGCAATTGTACAGAGATTTTAAGGCTGCCAGGAATCTATCAATTTTATTTATATTTCAGAGAACTTCTGGCAGGGCATTATATTCAAAAACACTCCTATACAAGATACTTCTCCAGGATCTACTTTATTTTAAATTCTCAACTAATTCTTATCCCTAGTATTATGACTATGTATATTATATCCTCTTATTAAATATTTTGGTAATAAATTCTTATCTAATTTAAATATATATACTAACATACACACTTTTAAGGTTTCATTTCACATTCATACAATTCCTATCCTTTTTTAACCTCCGATAAGTTGCTAGATTCTAGCCAATAGCCATACGTGTAGAAATTTGTGGTTACAGATGACGTATTCTGATCTAATTGTAGCCCTTAATATCACACTGTATATTATATTAATAAAAATCCAAATTTTTCACACTGAAAACATTCAATATAGATGAAGACTAAATTTTCTAACAAACTGAATCATTTCGAAATGCATAAAAACGAATTCAATTTCACAATGCAATTTTCACACGTTAGCGTTCAATTCAAAAAGATCCACACACACAGTGTAACACATTACATATAAATATAATTTAAAAAAAACATTTTTTTACACTCATACTATTATAAACAAGCAAAACGTTGAGAATACAACGAATGAAAATTCGAATATATTCCGTGACCGTGAAAAATGCATAACCGTTAACGTTCAACCCATCTAAAATACGATATGATTGATGATTCGTCGTGTCGCTTCATTACATTAAAGTTTATAAACAATTTTTTTTCAATATGGATTCAATTGATCGTACGTTGCACTCAAATTAACCTCGAGTTGAATTTCAATAAGTAATATAAACAACAACAAACAACGGAACGAACTTAACAAGCGTGCAAATCAACATATGTAAACGCGCGTACACTTAAAACATTCTTTGATACCAAAAAAAATTAAACATTTCAATCAATCTTTATACACGCATTACATTACATTAAACTCGTCTAGAAATCTTGTGAATTTTTTTCAAATCGATATGTTGATATTTGTATATTAAACTTTGCAGATGAAACAGCTTCCGCATACTTTTGCCCAGTAGGTGAAGTGACCTGAACTTGAACGTTCAAAACCAAAATCACAGTTAGAGAATAAAAAAAAAAAAGAAATCTAAATAACAAACCGAATGAGTTTAGTATGATACAGCACTATACTATACAACAATGTAAGCGTATCTCGTCGAAATGGGATCACCGAAAAAAAAAACTAGATAGAAGGCTGTCGTGCGATATATTTTTCTATCAGTACTATGTCGTCTATTTGAGAATATATTAAAGAATCCAGTTTGACCGTAAAGTGTGTCGACTGATTCGGCACAAGTCCAAGTTTTATATAGAATATGTGTGTGGAAATTAAACGTTACCATCTGTAGGGCCGTCAGGTACTTCTTCCACCACAGGTACTTCTGGAATTGAGGTCCTAGAGCGCTGAACAGGTAGTACGAGTACATGACGATGTGCACGAAAGTGTTGAGCAGACCGAAGAATGTGCTGTGACCACCTAATGGGTTAACGAATCAAATGTTAAAATTGTGCTAATGTGTGGTATTGTCGTAAGTAAGTGTTAAATTGCTCAATGTTAGCTCATGTCAAATTCGATCATCAAAATGATCGTTCATTTCATATTTGATATAAGCAAATGAACAATAAATACTGTGCATTGAAAATTGCAACTATTGACTTTAGTTAGTGAATGAGTTAAAAGTTAGGTTAGTTTTTTTCAACGAAAAATATATAGACGTTTTAAATAAACGGTATTTGAAAAAATATTCACGGTACATGTTAAATTTTATTCAAAAAAATTAAATATTCGTAGAAAAATTTCAACCCTTGATAAAATCTTGTTTAAATTTTAACGTTGATTTTTAGGGGGCCTGTAAACGAGAAACATTTTACAGCAATACTAACAGGAATATTGCTCGTGTTAACTGTGTCGCGTGTCGCGGCAATGTGTTGCTCAATGATTTCCGGCAAGTAGTTGCTGTTTTATTATTGCCCAGATTTTGCATTTTCGTATACCGAGCGATATCATCGGCAATATGGCAACAATACCCACCAACACACGGCCATACCAACAATAGTGGAACAATTCTGGCCCACATCACCATATTGTAGTAATATTACCGGCAATATGTACATTGCCGTGAAAATGTTGATCGTCTACAGGCACCTTTAAGTTATCCAAAAACCCTTTTAATGAGTTCAACAACGGACAATTAAAAATGTAATTTATTGTAATTATTGCTTTGATGAAACGTACAGTTTTACATAAGAAAGGGTTGCCTTCTTGCTGGTGAAACTATTGTTACACGAAAAGGCATCGACTAAAATAATGATTAACGTAATACATTATAATTATTCTGATGAAATTTACGGATTTTAGGCTCAGGATAGTTGTCTTGTTAAAACCATATCCTTTCATTTAACCGCATTGCTTGAAAGTCAACAATGGACAAATATTGTTCTGGCGAAATGTAAAGATTCATATGAGAAAGGGTATTTTACCTTAGAACTACATATCTATGTATTTATTTCCATTGGCATTATTAACTAAAACAATATTATTTAAGTAGTAGAATGTCGAATGAAAAACATGACTCATGATAATTATTGTCTTTAAACCTTTACTGGAGCACTACTAATAGAGCCAAAGCTCATGTGTGACAAAATTGATTTAAAATGCATCTTCATTTACTAATGTATGACACCATCTTGATTTAGAACAAGTTTGACGAGTTCGAATTAAAAATGCGACCGATTATTTCGTCTAAATTTACGGTTAACTAACTGTCAACAAGAATAGCAACAACGTCTGAAAGTTTCACCAGAACATCAATCGTGACCTACACCTTGGGTTTACACTTCTACAAGTACCAGTGTATACCCAGAGGCTAATATATTCACAACTTGAATGAGAACACGCCTTATTGACATACGCCATTCAGAATACACACTACCGAAACATTTCCCACATTAAAATTTAATAATTATTAATAATAAAGCTTTAAAAGCTCTGGTCATGTATTATAAAATAATAATTGAAAAATAAAACTGACATTATTTATAATTGCAGTATAAGTACTCGTATTCAAATTAAAAAACAAATTGCATTCATAGTAGAGTACCTAAAGTGTGTGTCATGTTTGTATGGTGCGTGTTTGATTCCACAAAATAAAAATCTGAACATTTTCCTTTATATTGTTATCAATTTTGAAACTTTTATTCAAAGTGTATCCTTGTTTATGTTCAATTATGTTCAATGTCAAGTTTGATTACCTTGCACAAACCAAAACATATTTTATAACCCTCAAAAGTCATTGCCAAAAAGATATATGAAATCTTATGTAAATTTCGAAAGGACAATACCACTGACATGTGTCAATTAACGTTGATGAACCTTTTTTTTAATACAAATAAATGCAAAAACACTCAATATCGTAAAATTTTCCGCGTTTTCAATCAAAATTAAATATATTAAATTATCAATATCCTAAAATCAAAAAATTCCAAAAAATAATATGTATGTATGTTAATTTTTTTAAACTAAATTTTTTTGCATGTGTTGATAGAGTGGACAACTGAAAGACGATCGATCATTTATAATTAAATAACTGTTTTTTTTTATCGAGACCACGAATTGTCAAAATTTTTTTGGCGCGTGCAAAGTAAACCATCGTCATCAATAAAACACACATGGACTGAACTTTGGAGTCATATAAATAAATTCGAACAGACCTGGTGTGAATTTTACGCCAAACCAGACCGACATGGGCATAACGCCATGATGAATGACGTGTAGCGTAGATACCTGGTCGTTTTTCTTTCTCAATATGAAGAATATCTAAAAACAAAAAAAAATGTCATAAAATTTTTTTTATAACAATGAGTCCAAAAAATAAATTTTTACTATACCGTATCCAAAAATTCTGTGAATTTCGAAATGTAATACCACCAACACCCTCTCGCCATCTGTAAAGTATATTTTTAGTTAGTATTCCATTATAAATTATGCTCAATTTTATGCAGCGTCCATAAAACAAATTTTACCCTCATCGCCATTGGACTTTCAGAATAATCGACCGGTTGACATCTAAAACTGTAGTGTGTGAACCAACCTGACATGCAACACTATAAAATACATAAAATTTAGTTTTTATCGGCAAAAATAATTTTATACCATTCATAGCAAAATGCAAACCTCATAAAATAGCCACGAACTGAACAGCACTTGCAAGAAGTTGTATACTATTAAAACGTTTTTTAACTGCAACGGTTTCCTATTTTCCATAATTTTCGGCCCTAATACCTAGAAAAAATTGTAAAAAAATTTTAGTTACGTAAAAAGAACCAAAAATTTTTTTTGTAAAAAAAATTTACCTTTGCAAAGTATGCGTAAGATAAGCATATGATCATAGTGGGGAATGGTGAGTTCATCATTGACCAAGATGCCACTCTTGGATCACTTTTATTGTCCAGAAGATCATGGTAACTGGCCACCAACGAAGACATTAATTCAATCATCTTGATATCTGTAACAATAAGAACACAATGATTGTTATACTTTTTTTTATAACGTAACTAACGCCCCCCATTCACTAAATACAGTCGCTTTGATTTGCAACATTCAATTAAGAAAATTGAGTTCAATTTACGACCTTTGGAAATCAAATCCCGTGAGAAGTTGCAGAAACTGGTCGTGTTAACTGTCAATTTAGTTGTTAAATGTTAGTCATTTTCGATTTGTTACAGTCTATGTAGTTTACGAACAATAGAATATGCATCGATCAAAAGTGCATCGTTGCATCGTCGATTGCAACAATTTAACCTAATTTTCAGTTTTGAAATCGAATATAATAAAACATTGTTCAACTTTGTTGAAAGCGATCGATTTTGCAAAATTTGCATATGTTTTTTAACAATTGCACTTTTGTATACGTATGTAATTAAAAATATAAGTAATATACATAAATAAGGTATAGACAATTTTAGAAAAACGCATTATGATTAATTTTCGACATTTATTTGACTGAAAGCGGCAAAAACTAACGAAATGTAATCAAAATAATAAAATTTCTTGTTAAAAATATTGTGCAGTTACATAATTCAGCGTAATCCTGAAAAACGTTGTAAACTACTTGAAGATTTTATTTTATACAATTAAAATAAACCAATTTTGTAAGCATACATTATTGCAGCATAATATTCATAATTGGCTTATCTTTATCGTTAAAGTATTTTTAAGCCTAAGCCCAAAACGATTGACGTCACTATATCCTTACTCAAAATACGCACTACGCACATCATTCCATACAATCATAATTTGAATTTGGTTTTTTTGTTATTATTGAAATGCTTTGTCTTTAATAATGACTCACGTTCGTCGATAATTTTAGGGTTTCGTAATTGAATTTTTTCCTATACAACTTACTTCACATTTTAACACGCTTCACAGTCATCAGTCCGGAAATGATTAATAAAAATAAAATATAAAAATCAATTCTTTGCATGCCTACGTGTGACATTCGATTTTACGTTTATGCAAAGTATGCGTCGAATTTCATAATTTTCGCAAGGCGAATATTGAAAATTGACCGTGAACTCGATGAATAAATTAAATACGTAATTATACAGATAATCGATAGATGCGTAGGGGTAAATGGTAGACCTTCTATTGTATTTATTTATTGATATCGATCTACAAAGGTAAAGCGACGTCAATCGTCGAGCCCGGGGCTTGATCGGCGACAGCCACACCCCCTGTTTTGATTGATTTATGCAGTCGGTTTCAGAAGTAATCATAATACATACATACATGTTGCATTTTTCAATGCAAATTACTCGTGCTGCAATATCCGCTGATTTTACAGTGTAGATTTTAGCACTCAATTAGCAAAAAGTTGTACAATACTACAACACCTGCACTTTCATTAAGCTCATTTGAAATGTTTACATATATTACAACCAGTTTCACAGCAAGTCCAACACTAATTAGTCTATACATATGTACATACATACATAGAAATATTGTATTTTTCATACAACCCATATCAAACACTTAAATCGTTGTCAATCGTATTGGCCAGAAGTTAAATTGTGTAAATGTTTTATTATTGTACATACATATATTGCTCTGAATCCTAATTATTTGATTGCAGTCAGTTTCACGGTGGATCGTTCATTAATTCCTATACTATACATTAATGCGACTTTCAATACTTAATAACATCATATGTACATACATACATAATATTGTAATATACGAAATTATGTACCTTTTGAACCATATATGCAAGATTATGTACCGTCAATCGTATTGGCCAGAACTTAATCTACAAAAAATCTTTCATTATACATACATTGTTATAAATCGGTCTTGGTTGATTGCAGATTGCAGTCAATCAATCTATCAATGCTGTAATCTTTGATACAACTCGATAAACGATAATACTAATCAAACACTTTGAACGACTGTCAATCGCTTTGGCCAGAACTTAACGAACAAAAAATTATGATAATAATAATATCAAAATATGAACCATCTTGAATTATTATAGATTACGGTTTTTTCGACCTTAAATATCGTCATAGGCAAGATATATGTATGTAGTTATTACTAAGTTCAGATTGGCCGTCTCCTGTTTATCTAACTTAGGCATTAGGCAATTCCACAAAATAGATTCCTGCATATCTACCAAATCATTGACTGTTTCTTCTCTCCCTTCCTCCTCTGCAGAAGGCAATGGTTTCACCACTGGAGAGTATCTTTCCCTAGTAGCTTCTTTATGAGTTTATGACAGACGGTAAAATGCTTGTCTCAAGTACGCTACCTTCGATTGATCGCTGCTATATATAGGTACATTAACTTTAGCACAATACAACGATGTCCCAACAACAATTACAACGATTATACTCAATCGAGCAGTCGAACAGTAAATAAAAAAGTCAATTTGAATAGACAAAACGAGCTAGATCGGGGTGCAATCAAAGTAACGTAACCCGAAATTGACCCACCAGTATAACAATAATACAATTACTGACAATGAATCGAAACAATATTAAAACGCCTAACATTGACACGTTTTCGCTATATATGTACATATGTATGTATGTATGTACGTACACATTGCGCAATCAATTAAACGCAATCGAGTAAGTCATATTGCAATTACGCGCATATGCAAATTGCACACACACACGTGTCTATTATATGAATCGTTTGGAATGACACTGGACTAAGTTGACTTGTTTTGAGAAAATACGTGGTTTAAATTTCTCTATTCCTTTAAATCTCATAAGGATTTAAACTATTTAGTATACCTAAAAGAACCTATTATTTTCTACAACTTATACTCATAACGTATTGCGCTAGAATGAACAAATATACTATGCTCTATTTTTATAAACTTTTTATTATAATTGAGTTTTATCATTCAAGTTGCTTTCTCCACAACACCATAACGTATCTAAGCTTATGGTAAACCATTTTTTTAAATTGATTTATTTTCATGACACTTCGATTCTAAAAAAAATAGTATGGAAATGTATAGAACATAATCCACTGTCAACTACATATGTATATTGTACATTTTTATATATTGTGGTTCATTTTTAAATGTAGTAAATAGGGTAATTAAAGATATGTTGCAAAAACTACAAAATAGAGCTATGCGGAGTATTTTAAATGTCAATAGATTAACTAGTATAAGATATATGAGTCGCCTAGTTCCAAATCCCGATAAGTCCACAATATATAAAAAACGAGGATAAAATATTTTCTGGTTCTAAGAATGTTTACAAACGATGCCTTATACTTGAATTATTCCAAATACTGCCAAGTGCGCCGTAAACAAATATTGAAAATCAGTGTAAGTTCCAAAAACCGACAATTGCACTATGATAAAAGCTGATAAAAGCCATATTTAGAAACAAACAACGATAAGTCCATGTTTCTAATCTCAATATTTTGTTTAATATCAAAAAAATTAAGTTTAAATGAGT
The DNA here is from genome assembly GCA_022651745.1 of Parapsyche elsis. Lineage (NCBI taxonomy): Eukaryota > Metazoa > Arthropoda > Insecta > Trichoptera > Hydropsychidae > Parapsyche > Parapsyche elsis. The sequence goes on from JAGVSN010000031.1 coordinate 1,687,241, forward strand.
TTAAACGCCATCAAGCAAATAAGTCTGTAGCAGAAAAACCGCGTTTGCGAACAAGTGAGTTTTATGGACTTATCGGGATTTGGAACTAGGCGACTCATATGTTGAATGAATTGCATTGGATGAATGTAAATGAGACCTTAAAAGTGTGCATGTTGTTAGTATGTACATATGTATATATTTTTAAATTAGATAAGAATTACCAAAATATTTTGATATATATATATTTAATAAGAGGGTATAATATACATAGTCATGATACTGGGGGTAAGAATAAGTTAATAGTTAAGAATTTAAAATTAAGTAGTTCCAGGAGAAGTATTTTGTTGAATAGATAAATAAAATTGATAGATTCCTGGCAGCCTTTTAAGCTACCTTAAATAAATAAATAAATAAATAACAACAAAAATACTCCGTTTGTGCCAAATTGCTCTTGCTTCAATTTTAAGACTTTTTAATGATACGATTTTTGTAAATTCTATTGGTAGGTGTATAAGCAGTTTTGTAGCATACATATGTATGTACATAAGTAGTAGGTATAACAACTTTTTTGAAAAGTCAACATAGTCCATTTAAAAAAAACCGGCTCCATATACTACAGTGTGTGACAGTATTATTTATTATGTCAATATAGACAGAATAAAAAATAATAATTGCACTTCACTTTCGCCGCGTAAATCAGAGCTTCGAGCGATTCGCACGCTTATCGAATTGATTTTATCGCTAGTTTAAAATAAAAGTGTTTGAGTTTTTGCAGTGATTTTTTTGTCACCGTTGTTAATGAAATTGATTTTGACCGTTCGTTACTACTACGTACCAAGTCCTATTAACCGCATTACTTCCGGTGTTTATACGGCCATTAGTTTAGACTTCAATCAACGGTGAATCTACGGGTCCATTACCGCTATTAAGCTCTATATATAGATGCATGAAAAAAGTGGTATTTTGTAATGGACTATAATTTATTTATATATGTATGTACCTTGCTCGAATGCCGTCGGTATGAATAGTAGAATTACTCTCGCTTGTGACGAAAAATAATTTACATTTACGGTGTTTACGGTGTTATTTAGCGCTGTCCCTTTCTAAGCCTCATTTATTTATTTATTTAAAGTAGCTTAAAAAGCTAATTACAAACAAACATTACTTAAAGCTTAAAATTAAAAAATAAACTTATCATCTACATACTATCACTTGTACAGAGGTGTTGGTTTAAGGTACTGTTTAAGTACATACTTCTGGCAGGCCATTATATTCAACAAAACCCCTGTACAAGATACCTCTCCTGGATCTAACTATTAACTTATTCTTACCCCTAGTATTATGACTATGTATATCATACCCTCTTATTAAATATTTTGGTAAAAAATCTAATTTAAAAATATATACTAACATGCACACTTTTAAGGTTTGATTTACATTCATCCAATTCAATTCATTCAACATACGTATATGTATACTATACTAGTTAATCTATTGACATTTAAAATACTACGCATAGCTCTATTTTGTAGTTTTTGCATCTTAATCTTTAATCTTTAATTACCCTATTTACTAAATTTAAAAATGAACCACAATATATATAATGAGGACGAACAATTGCATTATAAACTAATACTTTATTGTATTTCTAGATTGTATATTTCTTAATTTTTCGCTATTTTTTTTAATAGTCATCTCACCATGTAATTTAAAATCTAACTTATTATCAAGTATTTACCCCCAGTACAGGCCGCTAGATTCTAAACATGCCCTTAATAATTTTGTGGCTTCTGATGGTGAACTCTGTTCTATGCATTTAGAGTTAAGTTTACGGAATTATTGCTGGTTAAATAAATTGTGATACAACTTGAAAGAACAATGTCCTACAGACCTATATTATAAGGTCTGAAAGATCATGGAAAATAACTCTGCAAAGTTTGATCCCAATTAGTCAAACGGTGTTGGTATTCCCACACCGTTTATCGAGAAAAAAAAACTGACACAAGTATTGAATTATATACATATATATGTATGTATATACATAGATGATATTATTATAAAAAAGTTTATAACCTTGATTAGATTATTACTAGTTTAAATCCATAGCGCCTATTTTCAAAAGAATGTTGCTGGTATTTTTCCTGCTTGGATTCAATGCGCATATTCGGTAGTATCTAAAATATTCTAAATGTCAGTGAACGGTCTTAAGATAATATGATTAAACTATAAAGGACACTAATAATAATTTTAATGTTTTTTATGTGGGCAGATATGTGTAAATTGCATCACTTCCGGTGGCAAAATTGGTGAAATTTACGAAGAAATCTGTCAAGGCGATTTAAACAGATTATTGACTTTTTTTTTTTTCACTTCCTCGCCTCGATTGTCGATTCTCACAACACCATGTGGTCTTAAATAAAACAACAAAAAAAAAAATAGTATGCGAACCAAAACAAACCCGAAGGTCAATCGAATTGATAGATAGACATACGTGTGACGATTTCGGGACTGCCATACTGTCTTTTTCCACGTGATTTGACATTTGATTCGCCATTGAAAGTTCGCGAGCCTACATTTGGGCAGTTCGTTATGGGTTCATGAGCTTCGTGAGCTTTCCCAACGCGAATCGACCGTGATTTTATGGTAATTTTTTTAATGTTTTATGTAGTTAAGTAGAAACATAAAATTTGCATAGCTTTCATCCGCTGATTTGTCAGTTAATTGTATCTGCATATAGTTTTTTTATTTCATACGCAATTATTTCAAAGTTTTCTCATACATCGTTTTCAGAAGTAAAAAACTTTCATTTGTTGTATTAATGAATTAAGTTACTTAATAATTTTGTATCACATCAGATTTCAAAACAAAAATCTTAATTAATCAAAGCACAAAGTAAATTTGATTATATTGGTATGTACGTCAAAAATAACGGTAAACCAAAATGTGATCGTAAAATGTCAAAATAAATTTTATCAATATATCAATTATTATTCGAATTATATTATTAATAATAAAGAAATAATAATATCTTATATAAATATTATTAATTTATATAATAATAAAATAATTATAAATCTATAATACTATAAATAAATATATATATATAAATTATTTTAGTTTATGGGTATAATAAAATACATATATCCATAAACTACACCACTACACCAGCCAGTAACCACAAATTCCTAGAGACGCTTTATAAAAGGACAAAGCTTACCTTTTTTGCGGTTAAATAAATATTAACAACCGTCGTGCAGAGAGTGTAAACAATTTGGCACTTTTATCCTTTTCTAAGGCCGCTTCGAAAAATTCACGTTTACTTTAATGCCCTCACAAACCTGAGCGATATCGCTGCGTCAAGTTTTCGTCCTCTATCGTCGTTGATTCGCACCAATGCGAAGTATATCGGTGCGAATGTGACGACGATAAGGCCTTCAGTTTGACGCAGCGAATATTTTTGACCTAATTTGTACAAAATCGATTTCCAGGGTACTTGATTCTTTTTATCATCATTTTCAGCCGTTCATCATCCACTGCTGGATGAAAGCCTCTCCTATCCTCTTCCATTCCTGTCTGCCTTGAGCAATCTGTATCCACTGCCACTTGCCACACATTCTTCTCAATTCATCAGCATATCGTCCACTCGGTCTACCTTGCTTTCTTTCACATCCTCTCAGATACCATTCCAGTATTTCTCGCGTCCATCTACCATCCATTCTTATCGCTATGTGTCCAATCGAAATTTTTCACACGTTCCGCTATATCTGCCACTTTGATCATACTTCTTACCCATTTATTTATTTATTTTATATAATAATAGCTAATTAGCTAATTTAACTTACATCTATTACATATTTATAACAACTACATAAATCAATTACACATTATACACTATACTTATACATAATATACATTTTATTATTATTAATACTTTCTAATTATTATTTAATTGTGTTTAATTTAAATTTAATGTAATTCGATTATACATATATATATATATATATATTTTTTTTTACTACCATTATTTTATACATATATAATGTTTTTTTTCATGTCTCGCCATAGTGACGAATTGGGGAAACCTGTTATGTCACTATGGTATAATTTGTAAATAAATAAATAAATAAATAAATAACTACTATCTCTCACAGTGGTGTCTCCTCACACTTTTCAAGAATGAATCTATTGTCTTAGAAGACTTGACGCACTCCGGGAAGGAATTGTACATTAATACACCCCTGTGAAAAACACCACCAGCTGTCTTTGTTTTCCTTACTCTACCTATAACTAATTGGTTCTTATTTCTAGTAGAATAACTATGGATATCACTATTTCTAATGATATAATTCTTAAAATAATTTGGCAATAAATTACCCATGTATTCCTCTTACGATCTCTTCTCGTTATACCGAGCATACATCTTTCCATGCTTCTCTGTGTGCACTGGATCTTACGTAGCATTCTTGAATTTAGCATCCACGTTTCACATCCATACGTCATAACTGACAAAAAATTGCATTATAGTCAATTTTTTTTTCAGTTTACTGTTTCAGTTCAGACTCAATTATTCAACTTGAAAATAATCTAATTCCATATTAACACACCTTGAAAATCATAGAAAATCATTTCATTGCCGGAAAGTGTAACAGGTTTGCTTAAAATATACCAAAAATCCTCATCAGCATAAAAAAATTGAGCATTACTTTTTTTAATAAATTATAGGGGTCAGTTACATGTACACTGGAAATAATATATTCATCGACACGTCGAAAGCTTATATAAAGGTTGCGAAAAAAAAAGAAAATGAACTTACTGGTGACATTGAAAAGTGCCATTAGTGACGCACCGAAACCACTCACAGCACGGTGTACAGGAAATGTCTCACTCTATTGCGACCGTGACGCGAACAAGCATTAAATTAAATACACATACACACAACCGGGTGACCAGAATTACAATAATTCGATCATACGCGTCAATCGGCCAAGTACTTATATTAATAAGTGCAAAAACACGCACTTTGATAAATAACCGAAGGTCGCTTTTATCAAACGATTAATTGCAAAAACGACAATGGAGCTTCTCAAATGTGACACTTGTCTAATCACACCGAAAGTGACAGGTGCGGAAGTTTGAGGCTTTATGTATATTCCATATTGTATGTATACGTGGTAATAAATATTATTGCGATGATGCATAGTGTATGTACGTGTAGTTGACAGGAAGTGCACGAGTATTATAGGTCAATACTTCACTGTTGATAATAATTTATGTATCGGTAGATATTAATTAAAATCTAAAAATACCAAGTAATATTACAATAAATAAACAATTAAACCTGGTGTTTATACTGTGAATGCAGAATTTTTTATATGAAAAAATGTGTGATATATTGTAGGCAAATGAAAATTTGCTGTATGCATGTACTTGGAGCATTTTGTGTGTATTTTTGACAGTTATTATTACTATTAGTATTTATGACCTTTGTGTTATCAATGGGTTTTGCTTAATCACTAGCTTTAACTGTGTTACATTTGATATGATCAATCGATCAACGGCTGCGAAATTGATGTGTTTATAAACACATGAATATAAAGTTAACCTAATCTAAGCTAACCAAATCTGACCTAACCTAACATTCTAAATTAACGTAACTTAAACCTAACCTAACCTGACCTAAGCGTTAACTAACCAAATCTGACCTAACCTAACATCCTAAATTAACGTAACTTAAACCTAACCTAAGCGTTAACTAACCAAAACGTAAACGAACCCAAAGTAAACTAATCACATGCAGATTTTACTATGCATAACTAACGCCCCCACAGCGTAAACATAAAACAAATTCGAATAATAGCCAATTAGTATTTATGCCCTTTGTGTTGTCAATAGGTTTTGCTTAATCAATTGTTTTAACTATTAATAATTGTGTTGCATTTTATGTGACCAATCGATCAATGGCTGCGAACTTGATGTGTTTATAAACACATGAATATAAAATTTACATAATCTAAGCTAACCAAATCTGACCTAACCTAACATTCTAAATTAATGTAACTTAAACCTTACCTAACCTGACCCAAGCGTTAACTAGCCAAAACGTAAACAAACCCAAAGTAAACTAATCACATGCAGATTTTACTATACATAACTAACGCCCCCACAGCGTAAACATAAAACAAATTCGAATAATAGCCAATTAGTATTTATGCCCTTTGTGTTGTCAATAGGTTTTGCTTAATCAATTGTTTTAACTATTAATAATTGTGTTGCATTTTATGTGACCAATCGATCAATGGCTGCGAACTTGATGTGTTTATAAACACATGAATATAAAGTTAACCTAATCTAAGCTAACCAAATCTGACCTAACCTAACATTCTAAATTAACGTAACTTAAACCTAACCTAACCTGACCCAAGCGTTAACTAGCCAAACGTAAACAAACCCAACCTAAGCTAATCACATGCAGATTTTACTATGCATAACTAACGCCCCCACAGCTTAAACTTAAAACAAATTCGAAAAATAGCCGTAATGCAAAAAAAAACATCAAAATAAAAATACACAAAAATTCGGCAATGTCAAAAACACACTGTGTCAATAAACACCAATTTCAAACGCACCACTTGTACGCGAAAGTTACCACAGACAATCTTGCAACACGAAAACCCGAAGCTTCTCAAACCTCACACCGAACAATTCAGCATAATTATTATAATTCATACCTACACGGTGACGTATTATTTATTGCGAAAACAATGACGTTTCCTATAAGGATGCGCGCCCGCAAGGATAAGACAGTAAATCACGCGTGACGAACGAGAAAAAAATAATAGACAACATAATAATTTTTTTTTGTTTTCGCCAAGATAATAAGGCAATTTAGATACAAGATGCGGGCTCTTCATATGGTTTTAAATATATAAATGGTTTTAAAGCATTGCGAACGCAACGCGACCACACCGACGACCGAGAATTTAAATACGGTGATTTGCTGCAACGCAAAAACGCTCGCCAAAAGTTTGATGCGAATAAACGACCGTAAAATAAATCATTTAAAAATCAAATCGACAATGTCAAAGTTCATAATGTCGAGTGGACTCACTCGATGTTTGAAAACCACCGCTCGAACATATCGAAATCAATTTAAACGAGTGCTATGTAAATATTCGATACACTTGAACTATGTACGCATACATTTCACACGTTGACTACGAATTCGCATTTCGCACGTTTTCAATTTTTTTTCAGCAAATTTGACCTGTCAATGTCAAAAGTATAATACTTTTATTTTACCGATGTCGGTTAGGGTTCATCAAACTTTATTATTACAGTCAAAGTGTGTAGTTAGTTTTTACATTGATGCACGTTGATGTTACCTTTTTTGTGGTTCATTCGAAACGTGTTTCGGAATGACTCAAACGTTTCTAAGATTGAACACTTAATATATAAATGCAAAATACGATGATCAAAAGCTTTTAGCAACTTTCGGAACCTGTCATTATTGTTTACAATGTAATTTCAATAAAAAATAAATAATAATATAATGTGCAGTTTCATTTTGTACTTTTGTATGAATCTACGCTTACAAATACTGTTATCACAGATAAAAATAACCTTTACTTAAAAAAATTAACTTATACATTTTTAAGGATGTGTTTAAGTATACATTTAAATTTTCCAATGGTACTCAATTTAATTTTTTTCGCGTAAATTTGACCATCTTCATTCCGATATTTTTATACGTTAAATTAAAAAGTTTTTACGGTCGCTTATAATTTTTGATTGAATGTACATATTTGCAGTAGAATAAATAATGACGTTTCCAATATTTACTATGCAATCGATTAAGGCGTTTAATCTTATTACGTCTTGAATATTTGCGTTCAAGGATCGAGCAATAAGTAAATAGACGTAAAAAAAATTGTATTCGGAAATACCTGAATTGTGTGTTAATTTTGGTCTGGTTATTTAACACGATCGCACACATTCACTGTTTACTTGCCAAGTGCAAACAAAGATTACGCTAAAACAAGTTAATACGAGTCCCATACAAGAGAGAGAAACTTTTCAGACTGTTTGACCTCTCACGTTGTTTAGTTTAAATATTTAAAAGTTTATATCTTGGTTTTTGATCATTTGACCCGACTGCGACGTGTCCTCTTTCGTTTGTTTCTATATTATTAAGAATGATTGAATCGAATTGGATGAGTTGATAAAATCCTCAGCGGCCTTACGATCTTTAATGGGTTGGGGTTTTTTGTTTTATTTCGGTAAAAGCTTTCAATTTTGCATAATATGATAATTTATACGGAACCTTGACCCATTAGTCGTAATTTTGGAGTTCGTTCGGTATGCGTGAAAATTTATTGCATATGTTTTCTATTATTTATAGAAAATTGGCGGCATAGAAAGTGATGGATTAATGTCGATGAACATTGTATAGAATTGGCGAGTTTTCAATGTAAACCCGGAATTGGATTGTATTTGATGTTTTTCGTTCATTGAAATTGTAAATAAAAAAAAAAAGTTAACTATTAACACGTTTTAACGAGTGTTAATTTAAAAAATCGACTCAGAAAAGAGTCAAAAGATGCTAAGTATTTTTGTACTAAGTTTTGTACGTATGATGTACATATGTGAAGTTATGTTCCTTTTTCAACGTTTAAAAGTAAAATTGTATCTAACATTCGTCAGATTTTCAACTTACAATTAAATTAGTTGAATAGGCAAAATTTTATGTATCTTTACTTTTACTTCATTATTATTATTATTATTATTATATATACATATAATGTGTATATAATAGCTCAGATCCGTCTGTCTGTCTGCTGATAACGCTCGCCTCGATAAATGATTAAAAAACACGAACCGTCGCGTGCGAGTGGGATTTGACAAGCCTGCTAAATTTGACAATATTAATCCTCAGCAGGTTCGCGACTTTGATAAATTGTTACGTAATCAATTACGTGAAACACGTCCGTTGACATTCAACGGGCTTACATTAGTATATATATACATAATAGCCCAATTTCATCTGTCTGTCGGTCCGTCTGCTGATAACGCTCACCTAGGTAAAGGCTGAAGTAAACACGAACGTCGCGAATGGGATTTGAGTTAACGCGTTCACCCAACACCGGTGATGGGAGGACTCCTTTAATTTGAAAATATTAATCCTCGGTAGGTTCTCGACTTTGCTAAATTGTTACGTAATCAATTACGTGCGTCCGTTAATATTCAACGGGCTTACACCAGTATTATAATGACTATTATCCAATATATTATGCGACAAATGTTAAACACGACTATTTTTATGAAATAAATGGTCAGCATTGTTATTAAAAATAATAAAAGGTTGGTAAACAATAAACAGACGGTAAAGAACAATAATATAATATCAACCGTCAATTTAAAATACTGAACATAAAATATAAATACTGACCGAAAATTTTACAATTAAAAAAAGCGAATACCTTCCGATGATGCATCGCATTTTTAATGCGTAAAAAATATACAAAACATAATTTAAATATTATATGTGTATGTAATAGAATCGATTACAATATAACAAAGAATTATAGATATCAAAACGCACGTTAATCGTTCATAGCAAGGTTAAAATTTAAATTAAAAGTCAACGATTATACTATTTTTATATTCAATAATAATATTTTTGCATACATTATGAATAAAAAATTTTTTTTTCTTCATATAATTTATACAGCATCGTTTGAATCAAATATTACGAGATGCAAACGCGAAAATATTGTGCAATACATTATACATTCGTATTTTATTGACTTTTCCTGAACGAGTACTGGTTTTCGATAGCGAAAGTACTATGTATTACTACTACCACTCGAAAACCACTGTAATAATAGCCAAAATAAACATACACGAGTTTATATGTATTGTACAGTATGTAAGAAAAGTTAATGGTTATACTTTGATTAAATTTAATAACATTGTATTAACACGATCATGCCTAGAGGGGATATTATCATAATCAATCCACACGCGGCAACTTTATTATGTTTAGAATTTAGCTCAAGTCATTAAAGAATTTTAACAAGTGAACGTTCCAATATTTTTACGACACATTGTCATTATACGCACCGTCAAACGCCGTGGCTCAAATTATTATTTTTTCATCGTAGGTATCTAAATTTATTAATCGGGACAATAGTATGGGTGCATCAAGGCAATACATACTAGGTAATTATGTCACCCGTCAAATTTGACGGCTTTTACAAAATCCAACTAAAAATCGACGAACGCCCTTCGCACGCAATTTCACAACTTATCTAAAACTTGTTTATTAATTTCCACATTTCCAAAATGAACACGTGAATTGCGTGACCCGAAACTTCCGATAGTATGATTGGGCAATGTTTCGAATGCAACAGTTGCCTTTGTGCAAACGGATTGTCTCCTAATGGCGCATTCACAGGGACAAACAAAACCTTAAGAATTAATAAGAAGCGTCATCAAAAACCATACACCATACAATATATAGAATCCATAGAATCCACATAGACACGTTGTATATTTCAGAATTGACAAGGGTTGAGTTTCAAAGGTACAATCAATCTTTTTCGACTGGAAATGCCCCATGTAACATTTAGTAATACTTTGTAATGCTGCGTACACACCGACGAACCGAACGGCGAACGACAAAGGGTTGCTATTGTGTGGACCGCTCCACACAATAAATAACGTACGATGATTTATGAACGTCCACACAACAGCAACCCTTCGTCGTTCGCTGTTCGGTTCGTCGGTGTGTACGCAGCATAGCTGTTACGCCGAATCCGTGAAATTGCTTATCACATAGAATGGGCAAAAAATTGCCAAATTCGTGAAAAGTGCAAGCCCGTTGCTTCGTTCGTGAATTAGGCAAATGATCTGCCGAGTGCGTGAATTGGGCATGAATTGTTTTGCTTATTTCATGCATTGAGCAAAGTACATAGTTCATAGTACATAGATAGTAGCGCTCCGGTGATGTTTTTTAGCAACTAAACCAAACATTTTGATCCTTTGGCACATATTGATCCTTTTCTCTATTTGCCCTCCTTTAGATTATCTTTACTTAAGTTCCTTTCCAGCCCTAACTCTTAAGTTCCTTTCTTATTTCGATCTGTTGTTCGTTTTTAACTACATATTTTGGCTGTAGTGTATTGTGTGATATTAATATTATTTTGAATTTATATTTTATTGTATACTATAAGCTGTTTGTTATATATAAATAATAAATAAATAAAAGTATATCAATCGTTAACTACATACATACATACAATGACGTTCAGTTCCATTTACCATGCCAAAAAAGTCTAGAACTATAATATGACGATGTACAAATTTTATTAAAGGGTATTTTCGCGATTTGTAAATTTACTAAAACTGTTACATGTCTAATCCACGACACAGCCTAAATCCAGAACTGTCCCGCATCTTAATCATCATATATGTATATAATAGCCCTATTCCGTCTGTCTGTGTGTGTCTGTATAAAAAACTAGAACGTCGCGCGAGTGGGATTTGAACCCGAGATCACCGGTTCGGGACAGTGAGCGCTTACGCTGTGATCCAAACGGAGGTGATGACGAACCTGCTACAATTGGACAATATTAATTTCTCAATAGGCTCGCGACATTGCTACATTGTTACGTTGTTGTATTGTAACGCGCCATCTATGCAACAACTATAAAAACTATTTAATATTATTTTACAGTACAGGTGATGAGAACGCTCCGTCGATATTCAATGGTCTTACACTAGTAACATATAATCAAAATTCCTAACAAAATTACTTTTTAACCGTCCTGTTGACAGTTTAAGAATTCCATACACTGTCCAATTCACGCACTATATTATTTATATAATTTGCCTAATTCATGAATGAAGCAACGGGTTTGCACTTTTCATGAATTAGGCAATTTTTTGACCATTCCATGTAATGTAGAGGGGATGGACTATGATTTGATCGATAGAAATTATTTGGTTGGTGTCAATTATATGGAACTTTCTCACAACTAAGTTAGATAAATTGATAAATTCTAGCAAATTGACGGTTGATTTCAATTAAGTAATATACAGATCTTGCCAATGACTATATTTCGGTTCGAAAATCTTTCCACATACTAGGATCAATCCCTGGACCTTCACTCAAGAGACTAACGCTCTATATATGCATGTAGTACTGAAGTAATGTAAGGATCGTGTAATCAAACGATTCGGCATTGCACAAGCAATTATTGTCAATAGGAAAATTTATAAAAAATTGTGCAATTTTTCGTTGTTTATTGAGATTGAATTTAATTTTTGACGTGTTGTTTGTGACCTCAGCCTGTCGATTTCTTAACCGTTGAATCCGTTTAGGTTTGTGTTATTTTTGTTAGATTTTAATGCAATTCACAGTGACGCGAGAATCGTCCGATTGCAACATTTTGAAAATAATTTTCATTTAACACCTACTACCCCACTTTTACGAGCGGTTTTAAAATTCGTGTCGAACTTTGTGTGAAATTTTTAAAACACATTTCTTTAGAACGTTTCGACGGTATTCACACTTCAATACAACAACTATTTACTGCCGCTCATATAAACAAAATACGAAACCAAACGAAATTTTATGTATGTATAAGAAGCTGATGCAATGTGAGCCATTTATTTCGAAAATTACTTACACAATACTTTCATTCAAAGATTTAAAACAATTATTGACAAAAAGCATACAGTATTTCGCCAAAGTGACAAAAGACAAAAAGACGTTTAAAAATTGTTTAGCTTTGATTCGGTTTTGAAATCAAAAATGGAATGAAATCGAAATGTCTTGACGATTTTCACTAAAAAAAGATTCATAAGAAATTTTCACTTCAGCGAAGGAAAATTTGTAAATTTTCCGACCTAAAATCGAACTTACGATTTTAAAACACTTTAACAGTGATAAAAATCAACTTTTATTATCAACGCATGAGTTTTTCAACAATATGGCCTCTTATTTGCTCTAAAAGTTTTGAAACGTAAAAAAAGAGCAATAGTAAAATTCAAGTATGAAATTCCCTAATAAAATGAGTGTTTTCTTCTGTATTTTTTTTCCAAACGCAAGTGCTGTCATTAATAATCATCCGTTTCGTAAAAAGCACGATATCATTAGAAAGAAGACGATATAAACTTTAAATCTTTTCATACATACTTACACATGTATATGAGCCGTTATAAATGAAAGTGATTTAAGTCCAATTTTTAAAAAAACGAGTTAACGATAGTTTTGGATACAAACATATGTATGTGATCTATTTATTGTGATCAATATATCAAAACATTTATAACGGCTCATATTGGCTCACGGCTCAAAATATTTATAAAATATAATATATTTGAAGGTTCATTTAATACTTTTTCTGAAGATTTTAAAGTTTTTGCCAAACGGCTAATTATTACTGTCACAATTTACGCTTGAAAAAAAATTACAGAAAAAACGCACTCCATAAAATAATTTCATACAATAATATTCGTTTTAAACTTTTAGAGCAAATATGAGACCATATCGAAACATTAACTCCCGAGTTGATTTTTATTAAGTCGAATTATTATTATACTGTAAAACACAAAATATGATATACTTTTTCCTTACGCTAATTATGGCAACGATAGCTATCCTCTTAAGCGGGTATTACACAGGGATAGTTGAATCGCTACTGTCTCGCTAGTTTACCAACCGACACGTAGAGCTAGTAGCGAGTAGCTAGTAATCCTATTACACGTGTTTAGTGTCGTCAACTTGTTTTACAGTCTTTGTACACAGTCTACAGTACTTGTTTTACTTCCTTTTTTACACATTTTTTAAAATAAATATGCGTTTTTTAATAATACAACTTTGACTAAACCTTCATATACATATGTGTGTGTTGGGGAGCTGAAAATGGACCGCTTTACCTCAAACTGTCAAAATTAAGTGACGTCACACTAGCCAGATAGTGGCGAGTAAAGTTCAAACACTCGAACTTCACTCGCTCGGCCGAAAGAGCCAGATAGTTTACTAGCGGCTAGTAAACTAGCTAAACAAAAAAAAAACTACAAGCTCATTAGAACAAGGATCGAGTGAACCTTCAATTAATTTATCGACTATCAGGTGTCGTTCTATTGCGTCCATCCTGTATATGTAAATTCACCAGTGCTCGAATTCAGCGGGAGCGGCAGGGAGCGGGCGTTCCCTTTCGTGAAATTTGAAAACGTAGCGTACCCTTTCGTGAAATCTGTAAATTTAGCGCTCCCTTTCGTAAAAAACCAAATTTCCGTGCTCTTTCAATAATTATTGCCGAAAAAATGTTAGAAGGTGAATTTTTTTTACATTTATGACTCCTAAATCACAATCTTTGACTGGAACTCCGACAAAGGCATCTTATCTGTAGCCAAAAGCCATTTAAAATATTATTATGTTTTGAAAAAGCTGGATGCACGTGTGTTACTTGAAGATAACATTTAAAATTCGAGGGTTTTTAGATTCTATTTATTTTGGTCGGTTATGCGCAAAAAGTTTTATTGCTTTATGGTCGGCACTGTCTGTCACACTATGGTCGAACTGCAACGGGCCTCTCTCGATAATTTACGATATATTTCTTTGAATTGTCGGCTTTTTTATTTTAACAAAATTTCTAAAGCAGCTGTACCGCTACCATTATACTAATTAATAAAATTTCTGACGCCCATATAAAATCGTTGAATATAATAAGATCGGCCAATAATAATGAAATCGATAAATTTGTACAAAACAGTCGGAATGCTCATATTTTAACGACTGAAAGAGTTTTCAGAACAGTGTATAGAATGTAAAAAGTCAGAGACCATTTTCAGATGTACCTGTTGAAGTTGACTTACAGACATTAAACGGTATTAATCTCGATAAGATATTGCATTTCGATGAATATATACATATGTATAGGTATCTACATACATATAGTTAAAAAAAAAGGTCGTTTGATATTTTTTGAAAATTATCGAGCGCTCCCATTCGTGAAAATTTCCTAAGCTTCGAAATAGCAGTGAGACATCGATTGCAGTCGAGATGTTTCCGACAGCATCCCGACCAGGTCGATGCAGACGATGTTGTCACCATAAATACGATACGATACGTTGACAACCAAGAAGAAATGTTAAGGTCGGCTGGCTAACCGAGACCCTGACCAATATCTTGCACCAGCGCAGTAGAATCAGCAGCCGCAACGGCAATAACACTTGCAACACCACTCAGACCACCACTGACGGTCAATAACCATACCGGCGTCGTAGCACCACGTCAATTATTTATCACACACATGTTTCAAATATTGCCTGGTAATCGATGTGTGAAATTGGTACTACGATTCTGCTCAAAATATTAACGTGGGTTACTTTTATTAGTATTGATTCCACGATTTACGGGGTGCCGACGCATTTTACATTCTGTTACAAAAGCTCTCCTGGATTATAAGTAGCGAGTGTGCGATTTATTTAAACAACAATCAAAAGAGGATATGATCCAGTTTTAATTGTATTTGCTATTTTTTTTATCAATCATGAAGCAAAGTAAAAAAAAAGCAATAAAACGAAGAATGAATATAGTTTTTAAATTCAACATTCTGCTTAAAAAAAAAAGGCATACGACCAATTCGTACTGCCGGTTATGACGTATTGATGTGAAACTTGGATGTTAACTTCAAAAATGCTACGTAATATCCAGTGCACACAGATGTATGCTTGTTATAACAAGAGATCGTAAGAGGAATACGTGGGTAAGAAGTTTGACCAAAGTGGCAGATATAGCGGAACGTGTGAAAAAGTTGCAGTGGATACATAGCGAGAATAATGGATGGCAGATTGACTCGAGAAGTACTGGAATGATATCCGAGAGGATGTGAAAGAAAGCAAGGTAGACCGAGTGGAAGATGGGATGATGAGTGGATGCAGGTTGCTCAAGAGAGACAGGAATGGAAAAGGATTGGAGAGGCCTTCATCCAGCAGTGGATGGTGAACGACTGAAAATGATGATGATGATGAATGTATATTTGAGGAATACATGGGTAAGAAGCATGACCAAAGTGGCAGATACAGCGGAACGTGTGAAAAAGTTAAAGTGGCAATGGGCTGGATACATAGCGAGAAGAATGGATAGCAGATGGACGCGAGAAATACTGGAATGGTATCCGAGAGGATGTGAAAGAAAGGAAGGTAGACCGCGTGGAAGATGGACTGATGAATTGAGAAGAATGTGTGGAGTCAAGTAGATGGCAGATTGCTCAAGACAGACAGGAATAGAAGAGGATTAGAGAGGCCTTCGTCCAGCAGTGATGAATGTAGAGTTGGAAAACAAATGTAAATTTAGCATTTAAGGAAAGGTCTTAAAGTACCAAGCTGCAGAAAGTCACATTTCAGTTAATTCGGTATAATTGTACAGTTGTACAAGTTGGCGTTGAGACAATTGGTACATTTCGGAAAGCTCCTTAGTATGGGGCTAAAGCTTTCTGGTTTCACACTATGGCAAAATAAAAGGATTTCTTACCATTTTAATTGATTATTTTTGTTTAGTGCATCGAAATGGTAAATGGAAATGTGGGGGTTCAATGTACTATGATTCAAACGATCTGTGATGATATGAGTCAAGTGTTAACATTTACATTGTGACTAACACAATTCAGTACACTCTCTAGTCATCTTGTTCGAGTTGGGAGTTGGGGAGTATGCCAAAACGCCAAGCAAGAGTATTTGTTCGACCTAACCTAATCTAACCGTTAACCAACCAAACGTAATCTACACTCAGATAGGAGATCGTTTTGTAATGTGTCAGTCAGCTCGATGCCACCTGTCAGTACATAATTATGTATTTATGTATATTGGAACGTTAGGCAAATAATCTCGAATGTTTAAATATCTATATACTGATAACGGTAATTCTTATAATCAACAAAGTATATTTATATGACTTTATTTAACTTCGTCAAAATACAATATATGTATAGGATATCAAATAACAAGTTTAACAATATAAGATTGTTCTAGTGTTGAAACTTCTACCGAGCGGTTGGTAAATTCGTTTCGCAACGCAAAGTTCAAATCCACGTGCACGAATTGACCAATAATAATTTATTCGATACATAATATATTAATAAATAAACAAAAATGAACGAACATCCGTCGCTGCACGATGATGACACACTGCAATGGTCCATGACCGATTAATTTTTAAAGAAATAAACTTAAGGTTTAGATCAAATCGAACGATACCTGTGTACATAACATGTACAAAATGTGGTAAAGCACCAACGAATTGAATTATTGCATATTACACAATGCAAATTTTCTATCCAATTAAACTATACTTCGAATAGCCGAATCTTCATATTAATAATATCAACATGTACATACATTGTACATTATTCAATGTCGATTTAATGCAATTTCTATGTATGTTACAGCATCATTGAAATTACGAGTGCTTTGCGCGTTCTTTCGCGTACTTTGGCGTCACTAACGCCCTCTACAAAGGTCGAATCATCTGCCGAATGAGACAAAACAAACATTTCTAAATTTACCCCACACGTTTGTATAGAAAAGTTTCTTACATAATAGCATATGGTTGACTATCGTATACTGATTTGAAACTGTATCCAATTACATATAATAGACCAATGTATTTAATGAAAGTATATTTAATAACATTACATTAGTAAATAAACTGTATTATATATTTTTTACTAAATGAAAATTTATTATTATAAATTGAATTAATTACGTTTGAGAAACTGTTGTATAAATTAGTATTAAAATTGAGATATATGCTACTCATATACTATTTTCATTTCCTTAAATCAAATTCCATACAAAAATAAAGAAATAGGTATATTAAAATAAAACATTAAAAGTGATGACTCATTTAGTATAGAAAAGTTCAACGAACTACATACATATTTATGTACCTTGTACATACCTAATAAGAAAAGTTAAATTTTCAAGGTAAATTAATATTTAAAAAATATATTGATTCTTTAAAATCAAAACTATAAGATCATCATAATATTCGTAATGATACCTTTAAGCATATTTATCGTTTGATAGACTGGTATTTAATACGTTTAACAAGTGAGATGACCGTGAGATGGCCGTGTTTCGTTCGATTCGCCAATTACGTACATATGTATATGTATATTTCATTAACGTTCACGGATCCAATTATTTATCGTATACAATCAGGTGCAGTACATATCTGGGGTGTGCATTCATTGATAGCGATGACAGTCTTTACGAAATGCGAACTATACCTACAATATAATACGTATTGCACGCGAAAATGACCCTTAATTGGCGCAATATGTCGCCAAACACGTGTAATATAACACTTGCACGCGTGATGTTTTATTGCTTAATTTAAAAGTAATTTTATTTCTTTTTTGCACATCGGTCATAATTTTATAACGGACTTAATTGCAACTTTAAAAAAGAGAACAACCGCATAGCGTGCAATTTTTTTTTTTTAATAATGCCAAATTGCACAGTTGCAATGTATGTATGTATGTATATGTAGGTATGTACAGTTGAGAAATATCATTGTTTTTCTTATGGTTGAAATTTTTAGACATTATTATTATAATAATAGGGAAAATGCGATAAAATTATCAACTTGAAATGACCTTTTTATAATGTTATAAATTAAAAACGTGCAAAAGAGCATCAAGTTTCATTTTGTACAGGAAAATCGTGTCCAATATGGCAGAATGAAATATCTACATATCTGCAACACTTTTTTTATTCGTTGGTTTGTTTTCGCTCGCCATTAAAATTCTTTAAATACGTTTAAATAAATCAAACGTCACAACGCAGTTTAACTAATATGCTCTGTAAATAGTCTTCGATGTATGCATGTTCTACGTGTATGTAGATTAAAAACTAGATAGTTTGATTTCTTTTACTATTTTAAAATCTAACATTATCGAAAATCTATTTTAACTTGAGTGGTCGGAACTTTTTGTCACACGTCTGTACATACAATGTAATCCGAAAAATAGTACAACACGTGCAAAAAACCTTCACATTATTATTTAAATACGTTATTGATTATAAATGTATTATGTTTTGCACTTGAAACTATACTTATACTACTAACTTTTGATTTAAATAGTTGAAATTATAATTGAAGTATTATGGTGGAAGATATTGTAAATTTAAACGGACACTGGTACAATAAAACGAGTTCCTTTGATTAAATCAGTATCAATGTTGTATTAAATCTTTTTTGTATTGTAATTTTATTACAGATTTATCAGACAAAAGGGCGCAATAAACAAATACTCAATAAATGTCTAAAAATTCAAGTGACAAATATTCAAACAAGTACCATTACGTACATATGTATATATGTACATAGGTACATATGTACATACATAGATGAAGTACTCAAGCGTACGTATATCAATAACTTATTCACACTCGTACGCATTTTAAGTGCAAATATATGATAATAAACAATTGAATCGGTACGTGTATACATACTATAAACGTGTGTAGGTACATCTAAATTATTATAAAATATCATATTATATTATAACACATCGGAATTTCCGTCAACAAAAATCATAATAAGTATAAAAATAAATATTTTAATTTTCGATACATCGCAAATTCGATTTAAGCGGCATTTTTATTTTTCGCTTTAAATTATGCGTAATAGTAGTGTATTATCATAATTTAAGATCGTACAGTGAATATAGAGAGAAAAAGCGCGCGTCTTTATCTACATACATACATACATATATATAATCGTATGCGAATCGACGAGGATTAACATACAAACGTAAATCAAGACGCTTTTATATGCCGATACATCTGTAAATTTTTAGATAAAATTCAACAAAAATAATCTCGCAATGCTACAAATTAACAAAATGACAAAACTAATCGACTTAAAATCAAATTCGGAATAAATATGATCGATAAACCGGAGCGTTGCGTCTACGGCCGCATACTCGTCAAAAATATGCGTAGCAAAGTTCAAATGTCATTATTTTAACCCTAGATGCAATTTATTGCCAATCTTTGTATTAAATTAATTTTTTACTATGTTTTTAATTAATATTTTAAGTAAATGAAAATTATAAATACTTTATTACATCGGGAAAATTTGATCTTACGTGACGCATACGAGTTTTGCATGCTCGCGCGTCCACTTTCATTCAGTGCAATTTTTATTGAATGAAACATATCAAGTTCAATCTAAAAATACCACAACTTCATTACAAACTTCACAACAAAAGCTTCATTCAATCTTTAGTTCATTGATGACGTGTTCTACTGGGTTTTTGCATTATTTGATAAAACAGGGCGACTTAATGATGTATAACTAACGAGCGTCCATTTCAATTTCAAATAATCGTCATAAAATGTGCTATAAAATTGTTTAAAATAATATTTAATGAATCTTTAAGATCTTTTAAGTGTTGAAAAAAATAAATGTCAAACATAATTGAGTGTTTAAATGAAACAGACAATCGTAAAACGATAGCGTAATATATACATAGTTTATAGTGTCGATTAATCAGTCATACTTTGTAAAGCAGTTTTATTTACATTACTGATAAATTTGTTTAAATAAAGTTTAATTTACACGTGCTTTATTATTATAGAATATAACTACTTTATCGTATACATAGGTATTGTATTTCCGAAGGAAAATCTATATTAAAAACGAGTACGCCTACGAATACGATTATGGCGATGGATAAGCATATAATATAAAGCAATGCAAATTTCCGTCAACAGGAAATAGAAATTTTCTCTAGGTTAAATCTAGGCAATGTGTGGAAATATACCCGTGGAAAATTCGCTTGTTATTTAAACCGGATTCTTGAAGTTTAACCGCACAATGGTAAAATATGTAGTATTGAAAAAATCGTGACTTTTGAACAATGTCAATAGCAACGAGAAGATTACTCACGTTTAAACGTGTCCTCTTGCAATTTGTTTAATATGTCTTAGACACAGCACCTGAAAGAAAAAAATAAATATACATTAAAAAAAGGTTATTTTCAACGCTTAAGCGAAAAAATAGTTTTTCGCACGCCTTATATTTATACATAGAAACTGTGCGTTTTATAATATAAAGCGAACGAACGCACGATAAAAACTTTTTGTCCGTATTCTAGCATAAAATTGTATTATTTATTGTTAAGCGATATTTTAAACAAATTTAAATATTCTATTATTTGGGCAATATTATGATCGTTATTTACAATGTATAATATCATTTTTATTGTATGTATTATAATATCTACAAGATTATCTACGGATTGAGGAGCTTTTCCAGGTGGCGAGAGACTGATGCCAACTGATGTATTCTTCTTGACGAGCAGGACACATAAAGAAGAATGCATACTAGTGTCAAAGTGCAATGTATACACTTAAAAAGCATCAAACCCGTTATTTACCTTAATAATAGTAATTTCCCGAAAACTTAAATGTTAAATATATATATTATGTTACCTGTAGTAATGTATGAAATTTGCCACTCGATAATTTCCATTGTTTCTATTGAAATTCAGAATATTTTAATTTTTTACATTAAAAAAAAAATTCAACGAACCATTGATAACAATTATTATAGCACACATAAAAGCCAAATGACCCAAAATATTTGAAAACAAAATATTTTATCAAAAAGCCGATTAAAAATGACCCAAAATATTTGAAAAGGGCAAAATATATTATTTAAACATCAAGACACCGATTAAAAATGAAAATTGCATTAATCATCATTTTCAGCCGTTCACCATCCACTGCTGGATGAAGGCCTCTCCAAAACCTCTTCCATTCCTATCTGTCTTGAGCAATCTGCATCCACTTGACTCCACACATTCTTCTCAATTCATCAGTCCATATTTCACTCGGTCTACCTTGCTTTCTTTCACATCCTCCCAGATACCATTCCAGTATTTCTAGCATCCATCTGCCATCCATTCTTCTCGCTATCTGTCCGCTTCAACTTTTTCACACGTTCTGCTATATCTGCCACTTTGGTCATACTTCATACCCATGTATTCCTCTTACGATCTCTTATCGTTATACCGAGCATACATCTTTCCATGCTTCTCTATGCGAATTAACTTAATCATCATCATTTTAAGTTGTTCACCATCCATTGTTGGATGAAAACCTCTCCATTCCTCTTCCATTCCTGTCTATCTTGAGCAATCTGCATCCACTTGACTCCACACATTCTTCTAAATTCATCACCCCATCGTCCACTCGGTCTACCTTTCTTTCTTTCACATCCTCTCGGATACCATTCCAGTATTTCTAGCATCCATCTGCCATCCATTCTTCTCGCTATCTGTCCGCTTCAACTTTTTCACACGTTCTGCTATATCTGCCACTTTGGTCATACTTCATACCCATGTATTCCTCTTACGATCTCTTATCGTTATACCGAGCATACATCTTTCCATGCTTTTCTCGGATACCATTCCAGTATTTCTAGCATCCATCTGCCATCCATTCTTCTCGCTATCTGTCCGCTTCAACTTTTTTCACACGTTCTGCTATATCTGCCACTTTGGTCATACTTCATACCCATGTATTCCTCTGTGCATACATCTTTCCATGCTTCTTTGTGTGCACTGGATCTTACGTAGCATTCTTGAATTGCATTCTTGAACATGCACGTTTCACATTCATACGTCGTAACTGACAAAATTGCATTATAGTCAATATTTTTATTTTAGTTTACTGTTTAAGTCGGCGACCCCACAGAAAACCCTTCGCGACCCCATTTGGGGTCACGACCTTTAGGTTGGGAACCCGTGTAATATAGCAAGACGTCATATATTGATAGAGGTAGCAAAAAATTGACGTTTAGTGTGTTAAAAAACTTCAATATACATTTATTGCCGCAATTTGAGTACAAATCCAGCGATAGAACATTACAGTTATAAAATTCTTTATAAAAATAATTGTATGTTAATCCTAAATATCATCACATTTAAAAATGCATAATAAACAACACAGTAATAACAATCTACAATTGTTACATTAGCGTTCATGTTCATTTTGTATTACTTTCGATCGATAATGATGATGATGATACAATTAAACGTCACACTGCCACGGTAAATCATACCGGAAAATTTTGTATGAATCAATCAACAGTAAAACCTGCACGACTACATTCTTGGAAAAGCGATTTTCATTGAAACGTCACGTTCAAAATAAACGCATTTCGAAAATTGATAAATAGATAGAGAAAAAAACCACATGCTATTTTTCTATTGCATTCGCTATGGTGTGATTCAATTCAATTGCACGATTTTTACCCTGATGTTCCATTTAACATTTCTACATGTCTGTTTTCGTTTTCAGTATTGTAAAACAAACATTTTTGTTCTTGATAACAATTGCTGTTTTAATGTATTATCATGGAATATTATTTTTTTTTTAAATATTGATACAGTGTTCTTTTTATTTCATGTGGTGATTAATTTTGTATGGGATTAGTTGCGCTGCCAGTCTTAGAAATTTTGTGAAAGTTGCATATGATGAAGATATTTTGCATTTATGTACTTTGAACACCAAGAAAAATTATTATCTTTTGATTTATTTTAATTATTCTAATTATTTAATTATTGTATTGAACTGTTTTTATTACAATGTCTTATGTTTTATAAATTGAAAGATATTTGTGACTGAAATTGGTACTGAAATGCACGACTTCATCAGTTACGTTTTTAAATTTAGTAAATAGGGTAATTAAAAATATGTAGGTTGCTAAAGCTACAAAATAGATCTATGCGGAGTATTTTAAATGTCAAAAGATTAACTAGCATAAGATATATGATGAATGAATTGAATTGGATTAATGTAAATGAAACCTTAAAAGTGTGCATGTTAGTATATATTTTTAAATTAGATAAGAATTTATTACCAAAATATTTAATAAGAGGGTATAATATACATAGTCATAATACTAGGGTTAGGAATAATTTAATATTTAAGAATTTAAAATTAAGTATCTTGTACAGGGGTGTTGTTGAATATAATGGCCTGCCAGAAATTCGTAGAAATATAAATAAAATTGATTGATTCCTAGTAGCCTTAAAACAGCACCTCTTTACAAGTACTAGTAGTTAATAAGTTTATATTGTAATTAGCTTTTTAAGCTAACTTAAATAAATAAATAAATTACCGTTTGTAAGTCTTTCTACAATTAATATAGAGCTTAATAGGTGTTTATGATCATGATAAAAGCTATGCACCAAGCTATGTACATAGTTAAATTTTTATTCACAACAAAAGTGTCAAAATTTTCTTCCCAAAAAACTTCCCATGTTTACTGTTTAAGCACTGTATAATTATTACGTTTTAAACGATCACGATTAAATATTCAAAACACTTATTTTTGTCACGCGACTAATATCTAGTTGTCAGTATCGTATAATTCATATGCGTTTGTATATAAATTTGGCGAATACAAATAAATTATTTTAACAATGACACGAACGTCCTCGAATCGATATTAAGGTTTCAAAAATATAAACAGTAGATATATTCTAAATATCAATAAACGCATTGAACCGTTCAAGGTAGATGATTCTAAAACGCATATATTTTCTATTTAGAACATTTCATTAGTTGCATAAAAACCCGATTGAAGCATCCGGTTTTGTTGCACATACCTCAATTCGTCTTAGTTCTTATTTTTTTCTTGTTCAAATGTCAAACCGTTTTCTCGTTCAAACTCAAACTCGATTTGCATTGAACATATTTTGATTATGAATTTAAAATATACGGGATTTTCCCTAAATTTTAGCAAACAAACATGGATTAAGACGAAACGTGCAGGTGTAAAAAATTTACGCTTAAAATTAACATTTAATGATGTGGTATAAATCTGTCAATGCATATAACACATTTGTTACTGAATAAAATCACCAAGAGTAAACCATTTTCGAGGCCAACACGCGACTCTATTAATACAAAAATCGAGTTGAAATAAATACATTAGACACGTAGCTATTGATGAAAAAAACTTGCAGAAGATCCGATATATACACGTACTTATATTATAATGTATAAGTATAGTGTGGGCGCTTGCGAATACCAGACGAGTGTAATATTCTCAAACATTGACCCAAAAACTTTTATTTTAATAAAAATCAGCACATATAAGTCTTCCGTCAGTGTCATTTATACCTACTTTAATAGAGAAGCTTAGCAGATATTTTTAATTTCATCTTAAACATCTCCAATCGAAACGAAAACCAAAAAAATTGAGGAAACTCAATACTGATATTTCGTCGTATGAATCATGCGATGACTTCAATACGAATATAATTTTATTTAATTTAAACGATTGAGTCACTATTCAATATTTAGATAAAATTTTGACGTTTTCCTCATAAAATCATAACACAAATTGACTATTCCGTTATGTTTTATTATAAAATTCGGTGCACTTATGCATTTTAAATCGATTTACACTCAATAAAATGTCGATTTACATACAAAAGTTAAGAGATTGTATAATATTATACGTTAAAATTAAATTATGAAGATAATTTCAATATTTTGGGTTTCGTTAGGACCCGCTCGTCGATGTCACTTTATATAGAAATTTAAATGTTATTATTTCACAAAAGAAATTCAATTGTTTCTCGTTTAAATTATCAAACAATCTAAATAAGTACTATAACAAAAAATTAAAATCGTTCAAAATATATGTAGCAATCAATATTAATATTATAATAACACAGGTAGCGCAATTGCTCAAACTTTACACACCACAAATTAGTATATAACGTAACCGTAATTGCTATTTTTTTTTCGACTATGATTAAATGACAACGACAGCAATTTTAATGTATGATTTCTTCGCAGTTGCGCAAACTACACGTATTTTGCCATAAATCGCCACATTTGCTTATGCTAAAATTTATGCTGATTTCACAAGCCAGCTGACAATCGCGAGTCAAACTATAATTTATTCGATCGATCAATCGTACAACATCATAAATTTTGATTATTAATCATGCTTAATTGAAAGCGATGTTAAATAATTCGACGCGAGCAAAAAAAAAACACGTGAACTTATTTAATGTACGTAAAACAGACACGCTGTTTTAACTAAATGCTATTTTATTAAAATATTGCTACATTGTTCTATTTCGTTTTAAATTAGTAGCAATAAGAGTATTGCCAATCTTTTAGAGAAGTTGTTTTTGGGTGAACTTTTGTGACTTGCACGTGTGACGACGATATTCTGCATTACTTTAAACACAAGTAAAAATTATAATCTTTTGATTCATGTTAACTATTCCAAGAGGATACTGTATTTAACTGTTTTTATTGCAATTTTCTTAGTTTTATAATTTGACAGATATTTCTGATTAAAATTGGTACTGAAATGCATTGACTTCAGTTGCGGTTACGTTTTTGTTTTCTTAAATTTATTCACAAAATAAGTGTCAAAATGGGTCTCAAATGTTACGTGGCCTTACCCAATACATAATATTCATACATCATACATAATATGATACTTTTTTTTTTGAATTCCTTCCATAAATGTTTTATTGAGAAATTTGGCCCTGATTTTGCAACGGTTGCAAGCGCGTGGGTCAGAATTTCTCAACCGATCGGCACGCGTTCGAAGAAAAATTACAAAAAAAATATTTTCAAGGTTTCCGCATTCGGATGTTGGGAAACAGATCGAAATTCTTCAAATAAAATGTTTATGTATGTGAAACGTTTAATCGACGAGTGACTTACGAGCCACCCTGGAAATGAAAGCTTCGCGTGGGCGAATTCGCGAGCTTCTAATTATAGAATAGCGGTGTATTTTACGTGCTATCATAAATTAATTAAAGTGAAAGCTTTGATTGAAAAACGAAAAAAAATTGAACAATAGTAGATATCTTTGGTGCAATGCCGTGTTCAACGGCAGTATAAATCGATTTAACATATCAATAAGACTAAAACTTAGCGTCACTGTAGATAAGCATATTGTAGAGATAGTTGATAGTTATTTATACCTAGGACAATTGGTGAATATGACTCGTTGTAAAGAAGGCGTAATAAAACGAAGAATGATACTAGGATGGAGTGCTTTTGGAAGATTGAACATTGTTTTTAAATCCAACGTTCCGATATGCTTAAAAAGAAGGCATACGACCAATGCGTACTGCCAGTTATGACGTATGGATGTGAAATATGGATGCTACGCAAGATCCAGTGCACACAGAGAAGCATAGAAAGATGTATGCACGGTATAACGAGAAGAAATCGTAAGAGGAATGAATACATGGGTAAGAAGTATAACCAAAGTGGCAGATTTTGCTGAACGTGTGAAAAAGTTGAAGTGGACACATAGCGAGAATAATGGATGGCAGATGGATGCTAGAAATAATGGAATGGTATCCCAGAGGATGTGAAAGAAAGCAATGTAGACCGAGTGAACGATGGACTGATGAATTGAGAAGAATGTGTGGAGTTCATCCAGCAGTGGATGGTGAATGGCTGAAAATGATGATGATACCCACATATGTACAATATGTACATACTCTTGAAAATATTACCTATTGTATTTGACTTTACATACTAATAGGAAACCAAAAATCAATATTCATTTCTAATCTACATAAAAAATAAAGTACAAAAAACAAACGATCCATCGATTGAAAAATCTCAACTTTATCATATTAAATTATTTAAATTCCCTTTAATTTACATATACTATTCTAACAATAGTTCAAGTTGTACACGTTACACAGCATATGGTTTTTTTTTTTACACCATTTTAATCAAACGGTATTTTAATCACAGCGGCACACCCTCTCTTTGCGGATGTTCCGATACGTGAGACAGTCTTTTAATATTAATTTAACAGAGGTCACCAACTCCAACATCGAAGACGTGAAAGATCGCCAACATTTCTAGGTTACACAGATAAAACATCTTCTATAAGGAGGAAACTAGTTTGGGCCGATTCACCAAATTGTGTTCAAGTATACCGAAAAACCACGTTTAGATATTCTCAGCGAACAACACAACCGGTTCGGTGCGAAATAGTATAATTTTTATATACAGGGTGGACACGATAAAACGATACGTGAGTTTAAAAAAAATATCTAGTATGAGGATCCCTTATAAAATGCGTTTTTTCTGTATTTTTTTTCGTGCGCTAATTTTGGAATTAATAGTTATTCGTTTGGAAAAAAAAACTACTACGTTAGAAAGAAGATGAGATGAGCTTTCAAGTGATTTAAATTTTATCACCGTGGCGTTATTTGTTTCGGAGATATAAATTTTTCAAAGACGGACATCGTTTTCTTGTCTGTATGTATGCACATATATTCCTCTATCAATATACGTAGATAGATAGAATCCTAACTAACCACTGTGACATACTTATCTCCCCGGTCTAAAAGGTTGAATCGTGTCGAATCGAAAAATATATTGTAAATATTTTAGACAACATTCGTAGAAAGTTAACATATTAATCCACTTCTGGATACGTTGCAGTATCCGCAATAAATTAAAAAAAAAAAACAATAGCGATTTTTCAAACGACACATGCCACACATTTCGAATGAGATTAAAAAAAAAAACACTGGCCTATAGAAAGCGCATATGAATATTAAACAGTTGAAATGTATCTAAAGATCGATCACTTTGTACGCAATAATTATACTAAACATATCCTAAACTGTCACGTTCAAGTTTAATCAATTGAGAAATTAGCTTACAAGTGCGTTGAAAATGAACTCGATAAAAATACTTCCCGAGCGCATCTCATCATCATCATTATTTTTAGCCGTTGGCCGTCCACTGCTGGATGAAGGCCTCTCCAATCCTCTTCCATTCCTGTCTGTCTTGAGCAATCTGCTCCATTCTTCTCACACGTTCTGCTATATCTGCCACTTTGGTCATACTTCTTACCCATGTATTCCACTCACGATCTCTTCTCGTTATACCGAGCATACATATTTCCATGCTTCTCTGTGTGCACTGGATCATTCTTGAATTTAGCATCCAAGTTTCACATCATCACATCATAACTGGCAGTACGCATTGGTCGTATGCCCTATTTTTTAAGCATAGCGGAATGTTGGATTTAAAAACTATGTTCATTCTTTCAAAAGCACTCCATCCTAGTTTCATTCTTCGTTTTATTACTTCTTCGTTACATCCGGTCATATTCACCAATTGTCCCAGGTGAGCGCAACTAGATTTGTTTAATTGTACATACATTTGATCGAAATACGTATCTATCTAATTTTTGTGATAAAAGTACCGTAAAATAAAATTTTTTGGTGCAGAAATTCAATTTAATAATTGCTCTCAATCGCAGTCTATATGATATTTTTGTAAATGAAAAAAAAATCAATATGCAATAGCATTGAAGTAGCCTAGATACATTTGGGTAAAAAAAAAACGATACCTGTTAAGCTCACGTTTCAAAGTTGTAGAGCAAATATGGGACCACGTTGAACTATTCATGCGTCAATAAACTATCAAGTTGAAAATTAACATTTAAGGCACTTGTACTGTTAAAAAAACCGAAATATTATCGTATGCATTTCACGCTCTAATTTTGGCATTAATAAATAATTATTCTTGTGACAAAAATCACCATATCATTAGAAAGTGAAATTAACTTTTTTACAAGTTTTTTGAAAATATATAGATATCTTTTTTTCCCTACGCTTTTACATCAGGTATGTAAAATGTATTTGTTAAAAAATTAAACTTTATTAAACTTATTCAAAATTCACATTCTAAAAAAAATAAAGTAAAAATGCACTGGAAGAATGTCACTGGGGTCAAGGACAAATGTCGTTTCGATTTTTCTGTTTGACAGTGGTTCTCAAAATTTTAATTTGGTTTTTTTTTCACCTATGACAATTATCAGTTAAGGTCGATTAAAAGTGTTTTGTAAATAAAAACAAGCACTAGAAAAGTATTTAGGGACTATTAAAACCTCAGGCGTATCTATCAGTCTTAAATCTAACCATAGAAACCTACTCATTATTTAAAATTCGTTCACAATGATTTAACGCTCGAATAAATCAAACTCATCTAGTCAAACATCGATCAATTCAAATGAGCGCTCATTAATCTTTCAAAATCAAAATAACACAGTACACAAAACACTGATATACAAGGATATATAAATTTTACGATAAAATACCTAATAATGTCTGTTTTTTTAACAAGAGAGTATGCAGTTTGAGTTCGAGTATCTGTTTCTTCCATCTGCGTATGTTAAAAAGCGGCACAAAATACAATAATTGTACATTTGATCTCTATATTGTGAGAGACGAACTTTTGTGCCTTTTTAACACACGCAATTAGAAGAAACGGATACTCAAACTGAAACCGCACACTGTCTTGTTAAAAATACACAATTAGTACCTACGCGTAAATACTATGTACATTTCAAAAAAAAAAATCTTACTTAATTTTTGGACATTCAATAAATCAACTGTACGTTCTTACAATATTTTTTTACCATTTAAAATTCATCGTTTACGTGACCCTAAAGTGTATCAATTTGAACTCGATAGATATCTACACTTACATACGTACGTATGTATAAACATATAGCGGAAATTTTGCGCATTTTTCAAGAATGACAATCTTATTGTAAACACAATAAATTCAGATACAAAAAAATAAAAACCACAAATTTTCGACTATTATTCAGATTTGTATCAATATAACTGAGGTAGTATTCGTTTGTTTCAATTGTAAAAAAAATATTCAACAATAATAGTATTTATACTGCTCATAACTCGAAAATTATAAACGATATAACCCTTTTAATATAGTATTTCTTATTCGAGATAACCTCATCCATTTACGTTCAAAATTTCCACAATTTTGAATCACTCTGTATATGAATTTCACATTGGAAAAGGTGAACAATCGCTCGAGGCGTATCACACGTATTGTAATGCAAGCAATTTTTATCGAAGTGCGTCTAATGAATCTCCCATAAAGAGCCGAATATTACGAATATTATAACTTCTGGCTACTTTTACACTTTTATTACACGTATATATGTAGTACCTGTAAACAGATCCTTATTAGTCGTACGTGAGTTCGATTTAAATGGGTCGCGAATTCGTGTGCGTGCACGAATTGGCACGAAACGATACGTTTTTATTCACCGTGTGCGAATCGCGGATAATAATAATAAATAATAAATTATCGTGTCTCGACATACATATAATACATACGTGTGTAACGGTGTGATGTTATTATATTATTTAATCGCACAGTTACACCACACACGACCGTGAATCGTATGCAATTTTACGGTGGATGAACGCGTAACGTAAAATTTTTCGTGTATGGTGAACCCGTTTTAAGACAGCAATTTAGACGTAGGTGTGTCGCAATTCGCTCGACTCGGTTCCGAAAGGTCCAATGTCAAATTGTCCATAATCAGATTTTCGTTTAGTATTTGAGTTTATAATATTTTGGCCCATTCTGTATGGAAATGTAGATATAATGCAGCGCAATCCGTGACATTTATTTTTTTAGTTGTCTCAGTCACTAGGATAATTCTAGGTCAAATTATCACTTTATAGCAGAGTTCTCCATCAGTAGCCACAAAATTCTTAGAGGCAGGGCTATTGGCTAGAATCTAGGCACCTGTAACCATAACTTACTAGAGGAACTATTATAATTTAGCTCTGTCCCTTTATAAGCAGTAAGTTGCTAATCAATAGCCATGTCTAAGAATTGTATGGTTACTGATGATGAACTCCACTTTATAAGGAGCTGCAGCAAATGTAAAATTCCTGCATATGACTAAATAATTCCGTATACATACGTACGGAAAACTTTTTTTACAACGTACAAGTATTTCTTCAAATAATTAAGATCGATTGACGATTCCACAAATTGGATGTATCTATTGAATTTGCATACATTTAGCACGATTGTGTTACGTTGTAAAATGTTGATAACAATTACGTCATTTTCTTTTGAAAATCGTTAAAAATTGATACAACAATCGATTGTAATACTGAGAAATTGCTATTATACTAATTAGACAAATTATATAAAATGGGTTGCAGAGGTAACTCGACAAAACGACCAATCAAATACAGGTAAAATTGCACGCAAATTTATTACACATTGTTTGAAAAATGCAAGTGCGTTTTAAATTCAAATACATTTTTAAATTGTCACTGTTTATTTACATTAGTACACAATTTACCTGCCGATATTAAAATGGCAACTTGAGAAGATTTATACCTTAATTTAGGTTTGACAAACTCCGCTGATTCAAGTCTCCTTATTAGAATCAGTATTTACAAGATAAATGTTATGGACTGTTTAAATTAGCGAACACGAGCGCGAATATGCCGGTGTTTGAATGGGAAAATTCAGATGGTAATAATATTACACTAGAACAATACGGCGATTGATATTTTTGCCATTCTTCGATAGTTTAAAAAATTAATATTTAATATCAATAATTAATTAACACATTACTATGCCACGCTTAAAAATTGCAATACTTATAGTAAATAATTGAAAACGCTAAGCACGGTTGCGCAACGAATTTCATACGAATATTTCGATGAAACAAAACCAGCTCAGCACTTTGTATGTAATGACATTATTTCTAATAAGTCATTTTGCAACAGCGATAATATCCGCGCGCTCGCACTAATTAATTCTCAATGGGAAAATTTTCATTAGACAATACGACCATTGTTTCGCCGTTCAAATTAATTAATCGAATTCACAAATACACACACACACATTATGTATCCACTTAAACAATTAAAACTTACCGAGCTCTGGTACAGCCGGCGTGGACACCGAAGAAGCACGTTGTTCACAAAATGGTTTACTTATGAATAAAAATGAAAACGTGTATCACTGATTATATCGTTTTTGGCGCACGGGCGCTCCCCTAACCCCTACGACCCTGAGGGTGTTAACTAGGGGTGTGCAAAAAGTTAAGGGACTCGCCTGTTTGGCGTTTGACAAGCTCCGACCAGCCGATACAGCAACTCAATAACGAGTGTGAATTCG
Source organism: Parapsyche elsis (assembly GCA_022651745.1). Lineage (NCBI taxonomy): Eukaryota > Metazoa > Arthropoda > Insecta > Trichoptera > Hydropsychidae > Parapsyche > Parapsyche elsis. Next base: position 1,720,295 of record JAGVSN010000031.1, read on the forward strand.
TAAAAGTCCGCCATGAGTTTTATATGGCGACCTGCAGTGCCTCTGGCGGCACAAGCTCCAAGTATTCCTTTGGTTTTTGGTTTTGAATCGATCGATGGTCTTAATCAGGTTGTGGTTGCGACCGTGACTTTTTTCGGTTTACGTTTTGTTCAATAATTTAAAATTAAAAAGCCAAACGATGTCTTAGTGGTTTAGAGTCCTGGGTGCATTCGATCCTCGCATATCGAAACATTTTCCCGTTGATTTTCGACCTTAAATATCGTCATTGGTAAGATTTGGATATTAATAAATCCAGATCGACCGCCTAGTGCTAGTTTTGCTAATTTATTATTAGTCGGTTTGACAAAATTGGCACCATGTAAAAAATTCCTTCTATTCCTTCCACCCCTTGAGAAGACAGTGTCAGTGGTTTCACCACTGGACAGTATCTTTCCCCAGTTACTTGACGATGAAATGTTTTCGTCAAAAAATGGTGAAGATGCAACGCTTATTTTCAAGTATTTTCTTCTGCTGAAGGAAAAAGAAGAAAAATTATATAGTTCAATAACTTTCGAGTAACAATTTCGGTATAATATTAGTATTACCTTATTATCATAATCATTTTCATCCGTTCACCATCCACTGCTGGACGAAGGCCTCTCCAATGCTCTTCCATTCCTGTCTTTCTTGAGCAATCTTCCCCATCTTCCACTCGGTCTACCTTGCTTTCTTTCACATCCTCTCGGATACCATTCCGGTATTTCTCGCGTCCATCTGCCATCCATTCTTCTCGCTGTGTATCCACTCCAACTTTTTCACACGTTCCGCTATATCTGCCATTTTGGTCATACTTCTTACCCACGTATTCCTCTTACGATCTCTTCTTGTCATAACAAGCATACATTTGTGTGCACTGGATCTTACGTAGCATTTAACATCCACGTTTCACATCAATACGGTCACAAACTCGGTCTACCTTGCTTTCTTTCGCATCCTCTCGAATACCATTCATCTATGTGTCGAGTCCATCTTCTCTGTGTGCACTGGATCTTACGTGGCATTCTTGAATTTAGCATCCACTTTTCACATCCATACGTCATAACCGGCAATACGCATTGGTCGTATGTCTTCTTTTTTAAGCATAGCGGAATGTTGAATTTACAATGTTCATTCTTCCAAAAGCACTACATCCTAGTTTCATTATTCGTTTAATATTACCTTATACAAACAACAAATGAATGCAATCAACAATCATGTATGTACTTGTGCTGTCTGTACTTTTCTAAGCCCCACCTCTAGAAATTTATGGTTACTGGCTGGTGCTGGTGTACTCTGTATACTACGTATAAAGATTTGAAATCTTTTTATTAGTTACACAAACGCATTGTTGAAATTTTAACCTTAATGATTAATAATAACGATCATTATTATCGCTATTGAACGCTGCAAAATGTCAATAATAAACAAAAATAATATAAAACACTTTTGTTTTCATTGAAAAAGTGTGTTCGACTATCTCATAAAGAGAGAAACGTACGGTACATGCTATGTGTGCATTTGGTATCACTCGATTTTTTGTCCTCTTTTAACACACGTAGTTAGAAGAAACAGATACACTAACTCAACCTGCACACTTTTTTTTAATATAAAATAATAAAAAAACAGACTGCTGAATGAAAAAATATATTGCTAGTTTCATAGCCATCATAATTCACAATCCTACCAGTCAAGTTTCCTGTGCTAGATTTTGAAAATCTGATCGAATTCACTTCAGATGATAAATTTTATTACGGAAAAATTTCTCTCATTAGTTTTTTTGAGCAATGTAGATATTATGCACAAATAAATAATGCGATTAAATTTATTTTGGATTATTCAAAAGGTTTGTACATTATGATGAACATACGCATTAGACAAATGTGTGTACATACATCTTTCTAGATAGATATTAGATATAAATTATAAAATAATAAAGCGATTGTGCTAAATTTTAGTCTCTAATGGTTTTTTTTGTTATAATAAACAACAGTAATGAGTTACATACAAAAAAATATTTGTAATTTGTTTTATTTTCATTTTCCTTTTCCTTGTGAAATTGACCATTTTCCTTATTTACATTACGATTTGAAGATTCTCATTTTATTTATTGAAATAAATAAAAAAAATCACTTTTCGTAATATTACCCATGTGCCTACTTATTTCCGTTTGTAAGATGTATCAAAATTTACAAAATGTATTTGTATTTTATGTACTAATAATACACAGTGATAACAAAAGTAAGCTAAATAATTTTTTTATAGTAAATCTCCACTAGGCAAGTATTGTACATAGTCTTCAATCTTCAACGTGTTTGCAAATTTCATTGTACTATTCAAGTGCTAATTAAATTCGCTTACTACTGAATTAATCAATTTTTAGTACCACCGATTGTCGATGATAAGCAAATTTGAAACGTAAATAATATTTACATAATAATGCCAAAATCGCACATTGAATCAACTCGAGAATCGTTTCCACCATCTCATTGTGAATTAACTCTATTGTCCCTAACAACACTACATATATTTATTCGAACTGTACAATTATTTATTTAAACCTCATTCCTCGACAAAAACACAAGCTACCATTAAGTCAAACATAATACAGGGAAGTACATATTTAATTTAGTTTCGTTTCGAAATGATCAGTAAAAAAACATGTTTTTTTCAAGAATTAAATGGCTTTTATCAAGGGTAAAATTAGTTACTTGATGGTCGTTCAGCATCGAATATTTGACATTAGTAAATTTAACTACTTTAAAAGAGCGGATAAAAGAAATACTTGCCATTTACTATTAACAAAAGTATTTTTTTACTGAGCAAAGGTACTCACTCGACAAATTAATAAAATACTGAGCGAAGTATTTATTGCCATAATTATGTAACTAAACACAAAATTAAAGCCAGCTTTCATGCATCTGTCGAATTCCATACAAAAAAATTGGCATCGGCCAGGCCGATGCACTCGTAAAACCAAACTTTAAAGAGGAAGCTGTACCAAAAATTTACATTTCAATGTTTATTGTATTTATCTATCAAATTTAAATTAAATCTGTACTATAATATTCAAATACATATTTTTAAAGTTCACAATAATACAATAAATCAATAACAAGCATTAGTATTAACGTCAATGCGACGTATTTATTGTCATAATTATGTAGCTAAACACAAAATTAAAGCCAGCTTTCATTCACCTGTCGAATTCTATATAAAAAAAAACCACGGGGTTGGCGTCGGCCAGGCCGACGCACTAGTGAAACCAAACCTTAAAGGGGAAGCTGTAAGAAAAATTTACATTTCAATGTTTATTGCATTTATTTATCAAATTAAAAATAAATCTCTACTGTAATATTCAAATACATATTTTTAAAGTTTACAATAATACACCAAAACAATTACAGGCATTAATTCTCGATAATACGAAATCAAATTGACGTTACGTTTAGTGTGCGGCAATGGTCGTCACCATTTTGCATTACGGTCTCCGATGGCCGTTGAATGGTTGAATTTGAATCGGGCACAAACTGTCGACATGTCGCAAACAAGACTGAAACAGGGGGCGCTCCCGGCGTCTGCGCCCCCTTTGATGGGTGCCTCTGTGCCCCCCGGGGCTCCGCCCTCCGCTTCATATCACTGCACTCCTCCCCGCTCCCTCTACAGAATCAAAAACCCCTTCGAAAGGACACTCGTCGACAGCCTCAGCACACACATGTGCAGGTAAGCATACTATCCACCGTACTATCGGCCAACTGACGAGCTGACTCCATCCGCTAAACCCTTAGCTTCACTTGTCCCATACTAGCGAAATGTCCACGTTACTGCGTTTGTGAAATATTCGCATTTCCGTAATGACGCACGCCATTCATCGCTCGCTACCAACGTTCAATTGAAACTCAAATCTTGACAGATGAAAGATTATATTGTAATTTAATTAATTTTTTTGAATGTGGCGCCATCTTTGTCTCTCTCTGAAATTGCATGTGTAAGACAGAGATAAAAAATATCAAAGTAAAATCACACTGATATTCAATTGTTTTAAATTTTAGTCGTAATCATTCTATGAATGGGTAGAGTGCCAAAGTTACCCTAACCCTATTTTAACTCTGTATGGAACTATCATACCGCATGATGATAGTAATGAAAATTCTATTATATGTAGTTTCAATACAGGATGACTTGACACGAAATCTTTATTTTAATACATATATTTATTATTGAAATGTGAGTGAGCTAACAAGAGCGGTAACTGAGTTACGGGAAAAAATAACAATTTTCAATTAAAAAACAATTCCTGACCGATAAACAGACAAACACATTTTACACGATCCGATTTAGCTAAAAATGGTAGACATTCAAATAAGGCAACTAATTAATCGGTCAGTTATATTTGGAAAACGATCAGTAAAAATATATTTTTTATCATTTTCAGCCTCTCCAAACCTCTTCCATTCCTGTCTGTCTTGAGCAATCTGCATCCACTTGTCTCCACACATTCTTCTCAATTCATCAGCCCATTGTCCACTCGGTCTACCTTGCTTTCTTTCACATCCTCTCGGATACCATTCCAGTATTTCTCGCGTCCATCTGCCATCCATTCTTCTCGCTATGTGTCCACTACAACTTTTTCACACGTTCCGCTATATCTGCCACCTTGGTCATTCTTCTTACCCATGTATTCCTCTTACGATCTCTTCTCGATAAACCGAGCATACATCATTCCATGCTTCTCTATGTGCACTAGATCTTACGTAGCATTCTTGAATTTCACATCCATACGTCATAACTGGCAGTACGCATTGGTCGTATGCCTTCTTTTTTAAGCATAGCGGAATGTTGGATTTAAAAACTGTTAATTCTTCCAAAAGCACTCCATCCTCGTTTCATTCAGTCTTCTTTACGTCCAGTCATATTCACCAATTATCCTAGGTATAAATAACTATCAACTATCTCTACAATATAATTATCTACTGTGACTACGCTTTTATAAGTAACTAAAAATTAACGAAACAGTCAAACACCTACCGTTTCATATTAATTATTGACCAAAGTTACTGCCACGATAAATACAGACCAATCAATAATTGAGTCTTGATTTTCCTTTTTGGTTCAAGCTTGTATTTACTCACACATATTCTAAATGGATAAATAGTTGGCATTGCCTTTAGCTTTAACAGTGAGGAGACTAAGTCAAATGAGATATATAGAGTGGACACGAAAAAGCGATATCTGTTTAACAATTTATATAGTTATCCGATTGGAAAAACTACAATATCATTAGAAAGACGGCCGAATGAACTTCCACATGATTTACATTATTGAACTCTTGCGGTCCATTTACACGATCCATCCAGTAATTTGGGTCCTAAAATATAATACATAATGGAATAAAATAAAATAAAATATAATACAATAATGGAATAAAATCAAAAGAAATAGACCATAGCGTTGTTACTCACCAGTACCCAAAAAGTATTAGTTATTATAGATGGGGCTTAGGATATGGAAAAATTTTGCTAATTTTTAGAAACAGCAAATGAGCATTCTTCCTTTGGGTAAATATAATGAATGGCATTTTCTCAAGCTGGTCTCCGGTCAGTCTACCTATAACATTACCGAGCTCCCTATGTCCAATAATGATAATCGGCTCTATACATTCACAGGAAAAGTGGTCCTAAGCCTTTTGCATATACATACGTATGTATGTACATATGTATGCTCGAGTGGTTTGTGGCCAACTGTGAATAACGCTAGTCTGTCGTAGTCTGCATTGCACGTTTCAAGCTCAATGTACGATTTATCTTTTCAGCCCCGGTATGTTCAAGATTCGCGAATCTTCGGGTACCTTCACGTGGGATATAGAGCAAGTGTCTATCCTGAAACCGGCTGATATAGTAGCGTGCAATAGTCAGTTTCAACCGTCGCCTGATCCCGTTCTAGAGAAGAAGGCGACCGCAGCTATAGAAAAGTATGCGACTATATCCCATTTCACATACCGATGTATAAGCTAACAATATTGCAAATTAGTTCGTGAACAATCCATTTAACTCACGAGTCACAGTACGAATTGTAACTGTTTTTGGAATTATACGATATTGCTTGCGATACCTGTTGGTTGTAAAATCGTCATATATTTTAATTGAATTATCTACAGTATTGTTTGAATTTTTCAGATTTTTCTCTCAAAAGATGATTGTACCTAGTCCTTTCGACGAAGCGACGAAACGCACTGGCTTAATGTCGAAAGAAGTCAAAGATCTCATATCGACACCGGATAGTAATAATAAATGCAACGGTATTGATTTATAATAGTAGTTCACCAAAAGTAACCCCACTTTTGCTATGTATAGTAACAAATTTAATTTTTAGTGTGGACTCAAACTGGCCTAACGTTTCCAGCAATTTTACCACCAGAAATAGAAGACATATTGAGGCCATTTTATACGTTCAAAAAAGTACACTTCTGCAACACACATGTTCAATAACAATTCCATCTAATTCACGATAAGAAGTATTTATATCGTCTTTGATTGACTTGTTTCAGGACCAAAGTATGTACGATGCCGACATGTCTGCAAACGGTTCGCTCAGACGAAAGTTATGTTTCGAAGAAGAAGAAAATTCCGACGATGAAAATAACAAATCTCTCGGCGACGCTTATGTAAATTTAATTCTGAACTTCAAATTATAGTATTAAAACCATAGACATAGAATAATCTAAATATGCCCTCACGCTTTTAAAATGTTCCGACTCTAACTAAGACACTCACGTATAAAAATACTAGTTGTGGGAGTCAACGTGTTGAATAAAAAAGGTCACTTCTTTGTTTTTCGAGCTTCGGGTTCTGTCCATTCATTCCCACTCTTGCGATGATTTTGGTCGATCAAAAAGTATGAAGGGGCATATCTATGTATGACTAAACTAATGATATTTTTTATAGACTTGCATCGCGAGAGGTGTGAAACGAACGTTGAATTCATCGGGATCGTCCATTACGTACCAATTAGACATGAACGTTGGATCGACGTCCATTTCGTCGGGTCACAAATCCGCCAGTCCCATTTTGGAAGTCGATTCGCGAAACTGTCGACCCGGCGAAATATCGCAACATTTGAAATCGCCCTCACTTTCTCCGATCAGAATGAACAATGCCGAAAAAGTATATTAGAATACAATTCAAAGTTGTCCCAAAGTTGGTTTTTTGGAAGGTTAATTTTATTTATGTGTTTCAGATGTGCAGCTCGAAGGCTTCTTTAGAATCGTCCCGCAAGAGTGATTCCCATCACGACTTTGACACATCACTGTTTTCGCAGTCGACTCCGGAAAAGTCTCTTCCTTCAAATTTGTATGTCGATTCTAGTCCCGACGCGTTCGACACGTCCGAAACCAAACTGTTTAAAAGCAAATTCCACGACGACGACTTTCACCAGATCGGTAAAAACTATCTTAAGTTCAATCAACGCTCTCGCTCCGAGACTTCGCTGAGCGATTTCAAGCGGAGCGTGTGCTCAACGAAATCCGATAACAATATGGATATAAGCAGTGACGTGTCTATGCACTTTAGCAGAGACCAATCCCTACGTAGGAACTCCGCTTTAGGTGAGAATAGCAATAGCATCACACTCCTGCTTTTCACCGATTGATTGTATGTACTCATGTATGTAAACCTTTCAGGAAATTCGACCGAATCACTTCCGTCATCGCACGCTCAAACATCAAACAACCTAGACATGGAGTTTGTCGAGACAGACCTGCCGAAATTCACCGATGCACAATCGTTACCCGACCGCCTCAACGTAATATGCAATACTGATCTACGAGCGACGAAACAGAAACTCTTCGATGACGAGACCCTACCGACAAACGACAGCTGCGATAGATTCGCCGAAGTCTACCAGTACCTGACGCCGACAAAAAATCTACGCGGCAGGGACCTGACGCTGAACAGATCTCCCCACATTAAGAACTGGACCAGTCCCATGCAAATGTCTTTCGATACCAGCTACAACGTGGAAGCTGAAAAATACCCGATGAAAGAATTCGACACTAAGATCAACGATCCGGAGACGACCTTCCGTAGAATGGACAGTGGATTTGCGGAGCATCTGTCCAAGCCGATCCAACGCGGAAAGTTTACCAGCTCGATCGACATAACCATGTGTCGTACGTCGAAGTGTAATTCTACCAGCGACGTTACTAAATCTCTTCAGTCTAGCGGAGACTCATCTAGTTGGAAACGATTCGACAGCGGATTTCACGATGAGACGTCGTCCGATTTCGCCCATCAGGTCACCGGAAACGATGCTATTAAGACGTTCTCTCAAAAGTATACCCCCATCGCCGAGTATTTGGAAGATCAAAAAGAGCTCGTTAATTTCGATGATTTTAATAAGTTTTTGGAATATGGCACGAGAGCCCAGAGCTCCATGTCGGTGTCGGAGGTTTTCGGTGACGATATGCTGTCGCTGATTAAGTTCTCGTCGACTCCGTCGAAGAAACAATCTGCAAAATAACATTATTATCAGATTCAAATGACGCACAATTACGTCAATGACAATTGATTATTTTGACTTATTAGAATTTAGCGTGAGAAATTATATCTATGTGTATATATATATTAAGAATGGAAAAATTTTCGCTTATAGTCTTAAGCCAAATTTTGTTATCTTTTAATTAAATGTTCAATTTTAGAAGACTTAATTTAATATGAAGACTGCTAAATGCAAAATTCAAAATACACGTAAACGTATTTAGTTTGTGATGCAATTTATTTTATTTTAATAAGAATTTTTTTTTACCTATCTATAAAAGACTTAATTTTAACAATTTATTTGGTATAATAATATTACCATTAAATTATAGTTTGTCTATTTTTGTTTTAATTATAAATAAAATATAAATAAAATTGTGTGTGTTTGTAATGGGGAATATAAAAATAATGATATTGATATGTAAAAATTTATTACTTCATGAATGAATTCAAAACTTCAATTATATATGATTTCAAAAGTTACTTCAAATTTTTATCAAAATTAATATATACGAATTTTATTTGAAATATAATATATAAGGTAATTAAAAATTATAGATTTGAAGTGTGCGACTTTTGAAACCGCTGTATATTATTTTTATATTCGTGCAATTCGTATGAAATTGAATATTGACAAATGTAATATTTTTATTATAAAGCAATTGAATTGTATTTAAAAAAATCAATGTTATGTTTTATTTTATTACGGTAACGGTAGATTAGGAAAAGCTGTACGATGAGGAATTTTCACACAACCGAGTCGACTTTTTTCGATAGATAATATAAGGCATTTCCATTGATCAATGAGAATACCAAAACTTTTAAGACATGATGTATTGTTTTGTCTTATAGAAATACAGTAAACAAGTTGATCAATGTAAACGCAACTTCACATTGAAATGTATGTACTTTTTTTTGCTGTGATATAACGGTTGAGGTTTTTTGTGCCACAAAAGAAAGGTTAAATAATATTGTAAAAGACTAGTTTTGTGTTTATAATAATTTTTATAGATTATACTTATATACGATTGTGATCTCCACACTCTACGATCTCGTCACAAACGGAAGGATGACTTTACCACCGATTAGTTAAGCGACGTTAGTTCCGACGGCAGATAATTGTATAATATAATAGCGGACGATTGTCATTTATTATATATCTTGAAACCTATTGATTGTAGACTGATATATTGTGTAAATTATAATAAATCAAATAAATGTATATATAATATTTTATTTGTACGTCTATTCATATCATCACCTGTTTTTTACTTTATTTTTGTTTGATGACAGATTGCCGCACACAAACATCTTCATTTATCGAATTTTGCATATTTTTCAATAGCGTGTTTACGTATGTTATGCTGATTCTCATCCAGACATCACAATATAGTGTTTCCATACATTTTGTATCCGGCTGACCTGTGACCGTCTCTAAGTTTGGACTTTGAATTACATATTCGTTACCGACAACATACAACATCATTACAAATATTGATTTTATATTGAAATTCATCTCGAACGTCTACGAATTCTATGCGGCAAACGTTTGAGAACATTTTGAATTTTAAACATCATTAGTATAGTGGTGATTAAGTTCGTTGCTTAATCTGGGTTTGAATTATTTATTAATAGATAATGTTACTTTTTAACTATGGCTTTTTGTTCTTAATGTGTTACTATAATGTTGATATTAATTAAATTGATGAACTCCAAGTACATTATTGTTATGGGGTCAACAATTATACATGCGATGGCTGGCCATTTGCGTCACTAGTCGTTCAGATAAAGACGGCTCTGCCGACTCGATCGTTCATACGGTTCCCGTCTGCGAACTTTGCTAGTCTTGCCGCTTTACAATCAATTCTTTTAGTGATAGTGTTGTGGTAGTGTCGATTTCGTAACCGTGTTTATAAACAGTTGCTCAGTATCGACAATATATAATCATGATAATGAATATGACGAGTGGACTTATGCTGCAGACATTGTTCTTTCTAACTCGGAATGAAAACAATTCGTTCACGTCTCAGGACAACTCCGTTGAAAGTCAATCGGGTAAGTTGGTTTTTTACTATAATGCTTACTTAACTTCAAGGAAATTTGTTTTTTTGATTAGATTTTGAGTAAATTTTAGTTAAATTGAGAGATCTCATACTATACATATATATGTGTATACAAATACAGATATATCAGGAAAAATTTACACATTTGTGTAACCCATAATTACTGCTATTGTTAGCCCACTCAAATGTCAATGGTAAACATCCATTGATCATACTCAGGTATTTTAATCTATTTTTCAAACAATGAAAAAATAAATGACCATTCATTAAAATAAACAGCAATGATAACATAAATAATGAGTGAATCTTATGTTAATGCATAAGATGATAATAAAAAAAATTAAATATCCAAAAATTGTTTGGCATTTAAGTGTAATATCTAAGATCCAAAAAAAAGGAGAGCGTTCTGAAATGTGTTGGTTTGCTCAGTGCCTCTCTGTATTTAAGCCAATAATAATTAAAAATAGTTTGTTCACCGAAAAGATTAAATTTATTCGGTCAATTTTCACCAAACTTGCACAGGAAAATTCAGTAGAAGCTCACCGAGATTTTTTTACACGAGCTGTTTAGAGAGGTTTACATTTTTACATAAACTAAGATAGAACGATTTTTCCATGAATATATCGTCACTGTGCAGGCCAATTGCAGTAACCCTCAAATATCAAATTGTTCAGGAAGTGAAAAAAAACTGTAGGCGTTGGATTTATTTTAATATTAATCAAAATTATCAATCATATTTGATTGAAAACGGACTTTAAAACTCTGATAAAATTTTCGCAATGATTATAAGTAAATATTTAACTACATATTAATGTTTTTCATAAAAAAAATGAGGGTTACGCTAGCACTTTGTAAGAGTATGTAATGTGCAAAAAATCAAAATAATATTTATTGTAATTGTAATTTATGTTGATTTATTATTTTTATTATGTTTTATTAAATTATTTAGACATTAAATTTTTATTTTTCTTTTTCATATGATAAACCATTCATTTTTTAACAATTTGCAATCCGAAATGAATTCAAGCAATTTTCAGCAAGTATGTATTTTAAGATATATGTATAACTTTTGTTGTCAGACGACGAAACGGAGAAGTGCTTTGGAATCTACGGATGTTTTTCCATAGCTGATCCATGGGTAACCGACAACAGACCAATAAGCCTTTTCCCAAAGTCACCAGAAATCTTGAAAATAAGGTAAACACCAAATATTTACAGCACATTCACGAGTTTACGTTTTAGACGCACGTCAATGGTACATATTATATATGTACTTATAAACACACCTACATATCTGTTATTACACCTACAGATCTGTTATTGTTTATCGAATAATATATAAAATTTTGTATATTTTTTTAAGTCATCAACCTTAATTACGATTGGTAAATTGACATTGTTTTCGTCTCGCAGACGTCTAGAAACCGTTATTAAATTTTTTTTATGTAATTTCGGTAAATTGTTCTGCGATAAATTGTCAACAACGATGGCCAATCACCGTGGCCTTTGAACTACTCTGATAGTAGCTTATAAAATCACTATCTGAATGAATGCAATACGTAGAAATCTTAACATAATAAAATATTTGACAAACCGTGTGTGATTAATACAATTTACCAAATTTTTAGATTATTTTATATCGAATGTAAACATTCTTGACATTGTTTTATACAAGTTTTACTTTTTATAGATATCCGGCATTCTCTAAACACAAATCGAAGATTCCATACTTTCTCGATACCAACGAGCCAGAACGGATTAAACCGAGTCGGATCAATCCGGAAGGGCCGTTCTATTTCATATCCCATGGATACTTAGAAAGTGGAGACAAGCTATGGGTATGCCATTAAAGTATTCTATAAAGTGCAAACATACTTTTAAAAAATCTATTTAGTAATTTAGGTATCTTGGTCAAGAGTATGAGAATATGATATAAGCTAATTTTATTAAAAATTATGTATATCTCGAACGGTAGAACCATTTCCTTAAGCGAAAAGTCTTGTTTTTGTCACATAAAATTTAGGTTTTTGCAATAACTTTTTAACTACATATATATGTACATACTTAATAAAAATCAATTTAGTAAAATAGATATTTTATTGCATGAGTATTTAAAAATAAAAAATCTATAGCAAAAATAAAATTTTCAGTAACACAAACAAGACTAAGAAATTTGCCAGATATAATTTGTAATTTTGACCATACTTCATACTCTTGACCAAGATACTTAATTTACTAAATTGATTTTTATCGGGTAGTTCAAAAGTTATAGTAAAAGAACATCAGTTCGTTAGATACATTATAAATATGAATCAATTTTTACGGTTTAATTTAAATTCCAACCATCGTCAGATCGAGAAGATGACTTCTAATCTCTTGTCGCTGGATATCAACGCTAATGCAACGGTAATAACCGTAGATTGGAGAGCAGGTTCTAGTCCACCGTACGTTCAAGCTTGTGCTAATATACGACTCGTGGGTACCATGACGGCTCATCTCATATACGATATATATGTAAGTACATAATTAACTGTTTAAATTTAAACAAAGAACAAGCGGGAGCTCAGTGGCTAGAGCGTTATTCTCATGAGCGAAGGTACGAGACTCGACCCCCGTATATCGAAAGATTTTCGACCTTAAATATTGCCTATAATATGTATATAACTAAATCCAGACCGACCATCTCCTGTTGAAATTAATCATTTATCTAACTTAGACGGTTCCAAAAAATTGGCCCGTCCCAAAAATTACTTCCTACCTACCAAATCATTGACCGTACCTACTTTCCTTTCCTCTCCTGCAGAAGGCAATGGTTTCACCACTTGTGTATATAGAGCATCTTTTCCTAGTAGCTTCACTATTACAGACGATTAAATGTTTGTCAAATATAGAAAAGGCAACGCTTAATATCAAGTAGGCCACCTTTAGAAGAAGATAGCAATGCAAGTGGGTTGTGTAAAAAAAATCATAACAAAGCCTTATCGTTTATTATTTTCATATTAAACGTGATGTACGAATTAATCAGTATATTATATAACCAAATTTTTTTATTATTTCACAGACACATTTAAATTTGAAGAACTTGGATAACTTTCATTTAATCGGTCACTCACTCGGAGCACACTTGAACGGTTATGCAGGACATGTTTTACAAAAGGTATGATTAACATTAACGCTGGAATCTATTGTGCGAGTATGTATTGACTGAATGTTAATTAATGATTTATGTACAGGTTTTCGGATTGAAATTGGGTCGCATAACGGGAATGGATCCGGCCGATCCGTACTTTAACAAAGTCGACAATATTGTACGACTCGAGAAGAGCGACGCTAAATTTGTGGATATAGTTCATACTGATGCATCGCTATTCATCAAAGGAGGTAAATAAATAATCAACAGTGATATACACAATAGCCTAAAGTCTGTCGGTCCGTCGGGAATGCTGGACACACTTTTATTTTCATATAAAATTTTTAATTAATATATTTTTTGTTTAATTTTTTTCCCGTAACTCATAGTTACCGCTAATGTTAGTCCACTCAAATGTCGATAATAAATCCCCGTTGATCGTTAATGGACTCAGTTCATAAATAATTTAAAAAAAAACCCCGTAAATGAATAATTTGATTCTCTTTCATACATAATGTACATATGTATATTTTGTATTGAGTGCTGGAGAAACAGAAATTACCTTTATGTATAAAACTAGATTATTGCCCAGTTTTATAGTATTGGCATCTGAGTGGGCTAACAATAGCGGTAACTCTGGTTTGCGAGAAACAAATTCAATAAGTGGTAAATAATAAGGAAATATTTTTGGTAACTTGTTCACCAACGGTCAGTTACAGACCATTAACTTTAAATACCGACCGTTTATATAAATGTACTTGCCATTTAGTATTAATTACTGACCTTTTATAAAACTTACTGACCATTTATTAAAATTACTCGCCAGTTGGTCAAAATAAATCAGGCCTTAATAAATAATATTTCTAATGAAAACAATATGTGGGTCGAGCGTTGATACTCCTGAAGCAATTTCAATACATTTCCTGGCATATGAACGGGCTTTTATGTATACACAGTATAATTTCGACATTTTCATCATAGGTTTGGGTCTATCCGAGAGCATCGGCCACATTGATTATTTCCCAAACGGTGGTTCGAACCAACCCGGCTGCAACCAAGGTATGATGGAGTACCTGAATACTCAGCAAGGATCCATCTTTCGCACTCTGCGCCAATTCCTCGGCTGCAATCACTTACGAGCGTATGAATTCTTCACCGAGAGCATATCGCCGCCGTGTCCATTCCTCACCATTCAGTGCGAATCGTACCAAGTGGGTTTAATTATTTGTTTTTATAGTATGTTCAATGTTCTGCTTTTGCGATATTAATACGGTGGATTTGTTCCGTGATAGAATTTCGCTAAGGGAGCGTGTTTCAAATGCGGAGACGAGGATCACAATTGTCTACCGTTTGGCTTTCACTCTTATCGAGGGTACAAAAGACTCGTGGAAAGTAATGCAATTGATACTACGAAGCCATTAAATGTATTCTTTATGACTACCGATCGAGAAATTTTTTGCAGTGGGTGTATTTTAATGTATGTAAACATAAACAATACAGTATTCCAATTTGCTTATTTATGTATTTGCTTCAGGTATGCACTATAGAGTGACCGTTAATATATCAGCCTCCATTGAGAGCTCAACGCACGGAGGAGACGTCGGTAGACTATGGATGATTTTAATCAGCAGAAATGGAACGTTCTCGGAAAGGATTCCACTCGAAGAACACACGGGGTATTTAAAACGTTATGCTCAAATTCAAATGTGTCCTATATTTTCATTTTAGAACTGAAATAATCTTTGCAGACTTCACAAGCCAGCGACGCAAAGGACGCTAGTAGTGTCGGCGAGGGATATCGGTATTCCAGAGTCGGTTATAGTCGAATGGGAATACGAGACGAATCTGTTGAATCCTCTGACGTGGAGGCTTCTGATGTCGCCTCGCGTCTACCTCGCCTGGATTCACATTGAATCTTTAGAATACAAAACGAGGTACTGCATTATGAACTTATCGATGCAAAAATGCTTATGCGATGATTCTAATGTGATGGGTGTATCTTTTTCAGTATTACGGTTTGTCCACCGCAGGAGAGTCCCGTGGTTGTCAATACGCAGAGTCACTTTCAGCAGCGTCACTGTCGAAACATGTCGCCTATAAAAATATCCACAACGTCTAGATTCATATTGTGAATGTGATGTGAAAAGAATTATTTATTTATTCCAGTACAAACTATAATGAAGTTAAGCGTAGTTATAAGAATTATTGTATTTATTTCAACGAGCTATGTATTTGTGTTTGTTTGTGTTGTGTGGCGAAATGAATCGTTGATATTCAATGATTGTATTCATTTAAGGTATTTTACAATAAAAAATTTGATTATTTATATTGAATTTATTTATTCGAATTCGATAACTTACAAACTACACTTAGTAGGTACAAGTAAATATTTACATATTCAAATAATTATAATTTACATACATCGTGACCAGTGGTCTTCAACCTGATCAAAAACTGGTTCAAAACTACATTTACATAGATTTTAGACCACTGATGTACATAAACGAACGACAATTGCGTAGTGACAATTATCATCTAGTAGTATTAAAGCTAGATTCGGTCTTGGAGAATTCATCCGAGTCACTCTGCATGGGTTCGCTGTCGGAACTCTTCGAGTCATCGTCGCTTCCCTCATCGATTTTATTCTTCAATTCATCTTCCAATTGCGCCCACGGATTTTCCAACATCGACGGATGAAAGTACTTTTTAATATCGAAGTTTGCATCCTTATCCTGGAAAATACACAGAAAATAATATTACACATAAGTTACACCTCGACTCTGGTAGTGGGGTAGAAATGGATGGATGAACGCCATTTTGAATATCGTAACCTAACAGCACTAATGGTTGACAAAATGAAAGAATATTTTGTTTAGGTTATGATATTCAAAATGGCGTCTCCCGCGCATTTCAATCACAGTTTGTGACAAAACCTAACCTGTCCATTGTTGAAGGGACGTCTGTTGTGTTGGGGCGTGGAGTGTCTGAAGTTGTTGTGGAAGTTACGTTGGTTCCTATTATAAGGGGACGAGTGATTCATGTGCGGTCGTCCACTGAAGCCTTGGGAATTGCGGTTGTAGTTATTGTAACCCCTGGGCGATCGGAAGTAGGGTCTGCTTTGTTGGGGTGCATTCTGTGGCCGTGGCTCCAGTCTCAATGGACTTCCTGAGAACGATATGTAGTCAGGAGACGCCTCAGATTGCTGCTGACTACGATTCGCCATTTCGCAATGACTTCTCGCGTTGTTGTTGATAACGCAAATGGTTTGACGTTTGGTCGTGACCGTAACCTCTTGATTAACGACCATTAAATCAAAATGTCATATCTCAAATAAAAAATTCTCAATTCTGACATTTAATAGCACCACCAACTATTTATATTCTAAGCTTATATATTTATTCTTGCTTGTGATAATACTTTACATCCTACGTACAACATTCTGAAGATTTACTATTTAACTGTGCGTTTACCAGAAATACTTGACGTTTAAATAATGAACAAAAGTATTTTTACTGTGCAATAATTGAATAAAAACGTGTGAAAAGGCTGGCAATGAGCTGGACACATGGCGAGAAGCGAATACTGCAATGGTATCCGAGAGGATGTGAAAGAAAACAAGGTAGACCAAGTGGAAGATGGGCTGATGAATTGAAAAGAATGTGTGGAGTCAAGTGGATGCAGATTGCTCAAGACAGATAGGAATGGAAGAGGATTGGAGAGGCCAGCAGTGGATAGTGAACGGCTGAAAATGATGATGAACTGAATAAAATGCTGTGTGGCGTATTAAAGGCTTGGTTTCGCGAGTACGTCGGCCTGGCAGACACCAACCCTGTAGTTTCTTTTGTATAGAGTTTTACAGATGGATGGAAAGCTGGCCGCGGCCACAAAGTTCTCCGCACCCCTCCTTTGCTTTTGGCCGCGGCCAACTTTCCAGCCGTCTACCAAATTCTATACAAAAGAAACCACAGAGCTGGCGTCGGCCAGGCCGACGCATTCGCGAAATCAAGCCTGTGTTAGTCAATTGTGAAATCATTGCACTGGCAAAAAGTTATAGTAAAAATAAAGTTACCTATGTATGTATGTATTAAGAAAATTATTTTTAAATAGACTAAATAAAAATAAAAAATAAAACAAGTAAAAGTATCATCTACTGGTAAAAAAATACTAAAAATAAATAAAATGTTTTAATTTGGTTGATGACATTTATCATTTACGTATGAATTATTTTTTTAATTAATGTAGTTTGACTATTCATTCATAGATGTCACTAAATGTATTATAAGTTGGCAGCTTTTGGCTTGCCTTTGACATCTGTCATCTGTCAGTGTCATCCACATTCAGTGTGTTGATTAGTCTAGAAAAGTATCCTGGGTATTTCCAAATGGAAGAATGTCGCCTCTGTTTGTCTTGTATGACTCCTGCATCATCAGTTCCCATTTGGGGAACTCCAGAATCGCTGGCTCTTCGCATCTGGAGTTGTTGTCATCTGCAGGTAAATAAACACCAGATATACTCACCTATCATTCAATGAGTCAATAAACGTTCATATACCATATACGATGCTTAACTTCACAGGTGGAAAACAATGACAAATTGCCGAATAAGATATGTCCACCGTGCGAATCTAAACTAGAGTCGTTCAACCAATTCAAACAAATATGTAAAAAATCTGATGAAATTTTAAAACGAAGATTAAAAATCAAAATCGAAGAAGTTAAACTTGAAGAAGATTGGAAACATGATAGATATAGTGCCAGTACATTGCCGTATAATTTATACGACGACAATCAAAATCAGTCAAAATGCAACGTATTCATTGAAGGTAATCAATATGTTGTAGAAGATAAAAAACCGATTATATGTGAATTATCAATCACCAAAGATTCTATAGAAAATAATATGGAAGTGGAATTCTCACAGGTAAAATTGAAACATGTTCAAAGTTATTGTTTTAAATTAATTTATTTCGGAACATGGAGGAAATGGTTAAAATTATAAATTCTATACTATCATTTATTTACAGATAAATAAATTGCAATCAAACTTTCACACATTGAACGACACATTAGAAAAATTGTACAAGTGTGACATTTGTTCAAAAATATTCACTGATAAACAAGCGCTAAACAAACATATGAAAGTTCACTCGGATAATTTTAGTTACAAGTGTGAGTATTGCGACAAAGCTTTCAAATTAAAATCAAGCTTGCAACGGCACACACTAACGCACATGGCACTCAAATCTCACAAGTGTGAGATTTGCGGGAAGACATTCTCGGCCAACTACCACCTGAAGAAGCACATGAGCGTTCACACTGGCAAACGGCCTCATAAATGCTCCTACTGTCCCAAAACGTTCGCTGTCGTTTACAAACTAAAAGAGCACATAAAGTTACACACGGGCGAACGGCCTCACAAGTGTGAGATTTGTCCACGAGCTTATATCTGCCGAGCTACACTGACGAGACACATGGTGATTCACACCGGCGAACGACCGCACAAGTGCGAGATGTGTCTCAAAGCATTCAGCAACAAATCTCAATTGAAAAATCACATACTGACACACCCCGCTTACAGACCGCACAAGTGTGAGATATGTGGAAAGTCGTTCGGCTCGAAGAACAATTTCAACGATCACATGCGGAATCACACCGGTGAACGTCCGAACAAATGTGACGTATGCTCGAAGACTTACATCAGCAAACAAGCCCTGAAAGATCACAATAAAGTCCATAGTGAAAATTTTGGATACGTTTGCGATTATTGCGGACGCGTAATGGTATCGAGGGCCAATTTCCAATTGCACATACTGAGGCATACTAAGGAGAGACCACACAGGTGTGAGATTTGTTTGCGGGGTTTTTCGCTCAAGGGTGCGTTGAGAGATCATATGCAGGGTCACACTGGTGAAAGACCGTACAAGTGTGAGATTTGCGGAAAGTCGTACTTTACAAAGCGTGCGTTGAAAGCTCACACGTCAGTACACTCGGAAGAGAGAAGACACAAGTGTGAGATTTGTGAAAGAGCTTTTCTGGTAAAGCAGTCGTTGACGAAGCATATGCTTGTCCACACGGGTGAAAGGCCGCATAAATGTGAGATTTGTTCAAAGGCATTCGGTACTAAGTATAATTTAAAGACGCATATGAAAGTGCACGCCAAAGACAGATAGAATTGTAAGCAAAGTATGAAATTTATAAGAGAAATATTTATATTATAGAATGGTGCCTAGAAAAATAAATATGTTAATAAAATCAAATGAATTAAAAGCATGTTGAAAGTAATGCTGTTATTATGTATAGATTTGAAATTGATTCTTTTTTATTTTACCCACCTAAATTCCTTTATTATTAAACAAGCAAAAGTTCGAAGTGGGCAAACCTTGCATGCTCGACTCAAGGCTTCCTTTATCATGTAGGGCAACCTTCATCATTATTTTCAGCCGTTCACCATCCACTGCTGGATGAAGACCTCTTCCATTCCTGTCTGTCTTAAGCAATCTGCATTCACTTAACTCCACACATTCTTCTTAATTCATCAGCCCATCGTCCACTTGATCTACCTTGCTTTCTTTCATATCATCTGGGATATCATTCCAGTATTTCTCGCGTCTGTCTGCCATCCATTCTTCTCACTGTGTCCAACCTGTAGGAATCGCAACTCTCGTCAATACGTGTACATGTATAAACATGCGTCATAAACGATCTAGAGCAAACATTAAAAATTCGTGTCTTAAAATGGCCAACCCCCCTAAAACAAATCCGGAGCAAACAAATAATAATACGTTTTTTACAACATGGCCTCTTCAGGAACAGAGGCATCAGTATCGTAGCGAGAGCATAGAACAAAGCGCATCCGAAAAGTGACCTCTTTCATTACACACACCAAACGTATGATGAAAGAACTTCGTAAGCTCGTAAAATCTCTTGCAAGAATTCCCTCTCTTATTAGCGCATGCAAATGCAAACGCGCAAAGATCAACGATCATCGTCAGTTATCTGCAGTCTCTCACATCATCTGAATCATCTCCATGGAGGACCAACACCGTCACCTGCTGCTACAACAACCTCAACGAACATGAGCGCCAACCCATCGTGGAGAAGTACCCATTGGAGCAATACTCTAAGCTACACTGTTGATTCGTCGCACGCAACTACGTAGCCACTTATACTTCTGAATACACAACTTGCTGTATATCGCAATATATAAACATAAATATAAAACTCTACTTTGTATGAAATATCAACATTACACATACACATAAATCAGCGTTCCTATAACTAGTGACCACAACGTTCGTATAAGCCCATTGCCACTTCAACTTTTTCACACGTTCCGCTATATCTGCCGCTTTGGTAATACTTCTTACCCATGTATTCCTCTTGCGATCTCTTCTTGTTATACCGAGCATACATACATATATCCATGTTTCTCTGTGTGCACTGGATCTTACGTAACATTTTTGAATTTAGCATCCACGTTTCACATCCATACGTCATAACTGGCAGTATGCATTGGTGCATACTGCCAGTGCAATGCCTTCTTTTTAAGCATAGCGGGATGTTGGATTTAAAAACTACCACTTTCCAACTTCAACTTTTTCACACGTTCCGCTATATTTACCACTTTGATCATGCTTCTTACCCTTCACATTTATTTCAGTTATAATAAGTTTATTATATGATCAATGCATCAACTGTTATGAAAATTCATAGTAAATCTATCAACTACTGATGTACTTGCTCTTTTGCATACAAAAAAGCAGAAAGAAAGAAAAATAAAATTGTTATATGTATGTACATACATATTTTACGTGTGGCAATACTGGTTAGGTTTCAATCTGAGCTTCTAAGCTATTGGGTCTGTTTAGGCTCAAATGGCTTCATGGTTCATAAGTTATGGCTTCATGAATCATAACTTAGTACTCATTTGTAATACTGGCCGAGTACCTAGGATTGTGAACTGTGATTGAGGATTGTGATGACAGCATAATGGAGTGTCGGCTTTGCCTATGTTCTGCGTCAGCAGACTCTTCTGTACCTATTTGTGGCTACTCTGACTTACTAGCCAAACATGTTTGGAGCTCCTGCCAGCCACAGGTTGGTTCCTCGACTTAAATATGCAGGGCTCGAAATGGAAATTTTCACGAATGGGAGCGCCCGATAATTTTCAAAAATTAATTTTTTACATATACATATTTTTAGCTTATTTTTGTTGACTCATCGATTAATAAATCCTTATCCTTCACTGAATACGAAATGTAAACAATGTAAATTAAATTATAGAATATGTACGTACATTTACATATATTACAACACCAAAAAACTTATGCATGTGTTAACATTTAATCGCACAATTTATACAGTATATTTTTTTAATTTAAATAATTGTTAATATAACTATTTAGTTAGTCACGTGCAGTAATTATAATTCACACAACTTTTAAACAGGCATGCTAAAAAAATTGTAGATACTTGTAGATAATGTAAACATTAAAATTTGAGTAATAGTTGTATAGATAGTATGCCTGGAAGAATTAAGGTTGTTATAGACAATAGAGGGGGAATTACTAAATATTAATTTTATAAATAAAGCGTGCATATATTTTATATAGCTAGTTTCATTTACCATTTCAAAATTGAGCATTATCTACCAAAATCTGATTTTTCTTCAGTGGTCCAAACTTTTTGTCGTGGAACAAGTACCTTGGGCCTAAGTGTCATGCTAAAAGAATAGTTAAATGTGTATCTATTTTGCAGGTGGAAATATTCGACGGGCTGCCGGATACAATATGTTTGTCATGTGAATCCAACATCAAATTGCTCATCGATTTTAAAAAGACCTGTGGTCAAAATGATGGAATGACAAGACCCAAACTGACCAAATGTTTAGATATTAAAGTGGAAAACGTTGTAGCAGACGATTTCGTTGGGGAGGATGAGACTTTTGATAAAAATTTACAACTGTATAAATCACCTGTTAATGAAGGTGACGAAAAACAATCAAGCAGCATAGATGAAAAATATTCAGAAAAAATTACTACAAACGAAGTAAAAGGTCACACTCTCAATCTACAAAAAAAAAGTCCAGATGTCGATAAACTTTATTTATTTAATTAAAATAGCTTAAGAAGCTAACAAACAAAAAGTAAATTAAATTAAAGCTAAAATTACAAAATAAACTTAATTATCTATTAGCACTTATACAGAGGTACTGCTCTAAGGCTGCCAGGAATCTATCAACTTTGTTTATATTTCTAAGACATGGCAATCCATTGTAAGACTCACTGTGCAATAGAACAGCGTTTTTACTACGACCCACTGCATTTTGTATTGCGACCCAGTATGCCTATATAATAATATATCAAACACAAACTCTGTCCATTATGTTCCTTTATTTGAAACTAGTTTTTAGAAATTCAGCCTCCTCTTCGGGATCAAATTTTAACTCAATTATTGATTCAGGGCTTTCAAAGTCAAATGAATTTTTTATCCCAAGGCTTTTCTTTACTGTTTCAAATTTCTGCACTGGAAAATAGTAATCAAAGCTTTGGGATAGAAAAGTGAGATGTGATGATAACTCGAGTTTTAATTCTTTTGAAATATCTTCATTGACAATGTTAAACAATGATAGAGGAACTGAGCATTCTGGTGTCATGTGAACGGCCTTTTCACAAATTCTATGAAGTCATTAAATCTAGGTAAAGACAACTCGTTCCATTCTCAATATTTGCAATGTTAGACAGAACCAATTTTTTTTTTTTTGATTTATTCGCGTTTGTCATTTGTCATTTATTTATTTTGCGACCTACCAATCGGTCAGGACCCACAGTTTAAAAAACCCTGCACGGGAATATATAATGATAAACGAAAATGTTCTATAATTGGCGAATTGGAATTATAACTTGAGCATTATTAAAGTATTAATGCATAGACTTGAAGTAAAAGTTCACTTGAACATCTTTTGAAAAGTATTATTTATAAATATATATTTTTTATTGGACGTTTTCATTTTCAGGTGGATAGAGAGGAATTAAAAACACATATGAATCGCCAACCTGGGAAAAAACAATACAAATGTGAAATTTGTTCAAAATGTTTTGCATCAAATCGAAATCTAAAACACCACACGAACATTCACACTGGGAAAAAACCACACAAATGTGAAATTTGTTCAAAATGTTTTGCAATCAGCAGCCAATTAAAACTACATAATATAAGAATTCACACTGGAAAAAAACCATACAGGTGTGAAATTTGTTCAAAATTTTTTGCAACCAACGGCGAATTAAAAATACATAAGAGAATTCATAGTGAGGAAAAACCATACAAATGTGAAATTTGTTCAAAATGTTTTGCAATAAACGACAGTTTAAAAATACATATGAGAATTCACACTGGAAAAAAAAACCATACAAGTGTGAAATTTGCTTAAAATTTTTTTGCAACCAACAGCCAAAAAAAAAAAATACATATGAGAATTCATACTGGGGAAAAACCACACAAATGTGAAATTTGTTCAAAATTTTTTTCAACCCACAGCCAATTAAAACTACACATGAGAATTCACACTGGAGAAAAAAACCATACAAGTGTGAGATTTGTTCAAAATTTTTTTTGCAACCAATGGTCAATTAAAAATACATAAGAGAATTCACACTGGAGAAAAAAACCATACAAATGTGAAATTTGTTACAAATGTTTTGTAAAAAAAGCTTATTTAAAACAGCATATGAAAATTCACACTGGAGAAAAAGAGCATATCTCAATTGAGTGTCGACTTTGTCTACATTCTGCATCACCCGAATCTTCTTTCCCTATTTATGGCTACTCCGACTTATTAGTGAAACACATCTGGAGCTCCTGCCAGCCACAGGTTGGTTCCTCGACTTATTCACATATATATATATATATAAGCCGCCTTGAAGAGAAACACCTCCACG
This sequence comes from Parapsyche elsis, assembly GCA_022651745.1. Classification (NCBI taxonomy): domain Eukaryota; kingdom Metazoa; phylum Arthropoda; class Insecta; order Trichoptera; family Hydropsychidae; genus Parapsyche; species Parapsyche elsis. The sequence goes on from JAGVSN010000031.1 coordinate 1,744,976, forward strand.
CCCTTTCTCCCCAAGACCCTCACATGAGGCCACCACCCCCCCCCAACGAATATAATCTGTTGACCTTTCCGTTGGGGACAGACAGTTGTCCAGTAAGGCCGGAACAACCGCGCATCTCTGCAATAAAATAAAAAATACGCAAAAAAAAAAGGAGAAAAAAATGGCATTCTCTTATCGTAGTCCGATCCTTAAAGGATGGTATACCTAATATGTATTTTCATTGCAGGTGAAAGAACACAACATGCTGCCCAATACAATATGCTTTTCTTGTGAGTCCAACCTCAAATTGCTCATCAATTTTAAAAATAATTGCGCTAAAAATGATGAAATAGCAAGACTGAAACTATCCAAATGCTTGGATATTAAAATAGAAGAAGTTTTATTAGACGATTTAGTTTGAAATACAAAATTGTAAAGTTGACTTCAAAATATAAGAAATTTATATGTACATATGTACATACTTTTCATGTAATTTATGGTTTTTTTTTTTGTTTGTAAATAGTATGGGAAAAAAATGCTGCTGCGCATATTTGCTATTTTTGTTATATGTATTATGTATGTTACTAACAAGTTAACAGTTTCACATAAAAACTCGCATTTGTTTAAAAAAAAAATCACCCGCTGCGCCTTTCGCCTGTCATCTTTTCTCAAAAAAAAACCTTTAATACAAATTTATTTGTAAAAAAACGGATTCGGCTAACCCACGATTATCCACATAATAATATAATCAATATATTATTATTATTGTGGGCCGGTACACGTAAAAATGCCTGAACCGAATTTCATCCTTAAGGCCCGAGCCTCACCGGGCAACTAGTCTGCAGACTAGTCGTGTCGTCAAAATGTTAGCGTTTAGACAGAGCGGACCTCACCGGGCAACTCAGTCTCCGCAACTATGGACGACTTCACGGCAACTCTGGGAGACTCGCGATTTTCACGACCCGAAAGGACGTTTATATAGGCATGGAAATCCAAAACCGACTTCAAATATGGGTTTCTTAGACAATTTTGTACAGGTAACACAAAAAAAAAATGGTTTTTTTTTTTTTTTCAAAAAAAAAAGGCGAATTTTTCATGTCACCTAATTTGTACATACGTATATGTACAAACATTCTGTAACGTTTATCAGATTGAGATCATAGTTTTTGTAACAGTCGAATTTATTTAAAAAATGGCATTATGGTGTGCTCAACAAAAAGTGTGTGGGGGAATGTGGAACATGCGAGAAATTATTAATATATAAAAATTGAGAGTTTTGAACCGTTATTTTTTTTCGTTCCGGTTCAAGCAACAAATGTATATCGGTTCGGTTACGATTTTCAATTAATTCATAAATGTATTTTTGTTTTAAAAATTTATTTTATACCGTAATTTAGAACATTTTATGGTATTTGTATTTATTTCGTATACATATGTATTTTACTTGTCGGATTGGTGTTTCCGTCTTGGTTTCAAAACGTGGCCGTGAACCGAAAAGACCGATTTGTTGTTTCGGTTCGGTTTCGGCTTTCGTTCCGACAAAAAATATTAAGACCCTCGCCAACCCGAGCGAATGATCTGACGCTTGACGCGCCAAAGTTTGGCGCGGCGTCAGTTGGCAAGCCTGCAGCAACATTAGACGCTCAACAGGCGAACGGCGATGATTATCTCTCAACCGCTGATGCCTGGCGGACACTTACTTGTCTCTAGTTTACTCGCAAAACAATGGTGGAAGTTCGTCAACTCGTTGCAATGATGCGGCCCTCTAAACCCATGTGAATGTATGCTCGAGATGTTTACTTGCTAACTACTGAGGATTGTGAACTGTACTGAAAAGAATACAGCATAATGGAGTGTCGACTTTGCCTATGTTATGTGCCAGTGGAGTCTTCGGTCCGTATTTGTGGGTACTCTGACTTATTAGAGGAACATGTCTGGAGTTGCTGTCAGCCACAGGTTGGTTCCTCAACGTATTCGCATGACGCACTCATCTAATTCAAATGTAAAAGTATAGTACATAGTTATATAATAGTTTCATTTGTATTTTATTTACAGGTGAAAAAACACAATGAGCTGCCCCATACAATATGCTTGTCATGTGAATCCAACCTCAAATTGCTCATCGATTTTAAAAAGATCTGTGTTACAAATAATGAAATGGCAAGAATGAAACTAACCGAATGCTCGGATATTAAAGTGGAAGAAGTTTTACTAGACGATTTAGTTTGGGAGGATGAGGGTTTTGACAAAATTTTACCATTTTATAAATCCCTTGTTGACGGTGAGGCTGATACAAAACAATTAAGCAGTGTATATGAAAAATATTCGGAAAAACTTTCTACAAACGATGCAATAGATCACTATCTCAATCTGCAGGAAGTAGGCCCAAACATCAATGAACTTTCACTGTGCAATACGCAATATAATGATGAACAAAAATGTTCACCGGTAAGATATCTATAATAGGCGAATTGAAATTATTACTCGAGCATTCTTACAATATTTATTCATCGGTTTGAAGTAGAACTTATAAATATATTTTATTTAATTGATCGCTTTGATTTTCAGATGGATGGAGAGAAATTAAAAATACGCAAGAAACGCCAACCTGGGGAAAAACCACACAAATGTAAAATTTGTTCCAAATGTTTTGCATTCAATAACCAATTAAAAATACATATGATAATTCACACTGGGGAAAAGCCATACAAATGTGAAATTTGTTCCAAATGTTTTGCAATAAAAAACAGTTTAAAAAAACATAAGGGAACTCACACTGGGGAAAAACCATACAAGTGTGAAATTTGTTTAAAATGTTTTGTAACAAAAGCTCGTTCAAACGAACATATGAGAATTCACACTGGGGAAAAATCATACAAATGTGAAATTTGTTCCAAATGTTTTGTAAAAAAAGGTAATTTAAATCAACATATGAGAATTCACACTGTTGAAAAACCATACAGATGTGAAATTTGTTTGAAATGTTTTAAAATTAACAGCCAATTAGAACTACATCATATTAAAATTCACTCTGGGGTAAAACCATACAAATGTGAAGTTTGTTCCAAATGTTTTGCAGTGAAAGACAGTTTAAGATCACATAAGAGAATTCACACTGGGGAAAAACGATTTAAATGTGAAAATTGTTCCAAATGTTACAAAACAAAAGCTCATTTAAATCAACATATGAGAATTCACACTGGGGAAAAACGACACAAGTGTGAAATTTGTTCCAAATGTTTTGGAAAAAAAGTCAATTTAAGAATGCACATGAGTATTCACACTGGGGAAAAACCATATGAATGTGAAATTTGTTCCAAGTGTTTTGCAGAAAAATACAGATTAAGATTACATATGAGAATTCACACTGGGGAAAAACGAAACAAATGTGAAATTTGTTGTAAATGTTTTGACAAAAAAAGTCATTTAAATCGACATGTGAGAATTCACACTGGAAAAAAATGGCATATCTCAATTGAGTGAAAGGATTGCTGTAATTAGAACATATCAGACAAATAGGGGAATGATATCATAATTTATATTTATAATTGAACTTGTACATAAATCTACTAAAAGTAAACTTATAAATCTACAAACAATAAGAAACTAGAAACTAGAATTTGATTCCTTCTCATCATAATGAAATAGAAATCAAATTCATTCAAAAAATCATGAAAACTATTGACGAAACTAACAATAAAATCAGAAAAATAAAGCGAGTTAAATTTAGCTCCCTACTATTGAGTTGAATATTGACTTTGCCTGCGTTCTGATTCACCCGAGTCTTCTTTCCCTATTTGTGGCTACTTTGACTTACTAGTGAAACACATCTGGAGCTCCTGTCAGCAATAGGTTTGTTCCTCGACTTATTCAGATGGCATACTCTCATTGTAGTCAGATGGTCAACGATTAGTATACCCGATGTTTATTTTCATTGCAGGTGAAAGAACACAATATGCTGCCCAATACAATATGCTTGTGTTTTATTTTATTTTATATTTATTTTTACAAATTATACCATAGTGACATTACAGGTTGCCCCAATTCGTCACTATGGCATATATTCGTGTTGTGATTTCAACCTCAAACTGCTCATCAATTTAAAACAAAATTGCGTTTAAAATGATGAAATGGCAAGACTGAAACTAACCCAATGATTAGATATTATAATAGTAGTTTCACTAGACGATTTAATTTGAAATACAAAATTGTAAAGTTGACTTCAAAATACAAAATTGTAAAGTTGACTTCAAAATCCAAAATGTTTGTATGTAATAAATAATATGTTTATATAATGTGTTGGTATATAATTTTCATTAATTAAATCGAATTTTTTCATGTAAGGTCGTTTATTATTGTTAGTAAATAAATTGGGTTGCTCGAAAAAAAAAATGCTGCTGCGCATATTTGTTGTTTTTATATACAAACTAGTGTAAGCCCGTTGAATATCAACGCCCGCTGAATTTTAAATATCGTAATAGAGATCCCCATTACCCAAATCGATCGACCCCGATACCCTCTGGAAAAAAAGTGATTTTGTAAAAATCAAAAAAAAAAAATTATATCGACATCTATGTATTATTAGCAGAGTTTTTATGTTATAGGTAAAGCAGACTTACATGCGATCCCTTTTGTAGATGATGTTTAAAAAAAAAGGTCTAAATTGAGCAAGGGTGATGGCAGATTAGTCTTAGGACGTTCTTCCCGAGCCTGAGGTCGTGGGTTCGATCCCCAGTCGTTCTAGTGGTTTTTTAATCATTTTTCCTCAGCGAGCGTTATCAGCAGACAGGCAGACAGACGGATTTCGGCTGTTATATTTATGGTAATGTTACTGACGAGTTAACCATTTCAGATAAAGACCGCATTTGTTAAAAAAAGACTGCATTTGTCAGTTGGCAAGCCTGCAGCACCATTCGACGCTCACAGGCGAACGGCGAAGATTATCTCTCAACCGCTAATGTCTGGCGGACACTTACTTGTCTCTAGTTTACTCGCCAAACAATGGTGGAAATCCGTCAACTCGTTGCAATGATGCAATCGCCCGCACTAACTTTTTTTTTTTTATATTGTATTATGTTCTCCCACCACGGGTGACACAATTTGCTCACTGAACCGGAGATTTTGTATGTAAACCCTAAGCCCTAAATCGATCTCCAAACCCGGATTCTCTGGGTAAAATGACTGTTGGCAACCCTAGCAACTGGGCAGTTGAGTCCTGAGCGTGGGCGTGGTCAGTGAACAAGACTGCCATCTAAACCCATGTGGATTTATGTTTGAGATGTTAACTTGCTGACTACTGAGGATTTTGAACTGTGAACTGAAAAAAATACAGCATAATGGAGTGTCGACTTTGTCTATGTTCTGTGCCAGTGGAGTCTTCGGTCCCTATTTGTGGGTACTATGACTTACTAGAGGAACACGTCTGGAGTTGCCGTCAGCCACAGGTTGGTTCCTCAACGTATTCGCATGACGCACTCATCTAATTCAAATGTAAAAGTATTGTACATAGTTATATAATAGTTTCATTTGTATTTTATTTGCAGGTGAAAAAACACAATGAGCTGCCCCATACAATATGCTTGTCATGTGAATCCAACCTCAAATTGCTCATCGACTTTAAAAAGATCTGTGTTAGAAATAATGAAACGGCAAGAATGAAATTAACTGAATGCTTGTATATTAAAGTTGAAGAAGTTTTACTAGACGATTCAGTTTGCGAGAATGAAGGTTTTGACAAAAATTTACCACCCTATAAATGCCTTGTTGACGATAAGGGTGATAAAAAACAATTAAGCAGTGTATATGAAAAATATTCGGAAAAAATTTCTAAAAACGATGCAAAAGATCACTTTCTCAATCTGCAGGAAGAGAGCCCAAACATCAATGAACTTTCGCCGTGCAATACGCAATATAATGATGAACAAAAATGTTCACCGGTAAGATATCTATATTAGGCGAATTGAAATTGTTTAAATATTAATTCATCGAATTGAGTAGAATTTATAAATATATTCCATTTAATTGGTCGCTTTGATTTTCAGATGGATGGAAAGAAATTAAAAATACGCACGAAACGCCAACCCGGGAAAAAACCATACAAATGTAAAATTTGTTCCAAATGTTTTACAGTCAATAGCCAATTAAAAACACATATAAGAATTCACACGGGGGAAAAACCATACGAGTGTGAAATTTGTTCAAAATTTTTTGCAATTAACCACGATTTAAAATTACACATGAGAATTCACACTGGAGAAAAACCACACAAGTGTGAAATTTGTTCCAAAAGTTTTGTAAAAAAAGTCAGTTTAAAAATACATATGAGTATTCACAATGGGGAAAAACCATATGAATGTGAAATTTGTTCAAAACGTTTTGCAGTAAAAGACAGATTAAGTATACACATGAGAATTCACACTGGAGAAAAACCATACAAATGTGAAATTTGTTCCAAATGTTTTGAAAAAAAATACAGTTTTACAATGCATATGAGAATTCACACTGGGGAAAAACCATTCAAATGTGAAATTTGTTTAAAATGTTTTACAATCAACAGCCAATTAAAACTACATAATATTAGAATTCATACTGGAGAAAAGTCATACAGCTGTGAAATTTGTTCAAAATTTTTTTCAACCAGTAATCAATTAAAAATACATAACAGAATTCACACTGGGAAAAAAACCATACGAATGTGAAATTTGTTCAAAATGTTTTGTAACAAAAGCTCGTTTAAACGAACATATGAGAATTCACACTGGAGAAAAAACCGTACAAATGTGAAACTTGTTCAAAATGTTTTGCAATAAAAGATAGTTTAAGAATACATAAGGGAATTCACACTGGGAAAACCATATAAATGTGAAATTTGTTCCAAATGTTTTGTAAAAAAAAGTCGTTTAAATCAACATATGAGAATTCACACTGGAAAAAAAGAGCATATCTCAATTGAGTAAAAGGATTGCTGTAATTCGAACAGATCAGACAAATAGGGGTATGATATCATAATTTATATTTATTATTGAACTTAAAAGTAAACTTGTAAATCTACCAAACCAAAAGAAACTAGCCCAATTACTTCTCATCGTAATGAAATAGAAATCAAATTCATTCAAAAAATCATGAAAACTATTGACGAAACTAACAATAAAATCAGAAAAATAAAGCGAGTTAAATTTAGCTCCCTACTATTGAGTTGAATATTGACTTTGCCTGCGTTCTGATTCACCCGAGTCTTCTTTCCCTATTTGTGGCTACTTTGACTTACTAGTGAAACACATCTGGAGCTCCTGCCAGCAACAGGTTGGTTCATCGACTTATTCAGATGGCATACTCGTAGTCAGATGCTCAACAATTAGTATACCCGATGTTTATTTTCATTGCAGGTGAAAGAACACAACATGCTGCCCAATACAATATGCTTGTGTTGTGAATTCAACCACAAACTGCTCATCAATTTAAAAAAAAATTGCGCTAAAATAATGAAATGGCAAGACTGATACTAACCAAATGCTTAGATATTACAATAGTAGTTTTACTAGACGATTTAGTTTGAAATACAAAATTGTAAAGTTGACTTCAAAATCCAAGATGTTTGTATGTAATAAATAATATGTTTATATAATGTGTTGGTATGTAATTTTCATTAATGTAATAGAATTTTTTCATGTGAGATGGTTTTATTATTGTTTGTTAATAAATTGGGTTGATCGAAAAAAAAAATCCTGGTGCGCATATTTGTTGTTTTTATATACATATGCTACTAACAAGTTACCCCCGCTCTTTAGACCCCCACACACTCCCGTTGCTTCTGACGCTTTCTCCAGGCAAATTTGTTTGGAATGGCCTATCTATGGTATTTTCTATGTATGACACCGATACTATATTTTGAGTTATAGACCGCAAAAGCAAAAAAAAGGATATTTTTAAATCGCGGATATCTCATAAACGAGAGCATATCAACAAAAATCAGTGGGTCAAAATTAGTAAAGATTGACCAATCTCCGCTCTGGATATTTTTTTCGTTGCTCAGTGTAATAAATGAAAACAATTTTTTTTAATCTGAAATAAAAGTATTTTAATAGAATACAAGAAAAGCAAAATGTTACCTTTTGGGTTTTATTTCTCTTCGATTTTTTTGCAGTTTAAAGCCTCAGTCGGTTAATAAGTGGCTTTTTAAATATTGATTGTATTATATTACCAAAAACTATTTTCAAATCGTTTGTTTGTTAAGCCAGTGCTTCCCAATCTTTTTAGAACGACAAAATTTCGCGACCAACCTAGCTTTAATGGATATGAAAGGGGGGGGGTGGGGGGGGAAATCCGGAGCAAACACATAAAAAACACGGGTCGTGAACATCGCAAAAATTCCCTAAATCGAATCTGGAGCAAAGACATAAAAACAACACGTGTCGCAAACCGATAAATTCATTATCGGTTTGGGAACAAAGACGTCGCTACGCTTTACTTAATGAGCACCCGGATCAACACGTGCAATCCAACAGGGACAAAGGACACTTAAAAGTGAACCTATTAAATTTGACCTGTTGCATCACATACACTTAGGCCGGTTTGTCCAGGCTCCTTTGTCGGCGCCTGTTGTACGGCGCGGCTGACAAAGGAGCCGCGACAAACCGTGCCCTGTGAAAACGGCCTTAAAGTGAGGTGAAAGAACTTCGCGTGAACCCACAAAATTTCCCACGAATTCTTCCCTCTCCTGTTGGCTCGTCTAATCTCAAATGCGCACTTGGACGGTGATCAGTCTAGCATCGCCAGTTCTCTCTGGTCTCACAACTCGACCACACTACCTCCATCGTTGACCATCCATCGACGTCACTGCTACAACTCTCTCCACTGAAGACAACTACTCAGTACTCGTCGTAGCGCATACCTACGCCGGATGCTGACTCTACATATGTACATCTTCACGGACACAGTACTCTGGACGACACGCGAATGATTCATCGTACGCATCCACGTACTACTTACACTTCTGTACAACTACGCAGACACTTCTACGCACCTGTAAATTGCTGTACATACATCAAAAAATAAATACTTTTAAACTACCATCATAAGTTTAATTAATATGGCGACGGATACTTCACCACATCAACATCAACCGTATTACATTGGTGACCCCAACATCCGCTCCGCTAAAAGACCGACATCAGTATTCTCGTGAACGCTTTCGGGGTGACACTTTTTCTGTGGAAAAACGATGGATTCCTTAAAGAAAAAGCTGCTATTGCAATAATAATAGCTTTGGCTACAAAAAAAACGTGTTAAAAGGAAACGGTGGACTAAAAAATGGCTACTGAAAAGAGATCTCTATACGCATTTGAACTTATTGAATGAATAAGAGACACGAATGAAGAGGAGGACGACGAAAATTATTATCGTATGAAAGATGCCTGTTTTGATCACTTGTTAGAAATGGTTAAGCCATACTTGACAAAACAAGTCGACAAGTCGACAAGTGCTCAAGAAAAAATGACTGTAACGCTACGATACTTTGCAACTGGAAGGAATATTAAAGATTTAAGATTCTCAGCTGTTATAATGTCACCAGTTGCTATAAGTCAGTCATCGCTGTTCGAGCGGTGATTGAAGCGACACTGATGGAATGTGTTGTCAATCCACACCAGACTGACGAAAATTATTTATTAAAATATTTAAATATCTGTCAGTCTGGTTCATCAGTCCGTCAGTCAACGCATTATACAATCAGTTTGACGTCAATCTGACCACAATCATGAACTGAACTGATGCCAAACTGAGCGTGTAACATTGTATTTTGTAGTATAGCACCTGGCAGAAAATGCATTTTGCAACGTTGTGAACGCGTCTTGTGGCTGGCCGTAAATTTGACTCTTTTGAACTAAGATGGTGCCCTAGCAAATCTCTCAAACCGGATGGGCAACTGAGTAACTGAGTAATTGGACAACTGAGCAACAGCAACCGAGCAACTGGGCAATTTGGCAGTTGAGCCATGAGCATGGGCGTGGCCAGTGAGCAAGACTGCCACCTAAACCCATGTGGATTTATGTTCGAGGGGTTTACTCGCTGACTACTGAGGATTGTGAACTGGAAAGTACACTATAATGGAGTGTCGGCTTTGCCTATGTTTTGTACCAGAGGAGTATTCCCTCCCTATTTGTGGCTACTCTGACTTTCTAGCTAAACATGTTTGGAGCTCCTGCCACCCACAGGTTGGTTCAACAACTGCTAATCTACATTTGTCCCATGCTAAAAGAATAGTTCCATTTCAAAATTGAACATTATCAATCAAAATCTGATTTTTCTTCAGTGGTCCAAACTTTTTGTCGTGGGACAAATACCTTGGGCCTAAGTACCATGCTAAAAGAATAGTTAAAATGTGTATCTACTTTGCAGGTGGAAATATTCGACGGGCTGCCGGATACAATATGTTTGTCATGTGAATCCAACATCAAATCGCTCATCGATTTTAAAAAGACCTGTGGTCAAAATAATGGAATGGCAAAACTCAAACTGACCAAATGTTTAGATATTAAAGTGGAAAAAGTTGTAGCAGACGATTTCGTTAGGGAGGGTGAGGCTTTTGATAAAAATTTACAATTGTATAAATCGCCTGTTGATGAATGTGACAAAAAACAATCAAGCAGCATAGATGAAAAATATTCGGAAAAAATTACTACAAACGAAATAAAAGATCACACTCTCAATCTACAGGTAAAAGGCCTAGATGTCGATGAACTTTATTTATTTAATTAAAATATCTTAAGAAGCAAACAAACAAAAAGTAACTCAAAGCTAAAATTACAAAATAAACTTAATTATCAATTAGCATTTATGAGGTGCTGTGTTAAGGCTGCCAGGAATCCATCAATTTTGTTTATATTTCTAAGACCTGGCAGTCCATTGTAAGACTTTCACTGTGCAATAGACAATATGATGATGAACGAAAATGTTCACCAGTAAGATATCTATGACAGTACCGTTGTTAAAATATTAATTCATCGATTTAAAGTAGAATTTATAAATATATACTTTTTTAATCGGTCGCTTTGATTTTCAGATGGATGGAGAGAAATTAAAAATACGCACGAATCGCCAACCCGGGGGAAAACCATACAAATGTGAAATTTGTTCCAAATGTTTTGCATTAAATCAAAGTTTAAAAATACATATGAGTATTCATACTGATATAAAACCATACAAATGTGAAATTTGTTCCAAGTGTTTTGCAGTCAATAGCAAATTAAAACTACATATGATAATTCACACTGGAGAAAAAAATCATACAAGTGTGAAATTTGTTCAAAATGTTTTGCGTCAAATCAAAATTTAAAAGTACATATGAGCATTCATACCGAGGAAAAACCATACAAATGTGAAATTTGTTCGAAATGTTTTACAGTGAGTAGCAAATTAAAACTACATATGATAGTTCACACTGGAGAAAGATCATACAGGTGTGAAATTTGTTCCAAATATTTTGCATCAAATCAAAATTAAAAAAAACATACGAGAATTCATACTGGGGAGAAACCGCACAAATGTGAAATTTGTTCCAAATGTTTTGCCTTGAACCACAGTTTGAAAATACATATGAGAATTCATACTGAGGAAAAACCGTACAAATGTAAAATTTGTTCAAAATGTTTTGCAATCAACAGTAAATTAAAACTACACATGAGAATTCACACCGGGGAAAAACCGTACAAATGTGAAATTTGCACAAAATATTTTGCAACACACCGCGGATTAAAACTACATATTACCTTTCACACTGGAGAAACACGATACAAATGTGAAATTTGTTCAAAATGTTTTGTAAAAAACGGCGATTTGAAAAGACACATCAATATTCACATTGGGGCAAAACCATACAAATGTGAAATATGCTCAAAATGTTTTGCATCAAATCAAAATTTAAAACACCACATGAACATTCACACTGGGAAAAAACCGTACAAGTGTGAAATTTGTTCCAGATGTTTTGTAAAAAAAGATTATTTAAAACTACATATGAAAATTCACACTGGAGAAAAAGAGCATATCCCAATTGAGTGTCGACTTTGCCTACGTTCTGCGTCACCCAAGTCTTCTTTCCCTATTTATGGCTACTCTGACTTACTAGTGAAACACATTTGGAGCTCCTGCCACCCACAGGTTGGTTTCTCCACTTATTCACATGGTGTGCTCTCATCTTAGTCAGATCCTTAAAGGATGGTATACCTAATATGTATTTTCATTGCAGGTGAAAGAACACAACATGCTGCCCAATACAATATGCTTGCCTTGTGAATCCAATCTCAAATTGCTCATCAATTTTAAAAAAATTTGCGTAAAAAATGATGAAGTGGCAAGACTGAAACTAACCAAATGCTTAGATATTAAAACGGAAGAAGTTTTACTGGACGATTTATTTTGAAATACAAAATTGTAAAATTGACTTCAAACTTGTTTCTTGTACAATTGACTTATTTTCTTCGAGATATGGTTTACCATATGTCCTCACTTGACCAGGATTGTTCCGGTTTGAAGACTGTCCAGATGTCCAGGTCGGTTTGTTGTTTTGTATGCGTCTATCGATTATTATTTATGTTTTCGGTGGAGAGGATAGGTTACTGACAATAAATTGTTGATCGGGTACCGCTCATTGTGCGGGTATTACACAGGGATAGTTTACTCGCTACTATCTCGCTAGTAAACTAGCTCGTGTAATAGTCGAAGCTAGTTAACTATCTGGTTTTTTCGGCCGAGCGAGTGAAGTTCGAATGTTTGAACTTTATTAGCTACTATCTGACTAGTGTGACGTCACTTCATTTTGCCAGTTTGAGGTTAACCGATTTTCAGCTCCCAACCCAGTATACTTCAATGGACATGGACATAAAAGTATTCCATGCGGGTGTTATGTTTTTTGGGAGTTTGTTGGAAAACTCTTATCTACTCGTAATAAACGAAAGAAAAGAGCACACTGGGTACGGCCATGGATTTTAAGGAGAAATGTGTATGGTGCTTCGGCTTGCCTTTTAAAGGAATTGGCCGTTATTATTGGCCGGAAAGGAAGTTATTGGTTTTGGTAGAGGGTTTCATAAGCAATCGAGATACTCCAATGAGAATGGCGATTCCAGCTAGAACTAAACTGGAGATAACATTAAGATTTTTAGCCACCGGTGACAGTTTTATGTCATTATTTATTTATTTTATATAATATTAGCTAATTTAACTTACATCTATTACATATTTATAACAACTACATAAATCTAGTAGTACACATTATACACTATACTTATACATATCTACTATCCCTCACAGAGGTGTCTCCTCACACTTTGCAAGAATGCATCTATGGTCTTAGTAGTCTTAGTAGACCTGGAGTATCTATTTTGTATACCACAACAAACTATTTACCAGAAGTTCTCACTGCGATTTCTGAAGTTCTCAAGTCATACATTAACATTTAGTTAAAATTGTATTATTAAAAAACGCATATTTATTTTTAAAAATGTATAAAAAAGGAAGTATGTAGGTATAAAAAGCATCCTGTGCATCAATCGTTTATTTATGGAAAGTTTAACTTTAATTATATAATTTTGGATTTTTTGCTGTAGTAATAATGTTTCCTGTGTTAGAAATGCACGAAGTTTTTAACTTATTAAAACAACTAACAATAACAATACAACAATGTTGCATAATATATGTAATAATGCTGTTCTACAAATTAGTCATCACTATCATCACAAGTGTCATGATTAGTTTCACAAGTGCACATCAAACGCTTATTGATGGAAAGTCTTACTTTAATTATATAATTTTGTATTTTTTGCTGTGTTAATAATGCTTCCCGCGTTGGCATTGCACGAAGTTCGGAGACTACGTATTTTCCAAATGAGTGTAATGGGTCATTATTACTATTATTTGTCATCTTAAATATTTCGTGGAAATTATGTAGAGCATTTTCTATTTCTCCAATTGGTTCATGACGTCTTTTTTTAGCCTGTCTGGAAGGGGGCTCGTCATTGTCAACGTCTGAAAGGTCTGTTGGATGAATATCTGTTGGATGAATGTCTGTTTGATGAATGTCTGTTGGATGAATGTCTGTTGGATGAATTTCTGTTGGATGAATGTCTGTTGGGTGAATTTCTGTTGGATGAATGTATATTGGATGAATTTCTGTCGAATGCATGTATGTTGAATGAAGATCTGTTGAATGAATGTCTTTTTCTTCGTGAGTGCAGCTTATCTCCTGGAAATAATTATAACGTTTATTTATTATAATATAAAAAACACACAAAATGAACAAATAAAATAGCAACGCAAACTAATGTAAAAATTGTTGAATGTTTGTTGCAGGTCCCTTCTACTTGTATCTAAAGGATGGACCGAAGTACAAAAGAAATTCATGATTTTTTGGAATTTTCCTGTGTTGAGGGCGGGGGGCATTTATGAACATGTGCAAATTAAGTGCCCATATAACAGTGGTTCGCAATATTTTAATGATTCTTCTCCAAATATAGCCCTGCAGAATAAATCACTCAAGATGCCAGATAAATCTGTGATTATTGGTGATGATGCTTTCCCCTTGAGGATTAACCTAATGAAACTATATAGGAAAACTGTATTGACAGATAAGAAAAAAATTTTCAATTACCGACTATCCTGGGCAAAAAGCGTAGCCGAAAATGCTTTTGGAATACTTGCATGGCGGTTTCAAGTTTTTTTAACCACGATAAAATTGAAACCCACTACAGTTGATAAGGTTATAGGTAGGATAAGGTTATTTGGAGCGCTCGTGCTTTACATAACTGGTTAAGAATGACATCTCCTGGCTATTATTTGCCATCACGATCGGTTAACAATGAAGATTTCAATACCGGTTAGATTATACCTGGTGCATGGCGCGGGGAAATTAAGGAATTGCGGTCAGTTGGTCATTTGGGAACAAGAAATTATAAGCGCGAGGTGGAGAATGTGCGAAACAAGTATGCTGAATATTTCATGGAAGAAGGTTCTGCTCCATGGTATTAACATGAGAACTTTTGTCTGACAGTTTTTGTTATTTCTGTTGTGCTTATATTTACTTATATGTTTAATGTGTGAATTCTGTTTCCATTGAAAAATATAAAATAAAGAAATTGCTTACCAAATTTGAGTTTGATTGTCTCATCGACATCACTTCTCCTAGAAAGTCAGCTTGGTTGAACCATGCCAATTTTGGTTTATATAAATCTCTTGCCCCTGCTCCACTGTTCCTCGACTTTAACACCTTCGCCAGCTCTTGTCTATATGAATCTTTAACACTTTTTATTCTACCTTTCAGCTGCTTCTCGGTCATTTCCCCCAGTAGACCTTCACCCTGCAGTTCCTCTGTCAATGTGGCAAAAGTGACATCTCTCAATGAATTATTTTTGTACTCCTTCATATTACTGTTCCAGAGTAGCGGATATCCGCTGTATATCGTCAGGAACTTGCCAATATGCTCAAAATTCCACTTCATTTTGACGATAGGCGCAAAACACGCGTGATTACAAGTTGACTACAGCGCCACTCGCTGCTAGCTCTACGTGCCGGCTAGTAAACTAGCATGATAGTAGCGAGTAAACTATCCCGGTATAACTCGCTTTAGCCGCCATAGCCGAGTGATAGCCGCCACACCGCGGTTATCACTCATTTGTATGAAAACCAATGTACTGGCGTTCGCCGGTGTGGCCCGGGCCTTACAGTCAACAGAGGTTATCGAAAATTTCTTGCTTGTTTGTGACAGATTAGAAATGCCTTTAAGAAGGAATATCCCTTTCTGAAAAAAGTGTCTGGCTACGTTGATACGTAAAATGTGAACAATGTTCGTATGAGTTTTCAGTTCTTCATGGTGGGAGTTTCGATATAAAAGATGCTGTTTTTGGGAAAAAAAAACTTGCCTGGAGCCCATTTTCTTGAAGTTTTGTACGAAATCTGGCGATTTTCTTATGAAATTCAAAATGTTCTTATGCAAGAAAATATTTCGCCTGCGATGCATTTTTGCTCAAAAAATGTAGATAATATTGTTGCGTGGGCAGGAAGGGTGGTTCCGTGAACGGAGAGAAAGATCGAAGTTGGTTGTAAGAGGTTTATTCCACTGGAGCCGAACGGTCCGTTCGGTCCAGCATCCTGAGCGAGAATGATCTCTGAGGCCAATTGTGCCTCTATTTATAGTAGGCGATCAGAACGCCATTGGTCTATTTTGGCGGGATCGCCACGCGGTCTCATAACGCTACAATATTTTGAAAATTGTACAAAGCTAATAAATTTTCCTCAAGTAAAATCGTGAAGTGTCGGTTTGAGAGAAAAATAATTTGGTTAACCGTGGTATGTACCCAGTACCATGGTTAGATGCACGAAACGCAGATAGATCTCATCTCAATGTTAATCTGCTTAAAAAATATGGTATTAAAGGCTTGGTTTCACGAGTGTATCGGCCTGGCCGACGACGTTTTTTTTTATAAAGTTTAACAGTTTTATAGAGTTTAACGACGTTTTGTTGTATAGAATTTGACAGATGGATGGAAAGCGGGCGCAGCCACATGGGCCGGGTCAGCCAAGTCGGCCAGGCAGCGGTCACTTGCGAAACCAAGCTGAAAACAACTATCGACGTTGCGTTGCTATGGTCGGCAAATTACTTCTTATTTCCAAAACCGTATTGGGATAGATATGAAAGCAGAATCGCAGAAATGCACGGAAAAAAACCGGAAATCGCCGGTGTGAAACCAGCCTGACATTTCGTTATTGTGTGGGTTTTCTATAGTTATCTGATGATGGAATGTCGTCTTTGCCTATCATCCTCATCGTCTGTCCCTATTTGGAGAACACCTGAACCATTAGCTGTGCGCATTTGGAGTTGTTGTCAGCTACAGGTCAGTATACAAACAACTACCATTTACACTTATGTATATGTACACCAGCATATATTTAATTTTCTCCCTTTAACTTTTTTCTGAATATTTTCAGGTGGAAAAAAACGATGGATTGCCAAATTCGATATGCGTATCGTGCGAATCTAACTTGGAATATTTCACCAATTTCAAAAAGTCCTGCGAGCAAGCCAATTTAATTCTACGACGACGATTAATTCCACACGTGAATATTAAGGTCGAAGAAGTTACGTTCAAACATGAAGATTGGAGAAATGACAGTTTTAGTAATAACAGTTTGAAGAAGACTTGTAATTATGAAAATAATAGAACACATTCAAACGATCAACACTTTGGTGCTGAAGATAGAAAACCAATTCTACGTAAAATAACTGATAAGGAAACAATAGAACACAATTGTACCGAGAATTTCTCAAAGGTCAGTTAAACTCATTTCAAGTATCTTTCTCAAGTTACTTCACTATTAGTAACGATGAAATGTTTGTCAAATAGTTAAGAGGCAACGCTTGATATCAAGCATAAGTTACTCTTGCGTCTCAAAAAAAAAAAACTA
This sequence comes from Parapsyche elsis, assembly GCA_022651745.1. Lineage (NCBI taxonomy): Eukaryota > Metazoa > Arthropoda > Insecta > Trichoptera > Hydropsychidae > Parapsyche > Parapsyche elsis. The sequence continues at coordinate 1,762,406 of JAGVSN010000031.1, forward strand.
CACGTAAAATTTGCACAATAATATTGAGACCAGAATGAAAATGGGATGTCATCCTTCAGAAGAGAAAGTCGAGAACGGTTTGTTATAATTCAACTAATTACAAAATCTATATTTACAGATCGTCCAATCGCAACAAGACTTGCAAAGCCGACTGTCGAATCTAACCACCGACAAACGGTACAGGTGCGAAATTTGCACCAGATCATTCACGATGGAGTACAAACTAAACCGGCACAGAAAGATTCACACGTACAACTTTGAGTGCGGATGCGACTACTGCGGCAAAGTCCTAAAATCAAAATCGAACCTACGCCGACACATCCTCGTCTGCAACAAGCCGATCTGCAATGTTCCAATACATCCGAAAGAACCACTTTACAAATGCGACTCGTGCTCCAAGACATGTACCACAAAACGACTACTAAAACAACACGCTACACTACACACCGGTGAAAAGGCTCACTCGTGTAAAATCTGCTCCAGAGCATTCACCATCAAACAATCGCTGACGAAACACATGAAGATACACGGAGAACGACCGCACAAATGTCCGATATGCTCTCGGACATTCTTCGCCAAACAGACGTACAACGATCACATGAAAGTTCACGCCGATACCTTCGGACACGCTTGCGACTACTGCGGTAGAGTCTTCAAGAAGAAGACAAACTTGAGACATCACATATCGACGCACACGGGTGTAAGACCGCACAAGTGTGAACAATGTCCCAAAGCGTACTTCTGCAAAGGTACGCTGACGAAACACATGCTAGTTCACACCGGCGAACGGCCGTTCGGATGCGAAACATGCTCGAAAGCGTTCAGCACCAGATTCAAACTGAAGAGTCACATACTGACACATCCGGAGAACAAACCGTACAAGTGTGCGGTGTGTTCAAAGGCGTTCGGCTCCAAGAGTAACTACTCCGATCACATTAAAGTGCATACGGGAGAGCGGCCGTACGAATGCGACATGTGTTCGAAGACTTACATCAGCAAACAGGCTCTGAAGGAGCATATGAAGGTTCACGGTGAAAATTTCGGATACGTGTGTGATCATTGCGGTATTAGGATCACGGTTAAAGCGAATTTTCAATTGCATGTGTTGACGCATAGTGCGGAAAGGCCGCACAAGTGCAGCGTCTGTTCGAAGACGTTCTCGTTGAAGCGAGCTTTGGCCGATCATATGCACGGTCACACCGGCGAAAGGCCGTACAAGTGTGAGGTATGTACTAAGGCTTTCTTCGCCAAGGGCACGTTGAGGAAGCACGCCAAGTTGCATACGGGTGAAAGGCCGCACAAGTGTGAGATTTGCTCCAGGGCTTTCTCCATTAAGCAGTCGCTGACGAAGCATATTAAGGTGCACACAGGTGAAAGGCCGCACAAGTGCCCCGTGTGTTTGAAAGCGTTCGGTACTAAGTATAATTTGAAGACGCATATGAACGTTCACAATAGAGACAAGTAGAATTTTTGTTTGTAATAAATTATTCTGCCGAGGGTGTCTCGTATGATTTGAACCTTTGGGCCGCTCCTTTGATGTATTCCTTCCACTGGCCGGAATGACCTGATGTTCTTTCCCTTTAACTTTTGAACTATCCGATAAGAAAAATTTATTAAATTGGGTATGAGAAATTTGACTCAAGGCGAATTATATTACTAAAGATTATTTATTTAAGATACATGGGCAGGCGGCATAGCCGATGCGAGCCCAGGGGTCTGATAAAAATTGTACATACAGTTTTTAATTTTATTAGTTATTTATATTTGAAGAGTTACCAAAATCCATTTATATTCAAAAGATATTTATTCATCGAGATGATTTGTATTTTCAAAAGTTACTAGCTGATTTGGGAAGCGGTTCCAAATTTCAACCACTCTAAATATGTAGATAAATGAAAAGAAAGAGACCTTGACAATTTTGTTTTTTAATAAAACTTACTAGTACTTCATACGAGTCAATTTAATTGGCTAGGCATCGTTAGGGTTTATTTTAGGGCGAGTTCAAAACTAAATAAGTTATAGCAAAAGACATCTCTTATCCTGAGTGAGTCGCTATTTCTTATCTTGTCTGGATTCTTTAAAAATAAGCGTTACCTGTGACTAAAAACTGGACTTGAACCACTTTCAGAGATAACAGCTCATGTTGACTAGGAAAGATTGCCATCACTGAAGGTTTACGTTTTGATTCCTAACATCAAAATATTTAGTTTTGACAATTTATTGATACAGCCACTGGCAAGTTTTTAATGTAATCGACCGTTTTGTACTTGCCACTTATTTAACTTCGAAATCGTCACCACGTTTATTATCCTTCCCTATCCGTTCCTTGGTTCCCTTGAGAAGGCAACGGGAACCACTGCGGACTTAACTATGACCGAAACTGAAATGCTTTTAAAAGAGTCGAGGCTTTGCTCGACACCGATTGTGTATTCCTGAAAACAACTTTGGAAAATGAAACACCCATACTGTCTGTAAGACTTAAATTTTATTGTTTTTTTATTTTAATGTGTTAATAAAATATTTCACGCCTTGGCTGCGGGCTTTGCTGGGGCCTTGTTTGTCTTGGGCTTGTCGGTGACCTTCTTGGGTGCAGCCGGGAGTCCTACCCTGAATCCGTTGCGGAAACGCCTTCTGACGATTTTCAGGTGACGCATGCGTCCAGTTCCGGTGGTCTTCCTGCGCTTAGCCTTCACTGACCAGTTATCTGAAATCGGCAATAATAACAATGTTACATTTGCGTACAAAACAATACTACAATGTTGCGATAACAAAATGTTGTTACAATACATCCACTGGATGGGCTACAACTACATCGTCACATTTTATTATCCTTGCTAATTACAAGCCAATAATCTATGAGAAGTTAATCAGCACCTCAAACGTAGCAAGAGTGCGATATATTTATGAAAAATCATAGTTTCTACAATATTGTCGAGGTATAACCATAGATATAGAATAGTCTAAATATGCCCCCACGCTATAAAAAATGTTCAGACTCTTAAGACACTCGGGTATAAAAATCCTAGTCGAAGAGTTGAAAAAAAAAGGTCACTTCGTTGTTATTCGAGTCTCGGGTTCTGTCTTGCGACGATTTTTGTCGACCGAAAAGTGTGAAGAGACATATTTATGGGTTTAACTGATCATACTAACGAACAAGGTATTAGTTCAATAGTCGAATAAACCAATTTTAATACATTGAATTCAAGTTGGTCGATAAGTAAGAACTTCATTTAAGTGTCCTCTCTATTTATTTTAGCAGTAATGTGTTACAGACTATATTCGTTGGGGGGGGGTGATGGCCCCATATGAGTGTCTCGGAGAGAAAGTATGTGGAGGTGTTTCTCCTCGAGGCGGCCTATATGAGGGCTCAAATCAAATAAGCATTGACGCTAATAAAGATACAATCAACAAAGAGTCATAGAATGGAAGACAGTTAGAATTGGGTCAGAGTTCCCCTTGGTGTCTAACATCATAAACATTTAATTCTACGTAGAGTCTAAAAGGGTTAAGTGTTGAAGAAAAATGTATTTTCACACAAACGGGAACATATTATAATAGAGTATCAGAAATGCAAACCGATATCGAAATTTGCAACATTGATACTGTAGAATAAAAACACAAACTAACCTAAAAATTACTTTGAAAATCTAATCAAATGGGTATTTCTCATACGGTTGTATGACTTGGAAGTCATTCAATACAAAAACCAGTTTTGAATAAATTTGATCAGACACGTCCAGAGTTTACAATTAACACTGATAAACTCGTCACATACAACTACAACGCATAAAAACAAAATGTTACACACTTGGGGAGTTGGAAGTGTGGCGACACGGAACACCTTGCAAAACTTAACCTACAAAACGTCAACGTGACACAACGGATGCACAGAAGTATCAGGGGTGCAATGAACTAGGGGGTAGTCGATGATACTAACATGAACGAAGCTTGGCAGCCGGGTATCCACATTGCGCGCACTTGGATTTCTGGATGTGGTACGAAGAGCGGCCGCAGCGGCGACACAGCGTGTGGGTCTTATTGCGCCGCTTTCCGAACGACGACGTGCCCTTCGTCTGAAATCAACACATTTAGCGGTTAGTCATCGAGCGTCCGATTCGAGGATTTCGAGCTGATGGGGCCGATTAGGCCAGATTAGAAAAAGCCGGTGGCGACCACTCACCATGTTGGCGGCCGCACGTCAAGAGAGGTTTGCGCCCAGGTGTGCCACACCACTAGTTTACTGTTTCGCCGTGGGGAAACAAACGTCGTGATTTACGGCCATGTTCGAAAACTTTTTATCAATATTGGAAATTAGTTTTCTAGTTTTATAAATATACTATATTACGATTTTACAAAATGTACAAATGTAAAAAATATTTAACAAATATCAGACTCAATGCTACTGTTCAATGGGGCATATCACACTGTAAATATTATCACGCGATCCATATTGCAGTAGTATTTATGGTATTTACAGTATCGTGATAATATTGAAGTGAATCCGGATGTTTTGAATATCTGCGATAATATTGACAATACTAGAATCACGATCCGTATTGATAGTGTAATACCCCTCATTTGGGAATAACTAGATAATTTAAGTTTTTACGTATCACGGCTTCGAAGGGTTTAAACATTTATATGATACTAGCTGACCCAGCATGCGTTGCAATGCCCGATCCCGTTCCCGTTCCCGTTCCTAGTACGTTATCTGACGCGTGAGCAGAGCCCGTTCCCGTTCCCGTTTTTCCCGATTTTTTTTCACAGGAACCATCCCCGGCATGATCACAAGAAGTTCTGAAAGTTTCATCACGATCGGTTGAGTGGTTTAGGAGCCTATAAGAGACAAACAGACAGACAGACAGACAGACATTGATTTTTTATATATATATATATATATATAGATATAAGATAGAAACATATGTCTCGCCGCTATGTCATGTCACTTAGTATCTATAATTTGTAAAATTAAATAAAAATAAAATAAAATTAAATATATTCCAGCCAACAGAATAGAAGCTGTGGAGTTACGTTTACAAGAAAACAGATCAATGAAATGTCTCGTATTGACTAGTAACCGAGTCAATTGTATTGAGTCATGCATGGAGTTCATAATATCAATATAAATATTCATTGCAGTGTTTAAATAATGCTTGGTTTCGCAAGTGGCCGCGGCCTGGCCGACTTGGCTGTCAATGGTCAAGACGTTTGGTGTTTTTTTAAATAGAATTTGACAGATGCCTGGAAAGCCAACAATAAGCCAACAACAACAAGCCAAGCCACCAATAACCACCTGTCGTAGATTTTTTTTATAGATGAAGCAGCAGGCGTGGCTAATGGAGGGGGTGGCAGTCGCATGGTACGACGGTCAATCCAATAAAGCTGGAAACTGTTCTATCGGTTCCACTGTGCCGCTGAAGAAATTGTATTGCAACTAAACGCCTTTGCAAATTTTTTTTAGTAATATATGCATATATATATATGATGTGGATCATTAAAATTCCATTGACGCTTCCGGCAAACTTACGCTTATGTCCCTTTTTAACCACACAGTTAAAAGAAACAGATAGAGAGACTACAAAACGAACAAAATATAGTCGGATCGTGTAGACACCCCAAAAGACTACTTCTAGAGCGGTAGAAACGTTATTCAAAACTTGAACGTGCACTGTTGAATTGGATTCAAAGTAAAGTTTCACGAGCTTTTGGTTTATTTTCCCAATTGTAGTTTTGTCCCTCAGATCCTCGCATCAGTTCGTATTTCGAATTGAGGAAGTTCGTGGTCGTGAGAGTGTGTGCGTTTGTATAGTCATTCTCATTAGTTAGCAGCAGTTGAGTTAGCTGTTACCTGTTTAGCACAAGCATAGCAGTGAGGTAGTTGTTCGGCAGGTGAGCGGCCGACTCGTCATGTGTCTGTCCTACTCAGTTTTGCCATTTGTGTCGTCATCGGCGTGTTTATCTATCTTCGGTTATCTGGTGGGAGCGTGATGAGCGATAACAGCGATAAGTTCACACAGTGAGGGTTCTGTCTCCGCCGGTGGCGATGTCGCTCTTCAAGAAGAAATCGTCCAAACCGGCTCCTCCTCCTCGTCTTGAGGAGGCCCCTCGGCCCCCAAATGGTGTGGGTCGAAGGGGACCAACTGCACCCTCAGAAGAAGTCCCCCAATCATCTCCAGTGCAGAAACCCCAGCTGCTTTTCCACTGCCAGCAAGCTCACGGAAGTCCTATGGGAATCATATCGGGATTTTCCAACGTTAAAGAACTCTATCAGAAGATATCAGCATGCTACGACTTCCCACCGGAAGATGTAAGACTCAAATATCCCCAAAAACTCACCCCCCTTAAGTGAAAACCCCAAAAATTTACCTTGAAAAGTTTTTCAACTGCTCATATGTACATATAAAGAACATTAAGAATTTTTTCCTACTTGTAGGGTCTTAATGGATTCAAAAAATCAATGAATCGTAAGATTAGATAAAGTCCGTCTATCTATCAATTTGAGTACACACTTGAAGGTTTTGGAATTCTCCGTAAAAAATGGCCTCGTACTTCGGCCCTTAAAAATTTTATCCCAAGTTCATCTGTTTCTAGGTCTTAAGCTTGGTTTGGGTAAGAATTTTTGAAATCCTCGAGTTTAATTAAGAAAGTGATGCGTATCAGTAAAAAAAAGTTAAAGCTAAAATTAACGTGGTGATTGAGATCCATCGATTGTAGCTATTATCAGGCAATTAGGTTGAATATAGAGTGCAATGGAAATTTTATTCAAGACTATTATTGTGTTTTCCGTGCGTTCCTCTTTATAATAATAATAATAGAGTCAATGAAACGTAATAAATCAGCGTGACTCGTAAATAAATAATAATATTTGGACTTTGTGTATGATTGCAATCGCATATAACCTTTAATTTTTATTGACATATTACCATAAATGTTGTCGTATCGCTAAAACCATTAACATAAAAACCGCAATCTACATTTTATAAACGCATTGTGTTAATCAATTCAATCAGAAGTAGGTAGGCACATAGTCGGAACATAATAATGATTACAGTGTTGAAAGCGCTCGATATACAATTCGCTGAAAAACAATTCACTAAGTACATACATATGTATATGTATGTATCATTTGTCAAATTATGATCTGTCCTTGAATGTGCTGAAGACCGCTAACTTCACAAGAACGTATTCAGCTACTTACCAATTTAATTTCATACGCACTAATTTAATTATTACATACATATGTATGTATGTATATCCATCCCCCACTTCTTTGATTTTGTTATTTATTCAGCCTAGATAAGATAACCGAACGTATTATTGGATCAAGGATTTTTTTTCCTACCGACTCAAATTTGGCGTTGGTTATGCAAAACACGCGAATTTTATTATATTTGTGTGCCTATAATTCTGAAAACCAAAAAAAAAGTAAAAACTAGTTTTAGTAATGACTATGTATGGCGAGCGTAATAATATAGATAATCCAGATATTGTCAACTGAAGGTTTATGAAACTCTCAAGCAATGCTTGAATACAACTTTTCTATTTTCAATTGTTTCAAAGCTAATAGTATGTAACGTTGCACGATCTAAAAATGGTTTAGAATCGCAGACGTGATCAAAACAATCTCAAGACATATTTGGGGGCCGTTTAATTTGCTGTTCGACGAATCCGCATATTTCTTTCGCTATGTAATTTTATTTGTAATATGATATACATACAGTCTAGGCTAGGGCTGAGCGCAAAAATTTAATTTAAAAGTTATAATAAATTAAATTAAAGAAATAGTTATATTTTTAGAGTAAATTAACTTTTATGACTCACTACGGAATCGATTTTTTTATACTAAAATTTGATAAATAGTTGCATTTGATTTAATTAATGTTTCTTTTAAACAATAATTGTAAAACATGTCTTGTAAAGAAAATTATTGTGTTGACATACACACATGCACACGTTATTCTTACGCGAAACGATTCGAATGAGTTCTATCGTTGATTTCCAAACAATTTTTAACACATTCATTGCCTCTCCCAAATTTTTACCACCAATTAAATAATCAATTTTTGATTCATGTTCCATAATTGACAAAGGCCAACTTTTACGTCCGCTAATTTTTATTTACTCTTTTTTTCTTCGCAAGCGAATGCCATTTGTTTCCTCAGTTTACTTTAATCGCCACGAAACGAAACCGATTTGCAACAATGGCGATTGAATGCGCCATAAATTTGTTAGCACCATACCTTTATTTACACGATGTCGACCTAACAGACTTAATGCGATAATGAACACAAATCTCATTACAGAGCAACGGATTCCTGACGTCTAGACCTATTAGGTCTAATTTTCACAGAACACGCCACCATTCTATAATACTAGGCACGTTTATTAAAATTGAAAATCTAGCTAGAATTAGGGCGTGAAATTCAATCCTGAATATACAACCATAATATAAATATATCAGATTCCAATTTATTGCTATCACCCGAATTGGTAAATTATTTCAACTATCCAAATCCTACTCATCCTTCGGAAAAGGTGCACGTCGTCATAATCCTGACAGTTGTAAACAATACCGATAAGCCATAATCCCAACAAGGCACAATTCCAACAATCAACAATCCCTAAAAGCTGTAATATACCAACAGCCGTAAAATTTTATTCTATACACACTTATCCAGTTCTGTATGAACCTTTTTATTGGGATTCTGACTTCATACGATTTGAACGAATAGATTTTGGCTTGATTCTGACTGGTGTCCCTTCAAAAGTGCAATATATGTACATAGAACAACTTGAAGATGTAGTCCTCAAAGTAGTATGTAGATCACGGGTTCCCAACCTATGGGTCGCGCCCCAAATGGGGTCGCGAAGGGTATTCTGTGGGGTCGCAAACTTAAACAGTAAACTATTGACTATAATGCAATTTTCTGTCAGTTATGACGTATGGATGTGAAACGTGGATGCTAAGTTCAAGGATACTACGTAAGATCCAGTGCACACAGATAAGCATGTATGTTTGGTATAACAAGAAGAGATCGTAAGAGGAATACATGGGTAAGGAGTATGACCAAAGTGGCAGATATACTAGCAGAACGTGTGAAAAAGTTGGATTGGACACATTGCCAGAAGAATGGATGGCAGATGGACGCGAGAAATACTGGAATGGTATCCGAGAGGATGTGAAAGAAAGCCAGTTAGACCGAGTGGACGATGGGCTGATGATTTGAGAAGAATGCGTGGAGTCGAGTGGATGCAGATTACTCAAGACAGACAGGAATGGAAGAGGTCTTCATCCAGCAGTGGATGGTGAACGGCTGAAACTGATGATGAATGCAATTTTCATTTTAAATCTGTGTCTTGATGTTTGAATAATATTTTTTTCCTTGGGGTCGCGGGTCACTTGGTTTTTATAAAAAGGGGTCACCACTCAAAAAAGGTTGGGAACCTGTGATGTAGATACATTGTATGTACATATGTAAATCTGGCATTTTTGAAATTTTGTACTACTCTTTCTTCCAACCAGCTCCTCAACAGCCTTGATCCCAGGAGTTTCGCCTCCACCACACACCCCTTCTCCTCTGTAGTGCCCAAAAGAGGTCACTCCAACGGAGAAGGGTCCATCTCCTCAATAATTGACTATTCATCTGTGCATAAGCAAACACAACTATTGATTCCAAACATTGACCGAACGGATGTTGACTGGGTAAAGTGCACTTGCGACCCACAAAGCACCAACCAGCATGGCACTTTTGTAGTAACGGTTGATGCTGATGCTGATGTAGCATCTGATCCGATCCAAGGTTCCTTTGCCCTTGAAGATACCACGACAGAACTTCCCCTGGGGCACAGTCTCGCAATCTCGACCTCCGGTTCGAATTCCAGTTTTTTTCCCGTCCGGTTTAGACCGGTTTTATCGTCGCTGAAACTCCCATAACACATGCACTTTCTTGCTCGCCATCGCATCGTTTGATTTACCTGATTGAAATGAAAGTTGCGATAAGGTGCTAAAGGAAACCTGTCAAAGTAGAGCCATCGTGATCATCGGACGCAAGAAATGTGCATTTTATCTATGGAAATGCTTCAAGAGTTGACATTATTCTGGGTCGTCGCTTTCCAAAGTGAATAAACTGCTTATAAACAGTTTTTGCAACGGCATTTGTTGTGCAAACTATTTGATCGTCCTCTCTCATTGACCATTTTAGAACCAAACATAAAACGTATAGGTAAATTGTTTATTCGAATGTGCGGTTATTGTGAATTGTTCGTTCGGAGAGTTTTGGTACAGTCGGTTCCACATACCAACGATTGAAACAAAACGTCAGTGTGGTGAAAAATTCCAAACACTAAACACAATGAAACACACATAGAATGAAAGGCAAAAGTGAATTTTAAACAGGCACGATAATTTGCATTCCTCGGTTGCAAGTTAATCACCTTGAACGAAATACGGAATAAAGCCGACACACAGTCATTTCAGATAATCCTTATCGATTATTTTTTCTAAATAATGTGAAACATTCGTAAAATTCTCAATGAACAATGGCAAGATAGACTGAATATGTCAGTTTTTTTTTTGACAATATTACATATTTTTATTTATACTGTGTATATCTTGTCATTCGGTCGAATGAAATCTAACGAATATCAACCGGGCTTATGTACAATCATTCCCATTGAAAATGTCCAACGGTAAAAATGATCAAAATGCGTTTACATCAGTAATTGTGCAACAATTACTTTTTGTTGTCAAAAAAGGTCAACGTCACTGTAAAAAAGCTAACCGCTAAAGCGACCGGAAATCTCTTCTTATATCATCTAATCCAAATCTGTGGCATTACAAAACACTTTTTTTTAACCGTACAACGTTTTGGACCTTAGCACTTGTACGTTATTTGCCAGTTTGGGGATAATGCCAGTTTTGGGACAATGGATTGCCCTCGTTTTTTGCGTTCGATTTAACATGCGATCTCCGGCGGCTGCTGGGCGTGATGTGTCAGTTGTCACAGTCTGTTGATCTCGCCACGATTTCGCCGATGTTTTAAAACAGTTTTCTGTTATATCGAGTTGTCGAAAACGTCGATTCGCTCGAAGAACTAGCGAAAGTGACCGTAATCTGAAGCATTCCCAATTGAAAAGTTGAGATATTCAGACGACTGTGAACTTGGCCTAGCGGCGTGACGTCACGCGCCCTGCTATTAGGCCTTGTAAATACTCGCGAAGTCAAGAATCGGATGAATTTCGTGTACAGTGGAACCCCGTTGCATCGTTTTTCGAGATTATTTAACACTGTTCTTATGGGTGTTTGGCCGGGACTATGAAAAAATAGCGATATATGCGGAAAAAACAATACAAGCGAGAACGATGCAACGGGGTTCCACTGTACTAGTAATGAAAATCGTGTGCTTCAATTTTGCGTATCGAATAATGGCATTCTATTTACTTTAATCCAAAATTTCAAAGTTTTAATTTTAATCATTCTTTATGTGTAATTTATAATGTACAATGGTATACCCAAGATTTGTTTTCAATTAAAATAAGGGAATAGGGGCTTTCCACGGTTTAGGTCGAAACTAAAAAATAAATTATTTTATTACTTATTATTAAATAAGATAAATTGATTGCAAATCAATTATTTTTAATTAAATTATAATCCTACCCTACACCAGAGTTGTCTTATATCTTCAAGTGTATTGTTTTTCAGTTCAAGTGATTTCCCATAAAATGACCAAGTGGCAGCGCTTTAGTTTTCGCTCCAGTTTCGGTTCGAGACGGGGAGAATTCATCTCATTCCCGTTCAATTCGTAATATATAAATTCGATATTTCATATCGTATCATTCGTATCGATTTCAACTGTTCAATTCATACATTTATGTATGTACATATGTATGTGAAAATAAAATAATAGATTTTATACAACATATTTCACAAAAAGAGAAAGTATAAAATGTGGGTACAGAAAATTGTCATGTGTTGCATATTATGCCATAATTTACCAGCATTGCATGGCTTCCCCTCGTTATGATTCATACTTCCGTGCAAAACATAAGTATACATTAAAATGCACCCGCATTTCATTGGAATTGCATAAAGGGTTATCAATATGGCTGCATAGTGCATATACCAAAGGGAAAAAAGTTTGAACACACTACAATTTAATATCGAGCTCTTTTTCAGCTCGGTAAACTTGGTTTTTATTTTTGTCAATATGTAAATGCATCTGGATTTGGGGACCATTTGTCTTGTACAGGATATATGGGCCGATGGGTCTGCGGATGTCGACAGTAGTGCATTCAATGTTTCCGGAATTAATTATAATAGAACTTCACATTACATATATACGAGGGGAGAAACTAAACGCGATGTTATAGTGGCGTCAGGCGTAATTTTCAAGGACATACGCTTTTAAAATATGCTAATTATTCAATTGCATTTGCATTTATTAGCAGTGTCCGGACAATTGTCGTAGAAGAGAGATTGCGCGTTGAAAATTGACTGTTCGAAAATACATCGCGTAATTTTAATTTATAAATAACAATTAAGTTTCTTGCGATCAGTCAATTTATTATCCATGTGGACAATTTCCCGTGCAATAATAATAACACTGAGCAACAAAAAAAATACCCAGAGCGGAGATTAGTCAATCTTTACTAATTTTGACCCACTGAATTAGAATGATTTTTGTTGATTGCTCTCGTTTATGAGATATTCGCGATTTAAAAAATGTAAAAAATATCCATTTTTTTTGGCTTTTGCGGTCTATAACTCAAAATATAGTATCGCTGTGCTCAAAGTGAGTATTGAAATCAATAGTCAGATATTTTTACTATTGATTGTGATTTTTTTATTGCTTTGAAATACTTATAATTAATTATCTACCGAATTTTTAAAGTCAAAAATATAGTTTTTTTTACACATTTTTTTCCCGTGCTATTGGCGAGTTTTTTTTATTTCACCACGTTTATAAGGATTGGTTTTCTATCTCTATATTTTTTTATTTTATCTAAACGCACTAATTTGAGCGGAAAATGATTTTAAACTACGCTATGAGATGTTCTCGATCACATAATCTGATGAGATATTTGTACGTACATATATCTTACGTTGACAGTCAGGCTTCCTCTTAGGAAATGTCTAACTTTTCTTACTACTAACTTCCCTAGTCGAACCTGATCCAAAAGCAACATCGAACTAAACATACTATATTCGTTGGGGGGGGGGGGGGGGGGGCCTCATGTGAGGGTCTTGTGGAGAAAGGATGTGGAGGTCTTTCTCCCCAAGGCAGCTTATATGTACATATACATACGTATACTATCAACTATCAAATAATGCAGATTTGAAAACATATTCGAAGGCTTTTCAATCGCATTTCGCAAATTGCTCAGTATACGATTTGAATAGTCATAAATTATTTCACTAGAATGCGAGGTACGTAATATGTACACGTAAATCTTTAACGCGTAGGTATAATTAATTTATCAAGTTTTTATCGCTAGCCACGCTTGATAACAGTGATAATATAATGGTTTCAAAAAACCGCACGCAATTGTATTATTCATGAATATTTACAGCATTCAAAAAATTATGAATTCTTTGTAGAGATAAAAACTTCAGAGGGAATCTAAACACAGTCACCATATGTAATTTCTATTTTCATACTACATATGTATAGTATGAAAATAGAAATTGTTTTCATCTGTATTAGCCTCATATAATCAAAACTGTTCCAATTTCAATATCGTTTTCTAAAATGCATTTTGCTATTTTGCATACATTTTCTAATTTATCACAACAAAAGAGTAAAAATTTGCATCGTCATTCCATATAATTGACTGCAGTCCCATTTCCAACGTACAATCATTTTCTCATCGATTTTATATTTTGATTTCAGATACTCTATTGTACGCTGAATACACACAAAGTAGACATGGCCAAGTTATTAGGCGGTCAAATAGGCTTGGATGATTTTATATTCGCCCATAGGAAAGGCACACCTAAAGAAGTTGAAATCATAAAGTCAGACGACTCGCTCGGATTGACGATCACCGATAATGGAGCAGGATATGCATTTATTAAAAGAATTAAGGAAAATTCAATTATAGACAATTTACCACATATTCAGGTAACCCATATGAAATACAGATACGATAGTTGTACTTTTAAACTTGCTTGTAATAAATATTCAATTTTTATATCATTTTACAGGTCGGAGATCACATAGAGAAATTGAACAATATAAACGTCGTAGGTAGAAGACATTATGAGGTTGCAAAAATGTTGAAAGAAATTCCAAAAGACTCGGTATTCTCAATTCGACTAATCGAACCGATGAAGAGTGGCTTTGGCAATATTGGCCCAAAGTCGAGTGGAGCAAAAAGTGGTAAAAAACCAGGTTACGGTTCCGGAAAAGAGACGCTAAGGTTCAAATCAAACGGAAAAGCGGCCATCGAAAGCGAGGTACAATACATCAATTTAATCGCATTCATTCGCATTCTTATCCCACAAATCTAATCTTTCGTAATGATTATTTTCAGCACGACGATCGAGCGAAAATCGGCATAGATAAAATCAACGCTCTGCTGGAGTCTTTTATGGGGATCAACGATTTGGATCTGGCCACTCAAATTTGGGAATTGTCCGTGAGTAAAATGAACTCGATGCAGCTCGCCGAAGCAATAGACGACAGTGAATTAGAGGAGTTTGGTTTCACCGATGATTTCATCATCGAACTTTGGGGCGTAATCACCGATGCACGCTCCGGAAGAATCATATAAAAAATATAAAAGTATAAACTATGTACAAAAATTAAATCTTAATTGTAGCCTACGTATCATTTTAAAATTTTATATTGTTATTAAATATTGTAAGAATAAATCCAGTGAAATACTTAAATTATGTATTTTGAGATTTTAAAATGCTTAAAAATTAATGACAAAAATACATAGGATTTTAATTAAGAAATTACATTATCACACATATTCCAATTTGTAAGTAGTATTTCGAGATCTAACATTATTAAATTATCTCCAATCGAGTTTCGTTCAAATCATACCATTTTAATACGTCGCTATTCAGTTCATTGCAAAGTTTAAAAATTAAAATGTACATACGTACGATATTTTACCATAAAAATTTATATAGTAAAATAGCATCACTTCTGACTAAATTCATTAACGTTAAATAAACCATATTAACTAATTGTAAATATAGAAAAAAGTTCCATTTCTGAAAGAAAATATGATGCATCATTGATATTTCTATTTATTTTTTATTGTAATGAGCGGTGTGAACTTTGAGCAGTCAAACTAATAATGAAAAAGTGTTTAATAATTTATGAAACAAAATAAAAACGTTTATATTGTTATAAATAATAGGTATTTTTGTTTTAACTGTATTCTAGAATAAAATTAAATATGTGCTGCCATTCTAATTATACTATACATAAAAAAAACCTTTAAAGACTATTGATTTTTCTTATATCTTTCCCACATATGTATGTGAATGTTTCCAATGAAAACGAGCTATTAGAATATAATTTAGAATAATTTATTAAAATCTATATTATTATTTACATATGTATTTTCATAAGCATCTCACATTTCATATAAACAGCTTTTTACTTTAGATATACTTTCAGGACAAACGTCAATTTTACCCTGATCTAGATAAGGCTTTGTTAATCCATATATTTAAAACTTTAAAAGGCTCAATGGATGACTTTGAAAATTTGCAATGAAGAGGTTTTTATAATTCTTCTATTAAAAATTATGAGCGATATAGTTAAGTGTGCATCCAAGCAACAATGCTGGATATGAAAACCTGGTCTCCAATGCATCTCTATCAGGCACGTACCTAAAGGAGGCGCTAAGAATTCTGAAATGCTACATGGCCATGCATAAATAGTGCAATCCATATTTATTGTAGTGACGGTTCCTCTGTATGTTAGGTATACATATTTATTGAGTTCGCTCTCAACTTATTTCGCATTACATGTACGCCTTTTAAATTTCTCTCGTTATATAGCTTCAAACTGTCTGCTGCAATACTTTCATAGCATGTGACCATAGACTAATAGCCACGGCAATAGATGTAGAATAGTCTAGATACGTCCCCGCGCTATCATCTAAAAATGTTCCAATTCTAACCAAGACACATAGGTATAAAAATCTCGTCGTCATTTGATTGTGAAATTGGTACAAAATACCATCTTGTGTAGTGAAATTGTGCCATAATCATAGATGTAGAATAGTCATTCATGTATAAAAGTCCTAGTTGTGGGAGTCGAAGTGTTGAAGAAAAAGGTCACTTCTTTGTTATTCGAGTCTCGGGTTCTGTCCATTCATCTTGTGACGATTTTTGTCGACCGAAAAGTATGAAGGGGCTATGTATTCTATTTCTATGGCCACGGTGCTATATACATGACCATGTAGGATTCCTTCCGCACTCCTGATAGATACGCGTCTGATTTTTACGCTGAAACGTATCACGTGACGTTTTCCTGAAGATGAACTTTCATATGCTTCTTCAGTCCACGCTTGGTAGCAAAAGCTCTCGAGCAGGTTTCACACTTGTGAGGGCTTTCACCGGTGTGAAATTTCATATGTTCATTTAAATCAAACTTAACGGCGAACGCTTTCAAACAAATGTTACACTTGTAGGGCATATCTTCGGCGTGAATTTTCATATGCTCCTTCAGCGTTTGCTTGCCAATATACGCCCTGGAACAAATCTCACACTTGTACGGTCGCTCACCGGTGTGAACTTTCATGTGGTTGTTCAGCGATTGCTTGACGGCGAACGTCCTCGAACAAATTTCGCAACTCAGGGGCGTATCCTCGGCGTGAACTTTCATGTGCCAATTCAACGTTTGCTTGCTGACATAAGCCCGTGAACATATCTCACACTTGTGGGGCTTTTCGCCCGTGTGAACTTTCATATGCTTCTGCAAGTTGTATTTCACCGTGAACGTTTTTGTGCAAATCTCACACTTGTGCGGTTTATCTCCCGTGTGAATCGACATGTGTTTCTTCAGCGATTGTTTGATCGAAAATGCTCGCTCGCAAATGTCACACTTGTGAGATTTCTCTCCAGTGTGCGTCAGTAAGTGGAATTTGTAATTTGTTTTCCATTTGAACTCTTTGCCGCAATAGTCGCATTCGTATTCGACATTGTCCGAGTGAACTTTCATGTGTTGCTTCAATTTAAATTGAACTGTGAACGTTTTGGAACAGAACTCGCATTTGTACGTTTTATCTTCAGTATCGTTCGGTACCTAATGAACATATCAACAATGCAAATAATATTTTCAACGAAAATTTATATAGAATATCAAAATTTTAATTTGTTTGAATAATAAATAAATAAAAAAAAAAGATACCCGTAAAGAATTATTCTCTATTGATACTTTGGATAATGTTGGTTCATATGATTTATTGTTAACTTCTATATCTTTTTCGTCTGATATATTTGACTGGTTTCTAATTCTTTCATTATTATTGGAATTCAACGACGATGAGCTAGCATTACTACAATCTGGATTTTCGACATCGATTTCAATTTTAACATTTAAACTAGCCGTCAATCGATTTCTTGAAATACTGTCAGATTGTTTGCAAGTCTCTTTAAACCTAATGAATGACTTTAGTTTTGTCTCGCAAGAACTACATATTATATCCGGAAGATCGTCTTCTTTTGCCACCTGAAAAAAAAATATAAATTACGCAAATTGTTTTAAACGTTTGTCACATTCAAATACGTCTATAGTACAGAGAAAGAAGTCAATCAATATATTGATATATGTCAAAATAAATTGTTGTTATAGTATCTTGTACTAGCCTGTAGCTGACAGCATCTCCTAATACTACCAGGTACTACTAATTCAGGAGATTTCCAAATGGAGACAGACGATGCAGAAGATAGAGTTGATAAACATAAACGACACTCCATTACTATACAAATACTTCACTGACATTGACAGTTGTGATGGACAGTGCTGCCAATCGATACTAGTTAAGCCAACTTATACAATTTTTTTCGAATTGGCTTTTTCATTTTCCATTTTCCTCTCGCACTCGAGATTTGTGTTGAAAAACTTTATTTTATGTTTAACTAATTGTTAATTTGTTATTTTATATTCCATATTATCTCTTACTTTTATTATAGTTAGTTAATTAATTTAATTGTATGTAATAATTTGGCTGTGATGACGAATTGGGGTAACCTGTTAGGTCATCACAGTATATATTTTTTAAAAATAAAATAAATAAATAAAAATATGAAATTATTGTGTTGAGTGCGCGTGCGTTTGTAAAATACGTTCTTCAGCTGCTGGATGGTTATTGGATTATTCACATTCAGGAAAGGAGTTGGAAATGATCAAATCAGGTAAACGCAATGGCCATCAGACATCGAAAAATCGCAATGTTATTATTTTCATCAAAATTTACCCCTAAAAAAGCCATACTTTGAAGGAAATCAGTGCACTATCATGATTCATGACCCTATCCTAATGGAACCACATATTTGGATTGTATTTGTTGGCCCCCCAATTGTTGACAACGTCTTCTCGTGCAGATTTTATGATATTCTTCAACGTTCTCTTGCACAAGAACAATATTCCCCTCGATTCGAACAAACATTACACTGAGCAACATAAAAACCCGAGTTTTGAGTTACCCGAACGGAGACCCAAAAATTATTATTAATTCTGACCCGCTGAGTCCGAATATGAATATGATTTTTTTTTGTTAGCTTTTGTTTATGAGATATAAGCGTTTAAAAAATGGTCAATTTTTTACATTTTTTGATTTTTGATTCAGTGGGCCAAACTTGGTAAAGATTTTTTTTGTTGCTCAGTGTTAAGTAATTAAATGCGGAAAAATGAGTCGGAGTGACTATTTTTTACAACTCTTTACTCTGAAAGGCAGAGTTCCATAGTCCAGATAAAAACAACAAATACGCAGAGCAGCATTTTTTTGAAGCAACCTAAATTATTTACAAACAAAATAATAAACCATCTTAAATGAAAAAATTCAATTAAATTAATGACAAACCAACACATTACATAAACATATTTATTACATAGAAATATCTTAGATGTTGAAGTCAACTTTACAATTTTGTATTTCAAACTGAATCGTCTGGTAAAACTTCTATTTTCTTAAATTAATAAGCAATTTGAGGTTGAATTCACAATACAAGTATATTGTATTGGGCAGCATGTTGTGTTCTTTCACCTGCAATGAAAATACACATTAGGTATACATACTAATCTATATGTATACAGACTATGATGAGAGAATGCCATGTGAATAAGTCGAGAAACCAACCCGTGGCTGGAAGGAGCTCCAGATGTGTTTCACAGGTTTCACTAGTAATTCGGACTTGCCATAAATAGGAAAATAAGACTCGGGTGATGCAGAACGTAGGCAGTCAATATTCAACTCAATGTTAGCGAGTTAAATTTAACTCCCTTGATTTTTCTGGTTTTATTGTTTGTTTCGTCAATAGTTTTGATGATTTTAAAAATGAATTTGATTTCTATTTTATTAGGATGAGATGAACTTGAGCTTCTTTTTGTTTGTAGATTTTCAAGTTTACTTTTAAATTCAATTCAATTAGAAATATAAATTATGATATTACAGTGTGAGTTTTCATATGCTTATTCAGACGAGATTTTGTTCCAAAAAATTTGGAACAAATTTCGCATTTGTATGGTTTCTCCCCAGAATGAATAATATTGTGTATTTTTAATTTATTACTGGTTGAAAATAATTTTGAACAAATTTCACATTTGTATGATTTTCCTAAACCGTGAATTCTCATATTATGTAGCTTTAATTGGCTGTTGAGTGTAAAACATTCGGAACAAATATCACATTTTAATGGTTTATCTTCAGTATGGATTCTCATATGTTCATTTAAATGAACTTTTGTTAAAAAACATTTGGAACAAATTTCACATTTGTATTGTTTTTCCACAGTGTGAATTCTTTTATGTACTTTTAATTTACTACTGGTTAAAAAAAATTTTGAACATGTTTCACACTTGTATGGTTTTTTCCCAGTGTGAATTTTGTTATGCATTTTTAATTGATTACCCGTTGAAAATAATTTTGAACAAATTTCACATTTGTATGGTTTCTCCCCAGTGTGAATTCTCATATGATCATTTAAACGACCATTTTTTACAAAACATTTTGAACAAATTTCACATTTGTATTCTCCGGTGTGAATTTTCATATGTGTCCTTAAGCCGTGTTTTATTGTGAAACATTTAGAACAAATTTTACATTCATATGGTTTTTCCCCAGTATGAATACTCTTAATATGCATTCTTAAATTGACTTTTTGTACAAAACATTTGGAACAAATCTCACACTTGTATGGTTTTTCTCCAGTGTGAATTCTCATATGTATTTTTAAATCGTGGTTAATTGAAAAAAATTTTGAACAAATTTCGCACTTGTATGGTTTTTCTCCAGTGTGAATTCTCATATGTATACCTAATTTGTCTTTTACTGCAAAACGTTTTGAACATATTTCACATTCGTATGGTTTTTCCCCGGTGTGAACTCTCATATGTAATTTTAAATAGCAGTTAATTCTAAAACATTTCGAACAAATTTCACACTTGTATGGTTTTTCTCTAGTGTGAATTCTCATAATATGTGATTTCAAACTGCGGTTATTTGCAAAACATTTGGAACAAATTTCACACTTGCATGGTTTTTCTCCAGTGTGAATTCGCATATGTATACATAATCTGTCTTTTACTGCAAAACGTTTTGTACAAATTTCACATTCGTACGGTTTTTCCCCAGTGTGAGTACTCATATGTATTCTTAAATTGACTTTTTTTTCATAACATTTGGAACAAATTTCACACTTGTATGGTTTTTCTCCAGTGTGAATTCTCATATGTAATTTTAAACCGCGGTTAAATGCAAAACATTTGGAACAAATTTTACATTTGTATGATTTTTCCCCAGTGTGAATTCTCAAATGCATTTTTAATTGGCTATTGAATGCAAAACATTTGGAACAAATTTTACATTTGTGTGGTTTTTTCCCAGGTTGGCGTTTCTTGCGTATTTTTAATTTCTCTCCATCCATCTGAAAATCAAAGCGAACAATTAAATAAAATATATTTATAAGTTCAACTTCAAACCGATGAATTAATATTTTAAGAATGCTCGAGTAATAATTTCAATTCGCCTATTGTGGATATCTTACCGGTGAACATTTTTGTTCATCATTATATTGCGTATTGTACAGCGAAAGTTCATTAATGTTTGGGCCTTCTTTCTGTAGATTGAGACAGTGATTTTTTGCATCGTTTGTTGATATTTTTTCCGAATATTTTTCATCTACACTGCTTGATTGTTTTTTATCACCCTTATCGTCAACAAGGGATTTATAGGGTGGTAAATTTTTGTCAAAACCTTCATTCTCGCAAACTGAATCGTCTAGTAAAACTTCTTCAACTTTAATATACAAGCATTCAGTTAATTTCATTCTTGCCGTTTCATTATTTCTAACGCAGATCTTTTTAAAATCGACGAGCAATTTGAGGTTGGATTCACATGACAAGCATATTGTATGGGGCAACTCATTTGTTTTTTTCACCTGCAAATAAAATACAAATGAAACTATTATATAACTATGTACTATACTTTTACATTTGAATTAGATGAGTGCGTCATGCGAATAGGTTGAGGAACCAACCTGTGGCTGACAGCAACTCCAGACGTGTTCCTCTAATAAGTCAGAGTACCCACAAATAGGGACCGAAGACTCCACTGGCACATAAAATAGGCAAAGTCGACACTCCATTATGCTGTACTCTTTCCAGTCAGCGAGTAAACATCTCAAACATAAATCCACATGGGTTTAGAATGTTTAGATGGTAGTTTTGCTCACTGGCCACGCCCACGCTCGGGGCTCAACTACACAGTTGTCCAGTTGCCCAGTTGCTTAGTTGCTCAGTTAATCAGTTGTTCAGTTGCTCAGTTGCTAAGCTGCTCAGCCGTCCAGTTGCCCATCTGATTCGAGAGATTTCTAGGGCGTCATCTATGTTCAAAAGAGTCAAATTCACGGCCAGCCACGAGACGCGTTCAATCTAATGGTTTTTCATCTCACCTTCCGTAATGAAAAATCTAGAATTTTTTCTTAGGGGGGGCTAGGGGGAAATCGATTCTGATAAAAATTTACGACCGTCAAAATCATGGCTAAACTGTTCTGTTTCCCAGGCAATACAAAAGAAAATCAACAATCTTCTCTCAGGAAAAAAATACACCTACATAAAATCGGCCAATAATAATGAAATTGTTTAATTTGTTCAAAACAGTCAGCATGCTCATTTTTTTATGAATACGCTTATTTTCATAAAAAAATTATATTTGACTGAAAATGGCCCCCCCGCACTACGGAGTCTGCTCCCACTTAGTTCCGCTACTGTGTATACATACCTACATACCTACATATGTATACATATTTTTTTTAAATTATCGAGCGCTCCCATTTCGTGAAAATTTCCATTTCGAGCATTGATTTCAAAGTGCGAACTATCCATTTTTTTATTACTTTATCCTAATCGGATAAAGTATTGTGATCGTGCGAACCTCGAGATTTTGACTGATTTGTATCAGGAATCATGACGATTTCATGATTTCTGGAAAATGTCTGTATGTCCGTGTACCTGTGTGTGTGTGTGTGTCTGTCTGTGTGTTTTCTCCGAAACTATCAAGTTCAAGCTGAAATTTCATATCTATTATTTTCACGCAAGGTGTAAGAAACAAGGAATTTGGTCGACATCAGTCAACCGGAAGTAGGGAAGCAGGGGGGCATGCGTGTACGGCTCGCGCAGACTACAATTACAGGAAATGCCATGTTTGTACATTTGCGTGTATTGGCAAGAGTCGTGATTCCTACAAATCTATTTATAAAATAGATTTACATATCAATCTATTTGATAACAATATAAGGCGATAAATAATAGACTTGAATACAAAATATCTAAATTTATTTTATGTATGTATGTATATACAAAAACTATACACATTTCAATTCAAATGGATAAATCAAATTAAAATTACACAATATATTTAAAACAATTTACATCTGTATAATAAAGATAAAAGGAAAACGCAAATTAAATGCACATGAATCAAAAGCAAATTGTACTATGCTTGTTAAAAGGTATTTGCAACCGAAACTCACGAGTACTATTTTCACGCAACAATTCAAAAATCACCAAGTTTAACCTAACCTGACTACTATATTTACATAACAAAATTGAATTTCAATCACGAATAACGCATTGCATCTTGATTATTCACAAGGATTCAAACTTAACATAGACGCGTATAAAAAAAAAATACAGTATTATGAAACTTGCTGCATCGGTTTCAATTCAGGCGATACTTCAAAATCACACCCAGTTGACATTATAATATCTTCGACGGAGACACCTTCAGCTGTTTCGACAAGAGTGAGTCCTTTTTCCGGATCGACGTCGAACACGGCCTGTGAAAAATATACAACGTGAATAACGATCACATGGATTGAAAGATTCGCTCGATTGCCTTTTTACCTTCTCGGTGATTATTGTATTGACGCAATTTTTCCCCGTCAACGGTAAGTTACACTGTGGTAGAATTTTATGAGAGCCGTCTTTAGCTGCGTGTTCCATCGTAACGACGACTTTGGTTCCAGGGGCAGCTACGAGGTCCATCGCCCCGCCCATTCCTTTTACAAGTTTGCCCTTAAAGTTCAACAATAGTTAATGTATATGAATTGTTTGATTGTAGTAATCATGTAATTGATTATTTACGGGTATCATCCAGTTGGCCAAGTCTCCATACTGGGATACTTCCATAGCTCCTAGTATCGTCAAGTTGATGTGACCACCTCGAATCATCGCAAAGCTATCGTCAGAACCGAAGTATGATGCACCTATGATACAGAAATTAATATGCTTTAGTTGTAATACCGATTATACTAAACTAAAGCAAAATCGTAAACTTTGAAATTACCAGGCACAATTGTAACCGTCTCTTTTCCGGCATTTATAAGATCGGCGTCGACTTCGTCCTTTGTAGGGAACGGACCCAAGCCCAATATGCCATTCTCGGATTGCAAAAGGACTTTCATATCGGCCGGAATATAATTGCTGGCAAGCACAGGTATGCCTGCAAAATAATAAAACTGCTTTTAGACTTAAATTGGGATCAAATGTAAGGAGAAAACTTATAGGTTATGAATCCATTTCATGAACTCGTGATATACAAAATGGCGTCAAACGCAGAACGAAACATAACCTATTCCCAAATTAGCGTACATTCCGTCTTTGAATTCGGCGGCCGCTCGACGAGCGATACGTTCGCGGAGCTTCATAATCGGAGTCTGAACTTGAGTACTCGCCTTATCTTTGGTTATACTCAACTTTTCGATTCTCTTCTCGTAGTTTTCCCCTGAAAGAGAATTAAACGTGAGACGTGCGTGTCGTCTAAAATTACACGTAATGTAAAACTCATGTAAAATACCTTTGATCAATCGATTGACGAATATTCCGGGAACGTGTATTTGATCGGGATCTATATGATCAACGATTTCTTCCACTTCTGCGATGGTTATTTTAGCAGCTTTGCACATGACCGGATTGAAATTCCTAGCGCTCTTCCTGAATATTAGATTTCCGCTTGGGTCGGCCTTCCAAGCCTTCACCAGAGCGAAATCGCCGGTGATCGCTTCTTCCATAATGTAGTCTTTTCCGTTGAAATTTTGCGAATGGCGACGATCGCTGACCACGGCCACCTAGAGATCAATCAATCATAGTAAACGACTTTGAAGAATTTATAGGATTTGAAGTGATGTAATTCATACTTTTCCATCTGGAGCGTATTTTATTGGTGTTCCACCTTCGTGAACTAGTGTGCCGAAAGCCGTTGGAGTGAAGAAAGCTGGTATTCCAGCTCCACCGGCGCGAATTCTTTCAGCGAGCGTTCCTTGAGGAGTCAATTCCAGCTAAAGCATTAAACCGACACATAGAATTGCATTCCTTTCTGTCGTGTTCATCTAATATTAAAATAATACCTCAAGTTCTCCGCTCAAATATTGCTTTTCAAACTCGGCATTCTCGCCAACGTATGATGCAATCATTCTTTTAATTTGCCTTTGCTTAAGCCATAATCCTAAGCCGAATTTTTCCACGCCTGCAACATTGTACATAATATAATACACATTAAAACAATATACAAACGTTTAGCACGTGAACTTAGTAAACTGCGTTGAACCTGCATTATTGGAGACAACGGTTAAATCTTTGGCTCCGTGTACCAGCATAGCGCTGATGAGATTTTCGGGTATACCGCACAAGCCGAAACCTCCGACCAAAAGCCTGGAGCCATCTTTGATATCGCTTATGGCATCTAAAGCGCTATTGTAAATTTTACTGTTCGTTTTTGTGCTAAATCGACATCTCAAAATCTGAAACATTAATATACAATAAAAAAATTAAATACAATATACCTACATATATGTATATATAGCTGAATGTAAAGAAGAGGAGATAAAACTAAGAATGAAACTAGGATGGAGCGCTTTTGGAAGAATGAATATAGTTTTTAAATCCAACAACCCGCTATGCTTAAAAAAGAAGGCATACGACCAATGCATACTGCTAGTGATGACGTATGGATGTGAAACATGGATGCTGAATTCGAGAATGTTACGTAAGATCCAGTGCACACAGATAAGCATGTATGTTTGGTATAACAAGAAGAGATCGTAAGAGGAATACATGGGTAAGAAGTATGACCAAAGTGGCAGATATAGTGGAACGTGTGAAAAGGTCGAAGTGGACACATAGTGATTAGAATGAATGGCAGATAGACGCTAGAAATACTGGAATGGTATCTGGGAGGATGTGAAAGAAAGCAAGGTAGACTGAGTGGACGGCGGGCTGATCAATTGAGAAGAATATGTGGAGTCAAGTGCGTGCAGATTACTCAAGACAGGCAGGAATGAAAGAGGGTTGGAGGAGGCCTTCATCCAGTAGTGGATGGTGAACGGCTGAAAATGAAGACATATTACATATGCAAAACTACATCAGATTTCAAAGTATGTAAATATATCTGGGAAACTGCAACTACATATATAATTTATATACTGTATTGCGTCACTATTTTAACAGTCCTTTCATATTGGTATAGAAACACTAATTCTTTACCAATTTGAATCCTAAGTATGTACATACAAATTGTAAATTCCCTATAGGTAATTAGCATTCATGAATCCTGTATTGAATTATCTATTAGAAAAAATGATTTGCTTCAAAGAGGATTGGAGAGGCTTTCATCCAGCAGTGGATGGTGAACGACTGAAAATGATGAAGATGATGATACCTAAATATAAAAGGAGAAAATGTCGAATTTTAGACAAACTTTGACCAAAATTTAACATTGATTTCTCAAAACTAGATTATTTATAGTAATTCATAAAATGCAAGGAAAGATTGCGTAATTTTATGCAACCGGCTAAAATTGACCTTTCGATTTTTTATGATTAAATTATCATATTATGCATTTTATACGACACGCTATATCGAATACAGTTGACTTTATAATAAATAATACGTATCGAATACAGTTGACTTTATAATAAATATTTACGTAATTCTCAAACGTGCGTCAATTGCTTAAAGTGAATATGCGTATGGAAGAAAAAACAAGCCAAAGAGATAACGATAAGTAAATTGGTCTGAATGTAAACAAAACAGTTAAGAATAGTATGAAGGCCGACAAATCATGCGATGTTTAATCGTGAACCAATTGATTCGTTTATAACGTGTCAATGTGAATGTTTTACAGTACATCACGTACTAAGAATTAGGATAGGTATTGACATGTAGGTTATGTATTGAAAAATTTCCTAAATGAAATTTTAAATGATTATAAATGACACAATAATGATTAATTAGAATGGAATAAATAAAATGACATAAGCTATGGGGGGCGGAGCACCCACCTGTAAAATGGGGGCCACTCGGGCTCCAACGACCAACCGGCAAGACAACATTTTACCAACTACTGCAACTTTGACATCTGACGTAAATACTATAAGTTGGTCGTAGCTCTGTTACTATCGGCCATACTTTTTTTTTTTTGACGTTTTTAATGTTTTTAAATTAAGTTTTTACGAATCTGTTGATTTATATTGGTTTTTTTGATTCTAGGAAACCATTAACTGGATTTTACGTTCGTTTTCACACTTGCAAAAAAAAAGTTAATTTGTATGGGTTTCTGTGCAAGCTTGTCATAGTTGCTATCTACGGCATGTCACAGTATTGTGAAAGCAGCCTAAAAACGTATGAAGGGCACTTTCGCATTCGCGACATATGCCGTACGCCTTGTATAGGTAGCTAATTTGCTATAATAAATTTGTATAGTAACCCATACAAATTGCGGTGTCTTGCGGTTTCTATATCGTGTGTGTGAATAAATCCCAAAATTAATTTAATCGACATTCAGAAAGAACCGAGTATGTTCATGAATATGGCAGTTTGGGGCCAAATTAAAATCGTTTTTAGTGAAAATTTTGCAATGTTTATGAAGTTGAAATGTCTTACAAAGGCTTGTAATGGATGCCGTCTTTGTTGCTTTGTAGGTTCAATCGTGGTGGGAAGAAAGCTCCGTTCAAAAAGTTCGCGCGTTATGCACGTTCTTGATTACACGTGTTAACACGTGTTCCCGCGTGTTATGTTAAACTTTTCCTCGAATAATACGCGTAGTATTGCGGAATAATTGTAAACGTCGCAGAGTAGGTAGCGTAAAGGCGCGTTACGACGTGTTGACGCGTGTTGACACGAAGTAGGGCATCCGCCTGCCGTCAAAAGCGCGTATTTTTCTATGGACAACAACATGGACGAGGAAATTCTCATAGAAATGGTGAAACAAAACCGATTTCTATATGACTTTCGTTCTAGAGATTATAAAGACTTGCAACGGAGGCACGCCGCTTGGGAAAATATCGGAAAAGCCTTAAATATGACTAGTAAGTAAACAATTTTTATTCTCTGTTATACAATAAGTACCATTATAATACGCAGCAATGAAACTGAACGAATGCTATTCTGCGTACGTTATTATTCAATGCTGAAACTTTTGAGCCAGTGTAGCCCAACCGTTTTCCCCTTAAGACAAATTCACCAATTCAGAGGATATTCACCAAAGCTAAGCTTTTAATTTATAGATATTAAAATGATAATAAAAGTAAATTAGTACTAGGACACATAATTAACTTATTAATCAAGCTTAATAATTTCAAATATATGATTGTTTATAATGTGATTTCTGAATATGTTTCTTTATATGACTTTTTCTCGACTATAAATATGTATACAGAATGTCTCGCATTTTTGTCTCTTTTTAACACACTTGATTAGATGAAATAGCTCTGTACTCTTCTTTGTTTCGAAAAACAGACTGTGATGTGGCATATGTTTTCCATTTTTTAGTCGAACAAAGTAGGAATACTTGGACGAAACTGAGAAATTGTTACACCAACGCACTAAAGAGAAGGACCCACGCTCAACAAACCGGCAATACAACAAAGAAACTACCAAAATGGAGATATGAATCCGAAATGGCATTTCTTCTCCCATACGTATTAGATAGTAAACGGTAGTAAGTTTTACAAGCGATTTGAACATATCACTCACACAGTTCAATTGAATTAAATTAATTGAAGATATTTTACAGCGAACGCATAGACACAGCCGTCAGCGAAGAAGAAGCCGACATGCCTTTCGAATGCACCGACATCTTCAATCCGCTTTCTAGAGACTCTAGCAAGGAAAAATCACCACCTATCGATTTGGTGACGATCAATCCTGATCTGCAATCGCAAATCAACATGCCCAACATCGTTCTAGATCACCCGCATTCAAGCACTTCCTATCAGCCGTTCCAGGATCGGAAACTACGCACGCCGAAACTGGGCACGAATAGGCAAAATTACGACACCACAGTAGAAGATCTAGTTGAAATTATGAAAATGAACAACGATTTGAGATCCAAGTCCATACAATTCAACTCGGCTACGGACGAAGTCGAGATGTTTTTCCTGAGTATATCTCGTACTGTGAAACAGTTGCCTAAAGAACAGCAGATTCGGATTAAAATGAGCGTCAGTCAACTCGTATACGAAGCTGAATTGTCCTATTGTGGTTCAAGTGATTCTCCGCCTGCTCGAAGAAGAAGAAGAATCATAGAACCGACAGCTTATACGAATCGCCTCTCGCCTCGTTCTACACCTTCGCCATCTATTGCATTTCCTCGCCTTATAGTGAACAAGATAGAAAAT
Source organism: Parapsyche elsis (assembly GCA_022651745.1). NCBI lineage: Eukaryota > Metazoa > Arthropoda > Insecta > Trichoptera > Hydropsychidae > Parapsyche > Parapsyche elsis. The sequence continues at coordinate 1,791,768 of JAGVSN010000031.1, forward strand.
TTTGACGATACTGAAGAAGTAAATGAAAGAAATAGAAAATGTTAAAAGAATAAAAAGTAACCTTTCAAAAACTATATTTGTGTCTTGTGATTATAAATTTCATGTCGGTGGTAATATGATCAATGATCTTACTTTCATTTTTGTTCTATTGGACGAAATTAATAAGTAATAGCGTCAATGTGACCATAGATGTGCTGTAAATCTAAAATAACTATTTTGCTTTTGCCTTCATTTAAAATTATCTATTTTAGCAATTACGTATTACCCCGCCCACTCGATAATATTAAAGTTGTGAAACAATTCCTTCGAATACATCAATTGTATTGAGAAAATACAAATATCTAAATCTGACTAGTTTAATTTGTGTTATGTAAATTTTATAAATGTTATATTTCAATTTAATGAAATACTATTTATATTTTAGATATAATAAATTATAATTTTGTTTTTATCTTACGTTACTTTATTTCTTATTATGTGCCATGTATTATAAATATTTTTAGGCTAATTTTGAATTAAAATTCTTTTATTGCATTTTATTAATATTTTTATTTTAAAAGATAATTTTAAGCTGCAGTAGGGAATTTCTCTTGATAAATTTTTGAAATGTATGAAATATTCTTCATACCCATTTTGTCATCCGAAATATAAATTAAGATAAATTTTTATTACTACAATTACTATAAATTAAAATATATTTCTATTAACTTTTGTCATATAATATTTATGTTAATACAAAAAAATGATAAATTAAATAAATAAATAAATCTCCATAGTCGTCATACAACATAAAATCACACACACACATGCATACAAATTTAAAAATAGTTCCTATATATTAAATAATTTTTTCAAATTGTAAGAAGAAACGTCATTCAATGAATTTTCGTTGAAAATTGCACAGCATACTCAAACTGTTGCGTTCATTACAATCGTATTACATTTTTGTTTCGTTCTGTTATTAAAGGTCAATTATGTTAATTATACATCATTCTAAAATTTCAATTATAGTACGATTGTCCGTTGAGATATGTAATATGTATGTATTCTAAAATTGGTCTCAATATTTCTGTTTCTAATAAGGTATTCACGCAACATCTTTTTTCAGGCACCACCGTCAACATGTGATCGATAATTACTTGTAACTCTGGTTCGTAATAGCTTGTATTGATGGGAATGAAATTTCCATTCGTTATTTGTTTCACTAGTCCGAGTAATGTCTGAAATTATTGCATGTACTTAGTATAGGAAGTTTTGGTTAGAATTGATATTTTATTAAAACAATTATATGTACTTACGGTTGCATCGAATGCTCGTTTATGAGTGCACATTTCATAGAATAAACAACCTAATGCCCATATATCGGTCTTTGAATCGTACGGCTTATTTTCACACAGTTCGGGTGCTAAATAATAAGGTGTTCCTATTATAGTCAAAGTTTTGTCATTACTGAAATATAAAATTATCTATATAAATATGAATAACAATACGAAAATCAGTTGTTCAAAAAAGTTATACATAGTTTCATCTTACTTTAAAATTTTAGCTATTCCAAAGTCTCCAATTTTCACTATGTTTCCATAATGGCCAGACATTAAAATGTTTTCAGCTTTCAAATCCCTATGTACGATATTTCTCATATGCATATGTTGTACTCCAAGTAATACTTGAGAGAAAATAATTAATATTTCCTGAAAAATAAACATCAATTTATATCTTTTAGAATATACTAATTAATAGTTATCAATAAATGCATACATTTTGTGGTAGAAGATAATGTTGTCGTTTTAACATGTATTCTGCCAAGTTTCCATGTGTTGCATACTCCATAATAATATATACTGATTTTTGTTGATAAAAACTTTCTAAATATCTTATAATGAATGGATGAATGAGTGTTGACAATATTTTAATTTCATTAATAGCTTCCTAAAACAGATAAGTCCATAGAAAGCCCATTTACACGATGCGTCCAGTGATCCATTTCACTGTCCAAAGCGGACATGTAAACGAAAAACAGTTTTCGCATACGAAACACGTGAGCTTATCAGAAAGTTCTCCGGACGGATCATGTAAATGGACCTTTATTGGTAACAAATATTTTATAAACTACCCACAGATGTGAGGTTTTATTATTACTTTATACTTTTCGTCCGTTGATGAATCGACTGGAACTTCTTTTAATACCATTTGTTGTTTAGTGTTGTTCGAATTGCACAAATACACTGTCCTGAAAAAATATGTTTACGTAAAATACTTAAAAGTTTTACAATAGTGCACAATTAAACGCCACAAACCCGTAAGTTCCTTTTCCGATTGTTTTAATTATTTGATAGCCAGATGTTTGGTTGAGATATGCAGTTTGGATATTTGGATTCATTTTTAACGGACGATATGCAAACTGATACACTTTTGAATGTTTGAAACGAACAATAAAAACAGTGTTGTCACAATATAGCATACATATTTCTGAAAATGTAGTAAATATTTAAAATATTTCAATATACTTTTGAAGGAAAATAAATATAATATTATGTATTATAATGGTGCAATGGCTATGAAAACATCAATTTTCAGAAGCTGCATAAAATTTGAACAAAACATGAACTTTTTGTAAAATAGTTGCGTAAACTCTATGGATTCAGAGTATTTTTCAACTATTACTAGTTTTAATCCATGCCCATAATAGAAAACCTAGTTATTTTTAAGTATATATGTAAAGCCTAATGCAATGACGTCAGAGCAATTCGCCATTCAAACATACAATACAATATCATCTCTCTATCGTGGAGTATCGTTAAAAATCGTAATTTCTCGTAAAATGAATAGCCACCTAGGTAAAAAAGATAAAGAATCAGGTTTGCTCACTTTCTAATAGTTTGTGGGCGCTCGGTGAACCAATGGGCTGGGGTTGGCATCACCGTCTCCCTGACGGTTGGCAACCCTAGTACCGGTGACCAAGTGTTACAAAGGTCACTCCCACAATAAACACAACCGAAACGTCCACTGCGTGTTTTACATTCAGTCTTTCCCCTCGGACTCCACAAGTTTATGACGTCATCATTTTCAGCCGTTCACCATCCACTGCTGGATGAAGGCCTCTTCAATCTTATTCCATTCCTGTCTGTTTTGGGCAATCTGCATCCAGTTGACTCCACACATTCTTCTCAATTCATCAGCCCATTGTCCACTCGGTCTACCTTGCTTTCTTTCACATTCTCTCGGATACCATTCCAGTATTTCTCGCGTCCATTTACCATCCATTCTACTCGCTATGTGTCCACTACAACTTTTTCACACGTTCCGCTATATCTGCCACCTTAGTTATACTTCTTACCCTTGTATTCCTCTTACGATCTCTTCTTGTTATACCAAACATACATGCTTATCTGTGTGCACTGGATCTTACGTAACATTCTCGAATTCAGCATCCATATGTCATAACTAGCAGTATGCATTGGTCGTATGCCGTCTTTTTTAAGCATAGCGGAATGTTGGATTTAAAAACAATGTCCATTCTTCCAAAAGCACTCCATTCTAGTTTCATTCAGGTTAATTTGAATTACACGAATAACCGTTCAAATGAATTAAATGATTTTTATTTTTATTTTACACTTGTAGATTAAAGTATCATCGTCTTCATTTTCAGCCGTTCACCATCCACTGCTGGGTGAAGGCCTCTCTAATCCTCTTCCATTTCTGTCTGTCTTGAGCAATCTGCATCCACTTGACTCCACACATTCATATCAATTCATCAGCCTAATCAGCAATTCATAACTGGCAGTACGCGTTGGTCGTATGCCTTATTTTTTAAGGATAGCGGAATTTTAAAATTATGTTGATTCTTCCAAAAGCGCTGCATCCTAGTTTCATTCTTCTTTACAACCAGTCATGTTCACCAATTTTCCTAGGTATAAATAACTATCAACTATCTCTACAATATGATTATTTAGATTTATGACGTAGTGCGTTACAATTATTTTTGAAAAATTGTCTATTTTGACCAAGAACGATTTTAATTTGGCCACAAGCATCCACGTGAGCAAGTCTGGCATATTCTTGCATGAAAAATAGAAGATTTCGTAGAATCGCATGTGCTACCATAGACAATGCCGTTAGCAATAGGCGCAGCATAACACCCGGTATGGAACATCACATTTGACGTTGCGTGGTATAGTCTTTACCTTTGGTTTTGCAGTACAGATCGGGCGACGGCCGCAGGCTGTCGTTCGTCCGTTCGGAAAATTGATCGGTTCCTGAAATCTTCTGAAAATGGGTAACACGGCTGAAAAAGAACAGCGAGCGAGCGACAAGCCGAGCAAACGCATCGATCCTTTCAATTTCGAAAACCCCAGCTTTGACCCCAATTATGGCTTTCCCCAAGGAAGAAAACCCAGAGGTTGCAAACTCATTCACAATTTACTATGAAACCCCTGAACCCCACCTCTCCAATAACCTGCATAGCTTCATATCGGTTGACATTGTTTACTGTTACATAACCAACATTTGAGGTTATGTTTTCGTATCTAATATCTAATTACATGTGTGACGTTTCTACATACAACAAAGTTCAGTCACAGACCTGTTCCCATATTCGCACTGTTTGCAATGCAATACAACTATGTATTTGTAGACCTACCATAAAAATAAAATATTGTGTTCTATAGTTTTAATATCAATCATTTTTAAATTTATTTTAACAGTTGCGATAACTTGTGGGAACAAGTGATAAACAAGTAAAAAATAGATCGGTATTTCAATTTTAATTTTAATGGTAGTTTCGGTTATTATTTTAAGAATTCAGTCGATTATAAAAATGTACTTACGCCACATAAAAAAACAATACTTTATCCGATTAGGGTAAAGTAATGACGGCTCATATGTGCTATTGCAGTGTGTATCTAATGTGTTCATTCTGTTTTCAGTCATGCACGTTAGCGAGGATGAGATGAGGGCCGCTAAAGTACCCAAAAAATTTAGAGATTACTGTGCTCATTTTGCAATTAAATACCAAGAATGTAGACGGGAGAAAGCTCCATTTCTTTATAGATGCCATCACGAAAGACATACGTATCTTCATTGTGAATATGAAGAGTGAGTATTTTATGTTTGCGCAAAATAATGTTGTAATTATCAACGTTGAATTTTGTTTGTTCATTTTTAAAATGTGCTTTTTGTTGCAGTTACGTTTTACGCATGAAAGAATTCGAAAGGGAACGTCGCCTGCGAGCTCGAGAATATAGACTTGTCTCTGTTCAATGAATGCAAATCTTAATATTAATTTAAAATATGTTGAGAAATCTAATAGTGCTTTGTAAATATATTCTGTATTAAATAAAATTGCTGAAAAGATCATTTTTATGTTGATTTAAATATAATTATCTATCTTGGTTTGCATACAAGCACCTTTGATTAGCATTAGCCAACCGAATTTACATAAAATTTATTAAGTTATTTAATATCTACATATTCAATTTAAGTATAAACATCAAAACTAATGATAACACGAGGACAAACAACACCGAATTTAAGTTCCCATTTTCGGATCTTCAACCGACTTCGATATTTTATTTGCGCCAACTATTGAAAACCAAATTCAACCCTATGTCATCACGATTTTAATTTGGCCACACAAACAGACATGCGAGCATACCCAACACTCGACAAACAATTTTGGACAATAGACATACAGTATTTTATTAATATTACTATTAAAGTATTTTTGCTTGGTAAAAAAATACTTAAATTCGGCATAAATAAAAAAGGCTCATTAAATTTTGCTTTTGAAGAAGAAGGGTTAAAGATAGAAAAAAGATTAGTTATCATTTTCACGAGATACTGGAAAATCTGTAATTAGAGGATAAGTGTTTGGGTAAAATGGGGGAGTTTAGGAAAAAAATGATAGAATTAATAATTATAAAGATTAGAGAGAATAATAATATTAAAATAAGTCGGTTTAACTCTCAAATCAATTAAAAATGCAGTGGTGCGCAATTTTTGCAGCATGAAAGCTTTTTTGTTGAATAACCCTTCTGTCTCCAACAGAAAAGCCAATAAACTACATTCGTTGAGGGTCTTTAGGACGAAGAGTTACATGCGGTTCCTCAAAGTCACAGCGGACCTGTATAAATGTCAAGTATTAAATGGCAAATGTAAAAAATGAATAATATAGACCTATCAACATATCTTGACAATAAATGTCGCTGCGTTCGCAACGTGTAATTACGACTTTCTTGCTCGTCTAAGAAAGCCGTTTTTAGTGCAATTTGTGCGCGATGTCGTACGTCGACTTAACGCATGTCAACGTACTCGGTGAACGGAGACCTTAAAGGCTTGGTTTCGCAAATGACCGCGGCCTGCCCGACTTGGCTGCTATGGTCGATGCCACACGAGGTAAGCCGTCTAGGGGGGGGGGGGGGAGGGAACACCCAAAACGTTTGGTTTTTTTTTCTATAGAAGCCTGAAAAGCGGACACGGACACAACAGCCAAGTTGGCCAAGGCGCGGCCCTTTGCGAAACCGAGCCTTTACTTCGTACTGCCTTCGTAATTTTGCCATACATAAAAATAGGCGGAATTTCGCTCACAAAACTACAGAAATTATCTACTTTCACGTCTTCAATGTGGCAACATCTACAAACGCAGAGTGGGTGGGGAAATATACCCTTAAATACGGAGACGAATAGTTTGCCATGTCGGGACTTGTAACTCTAAAATCGTATTTTTTTGAGTTGTGGTCACAAGTTAATTAATGCGCGTGTAACGTTCATATTTTCATACAAAGTGGAGTTTTGTATTTTATTTATTTAACGAAGTACAACGAATTACAAGTATACAGAAGGGTAAGCGGTTATGAAGTCGTGTGCGATGAATTAGAGTGCCGCTTCGGATCATCCGGATCATCCGCTTAGTGTGGCGGCTATCGCTCATTTGTATGAAAACCAGTGTACTGGCGTTACGCGACGGAAGATCCGCCAGTGTGCTGAGGCCCTCAGGGCCAGGACACACTAGAGGATTCTGGTCAGCAGACTTGTGAGCGACCAGACCAAATGTGTGAAATTATTTAATTGGTCTGCAGACCAGGCGTGGCACGCCCCATATAACTGCATAAATTTGGTCTGGTCGCTCACGAGTCTGCAGACCAGAGTCGGCTAGTGTGTCCTGAGGGGCGTATATCGCATCCGGTCCGAATGCGGTGTGAGCGTTGTCGATACGGTGGGAGCGTGGCGAGTACCGTCCGTGCAATGTTTTTATGGATAGTTTCCAAGCTCCTTCACCTATCTATCGGGCGGGTTGTATAAGATCTAGCACTCGAACTTGGGGGGGGTTGTGCACTAGATGATTTTAGTGCGTGAAGAACTGAAAGAACAAGCAAAGGAATGAGGCATGGGGGTATGATTGCTGCTGTAAGAAATATTGTTTTAGTGGGGGATGGCTGGGGAGAAAACTCTCAGACAGGAAAATTTGGCGGAAGTTTAAATTGGTTTGGCTAAGGCTTGTTTGGGCTCGTTTGTAAAATTTGAATTTATCACTTAAGTACCCATCCTGAGGATTTGAATGGGTCATCCGTCCGTGCAAGTGCGAGCGCTACGCTTTTATAGCCCTCCATTGCGCGTTTGGGGGGGGGGGATCTCTCATTTTAATACGCGCATTTACTCTACATTCCTCTACAGTCGCGATTCCTAGGGGACTTTTACTCTTTCAAATAATTTATTATAACCGGTGGCGCTACACTGAACGAAAATAATTTCACCGCACATAAAACCGACCGGCACATCGATCATTTTCCCAACTACATACATATACGCAAATCGGTCGGAGACCGTCTCTGTTGGCAGCAGTGCGTCGAAAATAAATTACACACGACCCCCCCCCCCCCCCACCATCTAAATTTTGAATGAACACACACACGCGCGCGCGCCCACACACCCAAACGATCGAATTGATTGATACTACTATCCACGCACACATACACACACACACACACGAACAGGCAAACACTCGCGCACACACATAATTTGAATATGTAATTAGTACGGAGGAGAGCAACAGCAATGCGCGAGAACGCCAATGTATGAGTAGACGTCGAATCTGTGTGTGTGTGTGCGTGCGTTCGAACGTGTGTGTGTGTGTGTGTGTATATGTGTGCGTACATGTTGGCGTTCGACTGCCGGCACTCGAAACGAGCCCTGGTCCAAAACCAAGAAGCAATCCCCTACTCCACCCCACCGTGACTTCCCCAAAGGTCACTCGCCTATTCGAGGAAAGCACCCTGAAGCCGACTAGGCAGCCAAGAGTAGGCGGTAGGCGGTAGGGGCGACTAGTAGGCTAGTATCGATCGATAATGTCTTGGCCGAGGTGGCTGTGGCCAGTCCAGGTCTGACCTGAACCCTCGCACGCTTCCCAGCATGGAACCCCAGCTGATGGCCGCCTCCTCGGACGAAGAGTTCGACCTGGAGTCGGACGACGAGGGGGAGCCCGAACCGGAAGCGAGGGGTCGTCTCAAGACCCCCAGGAGACCACCGCCGGCTCGCACCTCGTTGCGTGAATTCCACGAGTTCAGCAAACGCATGAAGCTGGACGCGGGTCTGACCATCCGCACCCTCGCCGGCGGAGACGTCGTCGAATTGGACGAACTCCTCAGCGAATCCGAGTCGAGCGATGGCGTCAGCGACAGGGAGTTCGAGGTGGATCCGTCGGCGGCTCTTCATCAGGACCACGGCGACGAGAGTCACATCGACCCCGAGACCGGGGATATTCTGCCACCGAGGCCGCCGCCCGAACCCGCGCCCGAGTCTCCGCCGGATTCGACGGCTCCGTCTTCGGCGCTGACCGACAAACTAAAGGAGATGGCCGAGATCAGTGTGAAGCCGGTGCGGAGGGACGATGCGGGCGACGACGCCGAACCTAACGACGCAGATGAAGATGTAAGTTTTAATCATGTCAGGATATACAACCGGTATTTATAGTCGAGACGTGCTTCGGTCCGTCTCCAACGCACGTGTGCAAAAATGTTGGAAAATAATTCTTTTGTTTTTATTTAAAATTTGAATTATTATTTAATTGGTAAAATGGGAATTAGTCATAAAAATGTGAGCATGTGCGTCCGAATTAATGACGTTAGTCATCTTAGTATTGGGTTTCTTTTATAGGACAATTATTCACTCAAGTTGAGAGTTTCTATTTGCAATTCGTTCATTGTCTCCCGAATTAGATTGTAAACCAAAACCCGGAACAAAAAAAAATAAAGAATTGCACTCAAGTGTTCAACATTTTATTGTATATTATGATACGATGATTAAAACGACGAATTGAAATCTGTAAGGCTCACTCGTATAAAAACGATTGTACAAATTGCAGTTTAAATTATTTTTATCCTTACACTCGTAAAAAAATTAAAGTAAATGATTACAGTTCTACGAATATTTCTCTTTGTTTAAACGAGACAATAAGCTGAGTGGACTCAATACGTATCTTACAGATTTAAGATAATTTGCAAGGCCGGTAAAAATACGATAGATATTACAAACAGAAAAACAATAGTTTACGATGAATATGCCGTTGCAAACATCCAATCCAATCGATTCCACGAATACTCATTTGTACAAATGCTGTACCATTCTTCATCTCTTATCGACGATAACTTTTTTCGTATCCTTAAACTATCAATTAATAATTATATAAAGTAATGCAATACAATTTAAATTGCTTCGTTTGAATTCGACTGGTAATTTTATCAATATTTTCCTTTGCATTTCAGAAATCCAAATCCAATGCAACTATAAACGTGCGCCGTAACATTAGAGAGGTGATGGACGAGAAACAATTAGACGAATCCACTCTAGCCGCTCAGCGACAGGAATCGGAGAGATTGGCTCGCGTACAAGAACAACAACGCATCATAAGGGAAGTCCGGAGACAGATTGCACTCGGCAGACAGGATAAAACTCAGGCTCGGGTTTTGCAATTGCTTCAGGGACGCACCGGTTCTTCCATGCTTAAGAAATCAGTCACACCCGACATACTCACAGCCGCTAATCAAAAACTAAAGTACGTATCAAATAAACCAATCGATATGTTTTCATACGATTTATTCATTGTTTCTTATCGTTTTCCAGTCTTCCCGATACCGTATTGATGAAATTACCCACTGGCGAAATGAAGAAAGTTCCTAAACTGTTGCAACACGATCAATTCAAAATGCAAAGAACCAAGTGTGAGTAATTGACTTGTACACTGACTTGCGGCTTTGGATCGTATTTGCAACTGATTTGTGTATATTTTCATTCAGGTAATCTTACTCCGAGTGTTTCTATCGCTCCCGTGAGTAGTCCATCGAAGCACGACTATGGCCGAATCGGTCCAGCGGTAAAAAAAGACGTGGTGGAAATCGTCGATAGTAGTAGTACAAGCAGTAGCAGCGAAAGTGCTCCGTCTTCTGATTCAGACGATTGTATTATGCTGAGCGATTCGGAGCTTCCGCCTAGTCCCGAACCCGAGGAAGATCCTCAAAATTCGGGTATAACTTTCACACCGACGATTCTCGAATCTAATTTATCGTCATTGGACTGATGATTTTTTGTTAAATGTTTCAGGTTTACATGTGAACGATGCGTATAACCTTCCCGACGAGCAAGGACGTGTAGTAATTAATGTAGGACATCCCGAAAACGAAGAGGATATATTTTTAGCACCGCAAATAGGCAGAATTATTAAACCGCATCAGGTAATATTCATCGCAGCGACGCTCGGAAATATTGAAATATTGTTTTTGAATGAATGTATTACTTTTTTCAGATCGGTGGTGTGAGATTTCTTTTCGATAATATAATAGAGTCTGTGGAGCGTTTTTCGACGTCGACCGGTTTCGGATGCATTTTAGCGCATTCTATGGGCTTAGGAAAGACGCTTCAGATTGTATGCTTTTGTGATATATTTTTGAGGCACACAAGCTCTAAGACTGTTCTTTGTATAATGCCAATTAACACGTTGCAAAATTGGGTGAGTGCTATTAATTCTACAAGTCGACAAATTATTTCTTCATATATACTTAATGAATATTTGTGTGTGTTTTAGGTGGCTGAATTCAATATGTGGTTGCCTTTAGATCCTGCTGCTAGTCCTTTGAACTCTCATGGGGAAGTTAGACCTAGAAATTTTCCCATATACGTTTTAAACGATAGCCACAAAACTCTGATAGCCAGAGCTAAAGTTATAAAAGTATTTGTCATATTATTTTGTATCCATAGTATTGATTCTTAAAAGGCTGTATTACTTATTCTGGATTTGTTTTAATTTCAGGATTGGAGCGAAACTGGTGGCGTGTTAATGATAGGATATGAACTTTACCGTTTGCTAAGTTTAAAAAAAATAAAAAAGCCGAGAAATCGCAAAAAGAAGAACGATCCGCCGACCCCCGTCAAAATGGTCGATAGTAAAGATAAAATTACGGAAATGTCCGATGAGCGCGATATGGACAAACACGATATTTCTAAGCCTTTAGTTCCTTTGAATGATTTCAAATTATCTGATAGTAACCCTGCCAGTATTCCCTTGACAGATAGTGCAAAATTAATGGACGATTCGGAAAAGTTCGACAAAACCAAAGACGATATTCAAATCGACAAGAAGGAAGATGACGATGAAACCGACGAAGAAAAGAAATTATTAGACGGTAGACAATCAAATGTTATTTAACTATTTTCCTATTTTGAAATATTTAACAATGAAAAATACATTTTAGAAATGTACGCTGCATTGGTGAAACCTGGACCAGATCTCGTAATCTGCGACGAAGGCCATAGAATTAAAAACTCCCATTCAAACATTTCATACGCTCTTAAGCAAATGAGAACAAAACGAAGAGTTGTACTGACTGGTGATTAACATTATATATTGTTATTTTATATTATAATCTATACAGTGTGTTAATCTTCTTTTATGATGCAGGATATCCTCTCCAAAACAATCTGTTGGAATATTGGTGTATGGTTGATTTCGTTCGTCCGAATTATTTAGGAACAAAAACAGAATTTAGCAATATGTTTGAGCGACCAATACAAAACGGCCAGTGTATAGATTCAACACCCCAAGACATAAGACTGATGAGATATCGTGCACATGTATTGCACTCACTTTTAGTTGGATTCGTACAGAGGTTATTAATTGTCCAAACCTATGTATGTATTGACACTATCTTTGTCTTATTGTATATTATATTGTGTTTTTCAATTTTTTTTTTAGACGGTCTCAAGCTGTATTGCAATCAACGTTGCCGCAAAAGGAAGAGTATGTTTTATTAGTGCGCATGACTGATTTACAAAGAAAGTTGTATGATACTTTTATGAACGACGTTGTACGTGTTAAAACTGTACCCAATCCTTTAAAAGCTTTCGCTGTGTGTTGTAAGGTAGTTGTAATTTAAATTATTGCTTATTAAATTTTATAAAATGTGCGAATACTCAATTAACCTATAATAATCTTAAATGTTATCTAATTTATAGATTTGGAACCATCCTGATGTATTATTCTATTTCCTGAAAAAACGAACTGAAATGGCTGCCTTGTTGGATTTTGATCTTGAAATTGAAGATAATCCAAATTTGAATAACAACAGTAATCAAAATGCTTCTAATAATAAAAAAGGCAAAAAAACCAAAACTGCCTCTAAAAAGAAAGACAAAGCGGTAATTAATTTCATCTTTTTAGTATGAATGATTAAACTATGATTCCATATAATTTTTTGTCTTTGTTTTTAGCCACTTGCAACGAGTACGAATGATGGTAAACCTGCAGCGACGATACCGCCCAATACCAGCAATGCAAATCCTTCAAATTTTGGATTTGATGGCATGAAGCCCAACACTTCAAACGGTCCGCACAGTTTTGGACCTGGACCGTATCCGGAATCGCAAGTCGACAGCAAGAACTCGTACGGGCCCTCGTCGAGTTCGCAATCAAACAATTATCAACCATATCAAAACTATCAGCAGCAGCAATATCCTCCGAACAATTACTTCGGTCAAAATGGATCGTTTGAGTCTTCCTTTGGCAGTGGATATTTTCCGAATCAAACGTACAATAACGAATACAATAATTACAACTCGCAAAATCCTCAAACTTCAGGAGAGAATTCAAATTCGGCTCCGACGCCACAACATTTTCCGGAAAATCCTCAAGGATACAACCATCAAGGATATTGGGGAAACGACAACAATTACTATAATAATGCCAATTCTGGATTTTATCCCAACTCGCAAAACAACTATCAACCGAACCAAAGCTCTTACGGTTCCATGTATAATCAATTTCCACAAAATCCTCAAACGTACCCCGAGTATGATCAAAATAGACCTTTTGATACTAATTCTTCCAACACTGATAGAAGTCTCCAAAACTTTAATACCCCATTGCACGAAAATCCAAGAGATCCATATCCACCGTCTCAGTCGAACTTACCGCCAACAACGTTTCCAGCAAGTGTCCAATCAACTAGTGCACCGGAAGTTGATGGTTTTAATGGTGCTGGCTATCCCAATTTTCAAGGCACATCGACAATGCCTTCTGATAATAAACCACCTCTACATGATGAAATTTCTACACTATGTTGGCCCGTTCGATCTGAAGATACCAAGCCAGATATAACAGAACCTATAAGTAATCCTCAACTTCTCGATATTAAAAATGAATCAAAAGCCGATTCCGACAATGAAATTAAAATTGCCGATTTAGACACAATGAAAGTGATTATCAATGAAAAATCTAAATTAGCCATTGATAGTAAACCTGATGTTAAAAATGAATTGAAATCCGAATGTGATAGTATAGTTAAGACAAATAATGAATTGTCGGAAAGTAATAATTCAATCGTTGATTATAAAGATAAGGATGATAAAATGCTAGACAAACCTAAAGCTAAAAATGAAAGGAAGCCAAAAGAAAAGAGTAAACCTAGAGAAAGGAAAGCAAAGTTGACCAAGGATGCTAAAGATAAAAGTAAAAATAAAGATGAGAAAGATATGAGTGAACCCGAATCCGACACTGAAATAGAAAAAAAAGATGATATCAAGAAAAGCGAAATACGAGATGAGGTTACGTACGAGTGGGCTATGGAATTATTGGAAAACTACATGCCGGGAATAATCGAAAATTCGGCCAAAATGGAAATATTTTTCTGCATACTCGAAGAAAGTATTCGATTGGGCGATCGACTTTTACTTTTCAGTCAAAGTTTGTTCACTTTAAATTTAATAGAAGACTTTTTACAAAAAAATTTAATACTTGGAACCGAACAATATTGGATGAAGAATAAAAGCTATTTTCGTATGTATTCATTTTTATATTTCAGTGCCTTAAAAGTATGTATGTATACATACTCAATAAAAATATTTTCTTATGTTGACATTTCTTTATAAACAGGACTTGACGGTTCCACCAGTGCTTTAGAGAGAGAAAAACTCATCAACGAATTTAATTCTAATCCAAACATTCATCTCTTTCTTGTATCAACGAGAGCTGGCTCTTTAGGTATAAATTTGGTCGGCGCTAATCGAGTTATCGTCTTCGATGCAAGTTGGAATCCTTGCCATGATACTCAAGCTGTTTGCAGAGTATACAGGTTAACATTTGAGCAATATAACCAATCTACGATGTGCAACTATAATCTTGATTTTAATCATTGGATTATTGTTTTCAGATATGGACAGAAAAAACCTTGTTTCGTTTACCGTTTGGTGATGGATTACTGTCTGGAAAAGAAAATCTACGATCGTCAAATAAATAAACAGGGAATGGCGGATCGCGTCGTTGACGAATGCAATCCGGATGCCGTTCTCTCGATGAAGGAAGTCACCAATCTATGTTGGGACAATGACGAGAAACAACCGGATTGCGTAGAATTTGCTCAAGATTACAAAGAAAAATATCTCGATCTAATAATGCAAAATATTATGCAGGATCACGCTAAAACCTTGAGCAAAGAACCGTTTCAACACGAGTCGCTTTTGGTCGACAGAAAAGAGAAGAAACTATCTAGTGCAGAAAAACGATTAGCTCAAAGAGGGTTTGTAATTTTTTTTTTTGTTTTTTTATGCAATTTTATTGTTTTTGCATATGTATAAAATATATTGTCGTTACAGTTATGAGTTGGAGAAGAAGGCCGCTTCAAATCCAAAGCCGAATTTAATGTATAGAACGATTCGTACGGCTGACGGTACGTTGATTCAAAGACCGGTAGCATCAGTAAGGCCGATGCAACACGGAGGTAGCGGTTCTAGCAGCAATCGATGGATTCCTGCTGAAGTTTGGCAAAGACAAGGAATGACGGCACAAGAGATGACTTTACCTCTCGGTTAGTAATCATACCAAAAATTGCATAGTTTATTTAATATTACACGGTTTATATGGTTCAATTGTTCTTTTTAGATGTTGTAATACCGACAAATTCAGCTGACAAATCGAGTATCGTTCTAAAAGCTGGACAGAAAGTAATGGTTTTGAAATCACCAAAGGGCATTTATATGCAGCTCGAATCTGGAAAAATCATAGCTATTAAAACGTCGTTTAAAGTGGGACAAAATAATAAAGCCGTCGAGCCGAAAGAAGTACCGAAAAAAGGTTAGCACAGTTAACTTCAGAATGTAATGTTTTAATTGTAATTTATATAAAATTGTTATGATTTGTTTTTTTAGTTATACCAAATCGGACGACTAACGTAAGCTTACCGGGTTCGTTGAAGAACAATTCAGCCATAACTGTCATATCGAAGAGTGCTAGAGGCGGTATGCAGAAAGTTTTAACGCGACCGCCGGCTCCGCCGAAGAAAATCGGCACGCCGATTCGACCACTCGTTGGGGGTCCTCGTATCATCGATTCGAAAGTACGCCATTTGAACGCTAATCTCCAAGTGCGACCGTACTCGCTGATCCGCGGACGAGCTCCGTTCCCAAGAACCGCACGCCCGATTCCCATTCAGAACAATTTGAATATTAAAATACAAGGACCGAATCCGCATCAAAGCCCCAACACGAGCTTGGACGGTAGAGACGATTTATCAGATCAAGAGTTCGATTCTAACATTGACGGTTCCGAATTCAATATACCGATCAATATCAACGAGCCTAGTGATATGGGCGACGTATCTAAAATAGAGGGCGAGTTTTCCGAAGGTAGTTCCAGAAAAGAACAGGACGATGCCGATAATTTAAATTCTGATATGATGTCGTCGCATCCACAATCGTCCTTTTCTGAAGACGTAATATCCGAAGATTCTAGCCAAGAGAGGACGTACGTGGATTTGTCCGACAGGAGTGAATCAAAAATCACAACTAAATTGAATAAGAAAAATTCTCCACCGTCAATTAATATGTTTAAAGATTGCAACATTCAAATTAAAAACAGTGCATTTATGCCGACAGGTGTCGATATGGGTTTCATGAATAGTAATATTACAATAAAGCGGACTAACGTCAATCTGCCGTCTTCGACGATGATCAAAGAAATACCGCAGGCCAGTCCGGTCCACAGCGTATCCGAATCTTGCACGTCGGAAAGCATAAGTGACTACAAAATGCCGGCAAGTCAAAACTCGGCGTCGTCCGATGAGAATATGTTTGACGGTGAAATTATAATAAAGGAAAAGAGAAACTATAAACCAAATTTGATCGATAGGAAAGTAAGCACGTTGAAGAGTTACAGACATCAAAAATTCATGCAGAAGCCTATCCACATTCAAAGTATGGACTTTCAAATGGATAAAGCATCGCCTAGCAGCACGTCTAGCACTCCGACACCTCCGCCCGTCACCGGATTCTGTCCCGTACAGACAAGCACTAAAATAATACCGGATCGATTCGAATCGTCACTATCTCAATTGGAGAAAGCCGCCACTTCGTTCACTCGCAATCCCAAGAAAGGCGGCGTCTCTGACTTCCAACAAAGTCTAAGCGACATCACCAGAACGCACCCGTTGAACGTTGAGAGCAACGTCACGGAACCGGTACCCTACAAACCCGGTCCTAAATCGAGGAAGAAGAAAGCTCCGTCACGAGTCGAATCTCACATGCCCGACGACAACGAGTCGGTAACGTCTTCGTCGAGTGAACGAAACGATAGCAAATTGATCAACAGTACGACGGCGGAACCGTTGCCGACTTCTTCGTCGACCATACATACGATTCCTAGCGCACCGATGGCGAGTTTTAATCAATCAACGTCGTACAACACCCTATCGGATTCGGCGATAGCTCCTGCCGGATTTGTAGATCCTTTATATCAACAGCAGACGCCTGTTAGTGAACCTATTTTACCGCAACAACCGTATAATTCGTATCCCGGTAAGATGTTTTTACATTAATGTGAGTTTCGACGTATAAATTGTGAGACTTACGTTGTTGTTTTGGTTTCAGGCTATCCACCCGCCGGAGGTTCGTATCCTCCGTACCCGCCGTCTCCGTATTATCAAGCGTATCCTGCAGCATATCCGACGTATCCTCAATATCCGGCGCCGCCGACGCCGTTCCCGGCCGGACCCTACCAACACAATCCCTATCCCGGTTATCCCCCTTATCCCAATCCGAATCCTCATCCTTGGTAAAAGGGCGTACTTAACGTGTCGGTAATTCCGTGTGATAATGTGTGACTGTCGGAGATGCTAACGATAGAAATGAACGCTCGCACGTGCGCAGTTTCTCGATTGAAGAATAATTTAATTGTAATTCTAAGTGAAACATTGAAGAATGTTGTGTTTGATTATAAATTGTGATATATAAATTTTTTATTATAATATTAGTGTTAATTAATTACTGTATAGTATGAATTAATTCAATGTAAATATTTCGTAAATGCTTCATGACGAATCTCTAATTCAATTTGTATAAAAAAAAAAAGTGTAACGGGTGTAATTCCGGAAGCGCATCTCTATATTATCAGACTATAATTTTTTGAATGCCAAATGCGACGAGTATTTAATGTATGTAATATTGAGTGTATCAACGTACTTATAATAATTGAATTGAAGACACATTTACAGCTTCCTCCGTATATTTAAAAGTTAGTTTATTTATTTGCGAGAATCGTTTCAAAAACATTTTCATCCAGGGCATAATATGAATGTGTACTTTCATGGTTTTTTTTCTTTTAAGTTATTTCCCTAAATAAACAACTGTACGAATGTTAGTCATTGCATTTTTATATTTATCGGAGACTGTAAAAATGAAAATCTGTAAATATTTAACTATTTATGGTATCTATTATTTTAACATCATTTTTTTTTAAATTTTGAGAATAAAATTTTGTATCATTAAGGTATTTCGTTGTGCATTGTATATATTTTGATACTGTATTACAGTTGGGTATATATATTGTGCACACTTACTTACAGTATTCTTACGTTATAATAAAAAAAGGAAACAATGAAAACTAAACATAATTTCTTTATAGTTCAAATATTTTAATTCAGGTGCTTTACAGGAATACTGTATGTATTATGTATGTTTGTGTATAATTATTATTATATATATATATATTGTGTGTTCACATTTGAAATCCTGCAATTTTGCCGACTGCGTTTCCGTCGAAGCTTTAAGCGAATGCGGTGGAAAGGTTACTGATGCATTACTGAGATTTGTGTTAGTTATCTCATCACATTTTTAATATTGTAGTTTTATACAATACGAAATGTAGTTAAAAATGGAATTTTTCGCCGATTAAAATAATTTAAAATGTTTGTATGTATGTCGTCGCCGTAATTTACATAGTCAATATAGTAAAAAATTCATTACGATTGTAATTATTTTTCACTAAGCATCATACTCAAAAATGCACGGTTAAATTGATATCAATTCTTCCATTAATCTCTTAAAATACATACTTTTATTTTATGTTCGTTGTACGATGATGTTATCGTTGTTCAATTGTGAAGTTTCACACAATATGCCAGTGGTTTTTTTTTTTTTGTAAAAATGAATATGATTTCACACTCTCCATATACCGAATATTGATGCGCTCGAGTACAAGTTTTCTTTTGTATAAATTATATATTTTTAACGCCACATTGGTACACTTTGGTGTGAAATTTAACACCGAGGACCGTTGAATGGTATTATATTATTCAGAGCCCTATTCGAAAGCGATTATAAATCAGATATTTCATGAATTTAATACCTATACAATACTGTATTCTGTATATGGAGAATGTGAAAATGTAGCTTGTGACAAAGCTATTTGTAAAATAATTTTTTTTATAATTATTTCATCTTCAAACTTGAATATATCTATGTGAACTGAAATATATAGATATACATATGATTTAGTTTTTGATTATCTGCACAGAAATGTTACATTTTAACTTAACTTTCCCAATCTAACCCATTTCATTTATCATCCACAGTAGGTATAACTATTTAGAATGCATTTTAATTTGCCGTTATCACTAAAAAAAACTGAATCATTTTTCATCTCAGGATTAAAAATGAGGATAGTGAGAAACGAGAGCACATTTCAAATAATTACAAATTGTATTATAGCATACCTCTACGTATGCACTATTATATTATCGTTGGAAAGTTATTTACAAAAGAAATAATTATATATTAACAATTAGTTTTTCTATTAAATCGATTTATATTTGGCAAATACAGAAATTTTAATTAAAAATAAATTTTAATCGTTCATACAAACAATATAGCAGATAAAGCTAACAACACTGATGAAATGACAACAGTATTCCCGGAGCTGGTATTGGGTTTGTCCCCATTGGGCGCTGAACGAGCAGCCGGCGTCTGAAATAATAATCGAAATTTCAATGATATATACACAAATTGTACTGTGACATAAATGAGGTTGAATGTAATAGAGCGGCTGTACGTGTCCTGTGAGCTCGGAACAAAACTTTTGAAGAAATGATACTCAAAATCACTCTTCTTTTCTGAAAGTGGCGTGCTCGATACAAGTGTTGCCTCTTCACTATTTGACAAACATCTGTCATAGTGAAGCAACTAGGGAAACTCTCCAGTGGTTTCCACTTGTCTTCTAGATGAGGACTTTTTTTTTCGTTGGTGCCAGATTTGGGGAACCGGTACAACTAAGTTAGATAAATTGGGAAATTTTATCATGGGACGGCTGATCTGGATTTAGTATCATGAAAAACCTTTTGACTTACGAGGATCGGACCCTCACTCAAAACACATACGCTCAAACCGCTCTAGTATATTCTAACTCTACTTCTTTTATGTATGTAGACCTTAACCACTAACCGGTTCTTTTCCGCACGGTGTCACTTTCTTAATAAATTTGAAAAGAGATTCTGCTATGTTAGCCGGCGTCGGTTCACTGCACCCTTCCAACTCCTTAACGATACAATCTTGCATTTTGACCATGTCGTCGCATTGTTCCGACTTCAACAACAGCTCGGGAAGATTGTCAAGGGACGGAGTCTCGGTTGGAATGTATTTAGACATGGAAGCGTTGACGCAATTTTGTATAGCGTCCTGTTTGTCCATTAAACATTCCGGACCACCTTCGGCGATGAAAACTGAAAAATCAAAACCGAAACCATAAGCACTTCATTGTCTCGCATGATATTTAACACGCTGTAAGTGTTTCATTGTCTCGAAAACTTACGTGCGATTCTATCGCCTTCTTTGAAACAAATAAAGTTGGTTAAACTCTCGGTGATATTTAGCACCACCTTTTTGTTCTCTCGTTCCTTCAAGTTCAAACACGGTTCGACGGCATCGGTGAAGTTTGAAATGCACTGTTTCAACAACGGTGACTTCTTACAATACCTATAATTTCAATAATTTGATACAATATCTCATTTCATATGCAAACATATTCGGAATAGTAAACGGAATGTTTACTTTTTGAACACGACGTCTAAATCTCCGGTCGGTTTGGCCTTTTCGATTTCGATCTTCAGCTCGTCGAAGTTAATAAGGCCTTGCACGCACTTTTGAACGTCGTCTTTTGCTTTCTGTAAAGATGAATAAAAATATATGTTATACATATCTATCAGTACAATTAAATAATCGTTGAGATTATACCAAAAATTATGGTTCGATTAAAAAAAATCTAGGTCTGACTGTAAGGTCAAACTACACCGATAAAAAATGAACACGTTGATAAAAATTCTAATGATTGTACAAAGGTCAAGAGATGTGGACTCTCTACTTCACGTTTGTTCGTACGTAGATGAACTCGTCAATGTTTGATGTGATTTTTTATTCATAGTCAGGTTCAATAAGGTCATATGTGTAATAAATACAGTGTTTATTATTCGCAATGTTTGAAATACTGCACAAAGATGATAAATGGAATTTGTAGGCGACAATCAATTTTTAATTTAAAATCATGTCTTTTGTAACCTTGAAAATTATGATAACATTAGCAGAATTAACCAAAAGGTGTCATCGATTTCTTGTACGTACATACATATGTATAATATTTGCAATTTCGTTTTAAATTTCCAGAAATATTATCCTTATAATGGAAAGAAGTTGGTTTTCTTAATTCGATTTTGATTACATTAAAATTTTAGTTATTTTTATATTTATTTACAAGGCCAAGTATTTTATGGAATACCTGAGCCGCAACATAATTATCTGCCTTGAACTGACAATCAGTTAAAACCAGCTATCAGATGCATATGTACATGCGAGAAACGATCAAAAAGTTCAGGGAATAGTTAATTATTTATTGAATACTAGACTGTATTACCGGTGTTTATTGTTGAAAAATGATTGGCCTAACGATAGCGGTATATGGCCGACGGGCGAAATATTAAACAAACAATTTGGTCATCAAGCGCTAGACGCCACGACTGGTGAAGTCACGTCACGGCGATTGTTGATCGGTCGTTATAGTACCATTCCACAAATGAGCACATTTTTTTTGTTTAGTAATATGAGCAGACTAACAAAGGCGGCAACAGGAAAAAATTTATTCAGATTTTTTTAAGCTTTAACGTATAGTATGTAATACATAGACCAATGCGTACTGCCAGTTATGACGTATGGATGTGAAACTTGGATGCTAAATTCAAGAATGCTACGTAAAATTCAGTGCAAACAGAGAAGCATGCAAAGATGTATGCTCGTTATAACGAGAAGAGATTGTTAGAGGAATATATGAGTAAGAAGTATGACCAAAGTGGGTGATATAGCAGAACGTTAGAAAAATGGATGGTAGATGGACGCGAGAAATACTGGAATGGTATCCGAGAGGATGTGAAAGAAAGCAAGGTAGACAAGATAGAGTGGCTGATGAATTGAGAAGAATGTGTGGAGTCAAGTGGATGCAGATTGCTCAAGACACGACAGGAATGGAAGAGGATTGGAGAGGCCTTCATCCAGCAGTGGATGGTGAACGGCTGAAAATGATGATGTAATACATAGTAGATTTATGCACAAGCTGCATGTCTTGATTAAAATCGTCACTGTTTTCAAATCTGTCGTAAAGCAACAATGAAAACAAGTGATACTTGAATCAATTGTGAGCAAAGTTTTGCATACTGAATGTGTACGCCGATGTGTGATACAATTATATTAGAGCGGCGTATCTTACTCCGGATACAATTGATAATTCCACAATTGGTACAAACGCGTACACATCCAAGTGCATTATAATGTTTTCCTTCAAGTAAATACATTGTTTTTTAATCCGATGCGTTCAGTTCTGGAACTTTTCGGCCGCGAGTCGCATCGACCAACAGACAAGGCGAGTCTTTCGTGCATATAATTGCGGTAATTGCGAAGGACATGTTTTCTCGCCGATCAGGTTTTTTCGCAACTCTTGTGACGTATTTTTCGCGAACTGGGAAAATTTGCGGAAAAACGGAACGCAAAAGTACGCGTG
Source organism: Parapsyche elsis (assembly GCA_022651745.1). Lineage (NCBI taxonomy): Eukaryota > Metazoa > Arthropoda > Insecta > Trichoptera > Hydropsychidae > Parapsyche > Parapsyche elsis. The sequence continues at coordinate 1,814,617 of JAGVSN010000031.1, forward strand.
CGCGTGTTCACATGTCGATATTTAAGTACCGGTCAATACACATATTTACTTATAAATAAATACCGATTCCCATAATCCGATTGAACTTATGAACTCTCACCTTTACTATATTAGCGATATAGAAAATAGGGCTAGAACCCGTAACTTTTTCCACTTATAATAAAAATACTCGGTTATATGTACGATTGCCTATAAACCGAGTTACGGTCAAAGTCACGTAATTACATATATTACGTATAGGTACATATGTAGTGCCATTGCACAATCATTTTCGAATCGGTGTCGATTGGGATTTGTTCATTATTCGATGTACATACTTTCATTTATGTAATGGTTAAAAGTGTTGCGTGAAATGGAGCGTTTGCGAAATAAATAAACAAACTGAAAGCATCGACTTCCGATCGTGCAATTATAATCGAATTAAGTTGACCATCCGCGCACCTATGCATATATTACATTTTGATAATGTTTTTAATTAATTTTGTGATTTTTATTGAAATCCGTATCGAAAATGTATGGAGCGGCCATTTTGGATATCATAACCTAAACGCGTTCAACCGGTCGATGCAAAATGATTCATTTACTGATGATATGTTTGTTTGCTGTAAACGCTTTTCCTGCACTCGTGTTAATCTGTTAACGAAAATGATTAATGGTTAAAGCTTAAAGGTACCGTTATTTCATCGTGGTATGCATTTATTTAATCATTGGTTTTCAGGTACAGCAGTTAATTTGTCAAAAGACGTCAATAGGATTTCTTGGAACTTTTAAGTTTTCCTCTATTACAATACCGTATACTTTCTTCGAGATTGCTAATCGAAAACACGTGTTCTTATGAGGAACTATATTTAAACGACTGCATTCAGTAATGCTAACACGTTTGACCTTGATGTTTGTTTGCGTTTTGCTACAAGTAATAATAAACGTAATTGTTTGAAAATGGGTTATATGTATGTAGTTATAATTTCATTGCATTTATATCGATAGCTTTGAAAAACTAAAAAAAGTTGATAAGAAATTTTGTAAAATTCGTATATTATATCCCGACTTCTCTCAATAAATTCTTGCATGGAAGTCGATCGCTATGCAAATTAAAAAAAAAATGTGCTCCCAAACTGAAAAAGGTTGAGTACCCCTGATCCAAAGGAACTAAATGTGGATTAATTGTATAAACTCGAAGTTTGTTTGTTTAAAATTTTGTCGGAATTGGTATAAAAGTGTATGGAGAAATGTTGTAGGTTATGAATCATAACTTATGTGGTTTTGAATATCATAACTTGATATTCAAAACTTCAATACATTACAAAATAAATGACTTTTCAATACATTTTAACATAATCGTAGTTGGTTTCCGGAATTTTATTGTCATATTTTTTTGTAAGGTTATGCATTCATAGCTATGATTCATTTACCGATGATATGTTTGTTTGCTGTATGAATAATGTTTTAATCATTCGAAGGTTCAAAGGCGAATATACATACAAAGGTGTACGTGCCTTATCAAGTAATAAAACAACATCAAAATTATATAATCTAAATCAGATAAAAAAAAAATAAGATATATGAGAAGAAAAATAAGGTATATATATAAGAGGATTACTAGATTTGATTAATGACTCATTTTAAAATATGTATACATATACACGAACCACATAGTAACCATTGAATTGGCATTTCTTACAACGATTTCACTATAGAAAAATTTGAAAGGACTTGCAACGTACGATTATAATGTAAGGTTAAAGGTTGGGATTATTATAACGTGTTTCAAGATAGCAATAATAAGAAATACGGTTCAGTCCAAAGTTGATATGTGCTAATCTAATATGCGACACGCTATGCAATTTATTAAAATCTTAACAATCTCATTGTAATAAAATTTCGCTTTGAATTTCCTTATAGTAAAAAGTGAATTTTTCTTGCACTACCAATATTTTGATAATGTTTAACTTTTTTGTTTCATTTTGATTCTACGGAATTTCCCGGAGGAAACAAAGGTTTTTTATGCGAAATCATTACATGAAACCGACAAAAAAGAATACCCCACACAATGTTTGTCTCCGTAGTTAAATAAATATAATTTTCAATAATGAATTAAAAACTATTATATAATATACTATTTACGACAACAAAATATATTGATATTTATAATATATTAATATTTAAACAGTTATAGATAAGATAATCTCACAAAGATACCGTGTGAATATATCAATATACCGTATCAATATTTATTGGTCCAAATCGATACGTAGCATTCTAAGTTGACTTTTAGAATATTTATATATGTATGTACATACGTATATAATATTATAAGCGTTTATCTGTTTAAGAAAATAGCGGGGACGGTATTTATATTTATAATGGGTATCTCATTGAAACCGCTATATTTATCTATAGTATTTATATATGGGTGAATGGATAACAAATAAACGGCAAAGTTTCTTTTTATTTGCAATACTGTATGAATGTATTACTATTGTTGAATAAAGTTCAAGTGAGCGATTCACGCTGTAAAATAACAATGTGTGCATATTAATTAGTGAACAAAGACATGCCGAATCGGTGACTTGCACAATTCAGGGTTAAAAAGGGTCAAATCCGCCTATACGTAAGTAAATAAATACACGTTGCTGACCATAGCAGTATCGTAAGCAGCTTCGTTGGCTTCTTTCATACATTTCTTTTTGAAAACTTCTTGGGCTTCTTCAGCAGACGGCAATCCATCGGTTTTCAGGCCTGGTACCTCGCCGATTGCATCCTTGATTGAGTTGAGATCGTCCGTGCTCTGCGTTAATCCTAAATCAATTAACCGTATATGAATATTTATTTTAATATAATAATGGATCAAGTCCATGAGATCGATATTTCGATTGCAAGTAAAAAAGTCTAGTACTAATAGTACTGTGGATTAACTTTTACTTTGTAAGTTGGACTTTAAAGTATTATTTATTGATACTAATTCTAGATATGTAGTTTAGCTATCCAATTGAATAGAAAAGAGCAATTTTATAAAATTGCGACTTGATCTGTGTATCTACAAATAATTTAAATTCATTGCTTTTTAACAAATTCACAACCACAATCACGTTGTACGTTTTATTTAAACTAATATGAATGTTCTTGCATTCTGTATTGGAAACTGAACAAAATAAACTATTTTATTTTTTCCTTTTCACAGGAAATCAAAAATTATCAAATTCTTTTCAAAGGAAAACGAAAGCAGAAAAATAAAAAAGTGCATACAAAAAAAAAGTTCATTTATGTTTACAAAAGGAAAATATGTAAATGTATAATTTACAGGCTTTGAAAAAATCTACATAATTTCACTATTAAATTTATAAAATACCACTAGTATGATAATATAATTGATTTGGGTATGAAAATGTTCCGTTATGTGTACAGAGTTAAATTTTTAAGCATCCGGTGTACAATTATTGTCAATTTTATTGAAATAGATAAAATTTCGCTTTTACAAAATGTATTGATTATTTTTCTGTCAATTAATATTTTTTGCATAAGATCAAAAAAACAAAACTGTGCGAGATGGTAAGACGTTCGATCGAAAAAATGACATAGATAAAATATCACTCACCTACTGATGCGCACGTCAATAGAAATATTCCTAAAATGCACTTCATTTTAATATTTAAGAAATAAATTGCTAAAAAGTTTATAGTTATAAAACAATTTTATGTGATGTTGAAATGGAAAGAAGTATATGAACTAGCAGTTCATTGCAGAGCAACAAATCACACGAACACTCTGTATCGCGATATCCGCGCGACTGAAATTGACATCACTGTCATTATGTATTTGGTCCAAACCCATTTTATTATCACCATAGTATACCTTTCTATTGACATTTGATAAAGTTCGATTTTAATTGAATACCAGCGATTTAAAACAACTAATAATTCGGCTAATTATTTATATTACGTTTAATACTCTCAATATTTATGTTTTGATTAATTTATTTAACCAAAGATAATTTAATAAGTATTTAATAAGGAGATATAATATACATCAGGGTTGTTCAAACTATGGGTCCCCATTAGTGAGTGGGTCGCAAAATAAATAAAATTGGTCGCGACCAACGGAAAAAATCAAAAAAAAAGGTTCGTCAAACGTTGCAAATATTGAAAATGGAACGAGTTGTCTTTACCTAGATTTTATGACTTCATAGAATTTGCGAAAGGGCCGTTTGCATGACACCGGAATGATCAGTTCCTCTATCAATTGTCAATGAAGATATTTTAAAATAATTAAAACTCGAGATATTGTCACACATTCACTTCTCTATCCCAAAGCTTCGATAACTATTTTCTAGTGCAGTATTTTGAAACTGTAAAGAAAAGCTTTTCGGGATAAAAAATCCATTTGATTTTGAAAGCCCTGAATCAATAATTGAGTTAAACTTTGATCTTGAAGAGGAGGCTGAATGTCTGTACCTTACAGTTCATTTACACTGAAGAATGAATTTCAGCAGGTAAATTTTTCATCATTTTGGATTAAGGTTAATTTCCACTTTTTAGTAAAAAAAAAGCAATCCTTACCTTTTACTTCAACTTATTTGTGTGAACTAGGATTTTCAACTTTATCTGAATAAAAACCAAGTTTCTAATTGAAAATTAGTTTCATCCATCCGCATATATCATGTGTCAATATAGTAAATAAAGGAACATAACGGACAGAGTTTGTGTTTGATATATTAATATATAGGCATACTGGTTCGCAATACAAAATGACGTTCTTGCAGTGGGTCGTACTAAAAAAAGTTTGAAAAACGCTGATATACATAATCATAATACTAGGAGTAAGAATAAGTTAATAGTTAAAAATTTAAGTAGATCTAGGATAAATATCGTATACATGAGTGTTGTTGAATACAACGGCCCGGCCTGCCAGAAGATCTCAGAAATTTGAAAACAAAATTGATAGATTTCTGGCAGCCTTAAAACAGCACCTCTCTATAAGTGCTAATAAATAATTAAGTTTATTTTGTAATTTTAGCTTTTATAATATACTGTTTGTTTGTAATTAGCTTCTTAAGCTATCTTAAATAAATAAAATAAAATAATGAAATAACGTCATATTTATCGCTTTCGGACATCCTGTTTTATATTTCAAATGATATTTATATTCACAAAAGTGCATAATTATTGTTAACGTAATAAACTGGGTGTAAGACGATTTTACCCAATTGCATTTTGATTTAAAGTTTCGAGCTATGGTCGTTATTACACCTGTTATGTTACGTTCTCGAATGCTTGACGTTTAGCTGTCAAATGTTTGTATGGTACTAATTATTTGAATGCCTTAAAATTTATTACAAACGAGAATTAATAAATGGCGATTGGAAATTTATAAGCCGACTTTCGCACTTATTTCATCAATCGAAGAACAAAAAAGAAATCTCTAATATATTTTTATTTTAGATTCAACACAGGACAGTAATTAAAACAACAAATTAAAACTTGTATACATAGCTATATTATTTGTGAGTGTTATAGAAAGCAACACAAAAATTTATTCACATTTTTGCGTAAATTACATCAAAATTCAACGTTAATAAAACACATTTTATTTCATGCATATACATAATAATAGATGAAGGTTCATATTTTTATGTTAAAGTGAAATTAATTATATTTTGTATGCTTGTCTTAGCATAAGATCGAAATATCCATCGGTGTCGATAGACGCACTAATTCCGCTATAGTAATTCATAAACTCTTCCAAAGTCACCTGAAAAATACAAATTCAAATCAATTCTTACACATTTAACGATTCTGCTCATTCGGATGATGAAAACCAACTGATATTTACCACTCCATCCTTAGTCTCTTCTATTTCAAAGTTTCCCAAGAATTTATTCAATATGATTTCCTCGGTCTCTTCACCGCTCATATACCTATTGATTAAAATCCATCACATCATCAATCGTTTATAAAATCAACCAAATAGAATCGAAACACATACCTTGGATGGGCTTTTACATTGTAAACATGACGGAGATCATCCATCGTGATCACACCGTCTCCAGTTTTGTCCAGCTTCTTGAAAGCCAGCTCCACTATTGACTTACGCGAATCGGACATAGGAGGCTGAAATTTTTTCACATCAATACAATCTGTCGATTGACGAACATTTACATACATATATGTATATTACAATAGTAATACACTTACACGAACGCTGATCAAAAACTCATCCATGTTGAGGGTTCCACTTTTGTCCGTGTCGAATTTATCAAATATGGTTGCAATTTCCTGAAACGAGAGACCAAAAAGTACATTGCACTATAATGCAAAATTGCAAAATGATATATAATCATCAGAATTATTAGTTATATTGCATATTAGAAAAAGATTGCGAAATTACATCATCGGTGATTTCAAGTCCGGTATCATTGATGCCCTTTGTAAACTCTTCTTTTTCGAGTTGCCTGTTACCATCATCGTCCATACGTCGAAAAACCCTAAAATGTACAATCAAAAACTATATATCGATTTATAAAAGGGTCATTCCTGGCAATTGTAAAGTTTTTCATTTGTCCTAGCTCCGTACAAAGTGTCCATTGACTCATTAGTCATAGTTTAATGTGTGAAAATGAGCAATAATGACCTTCCAATTCCCAAAATACCAGCTGCACCGCGTGATAGACAGAGTAAGCGCAGCTTTTCAACCGGATCGGACGTTAAGTTCAACGCACGAGATGATTTGTTCATAAGTTCTGCCTCTTGGCGAGATGAAGCCGATGCTGGACGATTCCACATGCCTAAAAATGATAAATTAAACATCAAAAATGATCGCAAACGTGTTACGATGAAATTTGTAACCGGCCTAGTCGGTCTGATAAAGTCAACCGAGCTTACGGTGGGATACAATTTTAATCTTTGGTTTAATCATATTGCAATTTTATGCAAAAGTATAGCCTTGAAATGCAAAATTTCCCTTATCGACCACGACTGGCTAGTTTCTTCAGAGTCGAAACGACCATTTTAATCGTTCACACTGTGAAGTTTTCAATTGAACCGTTCGGTTTCAGGTTCAAATTAGAGTGTGAAAAGAAAATGTGCGCGGAAAACTCGATCGGAAAAGTGTTCAGTTTCCACGCGCCACGAAACGGTACTGGCTTTGGAAAAAAGACGAAACCTTATAGGCGAGGGTTGTCGACCCATTTTACCATTAGCGAACCCCTACACTCGCAAATTTATGCGAAATGTGTTTTTTATTATATCATCACTCTTTTTTAATAGCATTTTTAGCTAAAAGTCCTATAAATGCTGATTCAAATGATAAAAAGTGAAATGTTTTCGCACTGAAAAACGACCATAAATCAATTTGTATGCAATCTCTATGCAAGCTTGTCCTACCAATTGACTTTTTTTCATGCAAGTGTGAAAATGCACTCAATAGTATGAATTACTACATATCTATTGAGCAATGCGTACTGCAGATGTGAATCGTGGATGCTGATTTCAAGAATGCTACGCGAGATCCAGTGCACACAGAGAAGCATGCTTGGTGTAACAAGAAGAGATCGTAAGAAGCATATAACTATATATGTTTGTATGTATAACTGGATATAAAGAAGAAGAGATAAAAGCACTTTTGGAGCATCCCGCTATGCTTAAAAAATAAGACATACGACCGATGCGTACTGCCAGTTATGACGTGTGGATGTGAAACGTGAATGCTGAATTCAAAAATGTTACATAAGATCCAGTGCACACAGATAAGCATGCATGTTTGGTATAACAAAAAGAGATCATAAGAGTGGGTGATAAGCATGACCAAAGTGGTACATACATATAGCGGAACATGTGAAAAAGTTTTAAATACAATATACCTGTGTATATATGTACATATAACTGGATGTAAAGAAGAAGACATAAAACGAAGAATGAAACTACATAGGATGGAGTGATTATTTGGAAGAATGAATATAGTTTTTAAATCCAACATTCAGCTATGCAAAAAAAATAAGGCACACGACCAATGCGTACTGCCAGTTATGACGTGTGGATGTGAAATGTGGATGCTTAGTTCGAGAATGTTACGTAAGATCCAGTGCACACAGATAAGCATGTATGTTTGGACGTGTGAAAAGTTGAAGTGGCAATGAGCTGGACACATAACGAGAAGAATGGATGGACGCGAGAAGATCAAGCGAACGATGGGTTGAAGAATTAAAAATAATGTGTGGAGTCAAGAGGATGCAGATTGGAGAGGCCTTCATCCAACAGTGGACGGTGAACCACCAAAAATTACGATGATGATGAAATACATAAATTGAATAAATCGTCTTTCTCCAACGGAACGGTCCATAGACTTTAGTCGTTGGGGGTGGGTGGTGGCCTCATGTGAGGGTCTTGAGGGGAAATAAGTTGGAGGTGTTCTCTTCAAGGCAGCTTATATGCACAATATATTACAAGTTTACGAGCTTTATAAATTTTGAAGTTGTTTTTGCATTACGTAACATTTTCAATGTTGAAATTAAATTGATCTTCAAGTTCAAGTGGTCTCGGTGTGGATTTTTTCTTTCTTAATAGAGAAAACAAATGAGTTTTACAACGCAAGTGTATTATTTTGTTTTTTGTACGAAATTTCATTCAAATTTAAAATATGACTGTTTAATTTATTTAATGCTCTATACATAAAAGCTTTGTGACTTTGAAAGGCAATGTGTTTTTAATTTATTTTACAGTAGCACTTGGATAAAATTATTACTCTTTTTTTAACATAGTAAATGCGTAACGTACGCCTCGGCCTTAAGACGATAATTTGGAGCACAAGTTTTCCTCAATGGAGGTTTTCCTCGAAATTAGTACCGCTTAAAGGGCCAAACGTTTTTCATTCTACGCATTATTTAGACGTGTGCCGACGTTTGAAAATCGATCCAATTTCGATATAATGAATTTCAAACACTTCACACACACGACTAGTACATACACATTATATTGATCTGCAATCGTATCGCAATTTGGCAATACGGAACGTGAAATATTTTCACACGCACACCAGCCTGTTACCTGTCAAATATTGCGCGGTATGTTAATGTATGCGTTCCCAACGAAAAAATCAATATTACATTACGATTAATACGCAATGTGTATGTTGATAGCAGGACTTTCATACTGAACGTAATACATAGTATGGAATGATAAAATAGTATATGAAAACTTTGTAGTACTTTCTAGAACACGAATTTAATTCCAACGATTGTGTCGATTATGTTATTAAGTTGGGGGGGGTTGTTCGATTTGATTTATTATGCAATCGAATTAATGTATGAAACTTCGCTTTTATGTACGGCTATAATTTTACATGATATAGTACACAATACTGTAAAGGTGTAATAAATAAAACTGTCTTGTGTACCATTTGTTAATTAATGGTGGGTATGACGTCACCTTTAAAAAAAATTATATAAATTGTGTTGAGGGGTGGGTTTATATCATATTGTTTGAAGGGTGATTTATATTTTCGTAAAGTATGTACGTATAACACGTAGGAATAAAACGGAATAGGAAATGGCCATTTTGCGTTAATGTACGTCTCGATTAATGTAATTGGCTTACATTTGTCAATTTGTTGTCGTTTTGGTTTATGGAAACGTTTTAGATGTAACGCGTGTAATTTCGTGCGTTGTTGTTTTGTCATTTTTAATTGGGGTGCCTTATCGTCGACGACGCGAATTAATTTGTTTTCGAATTAGAAATCATCAGGTGTGAAAAGCGCTTTACAAAATGGCCGCGACCCATTTTCCGACGCGGTTCAATGGCGCCAAGGGTGAATAATTTCTATTTGATGTTAAAAGCACAACAATCCTCTATACAAGGTCTAGCTTTTTTTTTTAAATCGAATTCGACCTCTACAAATTTATGTTGCTCGCTTTTTCATTTTATTTTATTTGCGCTTTTTTTTATTAACCGTATAAAGTCGGACTGAAGAACTTTAAAGTATAATTTTCTTTCAGTTACTTTACCTTTATCTTCTTTGGAGTTTGAAATGTAATCAAATATACATACATACATTACACTACTCTCCCCTTGCTTGTTCTAAAAAAAATCAGTGGCTCTCAACATTATCCCTACAAATGTTTAGATTACTTACCATTGATACTTTAATCAATTTTAATAAAACTAAAATTATGTTTAACTAATTTTGCACGCAAAGCGTAGTCACAGTAGATAATCATATTGTAGAGATAGTTGATAGTCATTTATACCTAGGACAATTGGCGAATATGACCGGATGTAAAGAAGAAGAAATGAAACGCTTTTGGAAGAATCAACATAATTTTAAAATTCCGCTATCCTTAAAAAATAAGGCATACGACCAATGCGTACTGCCAGTTATGCCGTATGGATGCTAAATTCAAGAATGCTACGTAAGATCCAGCGCACACAGAGAAGTATGGAAAGATGTATGTTTGGTGTAACAACAAGAGATCGCGATAGGAATACATGAGTAAGACGTTTGACCAAAGTGGCAGATATAGCGTGTGAAAAAGTTGAAGTGGACACGTGGCGAGAAGAATGGATGGCAGATGAAAGCGAGAAATACTGGAATGGTATCCGAGAGGATGTGAAAGAAAGCAAGGCAGACCGAGTGGACGATGTGCCGATGAATTGAGATGAATTCGTGGTTGCAGATGTGGGTACCCTATTTATAATACTAAAACTTAAGGCGTGGATTTAATTTAGCTAATTGGTGAATATGACCGGATGTAAAGAAGAAGAATGAAACTAGGATGGAGTGCTTTTAAATCCAACATTCCGCTATGCTTAAAAAATAAGGCGTACGACCAATGCGTACTGCCAGTTATGACGTATGGATGTGCAACTTGGACGCTAAATTCAAGAATGCTACGAAAGATCCAGTGCACACAGAGAAGCATGGAAAGATGTATGCTTGGTATAACAAGAAGAGATCGTAAGAGGAATACTTGGGTAAGAAGTATGTATGTCCAAAGTGGCAGATGGTAGATGGACGCGAGAAATACTGGAATGGTATCGGAGAGGATGTAAAAGAAAGCAAGGCAGACCGAATGGACGATGTGCCGATGAATTGAGATGAATGTGTGGAGTCAAGTGGATGCAGATTGCTCGATGATACTTTAATCTACAAGTTTAAAATAAAAATAAAAATCATTTAATTCATTTGAACGGTAATTCGTGTAATCGGTGAGTTTTCTTTCGAGTGCTAGATTCACCCAGATGTTTTTTTAGATAGTTTTTTTATTTGTGATAGTATGGAACATTGGTTCGTTGATTTGAATCTATGTACATAGTAACTACACTTACGTATATTTATGGGGTTGAAATGAGGGGGGAGGGGGGGTGAAAAATGATAAGCGATAGTGATGGTACAGGGTACGATACCATTTCCCATCCCCTTTTCCTCGGTGCTTGACAACCGGTTGTTCGTGTCAAACATCGTAACAAAGACACTAAAGTATCACCGATTCTCATCGATCCGGTAAACATTTCGGAACACTTCAAGCGAATGCGTCACTTTAGCCCCGAAAAAAATCATCAAAATTTGAAAGACACTTACTATTTATTATTAAAATGAAAAATTTCTCTTTCAATTGAGTACATAGTCGTTTTTATGATTGTGAATTATTGAGGAATTAGATAGGAATTGGCTTCTAAATTTTATGTACCTGTACCTGTATATAATAACGACTATACATAGATATAAAATAGTCAGAAGCAACGGGGGTGTGCGGGGGGTCTAAAGTGCGGGGAATTCTCACAAAAAAGATGCGCATGCATGCAAGGAGTGCATTTTGAATGCCCTTTTTGTATGTCATTTTTCGGGCGCTAAGGCCAATCTATGTTATTCTACATCTATGCGACTATATGAAGTATTTTCAGTTTGAATTCGTCGATTGAATTGATAGATTGTTTAAAATTCTATGCAATTACAGATAAAATTAGATCATTTTCAGCCGTTCACCATCCACTGCTGGATGAAGGCCTCTCCATTCCTATCTGTCGTGGGCAATCTGCATCCAGTTGACTCCACACATTCTTCTCAATTCATCAGCACGTCGTCCTCTCGGTCTGCCTTGATTTCTTTCACATCCTCACGGATACCATTCCAGTATTCCTCGCGTCCATCTGCCACCTTGGTTATGCTTTTTACCCATGTATTCCTCTTACGATCTCTTCTCGTTATACCGAGCATACATCTTTCCATGCTTCTCTGTGTGCACTGGATCTTACGTAACATTCTTGAATTTAGCATCCACGTTTCACATCCATACGTCATAACTGGCAGGGCGCATTTGGTCGTATGCCTTCTTTTTTAAGCATAAATTTGAAAAAAGAGTAATCTTTCCCAAGGAAATTTAAGATTTAAAAAAAAAAATGTGTCAAAAAAGTACACTAAAGATTTGACGAGATTGAATTATTTTTAAATTTCTAAAATAATAAAATTATTATATTTAGAATTATTAGTATAGAGCCATCTATCGAAAATATTTTAAAGCGTTCAGTACAAAATTAAATGATTTTCATTCAATTTTCTGCTTAATACATATGTTTGTTAAATATATACATAGATTCGATAATTTTCAACTAAAAATTGAATTTACAATTCAAAATTTTCGCATTTAAAATTGGCAAAAAATATTTCATCATACGCATGTCGTTGTTTCGTTACATATTATGAGGATTAACTTTACGAAACTTTGTATATAAAAATAAAACTACAAAGAGATAAACGATAATGACAAAATCGATAAAGCTTTCAATTCAAACAAATGTTATGTGTCTCACGAACAAAATTGATTTTCAATCACAACTTGTTTACATCCGCAGCTTTTCAAACATTCTAAATTTTTTTTAACAAATGTAATACATACATAAGCAGAATAAATTCTCAATTTAAAATCATAACAATTACAACAATCGTGAGAAACGTAGAACAATAGACATTGGTTACTTGCGAGATGACAATAAATTGCTTCGACGGAGCTTTGCGTACGAAATTAATGTAGCGGAAAATGGCTTCCGATCGCAATTTCCTGTCAAGAAATAATAAATTTGAATTGTGCAACCGATCGACGGGTGATTGACAACTACCATTGTCCATTCAAATTATACACCAAGACAAATTAATTCCAAAAGACCTTATGGAAATATTCACATACATACATACATACATACATTAGATACACAATTTATACAATAGATACGCTCGAACGCACACGAGGGGGAAGATAAGCCACAACCCTCACGATTCGACCAATTTCGCTCGAATTTTAGCAATTAAGGCAAACACGCGATTTTTTTCGCGTCATAACTTGTTGCTAACACAAATACGCACCAAAACAGAACACAAGCCAAAACCAACGGGCGTGAATTTACGACTTTTTCATACAACGCAAAAACAACCCAACGGATGATTCTAGCAAACGTAAACAATTTTATTCACAAAGATAACCAAACGCACGATAACAACCCTCTTTTCGTGTAAAATGTATTATATATGTACATACATTACAGGCAAAGTGTAAATTCAAAAAAAAAGTCGTACATTTTGCACTTTGCCTGGTCATTTTTGGCATTGTGTGAAATTACTAGGTATTTTATACAATGCCAGATTTCACACTTTGCCTGTAGCTTATACCTATACAGTGAGATGTAACTGGGTATATGTACATAGGTGAGGGGGCGTGTAGAATCGATGAGATTGCGCCAAATTATGTAACACTGGGAGGCTGCATCTCGAAAACAAACGTCGCATAATCGGTTTACAAACGTTTAAACGTAATCGATTACAAGTGAATATGGATAGGTATTGAATGCTGTAATCGGCGAAAGCTTAAATTGGCTCCAATTTGGTTAACACGTTGGCGACCGGTCGGTTCGCGCGATATTTTCGTACGCGATCTCGAAAATTGTCCCGCTCTCACCTGTTTTGAGTTTTGTACTTGGACTGGACTGAAGTGGATCGATTGTGGAGTAGACTGGACGTGTTTCCGGGTCGGTGTCCTGGTGCCTAGTGGGCTAGTGGGCTTCTGACAATGCCGCATCGACGGACGCGCCTTTTTCCATTGCGGCGAGGCGTGGTCCTGGAAAATTATTTTATCATTTCGACGATCGTCATTTTCCACGCAAACATTCACGTGTGTTGAGAACCGGATTTCCGGTGTATTTTGTATTTATTTTATGTTTAAATTATTTGCACATGTCGTACTTGTATAGCTATAAAGTTTCACGAAAGTTTGTGTGGTCGTATACGACGTCGAAGCTCTGCATACTTTATGATGTTGAACATTTAAATCCAACATTTCGCTATGTTTTAAAAAATAAGGCATAAGCACCAATGCGCACTGCCAGTTATGACGTATGGATGTGAAGCGTGTGTGATAAATTCGAGAATGTTACATGGAATACATAGGTAAGAAGTATGTACATCCAAAGTGGCAAATATAACAGAACGTGAGAAGAATGGATGGCAGATGGACGCGAGAAATACTGGAATTGTGTCCGAGAGGATGTGAAAGAAAGCAAGGTAGACCGTGTGGAAGAAGGGTTGATAAATTGAGATGAATGTGTGGAGTCAAGTGGATGCAGATTGCTCAAGACAGACAGTAATGGATGAAATCAAAAAGCGCGTCCACCTCTATAAATATAAAAATGTAGAAGCGTAAGCAATTTAGCTCTGTCCTTTTTTTAATACGGTAGCAAGAATGTTACGTAAGATCCAGTGCACACAGAGAAACATGGAAAGATGTATGATCGGTATAACGAGAAAAGATCGTAAGAGGAATACATGAGTAAGAAGCATGACCAAGGTGGCAGATATACATAGCAGAACGTGTGAAAAAGTTAGAGTGGACACATAGTGGTTGGCAGATGGACGCCAGAAATACTGGAATGGTATCAGAGAGGATGTGAAAGAAAGCAAGGTAGACCGAGTGTAAGATGGGCTGATGAATTAAGAAGAATTTTTGGAGTCAACTGGATGCAGATTGCTCAAGACAGACAGGAATGGAAGTGGATTGGTGAGGCCTTCATCCAGCAGTTGAACGGCAGTTCAGCAGCAACGTCTGAAAATGATGATGACAGGAACATTTGCAATGAACAATGAATTGGAAGGTAGGAAGGAAACTTTTGGCTGTTGCCAATTTTGTCGAACCATCTTACAACTAAGTTAAATAAATTGGCAAATTCTAACATGAGACGACCGATGTGATTTTAGTAATATCAAAACTTTGCCAATGGCGATATTTTTAACCGAAAATCGTCGAAAAAACCTTTCAACATACGAGGATTGACCCACATACCTTCGCTCAAAAGACCAACATAAGCATAATTATGTGATTTACAGAAGGCATTTTGATAAAAGTCATGTCCCGATTTAGAAACTGTAATCCCGATTGCCGATACACATTTTGTATTTCCAGGTGTGCAGAGAAAATTTTAAAATCGAACTAACGAAAGCCGTTATTATAACTGTAGTTTATGAATGCTTAGTTAGTGAACAGCTGGACAGAGATTCATAGAACAAAAATGCATAAAACGCTTTGATCTTACAAAGCCGGGAATTCTCATACTTTCACCCAGGCCCGCGTACGCCACGCTCGCAATATTTCAATTGCCGCGTTATCTCGTGCTTGTTGTTTTTACTAATGTTTTGAATAAAAACTTATTTATTTAAAGATGAATATAAAATAATGAAAGTAAGAAGAAAAAGAGAATGTTAAAATTTAACCAGGAGTGACTAAAATCCCGATATACTGTTTTGAAAATCTGACAACCTTGGTATGAAAACTGGTTTATCAAGTTGTAAACATTTGAAAGCTTTAGATTACATATTCATACTTTCAGGCGAAGAAATGCTGAAAAGAGCATTGAGAGTCCACAGATCTACAGTCTACAGAGAGAATACAGATTTATTACATAAAATGTATTTTTCGTCACTAGCAAAAAATTTACGAATATATTCGAATATTTGGAGACTCTAATTATTTATTGAAACAAGTTATTGATAAATTTTCGTCGTCGTACAATATGCATGTTTTTACATAAAATTTAAAGGCAAAAGTAACTTGCAAGTGAGATGATTTTATTAGACCATGAAAAAAATGCTGTGAATTATCATTCACTGACTAAAAGTATGTAATAAAAAAAAAAAAATGTCTAATTTTAGTATTTTTTTTTGTACACTTTTCTACCAAAGAATAATCAGAATAATACAAAATGTTACATTTTACTTAATCCAAAATGTTTGAAAACATCTGATTGCGTCGATTAACAAAAAAAAAAAGAAGTCAAATTGAAGTGGCATGTAATTAGATACAAAAAAAAACCATAAAATGTTTTTCTAATCAATAATATGCTCGAACTATCAAATATTGATCAAATATGGAACTAAAAATGTGTGTTTTTTTTCGAGTCGTCAATCATTCATGCTTTTATACAAACATAAGCGCGTACTGTAAACAAAATTATTATATTTTTTAATAATATTACATGAACGTAGGCGTGAACGGGTCGATACCTGGCGATGTTTGACAATAAAGTATTCTTTTTGCCTTGAATTATAAAACACGTGGGCATAATAAATTATGCAAAAAAAACAAAACGTAATAAAATGATGCTTCTGTCGGAATCACACACGATATTGTGCAATTTAAAAAGCGATCGTAACAATGTGGGCACGTTTGTCATTTAATATTTAAAGAATGCTGAAGTTTTCCGTATCGCTTATTAATTTTAGAATGAAATTCCTTACACACACCTTTTTGGCATTTTGCACGAGAGGAAAATGCTAGGCTGAAATATCGAACGCACGAGTCGGTTCGGTTCAAGGCCGATTCGCAGAATCTCTCATCCCCTTGGCAACGTTTTCACCCCTCTGGGATATTTACAGACATTTTATATGTATGTATAGGTTATCAACTGTAGCTGTTTCATGTTAATTAAACCTTGACTTGTGGTTAGGCTTGTCATGTTGCGTGATGCCAGGTTCGTTTTATAAAAATTAAAATATATTATAATCCCTTAATGCGCCGCATTATGAAATTCACAAGCAAAATGTACA
Source organism: Parapsyche elsis (assembly GCA_022651745.1). Taxonomy (NCBI): domain Eukaryota; kingdom Metazoa; phylum Arthropoda; class Insecta; order Trichoptera; family Hydropsychidae; genus Parapsyche; species Parapsyche elsis. The sequence continues at coordinate 1,831,690 of JAGVSN010000031.1, forward strand.
CGCTCAGGTATTATATATTGCTTTCTATTATACATTTATGTATAATAATTAATACCATAAATACGAAAAAAATTAATACGTTTCATGTAATAATGATTAATTTAAATTATATTGAGGAGCACATTAAATTTAATGAAATTTTATAATTCCGGAAAAGCGGATGAAAAACCAATTTTGTTATTTAATTTAATCTAATAATTAAACCTAATTTATATAAAACTTTTGTAAAAATTTCATAGATGTCTCAATAAAATGTTTTAATTTGATTCTTCAATTTGGTCTAAATTTACAATACTAACACCATAACAGAATTTGATTTAATCTAAATAAATATATTAATAAGCAGGGATAATATGTTGATATTAATTCATAAAACCATCATTCCACCAAATCCAACATTCCGCTATGCATAAAAAAGAAAGCATACGACTAATGCGTACTGCCGGCTATGACGTATGGATGCTGAATTCAAGAATGCTACGTAAGATCCAGTGCACACAGAGAAGCATGGAAAGATATTGTATGCTCGGTATAATAAGAAGAGATGGTAAATGGAATATGTACATGGGTAAAAAGTATGACCAAAGTGGCAGATATAGCAGAACGTGAGAAGAATGGATGGCAGATGGACGCGAAATATACTGGAATGGTATTCGAGAGGATGTGAAAGAAAGCAAGGTAGACCGAGTGGAAGAATGTGTGGAGACAAGTGGATGCAGATTGCTCAAATAATACAATTAGAGAGGCCTTCATCCAACAGTTGAAATCCACCAAATTAGCAATATAAAAATGTAGAAGTGTAAGCAATTTAACTAAGCAGCATAAAACAAATAGCAATGCCTTTGGGTATTGCAGATCACATAAAAGTATTACACTTTTAACGTATTAAAGATTTAAACATTCAAATAACCACGATGTGAAACAAAACATTTTTAAAAAATAGTGACGGCTATATTTTAAACGTAATTAAATCCAACAAACGATTCAAGCGATCACCTCAAAAAATAAAACCACAGCATAAAAGCCGCGAATTAATTAGCAAAATGCAAAAACACAATTGCACAAAGTGCAAACGCACACTGGCGAACAGTAAAATCGCCGATCGCCATACAGGAAATAAAGTTCGTCAGTAGTTCGCCGGCTCGCGTGCAGAGTGTGTCACGCCACTATCGTTCACTTCGTGTTTGTATTGTTTAGTTTCGTGCTTTCGAGTTTCCACTGGCGAATGGATTAAACCACTACGTCTCATGTTGGGTGAGTGTCCATTTTTAAATAGCCACGATAAAAGTTACGATCGAGTATCAACCTGTGAAAGTTTAACAATCGTCACAGGTAGACACGGTAACCTGCCGAGCAGGTGTTGTTCTATAGAAGTAGTACCTCAAAGCAACTCCTCATAAGGATTCCACAACTTGTACCTATCTTGTAACCATTTACGGATTTCTTATACGATTCGTACGAGTTTTGTTATAATTATTTTTGTAAGTTTGAGTTTGTTGGAAAATTGTTTGGATGTATGTACGTTTTTACTTTGTATTGTATTTTGATGATTTTATTGTATTTTTTTGATGGTTGTACACTTTGGTTTTGTTGTATTGTAACATTGGAATCCTTTTGAAAGTGTTGCGAAACCGCAAATAGCCGCAAGGTATGGATATTTTGCGCGAAAAAGCTCGCGCGCTCAGTCGCGCCATACACGCTCGAACTTTTGCGTTTAATATTTAAATATTGTAATTCAACATGCCGAAAGTATACAATGTTGTTTTTTTTATTGTTTACTTAATTTCGTGTTGATTAAAATGGTATTGAATTTTTTTTCGTTACTTATACACATATTATACATCGTCGTCGTATTTATAATCATACGAATGAGAAATAAAATTTTTGTTAATTTTTACTTTTGATATCGTGTTCTTAAAAAAAAAACTTTTCTTTAATCTAAAGCATTAATGAGATATGTATATTAATAATTTTACTGAATTATATTAGTCAACCATGGCTTGAGATATTGAGGAATTAAGTATTATAGTAAAATATATTTCTTAATTTTGTTTGTTATTGGAATAGATCAGCGACTTAAGTATGTATTTATATCATCATCATCATCATTTTCAGTCGTTCACCATCCACTGCTGGATGAAGGCCTCTCCAATACTCTTCCATTCCTATCTATCTTGAGCTGCATCCACTTGACTCCACACATTCTTCTTAATTCATCAGCCCATCTTCCACTCGGTCTACCTTTCAATATATCTCGCGTCTATCTGCCATCCATTCTTCTCACGTTCTGTTATATCTGCCACTTTGGTAACACGTCTTATCTATGTATTCCTTTTACGATCTCTTCTTGTTATAACAAACATACATCTTTCCATGCTGCTCTGTATGCACTGGATCCTACGTAGCATTATTGAATTTAGCATCAAAGTTTTACATCCATACGTCATAACTGGCAGTACGCATTCGTATGCCTTTTTTTAGGCATAGCGGAATTTTGGATTTAAAAACTATGTTCAATCTTCCAAAAGCATCCTAGTTTCATTCTTCGTTTGTTTATATTATATAGGTATTTATAAATGTCAATTTAATTTTACAGAATGTGGTATTTGTGCATTGTGCGATATTTTCCTTTCTATTTAAATCACTCGGTTAATTTTTCTACAATGTTCATACATTTTTGGGAACAAATCTAGAGAAAGTCAAGTGTCGGCCGCATCAGCGTCAGTTTTGAGTTTGAAAGGAACTGGTTTAAATTTTTTTTTTTTTTAGATTAATATCAGTTGACGTGCCAATTGAGATTCGAATCTGCAATCAATGAACCGGGTTTAATATTCAACGCTCTTGTCTTATAATACGTATATGTACGTTACATACATATGTACATATGTACATACGTACGCTTATATAAAAATGTAATTTTTTTTACAGCGAAATTAACGCTATAAACGTAGCTAATTTTCGTAAAATTGTAAATTATCGCTTTGTCACAAAAAAAAAAATCTCATTATTTTTTCGTGTAATGAACGAGGCACTGGCTCGAGTTCGTCGGCTACATGATTCATATATAATTTTTTTGCCAAAAACTCCATTTAAATTATATAACGTTAATTTTAATGTCGACGACCAGAGACTTGACAGCTACTGTAGCCATTTCTCACGAAGGTTTAACAGTTTTACACCTTGGCTTTTGCCGAGGAATTCGACCAGTTTCCGGCACGATTCACTCTTCTCGGTATTCGCGTATCAAAATGTCACATTTTATTTATCGAATATTATATTATATTTATTTTCTCTCGCGTGAAAAACTAGCCATTGTATTTGGACAGTCGTTGTATCATCAATTCAATGTACAACAGTACGAATTTCTTCAGATATTACGAACAACATAGAAGTTCATACCTACATGAGAAATGGGAATTTCCTTATATACAAAACAGTCGGAAATTGCATGTAAAATAGTTCTTATTCATAAATAAACTGAACACCGGTATACGTATATCTGAAAATCTTAAAATCCTTTTTCGTGCGCAAAATGTCGAGATATAATCCATACACCTTTTGACGTGAATGCGTTTGACGCACATGGGCTTCGTGTTATGCTTTCATAAATTATAACAACATTTTGACAATCGCTTACGGCGATTTTGATAGTGGCTACTGAATTTTAGCGTGTTTCAGCGATGAATTTTGAGCGACTATAGCACCCGCCAAGCGCCATGGCTCAAACTTTTCGAATATTATATATATAATAGCCGAAATCCGTCTGTCTGTCTGTCTGTCTGTCTGCTGATAACGCTCGCTGAGGAAAAATTATTAAAAAACCACCAGAACGAGTGGGGGATCGAACCCACGACCGCAAGCTCGAGAGTCATCACGCTAACGCTATACTCTATCGCCCATGGTCGGTTTAGTCATTTTTTTTTTAAACATATCGTGACTCGGCTTTACCTACAAGAGGGATCGTGATTCTGCTAATAATACATAGATGGCACTATAAAAACTATTAAATTTAATATTATTTTTCAGTACGGGTGATGAGAAACCGCTCCGTTGATATTCAACGGGCTTACACTAGTAATTGAATATTAACAAACGTACAAGCTGTAAAAACGAGATTTACACCGAACTGAAGTGCAGATATTACACATTAAGCAATATTAAATCGGGCCACGAAGATTGACGGCTGATATGGTTTAATTGACGCGATCCTGATTCGTAGTTAAATTTGATTAATTAATTCCCGGAATGATTGATGATACAATTTTGAGCTTACATAGAATCAGCAGGAGAATTCATATTAGTGTAATTTATTCGGATTGAAAGCTTCTCTCGTGCGTTCGCATTCAATTTGCTTTGATTTTTTGGCAAAATATATTTAAATGTACGGAATATTGACGTATCGTTTGTTATTTCCACGAACTTGAACGTGTGTCGATTGCACAGATTGTAATAATATTATATTATATTTTCGCGTACGAGATTATCATCTCAAGTTCAAGAGCCGCTGAAAACAATGTGGCTTTCACGAAATACGCTCGTTAGAGGCGAAATTTTCACACGATAACTTGTACATATATTTACGGTTAATGTGAAACTATTACACTATACGAATATACACGGCTAGGTTTTGTTATACGAAAAGATATAAGTTAAAAATGTTCGTAGTAGATTGAAACACGAAACGCAAACTTCTATGGCAGAGTTCACCAGCAACGACCAAAGAATTCTTATGCTGCGTACACACCGACGAACCGAACAGCGAACGACGAAGGAACATCCACACAATACCAACCCTTCGTCGTTCGGTGTTCGGTTCGTCGATGTGTACGCAGCATTACATGCGTGGTTATTTGATAGCCACCTGTACTAGAAACAGAGCTAAAGTACGCCCGCGCCGTAAACAATTTCGCTCTGTACCTTTCTAAGCCCCGCTTCTAGTATATGTAGGTGGCTAGAATCTAGTCAATAGCCATGGCTCTAAAAATTTTGTGGTCAATGATGGTTTTGATCTCATTCGTCACATTTGATAACAACTTCAACTGTACATATGTACATACATATGTATGTTGAAACCGACTGTAATCAATAAAATAGCACAACACCGTATTGTTCATCGACATTTGGGGATATTACAATATCGATACTGATCGTGATTCTAGTATTGTCAATATTATCGCGGATTTTAAAACATCCGGATTCGCCTCATTATTATCACGATACTGTAAATACCATCAATATTACTTCAATGTGGATTGCGTGATAATATTGATAGTCTGATATGCCCCGATATCACACTATCAATACGGATCGTGATTCTAGTATTGTCAATATTATCGCGGATTTCAAAACATCTGGATTCGCCTCAATATTATCGCTATACTGTAAATACCATAAATATTACTTTAATCTGGATCGCTCGATAATATTGATAGTGTGATATGCCCCAATTATATTACACTATCAATACGGATCTTGATTCTAGTATTGCCAATACTATCGCGGATTTCAAAACATCCAGATTCGCCTCAATATTATCACGATACTGTAAATATCATCAATAATTACTTCAATGTGGATCGCTTGATAATATTGATAGTGTGATATGCCCCAATTATATTACACTATCAATACGGATCTTGATTCTAGTATTGCCAATACTATCGCGGATTTCAAAACATCCAGATTCGCCTCAATATTATCACGATACTGTAAATACCATACATATTACTTCAATGTGAATTTCGTGATAATATTGATAGTGTGATATGTCCCGGTATCACACTATCAATACGGATCGTGATTCTAATATTATCAATATTATTGCGGATTTCAAAACATCCGGATTCGCCTCGATATCATCACGATACTGTAAACACCATACATATTACTTCAATGTGAATTTCGTGATAATATTGATAGTGTGATATGCCCCGGTATCACACCATCAATACTGATCGTGACTCTAGTATTGTCAATATTATCGCGGATTTCAAAACATCCAAATTCGCCTCAATATTATCACGATACTGTAAATATCATCAATATTATTTCAATATGGATCGCTTGATAGTATTGATGTGCCCCATTGAGGCTAGCTTCAAGCCAATAGGCATGCTTTTAAGAATTCGATTGGTTACTGCCGGTGAACTTTGTACAATAGGTAAATTTTTTCAGTTAAAAATGCATCCGGCAAACGCCGGGTACTGAAATATTCTGATTAATGTCTATTCGGCGCGTTTGTTTTTTTTTTAGGCGTGAAATTTGTTTCATTCCAATAAGTATTCCCATAAATATCACCCGTTGACAATAATGCTGAATAACTGCCATTAAGCTCCTTACGTTTTCACTTGCCCCTTCCATTGCTGAAATAAAACAAAAAAAAATCAAATATTTACAAAGTATGATGTACCTACTGTCTATTCTGGCCGTTTGAACGCAATTTACATTCACAACACGTAAATTATTTATGCATAAGCTTCGTATAATCGCATTGTCCACGTTTTCAGCATACCTAATCAGGTTTTAGAGCTATGGGAATGCATAGTTTCGCACCTCGTCTCTTGTTTTATCCGACGAGTCCTTTCGCTTTTTATTATTATCATCATCGTCGTGTTGTATTGTAAACGTGCTGCAAAGAAAGAAAAAAATTATGTAATTACAGTAATTGCTGTCATTTTGTTACATTTAAAAATAAATACAATGGTACTGGGGAGAAAACTTAATTATATGTACGTTTCGCTCTTATTGCGCGTTCAAATCACCGAGACGTTCATTTTTTTATATTATATATTTATGTATACTATTATTATTATTATATAAAAGATTCGTATTAAAGTTGTAACATATAATGATTGAATGTACATATGTTTTGTTAAAATATACAGCGACGAAGCCTTCAAAACTTTCCTGGAAATAACTCAATTGTTACAGTTAGTTTCGCTGGCGTACTTCTTATCAAATGTCGCGCGTAGGTTTGTATTTTAGCATTCATCGAATGATTGACACTTGTGACAGTTGGTATTGTATCTGTACTCACCGCTGTTGGCACTGAAATAGCTTAACTTACCATCGCTCCAAATGTGTGTAAATGATCTGTTGTAATCGGAGATTTTCCGCGTTCAATGAAAAAATAGGTATTTTGACAATTTTAATAGTGCCATCACTCACCGCTGGCGGCACTAAAACCACCACTGCAATAATTCACACTTTATTTGTACGATTTCAGCTAGTAAAAGCGCTTTCTCATCACCCGTACTGAAAAATAATATTACATTTAATAGCTTTTATATGTAGTTGTTGCATAGATGGCGCGTTATAATAACAATGTAGCAATTTAGCAAAGTCGCGAGTCTATTTTTTATTATATAAATAGTCAAGTTGAAGCCTGCCCATTATCATCTAGTTTGGCTCATCGCGTAAGCGCTCTGTTCCGAATCAGTGATACCGGGTTCAAATCCCACTTGCGCGACGTTCTGGTTTTTTTAATTATTTACGTCGGCGACAAACAGACACACACAGCAGACAGACGGAATAGGGCTATTATATATATGTATATGATGATAATAATGTTTATATGTGTTTGTTATTCAATTAAAAAAATGTTCAAAAGTCTTGCGTTTCTCACCTGAGTCTCAGTAATGCAAAGACATTTGGTCGTTTTAAATATCCTTCGCGCATAATTTGTCCTAGTTTGTTTTTACGACATTTTTTCAACACATTAACACACGAATTGGTACATTACGATATTATCCACCATTTAAAATCATTTAGGCGTGTCTTTGAACCCAAACCGACGCGCAAAGTAATTTTTCGGTGTTTTATCCGTTTTACGTGACCGCCACTGTAGTGCAATATTCATAGCGATGTTTGGTAACAATTTCATACGAATCGGAAGTAGAAAATCTCTCAGGTTGCATTCGATTTTGCGTTCTCCCTTTTCCGTATCGAATTCCCATGTCTGAACCATTTTCGTATGCAATTTGCGAAATAAAAGTAACTCGTTGGCCCCGCACACATAAATACATACCTTCGTACTAACTAAATTTTTTTGTTCTGTTCCACCATTACGGATCATTGCTTATCGACTGAAACCCGTTTTTGTGATCGCATTAATTAGTTTACATACTAGTTTAAGTCTCGAGCACTCGATACTATTTCCTCGACCGAAACACCGACATTATTCCGAATGTCGGGGGGGATCTCTATCATTATCATCATCGACCGTTCGAATAATAAATACCACCGTTCGGCTCCAGATTGAGAGATTCTCGACTGTAAATTTTCAAAATATACCAATATCAAAAGCCATAAATTTCACAGCTTAAACGGGGCCATTTCGTACGCGGGTGGAAATAATCTCGATGAAAAAAGATCGTTAATATTGTAATGAATCACATTTTAAACGCGTCTGGCGTTGACCGATACGATTGACGCGAGAATTTGAATAAAATTTGACGCGTTCAATTCGCGCCCGCTCGTTTCTTCTTCATCATCTCGCCAAACGAGTTTTTTTTTTGTCGTTTTATTTTTGATCGATGTCGTAAATAGTGTCAGTTTATATATACGACGCGTGTGACATAATTGTATATTATGTACAATGGCTCGATCTTGTATTCGGTGGATAGTGTGAGAATTGCACCGTGGCAAAAAAGTCGCGAAAGCTGGTCTGTCTGTCTGTGCTCGTCTCTGTTGGCACAATTTCGAATGTGGGGCGATATATTATGTATATATACCCACTACAGCCTCAAGGTATACTAGGTATGTATCGGTTGTTGCCTTCGGGCTCAATTGGGCAATGTCTCGAAGAGTGATCTCATGCCGTTTACCTTTCGATTCTTTCGGTTACCAATAATAATGGCTTGTCAATGTGCATAAGATTGCATCTTCTTTTGTTCCTTTTTTGTCGAATATTTTGACTTGATCTGTCTATTTTTAGTCACTTCCTAGTTTGTAGTCAGTTTGTTTTTAACAAGACAGTTTGGGTATACATTATAATTTATAATGTAATTGTCAGAACTCATTTTATGTATTGTGGTTCATTATTAAATATGTTAGATAAGTCAACTAGAGATATTACAAAATAGAGGTATGAGATGTATTTTAAATGTGGATAGGTATGCTCGTATAAAAAAGATGATGATTGAATTAGATTGGTTGAATGTGAATGATACTTTGAGGATTTGTATGTTCGTATTTATATTTAAGTTAGATAATAATATGTTACCATCATATTTTAGTAAATTTATTGTGAGAGGAATGGATGTATGCGAGTATAATGTAAGGAATAAAAATAATTTAATCATAAAAATTGTTAATCATAAAATGTGTTTTGGAGTATAATAGACTGCCGGATGGAATTAGAAGTTCCAAAACTATTGAAAAATTCCTGGCAGTCTTAAAAAACCAGGTGTTTAGTAAAGGATTATAATTAATTAGCTTAAGCTACTGTATTATATAAATAAATAAATACATATATTAAGGTACAAAAATTCGAATGGCAACAAATGCACCTATAGCCTGCAGCGTTCGTTTCTCTCTATATGAGAGAAACGCAATTTTATGCCTTTTTAACACACGCTGTTGGAAGAAACAGGTACTCAAACTCAAACTGCATACTCTCTCGTTAAAGAAAATAGACTAATTGAATTTTCCGTTTTTCCACTTTTACGGCCCTCACTAACCCGAGCGAATAATTTGACGCTTAACGTCAGCGACTGACACCCTCTATCGTCGTTAGTCGGACAATAGGGGCGTCAGTTGCTGACGTCAAGCGTCAAATTATTCGCTCGGGTTAGTGACGGTCTTTAATAAGGCGCTGACACACTGCGTGCAAACTTTCGCCCCTATCGTCATCCCATTCGCACCGATATAATTCGCATTGATGCGAATCTACGATGATCGAGGGCGTCAGTTTGACGCAGCGATTTCGCTAAGGTGTGTGAGAGCACCTTTTAAGTAATTTGTTAGGTAATAAGATACAGTGTGTAAAGTCAATTGTATAATAAGCAAAAATGGTTGAAAATAATTACCTACATATATTTAATGTTGTTATTATGTGTGCAATAAAAATTATTTAAATGATCCGTGTAAATATTCGCTTTTACCCGTTCTTTTCGATTGAGCGGTAAAAAACGAAAATGTACAATATTAAAAAGCGGCAAAGTGAAATTAAACGTTCAATATTGACCAAAAAGCTTTATTGTACGATTATCTCAATTTTACAGCTAACATAACTGACTTACAGTAATAGTAATTCTGTCATCTCTTATTGGCAGCCAATTTTATTATTGACAGTCGTTATTCGGCGAGTTTTTTTTTTGTTTCTCCTAATCCAACTGTGTGTATTGATGTTGTACAAATTTACGATATGGCATTGTGAAAGTTAAAATTTTCGTTGTTTCATTGAGCTAAAAGTTTGCTCAACAATATTTTTATACACCTACCATAATATACGAACGTACATAAATATTTTGACAGTGGAAAAGTTTTCTTTGTCTACCGAACGAACGAACGAAACTTTCGAATCCGAATACCTTTCATAGTTAACGACAACTAGGTAGTCAACCTAGTTGTTTAATTTATGGCCGAGCTAATTCAAAACCTAAATTTACATAAGCATACCATTCACACAGTCAATGTCAAAAACCGCACTAAAAAAAGTGTTTTGAATAGTTTTAATGCTTTTATAACGGACACGTTCTAAAAACAATACGACTGAACGTGTAAATAATACGCTGAATAAATGTTTCGTCGTGATTTACACGTTTCGCCCGCCATTGTTTCGAGATTTGTCGAGTGTGAATTTTGCCTAAGGCTATAATGATCGACAGATCGTATTTTTACTTTATTTTTTATTATACTCTACATATCTAACGATTTATTAAACTTTTTACGCTACGCGTTTGACTTACGGCCCCTCCCGAATTCTCCCAAGTCTTAATTTGCATTTATATTCGCGGTGTAATTAAAACTTTCAGACTTTCGAGAGGTACTTTAAGATAACCAAACCCTCCTCACCCCCCACCCCTTTGCCTACCCTTCATTCTTGTTATCAGTGCGGCGAGAAGAAGTAATTTGCGAAAAGTATTGGCGGTCGGTCGTTCTCGCTTTCCGCGAGCGAATATTGTAATTGGCGTGGAAATTCACGCTACTTTACCTTTTCAAAAAGTACTTTGCTCATTGTTCCGCGATGGAATACTTTAATTTATTTATTTTTTATCAGAGTTGATATAAAGCGTTACGTCAAACATTTTACTGTCGTAGTGAAGTAACTAGGGAAAAGATACTCTCCACTCTTCAGTGGTGAAACCATTGCCTTCTACAGTCCAGGTAGGGATAGAAGAAACAGATGATTTGGTAGATAGAATGTAATCTTTTGGTTATTGACAATTTTATATAACCATCTCACAACTAAGTTAGATAAATTGACAAATTCTAACAAAAGACAACCGATCTTGCCAATGACTTGCCAGGACCTTCGCTCTAACCACACCTACACATCTACTGGCTTTTAAATTAAACTTTTTATCAAGTCTTGGGTAGGTTCACATGAAGCAGACGCTTCTTGAAATTGTTGCCGCATCGTTTCATGTATTTATACATACATATATAGAAAGATGCAATCGACCGGTTGGTTGACAGTGAACTGGTGGTGTACTTGTAACTACGCAATCGATGGTATGTACACATGTACGATAGGCTTTAGTCGTAGGTGTGTACTTGGAATAATATAATTTATCCCGGTACTTGTTTGTACACTTAAAGTAGGCAGTCTTCAGTCGGCACACTGGATTAATCAATTAAAATGATCGCTTCAGTCAAGTGTTCGGCAAACACTACGGCAACATCAAAAACCTATCGATGCGGACACTATTGTAAAACAGACTTATGTATGTACATATAAAGCCCAAAGCTTGGTTTCCACACATTCAGTGTTTTAGTCTGATTGGCTGCGTGTGCAACGGCCTTAAAGGCAGAAACATATATACCACACGAGATCCCAAACACACGAATCTGTATAGTGTTATATTATGGTGTAGAAACATACCCGCAACACACGATAAGCATCAGTTGTCCATCAGTTGTCCATCAGGCATCGACTGGTTCGTCATTTCCTTAGTTAGTTTGTCTTTAAGGAAGGCCGTAATAAATAAGGCCGTGCCCGAGTTTTGCGTGTGATTGGAGACCAAATCACGTCTATTGATGTGTGATAGCGTGGGGCATGTACATATGTTCATCATCATCATTTTCAGCCATTCACCATCCACTGCTGGATGATGGCCTCTTTAATTCTCTTCCATTCCTGTCCGTGTTGAGCAATCTGCATCCACTTGACTCCACACATTCTTCTCAATCCATCAGCCCAACGTCCACTCGGTCTACCTTGCTTTCTTTCACATCCTCTCGCATACCATTCCAGTATTTATCGCGTCCATCTGCCATCCATTCTAATCACTATGTATCCACTGCTATATCTACCACTTTGTTCACGCTTCTTACCCATGTATTTCTCTCTATATACCAAGCACACATCTTTCTGTACACCATCCATACGTCATAACTGGCAGTACGCATTCGTCGTATGCGTTCATTTTTAAGCACAGTGGAATGTTGCTATATGCACACATCTGCCACTTTGGATATACATACATATATGTAATTCTTACCCATGTATTCCTTTTACGAGCTCTTCTCCATTATACCGAGCATACATATTTCCATGCTGCTCTGCGTGCACTGGATCTTGCGTAACATTCTTGAATTTAGCATCAAAGTTTCACATCCATATGCATTGGTCGTATGCCTTTTTTTAAGCATAGCGGAATGTTGGATTTAAAAACTATGTTCAATCTTCCAAAAGCATCCTAGTTTCATTCTTCGTTTGTGTGTATTATATAGGTATTTATAAATGTCAATTTAATTTTACAGAATGTGGTATTTGTGCATTGTGCGATATTTTCCTTTCTATTTAAATCACTCGGGCTAATTTTTCTACAATGTTCATACTTTTTGGGGAACACATCTAGAGAAAGTCAAGTGCACTGGATCTTGCGTAATATTCTTGAATTTAGCATCCACGCTTCACATCCATACGTCATAACTGGCAGTACGCATAAAAGGCTCGGCCGTCATCATCAAGCAAAGTACATATGTATGTGGATTAATTTGAACCAATAGAACAGCGTAAATTCGCCTCATTAAAAACTCACTACGTAGACACTTTTTTTTTTTAATTGTTTAAACTTTAATTAATTATTATAAGATTCAGACGACTTTTTTAAAAAAAAATTACGTATTATTCGCCCATACATATCTCCGTGTCTGTTTATAATTTTTTTACGAACAATTTGCGAATCAATGAATACAAATTGCACAACAAACTAAATACGCATCGTGTATGGGTGGCGTGCGGTGCAGTCGAGGTGAACGATCTGCAACGGCCGATCAACCGTCGCTGGCCAATCGGACTACTACTACTCGCATACCTGACTTTACCTCACCAATTAACACACACACACACACAATCACTAATGTCTAAACAACCACAGTGACACTTGGGATCACGTACATTCATAAAATTGCATCAACCTAGTATTAAACTATTTAATTTGTGACGATATTGTGCAAAGGTTCGAGCCCTTCGATCTGGTTCGACTTTCTCGCCGCGTCGCTTTTCTTTTGTCGTGATTTTCGTAATGGATTGTAAATTTACAAACTTTTCGAAACGGAATTTAATTTCAATATCGTCTCGAGTTGGATAAAATCGCTCGCGGTACTTTTCAGAGTCTGCTCGTTGGGTTATTATTGTAATAGCTTGACGTGTCAAGTTTTATAATGTCCCTCGGCGGACGTTATCGTATTCGAAATGTGCAAAAACTCAACCGAGGAAAATTCCAATTAAAGATTGCGATTTTGCGTCCGCTAATGGATTCTGTAAATATACATATGTATATATGTATATATTTTTAATTATTTTATACGCTTGCAATTAGTGGTTGAGTTTTGGTACACGTTGGAAATAGAATATCAGTGGTGGCAGGTGTTCCGAATTTTGTATCGTTTGTGTATGAAATTACGTTAAATTTTATGTTAATAAAACTTAATAGTATGTAGTAAACAGTAGATAATCCTATTGTACAGATAGTTGATAGTTATTTATACCGAAGAATTAAACTAGGATGGATGTGCTTTTGAAAGAATGAACATAGTTTTTAAATCCAACATTCCGCTGTGCTTAAAAAAGTAGGCATACGACCAATGCGTACTGCCGGTTATGACGTATGGATGCTAAATTCAAGAATGCTACGTAAGTTCCATTACACACAGAGAAGCGTGAAAATATGTATGCTCGGTATAATAAGAAGAGATCGTAATACACGGGTAAGAAGTAGGACCAAAGTGGCAGATATAGCAGAACGTGAGAAGAATGGATGGCAGATGGACGCGAGAAATACTGGAATTGTATCCGAGAGGATGTGTTAAAATTACCGTCATCGTATTACAGTATTATTTTACAATCAGGATGTGAAAGAAAGCAAGGTAGACCGAGTGGAAGATGGGTTGATGAATTGAGAAGAATGTGTGGAGTCAAGTGGATGCATATTGCTCAAGACAGACAGGAATGGAAGAGTACGTACATAAGTACATAATGGATGACGTACGTGGATTAAATCAAAAAGTGCGTCCACCTCTATAAATATAAAAATGTAGAAGCGTAAGCAATTTAGCTCTGTCCTTTTTTTAATACGGTAGCAAGAAGGTTACGTAAGATCCAGTGCACACAGAGAAGCATGGAAAGATGTATGCTCGGTATAACGTGAAGAGATCGTAAGAGGAATACATGGGTGAAAAGTATGACCAAAGTGGTAGATATAGGGGAACGTGTGAAAAATTTGAAGTGGACGCATAGTGAGAAGAATGGATGGCAGATGGACGCGACATATACTGGAATAGTATCCAGAGAGGATGTGAAAGAAAGCAAGATAGACCGAGTGGAAGATGGGCTGATGTAAATGATAAGAATGTGTGGCGTCAACTGGATGCAGATTGCTCAAGACAGACAGGAATGGCAGAGGATTGGAGAGGCCTTCATCCAGCAGTGGATGATAAAAGGCTGAAAATTATGTTGATTATATATATTACACATTATACATATACTTGTAATTAACGCGAGCGAGTGTTTGCAAGTAGGTACTAAAGGTAATTATCTCATTCTAATTGAACATGTTTAATAATAATACGCACAAGCTGTGAAATCTACAGATCTACACTTTAACTCGGTCATGTCTCGTTATATGTATAATATATATTTAATACAGTCAGGCTTTCAAAACATTTTCGTATGCATAGTTACTAACACCGCTTATACATATGTACATATGTATGTATTTTATTCTGCTTAACCTTTGTGAAACAACCACGTCTTGCGTATTTACCTTTGGACTTTTATGAAACATTTTACGAGTCTCGCAGAATTTTTAAGATGAGGCTTTATGACTGGAGAGCCTCGCTGTTATTTGCCGTTGATTTATTTAGTTTTCTCGCAAACGGTTCGACAACTTCTTTCGCTAGTCAATTTGTACCGCTACCTTGTAATTTCACCAACGATACCTTTGCAATACCACCAAAGGCAACGTTCAAGATCGCTTTTCCGTAGATGGAGAGACCGAGGCATCAGCTCTATTCTATCGTTTCAATTATATTATAACGGAACGATCGGCAAACAGAATTTTATCTATTATTATAGGGCAATTCTGGGGTACCGAAGCATACGGACACTTGTTAAAGTTTTTTGCTCTAGCTTCTACGTAGTAACTCCATACAATGTGTTCGTTTAAATTACTCTGGCTATGAAAGAGTAGTGTTTTCATATCACGAATGTGAATACGTATGCGTTTTATATGCATTAATGACAAATTAGTTGGAGTTTTGGCTACTGCGCATCTCAAAACGAATGGGGATTAACATTCGTGAAATGAAAACACTGTACATAGTGATAAATCGTTTGTTCGTCGATATCGCCAAATCTATGTATATTATCTTCATCAGAAGGATATGCATGTGTAGGACAAATAATAGAACAAGTAATTCAACTAGGATGGAGTGCTTTTGAAAGAACGAACGTAGTTTTTAAATCCAACATTCCGCTATGCTTAAAAAAGAAGGCATACGACCAATGCGTACTGCCAGTTATAATGTATGGATGCTAAATTCAAGAATGCTACGTAAGATCCAATGCACACAGAAGCATGGAAAGATGTATGCTTGGTATAAGAAGAAGAGGTCGTAAGAGGAATACATGGGTAAGAAGTATGTCCAAAGTGGTAGATATAGCAGAATGTGTAAAAAAGTTGTAGTGGACGCATAGCGAGAAGAATGGATGGCAGATGGACGCGAAAAATACTGGAATGGTATCCGAGAGGATGTGAAAGAGAGCATGGTAGACCGAGTGGACGATGGGCTGATGAATTGAGAAGAATGTGTGGAGTCAAGTGGATGCAGATTGCTCAAGACAGATAGGAATGGAAGAGCATTGGAGTGGTCTTCGTCCATCAGTGGATGGTGAACGGCTGAAAATCATACATTTGCATTCCAAAATGTACCCGGGAAACGCTAGCTTAACTGTTTATGAATAATTATTTATCTATTTAAAATACATGGGCAGGGGACATAGCCGATGGAGCACAGGGGTCTGATATAAATAATTGTACATACAGTTTTTAATTTTTTTAGTTATATATATTTTATATGTAAAGGGCTACCATAATCCATTTACATATATTAAAAAAACTTTTATCGGTATAATAATAGTTTTTGTATAGATGGCGCTTTATAATACAACAACGTAACAATTTAGCAAAGTCGCCAACTTTCAAACGATTATTATGTTCAAAATATAAGGGATCTCGAATTATCGGCGTTGGATTATGGCGTAAGCGCTCAATGTTCCAACCTGGTGATACCGGATTCGAATCCCAATCGCGCGACGTTCTGCTTTTTTAATTATTTCCATCGGCGAGCGTTATCAGCAGACAGACAGACGGATTTCGGCTATTACATATATATACATATATAACTATTGTAAGCCCGTTGAATAAGAACGGCGCGGTTTTTCATCACCCGTGCTGAAAAATAATATTAAATTTAATACTTTTCACAGTTGTATAGATGGCGCTTTATAATACAACAACGTAACAATTTAGCAAAGTCGCCAACTTTCAAACGATTATTATGTTCAAAATATAAGGGATCTCGAATTATCGGCGTTGGATTATGGCGTAAGCGCTCAATGTTCCAACCTGGTGATACCGGATTCGAATCCCAATCGCGCGACGTTCTGCTTTTTTAATTATTTCCATCGGCGAGCGTTATCAGCAGACAGACAGACAGACGGATTTCGGCTATTATATATACATATATATATATATATATATATATAACTAGCTGATCCGGCATGCGTTACAATGCCCGGTCCCGTTCCCGTTCCTAGTACGTTATCTGACGCGTGAGCAGGCCCGTTCCCGTTCTCGTTCCCGTTTTCCCCCGATTTTCCATCCAGGAACCATCCCCGGCATGATCACAATAAGTTCTGAAAGTTTCATCGCGATCGGTTGAGTGGTTTAGGAGCCTATAAGAGACAAACAGACTTGATTTTTATATATACATATATAGATATGAATATGATGCGTTTGCTCCTTCATACATTACGTCACAGGTTGATTAATCGGTACCGAACTTTGCAGAGGTGCTTTCTGTAACCCAGCGGTTGGGGCTTTTCACACGCACAGACAGATGTATTGTTTTACATCATTTTGTCGGTGACTGCAACCGATGACAGTTGACCCATGGAATATTCGAGTACATATTTTGATCCAAAATGTGTTTAGGCAACGCCTGGTATTTGCAACAAAATAAAAACAATAACGTCCGCTCTTTGGCACACCTGGACTATGTATGCAGGTACATATTCGCAATCGGCCCCGCGCACATTCAATCGGCCGGAAAGGGGTTAAAAGCACACACACACACGCACGAAACAGTCGGTGCGCGGCCATTGTTCCCGTGCGACAATTTAACCCCTCACCGACCATTAATTATGTACGTCGCGGAAATAATAACGCGAACCGGCGGCAGTGTTGGGGTTACGCGAAGGACGTCTGAGGTCGCGTTCGTCCTCGGATTTGCGGCTTAACCCATAAACCCGTACATACATATGCGTATACGCACACATATTCTGGAGGATTTAAACCGAGCAATCCGTGTATTATTATAACCCCATCGCTCGTCTTGCGAAACTAGTTTAGGTAACGCGAGGCCCCCGAAATTAACCGACTCCCACACTCGCGCGTTTAACTGTACAACCCCGCGTCAAAGCGGATATTATGTTATAATCCGAGCTGCCGAGCGACGAAATTTGCTCGCCTTTGATGCCTCGTGCGAAGTATTAAGTCGAAAGTACGATATCGTTTATAAAACGGTTTAAGGGTATTTAGCGTTTTGAGGCTGAGCCTGCTGCGCGCCTGCTGGCTTTACGTACTGTGTACGTCCGATCCGGTGATCTTTCCGTACGTGGTGTGGTTTCGGAATGGTTGCGCTACGAATCACGTTCTTTGTTATTGGTATTATATTGCCGCGCTCATTTTTCCTCGAATCGAATGGTAATAATGGTAAAAGAGGGCCCGCACACGCTTTACGAGACTAAAAAAAAAATCGAAAGCGCTCTTTGAATGACTGGTCGGAATCGTTGTGGGTGGGTGTGTTTGTTTTTTTTGCATCAAGTGTTGGAAGGTGGGTTCGTTGAGTCTGATTTTAATTAATATCGTTCGATGGAGAAAAAAAAGGTAGATGTAATCTTAGGTATACGGAGAATCTTTTTGATTTATGTGTAGGTGAAAAACAGTTTAGAATGGAATGGTATTTTGTTGGAAGTGTTCGAAAAATGGCTTCCGCTCTATTGATTTATTCTTCTGAAAGTAGGGTACTTCATATCAAGCGTTGCCGCTTCATTATTATTAATGTGTCATAAAGTAACTAGGGAAAGATAAAGATACTCTCTAGTGGTGAAACCATTGCCTTCTGCAAGGGAGCAAGGAAAAGAAGGAACGGATAATGAATCTTTTGGGTGGTGTCAATTTTTTTGGTACCGTCTAAATTAATTGGTAAATTCTAAAGAGAGATGGCCAATCTGCATTTTCTTACAACTACAATACAATATATGTAACTTCTTCTCAAGAGATCACGGTGGCATACTTGATCTCAAGCGGTGTCTCTTCACTATTTGACGAGCATTTTACAGTCTGAGATAATGAAGTAACTAGGTAAAGATTAAGATACTCTCTAGTGGTGAAACCATTGCCTTCTGAAAGGGAGGAAGGAAGAGACGGAACGGATAATGATTTGGTAGGTTGGATGGAATCTTTTGGGTGGTGATAAATATGTTGGTACCGTCTAAATTAATTGGTAAATTCTAACAAGAGATGGCCAATTTGCATTTTCTTACAACTACAATACAATATATGTAACTTCTTCTCAAGAGATCATGGTGGCATACTTGATCTCAAGCGGTGTCTCTTCACTATTTGACAAGCATTTTACAGTCTGTCATAGTGAAGTAACTAGGTAAAGATTAAGATACTCTCTAGTGGTGAAACCATTGCCTTCTGCAAGGGAGCAAGGAAAAGAAGGAACGGATAATGAATCTTTTGGGTGGTGTCAATTTTTTTGGTACCGTCTAAATTAATTGGTAAATTCTAAAGAGAGATGGCCAATCTGCATTTTCTTACAACTACAATACAATATATGTAACTTCTTCTCAAGAGATCACGGTGGCATACTTGATCTCAAGCGGTGTCTCTTCACTATTTGACGAGCATTTTACAGTCTGAGATAATGAAGTAACTAGGTAAAGATTAAGATACTCTCTAGTGGTGAAACCATTGCCTTCTGAAAGGGAGGAAGGAAGAGAAGGAACGGATAATGATTTGGTAGGTTGGATGGAATCTTTTGGGTGGTGCCTATTTTTTTGGTAGCTTCTAAATTAGTTTGTAAATTCTAACAAGAGATGGCCAATCTGCATTTTCGTACAACTACAATACAAAACAACTTCTTTTCAAGAGATCACGGTGGCATATTTGATCTCAAGCGGTGTCTCTTCCATATTTGACGAGCATTTTACAGTCTGTCATAGTGAAGTAACTAGGTAAAGATAAAGATACTCTCTACTGGTGAAACCATTGCCTTCTGAAAGGGAGGAAGGTAGAGAAGGAACGGATAATGATTTGGTAGGTTGGATGGAATCTTTTGGGTGGTGCCTATTTTTTTGGTACCGTCTAAATTAATTTGTAAATTCTAACAAGAGATGGCCAATTTGCATTTTCGTACAACTACAATACAAAACAACTTCTTTTCAAGAGATCACGGTGGCATATTTGATCTCAAGCGTTGCCTCTTTACCATTTGACAAACATTTTACAATATGTCATAGTGAAACAACTAGGGAAAGATACTGTCCAGGGGTGAAACTATTGCCTTCTGGAAGGGAGGAATGAAATGAATGATTTGGTAGGTATAAAGAATTTTTTTGGGTGGTGCCCATTTTGTGGAACCGTCTCAACAACCAAGTTAGATAAATTGTAAAATTCCAACTGATCTGGTTTTAGTAATATCCAGATCTTGCCAATGATCAAAAATCGTCGAGAAAACCTTTCGGCATACTGGGATCGAATTCCGGATCTTCGCTCAAGATATTACGCTCTAACCACCGAGCTATCACCTGGTTGCTCTATTGACAATCTACGTAGTTTAACAGTCAAAACTAATCGTTGAATCGATTGTACTAAATCGGGGTCGTTTAATAACAAGGATTGGTTTTGCGTCAGTATAGAAAGTCTTATTGCAAAATCTAAACAAAAAAAAAGAAAAGTAGATCACATTCAAGTTCTTAAATGTCAAATGTGTTTGAAAAATATCAATAAGTGGTTTGTTTGTCGGTAAAATTATTCCCTGTCATTTATGTTTTTAAATACAAATGATTGCCATTGCGTTGAAAGTGAGTGGCGATATTATCTACCGCTACTGTTTCACTTTCATCCGCCAATTTCTCACTACTGCAGATTTGCATCGTCACACTTATTGTGATTACATTTTAAAGTATACCTACAGAATATATGACAAATATGCATCAAAAGTGACATAGCGATTTGTATTGTTGGCTAATTGTCTCTTCCCTTTGCCTCACCCTTTCTCACCACTCGTATCTTTCGCCTCTTACACCCCATTTCCTTTCTCGTTCACTTTCTACACTCTCCCCAAGTCAATACGTAAACAAATATATTATACTAGTGTTTAGCCCGTTGAATTTCAACGGACCGCTTTCTCATCACCCGTACTGAAAAATAATATTAAATTCAATAGTTTTTATAGTTGTTGCATGGATGGCGCGTCATGATAATAACAACGTAACAATTTAGCAAAGTCGGCGAGCCTATTAATAATTTATATTGTCAAATTGCGGCAGGCCCGCCATCACCTCCGTTTGGATCACAGCGTAAGCGCTCAATGTTCCGAACCAGTGATACCGGGTTCAAATCCCACTCGCGCGATGTTCTGGTTTTTTAATTATTAACCCAGGCGAGCGTTATCAGCAGACAGACAGACAGACGGATTTCGGCTATTATATATATAGTGTACCCGATTTGTAATTCAAACACACCATTCCATTGCAGTATTCGTCACGAATGCAATAGCCGTATTAGTGATATTGTAGGTGGTGAAAATTTAGCCGATCTTTTTTAAACATTGCTTCTGTCAATAATAAATCATGATTCACTCGTATGTACATACATATATGTATAGTGTTTCAATTTTTAATAAGAATGAATGGAGTTTGAGTGAGACAAGAGTGGTTAAAGTGTTAGTCTCCTAAGTGAAGGTCTGGAGTATGTACGAGTATGTCGAAATTTTCTCGACGACGATGTACATATACACCTATCCCTCGATTTATGCATTACTCGTTTTGCACAATTTCACATTAACGAAGTGAAGACAAAATGCAAAATTAAAAAATTAGAAATCGAATCGCCCGTTTGATTGCACGTAGACAATAAGGAATCAATCATTATGGTGACCAAACCTAATGGTTCTATCAGTGATGCTAATGAACCAAATTTGTTCACTACTAAAAATATAAGTGAAGTTCTTCAACTGGCCAGTAAATTATAAAATATGGTATTGATTTGCTTAATACCATAATTTTTGAACGTGCTGTTTAATATCAAAAATAAAATAAACCGTGTTTGGTGGCAGATTCTTTAACTAAAGTAAACCCACAAAGTGTCACTATAAATGTACCCGAATTAGATATGCAGACATTATCTAGTGATGACGATAGTGATATTGAACCAATCTATACATATGTATATATAAAAATCAATGTCTGTCTGTCTGTTTGTCTGTCTCTTATAGGCTCCTAAACCACTCAACCGATCGCGATGAAACTTTCAGGACTTATTGTGATCATGCCGGGGATGGTTCATGTGAAAAAAAATCGGGATAAAACGGGAAAAAAAATCGGGATAAAACGGGAACGGGCCTGCTCACGCGTCAGATAACGTACTAGGAACGGGAACGGTATCGGGCATTGCAACGCATGCCGGGTCAGCTAGTTAGAAATAAAAATGTACATAGTTACATTGGTAGATAGCAGTGAAGATGACAAGGAGACAAGTTTTTTTCATTAATAAATTTTTTTCCTCTAAATATCTTTTTTTTATTTTTACACGATTATTTCGGAATCTTGTATCTCCCAACATTGTATCAGTCCAATAACTCGATTTATGCGGGTTTTGATTTTCTAGAATTTAGAACTCATCTACCAATCTTGTATGGTGAAACGTATCTACCGCGTAAATCGAAGGATAGGTGTATGTACTCTCTTGTTGAAGAAGAAAAAAAAAACTACAAACGCGTTCGACGAACGTTCGATGAGCCGTTTCATCGAATGCTACATACATATATTAACATACCAGCTCGCTAAAAATTACATTAAAAATTCCTTAATTTTGCACTCGCCGAGTCCTTTCAGCACAGGGAGCATGTCCTAATTAACACTGGATACACAACGTTGTTTTCCTATGTTCCACGAGTGAATTTCGTTATGTGCGTGCGTGCGCATGTGCTCGTGCACTTGGGGTTGCATACGACCCGTACATATTCTGCACAATGCGATTAGCCCTCCCTGTTCCTCACCCTTTTTTTTTGGGGTGGTTGTTTCGTGTATGACTCATGCACCAACCCTCCCCCTTCATCCATTTCCCCTTTCCTCACCCTCCCCCTTCCTACCGATCCCTCTAACCCACCCACCATCTGTTCGTGATGGTAGTTGTGCCACAACACCGTTACCTCAACCCTTAAACATTTTTCGTCTACTACTAAAACGCACCCAGTTTTATCGAATGCACACATCTAAGTGTGTCACATGATCGATCCGTTTTCATTTCAACCGGTAATCGAACGATGTGTGTTGCACTTTTGTACGAGAATAAATAGCTGTCTTTTTCATTGTTACTATTTTTCCCCGTCGCTCCTCTTTTACTCGGTGTTGCGATAAGCTTTTCTGTTAATAATAACGAGTGGAGCAATTTGTTTCAGTGTTTCTTTGATTAATTGTCTTTTCCTTTCCTTTGGGTGGCGATCTTTTTATTCATCACAACAATGGAATCTCTTATTTTCTATGCCACCCCACTTTTTCTATCTAGCTTTCGCTTCTATCTAAAAGTATTATCTCGTTGAATTTGATGGATATACATACTTATATTAAAGGAAGAAGGAACAAAGCTATTGTAGATTCGATAAATTCGAATCATTTTCAATTGCTTTTGCACTTCGGTGCAAAAAATTCTAATTATCAACGAAACGAAGAAAATGCACCCAGCGTTCCTGATGGACAGACAGACTTTTAAATTCAGCCGTTCACCATCCACTGCTGGAAGAAGGCCTCTCCAATTCTCTTACATTGCTGTCTGTCTTGAGGAATCTGCATCCACTTGACACATTCTTCTCAATTCATCAACCCATCTTCCACTCGGTCTATCTTGCTTTCTTTCAGATTCCTCTTACCATTTCTTCTCGTTATACCGAGCATACATCTTTCCATGCTTCTCTATGTGCACTGGATCTTACATTGAATGGCATTACGCATTGTTCGTATGCCTTCTTTTTTAAGCATAGCTGAATGTTGGATTTAAAAACAATGTTCATTCTTCAAAAAGCACTTCATCCTAGTTTCATTCTTCGTTTGATATATTCACTTACGATGAAGCAATAATATGTACACCGCGTATGCCACACGATTACAGTTTTACAGGATAGGCAAAAAGCTCTAGCAAAATCAAGATGTTTGTATTGAAAAACCTGTACCTTTGAAGTCGAAAAACATTAGGTAACGAAATTTTGTATATTGAAGACGGGAATATTGTTTTATCATGAGCGAATTTTACATCCATGTAGTTATAATACACTTGCGTGAAACTTTTGTTCAACAATAAACAAAAACATTTCTCTGAGGTACTTCAATACATATACATACATTGTTTTCACAAGTTCACTCAAACGATGTTTTAAGTATTCTGTTTGGAAAAACTTTCAAATACAATTAGAACTTTTCAGTATATAAAGTATGAGTGAACTTTTCAAGCCGACGCAATATAAAATCGTATCCTTACAGTAGACGTTGAAAAGTGAGAGTACCACTATAGAAATTCATAGCAAAAGTATGCACTCTTATGCCGAAAAAGCAAGATGGCGGACCCCTCC
The DNA here is from genome assembly GCA_022651745.1 of Parapsyche elsis. Taxonomy (NCBI): domain Eukaryota; kingdom Metazoa; phylum Arthropoda; class Insecta; order Trichoptera; family Hydropsychidae; genus Parapsyche; species Parapsyche elsis. The sequence continues at coordinate 1,856,500 of JAGVSN010000031.1, forward strand.
AGTGTTGTCTGTGCCTTTAGTGCGCAATCATGTGGACCAATTCAGTGACTTTGAACTTTCTCGAAATTCTCCACCGAGAACCCGCGATATGGGATCCAAAACACCGACGCCACGATGACACTTCGTTCGCTGCCGCTTGCTAGTTGACACTAGAGTGGCGCCACTAGCGATGCGATAGCAGCGCTCTGGACGGGCGAGCAAGCGGCAGCCGACCACAGCGCCAAGGCCAACGTTTCACGAACATTCGCGCGATGGTGAAGTGGCGGCATTACAGTAGACGTTGAAAAGTGAGAGTACCACTATAGAAATTCATAGCAAAAGTATGCACTCTTGGAGTGCACTACACAGAGCTTCAGCGGCGATAGTTTGAGAAGCTCAGCTTCATTCAAAGCTAGGGGTGTGCAAAGGCAGTTGAGGGGGTGGTACAGGGGTGAGCTTGTTTGGCGAGGGGTTTCGACCCCCTATAGTCCAACAGACGGTACGTGTCTGGCTTCGCCAACATAGTCCTCCTCAGACCAGACTTCTTCGTCATAAAGCAACATTACGAGATAACACCTGAAGAGACACACCGTAAGAGCGTGTGCACTTTCAGTCTCGATACGCAAGTGCCATTTCGAAATGTGCTGTTTTGAAATCGGCGAAAAATTCCGACAACGTTCCCTGCGTTCGTTAGCATATTAAATTATCCTCGCTTTGTATTCACAGGTCGAGCCACCACTCGTGTACCCAAACCGCACTCTTTTAACCATTTTTATTTTATTTTTTTACATTATTTTCATCTCGAAAATCTCGCATAGCAATCGTAACAGTCGTGACGTCTCGCAAATCGTTCACTCTTCGCATACTAAGTATATGTACTTCCTGGCGCTCCGATTGTTTCATCCGGTACTACGAGTTTTGAATTTGTACCGTTGATTAATCTAAATAATTATTTTCAGTATTAAAAAAAAAATGTCTCGACTTGTCTCAATGTCGACAATATACGCTGTTTAGCATACCATTTTCGTAGGTGTGTGTGTGTGTGTGTGTTGGTTAGCATTTATGAGATATTTTCTACTATAGCCATACTACGCTTACGGTCTCACTATTACCATATCAATTTGTTTTTACGTTGTATTCTATTCTTTATTGAACCATCAGCGCCACCAATAATGCTCGTATAGTTTGTATTTCATACAAATTTCACTTTCGCTTATATGCTTAATACCTATATACAAGAGCGCTTTTGTGTTGTACGTATATTTTACAAAAAAAAAAAAAGGGTATTTTGGCAATTCCGTTCCGATATTAGACAATGCTTTGATCTGAAAATATCTAGTAAAACCAATGTGATGCGATGCATACCAATACGGAAATGGTATCTGGGAAGCACGTGGAAAATTGAACGTGTCAAATGTATGTACACGTAAAATTTAGTTAGTTATGTACATATGTATGTACATCGTAGTAGAAAATTGGTAAGAACGCGGAGTATTATTTCATCAAAATACTGCAAAAGTGTTATTTTTTCATCGTGTTGACTAATTTTTTTGTAGATTGGTAGCACTGAAAGTATTATTAGTTATTTTGAAAAGTTTTTTTTGAGTGAATGAAGATATTCTGCACTTACTTTGAACATAGGAATTTTTTTATCTTTTGATTTATTTTAATTGTCCTAAGAGGATTCGGCATTTAACTGTTTTTATTACAATGTGTTAAGTTTTATAAATTTGAATGATATTTGCTATTGAAAATTGGTACTGAAATGCATGATTTCTTCAGTTGTCACAGTCATTCTACAATTAATATATACATAGCTACGAGTGTAAGCCCGTTGGATATCAACGGACGTGTTTGATGTAATTGATTACGTAACAATTTAGCAAAGTCGCGAACCTACTAAGGATTAATATATTCATATTATAGGAGCCCTCCCATAACCAGTGTTGGGTGAACGCGTTAGCGCTAACTCACCCAATCTGGTGAATACGAGTTCAAATCCCACTCGCGACGTTCGTGTTTTTACAATTAAATTTGAATTAGCGTTATCAGCAGACGGACAGACAGACATACGGAATTGGGCTATTACATATATGTATATGTGTATAATTATGTGTTAACAAGTATAATAGTTTTCCAACAAGCTGTATAGTTAAAATTTTATTCACAACAAGTGTCAAAATTTTCTTTCACGTCCGTTACTCGTACTTCCTTTGATACTAAATTTCGTTTACTTCTACTATTATTTGCTGTAATTGTACTTCTATGAAGCTTCAGCTCACCCAATAGATTATGAGCAAAACACGTCGAGTAGGGGTTAAAATGCATAAAGCGAACTTATTTGAACAATAAGTGCATCTGAGCAGTTCCCATACATTCTAAACTTAGTTTACACTCTTGCATTATTAGACCCAACTCAGCGTGTGAAGCTTAGCCCAACTGCACGAAATAATAATTAATTTATCACGAAGGTTGTACTTGCCACCTGCTGCCTACGAATTATGATTTGATACGGTTTTGGCTGTGTGTGCGACCCTACAAATAATCGTCTAAATTGCAACGAATGAACGCGAAACGAAAAAAAAAGACTCTAAATTTAATTAAACTTCATATTAGAAGTAACGAGCTTTTTCGCCGACATTGTTTATTGGCGTTCGTTGCACGGAAATGACGGTACATTTATTATTGTACGTTCTTATTATTCCTGATATATGAATATACATATTTCGCGGGATGCTTTTAACTCGCTAAGTACTTTCGGCTATATATTTCGTACATAATATTAGTTATTATGGATACGGAAGCTGCAGACTTTGAAGACAAAGTTTGGCCGAAAGTTTCTCACTGCTGAAAATAACCGCTCACTAACACGGTGTAACTTTTCGCATATTCCGAATATTAACCACTGTTATATTTTTAACTGCTCGTTTGTAAATATGAAATCTTATATATTTAATCAAATTTGAAACTTGAGGGTATAACTTTGATCGTAATTACTCGTTATTGACGCTTTCCATCAAGAGCAGCTGTCCAGTCATGATAGCAGAGTAGATTATTTTGGGGCTTCATCCCTTTACAAACAACTTCCGGATTATGAACGTATAGATCTATAGACACTTTATAGCCATTTTTATCTAACATTTTTCATTTAATAAATAAAATAAAAATTATTCGAGACAAAATTTGTCAAACTTTGTCCATAAAAACTCCCCTTTTAACCCCTGCCTTTGTAAATAAAATCTGTATTGACTTGCACATGCACAATGCTCAAAAGAGGATTAAAATTTGTTGTCCGTAAATATATAGCGAAAAAAAATATTAAAAGCTTAGGTTTTATGAATGATTCACTATAATGTACATATTTTTAGTCAATATTATTATTTTATTATCATCAAAATACTTTGCACTGTAATATATAGCTGTGTAGTGTTCTGTAAACAGTGTTTTTGGTTGAGTGAATGTAACCAACTGTGTAAGCACTTTAACTTCAAAACTAAAATCCCACAAAGTTTGCAGGTTTAGGAGACGTTCTTAAGCACTTCTAAAGCCGAATAGGTGCATATGTCGCGTACATATGTACATTACTCATATGATTTTTTTAAACAATTGTGTTGAGCCAGTCGATAGCTCAGTGGTTGGAGCGTTAGTCTCTCGAGTGAAAGATCCCCGTACGTCATAAGGCGATTTTCAACCATAAATATCATTAGCAAGATTTGGATATTACTGAATCCAAATCGGTCGTCTCGTGTTAAGGTGGTTCCACATTGGCGAACCGAACAGCGAATGACGAAGGGCGAAGGCGAATTGTTATTGTGTGGACGTTCATAAATTACACTGAGCAACAAAAAAAATACCCAGAGCGGAGATTAGTCAATCATTACTAAGTTTGACCCACTGAATTCGAATCCGATAATGATTTTTGTTGAAATGCTCTCGTTTATGCGATATTCGCGATTTAAAAAATGTAAAAAATATCAGATGCTCTCGTCAGAAGAAGACGACGTAGAGAGAGACAAAGAGAGAAGACGTTCGACACGTACGCGAGAGAAAGAGCGCGCGAACGTCTTTATGGAACGATAAGCGACAAGCCGAGAACGTAATTTAAAATCATTTTCCGCTCGAATTAGTACGTTTAGATAAAATAAAAAAAATATTGAGATAGAAAACCAATCCTTATAAACGTGGTGAAATATAAATTTCTCTAAACAAATGCCAAATAACACGGGAAAAAAATGTGTAAAAAAAAATATATATTTTTGACCTTAAAAATTCGTTAGATAATTAATTAAAAGTATTTCAAATCAATAAAAAATCACAATCAATAGGAAAAATATCTGACTATTGATTTCAATACGGCAATACTGTATTTTGAGTTATAGGCCGCAAAAGCCAAAAAAATGGATATTTTTTACATTTTTTAAATCGCGAATATCTCATAAACGAGAGCATTTCAACAAAAATCATTATCGGATTCGAATTCAGTGGGTCAAATTTAGTAAATATTTATTAATATCCGCTCTGGGTTTTAAAAAACGTGATTTTTTGTTGCTCAGTGTTATCGGACGAAATTGTGTGGAGCTGTCCACACAATAACAATTCACATTCGCCCTTCGTCGTTCGTTGTTCGGTTCGCCGATGTGTACGCAGCACTAGAATTTTCCAATGTATCTTAGTCGTGAGACGGTTCTACAAAATTGGCACCATCCAAAAATATTCCTTCCTACCTACCAATCCTTCTCTTCCTTTCTCCTTCAGAAGACAACGGTTCACCGCTGGATAGTATCTTTCCCTAAGTATCTTCACTAAGACAGATGCTAAAATGTTTGTCAGAAACGCCACCTTCAGAATAAGTAACAACTGTACAACAAGTCTCACTTGAAATTAATTGCAGTTGGATAACATTATCTAGAACTAGACCGTTTTTAGTAACACCGACCACAAATCCTTACGCCTGACCCCGCACTCCATCAACTTCATCCTCGAATTCCTACATAATTCACAACACATATCTTGTACATTGTTTAAGCCATAGACGAACTTCGTGCATGTTTATGATATACAAACACACACATACACCATCATCATCACCATCATCGTGGAGACTAATCTATCCGGCGCACTTGTCGGGTGCCATTAAGACGACAGTAAATAATGCATCGTTCTCACCCCTTTCGCGAATATCGGATAACGCGCTCGCGTCGTTATTCGGCAAATAACCCTCGCTATATAACATTGAAAATGTCTATGTGGGGGGGTGTGGACAACCCCCTAGAGCTTCGGTCGCCGTGTCCTTTGTTTCATCAGAACACCCCAGTAGACACGAGAGATGCGAGAGAATAATCCGGTGACCATTGTTCGAATGCGATCGATACCCACGTTTGTTTGCGCTCACGTTACCGGTTTAATTACCATCCAATCCCATTATCCAGAGCTGGGTATTTTTTTTTTTTAATTTTTATTCGAGGTCATTTTTATTGCGTAAAATTTGCGTATAGAGTAACGTGTACATGCATACATATATGTGGTAATTGTTTAATTTCGTCCTTAAACGTCAGTGTGATTTCTAGATTGTTATTTCTGTTAGGGGACCGTGTATCTAAAATTTTATGACGTAATGCATTCCATAGAATTTTTAGAAAGGGTTCAAAGAAGGATAACAAAAATGCCATCTGAACTTCGATCACTATCCTATAATGAAAGGTTGAAGAAAATGAGTCTCACATCTTTGGAGACGAGAAGATTAAGAGGCGATCTAATAGAAGTCTACAAAATAATAAATAATAAATATAAATGCCCAAATGAAAAACCTCCTTACTTTCAATAAAAACGCACATCTCAGAGGCCATACACGGAAATTACTAAAAGACAAATCGAACAAAATTGTCAGAGACTCTTTTTTTTCAAATAGAGTGGTCGAAGTTTGGAACCGTCTGCCAAATCAGCTAGTTACTTCCGAAAATACAAATGTATTTAAAAATCATCTCGATAAGTTTTTGAACACAAATGGATTTTTGTAATCCTTAAAATATAAATAATTAAGACTTGTACATATGTACATATATGTTATGTCAGACCCCCGGGCTCCATCGGCTATGCCGCCTGTCCATGTATTTTAAATAAATAAAAAAAATAAATACACGTTCCTACTAATGCAGCGTACACACCGACGAACCGAACAGCGAACGACGAAGGGTTGCTATTGTGTGGACGTTCATAAATCATCGGACGTTTTTGTGTGGAGCGGTTCGCACAATAGCAACCCTACGTCGTTCACTGTTCGGTTCGTCGGTGTGTACGCAGCATAAGTTATAATGGCTTAGGATAGGGGATACTAACCTTTTCCCGAAAATGAGTAAACAAATCGACTAATTCTGTACATCATACAGTACGTAAAATTTAATTATTCAAAGTGTAAATTACACATCAGAAGCATAATAAAATTAGCTTTATGATCAGTGAATGAGAATTAACCGTGCGAAATTTGTCTCAAGAGACGACTAAAGTTAGTAAGTGTAAGATTTTATGAGGTCTTCAATGTCTTTTGTCGGAATTTATGTCTCTTTCATATATGTCTCTTTCATAAGAGTATTGTCGAAGTTAGGTAGGTACTATCCATTGTATTTAAAACAATAAACGATGTGCGAAAATATACTTTGAAAATTTAATCTCGTCGAAGCGAAAGCTTTTCAAATTCCACTAATTTATTTATATTTATAATTATGTATATTCAATTATGCATTCTACCACAATTTTCTATTTCGGCACAAACGTAGATTATTATCGATCCATCAGATAGTATTTGTGTTATACAATTGGTTTGATTTGAATAATTTTGTGTGCCCACATTTCGAATTGAAATTATTGCAGATTTTGCATCTCATTGTTTGTTTAATTAACAAAACACACAGACGTACGTATTTTCTGATTCGTCATTAGATGGAACATCTCATTCCGTGTGAATTTACAGTCGCCGGACAATTCATCACTCATTACAGTCATTACATACTACCTATACAATATAACGATTTTATCTGTCGTAGACAATTTCACGCTCGTTATTTTCCTGGCGATGCATATTAAAATTTTCTCCAGCGAGTGCGTCTCGTAGTAAATTATTTTTGAATGTACCCACCCTGTTCGTAGATGGTGTCTTGTGAAACCTCCCCTCGATGTACTATTGGGTGAAGCTTCACTGGGGTGGTTTCGGTGTTCTTTGCCAATGTTGGTGGCTATGAGGGGTGGTGTACTCTCCTAAAGAGCATTTTGTATGGCTAGAGTTTACACTCGCCCCCCTTTGAATTGCATCTGTGGGGTTGGGTCCCTCCTCAATTTATTCTGAAGTGCAATATTTTTTAACCTTTTGCCTCGAATAACATTTTGCCGATGCGTTTTTTTTTCATATTGTGCAAGTCCACGCAACGGACGTAACGTTTGAAGATAATTTTAACACTTTTCTTGTTAAAAAATTAAATAAATTAACTACACAGCGTAGTAGATTACTTTTATTATCATCATTATTTTCAGCGGTTCACCATTCACTGCTGGATGAAGGCCTCTGCAATCCTCTACCATTCCTGTCTGTCTTGAGCAATCTGCATCCACTTGCTTGCCCATCCAAGCCCAGCCCATCGTGCTTGGCTTTCTTTCACATCCTCTCGGATACCACTCCAGTATTTCTCGCGTCTGCTATATCTGCCACTTTAGTCATACTTCTTACCCATGTGTTCCTCTTACGATCTCTTCTCGTTATACCGAGCATACATCCTTCCATGCTTCTGTGTGTGCACTGTATCTTGGGTAACATTCTTGAATTTAGCATCCACGTTACACATCCATACGTCATAACTGGCAGAGTTTTTTTTTTTGCATACGCCAGTAAGTTTATTATAATTTATTATAAACACTTATAGCTCTATTTTAATTGTAGAAAAGCTATTACGTAAGGTTGTTTTGAAGGTAAGAATAAATTAAAAAATTAGAAGGTAATTAAAAAAAAAAAAAAAAACACAACTGACGTAACTGCATTTCAGTACCAATGTTAATTACAAAACTTAGCACATTGTAATAAAACAGTTAAATGCAGAATCCTCCTGGGACAATTAAAACAAATCAAACGATCAAAAAAAATTCAGAATATCCTCGACGTCTGCGTAACTTTCACAAAAATTCACTCAAAAGCATCTTTACAAAATGACTGACAGTACTCTCAGTGTTACCGATCTATACAAATATAGTCACAATAATGAAAATAGTAATCATCATCATCATCATCATTTTCAGCCGTTCACCATCCACTGCTGGATGAAGGCCTCTACAATCCTCTTCCATTCCTGTCTGTCTTGAGCAATCTGCAAACATTTGAAATCCACAGTCCACACATTCTTCTCAATTCATCAGCCCATCTTCCACTCGGTCTACCCTGCTTTCTTTCACATCCTGATTGTAAAATAATACTGTAATACAATGACGGTAATTTTAATATAAAACCAATATCTGTTTTACGTAAAATCGCCTCCTTTGCGTGGATCTTCCCTATTTCAATCGTAAATTTACGTACAATCGAGTCGTATTTTTAATTGGTTTATCGTCGAACCACCCTTAAATTCCCCGTATAATTTTTATTCGAGTGGATTTTCCCAACGATATTTTATTTAACGTCTCTTCTGCGGTTGGGTAGTACCGGCACGTACATACATACATACTTTCCCTTCTTATCGGTTACTTTGATTTTCGATGTCTGCGAGAGCCCTCGACGGGTTTAACGACACGCAGCTTGAGAAATGCCCTATCAAAAACCGTCTCTTTTTTTATTTTTAGCGAGAAAAGATGGGTTTTTTTTTATTTATTTCAAAGGCTCCCAATTTGCCGTTATTCGCGCGCGGAACGACTTGATTGATCGAACCGGGAAGCTTATTCATCGCGTCTAACGAGATCTGACCGTATTGTGTTACACGTAAAACGAGAACGAACATGTACAAAATGAAAAAAAAAAATGAAAGAAATACGCACAAATAGGTACATACATATGTATGTATGTATATATCGCCGTGCGTGCCCGTATTTCGTACGGGATTATGAAATATGGCAGTGATCTTCAAACTTTTACCAGGCTGCAAAGCCACCGCCTCTAAAAGTTTTTCAAATGGAAATGGACGTACTAACTTCTTAATCTTGTTTTTGAATTGCTCCTACTCGAATAATTTGCGTATTTTGAGAGAAAAGTTAAAAAAGTTTGAAATTTCATGAACGATTTATATGCTTGAAATATTACAAATAAGTATAATAAAATATTTTGTTCATGATTCGATTATTGTATAAGTTCAAATATACCTTGTCAATATTTTTATTCAAATGTGTTTGAAGATATTCAAGGAATTTATAAGCCTTAAAGTTGTGCTACAATTTTTTGTACATTTTCAGCCGTTCACCATCCACTGCTGGATGAAGGCCTCTCCAATCCTCTTCCATTCCTATCTGTCTTGAGAAATCGGCATCCACTTGACTCCACACATTCTCCTCAATTCATCAGCCCAACGTCCACTCGGTCTACCTTGCTTTCTTTCACATCCTCTCGGATACCATTTCAGTATTTCTCGCGTCCATCTGCCATCCATTCTTCTCACGTTCTGCTATATCAGCCACTTGAACTGGATCTTACGTAGCATTCTGAGCATCCAAGTTTCACATCCACACGTCATAACTGGCAGTACTCATTGGTCGTATGCCTTATTTTTCAAGCATAGCGTAATGTTGGATTTAAAAACAATTCTTCCAAAAGCACTCCATCCTAGTTTCATTCTTCGTTTTGTATATTCTTATTTGAGTTTATATGAATTTTTACTTAATCTATTTATATTCGACATCAAGATTTTAAGTAGACCATATTGATAATACTATGGTATGTCAAGCTTAACTAATTGGCTTCCTAGATATCTTAAGCACGTTCGCCACATGAAGATGAAGTGCCTGTATGCTCACTATCGATATCTCCCCACAATGCCTTAAATAATGTAAATTTAACTGTCACAGCTATAAATTTTCAATAATAAATCTTTCTATCTGTACTTTATACTCGTAGAGTACTATATACCGTTTCAATAATACAATCGTAGCCAATTTTTGTAGAGATACGTATGATCTTGTGGATCTCACATGGTACCTGAATGCGATAGAATCCAATAGTATTACAGAAAAGCAAACTCGTACAATAACTTGAAACATCTAACGTTGCTATTTGGCGTCCGGATAACCTTTAAGATCCTTTTGTTCCACTGTTCGGGTAAATACGATGTTTCAAGCTATTTCATCGGTTTGCTTCTTTATAGTACTCTTGAGGATTATATTGAATAGTTGGATGAAGCTAACTATGCATAGGTACAATCGAAATAAATTGTTAGGTCACGAGCAAAAGTTTGAAAAGCGATGAAATATTGTGTAGTCATTAATTTTCAGAAGAAGAAGAGGAACGAGCGGTCAATGGAGCCTCATTAAGGTCGTAAAAACAATTGTGCGTAATAGTGATTCGATTGTGCGAGACTAATCTTGCGGAACTATTTTATGGGATTTTTCTTGAAAAATCTCCCTCCCCTCGTTTTCTGGGAAAATTCACTACCCCCCACTTTAGAGATGGAAAAGCTGCCGCGTTATGAGGACATAAATTTCATTTTGAAAACACCGAGGGGCTCGTAATAAGATTACAAATAGCACACCCCCCCTTCTCCCCTTTATGTTTCTGCCTTTTTCAATTACAACGCATTCGCACATACTATTATCGAAATTCAATTTTATTATTTTAATGACGTTCGTAAAAACTTTCAACGTAGTCATCCACACATTGGGTATTTTCCGCTGCGTTGTTCGCAAACGAGGGGGTTAACTCTCTAACCCAGGGACGAACGAAGTAGCTGGGTTTATGTAAATAGAAAAATGTGACACAGAAAAGTAGTTTTTCTAGTTAATTGAGTGAATTATTATATTAAGTACATTTTTAGTTTTTTACATACCAAATGTAAAAAGACTTGAACTTTCCGTGTATTGAATTCCCAAGGAATCTACGAACTCTAGTCTAATTCCATGTTGCATTCATTGAAGTGCACTTGAAGAAAAACGGCAATAAATTACACCATTCGTGAACTTTGAACTGGTAATATAAAAAGAGATAATCATATTGTAGAGATTGTTGATAGTTATTTATACCAAGGACAATTGGTGAATATGACCGGATGTAACCGAAGAATGAAACTAGGATGGAGTGCTTTTGAAAGAATGAACGTTTTTAAATCCAACATTCCGCTATGCTTAAAAAAGAAGGCATACGACCAATGCATACTGCCGGTTATGACTTATGGATGTGAAACCTGGATGCTACGTAAGATCCAGTGCACACAGAAGCATGGAATGATGTACTATGTATGTAAAAAGTATGACTAAAGTGGCAGATATAGCTAACGTGAGAATAATGGATGGTAGATGGACGCGAGATATACTGGCATACGACCAATGCGTACTGCCGGTTATGACGTATGGATGTGAAACGTGGATGTTAAATTCAAGAACGCTACGTAAGATCCAGTGCACACAGAGACTGTATGCTTGGTATAACAAGACGAGATCGTAAGAGGAATGCATGGGTAAGAAGTATGATATAGCAGAACGTGTGAAAAAGTTGGAGTGGACGAATAGCGAGATTAATGGATGGCAGATGGACGCGAGAAATATTGGAATGGAAGATGGACTGATAAATTGAAAAAGCCACTCTAGCGCATTCAGACTCTTTGACACAATGTGCCAAAGTCCATCCTAGTTTCATTCTTCGAGGATGTAGTGCTTTTGGAAGAATGAACATGGTTTTTAAATACAAGATTACGCTATGCTTAAAAAGTAAGGCATACGACTAATGCGTACTGCCAGTTATGACGTACGGATGTGAAACTTGGATGCTAAATTCAAGAAGGCTACGTAAGATCCAGTGCACACGGAGAAGCATTTAAAGCACGGAAGCATGGAATACAGGAATGGAAGAGGATTGGACAGGCCTTCATCCAGCAGTGGATGGTGAACGGCTGAAAATGATGATGATGATTAATATAAAAAAAAAAGACTTGGTTCTTTTGAATTTAGATGTTGAATGTGTGCAAAATGATCACAGTATGTGAATCCAGCTGATTTGCAAATCAAGCAACGATATACACAATGTGGATGTAAGATTTTGGCGCCCATGCCAATCCGGCGCTGACTATGCCTATAACTATCTACCTACCCTCACCCTAGACTGGCACATCATTAAACCAGTCGGTTTTTTTTTTTCGTTGTTGTTTTTCAGAACGCATCTCGTTCACCGGTTATTAAAACCATTAATTCTGCCGTAGAACGAGGCCGTGGGGATGGTTATAGGGCTATAGGTACCACTGAAGGGTTACCTGCTACAAAGCTGCATATTTGTATACCCAACAAACTAGCGTTTCGTATACGAGGATATTATTTAAGGACGTGTAATCTGCCCCAATTTTCGTGTGAAATGTAATAATTACTATACGCCGCTGCGCCGTGCCTGCCATTCATATTGAGTATGCTTTGAATTGAATCTTGTGTGCGGAAACGTGAGTTGAATATGATATGTGTCTGTATTAAGGACGTGTGTCCAAATTGTAGGTAATCTTTAGATATGGCAAATGGTAAATAAGGCGCTCCTAAACTTTGCGCGTATACGCCGATACACCTGCCTTATACTGTGCATGTATTAAGGCTCACACCACACGTGATTTGATTGCGTGACGTGACACTGTAGTTTGTGACGTAGTGTGGGGTGTTGCATGTGTGTATCTACGCCATACAAAACCATTGAAATTCATGCAAGTAGGATTTCGTTGGAAGACGCGTGTGGCGTGGCGTATGGTAAGTGTGTGCAAGCCTTAAGCACAGCTCAGGTTCAATAGTTCACACGTACAATATCTGCATTTTCAATCAGGATAAATACACATACGTCTGTCTGTCTACTGATAACGCTCGCCTCGGTAAATGGTTAAAAGATACGAACCGTCGAGCGCGAGTGGGATTTGAACCCGAGATCACCAGTTCGGAAGAGGGTTTTGACAATATTAATCCTTAAAAGGTTCGCGACTTTGCTCAATTGTTACGTTGTTGTATTATAACGCGCCATCTATGCCCAAACTATAAAAACTATTAAATTTTTTATATTTTTTTTTCAAAGCTCAGTACTTTATTCATTTGTCGAGTTTGAAGTATGCATTACTATATATAGTAATGGTAATATCCAGCGGCTGTCTGGCTGGATAGCCGCTCGCATGCATACGGCACGTACACATATGTATACTCACCCACACAAACACTCACAGCACGGGTGATGTGAAACCGCTCCGTTGATATTCAACGGGCTTACACTAGTTAGGATAATAATAGCCAAACTAGTATAAAATAACTCCAAACTTCAACCACTCTATTTGAAAAGAATGAATCTTATTTGATTTTTATTTTCGCAGTCTAAGAGTATGACCTCTTAGATGGGGGTTTTCATTGAACATAATGAGGTTGATCAATTCACATGAATAATGATTATTTATTATTTTGAATACTTCAATTAAATCACCTCTTAATCTCCTCGTCTCCAATGTGGAGAGATTCAGTCTTTTCAATCTTTCATGATCAGGTAGTGACCGAAGTAAATATGGAATACGTTATTTTCGCTAAGTATTGGTGATACTATTTCTCTGCGCATGCAGATACGCTAAATTTAATAGCTACATTACTTTTGATATGAAAAATTGCAAGAATACACTCCCATAACTCCTAAAACACGTCTAACTCATTTTCGTAATTTTTGTCAGTTACGTTAAGTGGGCTTAGGACGGCAGTATAACCTAACCTAACCTAGCCTAATTTAATTTGGTTTTTAACTGAAACTAACTACCAAAGTTCAAATTTCTATAGTTTTTACTGTAGGAAAGTTTATTTTCGACTAAAATAGGCGACTTTTAAAATTCCACGTGCATTTGATTTTTGTCGTTTTCTTTTGTCCATTTCAAGTATCCATAAGAATAGTTCACATACAAAATTTTAACGTACATACATAGGCAAGGTTATGTTGCTTTTAGTATGTAGTAAAACTAAGTAGCAAATTGCAGTAAATTATTTTAACCGTGTAATGTCGGCTTACTATCATCAAATCGTCGTGTGAATTTCTGCGTATCATAATGGCGAAAAAAAAACAAACCATTTCAGTGTCGTATCTTCGGAATGCCTAATAAAAAGAAATGGCAGCCAATTTTCATTATATGTATATACCCGAGCGCGTATCATATTTTCTTTTTAAATTGGTTCGAACGTCTCGTTGACATTAACGACATCATGTCGTCGTTGACCATTTTCGAATATCATCACGCTGTTTTTTCCACGCTGATAAAAAATAAATAGTCGAGTCGTTTTTATTTCATTTTTTTTCTGAGCTCGTTTGACCGTTTCGCATTTGACAAACGGCGCGGTATTTACACTCTCACCGATCCGTTTCTTAACGGTAATCCAGTTTCGATTATACCTACATATATGTACTGTACTATACGAAAATAAGTTTAAAAGACAAATACATAGTGACGGTGCAGTTGAACGAACCTTAAAAATGCGACAAAAATTGTAATATGTAGTACACTACAATAGAGACGGTTTTATTGAACCGAAATGCTTACGTGCACCGTAAGAGCTTTTGCCAAAAACTTCTTGGAAATGGCGTGTTACCTACCCCCGCTTTACACGTATCAGATCGAGCTGTTTTGCCATTGAAAAATTCATAAAACTTTTATTTTCGTCATAAATTGAAAGTAAGTCTTAATTTAACCTTTGGATATTTGATTGATCGGTAACGGATGTGAGCTAAATCAGCTTTTTACTGTTAAAAGTTCTGTTATTTTCCCCTGCCTCTGTGTTGCTTGCGCAAATGTTGAAGGTGAGCTGAACAGAAAGGAAAAGGAATGAATTAAATACATATATCATATATGATCATCATTTTCAGCCGTTCAATCTTCTTCCATTTATGTCTGTCTTGAGCAATCTGCATCCACTTCTCAATTAATCAGCCCATCTTCCCATCTAACCTCTCCGATACTATTCCAGCATTTCTCGTGTCCATTTGCCATCCATTCTTCTCGCTATGTGTGCAGCCCATTGCCACTTCAACTTTTTCACACGTACTGCTATATCTGTCATACTTCTTACCCATGTATTCCTCTTGCGATCTCTTTTTGTTATACGTATCATATATACAATAGCCCTATTCCGTCTCTCTGTGTGTCTATGTGTGTCTGTCTGCTGATAACGCTCTCCGAGGTAAATAATTAAACCTGAACGTCGCGCGAGTGGGATTTGAACCCGTGATCATCAGCTCGGGACAGTGAGCGCTTACGCTGTGATCCAAACGGAGGTGATGACGGGCCTGCTGCCATTTGACAATATAAATTCTCAATAGGCTCGCGACTTTGCTAAATTGTTACGTGTTGTATTATAACGCGCCATCTATGCAACTACTATTAAATACACATATATTCACTCACACAAACATACGTTGACATTCAACGGGCTTTCACTAGTGTACATATTATAATAGCCCGATTCCGTCTGTTTGTCTGTCTGCTGATAACGCTCGCCCCGGTAAAGACTTACATAAATTCAAATTTAATTGAAAAAATACGAATGTCGTGAGTGGGATTTGAAGACGTGATCACCAGGTTGGGTGAGTTAGCCGCTAACGCGTTCACCCAACACCGGTGATGGAAGGTCTCCTATAATTTGAAAATCTTAATCCTTAGTAGATTCGCGACTTTGCTTAATTGTTACGTAATCAATTACGTCAAACACGTCCGTTGATATTTAACGGGTTTACAATAGTATACTACAAATACTAGCTAAAATAAATAATTCGATGCATTGAGACAAGAAGAGCAATCTATGTATGTATGTATATTGCCCATGCTTTTCGCTATGATGAATTTTCAATCAATTTTATAGAGGGAAGAGAAAATAATAGAACGCTCTGATTCTACAAATTATCAGGTCGTAAAAAGAAAGGATATTATTTTGAAAAAGGCTCACTAATTGTATCAAATCCTTAATTGCAGAAGAAAAATAATATTCTTCATCTTCTTCGTTGCACATCCTCTCGCATCTCGTTTTCCGTTTTTAAATTATTAAAATCGTATCACAATTAACGTATTCTCTTTTTAAACATGAAAATATACCGGGAATGCGTTTGTTTGCCATGCCAATTTTTTTTTTCCGAAAGCCATACACATGGAATGATTGTTTTCTACGGTGAGTAAACGTATGCGACACCCCTTTTCGTTCCACTATGAAATCCCTATTCCCCTATATTAAAAACAGGGAGATATGTATAAATATTCCCCATTGCACTCTGCGTAATTGTGCGTCAGTTCATGGGGTGAACATTTTTCAACTTGATTCTCATCAGAATATGAAGCATTTAATAATTCGGATATTGGACTCGACTATTCCCGTTTTTTTATTGCTTCGAGGGATGTCTAATTTATTCCACATATATTAAAGCTGCATTAAGGACACGCAATCCATGAAGCTTTAAGGATTCGTTTTACCTGAAACAAAACGATTCAGACGCAAAAAACTCAGGTAGACAGTCCAGTATAATTATTATTTTTTTTTTTTATTGTATTTTGTACACCGTAATGTGTTCCGTTCGCGTGTTTGAAATTTTCGGTGCTATTATTTTTGAAAAATAAAAACACGTAAATTTCTACAGGTAATATATTGTACTTAAACTACATAAATACGTGTGTTTTTCGTACGAATCTTTATTTATTTATATATCGCTTTGTTAACTACGTCTATAATTCCAAATCTTCATTATAAATTGACGCAACCGTTTGCGTAGAACGTGCTATTTTATTATAGGGTATTGCACGAATGGTATTTTAAAATTTTATTGGTATCATTAGCGCGTCTCGTTTCCACGCTCATTTATAAATGAGGCTGTAAATGGAAACTGACACTTTCGATCATTCAAAAATACCCCCAACATCTCAATCGTTTAATTTAACGAGTTTAAACAGAGTGGAACATTTTATTATGGTTTTGCTATATCATTATAGCGTGCGAGTTTTTGATGAAGCCGTGCGCGAGCGCCATTCTCCTCGGTTGAAACCCAACTCGAACAACTTCATTGGATTTGTACACAGGGTTGTATCTTCAGAATTTATGGGCAAACGGACAATTTCTGAGAATTTTAGTTCGGCGCTTCCCAAGCTTTCAAAACTGTTTTTGGTACTGATTAACAATACCCCACCTTTGCGCTTCACTTTTGATAATACTTAAAGCCACTCTAGCGCATTCAAACTCTTTGACACTCAAAGCTTACTTCAACGATTGGAATTATCCTCTCAACCGGGCGATATATCAGTGGTTCTTCATCCTAGTTTAATTCTTCGAGGATGGAGTGCTTTTGTAAGAATGAACATCTAATCTAAGGCCATGCATTTAGGAATTTGTGGTTACAGATGTGGGTACCCTATTTATAATACTAAAACTTAAGGCGTGGATGTAATTTAGCTAATTGGTGAATATGACCGGATGTAAAGAAGAAGGATGAAACTAGGATGGAGTGCTTTTTGAAGAATGAACATAGTTTTTAAATCCAACATTCCGCTATGCTTAAAAAAGAAGGCATACGGACCAATTCGTACTTCCAGTTTTGATGTAAAACTTGAATGCTAAATTCAAAAATGCTACGTAAGATCCAATGCACACAGAGAAGCATGGAAATATGTACATATGTTCGGTATAACGAGAAGAGATCGTAAGAGGAATACATGGGTAAGAAGTATGACCAAAGTGGCAGATATATGTACATATGTACATAGATAGCAGAACGTGTGAAAAAGTTGAAGTGGACAAACAGTGAGAAGAATGGATGGCAGATTGACACGAGAAATACTTGAATGGTATCGGAGAGGATGTGAAAGAAAGCAAGGTAGACCGAGTGGACGATGGGCTGATGAATTGAGAAGAATGTGTGGATCAATCAAGTGGATGCAGAGGATTGGAGAGAAAATTATGATCATGATGATATCAGTGGTTAGATCGTTGGTCTCTTGCGTGAACGTCTGGGTTTCGATTCTTGTATGCTGAAAGGTTTTTTCCGCAGTTTTCAACCTAAGATATCGTCATTGGCAAGATCTGGATATTAATAAAACCAGATCAGTTTGAATTTTACAATTTATCTCACTTAGTTGTTGAGACGGTTCCACAAAATGGGCACGACCCAAAAAAAATCATTCTTTTCATTCCTCCCCTCCAGAAGGCAATAGTTTCACCACTGGAAAGTATCTTTTCCTAGTTGTTTACCATGACAGACTGTAAAATGTTTGTCAAATAGTAATGAGGCATCGCTTGATATCAAGTACCTACGCCACCTTCAGAGGAATAAATAGTTTTACCTAAAGTGTATGAAGTCTCAATTGAGGTGCTTTCGTTCACCCGTATCTTTTGTTTTACATTGTTGATAAATATCATCAGAGAATATAAAAAATATATATATATGATATTTTCCCATGGGTGGGAGCGAAGTAGTAAACAAACCTGTTTTTACCGCTCTCACTTATGTGTGTGTACCTATCCAACAACCCAAGGTACACTAGCTAGACCTCAGAGCTGGTTGAAATAGCCCTGGGTGACCTCAGCCAGGGGAATCTACCTCTGGTTTCCGACTCCGCCTACCATTTGCTGATTCCGTCCGCGGTTCCTTTGCAGCTAACCCCTGAGCGTTTAGCGAAGTCTGCCCGATCTCATTTTGCAGGAATCTGCCTCTAGATCTACCTGCCCTTAATTGCGCCGTTTCTCTTCTTTCTCGCAATTAATTTACACTCGGGACCGAATAAAAGTCATCCCTCGTACACTTTTGCCTCGCTGCACTTCTGCTTTGCCAACACTTGTCGGTCGGTTTTTTTTTTTTTTTTTTTTTACTGCTACAGAACCTCGACAGTCGTTAATTTCAATGTGGTTCAGTTTAATCAAAAACCTCGACTCTTTCCACAAAAAATCATTTGCTGAAATGCTAATGCAACAACGTATCCGATTCGCACGCTTTAGTTAATGCAATTTTAATTAAAAATTTAACCCTACTAATATACATGTAAATGCTTCGAGACTGTTCGTCCGCCAGGAGCGTTTAACCCACTTGTTTTGTTTTTATTGAACATTATGGCAATATTATTGACAATAACTTATCATATTGACCGTGTAAGGTGAAAATATTGATGGTTTGACGTATTGATGAATTGAATTGACGCGGATTCGAATTTCCAAACACTTGGGTCAATAATATTGACCGTGTAAGGTCCCTTCATAATCTGTCAGAAACGCTCCAAATTGTGTCCACTAATATACCATTGCATGTTTTGAAAGGGTTCAAAGAAGTATTACAAAAATGCCATCTGAACTTCGATCACTACCCTATAACGAAAGGTTGTAGAAAAATGAGTCTCACCTCTTTGGAGAGGAGAAGATTGAGAGGCGATCTACATAATACAAGTGTATAAAATAATAAATAATAAATATAAATGTCCGATAAAAAACTTCCCCACGTTCAATAAAAATGCACATCTCAGAGACTTTTGAATATAAATGGATTTAACTAAAAAATTAAAATTCTATACATACATACATATATGTACATACATACATATGTAAAATTTATATCAGACGTTGAAGCTGTGAACGGGCAATACACTAGTAATTTAATATCCAATCAATTGATTAATGTGTCCACGGTGAGACTATTCTTGAACCAGTATACGAAAATATTTCAAGTAGTTTTTCACGGTGAAAGATACTCCAGCAGTCGTCTGTTGTCCTATGGACGAAAACGAATAAAATGTATACGCAATTTCAATCTGCAAAAATATACACTACTACTAAAACATTACTCTAAGCCAGGGATTCCCAACCCCGTGCCCGCGGGCACCATGGCGCCCGCTGACCGATTTGTGTGCGCCCGCCACTATTCGACCACGACAGAATTTTTTAAAGTTGGAGTTGCAGGCAAAAGACAAACATCTAGCTAAAATGATAGGCTCTGTAAACTCATTTAAAGCCAAACTGTTTTTGTGGATATCACATCTGCAGATGAAGTCTCTCGTGCATTTCTCAAATATGAAGAAAATGGCAGGTAACAGTGAATTCAACGTGTCATTATCTGTTAAGCACCTTCAAGTGCTTCAAGAAGAGTTTGAAACGAAATTTCAGCAGTTTACTATCATCGAGCCAATGGTCTCCTTTTTTATCAATCCTTTTACTTGCCAAATAAATATAATTGGAAATAGCTGCATACATTGCAGAGCTTGTTCAAGTGAAGGCAGAAGAACTGGAGCTAGAAATTTTGAACCTTCAGAATGATATTATGCTGAAATCTTTAATATCAGATAAGGACTTCTGGAATACAGTGGGCATAAAAAATTTTTCATTCTTAAAAAAAGCGGCATTATTTTTTTGTGTATTATTTATTACCTACATATGTGTGTATGTTCAACTATAAATTTGTTTTGAAAAAAAAAGGTGGTGCCCGCCGCCCTACCAATTGGTACAAAAAGGTTGGGAGCCCCTGCTCTAAGCCTACCTTACTATGATTTCCTTGTAAACGATATAAAAACATACATTTCACACTCGCCACAAGTACAATGTACATATGTATGTACATATGTACATATATGGCCGTTACAAGCTTCGCACAGTAAGCTCGCACAGTTTCACTCCTATTGCACTCGACGTTGCAGTGTACCATTGGTCTATTTGTTTATTACAAACCAGCACACACGTTATTATTAAGCCCTGCGCGTCCTTTGGCATTCCCGCATATTAAAAAATGTTAAATTGCTGGACGCGCTCGGCTTGATGGGAAAATTTCACGGTGCGCTGCTTCCCTCACACCTGAGAAATAAACTCAAAACAGACGTTCGTTTACCCGAGCGAAAGTGGCCAGAACGCCACAGTGGTTTAGGAAATCAATTTAATTTGTACCTGGTAAAATATTGTTCATTTCGAGTGCAGTGTCTCCTGCGTTTCGGTGGCATTCTCCAGCTGTGGGTCGATATGAGGTGGTGGTAGCTTTATGGAAGTTGGATTCGCCGGCTTGCTCCCGAAAGGGCGTTTTACGACCCTGCTTTCGTTTTACTGCCCTCGCTTATACTGCCATGCTGTATATACAGGGTGTTCCGCTAGTTTGGCGTCTGCCAAAATGAAACTCCTTTTCACTGTTCGCAGGCACTGCGGGGGAGTATCGTTCCGGCTTTGTTTTGATTGTAGGAAATATAATATTTTCCATCTCGCCAAATTTTACCTTCGTTGTAGTAAAACGAAGACGACCGTGTGTATTTTATTACAGCACCGTTTGATGGGTAGGTAATGTTTAATGGGACTTTGGGTTTCGGTATACCTATAGGGTCGTATTTTTTTTCAAAGTGGACTATGCGGTCATGTATGTATGTACGTGGATGTTGACCAAAATCATAATATCTTTAACACCTTACGTGAAAAAAATAGATATGAAATTTCAGCTTGATAAACTTGATAGTTTCGGAAAAATTAAAAACTTCAAAAACCAAGAGTAAAAGTACTACTTTCGGTTAAAAAAATGTTTAAAAATTATATTATTTTGAAGGTTACACATACATATGTATGTACTACATATGAAAAATTTCAGCTTCAGCAGAAAAACCTTCCAAAGATTACAAAAAAATTAGATGACTTTTCAAGAGAAGTATGTACCTACCACTTGTAATGGCCGGCAAAAAAAATGAAGTTTCAGTGTAATAGATTCCATTTTCAGGTTATGTCATTCCTCTTTTTCTTCCAATTCCTATGATTATGTCCCTCTGCAGTCTAGGAGGACAGTCTCGGATCTCTGCTTTGTTTTTAAGCTATTAAATAGCCTTTACTTGCTAAGTAGGATCCTTCTCCATTGTTCCCCTAGATCTGTTAGGAATCCTCCATTGTTTCGTTTGATTCTTTGATCTACTAATTATTCGCAAAACTCCTTCATTCATAGATCCTGCTCGTCATTCAACGAAATTCCTGCACATATTGATCATTTTCGCTATTCCTTGCCCCCTCCTTCAGATTTTCTTTACTCAAGTTCCTTTCCAGCCCTAACTCCTAAAGTTCTTGCTATAAATTTGTTTTTTTTTTGTAACTATTTTGGCTATTTTGGCTTGATAAATAAATAAAATAATAGGATAAACGGTCTTTAAGTTATAGCAATTGTACATCCGCCTAACACACAGACATTTTCTAGAAATTCCAAAAACGTGATGCAAATCAGTCAAAATCTCGAGGTTGGATTTTCGCACGATCACAATACATTATCCGATTAGGATAAAGAAAAAAGCTTAGAAAAATTTTGGCGTTGTGTAAGTTGAAACATAAAAACTCAATATTATTTGAAATTATAAAAAAAAGGTTATACAACGAAAACATGGTATATTCGTTCATACTAAGCGCAACACGCTATCGACATTTCTCGCAGAATGAAAGTGGATATAATAAGTGGGTATAATAGTTTAAATCATCACGATCGAAAGTATCGAGAAAACAAGCCAAAAACATTTACACAGATTTTACAGTAAGCCGTGTAATGCAAACGTTGTATTTTCTCAAAGCGACAACAAGTGAACATAGACCACTTTCAAAAAATTCAATTTCTAGTTGGACTCTGATGGGTTTATTGTTAACGGTGAACACATTGGACAGGTTACTGAAACCGCAGCACAGCGTATATTGCAAAGTTTAAGCTTAACCTTTCTGGCAGGTAAAACCCCTAGAGAGATTTAAACCGTTAACTATGACGAGGGTAGACGATTCGTTTTAAAATTCAGTGCGCGATGTCTGGCTACAAGTTAATCTGTTCGATTTTGAACCCGACGTACAGTACTTAATTTAGATACGCGCGTGTGTATTCGAATGAAATGTATTTTATCTGTCCGTATATTGTTATTAATATTACTTTGTGCGTTTTAAGTGTTGTTTTTGATGGCGTGAAAGTTGAGCTATTTACTGCTGAACGCCGCGTGCAAGGATTATTAAATAGGAGTCGTTACAGAGGATATTACAATGTTGCGTTCTACGAACGCAAAAGCATGAAATTTTCGTGCTGAAAATTTTCTATACACATTCAAGTACTTGGACACGTACCTAACATTTTCGTGGCGTTTTAAAAAGTCACCCTTTTATCTAAATTTTTGACTGAAACAAAGAAAAGTTATTTCGTGAGACGACGTGCATTTCTTACCCTCATTGTGTTTGGACTTGAGATTGTCTTACATTTTCACCTTTGTTTTAAGGTTAGTTAACAGTGACAGTGGCGTGCTTGTTAACTTTTCCAATATTTTAAAACTACAATAGTGCCCGTTGGCGATCAACGAGTGTTTATTATTGACACGTGAGTGGCCTAACAATAACGGTAACTGTGGGTTACGGTAAGAAAATATAACAACAATCAAAAAGTGCGACTTTCACATGCAGTAACCACAAATATCTATGTATTAACTAGAATCTACCCACTTGTAGATTGTTTACGGCTTAAATTAGCTCTGTCCATTTCTAAGTTTCACCTTTTGAAATTGATGGTTACTGGTGCTTAGATTTTAATCTATGGCTATGTTTGTAGGAATTTGTGGTTACACATGTGGGTACCCTATTTATAATACTAAAACTTAAATCTTTAGACATACAAAACACATATGTACATATGTATATACCATTCCTTATGTATAATAATATCTAGTGCTTTTTGGAGAATGAACATAGTTTTTAAATCCAACATTACGCTATGCTTAAAAAATAAGGCATACGACCAATGCGTACTGCCAGTTATGACGTGTGGATGTAAAACTTGGATGCTACATTCAAGAATGCTACGTAAGATCCGATGCACACAGAGAAACATGGAAAGACGTATGCTCGGTATAACGAGAAGAGATCGTAAGAGGAATACATGGGTAATAAGTATGACCAAAGTGGCAGATATAGCAGAACGCGTGAGAAGAATGGATGGCAGACGCGAGATATACTGGAATGGTATCCGAGAGGATGTGAAAGAAAGCAAGGTAGACCGAGTGGCAGATGGGCTGATGAATTGAGAAGAATGTGCAATGGAAGAGGATTGGAGAGATCTTCATCCAGCAGTGGATGGTGAACGGCTGAAAATGATGATGCACATAGATTGCTTTGGAGTTCATCCTAATTAGTTACATTACAAAATGAATCGTAGTATTTTCACTATTCAAAAAATTAACGATTTAATCGCGTGTGCATCACGTACATAAAATCTGTGGCTGACCGCAGTTACATACTTTACTGAGTGGTCTATTTTTCAATTATCATCTTTAGAGATCGCATACAAAGATAATTTATTTTGCCACACAGTTCCATAATTCCATTCCACTTATGTGGATCGCACGCCACTGATACATTTTCTCAGTACGTATGTATGTACATCAGATAATGTTCTCATTTGGCCAAAATTCTGTCATGTAGATATTGAATATCCCAATGGAAGCACTACAACGTCTCTAGAACTATTTAACGGGTAGACTTTGTTATTTAAAAAGCAAACGAGAACAGTTTCGAATTTCGGTCTGAAAAACACGACACGATATATCGATCGTTCGGAAACTAAATACCCTTACTTTCCGACTCATCGGTTTTTCCAGGAATGGTCTAATTCACTCACAAGATACGTTTACACACCTGCTGTGTCGTACCCGTTGACCCTTTCACTGCCTCCCCACTAAGTTTTCATTAAAATTATTATGGTTAGACTGTGCGAGTTAAAACACGCTCAAAGACTCGATTTGCGGTTATCTTTCTCTCGCATACACACGCTCGTGTGAAAATTTTAAAGTCGTAAACGAGAGCGTACTGCTTTTTTTTATTATTATTTATTCAGTTTATTATTGTATGTATGTATTTACCGAGGTCAAAATACGGTAGTCAATATATAATTGAGTTAATAGTGTGTGCTTTTTTTATCGTTATTTTAAACGGTAAAGTTTTTGTCAATCCTTCAAAATGGCATTACTCACCGATCGATGGATGTTTATGTATGTTCATCTACTCGTTATGTATACGATGTATGTATTCTAATATTAATAATTGCGCAATTTCGCTTCGAGCGATTGTATTGAATTGATTGATGGACACATAGTCAAATAGATTATCGACTAAATGTATTATATCAATCAATTTACTAAGGGCTTTTCATATTTGACGTACCTCAGGTGTATTGTGTTTTTTGGTTCTATGTATTGTATCAATTTCTGCTATCTCTAATAATAATATGTAAATATATGAAGAAATTGTTTGTTTAGGTATTTGTTAACTAAATTTGCTGAATTAAATAAGGCTAAACGTACATTTTTTTTTTTATCCAGGCGATAGCTCAGTGGTTTCCGTACGTCGAAAGGTTTTCGACCTTAAATATCGTCATTTGCCAGGTCTGAAAATTACTGTATACAGATTGTTGGTCCCTGCTAAAATTTCTTAATTTATCTACATAAGTTGTGAGACGATTCCACAAAATTGGCACAATCCAAAATAAAATTTCTTCCTCATGTGCAATGGTTTCACTACTGGCGAGTATCTTTCTCTAGTTATTTCACTATGACATACTCGTATATCATACTTATGTATGTACATATGTACAATATGTAATATCCCTATTCCGTCTGTCTGTCTGTGTCTGCTGATAACGCTCGCTGAGGTAAATAATTAAAAGACACGAACCGTGCGGGCGCGAGTGGGATTTGAACCCGAGATCACCAGTACGCATTCAAACCAAACTAGATAATGACGAGCCTGCTGCAATTTGACAATATTAATCCTCAATAGGCTCGCGACTTTGCTAAATTGTTACGTTGTTGTATTATAACGCGCCATCTATGCAACAACTATAAAAACTATTAAATTTAATATTATTTTTTTATTATTATTAGAAATAAACACTAAGCTCAGTACTTTATTCAAGTGTGAAGTATGCATTACTATACATTGTATATAGTAGCGCAAGGGTCTGTCTGGCCGGATATGTACATACTGCACGTACACATATACTCACCCACACAAACACTCACAGTACGGGTGATGAGAAACCACTCCGTTGATATTCAACGGGCTTACACTAGTGTTAAAATTTTTGTCAAACAGTGAAGAGACAACGCTTGATATCAGGTGCATTCAGTCACCTTCAGAAGTGCATTTTTTCACCCCGGGAATAGCTTGTGTACGATTTTTAATACATTCTACTATTCAACTGTTGTAATTTAAGATTTGGAGATTGCTCTAGTGAGTTAGTTTTTGCATCAGCCGGTATAACAGTCGCAGAGCAGTACTGCTATAAAGTTTAGAAATCCATTGTTCAATTGTATCTGATCATAAAGGTCAAATTTTTCGGCCATCAAACAAGTGCAATTTCTTTTCAAGCTCAAAATACACGATTTCCAGTATACCATTCCGCTTTATATTTATGCAAATCTTTCATTGCGTATTATGTAGATAAAACGTTTAACTTTAAATTCTCGTAATGAAGTCGTTTACCGTCTCAAGAATGAAGTCCCATAAAAGTCATTTCGTTACTACACTATAAGCGGTTTCTTTTATTGGTTTTCGCGTCCCGCATAATATTTCACAATGAACGTTAAATTTAATTAAATTGGAAATCTTTTCCTTCTATCTTTTGTATTTCTGTCTTGTTTTTAATTATGCGTAGACGTACGTACGTACATATAATCGTGTATGCAAGAATTTGAACCCCAATTTATTTTTCCACTCGACAGAATCTGATAAGCGCACAACCAGAGTGACAAGTTGTTTCGTCGACTAAATCTAGTTTCACACATGATTACACCGCGTTATAATATGTAGTTAGCGACTGAGACTGTTCAAGTTAAATCACAAGTAAAATCCAACACTAGTTTCAAAACTCTCTTGTAAGTGTGGTAGTACCCAGTAGTTTTTGTCGTAAAACTAAATAGTTTTTTATTAAAGAAAAACGGTTTATTCGGTTTGAGAAGTGCGTGCAAGTACCTAGAAAACCACTTTGACGTCTATCGTTTTATTTTGTCGTCGTTTAGATGTATGGCTTTCGTTTTGTTTGTTGTCAATTTAGAAGATGGAAGACGCGTCTACGCCACGCTACGGTCAATTCTATGTACTATACGACGATGTTTCCCGAACCGTATAAAACTTAGTGAATGTAGTCTGGATCCGTGTTTCCTTTTAACCTTTTATGTTAGAACTCTTCCAAACAATTCCGTAAACCGCGTAATGAAAAATAATTTGCGTATGTACTTAATATCAAGCGTTGCCTGTTCACTATTTGGCAAAATCTTTACTGTTCGTCATAGTAAAGTATGTAACTAGGGAAATATACCACCCAGTGGTGAAATCATTTCATTCTGGAGTTCAGGATGCGAGAAAAGGAACGGATAATGATTTCGTCATTTTTAGCCGTTCACCATCCACTGCTGGATGAAGGCCTCTCCAATCCTCCTCCATTCCTGACTGTCTTGTGACACATTCTTCTCAATTCATCAGCCCATCTTCCACTCGGTCTACCTTGCTTTCTTTCACATCCTCTCGCAATCCATTCTTTTCACGTTCTGCTATATCTGTCACTTTGGTCATACTTCTTACCCATGTATTCCTATTACGATATCTTCTTCTTATACCAATCATACATCTTACATCAACATGATATCGTTGCTTGATTTGCAAATCCACTGCATTAACACATATTTAAATTCAAAATAACCAAGTCTTCTTTTTATAATTTATATTCATCATCATCTTCATTTTCAGCCGTTCACCATCCACTGCTGGATGAAGGCCTCTCCAATCCTCTTTCATTCCTGTCTGTCTTGAGCAATCTGCATCCACTTGACTCCACACATTCTTCTTAATTCATCAGCCCATCGTCCACTTTCTTTCACATCCTCACGGATACCATTCCAGTATATCTCGCGTCCATCTGCCATCCATTCTTCTCATACGTTCTGCTATATCTGCTACTTTGGTCATACTTCTTACCCATGTATTCCTCTTAAGATCCCTTCTTGTTATACCAAGTATACAATTTGCTGTCGTTAATTTTTATTTACTTATTTTCTTTACTTATTGTTACCTATTATCAATTTATATTATAACATTGCGCCAATGTCCCTACTAATAACCCGTGACTGGAGGGCCTCCACTCTGAATGTCACCCCTTCAGACTGGACTCCCTCCGGGTAGCCTCATTTTTTTTTTTTTTTTTTTTGATTGATTGAGACCCATGATCCTCGTGCGCGTTAAAAAATAATTACTTGCAAGAGCCTTCTCCGTTAGAGTGACCTCTTTGGGGCACTACAGAGGAGAAGGGGTGTGTGGTGGAGGCGAATCTCCTGGGATCAAGGCTATACCAAGCATACGTTTTTCCATGCTTTTCTGTGTGCACTGGATTTTACGTAGCATTATTGAATTTAGCATCCACGTTTCACATCCATACGTCATAACTGGCAGTACGCGTTGGTCGTATGTCTTCTTTTTGCGGAATGTTGGATTTAAAAACTATGTTCATTCTTCCAAAAGCACTCTATCCTAGTTTCATTAGTACCTAGTATAAATAAAATATTGTGCGAAAATTTCAACAGGCTTACGCTCTAACCACTGAGATATCGCCTGGCTTCCTTTATATTTAGATTGTGCAAAATTTCGATTTTAGCCTATTGTAAATGAGAGCTGTTCGAATCGAATTCCAAATACGAATAGTTTGGGTTCGAAGTTCGCAGAATAACCCGAATATAATAACCCCAACGTAGAGGTCCGCGTTGGTTAGACTAGCTCGGATGCTTCGAATAGTTTGTTTGGGTCTCGAACTCTGAACTACATTATGGACAGCTCTAATTTGTTGTTAATAAATGATATTTGACACGAGCTAGACGAGCTCTAACACATCTCCTGTTGATTTTATAGACTCCATTTTATCGATGGTAATTTTTACCCCAGCAACTTTATTCAACGTTTTTTCCCCCCACAATAAAATTTCACGTGTAATGAAGTTGGGGATTAAGGTGTGGATAAAATTTAGCTAATTTTTAGAAACGGCAAACGAGAACATTTATTTCAAGTAGAGAAGATGATAATCTGCTCTATAAATTCACAGAAAAGCCGGTCCCAAGCCTTGTAAATATATACTTGCTACTTGGTACCAATTGAGACCGGTCAGCGTTTTGTTGTGAATGTGTAGCTTCCAAAGAGTTTGAATGTACTAGAGTGGCATTACGCGCTCAGAACTTGTCGCCAGGTGTTTGATATAAACTGTTCAATAGCTTGGCCACAAATTTACACCGTAACATCACAATATGAGTGATTAATCAATTGTGTTTTCTTTTTACAGAAAATGACACGCAGTAAAGGTGGACTGAGACGAGGCAGATAGTGAAGATCGGTGGTGAAGATGTTAATGCGCTCCACAACATGGCGCTTCCTACCACCCTACCTCCTCCTGCTTGCGCTAGCTACACTATTCCAAACTTCCATGCCATACTTGCTGCTCGTCAAAAACACTCTACCACCAGGCGAGGTGATCTTCGACTCCTCGGTGTACAAGCTGGGCTCGGAGCGACACTACGTAATAAATGCCCATCGAACGGCCAACTTTGTCCATCACATCTTTCACGTAGACCCAAAACTAGGCCTGGTCACCCTGAAGAAACATCTCCGGTGCGATGGCATACTATATCCCAATCTATTCACCCTGTACGTCGACTCCACATCGAATAGAATAAGAGACGTCAATTACTATAGTCTACCGTTAAGAATACTCATCACAGGACCTGGATGCACCCACGACGACGACGACGTCCACAATCAATGGGCACACAACAGTGACGAATTCGACAATGATCACTTGGATGAAGATGTCCTCATGGATAATACCGACTTTGAATCCGACGATTACTATCACAGGGAAAAAAGAGATGTATCATTTAAAAATCAGTACGAAAGCATCGACGTGCGATTGTTGGAAGACAGTGAGTATAGCAGTCTTCAAAGTAAAACGACACGTCGCAAAAGAGAGGTGTACAACGAAGAGGAAGATTATTACACGTTTCAAATGTCCCACTTGCGTAAGAGTCGCAGAAAAAGAAACTATCCATTCGATATGTCCATCAATGTGAAACTTTCAGTCGCCAAGCAGTGGATATCTGAAACTTACGCCAGCTATCCCATTCCAACTGCCGATAGGTGGAATCAAATCTGTTTGAGGGAATCTCAGTATATCAATTCGTTGTCGTCCTTTCTTCCCAGGACTATTGTGCAGCATTGCAAAGTCACTTTTGTCGATGTGGACGATTTGAGGTTTAAGATTGAATCCACCCAAGGTGATTTGGTGGCGAGCGATGACTTATGCATTCAGGAACAAATGTGGAAAATCACTGTTCTGTTCAGTTACAAGTGTGATACTCCAAATATTGTCGATATGGAGCATAGGTTGAAAGTCGTGTATCATCATCAAGAGTTTAACGATACTGATATAGCAAAGAGAGTCAGAAGGGAATTGCGGAATCAATCACCGTTCTTCGACCAGGCATTGTACGTTGTATCGGTCGCTGAAGAGCAAGAACCTGGCGCACTCGTTACTACTGTCAGAGCAAGGTAACTAGTTTAATACTTAAAAATATACTACAGTGTTCAAATATAATGATACAAATGATCATTTACCATTTTAGAGATCCTGAAAACAGTCCGGTGACTTATTCAATGTCGAGTATAACCGATGCTAGATCTCAAGGGATGTTTGCTGTGGATTCTAAACTTGGCACAATAACCACTCTAACGAAGTTGGATCGTGAACTTGTAGACGTGCATTATTTCAAAATCACTGCCGTAGACGATAGCTTTCCACCGAGATCTGGCACTACGACTCTTCAGGTATGTATATATATTTGTATGTCACTTTATATCTTTATACGCAGTGAAATGAATTCAAATGTCGTTTTAATTTCAAGATAAACGTATTGGATTGCAACGATCACACTCCGGTCTTTGAGCTTCAAGAGTACGAGGCATCGGTGAGAGAGGGAGCCGGGCAAGGTTCCACGGTTATTACTTTGAAAGCGACCGATCAAGACTTTGGACAAAATGCTGAAGTAAATCTACATTTTATTCAATATATATATAGTATGTTTGATGCAACGGAATTGTTAACAGCATTGCCAATTGTTCACAGGTTGAATATTCGATAGACTCGGTTTTTTCCGAAGGGGAAGTTAACGATCCGGATGAAAATATGGCAGCGTTTAGAATGGATCAAAAGAGTGGCGTATTATCAACTAGATCACAATTAGATCGCGAAAAAGCATCACACTATTCAATCATTGTAAATGCTATTGATCAAGCTAGTCCCGCATCGGAGCGTAGAACGGCTAGGTATTTAAACCTACACATGGGCCGTTATTTTTGTAAGTGGTTTAAGTCCAATTTTGAATGAATGGTAGTTTTGTTTACAAACAGATGGTATATTTATTTTGAAAGAATTTACAGTCAAGATAAAAATGGACAACCACTTTCAAAAATAACGGCTCATATTCCTTTTATTCCTTTTTAATGTGTAATGCTTGAATATTTATTTATTTTTATAGTGCTACTATTAACGTGCGTATTCTGGATGACAACGACAACTATCCTCAGTTTAGTGAACGTACTTATACGGTATCGGTGAATGAAGATATAAATCTAGCCAACAATCCGGTGATTGCTCACATAAGGTACGCCTATTATACGACGAAGTGTAAGTTTTGCAATTAATTTCTTTTATATTTAATATGGATCTATTTGATTTTAGAGCCACCGATGCGGATACTGGTAATAATGCTGCAATAAGATACGCAATCATCGGTGGTAATACCCAGCTTCAATTCTCGATTGACAGTCTGAGCGGAGACGTGTCTTTGGTTAAACCGTTGGATTATGAACTACTTAGAAACTATAGACTCATTATAAGAGCTCAAGGTTTGCCTTTGTTTTTCTTTACGTATTATGAAGTGTGTGGTGTAAAATGTGTATTAAAATGAAAAACCTATTTTTCAATACAGACGGTGGCAGTCCTCCGCGTTCAAATACTACTCAATTGCTGGTCAATATTAAAGACGTTAACGACAATGCTCCTAGGTTTTATACGTCGCTATTTCAGGAGGCTGTTAGTGAAAGTATTCCAATTGGATACAGTGTCGTCAGGGTATGGATGAGCTTTATTAATAATGTGTTTATTGAAGTATTCAAATTATTAAATGTAAATTTTTTACGGTAGGTTCAAGCGTACGATGCGGATGAAGGAACGAATGCTGAGCTCGCTTATAGTGTCGATGAAAGAGATCTGGTTATGATGGGTGGATTAGAAAAGTTTCCATTAGCTATCGATCCACGTACTGGTTGGATATTTACTACGCGACAATTGGACAGGGAAGAACAGTCAAAGTTCAATTTTCAAGTAGGTTGATTGTAATTATATTTCATTAGATATATCTTGTACTGTTTATATTCAATTTTTGTACTGTTTAGGTTATTGCAACCGATGGAGGTGCACCTCCAAAGTCAGCAACGGCATCAGTAGCATTAACCGTACAAGACGTCAACGATAACGATCCCCGTTTTGATCCTAACCGCTACGAAGCGAATTTAGCTGAAGACGAACCACCGGGAACACCGGTAGTTACGGTCATAGCTTCAGATCCTGATGAGGATAGCAGGTTGTTATAATTTACTCACCGTCAATTTGTATCCATAAAATTTAATATAATCGTTTAAAATGTTATTGTATGTATTTAGATTGCATTACGAATTAACCGGAGGCAATACTCGAGGACGATTCGCCATCACTTCGCAAAACGGTAGGGGTCTCATAACCGTCGCACAACCTTTGGATTTTAAACAAGAACGAAGATACGTGCTAACGGTTACGGCGTCGGATTCCGGAGGCCGTAGCGATACGGCTGCGGTACACATTAATATCACCGATGCTAATAATTTTGCGCCCGTCTTTGAAAATGCTCCTTATACTGCTTCAGTGAGTTAATATTAACATTGATAATAAAAAAAATTATGTAAATTTGACGCGTGTGACTAAACGTATGTGCAATTTTAGGTATTCGAAGATGCACCGATAGGTACTACAGTTCTCGTAGTTTCCGCTACGGATAGCGATGTCGGCATAAATGCCCAAATCACTTATTCGCTCGGCGGAGAGACTAGCAATGAAGCTTTAGCGGGATTAGATCAAGAATTCACCATAAACTCTCAAACCGGTGCTATCATGACGAATAAAGTGCTCGATAGAGAAACTTTAAGCGGTAATTAAAATTAAAGATCATAAGTTTATATCCGTATTTTGTCATGTGAATCCTATTCAATTGATTTTTCGTTTATGTTCAGGTTATCTATTGACGGTTACTGCTCGTGATGGAGGTACACCACCTCATTCTGACACTACGGACGTTGAAATCTCTGTTACCGATGTCAACGATAATCCGCCTATTTTCAAACAACCAATGTATTCAGCCAGTGTGACCGAAGATGCTTTAATAGGTATCGTTCATTGTTGTGTATATTTTTTATAACCATTGAACGCTTTGACTCAATCGTTATTTGCGTACTTTTAGGCACATCTGTAGCGCAAATTTCCGCAACGGACGCTGACATCAATCTAAATGGCAGAATCAGATTTGATCTATCTCCCAAAGATCGTGAAGACGGTTCTTTCGTTGTCGATCACAGTTCTGGAGTTATTCGCACGAATAAAGGCTTAGACAGGGAATCTGTACCGGCGTACGATCTTTACGCCTTTGCCGTTGATCGGGGCACTCCCGCTATGAGCTCGTCAGTTTTGGTCCATGTACGGATTGAAGACGTAAACGATTCACCACCAGCTTTCGAAGACGATAAATTGACATTGTACGTAGCAGAAAATAGTCCGATTGGAACTACAGTCGGTGAAATACACGCTCACGATCCCGACGAAGGTGTCAACGCTATAGTACACTATTCAATTATAGGTCAATTTTTATTTGCAACTACTATTCATGTATTTTAAAATTGAATTGTGAATAATAACGATACAATTTTATCATTTTAGGTGGTGATGATTCTAATAGTTTTTCTCTGGTTACGAGACCCGGTTCGGATAGAGCTGAATTGCTAACCACTTTGGATTTAGATTATGAAAGTCCTCGAAAGAAATACGAACTCATCATACGAGCTGCAAGTCCGCCTTTAAGAAGTGACGTACACGTTGAAATTTTAGTCACCGATGTGAACGACAATGCGCCTATTTTAAAAGACTTCCAAGTTATATTCAACAATTTCAAAGATTGTTTCCCCGTTGGAGTATTCGGTAAAGTTCCCGCTTTCGATGCCGATGTTACCGACAAGGTGAATTATCTATCATTTTTTCATACTTATTTATTGTTAATACAAACTTTAACGATAATTTGTGTTGTTTTAGTTACTCTTTAAAGTACTCTCTGGAAATAATGCAAATTTAATCATGCTGAATCAATCTAGTGGTGGTCTTACACTGTCTCCTCAATTAAATACAAACGTACCACGATTAGCTACAATGGAAGTATCCGTCTCAGGTACATACTACACAGTCTCAAACTTATGATTCTTATACTTTTCAGATTGAATGTGTATATAAAATTAATTATTTTCATTTTTCATTGCGATAGATGGAATCAATGAAGTGAAAGCCATGATGCAATTATCAGTCCGTTTGATCACCGAAGAAATGCTGTACAATTCGGTGACGATACGTTTAAATGATATGACTGCTGAAGCCTTTCTTTCACCGTTGCTTACATTTTTCATTGACGGATTGGCGGCAATCATTCCGTGTCCCAAAGAAAATATTTACATTTTTAGCATACAAGTGAGTGTACAAGTACTGGTAAATGTTTTCATGGTTGATTTAATGCTGTGAAAATTGTATTAAATTATTTTTTTCTAGGACGATAC
Source organism: Parapsyche elsis (assembly GCA_022651745.1). Lineage (NCBI taxonomy): Eukaryota > Metazoa > Arthropoda > Insecta > Trichoptera > Hydropsychidae > Parapsyche > Parapsyche elsis. The sequence continues at coordinate 1,891,558 of JAGVSN010000031.1, forward strand.
CATTATCAATGCAAACATTCTGAATATATCATTCTCTGCGAGAAAACCGGATGCTACTGGTGAAGCTCAATTTTATACACCGATATACTTGCAAGAGAGAGTCTATTTGAATAGAGCCATATTGGCAAGATTAGCCACAGTCCAAGTACGATTTTGTAAAATATAAATATTAACCCCTCGCAAATTTTTATTTATTGATACATTTAATTTAATTTTTAAGGTTTTGCCGTTCGACGATAATATGTGTATGCGTGAACCTTGTCTCAATTTCGAAGAGTGTCTTACGATTCTCAAATTTGGAAATGCGTCTGGTTTCATACACAGTTCGACTGTTCTCTTCCGACCGATATATCCCGTTACGACGTTCGCTTGCGAATGTCCGAAAGGGTTTACAGGTTCTAAAGAGCACTATTTGTGTGACGCTGAGGTTAATTTGTGCTATTCGAGTCCGTGTCAAAGCAATGGTACGTGCATGAGGAAAGAAGGCGGCTATACATGCGTATGCCCAGCCGGATTTACAGGTAATAAAATTTTTTTTTTTGACCGTTTTATTCATTTTATTTATTGTATGTGATGATTTTTTACATTTACTCTTTCAGGTATTAATTGTGAGACTATTCTGAAGAAGGCAAGTTGTTCATCTTTGGGCGATGCTTGTAAAGCCGGCTCGCACTGTGCTCCTCGACGAGAAGGTGGTATCTTATGTCAAGGTTGTAGCATTGATACAAATCACACTACAGACTTGTGCGAATTGAGAGCAAGGAGTTTCACGCGAACTTCATTCCTCACATTTCCAAGCTTGAGACAAAGACACCGTCTTCACATTAAACTGAGGTATGATTTTAATCCATACGTATGTAATCGAAATTGATAGTAATTTGATTGTGAAACTTAATTGGTATAAAATTTTAGATTCGCTACTCAACATCCTAATGGACTGTTGTTATACAATGGTCGGTTTAACGAACGTCACGATTTCGTATCGCTCGAGATTGCCGGTGGCAACGTTCAATTTTCGTTCAGTCTCGGTGGAAGTGTATCGACTGTCTCCGTAGTCGTGCCTGATGGTGTCACAAAAGGAGATTGGCACACTATAGAAGTGCATTACATCAATAAGGTTAGTAGAAATTCATAAATATTATCATTTCTAATAAATTTAAATGATCTAAATTGATACAATTGTATTGCAGACTGCTACATTATCCTTGGACAATTGCGATGCTTCATTGTCCTTAGCAGGAGCTTCTCAGCTAGGTACCAAATGGGCATGCGCTAATAAAACAGAGCATTTACTACCCGAAAGATGTGCAAGTCTCACCGAATCGTGCCATAGGTTTTTATTTTTATATTGAGTCATGCTATCATCTAACCATGACATACTTAAATTTTTATTTCTTTCTATAGGTTCCTCGATCTAACTGGTCCATTACAAATCGGTGGATTGCCCAGTATTCCGTCTAGTTTTCAAGTAAAAACTAAAGATTTCATCGGTTGTATATCAGATTTGTACATCGATCACAAGTTTGTTGACTTGAACAGGTAAAATGATCCATAACATAGCTAATCATTTTTTTTTTGCTTAAAAATAATTTTATTGTTTATTTTTAATTACAGTTTTGTCGCTGATAATGGCACAGTAGTTGGCTGTCCAGAAAAAAGATCTTACTGTGGATCAAATCCATGTCACAACGGTGCTGAATGTCGTGACATTTGGGATACATACTTTTGTGAATGCACTGAAGGCTATACGGGAAAAGATTGTAGTGAATGTAAGATTTTTTTTATAAATTTTAATATCAAATACAATATCATGACAATTGTTGATTTGTTTATTTTATTTACTTTTAGCGATAACTCAACCGTGGAGATTTAGCGGAGATGGTATATTATCATTCAATCCAATTTTACGACCCATACAATTGCCTTGGCTCAACGCTCTTTCAATAAGAACAAGACAGCAAGATACTTTTTTAATGTCGGTGTTGATCGGACAAAATAGCTCTATCATTATTAGTGTAAGAATTTATTTGCCAATACAATCAATCGTGTGCTTTATTTTTGTGACAACTTAATATCGAACGTTTGTTTATAGTTAAAGTCTGGACTTCTACACTACGCGTACAACAGTGAAACAATGTTCTTACCCGGTACGATTTTATCAGACGGTGAATGGCACAGAATTGAAATTAAATGGCTCGGATCGGATATATCCGTGGGAATCGATTACGGTTCTAGAGTCACACTACTGCCAATGTCCGCTAATAAGATTCAAGGATTGTACGTAGGGAAAATTTTATTAGGAGGACCTGATTCTTTATCTATGGGAAGCGTATTGGCGACCGACTATGGATATTTCGAAGGATGTGTTCAGGTATAATTTCTATTATTGTTTATTTTTATTCGTTTTTTTTTATAAATGGTACTTAATTAATTTGTTATTTTTAGGACGTCAGAGTGGGTACACCCCAATCTGTATTAAACCGACCTACGGTAAAGGAGAATGTTAGAGATGGTTGTCATTCGCGAGCCGATTGTTTGCTATCTGCTTGTCCCGCACAGGTACATTAGTTTAATCTGTATCTTAAGGATGCTTTGAATGTTTTGTACATTTATTTGATTTTAAAATTTATTACAGAGCCAATGTAGAGCAAAATGGGATACAACGGAATGCGTATGCCAAAGTGGAACCGTCGGTGACGACTGCCGTCCCATTTGTGATGTGAGACCGTGCGGAATGAACGGCATGTGCGAAGCCAACATGTCTCTCGCCAAAGGATACAAATGCAATTGTAGAGACGAAAAGCAATTTTCCGGTTAGTGTTTGTTTAATGTTTTATTTAAAAATCGACGTAATCATTTTTATTATTGTACATGTGAATGCCGTTGATTTTAGGCGAGTATTGTGATATTCAACGATCACGGCCCTGTCCATCAGGTTGGTGGGGTAGTGAAGAATGTGGTCCTTGTCAGTGCGAAATCGAACATGGATATCATCCAGATTGTAATAAAACCACCGGTCAATGCTATTGTCGGGTGAGTTTATTATTTTTTAATGTATCATACAAAACTATGTACATACATAGGTTTTATCGTATAATTTTCTAATTATTGTTTTATTTATTAGGAGCACCATTATCAACCGCCAAATAGTACAAAATGCTTACCGTGCCAATGTTATAGTACTGGATCAATAGGCGGTGATTGTGATCCACTCACCGGTCAATGTAATTGCAGACCCGGTGTAATTGGAAGAGCGTGTGATAGTTGTTCTAATCAGTACGCCGAAGTGACTTCTGAAGGATGTCAAGGTATTGTATTAAATAAGCTGTATGGTTGAAATCATTGTGTGAAATTATTTATACGATATTATATTTTCAGTTGTATACGATGGATGTCCTCGTTCGATGGCTGCCGGAGTTTGGTGGGAGCGTAGTAAGTTCGGTGAGATCAAAGAAGCCCAATGTCCATCAGGAGCAATTGGAAAAGGTTCTAGAGCTTGCGGTCCAGCCGATATGAGACCTCCTTGGCGTGAACCCGACATGTTCAACTGCACGAGTCCAGCATTTATCCACTTGAAAAAACAACTCGGCAGGATCGAAATGGGTGAACTCGAAATAAACACGTTCGTCGGAGTCAAATTGGCTGAAAATTTAATGATCGCCACAAGAGACACGCCGAATCTTTACGGCACCGATATATTGATCGTCGAAGGTATTTTAATGGCGCTGATCGGCTATGAGAATAAACAGGGTGGTTTGAATCTCACACACAGCCAAGACAAGGATTACATTAAGGTATGTGTGATGATTCTTAATTGGTGTGTAATAGCGTGAAGTTATCGCTGATTGGATTGTTGTGTATTTTTCTGCAGAATCTCATCAAATCTACGAGCAAAATTATACTGCCTCGTTATTCAGAGCAGTGGAGACGAATACAAGAACTCACAGGACATTCTATAGACGGTTTAATGGGATCGTTTGATGAATATATTGCTACTTTGGGTGAAAATCAACACGATACATACACAAATCCATTTGAAATTGTCGCTGATAATATAGGTACGTTAATCATTTTTAAGCTTTTGTATGCCAGATCTTGTATAACTACTTATTTTTTTTCATTTCATAGCTCTTGGTATTGATATTGTAACTGCTGAATCTATCTACGGCTTTGAACCTACGCAAATGTTCAATAAAAAACAAATAGAAGAACATTTCACCACAGAACGTGTTATTTTACCGGACACGTCTTCATTTTTACATTCACCGATGCAAAACGTTGCGTATTTGAGCAACGGAAAAGCTACGAAATTCCACAAGAAGAGCAACAGTATGATGATATCATTTCCAAAATACAATAACTATCTGCAAAATTCCAATAAATTTGATAAGCACTCTAAAGCTTACATACCGCTGGATCTATTGGGAATCAAGTCTCACGATAATCAAGGTATGTGAATATTTATTTTTATAATGTAATGTACCATTTTAGTATGTAACTTGCGATTGTTAATTTATAGGAAAAGACGATAGTTTATCGCGTGCCGTGATCGCCTATACTCAATGGGGACAAAGTTCCGGTATACTTTTGCCGGGAAGATGTGGACCTTCCGTCGCTAGACGATGGGGTATACCGTTACGTGTAGCGTCCACTTTGATGCAAATTTCAGTTCTTGTTCCTGAACCAGTTTGGAACCATGCTAAATCTCAAGCAAATTTAATCGGTAATTTAGAACTAAAATCAGTGATTTCACATAAATGTAGTACCTATATATCATCATCATCATCATTTTCAGCCGTTCACCATCCACTGCTGGATGGTGATGGCCTCTCCAATCCTCTTCCATTCCTGTCCTGCATCCACTTGACTCCACACATTATTCTCAATTCACCAGCCCATCCTCCACTCGGTTTACCTTATTTTCTTTCGCACCCTCTCGAGTACTTCTCAAATATAATTTTTCTGTTATATTTATTTAGATCCATCTGAAAATTCTGTCAATTACAACATCAAAGGTAATAAAAATCAACCGAAATCAACATCAAATGATAATGTATTACAAGAAAACATTTCATCGCACTCGAATAACGTAATGAAAAGTACTAAAAATCACGAAGAGGTAACGACAGAGCATCCGCCTATAATAATCAACGCCAATTACAAAAAGCTCGATATCGATCCGTATACGAAAGATTCTGCCGAAAACGAAGCAAGCTTTCTGATCGACTCTGAGATGATGGGTCACAAAATGTCCAACGAACCGTTAGCTATGGCACTCACATTGGAATCGCCAAACACTAACGACAATGCGAATACAAACAAAGATGGCGAAACGAAAAAATTGATCTACAAATCCTTGAGCAATATAAATTTAAAGACACCCATACGATTGCAGTTGTGGTTGGATATTGAACCTATTAGATTCAACTCGAGGATAAATCCTCAATGCGTTCATTGGACTTACAGCAGAGGGTGAGTTGTAGTTATGGTACTACGTTTACTACAGCATCTGAACGTTGAAAATAATTTTAAATGTGAAATTAAATTTTAGTGTCGGTGAATGGTCTCGCGCTGGATGTCAAACTGATGTTGATTACGATTGGGATTCATTTTCCAATTCTCCTTTATTCGTCAATTGCACTTGTAACCACCTTTCAACGTTTGCCGTTTTAATTGATGTCATCGATTTGGAGGTTTAAAAATTGATTAAATTAAATTAAAAATATATGTATTCCAATATTAATTGCTAAATTGATTGTTGTATTTTTCAGTATATACCTGAACCATCACTGCTCGAAGATGTGTCTTCTTATTCTGCATTTTGCTTATCGTTGCCGGTTTTACTATTGGTTCTTTTGGCACTTTGCTTAGTACGCGGCGGTGCCGCTACAATATCCAATACGATCCACAAAAATTTAGTTTTTTCTGTATTCATGTCGGAGATGTTGTACTTTATCGCACTTAAAGGAAGAAGTTCACTTGTGGTCAACGAGGTAAATGTAATATGTTATAACGTAACAAGTGTTTATGTTCATTTTGTGCTAAATTTTCGTTTCGTTGTTTAGTTTGCGTGTAAACTTTTGGCTATGGTGTTACACTACTGGTGGATGTGCTGTTGCACTTGGCAAACTGTCGACGCTTGGCAGTTACGTCGTATGGTACGTGAAGTACGAGATGTCAATCATGGACGTGCCGGAGCTCATCTAGCTTTCGGCTACGGCACTCCGGCTATAATTGTCGCTCTGGCCGCCGGAGTACGAGCTCATCAATACGGCAATACACTTTTGTAAGTATTTTTAGGAAGATTACACATTTTCTGTTTTTTATCCACTACTTGGAAAATCCTGTTCAACCTTTATTATTAAATTTTGCGAGTACTAATTGAATTTTTATTTATTAGCTGCTGGATATCTTGGCATGAGAGTTTGGTATGGTGGATAGTGATTCCAGCTGCAGTTTTGGGTGCAGTTTGTTTAGTTACACTAGCTTCAGCCGTGAGAGCTGCGTTCACACTCAAAGATCATATATTAGGCTTTGGAAATTTAAGGTTCATATTATTTAGTAATAATATAAAAATCACTATAATACTTATTCCTTAGTTATAATATTCATGTCGTACGTATTGCAGGAGTTTGGTATGCGTTGCCGTATTATCTGCTCCGATGTTGGCTATCGGTGGTGCAACATGCTTATTATTAGCCAGTGAAGGAGGCGGTGGATCTTCTAGTAGTCTTCTATCACTTGGTCTTTTAGCTGCTCTTCCAGCTCACGCCATAACATTACTCCTCGGATATTGTCTATTCAACGTGCGCGTCCGAGAAAATCTCCATAGGTATTAACCAATCAATTTAATACTATTTTTCAATATAAATGTAATTTATTGATCAAATTATAATTGTTTCATGTCTTCGTTTACAGAACATTCCTCAGATGCATCGGCAGGAAAGTTCCATTATTGGACAATTCCATGGTGACCGGTTCTAGCAGTCAAACGATGAGTCCTGGAAATCGGTATCGCTCTCAACTCATTGTAATTATGTATATCTTACTTTTTTTGATTAAAATATATTCTTCAATGTTTATTTACGTCGTTTTAGATCTGCTTTGGCTTATCATAATACTGGCGGTCTTGAAGGTGTGACCGCGCGACGAAACATCGGCATATCCGCATCCAGCACAACCTCAAGAAGTACCACTAAAACCAGCTCAAGTCCTTATAGGTACGTTGCACACAATATATTTTATTTGAGTTAATCTGTGCGTGTGTTTTATTATAAATACGTATATGCATTTCGATTTTTAGAAGTGACGGTCACATGCGGCATACTAGCACGTCAACGTCCAATTATAATTCCACGAGTGATATGCCTTCGTACTTGCGAGGCTTTGATTCGTCGCTGCATAGGCATAGAGAAGGTATTGTATTTATTATATCATCATTTAGCATTGTTGTACCTGGGTGACGTATGAATGATGTTACTAATTTGCTTTTAGAAGATACGGGTGCTACCCGTCCGCGTAAATCTCGCGGTTCCACTGCCGGTAATGCCTCCGATAGTGATTCAGACGGTAGCGCTGGAAGAAGTCTGGATCTTGCTTCGAGTCACTCTAGTGATGACGAAGACACTTCTGATAGAAGAGGAACTATTAAAGCAGCCGTTCCAGGTACTCGGATGGTTTTTTTTTATATACATTTATTCTCTATCTATATTTAAATATAGTATGTTTGTCTAAAAATTATAAATTAATTACAGAAAACAACAATGGATATTTACCTAACATAACTGAAACGTCTCCTCAAATCGCTCTTCCGAGTCGAAGTGCTCGTTGGGCGCCCAATACAATACCAAATCCAGGTAACTATTTTTGTCCTGCACTATGTATGTATATAATAGAAAATTCGATCATAAATGCACGGTTTAGATTTGTACACGTGATCTTCTCTCTGCGCTCGTATATGGCCATGTCACGAATGCTTAGGCCAGCGCCCCAGTTTTACAGATGAAACCATGATCAAACAGGCTTCGTTTGCCCGTTATCGTGACCGGTGACGTCACCTTAGGGAAATTGTTTATCGTTCGTTATAGTTAATAATTGATATATTTTAATTTTATAGTAGAAGGAGAAATCGGACGATGGTCTCAAGAAACTGGATCTGATAACGAGATGATAAATCCCATGCCGTTAGTAAAAACACCATCGCCGAATCCTTTACCCAATCCAGATTTAACATCGGACACTGTTTATCATCTCAAACATCATAACATGAAACCAGCAATATTAGAAAACATTCACGAAACGTACGTGGCCAATATTGAACAGCCCAGAATGCCACTAGATAACAGGTATTTATTAACCACACGGTATATTCATTTGAAATATTACATTTTTTATTTCATCATTTACAGCCGTTCGCCATCCATTGCTGGATTAAAGCCTCTCCAATCCTATTCCATTCCTGTCTGTCTTGAGCAATCTGCACCCAGTTGACTCCACACATTCTTCTCAATTTATCAGCCCATTGTCCACCCGGTCTACCTTGCTTGCTTTCACATTATTTTTTATTTACAAATCACAAATCGTTTACAGATTCGGTATGGAATCCGATTACAGTGATGCAAAATATTGCATTCCTGACAAACATCAAGGTCAATACGAGCCACACTATATGCAAACGGAGTCAGACTATGCGATGAGATCAAATCATTATCGTCCGCCTTACGGTGCCAAGTCTTATCTCACGACGCAAGACAATTACAACTACAGTCCGACAAAATTTTTAAACGGTGAAAACGCCGTGTACGGATCTCGAGAATTCCGCGACTCCGGCATTGCAGGATTCCTCAAGAATGACTATCAAAGAAAGTTCGAAAATCAGTATATCAATCCCGGTATCGACTACGGCGATCGATTGTCGGAAACGTCTGATAAGCATCATCCGCACGACAAGTACTTATTCCCCTACACAGGTCAGTCGATTTATCTCATTTTTTATTTATTGTTATCGTCGTTCGTGGTTAACAATTTTAAAATTTCATTTCAGCTGAAGAAGATCATATCAGCGTGAGGGGTATGAACTCTTCGCCTGTTGTTAACAATCATGCTGGTTAGTTTATAGTTTGTATTTTTTTTCCATACGATTTCTAATTTGAATTGTCTTTCATTGTCAATATTTTTTCGCAGATGTGTCACAGCAAATGGCGGCACCTTTAGCTAATATGGCCGAAACTAGCGAGTGAGTTAACCTATAAATATCAAAAAATAAAACATTTCCATCAATCAATTAGTTCTATTCTATTAAAATGTATTGCTTTTCTCCACATTTTCCTTACACCTCTTTCATAATATTGCATTTTACTGCAAATTGCATGATAACAATTCAATGTTAATTACGAAACCTATATTCCTTCATTCCGCTGTGTATTCAAGACATTGGTATGTATAAATTACGGAAAGGCTCTCCTTAACAGCATATTATATTTCCTTCCTGCGAAGTTCTTTCTTTACTAACCAAATATTTATACTAATCTAACTTATTTGACTTGGACTTAGATGGTGGCGGTTGTATGAGTCAGATTGTTGAAAGAAATATTATATGCTTTATTTTTTCAACTCGATAAAATATGGCATTATTGCAAAGCTGAACTTAACGAGGTAAATATATTAATTTCTTACTGAAAGAACCAATCTTTTTCTTCTAAATAACAATTCATCACAATAACATTTAATCATACTATCACGAAATTAATGTAATATTTAATTTTTATATCATCGTTCTGTCGAAATGTTTTTACTTACTGATACTGATTTTCAGCAGAAAATCAACTACGGAAGATGATGCTGAAACAAGAGTGTAGATATGTATTGTTCCTGCTCATTTTACCTTTTTGTATAAAAATGTAATAGTACAATGATTTATATGTAAAATTACTGTTATATATTTTAATTAGCTTAATTATATCATTTGAAGAGACTGATACTGTACATGCATTTAATTTAAACTAATTTACAAGTAATATATTTGTGATTTTTATCATTTATTGTACTTAAATCAACACTAGGTCCATACTTTCGTACTCCTTTTATTCTTTGTGAAAAATTTCTTCGGCCCATTATTTTGAGTTTTTTTTCAGACCTTTTCATGAAATAAATATTATTTATTGTTAGCTTAGGATGAGTAACTTGATTATTTTCCATAGCAGAAATTCTGGATTTTAAATTAATAATGTAAATGCAAATCGTTTGTTATGTATTTATTTGATGTATGTGTGACAATTATATAAAAATGTATTAATATATGTAATATTAAATCAATTTATTGATCTCATTTGTAATGTAAGATGATATGTCAATTTTTTTAAATTAAAATTTTAATTCAAGTTTCGTCCAGCCTCTTGCATTCCAATGGCTGTGTTCTTTTATTTTATTTAAGTTATATCAGTTTATTCTTATTTTTGTGATAATTGAAGAAACTCAAATTTTTTTTGTCTAATTGTTACTATTTTTTTTGTTGTCGCCATAAAATACTCTATGTGTAAAAATAAAATTTCTGCATTTGTTCTTTTAATTATAAAGAACATAAAGAAAAAAAACAAAGATGTGCCTATAAAAAGCTTTTTTATATTATAAAAAATATTTTGTAATAGATACATATAACAACATGAAGTCTATATGCCATAATAAATATCGTTAATATATTTACGACCTGCGTTGCTGAGAAATATATTTAAAAATAATAATTTTCGATTTATAATTAACACTCAGGTATGTGCAATTTTATTTTTTAGACATTCCAATCGAACGAAAATTAAAAATTTCAATGAAGTATTTTAAGTGAACGTGTAAAGAATTTGTGAATATTATGATTCTTATCATACATGTATTTGTGATCTTTATAATTTGATTAATTATTTCTAGATTTAAAAAATATATTTAAGTAAATACATTGCTTGTTTTATTTTGCCCATTTCACTTTATGGTTCAGTTACATCGACTTAAAAACAAATAAATCAATAGAATTAGTACATATAAGCAGTGGTGTTTTTCCATAGATACATAAAATAATTTTGATTCGTAGAGCCTGTAATTCAAAAGTTGCTCAGGATAATTTTACTATGAAAAAAAAGGGTATGTACTTCTAGTGTTGTAAGTCGAGAATATTCTCAAAAAGATTATTCTCCGAGAATATTCTCCAAAGAATATTTTCCGAGAATATTCGAGAATTTTCTTTTTTCTTGGTTATAAAACATCTTTCGATAGTTTAATAGCTATTTAGAGGATTCTAGGATATTTTCATAACCTAATAGGAGTAATATGACTTTCTAGAGTGTCTGAGAGCATTTTGAATGACATTTTTTCATTCTGACGACACTGAATGTGTTATTTCGTCATTTTAACATACGCACTACTAGCATGAACGTTTTCCGCGAAATTCTCACAGGAATACAATGCTTATTAACTCTGGAAGCAATAAGTTATATATACATATTTTTATTGCTTTGGTTATGATATTCCAGTGAAATTGTTACAACTTATGATATAATCATTCATTTAAACTTAGCACAAAAGATCGTAAAAAATTTGTCATATCCAATTTAGTTTTTGTCACGGATACTAAACTAATATTATTCGTGTAATCCGTATCACCTCTCCCAAGTATTAGCCCGGATTAGAGGGAGTTTACGGTATATTTAAGCAAATACAGTAAGAGTTAGTATTTATTTATTTAAAATACATGGTGGCCGATGGAGCCCAGGGTACATTGCATTATATACTACAATTTTAAACGGAAAATTCTCGGTTTGGAGAATATTCTCCAGATTATTCCCGAGAATTTTACAACACTATGTATATACTTCCTATTAAGTAGGTATCTAAATCAAAGAATTATTTTTAATTTCGAATATTTCTATGAAATATAGTGAATACATAGATACTAAATGATTTTTCGGGATGTGCATGATCATTTTTTTAATTTGATTTTGGGTTTGAGTCGGTAAATTAAATTTTATAAAAACAGTAAGTACTAAGAAACCTACATAAATAGACCACAAACAGCAAAGATATTCGTGTAAAATCTCCCCGCACCCCTCCTTCCCTCGTGGCCGTGACCAGCTTTTCATCCAGCTCAAATTTTACAAAAAAAAAACCACGGGGTTGACGTCGACCAGGTCGACGCACTCGCGAGTATATATGTACAACTCAAATTTTATTTTAAACAGCGCGCATTTTTCTCAGAAATTCAACTGTCGATTCTGATAATATAACATTAAAAACCGACGAGGACACCCCTAAAATTAGACAAAACTGTTAACCATATTTCCATCTTTACAGGCTGGAAAGTGAATGTGTACACATAGGTGTGAAACGTGGTGTTAGGACCAAAGCGCGCGCTGTTTTGACGCAAGCTTGCCGTGTATGGAAATGACTTATGACCGAATGGTCGATCGGTGTTAGGTTGTCAAAAGAGAAATGGGGGTGACAGGTCTGCTGGGTTTCGCTGGTGCAGCTTCTCGTCCTGCTACTGCAGCTCAGCTCGAAGGAGAGACGGCTGCCATTGATGCATACTGCTGGCTCCATCGAGGAGCTTTCAGCTGTGCAGACAAACTGGCCAGGGGTGACTATTCCGACCTGTGAGTACATATATCAACTGACCCCTACATTTATATCTAGTACTATTGTCTCTATTTCATGTTCAATTTATTCACCGTTATTTATTTGACGCATGCTACATTCATGTACGTTTCAAATATCGATTCATTTCACTGTCATTGTTTACTCGGGTCGCCATTTTTTTTTAAATTCATTTGTTTTGAATAAAATATTGTATTAATTTTTAGTACGTTTTTTTTTGTATATAAAAATGATCAGAATTGAGTAATGCATATTTTTACTTGTTACTAGTGTATCGCCCGTTGACGATTAAGCGGTGTGTATTATTGACATGAGTGTGCTGACTATAACAGTAACGGTTACCGGAAAATTTTATATATATATGTATATATAATATGATCTGTCGTGGCATTTGTAAGTATGTAGTTGTATTTTAATTTTGTATCAACACTTGACACACTTTAGTATTCATTGAAAATTTGAATTATTGTTATTTATATATTTTTTCCGTAACTCATAGTTGCCGCTATCGTTAGTCCTCTCATATGTAAACATGTGTTAATCTTCAACGGGCGATACAATATGTAGTATGAAAAATAACAATTAAATTTACAGCGAAAGGAAAAGAAATTCTTTGATGAAATGACTTGAATGAATAAGAAAATATTGGTTCAGCGTAATCAAAACTTATAAATTTACTCAATTGAAAGGTACAATTAGTGCAGTGCTTCCCAAACCTCTTGGTACCGCAACCCACTTTTTAGATCTACAAACATTTATGTACATGAAGGGGGTATTTACCTTTTGTTATACTTAACAATATCCAGAGTTTTATTTATTTTTATATAATTTATTATTAATGAAAACAAGCAGCTGGAATAAACTTTGTACATTCATGGACTTGTCCAGTTGCAATGAGAAAAATTTACTCGAACCAACTCGTTGGATCAACTCATCTTCTGCCCACTGGGATATTTCATCGATTCTGCGTGGAACCGTGTTATTTGAAAGCGAAATCGTTTCGACTTCTTTCTTGCTCTTGTCACCTGACATAGCTCCAACCGTGTATTTTAATGTTAGGAGCACTAAAGACTTGTCAGTTTTGTGCAGCTTACCAGTTTGCGCGATTCGCAAACTAATCAAGTACGAGACGTGGAGACGAGATTTCGTTTTCGACGACGAGCTGTTCAAGTTGTCTTTCGAAAAATTCTAGTGGCTCATTTTTAAAATCTGGAAGCTTCTTCTCAATATGCCGACGCAATTTGTTCGGTCGCATGCTCTCATTCGCGATTACATTGTAAAAAACAAGATAATGCGGCGATGGATCTTCTTCGTCTTCATTCCACGACAATCCAATTTTTTTCAAATGATTTTATACACAAAGCTTTTCGCGACCTCACAGTTTGGGAACCGCTGAAATAGTGTATAATGCAACAAATGTTATTAATAATTTGTTAATCTTTTGTTTGCAGACATATCAAATATTGTATGAAATATGTTTACATGTTGTTATCGCACAATATTAAACCGATTTTGGTTTTTGATGGAAGACACTTGCCTGCGAAAAAATTAACGGAAGAAAAAAAGAGAGAGTAAGAGTATTATTACGTTTGAATTTTTTGTACTTTTTTATAATTTAAATGAAATAAATACTCTATGCAAATACTTTTCGATATTTAGGTCTAGGAATGCATCCAAGAAACGTGCTGCAGAATTGTTACGCATGGGAAAGGTAGTTCAAGTCACATTAATCTGATTCTAAAACTGATGCTGTTGTAAATATGTATGTAGCTGTTATGTTTATTTTGGTAGGTGGAAGAAGCGAAAACACACATGCGACGCAGCGTTGACATAACTCACGAAATGGCTTTAGATCTGATAAAAGAATGTCGAAAAATTAATGTAGACTGTATTGTGGCCCCGTACGAAGCCGATGCACAATTAGCCTATTTAAATAGAAAAAATATAGCACAATTTGTAATAACTGAAGATTCCGACTTGCTGTTGTTTGGATGCAATAAGGTAATATTTCACTATGGGGTACATTAAAATTCCGAATGCTTTACAATTCATTGTTGATGTACATACATATAAATTGCAGATATTTTTTAAAATGGACTTGAACGGAAACGGAGTTTTGATGGAGAGTGCGAAACTTCCCCTCGTTATGAAGTGTCCTTACGAGAAGTATAGCTTTGACAAATTTCGTCAAATGTGTATTTTATCCGGATGTGATTATCTGTCTTCGTTGCCGGGTATAGGTCTAGCTAAAGCTCGACAGTTTATAAACGCTACTCAAGATCCGGATATAAGTAACGTATGTCGTATTCAACTATTGTCATAATCATCATCATATTCAGCCGTTCACCATCCACTGCTGGATGAAGGCCTCACCAATCCTCTTCCATTCCTGTCTGTCTTGAGCAATCTGCATCCACTCGGTCTACCCTGCTTTCTTTGACATCCTCTCGAATACCACTCCAGTATTTATCGCGTCCATCTACCATCCATTCTTCTCGTTACGTGTCCAGGTCATTGCCACTTCAACTTTTTCATACAGTCATACTTCTTACCCATGTATTCCTCTTACGATCTCTTCAACGATTGTAAACTTGTGTATTAGTGTCTATTTTTTATTCCTAACAATATTTCTTTTAGGCTCTTAGAAAAATACCATCATTTTTTAACAGAAGTAATCTGCAAGTGACTGAAGTGTATAGAGATTCTTTTCTCAAAGCGGAAGCCACTTTCAAACATCAATACGTGTACGATCCGATCAACAGAGCGATGGTACCGTTGAATGCTCTGGAAGATGAGGGTATGGTTTTTAAATCTATCGAATTGAACAATGATTTAAATCAAGATAGTAAAGCAATTAAACCATTTTTCATTTTAGGCACAGATCCACAACATTGCACTAACGCTGGCACGCTATTAGATGTTGATGTTGCGTTTCAATTGGCTATTGGTAATGTCGATCCTTTCACACTGAAACAGTTGGATAACTGGCATCCCGATCACAAAGATTCAAAGGTTTTTAAATTTATCATGCGTAATGTTATTCACGTGTTATCATTTTTATTAATTCTGTAATTGTCATGTTAGCCCACAGGTGCCAAGACAAATAAATGGTCGCAATGTACTATTGCACCACACAAGAGCATATGGAGTAAAGATTATACAGGACACGTCAAAGAAAACATTAAAAAGGATGATTTTATATCGGCGATTTCAATACCGACCACGAGACCTCTAAAATCTAAAATAATAAACAATGTATCAATAGTTAATGAAAGTTCTAGGTATTTTAACTAATTTCGAATTGTTTTGTGGAATATTTATTTTGTCGTTTCTTAAATTAAACAATATTTTTTTTTTGTTTGCAGTTTAACAATTAACGATTTGAAAGCGATGTATTGTGAAGGACCAGCTAAAAAGAAAGCGAAATTGATTGTTTCTGAAACACAAGATATTGACGATGACTTTGATTCTGTCAATGTTAATAATTTATTGTCTAGTCCTCATAAATCAGTAGAAAATCAAAAATCATGCGAAAAATTAACATCGCCAGAAGAAACTTCTCCTATTTTACCGAAATCTGATAGAACGTACAGGAAAATGATGAAATGCGGTTCATTTTCTAAGCTCAAGAGATTGAGTAAATTTCAACGCACAGTTGTGGATGAAAATAATATTGTACAAAGCCGATTTTTTAATATAGATACGCCCGATTCTTCTATGGAAAGTTGTGCCGAAGGGAATCTCTTGATTAATATCAATAAGCTAGAAAATTGTAGTGATATTACAGATGGTTCATCTGAAAAGGAAATCTCGTATTCCAGTGGCAATAATATATCTAGTGGTACATTAGTGCGCGAAGGTGATGCAATTATTATTAGTGAAAAATCTGATAAGTCAATCTCAAATATTTTAGAAACACCTCAATCGTCTAATGTCGGAAAACAATTACCTCATAGTAATATTAGTCCATCGAGAAATCCTTTCAAGAAACTTGAATCATTCAATTCAAATGAGCTAATAATAGAAAATAAAAATAGAGTAGAAGAACAACTGCCGACTCCTAACTCCTCTGAAGATGTAATAGATTTGATTGACGACAGAACTATCGTCGTAAATAAACTTAGTAATTTGGAATGTCCTATAAGACTTGTTCAAAAGAAGATTACGAAACCGATCAAATCCTGTAGAAGACCTGGTCTAGGAAAAAATGTCTCGGCCCCTTCCACTCAACAATCTTTACTTTCCGTATTCGGATTTCATAAGAAATGCAAATTAAAACATTGAATCAATGTTTTAAAATGACTAACGTTATGTTTTTAAAATATTTTGACTTTTATTTTATACAATACAAATGATAATTACTTTATCCATATCGGATAATTTTTTTTGTTAACATTAAGTTTTACAGATTTGTTTCCACGATGATGTATGCGTCGTGCAGATTTATCCTATCTTTTATGTCTCGAGACTGATATGGAATCTTTGTTTTAAAAATTTTGATATGTGTTGATATTTGACATTGAGATTTATTTTATTACATATTATAAATTACCTACGAATAAAATCAGTTTTTTTGAAGTCTGATATTTTTCTGATTTATATTCCCTTTATACAATCCCTGTAAGTCCCATTTATATTTCACTTAAACAACTGTCAATCATAAGGTTTTGAGTTTGATAATGAGATCTGTTAAATTCTCTTGCACTTTTTGATATTTCAATAGTATATACATATGTACATATATAGTTTATAAAAGCTTATCGGAGCATTAAATTTTATATGCGTGAAAAAAAAAATGCGTTTGTAACACGCAAAAAGAATAATCGAGCGTTATCGTTTCATTAATTGGTTACTTGTAAATGGGGCATTAATGTCAAAGATCTGGTTATGTCTTGTTGAAGTTTAAGTGGAATAATTAAAATGTTGATAAACAAACAAAAAATATGGACATCACTATGAGTTGTTTCGATACAATTAAAAATTTAAGATGCCCACAGATGACAGAAAATATGCTGGAAAGTGGTCATTTTAGTTCAATTCAATTGATTCTGCATACGATTCTTCGTAGCGGATACGTGTCAAAAAAGACTGTTACGATGATATTAAAATTGAACAGGATGCGCGACTTCAAATACTGCTATCGATCATTTGTTGCATGTAATTTATAGGATATTCCAATCTTTTTCTTTTGTTAATCATCGTTTCATGGAGATAGCCTTTTGACCAAGGTTTTTGGTTATATATAACTGAAAAAATTAAATTGTTCTAAAAATAATTTTATCTTTCATCTTAACATTAAGTCTCGCCAAATACAACTTCAACCCAGATAATAAAAAAATAGTATATTTTATCTTTATTTTCTTTCTGTGTCAATTTGTATTGATCGGCATAACAATTAAAATTAAACTATTGCGTATTTAGCATGCATATAAATACGCCTAAATATATATTAGCACTGAAGTAGTTAAATATGTAGTGTAATAAATCGATTAGCAAGTCATTGACATATTGACATGAAAATGATAGATAATGTGACATGCATAGATGATCCAGAAACATCTTGTTTGTTCGTGGATGAACTGGTCATAGAGTGATAAGGACTCGTCAAGCAATTCTGGGACTAACTCCGACTACAAAATACACTATTCAATGTAATCAATCAATCTGAATCAATTCTAAACTCTTGCTTTTTTCAGGTATCAAAACATTTCATTCAAAGGATGTATTAATGAACTCGGTGCAGTTAAATAAACCAACGTGACATTCATTGCAATCTTATGTTTGTTGACTACTCGTGGCATTCACTGAACCTGGCTTTGATTGTCTCCTGTATGAAACTCGTTAAGATGAATCGAATCGAATCGAGGCAAACTAGCTTGTTAGAACATTGACGAGTTGCAATAATGAGACTAATTATGTGCAAATTATCGAGTGTTCTCTTATCGTTCAAAGGTTGGCCTATCCGTTTGTTTATATTTTAATTTACCAATATATGAAATCGTTAACCGGTTCGAACTGGAACGTGTCATAAATCAAAATATTATGTGTGTTAATGAATTTTAAAAACAATATGTTACAAACACGCGCCTTTATCATTAATTATGCATTCGTTTATATGTTTCAGCAAAGTTTAATTGGGAAAAAAAACCGAGCCATGTACCCATTAGCCTAATTTTATTTTAATATATTTATAAAAATCGTATTTGTCTTAGCTTATCTTGTACAAACTTACAGTGTAATTATATTATTCAAAACGCAACGCACGATAGCGAGTAAGTAAGAGTGTGTTTAGAAAATGCGAAATACCAGTTCGTTTGCTTGGTGTATTTTTATTTTTCTAGCATAAAAAAATTAAAAGTTTATAATGTAGTATGATTTGTATTGTTCGTTTCGTATCGGAATGTTTTTTTTTTTGTAATCTCATTTGATCATTACATTACGCATTAATTTATTCGTACTGAAATCACGTTGATGAAAATCAGAGTTTTAATTTCAGCTGTACAATATATTCAAATGACAATCAAAATTAAAAGCATACATTGATTTTTTTTTTTTTTGAAATTATCACAAAAATAGCCAATTGATGTCTCGTTCATGGGTATCTTGTTGGTATGACCATGGGTAGCGGCTGCTTGGTGCAAACCATTGGTGCTCACGTGATGCGCGTCTTGCATATGGACATCTCTTCCTTGGTGTGGGTACATCCCGGCATGCTGCGCAATCGCACCAATAGTTATTGGGTTTGGTACTGCATTTTCGTTTCTTAGGTGCTGGTGGGGCATCCTGACATCCACAACGAGCTTTTTTTGGTGGTGGGGCATCGTGACATCTAGCTTTGAGAGCTTTGGTTGGTGCAGCTGTGGGTTTAGGTGTTGGTGGGGTAACCTTTTTACAACAAGCTTTGGTAGGTGCAACTGTGGGTTTAGGTGTTGGTGGGGCAACTTTTTTACAAGAAGCTTTGGTAGGTGCAACTGTGGGTTTAGGTGTTGGTGGGGCAACCTTTTTACAACAAGCTTTGGTAGGTGCAACTGTGGGTTTAGGTGTTGGTGGGGCAACCTTTTTACAAGAAGCTTTGGTAGGTGCAACTGTGGGTTTAGGTGTTGGTGGGGCAGCTGTGGGCTTAGGTGTTGGTGGGGCAACCTTTTTACAAGAAGCTTTGGTAGGTGCAACTGTGGGTTTAGGTGTTGGTGGGGCAGCTGTGGGCTTAGGTGTTGGTGGGGCAACCTTTATACAACAAGCTTTGGTAGGTGCAACTGTGGGTTTAGGTGTTAGTTTAGCAGTGTAAGCGCACTTCTTGGGACCATCTTCAGAATGGCTAACGACTCCTTTTTTGTTAATAGCATCGCTGGCAGCAACACCACAACCGGTAGCTCTAGCGACGGTTGCTGGTTTTTTGACTCCGTTGCTGGAGCTTCGGGATTCGCTGCTAGAATCGTCGTTCTTGGCAGTTGCAGTAGCTTTACCATTTCCCGTGGTGAAAGTGTAAGTTTTTGGTGCACCACCATCCTTAGTATCGCTGGAAGAAACGCTTGTGGCTCCATTTCCGTCAGTGCTGCTGCTCCACGAGTTACTTTGACCGTTGCCCGAGCTAGATGACCAGCTGGAGGCTCCGTTACATGGGTACCCCGGTATACAATTGGAGTTCACAATAGGTACAATCTGTAAGTAAATTATCATATTTTCCCATTCATTTTCACCAATATTTATCAACTATTTACATATTCATTAAATTGTGCCGCGTAAATTTATACTAGCGATTTTTTTACTCCACAGGTCAAAATACTTTCATAACGTGGCGCCGTCTTTATCGCAACAAAACAGAGATAGTCTTGCGACGACTTGAGTATTTGTGAAATTATATTTTCAATGTATGTACTTCAACAAAGGAAAAATTAATTGATAATAAAATAAAGAAACTGAATTCTTAATTTTAAATTAATATGCAAAATGTGAAACCTATGCATTTTATGCAATACCCAAAATGACCATGCAAAGTTTAAAATGTACTACGTTTCATAAATTGAAAAAAAATATAGTATTTATAAAAAACAGTTTAACAAAAACTCAATGAAATAAACTTGTTTAAATTGTTCTTAAGGATCAGCTGATCAAATTATTAAGATTAGAAATGATTCCGACAGCGAAATTAATTTATTTCATATTTTGCCTAAAACGCTTAGTTATTGTACCATTGTACGTAATGACTAGGCATTTCATACATTGCGAGGACTTGACACTTTGTCTGTAACATGTACATACATGAAAGTAGTGTTCTTGGACCTATACTGTATCTATTATACACGGGTGATCTACCAAAATGTGAAGAAGCTACAATAGCAACATTTGCTGATGACACTGCAATACTGGCACAGTGAGACAGTGTAGAAGAAACGAAACGACTGCGAAAAAACTGCAAACTGCCATCAATATAGTTAATAAATGGAACAAGAAGTTCAAGAAATTCATAAAAAAAATTCGGGTGTGGCCAACCCATGACTTTATCCATATATTTGAGGAATACAAAGAGTAACAAAATTAATTTTTTAAGTACGTAAGTAAATAAAACGCATGCACACCACCACACCGACCAAAATACATACATAAATAGCATGAAATTACTATGTTGAGTGCGCGCCCGTATGTAAAATACGATCTTCAACTACCACTTCCGGTCGGCGGATTTTGATCAAAACCTTATCAACTCTTAATTTTTATATGAAAATTATAAATATAAATTTTCCACAAGATCGCCGAAGCAGTTTCAGAAATATTCTGTGGTAAACTTTTCGACAAAAAAACCTACTTCCGGTTGACTGATTTTAATAATTTATTTTTTCCTAAATAGCAATTTCTATCAGGATTACAACATTACAATATTGTGACGATACTACATATTTAAAAGGTCGAAAAAAAAAAAAAAAAAAAAATCGTTCAAGAGTAAACTGCCATTTTCGCTGGTCAGAAGTTGACTAAAATCACAGTATCGCTTACGGCTAACGTGAAAACTATAGATATGAAATTTTATCAAAATTCCCGGAGTCGTTTCGGAAATATTCTGTGGTAAAAGAATTTTAGAATTTTCTACAAGAAAAAAACCCTACTTCCGGTTGACTGATGTTGACCAAATTCCTTGTGGCTCTTACACCTTACGTGAAAATAATAGATATGAAATTTCAGCTTGATAGTCTTGATAGTTTCGGAGAAAACACACATACAGACACACACACACACACATAAGTACACAGGCACACACCAATACAGACATACAGTCATTTTCCAGAAATCATGAAAACGTGATCAGGGGATGATACTTGATACAAATCAGTCAAAATCTCGAGGTCGAATTTTCGCACGATCACAATACTTTATCCGATTAGGATAAAGTAAAAAAAAAAGATCTTATTAAAGTATTCATCGATCAAAAAACAATTCAATGTGAAAAAAGAGGAAAAAAAAAATTTGATATAAATCATTCTAGAAACATTTTCCAATATATCTACTTTGTTACGACTTATCTCACTTATAAATGAGAGCGACGGGCGATATGTACATATTTTAAAACAACATTCAATTAAAATAATTTTTTTAATTTACTTTTAAATTCTAGAGGAAGGTATATAAGCATAGAGATGAATTTAACTCGATTTATTTATTTGGTTTTATTGTTTGTTTTATCAATAGTTTTAATAATTTTTAGGATAAATTTGATTGTTATTTTGTGTCCCACTGATTAATTTTTACCGACTAGGAGTGCATGATATCTTTAGGAGCTTTTGCCGTTGAAACAAAATGGTCTAGTGTACTATCAGCCTTAGTTTCTACTTATTACCACTACGCACACAATAAATAACACGGACGCCAATTGTATATCAGCGGTCACCAACCAGTGATCCGCGAGAGAATTTCGGTGGTCCGCAGAGTAATTTGAATATATGTAAAATATAGATGATTGTTTATTTAACTAAGAAATTCGATAGAAAAGTAAATAAATAGAAATACATCTTCTTTTCATAAATAAGTTCTTGATGAATCAAGCAATGAAATGACACCAAGATAAGCTTGATTAAATTCATTTTTCAAAAGCGTAACGAATCCATTAATATTGCACAATGCATACTCTCTACCAACAACGCGGGCCACGGGTTGAGTACTGCTGCTCTAAACGGACAAACAAAATTTAAACCGACGAACCCATTGTTGTCTCGGTCACTCATATGGGTTTCGTCCGACATGTAACCAAATCTCTTCTGCTAGATCTGCGCTCCTAGTATTCGACAAAATTCAAATGACACAAGTCTTTCGCATTTTGATGGATCTATCGTAAGAGGGGGAGGTACATGCATATGTGTTTGTATGCCGTTGAAACAAAAGTTTCAACGGCAAAATCTTTTATAGACTTCTGAACTCCTAGGCTAAAATCTGGACGATTGGGCCACCGTGTTTGTGGGATCATGTTTTTCGTCCCCAACCCGAAAAAAAACTAAATACTTGGGTATAATACTGGATTCGAAATAAAACTGGATTAAACTAAGATTAAACTTAAAATTCGAAATTAAATCAAAAAGAGAAGAAATATAAATAAATATTTAAATTAGCCTAGTGATCTGACGCAATAGTATGGAGATGACCAATGGGACATCATCCAACACAAAGACAACTAATAAAATTTAAAAAAAATTGGTAGATAGCCCATGTAGACTAGTTCTAACAATAAACAATAAAAAAATGTACATGAAAGATTTTTTAGATGACTGTAATTTGTTAAACTTATGTACTTTTCTACCGTTGATTGGAATTAAATGTTAAATATTCAACAAATCACAACTTAATGATTCACATTGTTAATTTAATACAACCAAGAGTGTCATCACCGTTATCACAACGAAGCACAGAAAAAATCCAAATTTTCCGAATAGCTCCATGTTGAGTGTTCCAAGTATTGGTACTCTTCTGGATCGCCTTATGGACTTGTCCTATTCTGCAGATGCGATCGACAAGTGCTTATAAGACAATTTACACAGGTATATTTATATGAAGAAACGGTAACATCATCATATATCAACGACGACGTTGTTTGCTAAAGTTTCGTTTTTCAGCAGGTGGTTTTTTGTTTATTGATTGCTTGAACTCAATGTTTGATCACTTGTTGTTGATCGACGTCTCGAACAACCATTGGTTCATCAGAATCTTCCTGACAACTTGGAGTACATATGTAGGTATGTCAATGTATTTGCTATACACGTATGTTAATCAGCTTTGTAAATGTTATGTGTAACTTTTACCAATTTCCAACAAAAATTACCACTCATCGCAATTAAGGTTAAATCTGTCTAATTAAGGTAATGACTATTCTTACAAATACATTACAATGTTATGATAAATAACACTTCTAAAAGTTTAGGCGAAATATTAATACGGATTCTTAATCCGTTCTAGTAATATTTATTTTAAGAAAATATTCAAATAAAAATGGTCTGGGAAACATACATAATATTGTATTACTAATGTAAGCCCGTCGAATATCAACACCCGTACTGTGAGTGTTTGTGTTGGTTAGTATATGTGTATGTGCAGTTTGTATGCGAGCGATCCGCGGCTATCCAGCCAGACAGACCCTTGCGCTACTACATACATACATATATATAGTAATGCACACTTCAAACTTGACAAATGAATAAAGTACTGAGCTTAAAAAAATAATAATATTAAATTTAATAGTTTTTTATAGTTTTTGCATAGATGGCGCGTTGTAATACGACAACGTAGCAATTTAGCAAAGTCGCGAACCTTTTGAGGATTAATATTGTTAAATTGTAGCAGGTCCGTCATTACCTAGTTTGGATGAATGCGTAAGCGCACCCTCTTCCGAACTGGTGATCTCGGGTTCAAATCCCACTCGCGCGCGACGGTTCGTGTCTTATAATCATTTACCAAAGCGAATGTTATCAGCTGACAGACAGACAGACAGACGGACGGATGGAATAGGGCTATTATACATATGTACATAGGTATATGTAATGGAGAATTGAGAATATGAAGAGACATTTGTGTACATCCATTGATTTACTATTTTTCCTCCCCTATCATACAAACTTATACATACATACATTATGCTATGTTCGACATCACAATACTTTATAATTAATTATATTTATTATAAATGAATTAGAATTTTAATTGCGTCTTCCGTAAAATAATAATACTCATAAAAATATTCAATTTACTATTTATTTATGTGAGAATGCTTCCACTTAGACAGACCAAAGTAAATTCCGTCACTTGGCACACATGTATTATGTATAATATTTCATATTATTCAGTCACAAAATTGACACAGGTGTTAGCCTTAAAAGATCACGTGTACATCTGAATTCATTTTTGAAAATTAAAATTCCACCGTTGGACTTTGACGAGTTAAATTGACGCTTTCTAATACTTTTAATTGATTATTTATTTCCTTGTTTACGACACTGTTGACGTCGACGATTATTTTTCTTTGCTAATTTTTGACATACGAAGTACGAACTCACAAGATAACTTCAAATGTGCGGACATATATGTACATACATACACATCTCAACCAAAAATTTGATTGACAATATATTAAATATTATGATTTCACATTAAGATCTTTACCTTCACATGTGACCTTTTTTGCATTTTGTTCGGAAGATAACATTCAATACACTTGATGGATTATAACTAATGATTGTTGCGAGTCACATTTATCTAAACATACATATGTACATAGATCATAATACATAATTATAATCTCTATTACCTCTGTATAGTATTTAATTATAATTACCAATGATGTGCTTTTTAAAATTAAACATCCAATGTTAGTTAAAATTAAATATCCAATGTTGCATACATATTCCTAAAAAGTAAACGCTACCGGACTATCATGACAAATCGCAATGTGTACTTGATTTCGCTCTTGCTGACCACTTCAATACCATGGATCAATTGTGATCTTACCAGAGAACAATTGTTGACTGAAGATTTGCCACCTGGTGGCTTTGTAAGTCGATAAGTCTAAATCATCCTGTTCGTAAAAGTTAATTATAATTATTAATGATTGATATTTTCCAATCAAGGGTAAATACATGGTGTCCACAAGATACTTAGGTAAATGTCTTTCGTTGCAAGAACCCGTAGATAGAGAACGTTTGATTTCTCACAATTTAAATACAATTAAACTGAACGAAACTGATGAAGAAATTTCAGGTTATGTAATTTTACCGAGAGATTTTCATTGCGCTAAGGTTATTTTTTTATTTTTTTTTACAAAAATAAACTTAACTGTAAATCAAAATTGAATTATTGATAATATCAGGCAAGAGTCACACCTTTACTTCTGAAGGACGGAGCTTTAAGTTCAACTTTAAACAAAACCACTCTGGAACCTTGCAAAGATTTAATGTCATCGTTTCCAATAAAGCTGTTTTTGTCTCCCGATAAACATTGCAATTTTAAAAAGGTAAACATATTTTGTAGTGATTGTATTTAATTATGGGGGTTTAACTTTAGTACTAGTATGTACATTTATAATACTTTATAGTTGATGTGTTTTAACTATCGATTGGTATATAAAAGAGTAAGTTTTCTAAATTGCGACCCGATCCATTAATATTTTGAAGTTTTGATTACACTAAAACAATGATTTTCCAGGGAAACTATTCACTGAATGGACTCAACATCAACAGGTGGACACACATGCTCACAGGGGAGAATTTTATCTACGCACGGATACTGATAACAATCGAATACTTTTCCAGCATCGGTACCACGTTTTGTATTTTCACAACGGTGGATATTAAACCGATACCGAAACTCAAAAGAAAAAGAATTAAACCGATCAAAAAATCACAACGAAAATCGTAAAAAGTCTTCACACCCGCGCGCACAATGACCGATAATATTGTATGTATACAAATGAAATTCCATTGACGTTGAACGTTTTCCTTATCGTTGTATTTATTTAATTTTTTATGTGTATAACTATTACATTATCTAAGTAGAAATTTGTATAATGTGAATTCGTATTGTGTTTCCTTTATTTTTCCCATGTGAAAAAAAGCTTTCAATTCCAGACATTCCCTAGTGAGTCTTGTTCTTAGAACCGAGCCGTATAGCAACATAACAGTACGAGTATAAACAGTAACATCATCTCCAATCCTCTTCCATTCCTGTCTGTCTTGAGCAATCTGCATCCAGTTGACTCCACACATTCTTCTCAATTCACACTCGGTCTATCTTGCTTTCTTTCACATCCTCTCGGATACCATTCCAGTATTTCTCGCGTCCATCTGCCATCCATTCTTCTCGCTATGTGTCCACGTTCTGCTATATCTACCACTTTGGTCATGCTTCTTACCCATGTATTCCTCTTACGATCTCTTCTCGTTATACCGAGCATACATCTTTCCATGCTTCTCTGTGTGCACTGGACATTGCGCAACATTCTTGAATTTAGCATCCCAAACAGTAACATAAGCTATTCATAATCTATCTACATCCATGTTAGTATCTCAAACAGTATGTCAAATCTACAGAACCAATATCAGCCAAATTAACACCGTGATATACATATGTATGTACATATATAATTTAGTACTCGTGTACTTTAAATAAAATTAAATCAAAACTGGCAAATATCTTTATGTTTTGTAGGTCAAGTGTTCTACTCCTATTGCAATCAGGTGTTTTTTCATGAAAATATTTTTTTTTTTCACCTATAAGATAGGATTTATTGAATTTCGCCAAATTACTATAAATAAAAGCCCAGGAATTTGTGTCCGTCACGCTCAGGGCGTGTAAATTTACACGGGTGGCGCATCGTAAAATCGTAATCAGTGTCAATTCTGTAACACGATATTCACTATGCGCTATTTTTAATTGAAAATGTACCCAGGCAACGCCGGGTACTTTCAGCTCGTGAATAATTAACCAAATCAACAACTGAACTGATCGATTATTCTTGACCTATACTAAAATAACACCCGTACTTCCGATTATTATAATTAATAATAAACAGGAACTTCCGTCACATTTACAATGTATCATACATATTTCCTACTTCTACTACACAAATATATACATACATAGGTACATATGTATGTACATAATACATGTCTATTTTTTTACAGCAGACAGATAATATTGTTTTGATTAATACTACAATTTGTAGAAGCGTAATTTGATTCAGCGATAGCTGTTTCAAACGCTCTAATAAATTTTTCAACAATTCAACCAAGTTAGTAGTGGAAACAAAGCACTGTCATGACAGGTCATATGCTATACTTGATTTATTTCATGGTGATGATTGATTCTATACCATGGTACAATTGCGACAGTGTTCAAGGAATTGAATTGGGTCATGATTTACCACCACGCGGTTTTGTAAGTGAAAATCGCAAATTTTTTACCCGGATTGATCACCCGGCACTTGGCATCGAATCTCTGGTTGGTACTTTCAAATTAAATTCTAAAAAATAGACAACGTGCAAATAATAGTTATATTTTTCTGAAGGTAACATTTTGATATCAAGCGTTGCCACTTCACTACTTAACAAACATTTTACCGTATTTCATAGTGAAGTAACTAGGGAAAGATACTCTCCAGTGGTGAATCCATTGCCTTCTTGAGGGGAGGAAGGGAGAGAAAGAACGAACTGAATGATTTGGTACGTAGAAGGGAGTTCTTTATGTAGTGTCAATTGAATGGAATCGTCTCACAAAGATAAATTGACTGAATTCGAACAGAAGACTGGAATCTGGATTTAGTAATATACAGATTTTATTTATTTATTTTTATTTTATTTATTTATTTCTGTAACAAACAGCTTATACAAGTAGTATACAATAAAATATAAATACAAAATAATATTAATATCACACAATACACTACAGCCAAAATAGTTACAAACGAACAACAGATCAAAATAAGAAAGGAACTTAGGAGTTAGGGCTGGAAAGGAACTTAAGTAAAGATAATCTAAAGGAGGGCAAAGAATAGAGAAAAGGATCAATATGTGCCGGGATTTCGTTAAATGACGAGCAGGATCTATAAATGAAGGAGTTTTGTGAATAATTAGTGGAACAAAGATTCAAATGAAACAATGGAGGATTTCTGACAGGTCTAGGGGGACAATATAATAATACAGATCATACCAATAATTCCCAGAGAGAACCTTTCAACATGCAGAGATCGAACCCCAGATCTTCGATCTGGCTCATACATACGTAGATAGTCTAGATATGCCCTCAGACTATATAAATGTTCCGACTCTAACTAAGACACTCGGGTATAAAAATCCTAGTTGTGGGAGTCGAAGTGTTGAAAAAAAAAACAGGTCACTTCTTTGTTATTCGAGTCTCGGGTTCTGTCCATTCATCCCAACTCTTGTGACGATTTTTGTCAACCGAAAATTATCTATATCTATGATCTGGATTAAGCCATCATCAGTTGTCAATATTAGAAACAACTTGTTGTCATACAAATTGTACGTTGTATATTTTTTCGAATTAAAGTGCCAACTACGAGGTGTAGGTACTTTACTATAAATCTGATTTTTTGGCTAAAGTGAAATAATATTTTATACATAATATAGGGTAAATATGTAGTGGCGATACGGAATTCAAGCATATGTTCAACAATTTCTGGTCCTGTACACAAGGAAGCTTTCCTCACCTATAAATTTCAAACGATTAAGCTTAACGAAACCGAAGAAGAAATTTCAGGTTATATTAACATACCCAAAACGTACAAATGCGTCAAGGTATGCATCGCAAACAATCGAGAGTAGTACGAACTTTTATATTGAATGCTTAAATTTGGTTATAATTTATTATTTCAGGGCAGAATATCAGTGATAATAGAAAGGGTTGGAACTGCAGTCTCGACATACAACAAAACATCCCTAAATCCGTGCACCGATTTAATATTGGCTTTTCCGTTGAGGCTTTTCTTCAATTCGGACAGTGCTTGTATTTTTACGAAGGTTTGAACTTTTACCCTTTCAAAACTAGTGAAAATCCGATCTGAGTTTACTTGTCGTTTCATGTACATACATACATATGTTCCAGGGAAACTACTCGGTTGGTGGACTCTTTATAAACCAATGGTCTCACCTGCTCACTGGTGAAAATTTCATGTATGCCAGAGTTTACATCACGATTGAATATTTTTCGAGTGTTGGAGTTACGTATTGTAATTTTGTGGTAGCTGATGTTAAACCAATGCCGAAGATCAAGAGGAAAAATAAAACTCACGCGAAACGTATCAAATAATTACAAAGCGCACACGTACATATGTACACTCATTATTGACAATGTTTTACTTTTTTGAATAAAATTATATGTACAACTCATCAAATATTGTTATTAACTAATTTAAATGAGTTCAATCAAGTCAGAGATCAAGCCTATCTAAGCCTCTAATGTCACGGGTTCCCAACATATGGGTCGCGACCCCATTTGGGGTCGCGAAAGGTTTTCTATGGGGTCGCCAACTGAAACAGTAAACTAAAAAAATATATTGACTACAATGCAATTTTCTGCCAGTTATGACGTATGGATGTGAAACGTGGATGCTAAATTCAAGAATGCTACGTAAGATCCAGTGCACACAGAGAAGCATGTAAATATGTATGCTTGGTATAACAAGAAAAGATCGTAAGAGGAATATACAATAGTGGCAGATATAGTAGTACGTGTAAAAAAGTTGAAGTGGACACATAGTGAGAAGAATGGATGGCAGATGGACGCGAGAAATACTGGAATGGTATCCGAGAGGATGTGAAAGAAAGCCAGGTAGACCGAGTGGAAGATAAGATGATGAATTGAGAAGAATGTGTGGAATCAAGTGGGTGCTGATTGCTCAAGACAGACAGGAATGGAAGAGGATTGGAGAGGTCTTCATCCAGCAGTGGATGGTGAACGGCTGAAAATGATGATGAATGCTTTTTCAAATATGTATATCGGTGGTGGCGGGTCACTTGGCTTTTATAAAAAAGGGTCGCCACTCGATAAAGGTTGGGAACCTGTGCTCTATGTAGTACAGGTGAATAGATTCAAGCCAATAGCTATGTATGTCTATGAATTTTGTGGTTACTGATCGTGAACTCTGCTGCAACTCATTTGCATTAGTTTATATGTTTTTATTAGTGTTTGCCAATTAATAATTTTATCTTTGTGCAAAATTACATAAAAAAATACATATGTGCGTAAAGCACAGTAGTAATTTAGAAGTATGCTTTGAATTGAATGTTGAAAAACTTAAAATAGGTATTGATGTAATTGTAAAATTTTGATCCATAATCAAAATAATAAATTTGTATAAAATTTAAATAATATCGATGATTATGTAATTTCAATCTCTTCCATGACTTTACTGATAGTTTTCCCAATAAAACTCGGTAAATACGACTAACGAGTATAAAACGAGCGTATGTTACGCCGGATATGGTTTGCAATATATGTACATATGTATTTACATAAAAGGCAGAATTATAATAACAATGAACTTTACAAACACAATGCGTACGAGATTAATACGCATGAAGTAAAAAAACACAAACACATTAGTATGATTAAAATTTTATAGTATAGAATTTATATTTTATATATGTAACTAAGCTTTCAAATTACACTATATTACATTTAATGAAAATGGCTTTTAGGCAAATTTTTAAACATTAGTGAATTAAAACTTCACCGTGACAAATACTACAATAGAACTGATCTCACATTTGGTGTTGTTTAATTCAATACAACGATCCAATAGAGAATCGACCACTGAGCAAATACTGAACGAGGACTTGTTATTTAATTTGGAATAACGTTTTGACAATATGCCGTTTTATTTCAATTATTTCCGTTTTTTAATCATCGTTCATCCTGCATCTGTGATAATTGGTTTACGTTTTTCGTTTTGTAGATTACGTGATTTTTTAGCATATTGAAAACTTTAATAAGGTAAAAAAAAAAATTTAATACGCCAACTTTATTAACTTCATTTGATCTAGACTCTCGATCTAGAACCACTAATTTATAATTAAATAACACTGCATACAAATGATGATGATTTCCATTACACTAATGAAAATACCGACAATGCAGTCAATGACTAAACAGTCGTAGATTAAACCGCAACCATGAATAAGCTCAACGCACATTATATTTGGCTATTTGTATTACTCAATTCAGTGTTGAGATTCAATTGCGATCTCACCAGAGAACAAATTCTAACTGAGGATTTGCCAAAGCCTGGTTTTGTAAGTGTAATGTTTTTTTTTCTTTTTTTACTGTACTTTTTTAAATGTAATCGAGATATATATTTTTTCTACCAAGGGTAAATATGTGATAACGATGAGAAATCTCGGCCAGTGCACTTCCATCAAGGAACCAATAGACACGGAGGGTTTCGTAACATACGATATTCAATCGCACAAATTGAACGAAACGGACGATGGAATTTCAGGATTGGTACATGTGCCTAAAACGATCAAATGCATAAAAGTGAGTTGCACCGAAATTATCATAACCCATAACAAACGATTCCATTTTCTTTATTTAATTTAATTATTATTTATTAGTTTATATAATGTGTATGAAATGAATATCTGAATTTCAGGCGAAATTAACACCCTATTTTCTAAAACGAGATGGAACTTGGAGTGCAACGATGAATAAGACGAGCCACGATCCGTGCAACGATATATTATTGTCTGTGCCTTTGAAACTATTTTTCTCTCCAGATAATGATTGTAATATTCAACAAGTATATCTCGTTCCATTTCAGAATGTTAATGGACAATTACAGGAACAGTATTATTATATAATTTTTTTCGCTTCAGAGGAACTACACCGTACAAAATTTCAACGTCAATAAATTTGCACACATCATCACTGGCGATAATTTTCTTTACGCAAGAATACAGCTGACAATTGAGTATTTTACAAAATCCGGAATGGTGTTTTGCATATACGCTGGGGTAGATATTAAATCGATTCCAAAACTCAAAAGAAAGAAAACGTACAAAAGGCAAAAATGAAAATATGCAACCGTGAAAACTTCCTCACAGACAACAACCATTATATTTTTTATCTACAGTAATCTGTAATGTTTAATCAAATAATAAAGCAACATAAATTTGCTAGATTTAGTTTTACATATCTAATTAGTTAGATGTTATCCAAACACAAAGTTTTAGCCTGGCGATATCTCAGCGGTTAAGAACGTTAATTTCTTCAGCAAAGGTTCAAAGTTCGAGCCACGAATCGTATGTTGAAAGGTTTTCTTCACGGTTTAGACCTTAAATATCGCCATTGGCAGTCTCTGTTAGAATTTGCCAATCTATCTAGCTTAGTTATGAGATAGATAGTTCCTCACTACATATCCATTACTCATATTTTAACCTTTTATTGGGTCTGGGTCGACATACCCAATAACAGATTAAAACAAGCAAACATTCTCAATATTTCACCGGTAAATATTATATTATATGAGAATGTATCCAATTATGTTGTCTAATTTGATTGATTATTTATAATGCGATAGCTCAGTGGTTAGTCTGGTTGAATGAAAGTCCAGGGCTCGATCCCCTTATGTTGAAAAGTTTTTCTCGACAATTTTCAACCTTAATTATCATCATTGGCAAGATTTGAATATTACTAAATTTAAATCGACCGTCGCCTGTTGGAATTTGCCAATTTATCTATCTTAGTTTTGAAACGGTTCCACAAAACTTCCTTCTTACATATCAAATCATTATCCGTTCCTCTCATCCTTTCCTGGACTTCAGACTGGAATTGGAAACCACTGCTGAATATCTTTCCCTAGCTACTTCGCTATGACAGATAGTAAAATGTTGTCAATTAGTTAAGAGGCAACGCTTGACATTCAAGTACGAAGCAATGTCGTTAAAGTAAGGAACTAATAGTACATATGTATGTACATAAGCTATCGGCTTGTGTATTTAATTGTAAGCTTTTTTGCTAAAACGAGATGGAATTTCGGGCATAATTTTGAACAAGACGAGTAACGACCTAACGGACCTTTGTTCAATCGCCCTTTTATTATTATAATACATACATACATATAGATTTATGTTTCGAAAACACATGTTGTTTTCGTAATAGAATAAACACATTCATATTTGTATATGTAGGTGTACAAATGTAATGCAAACCAACGAGTCGAAATAAAATATGCAATGAACAAATTATATTCTTATTATTTTTATTGAACAAAATCTACATTTCGACAAATATAAAGCCTTGTGAACACGGCGCGAGGCAGCGTAGCGAATAAACAGTAATAAATTTATTTATTTATTATATCATATTTAAACAATACTTTATCCGATTAGGATAAAGTAAAAATGATCATATGAAGTTCCCTTATAACAGTGGTGCACAACCTATTTGATAGAAGGACCAATTTATCCATCTTCTAATTGTTCACGGGGCCGCAGAAAATCTCCTTTCAAAAAAATTTTGAATTCGGATGATGTGGCAAGTAAACTTTTGGCTGGAACCAATGCCATGTGAGGATAACATTTCTTTGCAGTGCGGAAAGATATGTATTTTCTTTCAGCTCTGAATGAAACAATTTAAGTTTTTCCTGGAAGTCTGAGATGTAATGATTTTTCCCTTGCAATCAAAGATTCATATCATTAAGGTGTTATAATATTTGTCAGAAATGCCAAGTCACACAGCTATTGAGGATCCTCCAAAATATCGATAGACTTTCCTTTGTTAACAGGGAACATTTTGATTTCTTTTAAAAGTAACTATTCAAAATCTTGCCTCTGCTTAACCAACGAACTTCGCAGTAGTACAATATTCAGCATCGACTTCATCAAGAAATGCTCTGAACTGTTTTTTAATGTTTACTGCCATTATAAATAAATGGGAATCACGGCGAATTTTCAATATTGCTTCGTAAACGTTGTGCACTGACAAAATTCAAGGGAGAACTAACACTAAAGTGCGTGTCTTGAAAACAATTGTCTAAAAATAAACTGCAACTGCACTGTAGAGAGTTGCATAAAATGAATTTTGGTCACAAATCTCTACCCGTGAAAAAATAGTCGTACTACATAAAAAAAAAAATAAAACAGCACTGTATGGTTTTCTGTTAGTGACGATTCAGATTATGTACATATGTATATTCCTTTTCTACTGCATAATTTGTTAACATATCAAACATAGAATTTCTTTATATTCAATGAAGCACTTGGTGATGAAGTACATGCTTGTCATTTTGGGCCGCAAGACATGTCATCTCGGGCCGCATGCGGCCCGCGGGCCCCGGGTTGTGCATCACTGCTTTACGGTTACTGCGCTACTGGGCAATGAATATTCACATCTTTCAACCAATACATTATAACATGATGTAATTGAACTTTTTGTGAGTGCGCGAAGTCGACGGAACTCTTCAAAATCAAGAGGATTATTATATTTTTTCCATCTCTGTGAATATTGTACTTTTCCCTCAGTATATTAATAAGTTCCATTGAATACCATTTGGGATATGCTCTTATGTAACTTTGATTGAGGAGAACGTTTCCTACGAAAACACTTATCAAATGATAAGTAAAGAATTTCATAAAAAATTGAAAGGGCATTGTTGGTGCACTCGTAAACACGCATCCAGTCGAAATTAAATAAAATGGAATTCAGAGAATAAATAAATATATTGTCTATATGTTAAATGTTAAATTATTAAATATGTTAAATGTTAAATGTTAAATTAAAGGTTAGGTGTCTGGTAGAACTGAACTAGCCGACGTTCCATTGGATGTTTGCTGGGTTTTGGTTAATAAATAATATCCTCGGATTTCCGACAAGGCTATCGCAGTTCTGCTTCCATTTTCTACGACATATCTATGTACATATGTGAGCAAAGTTTTTCAACCCTAGTTCTAATTAAAAATGATAAGCGGTCTTGCTTGATCAAGCGCTTCGGGTTGCTCTTTCAAATATTGAGCCAAATATAATGTTTTTATGTTCATTGGAACAAGCTCAGGTATCACATTAATTAGTTATTATTTATTTATTTTATATAATATTAGCTAATTAGCTAATTTAACTTACATCTATTACATATTTATAACAACTACACAATCTATTACACATTATACACTATACTTATACATAACTACTATCTCTCACACAGTGTCTCCTCACACTTTTCAAGAATACATCTATGGTCTTAGAAGACTTGACGCACTCCGGGAGGGCATTATACATTAATACACCCCTGTGAAAAACACCACCAGCTGTCTTTGTTTTCCTTACTCTACCTACAACTAATTGGTTCTTATTTCTAGTACAATAACTATGGATATCACTATTTCTAATGATATAATTCTTAAAATAATTTGGCAATAACTTATGATCTAACTTAACTTAACGTACTTAACTTTAAACAATTTCTAATACTCACCCATCCCAATTCATCTAACATACTTCTAATACTTTTTAGCCTACCAACATTCAAAATACCTCTCATAGCTCTATTTTGCAACCTTTGAATTTTATCTAAATCTTGGCCACTGAACATATTAAGTACAGTGGCACAATAACCCGAACGTGGCAAGACAATTGTATTATAGACTAAAACCTTACTTTTTCTACTTAAAATATTTCTTAACCTACACAAAACACCAACTTTTCTAGTCATTTTTTTAATAATATATTCAGCATTTATGTACCTTAAAGTTCAGTTTAGAGTCTATATGAATTCCCAAATATTTTAAATTATCAACTATTTCAATAATTGTATCATTAATCCTAACTTCATTCAACACATTTTTACTATTCAACCACATAATTTTTGTTTTATTCACATTTAGTTTTAATTTATTTTCACACAACCAATCACTAATATAATTTAATTCTATATTTAAAATATTAGCCATCTCATCAACATCACTACCTATCACATATATTAAAGTGTCATTATTGTGTTATTTTATAATAATTGTAAGTAAGTGTTATTTTATAATAATTATGTTATATTGTTAAATAAGGAAATATATATATTATATTGATAATACAAATACATGTAAATATATGCATTTAGTATGTTATTTATTTATTTATTTAATTAATCATGCAACAAACAGCTTATAGTATATGTACAATAAAATATAAATACAAAATAATATTAATATCACACAATACACTACAGCCAAAATAGTTGCAAACGAACAACAGATTAAAATAAGAAAAGAAATTAGGAGTTAGGACTGGAAAGGAACTTAAGCAAAGATAATTTAAAGGAGGGCAAAGAATAGAGAAAAGGATCAATATGTGCCGGGATTTCGTTAAATGACGAGCAGGATCTATAAATGAAGGAGTTTAGTGAATAATTTGTGGAACAAAGATTCAAATGAAACAATGGAGGATTTCTGACAGGCCTAGGGGGACAATGTAGAAGTATCCTACTTAGTAGGTAAGGGTTATCTAATAAATTATTTAAAAGTTTAAATACAAAGCATAGATCCGAGACCGTCCTCCTGGTTTGCAGGGAGATGTAATCACGGGAATTTGCAGAAGAAAGACAAAACCTGGAAATGGAGTACGTATGGAACTTCTTATTAATTTTTTTCCAATTTATTAATAGAATCTTGGTAAAACGGGTTCCATATAGTACTAGCAAATTCCAGGTGACTTCTCACAAATACATTATATAGTAAAGACACTGTATCAAAGGACTTAAAGGGTTTGGATACTCTCATTATGAATCCCAAATTCCTATAAGCCTTATTGACAGCCACATCAATGTGGGAATTAAAAGATAATTTACTATCTAATAAGACACCTAGGTCTCTCACAGAGTCAACTCTCAATACTCGCGTTTGCCCAATAAAAAAAATCAAACAATACAGGGGAAGCAAGTCTGGAGAAAGTGATATGAAAACATTTATCTATATTAACGAGCAACTGATTAATATCACAGTAGTTCGAAAACGAGTCAAGATCGTTTTGAAGCTTAAGGCAGTCTTCAAGGGAAGAAATTTTACTATAAATTTTTATATCATCAGCGAACAAGAGAAAAGATGAGTTTGCGAAGCAGGAACCAATATCATTAATATATAAGAGGAATAAGAGTGGACCTAGGTGAGAACCCTGGGGAACTCCCGAAGGTAGCACTTTATAACAGGACACTTGTCCATTAATCAGAACGGCTTGGGATCGATTAGAAATATAAGACGATAACCATCTTAAAAGATTACCGTGGATCCCAAGATTTTCAAGTTTATGGAGCAAAATGTAATGTGAAATCTTATCAAAAGCTTTAGAGAAATCAGCATAAATGGCATCAGTCTGACATTTGTCCTCCATTGTGCCTATAATGAAATAAGTAAATTCAAGTAGATTTGTCTCAACTGACTTCTTAGGAAGGAAACCATGTTGTTCAGAAATGATATATTTACGAAGGAGTGAAGAAAGTTGATCAGTAACGATCTTTAACAGTATGTATGTACATATATGTACATATATTTAAAAAAAAAAAAAAACACAAATTAATGTAATTTTGGTGTATAAACGATTTTTTTAAATATATTACTTTATCCTAATCGGATAAAGTATTGTGATCGTGCAAAAATTCGACCTCGAGATTTTGACTGATTTGTATAGAGTATCATCCACTGATCACGTTTTCATGATTTCTAAAAAAATGTCTGTATGTCTGTATGTCTGTGTGTCTGTGTACTTATGCGTGTGTGTGTCTGTATGTGTGTTTTCTCCGAAACTATCAAAGCTATCAAGCAGAAATTTCATATCTATTATTTTCACGTAAGGTGTAAAAGCCATAAGGAATTTGGTCAACATCAGTCAACCGGAAGTAGGGTTTTTTTCTTGTAGAAAATTCTAAAATTCTTTTACCACAGAATATTTCCGAAACGGCTCCGGGAATTTTGTCGAAATTTCATATCTTTAGTTTTCACGTTAGCCGTAAGAGATACTGTGATTTTAGTCAACTTCTGACTAGCAAAAATGGCAGTTTACTCTTGAACGATTTTTTTTTTTTTTTTTTTTTCGACCTTTTAAATATGTAGTATCGTCACAATATTGTAATGTTGTAGTTTTGAGAGAAATTGATATTTAAAAAAAAAAATAATTAAAATTAGTCAACCGGAAGTAGGTTTTTTTTTCGTCGAAAAGTTTACGACAGAATATTTCCGAAACGGCTGCGGGAATTTTGTCGAAATTTCATATCTATAGTTTTCGCGTTAACCGTAAGAGATACTGTGATTTTAGTTAACTTCTGACGAGCGAAAATGGCAGTTTACTCTTGAACGATTTTTTTTTTTTTTTATTTTTTTCGACCTTTTAAATATGTAGTATCGTCACAATATTGTAATGTTGTACTTCTGAGAGAAATTGCTAGTTACCAAAAAATAAATCATTAAAATCAGTCAACCGGAAGTAGGGTTTTTTTTTTTGTCTACAAGTTTACCACAGAATATATCCGAAACTGCCATGGCAATCAAGTCGAAATTTCATATCTATAGTTTTTACGTTAGCTGTAAGAGATACTGTGATTTTGGTCAACATCTGACGACTGGAAGTGGCAGTTTTTCTAATTTGAATATATGCCGAAGATCGTATTTTTCATACGCGCGCGCACTCAACACAGTGATTTCATGATATGTATGTGTGTATGTATGTTGGTTGGTGTGGTGCTGTGCATGCGTTTTATTTACTTGCGTACTTAAAAAGTAAATTTCGTTACTGTTTGTATTCCTCAAATATATGGATAAAGTCATGGGTTGGCCACACCCGAATTTTTTTACTTGTGGTGAGCCGTGGAATTGTGGGAAGACCTTTGGTGTGCCGTGGATGAGAAAAGGTTACGGAGCACTGGTGTAGACGACTAATTGTATGAACTCTACGGCTTGCAAGTGAGTAAAATTTATTTATATACATATATTTTTTTTTTAATTAAATAATATGTGGTGGCTCAGAAAATTTGCTATTTTTTGAATTTTTCGCTAATTTGACTCCGGGCTCCAAAAAGGTTGCCGACCAATATTATTAAATAAATGATGATGATTTCCTTTATAAGTTTACACTATAGAAAATACCGACAATGTAGTCAGTAAACAGTCGTAGACTAAATGGCAATCATGAATAAGCTCAAGGCTCATTATATTTGGCTATTTGTATTACTCAATTCAGTGTTGAGATTCAATTGCGATCTCACCAGAGAACAAATTCTGACTGAGGATTTGCCAAAGCCCGGTTTTGTAAGTATGATGTTATTTTTAAACTGAACTAGTGCAAATGTAATCGAAATATATAATTTTTCGACCAAGGGTAAAAATATGTGATGACGGTGAGAAATCTCGGCCAGTGCACTTCCATAACGGGACCAATAGACACGAAGAGATTCGTAACATACGATATTCACAAATTGAACGAAACGGACGATGAAATTTCAGGATTGATACATGTGCCTAAAACGCTCAAATACATAAAGGTTAGTTGCACAGAAATTATCATAACCCATAACAAACAGTTCGATGTTTTTTCGACTACTCGATAAAAATCAATTTTGTAAAATCTTGAAGTGTATTGCAAAAGAATTTTAAAATTAAAAAGTTATAGCAAAAAAAATAATTTTCAGTTACAGAAAAAAGACTTTTCGCCGAAGCAAATGGTTTAAATTTGAGCGATATAATTTTAAATACATAATTATTGTCATTCAAATGTTCATACCCGTGACTAAGATACCCAATTGATTTTTATTTTGTAGTTCAATCGTAATACCGAAAAAGCATAGAGAAAAACCAGTACTTTATTAATTATTATTTATTAATGTATATGAAATTGACAGTGAATATCTGAATTTCAGGCGATATTAACACCTCATTTTCTAAAACGAGATGGAAATTGGAGTGCAACCATGATTAAGACGAGCAACGATCCGTGCAACGATATAATATTGTCTTGGCCTTTGAAACTATTTTTCTCTCCAGATAATGATTGTAATTTTAAACAAGTGTATGTCATTCCATTTCAGAATGTTAATGAACAATTACAGGAACAGTATTATTATATACTAGTGTAAGCCCGTTGAATATCAACGGAGCGTTCTCATCACCCGTACTGGAAAATTATATATTAAATTTAATAGTTTTTGTATAGGAAATGTTTAAAAAAAAGAGGACTAAATTGACCAAGGGCGATAGCGGATAGCATTAGTGTGAGCCCTCTCGAGCCTGGGGTCCTGGGTTCGATCCCCCACTCATTCTGGTTTTTTAATTATTTTTCCTCAGCGAGCGTTATCAGCAGACAGACGGATTTCGGCTATTATATATTATATATATATTTTTTCGCTTCAGGGGAACTACACCGTGCAAAATTTCAACGTCAATAGATTTGCACACATGGTCGCTGGTGATAATATTCTTTACGCAAGAACACAGCTGACAATTG
This sequence comes from Parapsyche elsis, assembly GCA_022651745.1. Taxonomy (NCBI): domain Eukaryota; kingdom Metazoa; phylum Arthropoda; class Insecta; order Trichoptera; family Hydropsychidae; genus Parapsyche; species Parapsyche elsis. The sequence continues at coordinate 1,932,655 of JAGVSN010000031.1, forward strand.
CGTATTTTTCAAAATCCGGAATGGCGTTGTGCATACATATACGCTGGGCTAGATATTAAATCGATTCCAAAACTCAAAAGAAAGAAAACGTACAAAAAGCAAAAGCAACCGTGAAAATTTCCCCACAGACACAACAACCATTATATTTTTTTATCTGCAATAATCTGTAATGTTTAATCAGATAATAAAGCAACATAAATTTGCTAGATTTAGTTTTAAATATCTACATAATTAGTTAGATGTTATCCAAACACAAAGTTTTAGTCAGGCCATATCTCAGCGGTTAACACGTATCGTGCCACGTAGGTCACCGGTGACCTACAAATTGTATGTCGAACACAGTCCCAGTGCGCTAGTGGTAATATTTATTTCGAGTTTTAACATTGAATGTGACCTACACGGCGCCTCTGAATCTAATGCACATAAAAACTTTGTGTATATGAGCAAGCTATGTATGTATGTATATAATGAAAAAGTAAGTTTTTTAAACTTAAAATAACTGATTAATTTTGTATCTTCCTTCTAAATTTAATTTAAAAAAATAGTTTACATTATGCCCAATTCCACCCGTTGCTTTGGAGGCTTTCGGCAGGCAAATTTGTTTGCAATGGCCTATCTATGTATGTATGTTATTCTATATCTATGCATCTGACAATTTGTATTGTTCTGAAATTTATGGTTTACCAAAAAAAAAAAAAATAAAAGGTTCGAGGTAAAAACGACAAAGAAATTAACTTGTTTGTATTATTCGTATAAAATAATCTCATTTGTTTTCAAAATTGTTTATTGCCCATTGTGGGAGTTAGTAATGAAAAGGGGTCAGTGTCTGTTCAATATACATACTATTATATTTATAATGGCATATCCAACAATTTGGGGTTATTGTCTCAGTAATGGTACAAACTATTATGTTATGGCGTAACACTAACCTTGATTAGATTTCAAAAAATATATTTTGTAATAATATTAGGCATGCTACAATATTTTTTTTAATGTGGTATGTGCATGGTATTACCGTGCGCCGCGTAGGTCACCGGTGACCTACGCTCACAATAATACCTAAAATCAGTTTTTTAAAAAAAATAAATCATTATTTTTATCAAGCCTATATTCATTATTATTTATCAATATGTATGTATACATAATATACAATATAATTTGTTCAATGGCGCAGGTACTTATTTTCTCAAAATGTACTGTGGCAAATATCGTCATTGGCAAGATCTGAACGTAACTAAATCCAGATCTATTTAGATTACCTATCCATTATTCCTATTTTAATCATTTATTTGGTCTGAGTCGACATACCCAATAACAGATTAAAACAAGCAAACATTCTCAATATTTCACCGGTAAATATTATATTGTACTAGTGTAAGCCCGTTGAATATCAACGAACGTGTTTTTTTGTAAGTGATTTTAACGATAGAAAAATTAATTAAACGTGCTAACTAAATAAATCGATCAAATATTTTCGTAATTGATTACGTAACAATTTAAAAAAGTTGCGAACCTACTGAGGATTAATATTTTCAAATTATAGGAGGCCTCCCATCACCAATGTTGGGTAAACGCTTTTGCGCTAAACGGTGGTGATCACGGGTTGAAATCCCACTCGCGACGTTCGTGTTTTTTCAATCATCGAGCGTTATCAGCAGACAGACAGACAGACAGACGGAAATGGGCTATTATATATAGTATAGAGTAATGTTATATAGAGTAACACACAAGACGCGCACGCATGTACATACATATGTATTGTAATTTTAACCGAGAAAAGTAATGCGTTTAATTATTCATACAGTATTTTTGTTTAATCGCCCTTTTATTATTATAATACATACATACATACATACATATAGATTTATGTATCGAAAACACATGTTGTTTTCTTAATAGAATAAACACATTCATATTTGTATATGTATGTAGGTGTACAAATGAAATGCAAACCAACGAGTCGACATAAAATATGCAATGAACAAATTATATTCTTATTATTTTTATTGGAAAAATCTACATTTCGACAACTATAAAGCCTTGTGCACACGTTGCGAGACAGCGTGGCGATTCAACAGTAATAAAAAATTATATTTATTATACTTAAAAAATGATCATATGAAATATTATAAATTATAAAATGCATTTTTTCTGTAAATTTTTTTCAAGTCCCAATTATGTCAATAATAGTTATCCGTTTGAAAAAATCTATAGTATTATTAGAAATGGGGTTAAAAGAACTTTCGAATAATTTATATTTGATCACCGTAGTGTTATTTGTTTCGGAGATATAAATTAAAAAAAATAGGTATCTTTGTTTTGTGTCCAACCTCCATACATACATATATGTATGCAGATAGAAATTATGTAATTAGTACCAAATTCTTCTTTTATATTTGTGTACATTAATAATAGTACGCAGATAATACATAATGATAATTTTTATGCGCACTAATGAAATGTTTACAATAGGGTCAAATTAATTTTCAATAAAAGCCTCACATCATTATAATATCAGCTCTATATGTACATATATTGTATATTGGTGACTTTAAAATTGTGAACAATCGAAGCAGTTGTGAACTAAGCCGCTACCATGTCAAAACTCATTAGACCAGTGATGAGCAACACGCGGCCCGCAGGTTATTTAAATGTGGCCCGAAAACAATTTCGATTTTTTTTCACAATTTTACTTGTAAAATTAATATTTTGAATTTGCTCGAGTACACCTTACTGTCCTCCGATTTAATTTTTTTGTAATCTCTTCTCGGTAATCGGGTAATAAGAACAATACGCAAATGGCTTGCACCCAGGTAGCGCTCAGACGAGAGTCAAGTTTTTTTTTAAATGACAAAATATGAAATGTGTTTTACTTAAATACTTTACTTTTAAAAAGAGGGTGAAAGAGAGACAATGACAATAATTTTCTTACTATTTTACGAAAAATGAAAAAACTTCAACAAGAATTTAATTCCCGTTTTAAAATCTTATAATATTTTCTCATCACCCTTCAATTTAGACGTTGAAATAATAATACCTGAATAATTTCAAATGGAAATGATCGATCTGCAGTGCAACACCGAATTAAAAAATAAATTTCAAAACGTTGAATTTCTTATTTTCGTGACTTATGTATTTTCCGTCTGAAAAATTCCTATTTTTGGCAAATCATGCTAAGCCGATAATAAGTACATACATATATTTGCAAGTATGTATCTTTGCGAGTAATTGTTTTCAAAAATGAAAATTGTCAAAAACGACCACCGAAACCGCGTTAGGCCCGCCGCCGCACACTGGGTACGTATTCGTATGAATTCGTGTCGTACGTATGTTGTTGTCCCTCACACGTATGGCGTTGTCTCACGCCAGAGAGATACTGGTCTGTAACCAGAATAATCAAAAATATCAGAAAAAAAAATTAAATTTTCATGTATATTTGAATTGAAAATAAATTGATTTTTTTTTTCATCCAACTTATTTACTCTATTTATGCGCACACTAATCAATCAAATTACGCGGTAATTATTTTACGTGATTTCATCACAAAATTGAAAAAATTAAATCCAGAGTACATAGGTATCCATTAACTATAGAATTATAGTTGCATGATTAATTAAATAAATAAATAGTTAATGGATACGAAGATATTTGATAATATTTAATGATGGTGTTTTTTCGTACATACTAACGATAATTTTTGTGTACAATGGGATTAATTTAATTTTGAATAAACCATTTCAATTCATTCCTATTCCATTTTTGGTTTTGTTCAATTCAATGCTGGGCTTCAATTGCGATCTCAATGGAGAAAATATATCAACGGTGGATTTCACCACTAGGTACGTAAAAATCAAATATGTTTTATCAGAATACGTGACTTATTCTTGAATCAATATTTTATTTTTCAACCAAAGATCCATATACATATGTATACTTGTGTTGAGGCATGTAACGAAATGTGCCTAAACTCGGTAGAAGATTTTTTTATACCCATTTGATGGGCATTATAATATCTAGAAAATTTCACGTGTCTAAAACGATGAAATTGGTTATGGTCAGTTGTACATACATATGTACATTGTATGTACAACTGACCATAAAGTGAACTGACCATCGCGAAAAGTAGACTTTTTTCACAAATATCGACGAAAAAATGTGTCAATCGAAAACTGAATTCAAGCCATGATGTACTCAACCTAACATCGCTAAAAGAAGACTTTTTTCATAAATATCGACGAAAAATGCGTCAATCGGAAACTGTATTCAAGCCATCCTGTACCCAACCTAACTTCGCGAAAAGTAGACTTTTTTCACAAATATCGACGAAAAAATGTGTCAATCGAAAAAAAAAATTCAAGCCACCCTATACCTAAACTTTTTTTTTTTTTTTTTTTTTCCGGAGGTGGGAAATCTTCCAAAGACACCCTCCTGGCAATTGCCAAATAGAGGGTAGTGTCGGATTTTACCGACTAAAACCCACCTCCATTGTACTCTCTGCACGTCTACTGGAACTGCTTGCGCATTACTTCAGTAGACGGCCGGTCCCTGCCGATTCGGCTTCTCGTCATGCTTATTTGAAGCATCGGCTTTTTTTTAGTCATGCGTTCCAGCGTGGCTAAGTAAGTCCATTTATTTCCCATTTATGGTGTTAATATTTAACTATGATGTTAAGAAGCTTATTCTAACTATTGTTAGACTATTGTACATAAACAGGCATGCCTTAAACTTGTTTAACATGCCTTAAACCTACGTAACATGCCTTAAACGAACTAGAATTATTAGACATGCCTTAATTGTACCTACATTACTCAAATAACATGCCTTATTTTAGATTAAACATGCCCTAAGTTATTGTTAAGTTTATGGGGCTATCCGCCCGTTTCGCTCCCGGGCTCTCTCCGCCTCCTGCTTCTTCTTCATAACCTCGTCGGCGAAGGTAGAAAGAGCATTCCATGCCTGCTCGTCTCTCAGTACTCTTTCTATTAAATTCAGCGGGGATGCTGTTGTAACGCCCAGAGCCTGCGTTAGTTGGTATCTTTGCAGTTTCCAGCTCTGGCACTCGAACATGGTGTGTTCTGCGCTGTCATTTTCCTCCTCACAGTGGTGGCATTTCGAGGTAGACTCTTTTCCTATTTTCTTTAGGTTGTCTCCAAAGCAGCCGTGTCCGGTTAGCAGTTGCGTCAGATGGTAATCGACAGCCCCATGTTTTCTGTCATACCATGGGGCCAGGGATGGGATCAATTTATACGTCCATCGACCTTTTGGGTCTCCGTCCCAACGCTCCTGCCACTTCTCCATTAGCTGTTTCCTCGTTGTTTTCCGCCTGTGGTTTGTTGTTTTTGCTGGCTCACCTAGCTTCTTTTGTACGTGGCACGCCCGCAATCACTAGGGTGGCATTTTCCCATACTTTCTGTACGCCGAGACAATTCGGAGTGCGCTCCGTCGTTGCACAGAGGCGAGGATTTTTCGCGTTCTGTCGATCCTCATGGCCTCGGCCCATATCGGCGCTCCGTAGAGAAGGATTGATTCGCTCACGCTATTTAGCAGCTTTCTCCTCTGTGCTTTCGGTCCACCGATGTTCGGCATCAGTCTTGCCAGCGCCGTGACCGTCCTGCTGGCTTTCTCGGCTGTTATAATGGCGTGTTTCCGGAAGTTCAGCTTGTCGTCCAACTGCACTCCCAGGTATCGCAAGGACCTGCTGAAAGTAATTTTACGCCGTCGATCGCAATTTCGGGCCGAGTTATTTTTCTCTTCCGTGTGAAGAAGGCTGCTTCGGTTTTTTGGGTGGCCAAGCTGAGACCCGCCCTGTCCAACCAGCACTTGACTCTTTCGAGGGTCTCATTTGTCATATCTTGTAGTTTCTCCACCGTTCTCGCTGATGTGAGGATCGCCACGTCGTCCGCGAATCCGATGGCTTTCGCACCAGTTGGAAGCTCTAGTTTCAGCAGCCCATCGTACATTATGTTCCACAGGGTAGGCCCTAGGACCGACCCTGCGGTACGCCCCCAGTCACATGGTAACTCCCGGTTTCGCCGTTTTCAAGTTGTATCTCAGCTCCCTGTCGGTAAAATAGCTGCCGATCATTCTTATTAAGTACTGAGGAATATATTTCCCTCCGTCATCGACTCAATTATCCTGGTCCAGCTTGCCGAGTTGGAGGCGTTCTTCACGTCGAGAGTTACCAGTATACTGTGGCTGCTGGTTTTCACCGGTCCGGTTTGTGCTTCTCGGATCGCTTTGACGACCGTTTCGATCGCGCTGATCGTTGACCTTCCTTTCCGGAAGCCGAACTGGTTGTTCGAAAGAACTTCCTGATTTTCAGTGAAGGTCGAGAGACGCTGCAGGAGCATCCTCTCTAGCAGTTTTCCTAGTCCGTCCAGCATGCACAGCGGTCGGTACGAGGATGGCTCGTTCGCCGGTTTCCCACCTTTGGGGAGGAGGACGAGTCTCTGCTTTTTCCAATTTTTTGGAAAGGTTCCGGTCTTGAGGCACTGGTTGTAAATTCGCAGTAGGGCGTCCGGGGACGTCTGCGCTATGATCCGCAATGCCTCGTTCGGGATTCCGTCCGGTCCGGGGATTTACCACTGCTGAGTGACCTGCAAGCCAGTTGCAGTTCGGCATTGGTAAATGCGGACCCTTCTTCCACGGTCGTCACGTTCGGTAATAGTAGGCTGCTATACCTAAACTAACTTCGCGACAAGTAGACTTTTTTCACAAATATCGACGAAAAAATGTGTCAATCGAAAACTGAATTCAAGCCATCCTGTACCCAACCTAACATCGCGAAAAGTAGACTTTTTTTCACAAATATCGACGAAAAAATGTGTCAATCGAAAACTGAATTAAAGCCATGATGTACTCAACCTTACATCGCCAAAGAAGACTTTTTTTCATAAATATCGACGAAAAAATGCGTCGATCGGAAACTGTATTCAAGCCATCATGTACCCAAGTAACTAACTTCGCGAAAAGTAGACATTTTTTTCACAAATATCGACGAAAAATGTGTCAATTGAAAACTGAATTCAAGCCATGATGTACTCAACCTAACTTCGCGAAAAGTAGACATTTTTTTACAAATATCGACGAAAAAAGAATTCAAGCCACCCTATACCTAACCTTATTTCGCGAAAAAAAATAGACTTTTTTTACAAAATATCGACGAAAAAATGTGTCAATCGAAAACAAGATTCAAGCCATCCTGTACCCAACCTAACATCGCGAAAAGTAGACTTTTTTCACAAATATCGACGAAAAAATGTGTCAATCGAAAACTGAATTCAAGCCATGATGTACTCAACCTAACAAAATAAATTTAATACGCCAACTTCATTTACTTCATTTGATTTAGACTCTCGATTTAGAACTTTTGATTTATAATTAAATAAAACTGCATACAAATGATGATGATTTCCTGTACACTAATGAAAATACCGACAATGCAGTCAATAAACAGTCGTAGACTAAGCCGCAATCATGAATAAACTCAACGCTCATTACATTTGGCTCTTTGTATTACTAAATTCAGTGTTGAGATTCAATTGTGATCTCACCAGAGAACAAATTCTGACTGAGGATTTGCCGAAGCCTGGTTTTGTAAGTGTAATGTTTTTTTTCTTTTTTTACTGATCTAGCGCAAATGTAATCGAGATATATATATATTTTCTACCAAGGGTAAATATGTGATAATGGTGAGAAATCTCGGCCATTGCACTTCCATAAAAGGACCAATAGACACGGAGGGTTTCATAAAATACGATCTTCAATGGCACAAATTGAACGAAACGGACGATTTAGTTTCAGGATTGGTACACATACCTAGAACGAGCAAATGCATTAAGGTTAGTTTTACAGAACGTACCATAGCCCATAAGTAACGATTAAAAGTTAATTTTAATTAATGAATAAAAAAACAATTTTGTAAATTAGGTATGTATATAATGTGTATGAAATTGACAGTAAAGATCTAAATTTCAGGCGAAACTATCACCTTATTTTCTAAAACGAGATGGAATTTGGAGTGCAACGATGAATAAGACGAGCCACGATCCGTGCAATGATATAATATTGTCTATGCCTTTGAAACTATTTTTCTCTCCTGATAATAATTGTAATATTAAACAAGTATATGTCGTTCCATTTCAGAATGTTAATGAACAATATTAATACAGGAACAGTATTATTATATTTTTTTTTTCGCTTCAGGGGAACTACACCATTAATAATTTCAACGTCAATAAATTTTCACACATGATCGCTGGCGATAATTTTCTTTACGCGAGAATACACCTGACAATTGAGTATTTTACAAAATACGGAATGGTGTTTTGCATATACGCAGAGGTGGATATTAAATCGATTCCAAAGCTGAAAAGAACGAAATCGCACAAAAAGCAAGAATGAAAATATGCAACCGAGAAAACTTTCTCACAGACAACAAAAATTATATTTTTATCTGCAATAATATGTAAAGCCGCGTACTCATTAGCGAACATGCGCGTGTAATGTAAAAAAATTGTAAATGTGTACGCGTTCGTGCGCGCTCTGTAACGTTCGTGGCGATCCACTCGGTGTTGGTTTTTACCTTAAAGATTAAAGATTAAATATTAAACACCTTAAAGATTTCTTAGTCGTTCGCAGTTGTATTGACGGCGCGTGTGTACATGGCGTCCACATTAGCGTGCATTGCATTGCACGCGCATGTTCGCTAATGAGTACGCGACTCAATGTTTAATCAGATAATAAATCAACATTAATTTGCTAGATTTATGTACTTTAGATTTGTTTGTTGGTTTGATGTTTTCCAAATACAAAGCCTTAGCCAGGCGATAGCTCGGTAATTAAAAGTGTTAGTCTCTCGAGCGAAGGTTCATAGTTTGAACCTCGTATGGCAAAAGGGCTTTCTCGAGCTAACAGCCAAATTAGAGAAAAACTTGCAAAATTAATATTTTGGAGTAGCAACAAAATATTTTTGGATTATACATACATATATTATATTCAAAATTCATTTAACTTACTTAACTGTTAGGAAATGGATAGCTGTAAGAAATAAGTTATCTTCACGATGTTTATTAATGTTCGACAGTTAATTACATAAATAAATATTATATATGTAGATACATATGTAGTTTAAACGAAAAACGAAACATATTGTATAAGTGCATACATTTAATACACCAACTTCATTTGCTCCATTTGCTTGTGACTCGCGAACTAGAGCTATCAATTAACAATTTAAATACACTGTATGTACTTTTAACCGACCGTTTTCGGTATTTCTGTATTTCATTGAATTGGAGAGCAGTCGAGAACTAAACTGCTATCATTCGTAAACTCAACTTGCACTGAATTTGGTTTTCGATTCAATTCTGAGATGAAATTGCGATCTTATCAGAGGTGAACTGCAATTATTGTATGTAAGAGCAATGTGTTTATTATTTTTTCTTCAAAATAAGCAACAACTTCATCGACGTGTAATTTTTCCATTAAGGGTAAATATGTATGTATATAGTAACTCTGAGATCTCTCGAAGAATGCACTTCTCTAAGTGGACCAGTAGACAAGGAGATATTCGTAAAATATGATTTTCAATCTTCCAAATTTAACAACACATATGTAAATATGTATGAAGTAGTTTCTTGGCATATTCACGTGCCTAAAACGGCGAAACGTGTCAAAGCTAGTTAGTTATGTATACGTATATAAAGTGTAACCAGTGCTCGAAATGTAAAATTTTCCGCACTGTTCCATTACAATCCATTAGGCTATCAAAAATTTTCGTCAACCGGAAGTGGTACTTCCCTTGGAAAACCATCTAATTTTTGTGTTATCTTTGGAAGGTTTTTCCAGCAAAACTATCATACACAAATTTTTTTACATTTTTTTCCAACCGGAAGTATAAGTGATTTTGATTTTGGTCAACAACCGCAAACCAGAAGTGATTTCGCTTTTTTTTTTTTTTTTTGACCTTTTTACATATTTGGTATCTTTATAATATATTGTAGATATTTTTTCTAATAGTATAATCATTAAAGCAATACCTAGCTACGAAAAGTTAAATCATTAAAATCGATCAACCAGAAGTTGGAAAAGTCAAAAATCCTGTTACCACGGAATATTTCAGAAACTACCAAGCTCATCAAGTCGAAATTTCATATCTATAGTTTTCACGTTAGCCGTAAAAGATAATGTGATTTTGGTCAACATCCACCAACCGGAAGAGGCAGTTTACTTTTGAACGATTTTTTTTTTTTTTTTTTTTTTAATTTTTTTCGGCCTTTTAAATATTTACTATCGTCATAATATTGTAATATTATACTTCTGAAAAAAATACCTAGCTACGAGAAAATAAATCATTAAAATCGGTCAACCGGAAGTTGGATTTTTTTCTTGTAGAAAGGTCAAAAACCCTGTTAGCACGGAATATTTCCGAAACTACCGAGCCGATCAAGTTGAAATTTTATATTTATAATTGATAAGGTTTTGATCAAAATCAGCCGACCGGAAGTGGTAGTTTTTCTTATTTGAATATATGCCGATGATCGTTTTTTACATGGTTGGTACGGTGTGCATGCGTTTTATTTACTTAATTAATGAATTTCGTTACTCTTTGTATTCCTCAAATATATTAATAAAATCATGGGTTGGCCACACCCGAATTTTTTTGTTACATATACATACATATTACATAGGTATGTATAAGGATTAAGGATGTTATTCGGATCGGGCGATTTTACATAAACCGGCCCACAATAATAATAATAAATTTACTCCCCATTACTATTATACAATGAATAAAGTCATGGATTTTTACAAATAAACTTATACAAAATGCTTTTAATTGACAAGGGGATCACTGATGTATACTTTATCCATCTCGTTTCATTTATACTACAAAAATACGCTGCAGGCGAATTTTTTTTAAAGAAATGCAATTTTTATTTTAACTGCAAACTTATTATACATACATATATATTAAAAATAAAAATATGCGCCACAGGTAACTTTTTTTTTTCAAGTAACCGCTTTCCTTCGTGAAAAAAATTTATAATAATTTGTTGTACCTATGCAAATATTTATTTATTTATAAAAATATGTACCGCTGTGGCATTACAGGTTTCCCCAAATCGCCACAGCGGCAATTACATATAAAGAAAATACACGAAAAAGCAGATGCACAACTATGTATGTATATACATAACTGTGGAATGGCACTCTGTTTTGTCTGGTACCCAAGGGCCTTAATAGGCCACTGAATATAATATCATATCCTTACTATTTTAATAGATTACTAGGATATACGGATTATTAAAATGCATAGTGCATGCATAATGCATAATAAATTACTAGGATATATTTTTGTTTCGGCTTATTACAATGCATAGTGCATGCATAATGTATAATAAATTACTAGGATCTACATATTTTTGTTTCGGCTTATTACAATGCATAATTACGCATATATGCACTATTTAACGTTATTTTTTTACTTTATCCTAATCTGATAAATTATTGTGCTTTTATGTACATATATACATATGTATGTAGGAACACTCACAATGCATTTCAACGATTAAATAAATTACATGCTAATGAAATATTAAAAAAATTACGTTTACAAGGACAGTTGCGAATTAAACCTCTACCATGAATAAGCACAGCTCGTATTTGATTTCATTATTGCTACTGATCAATAATTCTACGCAAAATTACATTTCTAATCTCCCTATAGACCAACTGGCGACCGCTGATTTGCCACCACGCGGTTTTGTGAGTCATGGGAACGTGGATTTTCATTAACAACAGTATAAAATTTTAATATATAATTTTTCTTTCAACCAGGGTAACTATATCGTATCGTTGAGGATTTACAGAGAGTGCTCATCGGGCGAAGATTATACAAACGGCGACACTAGCTCCGAGTTCAATCTGAACAAATTTAACGAAACTGACGAGGAAATTTCTGGAGTCATTCACGTAACCAAAAGGTTCAAATACATCAAAGTAAGCTATAGAAAATATATAACATGAAATCGTTTCATTACATAATTTTATGAATCTCGATTGTAAGAAATTATTTTTCAGGCGACAGTAATACCTCAACTACTACAGAGTGATGGAACTTTCAGAACTATTTTGAATAGAACTTCTCGGGACCCATGCAACGATATAGTACTTAGCCTTCCGATTAGAGTTCCTTTCTCTACGGATGGTGATTGCATTATTATGCCGGTAAGCAAACATAATAGACTTTTGAGACACCATACATACATATATGTGAAAAAATTTATTTACTATACAAAATTTCAGGGAAGCTACACTATGAACAAATTTAACATTAATCGATGTGTGCACATGATTGCCGGCGATAATTTTATTTACACGAGAATGATAATAACATTTAAATATTATACAAATTATGGTAATATTCATTGCCATTTTGCCGCAGTGGACACAAAGCCCGTGCCAAAACACAAAAAAAAAAAACGCAAGCCTCTCAATAGAAGACCATAAATAATTTTATAATATCCAATTAAATAAATTAAATAGATCATTATTTAATTTCATGCACCTGCATCCTACAACCTTAAAAAATCTGTTTTAATTTCGAAATTATATATAATGGAATACGGTAATTTTCTTTAGTCCCAAACTCACCCTGGATATACCTACATATAGTGTATAATCATTGCGTAACGTAAATTTGAGAGAAGAAATAAAACGAAGAATGAAACTAGGATGGAGTGCTTTTGGAAGAATGAACATAGTTTTTAAATCCAACATTCCGCTATGCTTAAAAAAGAAGGCATACGACCAATGCGTACTGCCAGTTATGGCGTATGGGTGTGAAACTTGGACGCTAAATTCAAGAATGCTACGAAAGATAAAGTGCACACATAGAAGCATGGAAAGATGTATGCTTGGCATAACAAGAAGAGATCGCAAAAGAAATACATGGGTAAGAAGTATGACCAAAGTGGCAGATATAGCAGTAAGGGTGAAAAAGTTGAAGTGGCAATGAGCTGGACACATAGCAAGAAGAATGGATGGCAGATGGACGCGAGAAGTACTGGAATGGTATCCGAGAGGATGTGAAAGAAAGCAAGGTAGACCGAGTGGAAGATGGGCTGATGAATTGAGAAGAATGTGTGGAGTGAAGTGGATGCAGATTGCCCAAGACAGACAAGAATGGAAGAGGATTGGACAGGCCTTCATCCAGCAGTGGATGGTGAACGGCTAAAAATGATGATGATGATGAAATTATTAAATTTGAATTATATATAATGGAACCACCATAGGTGGTTCCAAAACCCAAATCAGTCTGTCTGCTGATAACGCTCGCTGAGGTAAATGATTAAAAGACACGAACAGTCCACGCGCGAGTGGGATTTGAAGCCGTGATCACCAGTTTGGAACGAGGTCGTGCTTACACTATCATCCAACGGAGGTGATGACGAGCTGGCTACAATTTGACAATATAAATTCTCAGTAGGTTCGCGACTTCGCTAAATTGTTACGTTGTTGTATTATAACGCGCCATCTATAAAAACTATTAAATACACAAACACTTATCAGTACAGTACGCGTGATGAGAAACCACTCTTTACTTGGTGGAAAAAATAACGGCTCGCACAACTTAAAATATGATGGCAAGATGAAACAATAGATATGTATATTAAATTGTATTGCCAAATAAATAAAATGTGGAAAGACATTGCAATCAGTGCATAATAATTATGAGATTAACTATCCACGAAACAGTGAACTACGAAAAGTCAAATTTAGAGGACTTTTCAGCTCAGCTGTCAATTTTTGAAAAGCGGAAATTAATGTCAAAAGCAGCAACCATTGCATATTTTCGAATGCTATTCACATTCTTGCTAAAAATAAAGTCGTTTAGCGATGGAATAATTTTTAAAAACGCATTTTTGGAGGCTACTGATTCGATTTTGTGACTTTGAAAATAAGATTACATAGTTTTTGTCATCAATGGCATACAGTTATCGAGATACACTTTTACACGACGAATGGACAAATTTAGTTCAGATTAAAAATAACTTTAAGATTGTTCAGCTTTTTCTTTATAAGTAGATGAATCTACTAACGTGGTTGATATGTCTACTTAGAATATTCCGCTTAAAGGAAAAACTCAAGGGAAGAGCTACTAACATTTTTTCCAGCTTTAAAAAGTTTATGAATATTAATCAGTTGTCTATTTTTAAGCTTGTATAAAAGACAGATGGAGCCTCAGCAATGACAGGGCGTCATAATGGTTATATATATGTATGTAGGCTCTTGCTTTATTGTTTTGTCTTATACATATATATATATGTATATAGGTATATTGTCTAACTTTATTTATCTTATGCTGCGTACACACCGACGAACCAAACAGCGAACGACGAAGGGTTTCTATCGTGTGGACGTTCATAAATCATCGGACGTTAGGCCCGTAGCGCACTTGGCTGCCTGGCTGCGCAGCCATGGCCGCGGCGGCCAGAAAAACGTGCACCCAGTTCAAGCAGCCAAAGGGGCAGCCATAACGATGAGAACACACTCACAAATGGTCAGCGATAACATTGTAGATACAACATATTTTCAATGCAATATTTGGTTTGTAATCTCGGATCTCGGATCCTTTTGTACTGTATGTACATATGTAGATGCAAATAATTCGTTGAAAATAGTTTTATATACATTATTTCCAACGCGCAACATTAGCGAGATTTTTTTTTTTTACTTTTTTCTTATTCGTTGAATTTAGTATAAAATTTATAATGGAATTGGAATTGTTTATTCAGATTTTCAGCCGAAGCGGCTGAAAATCTGAAATGGCAAACGGGAATTGACTGGCTGCCGAGCAGCCAGGCTGCTAGTGCGTGCATCGCACAGGCAGCCACATACATTTGCTTTGTTAAATACATCTCGTGTTGGCCGCGGCGGCCAGTGGCTGCTTGTCTGGCTGCTGCGTATCGGCGCCCGTACCTGTGGCCGCGCAGCCAGAGTTTCCTGGCTGCCTCTGTGCGTTGTCAAACAGGCAGCCACATACATTTTCTAACATCGTTGTGGCCGCCGCGGCCATGGCTGCGCAGCCAGGCAGCCAAGTGCGTTACGAGCCTTATTGTGTGGAGCGGTCCACACGATAGCATCCCTTCGTCGTTCGCTGTTCGGTTCGTCGGTGTGTACGCAGCATTACTTGGCCCACGCACCGAGGCAAAATGCAAACAGTCCGCGGCCCGAGGCTACCTTGCGAGGCAAAATAGTATACACATTACGAGGCGCGCCTCGCTACGTTGCTGCGCAGTGTACATACATGCCTTTATATATGTATGTACAAAGGTGCATGAGTAAGAAGAAGCGTCTTGAGTCGAGACACTGCAGGAAAGGAGAGTTTGAACACGAGTTGTTTTGATGCGTAGTAATGAAATTCTACACTGGCGGTAGTAGAACTAGAACTCAGTTCTTAGTAGCGATACAACATTTATACTATGTACATACGTATGTATGGTCAGCAAATGACATTTCGATTCGTTCATACGATCATAACTTAAAAATTCATTAGCAATAAACGTGGATCTGACGTCATAATGATATTGAAAACTCACTATGTACATATATTCAAACAACAGTGCGTATTTCTTTCAATAGAGGATAATTTAATTTAATGACACGACACGATGTGATTTTATTTAACTAAATGATGTGACGTTAACTAATAAAAACTACACAGTGGCAACATTTGCGAAACAACCATGACCGTATATTTGGTGTGCTCGATTTTGTTCTTTGCATTGTATAATTTGATCACACAAACCGATTGTGATCTCACCAGAGAACAACTTTTGACTGTGGATCTCCCGCCGTACGGTTTTGTAAGTTTGATTGCCAATTTTCAGAGAGTAAATGTAATTTTTAATTGATATACCTATTATTATAATTGATTTAACTTCCATAAGGGTAAATATGTGATAACAATGAGATATATTGGGCCTTGTGACTCACTAGTGGGACATTTTGATACGGATAATTCCATTTTACAAGATCTTAAGCCGCACAAACTGAACGAGACTGATGAAGAAGTTTCAGGGCAGGTCTACATACCCAAGACGTTCGGATGTGTTACGGTCATATATACATACATACATAAATTTATTTTCATGTTCAATGTAAAAAAATAAGATAGATTCTAATGACAACTTGAATTTCAGGCGAAAATAACACCTTATTTGTTAAAAAAAGATGGAACATTCAGCAAAACGCTCCACAAAACTAGTAATGATCCGTGCAACGATATAATACTGTCAGTTCCGTTGAAGCTTTTCTTCTCTCCCGATAAGAATTGCAATATTAAACCGGTGAATGGCTATATGTGGAATTAATTAGACAATAAAATCTATTCCTATATACATATACACCTATATAAAAAAAATACATATAATCTATTTGTAGGGAAATTACACATTGGATAAATTCAACATTAATAGATGGGCACACATGATCGCAGGAGATAATTTCATTTACGCGAGATTGCAACTGACACTCGAATATTCTTCGAAAATAGGTATTGCTTTTTGCCTATTCACAGCCGTGGATTTTAAACCGACACCGAAACTCACGAGAAGACGCAAAACCCACAAAAAATCAGATTAAAATCAGTTTGAATACTAAAACGTATGTGCATGTTCTACTTGTAATTTTATAACCTTAATGTGATGTTCCAATTTTTTGCACTATAAAATAATTTTGAGTATATTCTTAAAGCAGGTGTTCGTAACCTTTTAATTTTTCCCTATTCTCTCCCTGCAAATAAGAATAATGTTCACACCCCAAAATGACTCAACATATCCAAAATGGTGAATAACTCAGTTGCCGACTTTCTTTTACTATCACAACTACAGATCAAAATAAAAACACATTTTGTAAGTACAGCAATGATAATTCACCCTTGCGTACTGGTACGTACAATAACAGTACCGCCCAATAGTCCGTGAAACAATTGTATAGTGTACCGTTGATTGAATGGTTGTATGGCCATAAAATCGCGTTGTCGACTGTAACCGGCTTCGACAGATATCGGTTTGTTGCCAGCACACAAAATCCTTACGATCACAAAGATTGGCTGAATTAATTGGCTTAATTAATTAATTAATTAATCTGAATTATATATAACGATAATGATTTTGAATGCACAAATAAAATCGAAATCAAATCAATTAGAGTTGATTGAAGTGGCTATAGCATCATGACGGAAAAATAGTTGTATCTCATCGTATATAAACATATTCTTGTAGGTAGGTTAATTTATCAGTAAAATTTTATCAAAATCGAAGCGACAAGTGTTGATCATATTAAAGTCTTGTTTTCTTGTATCGTATTATTTAAACCTCTCACGAATTTTAGTACGTGAATAGAAAACAGTGCGTAACGTCCTACTAGTTCAATCAATAATGGTGGTTCACAAAAAATAAATTAAAATCGCTTAACATAATGTCTCTTTTGTATTGCAAAACTATGTATGTATCTACATACATTATGTTAATGATAATACCTTCCGATTGACTAATGAAAATAAACAACTAACAAATCAAACTCAGTAGTGAATCGATTCTATAGGTAGGTACAATGATAAAACATACCATGCGTTTGATATCGTACTTGCTGTGGTTTAATTCAATACATTGAACCATTTGCGACCACATTCCAGATCCATTTACGATCGAAGATTTACCACCCCACGGTTTTGTAAGTAAAAATAGTTAAAAATGGTCGTTTTTCACGAAAGTATACCGTCAATTATGTTATTAAACGAATATTGTTGTTGTTCAAACAAGGGTCACTTTATGACGAAGGTGAGGAATATCGGCAATTGTACCAACATTTATGAACCCATAGTCTTGAACAATCTCCTATCGTACAATTTAGAGGTATCTACGTTGAACAAAACCTACGAAGAAGTTTTCGGATACGTAAACGTACCCAAAACTTACAAGTTCGTAAAGGTATGTTCTCGTTATAAATCAGTGTACGTCACGAATGCCAATCGAGTATTAGCACAAGGCTCGAATCCACTTTTTCGGTGAACAGATGAGTGCGAAAGGGGCCAATACGCCACGAGTCACAAAACTCGTTGAAAGTCATTTAAATATGTCTTATCTTTATAGAAATTCGAATTTTTGACAAAATCTCTCAAAGAAAGTTGAGAATGAAAGTGGCCAATTCGCCACGAGTCTCAAATCATTATGACCTGTTTTTGTGAGGCATCCGTTGGACTTGGAGGCATCCAAAAAGGACTAATTCATCAGATTCCTCATACATTCGCCTCAGTTACTACATTTTTTTACTACTCAATCAGACATGACATATTGGGCTCATTTCGTACTCAACGGCTCGGATAAAGTCGATTGTCGTTATATTTATGTACTTATTTATTTATCTTAACAAAGACACCTGATTTTTAATGATAAGCTTACTTTTATACACGCCTTAACGCTACATATTAACTATACATAATATGGCATTCGTGACGAGCACTATTGTAAAATGTAACAATTTTATAAAATGCGTTTTTTCCCTAATTTTTTTTTTCAGCGTTTATTTTGAAATATATGTACATATGTAGATATTCGGGAAAACCGCACGAAAAAATCTTATTGGAATCCAGTTCGAACTAATTAAAAATATCGAGATACGACAATAATTTTTTTTTTCTACTGTTCTGTTTTGTCGTGGTTTTGTTATACAAATTTTCATAATATTTTGGTTTATATGTATTTAATTAATAAATAGATACGAAAAAAAAATTGTTTTGTCGCTGTTCTGTTTCATCATGTTCTGTTTTGTCATGTTCTCTTTTTGTCCGGTTACCGTTTTACCATACCATATCTCGGCTAACTCACGAGCGCGCGAACGTCTTTATGACCGATACGCGCACCCGTGAAAACATCTCGTAACGTAATTTAAAATCATTTGCCGCTCGAATTGGTACGTTTAGATAAAATAAAAAATTTTGAAATATAAAACCAATCTTTATAAACGTGGTGAAATTAAAAAAACTGGCCAAATAAACGCACAAATAATAGCACAGGGAAAAAATATGTAAAAAAAAAAAATATTTTTGACATTAAAAATTTGCTATATAATTAATTATAAATATTTCAAAGCAATAAAAAATCACAATCAATAAGAAAAATATCTGACTATTGATTTCAATACTCACTTTAAGCACAGCAATACTGTATTTTGAGTTATAGATCACAAAAGCCAAAAAAATGGATATTTTTTTGAAACTTTCAAATGATTTCAATTTTTTAACTTATTTACATTCTTACATTTAAATTAATTTGGTATCATTCTTTCTGTTCATCCTGTATGTACAATATAAACAAAATTTTCAGGCAAAAATATCACCTGTGATACAAAAAGGCGATGGGAGCTTCAAACCTACACACATTTGTATAATAGAACTACAGATCCGTGTAACGATTTCATACTATCAATTCCACTGAAGATGTCCTTTTATCCGGACGCATCATGTATCATCCAAAAAGTAAAGATTTCACAAGTCCTATTTTTAACAACTACACAAAACAAATTTTATTTAAATAATATTATATCCTCAGGGAAACTATACAATCGACGGATTTAACGTGGATAGATGAGCGCACACGCTCACTGGCGATAATTTTCTTCACGGAAGATTAATCATAACGATTGAATATTTTTCGACTTTCGGATTGACATATTGTAATACTGCAGTGATAGATTTTAGACCAATCCCAAAATTAACCAAATGGAGGAGAAAAAATTACAGTGTGTAAATTATATCATATTCCTTCAATAAAATAATTTTTTATGTAGTTACTACATCTACGTTGTTCAATTTTTTCGTATAAAAATCGATTAAGGTGATTTTTACTACCAATGTGCGTTGTCTCATGGAACGTACTACGTACAATATGTATATGTACATATGTAGGTACATTGTACACCGAGACGGGAAGGTTTGTACCGAGGACGAACGGGAGGTTGCAAATTAAATAAATAAATATGTAATAAATGTTCAGCACGTTTTCGATTGTCTCAATTTTCATTATCTTGACATGTGCTGATTAGAATAAATAGTAAACAAGAATGTTTGTCACGCATGAAGGTACAAACTACGAGCAAAACATTAGCGTATTAATTTACTCGTAATTACAACTGATACAATTTGTTATTTGAATATAATTATTATCAAGAATAAGGAATGCTATGTAAAAAATTTGAGACATTATCACATCTCACTTTTCTATCCCAAAGCTTTGACAACTATTTTCCAGTGCAGAAATTTGAAACAGTTAAGAAAAGCCTTTGGAAGCCCTGCATTAATTATTGAGTTAAACTTTGATCCTGAAGGGGAGGCTGAATTTCTGCACCTTAATTGATTTTCAACAATTAAATTTGTCATCATTTTGGATTAAGGTTAAAGGAGAATTTCCACATTTATGTAAAAAAAGCAATCTTTGTAATATAACTTTTTACCTCAACATATTTGTGTGAACTAGGATTTTCCACTTTATCTCAATTAAAAACAAAGTGTCTAATTGAAAACTAGTTTCATCCATATATGTATGTACATACATACATACATACATATGTATATGCATATATCATGTGTCAATAGTAAAAAAAATAACATAATGGACAAAGTTTGTGTTATAAAGGCATAAAGGCATACTGCAGGGTCTGCAAAAAAATTTACACGGGGGCCACATCGAGATATTGGAATTTGTCGGGGGGCCACATATGAAATTAATTTTTTTACCTAAATGCAATTTTTTAGTTTTTTAAATCAATTAAATTTATATATAAACGAATAAAAATTTAGAAAAAAATACAAAAAAGTATAAAACAAACGAATAAAAATTAATGGAGGTTTTCGATTCGTTGTTTTTTTTTTGTCGATTTAGTAAAAAACGTCGAATTTCTGAAAAAAGTGGGTTAAATAGGGTGGCAATTGAGTTTTGATTGATTTTTTTTCGTCGATATTTCTGAAAAAAAAGTCTACTTTTCGCGAAGTTAGGTTGGGTATAGGGTGGCATGTAATTCAGTTTTCGATTGATGCGTTTTTTCTTTAATT
The DNA here is from genome assembly GCA_022651745.1 of Parapsyche elsis. NCBI lineage: Eukaryota > Metazoa > Arthropoda > Insecta > Trichoptera > Hydropsychidae > Parapsyche > Parapsyche elsis. Next base: position 1,953,773 of record JAGVSN010000031.1, read on the forward strand.
CTGAAAAAGTCTTTTTAGCGATTTACATCATGGCTTTTTTTCGATACGCGTTTTTTGTGAAAAATGTCTCTTTTTAGCGAAGTTAGGTTGGGTACAGGATGGCTTTAATTCAGTTTTCGATTGACGCATTTTTTTTTCGTCGATATTTCTGAAAAAAAGTCTACTTTTAGAAGTTAGGTTAGGTATAGGGTGGCTTTAATTCAGTTTTCGTTTGACGCATTTATTTGGTCGATATTTCTGAAAAAAGTCTATTTTCGCGAAGTTAGGTTAGGAATAGGGTGGCATGAATTCAGTTTTCGATTGACACATTTTTTCATCGATATTTCTGAAAAAAGTCTTCTTTTAGCGATGTTAGGTTGAGTTCATCGTGGCTTTTTAATTATTGAGATGTTTCTGAAAAAAAAGTCTACTTTTCGATTGACGCATTTTTTCGTCGATACGCGTTTTTTCGTCGATAAAAAAGTCTTCTTTTAGCGATGTTAGGTTGAGTTCATCATGGCTTTAATTAAGTTTCGATTGACGCTTTTTTTCGTCGATATTTCTGAAAAAAGTCTACTTTTCGCGAAGTTAGGTTAGGTATAGGGTGGCTTGAATTCAGTTTTCGATTGACGCATTTTTTCGTCGATATTTCTGAAAAAAGTCTACTTTTCGCGAAGTTAGGTTGAGTACAGGATGGCTTTAATTCAGTTTTCGATTGACACATTTTTTCGTCGATATTTCTGAAAAAAGTCTACTTTTCGCGAAGTTAGGTTGGGTACAGGATGGCTTTAATTTAGTTTTCGATTGACGCATTTTTTCGTCGATATTTCTGAAAAAAGTCTATTTTCGCGAAGTTAGGTTAGGTATAGGGTGGCTTGAATTCAGTTTTCGTTTGACGCATTTTTTCGTCGATATTTCTGAAAAAAGTCTAATTTCGCAAAGTTAGGTTGGGTTCAGGATGGCTTGAATTTTTTCGATTGACACATTTTTTCGTCGATATTTCTGAAAAAAGTCTTCTTTTAGCGATGTTAGGTTGAGTTCAGGATGGCTTTAATTAAGTTTCGATTGACGCGTTTTTTCGTCGATATTTCTGAAAAAAGTCTACTTTTCGCGAAGTTAGGTTAGGTATAGGGTGGCTTGAATTCAGTTTTCAATTGACGCATTTTGTGGTCGATATTTATGAAAAAAGTCTTCTTTTAGCGAGGTTAGGTTAGGTATAGGGTGGCTTGAATTCTGTTTTCGATTGACGCATTTTTTCGTCGATATTTGTGATCGTCGAATTTTTCCAAAATCCATTTGATATCGATATCAACGATATTGAAGAAGATTTTCAATTAGAATTAATCGATCTTCAAGCGAATGATGGTTTGAAGTCAATATTTAAAAATGAAGCTTTATTTAAATTTTATGCTATATTGGAGGAGTATGATTTTATCCAAAAATAAAAGCATTTGCTAAAAAAATTGTATCAATTTTTGGTAGCACATACATATGGGAACAGACGTTTTTCCAAAATAAATGTGTTTATTTAATCAAAAAATATAAAATTTCTTTGCATTGTACATACCTACATTTGTACATATGTACCTACATACATATATAACCAATTATTGTTATCTCACCAGAGAACAACTTTTGACTGTGGATCTCCCGCCGTATGGTTTTGTAAGTTTCATTGCCAATTTTCAGAGTAAATGTCATTTTTAATTGATATACCTATTATTATAATTGATTTTACTTCCATAGGGGTAAATATGTCATAACAATGAGATATATTGGCCCTTGTGACTCACTCAGTGGGACATTTTGATACGGATAATTCCATTTTACAAGATCTTAAGCCCCATAAACTGAACGAGACTGATGAAGAAGTTTCAGGGCAGGTCTACATTATAATTGATTTTACTTCCATAAGGGTAAATATGTGATAACAATAAGATTTATTGGCCCTTGTGACTCACTAGTCCGGCAGGGGTGTCCAAACCCAAATCGTTTGGTGGGCCAAAAAAATATTATTATAAAACAATGAACTTATTCAAAATATTTTATTACCTTATAATTAATGTAACACTTGTTTTTGTATTTTTATTTGATATCTTTTTCATATTAACTATCAATTTAGTCGACGCACATCGCAGTTAATTGGTCTTGTTTTCATCGGTCAACCTGCTGCGATTTACTATATTTAATTTCAGCTGTAATGCACATTGCTAGTTGTTTTAATTTTGGACGTTTATCTTCGAGGATATATTTCTGATAAAACTCACGCTTATTTCCCTCAAACATGCATTTTAACGCCAGGCTTGATCGCAGGTCCGTTTGTAAATTTGGAGGCACTGATTTCCACCTCCATGTTAAATGGAGTTAAGAACATTTCCTCATACTGTTGCATATATCAGAATCTGGTGTCGAATTATTTAATTAAATTAGTGATTTCATTCGAATATTTTAAAAAATCTTTACGATCACTAATAAAGTCATTTAATAATTGGAAATGAATTGCATTATATGACCGTAATTGATTTTCATAAAGCTTGACTTTTATTACAAAGGATTTTATGTATTGATAACATTCTGTAATTAATTTATTTTCACCGTGTAGCTTCTGATTTAATTCATTTAATTTAATTGTTATATCTGTTAGAAAACATAAATGTAGAAGTCATTGATCATCGTAAAATTCAGATATATTACCGTATTCGGATTCGAGTCCGTGAAGATATTCTTGAAATTGACGATGCCTCAATGAATTATTAATTTATCCTAATCGGATAAAGTATTGTGACCGTGCGAAAATTCAACCTCGAGATTTTGACTGATTTTGTATCAGGTATTATCCCCTGATCACGTTTTCATGATTTCTAAAAAATGTCTGTATGTCTGTATGTCTGTGTACTTATTGGTGTGTGTGTCTGTATGTGTGTTTTCTCCGAAACCATCAAATCTTTCAAGCTGAAATTTCATATCTATTATTTTCACGTAAGGTGTGAGAGCCATAAGAAATTTGGTCATCATCAGTCAACCGGAAGTAGGGTTTTTTTCGTGTAGAAAATTCAAAAATTCTTTTACCACAGAATATTTCCGAAACTGCACCGGCGATTTTGGCGAAATTTCATATCTATAGTTTTCACGTTAGCCTTAAGAGTAGGAAGTAGGGTTTTTTTCGTGCAGAAAATTCAAAAATTCTGTAAAAAATCATATTTCCGAAACGGCACCGGCGATTTTGTCAAAATTTCATATCTATAGTTTTCACGTTAGCCGTAAGAGATACTGTGATTTTGGTCAAAATCTCTTCTGCAGAAATGGCAGTTTACTCTTGAACGATTTGTTGTTTTTTATTTTTTCGGCCTTTTAAATATGTACTATCGTCACAATATGGTAATGTTGTACTCCTGGCAGAAATTTCTAATTATGAAAAAATAAATTATTAAAACCAGTCAACCGGAAGTAGGTTTTTTTTTTTTTGACGAAAAGTTTAACACAAAATATTTCCAAAACTGCACCGATTTTGGCGATCTATAGTTTTCACGTTAGCCGTAAGAATACTGTGATTTTTCAAAATATCTGCCGAAATAGTTTTCTTGAACGATTTGTTGTTTTTTTTTATTTTTTTTTGCCTTTAAAGATATTGTGATTTTAGTCAACATCTGACTACCGGAAGTAGGTTTTTTTTTTTTTTTTTTTTTGACGAAAAGTTTAACACAGAATATTTCCAAAACGGCATCGGCGATTTTTTGAATATATGCCGAAGATCGCATTTTTGTTGTTTTTTTATTTTTGAATTGATTACCTTGACAACAAATTTTGCTAGTTACGAAAAAAAATTAATTTAATACATCTAGGCGCAGAAAGCAGAATATTTATGGCACAAATGAACATTAGTTTTCAAAATTATTTGAATTTTTAAAATTGAAATAGAAATGCCGAAGATCGCATTTTATTTTTAATTGAATTGATTACCTTGACAACATATTTAATATTTAATACATCTAGGCGCAGAAAGCTATGGCAAATGAACATTGCAAAATTATTTGAATTTTAAAATTGAAATAGAATCACGAAAAATCAAACATACAGCGTCTTTGTCTTTTATTAAAGTGAAAAATTACTAATCTTCCCATTCACTCTGGAACCTTCTATTCTCATCTTCAAGTTTTCTTTTCTTCTTTTAAATTCTTCTTCCAGTCTATGATTAATAAATTATTTGATTTTCAAAAAATTATATACTAAAATGCAAAATATAGAAAGCTGCAAACTTCAATTGGGCCGCAAAAAATTTTCGATTGGGCCGCGGGTTCGACATACCTGCGGGACTAGTGGGACATTTTGATACGGAAAATTCCATTTTACAAAATCTTAAGCCACATAAACTGAACGAGACTGATAAAGAAGTTTCAGGACACTTCTGCATACCCAAGAAGCTCGAATGCGTTTCGGTCATATATATATAAATTTATTTTTATGTTAAATGTAAAAAAATATGATAGATCTTCTAATGACAACTTGAATTTCAAGTGAAAATAACACCTTATTTGTTAAAAGAAAATGGAACTTTCAGCAAAACTAGTAATGATCCGTGCAACGATATAATAGTCAGTTCCGTTGAAGCTTTTCTTCTATTCTGATAAGAATTGCAATATTAAACAGGTGAATGGCTATATGTGGACATAATTATACGGCAATAAATGTATTCCTATATATACATATGTATATATATATATATATAAAATACATATGTACATACATATATATATTTGTAGGGAAATTACACATTGGATAAATTCAACATTAATACATAGGCACACATGATCGCAGGTGATAATTTCATTTACGCGAGATCGCAACTGACACTCGAATATTCTCCAAAAATGGGTATTGCTTTTTGCATTTTTAGCAGCCGTGGATTTAAGACCGATACCGAAACTCAAGATAAGACTCAAAACCCACAAAAAATCAGATTAAAATCAGTTTGAATACTAAAACGTATTTGCATGTTCTACTTGTAATTTTATAACCTTAATGTGATGTTCCAATTTTTTGCACAATAAAATAATTTTGAGTATATTCTAAAGCAGGTGTTCGTAAACTTTTAATTTTTCCCTATTCTCTCCCTGCAAGTGAGAATAATGTTCACACCAAAAAATGACTCAACATAGATATACAAAGTGGCGAATAACTCAGTTGCCGACTTTCTTTTATTATCACAATACGGATCAAAATAAAAACATATTTTGTAAGTACAACAATGATAACTCACCCTTGAGTACTGATTCGTACAATAACAGTACCGCCCAATAGTCCGTGAAACAATTGTATACAATGATTATATAACAGCCATGTCCCACGGAGGTTGCGCCTCCTCCACATTCCCCCTCTCATGTATTAGTCGCCCAGAAGGACTGACTTAAACCAATAAGAGGACTTCGTGCAAGTATTTTTGAAAAATCGCGGTCACTCATGACGGTGTTCTTAGAAGAGCGTGTCACTTGTGATAGTTTAAATTTTTATCGATGATTTTATCGTTAACATTAAGATTGGGCTGCCCAGGAGGATTCCTCTCTTGTCGTGGAATTCACGAGAGTGGAAGCCTCCTAGTCGCGAAGATAGTAGAGAACGATGCTATTCAACATGTGTTCTTTACCAGTGATCATGATGGGGGGGGGGATGTGCCACAATGGCCACCCGTCCCCCAGTGAAAGCCTGTTCCCGGAATGGGTTTTATCAGCAGAGTTCAGTGCTGGCGAGGGAGAAACTGATTCTCGAGATGTTGCCGCTTAGCGGCAGGTAGTGGCGCTGAGTACGCAGGGAGCGCCGATGGCGCGAGGGGCGCTTAAGGCGCAAGGGAAGGTAGTAATTATATATATGAGGCACACTGAAGGCGTAGAGAGCGCCTAGGCCGTGCGGACGTTGTGCATGCAGGACACGTTGAGGGTGAGGTAGGTGTAGTGTTTCCAGAAGGTCCTAGATGTGTGGAGTGTGTTAAATTTGCAGATAATATATAATTTGCAGGGGGCCCTGTGAGCGCAGAAGGTATAGATTGTTGAGGTAATGCTAGTGGCGCGTTAGGAGGTGGATAGACGAGTTCACCAAATGCTGCCGCGAATCGGCGAAAAGCGTTGAAGGCGCGGGGATGATACAAGGTCCTCATACCTAAGGGGACCCACTGGTACTCTCAGTGCTGCACGTAGGGTCCTGTATCTCGCCTCCGCAATCACAGTTTTCCGAGGGAACTAGTGTGAAGCTATGAAGTTTGGCGTTGAAGGAGCCATGCCCGGTCACGAGCTGTGACACCCAGTGATCGGGCTCAAACCATTTGGAACGAAGTCTGCGGTTGACTGTCGGGAAGAAGAGAGAAGTGAATCTTCCTTTGGAGGAGCTCACCCACCTGTCGTCCCATGCACCGATTGCAGCTCGGTGTACCGCTGCTTTGAAGTCAGCCTCCTTGTTGTAGTTGGAGGGATCGCAGGTTATTTTTTGGGAACTTGATTGGTTGGGTCCTTTTAAAATAGTACCCAGCAGACGCGACTTGGACTCTAAGGTCCAATGGAAGAGTACCTGCTATGATGTGTAGAGCATCATTGGACGTGGTCGAGTACGCTTTTGTAAGGCGAAGAAGTGCCCTTCTCTGACCAGAGATAAGTGGTCGGCTGACTGAAAAGAAGATACATCTATGGGCCCAGCAACCAGCGGCGTATGCTACCTTGCTGACGAATACAGCTTCGTAGGCGAGCCTTCGCGCTGGCCACCCAAGGTCCCAGTCAGATCCCGCAAGGCGGGAGATAAATCCAAAGTTGCGGGAGGCAGCCTCCGTGACAGTCTTGGCGTGACAGGTGAAGTTTCTCTGTCTATCGACGTGTAGGCCTAGCAATCTTACAGATTCTTGAAATTTCAATCTAACGTGGTCAAAGAGGATCCTGGGCTTGCGCATGTTAGGATGCGCACCTTTGAGAAGGATGGCTTCTGTTTTATGCGCAGCAAACGTGAGCCTCTTCCGCTCGCTCCAGTTCAGAAGTGATACTAGACAGCGGTCAGCTTTCCTCTCCAGTGCATCTCGAGTGTTTGCTTCGATTATGAGAGTAGCATCATCAGCGTAGGCAAAAGTTCGCACTGTTCTGGGAGCCGAGAAAATGTCGTCGAATAGGACGTTCCAGAGTAATGGGCCAAGAATCGAGCCCTGTGGACAGCCCATAGACATGGAATTGCTCACAAGGCGCTGTCCTATATCTTCATTGATCGTGCGACTGTTGAAGTAGCTTCGAAACATTTCATATAGATTTTCCGGAATCCCTCGCGTCTTTAATTCGTTTAAGATTCCAGGCCACTACGCGCTGTCAAATGCCCCGGAGATGTCCAACAAAATAGCGAGGACATATTTCGATTGACTCCTATTTACAATATTAAGAACGGCAGATAGGAGGTCCTCAGTGGACTTCCCAATAGTGAAGCCGTATTGGTTGGAATGGAGAGGGCGGTTTTCCCTCATGTGGAGGAGTAGCCTATTGGCCATTAGTCTCTCCAGTACCTTGCCAAGGCCAGGGAGCAGGGTAATGGGCCTGTAGGCTTTGGATCATCCGGTGATTTATCAGTACCTGCTTTAGGGATAACAGGGATAACCAGACTTCCAGCAGTTAGGGAAAACGCCTCGGTCAAAACAGCTGCGAAAACATGCATTATCTCGGGTTCAGCGATGGGCCACGAGCGCTTCAGTAAGTTATTATCAAGACGGTCAAGGCCAGGGGCCTTACCTGGTTTCAGCCTGTTAAACGCAACTTCCACCTCTCTCTTCTCCGGAAGGGAGCACCGTTTTCCAGTTTGTGGTCCAACGCTGACATTCTCGCGTATCTGTTTGTGACTTTTAGTATCCAGTGTTGCGTCATCCGTGCAGGTAAGCGCGTCAATGTATGAGGCCGCAATCTGTGATGCAGTGATAGGAGTTGTGCTTCCGCCTGGCACTCTCAGAGTTGAGAGCACACGGGCACCCGATCTGTCCCTACAGACCATTCGATAAGGCGTCCCCAAAGGGCCTTCTTTGGAGTGAAGAGTGACGAAAGATTGCCAGTTTTCCTTCTTTGCGAAATGAGGAAAGTTGGCTTTGAGATCAGCTCCGGGTTAGGAGCCCTTGCTCTTCGTGCCGTTGTAGGGAGTGTCGCGCCCTCCGAACCGCTCTCTGCAGTTCAGAGAGTGTTGAGTTCCACCATGGTGAGCATAAGCTCTGTGGAGGGCGAGGCCTCCTGTGCCCAATATATCGCTCAGCCGTGTCTATAAGGTATTCCTGTAAAAGTTCCGCTTGGGTATGGGGATCGGTGGTTGATTTAATCGGTGCGCGTTCGAGTAGGAGGCCAAGTCGCTCACAGTATTTCTGCCAGTCCGCGTCACGCGTGCTGAATAGCGGAGGAAGCACACTGGAGGCAGCGGGTGGGGATTCTACCTCGCCGATGGTGAACGTAATTAGGTTGTGATCGGCAATGGAGGCAGAAGAGTGTACTAACCATTGTCCAGCAGCTCGAGCTAGGCTACGCGAGGTCAAGCTGATGTCAATGTGAGATGTGCCCATACCATAACCAACAAAAGTTAGCGGACCGAGTGGGTCATTGATAAGATTTAAGTCAAACGACGCAATGAGATCCTCCACCGCCTCCCCCTTGGCGTCCGTTGGACCGGGGCCCCAAAGTGTGGAGTGAGCATTAGAGTCGCTGCCAATCACAAAGCTGCGGTCGGCAACGCGCTCCAGCGCTCTCTCCAGCTGGCCAGTATGCACATGAATTGAATCTGCAAATTGACAGTACTGTGAGATGAGGCAGATCGAGCCGCCTTCCCATGAAAGGTCCGCACACACGAGGTGGTCCGTCGAGACATCCCGAAAGACCACAGCGCGCGCGCCCGGCATCGCAGAGATCACGGCAGCCTTGGGATTGGGTCCACCAACCACGACTGTGACATCGCTGCCCAGGCCTCGAATTGTTGCGTCAAAAACATAAGGTTCTTGGATTAAAAGAAAATCCAGTTTAAATTCCCGGATTAGCTGCCGAAGTTCGTGCGTGGCCGGAGCAGACCTTCCGAGGTTGAGCTGCCCGATCCGTAATGGGCGTTGTAGAATAATGTTTTTGTTATGCATTGCAACGCTTTTCCTTTAGTATGCCGTCCTATCGACGACATTTCGCTCCGCTCTGACTCGTGCGGGGCAATTCTGGTCGTCCAGATAGTGATCGGCTGGGCGTTTAAAAGTAGCGCAGGCAGGACACTTCTTGGTCCTCGGTTGCGCTCTGGCTTGGCAGTCCTCAATCACGTGACCAATGCTGGCGCAGTGAGCGCATGTGGGAACCTTTGCATGGCAGTGGGCTTTTGAGTGGCCATAACATAGGCATTTGTGACATTTGGTCACTCCCGTAAAGTCCCCGACTTTGCAGGAGTTCCAACCAATGTAAGCAACGCCGGCATCTAATAAGTTTTTTTCGCGCCGCGGCGGGGACGAATAGTGCTACGTGCACATAGTTCCCCTTCCGAGGTCCAAATTTGTGGCTTATTTTTATCTTATCCCACTCCTCCTGGGTGAGCGTCTCCAGGTTTTGCGCACAGAGCGCTTTTGATAGTTCCTCCGGCTTTTCAGCCAGAGAACGGGGGACGTAGAGAAGCTTAACCCTGGGTAACCTTTTGTCTCCCAGGCGGGCTTTAAAGCCCTTGCCACGGACTTTCTCAATAACGTCCGTGGCCTGGTCCTCGGGTACCGTGACTACTATGCCCGGGGTCCTTTTTTTTTTTTGCCACCTAACCACCTTGAAGCCATCGGTGGTCGGGTCAAGTTCGTTGAGGAAGGCCTTCTGCGCTTCCTCTGAGGTCTGTCCCTTTTCGGGATCATACTCCACGACCACTTGCGAATTCGGTGGTCGTGCGGCGGCAATGGCCGCGTACGAGGTCGTGTTGCTCTCCAGAGGGGGTCTCGTCACGGAGGAGCTCGATTTTTTCACTGCCTTTTTGACAGCTGATGCGGAAGCGGTGGCTACTTCCTTGAGTAGCATGGGCAGTGCTTGCGCAATGCCACTGGTGACGGCGGAAAGGATGCGCTCCTCGATAGCCGTCTCCAGGTTGGCTTCGCGCTGATTGCTATCTGACGCTTGGATCAGTCTGTCCAAGCCAGAAAAGGTTTCCTCGATTTTATTGAGTCCCAGAAGGAACGCTTCACAGTCCCCTTTAATTTGGGACCTGGTTTTGCGGGTTTTACCATTCCCCGAAGTTTGATAACAGCAATCAGACATTCGCTGATGCTCGTGAGGGCCTCGGCATGAGTCATGACATGCTGTGCTTGTGCCACCAACAATGGTGGTGGCTTCATGGCGGTGCCAGTTTGGCCTCCAATGCGACCAAATTTCCAATGGGGTAGTTCCAATGGGTCAATGCGGTTTAGAAATGGAATCCACTATAAACTGCAATGGGTCCAACTTCAGAGGGTTGAACGCGACGCCACGTGTGGCCGGGCACACAGTCCAATTGGTCAATGGGATTTGGAAATGGAGTCCACTATAAATTCCAATGAGTCAATGGAATCTATTATGAGAGCGTTGGACGATGAGACCACGTGTGGCCAACGAGTAGAGCACGAGGTTATGAAACCTTATGCAGCGCGAGGACACACAGAATACTGGAATAGTCTAGCAGAGGTGAGAAGGCTCAGCCTCCTAGAGTGGCAGCAAACGTGCTGTAGCAGCGTCAGGGCGACAAGGCCGGAGAATGTTTAATGAGGTTATGTTACCATGTAGCGCGTAGGTATATGGCCGAATTACTTGATTAACACAATTAGGGCAATTTAGGACAGAGCAAGAAACAGTAACAAAAGAAAGAAAAGAAAAGAAAAGGAAAAGACAAATCTGAGAAACGCAGAGGTAGTAGCTATGTTCGCTGAGGCAGCGTTCACGGCGTCCAATGCGTTAGAGTAGGTTCGTGCGCTCGCAGCTCAGGTAGACGGACACGTCCGCGTCCCACAACCGCCAGCACTGAACTCCAAACAATTGTATAGTGTACCGTTGATTGAATGGGTGTATGGCCATAAAATCGCGTTGTCGACTGTAACCGGCTTCGACAGATATCGGTTTGTTGCCAGCACACACAAAATCCTTACGATCACAAAGATTGGCTACCCCTGAATTATATATAACGATAATGATTTTTAATGCACAAATAAAATCAATTAGAGTTGATTGAAGTGGCTATTGCATCATGAAGGAAAAAAATAGTCGTATCTCATCGGAGAAACAAAAAAAGTCGCAATTATGTAATTATAAACATATTCTTGTAGTTAAGTTAATTTATTAGTAAAATTTTATCAACATCGAAGAGACAAGCGTTGATCGTATTAAACTCTTGTTTTCTTGTATCGTATTATTTAAAGCTCTCGCGGATTTTAGTACATATGTATGTATGTGAATAGAAAACAGTACGTAACGTCCTACTAGTTAATTTTAAAATAATCTTCGGTATCAATAATGGTGGTTCACAAAAAAATAAATTAAAATCGCTTAACATGATGTCCCTTTTGTATTGCAAAACTATGTACATTATGTTAATGATAATGCCTTCCGATTCACTAATGAAATAAATAAGTAACGAATTAAACTCAGTAGTGCATCGATTCTATAGGTACAATGATAAAACATACCATGTGTTTGATATCGTACTTGCTGTGGTTTAATTCAATACATTGGACCATTTGCGACCCCATTCAAGATCCATTTGCGATCGAAGATATACCACCCCACGGTTTTGTAAGTTAAAATAGTTAAAAATAGTCGTTTTTCACGAAAGGATACCGTCAATTATGTCATTAAACGAGTATTGTTGTTGTTCAAACAAGGGTCACTACATTACGAAGGTGAGGAGTATCGGCAATTGTACCAACATTTATGGACCCATAGACTCGAACAGCATCGCATCGTACAATCTAGAGATATCTAAGTTTAACACAACCTACGAAGAAGTTTTCGGATACGTATACGTACCCAAAACTTACACGTGCGTAAAGGTATGTTCTCGTTATATGTAAATCGTTTTTTCTCCCCTAAACTTTTATTCAGCGCTTATTTTGGCATCGATAGTTGATATGGTTAGTGACGATTTAGTGTGATTAGAAAGACGATTTAATGAACTTTCAATTTTAAAACTTATTTACTTACATTTAAAAAAAAATGGTATCTTTCTTTGTGTCCATCTGTGTGTATTTGCAATATAAACTAAATTTTCAGGCAAAAGTATCACCTGTGATACAAAAACGCGATGGGAGCTTCAAATCTACATATAATAAAACAACAACAGATCCGTGTAACAATTTGATGCTATCAATTCCACTGAAGAAGTTCTTTTATCCGGACTCAGCATGTGTCATCCAAAAAGTAAAGATTTCACGAGCCCTATTTTTAATAACTACATATGTACATATATAAAACAAATTTTATTTAAATAATATTATATCTTTAGGGAAACTACACAATCAACGCATTTAACGTGGATAAATGGGCGCACACGTTCACTGGCGATAATTTTCTTCACGGAAGATTAATCATAATGATTGAATATTTTTCGGCTTTCGGATTGACATATTGTAATACTGTAGTGGTAGATTTTAGACCAATCCCACAATTAAGCAAATGGAGGAGAAAAAATTACAGTGTGTAAATTATAACATATTCCTTCAATAAAATAATTTTTTATGTAGTTTCATCTACGTTGTTTAATTTTTTTTTCGTATAAAAATCTATTAAGGTGATTATTAAGGGAAATGAATTTCCACACAAGCCAGGAGGTAGAATTTCAAAATTTTATGACTTCGTAGAATTTTGTGTACGCCGGAATGGTCAGTTCCTCTATCATTGTTTAACATGGTCAGTGAAGATATTTTAAAATAATTAAAATTTGATACCTTTATCACATCTCACTTTTCTATCCCAAAGCTTTGATAACTATTTTCCAGTGCAGAAATTTGAAACAGTAAAGAAAAGCCTTTGGAAGCCCTGAATTAATTATTGAGTTAAACATTGATCCTGAAGAGGAGGCTGAATTTATTATTAATTGATTTTCAACAATTAAATTTGTCATCATTTTGGATTGAGGTTAAAGGAGAATTTCCATCTTTGTACTATTACTTTTTACTTTCACTTATTTGTGTGAACTAGGATATTCCACTTTATCTCAATGAAAAACAAAGTTTCTAATTGAAAACTAGTTTCATCCATATGTGTATGTACATACCTATATATGCATATATCATGTGTCAATAGTAAATAAATGAACATAATGGACAAAGTTTGTGTTTGATATAATATAAAGCCATACTGCAGGGGTCGGCAACATAATTTACACGAGGGCCACATTGTGATATTGGGATTTGTCAGGGGGCCACATATGGAATTTTTTTTTTTACCTAAATGCAATTTTTTAGGTTTTTAAATCAATTAAATTTTTACTTTATCCTAATCGGATAAAGTATTGTGATCGTGCGAAAATTCGACCTCGAGATTTTGACTGATTTGTATCAGGTATCATCCCCTGATCACGTTTTCATGATTTCTGGAAAATGTCTGTATGCCTGTGTACTTATGTGTGTGTGTGTCTGTATGTGTGTTTTCTCCGAAACTATCAAGTCTATCAAGCTGAAATTTCATATATTTTATTTTCACGTAAGGTGAAGAGACATAAGGAATTTGGTCAACATCAGTCAACCGGAAGTAGGGTTTTTTTCTTGTAGAAAATTCTAAAATTCTGTTACCACAGAATATTTCCGAAACTGCTTCGGCGATCTTGTCGAAATTTCATATCTATAGTTTTCACGTTAGCCGTAAGAGATACTGTGATTTTGGTCAAAATCCGCCGCCCGAAAGTGGTAGTTTTTCCTATTTATATATGCCGAAGATCGTATTTTACATACGCGCACGCACTCAACACAGTAATTTCATAATATGTATTTATGTACATATGTTGGTTGGTGTGGTGGTGTGCATGCGTTTTATTTACTTACGTACTTAAAAAAATTAATTTCGTTACTCTTTGTATTCCTCAAATACATATGTATATGGATAAAGTCATGGGTTGGCCACACCCGAATTTTTTTATATAATAATAATGGTATAAAAAAAATTGGAAGTATAAAACAAACAAATAAAAATTAATGAGAGTTTTGGTGTTTTGCAATTTTTTTTGCCAATTTAGTAAAATCAACGTCGAAACTACATAGTGGTGCTAACTCGAAGCAACGAACGTAAATGACCATCTGTAATTCTAGTCCGTTGTTTATTTTTTATATAATTCACTCTAGAAAATGTTTGTTCACAAATATATATGTGCTGGAAAAAATACAGTTTTCATTCCAGTTGAAATTTTTTTCAGAGCAGAAAATAAGGAAGTTGAAAGTCCTATAGAACTCTGTTCACTTCATCACTTTAAAAGTGTCTTTTAATACGTCATTGGTTTGTAAATCAATTACTTCCAGTTGTAAATAATCAGGAACATCTTCAATATTGGGAGCGAAAGGATTTTGAAAAATACGAATTTCTTTGGAGTGCTTATGGAAGTCTGAAAATCGCCTCTTTGAAATCGAAAATTTTGAAGAGATTCAATGTATTCTAAAAATAATTTTGTTGGCAATACTAAAGTGTTTTTATCTTTTCAAAAAAATAACTTGCAAAATGGAAAATTATAAAGTTTTTTTTTTATTATGTTAATTTTTAATAATTTGAGTTTCATTTCAAATGCTGTCACTTCTGAAAAAGTTTCATGAATAAGTTTTCCTTTCCCTTGGAGTTGAAAATTCAAATCGTTCATTCGAGACGCGATGTCTAATGTCTAATGTCTGATGCGAATAGACAACCTCTTGTGATTAAAAATCTATACAACATACATATCTATAGAGATACGACAATTTCAATAATAAATGTTTAATTTTTCCCCTGTTCTGAATTGTCATAGTTCTGTTATTCGCTGTTTTGTTTTGTCACAGTTATATGGTTCTTCATTTTCTGTTATATCATGATCTGTTCATTTGTGGAACCGCGCTGGACCTAGCAGGTAAAGAACATCCTGTTTACGAAATTCTTATAATTCTACATATATCATGCTTTCAAATGACACATTTTGATGTGACGTTAACTAATAAAAACTACATAGTGGTAACATTTGCGAAACAACGATGACCGTACATTTAGTGCGCTCGATTTTGTTCTTTGCATTGTACATATAACCAATTATTGTTATCTCACCAGAGAACAACTTTTGACTGTGGATCTCCCGCCGTATGGTTTTGTAAGTTTGATTGCCAATTTTCAGAGAGTCAATGTCATTTTTAATTGATATACCTATTATTATAATTGATTTTACTTCCATAAGGGTAAATATGTGATGACAATGAGATATATTTGCCCTTGTGACTCACTTGTGGGACATTTTAATACGGAAAATTCCATTTTACAAGATTTTAAGCCGCATAAACTGAACGAGACTCATGAAGAAGTTTCAGGACAGGTCTACATTATAATTGATTTCACTTCCATGAGGGTAAATATGTGATAACAATAAGATATATTGGCCCTTGTGACTCACTAGTCCGGCAGGGGTGTCCAACCCAAATCGTTTGGTGAGCCAAAAAAAATATTATTGAGCTTAGGTGGGGCCGCACATATAAAAAAAACCAAACAATGAACTTATTCAAAATATTTTATTACCTTATAATTAATGTAACACTTGTTTTTGTATTTTTATTTGATATCTTTTTCATATTAACTATCAATTTAGTCGACGCACATCGCAGTTAATTGGTCTTGTTTTCATCGGTCAACCTGCTGCGATTTACTATATTTAATTTCAGCTGTAATGCACATTGCTAGTTGTTTTAATTTTGGACGTTTATCTTCGAGGATATATTTCTGATAAAACTCACGCTTATTCCCCTCAAACATGCATTTTAACGCCAGGCTTGATCGCAGGTCCGTTTGTAAATTTGGAGGCACTGATTTCCACCTCCATGTTAAATGGAGTTAAGAACATTTCCTCATACTGTTGCATATATCAGAATCTGGTGTCGAATTATTTAATTAAATTAGTGATTTCATTCGAATATTTTAAAAAATCTTTACGATCACTAATAAAGTCATTTAATAATTGGAAATGAATTGCATTATATGACCGTAATTGATTTTCATAAAGCTTGACTTTTATTACAAAGGATTTTATGTATTGATAACATTCTGTAATTAATTTATTTTCACCGTGTAGCTTCTGATTTAATTCATTTAATTTCATTGTTATATCTGTTAGAAAACATAAATCTAGAAGTCATTGATCATCGTAAAATTCAGATATATTATTGCCACTTTCGTTCATAAAAATCCGAATTTCTTCTCTCAATTTCCAAAATCTTAATAAGCTATCGTATTTTGGCATAAAAAATGAGATCACCGTATTCAGATTCGAGTCCGTGAAGATATTCTTGAAATTGACGATGCTTCAATGAATTATTGGCCCCTTATCAACCCCCAAACCCTCCTTCTTACCCCGGCGGCCCCTTTTTTGGACTCCCGAAAAGCTATGCCGGCCCCTTACCACCCCCCAGACCCCCCCTCCTGCCTCGGCGGCCCTTTTTTTGGGCTCCCGAAATAATTTACTAAACAAAAACTATATTACATTATATTAATTACACCCCGGACAAAGCCGGGTAATAAAGCTAGTGTGAATATAAAACAGTACGTAACGTCCTACTAGTTTTTTAAATTAATTTTAAATTAATCTTCGGTATCAATAATGGTGGTTCACAAAAAATAAATTAAAATCGCTTAACAATATGATGTCTCTTTTGTATTGCAAAACTATGTATGTATGTACATTATGTTAATGATAATGCCTTCCGATTCACTAATGAAAATAAATAACTAACGAATCAAACTCAGTAGTGCATCGATTCTATAGGTACAATGATAAAACATACCATGCGTTTGATATCGTACTTGCTGTGGTTTAATTCAATACATTGGACCATTTGCAACCACATTCGAGATCCATTTACGATCGAAGATTTACCACCCCACGGTTTTGTAAGTTAAAATAGTTAAAAATGGTCGTTTTTCACGAAAGTATACCGTCAATTATGTTATTAAACGAGTATTGTTGTTGTTCAAACAAGGGTCACTACATTGCGAAGGTGAGGAATATCGACAATTGTACCAACATTTATGAACCCATAGACTCGAACAGCATCGCATCGTACAATCTAGAGATATCTAAGTTGAACATAACCTACGAAGAAGTTTTCGGATACGTATACGTACCCAAAACTTACACGTGCGTAAAGGTACATATGTTCTCGCTATATGTAAATCGTTTTTTCCCCCCCTAAACTTTTATTCAGCGCTTATTTTGGCATCGATAGTTGATGTGATTAGTGACGATTTAGTGTGATTAGAAAGACAATTTAATGAACTTTCAATTTTAAAACTTATTTACTTACATTTAAAAAAAAATGGTATCTTTCTTTGTGTCCATCTGTGTGTATTTGCAATATAAACTAAATTTTCAGGCAAAAGTATCACCTGTGATACAAAAACGCGATGGGAGCTTCAAATCTACATATAATAAAACAACAACAGATCCGTGTAACGATTTGATGCTATCAATTCCACTGAAGAAGTTCTTTAATCCGGACGCAGCATGTGTAATCCAAAAAGTAAAGATTTCACGAGCCCTATTTTTAATAACTACATACATATATAAAACAAATTTTATTTAAATAATATTATATCCTTAGGGAAACTACACAATCAACCGATTTAACGCGGATAAATGGGTGCACAAACTCACTGGCGATAATTTTCTTCACGGAAGATTAATCATAACGATTGAATATTTTTCCGCTTTCGGATTGACATATTGTAATACTGTAGTGGTAGATTTTAGACCAATCCCAAAATTAACCAAAAGGAGAAAAAATCACAATGTGTAAATTATATTACAATATTCCTGGTGGCGGCGACTTTAGCGCGCCGACGAAAGCGTGCAATTTATTATTTTATATTTAATAAAAAAAAAATAGAAAACAATTATTCTAAAAACTTTAAAACACACATACATGAAAAAAGAACCATAAAAAAACTATTCAAAAAAAAATTTAATAAAAACACAAAAGCTTGAAAATTACATTACAACAAAACAACAGAAATTGAAAACAAAATCTTAAAATAATAAGGCTCGTGACCTCTATAATAGAAAACGGTTTTATATTGTTTTTTTTATTATTCTATTTCTTTTAACCCTGCAAAATGATAACGGACAGTGATAGTGACGAATGTGTAAGAATAGCTCCTCGCCGAGTAACTCGACAAATTAGCAGTTCTAGTGATTCTGAAAGTGGCCTCCCAAATAACTCTTTGTATGACTCCGATATTGAAATTGAACCCGAAATTGAATCCAATGAACAGGGAATCGACTATGATGACGAACCAGAAATTTCAGCAGCATTTACGTATTTTGTATCAAGATTTTGAGAATAATCCAAATCCACCACAATTTGAAGAGCCCCCATAAAAAAATTGGGACTTGCGCATGTTGTAGTAAAAAAATACTTGAAATGTGCGGTTGTTTACGAAAAAGCTACCATCTTATTACCGACAATTTTTTTACTAGTATTCCTCTGCCGCGATATCTGTTTAAATGCAGAACTTATATAACGGGAACATTGAGAAAAAATAGATTGGGGATCCCAAACGGAGTAAAACAATTAATGCCAGTGAAGACTTCTAAACATTACAGAAGTAATGAAATTTTAATAACGGGGTATCGTGATAAACCATCCCATATGAAACCTGTGTTATTATTATATACATTTGAACAAGCACAAAATACGACAATAACAAAATGTATCCAAGGACAAGTCCAGACTATAACGAAGTTATCTGCAATAATTACATGGGTGGTGTAGACACGTCAGACATGATGAATTGTGTGTACATATGTACATATGTATATGGATGAACGAAATCGGTGAAATATTGGAAAAAAGTCGTGTTTAGTATAATTTCAAGAATGATTCTAAATTCGTATATAATATATAAAAATAATTCAAATGAATCAAGATTATCAAGATATCAATTCATATCTCAAATTATAGAAATTATTGAAAAAAATTGGATGGAGGAAAAAAAAAATTCATCTGATTCACCTGATCGCATACAATATACAAATAGTGGAATTATAAAACTACCCGAACGCAAAGAAAAAGTTTGTGTTCGGTAGTAGAAAAAAAAGTAGAAAGGATGGTGGTCCCGTTAAAAGTTAAAAGCAGGGCTGTGGAGTCGTTAAAAAAAATCACGACTCCGACTCCGACTCCGATTCCGATATTTACCAACAACACGACTCCGACTCCGACTCAAAAATGTTAAATTTTATCAGCTTGTTTTCCTATCTTTGCAAATATTTTTCATGTTATAGGCATAAAAAAATAAAACAAGATCAAATCAAACTTTATTAATTATTTATTTGAATTTATTCTTAAAAACAACATTGCTTCTAATAAATCTGTATTCATAGAAGCTCTCAAATCAGAATTAAGGATTTTAAGAGCGGAAAATAACCGCTCTATGGACACTTGGGTTGGCGGCAATGCTGTAACGATCAACGCTGAATTTTTTATGATTTCTGGATACTGCTGTATTGCCATTTTAACATTTAAATTATTAGCTCGGTCAATTTTTTCCACCATTTTCAATGCATCGTAAAATTCATTTTTAAATTTTGAAATGGAGTCTTCTTTGTTTGCTATATTGGGACTCAAACACATTCTATATTACTCTTTGTTTGCTCTTTGCTCTATATTATTCTTTGTTTGCTATACACATTCATTATTACGCAATTGAAATTTCATAAATTTCGTAATTAAAAAATGGTCGGAGTCGCTCATTTTTCACGACTACGACTCCAACTCCGACTCCGGCCAAAACAGCGCGACTCCACGACTCCGACTCCGACTCCACAGCCCTGGTTAAAAGATCACGTACTATGCGTTATATGTGAAAAAGGTCTTCATGGCAATTGTTTATCAGAACATTTAAAATATTGCAAATCATTATTTTAATATGTTTCATATATTTATCATGTTACATATATGTAGGTATTTTATTTTGTATATTTTAACTGTATTTCATATGTGTGTGTGTGTATGTTTTTTTTCCTCTTTTTTTACATTTTTTGATATTATAATAATTGGTTTCTTTTTCTTCTCTTTTATTTCATTATTAAATTTTTTTTTTATGTAGATAAATAAATAATTCAATATTGTTTTTAAAATTAATAATTATATGAATTTTATTCATATTTATAAGATAAAATAAAACGAATAGCTTTTAATGAGTCAGGGGCCGACAGATTGTAATTTTATACCAGATATTAAAATAAAGTTTTTGGAATTTATAAACCTACACGTATGTCCTATATATCCTTCAGTCCATTTTACATCATAATAATATATATGTATTGTATGTATATGTATAAATTGTTTCATACCCCTGACGTACTGGCGCACAGAAAATATTCAAATACGACCATTATGACGTCAACAACGATCGTTGTTAGCAGTTCTCGACGTTTTCATAACAACGATATATCGTTGTTGTAGCAGCAAAAGGGTTAATAATATATTTATAAAAATTCTAATTTGACCTTGAAAATATTGCATTTTTTTTTAATGTACGCCATAGAAGG
Source organism: Parapsyche elsis (assembly GCA_022651745.1). Lineage (NCBI taxonomy): Eukaryota > Metazoa > Arthropoda > Insecta > Trichoptera > Hydropsychidae > Parapsyche > Parapsyche elsis. The sequence continues at coordinate 1,974,476 of JAGVSN010000031.1, forward strand.
GACCGCTATATAAAAAACCGCCGCAAACGCTATAGAAAAAAACGCTATAGAAGTGTACGCTATAGGAGGGTTGACTGTACTTATATAGACAAATTTCAATTTCAATATTATTAGAGAGATTCTTCTTAAGAATTCCAATTTACTGATACTATTATAAGTTGAAATTATGGCTTCCAATCATTTATTTAATTTGGCATATTTCTATTTCGAGCAATAACATACATAGACGCCTGAAGCCAGATCTTTCGATTATTATTTCGGAATGGTCTTGTTCCGCGATGAATTGCTCACACAATTTATATACTGCAGGATGCACAATGTTTTTTTCAAAATCTGACATTATACTGCTTTGATTTTGTGTTGGCTTTAATTGCTTCAGCTTCCGAAATATTCTTGAATAGCTGTCTTCTGATTTATCAGGAAGCAAGATATATGTACATGAGTGGTAGAGCAGATCCGTTGATGAGTGAATTAATCGTAAAAACTTGCAGTAAAATAGTAGGCGTTAAACCAGTGATCATGTTTTTGAAGAAGGTCAATATTGGAAGAAGTCCCAAACATCAGAACTCTTTTAAAGTCATCAGCGCTTGAATCCCAGATCAAGAAGTCTATTAATTTTTTATTGAGAGAATTATGAATAATGGTATCGCCGATCGAATTTATTGCAGCATAAGAAACATCATGTTTCTTTCGTTGTCTTTCAATCATGCGTTGTGAAGATCTACCTATGTATATATTGTGGAAGATTGCACGCTACTTCCAAAGAAACTCCGGCTATTACTTGCTGTACTAATGTAAGCCCGTTGAATATCAACGGAGCGTTCTCATCACCCGTACTGAAAAATAATATTAAATTTAATAGTTTTTATAGTTGTTGCATCTATGCAACCAAGCGCCATCTATGGCGCGTTATAATAACAATAATGTAAAAAATTAGCAAAGTCGCGAACCTTTTTTAAGAACTAATGTTGGCTAATTATAGCACATCCGTCATCGCCTCCGTTTGGAAGATAGTGTAAGCACGATTCCTCCCAACCTGGTGATCTCGGGTTCAAATCCCACTCGTTCTGATTTTTTAATCATTTACCTCAGCGAGCGTTATCAGCAGACAGACGGATTTCGGCCATTTTATCTATAATGATTTTACGCGGTGTCTCACATGTCGTTAAGTCGCATTTCTAACACTAATGGAATATAATGTCCTTATGTTATTATTATTTTTTTCCAATCGGTAAAATTTTCATGGATGGGTTTGTAAAAGTACATACCAATTAATTTTAAATAAGATATAATTTTGGCGTTAAAGTACTAATAAATAATAAAATAATTTTTTTATGTAGTTACATCTAGGTTGTTCAATTTTTTCGTATAAAAATCGATTAAAGTGAGTTTTTACTACCGATGTGCGTTGTCTCATGGAACGTACTACGTACATACAATATGTATAGGTACATTGTACACCGAGGCGGAAAGGTTTGTACCGAGGACGAACAGGAAGGTTGCAAATTAAATAAATATATATGTAATAAATGTTCACCACGTTTTCGATTGTCTCAATTTTCATTATCTTGACATGTGCTGATTAGAATAAATAGTAAACAAGAATATTTGTCACGCATGAAGGTACAAACTACGAGCAAAACATTAGCGTATTAATTTACTCGTAATTATGTACAACTGATACGATTTGTTACATATGTATGTTATACATGAAATATTGAAAATCGATGACTAGTAAAGCGGAATTAACACTTCGTGAGTTCAATTTAGATATTATTATAGCTTGAGGCTACTTTCACACGGACAACTCAATGTATGTATATGTACTGGAATCTTTACAATTGTTTATTTTAAACTAGTATATTGCCCGTTGACGATCAACGCGTGTTTAGCTAGCTAGAGCTCGAGTGGAGGGGGGATACCAACTTAGCATGGGAAATTTTTGGGAAATAAATTTCTACACAAGCCAAGAGGTAGAATTTCAGAATTTTATGACTTGCTAGAATTTTTGTACGCCGGAATGGTCAGTTCCTCTATCATTGTTTCACATGGTCAGTAAAGATATTTTAAAATAATTAAAATTTGAGACATTATAACGTCTCACTTCTCTATCCCAAAGCTTTGATAACTATTTTCCAGTGCAGAAATTTGAAACAGTAAAAAAATGCCTTTGGAAGCTATGAATCAATTATTGAGTTAAGCTTTGATCCTGAAGAGGAGGCTGAATTTCTGCACCTTAATTGATTTTCAACAATTAAATTTGTCATCATTTTGGATTGAGGTTAAAGGAGAATTTCCATCTTTGTACTATTACTTAAATACTTTCACTTATTTGTGTGAACTAGGATTTTCCACTTTATCTCAATTAAAAACAAAGTTTCTAATTGAAAACTAGTTTCATCCATATGTGTATGTATGTACATATATGCATATATCATGTGTCAATAGTAAATAAATGAACATAATGGACAAAGTTTGTGTTTGATATATTATTATAAAAGCACACTGCAGGGGTCAGCAACATAATTTACACGGGGACCACATTGAGATATTGGGATTTGTCAGGGGGTCACATATGAAATTAATTTTTTTTACCTAAATGGAATTTTTTAGGTTTTTAAATCAGTTAAATTTTTTTATATGTATGTATAATAAAAATGGTATAAAAAAATACAATAAAAATATAAACAAAATAAAAAAAAATTAGAAGTAAAACAAACAAATACAAATTAATGAGAGGTTTAGTGTTTTTTGTAATTTTTTTGCCAATTTAGTCAAATCAACGTCGAAACTAGCGATGCTAACTCGAAGCAACCAACGCAACGTAAACGACCATCTGTAATAATAAATTCTAGTTCGATGTTTATTTTTAATATAATTCATTCTAGAAAATGTTTGTTCACAAATATATGTAGTTATCGTTCCAGCTGAAAATTTCTTCACAGCAAGAAATAAATAAGTTGAAATTCCAGTATAGAAATCTGTTGACCGATTTGAAGTCCCATGTGCCCAGAACTACTTTTTCGTTTATATTCCAAAATCTTCGAGTTTTATTGAAAATATTTTTATGGATTAGGAATAGATAACACTGTTCGACAAACGGCGACTTTTTTTTGCTTTGGAGACAAGATATAACTTTTCATATAGATTTATGACCAGTGAACACGAATCTGGTAATAAAAAAAATGTTGATTGGCTCGAGATTCGGAGATATATGTATGTACATACATACATATGTATGTGTTTTTTAAATCGCGCATTTTTTCTATTTCTTGGTGTTGTTCGTTCGATGTCTCACAATCTGTCAATTTCTTGTTCAAAATGAATATAAGAATCTATAGTCGAGTATTTTATCTTTCATTTGTAGTACTTTTCAGCTTTCAGATCTTTCTAAGTGTTCGTTCAGTTCAAATCAAAAGTCAAAAGTACGTATTTTCACTTGGGATTTTTCCCACTGTTAATACTATTTTATATTGAGTATTTTCTATTGAAACATATTCATTGGGATAGTGTTCTGGCCACACTATTTTTTGTTTTCGATTAAAAGCGTTAATTGGAAGTGTGCTGAATTTTAAATTTTATTTTATTTATTTATTTATTTAATTCCATCCGGCAGTCTATTATACTCCAAATCACCTCTGTACAAGATGCTTCTCCTATTTATTTCTATTTATTCTAACATTTTTTATAAATAAATTATTTTTATTCCTTAAATTATATTCACATACCAACATACAAATCCTCAAAGTATCATTCACATTCAACCAATCTAATTCAATCATCATCTTTTTTATACTAGCATACCTACCCGCATTTAAAATACATCTCATACCTCTATTTTGTATATCTAACATATTTAATAATGAACCGCAATACTATTAATCAAAAGAATATGGAAAAATCTTTTAAGATGATAAAACAAGAGAACTTAAAAAAAAATATCCGAACCGGCCCCCTCTGCTCTAATAACTTTAATAAAAATAAACAATCGACAAAAAAGGTACACAAAACTCGCAAAAGTAGCAGAATTGGCCACTTTATTATTTCGGACACGATATAGCGGCCATGAGACGGCATAGTAACAATAAATTCGACGATGTAACGTAAACAAAACATTATCGCACACAGTCTTTCCATCGAATTTTCCGCGGTTCACTTGGCGACATGTGAAAACATGGCGATTTACAATCGTAAATATAATATACATATGTACATACATATTGTAGTAGCCGAACACTCGCACGCGCCTACAAATTGCGTAAGCTAATCGGTCTCGTCATGTCATTTGACGACCCGATACAACTCTAGCCCAGTGCTGCCCAAACTTTTTAGTACCGCGATCCACGTTTTAGAAGGAAAACCCACAAAAGGACAAAAGGACCCACCTAGTTTTAATAGACATGATGTGGAGGGGGGGGGGGGGTATTAAAATTATTTTTAATACTGTTTTTATATGTACTTAAAAATATCCAGAGTTTTATTTATTTTTAAAAAACTTATAATAAACGAAAACAAGCAGCTGGGATAAACCATGTACATCCGTGGATTCGTCCAGTTGCAATGAGAAAAGTGTTACTAACTCACTAACTCTTTGGATCAGTTCATCTTCTCCCCACTGGGTCATTTCATCGATTCTGCGTGCAATCGTATTATAAGCGAAATCGTTTCGACTTCTATACTTCTTTCTTGCTCTTATCATCAAACATAATTCCAACCGTGTATTTTATTGGTGGTAGCACCAAAGTCTTGCCAATTGTGTGCGGCTTACTAGCTTGCGCGATTTTCAAACTAATCAGGCTAGAGGCGTGGAGAGATTTTTCATTAATGCTGGTGTAATGCGAAACCTTCGATTTCGACGACTTAAGCTGATCCAGTTTTTTTCGCGACCCACAGTTTGGGAAACGTTGCTCTAGCCGGTATGTTTGTATGTAATATGTATGTGAATGTGTAGCGCCAACTGATGTAATACCGCACACCATTTACAATGAAATAACTATCGCCGAATGTCTTTCATTATTATTAATTTGAAACAATATTTGTCGACAGATTTGTTGATTCGCCGTCAATCTGCACGTCAACGCATTTTATCAAATGTTTACTTCCTAGTCGTCAGAATTATGATAATTGAAAATTAAAACATACCAATGTCGCTTTCTCCACACGCACACTGCCAGTATCTACATATGCTCAAAGGACAAGTGCCATTTGGGTAGTAATTTGAACGCTATGGATAATTTTATGTATTGTACATATGTTTATGTAATGTATGTAGGTTTCACCTGGATTGATCATTATGTTGTTGGCGTGCCCTTATCGTATCAAAGAAAAACTTCTTATGAAACTTCACAAACACTTTAGTGTCAGTTATGGTGAAGTACATAACTAGGGAAAGATACTCTTCTGGAGGTGAAGACGGAACAGACCACGACATGATAGGTAGTAGGGAATTGTTTGGGTGGTGACAATTTTATGAAACCATCTCACAACTAGAGGCTGTGATTTCTCAACTTTTTTTGATTCTCGATTTTGATTTTCGATTCTCTATTTGAATCAAAAAAATTCGAGATTTTCTTTTTAAAAAAAGTAAATCGATATACTATTGTAATGGTAGGTGACCGACAACATATAAAAATCAAAAGGACAAAAACGATATTATGTATGTATGTATATTAGACTCTAATATATGTATATAATAGCCCTATTCTAAATACTAAATTGTTCTATTAATACTAAATTGCAGGTGAATATTTATCGATTCAATAAGCCTTCTTCGCCTTAATAAATTGGAACAATGTCGAGAATATTTTAACATTCAATTTTATATACATATGTATATTTGAACACGGTCATATAAATTAAGTTGAAAATTGCAAAAAACACTAATGCTAGTAGATCGAACGAAAATTTATGCATTTCCATTTACATATAATAGCACAAGGCATGCTTGATCGTTTTATCGCACGTTTTGAATCCACTGTCTATATTGAGATACTATTATGAAATTGATAAAACGATTAAAAAAATTCGCATGCGCGTGCACTAATCGATCGGCAATAAATTGCAATTAGCAAATAAATAACTGCAGTGATTAAAGCGTCCGATGCAGCGTGATTTGAAGTGAAGAAAAGTCACTTTCATTGTGCAACAAAAAATGTATCATATTGAAAAATAGCATAATACATATGTATGTATGTATGTACCTACGTCAAAAAAATCCAGACATAACATGATAAAGTTTGGTGTAATTCTTTGAATTGTGAAAACAACTTTTTTCGTACCCTATTCTGATTAAATCTTTTTAATTGGTTTTCAATAACATATTTAATCTAATGTCGGGGCTAATTTGTTTCATCATACCTTTTCACAAAGTTTATTATGTATAATACGTACATAGAATTTTCTGTCGATTTCTTTGATTAATTTAACTAATAGTTAACCTGAAATACTAATCGTGTGCCAGTTTATATCTATGGCGACACAATCAATTTAATTAACGTAAATATTTACAAACTTATTTATAGCATTAAGTAGGAAACTTAATTTTTGCAGTTGTACACATGGTGATTAAATATTCTATTTTTTTTTTCAATATAATTTTTTTATCTTCAATCGCTAATATATATCGCGTTGCTTGGGGTCAGTTCACACGCTTTAACCCGAATTATAAAAAAAGTTACAACTCAATTACAGTTACTATGTAATGAAATATGCACAACATGTCAAATACAAACACCCACAATCTGATCGGTGTCAACTGTACAGTTCAAATTTGTGTAAAAATGCGTTATCGAGATTAATATTTCCTTCCAGTATAAACTATCGTACTGCATATTTCAATAGATCTTTTAATGTTGATTCGCGTGTTGATATCGAATAGTTTTTTTCAATGAAAAGTTGTTAAAATTGCGTCGTTAGAAAATTGAAACCATATTGACAGTAAAAAAATAACGTTTGAATGAAAAGATTAGAAGAATTGTGTCAAATATGAAACCTGATGACATTAATTTGACGGATGACCAAGAGAGTTGACGTTTGACCTAAAACACAAATGCAACCAGATGAATGATTGTGCAGATTCGATTTTCATTTCAGCAGACAAAGGAGAAAATAAATTTTTTTAACTCACTTGGTTATCCACAAACAAAATAAGTTTTCCAATGTCTTCTCAGAATAATGCGCATCTTCAAAAAGTGTTCAATAATAATTACTTAAATTAGGTACCTGTAATTTAAAAATTAATTATTCATGTTTTATGTCCATCGATCATATGTTCAGAAAAACTGATAATAAGATAATTATTGTTTATGAAAGATTTAGATAAAACCAGTTACAAGTATGATAGTATTTTGAAAAAGGTAAGTAATAAACAGATAAGAGAGTTTATCGTTGCATCTTAATTAATCATATAAGCATCTCCATAAAATGATATAAAAAACCCAATACATATATTATACAGTGTTCATTAAAAAGTGATGTTGTTTTCAAAAATACGAAACGGTGAAGAAAAACCTATATCTAAGGATATAGTGGTTTTTACTAATGCAAAAATTCGGATTTGAAAAAGGGGATGATAATATTCAAATTTTTATATCATTCATCATCATCATTATTTTCAGCCGTTCACCATCCACAACTGTATGAAAGCCTCTCCAATCCTCTTCCATTCCTGTCTGTCTTGAACAATCTGCATTCATTTGAATCCACACATTCTTCTCAATTCACCAGCCCATCGTCCACTCGGTCTACCTTGCTTTCTTTCACATCCTCTTGGATACCATCCATTCTTATCGCTGTGTCTTTTTTTTTCACACGTTCTTCTTACCCATGTATTCCTTTTACGATATCTTCTCGTTATACCGAGCATACATCTTTCCATGCTTCTCTGCATGCACTGGATCTTGCGTAACATTCTTGAATTTAGCATCCACGTTTCACATCCATACGTCATAACTGGCAGTACGCATTGGTCGTATGCTTTATTTTTTAAACATAGCGGAATGTTAGATTTAAAAACAATATTCATTCTTCCAAAAGCGCTCCATCCTAGTTTTATTCTTCTTTACAACCAGTCATAATCACCAACTGTCCTAGGTATATTATTATGAAACAGAAATGTGTATGTACTTTGTGTAGAAAAATGGGAACCATTGAACTTGCTATTTAAACTGTGAAGATGTTAATGATAGCATTTATTTCCAGCAGAAATTAGTTTTTAATACATTGTACCTAAAAGTCCTTCTACTTACATACTTCTCTTCCACGACTTTACCACAATTTCAAGTCCTACTCTAACTAACACCAGAACTAATTCCGAATTCTATTCACACACACACACACACACACACACACACTGTGACGACAAAAAAATTAAAAGCAACTTTATCAAAGGTGAAGAAAGTCATTCTACACAGACACACGCACATTGTGACAATACCATAATGACGTATATTTTTACAACGATCGGTCTTCTCGCTTGCTCCAATTCTTGACGAAACGTGACCTTTGCATCGTGTACATCACAAACTCGTTATCACATCTCGGTTAGTCAGTGTAGAGCACTTCGACATGATGCAAACGACCGTATTTATTGAGTGGCACGAGCGTCAATGGACACAGTCGACGACCGGTCGACATATAAGCTGGACCACAGAGCAAAACGACAATCATTCACAACCGAGATGTTGCAGTTCGAAGGTTGTGGCTACTGCCAAGAGTGCATCCGCATCAGAGTACTGAAAGCTGTGGGGCGAGTTCCTGAAAGACCCATCGAGTGCTGCTACAAACATATCCTGGACACGTATGGAATCTACGAGAACACTCCCGGTGCTCCTCCGACAAACGTTTCATCCGAAACTCTGTCTCTATCCATGGACAAGAGTTGCGGTTCGAATTGTAGGTGGGGTTCTTCCTCGAACCCACCCTCCTTCAGGGATTCCAGTTCTACTGGGTATTTCTTCGATCCTGCGATTCGCATCACGCCGAAGAGGGTAAAATTTACCAAACGTCGCAAGATCAACAAATAGTCTACACCGTGGATCTGAAGTTGGACTCTTTTCTGATGATGGAACTGTTACTGTTTTCCCCTGGGTGGTGCCTAGACGAAGGATAAGGTGTTAATTGTGGTGTCAGTATTCTTTTTTGGAAATTTGCGACGACCATGTGGAATTGGCGAGTACCTAGTTTGCCCGTTGTTATTGGGCAGAAGAATGCTGAAAAACTTATGATCGTTTTCGTGTTTGAAATTTCTACGTTGGCTTCCATTTAGAAGATCGACAATTTAATTGTGAGAAACAAGAAATTTCAAAAATAATTAGTTTAAAATTTATGTTTTATTTTCCGCATTGGATGATTAAAATCATTTCAATGTATTTGAAAGTATTTAGAAAAATTAATTGTAAAAAAATAGATATATTTTTAATTAGTGATCTCAAAAATTTTGTACATACATATGTACATATGTATTTTAAAATTGTCAGATGTATGTACATATTATTCAAATTGTTCACATTTAAATCATTGAAAAATCTTTCGTGAACTATTTCTTCTATTTATATACTATGTATATTGTAATTAATACAAAAAATGATTATTATTTTTTATAATAAAAAAGATGTTCGAATTGAATTATTGTTTTTTATTTGCATTCAAAGTTTATTAATTATTATTGAACCACATCATACAATATAAATGTTGTAATTTTTTCCGCAAAGGTTCATTCCTATTTCTAAATACAAGTATACTTTTTGAAAGTTTGTTGTCTACAAAAATTACATTTATTTTTATACAACGATTGTCAATCATTCAATATGTAGTCAAAGTAACAGCAAGCCATCATTGAAATTCAAAATCAATCACACTAAAATTATTACACACCAATATGTCGTAAAGGGATGCACTGTGATAAAAATATATGTATTGCTAAATTTTAAAAATAAATTGCCCCATCGTCTTTCATCGGCGAACACGGATTAATAACTTATTTAATAAGGCATAGAATCGTGTAATGTATAAAGTAACTATGTAATAAAAGATTAATTATTGAAATTATACTTACTTCATTACAATTATTATAATTAAAGCATTTTGCAATAAGCGACCTATGGTTTATTCAGCTTCGACATTAGATATGCATTTGATTAACACGTCCATTATAATATGATTTATTTTATTTAAAAAATAAAATAAATTTTATTACAAACTCCCGGTATTGGTAAATAAAATATCCAAGCAATTAACTGACAAATAAACTGTTAAAAAAATATATAGGCTTATTTTTAGTCAATACGACCAAATTTTACCTGAAAACACACGTAAACTTTAATACGCATTTTAACTTTTTAACATGTGGATTTTTTTAATTCAATATATCGATAAATTTACGCTATTTTTATATACATAGTTAAAATGCGACATCTAAATATTTATGTTAATGAGTGTACCTCATAAAATTGATAAATACGTAAATTACTAATGATATACTTAGCTTTACAAAATAATGAAGCAGATGTCGCTGTAAGATGTGCAAAAATTATTGCTATACATATTACAGTGTTATTTTGCAACTAAAACATATTTATTTACTACCACAGATGGCCGATTGTACAATTAATTACTGAACTTTCAGTTATTCACAAAAGATATTGTTTTCATTTAAGAATTGGTCTCTAATTAAAAGATACATAAATTTTCTGAAGATTTTTGTCTATTAGCAGCAGTGTGGTGAAATTAGAAATAAATTGCCGATAAGTAAAGTCGTCATGAATTCGTGATAATAGATTTACATTTTTCCTTGTTTATCGGAAATACCCAAGGAATGTAAAAAATGTTTTGTTTTGCTGACTTGCTTTATACGTTGAACTGATTTCAATTGACATATAATACATACATAGGTATAATAAACTCGTTCACACAATTAATCATACGGTCAATATATTCCATCACTGATCTATTGTTTCGTTCTTGGTTAGATTGCTATTTTTATACAATAAATATATAAATTCTTACAGTTTCCTTTTTTCGAATTTTTCCTCAACAAATTACTTTTTTACTAAATAATATTTTCTAAAACAAACAAATTTTACATTTTCCTAGTAGAATTCTGAATGGATTTTTATTTTATTTCTTCTTTGTGTCAAAAATATGTATATTTTTTGTTATTATTCATATCAAAAAAAAATAAATAAGTAATAATCATTCAGATAAAAAGTGGACGCATAATTTTGACCTTGGTGAATTTTGTTCATTTGTTTTTATTGCAATGAATGTTATTGGTTATTTTTAGTTTGCATCTTTATCTTTATGGACTTTCTTTCAATAGATATTATAGATTCAAAGTACTTAAAATGAGTACGTATTCTTTGAATTCTGAAAACGCACTTTTTAAAATAGTTACATGTTTTTTTTTTGAAGAAAATTATCGCACCATCAAATTCCCACAAAAAAAAGCTTCTAAACTTAACCCAACCCATAAATTCAATATTATTATTTAGACCTTGATAAATAAGTATTATTGGCACACGTCAAACTAGTGCAATTACAGCTACATTGCACTATTGAGCATTCTTGTATGTAAAAAGCTCGTAAGATAGGGCGTGTGAAAATCAAAGGTGCCAAATCTGCGAGGAAAACGATAAAAATATATTTACTTTTCCAAACTTAAAACATTTTGTTAGGAAAATTCTGATTCTAAACCTCAATTCTAAACATAAATTGACCTCTTGTCATCGCATTTGTGCTATTTGCTCACGTCATTGTGTCCAATGTCCATATCATCTCGAAAAACACCACAACAGTAAATAATGAATGGTGTTTTAGCAACATGTTTTGCAATTCGCATTTTCGATAAACGTAATGACGCAATATCTACAAGCAATATCAAAGTAGTATATTTTCCTACACTGATCGAGCACACACACACACACACACACATAATCAGGTTTTTCCTGGGAAAGTCTATTGTGAAAACCTATTGGTATTAATAGCCTCATTCGTCTGCTTTTCGCATTAAACAGTCGATAACAAGTGCAATACTTCATCGCATTATCATTAATAAGGTTATAATAAATAATTAAGTATGTTGTTTTGATTCTAAGACGCCGTGCCGTTGCAATTTTCGTACGAAATCAAAAACCGGTTAATTGGACCGTTCTGTCGCATTCCACCAGCTCGCCAATGGAATATTTAAAGAATTGCATGATTGGATGTGTGTAACTTTTTGAAAATGTATGATAATACACTACTACATTCAAATACACAGCGGGAGGGATACAATTTTAGATATAGATAGTGTTTTTTAATGGTTCATTGACTGTGATATCGCGATCAGAAACTTCGACGGGCTTCTCAATATTTTTGGGACTGTCGTATGTGTTTTATAATTCATTGACACATCGTAATACATTATTATTAAACCATTATATGCGATAAAATCAAACTATACTAATATTTATAGTATAATTTCCCATTTTCCATACAATTCTTTATTACTGTAATTATTTTTTTTAATTTTTGACGTTGAAATCTCAATCATTATACCTAGTGTTGTAAAATTCTCGGGAATGATCTTTTGGAGAATATTCTTCAAACCGAGAATTTTCTGTTTAAAATTGTAGTAAATAATACAATGTACCCTGGGCTCCATCGGCCACCATGTATTTTAAATAAATAAATACTAACTCTCACTGTATTTGCTTAAATATACAGTAAACTCCCCCTAATCCGGGCTAATACTTGGGAGAGGTGATACGGATTACACGAATAATATTAGTTTAGTATCCGTGACAAAAACTAAATTTGATGGGGCGTGAATATGACAAATTTTTACAATCTTTTGTGCTAAGTTTAAATGAATGATTATATCATAAGTTGTAACAATTTCACTGGAATATCATAACCAAAGCAATAAAAATATGTATATATAACTTATTGCTTCCAGAGTTAATAAGCATTGTATTCCTGTGAGAATTTCGCGGAAAACGTTCATGCTAGTAGTGCATATGTTAAAATGACGAAATGACACATTCAGTGTCGTCAGAATGAAAAAATGTCATTCAAAATGCTCTCAGATACTCTAAAAAGTCCTATTACTCCTATTAGGTTCTGAAAATATCCTAGAATCCTCTAAAAAGCTATTAAACTATCTAGAGATGTTTTATAACCAAGAAAAAAAAAAATTCTCGAATATTCTCGGAGAATAATCTTTTGGAGAATATTCTCGACTTACAACACTAATTATACCCATAATAATAACCTACCTTACATCTAACATATTAGTATGATTCCTCACATCATCTAAATTCATCATCATTCTAACTCTAGGAATCTTCTACGAATGAAACCAAACTCTTCTCGGTTTAAGTTAAGATAAAATTATGTTTGAAAAGGTTTAATTGCTGGTTTCGGTTATTCCGTGTAAACAACTACTTAAATTTGATTGTTTCGTAAATACAATTTATGTTATAACAGTACATTAATATCTAGATTAAAAATGTTTTTATAAAATAAAATTTTATGATGTCAAATTAAAAGTATTAATTATATTATTATATAATTATGTACTTCAGTTCTATACGAGTGCATAGTCCCATAAATTATTATTGCACTTTTTATCTCAAATTCAAATACTATTTTAGATTCTTGGGAAACTTTTGGAATTCAATATTTTTCATTCCTTTCTCGATTACTTTTACGGTATTGAATTTCATTCTTTGACATTTGATACATTGAAATAAAAAGGAAATATGTATGTACATACGTTAGAATCAATAAATATAAATTATCAATTTATTTTTAATATTGTATAACTTTTGGTACATTCCGAATACATATGTTCATAATTTTGAGATGATGACTATGTTTGTAGACGTGTTTTGTTGAGCATAAAATTTTTCAACCAAATCCTGTTTTTCTGGATTGGTTGATAAACCTGTTTACCTTCTAAATAGATGACCTTCATTGATGTAGAATTGAATCATTATTTTGTTTGCCTTTCCCCCATCGTTTTAATAAACAACAGCCCTTTCTAAATAGAATGAGGTGAAAAATGAAGCTTAAAAAAATCAAAGTAAAAATTTATCTCAATAAAACACAGTTCAACATTCGCTGGATGAAGGAAATAATTACAACTCCATGTTGATGTTTATATTCGTAACCGGTTCGGCGTATATATAAATATCACGTTTGCCGTTTTTCCCTGTTTGTATCTAACGAGCTTCCAGTGACAAACAACCCTTATCGAGTGCTCTTTATCTGCAGATCTCTGAAATTCAGCCTGTGAAAGTTTTTACCAATAATAATCGATAAATTTAAGTTTGATTGATTGTTTTTTACATAAAAGAAAAATAAACAATCGCAAAAATGTCTCAAGCACTGAACGGTAACACAAAATCAAATGGACAACTTTCAACAAAGACTATACCTAAAAAGCTACCAGAAGTCAGATCAGAAATGGGGCATGGAATTGATCTACAGACTACATCATCGTAAGTAAAAATTAGTAGTTAAATAAAATTACATATTTTAATTTATTCAACTAGAAAACAAAATCAATTTGTTATGAATAATCAATACTGTATAGTTTTTTTTATCTATTCATTCTATAATTTGCATTAAAATTAGGATTGATATTCGATTACAAACCTTAATATAATCTAATTCCCTTGAAGTGTGCCCTTTAAAAACTCTATCTTGTTATATAAGTGTATAAATAAGAATGTTGTTTACTAATTTTTTAAAAAAAATTTTTTCTATTAGTTTTGATTCACTCACTAGTCTCACTACTACTAATAAAGCTTGATTAATTACACAAAAAAAAAAAAAAATTTACAATATATGCTAATCATTACGCGAATCAGTTGGTAAAAAAATGTAAATTATAAAGATTGAATATTTTAGAATAATTAAATTAAATTATCTGCGGAAAAACATGTTTTCACGTACATAAATAAATAAAGATAAATAAAAAACCGTAAATAGAACAACTTCATGACAAGTTTCAAGTATATAAGTATTTTATTTATTTTCATCACAGAATTAACATACTTTATAAATGTTTATACGTCATTTCCTGTTGTTAAGGAAAATTTTATAAAATTTTCCTTGGGAGGTTATGAGTTGAAATTTTTGAAAAGGTTAAATAATCATCTTGTAGTCATTTTTTTGACCACAAGATGATTATTTAACTTGTTGTGTCCGGAGTTATTTAATCTTATCTATCTACAGTTACAGTTACAGTTACAAACAGTTTAGTTTAAATGTGGATGCGTTGATTATGCTATTTTACAACAAATCAGTTTACAATCGCAGGGGTCGGCATTATCTTGAAACGCGTGATGATTCTGTTGAGCATTTTGGTTAATTTACAAATACGTACATAATGTATTTGTAATTTTTTTTAATTCTTTTGATCGTTAATTTGCGCCGTTGAGCTCCGGGGTCATTAGACATGAGAATTATAGCGTGATCAATAATAACACAATCAATTACAAGATAATATTTATAAATTAAATGTTTTTACTTACAAATATGCGTTATGTAATATATTATGATGTTATTTATTTTCAAAATCATTGTTAATCAATCTAGAATTTATATACAACAAGTAGCACTACAACTGGGTTCAACTATTATAGCGCATATAAAACATTGACGGTCAATCACACAGATCAATTTAAATACATCACGGCAATTCGTTCAATCGATTTCAATTTAAGCTTCATAAAAGTACAATTTGTGTGCTTAAAATTGGAAAAATAAATTAATAAAATCTTACATCGATATTTTTAATCCTAAAGTGTTCTTTTTTTTTGAATTACAACGATACTGAACTGATTGTTTATTTTTCAGATACACATTTGAGTCTTTAACGCAAACAGCTCAATTTCTTATGAATAGAACAACTATAAGACCGTCCATTGGAATAATCTGTGGATCTGGAATGGGTAAATGATCTTATCAAAATTATCACCATACATATTAATAAAGTTACACGAAAACGACAAGTGTAAATTGTTTGCCACTCGGTAGTGTACTTATCAATTTTATTCAATGTCATATGACCTTTGTGAAAGTCACAAAATAAATATCTCGCATACATAATAATAACGATAATGTGAATTTTGTTGTGCATTTTTATGGGCGTGTTTTTATCGACATTACTTGAGAGCAGAAGTTTGAAAGTATTTCATAGATCCTAAACTATTTTCAGGACCTTTGGCCGAAAGCCTCACGGACAAAATATGTTTCCCGTACGAAGATATACCTGAGTTTCCCGTAAGCACCGTAGAGGGTCACAAAGGGCAGTTAGTTTTTGGATATCTCGGAAACATACCGGTGGTTTGCATGCAAGGAAGATTTCACTACTACGAAGGATATCCTCTTTGGAAAGTAATAAACAATTATTATACTTTGTACTGTATCTGGAATTCAATTATTCTTATTTTTAACAAACTATTGTTTTTTTAGTGCTGCATGCCAGTGAGAGTTATGAAACTATTGGGTGTACATTATTTAGTAGCGACAAACGCAGCCGGAGGTCTCAATCCAGACTTTAAAGTGGGTGATATAATGTTAGTGCAGGATCATATCAATCTGATGGGTTTCGCCGGCAACAATCCTCTGCAGGGTCCAAACGATGAAAGATTCGGTCCCAGATTCCCTCCGATGAACAAAGCCTACAGTAAAGAGCTGATTAAAGTAGCCAAGGAAGTATGTGAACATAATATCATATAACAGTGTTTATTGAGATTGCCCAATTCGTATACATCGGTGTGTAGCTGGCGATAAAAGGTAGAAACAGAAAAAGAATACCAAAAAAGGTAGACCATTCATTCATAGAAAAGACGACACTAGTGCCTTGTGCATATAAATTGGGCAAAATTTTGATTGAACACTGATATATGTACACATCATCATCATTTTCAGCCGTTCACCATCCACTGCTGGATGAAGGCCTCTTCAATCCTCTTCCATTCCTGTCTGTCTTGAGCAATCTGCATCCAATTGACTCCACACTCTTCTCAATTCATCAGCCCATCGTCCACTTGATCTACCTTATTTTCTTTCACATCCTCTCCGATACCATTCCAGTATTTTTCGCGTCCATCTGCCATCCATTCTTCTCGCTATGTGTCCACGTTTTGCTATATCTGCCACTTTGGTCATGCTTCTTACCCATGTATTCCTCTTACGATCACTTCTCGTTATCTTACGTAGCATTCTCGAATTTAGCATCCATACGTCATAACTGGCAGTACGCATCGGTCGTATGCCTTCTGTTTTAAGCATAGCGGAATGTTGGATTTAAAAACAATGTTCATTCTTCCAAAGGCACTCCATCCTAGTTTCACTCTTCGTTTTATTTCATCTTCGATATATGTATGTATGTATGTACATATGAAATAATTTTTTTTTAATATTACATATTTCATGAACACTCGTATGTTATTATTAACCCTTAACAACATTTCAGATTGCGAAAGAATTGAAGATAGATTCTATTGTACGTGAGGGTGTTTACACTTGCTTGGGAGGTCCCAACTTTGAGACAGTGTCTGAATTGAAGATGTTAAAAATGTTGGGAGTGGACGCTGTCGGAATGTCCACTGTTCACGAAGTGAGTTTCAGCAATGCCATGTTGAAATCAGTCAGATAAATAAAATATTTGTAATTATTATAATGATTTTCATTAGGTTATCACCGCTCGCCATTGTGATATGACGGTGTTCGCCTTCAGTCTCATTACGAATGAGTGTGTAATGGATTATTATAGCTCGGGAGAAGCCAACCACGAAGAAGTCATGGACGTTGGTAAACTGCAACAGGAAACTCTCTGCAAATTCGTTTATAAAGTTGTGCAACACATCGGTAATGATCTGTTACCGAAAAAATAGCTCAATGTGTATGCAAGTTTGAAAATTTCATGTGCGACAATTCTTTGGGATGATTTTAGTTATAAATTTGTTGAAAAGCATTATTCAAAATAGTCTTTGTCAAAAAAGTTTTTAACCAAATACCAAAGTGGGATTTCAACGGTTTGTAATATTGTGCATAAATTTAATTAAGTCAAAAGTTTTTATATGTAGTTTTTATATGTAATATTTATATGTACAATAAGCTTTATATTTAAATAAATAACTTTCAAAATAATCAAATGACTTAAATTACATATGTACATATTATTCCCCCATCATTGTGGAATCTAAACATGAATGTAAATAAAACAAAATTAAGATAATAACGTTTAATCAAATAACTTGCTCTTACAATAGTCCAGGTAGATAGAATAAATTTACAAAAAAAAATAGTAAAAAATATACATATATATCTACATATATTTTTTGTAAATATTATATATTATGAAATTAAATGAAATAAATTAATAATAAATACCAGTGTAAATATATTGGTATATATCAGCCTCTAAATTTGATACTAGATAAATCACATACATTATAACAATACATTGTAATAATTAAACACGACAGATAACACTAAATATATGCATGTTATAAATTTAATGAAAAACAAAAAAACTGAAATTAAACGAGTTAAATTACTTTTGCATTTAGTTAAAAACTTTAAAAAAATAAAATCAGTCGCGAAATTTATGGAGTCGTTAAAAACCTTAAAATTATTCTTGTTGAAGTAAAAATAATATTTTAATGTATTTGTTTAGTAAATGGCACAAACTTTGAATCAAATCATATACAATTACACCAGCATTGCAAAATAAAAATTTAACGATAACGATAGAGACTTTATAATAAAGTATTCGAGTCGTCATCAGTACACACACACATCATCGACACACACGTTTCTTAAAAGTGTTAAACTAAGACAAATACTATAAATGAAAATTGACAAGAACAAATGCTGTATTCCTCACATTAATTTAATTAAATACTTCACGCGTCACTTGATTATAGTAGTTTATTCGTGGAATTTCATCAACGATTCCGACATCGAACGCTGAATAAGATAAATTAAAAATACCGTGATTGTGACACATCTAACAAACGCTACATCGTAGAAAAGCATAAATATGTATATTAATTACATAAGAGATCAAGTATACATCAAAAGTATTCGTGGAATATATAATAATGAAAATAAAACAAGAAACGGTTTACACTATTCACGAATAACAAATAGAACATTCATTACGGTGCATCAGACTTCCTCGTACAAAAACAAAACTGTTTTACGATTTTCATCAAAATAATAGAAATATAAATCTTAATACGCATTATTTATTAATTTGCATGCGGGAAAATTTAAAATTACCACTGAAATGAACAGTGAAACTAATATTTATATACTGATTAACAATAGGGGCTGGTTTTTTATTTTTTTAACATTAATTTATATATTTTTTGGTCACAGTTGCAAAACAAACCTTACACTGAAAATCCTCCCCCTTCCCCTTTCCTCTTCAAAACCCCATAAAAATCTTTGGTGATAATTTCCATCAATATATTTGAATGCAACTTGGAAGTTAGAAAATTGTATTAAATGCAATTATAGCGAATTACTTGTATTTAAATCAAAAATATAAAAAATAGTGCAAATTTTGTAGATTCTGTATCCAAATAAAGTAAAAACGAGAGGAAAGTACGTATATAATAAAATATGATCAAATTGTCAATACTGTAAAACCTGCCCCCATTTGTAATACTCGATACCAAAAATACTTCAAATACAATTATATGTAATAAGAAAATGTCATTATTTTATATTAAAAAATATATATTGAATGTAAAATATAATATAATTAAAATTTTAGCACTACCGGATCAAAAAAAAAAAGTTCTAAAAATTAATCGAATAACATAATACAATATGTATGTAGTGTTGTTGAATACTTTTTGGTCTAATGAACCCGGACACGTACTGTGCCATTTGAACTATTAATATTAATATTTCTCAGTACGTAAAATTAAAAACGAAAAATATGTACGTGCGTGCGTGCGTGTGCGAGTCGTTTACACACGTGAAAATAAATATACTCGACACGCATTACAAAAATTTTACACGATCATTTTATAATACATATTATACGTATGTTATGTGAACCTTTACATATTTACACACATTTTACGGTGGGAATCGGCAGCATATCGTGTACTATTATATTAAAACCGCTCGCGCAGATTGTAACTGTCTGTTTTAACTCGTCGAGTAAACTCATCAGTGATGCCACGCGAGGCTCAGAGCCGCGCGTAACTTTCCCCATAGCCACGGGCATACTCCTCCGCCGCGAAGAGCTACTCCCGCCCAGTACTTCACATAATCGGTGAACATAACAGTCAAGGAAAACATATTCATATATGAAATTTATGTGCAACTTCTTCTTCTCAAGAGGTCACGGTGGCATACTTGATCTTCACTATTCGAGATACATTTTACTGTCCGTCATAGTGAAATTACTAGGGAAAGATACTCTCCAGTGGTGAAACCTAGAGGGGTGGAAGGGAGAGAAGGAATGGAGACGGTGGATCTGGATTTAGTAACATCAATGATGATATTTAAAGCCGGAAGCCATTCCACATACTCGGATCGAACCCCTGGAACTTTCACTCGAGAGATCTACGCTCTAACAACGAAGCTTCCGGCTATAGGTTGGAAGACAAAGGTGGATAGACTGTTCATCCAGTCCCTGCTCCTCTGTTAATTATACTACCAAAGGTTAAAAATATTAAAGAAGGGGATAGAAATCAAAATCTTATGTTATTTATACGGGAAAGTTATGTTATTTATCTGGAATTGTTTGTACAAACATACGGTCAACGTAATATTGATTTGTTTAATATTCAATTGATATCGAGCAAACCTATATTTAGTCAAAGATTTATACATACTATACGTAAGCGGTTTCCGAACCGTGGATCGCGAAAAGTTTTTGAAATGTGAATTTTAAACCCAGCTACATGTTTTCGTTAATTAAATTATATAAAAATAAATAGTACTCTGGATACTGAGTATATATATATATAAATACCCTGAGTGGGTCGCGAAAGTTTGTCGTTCTAAAAAGTGGGTCGTGGTACTAAAGTTTGGGAAGCACTGCTATACGTACATCTATTCACACTAATCACTGTAATACTTCTCATCCGTATCAATCTAGTTTACTCTTTTTATCATTTTTTTTTACTCGGGGTTCATCATTCACATCCATGCCTACGTACAGGCGGCGCAGAATCCACTGACACATTTCGAAATGCTCTCCTGTTCGAATTCTCACCTCTCGCACAGAAAAGCATGCTAAAATGTGTCAGCCGGTTCTGTGCCACGGTGCATAATGATAATCTGTAAATCTGTAAAACAAAAATAATACACAAATATAATAAAGCTTTGAGATAAAAGGATATTATAGTCCCCAAGGTGGATGTCCGCCATTAATATAATAGACGTATGTGAATCCATCTTTGCAGTGACCCTTAATCGAGTAATAATAGGGTAAGAACGAATGAAGTCGAAACCTGAAATACAAAACGTTAAAAATATTAAACCGTAACGCACCACGTCATTAGTCAACTTACACACAGATAACGACAACTGATAAGATTATAATTTAACCTTCGAAATTTAAACATAACGACAACTGCAATACATAATACAATATAGTGACACAAAAAAACGATACCTGTTTTTCTAACTTATGTATATCTCCGAAACGAATAAGTCTACGGTGATAAAATACAAATCGTTCCCGCATACATAAACTATTAACGGATATCGTTTTTTCGTGTCCACCCTGTATGTAACTTACTTGCGCTGTTCATAAAACAAAATTGCCTCGGAATTAGTGAGAAGGACGTGAAGGAAAAGAGCCTTGACTCGGTGGTGATACGGAGGCAGGGGCGTCGGTCCAGCGACGTGAGAAATCAAAGTTTCCAACAGTAGCGATCCGACGCCGGCTCGTCTGTGACTTCGAGCCACGCCCAACGACAGAATGTATCCGACGAGTGTGTTGTTGTTGGTGCCGAACCATCCCGGTAGAATGCCGCGATCCTCGGCGTTGAGTTTCAGATAAGGCTTGATTTCGGCGACGATCAAGCCGATTATAAGGCCCTGGTGAACGGCGGCTAAGGCAAAAAATCTCTCAGACGACGTGATGTCTTTATACCACGACAGGGGATACTCTATGGGGAACCAATCTCGGCATAACGCACGCACCTATAAAAACCATACAATTATCACACACTCGATAAAAGTGTACTACATACTTACATAGCTTGCGCTTTACAACAAAATGCAAATCGGCATATTTAAACAGTTGAACTCACTATGAAGTTATAATAGTCATAAATTTTCATTGGAACCATAACAAAGCAGCCATTTCACTGTACGAGTGCTTGTAACAAACGAATTTGATTATACATATTTCGATAATTTAGAAAGTTTTATATACCAGTTTGCATACTTACACTAGTGACACCCGAATACAAATACAATTTTGAAAGTATGCAATTCAAAACTGTACGAGTCATAATATTGCAAAAAAAAATTACATCATAAAGTAAACGTCGATAGGATCGAATTCGTCGTAGACTTGGCTGTGTTTTGATAAAAAATTTCAAATCAAAGAACGTATCAATATATGACTCAAAGCATACGAGGTTCGTTAAATGTGTTTGAACGGTACAAAATAAATGGTCGGAACCTCTTCTAAATCATCAGGACATAGGAATCGGAGTTGAATGTCTTGAAGGAAACGCGGCTGCGGTGGCAGTGGTCCTGGCGCAGCAGGAGAATCGTCCGACTGATACCTGAAATGAAATTGTTTCTCATTAAACCAAAAAAAAAAACACTATCATTATACATAGTAACGGTTGAAAATATTATCCAAAATTGTGCCAAATTTATTCAATTTATTTTACCCCATATATGTATGTAGAATATAATACACAAGTGTGTTTATAAGGAACGCTCAACACGCCTCTTTTGTAATCATCGGAATTCTGAATTTACTATTTTTCTTGTATTTAATTTTATTCTAGCAGCCGATAGATAACCCATTGTTTGTCCACTCATATGCCAATGATAAACAACCGTTGATCGTCAACTCTAGCAATATATGTAATGTATGTACATATGTTGCATATTATTAGAGGAATTAAAAAAAAAAAATCATTAAAATTGCACTTTTCAATTTATGTACATACTTCTAGAACCAAATTGTTGGTTCTATGTATGGACATACTAGCGACACTTACTGAAATGATAGTTAGGTATCTGGATTAAATGTTTGATACTTTTTTTTTCCTTATTATCGCTATTCTGATAGTAGATAAAAAAAATATTTCTTGGAATACTTCGCATACCGAAATTTACGACTTTTAATACTCGGTATTTAAATCTAACATCCCGCTATTATGCTTAAAGAAGAAAGTTTTTGATGTGAAGCGCGGACATTGAACTCAAGAATGCTACGCAAGATCCAGTGCACACAGAGAAGCATAGTAAGATATACGATGGAATGACAAAAAGAGATCGTAAGAGGAATATGTGGATGAGAAGTTCTACCCAGCTACCCAGCCAGAAATAAAATAACTAGCATCCAGTTCATTCTAGTTATTTAATTCGAGACTAAAATTGGAGATGGCGTATGGTTCAAAAAGGAAACAAAAAACGTAGCACAAAACTCCCAAAAGGAGTACGGTTGGTCACCTTATATTACTATATACTAGTAACTGCACATTAACAGTGCCGTTGGGTGGTCAGCAACCTGTGTCGTGTGTGTGTGCGCGCCGTGTCGTTGTATACCATCGTTCCACAGTTATCCATTAGTGAGGTTATGTAGCGTGAGCGCTGTGCGCGACGTGCGTCTGAACGTGCCGTGTCGCGGTATGCGGTATGTTCCACCGCTAGACTACCCAGCTAGACAGACAGACCGTTGCGTTACTATTACTACGTACTAGCAACTCTCGTTGAGTGTCGTTGAGTGGTTAGCGACCTGTGTCGTGTCCATTGGTGAGGCTATGTAGCGTGAGCGCTACGTGCGAGTGAACGTGCGAGAATACCCAGTCAGCCAGACAGACATACCGTTGCGTTACTATTACTATATACTAGCAACTCTCGTTGACTGTGTTGTCGGGTGGTCGGCGACCCGTGTCGTTGTATACCATCGTTACACGGTTATCAATTTGCGAGGTTATGTAGCGTGTGCGCTGCGCGCGAGTGAACGTTCCGCGGCTAGACTACCCAGTCGGCCAGCCAGACAGAACGCTCGCATACCACGACACGGCATGTACATACACACACACGACACGGGTTACGCACAGCGCTCACGCTACATAACCTCACTAACTCACACAACCGACGACATAGTCGAATTTGCGCAATGTCGACGACCGCCACTGTATAGGGAAAAACGATCGTATCGAAGGATCGCTTTGTATGAAAGTTCAACGGATGTGTGTGTGTGTGTGTGTGTAGTGTAATTGACAAAGTGACATTTGATGCGAGACGAGTGTCGAGTGTCGATTGGCGTTCAAGGTTAGGGTGTGTTAGCGGTGATGATGGATGAATGGTGATGGTGATGGTGATGGTGATAGTGATGATGATAATGATGATGATGTTGATTGTTACCAGGTGAAGGCCATCGGTGTGCGGCGCCCCCCGCGGCCGCAGCCCGCCCGCCTCGCCGCATCCCCCAACTCTTGACAGCTAGCAAACACTCTCCTCTCCCTCGCTCTCCACACTTCACAATGACAATTGACAGATAGCAGTGATGCCACCACTGCAGTGCCGAATCGGTGACACCGATATCGCACACTGCCGCCACTACCTAGATGCAAACATCGATTCGTTTCATTTTTCGTACTAGTTTCGATCGACGTACATAGGTGGTGTTAATTTTTGGGTTTTATTCGCTTTGCGACAATTCAGCCGATTGTTGAAAAAATAAGCTAGTCTAGCTAACCTACCTAAATAAGCTAGTCCAGCGTTTCCCAAACTGTGGGTCAAAATTCCAACGAATGTGATTTTTTTTTAATTATTTAAAAATAAAATATGAAAAAATGGGAAGGTAAAAATTATATTGTAGCGTTTGGGTAAACCCCCCTATCTAAGTTGTTCTCAGTGGTGCCAACACGACACTTATGGGGTTGGCAGCACTGAGACAGCGGACGAATCTGCCAGTTCGAGCATAGCCATCGAGCCGAACAAAGGTCAAATAAAGGCATTAAATCTGATTGAAGTCTTTACTTCCCCTGAGCCCGTCCCTCCACGCAACAATATGCAACAAAATAAAAAAAAAAAAAAACAAGACGGCACAACAGAGAATAGGATGCGTCCGAGCAAATTGCGTTGGCGTTTTGCGACGAAGCATCCGAATTTTAAAAGCAAGCCACCAGAATTTTTCGAAAGACAACCGGAACAGCTTAAATCGTCGAAATCGAAGCTTTCGCATTACACCAACATTAATGAAAAATCTCTCCATGCCTCGTGCCTGATTAGTTTGCAAGTCGCGCAAGCTAGTAAGCCGCACACAATTGGCAAGATTTTAATGCTACCACCAATAAAATACACGGTTGGAATTATGTTTAATTAAGTTGGCTCGAATTTATGTAATGAATCTCAGAACGCTCTACTGTCCAAATAGTGAAAATTTATAGTATAAGCGGATACAAAATATAATATAAATTAAAGAAGCTGGGTCTACCCCGAAACTTAGATAGAATTTGATATGGAGTGCAAGTGTGCGATAGCCAAAGTGCAAATGAAAGTGCACAGTGCAACGGTCATCGAGATACGACATGCAGTTGTCACGTGTGACAACCAAGCACGAAACAAAGCCATTAAAAGTGTGACTACACGACAAGAAAAAGAAAATTTCATACAGTTTTATTTTTACCATATTCAAGATTGCATAACCCATAATAACATTGGACAGGAGAGCGTGCTGACATACGTCAGTCACCGATGCGCCACTCTGTATTGAAAAAACGCACGGTGAGTGCACTATTGCGAGACGTGCGGCGCGAACTTTTGACAGTTGACAGTAGAGAACAACATGTCGAAGGGTGTACAAGTGTTTCGGACAGCTGATGTCATCTTGGACGAAGATGTCCCCTTCTCCAGCCTTATGCTGTCTCCGAAAACCCTTAAGGGACTTCAGTCATGTGGATTCGAGAAGCCTTCACCTATCCAGCTTCGTGCTGTACCTCTTGGCAGATGCGGTTTCGGTCAGTCAACTTACCTTTATTTACAACATTGTAGGTAGAGTCATAATATTGTATATAAATACAGTGGGTTACCATCACTACTATTTTGGATCGAAAAAGCAGACAAGGTACTCTTTTTTTTTTGTAATAATGTACATGTACTCTTTTTTAGAAAATATGTTTAGTATGTAGTAACGTGAGTAACGTATACCAAATCATCTGATAATACAATCGCTGAGCCTAAAACGGTTAACACTCGCCATAATGATACTCCAAACCTTTCAGGGTCGAAATACATTACCATATTCATTATAACAAATAAAAAATCTCAAGGTCGAATTTTCATACAATCACAATATTATATTCGATATGGATTATGGAGTAAAAACAGATGATTTTGCCAATAATGTAGTCGATTTCAGTCGAGTATCAAATGCAATATATTTACCAAAATTTCATATACATATGTATGTATATGGTTCCTGTGAATTATTTACATCATAGGTTGCGAGACTTTTTTGGCTCAACAAAATATTTTTTTCGGGCCCCCCTAAAAAAAACTCTTGAAAAATCTTAACTAATGATAAAATTTTTACTGTAATTTTTTAATTTCGCCTAACTATTCAAAATTCAAAAAGTATGTACCTACACTATAGCTACAATATAATTTTTGAATTTAAAAAGGTAGTTTGATATTATAAAAAAAAAAAAAAAAAACGGAAATGATGCCCAAGACCGGCAAAGATGGCGTGAAGCTCTCTCAATAGCAAGGGCTCTCGTTAGCCTTTTTTTAGTTTTAGAAATAACAAATTAAATTACACTTAAACACACAATTATTAGTAATTAATATCAATCAAATCAGTAATATTTAAAATAATCATTAATGAAAAGGATTAGCCTGGTGTTGTGCTCTATTTTGGTCAGCAGCATCCTTAAATCTCCACGGTCTACTATTTGCAGTTGGTTTCTCTTTTTAGTTAAAAGATTTGTGACAGCATTAAATCCACGTTCAACGAAATAGGATGACGAAAATGCAATTAACAATTTTATTGGCACAGTCCATAGTCTGGGATAAAGTGTGGGTATCTGCTTTTGCAACCAGAACTCTTAATACTAGGAGAATGGGTCTAAAACCCAATCGGGAATCTTCATTGCAAGGATATCTTAAAATAGATATGGAGTGCCTCCATATGTTGGCAATAAATCAGAACGTCATCACGTTTTTCCACTGAGGAAAAATTGAAGAGATGAGGAAAATTTTGCTCTTGCTCCTCGACGCCCCTTTACTTCCAAGATTCCTCCAGTGCCCACAGGGGAATCACTAATCTAAAATTTAGATGACATTTTTCAAAACGTACCACTTACATACATATGTATATAGAATTCTACTCTAACTATCAAATACGAGCTATTGTTCGTTTCGTACATTATTTCAACAACCGAAAGTAATTAGTCTTTGTTGCGTTTGTCTAATTGATTTTTAATTACAGATCTGATTGTGGAGGCCAAATCGGGTACCGGCAAAACAGCAGTATTTGGAATAATCGCACTAGAAATGCTGATAGAACACGGAACCGGTTTTCAAATTTTGATACTCGCCCCAACCAGAGAAATAGCTTCGCAAATCGGCGATGTATTAAGAACCATGGGAAGCGCTCACGAGGGTAAGATTAACTTAGGTGGTATTATATTATATTGTGTGCTAAAATTTAAACGCTATGCTGTAACCATTCCAGGATTGAACGTGGAAATCGTCATGGGCGGCACTAATATAAACGAAGACGTGGAACGATTGAAGAAGAACAAGTTTCAAATACTAGTCGGAAGTCCCGGCCGTATATTACACCTGATCAAAATGAAAGCGATATCGACGCGGACCGTCAGACTCTTCGTCCTCGACGAAGCCGACAAGCTGATGGAAGACAGCTTCCAGAAGGACATCAATTATATTTACTCCCAACTGCCGGAGCGGAAGCAGTTGATAGCGGCGAGCGCCACGTACACCCCTGATCTCCGAGACTTTCTACACCGATACATGCGTACGCCGTCGCACGTCAAACCGTACGCTTCCAGCATTCTGTTGGGCGTGGACCAGAAGGTGATGGTCGTACCGGCGCACGGCAGCACGGTGCGTCAGAACAAAATAAAATTCGACAAACTCCTCGAGCTCGTATCACAGATACCGTTCAAGCAATGCCTCGTGTTCTGCCGCTATCAGATACGAGCGCAGACAATATGCGATTTGCTCCGACAGGAGGGTTGGCCCGTCGAGTACTTGGCGAGCTCTCAATCTCAAGCTGAAAGATTGAGCAGTCTGAAAAAGCTTCAGACGTACGCTTGTAGAATTCTGGTGGCGACGGATCTAGCGGCACGTGGTATCGATGCCCCTAATGTAGATTTAGTTATAAACTTAGACAGTCCTGCGGACTTTGCCACATACTTGCATAGAATAGGTCGATCGGGACGTTACGGATCTCAAGGCACTGCTATTACAATCGTAACATCCGGCCAGGACGAACTGTGCTTCAATAATATATTGAAGTCTCTCGGTAATTGTGACAATGTTACACCGTTGGATTTGTCGTCTAACGTCGTACCAGAACCGGAACCGGCTGTAGAAATACTGAACGTGTTACCCGAACCTGAAGAAGACATCGATGCTAACTATGATATTACAAACGTAGACCTACTTACTCTTATGACGTTTTCGAGCAATCCGATATACATGGAACCGTTTGGCAACATGCTCGCATCCTTCAACGAATTCGTCGGTCAGGATAAATCGAACTCCGTGCCCAAGGATGTCGTCCCTGCTAATACTTTCAGCGGTCTCATCGAATCGCTGAACGACTTCATAAACGGATCCGAAGACGTCGACGATTCGATCGAGGACGTGGCTCCGTTTAACGTCGACGATTACATCACGGAAAAGAATACCGATTTGCAGTATTATCTGAAGCTTCATATGCAAGTGCCGAGCGAGCTGATAGTCTCGCCGAAGGAGATGTTTAACGGTAACGGTCGAGTGCCACCGTTAGATTACGATGCCGTAAACGGTGTGGAACGATTGGATGTAAACGAAGACAAATTCGCCGATGAATTGTCGTCTGCGAAGGCTACGGTCGGAAATAGTATAAAATCTGAAAATGTTCCTGTTAAAAATCGACGAAAAAGGTCCGTTAAAAATAAGCATTTAAATAATATCCCGGTGGAAACGGAATTAGTCCATCGTAACGGAGACGGAGAAATGTTAAATCACAATTTTGACGACGAGGATGACTCTGATGATGCAGAAATGGACGATGGAGGTGAACAGGAATATTTGAATTTTAAAAATCGGTTGGAAATGATTACTAATCAAATTCAACATTCAGTTTACGTTAGCACTTTAACGAAAACTGATTAATTGTTACTAATGTGTATTAAATATTTTTGTAACCAAAGCTGTCTTTTGAAGTTTTAATTGTAATAATATTGAAGGTATTTAATTCAGAACAAGTGTGAGAATATTTGCTCAGTAATTTTGTTAATTTGTCAG
This sequence comes from Parapsyche elsis, assembly GCA_022651745.1. Classification (NCBI taxonomy): domain Eukaryota; kingdom Metazoa; phylum Arthropoda; class Insecta; order Trichoptera; family Hydropsychidae; genus Parapsyche; species Parapsyche elsis. Next base: position 2,004,179 of record JAGVSN010000031.1, read on the forward strand.
GTATTTTTGCTCAATAAAAAATGTTTAGCCGGGGCTAAAGATTCTCTTTAATGTTTTTTGGGTGAATTAATAAAACTGAAGCTATATTTTCACACTTAATCTAAAATAAATTTGCTTAGTAGGAAAGGATTGATATGTTTAAAACAAGGTTTATTTAAAGCTATAAATTAAATTAGTAATATAGGGAAATACAAATAAAATATTTTGCTGAAACCGCGCAAACCTCGATAAATTAAAATCAAACATTAAACTAATAACACTCAATATCACAATAATTAATCACAAGTATTATTTTAAACGTTCAGTCAAATAGTAAATATGGGGTATCTTTTATAAATGCCAAGTATGTATTAATTAAGCGGTAAACCCTCAGTAAGTAATACTAGACAAAAAAATATTTTTTACCAATCCTTTCAAATACAATTGTAATACTGGGTAGTCAATTATATTATATGTACTAGTAACTGCCCGCTGACAGCGTCGTCGGGTGATTACCATGTCACGAGTGAATTTGCGAGGTTATGTAGCGATAGCGGTGCGCGTAACCTCCGTCGTGTGAGTGAGCGTACGTTCCGCAGCTAGGCTACCCAGCTAGTCAGGCGGACTCCTACTCTACTATATATACACAGTATTATTTGAAACGAGATACAGATAACTCTGAATTTTCAACAAATTGTTCATCCGCGAGTTTTCGTGTCGACACATTTTAAACTAATAAAAATAGAAAATTGACCCTATAAAACACCCTAATATTATATAAAATAATTAAATCACATTAAAAAATGGAATAAGATATTAAATGACGTTTGCTGAGGGGAAATCTTGATGAGCGAGCTAGACAGGGAACGGGATCTGTGGCTTGTTTTGTGAAGTCTCCAGGTGTTGAGACAAGATCGTTCTAATTTTTAAGTGTCAGCTCGTTTCTGATCCATATCATGGACGATCCAGAATTGACTCGCATTCGTGAACAACGCATGCAACAACTACAGACCCAATACGGGGTAAAAAACATAACCTAACCTCACCTAATGCACCAACAAACAAATTCCAACCTTTACATTTGTACGGAAATTATTCCCCATTTATATTTGCACGCTATTCTAATATTTTGAATCCTACAAACTTACCGTCATGATACTGCATAGTTCTATAAATAAACTAAAAATGAGTCATTTCTTTTATACGTAGTAATGGTTGAAGCACACTGAATGATTATTCTTTGACATTTTTTTTATTCAAGGGACAAAATGGTCAGAATGCTAAAGCTCAAGAAGAACGTGCGAAAGCGGTCGAAGAAACGAAACACGCTATGTTATCCCAGGTCTTAGATCAGAATGCTAGAGCTCGCTGTAAGTGTTTTTTTTTTCACAGGCATTTATATGTACAGTTTGAATTGTATTTAACCCGTTTAATCTTACAGTGAATACGATCAAATTAGGAAAGCCGGAAAAGGGTCAAATGGTCGAGTCGATGATTGTACAAATGGCTCAGAGGGGTCAAATACGAGGAAAGATCGGCGAGGACGAATTTATCAGAATCTTGGAATCGGTCAATCAACAGATGCCCAAAAGTTCCTCACTCAATTTTCAAAGAAGAAAAGGCCTTTTCGACTCTGACGAAGAAGATTAGCATTCGTTCTATAATAATTTATAAAGAGTATGCACGCAAACGCTTTTCAAAACGAACTTTGTAAGAATAACCAATTTGAACGAATTGTATCAAAATATGTATTACAAACGGGGGTGAAAATCAATTACTGATCAAAAAAGCATTATAAATAAATCTTCGATCGCTTTAACTAAATAATCCATAACTTACGTATTAAATGAAGATTATTTTGCTAGTATTTCACTAATGTACTGTACTACGTTTACTCATTTAAATTAACGTTACTACTACCATTGGTTGAATTGTTAATAATGTTCAATTGCAATAATGTATCTTCACTCACACAGTGAATCAGCTTTAAATTCTGATATACTTACTTTTATAATATTTATATATGCCAATTTTTTTTAATGTTAATAATTAAAATAAATTTATCGAATCTTCACCTTTTATTTTATTGGATCGTATTGGTTTTTTTTGTTGTTAGGGAAAGTCGAATGAATGTTTAAAACACATTTGTTAAATTTAAATACTAATTTTTATTGAAATGTAAAAATGACTAGTAAAACCTTTAAGTAATAATAATAAATACTTGAATATATAATTTGTATAGTCACGGTTCTATTACTAGTATTGATAATTACTACATATTACTCGGGAACAAATCGACCCTTTGGCAAACGTGACAAATTGGCTAGATTTATTATTGTTTTTTTTTTTGTAATAATTCATAATATCCGATGTTGGGATAGAGTAGAGACGATCTGTTCCCAGTATTAGCCTACTACCTTGTTCGTTATCAATGCAAATGCGATATATATTATTCCTATCTTTCTTAAAAACAAAAAAATTCATAGAGATCAGTGTAAATTGTTCGTTAATATCAAAACAAAAAAAAATATATACATAAATGCAAATAAGTAACAGGCTGAAATCTTTACAATTGATTTCGCTCGATTGCCAATAGGCTAAATATGAACACATTACGTTAAAACGAGAAGTTTATAACAAGAGTTTTACTTTTTAAATTATTGCACTTGGGTTCAGAAATTACTGTCTTTTAATAAAAACGTGTCCCAGGCACTATACATATTTGCATTAACAAACTATGGAAACTGAATCCAAAGACATTTTCAGCGTGTATAATATGTTTGGTACAAAAAGAAATGGAATGAGTATTAGAGGAAGCCGTGGGATTTATTATCATACCATAAAATTGTTCAAATTTGAAAAACTTACCGACTAAACATATTCAAAAGTGTTATTTAACTTACGTTAGTTCATTTTCAATTGGACTATTTCCGATTATTCAAAATTTAAAACATACAAACAATAATAAACTCAAAGGAAACATTTACTTTTGTGTGTACATATATTGTCAAAGACCGATTACATTTTTCAGTGCTAACACGAAAAAACACCTCATATAGACAATTAACAACAAACATCTAGAATAAATAAATAATCTGCGATATAATTATGCTAAAATTTCGTTATTGTTATTATAATATAATAATCCAATTTTACTAATTTTAAGAATTACAAACAATATTTCCTATAGATTTCGATAAAATTAATAAATAAACAATATTTAAACATTTATATGTATGTATATAAAATTATAATGAAAACATATAAACATTTGGCATTAACATGTTGATATATAAAACGTAAAAATTCTTTCCTTAGATATAAAATGAAAAACACGACATAAACGTGCGAGTAAAAACGGAATATTCTCATGAAGGAATGTACATAGAATTATTCTTTCTTTTCGTGGCCCGCTTCTGAAAAAAATAATACACATATTAATCAAACAATTCAAACACTATATAATAAATACAAAATACTTTAAAAGAGATACCTTCAGCCGAGTCTTCTTCTTCTGCGTCCAGAATGTCTGTACAACATACAGAATAAAATATAAGGGAAAGGAAACCCAACGGTAGGCCAAATATCAAAGTAGTCAAAACAGGATTTCCAGTCCACATGTACTCCAAAGAAGTTCTGGCTTGGAAGTACATCCTGAACAAACGCACCGCGAAGGAATCGCCACCGTATATCTTGAACAAATATAAACACAAATAAAAACTTAAGAAAGTGCATTAAACATATTTTATAGATATGAGCGATACTTACAGGCGCTGATTGATTGTAAATTTGTTCTAAAAATATCGAAACAGCTTCCGGGGTTAATTTACCGGGATCGTCCTCCGGTATGTGATGATGCTTTGTCGTAGAATTGATGACTAGCAAATGAGGAACTGGTAATATCGACATTACGATGGAATTCGTCAATTCTGGCGATCCGACCCAACCAAATTGGAAATTGTTATGAAGTGTGTCACGTTTTTGCCTGTGATACATTTTTATATTACGATTAAAATCAAATAAATTATTTTCAACATACAAATACATATAATGCTTTAATAACCTTATGACTGATTCGATCATGTCGCGAAATTCAATTTCTTCCGGAGTAATTTCGTTCAGTTTGTTCTCTTCTACGACTGCTAGTACTAAAAATTTATCCAACGACAACAGTTCGTTGATATTAGCTCTGGACACTTTAGGAAATGTGCCAAATCTTTCCGCGTCGATCCATTTGTGCAATGACGTGTTTAGTTTCTGCTTATCGACAGTTTCGTCATCTGAAAACATTTCGTAAGCACAATGTTAACATTGTGATATTTATACTATTATATTTGCATTATTTATACTTAGGACAATTGGTGAATATGACTGGATGTAAAGAAAAATAAATAAAACAAAGAATGAAACTAGTAAGGGAGCGTTTTTGGAAGAATAAACATAGCCTCTCAATCCAACATCCCGCTATGTTTAAAGAAGAAGACATACTGCCAGTTATGACTTATGCTAAATTCAAGAATGCTACGCAAGATCCAGTGCACACAAGTGTATGCTTGATATAACAAGAAGAGATCATGATAGAAATACATGGGTAAAAAGCATGACCAAAGTGGCAGATATAAAAGATTTGAAAGAAAACAAGGAAGGCCATGGGCTGATGAATTAAGAATAATGTGTGGTGGAGTCAAGTGGATGCAGATTGCTCAAGACACACGGGAACCTGGGAGAGACCTGCATCCAGCAGTGGATGGTTAACGACCGAAAATGATGATTTGCAATTCAAACACTTATCGAAAAGTTTATACACTGACTTTATGCTTGAAAGTTTTCCTAAATATCAATATAAACCCTTAACTTTCCATTCATATACGTTTCAGATACCTGGATAGAAATAGGTGGAGCTCTCTTTGTAGACAAAAGTCACCGGTGTTTTCTCTAAAGTCATGTGCTTGTTAGCGACTTCGGGCGACATCACAAAAAATGATGCGAGCGGTTGATACTTCTCGGCAAAATAGAAGAACATTTCCTGAAATCGATATAAATACATACAGATGTGAAAAACAAATCAAATCATTTCATCTTTTCACCCACTAGTACATGGGTTCTTAACTTATGGTGTTGAAAGGTCTGAAGGGAGGAATAATGCATATCTGATCAAATCTGATTTAAAAAATTAAGAGTGGATACGAAATCCTTTCCGTTTTAATTTGGACTCCTTGGATGATACCAACATACAGAAGGACGACTTCTTCGATTTACAGAACAAAACTCTGCTGAAGCAATAATTCACAAATCAAAACCTTGATGAATTTTGGCGCTCTCAAACAATTACCTAACCAGATTTGGCAAATAAAGTACTTTCGGTTTCAATTCCATTTACTACGATATATGAACTTGTCTCTATCGAAAGCATTTAATCTTCTCAACATATTGTCACGTCATATTGACATGTTTAGTGACAATTATGATGAGATTGAAAAATTTATTGTTTTTTTTATACATATAACGTATTTGATTATATTTAATATTAATATCAACTATGTGAACAGTAGATAATCATATTTTGTAGAGATAGTTGATAGATTTATACCTAGGACAATTGGTGAATATGACTGGATGTAAAGAAGAAATAAAGCAAAGAATGAAACCAGAATGGAGCGCTTTTAGAAGAATGCTTAAAAAATAAGGCATACGACCAATGCGTACTGCCAGTGATGACGTATGGATGTGAAACGTGGATGCTGAATTCAAGAATGTTTCGTAAGATCCAGTGCACACAGTGCATGTTCGGTATAACAAGAAGAGATCGTAAAAATAATACATGGGTAAAAAGCCTGACCAAAGTGGCAGATACAGCAGAACGTGAGAAGAATGGATGGCAGATGGACACGAGAAATACTGAAATGGTATCCGAGGGATGTGAAAGACAGCAAGGTAGACCGAGTGGACGATGGGCTGATGAATTGAGAAGAATATGTGGAGTCAAGTGGTTGCAGATTGTGCAAGACAGACAGGAATGGAAGAGGATCGTAGAGGCCTTCATCCAGCAGTGGTTGGTGAACGGCTGAAAATGATGATTGGGGCAACCTGTCATGTCACTGTGGTATAATTTGTAAAATAAAATAAAAATATACATAGGTATAACAGTCATATCTTTGCGAATCTGGATTTTTAAGATTAGTCACTAGTATGTTACGCCAATATGTAATTTGAACAAAATTACCCAAAGTGGTCCGGCTTGTGGACCGACGTAACCGAAAAATATGGGATTATTTTCTTTTATCTCGTTGACTGTGTGCGTCTTGGTGACAAGCAAAACCGACGGACCGGCCATACGCAGAGCATAATTGACAAGATCATCTTTGCTCTGATCTCCGTTGTACTCGTGCTTCAGCGAACCTTTCATACTGAAACAAAACCAAAACAATCAAATCGCAGAACGTCGAAAGAACATCGCAAGTGACGAATATACTCACAACATGATCGTCGGAAAGGCGCGCACTTTGTAATGATTGGCGACGGCCGTGAATCTCGTACAATCGAGTCTGGCCACCTTGACGCTGGACGTGTGAAGAGCTTGAGCCACGTGAGCCCAAACCGGTACTAGCCGGTGACAATAAGCACACCATGGTGCGTAAAACATGACCAGCCAATGTCCCTCATGGTGTATTTCCAAGAAACGATCGCTCAATTCTAATACTCGCGACGCATCGTTGCTCGACACTGAAACTGCTGAAAATTTTCAATACAAAATCAATTCGACTTGGAACACAATATCAATTTCAGTAGTCGCAATATTTAATAGGATTAATTTCATATTTTGTAATTTAATATGTGTACGTAATGTATGCATAGTATTTGTATAGGTTGTGTGATGTGTTTATATAGCGAGTGATGGTTATTGCGAATGGTGGGTTGTACGTTTCTCGTTGTAGTTGAGTTCGTTATTCGGTTGGATATGGTGTGATTGAATACCTAATGTGACAATTTGTATCCAATAATATAGATTCATGGTGAGAGACAAGTCTTCGATGACAGCCGCTAGTATTGTCAGTGGTGCCAACTATCGCACTGAAAAATAATTCGACTAAATACGATACAATTTCGCCATTGTCTGAAAGTATTTCCGAAATGTTAAAATCAATTTTGGGCGTGTGTTTCAGTATGTTTCGCATGCAATGAAGCTTCGCACGAAAATATTCACATCGAAAAAGTGACAAATGGTTGGCATTGGTTTCAAAATAAATGCTGAATGTGAAACACGCAGTGGATGTTTAGATAGTGTTTATTTCGTGAGCGATGGATACCGAGTGGGGGTGATCTGTGTAACACTCAGTCACCGGTACTAGGGTTGCCAACCGTCAGGGAGACAGTGATGCCAACCCCAAGCCATTGGTTCACCGAGTACCCACAACGTATTTATCAGTGTTATTTTTGAATTAAAAATGTGTAACGAAGTCGTCGTTTTATTTTTATAAAATATGCAGGCAAAATATTTATAAAATATATTAGAGTCAATTGATGTGTTTCAAAACTTTCTTCAATCTGAAAGCAACTGTGACGATACGCCAAGAAATGGAATCGTCATTTTCAGACGTTCACCATCCACTACTGGATGAATGCCTCTCCAATCCTCTTCCATTCCTGTCTGTCTTGAGCAATCTGCATCCAATTGACTCCGTACATTATTTTTAATTCATCAACCCACCATCCACTCGGTCTACCTTGCTTTCTTTCACATCCTCTCGGATACCATTCCAGTATTTCTCGTGTCCGTCTACCATCCATTCTTCTCATGTTCCGCTACATCTGCCACTTTGGTCATACTTTTTACCCATGTATTCTTCTAACGATCTCTTCTTGTTATACCGAACATGCACTGGATCTTACGTAACATTCTTGAATTCAGCATCCACGTTTCACATCCATGATCACAGGTACGATGATGCGCTAATGAAAGTTTTTTGAACTTTATAAAGAAGATTAAATTACAAAATGACTAGATTATCATTTAATATTTGTTTTTCCTCTCTTCCTTTTATTAAATAGTACAGGTTTTCGCTTATAACAGCGTTATGGTTTAAATCAGTGCCAAACTAGGGAAAACCTCGTAAAATTGTATTTAATTGAAATGTTACTCAACAATGAAATGGATTGTTGTAAAAAATAAATTATTTTCGTGATATATCTTAGCGTTCGACAGTGTATTACTAAAAAATATTATTAAGTTTAATCTAAAAAAAACGATCTTTAAGCTTTTTATAGCCGTCAAGTTATGGAAATTGAAGCGTTTTGTGATTCACGTACACAAAGAGCAGCCAGTTCCCGACCTCTGGTTTAAATCATTCATTTTTTTTTCCTTTAATACTTTGCATTTTTTATTTCTCCAAAATTCAACTCAGTATTTGGAAAACGTTTACATTCATTACCGAACTGAAATGGAACATAAAATACAGAACAAGGTTTTTTTCATTTTGTTGTCATGTTATAAATTATAAATTATGACACTAAACTTCTTCGCAGATCAAAATACAATTTTTAATTTCTTTAACGGATTGTCGAACATCTTTCGTCGAATACAACTTTTAACCACCTTCATCAGTGCCTCATACATATTCATGATTCATATATTTCCTTTAATTAGCTTAAAATATCAATCAAGCTAATCAAAGAAATCTTAGTATTCCAACTGTTGAGAGAAAACACGCATTTCACTACAATGCCGAATGCAAACCATGCATAACGAGCAAATGAGTATACCCCAGCATTTATCGCAGTGTACCATACGCCGTTTCTATAGAAACAAACAAAACTAGTGCTGATTCAGAGCTGTTTACACTGTTGACAGTCCGACCGGAACTTTCAACCGTGCGGCTGGCTCCACACTGCGAACCTCCACACTTCCCGAACACTTTAACGTGCGAAAAAAAATACAAAACCATCGTTTTGCTATTTTGCGATCAATGAAATTCCTTTGAGTCGCGTGTCACCCGACGATGGTGCACCTGTCGAGCGAGATAATAAATAATTAAGTGGAACTTTTAATGCAAACAAAACCAAAAAGTTCAAAATGGGTCAGTGCTGCAGCAATAGCAATGTCGTGGAGCCGGCGATGGATAACAGTAGAGTGAGTTAAATATCATTTTTATATACATAACTTTATCGTAAGTTTGCTCCGTATTGGTATTCTTTGTTAATTGGCGGTTAACTAAATCAGCGATCGCCAACCGGTGGTCCGCATTTTTCATAATCATCATCATATTCAGCCGTTCACCATCCACTGCTGGATAAAGGCCTCTCCAATCCTCTTGAGCAATCTGCATCCACTGACTCCACCCATTCTTCTCAATTCATCCGCCCGTCTTCCACAAGGTCTACCTTGCTTTCTATCACATCCTCTCCGATACCATTCCAGTATTTCTCGCGTCCACCTGCCATCCATTCTTCTCGCTATGTGTCCACGTTCTGCTATATCTGCCACTTTGGTCATGCATTCCTCTTACGATCTCCTCTCGTTATACCGAGCCGAGCATACATCTTTGCATGCACTGGATCTTACGTAGCATTCTCGAATTGAGCATCCATCAGTCTATCTCAGTCTACCAGTCGGTTACCTTGCTTTCATTCACATTCCAGTATTTCTCGCGTCCATCTGCCATCTATTCTTCTCGCTATGTGTCCAGCCCAATCCCACTTCAACTTTTTCACACGTTCTGCTATATCTGCCACTTTGGTCATGCTTCTTACCCATGTATTCCTCTTACGATCTCTTCTTGTTATGCCCGCGCCAGACATGTGTTCAAAGATGTGATTAAATAAGTGTTCACATGTGTGGCACGGGCATTTGATACTATTGTCACATATTTGATCACTTAAGTGCGCTTTGCCATTCCGTGTCGGTTTTTTACCGCACATCAAAGGGATAAAAGTCCAAATGTTTGTGTGCCTGCCACACTGCGCGAAGCCCAGTTGCGCGAGCGTCGCCGTGGAGAGCTTTGAACACATATCTGGCAGATACAACAATGTGTGAACAAATGTGTGAGCAAAGTCTTCAAAGAAGTGATCACTTCTTTGAACTTATGTCTGGCGCCGGCATTATTTATACCAAGCATACATCTTTCAATGCTTCTCTGTGTGCACTGGATCTTACGTAGCATTCTTGAATTTAGCATCCAAGTTTCACACCTATACGTCATAACTGGCAGTTTTCGTAATGCATAATGAATATATCGTTTATTTATTATAATTATTATCATTATAAGGTGATATCCAACTTTTTGCAAATAAGTTTTTGCAACAAGTGTAATTAGTAATTACCATTTCATATTTAGAATGTTATGTCAGTGGTCCGCGGGATTCGAGATTTTGGGTTAAGTGGTCCGTGAGGTCCGAAAGGTTGGCGACCGCTGAACTAGATAAATAGATAGATAAATTAATATATCATGTCAGTAAAATCGATACTGAGATATTTAGACTTAAAGTAAAAACATTCTAGTACTTGCTATTTTTGTATTGTACACACAATGTATGTATATTATGTAAATGTGTATTTTAACTACCCATTTGGATAGAAAAGGGCAATTTGTTAAAATTGTGATTTGATCCATTGTGAACCCCGCAATTATTGAATTAGTAGTTTTTCGTTTTGGCCTTCAAATTTTGTCTTTTTAGGTGGATTTTTTAAATCTAGATTAGGGTACTTTTTAAGTCAATAGAATGTGTATTAGAAATGTACATATGCCAACAAGTTTACTACGTAATCACTTAATCGAATTACATAGAGTGGTGTTAAATTATATACCATACATTATAGAATGTTAAATGATGTAGTATTAAAAAGTTGAGATAATTGTATAATTTTATTTTCTTATTGTGGAAATTATTCTTATATGGGGTTTGAAAATTTGACATAATAGTTTTAATGCGGTTAAAGTTTCATTTCATTCAAAAAGCTTGTACAATCATAATATTACGTGTTTTTTGGAGATATTTTTAAGTGTGATGAACATCTAATATCTAATCAACAAACCGCAAGTTTAGTTTATTCTATTGTCGTCGCTGGTCTTTGTTTACTTTTTTTTTCTTTAGTATAATACAAAAAGTTTGGTTTGATTAATTTATTTACATATACCGCTTCCGCAATATTGTACAAATAAAATTGCGCATTAATTAAATACCTATTTCAATTGCATTAATAACTATCATATTTTCTATAGATGGTCTAATTTTTACAGAATGACTTCAAAAATGAAAGCATCGGCGACCAGATATCGTCTTCGAAAAGCAGATCCTGCACCGATATTATTTCATTACTCATGATGATAGCGTTTGTGATAGGATTGGTAAGTACACTCTTTGTTCACATTCAATCGCATCCATGTTGTAAATCGAGAATACCTATCCTAATTTACGTTTGTTTGTACATTCTTGAGATAAGCGTTCGCCGGTTTAAATAAGCCTCCCCTTAAATAAACAGTGTCTCGGTCAAAGCTGAATAGCGTTCAGATTCATTTCAGAGTCATGTTTTTACATGACGAATCGATCGAAACACTTACATATACGACGCTAAATATAAGACAAAAAGTTTCATTATAAAATGTGTTTAATCGGCATTAAATGCGAAACCAAGTTTTAAATTATTTGCATCGAATGCAAGACGCTTTATTTTGTGCCGAATGAGCAAAAAATTTAATACTTTTCATTGTAAATGTATGTGTGCAGGTTCAAGGCTCTGTGTTACCATTTGTACATTGCAAATAAGACAATTATCCAATAACTTTTTTTGTTCATTTCTGTACTCAAGTGAATGATGACTCGTCCGAGACTAAAGTCACGGCTTCTTTTGTGCCTTATGAATGCTTAAATTCGTATTACTGATACACTTTTGTATTCCATACGCAAATACAACACTTAAATGTATGACACGATCAAAAGAATCGCGTGTCTGTCGCGTAAAATAATTGGAAATGTTCAAAAATTCGTAGTGTGACAATCCTGCTTTCGATCGTTCAATCAATATTTGACGCAACAGCTTTAAATATCATAAAAAAAAATGTGTACTTGTTGTATTCAGATCATAATCTCTATCTGTCACACTGAAAGCACAAAGCCAATATTGTGTGACCTAGATATTGTGCTAGTTAAAAAAAAAAAATAGACAATGTATATAAAAAAGTCGATGACAAAACACTAATTGTACTGAAGAAATCCAAGGATACGTCAACGTACTCGTATTTTCGAATTTGGCGCTAATTCAACTCGTTTTTTTGATAAGATGCAAAATTCCGACCATACTTTCCGAGACAGACAAACTTTGCTGAACAATTTAATTTTGTTGATCAATAAAAATCGATTTGTATGCTTTATATATAAATCACGATTTAGCTCAGTAACCAAACATTAGTTTTTTTTTACGTGAGCTCTTTGTTCATTCATTACAAGACTGGATTTACAAGGATGCGTGAGCGTGATTGCATCATTGCGTATCGATGACGTCACTTCCGCTCACGCATTCTTAAAATTTACCAAAGAGGTCATTAATCTTTTTGAATTCAAATCTCACAAAAAAAAATCGCATTACAGAACAATAACAATGATTTGCTATCATCAAGGACGGCCTTAAAATTTTCGAATCGCAAGGTAATCATGCGGGATTTACCCACATGTGTGTAAAATTACATGCCTCACATATCTACGGTAGGTTACATGATAATTTCCCGACGGATAAACATGCCTTTATACTAATTCTCTTTTAATGAAATAAAACTTTTCTTCTCTTTGGGCATAATTTTCGTAGTCACTGTACATATGTAGATAGGCATATTGTAGAGATAGTTGATAGTTATTTATGCCTAGGACAATATTGGTGAATATGACTGGATGTAAAGAAGAAGAAATAAAACGAAGAATGAAACTAGGATGGAGTGGTTTTGGAAGAATGAACATTGTTTTTAAATCCAACATTCCGCTATGCTCAAAAAAGAAGGCATACGACCAATACGTACTGCCAGTTATGACGTATGAATGTGAAACGTGCATGCTGAATTCAAGAATGTCACGCAAGATCCAGTGCACACAGAGAGGCATGGAAATATGTATGCTCGGTATAACGAGAAGAGATCGTAAGAGGAATATATGGGTAAGAAGCATGACCAAAGTGGCAGATATAGCAGAACGTGTGAAAAAGTTGGAGTGGACACATAGCGAGAAGAATGGATGGCAGATGGACGCGAGAAATACTGGAATGGTATCTGAAAGGATGTGATTTCATATGTACATACATATGTATGTTTATATGTACATATATCGAAGATGAAATAAAACGAAGAATGAAACTAGGATGGAGTGCCTTTGGAAGAATGAACATTGTTTTTAAATCCAACATTCCGCTATGCTTAAAACAGAAGGCATACGACCAATGCGACTGCCAGTTATGATGTATGGATGCTAAATTCGAGAATGCTACGTAAGATAACGAGAAGAGATCGTAAGAGGAATACATGGGTAAGAAGCATGACCAAAGTGGCAGATATAGCAGAACGTGGACACATAGCGAGAAGAATGGATGGCAGATGGACGCGAGAAATACTGGAATGGTATCGGAGAGGATGTAAAAGAAAATAAGGTAGGACGTAAGGTAAAGTGGACGATGGGCTGATGCATTGAGAAGAGTGTGGAGTCAACTGGATGCAGATTGCTCAAGACAGACAGGAATGGAAGAGGATTGTAGAGGCCTTTATCCAGCAGTGGATGGTGAATGGTTGAAAATGATGATGATGATGAGGCATAATTTTAATTGTAGTGTATCGTCACGTTCAAACCTCGTCAACTTCACAGTACATTTTACCATAAAATTATATTATTAACGACAGTTTACACAAAATCTTAATGTTATTTTATATTTCCGGAAACCAATTGGGTTGTATAGTATTGGGTTCAGGATTTAATTAATCCTCATTTCCCGACTTCGACAAATTTTGTTTGCCTCCCATACCCTTTTCTCGTTGAGAATGTGAATGCTACCCGATGCAGATGTGAGAACCGTGTCAATATAACAAGGTTCACAATCTAGTCAGTGAAGTGGTCGCTAATTTATACAAACTCTGACATCTGGTCAGGTCGAAGATTTGGGGCTTCGAGGATCATCCAGTCGATGCTCGAGGAACACATCGAAATTGGCACATGGGATGCCGTTTAAGTTGTTGCCGTTTCTGTAACCATTTTGGTTGTAAAAAATGGGTCCAAAAACTCATTTATCGCACAGCACACGTGTCTCGAATTTCTATTCTTGACATTGTATCAATTGCATTGGAGTAGGACGCTGCAAAAAAAAAAGGGTCGAAAAGGGACGTGGTGTGAACCTGTATCGACAACCAATCACTTCCAAGACATTTTTAAACACTTCAACATTTGTCTCGTCTCAAAAAATATATATACATATTCCAACTGTATCCATAAACTCCTAGAGGCTGGGCTTAGATAAAGAGAGAGAGCTATGTAAATTATTCAAGGACCTGCAAGAGGACCTGTAACCTCCAAAAAGGTCTTCAGAAGGTGTTAAAAATAATCAATTGAAAAGTGTAATGTATAATATGTAGTGTTGGCAATTTAGCTCAGTTCACCACACTAATACATTTGGAGTAATTGGTCTAATCGTCTAATGTCCATTTCACTACTCAACATTGTCCTATCTTACCATCTTATTTTTGACAGCCAATCACTACCCGTACCCACCCTTGTCTTATCTAACGATCTCTTTTGTGTTATACAGAAATTCGTAAATTGTTCCAAATTATCCCAAAAAATGGCAGTGCTAGCTCAGATTACTCATAGCGCCATTTATTGTACCCAAATGTCAAAAAAACAATGTCAAACGTCATAAAAATGGATAATATTTGCACAGAATAGTCTTAAATCATCATACTTTATAAAAATATATTAATTTTGTATTAAATGTTTCAAAAATATATTTAACTTATTTTTTGAAACCTTATTTCCTTGATATCTCCAAAAGTGACAAATGGCGTTTACCATTATTTACTGCTGAACCCTTCATTTGCTCTCTGATGAATTCGCTATGGATAGCTGCATACATACATATGTACATATATGAAAGAAATAGCCTGCAATTGGACACAGTAAAATCTATCTGATCTATGTATGTATGTATCTTGATATTTAAAGACACATTTTCGGAATGTGTCATGTTAACAGTTTTTTTTGATACAAATAGACGCATTAATGAACTTTATCATGCGCATGAACGCATCATGTTTAACCAGTCACCAGCGAAAATATACATTTTTATAGTACTTTATTATAGTTTTTAAAAATTAATTTTAATCTGGGGGGAAGGAATGTCCCGTGTTTTATTTTGAATAAATGGAATCAGGCAATAAGCAATCAATCATCTGCAAGTTATATAGTTTTTTAGCTTCTTTTCGGTGGGCAGTACTGTATTTTTATTCCCGCACGTCTCTGTAGTGAAGGTTCAAGGCACTCACTAACCCGAGCGAATAATTTTACGCTTGGCGTATGCGACTGACGCCCCTATTGTCGTCTCATTCGCACCGATATAATTCGCATCGGTACGAATCAACAACAAATTGAGGGCGTCAGTCGCAGACGCCAAGCGTCAAATTATTATTCGCTCGCGTTAGTGAGGGCCTTTAAGTTTGATTGGTCAGTTGCTGTGTTGTTGATACGCCCTTTAGAGCGATATTACACTGAGCAACCAAACGGAACACCAGATTTTTTTTGAACCTCGACGACCAGATAGATATACAGGTTCCAATGCTACGTATTAGACGATGCGATTCTCAGTTGCATAAAAATTTCTTGGAAGTCAATGTTCAACGAAAATAACCTTCACCAAAACCCTTTTCTGACCTTTTTTTTTGCATCGTCGTACTCAATTGTCAACGCAACGCAACGTCAACGCAATTGTTTCGAAAACAATGAAATTCAGAAAGAAATATGAGAGGTTGAATTTTATATATTGTCTACGTCTACATACTACTACATAGAGTACCTAGTTTTCGTATAGCTTCCTAGACCTATTTTTTTTGTATGAAGATTATGAGATGAGCAGGTAGCTTGGTGAGTGAAAAGTGGTGCAATGTAATAAGATGCTCGCCACCGTCAAAAAAAATCTGGTTGTTGGTGTGGTTGCTCAGTGTAATATCGCTCTTAATAATGCCGCGTCTACATCGACAAACCGAACAGCGAACGACGAAGGGTTGCTATTGTGTGGAGCCGCTCCACACAATAACGTTCGATGATTTATGAACGTCATACCGAACGAGCAACCCTTCGTCGTTCGCTGTTCGGTTCGTCGGTGTGGACGCAGCATTACGTTTGCACCAAATGCAAAAAGATATGAAATGCATTTCCCGGTTTATCGTCATTACTTATTCGTAAGGCGTATTAACATCCTCTATATTTATACCATATTTTGCTGTACCTATGTATGTACATTATATGGCAAATCGGCTACAACCAACTGGAAAAATCAGTAAAAAAAATCTTATAAGCAGAATGACAAAGCCCGCGCACAGACACGAGCCAAACGCTGAAATTTTGCCCAACAATGAAAATTCGCGTTCATAACTTAATTTAGCACATGCGAATCGCGTGTCAACGACATAGGAGTGACCCCCCGCAAGTGGTTTTAATTTAGCTAAAAGCGCTAACTTGACAATAAATTGACCGATGCGCTAACATTGTTTATGTTTACGTTTTTCCGCGAAGTTTACCCACCGTGTAAATTATTCGCGTGTCCCTTTTGACATTCGCATGTTTTTACTATTACTATGTTTGACTGAAATGTTGTAGGTCGTCCTGGTGGGATATTGCATGTACAACGGGGACATGTACAGAATAATTAACGGATACGATGACTGTGCCAACGTGTGCGGTCGAACCAACCAGGCTTCGATCGATCCAACCAGCAGTTGCAAGCGTGAGGACATGTCCATGAAAAGGTACATAATATCATGTCAATTTGTATGCTTATCGGCAAATTCGATCGGTACGTGTAACGCGTCATTGCTAGGAAGAGCCAATGACGATAGTTGACCCACCAATTTATTACTTTTCCATTAGGGTTGTATAAAAAAAAAACAGAGCACACGGTACTCGTACTTGCTTTTTGTTTCGTGCATGCAAGTGATAGTTTGTAAATAATTGAGCACTTGATAACGAAAGATCAGATCGTTGTTTGTATTTGTCGTTTGATGTGGAGGCATGTGTGTTTTTAATTTATCTTATCCGAGCAAATAGTCTTATCTCTCGGGAGTGTATGTATTTTGCAGCGTTTTTTTGTGTACATTGCACTTTTTTTTATGTTCCGTTCATTTCAGATTATTGGTGATCAATTCGGACGCTGGATTTGGCAAATCATCGAATAATATACATCGAGAGTGTGTCGCATCTTGCGATGAAACGCATTTGTAAGTTCTTCATTTCGGGCGTATCATACGCTCGATAGTATTTTTTTTTATTACAATTCTCCAACAATTAAACTTTGTAATGCTGCGTCCACACCGACGAACAGCGAACAGCGAACGACGAAGGGCGAAGGCGAAGTGTTATTTTGTGGATCGCTCCACACAATAACAACCCTTCGTCGTTCGCTGTTCGGTTCGTCGGTGTGGACGCAGCATAAGATGTGATTGAAAATTTTGCATTCATACTACACTTTAAACGCTTCTTGGTTAATTAATGTCTTGTACATATATGTAAAGGCCGAAACACACTCAGCCAGTATTTTAGTCGAAATTATAGAATTCGACTCATCTATGTATACACAAGAATGTAGTCGAGTGCAGCAAATTATTCAATAAAAATCATTAAATTATAGAACTCGAGTCATCTGGATACAATAATTTAGTCGATTATGGCCAATTAGTGAATTAGTCTATACAAACCACTCGACTAAACGATTGGCTGTGTGTGGATCAAAGATACCTATCGAGTCAAGCGAATTTTTTGTTGTTTTTTTTTTTGATTTGCCTCGGAGTTAAGAAAACATCTTCTATGTGAGAAAAGTTTTTAAATAGGGCATGTGACGTCACGCTGCGTACGTTTCCCTTTTCGGGGTCTTTTCGGTGTGACGTCACGCACCATGTTTTAGAGAAGGTGTTGTATAACGAAACTAACGTTTTTGTATTTTCAGCAGAGAGTTTCTCAACCGTTGCATACCGAACAAAAGTTCGAAAGTCGTCAATTCTTTCTTTTCTAAAACTGGCCTCTCGAACTTTTTCCAAGAAGTCAACGAGGACTTGCACCTCTGCTGGAGAGAGATGATATATTTGTGTGCCATAGCTTTCGGTGAGTATCCACAAAATATGTACATACATATATGGAATTCCATTCAAATAATCACGTTTGTTATGAAATCTCTTGTTTCGAGTTCATTGTTACGTGTATTTCTTTTATATAAACTCTTGTGTGAATCAGCGATTCGCAAAGAAAGGAAATGTGAGCTGACGTACATACATATGTACATCAATACCTTCCATTTAATTTCCTAGTCGATTTTTCATGTCACTACCGACTATTCAAAAGTCAATCGATATCACATATTTACACAAGTATAAAAAAAAAAACCCCAATCTATTCTCAGCACAATATTGAATTACCTTTCTTTTTTTTTCAGTATTTTCAGTCATATTACTCGTATTGTTCAGATTTGTGGTGGGGTTTGTAGTTTGGCTGGTACTCATTGGTGTTTCGCTGACTTCCGTCATTGGTACAGTATTTCTATGGTAAGATTGATTTCTTTTTACTTTTCAATTTTATTCAACAAGTATCTATTATTAGTAAATATTTACAAAAAGTTACTAAATTAGCCATTCGAAATATATTAGAGTTCAATTACAGTAAACTGGCCTTCAAAAATTTTTTGGGCCATGACTCACGTGGAACAGTGCGTGAGAATGGAATGATCTCTAAACTTGACAACCTTCACCAAATTCGATATACATAATCATTTCCTATTTAAACAATAGTGAAACAAGAATTTTTCTCAATCTTAATTTTTTTTTTTTGCTTCAAGGATTATGTGGACACGAGAAAGTAAGAAGCTAAACGAAATCAGCTTTGGAAATCAAGATTCTATAAGTCAAAGAAAGGTGTATAGTTATTTGGCCTATGCTATTTTGGCTACTATTGTGACCTTTATTGTCCTACTCATTCTTTTAGTAATGAGAAAGAGAATTCATCTAGTAATTCAACTGTTTAAAGAATCTGGAAAAGCTATAGCTAGTATGCCATTATTGCTGTTAGAACCTATAATAGTAAGTCCATCTTTGATTTAGTTTCTTTTTTGTTTACCTTTACATATTTTGTATAATAAAAATCTATTTTCAGACATTTGTAGCTCTCTTTACAGTAGTAAGTTTGTGGATATACTTTAGTCTTTGGGTAGAAAGCTCAGGATATTTAATACTGGATAATAATCAAAGTTTTCACTACCGCAAGGATATTACGATGAAAGTTAGTTTTTTAATACATTTTATCTTTTGTGTTGTTTTATTGTAATATAAGATTTGTTCATCTCTTTCTAGGTTACAAGGTGGTATAATCTGTTTGCTTTATTCTGGTTTACTCAATTTATAATTGGTTGTCAGCATATGGTTATTGCCGGAGCCGTCGCCGCTTGGTTCTTTACTAGGTTAATTCATTATATTATTTACATGTGTACTTTTTATTGTATTGCGTACTAACGACTCTTCTATTGTAGAAATAAGAAAAACTTAAGCACTCCGATTCTGAAGAGTTTCAAGAATTTGGTCTTCTTTCACTTGGGATCTGTAGCGTTGGGATCTTTGCTGATCGCACTCGTTCAAATGCTGCGAGCCATATTGCAATACATTCAAAGTCACCTTCGTGGCTCAGAAAACAAAATCATCGTTGGTTTTCTCAAATGCTGTCAATGTTGCTTGTGCTGCTTTGAACAGTTTCTCAAATATTTGTCGCGCAATGCTTACATTGAGACAGGTACACTTCATTGACCTAAAAAGAGCTTTAAAGTCTTTTTCATTGATTTTAATTGTGATTGTGATGATTTTAGCAATTTATGGATATGGATTTTGTAAATCGGGACAGCGAGCTTTTAATGTTTTGGCATCTAACGCTTTAAGAGTGGCCGCAATCAATTCTGTTGGTGATTTCATATTGTTCCTCGGTAAAGCTTTTGTCGTTATTGCTACTGTTCTCATTGGGATTGAACTTATTCAGGTTTTATATTCATTTCTAATAATATATATGAATCTTTTATATTAAATTATTCATTGTTCATTTTCTATTTTAGAAAAAAGAAGGTGTTCAACACGTTTGGGTTCCGTTGGCCATAGTGGGAATTGTCGCTTATTTGACGTCCCATTGTTTTATGACAGTTTATGAGGTAAAATCAAGTGTTTATGATACACAATCTTATAAATGATCATTTAATAAGTATGATGAATTTTCGTTTTGCATAGATGGCGATCGACACTATTTTCATTTGCTTCTGCGAAGACTGTGAGCGTAACGATGGCATAACGAAACCTTATTATATGAGCAGAGGTCTCATGGAGTTCGTTCAGAATAGTAAAAAAGCCCTTGCCGTGTTGGACGAATCTGAATTTCAAACTTGGACGTCCACTAAAACGATATCTGAGACTGTGGATAAATAGTCTTAAGTCGTTTGATTTATATTCATATGAATATTGTGTTTTTTACAGTATTTTTTCTAAATATTAAGTTCTAGTGATGTATGAAAAATCATTTATTTTTATTTTCAATGTGATCTAACAGAAAAGATCAAACATCATTAACGCCTCATCAATGTGTTCCTATTGAATGGTTTGGTGTCCAAATAATTATGATAACAAGATATTTTTATTTTATATTAACTTTAGAATAAGTACCTAGGGAACAAAACTTTTTACGCATATGTATTTAAGACTGATAAATGTTATATATTGCATTTTTTGTATCCAAATATATAATTATATTATAATTATAATTTTTATTTTATTTTGGCTCCTAGTTTTTGCTTCATATGAATAATAAAATATGTTATTCTTACGATATTTTTTATATAAAAGTATATTTACTGTATAAAAACTTGTATTTCTAATTCATAAAATATTATCACAGTGTTTCTTTCAATAAAAAAATATGTCACAATTTTAAGAATAGAAATTACAAAACAATTAAGTAATCAACACCAATAACGTTAAAAACTACTTAAAGAAATGCTAATAAATTTTACAGACTAAGCTTTGCCTGATCCAAATTAAACTATATATAATATATTTAACAATAATTAACCAAAACAGTCACTTGTTTTAAGTTTATCAATCACTTTTATCATTTTATCTTACATTATTTATTATAATAAAAATTTTCGTTGTGTAATACTATACGTATTAAAATGCTATCTTACATGGTTATTATTTTTGCTTGATTTTAAGCTCGATGTCAGCAAAAATCCTAATAAGTGAACACCCAGAAGTAAACCATAGGGCAAAAATTGCAACGTCAAATAATATTGATATATTCTCGACGGATCGAGTAGCAAAAAGGACATTACACCAAATCCAATAATGTACAATTGCACAACGTACATGATCGCTTTCAACAATTTGGAATTCTGAAAACATTAAGCACACATATTTTATATAAACATTATGAAAGGATTACTATGTACATTGTATGTGTAAAATAAAATAAAATTTTACCCTCGGCGATAAATTGTCACTAAGAAGCATAAAGTGGCGTTCTGCTGGGACATAAATTGGCAGGAAAACCATTCCAATCTGATATCCAAGTTCAATACCATGCCAATAAGCACAAATCATTATTGTTATCAATGCCCTGAAACCACAACATAATAAAGTAACTGAATTTTACTTTTATTATTTATAAATAAGTGGCATATTGTACCTGAACGGTTTTATAAATGAAAATCTTGGCAAAGATCTATATACATACATTGCCATAAAATACTGAATTGATTTATTCCATGACCTATTATAAATTGAAATCCAAGGACAGGTTTGGACATGGTAAACGTCAATATTGCTTATGGTATTGTAATCACATTTCTGTGTTATAGCTTCTTTATAAGACCTGAAAAATAAAAATTAATACAACTATAGTTCAAATTAACAAGGTTTAATCAGTTAATCACAGGTTTTGAATTTGAATACCTACATTTTCTTAAGGCTCATGTAATTTTTAGTGGGACCGTGAGTCGATTCACTTTTAACTTGTCTCGGATATGCACCGAGTCCTGCAGCAGCACAAATGCACTCAGACATTGTCAGTCCAAGGTACATCCAAAATCTGAACCGTTGAAATTGTAAAACTCCATAGGTAAATTTATAAAAATACGCTCTTTGGCTAAATTCTTCAGTCAACGCATACTGATCACAAAATATAAAAAAAAAAAAAAAAACATTACACAGAAGATAAATGGTGATATTTACATTATAATTGATTAGTTTGAGGTTTCAAGGTTATTGTTTACGTTAATGTACATAATTATTTTAATATTTTACTTTAATTGAGGAAAAACTAACCTCAAGCGGCCATATCATCTCAAATGTAACATATAACGAAAAATATAATGGAACGTATGGAAACTTCGTCTTCAGGAAAGCTACTGAATTTGAGCATCGTGCAAAAGGTAGTTTAATAAAATCCTCATATGTTCTATATCGTACATAGGGACCTGATGAAAAATAACTATTAAAGTTAACATTTTCTGATATAATAATGTTGCAATACAATCTATAACGTGTAATTTACAGTTGTTATTTATCGCGGAATTACATATCTTTAATACCTATCTGTTATCTGAGCTTACACTTATTTCGTAAGATAAACTCTATTATGTAGTATTTACTAAAATTACAATATAATTGAGAAGTAGCTTGGGAAATGATCCAAATATTATGGTAATTTTTCGAACTTCTTTTAGTTGGTACAGTTAAAAATATGTAATTGGAGGAAAAATTATACTGCAAATCCCTCTTTAAAGTAAATTTCTACAATATAATTGAAATGTGGCGAATATAATACCATTAGTGTGGTAAAACAATATTTTCTAGTAGGTACATAACTGTTTATCACATAAAAAATTTTGGCGACCAACAACAGACAGGTCGCAAACTTTAAAAAAAAAAATCTACACAAAAAAAAGTATATGACAAAGTTTAATAAAGAACAACTTTCCCGACTGAGCTTCGAATTTGTCCCTGACCTTTAGGGTCAAAATGAAAACTTTCTGATTTTCACGTGCATTGAATACTTTAAATTAACTTGCGTCAAACATGAACATGAAACGTTATTGTTTGTCGTCATTTAGCACTTGTCATTAATAAACAATGCAATTTCATTTTACCTGCAATCCTTCGACGAAATTTTACGAAAGTCTTCACAATACAATTCTTGAAATCATTACAAGGTCTGCAATTAGTCCTTACCTACCAACATACCAAAGTATGAGAACGCATAGTGTAAGATGTCTGAAAAACTCGGTTCAATATCATCATCGTCCTCTTCTGGATACAATTTTTTGTATCCGCTATCATTTCGTATGTGCGAATTGCGAGTCTCGAAAGCAACTCCAGCCAATTTACAGGTCAACAGCATCGTCATCAAAGTTATGTGCACGTAATGATCTCGATCTTCGTACATTACCCACAATCTCAACACTGTTAGGTATGTTATCATGTAGCCAAACACCACGAGGTGGCAACGTCTGAAATCACACCGAAAAATGATCTGTGATAAAATTCCACTTATATAATAATAGAATCGACATATCCATCGCATTATATTCTATATATGTATAAAGGGGAAAATTGCTTTCTTGTGACTTTTTCCTTCCGTCAACCAATTCTTCTTATTACAATGACCACTTTTATAATAGTTAAAACTATGATGTTTTTATGGATGTTTATTATTGACATATAACAATATGGGTTACAGGAAAAATACATAAATAAATAATAATTAAAATTGTGAATTGAAGTGGGTTTTTAGGCGATTGTGTATATATTTTTATACACACACTTTTAATGCAAAATTACGAATACGCAATTTTACAATAATACACAGTAAGACAGTTTCAAAATGACGTCACATATATTGTCATGCAGTTTACATTACTCACAAACATTAGTAAAGTGCTCATTGTTATTTATGTATATATTCATTTGTTGTGTAAAACCTAAACAAAACCTAACCGAACGTACGAGTTTGCGTCTGAAAATTTCAATCACGCTGAAAAAACAGCAACAGCTGAAAATACCGTGACCCAAATCATCACAATTCGTCAAATATCATCAGCTCTCCGAGAAAACAATCCGCTGAAAAAACACAGAGCAGCAATTTGTTAAAGGTTAAATTATTTTTCTTATCGATGATAACTTTTTGTCTTTTTTAACAACGTCTTTCCGCAAAGAAGATTCACAACATCGATGGATCAAGTTCATACTGAGATGTTTAAACTTAAACTAAAAACTCTACACAGTACTAGAAGTACTGCAACTGGAAACTTGTGTTGTTTTTTTGAGGATTTAGTCTGTTACTGACACAGTGTAGATATGTGCTTTAACTACCTATTGAGTTAGAAATTCAATTTTTCAAAATTGTTACTTGATCCATTAGTACAGTAAGCACCCAATTCATTCATAAACACTCTGTACTAAAAGTATCAACTATTTATTTACCTTTTATCCGTGTAAACTGAAAGCAAGGCACCGACAATCGTCGCTAAGACAAAATGCCAAGCGTGACCCCCCATCACGACATAGACGAGGAACAGTCCCAAGCAAGTTCCGGTCCATTTCTTCAGCTCTGGAGACTCGATTCGCTTCTGAACCAAAGCACTGAAGGTAAAACACGTCACAATCAAACCAAAATAGACCAAGTCGCGATCCCCACTGATACGTTCCACAATCGTTTGAAACAACATCGCGTGTTCGTCGACTGGAACATCGACTTGAAGTGGCAGATTGGAGGAGTTGGACTTTAAATAAACTGCTGCTTATTGCGTCACGTATGATTGACCATCGTTAACGACACTATCCTGTACGTTAAAACGATGATTTCGATTAAAAAAACAAAATACGGAGGAAAAAAACCGAAAAACGGCCGCACAAGCACTTTGTACACTCTCGTCGAAATGGCTAATAATAGACTTGTTCGTAAATTTTGTTCGAATAAGTGCCTATCGCGAGTTTCTCAAATCTCAAACGCGAACGTTGTACAAAATAAACATAGATAAGAGCCTACATCGCGATATGCCTGTGATGTACCGGTTATGATGAAAAATTTGTCAACCGAATCGATAACCTCATTTCGTACGAGTGAATTTATCTGTGTTTGAATTTTCCAATTTGAATGACAAACTATGGAAAGTCAATCAAAACTATGTACAACATCATCGCAGAGATAATAGATATATGTAATTCTGTAAAAATCTTAAAAATAACTTGTACATATGTATATACATACATATATGATCTTGTTTTCAAAACTAAGTTCATCACTATTGTTAATCTTACCAATTATTGTTTCTAAATTTCATTTCTTCTGAATGTCTAGTCGCCATGATGAAAAGCGCAGTATCCATTCCAAATATCGAACTACATACATAAATGTTCGATTCATTTGTTGTGTTTTGTAGGAACTTAAAACAATAATATCATCGATTAGAGAAAAAAGATCCAGAACTGACAATACAATGCAAAATGTCAATATCTTGTTCAGTTTAGATCCATACGAATCAATATTATTGCATCACATATTGTCCTTCTTATGAAGTTGGCGTACTTGATATCAAGTGTTGCTTCTTCACTATTTGACAAACATTTTACAGTCGCTCACAGTGAAGTGACTAGGGAAAGATGCTCTCCAGTGATGAAACCATTGCCTTCTGGAGGGGAGGAAGGTAAACAAGGAACAAATCATAATTTAGTAAGTAGTAAGGAATTTTATTTTATGGAACCGTCTCACAATTAAGTAAGATAAATGGCAAATTCTAGCAGTAGACGACCAATCTGGATTTAGTAATATTCAGATCTTGCTAATGACGAATGATTATGGTCGAAAATCATCAAAGAAATCTTTCAACAAACGACAACTTTGCTGAAGAGACTACTTAATTTTATTTAAGTGTCTTTTGAAGCTCAAAACTCCCCTTTACATTTTTGTTTCGGTGGGATGTTTAAGTATATCTACTATTGAATGTACTTATTCCAGGTGATTAATCAAACGTCGTGCCGTATTTAAACTTGTACAGCAATTTGACCCATCTTTTAAATAATGTAAGTGTTATTTTGGTATACTTTGTAGAATAGAAGAACCTCTTCTTTCAAACCTAAAAATATTATAATATATTGGGATGAAAAATTTATTATATGCCTTGATATATAATACATATAAATATTCATGAGAAATTATTTATTTCCTTTCTTTAACTATTTTTATCAACAAATTATCAAAAATAAAGAAAAATTATATGGCCGAAAATATTTGTGTTAGGACCAAAGTTTTAGTTGTTTACTCGTAGCTGTCATCGTGATTTGTGCAAATCAAGTAACTACATATATTCTTAATCGTTTTTCTAACAAATAACATTTTTTTTTCAATTTACGTAAGAATACAAAAGTTATTCTTATTTTATCAGATTAGTTTCAACAATGTCTCATTGAATTATTTGATAAAAAGTTAATGAAAAACTTGTTATGCCTTTTCATTTATATTCAGTCTACAAATACATTTTTTTTTAAATTTCAAACATGAATCTTCAATTAGAATAAATTGTCCAATTGTAAAAAAAGTTATTTTATATAAATTTGTAAATATGTACCTATGTGTATTAAGGTGTTTGCATAATATATGTCTAATTCTGCGATACCTCTTATCACTCAACAAAGTATGTATTTGTTTTAGCATATCGTAATAGATAGAAATCTCTTTGTTTTCAGAATTGAATTAAGTTGAATTTACAAAAAAAACACTATCAGTCTTTTGCATTCTTCCCATCCAAAATGTCTACACAGGTAATTACTTCATTCTAAATTATATTACTTTCGAATATTGGTTAATATGTTTCTTATTACAATTTTCAGTTGGATAAAGTTATAAATGCGTATCGTACGCTCGCTCAAATACCGGCTTTGGCCGGCGCTAAGATATATAAAAATGGATCATTGATCGTATCCAACTGGACTGAAAGAAATCTAGAGAGAAACAAGACTTCTAAAATTGAATTTACGCATCATATCAATAAAGATTTGGAAGTTACTTCTGAGACCAATTTCGGAGTAGATGTTACCAGCGAGTAAATAATATTACTTTTACAACAATACTTAATATCATTACAAAGAAGATTCAATGAACTTTCATATCATTTATATTTTATCACCGTAGCGTTATTTGTGTTTAAAAAACAAGTATCGTCTTTTTGCCCGTCTTGTATATGAGTTAATTTTTGCAGATTAATATCTATCGTATCGCCATCTGAAAATTTGAAAGCTTTGATCAGAGAAAGCACCGATTCAAAAGACAGCAAAAAACAATACTTGGAAATTTGGAAACGAAGACAAGTAAAGCAGTGCGTTGATTTGGCCGCTCTAGACATTCACGGAGATGTTTATACCGATTGTGAGACCACATTTGAACATCATCGAATATTTGCCATACAATTATTTACTCTATCCATTGATTTAACATTACAGCTGAATTTGGCAGCTTCAATTGGAACAAAGCCGAAGATCATGTAATCTACATTGCCGAAAGAAAACTTCCAAAAGCCGAATCGTTCTTTAAAAGAAACAAGTCCGAAGGTAAAGAAGGAAACGATGAACCTACTCCGTTAAAGGTATACTGTGATTTTTAATAATTTTTGCTAACTAATACACCATTAGAAAGAGCACCATATGAATTTTCATCACTATAGCATTTTTAGTTTATGCATGAATTTTGTAGTCAGAGTAGATAATCATATTGTAGAGATAGTTGATAGTTATTTATACTTAGGGCAATTGGTAAATATGACCGGATGTAGGGAAGAAGGAATTAAACTAGGATGGAGTGCTTTTGGAAGAATGAACATTGTTTTTAAATCCAACATTCCGCTATGCTTAAAAAAGAAGGTATAGGACCAATGCGTACTGCCAGTTATGACGTATGGATGTGAAACTTGGACGCTAAATTCAAGAGTGCTACGTAAGATCCAGTGCACAGAGAGAGGCATGGAAAGATGTATGCTTGGTATAACAAGAAGAGATCGTAAGAGGAATACATGTACAAGAAGTATGACCAAAGTGGCAGATATAGCAGAACGTGTGAAAAAATTGAAGTGGACACATAGCGAGAAAAATGGATGGCAGATGGATGCGAGAAATACTGGAATAGTATACGAGAGGATGTGAAAGAAAGCAAGGTAGACCGAGTTGAAGGTGGGCTGATGAATTGAGAAGAATGTGTGGAATCAAGTGGATGCAGATTGCTCATGACAGACAGGAATGGAAAAGGATTGAACAGGCCTTCATCCAGTGGATGGTGAATGGTTGAAAATGATGATGATGAGCATTTTTAGTTTCGGATATACATATGTATACCAATTTTCGCAAACAACACCAATATTTTAATGACCACCCCGTAGAACTATGTACATACATATATAGTAATTTATTTGTTGTTCTGTTCAATATAGGGGGTTGAATACGATTATAAACCAGAATGGGGCGAACAATTGGTCGGAAAACATCTCTCGTCGATTATCATGTGTCAATTGGAAACGGAAACTTTCAGCATAGTCGATTGGATTCCGGAGAGCTGGTGCCCAGGTCAAGTTTCTTGGTCTCCCGATGGGGAGTCGATCGTCGGTGTTGCGTGGGAAACGGAACCTAGAAGATTGGGTCTCATTTTTTGCACCAACAGACCCAGTTTTATTTTCAGTGCAACGCTCGATAAAAAGTATGGTAAGTAGAACCATGTTCAATTAAATTTTCATTTTCCAATGTATGTGATTACATAAATGTAATAATTTTCCATTATTCCAGTTGTAATTTCTCCAAAGGGTAAATCTGTACGCTCTCCGAGATTCAGCGGCGATGGTAAGTACTTGATTTGGTTGCAACGAGACGAACTTGGACCACACCATGGTTGTCACCAGCTCGTTAAAACAGCTTGGCCACTTACTGCAGAGGTATAGTTGTATGCATTCAAAAATAATTTACTTTGACCCTTTCGTCGTAATGTAATCATGCATTTTGTTATATGATATATTCAGCCTAGAATTGAAGTTGTGATCGATATAGTCGACAAGGATATATTGATCGTTAATAATGTATCGTTTACCGGTATATACGCTCAAGGATTTCCCAAAAGAGCATTTGCTGATGATGGAAAACGACTTATTTTCTCTTCGCCGCAGCGCACAGAAAATCGCTCCTATGTTGTAGATTTAGGTACTCGTTGTTACATATTTGTCATTGTTACTAATTGAGTTATGTATAACTTTACAGTGTATTCTATGTAATTTTTTAGAAACTAAACTAATGGTCGACATTTCCGATTCATCAACACCGTGCAGTACGTCAATTTTGGACGTTTATCAAGATATTGTATTGGCTGCGAGATCTTCACTAAAGAGTCCTGCTCAGGTCCAAATAATATAATTAAGTATTATATATATACAGTATACTCCCTCTAATCCGGGCTAATGGTGGGATTGTTGGAAAACACACGGATTACACGAATAACATTAGTTTTCATCAGAATTGCACAAACATATGCTTAGAAAAATCTATATTAATTTTTGTTTGAGTTTGAGAGTCTTTTAGTGTTGTTGTAATCGAAGTTTCACTGATTCATATACTCTTATAAATCTTCGACTGACTGTAATGCTTTACTATGACTAATATGTTCAAAAATAATAATTTTCTCTTTCCTCATTATGCAATTTGAAAACACACTATTCTCACTATCTTTCAATGTATTTTCTAACTTTCAATATATGTAGCTGATGTTCTTAGTATTAGCTACACAAACTAAATTTTATGGGACGTGCAATATGACAAAAAATTTTACGGGATCGTATGGATTAAGGTTAAAAGAATGTTCAAATCAGTAAGTTAACAATTCATTGGAATATCAAACCATTAAAAATGTAATGTATTTCTAAAAAAATGCACAGATGAGCCGAAAAACGGATAAGAGGTAGTTTACTGTAAAAGACTTGTGTCTATCCGGTATGTTTAAAATGCCAAAGCATTTTATACGATGCTGAATTTCACACTTTGGCTGTAACGTATACATAAAAAAATTATTTCAGCTAATCATTGCTAAATTGCCTAGTAGCGGTAATGAAAAGTCTATTAATTGGACTGTAATTGATGAAAGTTCTATACTAGTTCCTGAAGCTATTTCGTCCTCCGACTTTGATTACATGGAATTGTATCACGAAAACGTTCCAGATACCATCAGTGAATATTTTCATACAATTGTATACATTTTCTATATGGTAATTTACATTTCTCAAAAACCATACTTCATTTCAGACGATTTTTCTGCATTGTACTTCGGCAATTCGAAATCATCATCTGAAAAAGCACCGTTAATCGTTTACCCACACGGAGGTCCTCATTCAAGTTTTGTAAATTCTTTCGGCATGGACACAGCGTTGCTACGGATGCTCGGTAAAATTGATTGAAAAACATATTTTTATTATATTAAATATTAAAGCGAAATTTACATTGATTTTGATTAATTTCGCACATTGAAGGATTCTCTATAGTTTTGGTAAACTACCGTGGTTCTACCGGCGCCGGACAAAACCGACTTTTATATTTGCCGGGTAAAATCGGAGACGCCGATGTCAAAGATTGCATTTTGGCAGCAAACAAAACGATCGAAAACTACAACGTCGACGCCAATAACTGTTCACTGTTTGGCGGATCCCATGGCGGTTTTCTAGTCGCTCATCTCAGCGGTCAGTATCCGGATCGATTCAAGTCCGTCGTAGCTAGAAATCCCGTGATCGACGTAGCATCCATGCTGAATTCGAGCGATATACCCGATTGGTATGTACTTTTCACCGTATGCATATATTTAACAGCCAGACAATAGCTCACTGGTTGGAGCGAAGGTCTGGGATTCGAACCCTGTATGTCGATCAAGATCTGAATATTACTAAATTCAGATCGGCCGTCTCCTGTTAAAGTTTTGATAATATATCTAACTTAGTTGTGAGATGGTTGCACAAAATTGATACCACCAAAAAAATTCCTTACTACCATCAAATCATAGCCCGTTCCCTTTCTTCCTTCTTCCCCTCCAGACGGCAATGGTTTCACCACTGGACATATGTAGATTTAGAATAGTCTAAATACGCCATCATGCACTAAAAATGTTCCGACTCTAACCAAGACACTTGGGTATAAAAATTTTGGTTGTGGGAAACAGTTGGTTTAAGAACGTCGTAATTTGACTGTGTCTTGTGAAGTGAAATTTTGCCATAATCATAGATGTAGAATAGTCACTCAGGTATAAAAATCCTAGTTGTTGTAGTCTTAATGTTAAAAAAGAAAGGTCACTTCTTTGTTATTCGAGTCTCGGATTCTGTCTATTCATCCCTACTCTTGCGACGATTTTTGTCGACCGAAAAGTATGAAGGGGCATATCTATGTGTTCTATATCTATGCCACTGGATTATTTCACTATGATGGACAGTAAAATGTTTGTAAAACAGTGAAAAGGCAACGCTTGTCACCTTTAGAAGATATCTATTATACGAGTGAGACTTTTAATTGTTGATTATTTCATTGCAAGGTGTGCATTTGAAGCCGGATCTGAATTCACCGAAGTCGGACCCGTCGACAATGATCTTTTGATGACTATGCGTAGATCTTCACCGTTGATTTACGCTCACAATGTGAAAACACCAACGCTACTATGCCTCGGATCTAAAGATAAAAGAGTGCCGTACTATCAAGGTATTGAATATTACCACAGGATCAAAGCTAACGGATGCAAAGCTAGGTACGTATCGTACGGTCGATTACAATTTTTTTTTACATTCAATACGATTATTAATCGATGTACTTATTGCAGAATGCTGGTGTACGAAGATAATCACTCGTTGAGTTCCGGAACCGTCGAGATGGATCATTTAGTTAACGCCGCACTATGGTTTCTCGAACATTCGAAGTAATACTACACTTGATTAATGTTCATAGTTATTGAAAAATATTATGCATATACGACTTGGACTGATGATATCCCTTTATAAATATTAAGCGTGAATTATAAAATACATACATATTTTGAATATTTTTCCATGTAATAAATACATACTCAATTTTATAAATACCTAAAAAGTTTATTTACTGCATGTGTGTTGTGGTGATAATGTAAACAACAAAAGATACTTTATATTGCATTTTCTTCATCGTTGATATTTAACGTGTTGAGAATTCGCATTAGGACCGTTTGATGTTCGGGAATTTCTGATATCAAAGCTTTCACCAGACTAGTCAGCTGGTAGTTGACTTTCATATGCTTGTTGTACTTTACGCAGATGCTCGGTTCGGATTTGACGCTGTGGATGCGCAATCGTCCGCTCAAAATCAACGAACAATGTTGTCCGTATCGCTGATTACGCACTATTCTCTCCAAATTCTGAATAAACAAATCAACTTGTACAAAAATCCAATCACAAAATATATAATGCAATCATCAATATTCACCTTTTGCTTGTACAAAAGATTGTCGTTTATGCGCAGTTTCAATTTAGCCGTCTCGCTCTCGAGCGTGGCGATTACGACTATTTTCTCTTGAATATTCTTCTCGAGTATGTTCTGTTCGTTGTTGAGCGCTTGTATCGAATTGTGATTCAATTCTATCTCCTTTCGAGAATAAAGACTCATTAGAAACTACATATAAACTATCGATATTTTATATATGCACGTCGATCAGATCGATGACACTTACTTGGTTGAGTCTGCGTATATCTGAGCGTTTTTCCTTGTTTTTAACCGAGAATGCATATTTGGGTGTATAATTTTGAGGACATGCCCTAGCTCGGTTGACAGCGGCCGCTCGTCTCCACACGGCTTGTGCCAAATCGGCCGCTAATCTGGCCGCCGTTCTTGAAACTTGACCATGTCTCACCTGAATCAATTATTAACACTTCAAGTGTGCTGATAAATCAGAACGAATAAGATAAACAGTTAAATGTTCACCTGCATTCTGTGAATTTCCGTTTTCATTTTTCCAATTTCACCGGTAGCGCCTCTCTCTTCTTTTACCTTTTGCTTTGTTTCAATAGCAATTATTTCCTAGTTAAATAAAAATACTGAATTGTAACCATTTGCACGTACAAAACATTACATTAAAGTGATGACAGTAAATTAAAATATCAATTAACCATTTTTTGCCAATACTTTATTTTTCTAGTAAGCCTATGTAGTTCAACGGCTAATTGTTCCTTTTCATTTTCAATATCTCCGATTTCTTCTTGTATAATCATCAATTGCATTTCAGCATCCTGCAATAGAATAAACACTTTTTATAACATGATCATTCTAATTGAATGAAAGTTTTAAATCCTTTACCTTCAACTTTGCCATATATTCCAATGTTAGATCATTATACTTCGTTTCCAAGACTTCGTTGTTGCATTTATTTTCATACTTTTGCTTGGAAAGGTGTTCTATGCGATTTATCTCCGCGTCGATCGAACGCTGTACCAAAATTTCATCCCGTTTTAACTTGGCTATACGATGCTGCAGTTTCGCCGATTTGAACTCCAATATTTGTACATCTGAAACGATAAATTGTATCAGGCAAACCTTATTAAAAATATTATGGTTGTAGTATTGTGTGTTTAATTACGCTCTTGGGTGAGTTCATTATCTGAGATTTGTTTCTGATGTTGATTCGTTAGTTGAATAACATGTTTTTGCATCCGTATCCAATTTCTTCGAAGCTCTTTGGCTGTCGTTGTACATTGAGAAATATCTATTTCTAGCTTGTTGACCTTTCTTTCGATCGGAGATGTCTCTACGCCCTGTAATTAAACGTTCATTATAATGGGTCGAAAATTTAAAAATTCCTTACATATCATAAATATCGAATATACAAGCAAATAAATCAAACCTCAGTTTTCTCCAATGCCGAATCAATTTTTTTATTTATAAGGTCCAAATTCGTTTGTTGTTTTTCAATTTTGTATAATAGTTCTTTTAGCTTATTATCCACTGCTGATATCTCCGCTTGTTTCCTTTCGTGTATATTTTTTTCGTCATTGGCTAAAATACACTTTTGCGAATTCAAAAATTTCTGTTTTTCCATTTTAAACATAACTTTAGCGTGTTGACTTTCGAGAGTTAACATGTTCATTTCCTGAAATTCGCCAAAAATTAGCGACTAGTGTTTCTAAAACAATATTTAAATGTATGAAATATGGATACATTTTTTCTGGTATCGTTTTTCAGCCTTTTAATTCTAGCAGCCAAGTCTTCCACATTCTTATCACTGCTGAGTCTGTCTTGCAATTTATCCAAAGTTTCATTTTCAAGAGATATTTTTTCATAAGTTAGTTTCTCACACTGCATCATAACGCTTTTCAAAGAATTGCTATTTTTTAAATTTTCCTAAAAAATAATATGTTACAGTTATACATTAAATTGTTAAAACTACTTATACATATACATAATACTACTTTAAAATTTTAAATACTCACCAACTTTTCTAAATGCAAATCCTTTTCTGTTATCTCCAATGCAGAACTTTGGTCTATTATTTCCGCTTCTAAATTTATTTTCTTCTCTTCTTCAAATTCAACTAGAATGAGAAAATACCCATCAGTATTTTGTGCACAATATTATATGCATTTTTTATACACATTACAAATGACCTGTTTTTGAACATTGCTTCAATTCAAAGGAAGTTTTATTCTTCATCATCATTATTAATTCATGATTTTGCATTTCACTGCTTATTTCTTTCTTGAGTGATTCAATACTTGAGATCAATGTTTTGAATTCAGATTGTATTGTGCTGAAATTATTTATTAATTTATTATTCAATGAATACACCTATAGATACTCAAACCCAACCAAGCTTAAGCTTAATTTTAGGAATATACAATAAAAATTAATTTAAAACTCTTCTTACTCATATTCTTCATTAATCGTACTCAGTAGTTTATCCTTCTGTTGAATATTGATAACAGCCGAATTCCACAGCTGCATTAATTGTCGCTGTTCCACTTCCAAAGCCTGAAGATCTGCAGTGCCATTTCCGACGAGATCGTTCGCATCTTCAAACTCTTGCAATTTTATTTTAATTTGATCGTCCATGAGATTGATTTGAGATTCCAAATTCCACACTTCCGTCGTCAGCTTGTACACCATCAAGTCCTAAATATACGATAATAAGTAATTATTATTTTGATTTCAGTTTATAAATACATATGTACATACATATATTTATTTATTATACAATAATACCATTTTCTTTTTTTTTCTTCAATCAGTTGTAACTTGTCCGTATTGATCTTTTCAGAAATGCGCTGATTAATTGCTAATTCTGAATTCGTATCTTTCTCCCACAGCTCATACTGTTTGCATAGTAGTGTCAACGCTTCTAATTCTCCAAGAAGCTGAGAATCTTAAGTATAATATAAGATTAGTTAACCCACATGAATAGTTAAGTAGTTTATGAATATTTAAATATATCAATATAACAATTGCATTTTTACCCTTCTTTTTCTCATCATTTAACTTGTTATATTGTTCTTTATATACTTCTTTATTATTTTTGATAATAGCATCCTTTTCCAATCGAACTTTTTCAAAAGCACTAAACTTTTCCTCGTGATCTGATATTAGTTTCTTAAAAAAAATCAAAACGCAAGCTCAAAACATAATCAAATTTATATTTGTAATCATTACAATAATACAAACAATCACTTACCCTTTGCTGACTCACTTCTTGTTCAAAATTATAAACTTCATGGCCCATTTGCTTCTCATAATTATCTTTACTTTTCTTCAAATTTTCTCTCTAAAATAAGATAACTTTAACGATCAACCACCTATTATGAATTAATTAGACAAAAATTAAAACACAAACGAGTTTGTAATACCAATTCTAAAATTTCAATTCTAACTCGTTCGTTTTCTTTCTCCAAGAATGCATTTAACGTCCCTTGAAATTTTTGCATCAACGGATGGTCCGGCTCGAGAACTACGGGATTCTCAATTTTACCAACATCATTACCTTCCCATCTGCAATGTTGTAATATTAGATAGCATTTCAATAAACTCGAATTTATTATTGCTTTGACCGAACAATAATATAAAAAACCTTTTTGTATGATGCTCTACACTGGTTGCGGCATCATTTTCACCATCTTCAGAATATTCCATTTCATCAGTATCGTCCATTGTGAATGATAAAATCGATATACACTTTTAAAGGGAACTTTAAACTGAACTAATAGGAATCATTATGAAAACTTTCAATTTAATATGTATATAAAATATATGTCGAGCGGCGAATATACGACCATAGATTGTATCATTCGAAAATTAGAAGATTCAATCTTTTTTGTTAAAAATTTAGCTTTTCAAAGTAGGTTTTTAACGCTGACAGCTTTCGTTGAAGTCAACAAGTTAATATTGATTTATTTGAACTCAGCAACTAGATATCTTTACTCTTATTTGTTTGTACGTTTGATCCTAAGCAACCATTACGGCATAACAAAACACAAGGAGCTGATTTTGCTAGCATTAAAATGGTAATGCTAATTTATTTATTATCATTTAATGAATGTTGTTACATTTACAATAACTAATAACTAATATGTTGTTTGTCAGATATTATCTCGCTCAAAACCGGCTAACTCCATTCAAAGCTCTGCAAACTATGGTAAATTGCCTCAAAACACAAAAGGTATTCCAGATCTTGAAGATTTCATAGAGAAACGTGATTATACTGGTGCTTTGACTCTGTTAGAGGTTAGTACTGATTCGACTCAAGTCAAGCGATATCTGTGATAAGAGCATTAGTCTCTTCAGCGAAGTTGTCGTATGCTGAAAGGCTTTCTTGGCTGTTTTCCATCATAAGGTCTGGATATTACTAAATCCAGATCGGCTGTCTCTTGTTAGAATTTGCCAATTTATTTAATTTAGTGGTGAGATGGTTCCACAAAATTCCTTTCTACCAAATCATAGTACATTCCTCCTGCCCCAGAAGGCAATGGTTTCACCACTGGAGAGTATCTTTCCCTAGTTACTTCACTTATTTCACTATGATAGACGGTGAAATGTTTGTCAAATAGTGAAGTAAAGATATCGCCAACTTCATAAGAAGGACAATATGTGATGCAATAATATTGATTCGGATGTATCTTAACTGAATAAGATATTTAAATTTTCCATTGTATTGCCAGTTCTGGATCTTCTTTGTCTTATCGATGAGATTATTCTGTTTTAAGTTCCTGCAAAACACAACGAATGAACCAAACATTTGGTTCGATATTTGGAATGGATATTGCGCTTTCCATCTTGGTGACTATAAACGTGCTTTGGAAGTATATGAAAGTTTGCAGGATGCCAAGGTGGAAAACAAAGCTGCGTTAAGTGATCTTGATATAAACAGAGCAGTCTGCTATTTCTATTTGGGTAAATGAATTGTTTATTTTTGTAAGTTTTGACAACTAAAACGTATCCGAGTTGATAAACATTTATTATCACAGGGATGTATAATGAGTCACAAGAGATTGCAACGTCGGCAAAAGAAAGTCCTTTGAAGGTAATTTTTACAATTTTGATTTTTTTTTGTCACATTAGATTTGCTACATAATTTTTATATTTCAGAATCGAATTATTTTCCATTTGGCGCATAAATTAGGTGACGAGGCAACTTTAATGGATCGTCATCAAAATTTAAGGGACATTGCCGAAGATCAACTCAGTTTAGCTTCAATACACTACCTTAGAGCTCACTACCAAGAAGCCATCGATATTTATAAAAAGCTTTTATTGGAAAATAGGTACACGTTGTATAAAAATTATATTTTTATTACCCTTTACGGTTAAGCTATTTTGTTTTTAATTATTCTCTTCCTGTTATAGAAATCAACTTGCGTTGAACGTGTATGTCGCATTATGTTATTACAAATTGGACTATTATGATGTTTCTCAAGAAGTTTTGAGCGTATACTTGAATCAACATTCTAATTCTACAATAGCCATTAATTTGAAAGCTTGCAATCTATTCAGGTATACAACTAAGATTTTTGTTCTACGTGCACTATTCAAGTTTGCGTCCTATTTTTAATGTTTGTATTATTTTTTTCAGACTGTACAATGGAAAAACTGCTGAAAGCGAATTGAAAAACATTGCTACAGATCAACATACCTTCGGACACGATTTAGTGAAACACAATTTAGTTATATTCAGAAACGGTGAAAGTGCTTTGAAAGTAAATACGATAAATTTTGATTATTTGTTTTGAAACTTTTTATTTGGTAATTATAAAACATGAAACTCCTCAAATACAGGTGTTGCCTGCATTAGTTGGAGTTGTTGGAGAAGCGAGACTAAATCTCGTCGCTCACAGACTTAGAGGCGGGGAGCCAAAAGAGTCTCTGGAACTCCTAGGAAACTTAGAGCCTGCCGTTCCTTTAGAATACATATTGAAAGGAGTAGTACATGCAGCTTTGGGACAAGAAATTGACTCAGTAAGTACAGTTTTATATGACTAAATAAATAAATAAACATTTGGGTTCTTATACGATTTCTTATATTATTTTAGGAGGAACATATAAAAATAGCACAGCAGTGTCTCCATTTAGTAGGAAGTTCTGCAAGCGAATGCGATACTATTCCCGGTAGACAGTGCATGGCTTCTTCATACTTCCTGTACGGACAATTCGAAGAAGTTCTCGTATACCTTAACTCTATTAAGAGTTTCTTTGTTAACGATGATACGTTCAACTATAATTATGGTCAGGTGTGTGATTTTTCTCATTATAATATTCAAATATGAACAATAAGAGTTTGATGCTTATATTTTTGGTAATTGTATAATCACTAGGCAAAATGTGCAACCGGGTATTACAAAGAAGCTGAAGAATCTCTATTGATGGTGCAGGATGAAACTATCAAAAATACATTTGCGTATGCTGTATGTTTGTGCCGTTGCCATATTATGAACAAACATTCACAATTAGCTTGGGATATTTGTCAAAAAGTTAGCTTTATAATATCATTGTAAAAAAAAAAAAAAAAACAATTTTGTCAATATGAATAAATTTAGTTTGCAGGTACACCTGAATATTTTAACTTGCTTCAAGTCGTGGGAAACGATTCATACAGAATGGGTGAATTCTTAGTAGCGGCGAGAACTTTTCACATGCTCGATAGGTATGATACGTTCCCATTTGCCGTTAACTGTAATAAGTAGCTGTGAAATGAAACGATTGAGTTGTGTAATTGCAGATTGGAACCGAATCCCGAATTTTGGGAGGGAATGCGAGGAGCTTGCGCAGGAGTGGTGCAAGCCGTAGCGGCTGGTCGCGAAACGCCCACAGCTCTTCGCGAAATTCTTCATCTTCTGAAAGCCACTCCACACGCTCAGGCCGATTCAATCATTAGAGTTATTATCAATTGGGCAGACGATATGCACTTCAATGTATTAGATTAAAAATAAAGTATGTGAAATTATGTAATACCCCCATGATTTTTCTTTATTATATCATTCAATTCCATAATATTTCAAATTTTTTTTTATAATATTTAACATTATACGATTTGTGTGGTTTATTTCTTAATATTAGTATTACAAAATCGATTGTGAACTGGCAAAATCTCATAATGCCATCTTTTAGCTATTTTCGAAACACATTATGTTGCAATAGCTCATAAATCAATCAATACTTTAAATATTTTTAAATTGTACACGAAAATATCTACTAAATTCATTCACCACAGTGACAGTGATATAGTATCTGAGAAAATCAATTATAAAAATATGTTACATAGGTATATGTTTTTGAAATGTGAAGTTTTTTTCTTTCATCTGTAAAATTTTCTTTACAGAATATAGAAGAAATTGGCAGTTCACGGTCAAAATGTTATTTTAAACCTCTAGTCTTACCGAAATCCTTTAAACTAACCTCGCATTTGTGTGGTTTATCCCCAGTGTAAATTCTCATAAATGTACTCCAACTTGAATTTATTTGGAAACGATTTTAATCAGACTCTCGTCAATGCACGCATATGTATGTATGCGTCACAAACGATGTAAAGTAAACACAAATAAACAATGGGCGATCCCCAAAAACAAATCTAATACAAAAGCGCAATTGATATAAAAAGCCTCACACACACAGTACTCCCAACGCTCTTACCACACCAACAACGCCTCAACATGGCACACCACTACACACGGATCCTGACCTAGGCACTTGAAGCACGTCATCATCATCGAGACGTGCTCATGGAAGCAGTACTTTGGAACACACGCAGTTAATTCATCACAGCTACATATTCACCTACACCTAAACCAGCGTTCCTATAACGGGTGACCACAACGTTCCTATACTACCATTTGTGATTTTTCCCCAGTGTGAGTTTTCATATGCGCCAGTAGATAGGATTTATACATGAAAGACTTTAAACAAATCTCACACTTGATCGGTTTCTCCCCGGCGTGAATCCTCAAATGCCGTTTTAAATTCACGTCTGTTACAAAAAATTTCAAGCAAATGTCGCACTTGTACGATTTTTTCGAAATGTGAGTACCAATGTGCGCCACCAACGAAGATTTAAATCTAAACGATTTTAAACAGATGTCGCATTCGTACGATTTTTCACCAGTGTGCATCGTCATATGTCTGTTTAATGTGCAATTTTGTATGAATGACTTCGAGCAAACGTTACACTTGTGCAACTTTTCTTCTGTGTGACTTTTCATGTGCACCGTTAAGCGGGTTTTGTACACAAACGACTTTAAACAGATTTCACACGTGTACACTTTCTGGCCGGTGTGACATCTCACGTGTCTCATCAGCGCGTACTTTCGTGTAAACGACGTCGAACAGATGTTACATTCGTACGATTTTTCACCAGTGTGAGTACTGATGTGGTTCGTTAAGGTGAATTTACATCTGAACGATTTTAAACAGATGTCACACTTGTATGATTTTTCACCGGTGTGCATCGTCGAGTGTCTCTTTAGTGTGGAATTTTCTGCGAACGACTTTTGGCAAACGTTACACGTTTGCAGTTTTTCATCGTTGTGATTTTTCATGTGTAATTCTAGCTTGGATTTATATATGAAAGATTTCGCGCAGATTTCGCAAGCGTATTGTTCTCTGAGGCCGGGATGAAGCGTCGCTATATGTTCAAACATGTAGGATTCATATCGAAATGTATTTAAACAGACCTTGCACTTGTATCTGTGTTCGCCGGTGTGAATTTTCATATGTCTGTTTAGCGTGTGTTTTGTTATAAATGATTTTAAGCAAACGTTACATTTGTGAGGATTTTCGCTAACGCGACTCGGACACGCAGATTTTGTTACAATGATTTGCTTTTTGTCTTTCGTGCTCGATTCTTCGTCACTCCAATTTAAATCGTCCAGTACAACTTCTTCCGTTTTGACAAACAAACGTTCGGTCGGTTTCGTCCTTCGCATTCCATCGCTTTGAACGCAGATACTTTTAAATTCGGCAAACAGTTCCAGGTTGGATTCACACGAAGAGCATATCTTATCCGGAAACGTGTCCTCTTGTTTCAACTGCAAAGAAAATACAGATTATGGTAATTCTATAGTATGCTGGACCCAACCGGGATCGGCTGAAATTCAACAGAACCGTCAGGATTTTTCTTTAAAACGAAGAATGTAGAACTGAATTTGCAACTTGAGAAGTTTCAATATCGTCTTCGACCCATTTTACGTTCATTTTGAGCCCAGTAATTGTACTAATCGTTATCATTTTGCTTTTGATTTTGAGTATATATTTCACGTTTTAGCGAGAAGAATACTGGAATGGTATCCGAGAGGATGTGAAAGACAGCCAGGTAGACCAAGTGGAAGATGGACTGATGAATTGAGAAGAATGTGTGGTGTCAACTGGATGCAGATTGCTCAAGACAGACAGGAATGGAAGAGCATTGGAGAGGCTTTCATCCAGCATTAAATGGTCAACGGCTGAAAATGATGAATTTCCCACGCTGCCCTGCCATCCGAACCGGTCCAGAGGATAGTGCGACCAACTTTCGCGCTCTGGTCACGACAGATATGTCAATAGGCTAATGGGTGAATTGACCTGTAGCTGACAGCAGCTCTGGATTTGTTGCACCAATGATTGAGGATTGTCATAAATGGAGACGAACGGTGAGGATGAAGCAGAAGAGAGGCAAAGCCGACAGTCCATTTTACCGCAACTGTCAACTGTCAGCTATTTTTCAATCAACAATCAATTTCACTCGGTCTACCTTGCTTTCTTTCACATCTTGTCGGATACCATTCCAGTATTTCTCGCGTCCATCTGCCATCCATTTTTCTCGTTGAGTGCACTTCGACTTTTTCATGCGTTCTGCTATATCTGCCACTTTGGTCATACTTCTTACCCATGTATTCCTTTTACGATGTCTTCTTGTTATACCAAGCATACATCTTTTCATGCTTCTCTGTGTGCACTGGATTCTTGAATTTAGCATCAATGTTTCACATCCATACGTCATAACTGGCAGTAGATACGCATTGGATTATCAGACATCCAAAAATAAAATTTAATGGCCCCCCTCACAAACCTGAGCGGTATCGCTGCCTCAAGTTGACGTCCTATATTGTCGTTGATTCGCACCAATGCGAATTATATCGGTAGATACTAATAAAGGGGGATATTACACTATCAATACGGATCGTGATTCTAATATTATTAATATTATCGCGGATTTCTAAACATCTGGATTTGCCTTAATATTATCACGATACTTTAAATACCATCAATATTATTTCAATGTGGATCGCGTGATAATATTGATAGTGTGATATGCCCCAATGGTTTGTGAGGACCTTAATGCAAAAGAAAATCGTCGATTTTATTGTTGATGAATTTGCCCTTTTAGTGTCGTTCATGATTAAAATGATCGATTGCAGTATGCTTAACAAGCATTTTAATATTATCGTCGAAAAATACTAGTGATTGCAATACTGAGTACAACAAATCAAATACTGGACGCTCTGGTAGTAATTAGTACTTGCCAAAAAATTTGAATGATATATGTGTATGTGGCGTGCATTTTGTGGTATGGCGCCCCACGTGTTGTCTATGGTCTGTTTCTTTTGACGCGACTTGTCTGCTCGGGTTGAGTGGCTTCGTCTTCATCCGATTTTGAGGGTCTCATCCGCATCAGGTAAGATCAAAATTTTAACTTTTATCATTCCTCTGCATCCCCTTTTGCCAACCCTGCTTACCTTTTTCACTTATGCCCTTCTAAACTAACGTGTCCAATTTTTTTTAGGTTATCTGTAGCTGTCAGACATGGCCAAGTCAAAGAATCACACAAATCACAATCAAAGTAAGTTCAATCGTATTAAAAGTTCATACCTTGTACAATGGCTCGTATACACTAGCTATCGTTATCGCCAAGTAATATCCATGTAATAAAATAATTTCTTGAATATTCTGACATACTGTCATTAAAATATTGGAGCTTAACATTCATATGAACGCCATTTTGTTTTATCCTAGTATCGCAAGATTAGAATGTTTCATTTTAATTTTCTGAATGTGTGATTAAACGTGTTTAATTGTGATTTTGCAGATAGGAAAGCTCATCGTAATGGAATCAAGCGACCAAAGAAGACCAGATTCGAATCTACTTTGGGAGTAAGTTGTAGTTTTATTTCGAATGGAACGATCGAACCGACTGGTCAACAATATCTAACTGTTTTTCGTTTCAGATGGATGCCAAGTTCTTGAAGAATCAAAGATTCTCAAAGAAACACAACCTTAAGCCTCTAAAGCAGCTGAAGAAGACACAGGAAAATTTGGCACACAAACAAGCCAAGGCCACCAAGAAGCCCGCAGTCACTAAATAGATTCATTTTTTATGAAATAAATAAATTAAGAATTTAATTGGTCTTTAATTGTTACTCTTTGTACTTTACTAGTATATCGCCCGTTAAAGATCAACGTGCAGTTGACTATTATGGAAAAAAATGGTTTAAGTTGTGTTGAAAGCAATTTCAATAATATTTATTCTTTGCAAACATATTTGAGGTCTTCGTTAAAATATAGTATTAATTGTCAACTGAAGAATGTACTAGAGTGGCTCTGTGTTATTTCTCATTCTATGTAGAGTACTGATTGTGGAAAGGTAATCCAAATTTTCAATGAGTGTCGAGTATTGCTGACACTAGTTTGTAAAGCTAGAGAATTGCCCGTTGACGAGTCTGCCAAATTCAGCAGTAGGTTACTAAACTTATAAAACCCAATTCCTAATAGACTAGGTTTCTACATAGATATATTGATATTAAACTCATATCTTGGCAGCACTCGCTTTTTGAGAATATCCTCGTAATATTGAAACACATTTTAGAGCTTTGAATTTATTTCAGTAGTTATACTTTATATTATCTTCGTAATAGAATTACATATCAAAATTCACACAAATATTCGTATTTAATATAAATCAAAATTAATTTGTTCGTTGATTTTTCAATCGAAGGAAAGAACATCACTTTGCTTTTCGACTCTTAGTTCCTTTTTTACTAAAGGGACACAAGTTAACATTCAAACAGGAATCGCATTGGGGCTTGACTGGCTGGCATATAGTCTGTCCAAATCCGACTAGCAAATGATTAACTTCTGACCAGAGATCACGTGGCAACCACGAC
This sequence comes from Parapsyche elsis, assembly GCA_022651745.1. Classification (NCBI taxonomy): domain Eukaryota; kingdom Metazoa; phylum Arthropoda; class Insecta; order Trichoptera; family Hydropsychidae; genus Parapsyche; species Parapsyche elsis. The sequence goes on from JAGVSN010000031.1 coordinate 2,049,096, forward strand.
TGTAACAATTCTCTCGTTGCTTCGGGTGTCTTAGTCGTTTTCGGCAACCATCCTAACCTATTCGATATCCTATGAACGTGAGTATCAACTCCTGGAAACGAAAAAAATACATAACAAATAAAAAAACATTCGAAAATCGACAAGTCTTAACATTTTAATTACACTTAAATGTAGGGAACTCACCGATTCCTGTAACTTTATTCCACGCAATGTTCATACATATGTGAGCCATTTTGGGACCGACTCCGACTAACTTGCAAAGATCTTCTACGGTACTCGGTATATCGCTATTGTAACTGTCTTTCAATATTTGCGTGGTTCTCTTTATATATTTTACTTTGGTCTGAAGATAAACATCATTTAAATTGAATATTTACATTTAGTCACAATATTCATTGTGTATTACAAAAAAACTTAAAATCGGAACCTTCCAAAATCCTACTGGATGTACGAGCTTTTCGAGATCGTCGTCGGAAGTTTCTAAAATGTGATCGACGGTTAGTCCGTGTTCTTTCAACCGTTGCATTGCAGCATGCGTTACTTGATCTTTAGTTTGACTGGACAACATCAACGCTATAAGCGTCTGATATCTCATTACCTGAAAAAATATTCAACTTATATTAATAGGGTAGTTCGGGGAAAACAAAGAGATTTTACGCGTATGTAATTATCATCGAGTTAAAATATTGCTAGTGTTTTATTTTCAAACTAGTCAATGCTTATAGTGTATTTAGTAGTTAAAAATGTAGTAGGTAGCTTCGCGCTACCCGTGCTGCGAGTGTGTGTGAGCGTTCTGCAGCTACCCAGCCAGGCAGACACTTGCGCTACTACATATATAGTAATGGTTACTAATTTTCATTTAGATCAGCCTTTTTGAACAAATATTTGTCAAAGTTACATGTGTGACGAAGATATCCAAATAAACATAGGTAAAATTTTTAAATGGCTAATAATTAATCGGTCAGTGTTTAAATGAATAAACGGCCATTAACTTAAAAAGGGTGTGACGAGGAACTTTCTTATATCTTATCTTCATTGAATTAACAAAACATATACAATATATTACATGAGGAGGTGCAGATTCATCCGAGCATTTATCGCAGCCCATATCATCTACCGGAGCACCGCCCATTGAACGCATTTCGCGAATATTCGATAGAACATCTTGCCAATTCTCCGGATACCATTCAGACTTAGTTTCTTCTTTGATTTTCTGAAATAATACATAGAATAATGTTATATTCATAGGTACGAATGAAAAATTACACAATAGCGATCATATTTACATCGTTATTGGTATCCTCTTTATCGTACTCTAATCTAACGTGGCGTCTTTTAGACCGTTGGGATGAATTTGCAACTTCTGCTTTAACTTTAGTATCCGGTTCATCTTTGGCTTTGGTAGTTTCATTTTTAATATTCCTTTTGGCGGCGGATCTCATCGATCCAGTTCTAGTACGAGACTCGGTTTCTTCGACGATGTCATCTTCGACTTTTTTTTTCTTATTGGTAGGGCTTAATTGTGTTTTTTTATCCTTCAGCTCGAAGTTGAAGCGCATATTTTTCAAACATATATCAACGAGCTCTTTGGTTAGGGGTGCTTTTTCACCCAAATCGACCTCTTCTTTTACCTCGGGAACTTCCGTTTGATTTTTCCTACGTTTACGACTGTTGGCTGGCATTTTGATCAGCGAATATACTCTGTAGAGAGGTATGCGACTGAACAACTTAAGATTTATGGCGAAAATTTGAACGCTGCGATATTATACGATCACATAACAGTAACACACGTGATAATTTAGTATTTTGAATGGGTCGGGTGTAAGTTGCCGGATCAAAATTGTAGAAAAGGGAAAAATGCGCGAAAACGACGCGCCAAAATATACAGACAGCTGTCAAATGGTACAGTCGACCCAAACACGATATAAATCGGGCTAGCTAATAAATTACGTACATTTACCAATCTGATTATTTATTATTGGAATTAGAATGATCCCAGTATTATTTTATTGTTAAAAATTCACTTTTTGATACTATTGTTGTTATTTCGTATGTTTGGATTTATATACACAAATTTGTAGTGTTTTTTTATTCGAATAAGTAATATTGTGGGTGTAATGCCAAATTTATTATTTTATTTATACGTCAAATACATTTAAAATATCTATATAAACAGTGCATGATATATATGAGTACATAATAATTAAGCTTGTCATATTATTTTTGTTTCAAAGGGGGGGACTATAAGAACTTTAGTGGAGGAAAAAATTTTTTGGTTTATTTTGTACAATTTTTAAAAATTATTTCGTTTATTAAACAGAAATGCACCACGAGTGACATATTTTCTTGCATGAGAATATTTTGCAAACTAAATTATTATCTATATGGAATTTCATAAGAAAACCACTAGATTTTGTATAAAACTTGCAAAGAGTGCGCCGTAGTCGAGATTTTCATTCCAAAAATCCACCCAGGTGACATATTTTCTTGCATGAGAACATTTTGCATCTAAATTATTTGGAATTTTATACATTAACAGTATATACATACCTACCTGGTTAACTTTCTCACATTTCTTGACACCTATCGTCGACTTCGACTTTCGGAGCTGAAATTATTTCAATATCTAATACCTACATATATATAAAGCAACAACTCGATTTTTCTATGTAACTTAAATCACATTACCAGGCATTGCTTGAGAGCAAAGAGCTTCATGAGTGTCGGTCTGTGTGTGTGTGTGTATGTGTCCCAACCTCGGGTTTTTTTTCGACTTTTTTTTTCTTTCGATTTTTTTTTTTTTTTTTTTTTGGACTTTTTGGATTTTTTTAAAAACTTTTTTTGATTATTTTTTTGGATTTTTTCAACTTTTGATACCCCCTCAAGCCACGCCGGACCCCCTCAAGCCCAGACATCTCTTTTTTGGACTCCCTCAAGCCACGCCGAAACCCCTAACCACCCCCCAGACCCCCTCAAGCTCCGACATCCCATTTTGGGACTCCCTTAAATCATGCCATATTAATTACACCCTGGGCAAAGCCGGGTAATAAAGCTAGTTTAATATAAAATTTCACATTTATTTCGTCATTGCAATGTAAATATTTTTATTTTATTCAAAGCGAAAAATTAAAACCACAAATAACAAACATGTCACTTTATCATTGTGGCTCGGTTTTGCGATACACAAAACCACAATAAATATTGTCAAGGATGGAGGATAATCAGTGACGAAAGGTAAATATGAAGATTTGGAACAAACAGTGAATGTAATATTATTTACCATGAGAGTTTGATTGTTGCAACTCTGAATTTGCCAATAATAGATATTCTTGAGCCGAATGCAACATATCGGTTGTGGAAACCAATTCCCTCTTTTTATTCCCCAAATTGATTTTAAAATTCTACTCTCTTTCGTACAATATTTTGATTTGACTCTTTTAATCTTCTGCCAAATTCAAATTCTCGAACACAGCTATTTTTCGATCGGCGAGTTGTTCTTTCAACTGAACGTTTTCTTCTTCTAAACACAGTTTTAGCTGACGTCCATGGATTTTATCTTCAATTGCAGTCTTTCTATGATGTTATTGCAATTTTCAACCTCTTCCCATTTCGTCGTTCAAATATGTACTAGTACTTTTGATTCAAATTTTTTTTATATTAGACATTTTTCCCAGGGAAATGTCCATGATCTGAAAAGCAAACGTTTATAAATTAGTCATGAGGCTATTTTCACCATACAAAATTGTGTTTAAAGTATGTATGTAATGTTTTTAAGTGTTTTTTTTTATTATTACTTGAAAATAGTTAATGTCACAACAAACTAACGTTGTTATTTCTTAATTATTCGAGATGACCTCATTTATCGACCATTGAAGCTTGATATAAATCATTATTAATAAGGTTTCCATTCTTCATTTACATACATACGCTACGTTTTGTAGTTACGATTTTATTTGCTTAACATAAGTCTCAAATTACTACAATTTTAATTTCAGCATGAATCATTCAATATGGTCACTTATCTGCTCTGCAACTTTGTTGTGTTTTAAATGATTAAAATAGTGCAATAATACTTTGAAACAACATATTATTTTGTGCGGTTTTCAATTTAGCATCATCATATGTATTATTGTGGTCTTGTAAAGTTTCGATTGCACAATAACGATAACTGGTATAAAATTAGCAATAACACACGAAAGGGAAAAAGCATAATGAACGATATATTTATGTACATATGTTGGCGTTATCTATTCATTATCAAAATTCATAAAAGTACGATTATTTTCAGCACAAGCATCATTCAAGTCCCGAATTTCGTCTTGTAAGTATCTGCATACACTTATACGTATATTTATTACGGATATTTTAATTTTATTTTACACACGATCAAATAATATTGTTTATTTTTTCATTTTCAGGAGAAATATCAATTGAAACCAGGCAAAATGAGTGGAGTGGGGACCAAGTTTACCATCAATCTAATTGATCATTTGTACAAATGAATGATAGAGAAAAAGCACCCTGATGTTTTTATTATGGTTCGCGGCAAAAGGTTATATAAATAATTAGTTAGATATTTTAATTTTAAAGCACTTTAATGTTTATTATAAATTAAATTGTATTTTCTCTCTACATATATGATTCCAGCATATTTGCTCACATGGTCGTTTTATCAGCGTCTAGTGACTTTTTTGTGGATAATTCGAACCAATTAAGTGACATCTTTTCCGCTTTTGACGACGATGTCGTCGACGGGATATTGAAGTACTGCTATACGGGAGACATAAGTAAGTCCATAGTTATTATCAGATTTACTTTTGTTGGAATTTAACCATATTATTGTTGTTTTGTTGATTTGCGTTTAGGTGTGGATTCGGGTATCATTAATAAATTTGAAGAGCTCGGAACAATATTGAAAATCAACAACATAAAAAAAGTCGTACAGGAATATAAAGCCCAAAAGATTGATTTGTCGAGCTGTATGAAGATTTTGAGACTCTCAATAAATGATCCGGCGAGGAAAGGAGCAGCAATGAAATTCGCTCTTAAAAACTTCGCTGACGTGAATGCCGACCATTAATCCGACCCCGGATTATCTTAAGCTGTCAGCTTCCACCGTTGCCGAAATGATCAAATCAGACGACTTGAAAGTGCCTTCTCAGAAAGATGTCTTCAAAGCTGTAAAACTGTGGGTGCATTTTGACGATGTAAAGCGTAAAACTCACCTGTTTATGTTTTTGAGTTCTATGAAACTGGCGAGCCTGCCATATAAGGTATTTGATTCTTAAAAACATCTAATATTTGTTGATTGAAACATTGAATACGATTTGTTATTATTTTTTTCAGTGTATCTTAAAGGAAGTTTTGACTCACTGCACTTCGTGTGCCGAATGCATTGATCTCGTTAGCGAAACCCTCCAATCATTATCGATCGATCAACCAATCAAACCCAATCCAATCGAATCCAATAATCCAAACAATCAACAAAAATTATCACTCGTCGGGTCGTATTTTGAATTGGTGAGTTTCGATTCACTAGAATTTGATTGAAAAATGATTTTTTTTTCTTAATTTCGTATATTTTAATATATTCAGGCGATGAACACCATCGATATATATAATATCGAAAAAAACACATGGACCTTATTGGAGAATTTGAATATTAATAGAGTTAACTGTGTTGCGGTCCTGCTCGATAACTCGATTATGCTGATTGGTGGTGGCGACAAAGTATGGGGTGTCGGTGAAATAGTGGAATATTTGCATAGTGTCATTTTAATATACTAAATTTAATTATTTTCAGGTGGACAAGATCGATTTGAACGACGGGCAGTTATCTTCCTTGAAACCGTTGAATCAGAGACGTATTGATTTCGCTGCCGTGACGATAGCTCAATATTCATCCACCGATGTTTATGTAATCGGTGGACTCGGTGATAAAAATCGGATGAATACAGTAGAAAGGTGATCACGAAACAAAATATAAAATAAAATATTATTTAGAAATATTGTTAATCAATAAATGGATTTTGTATAGATGGAACAGCAAAGGCAGTAAATGGGAAACTGACGTTGCTCCAATGCTGCTGGCTATAAGTCAACACGCTGCTTCTGTCATTGACGGCACAATATATGTGATAGGTGGTAGCATTTATAAAGATGGCAAATATCAATCCACTAGAAAAGTCCAAATGTATTCACCGAAATCCAACACGTGGTCGTATGGCACTCCGATGATTGAAGACAGAATAAATCCCATGGTCAATATCAAATTACATTTTATTTCTAAGTTACCATTCAGAATAGTACAATAACTGCTGAATTTTCCAGAAAATTTTGATAATATCATCGTTAAACTAGTGTAAGCCCGTTGAATGTCAACGGAGCGTTCTCATCACCCGTGCCGAAAAATAATATTAAATTTAATAGTTTTTACAGTTGTTGCATCTATGCAACAATGCGCCATCTATGGCGCGTTATAATACAATAACAATATAGCAAAGTCTCGAACCTATTTTTGTTATCATAAATAGTCGTGTCGAAGCCAGCCCTATATCATCTGGTTTGGCTCACCGCGTAAGCGCTCTGTTCGGAATCAGTGGCACCGGGTTTAAATCCCACTCGTGCGACGTTCTGGTTTTTTTTTTAATTATTTACCGAGGCGAGCGTTATCAGCAGACAGACACACACACACACACACACACACACACACACACACAGACAGACAGACAGACGGATTTATATATTATGTACATATAATGTTTTAGAGTGCTGTAATCAACGGGAAGCTTTTTGTGGTTGGTGGTCAAACTTATTTACAAGATTCACATGAAAGGTATTTGAGCAGTGTTGAATTGTACGACCCCAATGCAAAATCGTGGACCATATTTTGCAATCTACCCACTCCTCGATGCGGAACTAGTATTTGTCTATTTAACAACAAATTTCTTTTCATTGGTGAGTTTTTCATTCGACCTCGTCAAATCCAGGGCAATTGCTGGCGGTTCAACTGTACTGTATAACAAATAGCCTTAAATTATTTATTTTAGGTGGATACGATGGAAAGAAAAGTCTTACTGACGTTTTAGAATACGATGTCGAAACGAAGAAATGGAAGATCCTCGCCAGCCTTAACATCGAAAGAGTAAGAGGATTTCCAATGTTAATACCAGATAGTGCAAAAGTTTCACCACCTTGAATTATAATTAGAGCCTCTCTTTTATCTGAATTGTTTTATTATATGTATTTCTAAACTTTAGTCGACGCCATATATTTTAGTTCAATTTTGAGAACAATAATATATGTAAACCAAAATATGTCAAATGAAAATGCCTGAATAAATTATTTATATCATACCTTTAGTAATTTGTTTTTAATCCACCTGCACCTATCCATATTGTCATACGTGTCTGAAATTTTCCGTCTCGATGTGGATGAGATGATTTCTTCATTATTTGCGCTGAAAGAATAAACTGCGACTTTTTTCAAATTTTCCCCGAGTTGGTAGACTTTGAAAACAACCAGTATTTAAAATTTTCGCTAATTATTATCAAGTATTCAAAGATATCGTCGCTCTTCGTTCGACATTCGAATTATAATTAGAAATTCCATACCCACGTATTGCAAAAACAAGTTTTAAAAAAAATAAGTAAGAGATAATATGATTTTGGTCAACATCCGCCAACCGGAAGTGAGAGTTTACTCTTGAATGAGATTTCATGTTTTTTTTTTTTGGGCCTTTTTAATTTTTGGTACCTTCCTTAATTTAATCCTTAAAGTAATATAAAGATAATATAATCCTTAAAGCAATACCTAGATAGTTACCAAAAAATCAGTCAACCGGAAGTTGGTAATTTTTCTTGTAGAAAAGTCAAAAATCCTGTTACCACGCAATAAATATTTTTGAAACTACTAAGCCGATCAAGTTTAAATTTCATATCTACAGTTTTCACATAAGGCGTAGGGTTGATAAGGTTTTGATCAAAATCCGCCCACCGGAAGTGGTAGTTTACTCATGAACGATTTGTTGTTTTTTTTATTTTTTTCGGCCTTTTAAGTATGTAGTATCGTCACAATATTTTAATGTTGTAATCATGAGAGAAATTGCTATTTACGAAATAATAAATCATTAACATTAGTCAACCGGAAGTTTTTTTTTTTTTTTGTCGAAAAGTTTACCACAGAATATTTCAGAAACTGCCCCATTGATCAGTTTTCATTGTTTTCATTCGATTAACTCATTTTTTGTCCATATTTTCGAAAATAATCTAGTTTTCGCCAAGTTAGGTTAAGTAAAGGTTGGCCAGAATTAATTATTCGATCGACGCATTTTCGTCGATATTTGTGAAAAAAGTCTACGTTTCGCGAAGTTCGGTTGGGTACAGGATGGCTTGAATTCAGTTTTCGAATGACGCATTTTTTCGTCTATATTTTCGAAAATAGTCCACTTTTCGCCAAGTTAGGTTAAGTACAGGTTGGCCAGAATTAACTATTCGATTGACGCATTTTTCGTCGATATTTTCGAAAATAGTCCACTTTTCGCCAAGTTAGGTTAAGTACAGGTTGGCCAGAATTCACTATTCGATTGACGCATTTTTTTTCGTCTATATTTTCGAAAATAGTCCACTTTTCGCCAAGTTAGGTTAAGTACAGGTTGGCCAGAATTAACTATTCGATTGACATTTTTTCGTCGATATTTTCGAAAAAATAGTCTACTTTTCGCCAAGTTAGGTTGGGTACAGGTTGGCTTGAATTCGCTTTTTGATTTTTGCATTTTTCGTCGATTTGTCCTGTTCTCTTTTGTCCTAGGTTCACTTTTGTTTCTGTTGATTTTTCGTCGATATTTTCGAAAATAGTCAACTTTTCGCCTTGTTAGGTTAAGTACAGGTTGGCCAGAATTAATTATTCGAATGACGCATTTTTCGTCGATATTTGTGAAAAAAGTCTACGTTTCGCGAAGTTAGGTTTACAGGATGGCTTGAATTCTTTTTTCGAATGACGCATTTTTCGTTTATATTTTTGAAAAAAAGTCACTTTTAAAGTTAGGTTAAGTACAGGTTGGCCAGAAAATTTTCGAATGACGCATTTTTCGTCGATATTTGTGAAAAAAACTTTTGATTAAATTTCAAATAAATTTTTTTTAACCGTTTCCAGTTCAGAAAAAACTATTCGATTTTTTTTCGTTATATTTTCGAACGGCCCTTTTGGCAAGAATTTTTTTTCAATTCACTCATTTTTTTGTCGATATTTGATATTTGAAAAATCTGTTTTTCTGAAGTTAGGTTGGGTACAGGATGGCTTGAATTCAGTTTTCGAATGACGCATTTTTTCGTCTATATTTGTGAAAAAAATAGTCCACTTTTCGCCAAGTTAGGTTTGTACAGGATGGCTTGAATTAATTTTCGAATGACAAAAAAATTTTCGTCGTTATTTTGAAAATTGAGAAGTGGAATCTTCGGAGGGTTCAGGAGGATTTAAACGAATATTCGAAAAAAATTTTTTGTCGAATTTATAAAAAAAACTTTTGGAAGATTTGTTATTGTTCTAAGAAACGTTTTCTAAGTAAATATTGTGATTGGTTGAATGTAACTTTGAATGTTTAATATCATGTAATGTCACATTGGTTGGGTTTATGTATGTATGTAAGTTTGAGAAACTTGAGAAATATTTTTTTTTTTTTTTTCGAGTATTAATTTTTATATTTTTGATACTTATTATATTCCTTAGATATAGAGATAGAGATGGCCAGAAGTGGGTTGATCCAGTCATTTTTTTTTTTTTTTTAATGTAAAGAATTTTGAAAAATATTTTAAAAATATTCATGATATAACAAAATAACTTTTTTTTTATTGTCATATTATTATAATTTAATAAATTTTAGATAAAATTGAGTCATAAAAAACTTTTTTCCGCTCAGATTGCCAATTCATCCCATTGTGGGATGGCTTGAATTCAGTTTTCGAATGACGCATTTTTTCGTCTATATTTTCGAAAATATGTAGTCTACTTTTCGCCAAGTTAGGTTAAGTACAGGTTGACCAGAATTAATTTTTTAGACGGCATTTTCTAACTTAGTTGTCCGTAACCTATATACAACTTATTTCTTATCATAGGTACAGTCTCTATATGCTCTGCTCCATTTCCTGTACTTTTATATTTGTCCATTTGTATGTATGTATGTACATATATACGAATAAGTATTGTTGTCCTAAAAAAATTCGACCTCGAGATTTTGACTGATCTGCGTTTGCGATCCCTGAACTAGTTTTGGTAATTTTTTGTAAAATGTATGTACATTGTCCATATGTATGACTTTGAACTTTTATATTTATGAAATCAACAGCTGAAACAAGCTTATTCACAGTGATTGGTAATATCGTCATAATTATTTTAAATATTACTTATCTACTGTATGAAAATAATTTACATGACATAAATACAAAAGCTACAGTCAAGTCTAAAACGTAGAATATTACTTCGTTTTGAATTCGTAAATCTTATAATATTAACATTATTACTATGTACAACATATGTATGTACATACATACATTGAAGATGTACTATGATTAGCATTTTTCTATTGGTGGTGAGGTTTAAAAATTATACACAAAAATAAACACAATCATTCTTTTAATTATTTTCATTTTTTTATAATTATACATATGTATGTATACGTATAATTATATAAAAAAATTATATGTATACATACAAAACGTTTTTTTAAGTTTAAATTATTCAAATGTAAATTAAAATCTTCGGGAATGGTTGGTTGTTTTCAATCACACTCTACTCAACCCAACTGACGATGCTGAAAGAAAAGTTTTTGAATTAAAAATCATTTAATCATAAAGTATAATACTTGTAGAAATTAAATAAATTACCTGTAAAACGTATGTATTTAAATTATTCTGAATCAGACATCTCCAATCCCACATCATCATCAAAATTGTGAACAGAGGATGATTTTTGTTGATCTACTTCTGTATCATTTTTTGAGATACTTTCAGCGCGCGCAGTTTTCATATACGAACTTCTAAATGATGTATTAGGTATAAAATCCTTAAGTCTAACAAAAATTTTTGTGTCTCTTATAGACATCCCTATTAATAAATCTATGTCATTAATTTCAGCAATTTTATGTCGTAAAATTGTGCCTCTGACATATTTTACCAACATCTGTTTCGATAATGTGTTCAAAATTTCATACAACTTTAAATTCTTAGGACATAGCCAGCTCACATAACTTTGCAAGGGCAATGAACTATATGAAGTAACTTCAATATTAACACAATCATCAAATCCATAAGGTCCCAAGAATACACATTTCCTATTAATACACGGAGCTGCATACAATCCAAAATCTATTTTTTCATTATCATCTAAGATTTGTTTAGATAGAATACGGATGAACTCTTTAGCTTTGCAGGCTTCATTTATCGCTAGATGTATACTTTTAAGAGTAGTTGTAAAGTTTTTACTATTAATACGAATTTCATGGAAATCTTGTCCGATTATAAGCAAAAGCCAATATTTGTTGTTTTTTGCTGTATCGGTTGAAATATATTTATTCACCACATCTTGTCGAACTTTAATCATTTTCTTAAACTTTGGTGGTCTAGGATCCTGCTGCATATTTGGTGATTTGTTTGTATTTGACAATACATTACAAATAGGTTGACCGATTGATTCAACAGAAATAATTTTAGGTTGATGATTAGAAGCAACGAGTTTCGCGTTATCAAGTTTGCACACTGTTTGTAACATATCGAATAAAATCACCGAAATTAATTTTTCGTGCATATTTTTTGGTTTAAAAGTGTCTAAAAATTCCAATTCAGTGTCCGAATCCGAAATTGAGGAGTGACCTTTATAATCTGTCATCACATTTCCTCTGTGTGAATAGTCTGAAGCATCTAAGTCTCGTCTCATTAAAACACGAGGCTGATTATTTTCATATGGAATGACACATTTATGGGAAATATTTTTAGCGTTCGATGATTTGTTATCTATTGCGGAAGAGGCAAAGTTTGCCCAGGCAGCATCGATAAAACCTTCTGAATCTCTTACTTTTTTTAAGTGACTATATACATTGGCATCTAAAACACTGCCAATTAAAGGAGAAACTTCTAAAACAACAGGTGGTAATTTAACAAGTTCAACTTTTCCTAGGCCAGTACTGAGTTCGGAGTTATTCAATGTAGGTTTTTTACATAATGGTCCAGGTTTGAGGTTATTATTCATAAAAGTCAAAAGTCCTTTTCTATTTGATTTTCGTGAATATGGTTTTTGTGGTTGAATTTTAGTTGAAATATATAGTGTTTGGTCATTATTAATCATTTCAGTAGTTTTCTTTTTAACACCTTTAGTAATTTCCTTTTTATCACCGTCTGATTTCTGAATGTAGTTGAATTTTACACTTCCTTTAAGCTGCACATATTTATAACAATTAAGTGACTTTTTTATAACTTTATTATTAGAATTTGAAATGCTTTCCTCGGAATTAGCCGTGTCAACTTCAAATAATAAATCTTCTAAATCGTGATTGAAGACAATTTCATCGAAATCTTTGATGGGAAGATTATAAAAAAACACAGAGTCGTCCTCTTCATCCATTGTTTTAGAAACTATCGAAAAATCTGTAATAAAAAATAATAATTAGGAATGATATATCCACATATAGATCGACCAGTATATGTAACTTGAAAACTGGCAAACGCGTGAAGTAAAAGTCCCCCATTACAGCTCTCAAATTTTGTTATGTGAGCGAAAACGATAAAAGGTTCCGACTACTAGCTTAACACCAGTGAAAAAGAATTCATCTTTCCAATATTTTGATTGATCAGGCATCGTCTCTGAACACATTTTGATCGTTTTTGGACAATGTTGGCGTGTTAGCCGGCTGTGTGTGAAAAGTCTATATTTCGTAACCATTAGGTGTTTTGTACATGATACCTTAAATCAAGGGTGCTCAGTTTGGGAACTACTTTTTATTTTAATTTGCATGACGATCGACTTCCATGCAAGAATTTACGGAGAGGGTCCGGATACAATTTATTAATAAGAATTTTACAAAATTTCTTGTAAACTTTTTTATGTTTTCAAAGCTATCGATAAAAATATGCGATGCAAAAATAAACCTATTTTCAAATAATTTGGTTTATAATGACTTGTGGTGTCAGAACGCAAACAGTCATCAAGGTGATCATCAGTCAAACGTGTCCGCATTGCTGAATGCAGTCGTTTAAATATAGGTTTCAGTACTCACAAGAACACGTGTTTTGGATTAGCAATTTCAAAGAAAGCGTGCGGTATTGTAATAAAACAGATGTTAAAAGTTCAAAGCTCTTGACTTATTTTAACAAATTAGCAGTGTACCTGAGAACCAATGATTAAACATACCACGAAAAAATAACTGTCCCTTCCTTTGACCATTAATCCTTTTCGTTAACATATAAGGACGAGCCCAGGAAGACTGTTTAATCATTGGCCGCGGCTTAGTAAACAAAATTGACCCATGACATTGCAGAAAATTTGAAAAACGGAAATCAAAATTCACAAAGCAAAATCGTATTCAGGATCGACTAAATTTTACTTCACGATCGACCGATTGAGCACATGTACATACATACATACATATGTACATACATATAGATATCCCCACGTAAGTCACCTCATCATTTTTAAGATTTTTTCCTCCAAAATTATCAAATGGATAAACACTTAGCGTGTTACTGGTTGATTGAACATTACTGGCCTAAGAATTGGTTTCGAGCCTGCTGTCGACATAACTTTTTTGACAGATCTCAGCATGAGCGGTGCATCTGTCAAAAAGATACCGACGACTACGACGGCACGCGCTAATCAACTTATGTATCACAAATCATAGACATTAATGTGTCGAAGATGATTGATAAACATCTCGCAAGGTAATGGTCCAAAGTTGTTATCTTTTCATTAGCGCCATGCAACAGGGCGTCAATCCACATGCGCAGTTTGACACCAGAGGGCGTTAAGGAAAAGGGTCAAGAGGTCACCGTTTAATAACACCATATTTTTAAAATGACATATGTAACTCAAACCTTAACATTCGCCGTACAGTTGAGTACGACATCGTGACCGGTAGCGATATTGAAAATACCAAACGAATATTTGGTCGCGCGCGCGCACTTAGGCCCGTAACGCACTTGGCTGCCTGGCTGCGCAGCCATGGGCGCGGCAGCCACAACGATGTTAGAAAATGCATGTGGCTGCCTGTTTGATGACGCACTAAGGCAGCCAGGAAACTCTGGCTGCGCAGCCACAGGTACGGGCTCCGATACGCAGCAGCCAGACAGGCAGCCACTCGCCGCCGCGGCCAACACGAGATGTATTTAACAAAGCAAATGTATGTGGCTGCCTGTGCGATGCACGCACTAGCAGCCTGGCTGCTCGGCAGCCAGTCAATTCACGTTTGCCATTTCCGCTGAAAATCTGAATAAACAATTCCAATTCCAATTTTATACTAAATTCAATGAATCAGATAAAAAATAAAAAAAAAAAAATCTCGCTAATGTTGCTAATCTACATACATATGTACATACAGTACAAAAGGATCCGAGATCCGAGATTACGAACCAAATATTGCATTGAAAATATGTTATCGCTGACCATTTGTGAGTGTGTTCTTATCGTTCTGGCTGACCCTTTGTCTGCTTGAACTGGGTGCACATTTTTCTGGCCATGGCTGCGCAACCAGGCAGCCAAGTGCGTTACGGCCCTTAGGTTAAGTTAGGTTAGGTCGATGGTGATCGGCCAATCAACGCGCATTATGCGACGTGGTAAATGTGCAAGTCGCCATTTTGGATTTCATAACCTTAAATAAGTTTCGGCGTGAAATCTGTTGCGTGTGAGCGCGGCCAGCCCTCATTTTCCAGCCCAGTTTCATTTTGCCGAAGCATTCGTATTGGATTAGTGATTGCTGATTGCTTGGAGTCGACCGCATTTGCGCAATGTTAGTGAAAACAAATAACGAAATACCTATGTGGCCTAAGATGCCGATCACTGGATCGAAGATGCCGAACGGCGAGATGTGATCAAAAGAGATGACAACGAGTCAAGTCAACGAGTCAACATGTCAACGGCTCGCCATCGCCAGAACCAAATGACGGAATGCTTCTAATGGCCGTGCGGCGCTGGTGCTGGCCGAAAACAAACATGGCGTCGCGTCATACACGTATACCACACTACAGACTCTGTACGGATCTTCTCATTTGGCTGATTGACCGATTACATATCAGTTATCATTTACTGGCACGGCATTTATATCTCCAACGGCATACTTGGGCAAAAGTGCATTAAGCATTTTAGGAAAATCGAATTTTTATTGAAATCATATGATATATCTACTAGCTGATCCGGCATGCTTTGCAATGCCACTGATCCCGTGTGTTCCCGTTCCCGTTCCCGTTCCTAGTACGTTATCTGACGCGTTAGCAGGCCCGTTCCCGTTTTTTCCCGATTTTTTTCCACAGGAACCATCCCCGGCATGATCACAATAAGTCCTGAAAGTTTCATCGCGATCGGTTGAGTGGTTTAGGAGCCTAAAGAGACAGACAGACATTGTACATTCCCAGTATAACATCCCATTAGTCGTAGATGTCACTAACAGATTAACCAGTAGATTCTATGATAGAATTACCAATAACCACACTAACAAATTAGTGAAAGGTCTCGGTGATTATAGCAAGATGTCTTTACCTATTAGGTATAAACACAAATTACCTAAACATAATTTTCTTTAGATCGCCGACTCTAAAAAGTATTTAATTATGTAAAATATAGTATAAACATTTGATAAGAATTGTAAATAGGTTTTTGAGCTCTTTCTCCTATTATGCTTTAAACACTAACATTAAAATAAAAGAATCCTTATAAATACTAACAAAATGAACAATGTGTAAAATAGATAATGGTCACTGGACCAGTAGCTATTAAAATAGATTTAAGATGTATTGTGAACATAGTATAAGAACAATAAAAAGCTTTTTTAAATAAAAAAAAAAAACATTGATTTTTATATACATACATATATAGATTTGCAAGACTTTTCAAGGCGCGGCGGCGTAACTATACAAAACCACACTCAATTAAAATTAAAAACTGTTAAGGTCTCCGTCCACCGAGTACGTTGCTGTGTGTCTGTCCGACGTATGAAAGAGTCCGTTTCGATACGTTGCATTGACGTACTGCGACGCAACGCGTAGGTCATTCCACACACTACGTTGCTGTCAGTGCGATTGCGCTACTTGTCTTCTTACGAGTATGTTGTCGAGATGAGCGAGAAAAGCATTAGCTGCATATTTATTACTCAGGAGGATAAATAAAAGAAGACGACACCATAGATGGTGGGTTCATACTATTAATCAAAGTCGTGAAGAGTACGGGCAGTATCATAAACTCTGTAAAGAACTAGAGGTGTTTCCAGAACGCTATTTTCAATATTCCCGCATGAATAAGGAACAGTTCGAAATCCTACACTCTCTAATACAAAATAAAATACGAAAAGAAGATACAAATTACAGGAAAAGTGTATCAACGATACAACGTTTAGCTGTGACATTAAGGTTAGGTTTTAAATTTTTATTTACCAATTACTGTGGATCTCAAAGCTTTAGAAGAATTTAATAAATAAACCAAGTGCTATAAAATTATATTTAT
This sequence comes from Parapsyche elsis, assembly GCA_022651745.1. NCBI lineage: Eukaryota > Metazoa > Arthropoda > Insecta > Trichoptera > Hydropsychidae > Parapsyche > Parapsyche elsis. The sequence continues at coordinate 2,065,791 of JAGVSN010000031.1, forward strand.
TAAACAAAGTGCTATAGAACATAATATGATTAAAAAAAACAACAACCCACTACAAATTACAAAAGTGACGTATGAAGTTTGTATGCGTCACCGCGACGGACACAGTGGGTGCACTCCCATACTCCAACTATGTACATCAGTTTGCATACTTTGGCGCACATACGGTACGTGTACGTCAACGTACCCGGTGGACAATGACTATGACAATACAATGACTAAACGGCAAATAGGCAAATTTGCAAGTATGCTTAGTAATTCAGCAGTAGCAGATTCCAAGTAGCGGTGTAAGAGCAGTTTCACAGGCACTGCAGGCAAAGTACACACCAGCCCCTTACCAGATGACGGGCATACCGCTGCCAGATTGCAGTACCATCGATTAAAAACCCGAAAATAGTGGTTCAATATATTTCAATTACAAACATTATTTCTCTTTAGTTCTATTAGCAGTAGTAGATGCCGATTATCGATTATTTCAATTTTATGTGCTATAACTTGACTGAGTTTAGTCAGTATAGGGAATTGAGGAAAAATGCGAATAATTCAAAGAAATCACCTGGCTCTTATTTGACTAATTCTGGAGTTACACAGGGTTCTAATCTTGGGCCTTTATTATTCAACCTTTTCATCAATGATGTTCTCTCTGTATGCAGTCATTCTCAATTTTTGATGTATGCCGATGATTTTATTTCAATAGCTCTTCAGAGCTATTTAGACGAGTTCAGATTGTCATTTTCTTCAGGAGGATCTTGATTCTCTTGTGAAATGGGCATTTGAAAATCGTCTTCCTCTTAGCATCGGTAAGTGTCAAGTGGTCTCCTATTCCAGATCCTACACTCCGTTACTTCACTCTTACAATATTGGTGAAAGTGATCTGATGAGAGTGTCATACACCAAAGATTTAGGAGTTACATTCGAGGCTGGATGGAGATTTGACAGACCCATCGTAGACACTTGTAACAGGTCTTCTGGGATGCTTGAGAGAGTGCAGAAGTTTCTTCGGCACCTGTATATGAAGGTGTATGGTTTTTACCCGTTTCTGTATCCCAGTGCATTTTTATTAGGAATGTTGGGATACAGATCGTTGGAAACTCGGAGACGACTTTTTAATTCTATATTTATATTATGTATATCTGGCCGATGTGGCGTTTTAAGGGATACAATACCTGTGAAGTCACATCGGTATATTTTAAAACGAAAAATAAATAAATAAATTGCGAATTTGGACACAGTCACGAGAATCCAAACAAACTAGCAAGGCTTTAGTAATTTTAAAGTGCCACTTATGACAAACATGTCTGAAATTAATAAAATAATTATATGCACGATTAACATTGAATATCCCATATATGTACATACATATGTATTACTAATTCATTTTATTTAAATTAGTGATACCTGAAATGAACATATCCCACGTGATCATTAGCATCTGAAAACTTATTTGATACACGAAACTTGGTTACAAATCCGGGATAATGTGCACATTCACGCTGAAATACTGCTTCGTCAGATCGCCAATGCATTGCAGTAGCTAAAACAGCTTCAAAAAACCTTCCATACCTAGCTGCTTCACCTTCTGTTAACAACAACTAAAATTGAATATAAATTGAATTAGATAAAAAATTCAACAATAAATCATCGAAATAGAAACAATATTTTTACTCGGTCATAACACAGAAGTGTAGGGAAGTTAGCAGTCTTAAAAGAGTGTAATGTACATACATATGTAGGAAATGAGTACAATATGTATGTACATACATATATTGCGTCCATGGCCGTGAACAAACACCGAGAAAAAAGACAAAGTTGCATAAACTGAGTGATGGTTTCATTTTTTGCATATTTAGAAGAGCGGGAAAGAAACCACGTATCTATGTATATTTTTCTTGCTGCAATCGATACATTACTCTTTCAACATGCTCTTGTTGCTTTCTTTGTTCATCCTAAATAGAAAAAAAATTGTTATTTTCATATTTGTTTTTATAAGTTTTAAATCTATATTTTGTAACCTGTAATTTTTCAATGGGAGTATTATATCATGTTCTTTTCGTCCCTTTGTAATATTTCTACCAGAATTACCATCAGGTCCAGCAGATGAAGCAAGTGCTTTTAAACGATCAAACCTTAAAAGTTGTCCAGATAATAGAATTCCAACATATGTATGTAATTTAAAGAATAATTTCAAAACAATGAAGTGCAAATACTTTTGATGGTAGAGTAGATATAATAGCAGATACAATTGGTGCCATTGCAATAGAGGCTGCCTCGGTGTACCGTTGGCATTGTTATCTTTTGCTAATCTTTTATATGGGTATCGAAATTTATAAAATAAGTATTCATTTCGTCAATGCACCACGGCAATGAATTCTTATATTGATAGCAAGAAAAAGTTTGAATGACGCACAATATGCAGATAATGAATGGCAACAGCTGCTTGATCACATTAAGACATCATCCATCATAAAATAGGTATAGACACTGTATGTCGTAATGAATATCGAAAATAAATGCATCATCAAGTACACCCGATTCTCTTTTTGCACGGGGGATACGTTCCAGAGACTACCGTGCAAAAAAAAACCGTGTAAAAAAAGATACAGTGGACATATAAAAATGGGAGATAGGTTCCATTACTTAAAATCAACTCTAAATATAAATTCTCGAACTCAAAAAAAAATCGAATTTATTTTTTATTTATACAAAAAAATATTTCTTATATCACGAAATCCAAAAAAAATATTATTTTAGCCGATGAAGCGCGTGGCGCGTCTTTCGTATCCGATTCGATGTTGACGACTAGTTTTGGAGTTTTGGGACGGATGAGGCAAATTGAAAATTGGGCATGTTAAAAATCCGTAAATCCGACATAATAACAAATCATAAAAAATCATTGTAGGATGACAAAGGCACCGATGCAGTCGAGCAAAAAAATTAACCCTGTAATAGGCTCGCTAATTTATTATTTTACACCAATGTATTTTTTTGTTAATTGTTTAAAACTTGAATTAATTTTATTAGTTTCAGTTTTTTAAGCATTTATTATTTCATACATGAAAAAGGCATTTTTCTTTTCGTTAATTTTTCATCAATTCCATCGATTAATATGGTGTTATCATAAAATTAAACACATTCCTAAAACGAAAAATATGCAACAAGATATAATATTATATATCAGAATATTGAAATACAAAGCAGAAAAAGTAATAAAAGTTAGAAAACTAATGAAAGTGACAAATTTTAATGAACTCTTTTTCGCACTTTTAGGGTTCAAATGTATATGTATAAGTAGATCTAAGACCTCCTAATTAAATCAGTGGTATGCAACCCTTGATTATTGTGCATTGTGCAACATATGAACGATCCATCTATTGTTGTTTTCATAAGTTTAACAACTCGCCTAATGCCGATCTATATTTGCAAAACCCAAAATAGAAGTGTTAGAGAAATAAAAAGAAATTTTATCGATTTAAAAACGAAGACTACCATAGGTTATTTTATTATTATTTTGCTAAATTCGATGCTTGTGAAAGTTTACTCAAATTTTCCTACCGGTATACATTTCTATATGTTTTGTTTCTAAAATGTTTCATAATTAATTTTAAAAAAGCATGAACTGAAAAGGTTTACGATCAGTGGGTAGATCTGAGCGATGCCATTGTAGTGAATTTTTGGCTTAAAGTTGCATACTCATAAACGAAACTAAAGTGTACCATAAAAACCAGGAATATGTACATATATATGTATATGCGACCAGTGCAACACAAAAATCTTTTTTGAAAACCGTGTTAAAGCAAAAAAATCAGTGTTAAAAAAGTAATTGGTCCGTTATCTTGAACCGTGTTATTTCAAAATCGTGTAAAAAAAACCGTGCAAAAAGAGAATCGGGTGTATGTACATATATAGACGATATAAACCATTTTAAATAAATATTTTTCATTTTTGGATGTAAGCCACACGCCACTAAGAAAATGTTACACCAAAACAGTTTATTATTATTAAAAGACACATCATCTCGATTCGGCATTTTCTAAGTATTCTGTAAAAATTACACAAACTCGTTTAAAATGATTTTAAGTATTTAAAGCAGTGTTATTAGCACTTACCAATGAGTGAATCAAACAAATGACGATTATCTCGAACGTTTTATACGAGATCCTTCCGGGATACTAAAATATTCACAAGTACGTGTGGGGAAAATGGCAGAAAAACAGGATAAATGACATTAAATGAATTCCTTTAATTGTACGTAAACGTTTCGCTTTTCTTTGTAATTTTTTTTTTTCATTTCCCTTTAATCGCATAATGAAATATTTAGAATACCTATGAAATAAAATAGAATACCTATGAAATAAAATAGAATACCTATGCAATAAAAAATGTAACTCTTTCAGTAAAATTTTCTTTTTTTATTACAAAACAAAGATTTTCTATATTTTTTTAAAAACAAAAATGTAAAAAATTCTTCTCTAGCGTTTTGTTATCTATTTACTACATTAGCAAAGATTTCTCTAAATGTATTATTTACGAAAAAAAAAATATTAAAAAATATTAAATACTATTTATCATTTACTTCTGGAAATCAAAGATTTCACGGAACATGGAAAAGCGTTAACGATTAAAAATAAAAATTAATATTTTTTTTGAAAATTTTATTATAAAGCAAAAAATAAAATAAAAGCCTAAATTAAGATTTCGATTTTTCTTTCTTAATTACTGAAGCTCATTTAAAACATCTTGAGGACTTACTTTTATGTTTCTATGGATAATTTTTTAAACTTTATATGTATGTAGAGGTTGTGATTGAGAAATCTCGTCTCGAGAATTCTCGAGAAATTTGGAATAATTTTTAATCTCGTTTCTCGAGAATATATTATTATGAAATTTAGAGATTCTCTTTTCTCGAGAACATTTTATTATGAAATATCGAGATTCTTTTTTCTCAAGAAATCGTTTATGAGAATCTCAAAAATATACATACATAATTGAGGCGTTGCGGATACGAAGCCGATACATATGCCTGTGCGATGCACGCACTAGCAGCCTGGCTGCTCGGCAGCCAGTCAATTCACGTTTGCCATTTCTGATTTTCAGCCGCTTCGGCTGAAAATCTGAATAAACAATTCCAATTCCATTATAAATTTTACACTAAATTCAACGAATAAGATAAAAATATAAAAAAAAAAAATCTCGCTAATATTGCGCGCTGGAAATAATGTATATAAAACTATCTTCAACGAATTATTTGCATCTATGTACATATGTACATACAGTATAAAAGGATCCGAGATCCGAGATTACGAACCAAATATTGCATTGAAAATAATATGTTGTATCGCTGTCCATTTGTGAGCATCTTTTGTTTGAGAACTTGCCGCTAAATTTCTGAGAACTGAGCTCTGGCTGCCGCTTTGGCTGCTTGAATTGGGTGCACGTTTTTCCGGCCGCCGCGGCTATGGCCGCGCAGCCAGGCTGCCAATAAAGCTATGTACATGCACATTGTGTCAAAAAATATTGGGATGTAGAGCATCATCAACAACTGGCAACAAAAAAATTCATAAGATGGAACGCACATCACAAGAAACATTAGAAACAGAAAAAACTAGAAGAAATACCGAATTTTATGTCGTCCAATCGTAATACTCTCGAGAAAATCTTTTCTAAATTGGCTGCTAAAGATGGTATACCGATATTTACCATATGCAAAAGTGAATTTGTACGCAATAGTTTGAAATTGCAAAATTTTAAATTACCGAAACAGCCATCAGACACATCTAATGAAATTAATAAATAACTATCACGAAATCACGAAACAACAAATAATATCAAAAATTATCATTATGAAATCCGAAAATAAAAAATTTTGTTTGTCCATAGATGAATAGACTAGTTTTAAAAATCGAAGGTATTTGAACATTCATATATGTACATATATTGTTGCAATGGAGATTCAGATAACTTGGGGTTAATGAGAATTCAAGGTTATTGTCCGGCCGAGAGTGTATTCGAATATATACCTATTATACATCTGAATATTTGTGAATCTAAAATAAAATAAAATCTAAAAAATAAATAAAGTTGGAAACCTCTAATATTTTAAAACCTTTAGTTTTTGTGTCCTTTGATTTTTATATGTTGTCAGTCAGCTACCATTACAATAAAAAAATCGATTTACTATATTTTAAGTAACTTTTTATTCTTTTGAATTCTCGAGAATCTCGAGAAACCAAAACCTTTTTCTCGAGATTCAAATATTCCGAGAAAATGAGATTCTTGAATCTCGAGATTTAAATATTCCACAAAAATGAGATTCTCGAATCTCGAGAATCAAAATATGTCGAGAAATCACAACCTCTATATGTATGGGACGTATGGTAAGCCTACGTATGTAAACATAATGAGTCCATTCCATGTAAAGTCAAAAAAATTTTTAGGAAAATTTACCTCACCCCTTTGAAAAAAAAAAAAATCATCAAAATCGATGATTTTTGGATTGTAAATTTTCCCTATAAAGCAGATGAAAACTCCAAAATCTCAAATCTTCGTTTTTTATATTAATTTTCAAAAATTACGAAAAAGCCAAATTTCTCAAATATGTACTTGTGCTTCAAAAATACCAATAGCTCAGTAACCAATAGTGATAGATACAAAAATATAATTACCTAATTTTAAAGCTCTTTAAATAAGCTTTCGTGTGATACATATGTACATATATAACGTTGTTGAGGTTTTAATAAGAATATTTTCAATAAAAATTTCAAATGTGATTAGCTCAAAAAGGACATTTTTATAAATTTTGAAAATTTGGATCCTGATTGAATCAAAAGATATGAGAGATAATCCACTTTTTAACGCAGTATTTTGCCCACGACAACTTATGTTAGGGCCTAGGAATCAAAACGCATATAAAATGCGATATACTTTTCTTTATAAAAAATAAACCGCCTTTAAATTGAATTTCTTGTGATATAAAAATTGATATAAATCTTGTATCTTTATTATATTATTTTATATGGATTCAATGAGGTTTTGAGTCTTTTTGATTTCCGTTAAAGCATTTAGACACAAAATTTTGATAAATAATAATCAGTAAGTCAAAAATGTCTAGGTAGTGCAAATACATATTTCAATTTTTAAAATCTTTAGAAGTTGATCTCATGTAATTTAAATAAGCCCACCACGAATTTATTATCTGTAATAAAAAGTATATATAAATCAATCTGTTTGAAATAACCAAATGCTTATGAAAAAAAATTATATTACTGAAGTAAATGCCGTCATGTTTACGTCAAACAAACCAAGAGCTGTCAAACCCAATGGTTTCTGCACTCTAATCATAATGATCATTAAAACTCGCCTGATTCCCGTATGAGGATAGCTTTCCCAACCACAATTGAATACAGAATTCGCTACATCCGTACTCTAAAAATTGCACAAATACACATATTTAGTTTGAGTATCAGCAGTACAAAATTACAATTATATATCTTACCGCAGTGGAAATCGTGGTTCCCATAATACATGGATATGCTGCGTGTAACAAACCTCCTCCTACCAACATTATACATATATACGATCTCGGTACCACCTCCACCTTCAATCGCCTGAAATAAATATTATAATAGAAAATCTTAAAAAGCAGCTTATATAAAACTAAATAAATAGGTATTTGTAGAGATAGTTTTTAGTTATTTAAACCTAGGGCGATTGGTGACTATGACCGGATGTAAAGAAGAAGAAATAAAACGAAGAATGAAACTAGGATGGAGTGCTTTTGGACGAAAGAACATAGTTTTTAAATCCAACATTCCGTTATGCTTATAAAAGAAGGCATACGACCAATGCGTACTGCCAGTTATGACGTATGGATGTGAAACGTGCATACTGAATTGTACAGTGTAGGTACTAATAGAAGCATGCGAAGATGTATGCTTGGTATAACGAGAAGAGATCGTAAGAGGAATACATGGGTAAGAAGTATGACCAAGGTGGCAGATATAGCGGAACGTGTGAAAAAGTTGAAGTGGACACAGCGAGAAGAATGGATGGACGCGAGAAATACTGGAATGGTATCCGAGAGGATGTGAAAGAAAGCAAGGTAGACCGAGTGTAAGATGGGCTGATGAATTGAGAATAATGTGTGGAGTCAAGTGGATGCAGATTGCTCAAGATAGACAGGAATGAAAGAGGATTGGAGAGGCATTCATCCAGCAGTGGATGGTGAACGGCTGAAAATGATGATGATGATGAAATAAGTATTGACTCACTGTTGATATCGGCAATCCAATAACGCATAAAGCCGGCGGCAACAGTGAAAACAATATTCCCAAATAAAGAGTAACACACATTTTAGCCCGTTCTAAAAATCTTCAGGGATCATGTTAGTTATTTGAAATCATATTTTTTTAAATAATTCAGTGCAAACAAGTATAAAAATTAAATGTACTCGATAGTGTATTGATGAAGTTCTACGATATTGCATAAGCGTCGCTGAACTTCCGATACATAATCTTGTGGCACGTTACAGAATAACCTTTCCAATTTATCAGAAATTATCTGAATTTGACAGACCACAAAAAGTAAAATGCTTGCGGTCACTCCATTGTATGCGAATACCACGCTACCAGTTAGCAACGATAAAAATATGTTGTATAAAAGATGCAATTCGAAAGCAGGCGATTCTTTTAAACTCTCTATATCGTAGCATGGTATCAAAAAATCGTAGAATAAATACCTCTGTGAAACATACTATAAACATTTCTTACTACAAACACAAGTGGAAATGTTATCCCAGAGATGAAAATGAAAAATAACCATATTTTTTCGACGAGTTGCGATCGTTTGATGAACAGCTTTATTATCGTTTGCTTATCTGTAGTATATGTGTCGCAATTTATAAAATAAGTAATTATTTCGTCAATGCACCATGAAAATGTATTCTTATATTGGTGGCAAGAATAAATTAGACTGACGCACAAGACGTTGATGATTAATATCAAAATCTGCTTGGTTACATTAAGAAAATCATCCATCATAAAATACGTATAGCTACTGTATACCGTAATGAATATCGAAAATAAATGCATCATCAAGTATATAGACGCTATGGAACATTTTAGATAAATATTTTTCATTTTTGGATGTAAGCCACACGCCACTAAGAAAATGTTACACCAAAACAGTTTATCAAAAGACATATCATCTCGTTTCGGCATTTTCGAAGTATTCTGAAAAAATTACACAAATTCGTATAAAATGATTGAACTGTAAGTGTTTAAATTTAGCAGTGTTATTCGCACTTACCAATGAGTGAATCAAACGAATGACGATTATCTCGAGCGTTTTATACGAGATCCTTCACTAAAATATTCACAAACACGTGTGTGAAAAATGGCAGAAAGACTCGTATAAAGGATTTGACTACAATATGAATTTCTTTGATTGTACGTAAACGTTTCGCTTTTCTTTGTAATTTTCTGTTTTCATTCTCTCTTATATCGCATAATGAAATATTTAGAATACCTATGCAAAAAAAAATGCTACTCTATCAGTAACATTTTCTTTTTCAAGTAAAAAACAGAGTTTTAATATATTTAAAAAAAAAGTCATACTTATCGAATAGTCCATATACGATTTATTGAATTTATATGAAATGATTTTCTCAATTATTCTTTTTTGAACAAAATATAATATTTATAGTCTATGGCGGCGACTGACTTGTATCAATCCATGTGTAATGTGGGGTAATCCATGTGTTTGGTAGGGTTTAATCTCTTTAATATCTTTAATCTCTAAAAGATAATATGTACTAGTGAAACGTGAAAAAAAAATTGGGAGAGCATTACACGCACTGACAACGAATTATAGTTAACAATGGGTGCTTTTGTTGGTTTTATATTACAATTGAATAGTTGACTTATATTTAAAGTCGTAATGAGATGGTTTTTATAACAATTGACGGTTAGTTTAAGAAGAAAAGAGTACGTCTCTATAAAATAATGCCACAATGAGTGAAACGCCACAAAAAATTGGGAGAACATTCCACGCACTTATGTATGTATGTACAATTAAATGTTCGGTAATTGACTTTTAGTTTGTATAAAAGTAAGTAGAAAAAAAAAAAAAAAAACAATTTTAAAGTTTTAAATTTTTTTTTATTAAAAGTAAATTAAATAAAGTAAAAGCAAATTAAAATAGGTACAATTTTTATTAAAAGTCAATCAAGTCATCAAATTCCGATGTTGAGTAACACTGAACGCATTTGTGTATTTGAGTTGAGTAACAACGAACGTTATAACGCATGGGCCTGCCTGGCTGGGTAGCCACGGAACCCTTGCATACACTCACAGCACGGATAGCCGCGGAATGCTCGCATTTGTGTTTGTTGTGAGTGCGAACAAATACGCATGGACTTAGATTTATGTTAATACATAACACTGACTATAGGCATATATGTACATACATATGTACATGTCTCAGTTTGGCTGGGATTGTCCCGGTTTAAAGATTGCCATAAATTATAAATATAACTTCTTTGTTACGGTGTCCATTCACCGTTCGTTTTTCCCGACGTACAATAGGACGTATCATTAAAATGGATTGTGAATGTGCTAAAATAATCGTGCTGACCTGGCTTTTTTACTTTATCCTAATCGGATATAGTATTGTGATCGTGCGAAAATTCGACCTCGAGATTTTGACTGATTTGTATCGAGTATCATCTGATGATCACGTTTTCATGATTTCTGGAAAATGTCTGTATGTCTGTATGTCTGTGTGTCTGTGTACTTATGTGTGTGTGTGGCTGTATGTGTGTTTTCTCCGAAACTATCAAGTCTATCAACCTGAAATTTCATATCTATTATTTTCACGTAAGGCGTAAAAGCACTAAGGAATTTGGTCAACATCATTCAACCGGAAGTAGGGTTTTTTTCTTGTAGAAAATTATAAAATTCTTTTACCACAGAATATTTCCGAAACGGCTCCGGGAATTTTGTTGAAATTTCATATCTATATTTTTCACGTTTGCCGTAAGAGATACTGTGATTTTAGTCAACTTCTGACGAGCGAAAGTGGGAGTTTACTCTTGAACGATTTTTTTTTTTTTATTTTTTTCGACCTTTTAAATATGTAGTATCGTCACAATATTGTAATGTTGTAGTTTTGAGAGAAATTTATATTTAAAAAAAAATAAATAATTAAAATTAGTCAACCGGAAGTAGGTTTTTTTTCGTCGGAAAGTTTACGACAGAATATTTCCGAAACGGCTTCGGGAATTTTGACGAAATTTCATATCTATAGTTTTCACGTTAGCCGTGAGAGATACTGTGATTTTAGTTAACTTCTGACGAGCGAAAATGGCAGTTTACTCTTGAACGATTTTTTGTTTTTTATTTTTTTTGACCTTTTAAATATGTAGTATCGTCACAATATTATAATATTGTAATTTTGAGAGAAAATCATATTTAAAAAAAAAAAAAAAAATAATTAAAATTAGTCAACCGGAAGTAGGTTTTTTTTTTCGTCGAAAAGTTTACGACAGAATATTTCCGAAACGGCTCCGGGAATTTTGACGAAATTTCATATCTATAGTTTTCACGTTAGCCGTAAGAGATACTGTGATTTTAGTTAACTTCTGACGAGCGAAAATGGCAGTTTTTCTAATTTGAATATATGCCGAAGATCGTATTTTACATACGCGCGCGCACTCAACACAGTGATTTCATGATATGTATGTTGGTTGGTGTGGTGCTGTGCATACGTTTTATTTACTTGCGTACTTAAAAAAATAATTTCGTTACTGTTTGTATTCCTCAAATATATGGATAAAGTCATGGGTTGGCCACACCCGAATTTTTTCTTAGGTGGAGCTAATCTACAAAATATTTTACGTTAATGATAGGATCGACATTTTCGTTTTCAATGGATACAAATGTGATGACTTCTGGAAATCAAAGGTTACACGGAACATGGAAAAAGCATTAACGATTAAAAATGAAAATTGATATTTTTTTGAAAATTTTATTTTAAAGCAAAAAATATAATAAAAGGCTAAATTAAGATTTGATTTTTCTTTCTTACTTTCTGAAGCTCATTTAAAAAATCTTGAAGACTTACTTTTATGTTTCTATGGATATTTTTTTTTTACTTTACATACATATATCTATGTATGGGAGGAATAGTAAGCCTATACATAATGACTCATTTCATAATAGTCATTTACCTCACCCTCTTGGAAAACAAAAAATCATCAAAATCGATATACATTTGTACGTACATATGTATAACGTAGTTGAGGTTTTAATAAGAATACTTTACTAACAAAGATTTCAACTGTGAAAAGTATTTAGACACAAAATGTTGATAAATAATAATCAGTAAGTCAAAAGTGTGTAAGTAGTGCAAATATTTCAATTTTGAAAATTAGAAGTTGATCTCATGTAATTTAAATAAGCCCAGGACGAGTTTATAATCTGTAATAAAAAGTATATATAAATCAATCTGTTGGAAATAACCAAATGCTTATAAAAATATATATATAAAAAATATATATTACAGAAGTAAATGCCATCATGTTTACGTCAAACAAACCAAGAGCTGTCAAACCCAATGGTTTCTGCGCTCTAATCATGATGATTAGTAAAACTCGTCTGATTCCCGTATGAGGATAGCTTTCCCAACCACAATTAAATACAGAATTCGCTACATCCGTACTCTAAAAATTGCACAGGTACACAAATTTACCTTTGGTATCAGCAGTACAAAATTACAATTATTTATCTTACCGCAGTGGAAATCATGGTTCCCATAATACATGGATATGCCGCTTGTACCAGAGCTCCTGCCAAAAACATTACATATAAGATCTCGGTACCTCCTTCAGAAATCGCCTGAAATAAACATTATAAAAGAATACCTTAAGCGGCAACTTTAATAAAATAAAATATGTATTGACTCACTGTTGATATCGGCAATCCAATAACGCATAAAGCCGGTGGCAACAGTGAAAACAATAGTCCCAAATAAAGAGTTAAACACATTTTAGCCCGTTCTGAATATCTTCAAGGATCATGTTAGTTATTTAAAATCATATTTGTAAAAAGAATTCAGTGCAACAAGTATAAAAATAAAATTTACTCGATAGCGTATTGATGAAGTTCTACGATATTGGATAAGCGTTGCTGAACTTCCGATACGTAATATTGTGGCACGTCACAGAATAACTTTTCTAATTTATCAGAAATCAGCTGCAATCGACAAACCAGAAAAAGTAAAATGGATGCGGTAACTCCACTGTATCCGAATATCACGACGAAAGCTAACGTCGAAAGAGATAAACAGTATAAAATATGCAATTCGAAGGTAGGTGATTCTTTTAGACTCTCTAAGTCGTAGTGTGGTATCAAAAAACCGTACATCAAATACCTCTGAGGAACATCGTCGTGAAACATACTATAAACATTTTTTACCACAAACATAAGTGGAAATGTTAGCGCTGCGATTACAATGAAAAATAGCCATATTTTTTCGACGAGTTGCGATCGTTTGATGAATAGCATTATTATCATTTGCTCATCTTTTATATAGGTGTCGAAATTTATTAAATAAGTATTCATTTCGTCAATGCACCACGACAATGAATTCTTATTTTGATAGCAAAAAAAAGTTTGAATGGCGCACAACACGCAGGTGAAGAATGGCAACAGCTGCTTGATCACATTAACCACATCATCCACCATAAAATACGTATAGCCACTGTATATCGCAATGAATATCGAAAATAAATACATCATCAAGTGTATAAACGATATAGAACATTTTAGATAAATATTTTTCATTTTTGGATGTAAGCCACACGCCACTAAGAAAATGTTACACCAAAACAGTTTATCAAAAGACATATCATCTCGTTTCGGCATTTTCGAAGTATTCTGTAAAAATTACACAAATTCGTATAAAATGATTGAACTGTAAGTGTTTAAATTTAGCAGTGTTATTCGCACTTACCAATGAGTGAATCAAACGAATGACGATTATCTAGAGCGTTTTATACGAGATTCTTCCGAGATGATAAAATATTCACACGTGTGGGAAAAATGGCAGAAATAGGTACTGGTATAATTTTCATTCTCTCTTTTATCGCATAATGAAATATTTAGAATACCTATGCAATAAAAAATGTTACTCAATCAGTAAAATTTTCTTTTTTTAACTAAAAAAACAAAGATTTTCTATATTTTTTAAAACAAAATTGTAAAAAAGACATACTTGTCGAATAGTAATAGTAATAGTAATTTTCACAAATATTCATTTTTGAACAAAATTTAATATAGTCTATTTAAATACAAAATGCTTAGAATCGTAGGGTTTAATCGATACTTTCATTCGTTGAGTTTTACTATGCAAAAGCAGTTATAACTTCAAACAGAATTATCCCGTTTAAATATTGAAAGATACCGCAAAAGTATAAAACCACTTTAGTTATGAAAATTTCTTTACGTATGGAAACATAACATCGTGTTTTTAAATTTATCACTACAATTTCTCAGCAGTTATATTTTCTCATTTACCATCATTTAAATTTAAATTAAACACATCAGTACATTTAATAATCATCAGTTATTGAAGAATTGCACGAAATAACAATTATGAAACACGTTATTTTTCGTATTACAAAACGAATTGGACAGGCGCTCGTCAGCTGAATTTACGCTGTCCAGAACAAACTACCCCATCATAGTACACCACTACGCACGGAACCTGACCTAGGCACTCAAATCACGTCATCACGCCATCACCTCATCAAGACGTACTCACGGAAGCAGTACTCTGTACCACACGCAGTTAATTCATCGCACACAACTACTACTTCAAACAATAAATAAAATTCAAAACTCCACTTTGTATGAAAATATAAAAGTTACACGCACACCATCACCCATTCCTATAATTAGTGACCACAACGTTCCAATAGATATTTTTAAACTAGCGCCTTTTGTATCAAGCGTTGTCTTTTCACTTTTTTACAAGCATTTTATTGTCTATTAGTAACCAGGAAAGATACTGTGAAGTACTAAGGGAAAGACTGAATGTGTAACACGCAATGTGGAACGTTTTGGTAGTGTTTATTTCATGAGTTACGGATACCGATTGAGAGTGACCTGTGTAACACTCGGCCGCCGGTACTAGGGTTGCCAACCGTATGGGAGACAGTGATGCCAACGCCAGCCCATTGGTTCACCGAGTACCCACAATACTTTCATGTGATTTCCCGTTACTTTCACTTTCTGGAGTTTTCCACTCCAAAAAGGAAATATGGATAAGGAAAATGAGTTGGAAGCGGGGTTGCAAGGCGTCCGGATTTCGGCGGGAATGTCTCGATTTAGAAACTGTAATCCCGACTCCCGATACACTGTTGGTAATTCCCGATTTGCAGAGAAAATTTTAAAATCGAACTAAAGAGAGATATTTTTATTATAATTAAAGTTTTTTAACTCCCAGACCTGCGTACGCCACGCCCGCAATATTTCAATCGACTCGTGCTTGTTCGACTAGCTATATTTTTTAATGTTTTCAATAAATATTTATTTAAAGATAAGTCTTTCATTTTTAGAACAAATATTCAAAATGTCTGATTGTGATTTGGCAGCTGTGACAAAAAATCTGGCAACCCTGGTTGGAAGGTAAAAAGAATGTGAGTAAGTACCAATTTTTATAAGAATCCATCATAACAACTATTGAAATTAAACAAAACTGGCATTGCCGAAATTGCAGAAACGCAGTAATGGCCGATCTTGATTTTATTCTGAAAAACTATCGTTAAAATTCTAAATTATCATAATTTAAATATTAAACACGATTACAGTATTTTAACATCATTTTGAATCTATTTAAAAATGAAATTGAATTTTTTGAAATGTTCCCTTTCAGAGTGTGGCAATGGCAAGCAAACGAACTGTTACGACCAAAGTGAATATAGTGACAACAGTGACAGAAGCGTCATCTGACAAATGTCTGCTTCTGAAGATGAAGTTGACATTTTAGGAGATACTCCACCAGCCTCGGTGTACGTTTTCATTCCATTGTATATATTTTTAATCATACTTTCCATTAAAATTGACGTAGGTTCACTTATCGTTAACAAATTGAACTGTTCAATTTTTCCCTTCTGTACTTCTGAATTTATATATGAATGTCCTCATTTCAAAGTTTCCTTATTGACCTATTTCAGATCGACCTATTCCGACATATTAAAATGTGACTATTTAACTCAACCTCACGCCTCGTCATGGCTATTGGATTCTTCGACAGCTCCCAGTTGGTGTGATAATATTCAACAAGATTATGGTAACATGTATGTCAAAGTCACTCACATTCCTTAATATTTGTCATTTTTAAATAATAATGTATTATAATCCTCAATATTACACATATCTGCATTATCAAATCAATGCTCAAATAGTGACAAACTATAATTATCACATTTTAATCCAAGGTCACATTGAATGATACAAATCGCTCCACTTACTTAAACTTTTATTTTTTAATAGTTTTTGCGTTATTTTCAACAGATTCGATTTGCCAAATAATTGTTTGGTGTCTGATGACGATCAACAGCCTTCTACTAGCAACGATTTGATTACTAAATGGACTGATTCTGAAAAGCGACTACTTTTGGAAGGAATTGTAAGAAAAATTTGAGTGAAATTTTGAGATATTGTATTCACGTTTGTATTTGTACAAAATGTTTCATACTTTGTCTTAGGATATATACGATCATGACGTTCATAAGCTTTCGAGTTTTGTGGGATCCAAGACCGTTGCTGAAATCAAATCGTTCATTGAGTCGGAGCACGGATCTCAGTTGAAGTTGTCTCGTAAGATAAAATGCGATTTTCAACCGATCGAAACATTAAAATCTGAAGATTACGAGTATAACGAATTGCTGACCGATAACGATATACCGGCTTCTATTGAAGAAGTTATCAGCATGGTGAGCACGGCAGAAACGACAGTGCCTAAAAAGAGAAAAATTATTTTGAAACAAGCCAACAAAACAATGGTGAATGCTCACAGAAGTTTGATGAAAAATGCGCAAAATCTTGATAATTTAATGCCTATCGAAGATTTAAAAGCCAATTCCCTATTGTTAAATAAAAATTTCGACAATAGCAACAATGATAATGTTCACAATTGTGATGAAATCTTCATCAGAAATATTTTACGAAGTCACATTTCATCCGATAAAAATGTGTTAAAAGGACTAGATAAAAAGGACAATGAAAAATGCACAGAAGTGGATGATAAATATGATTCGAATTTTTTTACCAAAAGAAGAAGATCGAGTTTTAGCAATAAAAAAAGAATAAAAATTCAGAATTCGATCAAGAATTTAAAATCCAAAGGTAATCTTAACAATAGTAGAATCAGTAAAGGACATTCTTCGTTGATGCAAATAGTTACAGGATCTGGTCAAATACTTCCTTTAAGTGAAGGAGAACAAGTTGTATGTTTTATTTTTTTCATTTTTTTATATTTTTATTATAAATTTATAAAAAAAATTATCACAAAACATTCACGTTAATACGGTTTTAATCAAAAATAACAATACTCTAATTTCTTTCAGATAAAAATCGATAAAACATCCCACACTGAAGTTGACAGCGATATTGAAATTGACATTGACGATGATTCAAGTTCTGAAAATCAACAAAAGCCTCCCCAGATTTCGTCCAACATTACTTCAATTGACAATTCAACAATTAAAACAGTAGAAAATGATATAAAAATTGATATTCCAATTGAAATTAAATCTTTATTAGAAAGCACATCGGTGCCTGAAAATGAATGGACTATAACGAATGATGAAATTAGTCAATTAGAAAAGTTTTTAAATCCTGATTTTTTTAAAGGTAACAGCAATCGTTGGTTTTTTGCGATGATAGTGTTTGAAACTGTGTTATTAAAATCGTTTTCCGTATTTAGGTAGCATTACTAAAACACCGGAACGTTATTTATTGATCCGCTCCCATCTCGTAAACGTTTGGCAAGAAAACAAACCGAATTACTTAAGTAAAACTACGGCCAGAAACGGTTTAAAAAACTGTGGAGACGTCAACTGCATAAGTAGAGTACATACGGTATTGGAACAAATTGGCGCCATCAACTTTGAATGCGGTATGTTATCAAATCAAAATGATCATAGGTTTGATTTTATGCACTCATTTCCACTATGTATGTTATACTTTATAGAACAAACTGTATACATAAGACCACTGACCGATCTGTTGAGGAAAAATATCATCAACGAAAGTGCACCTATTGAAAACTTGCATCAAAGTTTAGTCAGCGATGTACCGAGACAACGCAAGAAGAAATTAATACTAGTATGTTCATATATGTACTTTCTTAATTGTTTATTATGTTTACTTTAAATTAATTGTATCAATTTTATTACAGGATGGTGATGGTGGTTATACTATTACACACAGTGAATACGGAGAGGTTTACGAAGCCATTGCCGAACCTAAACAACATCGTCCCAAGAAGAAGCCCGTCAATCTAATCCACTGTAGACTATTCGATAATGAACATCCTGTAATAAACATTATACTTTATTTGAGGTGTTTAGTATGAAAAGGACCAATTGACTATTTATGTATGAGAATTGGTCTTTTTCGTACTCAACGATCGTACGATTGTTTATATGATTCAGTATCATTCTTCAAATATTTTTCAGGCTCCTTATACAGTTCATTTAGCTTTGTCGTCGTTGATTTTAATGGATGTGCATAGTTATACGTCGAAAGCTGAGGTTATGGGACTTCTCGGTGGACAATTTCTTCCCGATCAAAATTTTATGTTCATCAAGAAGTACGTGTCGTGCGATAGTTTGGAAAATAGTGGAACGCATTGCGATATGTGTCCTGGTACGTTTTGCAAAATCCAATTTTTTCAGTATTTATCTATTAATACTATAGTTGCGTGTGACTCAGGAGATTTACAAAATAGATTAACAGAATTAAGCAACGAAAGTATGAAAGTAGGCTTAAAAATTTATTTTAATAAAACTAAAATTATGTGTAATGAATTTTGCACGCAATGCGTAGTCACAGTAGATAATCATATTGTAGAGATAGTTGATAGTTATTTATACCTAGGACAATTGGTGAATATGACCGAATGTAAAGAAGCAGTTATGAAACTAGGATGGAGTGCTTTTGGAAGAATGAACATAGTTTTTAAATCCAACATTCCGCTATGCTTAAAAAATAAGGCATACGAACAATGTGTACTGCAAGTTATGATGTATGGATTTGAAACTTGGACGCTAAATTCAAGAATGCTACGTAAGATCCAGTGCACACAGAGAAGCATGGAAAGATGTATGCTCGGTATAACAAGACGAGATTGTAAGAGGAATGCATGGGTAAGAAGTATGATCAAAGTGGCAGATATAGCAGAACGTGTGAAAAAGTTGGAGTGGACACATAGCGAGAAGAATGGGTGGCAGATGGACGCGAGTAATACCGGAATGGTATCCGAGAGGATGTGGAAGAAAGCAAGGTCGTCAAAGGGGAAGATGGGCTTATGAATTGAGAGTAATGTGTGGAGTCAAATGAATGCAGATTGCTCAAGACAGACAGGAATGGAAGAGGATTGGAGAGGCCTTCATCCAGCAGTGGATGGTGAATGGCTGAAAATGATCTTGATCTATTAATACATACAAACTCAGTGGTTAGAGCGTTAGTCTCATGAGTGAAGGTCCGGTACTCGATCTTCGTATAACGAAAGGTTGACTTTAAATTTCGTCTATGGCAAGATTTCGATATTACTAAAGCCAGATTGACCGTCTCCTGTTAGAATTTACCAATTTATCTAACTTAAATGTGAGACGATTGCAAAAAATTCGTTACTGCAACCAAATCAACCATTTCAGAAGGCAACGTTTCAACCACTGGAGAGTATCTTTCCCTAGTTACTTCACTATGACTGACGGTAAAATGTTTGTCAAATAGTGAAGAGGAAACGCTTGATATCAAGTACGCCACCTTCGGGAGTAAATAAAGCTAATTAATTTATATTTTCAGTGTCGCAAAGTAGAGCTTCAAATTTGATATCACAACAAGGATTAGAAACTGTCGGGTGGTATCACAGCCATCCGCTGTTTCCGCCGCAGCCTTCGGCCCAGGATATCCTCTCTCAGGCCGATTTACAAACGGCTTTTTCGCCGCATCCGTTCGTAGCGATGATCGTATCGCCTTTTTGGCCACCGGGAAGGACCTCTTCTCAGTATAAGTATGTTGAATTGATAAACCTTACATTATGTGATTTATCGTACACAATTCAAAGTTGGTTTGTTGTTTTTAGGTGCTTCGTTACGAAACAAGAGTGTATAGAATCGGGCGTCAACAATACGGCGTATAAGTTTAAAACAAATTTGTATTGCGACTTTGAGGATCCGTTTGGTGTGAAAAATCTTTTGCTCGACGTTGAAAATCTGTATAATAAACAACGATCGGCGACTGGGAGTTATTTGATCAATTTCAGAACCGATATATGCACTAATACTAATATGGCTTATTTAGAGAAGGTATATTAATTTTTTGTCTTAATCTTATTGTATTCGATGCGTTTATTTTGTTTATGGTATTTTTTCAGTGTATTTCGAGTATAAAGTATCATCTGAATGCATGTAATCCGAAAATTCAGGCCGAAATATACGAAAGCGTAATCAGCGGCTTGGTGAAAATATTCACATGAGAAGAAACTTTCAATTTATTTATTATTTAATTGTGTTAAGTAGGTAAATTAAATTGTATTTTATTAATTTTTATATTTAAATATAAAAGATTTTTCAAAACAATTTTCCGTATGTTTTTTTTTCTTTTAATCCTTGTATATATGTACCTACATATTTTGTATAATATTTCTTGTCTCTGTTTCGCTTATGCATTTAGAAAGAGAAGTTGCTATACGAAATTGTTTAAAAAATACAGCATTGAAAATTCATTATTATATTTTGTCTACAATTTTTTACACTGGCAATACTGATATATTTGAAAGTGACATTCGTGTCATAGCCATCAACAGGAAAACACTTCAAGACCGGATTTTCCTTAAGTTTTCTTAAATTACATCAACTTTTCCCAGTTGAATCAAACGTAAACCAAAAATGAGTATAAGCGCCGTTACTCGTATGCATATATAAAAAAGTTACTCCTCATCAGCTCTCAGACATTTTTCGGTCACAAGTTCAAGATATGAAAACCACAGGTTGTAATTAATGATAATTTTTTTCCTTTTAGTTACAATGTACTTATCAGTTATCAATATTAGTATCGGTGTGATAATGATTCTATTCTGTAGAATCCTTAAATATAATGTGTACTAAAATATCTATGATTTCATACATGAGAGGTGTTGATAAGGCCGAATCCATTATGGTCGAATGGAAAATGTCGCAAACGGATAAGGTCTAGTTGACCTCCGTTTGCCACATTTTTCATTGGACCTTATTGGATTCGGCCTTTAGCGGAAGTAGAAAAATAAATTGATTCATCATCATCATTTTTAGTTGTTCACCGTACACAGGATGAAGGCATCTCCGATCCCCTACCATTCCTGTCTGTCTTGAGCAATCTGCATCCACTTGACTCCTCACATTCTTTTCAATTTATCACCCCACTCTCTTTACCTTTAGAAAGGTCTACCTTGCTTTCTTTCACATCCCCTCGGATACCATTCCAATATTTCTCGCGTCCATCTGCCATCCATTCTTCTCACATTCCGCTTTATCTGCCACTTTGGTCATACTTCTTACCCATGTATTCCTCTTACGATCTCTTCTTATTATACTGAGCATACATCTTTCCATACTTCTCTGTGTGCACTGGATCTTACGTAACATTCTCGAATTCAGCATCCATGCGTCATAACTGGCAGTAAGCATTGGTGGTATGCCTTATTTTATAAGCATAGCGGGATGTTGGATTTAAAAACTATGTTCATTGCTTGATTAATGATGTAAAAAAGTCTTGAAAATCATAAAAATGTTACTTCATATTGCATCACACATACATTGCCTAACTTGTTTATAATTTGCAATTTACATGCATATTTCGGTCATGGTATTTCATTGCGAAAATATAATTTGATATTGAAATATGTTTATAGTTGTAAATTCTTGGTGATTGGAGGCGGTACGGCAGGTTGTGCTATTGCTTCGAAAATTTCTAATAATTTTGGTTCGGATGGTGTAATTATCCTCGAACCGAACAACGTACGTTTATTACTGTATTTTTTGTTAAATCTCATTATTACTTTATAGTTCTCGCTTACATATTTCCAAATTATTCAAAATTTTACAGTTGCATTATTACCAGCCATTATTTACACTCATCGGAGCCGGAATAAAGAAACTCCACAGCAGTTACCGAGAAATGAAAGATGTCCTTCCAAAAAAAGCAAAATGGATCAAGGACTCGGTGGCTGTGTTCGAACCGACGGAAAATCGTGTCACATCAAACGAAGGACACACAATCAATTACGAATACATGATCATATCCACAGGACTACAATTGAATTACAATGCAGTTCGTATACGACGTGCGATGTAATTTTAAATTTAAAATCCAAAAGGTTCTATGTAATTCTTATCACGTACTTATGTAGATTCCCGGCCTCGAAGAGGCGTTAAACGATGACGATTCCAAAGTATGTTCCATATATTCACCGAAGTACGTCACTAAGACGTGGACTTCGATGAAAGATCTCAAGGGCGGTGATTTAATATTCACTTATCCCAACACGCCGGTGAAATGTCCCGGAGCACCGCAGAAGATAATGTACTTGGCCGAAGATTACTTCAGAAACGTTAGTCCAACACCCGAGCATTGTTATTTGTATTGTTATTAGCATTGCTTTCAAAATACACTTTCGTGTGTTAAATTTCAGATATCGAAGAATCGCAAAGACGTAAACATCACATACAATTCTTCACTCGGAGTAATATTCGGCGTGAAGAAATACGCTGATGCACTTTGGAAGGTCGTTAAAAAGCGGGATATCAACGTTAACTTGCGAAGGAATTTAATCGAAGTTAAGCCCGATACGCACGAAGCCGTCTTCCAAAATCTGGATAATTTAGACGAGAAAATTACCATTAAAGTACTATAAATTACTATACTACATATACATAAACGCCTCGAGTCTGTCCTTTAGCAATTATATTAAAATTTAGTTTCAGAAGTAGCCAAGTTACCAGTTGACGGTCAATGGGCAATACTCAAGTACACGGATTCCCAACCTATGAGTTGCGACCCCCGAATGGGGTCGCGAAGGGTTTTCTGTGGGGTCGCTAACCGAAATAGTAAACTAAAAAAATATTGACTATAA
This sequence comes from Parapsyche elsis, assembly GCA_022651745.1. NCBI lineage: Eukaryota > Metazoa > Arthropoda > Insecta > Trichoptera > Hydropsychidae > Parapsyche > Parapsyche elsis. The sequence goes on from JAGVSN010000031.1 coordinate 2,089,185, forward strand.
TGCAATTTTCATTTTTAATCGTTGTCTTGATGTTTGAATACTATTTTTTTGCCATTTTCAAAAATATCGGGGTCGCCACTCAAAAAAATTCGGGTGTGGCCAACCCATGACTTTATCCATATATTTGAGGAATACAAACAGTAATGAAATTATTTTTATAAATACGCAAGTAAATAAAACGCATGCACAGCACCACACCAACCAACATACATATCAAGAAATCACTGTGTTGAGTGCGCGCGCGGATGTAAAATACGATCTTCGGCATATATTCAAATTAGAAAAACTGCCACTTCCGGTCGTCAGATGTTGACCAAAATCACAGTATCTCTTACAACTAACGTAAAAACTATAGATATGAAATTTCGACTGATCGCCACGGCAGTTTCGGAAATATTCTGTGGTAAACTTTTCGACAAAAAAAAAACTCTACTTCCGGTTGCCTGATTTTAATGATTTATTTTTTCGTAACTAGCAATTTCTCTCAGAAGTACAACATTACAATATTGTGACGATACTACATATTTAAAAGGCCGAAAAAAATAAAAAAACAAAAAATCGTTCAAAAGTAAACTGCCACTTTCGCTCGTCAGAAGTTGACTAAAATCACAGTATCTCTTAAGGCTAACGTGAAAACTATAGATATGAAATTTCGACAAAATTCTCGAAGCCGTTTCGGAAATATTCTGTCGTAAACTTTTCGACGAAAAAAAAAAACCTACTTCCGGTTGACTAATTTTAATGATTTATTTTTTTTAAATACCATTTTCTCTCAAAATTACAACATTACAATATTGTGACGATACTACATATTTAAAAGGTCGAAAAAAAATAAAAAACAAAAAATCGTTCAAGAGTAAACTGCCATTTTTGCTAGTCAGAAGTTGACTAAAATCACAGTATCTCTTACGGCTAACGTGAAAACTATAGATATGAAATTTCGACAAAATTCCCGGAGCCGTTTCGGAAATATTCTGTGGTAAAAGAATTTTAGAATTTTCTACAAGAAAAAAACCCTACTTCCGGTTGACTGATGTTGACCAAATTTCTTATGGCTCTTATACCTTACGTGAAAATAATAGATATTAAATTTCAGCTTGATAGCCTTGATAGTTTCGGAGAAAACACACATACAGACACACACACGCACAAATGTATCAATACGTCATAATAAACCCACATTGGTCATCAACGGGCAATATTCTAGTACAGAACTAAATTACATATGTATACTCTTTCTGCACACACAGTATCAATAGAAAAGTGCAGAGTGCAAAAACAAATTAAGTTCTGTCCTTTTCAAAGGCCCGCCTACTCTTCTCTAGTGTGTCTATAGGTTGATTGAATTTTTAATTCAATTCTGTTCAATGATAAATCGTTGATAATTTCCAGTATGATTTATTACACGTTTCACCACCAATGGGTCCATCCAAAGCTTTGCTGAACGCAAAGTCTTTAACCAACGGAAGCGGATTCGTCGAAGTCGACAAAGCCACAATGCAGCATGTGAAGTATTCCAACATTTTCGCTCTCGGAGATTGTACCGATAGTCCGAATTCTAAGACGGCAGCTGCTGCAGGTTCCTCTTGTGATTATTTGATGTATTGTCTCCGATGACATGTCCTTTAAATAATAATATTCACTTTCAGCGGCTCAATCGTGTGTGGTCGATAAGAATTTAAATAGTCTATTGAACAAAAAATCTTTGGATGCAAGTTATAACGGTTACGCGTCGTGTCCTTTGGTCACTTTGTATAATAAATGCATCCTTGCCGAGTTCGATTACTCGTTGAATCCCATGGAAACGTTCCCGTTTAATCAGGTATGTTTCTACCATCGAAATGTTATATTAATAGTTTCATTGACGTGATAATAACACAATTTTACAGGCTAAAGAACGTATGTCCATGTATATCATGAAAAAGGATGCGATGCCTCTGCTGTATTGGAATTTGATGACTAAAGGTTATTGGAATGGACCAGAAATTATGCGAAAAATATTCAATCCGTTTAAATTTAATTGAAATGCATACATTGTTTAACAAATTTAAGCCCATTTTTGCTCAATTTTAATTAGGCTACTTCATTCGTCGAATCAAAAGTGATAGTGTGTTTTAAATCGTTCAAATTATCTTTAATGCATGTATAGTTTATACATATATGTATGTACATATATATATTGTATCGTTAAATGTATTTTATAATTATTGTTAAAATTTTTTACCCTTTATACACATTTTATAAATTATATTAAACGTTTGATGAGGATATTGTTATGTCATTGAGTTGCAATAAATCTTACACGCGCTAAGATTTATTGCAAATTTTTATATTGTTCTTGAAGAAATTCTCATAGCCTGCTTATATTGAACATAAACATAATTTTTTATATATGTATTTTATAACCTTGTCTGTTCATCCATCAGGAACGCTTGAAAGTTTGTTTTGGGAAATATTTAACGCTACTGTACAATTATTATTACTAATTGAATTGAATTATTACAGCCTTTGTAATATATTTAATAATTTCAATCAGTTTAAATAAATTCTCCAAGCGTTGCCTCTTCACTATTTGACAAACATTTTACCGTCTCCCATAGTGAAGTAACTAAGGAAAATACTCTCCAGTGGTTTCCCATTGCCTTCTGGAGGGGAGGAAGGGATAGAAGCAACGGACAATGATTTGGTAGGTAGTTAGGAATTGTGGAACCGTCTCACAATAATTAAGTTACATATGTAAGTTGGCAAATTCTAACAAAAGAACCGATCTGTATTTAGTAATCTCCAAATCTACATATTTTTAAGGTCGAAAAACTTTTTCAAAACGCGGGGTTCGAACCCCAGACCGCTCAAGAGACCAGCGCTCTAACCACTGAGCTATGGCCCGACTTCAATATTTTGCAGGTCCCGCTCATCCCGATGCGTCATATTACGTGCCCGTTGACTGTCAGCGGGCAATACTCTAGTATTAAAATGATATAGTATACTAAAATTTTGTACAAGCTTAAATTTCTCAATAGTTAAATAATTTATATATCAATAGAGAAATAATATATTTGTAGGTTTTTTAAATATTTATATTTATAAATTTTACAATTTTTATTATACATAACTCAATTATTATGTATTATTCAAAGCTACATTTTCTCCATTCATTCTCGCCTGTCGACTGTCCGACATGGTTTGTCTCTGTCTGGCCGTTTTTCCCTGCACTTGTCTACTGTGCCTTAATTTACCCTTGACCAAATACACGATGAGGGCAGCCACTACGATAAATAGTATTACTATAAAGATAAACAATAATATCATGATGATGCTATGACTGCCGAGTGTGCCATCCTCGTTGGAACCCGACGTCGACTCCGAAAGCTGAAATAAATTACACAAATGTTACAATGCCCTTTTATTATTGCAGCAAATTCAAGATTCATTTCATACCACATAATTATCCGAACGGCTATTGACTCTTTTAAAATCGCTGCAAAATGCTCTTTCGCCCCATTGATACCAATGGACGAAACGTAAACCTTTGAATTTCCGTGGAGAATCACATCTAAAATCAAATTTGGTGGGTAGAAAGGAATTGCGGTGATCGAACCCCTGCACCTTCACTCGAGAGACTGTGCTTTAGTCTCTCTACATACATATGTATGTATGTATATCTATTCAAAAAAATCAATTTTATACATTATCTGCAATTTTTTAAATTTTTGACGAAGACATTTACTCGGTAGTTATCTTCGCTTGTGAAGAGATAATAAGCATTCGCCAACTCATTGAAATGTCTTGTCTTCGAAGGTTGGTTTAATTTTCCACTTAGATGCCATCTCCATTTCTTCAACTTTAGCTGATTCATACATATTATTATATATACATATGTATGTATATAATAGCCGAAATCCGTCCGTCTGTCTGTCTGCTGATAACGCTCGCTGAGGAAAAATTGTTAAAAAACCACCAGAACGAATGGGAGATCGAACCCACGACCGCAAGCTCGAGAGTCATCACGCTAACGCTATACTCTATCGCCCTTGGTCGGTTTAGTCCTTTTTTTTTTAAACATATCGTGACTCGGCTTTACCTACAAAAGGGATCGTGATTCTGCTAATAATACATAGATGGCACTATAGAAACTATTATTTTTTTTTTTTTTTTGATTTTTACAAAATTATAATTATTATATATACATACATATAATAATTATAATATAAATAGTAAAGTTAAAATTTTTTTTATTTTTGAGTGGGTATCGATAGCATTCAATTAGTGGGGATTGCTATAATACATAGATGGCGCTATAAAAACTATATATATATTTTTTTTTCGATCGATTAGTGGGGATCTCTATTAAAAAAGCGCTTTACGGTATTTAAAATTCAGTGGGCGTTGATATTCAACGGGCTTACACTAGTTTCTATATATTTTTAAATTACTTCTGGCTGATTCTAAAGTATTTACTGGGGTAATAATATCAATATCAGTTTTTTGTAATAATATTGATACTCCATTTATTTCAGATAATATTTTAGTTAAAAGAATGCATGAAAATGTAAATTCAAAAGAGTCCTAATTTTTTTGCTCTAATATATTTGCCATATTTTCTAAGCTCATCGTCGCGTTCCGGTTTTTTACAGCTTCTGAGTATTATTTCAGTTAAGGCTTTCATTATGTCTAAAAAACGAAATTTGACGTCTACTAATGACATATATCTGCCAGTCCAACGTGTGGGATTCAATTTCTTTAATGTAATCTTTGATTCGCCAGTATGTGATAGTAGATCCCATCTGTTTATACTATTTCCAAAAAATAAATAAATATCTTCAAGAATAGAAGAAAAATGTTTCAATTTCTGGAGAACTTTTAACTAAATCATTTATAACCAAATTTAAATTATGCGAAGCACAATGTACGTATAAAGCGTTAGGATTTTTTTCTTTTATTAGTGACTGAACACCATTGTATGCTCCACTCATAACATTGGCACCATCATATCCTTGTCCTCTACATTTACTCAGTTCAATGTGATTCTGTTTGAGTAATTCTAATGTAGTTGAATATAAACCTTTTGCTGAGTGGTCACATATTTCTGTAAATCTCATGAAAACTTCTTCAATATCAATTGATATACATAGGTTCGTTTTATTCATTTTTCATAATTTTTACGTATCTAAATACTTGGCCGAGTTGATCTTTTTTTGTTATGTCCTGTGTTGTGTCCATTATTAATGTATAAAACGGTGCTTAATTTATGTCGGCAGCTAACATTTGCTTTAGTCTAGTTGCAAGGCATTTAATAATTTAATTTTGTATTTGGTGGCTTAAATATCTGACAGATCCACGCGGCATAGTAACGACTTGCTTCATAACATCATCACATTTAGATAATAAGTGAACTTCCGTTAAAAATCTACCATTATAAATCTCATCAAAAGATTCACGATGTCCACGAAAAGCCGAACACTTTTTAGAAAAGGCTAATGTTATATTGACAAGCCTTTCTAATACTTGTACCCAAAATTTTGATTCATATCGAAGTCTTATTCAAGATCTTTGTCAATTATTTTATTGTGCTTTCAATTTCAAGGTACAACAACAGGATATGTGCGATTGACTTTCCTCGTGTATGTTAAACCTTTTGGAAAGACCGCGCCAATCTCTTATTCCCTGTTTACGCCAATTGATACTCTTATCGACAGAGAATAACCAGCAAGGTTCGCAATAAACAGCATCAAGTATAGGAGAATAGCACAGCCACAATCTTTCTATATTGCTACAGTTCGTATTAACTTTATGATATTCTTCTGAAAACCTTCAATTATCTTGTAAATCATCACGAGGAAACGGTCCTTTTGGTCTACATGATGCAGATAATATTATTTGTCTTTAATGCTATTTATGCTATTTAATAAGATTTTTTTCTTTAAAATGAGCAATATCCGTAGAATAATACATGTCGTTTCTGGAGGTTTGTAAACTATTTTGCGGCAATGTTTCATCATGATAATCATTTTTTTCTGTGTCAACCTTAATATTATTCGTCATCTCTTCAACTTCATCTATTGCAACTAAATCGTTTTGTATAATTAGATAATTATAACTAGAATCGTCTGAATTTGGTTTTCTTAAAAATGTGGTTAGTTTTGGTTGTTTAGAAATAGCTTCATTTGTTTTTTTTCATTTTCTTTTTTTTTGCCGCACCACTGGTCGTACTTAATGTTTTTTCCATTATAGTATGTTTTTTAAAAATATTTTTAATCAATGTAATGCATTGATTATGCGCGAAATACATACGTTATAGGTGATATAAATTAAACGGAGTATTAATTAGTTCATGCTCGGGAAATAAAATTCCGATTCTTTAAAATCATTTTAAAAAAATTCCATTTTATACTATTAATTAATGCTCATGCTCAAAGTACATACATACATAAAAAATCCTCTACTCTCAACTCTCTATACTCAAACCACGCATTATGTAATTTTGGTAAGATCAAAAGAAACAAAATGAACATGGTAAATTTATTAAAAAACCGCATTTTAATTGAATGGTAAATTTTGAGAATTATTCCATTATTATACTACAGTTATTCCACAAAACGATATAGGTTCTTAGAAATAATTTTGCATTTACAAAGTACTTAAATGATTCTTATGATAGATACTAATTTTCTCGCGTTTAATGGTTTAATACTGGAGTAATTGATTTAAACCGACATACCTAAATAAATAAATAAATAAATACCTCAGTCCTCAATTGAAACAATCACCACTGTCTTTTCACAAAATAATCCACAACGATCACGATCACGATACTTCCGTTGCAAAGATTTGAAGACAACTAAGACTTTTTAAATTAATTTCGTTAGTCGGTCTTCGGGGTTCGACATATGAGACCCTTTCTTCATTTAATTTTTTAATTACCGGCTTTCACAGGAATTCTTGGATTTTTTTTCGACGCAAGGCGGCAAAGCTAAGTCGGCAACATTTACAACATTTTGGGAGAAAAACATCTGTTACTACCTACATATGTACTTACACCGAACAATAGACCTTTTAGTCGCATTATCTCGCATTTACTCGCATTATCTACTCTCAAGACATGTTTTAACAAGTTGTGAACGAAAAATGTACCTACATATATAGAATACGCTTATTTTCATAAAAAAAAATTATATTTGACTGAAAATGGGCCCCCCCGCACTGCGGGGTCTGCTCCCACCTAGTTCCGCTACTGTACCACGTCAGGCAAGAAATCTTTCTCACGGTGTCTGTACCAAGAAATCGATGTTTCCAGAGCCAGTATATATGTATTTATACTGACGTCTTGATCCCAGAATGTGTGCAGCATCCTTCGGAAGACCTAAATTTCTTCTAAAATTCAGTCTGCTGTGTGAAAACTTGTGGTTGCTGTTTCAATTTCAATTTCAACTTGTTCATTTGTTCAACTTGTTCATTCATCATTTTCAAAAGACAAATGGAGGCGGACTAACATCATATTCGTAATCAGCGCAACATCATATGGTGATCACCGTTGGTGTTAACCACCGAATTTTTTTGGCTAGCTTTTTCCAGAAATATTGTCCACCATTATACAACTACTATAATACTGTACCTACTACTATAATACCTTAATTCGTGAAGTAAAGCAGCGTGTTTCGAATATAAATCCTCGAGATGATCGTCCAATATCCATTGCAGACTACAGCTACAGTCCCACGGGTTTCCTTGTAAATTTATTCCTCCGCTTATGGACGTGTCAATTTTGGATAACGATTTAAGTTTGTTATAGCTCAAGTCTAACTGAAATTTTCAATAAAATTTTAGCTTTAGCATACATTGGAATCGAATCTCACGTTATCATTTCACTTACGAGGCAAATGGAAATATTGTTGAATGCCGTCACTTCTACTTTGGACAATTCGGTGCTATGTGATATTAAAATGTCGACACACTCTTCAAAACTGCCTTCTATTTTCGAACTCTTGGATCTTATTTTCAGGTCGTTTTCTTTGATTGTCGTTATTCTGTTCATGTATCTGGCGGAGAATCTCATCAATTGGAGTTCGTGCTCGAACACCAACTCTTTCATGGGATTTCCATCGACGGTTAACTCCTCTATTGAAGGTATTGAATTGGAATTGAAACATTTCGGTATTGCTTCTATCGAATTGTACGAAATGTCTAGCACTGAAAGTTTCGTTAACGGCTTTACTAGATCAAATGTTTGCAAGTGATTTCTCGATACGTTCAAAATCTGTAATAAAATATACGTACATTAGTACATACTTCAAAAAATTATTCGTTTATTATTGAGGAAGATACAGATTTAGGGCTTTTATATATACAACTAGTGTATGCTCGTTGAATATCAACGGACGTGTTTGACGTAATTGATTACGTAACAATTTAGCAAAGTCGCGAACCTACTAAGGATTAATATTTTCAAATTATAGGAGGCCTCCCATCACCGGTGCTTGGTGAACGCGTCAGCGCTAAATCACCCAACCTGGTGATCACGGGTTCAAATCCCACTCGCGACGTTCGTGTTTATTTCAGCCTTCACCGAGGCGAGCATTATCAGCAGACGGAAAGACAGACGGAATTGGGCTATTATATATATAATAGCCGAAATCCGTCTGTCTGCTGATAACGCTCGCTGAGGAAATATTATTAAAAACCACTAAAACGAGTGGGGGATCGAACCCACGACCTCAGGCTCAAGAGGTATCGCGCTACCTACCTAAACATTACCTATAGTTAAAATAAATAGGAAATGAGGAAAAATAATTAAAAAACCAGAATGAGTGGGGATCGAACCCAGGACGCCAGGTCGGGAGTTACCACGCTAACGCATAAGCCACAGCCCGTTGCTGAGATGGTTCTTTTTTTTTTAAACATTACCTATACAAGGGATCTTGACTTTCTTTCGCGCCATCTATGCAATATTAATATTTTCAGTACGGGTGATGAGAACGCTCCGTTGATATTCAACGGGCTTACACTAGTATATACATAATAATACACGTGTTCATCATCAGTAACCACAAAATGCTTCGAGGCATGGCTATACACAATATATATATATATATGTATGCTATGATTAAATTAGTCGGTATAAATTATTTCAATTATAGAAACTTAACTTTAACTTCTTAGCCTACATTGATTGAAATAGCATTTAATACTGATCAAATCTATTTTGTATTTGCAATATACCTATGCCTATACATATGTATGTATGTATGTACAAACCTCAATATTTTCAAAATTTATATAGTTCGCATTGAACATGTTGTAGAGTTCGTTCTGTGAAATATCTAGCATGGTCAAAGCATCGGGGAACGCCGGCCACTCTTTCAGCGTATTTTTGCTGATGAACAAACTACGAAGCGATGGAGGAAAATTAGGCAGGGTTGACATTTCATTCCATGACAGATTGATCGTCTTCAAAGATTTACAATTCTTGAAAGCGTCCACGTCGATGTTTTGAATCTCATTGTGCGACAAATCCAAATATTCCCTAAAATTCTCATATTATTAAAACGACTTAATAAAAAATATTACAATATTCATTGTACTACTCACAGTGATGTCGCTCTCTGAAAGGTATCCTTGGTGATGACGGTCAATTTATTATAACTAACGTCCAAAACTTTCAACTTTTCCACTATTTGGAAGTGTTCCGTTCCATCTATGAAGGTCAATAGGAATATTTTGTTTCGGCTCACACTCAAATTTACCAAACTTTCAATTTTATTCAAAGTCGGTATCGGTACTTTGATTATGGAATTTCCTTCCAATAAGAGTGTATTCAGAGATTTCAACTGACTGAAGTCCAATTTGTTGAACTCGCTCAACTTATTGTTCGATAGGTCGAGCTGTTTGAGCATTCTCAAGTTGTTAAACATATCGGGAGTAACCTCACTTAGCTGATTGTTGGCGAGAGATAGATATTCCAAATTTGTCAAATCGGAGAAAGCCATCGGCCAAGTGGTTTTGATATTGTCGTAATTCAGCTTGAGCGTATTCACAAATTCATTTTTCGGAAGTCTATAATCAAAAAAATATCATTTACAAAACTTTATCTTTTAATTTCAACTGTTGACATGTATAGTGTCATCAACATCAAAATTCAAATCTTAACGAGCAAAAAAGTAACACATCTTTACACAAATTAGTATGTACATTATACATATGATTGGGTGGGTACCAACCACTGCCAGTTGGTAGCCCTGATAACCGCTACGAGTATCAACTTACCTGAACCTGTCAAACAATACATTTGCTTTTAAAACCACTACCGTCGTTTTTTCTATCGTCAACAATACAAGACTATTGATGAATAATAAATAATCAACACCTTCTACAGGAGAAAATCTCACAGAAAAGCAAATGACATACGCATTTTAAACAGTAGCGTTTAGTCCATAAAAGCAAACGAAACACTGCATACCCTAAAAATGTTATGAATAATGAAATGTTGAGATCTTATCCTATAAAACGTTTTGATTTAAGATATATACATACATATAAGTATGTGTTCACTAAATTATATTATCATGAAACTGGATGCAGTGCAATTTTACTCATTGAATGCTTTCCTTATAACTAATGAACTAATTTTACTTCCTCTATAAAATTTTGTTTCCAGTATTGCTTTTCTCTATTATCATTTTAACCAGATGCTATTAAATTATTTAGGAAAGAATTCATTAAAAATAATTAGAAGTGAAAAGTTATTCGGTTTTTTGTCCTTACTTTGGCACAGATGAAATTTCAAATCCTATGATAGAAATAGTTATGCTCTTCTTGTTGAATTCAGGCCATATTAAAGAGCTCAAAGCGAATTCTCTATCCTTTTTGTATATGCACTCAATTTTGAAGTAGTCCTTTTGATTTGAGTCACATATGCACACATCGCAAGCCTGAACACGATTCATGAATTGACCAGATATATAATCACTCTGACACGAAACACCGTAAAAATACAACATCAAATTCAAGAAGAAACACAGTTGAACATTGAAGCTTCGCTTCTTCGCCATCGTATCGTGTTAAATTGCCATTACTGTGTGAAGTATTTTGATGTGTCCAAAATCGCGATAACTGGTTTTACAAATTTAGTTTGCCTAGGGGGCCCCACCTTTGCTTATCAATGAGTAACAATTTATCGTTATGAAGATAACAAAGATTATTACCCTCTTATTGATAACACATGGAACTGTATGATGTACCTATGAATCACTACAATTAAGGCTAAACATTCGAATCACTCGCTTTCTGTTTAAAAATATACATAATTATTTGCAAACATCAGTTACTGAAATTGATGTGGTGAAACATTTAATCATCATTCAATCAGAAGAAATAATCATCGTGTACCGTCAATCATTATGGCTAAGGCTGAATCGGAAACACCTTATCAGTATTCGCAATATTTTATTCACCGAATTCAGTGATTTGCGATTAATGGTTCCTATAATACATACATAGTACTTTATTTACCAAGTTTGTGTAAATAAGACTAAGTCATAAGTCAAAAAGATAAGTTGAAAGTTAAAAAAGGAAATAAATAAAGTTGGATATCGTTGCTATTTCATCAATTATATTCAAACAGTTACGAAATATATACAAACATGGTATATTATGTAACAATATACGTTAATATAAAGAACATTACATGGTTTTTAAATATGCAATGAATTTTAGAATAAATGAGCATTTGCAAAAATTTAAATACTATTTAATAAAACTGCTTGTATATAATATAATAATATAAATCTGCATCTAAAACTTCTACAAGGTAATATAGAATAATTATAAACTGCAATACATTATAATATAATTAATAATTATGTATACTGATAATAATACGAGAATAAAGTAATAAAAAGCACACGAATACACGAATCTAGAAGAGTAAAAATCACATACATAAAGATTGATTGACTTTACAAATAAAAAATTATAAACAATTATACTGAAAAAAAATTCTTATATAATAAATATTGATTGACTTTACAAAAATTTCAAAAATTATAAATAATTGCCAAAATACTTAAAATATTTTGCGTTTTAATGTTAAATTACAAAATATAACATGGGAAAAGTTATTTTCAAAATCTTATGAAATGCCATTCAATATAAAAAAAAATTTATTATCACCTAAAATATAAAACGTTTAAGATTACAAATTACCAATTGGCCATGGGAAAATAATCAATCGATGGTATAAACAAAATGCCATTCAATTATGAAAAAAAAATTTAGTAGTCATAATTTTTTTAAAATATAAGATTTATTACAAAATTTTTAATTTTTTTTCATTATAAAATACAAGATTATGAAAAATATTTTTTAGGCATAATTTTTTTAAATCATAACGATTTAGTACAAAATTTTTGATTTTTACATGTTTAAAAACTGAATAACTTATTATATATATTCGCGGTAAATTTAAAAAAAAAATTATAAAAAATAAGACATTGCTTTCAGTAAATTTCAAAACAAAAAATATAAGGGGTTCCCAAAGTAAAAGGGTAAAATTATTATATAACTATAAATAAAATGAGAATATTTCCAAATTTAAAAAAAGTGTTACCATGAGTATTAAATTGGCTGAAGAGATGGCTTGGAGTAAAAATTTCAAAAACAAATATACATATTTCTAATTAGAATGTTTTAATGTCGATTTATGACACAGACGAAATTGATTATACATATTTTATTATATATATAAAAAATATCTAAAATTTTCTCAAGTCTTTTATGACACACTTATACGTTACGTCCCATAAGAAATAGTATGTGAAATCTACCGACTAAATTTTTGTCTTAATCGTTACATAAATGCAGAAATTCATCGATCAATTGAGATTCCGGCACTATTCTAAAATTCGCTATGTATTATTAATTTTACGTGCCCCCTATCAGTTTGTGACAATTTAATATATATAGATATTATAATATAAGTAGTATATATGTATGTACACTTTCAATGTGCACAATAATGCACATTAATAGATTGTAACTTTTGTATGCGAACGTGCATTCAAATATTGCGTGCTCTTTTTTTTAGAAATAAAGTAAACCAAAAGAAAGTATGCAATCAATATTAAATTATTCTGCTATTTTCACTTCAATACATTATAACAATAACATCTAATTGGCACATTCGATTGCAATTCAACTTAATTTGTTAAAAAAATGAATCACTATACACATTACACATAGTAACCGTTCACTTTGCAATGTGTTGTTTAGGTAAATAAAATAAATTGGTATAAAAAAAATCAATGCGTAACGAAAAATACGTATGAGATTCGATGATACATGTGAGCTTGTATGTAAAGAAATAAAAATTTGGCACCGATTATATGTATGTATATATGTATATGGATTTAGGCATATTATCTTAGGCGTAAAATTGACAATACACTCTTCAGAGATTTGAAATATAAATTATAATTTAAATATCAATATTAATCATGTACCGTATATAATAAAATAAGAACCCTTCAGTTTAGCTTTAAAATGTAAATACAACCTCGTCTTAAATCATTTGTTAATTATAATTGGACTAGAAATATAATAATAAAAAAATTGCACAATAAAAATCCTCGTAAGAACAGATATAATTAAAATGAAAAGTTGAGCGGGTATCACTAAATACGTAAAAAATAGCAGATCAACATTCACCAGATCTAAAAAAATCAATTTCGTTATTTGTATATTATTAGAGTGTGATTTCTACCCTGTATATTTTTTACATAATTATATATATGTGATGATTTATAAGAACAATCACACGACGAAACACATTTTCTCTTTCTAGCAATAACTAACGGAATTGAAATTCATTATATATATGTATATATTGTTCTACACGTCCTATCTGATCATCTCCAAGTACTTGTGTTTGTGTTTGGTCAGCATGTCGGTGACGGTCACCAATTTTTTAATAGCCGGCTGTGTTTTGGCCAACACTTGCAACTCGGTCAAATGAGAAACGCATATGTGATGCAATGTCGCCAATTCTTTTCCTGAAATTAATACTCCACTATGAATTTCATATACAGATATATTACAAATGAAATGAGAAATACATACCCGTGTCTACGTTGGACATATTCGAATTGCTAGACGATTGATAGTGAAGGGAGTTTGTATGATTGTTTCCGGGGTCTCCGATAGCACTCAATTGATCCAAAAAGACTACCATGCGCTCCTTATTCTTGAGTATGAACGGATTCACCACTTCCATATACGGTTCCTATAATTACACAAATCGATAAATGCTTTGTTCAATTCTATAGTGTAATATTAAATGGAAATTAAGATTACTTTGCCACCAAATTCGACCAAATTTGCCAAGTTTTGAAGACACTTTGCCACCATAATGAGCGAACGAGTCGCTGAAGGTGGCGGAGGCTCTGATACTAATCCCCAAGCTCTCGGCGATAACAAAGCTGGACAAATCAATCTCAAAAAAATAAAACCTACAATGGATATAAAAAAATACCATTACATTAAATTCTTATAAAACATTACTAATAATTTTGAGGTTTCATAATGTGAATATATCAAGACCATAAAATCGATACTTGAAGTAAAAAAAACTCTAGTACTACCGTAGTAATACTAAAACTATAAACTTATACCGCTATTATAAATTAGACTTCTGTAAAACGGGTATTACACAGGGATAGTTTACTCGCTACTATCTCGCTAGTTTACTAGCCGACACATAAAGCTAGTAGCGAGTAGCTAGTAATCCTATTACACGTGTTTAGCGTACTCACCAGTGGCGCCACTCGCTGCAGCTAGTGGCACTGTTTTCAACTTGTTTTACAGTCTACAGTACTTGTTTTACTTCATTTTTTATACATTTTTAAAAATCTTAACAATACAATTTTGACTAAACCTTCATATGTGTTGGGAGCTGAAAATGAAGTGACGCCACACTAGCCAGATAGTAGCGAGTAAAGTTCAAACATTCGAACTTCACTCACTCGGCCGAAAAAGCCAGATAGTTTACTAGCTTCGCCTATTACACGAGCTAGTTTACTAGCGGCTAGTAAACTAGCGAGATAGTAACGAATAAACTATCCCTGTGTAATACCCGCATTATGGACACACAATGTAGATATGTATTTTAACTACTCAATTGGTATAGAAAAGTGCAAGTTTTCAAAATTGTTACTTGATACATTACTGATATTGTGATCCCTCTATTTTTTATACATTAACGTGAATACCTGAAACGACTCTAGTTCTTACGAAGCGCTCATTTGGCCATTTAGCAACGACGGCTCGCTGCAAACATCCGCACAGAAAACGTACAGATCTTGGACAAGAGTCCGACGATAAAAAGATTGAAAGTGTTATCTAAAAAAAACATTCAATATTTAATAATATAAATCAACAATAAACATATTCAAAATCGTATCAGTTGAAAAATATATCAACCTCATCCAAAATGAGTAGAAGGAATTCAGCATTGCTACAAGCATCGTCTGGCGAATCCATCTTAGTAGGATTCAATTCAGCCGATTGTTTACTTTCCATGAGTTTTTGCACCGTTTCCGATACAGCTGCCTATAAAATAAACCAAAAATGTTACTGAATTTAGGGTGTATTCCTTGGTACAAAAATTACTTAACAATCAAACAAACGTACTTGTAAGAAGGTGTGACAATCAGCTTTCATATAAATATCCATGAGCGTCGTACACAACGTAGTAGCCCTGAAGAGTGTCGGTGTATCGGCTTCGCGTGCGACTTCAGCCTGCAGAAGCTCTCGAATCAATTCCGGGGCACGGTTATCGTGACGGAACACGCGCAATAATGCTAAAATACGAGTAAAATCAAATACAATCTTTAATATTTCAAATGAGCGATGGTCGTCGGCGTGGAAAAAATGAATACCTGTGGCGAGAGGCATACGATCGGAGTGACACAAATCGGCCAACGCTCGCACAATCATAAGACCCGGCTCCAAAATCAACTGCTGCATGGGGCTATACTCTTCACTCGGCATCACAAGATCGTGCATGTATCTGAAAAATACAAAAAAAAATTAATGTCGTCATAATTGTCACAATGGGTTACAAAACCATGCTCTATCCGTACCTTGTTCGCAATCTAATAGAACCCCATTCGCCTATAGGGGTTATTCCCGATAAAGGATACCACTCTTCGATTTCTTCACCGTTTGCCAAAGTCGACAAATCAACCGTTAGCTCTGCCATCTATTAAAAGATTTTAAATAAATATATGTATAGAAAAAATTCACATGAACAAAACGAAGCATAGAAAGAATGCTTGGAACAAGAAAAAATCGAAAGAGGAATACATGGGTGAAAAACATGTGGATATAGAACGTGTGAAAACGCTGGTGGTGATGTGCGGTACATCTAGCGAGAAAAATGGACAGCAGAAAGTACTCGAATGGTACCCGAGAGGATGTAGAAGAAAACAAAGAAGACCAAACGGACGATGGGCTGACGGATTAAGAAGAATGTGTAGAATCAAATAGACCTACGACAAATGGTGAACATGACTGGATGTAAAGAAAAAGAGATATTTCTATATTTTTACACTATCTTCTCTTTTCAAATCCCGGTAGCGATTTTGGAAGAACAGTTTTTAATTCCAACGTCCCTCTATGCTTAAAAAAGAAGACATACGACCAATGCATATGTATGGATGTGAAGCGTGGATGCTAAATTCAAGACGCGAGAAATACTGGAATGGTATCAGAGAGGATGTGGAAGAAAGCAAGGTAGACCGAGTGGACGATGGGCTGATGAATTGAGAAGAATGTGTGGAGTCAAGTAGATGCAGATTGTCCAAGACAGACGGGAATGAAAGAGGAATGAAGAGGCCTCCACCCAGCAGTGGATTGTGTAAAACTAATAAGTACGGTACAATGTTTATGTGTATGTATGTTTGTTTACCTCTGTGTCTTTTCCCCGTTTTCCTTTATTGTGAACGGTCAACGTAAACGAAACAATATCTGGTGGAACATCGCTAAAAATAAAATGATCATTATATTAATGCAAAAAATACGACTATGCATCAACTATCGTACAATAATTCTTACTCCAAAACGAATTCCTCGTCCCAGAGTGGATCAGGTCCCGATTTCAGTCTAGTTCGTGCAACTTTGACTTGATTCAACTGCAGCGAACAATACGGTTGGGGTACCAATTTATACGGCAATCGGTGAGCGTCCAGAACGTGCAAAGTTAAACAACGAAGAGAACGCAACTTCGGAACCTTAAAATAATTACCAAATAAATTACACATACAAAATAAATATACCACATAATACAATTGTATCGTTTGCGTACTTTGCACTGAGCCCTGGATAGCTGAGGCACACAAAGCGGCTTTAAAGCGTTGACCCATTCTTGACACGAATCACTAGTGGGTGCAGATAGATATGTGATGGTGGCCAAACACGGTAAAGCCCGTTCGACGAGCTGCAGGCAATTTGGCTTTTCCCATAGTGAATCGTGAACCTTTACAATAATATGCAATATAAGTAAGGATTCACAGTATGTTCAATGTATGTATGGAAAAAACTCTAGCACTAATAGTACTGCAACTCGAAACTTGTACTGCTATTTGTGGAGTTAGACTTATAGTATTGACACACAATGTGTGTTTTGACTACCCATTAGGATAAAAGATAAATTTTTTTAAATTGTAAACCCCCCAAATATGAGTGGTGATTCATATACCTGGTACAAATAGGCACATGAAAGATCGATCAATCCTTTTGGTTTTGTTCTTTTCGGCGAGTCGTAGAAGTAAAGGTGAGTGTCGGTGCCTTCAACTAACAGAACGAAATACAATTGCTTCCACTTTTTAATAGTTTTATCGGATTTCTTGTGCAAAAATCCTTGGTGTTTGATTCCTTTCATTTTTTTCAAGCCTATCTGATCTCGGCATTCACGAAGAGTGGCGTATATTTTTTCGTCCGCCGCTCCCGATGCCGACATTTGTGTGGTGTGTGCCTCAGATTGATGCCCTTCGGTAACCAACTATAATAGCAATATAATAATCAAAAACTGCAATACAAAGACATGAGATGGAGAAGAGTTATTGATTTTTTACCGGTTGAACAAGTGTATGTCCTTCGACGATTTGCTCCTTACGATATCTATTAATCACAGCGTCCAAGCATTCAAAAGTTCTACCGCCCATGAGATAACGTACGCCTTTCTTTTCTATGCGAAATCTTTGAATTTGATTGTTTATGTGAAAGAAAAGTGAATAATCGCCCGGTGAATTATCCGACGGTCTGACCAAAAAGCTTCCGGGTCCAGCTAAAAAAATTCATATTAATAATTTCAAAAATACAATGAACAGTACTGGAAATCGTGACGAAACCTGTACCTTTGACGAGCATGTCGACGGCTTCACTCTTCGTACAATTAGGGTGAAACCAAGAGAACACCGTGTTCGGATCGATCGAAGCGTCCAAATCTTCGACCAACTCTCTGAATATCATGCCCTGTTCGCCGGTTCTACAATACGAACGTTTAAATTTATTATTTCGATAAGGAAACAACAAAGATGAACACACTCGCATAGATACCTATGAGCGGTGACCCATAGCCATCCGTCGCCCATATCGTTGTGAAGAAAGAATATGTCGCCCTTTTGAAAAGTCAACTCGTCCGTGTCCGGCATTTTGGTGTACGGCAATATAGCAACGACCCTCTGAAATACATACAGAAGCATTAACAAGCACCCGTCTAAAAACGTTTGAATATAAAATCAGACATTTTAATATGTACCTTTTTATCGTTGACCGGCTCAGGTGGCGGAGCCGGCTCTAGTAATCTTTCTCTTTTCAATAAATCAGAACGATGACTGTAAAAACCTACTAATTCGCTCAGCGAATCAAATTGGCGGCCTCCAATATAATAATCGCCACATACTGCTGTTATTCTGTTGGAGATAAAAAAAAAAAACTTTCATTTACGTGCATGAATCAATGACTCGACAATTCCGATTTACTTTCGGTTGACCGTAATGCTTGTTGTACATGTGTGTGTAGATATCATGTGACCAATGTGTAGGTTTAAGCTTGTTTGGTCAGTTCTTGTGCGAGAATATTAAGCCTCATTTACACAACCCATCCAGAGATCCGTTTTGTCTCCGGTTCCAGCAAGCTTTCCGATGAGCGCTTTAAACGTCTGTTTTAGACGAACCGGAGACTGCACGCATCGTGTAAATGGACCTTAAGGAATGACCGATCCAATCAAGCACAAACCTCAACCACACTTAAAACAGAGACATCTACGCACATACAACACGCAGTAATGGTTTAAAACCTAAATTGAGGATCATTTTATTGCACTATTGTATTCATACTAGTCGTATGAATATGTAAATTATAACAACAGCTTACCGAAAATGATTAATTCCAGTTCGCCCCAAATAACTCAAAACGTAAGAGCCCGGCTTACGATCGCTTTCTCTCACTGTAACATAAAACAATAACACGTGAGGGAAATAAAACCGAAAACAATTAGATACAGAGTTAAAATTAAATCCCACGTTCCGGTTTACATCAGATAATATGGCCATTGTTAGCGTAGTGACCTTAATTAATTTCATTTAAATATAGATATACCGAGATAGCTTCCCAGTTTTGAAGCGTTCCACAATCTCTCTTCCGCCGTATAGCGATCCAATCGTCCGTGATACCATTCCGATTCCGGAGGTGCTAGAATCGCTTCACGTTCACCTACTCAAATAGACAATGAAATAAAAATATGTATTTGAATGTTGGATTCGAAGGATAGTTAGGATAGTTTGATGTTGAGATATATACCATTGGTGTTGGGGCCGTCGACTTCGTCTAAGTCTAAATCGGCGGCTAGATCCGCCAAATCGCCGCAGCCTCCATCTTCAGAGCCCGTCGACGGCGATCCCAATTGGTCTTTGAAGAGACCGCCAGCGGGAACCGGAGCCGGACGTATCAATTCGGCCATTTTTCACAACGTCAATTGCACACTGAGACATCCACAATTTTTACATTTGATATCTGAAATTAAATAAAGCCAATAGAAATACAATCGAATAATATTCAGTTGATTCAATGGAAATGCTATTTTGTATTCTCAGCGAGTGGTACATCACAATAAGGGTAAATGAGCTGAAGATTCAGGTCATTGAATCGGTACTCGTGTCGATTTTGATAACACTTTCATGAAAAATTCAACAGAATCTTGAATGGGTTTTAGAATTAGATTTGTTTTTACTTTTAGTTACTTTTAACATTCGCCTTCTCTAAGATATGGCAAATTCTTAGTGAACACGGAGAATCTATAGTTTTAACATAATCATCGGTGGGTAAAAGTATAACAGGTACAAAAAAAGTTATACTCTGGCCAACTTAGGAAACACCCTGGTCTTGACCGATTAAGAGTCCTTCTGCGTATACGATTCGACTGATGGGCTCCATCAGCATCTCGGCTTCTCGGAATAAACATTAATGAGAACCAACCAAATTCGTAAATCTTGGACAGCCACAACCCTCTTATTTTTTAAAACCTGTGGCTATAAAGAAAATGGCTCCAAATACGCTATATGCTATTGAGAAGGTTGCTTCTATGTATTCAATGCCTTGAAGAATGGAGAAGTAGATGCGTAGAAAAACAGTGAGAGCTAATCTATTGAACGTATTTTTTAAGTTGTTTTCAATTATTCTGTGATGGACAGAGTATAGTAATGGAAATAAAAAAAATTAGTTTCAACATGAATTTAATATGTATTATTATCGAGTAAGTATATAGCCCTCCGATGTATGAAATTTTTGTTTTTTTTCTCATAACTATAAAGATATTTAACAATAAAGTCCCCTTTATGATAAGTACATTTTGGTCAGAATAACCTCATAGAACAAACTTTCAAGTGAGGTAAAACTTGATACAACTCGAGACAATGACGAGAATAGTAATTTAAGTCTTTGCGTGCCACAACCCGAACCGCACAATAAAAAAAAAAAAATCATTATCATCTCAAATATCCCCCTAATACAATGTAGTGTAACCAACATGACCGAGGGGGAGAACAATCCCTTTAAGTTGGCAGCAGTGTCTCACAGTGAGAGCAAGAGAAAGATCAGATGAGCTTGTGCAAGTGCAAGTGCAAGTGCACGAGCCCGAGCACGAGCTTGGTATGGTCAACCGGTGCATTCAATGTTTATAAATAGTATTCAGTCAAGATTAGGGGGAGAAGAGAGAGTAGAGAGTAGAGAGGAGTGAAGAGTGAAGAGTGAAGAGTGAGGACATACAGAGTGAGGAGAGGGGCACCGCACCCCTCGTATACAAAAAATAAAAGAAATACCTCGACACGACCACCCACACACTCGCGGCAAACCCGACTGACATCAGGCCGACACACACAAACTCATCTCTCACGTGTACCAACACAATTCAACAGACACACGTTCAAGTGGACGTTGTGATGTTGTTTCCAGCCTACTCGTCTATCGTATTGATCCACAAACAAATCATTTCGAACCGTCATGTTATAGTCGTTTAAAAATGTCGTATGTTCTACACTATGAACTAGCAAACTCTGGAACGTTTATTTTCCGAGGCTCTAGAAGTCGATGCCGTTTCCGAATGCATATATTTACAATCTACTTGCCTCTTCATATTAACAAAGTAAAAACCAAATTTTCCTACTTGCCTTTTCCATGCAACTGAATTAGATTGTTGTTATAACGAAATTATGAACAAAACTATAGAACTCTATCACGATTCCTTCTCTGTCATATGCGATTGCGAGTCATATGTCATATGTCATATGTGAGGCTCGGTTTCGTAAGTGCTCGCGGACAGGCCAACTTGGCTCTTGTGGCCGCAGCTGCGGCTGTGGCTACAACAGCCAAGACCGCGGCCACTCGCGAAACCAAACCTTAAAGAAACAAGTGTGTTGCATCTGTAGAATAAATCGGGCCAGTCTAGCATGTAAGACATCTGCGATTGTACAATGTACATACATACATACATCATAAAATGACAAAGTAATAAACCGTTATCGCGCATTTTTATTTTGTAAAGTTAATGAAATTTTATAGATTGTGTACCTTTTATATTTCTGGTGAATCTAACAACCTTTTGAACGTCTCATATCAACCCCGAGTATAACATTAAAGACAAAATCGTACAATTCCATAAAATTAAAATACAAAAACCCTGATTTGACCATATTAATCAAATGAATCAATTATATCACTGCTTCTATCTATATCTATATTTTAACAATGATATCAAATGTGAAAAAGCCGAATGAAACATTAAACATTTCGAATAATCGAGTCGCCAGTACATGGCCGTATAATGATAGCGTTGGCAAAAGTGTCATTCGGGCCGGCTTCGTGCCTTTGAAGGATTGTGCAAAGTGCATGGCGTTCGCTCGTCTGTCAATGTCAATCAATGTGTCAGTGAAACGTTAAAGAAACGTAAAAAGGATGGGGGGCGGGACACCGCTGAGCGCTCGATGGGCTCAGATGGACCAGCAGAGACGAGAACTCGAGAGACGAAAGCAGCTCTATCTTCAAAAACAGTTGACGCATCCACCACCGCCCACTAACATCATCCCTACGCCCACACCGACCACTTCTTCGCCCACAATAACCGCTCAGTAACATCCCATTACACTTATTATAGTAATCGTCGTTATTGCCATTTAATACGCGTTTGAATTTCAGTAGTACGACATCGGCTAGTCACAGTATTGACGCTGCGAAGTCAGCCATGCTGAACGCATTCTCCAACGATGGGTCGTTTATGGATAAGTTCAAAAAGATGTCAGAGACCAAGAGCAGTCCCAAGCTGCTCAAGACCAATAAGTCGCTCCACAGTAAACAGGACGCCGAGAAGAAGAATGACTTTAATAAAAAAAGCGAAAAGGAAACCAAAAGCGTCCAGTCGGATAAGCACAAAAGAGATTCTTCTAATTATCATCGCAGTAGAGATAGAAGTAGAAGCGCCAGTCGAGATCGAGATAAAAAGTACGATAGGAGGAATAATAAAAATGACAAAGGCAATTATCGGTAATTTTTTTTTGTTTTTGATTTTTTTTTAAATTTTCCATACTATATAATATAAAAGACAGTATATCTGTGTGTACGTCAGGAACGCTTCACAAACTTTTTTTTTCATTTAAAATTTGTATTATTATTTGATTTTTTTCACATAAACCATACTTACCGCTATTGTTAACCGACTTATATGTCAATATATAATAGCGCATACTCTTACAGTATGTACACATACACTCACTCACGCGTAGGTACACGTGTAGCGCGAAACACTCGCATTTTTCAACTACCTACTACATTTTGAACTACTAAATACACTATCCAATGCGTACTGCCAGTTATGACGTATGGATGTAAAACATTCAAGAATGTTACGCAAGATCCAGTGCACACAGAGAAGCATGGAAAGATGTATGCTCGGTATAACGAGAAGAGATCGTAAGAGGAATACATGGGTAAGAAGTATGACCAAAGTGGCAGATATAGTGGAACTTGTGAAAAAGTTGGAGTGGACACATAGCGATAAATACTGGAATCGTATCCGAGAGGATGTGAAAGAAAGCAAGGTAGACCGAGTGGACGATGGGTTGATGAATTGAGAAGAATGTATCCAGTCCATTGCCACTTCAACTTTTTCACACCTTCCGCTTTATATGCCACTTTAGTCATGCTTCTTATATACATAAATCATAACCACCCAATGACACTTTCAACAGGGATTGACTATTGACTAATAATAAACACTTTTTGATTGCCAATGTGCAATACTGTAGTTTGAAATATAATTGTCTCAGTATAGTGTAAGCTTAAATTGTGCAACTGTTGTCACAGTTTTGTATCTAGCCAAAATGACTTAAATTTATTTTATGTTATATTTATGTTATGAAGTGTTTATAATGCAAAATTTAACTTTGACGTTTTGTTTTGTTTGCAGAGATAACAAATTTAACCGGTGGGAATCCAGCAGTCGTGGTTCAAGAAGACGCTCTTTCTCCCCGTGCACTCCCGTCGTCGAAGACATGCCCCATCGTAAACATTCCCGATTTGCGAACATCCTACCGCCCAATATTCCCAAGTCTACCTCGTACCCCGCAAATTTGCACACGCCTCAGTCCAAAGTCTTCGGGAATCAGAATAATTTTCAAAGCCAAATGAACTTTCCCGTCTTTCCCGACCAAGTCCTCGGCAATCCCGTAGCGAAGCAGATAAACCTCAATCTGCAATCGATATCGAATCCGGCGATCAACACACAAGTGCCGCCGCCGATAACGATCCCCCCGCCCAACATACCCCCACCGATGAATCAAAATTACACCAATCCGCTAATGCAGAATCCGTTGCCGAAGACCAACAGCATTCTGTACAGTGAAAGTTTGATGACGAACAATTCATTTCTAACGCCGACGAGTCAAATCTGCACGTCGATCCCGCCGCCTTTGATTAACGATCGGGTTCCTCTCATGCTGCAGCCGCCGACGAGTATCCCCCGTCCGATTGGCGACAGCTTCATTACGCATATTCCGCTGCATGCGATACCGGAGCCGAAACCGATTGACACCGTGTCGATTCCGCCGCCTAAACCGTTGGACACCGTAGCCATTCCTCCGCCCAAGCCTTTAGACGCTATCACTATTCCACCGCCGAAACCGATGAATCTCCACACAATTCCTCCACCGTCTCCGATTTGTCTCACACAGATTCCTAAACCAAAAGAGTTGGACTTGTGCTCGATACCGCATCCGCCCATTTCAGGTGAGATACACAAAGACTACACATTTAAAATGATTGTTTTCATTTTAAGTGTGTGTGGATAACATAACGTATTGGACAATTTTTTTTTTTTTGTGAATGTCTACGCTCTCGTTTAGGACGACTTGTTTTACGTTCCTTCCAATCCCGGAATAATATTTCATTTTGTTTTTTTTTTGTAAATATGTATGCACCATTCTGTCTTCCTCTTTCTGTATATACGCAAAAGTGTGGAAAATTTTTCAGCTTGAAACCCGGTTTACATTTAAAAAGAATGTGAATCGGATTGGTAGTATTCAAAATGTATGTGTGGTAATCGTTGTTATACTTCAAATTGTTTATAACTTGAGGGCCCATTTGTTGATTAGTCTTGTGTAGTTCTCTCAACAGATGGTTGTTTGTCGGCGACAATGGAAGCTACAGCCAAACAGGTGGCTCGAAACGGAGATGCCTGGGAGCTCACGCTGAAAGCGCAAAGCACAAAAGCTGATATGTGGTAATATAGCTACACCTGCGACTTACAACCTATTCACATATTAAATTTGCCGAAAGCAAAAACAGTTGCAGGGGAATGTTTTTCTCATTATAATCATTATTCATCCGCATAAATTCTTACCGACACGTTGTTGATAGATAGATATCCGTACGATTCTGTTTTCCAGTAATAAAAAATAAAAAAAAAGCATGCTCATATTATTATCATCTGCAAAAGATAATACGTAGTTGTTATACGATAGCAAAATATTAAAATTGCACAATATATTTTAAAGTAACTTATTTTTGTTTTGCTGTTTTTTAAATCATATTGTAAAATTGTTGTCGCAAAAGCTCCTTTCCAAAAAGACTATACGCCACTGATTCCCGTAAAAGTTAAAACATTTACATTTAAATTCGTTCAAATGACGCAATCGTTTATCCATCGTCCGACTTATTATATTTTGCGTATCATCTTACAGGTACTTTTGATGAACCTTTTTAGTAGTGTTTATTTTCGCTTGCACGTTTCCTTTATTAATTTTACACTGAAACTTTCACTTTTGAAGGTTTCTGCCCGACGCCAAAAGTGCCGACTTCAAAATGTCTAGAGACGATAGTGTGATTCATCAGCAAAAAGTCGACGATGACGAGAAATACGAACCGGAGTTTAGTTTGCGCGACGATTCCAGCTCGGACGAAGAAGGCAGCATACCGCAGAGCAAAGCGCACTCTTCCGACGATCAAAACAGTTCCACGTCCAATCTGATCAGGTTGCACTTCGAAAAGGGTAAAAGCGAACAAAAAGACATTAGCTTATCGACCTCGAACAAATTTAAACGCGATTTGGACAACGATTCTGATTCAGACGGTTCGGCCGTCGTGAAGAAAAAGGAATTGAAGAAGAAAAAATCAAGATGGGGAGACTCATCGGCGCCAATTCCAGTTAATAACGTAGGATTACCCGGAGTAGCAACTGTGACCAGCTTAGGAGGTATTTAAACAAGGTTCAACAATAGAATTCTCATTACACAATAAGTATCGTATAATTTTTCTTTAATGTTTCTAGGAGTCATTAACATAAACCATGTACCGACGTTTCCACCAAAATTGCAACCGCAACTTACAAAAATCACCAGACAAGACACTGGACTTCTTCAGTATGCCATCAAAACGTACGGTACTGTAAATCTTTCCGAAGAAGATTGGAAAAAGTGTGAAGATCATTACAAAATCAGCATTCTTTATCAGGTATCACTATACTTATATAATCTGTCTGTGTGTGTCTGTTGATAACGCTCGTTGAGGTAAATAATTAAAAGATACGAACCGTCCGCACGCGAGTGGGATTTGAACCCGAGATCACCAGTTTGGAAGAGGTTGCGCTTACGCATTCATCCAAACTAGGTAATGACGAACCTGCTACAATTTGACAATATTAATCCTCAAAAGGTTCGCAACTTTGCTAAATTGATACGTTGTTGTATTATAACGCGCCATTTATGCAAAAACTATTAAATTTAATATTATTTTATTTCTAAGCTCAGTACTTTATTCATTTGTCAAGTTTGAAGTATGCATTACTATATATATGTAGTAGTGCAAGATCACCCGCATACATACTGCATGTACACATACTTACCCACACAAACACTCACAGTACGGGTGATTAGAAAATTTAGGATCAAAAAAGTTAGCCAGACCACATTAGATGTTGTTATTATATGGGTTGGCTTCTCCGTAATACTCTGGATATAATGATTCAGCAATGTTGTCCAAACGTACATAAATGCTAATAACATTTCATTTATGTATATTAGGAAATGCTGAAAAAGCGTCGTGAAATTGAAAAGTTAACATCGTCAGGTAGGTTTAAATACGAGTATGATTCAGATGAGGAAATCGACGAGCACGGAACATGGGAGCACAGGTTGCGTCAACAAGAAATGGAAGCTACTCAACGTTGGGCTTGCGAGTTGACGAGACAAGCTAGCGGCAAACATCACATTGGAGATTTCTTACCACCGGATGAACTAAAAAAGTGTGCATTCAATTGATACAAGTCGA
The DNA here is from genome assembly GCA_022651745.1 of Parapsyche elsis. Classification (NCBI taxonomy): domain Eukaryota; kingdom Metazoa; phylum Arthropoda; class Insecta; order Trichoptera; family Hydropsychidae; genus Parapsyche; species Parapsyche elsis. The sequence continues at coordinate 2,116,548 of JAGVSN010000031.1, forward strand.
AGCATGATAAAGTCTCGTTGATAATTTAACGTATTCGTTTGAATTTTAGGTTTATGGAAAAGTATTCCTCGGTCAAAAGCGGCAAAGAGCCGGATCTCAGCGATTATAAAGAGTATAAATTGAAAGAAGATAATATCGGTAAAATATTGTTTAATGCCGATGGTAAAATTAGTCAGTTGAATATCTTATTAAGTGTGTGTGTGTGTTTATGTTTTAGGGTTTAAAATGCTTCAAAAATTGGGTTGGAGCGAAGGGGAAGGTCTGGGTGCCGATCGATCCGGTATAACCGATCCCGTAAATAAGTATGTATTTATTGTGATCGAGTTTTCTATGTGATGATTGTACGTAAATAAGTTGAGTATATTGTTGTTGAATTTTTCCAGAGCACCGCAAAGGGATTCGAACCACGGTTTGGGAGTCGAAAGAGTTGATAATTTAGCAGAGGGTGATGATGAATTCGATGCCTATCGTAAGCGAATGATGTTAGCTTATAGGTTTAGGCCAAATCCTTTGGTAAATATGTTTTATATACATATTTTTAGAATCAGTCAAAATTATAATATTTTTATGTCCCTTTTTTATTTTAGTTAAATAGACTAGTATACCTATTATTACTCGGGAGCATATTGTGTATCAAATGAATTAGATTGAGTTTCATTCAAAACGATATACAGTAGGCTCTCGATTCCAACCGATTTTAGTTTTTTTTTTTTTATTTAAATTTCGCAATCATGACTAATATTTTTTTCTTTTTCAGAATAATCCGAGAAGACCGTATTATTAGTCAATCGAAGGTTTTGTCCTACATTTGTTTGTATTATTCAATGTATCAAAAATGCAATTATCATAAAAAAAACATGTAGTAATATAATATCAATAAAAATGAAATTATCACATCTTATTTTATGTTCATACACTTCAATAAAAGTAAAGTTATCGAGAAATGCATTTCAATAAATGGACACTTGATCCAATACACAATGTTATCAATGCATGTATGATTATTTTGAAATGGATAGTAAATTAGGGTTTACATCTTTCTAAAAATCTGGGGTACAGACAAACGTCTCTGATGTGATGACGTGCTAGCAACCAGCACAGAAATCGCTCCAATCCCAAACCGTAGCCTCCGTGAGGACAAGTGCCGAATTTGCGTTGATCGGTATACCAATAATAAGGAGTGGGGTCTATGTTCTCTCTCTTATATCCTAAAAAAAAACATTCAAAACGTTAAAACGACAAATTTAGCATTGTTTGTTTCGTTCGTTGGATGAAATTCAAACCTTCGAGCAATTCTTCGTAATCCCATATCCTCATAGAACCACCGATGATCTCTCCTACTCCCGGCAGGAGTACATCAACCGATTCGGTCAGTTCGCGATTCTCGGGACAACGCGACATGTAAAACGATTTGATATTCACTGGGAAACGGCAGAGCATAATTGGCTCGTTGATTTTGTCCGTCATCTTGCGCTCCGGCATTTCAGGAATGTCCTGCGAAATATTTAGCAATTAGCCAATACAAAATTAATCAATACAATATTGTTGTTACTAAAATATAATACCTCGCCAAATTCATAAAACGATCCATCGTCTTTCGTAATATTGTTTTCTTTTAAATATTTAATAGCATCCGTATAATCCATACGCTTGAACGGCTTCTTCGGTACCTGAAATTTTCACGTTAAATAAGCAGATTCCATATCTTATCCAACAATCAAAAAAGTTTTCAAATTGTACCTGAAAATCGGGGTTCAATTCGCGGACCAAAACTCCAGCCGGTGAAGCTAGCACTCGTTCGACAACGTCCACTACCAAATCTTCAAGTCTGTTAAGCAAATCTTCATAACTGATAAAAGGACACTCAGCTTCTACGTGACTGTACCTATATAGATTTTTTAAAAATTATTAATACGCTTATAAATTACATATACATACATAAGAAAAAAAGGTAATAAACATGAACATACTCGGCGAGATGTCTTCTCGTTCGGCTCTGTTCAGCTCGGTAGCTTTGAGCGATGCAATAAACATCACCCAGTGCCGGTAAACACGTTTCCAAGTAAAGTTGCGAGCTCTGCGTAAGATACGCCTCTTCGCTGAAAAAATACATACAATTCAATTGACCATATAAAATACATTAATTTTTGTGATAATTCATTATGTATAAAAAACTCACCCGAAATAATCCAATTTGAATAATGTCGATCCACCTTCTACTTGAGTTTGAACCAGTGTCGGAGGACAGACTTCAACGTAACCCCGAGATTCATAGTGTTGACGGAAAGCGGCTGTAACTGCACCACGAACACGTAAAACACGAGATGTGTTCTCGCCACGAATCATAATATGCCTGTAATGTATATGAAGTAATTACTTTTGATGTGGCAAAACACATAAGAATACTGTTAATACTTTAGATATCGAAAGTCGTTTGAATTTTGAAAATCGGTTCAGAGATGTTGAGATTATTGTACGTGGAACGAAATAGCGACACAGCAGCCCAAGCCGAGCTACAATGACGTGTTGTGATTTCGTTTCATGTGCAGTACCTCAACTTCTATTGAACTGATTTTCAAAATTCAAACGACTTTTGATTTCTAAATAAGTTACCACCAATACAATACAGTCATTCCAAGAAACTTCGATTTAAAATGAAATGGACTGGACACAAAATTTCTATTATTTTATGCGTTTCATGTTAATGAAAATGTTCTTTAGATGCATTAACACTTGTTGCCGCTGTATAGCCCAGGCATGAGATACACAGATGCAACAAGCACATCGAAAGAACAGTTCTATAAAACGTACCGAAACTTAACTTTAAAAAAGACATTGTATGTTTAGAAAGGGTTCAAAGAAGAATTATAAGAATGCCATCTGAACTTCGAGCACTACCCTATAACGAAAGGTTGAAGAGAATGAGTCTCACCCATAGATGTAGAATAGTCTAAATATGCCCTCACGCTAAAAAAATGTTCCGACTCTAACTAAGACACTCGGGTATAAAAATCCTAGTTGTGGGAGTCGAAGTGTTGAAACAAAAAGGTCACTTCTTTGTTGTTCGAGTCTCGAGTTCTGTCCATTCATCCCTACTCTTGGGACGATTTTTGTCGACCGAAAAGTATGAAGGGGCATATCTACATATGTATTCTATGTATATCTATGGTCTCACCTCTTTGTAGACGAGGAAGATTGAGAGACGATCTAATATATAGTGTATAAAATTCACGTTCAATAAAAACGCCCATCTCAGAGGTCCATACTCTTGAGACTCCTAAAAGACAAGTCTAACAAAATTGTCAGAGACTCACTCCTTTCAAATAAGAGTGGTTTTAAAAAATAAGTTTGCAACCGCCTCCCAAATCAGCTAGTAACTTCTGAAAAAACAAATCTCTCTAAGAATCATCTCGACAAGTTTTTGTATATAAATGGATTTTTGTAATCCTTCAAATATAAAATATAAATAACTAAAAAATTAAAAACTGTATGTACAATTTATATCAGACTTATGCTGCCTAAATAAATAAATAAAGTAAGAAACAAACGTGTCCATGAAAAGTTCAAAAAAAAAAAAAATATACTTATTATCTACTGGCAACGTGTTTTTTATGTGTCAACACAAAATTCTGATATTATCATGCGTTAGCACTTGTTCCCACTGTCTAACCCAGCGGTCGAGAACTGGCGGCTCCGGAGCCACATGCGGCTCTTTGTATGAAAATCTGCAGCTCTCGCCTTGTGTGAAACACAAAACGTTGACACACAATTAACACAAAATCAAAATGAATCTTATTTACATAACTTCATGGCTATAAAAAGCTTAAGGAACGTTTTTCAGATTAAACTATTATAATACTTTTTAGTAATAAACTGTCGGACATTGAGAAATATCACGATGATAACTCATTTATTACAACTATCTATTTCATCAATGAGCCACATTTAATTTCATTTTGAATATATAATTTGAAAATAATATGTTGCGGCCATAGATGTAGAATAACATAGATTGGCCTTAGTGCCCGAAAAATGACATACAAAAAAGGCATGCAAAATGTACTCCTTGCATGCATTTTGCTTGACTTCTTTTTTGTGAGAATTCCCCGCACTTTAGACCCCCCGCACCCCCCCGTTGCTTCTGACGCTTTCTCCAGTATGGTATCTATGGTATTTTATATCTATGGTTGCGGCTCCCAAACTAAACCAATTTTGCAAGGTTTTCCCTAATATGGCTCTTTGCTCGAAAAGGGAAAAGCTTGGGATACACAAATGCAACAAGTATCAGCACATTGAAAGAACAGTTCTATTAAATGTACCAAAAGTAAGAAACAAAAAAATATACCTATTATCAAGTTGTACGTCGGGAAGAGCATCTTCGTTCAATATGGTATCAGCACCACCTGGCGGAGCCAATCCAATGACTTCCCAGAAATCAACAATGAGCTCATGTCCTCCAGGAGCCTATAAACAACATTTATTATAATTATTCACAATAAAATAAGACTCTAGTACTAGTAGTAGTGCAAATCGAAACTTGTAGTTCTATTTTTAAATTTAGACTGTGTTTTAAGTACCGATTAGGATAGAAAAGACTATTACATTTTTGCCTTCGGGAACAGGAACCAACTTTCCGAACAGTTGTACGGTGGATTCAGTAGTCAATGTTATGGCATCGTAGCACTGGCAAAGTCTATCTTGCAAAACGCATTGCAAAAAACCAGTGCCATCGCGGAGTGATAAGAACATCAGAGATTTGCCTTGACGTCTCAACCTATGAACCCAGCCGAATATTCTAACACGTTCATCGCGGTTATTACCACCTGAAAACAAACCAATCGTTACACAAACCATATCAGTTACTGAATATTAGGGCAGTACACTTTCATCACCGTCTTTAATTTTGATCAATTTCGCTATGGGAAGGCTGGGATCTTGAACGATGATGATCTTCTTGGCTTCTTCAATGTTTTGTACATGTTTTTCCGTGTCCTTTTCCCCCCTTTTGGCCTTGTCGTCGGCTTGGTGACGCTCTTGCACCCAGATTTTTTGTTGTTTCTTGAGTTGCGATTTTGAAGCGACCTCGTATTTGGTACCATCTTCTTTGTCGTCGGTGTATATTGTCGGAAAAGGTAATTTTCCGGCTTTCCTCATAGCTTGAAGAACTGTTTTGAATGGGTTTTCTTTGGTACCATCGCCGGTAGCATCGTCGCCACGCTTATCAGATGTATAAATTTCACCTGAAATCAAGCGTGAAATTGATTATGAGATAAGACTGTATCGTGCACGTGGATGATGCAACAATTGCATTAGATTTATTTTTGTCAAGTTTGCATTTACAATATTGTTATAAATCAAATTATAATCATGCCAACTTCATATGTATATATGCAGTACTAGAGCAGTGGTCGCATTACTTAAGTACACAAATAAAAATAAAGTAAAAATTTAACTAGGAAATAACTGTATAATGTATGTAATATCTATGTACGTATGTAATATATAATTCCGGGATTCCCGGGCTTCTTTGCTGTCTCGAGTCCCGGGACTTTAAATTTAATATATCGTACATTTTATTTATTGAAATCAAATACATAGTTGATATAAAATTGTTATACAATTACACAGTACAGGTAGACGTTTAGCTCTTTAGGTATACGTGTCACGTGGGTATTATTAGTAATAGTAATAATTAATTACTATTAATAAAGAGCTTGTGTGTGGGTGTGGGTATTAATGATTCAGTGTCGAGGTAACCCGATAATTCCGGGTTTCTTTGCTGTCTCGAGTCCCGGGACTTAAAATTTAAATAATATATCGTACATTTTATTTATTTAAAACAAATACTTCTATAGTTGAAAACCACTAAAATTCACGACCCATGCCCATATTGTATCAAGCAGTTAGTAAGCTGAGTATAAAAAAATAAACTCTTGTACTCAATACGACAATATGACGGACTAAAAAGAAGTTGTCTGATATTTACCGATCAACAAAAAATATTGTGAAGGAAATTGTCAATGGATTCATAAAATACAATATAAATCATAACGATAGAATCTTTTATCGTTGTTTGAAATCAAATATGTAGATTCAAACGAAATAAAATTTACACGAGAGGAAATTATTTGAAGTTGGCTGTTATGATTTTCTTCCTCGTGACTTTGATCGTTTGAAGACTTCTTCCCCCGAAGACGATCCAGATTCTAGACGATCTTCATCCCCCCGTGTGTGGTTGTTAGTATGATGATTGGTAGTACATCGGATCGGTGCTATCGAGATGGACGATGACGATGTGGAGGATGGTCGAAGATGCAACATAACTTGAAAATAACGACGTTTGCGACATGTATCTTCTTGTTTGTAGTACTTGTGGATTGTTATGTTTTGTGGCTCAAAATAATAGTCGATCAGTATATGTAGGTAAAACTTCATTTATTTAGTGAGGGTGCAAGTGACGTGGCGTATGTCTGTTGGTGGAATGAGCTCAGACATGGCGTATGTCTGTTGGACTAGTGAGCCCTTCATCAGTTGTTGATTACCTTAAATACCCTTCTTCACCCTTGTGGGTGGTCTTCTACCCTTGTTTATATCAGCTACTAGCGTCGCAGTTGCACAACTGCATAAATATGGTAGCGACATAGACATAACATCAAAGGACACAAACCATACTTAGTTCACCACTGTTTAAACATAGTAGTGACATAATTATAAAATGTTATAAACACTGTACATATAACATAAACTTACTAATAGTGAAGGGGCAAACCATATGCGGTTCATCAGATGACAATAATATGTAGATTGTACAATAAACAGATGACAATAGATATGTAGACAATAACATTACAGTGAGAAAACAACTTCCTTTTCATTCTCACTCCATCTGTTCATATTCCTTTAGACTTTCAACAATGTGAACGGATGCAAGTAATATGAACTGAGATGTGATAGTAATATAACAGGGTACATATTGTAAAGTTCATTTGGTCGATTCGACTCTTCTTAATTATTCAACTAATGTGTATTGAAAATGGTCAGAACATAACATGGCATGGAATATTAAATACTATAACATGGAATATTAAATACTATGCACGTGCTATTTCAAAAAAAAGTGCAATTAAAATTTTAAACGAATTTACGTACTTGAAGGGTTGGCTATATTAATAATAATAATCGTGTAGTCGTGAACTGCAGATTTTGTCATTTTGAACGAAAATTGCAAATGTTATTATTTATTTATCATTTACAGTAAGTACAGTATCATTTTTATAATTTGGTTTAACTAGTTCCTTTGTTGATTATTTTAGCCCATAATGAACAAAAATCAATCGAAAGTTTGCAAAACATTTAATTACAAATTAAAAATTCCATTCGTGAATCTATTGCCTAAAAGGGATTTAAATTGCTAAAGAATCAATCGGACACCGTGAAACTGATACAATTTTTTTTCTGTATGATTCAATAGTTCAATAGTAAAAATAGTTCAGTAGATTTAGTAGCTTTTTAATGTATTGAGAAATGAAATGTTGCGAATATTCGAAGGTGGATACTTACCGATGGTGAGCCCTGCTAGGGAGGCTTCCACCTTCAAACTCCCAGCCATCTTCAATATTTTGACAGACTCTATTGCGAGCTGAGGCTGCTGATGAATGTGAAGAGGAGTTGCAAAGCTTCACGCCCAACACGCGACAATGTACGTGTCAAACTGACGCAATTTTCGATTTCGACTGATTTATATCAGATATTATCAGTTTTTCTGATTTCCGGAAAATGTCTGTATGTGTAGCGGATATGTGTGAAATCGCTATAACTCAAAAACCGTTTATCACACTGATACACAAGGTTTTAAAAAAATTTCGTCAACCGGAATTGGTACTCCCCTTGGAAAGTTACTTAATTTTCTGTTATCTTTGGCAAGTTTTTCCAGCAAAACTGTCATAAATATTAAGCTGAAATTGTGCATATGTATTCATAAAATACATGGATTCATAAAATACATAGATTCATAAAATAAAATATAAATCATAACAATAGAATCTTTTATCATTGTTTGAAATCAAATATGTAGATTCAAACGAAATAAAATATGTATGTAGTATACATACATATGTAAGACCTTCTAAATAATATAAGAAGTAGTTTTACTTTTGGTTATCAACCATTTTTTTTTTTACTTTTGTAGACGTTTATGCTATATACATATTTACAAAGTGGTAGTTTACTCCTGAACTAAATTTCGTGTTTTTTTTTTCAGCCTTTAAATTTTTAATATTAAAAAATCACAATACTATTAGCAATGACGAATTATAAAAAAATCATCATAAAAATCAGATCGACGAGATAAACCAACAAAATTGCGTTAATCCTCAATCGAATTCGTGTAATCCTCATGTTTTTCATTCCAAATAAGTGCTTGCACTTGAAACGATAAAATTATTTTTATATCACTGTAGAATCGGTTATCGGTCGTGTATCTATGTATATATTTTTTTTATATTTGGCATCTATTTTTCTAGCATTTAATATTTCTGATTCCGATTATCTACCTAAACATATGTAATTCCTATTAGGTACTAATTACAAATACCTAAAAATGTAATAGTTTTTGTAAATTTAGTCAATTGTTAAATACAACCACTTGAAAATTATTTGTTTTCATATAATGTTGTTTGCATTTGCACTTCTTTATCACATTGATCGACGAGATAAACCAACAAAATCGTGTTAATCCTCAATAAATTTCGTATAATCCTCATGTTTTTCATTTCGAATAATGTAAGCACTTTGCACAAGCAAACGATAAGATTTATGTATATAGGCTATGTATCTACTTTTACTTAATCCATATTGGATAAAGTATTGTGATCGTGCGAAAATTCGTCCTCGAAATTTTGACTGATTTGTATCAGGTATCGTCCCCTGATCACACTTGTGTGATTACTTGGTAAATGTCTTGTCAGTGTGCCTGTGTGTCAAATCGCTATAACTCATAAACCGTTAATTCTATCACACTGAAACTTCATATTTATATGTTTTTAGCCGGCCATTACAATCGGAAAAAAAATTTCAAAAGTTTTCGTCAACCGAAAGTGGTACTTACGTTTAAAAAAAAAAGGTTGCTTTCTTGTTAATAATATTACTAGCATCACGGATTAAAGCTAAAAAACAATACTGGATGAAAGATTGGCTGCTTGACAGAGACAACTTATCGCACATGAAACTTTTAAACACAAAAAAATTACGGAATTCTCATACGAATGACCCGAAGAACTACCTTTGTATGGATGATACCTGTTTTCATAAATTATTAAAATTGGTGGCACCCTTTATATCTAAGCAGAATACGAGAATGAGAATGTATCAGTGCAGAAGAAAGATTGATTGCTACTCTGAGATATTTAGCAACGGGTTGAACTTTTGAAGATTTGAAGTTTTCAACAATAATATCTCTACCTTATTTGTTTTAAATTCCTGTTGAAATAGATTTTCCCCTTCACTTTCCACAAAGACGGTTGCTGGCGATAGATTTCTATGAATTCGGTCACAAATTTTATATTTTTGTCACCCATTATATGTATTTGTTTATTGTTGTATTTTTCCACGATGTGGAAAATGCCACCTGAAGATCAACCACAAATTCCTAATATCTCTTACACCTTCCGTGAAAATAATAGATAAAATGAAACAATAAAAGTAAAGTTATTGAGAAAAGCATTTTAATAAATGGACACTTGATCCAATATACAATGTTAACAATGCATGTATGACTTTTTAAATGGATAATAAATTAAGGTTTACACCTTTCTAAAAATCTGGGATACAGACACACATCTCTGATGTGATGACGCGCAAGCAACCAGCACAGAAACCGTTCCAATCCCAAACCGTAGCCCCCATGAGGACAAGTGCCGAGTTTGCGTTGATCAGTATACCAATAGTAAGGAGTCGGATCTATGTTCTCTCTCTTATATCCTAAAAAAACAAATTTAAAATATTAAAACGACAAATTTAGCATTGTTTGTCTCGTTCGTTGGATGAAATTCAAACCTTCGAGCAATTCTTCGTAATCCCATATCCTCATAGAACCACCGATGATTTCTCCTACTCCCGGCAGGAGTACATCAACCGATTCGGTCAGTTCGCGATTCTCGGGACATCGCGACATGTAAAACGATTTGATATTCACCGGGAAACGGCAGAGCATAATTGGTTCGTTGATTTTGTCCGTCATCTTACGCTCCGGCATTTCAGGAATGTCCTGCGAAATAGATCACAATCAGCCAATACAACAATTAATCAATAGAATTATTATTATTCAAAAAATATAATACCTCGCCAAATTCATAAAACGATCCATCGTCTTTCGTTATATTGTTTTCTTTTAAATATTTAATAGCGTCCGTATAATCTATACGCTTGAACGGCTTCTTCGGTACCTGAAATTTTCACGTTCAATAAGCAGATTCCATATCTTCCCTAACAATCAAAAAAAATTTCAAATTGTACCTGAAAATCGGGGTTCAATTCGCGGACCAAAACTCCAGCCGGTGAAGCAAGCACTCGTTCGACAACGTCCACTACCAAATCTTCAAGTCTGTTAAGCAAATCTTCATAACTGATAAAAGGACACTCAGCTTCTACGTGACTGTACCTATATAGATTTTTTAAAAATTATTAATACGCTTATAAATTACATATACATACATAAGAAAAAAAGGTAATAAACATGAACATACTCGGCGAGATGTCTTCTCGTTCGGCTCTGTTCAGCTCGGTAGCTTTGAGCGATGCAATAAACATCACCCAGTGCCGGTAAACACGTTTCCAAGTAAAGTTGCGAGCTCTGCGTAAGATACGCCTCTTCGCTGAAAAAATACATACAATTCAATTGACCGTATAAAATACATTAATTTGTGTAATAATTCATTATGTATTAAAAAAACTCACCCGAAATAATCCAATTTGAATAATGTCGATCCACCTTCTACTTGAGTTTGGACCAGTGTCGGAGGACAGACTTCAACGTAACCGCGAGATTCATAGTGTTGACGGAAAGCGGCTGTAACTGCACCACGAACACGTAGAACACGAGACGTGTTCTCGCCACGAATCATAATATGCCTGTAAATTATATGAAGTTATAACTGTTGATGTGGCAGAACGTATAAAAACTGAGAAATCGAATGAATGGCGTTTGAATTTTGAAAAACGGTTCAGTAGAAGTTGAGATAATGCACGTGTAACGAAATAGCGACACGCGGGAAACTCACAGCTTCCCAAGCCGAACTACAATGACGTGTTGCGATTTCGTTTCATGTGTAGTACCTCAACTTCTACTGAACCGATTTTCAAAATTCAAACGACTTTCGATATCTAAATAAGTTAACACCAATCCAGCCATTTCAGGAACTTGTTTTTTTGAACCAGCAGAAACACAAAATTCTGATTATCATGCGTTAACACTTGTTGCCACTGTCTAGCCCAAGCTTGGGATACACAGATGCAACAAGTATCAGCACATCGAAAGAACAGTTCTATCAAAGGTACGAAAAGTAAGAAACAAAAAAATATACCTATTATCAAGTTGTACATCGGGAAGAGCATCTTCATTCAATATGGTATCAGCACCACCTGGGGGAGCCAATCCAATGACTTCCCAGAAATCAACAATGAGCTCATGTCCTCCAGGAGCCTATAAACAACATTTACTATAATTATTCACAATAAAATAAGACTCTAGTACTAGTAGTAGTGCAAATCGAAACTTGTAGTTCTATTTTTAAATTTAGACTGTGTTTTAAGTACCGATTAGGATAGAAAAGATTATTACATTTTTGCCTTCGGGAACGGGAACCAACTTTCCGAACAGTTGTACGGTAGATTCGGTAGTCAATGTTATGGCATCGTAGCACTGGCAAAGTCTATCTTGCAAAACGCATTGCAAAAAACCAGTGCCATCGCGGAGTGATAAGAACATCAGAGCTTTGCCTTGACGCCTCAACCGATGAACCCAGCCGAATATTCTAACACGTTCATCGCGGTTATTACCACCTGAAAACAAACCATTCGTTACACAAACCATATCAGTTACTGAATATTAGCGCAGTGCACTTTCATTACCGTCTTTTATTTTGATCAATTTCGCTATGGGAAGGTTGGGATCTTGTACGATGATGATCTTCTTCGCATCTTCAATGTTTTGTACGTGTTTTTCCGTGTTCTTTTCCTCCTTTTTGGCCTTGTCGTCGGCTTGATGGTGCTCTCGTACCCAGATTTTGTGTTGTTTCTTGAGTTGTGACTTTGATGCAACCTCGTATTTAGTACTGTCTTCTTTGTCATCGGCGTATATTGTCGGAAAAGGTTCTTTACCAGCTTTTCTCATAGCTTGAAGAACAGTTTTAAATGGTTTTTCTTTGGTACCGTCGCCAGTACCATCGTCGCCGCGCTTATCAGATGTATAAATTTCACCTGAAATCAAGCGTAAAATTGAGTATGAGATAAGGCTGTACTGTGCACATGGCTGATGCAACAATTGCATCAGATTTATATTTGTCAAGTTTGCATTACAATATTGTTATAAATCAAATTATAATTATGCAAACTACATATATGTAGTACTAGAGCAAGGGTCAGCAATACTCAAGTAAATAAAAAATCTGTAGAATGTACATATGTACATACATACATAGATAGGTTAATACATATAGCATTTTAATAAAATTACACAATACAGGCAGAAGTTTAACTCTTTATGTATACAATAGTATGTACGTGGGTATGTTTTTAATCATTTGCAAGATAGATTGTGCACCTGGCTTATGATGGATGGAAAAATATATGTTGCCAATATTCAAAGATGGACACTTACTGATAGTGAGCCCTGCTAGGGAGGCTTCCACGTCAGCCATCTTTAATATTGACAGATTCTGGTGCGAGCTGATGCTGCAGATGAATGTGAAGAGGAAACGCAAAACCGCACGTCCACCACGCGACAACGCACGTGTCAAACTGACGCAATGCGACCACTACTAAAACATCGAACTGTGAAAGTTTTTTTTTTATCGATTTTGGCCATAACATCATTAATTACAGTCATTACATTTTAATTAAAAACTTGAAAATCGATGGAAATGCGTTTTTTACTCTAAATAAACCGCTTTAAATATTTTATTTACGTTTTAGACTAGAAATACAGTGTGGTTTACTTGTACGTATTTAAAAATATTGACAGTCACGACAGTTTGTTGACCATGATATCGTAGTACTCATTTGAAGTGTATAGTTTTCCCGCCCGTAAATAGTGCATATGAATTTGTAAGAATCGTGACTCTCGTCAATACACGTACAATTACAAATACTTGTATTTTACAACATAACATCACCCAATAACAAATCCAGGGCAAAGACAAAAAACAAACACTTGTCGTGAACCCATAAAAATTCCCCAAAAACAAATCTAGAGCAAAGACATAAAAATGCGGTATCTCATAATGGTCATAATACGGCCTCACCAGGAACAAAGGCATCACCTGCGCAGCAAGAGCATAGAACAAAGAGCACCCGAAAAGTAAACTCATTACATATGACCTCTTTCATCATACACATTAAAAGTGAGGTGAAAGAACTTCGTGAACCCATAAAAATCACTCGCAAGATTTCTCCCTCCTGTTAACGCTTCTTAATGCGAACGCGTATTTACGTAATATAAATTATGATGATCATTCCGGCGTCGACAGTTCTTTCCAGTCTCTCACACCATCTGAACCATCTCCATCGATGACCAGCACCATCGCCTGCTGGTACAACAGCCCTCGACGAACAATGAACGTCAACACATCGCCGAGTCGTCGAGAAGTACCTCTTAGAGCGATACTCTGTTGATTTGTCGCACGCACTTACACTTACACTTCTGTATATATGTTATTTGCTGTACATCGAAAAATATAAAACTCCACTTTGTATGAAAATATGAACGTTACACACACCTAAACCAGCGTTCCTATATAATTGGTGACCACGGCGTTCGTATAAATTTATGGTTACACTTATGTCCTGATGATCCTATGGTCAATTCAGATTGAGCTTATTGTTTAAATTGCATATTAATTAGGAAGGAAGGGGAATTAATATATTTCTTATGTAGATACTTATACAAATTATAATCATCCGTTTCATATCTAGACAGCATATGCACGAATACAATTCAAACTGATTCAATTTAAGTAGATATATTTTCCAAGCCTTTTTTTATAACAATTTACATAAAAAATATAAACATTAACAAATTCAACCTATCACTATAAAATTTAATGTATAAGTGTTCTATTTTAAATTCGCTATTTAGTTTTCCCTAAGAATCCATAGTCGGGACGACTTCTTTTAGCATGTTGAGCGTAAGTTTTTATAGAATTGTCTAAAACTTTCACGGTGAAATCGACGTCTTCTTTGTTTATGCACATCGGAGGCTTTATACGCAATACCTAAAACAGTTTTTTGTCAGTACTTACTTTTTGAATTTGTATTTACATATATTAATACGAACAATACTCACATTGCCATTCATACCACCTTTCCCTATTAGCAAACCCATATCTTTACACTGCTCCACAATGTGTGACGTAAATGGAACTCCTAGAGGAGTATTTGTCGCTTCTTCCACTAATTCCACTCCAATCATCAAACCTTTTCCTCGAACGTCTCCAATGATGGGCCACTTTTCTTTTAACTTTTCCAACTCCTTCAACAAATACGTTCCAATATCTAGTGATCGCTGTTGCGTTTTCTCCTCTTCAATCACCTAAAACAAAACAGAAACTAAGTTTGCGATTTCAAGTAAGTATGTATTCCGATTTATTTGTTTCATACGTACTTCCAAAACTGCTTGACCGATTGCACAAGCGACGGGGTTACCACCGAATGTATTGAAGTGCAAAGCCCTAGTCAAGCATTCTGCAATTTTTGGAGTTGTAACAACAGCTGCCAAAGGGAAACCATTTCCAATTCCTTTAGCCATTGTTACAACATCGGGAATTACTCCGTGAGATTCAAAGCCCCAAAAATGCTCACCGGTTCTGCCGAAACCCGTCTGTACCTGAAAAAAAACATTTTCTTAAACGGAATTCCTTTTGAGTAGAAAAAGGAGGATTAGGTTAAGCCAAAGCACGTGTAATGAGCCATTATCGTTATATTTATCCTGATTAAATGTCGAGATGTGTAGGTGTAAATTAACGAATGAGTAACCACGAGGCTACTGCGGCCTCATTTCACACGCTCTGGGTCAAAGGGTAAAGGGCAAAAAATATAATATATTGTCAAGAGACTTACTTCATCTGCGATATAGAGTCCTCCATTTGTATGGATTAGCTCTTGAGCTTTTTTTAAATAATTTTTGGTATATTGTATAACACCTCCAACACCCTGTATAGACTCGGCAAACATGGCCGCAATTCTACCTTTTGGAATTGAATATTTGAATACCTATTCAATATTTAAAACGTTAATAAAAATAGTGTGCAAGTTGTTTTTCAAAAATTAATACAATATTTTGACATACCTCTTCTAATTGATTATAGTACATTTCAGAAGCATGGCACTCGTTCTCTTTACAATCGCACTTTCGATTAGTCTGCACCGGAGAGTCCCTACAGTTCGCACCTCCCCACAGTCCATTAAAAGGATCTGGATTCATAGCCTACATACAATAAAAAATGTTTCTGTGAAATAAAACTGTACTAAAAGTTTGCTAATATTGATTTTGGTTCAACGTACATGATGTATTCCGTTATTTGCTGGAACGTGATACCTCCATGTGGACTGAGCTGTGACACCCATGGTATGATTTGTCATACCATGATAGCCATTCCTCAAGGATATGATATCGAAGTTTCCAGTATGGAGCCTAGCTATCAGCATAGCCAAGTCGTTCGCTTCGGAACCACTATTTACAAAATATACCACCTAAAATTAAATAATATCAAGTAAGTGCCTCGTTTCTATCTAGAATTCTAGATCGTGATTGTGAAACTTTCGGATGAGTTAATTTTATGTGAAGATCACGAGTCTTCGTGATTGAAAATGTTTTTAGAATACTTTCACTGAATTGTACTGGAATATATGTATGTAGTTGTGAAATCATCTTGATAAAATCCTACATTGAATATGTATGAAATGGAAAGATTCAAATTAATACCGAGACATTTAGCCTTAAAGTAAAAAACTTTAGTACTTGTACTGCTGTTTGTGAAGCTATTTTCAAAGTTAATAGAGAAAATCCCTCGTATGAAAAGGTTGTTTTTAAAAAAAATTCGGGTGTGGCCAACCCATGACTTTATCCATATATTTGAGGAATACAAAGATTAACGAAATAATTTTTTTAAGTACATAAGTAAATAAAAAAGATGTTGACCAAATTCCTTATGGCTCTTACACCTTACGTGAAAATAATAGATATGAAATTTCAGCTTGATAGACTTGATAGTTTCGGAGAAAACACACACACACAAGTACACAGACATACAGGCATACGGACATTTTCCAGAAATCACGAAAACGTGATGATACTTGATCCAAATCAGTCAAAATCTCGAGGTTGAATGTCCGCACGATCACAATACTTTATCCGATTAGGATAAAGTTAAAATAAAGTTTATTGTAATTTTATATAGACCAGAGTATACCACGCGTAGCCACACATTCCTAGATATTTAGAAAAAGGTGGAAATAAATTGCTTATGCTCTTTGCACTTTTCTATTAATGCACAGTTGTAATATCTACCTGCAAAAAAGGTGTCCGATTAAGTGCTAAAACAGACACCGTAAGCAATTCTCCGCCTCTAGGAATTTGTAGTTACTGGTGGTATACTCTGATAAAGACAGAAAGCACCTTCAAGTCTCCTGGAAGTTTTTGCGTCAACTTTTCCGCATACTCGTGAATATTCGGATGCAAGTAAATGTTTGAAGTGTGCCATAGTTTGTGGAGTTGCTTGGTAGCAACGTCGACCACTTTTCTGTAACAATACAAACCAAAAATTAAGTATCGTCTACTGTATCAAATTTTCTTTTGACCCTTCGTAAATTTGCAATGTAAATGTTCACCCGTAATCGGCGCATTGAATATAATTTTTTTTTTAAAGTGGAACGTTTAACGTATGTAAAAGTAAACTCGATGTAATTTTTTTTGAATTTAATTTGGTCTGCTTACGGGTGACAATGTCCGACTGAAACTGTGACTATTCCTCCAAACATGTCCAAGTATCTTTTTCCATTGTGGTCGAATAACCACTGCATGTGCCCTTGATTGATGAGGATCGGTTTCTTGAACATGGCCGTGATGCATGGTGCCAAATGACGCTGTCTCAACTCTTCCATACTTGCATAATCTTTTCCCTGAAAACGAAAAAATGTAATTTCACACCATATTTCATTTAAAGTGTGACCATTTACAATATTTAATAATTTAGGAATTAAAAATACATACGTTGTACTTTTCCGGTACGAAATCGCACGGTGGCATTTCCGGTACGTCTACGGAAAAGTGTCGACACATTTTCGAAACTTTTGCCACATCTAAAAACACACACAAATGTATACACTTTGATATGGCAGTGGTCAATTCGACGGTACATACATTATCAATGAAAATATAAAGCAATATGTTTATTCTTGTAAATATTTACATACGCTGAAAGCGGTTTTGTAATAAATAATAATCAACTGTGGTTCAACAAACTAAAATCGCTCAAATGCTCAAGGTCAATGTTTAAACATTGACTATTATTAGATAACGAGCTTCAATAATAAGCCATTACCGAGTTTGTTGTATTAGATTTGGCGACAGCAAATACTTTTGCGTATAAAAAAATTAAAAAAACGATAAATCGACGAACTTTTACGGTGCGGTTCTCACGGTGCGACTTTTCTGTTCGATTCGATTGAAATGTATTTTTTTTTTCTCGATCAAGTGACAAGTGACAGTCAGTTGACTGACATTTGATCAATGTAAACCCATGGATCTTCAAAGTTGAAGACCACTTTGATCGAATCGAACAGAAAAATGGAAGAACCGAGCCTAAAAGTATTACTTTGTCAAGTATTCTATTGCTAAATACATTATTGCAAAGAATTTCAGTGGAGAATCGAGAAAAAAATAAAAATTTATATTATAAAATCGTGTATAATAAATTTGTACCGATTTGTGGTGTTGAGAAATTGATGAATGAAAATTAAATGTAAATTTTTATATGCATTTCTTCTTTAGTTACTTTTTTTAATGTTTCAGCATTTAATAAAGACATTTTTTATTATTTAATACAACACATTTATCAACATCGAGTAACACAATAATAAATAAATAAAAAAGCAATCCATAATACAAATAGCATCGTTTAACCAATTGAAATTTTGAATAATCAACTTTCGCCAGCTTAAACCCTAAAACTCACTGATTTTCTTCAGCATCTTTGCAAAGCTTCGTCAGCAATCAGTCAAAGCAGTAAACAACGCAACGTTTGTTGGTCACAAACGATGCGATCTGAACCAACACTAATCAGATTCAATTGATTCTCTTGGCCCAGTGTCCGTCCCGGTGCCGAACTGAAATACGAATGAATATAATTGTGCGTGTGTCTCTATGTTGATTTATTTAAAAATGTGTAACTTCACACACAAAGCCAAACGGGGGTCACAAAATAAACACCATATTTACATACTCGCAATCAGTTTTCTTCCGCTTCGATGGACATTATCGTATCGATCGTCGTTGACATGCTCGAAAACTCTCCAGAATGCATCTGCAAGTGAGCCTATCACATTCCAACTGAAACTGTTTAGTCTGTATTGTTTTTATGCACTGTACACTTTTGTTAGGAATGCGCTGAATCTTAGATGGTGTTCTGCGCAGAACTGGTTATAATCTTTGTTTCGAATGATAAACTAATTGCATGAATTTAAATGTGCTGGAAAATCCCACACTGCATCGTGTATGTATGTACATACATATGCATAATTGTAATTCAGTACGATGACAATTATTGATGACAATTACTATTAACGAAATAGATAACTGAATGGAATGTGTAACTGCTTCCACACTGACGAACCGAACAGCGAACGACGAAGGGCGAAGGCGAATTGTTATTGTTATTGTGTTCGGTTCGTCGGTGTGGACGCAGCATTGCATCAGCTCTATACAATGCGTAATATTCTCTGTACAGTAGTGAATAATTGATTCTACGACGTTGTTAACACTGTTCTTGTAGAATATTTGTCCGCTGAATACGAATTCGATTTTTAAAAAAAAATGCTCTTTGGCTCTAGTTTAGAACTTTGAAACATTATCACCATTTTGTATTTATTGGGAATTGCAACAATTTGTACGATCTTAAGGATATATTTTAGATACGTATAAATGGACAGTTTAACGTGCGAAATAAATAAATTATAAACAAAACTTATTCGTCATGGCTCATTGCAAAGTTTCGCGGGTCATAAAGTCAACAAAAATATCGATAAATAGCGTTAACTATTCGACACTATATGTAGATAAGAATTATTTTTATATGACGCCCAACGTACTTTTTGAGCGAGAATAAGACGATAACAAAGTTTAGGAAAAACCTTCAAAAATTTTAAACCAAAATAAGTAGGTACTGTCTACTATTATACATATATAAAGTTGAATGTTTGTTTGTTTGTCCGCTGTATAAATCTACAGTTTTCAATTATTTAGAACCACCAAATTTGGTATACTATCTCACGATACTCTAACTTAGAGTGTACATATGTACATACGTAGATGGTTTTTGGAAGCAGTCGGAACCCGGGGTCAAAGGGCCCCCATACAAAAATTTTAATCAATTTTTCTTTGTACTTATTAAATGTTTATTTCGATATATGTACATTTGTTTTCATAATTCATAAGTTACCCGCCCGAGCAACGCCAGGAAATTCGGTTAGTATAAAATAAAACAAACCGTTATGTGTATATGTACAGCAGTTGTAATATTATATTGCTGCTGTCGAGGTCATCGCGCTAAATCTGACCGCGCGGCCGTGTACAGACCCCGTAAAAAGCAGCAGTGTGGTCAGTGATGCGTTCTGCGCGGCTTTTTCACATTACAGCAGTCGCACGCCTGCGTTCTATCGGTAAAATGTTATACTTATCGTGCCATGGTGTGGGATCCACTGTCTATTAATTAAACTCGATTCGCAATTTATTTAAGTACTCTATTTTTGTCGACTTTACATTGTACGTGTTGTAATATAAGTTGAAGAAGAAGTGAATAGAAAATTTGTGAAACAATCGTGTACAGTATTTTTAACGATAGTTCCAGGGAGGAACTCCCTATGCCTATCAATTTAATGAATTGAATTGGATCCTACTCGCAGTGATAAGGTTTGGTGTGCGTTGGCTACTGCACACAATTTGTAATCTGTAATGTATTTTCCGAAACACTAAGAAAGACAGTGATCCGTGGAACAATAGTGCGCGCTGATATTTAAAGGAGTTTCCCCCACTCTACGTTTGGGGATGTTGCCATATTGAAGAATACAGAAGGAGAGAATTCCTACATACTATAAAAAAAAACTACGACCGGAGGTCATTGCATTTTATAGCCAAGCGTGAAACCGAACCATTTAAGTAAATGGTTAAGGCATGGTTTCGCAAGTGGTCGATTTGGCTGTTGTGTCCGCGGCCACTTTCCAGGCATCTGTCAAATTCTATACAAAAATAACCAAACGTCTTGGCCGCTGTGGCCGTCTTGACTGTTTCCCCGCACCTCACCTAGACGGCCTACCGGCGTCGGCCACAACAACCAAGACGGCCACAACGGCCAAGATGTTCGGTTTTTTGTATAGAATTTGACAGATGCCTGGAAAGCGACCGCGGACACAACAGCCAAGTCGGCCAGGCTGCGGCCACTTGCGAATCCAAGCCTTTACTGCGTATTGCCTTCGATCTTATCAAATTTTTTGCCATACATAAAAATGGGTGGAATTTCGCTCACTCAAAACTGTAGGAATTCAACATCTCCAAATGCAGACTGGGTGAGGAAATACACCTTTAAATACCAGCGCACACTATTGTTCAGCAGCTTTCTATTGCACCATACAAGCTTCTCCTCAACTAAGGGGATGTTCTCTTACGATTCTATGGTAATATGGAAATATACGATTTTATTCGTATACAGCCAAGTCGGCCTGTTTCGAAACCAAGCCTTTACAAAAAATTCTCAACTATTTACTATATACGCTGAAAAGTATTTTTTTACTGAGCAAAGACACTTAGCGGATGAATAAAATACTGTGCGCTATATTAAATTGCGGACAATAAAACGCAGATTTTCACAGAGGGTTATGGTCAGGCCGAAACGACGTTACGACCACCACAGGCTTAAAACTAACTTCAAACCGAACGTCATAATGTATTGGTGATGGCGCAGGAAAATGAAGCGGGGCCTAGCGGCGCCCCCTGCCTCGTTCACCCCCAAAAAGGAGTCCCAGGAGTGGAGCCTCCGCCCCCGGAAAATGCGCCCCCAGAAAGTGCGCCCCCCGCATCCACACCCCTACCACCCACCCTCGCCCCTCCCGCCAACGACTTTGACATATCCAGTAAGTGTTCATTTATTTTCTCATATCAAAATAAAATAAATATTTTTTATGTAATTTATTATAAACAATTGACGAGTCAAGTCGTGGTAATCGTTGGTGACCTTCAAACTGAATTTCACTCCGAGTACATTTGTACTGTGAAGAGATTATGTTGTACTGTTTGCTAGTACTAAATGTATTCTTTAGGAACAAATGATTAATTTCTAGTCGTTTACGTATATCTAGGAGCAGAATTGCTTTGGGTGTCAAGATGTGGTACACATTGTATTGCTTACAAAGTTTTCTTTGTGTTTATATATCGTATCTAAAATTGGTCTTGAAAGGTTTGTCAAAACCAAACAAAGGATTCAAACAATTAAGCTCGCTCAAATTTCTGCAGTTTTCGTTCCGGGACATCTTTTTTCACCGATGAGCCATTTTTTGATTGACTTAAAATAAAATACTCAAAGAGGTTTTCTTCAAGCTTCTTGATACTCGGTACTGTGTACAATGAGAAAATGTAATGATGTGCCATTTGTGAGATCTTTTTATTATCATTGTTCAAAACGAAAGCACTTTTCTAAAAGCGTAACTATTATGTTTAGTTTTCTCTGCAATTTCTTAGACAACAACACGCAAGACCCTTTATCTAAGAAACGCTTCTTCGAGATTGTAACCACCGCATCACTGTACCCCTGGAAAATGATCTAATTTTCTTAAACATAAGAATGTTTGCAATTGACCTCTTCGAGAAATTCAAGGAATCGTCGAC
This sequence comes from Parapsyche elsis, assembly GCA_022651745.1. NCBI lineage: Eukaryota > Metazoa > Arthropoda > Insecta > Trichoptera > Hydropsychidae > Parapsyche > Parapsyche elsis. Next base: position 2,138,914 of record JAGVSN010000031.1, read on the forward strand.
GGTAAAGTGATTCTGCCAATGTATTGTTGACGATCTTTCAGAGCCGCATCACTACGTAATCTATGAAAATTGAATATACATATATGAAATATTTCATTTCATTTACAGAAACTACGCAATCTCGCAAGGAGGAGAGTCCGTTTTCGTTTAAGCACTTTCTGAAGCGAGACTTGTCCCTGCCGACTACTTCGAGCTCGTATGAGAGTACCGGAGCCAAGCCAAAGATATACTCGAACACGGTCCACCCGTCGCCAGCCAAGGCGAATTTGCATCAAGAGTTTCGCAAGGATGCCAAAGGGTCGTCCAGAGAGAGCTGGGCGGGTCCCAGCAACGCCTCTTCCGATAGTTCCATAGAATTAATATTAAATACTAATACGGCGGCAGAGTCGAAAAACTTTCTGGAGAGAGACAATTGCGACATGTCCTCGTTCAGACGATCTCACACGTCCAGCGACGTTCTGGGCATGCCGTCTCTGCCCGATTTCGTACAGGATCACTTGCTCGTCGAACAGGCTTACCTAGGCTCTAATGGACCATTCACGGTCGACTTTGACAATCTGCCCGACTTCACGCTGAGCTCCAATACTAATTATGACAAGTCGGACGATTTGAGTTACAACAGTGCCAACGCTTCGAAGATCGGCAGCTGTAGATCTGTACCTTTGGACTTGCCGAGTTTCGTCGAGGATCGAATGGAGGGCGAGGAGCGAGGCGACAGACGGTGCAGACCGTCGCCGCTAGACTTGCCGAATAGTCTCACGTTAGACTTGACGGACTCGTTGAATCACACGGACCATCGAAACACAAACCAAAGATTACCGTTTCCGTTAGACCTTCCGAGAAATGAAAACTCCAGTGGTAAATATTGCCTTCGCGACAAACGAGCCGTACTCGAAATGAACGATTTTTAACTTTTTCGTTAATTATAGCTAGCGATTGTCTACGACTACCTGATTTCTTACCGACACAAGTCGGTTCGAGTAACAGTGGACCTTTAGGAATTGTGTCATCTAATAGAGATGAACTGGCCGAAGAGCGAAGGCGACGCAACGCGGCCGAAAGGGAGTTACGTTCAGCTCTTCAGGTAACACTTCTTCATATATGTATTTTTATTGATCAATCTGCTTGTTGTGACGTATGGATGTGAAACGTGAATGCTAAATTCAAGAATGTAACGTAAGATCCAGTGCACACAGAAGCATGGAAAGATGTATGCTCGGTATAACAAGAAGAGATCGTAAGAGGAATACATGGGTAAGAAGCATGACCAAAGTGGCAGATATAAGAGAACATGTGAAAAGGTTGGAGTGGACACATAGCAAGAAGAATTGATGGTAGATGGACGTGAGAAATACTGGAATGGTATCCAAGAGGATGTGAAAGAAAGCAAGGTAGATCGAGTGGACGATGGGCCGATAAATTGAGAAGAATGTGTGGAGTCAGAGGATGAAGATTGCTCAAGATAGACAGGAATGGAAGCGGATTGGAGGCCTGAAAATGATGATATAATAAATATTTTGTACACACAGACTTCGACCCAACTTCGTAGAGAATTGAAAGCAGCTAAGAACGCAGAGCAAAATGCTCGTAGGGAATTATTGGAAGCGAGAACAGCTAACGCAATATTGGCACATCAATTAAAGAGAACTGGTCGAACAGGAGGTGCTGGTCCTACTACTAGTTCTATGTCGGCATCACATTCACCGTCACTTTCAGAAGAAGAAAAATTTGCTTCGGTGCGTATTATTTCTAGAAATACTGTAATAAATTTATCTGGCATTTATGTATGTATGTACATATTACAGTACTATTGTTTTTATTTTAAAATAGAAATCATTCGGTATCGACGAGAGTAATGTTAATTTAAAAGTGCGAGTTTCTCAACTGAAGGTATGAACATTGTCGATAAACAATATCGTATTTTAGTTAGCAAAATTTAATATTGATTTCATTTTAGGAGGACTTGGCCGCAGCTCGTAGGGAAATTGAAGAATTACGCGGAGTCCGTCGAGGAGTATCAGAGTCTTTACATTTGGCCGCAAATACTGCAGAGAGCTCTCTCAGGTATACTTTGTCATGTTAAGATTACAATAAGTAAACTAGTCGTTCATTATTATGATACATATTAATTTGTTTTGTGTTACAGAGAACTTTTGTCCGGTTTAGATCAGTTACGAGGACTCGCTTCGTCCCTGGATCCTCCTTGATATTGATTCCGCTGTACGAAAGTGCTCAGTGCCTAGTGATCTAACGTAATCAAGGCAGCCTGTACAAGCTTTAGATACTATCCGTTGTCGATCTGTAATTCGCATGACATTTTACAGTGCCTATTGTGTTTACGAACGGTTTAATCAATTTTATTTATACAATTTTAGTAGTGTGGTATCTATGATATTTTTACTAAATAATAGATGATAAAATAATATAATAATGATCAAATGTTTATGTATCATTTTTTTTTTTTGTTTTGTGTTTTATCTTTATTTGAATGTAAAGGGATTATTGATTTATAAAGCAAAATTTTCTCGCATTAATCATATTTTCTGTTATACTTTCTTTAAATTTTAATTAGGAAAATTTTCAAAATCTTTGTATTCATTTTGTTAAATTAAAAGCGTATGCATTCAAAATTAAAATATTTAATGTATAAATAGTGATTTCTTTTAAATATCTTTCATATAACAAAATGTAAACGATATGTATACAAATTATAAATTGCACAAAAATTTAAATATTTATACATAAATAAATGAGCAGAACCTCAAACTATATAATTGGAATATTTATACCTATACAATAATATGTAATAAAGAATATAAAAATATTGTTAAATAAATAACAAGGAGTGAATATATAACATATTAAACCGTAATATCACTTTCGGTTAACCGATTTCCACTAATCTAACTGAATCACAAATAAGTATATCAATATATTATTGTGTGCATGCTTTTCTAATATTTTTGCTAAAATTTATTAATTTGCTACGTCTCGGAAGCGGTATTACATATAAGACCCTTGTCCAGATCTTCCCATTGGTTTGGACTTTGCAAAAAGTATTTTTTCATTGCGTTGCCAAACCGCAATTTGTACTGTTCGGGCGATACGATCGTCGGCAATCCGGAACCAAGTCCTTTCTTAACTATATGCTCTAACTTTTTATCCCAGGTAAACGTCCTGATGTAATCTGAATAAGATGAAAACAAATTTAACAAGTCTCACTTGTACGTGCGTATGTATTTTGTTACATACCGATTATTCCTAAGACGAGCTCGTGTTTATCTTCGTCCAAACCGACCAAAAGAGAATAATCCATTACGTGATGCGAAGATAGAAAATTTGTATCACGTTCAACTGCTGCCCATAACACACCTGCTGAATGGGATTGCAGATACAAAGGACTTTCCCAACGTACTGTAAAATAAAAATAAACTTAAGTTAACAAAGCCAGATGATAGCTCACCCGTTAAACATTAGAATTTATTTTCCTATTGACTGACGAGCATTATTATATTAAGCGAAGGTCTAGGGTTCGATCCCCGTACCTTAAATATCGTCATTTGCAAGATTTGGTATATTACTAAATCTAAATTGGCCACTGGTTAACTTACAATTGAGTAAATTCTCATCAAGGAGCACTACGTCAGGTGATCCTTGTTCGGCTAAACGGTTTCTTTGGGCACCTTTCAAATCGAAACGACGGCCTAGTTCAGATCGACCGTGCCAAAGATTCTCCATTACCAAAACTCCTCCGCCTCCTTCTACACCTCCGACACGATACACCCCGACGATTCGTCCTTAAATTTTCATTTAAGATAAAATTCATTAGCATACATTAAACAATAGCTAAAATTTAACCGGATGCATACCTAACAATGTGGGAAGATTGTTTTGAAGACACGATTGAATGTAAGCGAAATAGTGCGGCGCCAGGTCCACAAACAGTTGCAACTCCAATTTCGACATTTCCTTCAGAATGTAGCGATCGTCTACAAAATAATATTAACAGTCAAACTAAACATTCTAATACTGCATTGTAATGTGTGTTTATAAGTACCTGTCGTTTTTGAGAAAGTAGAACCTGATTTGCCACCTCTGGCCGCCCAGGGTACGCATCGTGTCAACGATCTAATGAACGCCTCTTCGATCTCGTTGAAAGATTCCAAATTGCTGGTCAATTTTCCGTGATTGTCTCTCGCGATCTTTTTGAACTTTTCCTCGGATGATTTTTTGATACTGAGAATCGGAGAGGCTTCGACAGAACTCTCTCGTTCGTTCGTCGACGATGACTGGTTGTGTTCGGAATCGGCTTCCTTTTGAGATGTCGAGCAGTGATCGCAGTTCAAGCTGAAGTTGCTCGTCGCATCATCTTTGTTCTTTGCGACGAATTCACTCTGCTCGTTGGTTTTAAGCTCAAAATCATTCACAACGTTCGTATTGGATTTCAACGGACAGAGGAGTAAAGATCGCAACTTCAAAAATTGTATTGGATTGTATATACGACAGAATAATCCATCCTAAAAAATCAAACTTAACATATAGACATCATGATATTGAACAAAATAATGATTAAATAAAGATTCACAATACCCTCAATTGTACGTCAATATGTTCGGTAATACGTGGATTCTTTGATTTGCTGTCGTTGTCTAATTTTCCTTTGGCGTTCACTGCATCTTTTTCTTCCGAATCGACGCAAACCCTAATAGATTATTTCAATATATTACACTGTATGATACACGTATATGTATAAACATGCCTTAAAACGGGAGATCCCCAAAAACGAATCTAATGCAAATGCGCAATTTAAGGATATAAAACACAGCCACATCAGCCACAGTAACGATGTGGGAAACTGTAAGGTTACTGTGGTAAAAATTTGTATAAATAAAAAGCCTTACACACACAGTACTTCCAACACTCGGACCAGACAGGACAGGTGCTCGTCAACTGAACTCACGCTGCCCAGAACAAACTACCTCAACATAGCACACCACTACGCACAGATCTTGACCTAGGCACTCGAATCACGGCATCGCCTTATCAAGACGTACTCGCCGAAGCAGTACTCTAGTGAGTTTAGACCACGCACGGTTAATTCATCGCACACAACTACGTAGTCACTTACACTTCTGTACACATGTAATTTGCTGTACTTCAAAAAATAAATAAAATACAAAACTCCACTTTGTATGAAAATGTGAACATTACACACCCACCATCACCTGTTCCTATAATATGTACATACATTTAAAAAATAATACAATTAGTTTGTATTTTATAATACCCTTTAATTTGTGATACTGAATGCAGCTGCTGATGATATTGTAAGGACGCTAAAGCGGCAGCCACCAAAGAACTAACTTCACTCGCTATGACAACTACTGGAACAACGCCTCCACAAAGCACTACACCGTTCTGCAAAAATTAATTGGCATACAGTATGACATTGTGGTATTGTTTACATGCTTTAAAATATATTTACATGATTCGAAGGTTGCGAATTGCTCAACAGTTGGGAAATAATCGTTCGTAATCCGCGTCGATCAGCTTTATCCTCTTCTTCTTCGTCTGAAAGTTTGTATTGTATTCACTATTCCATTCATTCAAAACTGATTTTGATTATATTATCCGTTACAAACCTTGAGTTTCAACGTCGCTCGAGTTAGTCGACAATACTTTATCAATGAAAACATCAACGTTGTTGACTTCGGCTTGAGATGAATCGTCCGATTCAATTTTTCCATCGACTGTAACAAAACATCGATGAAAAACAGTTCGCAATATAATCAATATAAGTGTTTTAACAAAATACCAATATTATCCTGTATTATCTTAAAATTTCCCTTCGGATTGGTCTGCGCCGTCCACTTATCCAAAGCTTCTTGAAGTAATTTTTCACCGAAGACGAGAGCGTCGGATATGCCCCATAACCACCGTACGACACCTTAAAATTTCACATGATATAATTTAAGACATTGTCGGAATCACGACTCTCATCAATACACGTATATGTATGTATAAACATGCGTCGCATACGATGTAGAGTAAACACACAAAAAATACGTGATCCGCCGATAACAAATCTCTCACCGCACCAACGATGCCCCAACTACCTCACACCAACTTCGGACCTGACGGGATAAACGCTCGTCAACTGAACTCACGCTGTCCAGAACAAACTACCTCAACATAGCACACGGATCCTGACCCAGTCACTCGAAACACGTCATCACACCGCTACGCACGGATCCTGACCTAGGCACTCGAAGCACGTCATCATCAAGACGTGCCCATCGAAATAACACTCTGGACCACACGCAGTTAATTCATCACACACAACTACTTAGTCACTTACACTTCTGTACACATGTAATTTGCTGTACTTCAATAAATAAATAAAATACATAACTCCACTTTGTATGAAAATATGAACGTTACACAGACTAGTGACCACAACGTCCCTATAATATAAAATACATTAAATACAATAAAAAAAGTTAATTTACCAGCATCAGAATTCTGTTCTTGTAATACTGAAGACGTAAGATTCAATTGAATTTGTTCTATGTGCTGTTTAAAATTTGCTTGTTCTTTATCCTGTTCACCATCGGCAATGTGACTGAATATTTCGTGACCTTAAATCAAACACGTAATTCATAAATAAAGCGAATTTTCGACTGAAATAATAAAATTGAATTAAAAAACACACCTTTCAATACAAAATCGTTAACTTGATTGATTAGAAATTCACGCATATTGCGAGTATTATAATGCGTAGTCAAACTGGACGGCGGGAGACAAATATCCCATGACTTTATCTTGTTATATCTGCAATACATCAATAACGAACAATGAAGGTTCAATTTGAAAGCCAAACTAACACTTTCGATTATAAAAACAGATACATCACCTGAAACACGCCGTAACGTTTCCACAAGCAAAATAGTGGGCATAGTGTTGATGAAGAGAATGATGACAGGAACGAATGCGAGTATAACGAGGAGCATGGAGTCGAAGCTCCAAATATTTAGCGAGAGATAAAGCTAAAGATACGGGTCTCAAACATGAACTTCCTCTTCCGCTGCCTCTTTCTCCACAGCCCATACATCGACACCACCACATGATACTCTGATATAAAAACGTAACACATGAAACAATCCTTTAAAACCTTAAATTCTATTCAAAACATAAACGAACGTACCGGTTTTCCTTCTTCGTCCATGAGCAACTTTGACGGGACACCGACGGTAGTACTATTTTCTACCGAAACGCATGTTACAGTAATACAACCATCACCGTGAACGAATCTAGATTTAAAAATATACAATTTTAAATCAATATGTATGCATGTTATTCATAAAGTTCAAAATTGAAGAGACGTACTTTCTAACGTGGTGCATAAGTGGCACTTGACACGATGGAGAAGGACATGTGAACTGTTGAGCGAAACAATGCCGTTCAAGGAACTGTCCCAGTGAGATATCATTAGCCCCGTACATTTCCATACGAACGATCCTAGAAAAAGTCATATTTGAACGAACTCATAGTCTTCTTCTGAAGATGGCGTACTCGATATAAAGCGTTGCTTTTTCACTAAACGACAAACATGTCAAACATACCATCTGTCGAGGTGAAGGAACTAGGGAAAGATACACTCCAGTGGTGAAACCAATGCCTTTCGGATGTAAGGAAGGATAGTAGGAAGGGACTATGATTTGGTAGGTGGAAACGTCTCACAACTAAGTTGGATAAATGGTAAATTCTAACAGGAGACGGTCGATCTGGATTTAGAAGTATCCAGATCTTGCCAGCGACGATATTTAAGGTCGAAAAAACCTTTCGACGTGCGGGTATTGAACCCCAGACCTTCGCTTAAGAGACTGTCGCTTTTACCACTGAGCTATCGCCCGGTTATAAACATCACAGTTGATTGCAAATTTTACATTTATAATACGAATAAAATACTTACGAAGGATTGATACAAAAGTTAGGAGCGTTCGATGATCTAGCACTGAAACTATAAAATAGCAAATACGTTCGTTGATGCTGTTCGGGATTCAGAGGATCGTTTTGAATTGCCGTGTTTACTGTATCCGACAAACAATCGTGTTTGCCGTCTGAATTTTTCGAAAAACTTGCTTTCTGCAAAATGCTACCTGTATGATGAATATTTTTTTAATTAATATTTGTGCTTTATTTTAAAAACCTTTCTGATATATACATATGTTGTTATTACCGTTTAATAAACGTCCACCGACTGCACGATAGTTAGCCAAAAGTGACTTAACACCTGTATCCTCAGCAGTATGCGTTATAGCTTCAGTCACAAACTGGTGAGCCTCCTATTGTTCCAACATTTAATCAAATAATCAACATAAATCAAGTATTTAATCAAATACAGAAAGTATCTCACAGCAAAACCATACAATAACCTGAAACATGTACCGTCTTTACCCGAAGAGTGGAACAAAATGGATTTTAAAAGTAAATCAGACGCCCTAACGTGTGTAAGTTAGATGTTAGATGTAAGAAACTATGTAAGTAAACTATGTAAGTGTAAGATTGTTAGATGTAAGAAACTATGTAAGTTAGATGTTTCTCGTTATTGTATGGGTTGGCTCCTCTGTAACAATCTGTAGATAGTACATACTTTGGAATAAACATCGCAAGATCGACTTTTAACGCTTTGCTTTCGATTGGTCGCTCTCGGTGTCTGCGGAGCGATAGGCATAGGCGTGCAAAATAATGGCGTACAATAGTAATGTCTCAAAGAACACTGACGGCCATCTTCGCTTTCCAAGTACGGAGCACATATGCGAACGTGGGGAGACATCGATAGAACCGTTTCATCGGCACTCCATCTAAAACGGTCACGGTAATTTATAATTACACTATATATAGTAGAGTGGGACTCTGCCTGGCTGGGTAGCCGATGCCATGGAACGCTCGTTACTATATACAATAGTGAAAGGGTTTGCAACGCTCGCATACATTGACGGCACGTATGTACACATGCACTCACAGCACGGGTAGTGCAAAGCGCATGCATTTTTCAACTACCTACTAATACTAAATACACTATAGTCATCATCATCATCATCATCATTTTCAGCCGTTCACCATCCACTGTTAGATGAAGGCCTCTCCAATACTCTTCCATTCCTGTCTGTTTTGAGCAATCTGCATCCACTTGACTCCATACATTCTTCTCAATTCATCAGCCCATCGTCCACTCGGTCTACCTTACTTTCTTTCACATATTCTCGGATACAAATCCAATATTTCCTGCTGTGTCCAGCCCATTGTCACTTCAACTTTTTCACACGTTTTGCTATATCTGCCACTTTGGTCATGCTTCTTACTCATGTATTCCTCTTACGATCTCTTCTTGTTACACCGAGCATAGATCTTTCCATGCTTCTCTATGTGCACTGGATCTTAGGTAAAATTCTCGAGTTCAGCATCCACGTTCACATCATAACTGGCAGTACACATTGGTGGTATGCCTTCTTTTTTAAGCATAGGGGGATGTTGGATTTAAAAACTATGTTCATTCTACTATAGGTATATACATAAATGATAACCACCAGATAAAAATGTTAACAGGCATTGACTAGTTACATACAATATAAGTCAGGAACGCTCGACACATTTCTTTTGTATACAACAAAATTTCAATACAATTCTTGACACCAACACACTAGCTCTTTACGTATAATAATTTTAGTTACTGCTATTGTTAACCCATTCATACATCAACAACAAACACCCGGATTATATTCTAGTAAGAATATAAATGTTTATTACCGATTTCGTAAAGTATCTGATTGAACATCGTAAGAAAAATTTTCAGGTATGCTCTTCTGCGGTAGAAACACTTCATCGTCACCTGACATTCGTCTCGAACGAAGAGGATCACTAAAATCGTTCACCGTAATTCCACAGCTCATCATTGGTCCCTTTTCACTGTCGTTCTTTTTGTGACCGGTCTTATTGAAGACATCCGACGTTAATGGATCGGTAACGGCTATCGAACTAAAAAATACAATATTCATATTATAATATACATAACATTGTATTCATAAACAATCATGCGTAAATTACGCACAGTTTAGATTCTTTCGAATCGACGCTCGACGTTTGAACTTCACTTGTGCTAGTTTTATCGTCGACGTTTTCGGCCAAACCGTTGTCTAAAAAGTCGCTCAAGTAATTATTCATCTCTTCTTCAACATTGCCGTCCTTTTCCGGTGAATTATCCTTTGAATTGTCGATGAACATGAGCGAAGCGCTTGATACAGGAAGTGTCGCTGACATGTCTCTGAGCAAAGACCTTTCTAAGCGCCAGTTATAAGCAGCGAGCAGTACGAGCCCGATTACTTTCTTCACACGAGCCAATTCGTCTAATGAAGCTCCACGTAATATTATACTACATCCTTTCAAATCCTTATCATATCCTTCGATTACCATCAAGGTTTTACTTTCAACTGAAAAAAATAGGTAACGTTTTATTTTTGCCGAACCCGTTTATAGTAAAATTCAAAACACTCTAACTTAACTTACAGTTCTTCAAGTAAAACGCTTTGCAAGTGCCCAAACGAGGTGCTCCAACTCTTGCATCGACACTGGTGAGTATATCAGCATGTGTGCAACGAGCTAAACGGTGAAGAGTCGGTGCACGTACTCCGATTACCAATATTTTCCCATTGCGAAGAAGCTCTTCTTGAGCTATGCGCGATACGCTACCTTGCACTATGACAACGTCTGGTGAAAGCGCCAAAATACGAGCACAACAATTTCGAAGGTATTCTTGTTCCTGCGAAAAGGAAATTCAAATACATACTGTGCAATCGAAAATTATACAGTTGGGACACGTCGAGGGGATTACCTGCATGATGACCGGTTCTAGCGAAATGAGTTTGCTTTCGACTCGTTGATAGACGAGCGAGCATCTCAATAAGAGAATTCGCGGAGATGAAAGAGTAGTGGGCATTCCTTTGTGAGCGACATTTTTGCTGAAGACTACACCGCCGATGGCGCTAGATTCACGCATCGATCCTCCGGCCACACGTTTCACCCGAACACATCGTCTAATATCCCATTCAGCACTCGTTGTATCTGCATAAAGCATTTAAAGTTAGTAAAACCTACAACAACGATAGCTTTTGTACAAAGAAATTCCTCAAAAGGGTACTTCGGAGCAGCTTTTTTCAACCATTTTTCAATGCATTTGTATTGCGACCCAGTATGCCTATATAATAATATATCAAACACAAACTCTGTCCATTGTGTTCCTTTATTTACTATTGACACATGATATATGCATATTTATGGTTGAAACTAGAGTTGCTTAGTTTTATATTTTATTTATCGTTAGTCTTTAGATATTAATTGAAAAAAAATGTACAATGCGACTTTTTCCGTTTTATTTATTTTGCGACCCACCAATGGGTTGGGACTCACAGTTTGAAAAACCCTACTCCAGAGTATTGTTAATTATAGAATACTGTGAAAATAATAACCAGGTGTTATCATATTTGCAACTTGTTGACACAACGGTAATAAAACCGGAGCCCATGCTAGATTTAGACCGGCTCGAGTTAGTCCTTGCACCAATAAAAGCCGTAAATGTTCCAAACCGGACGCCGAGACACTTTCGCAACAAGATTTAGCATCTTCACCACCTGAAATGTTAAAGCAATTCAATAATATAAACGATCAGCTCGTTATCTGTTTACAACAACATAATCTTACCATCTGATTGCAGCGGAACTTGATTTTCACTCTCGGTCATAATTTCATCGTGATCTGCAAAGATTTCATTCACTTGTAAATATAAATTTTAGTTGCAAAAGATAATTTGAAATACGTTATATAATACCAATATATATTACCAGGTCTTTGTCCGCGTACTAAGTGAGCCGAGTTTTCAGCCAGATTGAGATTCAAACAGTACGAAGACGTACTACCGGTCATGTTGTTATCTATTTTCATGCGAAAATCCTTGTATAAAAGAACAAGTATAAAAGTGTTATCAAGCCAACGATTATATACCTTGATCGGGAGCACCCAAAATCGGAGGATTGATAGGTCTATACAAAGCATAGTCTATGAAAGTTTGATGCTCCGTTACGCATTCGATTAAACCTTCTCTCATCAAAGATTGACACAAATCACTCGCTTGAATCCTGATTTTTATAAATAATGTTATTTAAGTATAATTTTCATTATTGGAATGAATAAACAACGAGGAAAACATTTACCTTGTAGGAATATTACCGTGTTCTAAAAGCCATTGTAAAATATCACCACCTCTCCAAACACCAGTATATCGTATCAATCGATACCTGAAATCCAAATATTTACGTATAAATCATTTCATTATCATCATCATCATTTTCAGTCGTTCACCATCCACTGCTGGATGAAGGCCTCTCCATTCCTGTCTGTCTTAAGCAATCTGCATCCACTTGACTCCACACATTATTCTCAATTCATCAGCCCATCGTCCACTCGGTCTACCTTACTTTGTTTCACATCCTTTCGGATACCATTCCAGTATTTCTCGCTATGAGTACAGCCCATTGCCACTTCAACTTTTTCACACGTTCCGCTATATCGGCCACTTTGGTCATGCTTCTTACCCATGTATTCCTCTTACGATCTCTTCTTGTTACACCGAGCATACATCTTTCCATGCTTCTCTGTGTGCACTGGATCTTACGTAACATTCTTGAATTCAGCATCCACGTTTTGCATCCATACGTCATAACTGGCAATACGCATTGGTCGTATGCCTTCTTTTTTAAGCATAGCGGGATGTTGGATTTAAAAATATTTTCATTCTATAAATCATTTAATAAGCAATTAATGTATTAGAATATAAATAAAAATACCTTTGCAACTGAAGAGGTAGCGATAAACATAAATGTCTATACGTATCTTGAAGTGATACTTGACGTGAAAAGCCTAGATCACCGTTTGGATCTCCGACAACGGGACCTTCTTTTACAGCTTCAACACCACCACCCAATAGAAATCCTTGTTCAGATGCTTGATTATTATCTTTAGAATTTTTCTCCTACAAAATTAAATACACACAAATTATGAAAACGACAGCTTCCAGAAGTATTTTTTTATGCTATTCGGTTATAAGCTACCTTTAAATTTTCCTGTAACGCTTTTAAATCTGCCGATAATACAGCTCCACTGTCGACAGATTGCAAATATCCTAATACGATTCTGCAACAGTATGTGCAGACTCTGAGTCCTCCGGCACATCCGCAAACGTGACCCGGCACTCGATGTGAGCAACAACGAGCGCAAAATATCTGACCGCATACTCGACAATGATGACGACGACGAAAAGCACTGAAACGAGTACCACATTCGTAACATTCTCTCGATACGTAATCTGGCATCCAATAACGTGCTTGTTCCGTATCCGCATATCGGGTACCACTCTGAAACACCAAACAAACATAAACTTTGTATGTATACGTAATATAACTGCGGAATTACCAGAGCTAAGCAAAATTTGTAGTGTTAAAAGCAGTACTAGCCAACTGTTAAGATTTGCAATCTTACATTGTCGTAGCTAGTACTGGTAGAAAAAGTTCAGTATTGGAATAAATTTGGAATAATTTTTTATCGGCTGAAGTGTTTTATAAGCGAGATAAATCAAGAACAATTTTAAGCTGAAACAAGATTGAAGACGTGCTTGGGATGCATGATAGCTAAAGAGTCTCATTTTCAAACATTTGTATCTCTAAAACTATGAAGATATGAACTATTGAAAACAGTACCGATTTTTTAATGGCTATCTGTATTTACGAATTGATATTATTGTACTCATTGTAAACATTTTCAACACAAAGTAAAATAGTTTTGAATGTGGACAAACTAAAAACGAACATTGTACTATGTATACAAATTTTAAACAGTTACACGACAATTTGAAACAGATCAAACTCAATTCGGCATTCATTTGAACGAAATAAAAATTAAAAGTTAGTCTTCATTATTCGAAAGCTCTCATGCATACGCTTCATTGCACAAACGATATAGTGAAATACTATTTAGGAAAAGGTGAGTAGTGTTAATATTACAAACCGAAGTCCGTAAAGCAACCAAGCTACTTATTGTCTTGAGTACTTTCTGTAGGCTTCGTCCTTCGGTAAACTCATCGGAATACTGAGACGAAGTTCCGCCTTCTGTATTGATCGAATCGTCTCGGACAGGTTCACTGGTCGCATTCTCCTCCTCTTGCGATTCTTCTGGTGTTGTCTTCACAGCGACACCGTTGTCTCCGGTGGCTGATCTTCCAAACTTGAAAAACTTGGATATCAACACTGAAACTCCAGTTTCGTTTTCCTCAGGACTCAGGAGTGGGAAATTTGTTATTTGTGATACGAACTCTGATTGTCTTTCCATATTTTCCAAATGCAATGTCACATTGACAAATACAAATGTGAACTCAGAACTGTCACTTGTTGACAATGACAATTAGCTAATATGTTGCCAGAAGGAAAAATTATACTAGAAGGATAAAATGTCAAAAATTTAGGTACTTGTCTGTTAAGTCCCCGCCGGAAGTAACACCCCCCAATAAAAGTTGGGTTTTGACGTACCAGGTCAGTTTAGGTTCCTCAGGGAACATAATTTGTTGTCCATCCCGATGGCTCGTACTGACATGCTAGCTATGTCTCCCGTTGTAGTCAAAAAATTACTCAACCGGGCTGCCGTACACATTGACTTGTTTAATGTTATTTATGGGAGGTGCTTTAATTTTCAAATTTTGTTTTTGTTAAATTGTTTTGTTTAAAATTGAAAATTTATTTTATTTTAACTGTTTTCTAACATGACTATATCTGTATATATAATGTATTTGATTGGCCACAGTAATGATTTGGGAAACTGTAAGGTTACTGTGGTAGAAATTTGTATAAAATAAAATAAATGAATCATCAACTACATCAACTCTATGAATTAATATTTTAATAAGTAATAATTTTGTAGGAATCCCGATGCATGTGCAATGCACGCACGAGTTGGTACCATCCACGCGTGTAAACCCATTAAGATTCCCGGAAACATATCTCGAGCAAACACATAAAAGACTCGGGGCGTGAACCAATTAAAACCACCCTAATTTGAATCTGTGGGAAAACGCATAAAAACAACACTTTCACGAACCGAGAAATTGATTATCGCTTTGGGACCAAAGACGCCGCCACACTTTACACAATAAGCATCTGGATTAACACGTCAAACCCAACAGGGACAAAGGCCACTTAAAAGTGAAACCATTAAAACTCCCCAAATTGAATCTGTGGGAAAACACATAAAACCGATATATTCCCACGGGTTTCTACCCTTTCCATTCGACTCGTCTAAACACAAATGCGCACTGGAGTAGTTTAAATAGGCCACCATCGTCCACAGTCAGTCACCGTTCCTGAACTCTCTCCACTGAAGACAACCACTACGGGACTCCAGCTTTCACTCCACTGGGCCCTCAACGGGCTACCACGGAGATAAACGTCCCCCTGGCACACGAGTCCGCACCAGACGAAACATACGCTCGCCAGTCGAACTCACGCTGCCTTCGACAACCGTAGCCACGCTGCTCACAACTACGTAGATACCTAACTTCTACGTGCCTGTAAATTGCTGTACTTACTTCAACAAATAAATAAAATACAAAACTCTATCTTGTATGAAAATAGAACGTTTCACACACTTGATCCAGCGTTCCTATAATTGGTAGTGATAACGTCTCTAAAATTTCAATTCGCCTGTTGTGGAATTATTACCATCCCGTACTGTGCGTAAGGCTGTCAGCTCGTCTCGGGGTCTGATGTCTGATGAATGGTCAGCATTCATCTTGTTATGACCTGGCCGGGTATGTCCTTGTTACGAAGTAGTGTAGCT
Source organism: Parapsyche elsis (assembly GCA_022651745.1). NCBI lineage: Eukaryota > Metazoa > Arthropoda > Insecta > Trichoptera > Hydropsychidae > Parapsyche > Parapsyche elsis. Next base: position 2,154,850 of record JAGVSN010000031.1, read on the forward strand.
GTCTAACGGTCAAGGTATGTTGTTGTATAGGGTACACTATAATTCATAATTCGTAGTGACCGTCAGCATATTTCGGATCCGCACGTAAAGGCTGATTTAGACCAGGCTAGTAGTTAGGAGAGCAGCGTGGGTGGTTGCTTTTGTCGCGTCACGCATTTTCTTTGCATTTTGAGCGAGTAGCCTTCTCCCACCATCCTCGCTACCCTTTTGCGTGTGTATGAGATTCCTTTTTTCCTTTCTTTTGGCGTCGCAGCGCCTCACCGGCATCGAAATTTATTAGTATCTGCGTTGTAGGGCCAAGTTCAACACTCATTCCTGTATAATGGCAGTACGGTGGAAGACGTAACCATGAAATTTGTTGCCGAATATGTTAAGTATGAGTGCTTGTGGGATGCAAGATGTGCATTATATAAAAATAAACACGCTCGCCAAGCTGCATATACGAAGGTCGAACAAATCATGGCAATGCCAGGATTTGGACAACATGAAATAATAAAAAAAATATACGTAGCACTTATTCTCAAGAGCTGAAAAAAATCAAAAACTCCAAGAAATCGGGGGCTGGTACCGATTCATTATACATATCCACACTCCTGCAATCGAATGTTTTGGAGTACTGGACAATGCAATGAAGTTGGTAGCAGCCACTGTGAGACAGCCGCTGACAAATATAGTAAGTTAATAATTATTTATTTTAATTACTTTTTAATAAATTCACACGTGTTCACACAATATATAGGCATAACATGACAAAATAACATAGGCATGTACATACATAATTATACATCACACATACAACATCCACATAAAATACACTGGATTTCTACATTTATGAGGGTCTCAAGAAAAATGCCAACAATTTTTTATATGTTATTTGTTATAAATTTTAGATTATGTAATTTGAATTATGAATTAATGAATCATTCTATCTTGCCAATGTACAGCACCTTGGCCTAAAAAATAATCAACAAGTTCTTCTCGAATCTGTCTTGCGTTTCGCTAAGAATGATTACCCCCGAGTTATTGATAAGTTAAGCAATCCGCTTCTCTGTTGATTTCTCCAACTAGCTTCAATAATTGTTGCATTAACGGTATCTTCAACATCAATAGATCCAGTCTGCATGTAATTATTATCCGTCATTCGGAGCCAGTTATGGAGTGCACAACATGTTCTCACGATTTTGTCAACTTTATCTGGACAAAATGGGATTGGTTTTTCAAATATTCTAAATCTACTCACTAAAATACCAAAACCATTTTCAACAATTCTCCTGGCTCGTGATAGTCTATAATTGAAAATTTTCTGTCCTGTTGTTAAATTATTACCCCGAACGGTTTTAATAAATATGTTTTTAACGGAAAAGCATCATCTCCTACAATGAATGTACCCGTTGGTAGAGTATTATTTTCCAAAGCTGTGTAAATTTTGCTATTTTGAAAAACACCACCATCAGAAATTCTTCCATTGCACCCAATGTCAATGTATCTAAAACAGTAATTGTCGTCTACTATTGCCAGAAGTACAATACTGTTAGTTCCTTTATAATTGTAGAACAGACTTCCAGCTTTTATTGGTGCTTTCAAGATAATGTGTTTTCCATCAATCATTCCGCAACAACCAGGAAGATTCCATTTATTGCAAAAGCCATTTTCAATTTTTTTCCAATCTTCTTCGTTTTCAGGCACCTGAAATAAATAAAGTTGTTATATTTTGAAATTTATTTCTTTTATTTTCAGAATACGACCGGTAATAAGAATACAACTAATGAGGGTCTAATACATCCAGTGGCAGTGATTAACACAGGTTCCTCAGAAGCTATAACGCCAACGAATTATAGTAATATATCTGCTAGTAATGTAAGCAAAAGAAAGAGATCTGAAGAACTTCAAAGTGTGTTATCACAGTTAAAAGAGATTAGCGATTTGGTAAATAATCCACAAGATGAAAACGAATTCGAAGTTTTTGGACGTCATATTACAATTCAACTCAAAGGCATGCCATTGCACTTGGCCTTGCAAGTCCAACTACAAATCCAAAGTTATTTAAATCAACTAAGACTACAGCATCCGATCCAAAGTGAACCATCATTTTCACCATTGGGAGATAACTATTCGCCATCGTTAAACACATCATCATGTTCAAATAGGTGCATGTGCCGTGAGTGTATTGAATCCGAAATGCAACGAGCTGACAATCCAATATAATAAAATAATACATGTTTGGTTCGAAATGCCAATTTTTTAAATTAATCAATTGTCTTTATTAAGTTTTCTTTTTTGTTCATCACTTTTTATGAATCATTAGACTTCATATGGTGAAATACGGTGTCTAGAAATAGTTTTATTTTAATTTGAATTTAAGTTTTGATACTCACAAAACGGAAGATGGTTTTCTTTTAATGTGCAGGTTCAAAAATGTCTGAATTTACCTTTTATTAGTACAATTATCCTATACATATATATATACGTATATACTTATAAATAAAATATTTTCATTAAAAAAACCGTGTTTGACTCACCTTGACATATATTTTCAACGCTTCGTAAATTGCATCGCATACTTCCGGTATAATTATTGATAAAGTAGATTTGCTTATCCTGTAAAAATGGCTTAAGCTTCGCAAACTATTTCCCGTTGCTAAACAGGACAAGACTGCTTGCAATCTCGTCTTAGCCGGAATTGCACATCTCATAATAGTATCCAATCGTTGAATAGCGCCTTCAATTGTGTTCAATAAATAATTAAAAGAATCTTCTGACATTCTCATCTCACGAAAATATTCATTTGGATCTTCAGCAGCAAGTTCTTTTAATAGGCAGTCATACACAGGCTGCTTCAAGTCTCTCTCCAGAGTGGACAATAACACCGGTAATATTTCCACCATGGGCGAATTGAAATTATTACTTTAGCTTTATTAAAATATTAATTCATAGAATTGATGTAGAATTTCATTTGAAGAGACGTTGTCATTACCAATTATAGGAATGCTGGGTCAGGTGTGTGAAACGTTCTATTTTCATACAAGTTAGAGTTTTGTATTTTATTTATTTTCTGATGTACAGCAAATTACAGGTGCATAGAAGTTAGGTTTTAGTTGCGTGCGATCAATTATTCGTGTGTCGTCCAGAGTACATCTTGATGAAGTGGACGACGTGATGTGTACTTGGAGTCAGGATCCGGCGTAGGAATGCGCTACGATGAGTACAGTTGTTTTGAGCAGCGTGAGTTCGACTGACGAGCGTTTATTTCGTCTGGTGCGGACTCATGTGCCAGGGGGATGTTCTTCTCCGAGGTAGCCCGTTGAGAGTCCAGAGGGTTGATAGCTGGAGTCACGTAGTGGTTGTCTTCAGTGGAGAGAGTCCGGGAACAGTGTCTGACTGGGGACGAACGTAGCGTATTTAAATCAATCAAGTGCGCGTTTGCAATTAGGCGCGCCAACAGGAGAGGGAAATTTAATGGGTTCACGCTAAGTTCTTTCACCTTACATTAAGTGTATGTGGTGAAAGAGGTCAAATTTAATGAGTTCACTTTTGGGTGTCCTTTGTTCTTGCACATGCTGGTGTGCACCTGTTCCCTGCACTTGCTGAATCCTTTGTTCCAGTGGTTGTGTTTATGTAATACGATTATGCATTTATCGGTTTGCGTCACATGTTGTTTATGTCTTTGCTCCAGATTTATTTTAGGGAATTTTTACGAGGTTCACGACCCATGTTTATTATGTCTGCTCCAGATTTGTTTCCTGGGAATCTTAATGGGTTCACAACACGTGGATGGTGTCATGTTGTAAAAGACGCACGTTTATACATACATATATGAGTCCTGATTCCTACACATCGATTATGAAGTATATTTTTTTTATTGATCATTTTGATTTGCAGATGGATGGCGAGAAAATAAAAACACACACGCATCACCATTCTGGGAAAAATAAATTCAAATGTGAAATTTGTTCAAAAAGTTATTCAAGAAAACAAGACTTCAAAAGACATATGAACATCCACACTGGGGAAAAACCATACAAATGTGAAATTTGTTTACAATGTTTTGCAACGAACTTTAGATTAAAAGTACATATGAGAATCCACACCGGGGAAAAACTATACAAATGTGACATTTGTTCAAAAGGTTTTGGACTAAAGAAAAATTTAAGAGAACATATGAGCATCCACACTGGAGAAAAACCATACAAATGTGAAATTTGTTCAAAAAGTTATTCAAGAAAACATGTCTTAAAAGGACATATGAACATCCACACTGGTGAAAAAACCATACAAATGTGACATTTGTTCAAAAGGTTTTGCAACAAAAAATATCATAAAAGTGCATATGACCATTCACACTGGGGAAAAACCATACAAATGTGAAATTTGTTCAAAAAAGTTTTCACTAAAGAACAATTTAAGACAACATATGAGCATCCACACTGGAGAAAAACCATACAAATGTGAAATTTGTTTACAATTTTTTATAATGAACTCGAGATTAAAAGCTCATATGGAACTTCACACTGGGGAAAAACCATACAAGTGTGAAATTTGTTCAAAAAGTTTTGCAATAAAGCGTTACTTAAAAGTACATATGACCATTCACACTGGGGAAAAACCATACAAATGTGAAATTTGTTCAAAAAGTTTTTCAAGAAAACATGACTTCAAAAGACATATGAACATCCACACTGGGGAAAAACCATACAAATGTGAAATTTGTTTACAATGTTTTGCAACGAACTTTAGATTAAAAGTACATATGACAATCCACACCGGGGAAAAACCATACAAATGTGACATTTGTTCAAAAGGTTTTGGACTAAAGAAAAATTTAAGAGAACATATGAGCATCCACACTGGAGAAAAACCATACAAATGTGAAATTTGTTCAAAAGTTATTCAAGAAAAACATGTCTTAAAAGGACATATGAACATCCACACTGGTGAAAAACCATACAAATGTGACATTTGTTCAAAAAAGGTTTTGGACTAAAGAAAAATTTAAGAGAACATATGAGCATCCACACTGGAGAAAAACCATACAAATGTGACATTTGTTCAAAAGGTTTTGGACTAAAGAAAAGTTTAAGAGAACATATGAGCATCCACACTGGAGAAAAACCATACAAATGTGAAATTTGTTCAAAAAAGTTATTCAAGAAAACATGTCTTAAAAGTACATATGAACATCCACACTGGTGAAAAACCATACAAATGTGACATTTGTTCAAAAAGTTTTGCAACAAAAGATATCATAAAAGTGCATATGACCATTCACACTGGGGAAAAACCATACAAATGTGAAATTTGTTCAAAAAGTTTTGCACTAAAGAACAATTTAAGACAACATATGAGCATCCACACTGGAGAAAAAACCATACAAATGTGAAATTTGTTCAAAAAGTTATTCAAGAAAACGTGTCTTAAAAGGACATATGAACATCCACACTGGTGAAAAACCATACAAGTGTGAAATTTGTTCAAAATGTTTTGCAACAAAACGTTACTTAAAAGTACATATGACCATTCACACTGGGGAAAAACCATACAAATGTGAAATTTGTTCAAAAAGTTATTCAAGAAAACAAGACTTCAATAGACATATGAACATCCACACTGGGAAAAAACCATACAAATGTGAAATTTGTTTACAATGTTTTGCAACGAACTTTAGATTAAAAATACATATGAGAATCCACACCGGGGAAAAACCATACAAATGTGACATTTGTTCAAATAATTTTGCAGTAAAGTTCTATTTAAGACAACATATGAAATATCACACTGAAGAAAAATCGTTAAACCGCGAAATCAGTTCGAAATGCTTTGTAAATCATGAAAAAGATCCTGTCGCAATCGAGTGTCGGCTTTGCCTATGTTCTGTGGCAGCAGAGTCTTCTTTCCCTATTGATGACTATTCTGACTTACTCACGAAACATATCTGGAGCTGCAGTCAGCCACAGGTTGGTATCTTGACTCATTCATATGGCATGCTCTCATCAAAATCAGATACTAACAGACTAATGTAATGTGTATTTTCCTTGCAGGTGAAAAAACACAACATGCTGCCCAATAGAATATGCTTGTCTTGTGAATCCAAGTTCAAATCGCTCATCAATTTTAAAGAAACCTGTGCTAAAAATGATAAAATGGTAAGACTGAAACTAACTGAATGCTTAAATATTAAAGTGGAAGAAGTTTTACTCGACGATTTAGTTTGGGAGGATGAGGGTTTTGATAACAATTTACAACTATAACAGTTAGTGATTCTGTGTCGAGAGAACTCAGGAATTCCAGGCTTATCGCCGTCTCGTGTCCCAGGACTTTCAAAAAAATAAACACGTAACATGAGACATTCTGATATAAAGTTTATATAATATTTTTTTCATTTTATTTGTTGAAAATTATTATAATTAAAATATCTCCATGATTGAAAACCATCAAAACGACCCATACTGTGTGAAAGCAGGTAGCAAGCGGAGAAAAAAAAGCACTGTAGACGGCTTGACCCAAGTGTTGTAGTTATCGGCGTGGGAATCGGCTTAGAATAATACTTTGTATGTGCACGTGTTTGTTTCCTAGAGAAATTGCCGTTATAATTTAAGATGGCATTACCCCAAATATGTCTTTCCGGTATGGCGTGGCGGGAAAACCGAAGAATCCACAAATACAGAATGTTCAAATAGAGAAGATGCTGCTGAAGATGGTATTTCTATAAGAGCAATTACAAATAGAACTTCTATTCGTGAATATATTACGCAAAAAGGATTTATGTACATTGCCCAAGAATCAATCGGACACAATAAAATTGATAGTAAAATTTTATGACGAAAAAAAAATTTAAATTACGTAAGATTAATATTATCTTGCCACAGCAATTTTATAAAAATCTGTGAAAATGCATTACGCTGTGATCCGAAATCTTTTTGGAACTTTGTGAAATCAAAATGTTTAGCCCAATCTAAACTGTCAATAATGTCTAAAGGAAGTGAGACTTTCGAAGGTTCCAAAAGCATTGCTATGGGCTTCGCTCAACATTTCCAGCCAGTGTTTTCTAACTCTCCTTCCTCGTTTAATTGCGGTGATGGTTGTGTTCTCTCATCGTCTCCGTGGTCACCCACTTTGATAATCAACGAATTTAACATTTGTGATATGGAGTATGGATTCTAGAAATTGAAATCAATTAGATCTTTTGGACCAGATTTGATATATTCATTTTAAAAGGCTTCCAACTAAGTCTGTCAAGTCCACTTCGATTTATATTTAATTTATCGCTGAAGACATCGTCATTTCCAAACTCATGGAAATGCACGAAAGTCACGTTGATTCATAAAAAGGGTGATAAATCGCTAATTGAGATAATTCTCAATCACCCAGTTGCTATAGTTTCTTCGCCAGCCAAGTTAATGGAAATCATTTTGCATAAACACATCTACCATCATGTAAAACCGATTCTCATTGACCAACAACGTGGTTTTCGCCCCGCCCGGTCTACAACAACTAACCTCCTCTCTCCAACTTCATCATTCATCACATAGCATTCTCATCCGAAAATTAATTGATCTCGGTTTTTCAAATAATATCACAAAATTGTTTGTTGATTATTTGAGTGGGCGTTGTCAATTCGTGAAATACAAATCTCAATATTCCAATGAGTATCCCACATGCTCTGGAATACCATGGGGTTCCAATTTGGGTCCATTATTGTTTCTTATACTTATTGACGATGTCCATTAGGGTGGAGCGATCTTGTATGAAGAAATTTTTTTTTCGTAATATCAAAAAGCACGAGTGCGGGATTAATGCTGTATCACATAACCATCATAACTGCAAAATATCTCTTAAAAATATGAATGTTTAGTACTGCCCCAAGCTGCTTGAATATTGGGAAACAATATAAAATCTTCCCGTGGTTGGAGCGAAATTTTTTTTTTTTTTGAAAATCGAAATGCTTGGGTTTTGAAAAGTTGCTCTATGGGTATACAAAACAAACGGTGTAATTATCTTTTTGATATTTTAACTCTTTATACTTTTCCAATGGAGTTAAAAATTTAGAAGAAATGTGTTTTTAGCTAAAAGTGTAATGTTCATACAACGGTATTAAAACGCAGATAAAATACATTTTTTGTCATTTATTTGATTTATGACAATGAAAACAAATAATACATATGTTTCAGTTACTAATTAAGAATAAGAAACAAAGGAAATATCATACCAGCATCCCACAAGAAAAACTTAAAAATATCCTATGTACCTATGTATGTATCCTATGTAAATATCGGGGTAATAATATTTTTTTGTGTTGAAAATAGTCATTATTTTTCGTTATTCGTATCTCAATTTTATAAAACCATCTCGCCTCGAGGGTCCACAAACAGTAGCAGAGACTTCTGTCACTATTTTCACTGCGTAGCTTGAGTGTGGCAAGGAAAAATCTTTATCTGAGGTAAAATGACTATTTATTACTTTTTGATCGGCAATAGCTTGTAAAATAATCTCTTTATCTATCAATTTGTTGTGAGGAGACTCTATTACCTCTTCCCAATTTATAATATGCCACAATTGCAACATCAACGGAGAGCGAACGAGTATTCTCAACGGTAGGAATATTCACTACAAAAATTAGAAATATGTTATCTGATTCGTCCCTAAATGCCTTGTTCTTTCTAAAAACTTATTTTGCCCTACAAAAATAAAATATGTATCCTTATTTTTATAATTTTAAATCGCTGTTTTGCACATAGATAATTGAAATTGTGTTTTTTGTAGTTGTTATAAATAAATATATGTAGGTACCTACTAAATATACGTACACAAAAAAAATATTATGCTTTTTAATTAAATATCTAATAAAACAGTTTTCATTTGTTTTAATAAATTAAAATGTATCCTTTTACACACATACGTACATATACATACAAATATTTATCAAAAAAAATTTCTCTGATTTTATCGACAAGCAAATAAAAGTCTCAATTCCCGAGACTTCAAAAAAAATTGTCTCGATTCTCGGGTCTTCAAAAAAGCCGAGACTTCAGAATCGCTAATTGGGATACAGCACTCTCGTCATCTCGTAGGGATAAACTCCTTGTGAGTCGCTTCTGTAATTTATTGAGAGGTGACATATGCGACTCACCGATGCTGGAGGAGATGAAGTTGTGGGCTCCTGCACACTTCTGGAAGTCGCGTACGCGTCAATTATTTCAGGTTTTCAGAGCGAGAACCGCAACCGGTGTCCTCGCTGACTCGCCCGTTGCTCGAGCCATTCAATGCCTCAATTCCCTTGCGCTACGCAGCATCAGATCGCCACATTTCTCACGCACTTTAAATTTTAATGTTGTTTGTAATACATACATATTAAATCTAATATGATTTGCTGATTTTATGTTATCTTTTAATTTGATTCTATTTAATATTAATACTTACTAATTATTATTTAATTTTGTTTAATTTTAAAAACTTTTTTTATTAAAAAAATGTGTATGTTCATTTTATTAATGTTTTCAACATAATGCCAATTATGAGGAGGTTGAAAAATTTTATTTTTTTTATATAGATATATGTATATGTAGATATAATCTTTTATTTGATTTAATGTAATTTGATTATATTTAATTTTAATATCGATTGTTTAATTTTACTATCAATTACATATGTTTAATTTTAATATTTGTTAATTTTATGTTATTGTTTATTTTGATTTGATTTCTTTATATTTTGGTAATATTATTTAATATAAATATAATGCTTTTTTTTTCATGTCTGGCCATAGTGACGAATTGGGGAAACCTATAATGTCACCATGGTATAAATTGTAAAATAATAATAATTGTGTAAGTGCTATAGATTCAATAAACAGATGGTGCCAGAAATATGTATCAATTAGTGCTCTGTTTTACACATAGGCCACTCAAATCCCCAAATCCATTATTCAACAAATAATATTCCAAAAGTAGCACTACAAATAAAATGACCTAGGTATTTTGTTATCACAAAAGACCTAAAATGCCGCCCGCCCATGTATATAAATAAATGAATATGTAATCGTTATCGATCTCGGTCAACGGCGAACGCAGATCTGCTCTGGCGGTACTTTGAACCTAGTCTTACAATGCGACTTGCGAATTCTGCGTTAGTAGAACGAACTCGTCAAAGAATTCGTCTTGTCGCAGTCCAAGATGTCAAGAAGCGATGTCATCAAAGTCTGAAAACAATTAAAATTTCTATGTGGTCCATCTTGGTCGACTACTTTGAACCGAGTCTCTGCGATATCAAAATAAGTCTCGTCGCAGTCGAAGATGTACTCGCTGGCCTATAGCAAAGTTACAGTTTGCTGCGAAGGTTCATTCTTCACTCGGTTGTTCATTGGATTCAAACTAGTAGTCCTAAACTCAAATGATTTTAAGTATAATCGTATCGGCTGTCGGCTGTCATCGTTCGTATATGGGAGCGCCGAGGTCGTCAAGGTCAAGGTATACCATAGCAGGGAACACTTGGAAGGTTATAAGACTATCTGCCCTGCTCTATAAGTAAATGATTGATGTATTAACGTAGTTCAATTACTGCCCAACTTCATACATGAAACGTCAGATCAGTATGTCAACAATGCACATATACACGCTTCTCCAATAGTCAGGGAGGCGATTGTCAAACGGTAGGAGGTGCATTCACTGGGGGTACTACTTCCGGCGGGGACTTAACAGACAAGTACCGAAATTCCATCTTCCGGTTGACCGATTTTAATGAATTATTCTTTCGTATTGCTTTAAGGATTAGATATACTATTACGTGCTCAAATCACAGAAATCACTGGAGATTATCTTTCGCGATTTCACTGGAGATTATCTATGAAAGACGATAAAATTTTTCTCATTTAAAATTAAAGGGCAATGCGTGCTTTCAAATACGCCACTTTATATAAAACAATTAAATTCACTTTCAATTTACTTAATTTTGAGTGTTGGCAACCAGGTTCGATTTTACTTTTATTTTCTAGTAGTAACACTGACACACATAACCTGTGTCGTGGCTTCGAGCAGCTCTGGATTTGCTGCCAATTCTGACATATCTCAATAGTAAACTGTCATATATTTTCCACAATCTACAGTAACTTCTTAAATGTATCTCCAAAATGCTTTAAACTTGTATTAAATAACAAATTTTAGCCCTACTTTTCGAAATCTGAATTGTACAATTGATCTCATTGAGGTTATCAAGATATTTATTCACGTGTAAAGTAATGTATTATATTTCTTACAGTGAATGTGTCTGTTTTTAATTTATGGCTTCGAAATTTCATTGAGAAGTTTCGTGAAGTTGAATTTTGCCTTAAAAATAGTCTGGAGTGCCATTGTGACAATTTGACATTGAAAATTTCCATATTGAAATATTATTTACACTTGAATTCATTTTCTTATGTTTGATTTGAAGAAATTTTGATGTTTGATGTAAATTTCTTACGTGTTTCAGTAGGTGTATTAAAATTTAATTAATCATGCCTTAAAAAAAAACATCAGCTCCCAGTAAAAAGACGGAGCAGAAAAAGAAGGAAAAAGTCATTGAGGTCAGTCGTATGCATTTTGTTTATCTTATTATATTGTACTTATTTAATGATTAAAATGATTAAAAATTTCTTTGTTGTGACCTTGCAGGATAAGACTTTCGGTTTGAAGAATAAAAAAGGTGCCAAACAGCAGAAATTTATTCAGCAAGTCGAAAAGCAAGTGAAGAGTGGCGGAGTCCATCCTCTGACGACTGCAGACCTCGCTCTCAAAAAAGAAAAGGACCGGAAATTAAAAGAGGAGAAAGAGCTCGGCTTAGCACCTAAACCGGTGGCAACCCAAAAAGTCGACAAAGGTTCTTATTGTCGATATGTTAAAAAAATCACAATATTGTTGCATTTTAAGTTGACACAGTACGATTGAAGTGATGTAATTTTGTGTAAACAGGTACAGATCCGAAATCTGTGGTTTGTGCATTCTTTAAACAAGGATTGTGCGGCAAAGGGGACAAATGCAAATTTTCTCACGACTTGAGCATCGAGCGTAAAGCCGAAAAGAGATCACTCTACGTCGATATGGACAAAGATGAGGACACTATGGACAATTGGAACGAAGAAAAACTACAAGAAGTTGTGGAAAAGAAACTCGGAATGTCCAAAAATGTTCCGACAACAGACATTGTTAGTACACATGTTCACAATTCAGGGACTACAAAAAACAATAAAAGTTTCATTCATTTTGACATACTTATATTGATACTTGATATTAAACGTTTCTTTAGATATGTAAACACTTTTTGGAAGCTGTCGAAAAGTCGAAATACGGTTGGTTTTGGGAATGTCCGGCAGGGAACAAATGTATATATAGACACGCACTTCCACCTGGTTTCGTACTCAAAAAAGACAAGAAAAAGCTCGAAGAAAAGAAAAATGAAATATCTCTGGTAGATTTAATAGAACGGGAAAGAGCTGCTCTCGGTCCAAAACAAACCAAAATTACATTGGAAACATTCATCGCATGGAAAAAGCGAAAACTTCTAGATAAGAAGGTAATAATTTTTTTTTATTAATAGTATCCAAGCTATTATTTATTTGGTTTTATTAACATTTCAATTTATATCGTAGGAACAAATGACGAAAGACGAAGATCAGAAACGTTCTGAATATCGCGCCGGTCGAAATATTGGATTATCCGGTAGGGAAATGTTTAGCTTCAACCCCAACCTTGCGGCAGATGATGAAGACGATGAAGAAGGTGGTCAAACTTTGGACTCGACTAATCTTGCAAGAGATGACGACGAAGATGCACAATATAAAGAATTGCAACTGGATTTGATCACTCTCGAGGCTACCGAGGTTCGCTAATAACTAAGCCCGTTTTGTTACCTGTTTATTATAGAAATTTTATAATGATTTAATTTTCAGGTCGACGGAACTGGTACAATCGCTACCGATAGTAGACTTAATGAAACCGATACGGTCAATAAGGACGCGTTTACGAATGGCGACGATCGTTCGTCGTCTTCCGATACCAGTGAATCTTCACCTGCCGACACTGGCCCTATTAACGAAAACCTTTTCCTAGATGATGACTTCGATGAGGAATTACAAAACTTGGATCTCGATAAATGAAATTCGTTCAAGTTAGAATAATTGATGAATGAATTGTCACTACAAAGAACTAATTAATACCAAAAGGGATATTAAATGCTTCTGTTTCTATTATTTAAAACATCAAGATGTGTATTAATTTTTATTGAAAGTTTCCAACAGCACAAAAAGTCGTCAAAAAGTTAAAAGATTTTTGTAAATTTACACATTATTATTATTATTATATAATAAATTAATGGAAAAAAAAAACAACGAAAATAAATCACTGTTGTTTAATTCGATCGTTTAAACCGACCGTTAGAATCCTAACCAATCTGCCGGATTTTTTATTGTAATTTGATCGATTTGTTCATCGTCGAATCCTCTCGTCTTCATTTTCGGCAAGACGTTGTTTATAATGTGCGAATATCCGTGACCGCCGAAATCAATCTGAAATCAACGTTGATCAAAATCGCAAAAGTTAAATTCTCATACAATGTAAAATACTAACCAATCTATGTTTAGTATGAATATCGTGCGACATCAATATCCTATCAACTTTGCCTTCGTCGACCAGCTTCTTTATTTTCGAAATACGTTGAGCATCAGACGGCATATCGGTCGGTAGATGAAGTTGATAGTGGGACACTTCAACGCCGAAAAGATCCCACTGGCAATAGCATCCAATTTTGCTGAATTCCAAGACCGATTCGTCGTCTAGTAGTGTTCCTAGCGTGCGAATGTTGTTTATCAATTAATTAAAAATCGCACGGTTACGACGTATTGCAACGTGTTACGCTTATACTCACTATCTATGTGAGACATAACAGCTTTGTTTGCCCGGCCACCGGCTTCCAAATATAAACGCATAACTTCAAACGGTGCAGATTTCTCTCGATGCGGATGAAAACTCACACCGCAACCCAATTGCTCCTGTATTTCACCCGTCGCTTTGATTACACGCTTTTCAAAATCTAAAATACATACGAGTATCATCATGCTGTAAAGTAGATATGAGGGGGTTCACCGTATTAATGGATCAAGTCAAGAGATATTTATATAGGCTAAAGCAAAACACTCTAGTACTGCAACTCAAAACTTGTACTGCTATTTGTAAAGTTAGACTTTTGTACTCTACACACTGTAGATCTATGTATTTTAATTACCCATTAGGATAAAAAAGAGCAATTTTCCAAAATTGTGGTTAATTGTAGAACATACCGTGTATGGGCCAAACGCTAGCAATTTCACCCATGAATCCAGCTTTAACAGATTTGTCAGTGTCGTACCCTACATTCAACTCCTTCAACATGTGCTCGTAAATATCTTCATTTTTCATAGACAACGTTGATTGATTTTGCAAATCGGCTACGTAGAAACCGGTGCCGGCCACTACGTGAACTTTCGTCTTTTCAGACACGTTCTTCAGCAGTTGCACGTTGCCGTTCAGGCCGAACGTTGTATTTTCAACGATAGTTCCTCCGCCGTACTTTTTGTATGCGAGCACGTCATTCAAGACGGCTTCGTTTGTTGCCGCTCCGTCAAATTTGAGATTGTCTTTGGACGCGTACGGCAGTTGCCTGATGTATCCCACGTTTTGTAACGAGATGGACCCGTCGTAGCGGCTTTGCAAATGGGCTGGAGGCGGTCTGTAGAAGCAGGTGAAGTCCAGAGAGAAATGCTCGTGGGTCAAAGTACGACCCAAGTCTCCCGGATTAACAGGTCCCAAAACTGAAAACAAAATTATGATTAATTTTAATGCAGTTAAACTGCTCAACTGTATACTTATTTTATCTACATTGTACGTCTCGAGAGATTGCACTGGCAAAATTTACTTTAGCTTTTATCTTCCCTCCCCTCTCTTTGTGATAATAGTTATATTTAATTTGCAGGCATTGTATAAGCATAAAATGTACTTAGCAATCACAGTTCAATATTTTTAGACTTAAAACTATCCTTTTATATGTCGCTATGTCGGGAGATTATAGCGTTTGTCTCTTGCGAGAAAGGTTTTTAAACTAAAAAATCTGGATATGAACTACATAAATCCAGATTGACCGTCTCCTGTTAGAATCTGCAAATTTATCTAACTTAGTTGTGCGACAGAGACACAACATTGGCACCATCCAAAAAAATCCTTCCTTCCCTCCGGAAGGCAATGGGGAATCATTGGAGTGCATTTTTACCTATTCACTTCACTATGACAGATGGGTAACATGTATGTCAAATAGTGACGCTTGACATCAAGTACGCCACCTTCATAAGATATAGTATGTATAGGAATATAAAATTTTCCACCAATTTCCCTTTGTTTTTCTTTAGCCTAAACGCAAAAGTCGCAGAATCGATGTGTGCGCGAGTGAGAAAGAAAGGGAATTATGCAACAAATCAAAACAAGAGTTTTTGACTTTTGAGAATGGGAAAGCAGCTTGCTTATGGAAGTGCATACTCACCAGTTTGCACTTTCATTTTTATTCCAAATGACACTTTGACACGTTGCGCTCAGAGTTGTCAGATCAACATCAGAGTTGTAACTGGCGAGTCAAGTGCCAACCAATGAACCGCTTATCACACAAGTGAACAAACACCATTCTTCTGATTGCAAAAGAAAATATACACATTTATAAACGTTACCCCACAGTCGAAAGTGTATTACACTACTTATTGTTAGCTATATTAAAATTTTACTTTCCACAATTCATTTGTATGCAAGTTAATAAGTTGTTAGCTCTTGGTGATTGACTGTTCACCTTTCGTGAAGTTTTGTTATTTTTAAATTTCTGAACAATGTGTGTGCATTTCCTGCAGCGCAGCAGCGTCAGGACGAAGATGCACGTTATAGTGCAATTTATTGATTACTTGACTCAACAACCAGAATAGTCCTTTGTTCTGACGACTGGACATGGTGCATTGGAACTGTTTACTTGAGGGACTCGCATAACAAGCAGTGGCTCTCAAAACGTGTTTCGAATCAACTAAAATAAATATTTGCTCGATTTCTATTCTTAATCAAATTCTGATCTTCGAAAAGACTTTTCGTATCATTGAAACTAGAGCAGTCTCGTGGGATTCTTATGAGAACCTTTGATTCATTTTTTTTTATTTCAAGTCTTTTTCCGTTTCTTTTAACCGTCGGTGTTGAAAAAGTTCGTCTCTGTCACAAAGAGAGCTACTTGCCATTGGTACCACTCGAATTTTTCTACCATTTTAACATTCTCGAGTACAGCATCCACGTTTCATACCCATACGTCATTCCTGTCTATCTTGAGCAATCTGCATCCACTTGACTCCACACATTCTTCTCAATTCATCAGCCCATCGTTCACTCGATCTACCTTGCTCTGTACATCCTCTCGGATACCATTCCAGTATTTCTCGCATCCATCTGCCATCCATTCTTCTCGCTGTGTCCACTCCAACTTTTTCATACGTTCCGCTAAATCTACCACTTTGGTCATGCTTCTTACTCATATATTCCACTTACGATCTCTTCTTGTGATGCCGGCGCCAGACATGTGTTCAAAGATGTGATCAAATAAGTGTTCACATGTGTGGCACGGGCATTTGATACTATTGTCACATATTTGATCACTTAAGTGCGCTTTGCCGTTCCGTGTCGGTTTTTTAGCGCACATCAAGGGGATAAAAGTCCAAATGTTTGTGTGCCTGCCACACTTGCTAGCTGTTAAAATAAAATAAATAAAATTCACTTACCTTGTTCTATTACGATACATTTTGGCTGTTTTTGTTTATTTATTTGCACGTGTAATAAATAATTACACGTGCATAAATAATATAAGCAAACTGTGTCGACCAAATCGTCGTCCATGTTTTGTGAAGTCTATTTGAAAACTGTGAGCTTAAAGGAGTGATCAAATCTTTGAACACATATCTGGCAGATACAAAAATATGTGAACAAATGTGTGAGCAAAGTCTTCAAAGAAGTGATCACTTCTTTGAACTCATGTCTGACACTGGCATTATACTAACCATGCTTCTCTGTGTGCACTGTGCATTGGATCTTGAGTTCAGCATTTCACATACATACGTCATTCCTGTCTGTCTTGAGCAATCTGCCATCCACTTGACTCCACACATTATTTTCAATTCATCAGCCCATCGTTCACTCGGTCTACCTTGCTTTCTTTCACATCCTCTCGGATACCATTCCAGTCTTAACGCTGTGTCAAGGCCATTAATTACCACTTGGACTTATATACCTATTGGTATTTCGTTTTTTGAGACGAGACAGTATCACGTCCACTATAGAAAATGTAACGCAACACGTTATGCAGTTTGAGTGTCTTGTTTGTTTTAACCGCGTGGTTTTATAATTCAAGTATATACTGTATTTTGCATGTATTATTAAGCAATCTTCCAGAAATTATGTCCCATTTTAAGTTGCAACCATTTTTGAACTATATATTCGCAGATTAGCTGTAGCCATTGAGTTTGCCCTTTCAGCGTTTTGACATCGAAAGGGTGCGAGTTTTTTTTTTGTATAAAAATGAAAAATCTGAAATATTCAATACAGGGGCACGAGTCGAGTCAGCTCTTGAGAGGCATTCCAGTATTTCCTGTTTTATTACAATTTGTGTATTTATAGAACGAGAATGCCTCGTGTCAACAAGTTGTGGCGCATGGCGTATCGGCCAACAGCCGCCGTCTACTTATTTTCGGACTAAAGAAGCGATACTCCTTTTGTTTGCAAAAAAAACAACACAAGTGAGCAAAAAATAAAATCTCACTTTTTCTGTCTCGAACGTGCACATTTGCATAAAACCGCAAGTGCTGCTGCTGCACCCGACATACACAAATGTCCAAAACGAAGGCCGAACCATTATTACCGTCAAATTATCAACGTGTATATTATTTTCGTCCCCATGTATTTATAAAAGTCCCACAGGAGCGAACAAAGGTTGTATATATGTATGTAGGTATTCAAGAGTTTTGCATCATCGTGACGCACTTTCGCGTCGACATTTTCAACGATGGTCGCAAATTGATTTTGGATGCAATTAATCGTGTACAAGCATAAATTTAGCTAATGGTTCATTGTCATTTACCAACTATTAGTTTGCAAATCGGCAATTTTGGTCAATAGTAGAAATTGTTACACTGCTTTTAATACTACAGGGTGGGACAGTACCAGTTGGCGTCATATAAAGTGCTCTCATGTTTTAGGGGTGGGGTTAGGGGATGTAATTATACACCAATCGAAAGAAGATGATACGCTTGTTTATGTATAAATTTTTTTCTTTGAAATGCACAGTATGTAAATGTAAATGTGTGCTAAATCACCAAAGTCTCTCCCCCTAGTACCTAATCCGAAATTATTTTTCTGGATTAAGTAAGACATAAACGAAGAATGAAACTAGGATGGGGTGCTTTTGGAAGAATGAACATTGTTTTTAAATTGCTTAAAAAAAGAAGGCATACGACCAATGCGTACTGCCAGTTATGACGTGTGGATGTTAAATTCAAGAATGTTACCAAGATCCAGTGCACACAGAGAAGCATGGAAAGATGTATGCTCGGTATGACGAGAAGTGATCGTAATAGGAATATATGGGTAAGAAGCGTGACCAAGGTGGCCGATATAGCGGAACGTTTGAAAAAGTTAAAGTGGGCACATAGCGTGAAGAATGGATGACAGATGGACGCGAAAAATACTGGAATGGTATCCGAGAGGATGTGAAAGAAAGCGAGGTAGACCGATGCATTGAGAAGAATATGTGGAGTCAAGTGGATGCAGATTGCTCAAGACAGACAGGAATGGAAGTTTTTTTTGATTATCACCTACATATATGTGTACAGAAATGTATCAAAATATCGCTATAATTTAACAGTAACCTCCAAAAAATGCGACGCAGGAGAAATTTTTATTCAAGTGACATTTATTTTGTTTAAAAACAATTGAATTGACCTTGAGGGCCCCCCTTATTTGCGTGGGCCCGTGTGCACTGCACTCCCCTGAATTGAATCCCATGTGCATTGTTGATTGTCAACGGACAATATACTAGCACTTCTAAGTGTTTCTGCACAGTGGGTACAATACAAATTGTCTCGTACAGTTTCGTCAATTGTAATGAATTACACAGTTCCTTCTTCAAAATAGCTTTGAATAGGCAACTCTCGGCGCACAGCCAATTACCTTACCTGAGAAGTGTGGCGCCAGTTAAGATTTTTTTTTTGTCGCCACATCGTTTACCTATGTAGGTATCTTCGATAGGTTTTTATCCGTGCCGGTGAAAACGTAAATGGTTAAAAGATGAACCGTTCACTCGAAACACAATCGCTTCGAGGGGGCATTGTAAAGTCGAAACCATTTACTCGTAAATTACCCATGAAAGAAATTCTCAGGTGAATGCCACCGGCTTACCGTGAATCCATTATAAACGAGTGGGACACGAAACGAAAAAAAAAAAAAAAGAGGTCTGGAAACCAACGTACAACATTTGACCGTGTGCGTACGCACTATGAAAACGATTCGTAGTAAATAGTAGTGTAGCGCCGTAAGAGCAAAAAAAAAAATTAAACCATTTTTACCTGGGCTTCGGCGGTGTCTCACCTGTGTAAAAGGTTGACGGGTTTTTGTTGACTTTTATTTTTTTTTAATGTGAATTTTTTTCATAATTTCTTCACAATTTACCTGAGCGTTGAATACAAACGTAAACGATTTCTGGGATCTAAAATTGCTTTGAATTTATCTTAGATATGATAATGATAACTGATTGTACCACAAAAGAATATACCTGTGTGTTCAAAATTAATTATACATAATATCAGAATGGTTTGTGATCCCATCAAATGGACATGCGATAATTACGGTGACCATATTTTTTTGGAGAAAATAATGGACATATAAAGAATTGTTTCATAATTTAAAAAAAGCTGGTTGCCTTATTTGTTTCACTAAAACTAAAGAGCTTTATAACATTTATTATAAAATATTAGCATACAAGTATATAGGATTTTAAACAATCATATTTATTACACATTATTGATATTAAAATGACATTAATTTTGATATTTTTCACAAGAATGAACTTTTTTTAATAACTCAAGTGTGTGTTTTAAAAATTCATAAAATTGTATACAATTCATATCAAAGTTGCATTTGGTATAAATGCATGCTTCCAATGTGTCTATTTTTAATTGGGTTTTTTCACTGGTCTACATATTGTTCACTAATGAAAATATTCGTTCAATAGGGGCATTAGATCCAGGAATTGTGATTTACATATTGAACTACGGTGAAACGGCGATAGTCAGTTTTACAAAATAAAGGACAGAGCGGTGAAATAAAGGACTGTCCTCTTAAATAAAGGACGTATGGTCATCGTAGCGATAATCTAACTTAGTATTGTACTAAAAGTATGCAGTATAAGGTTAATTTTAACAATTTCGTAAATATTTTGGACCATGTACTAAACTTAAAATCAGTTTGAATAGTTGTTGATAAGACAAACACATCTTTTTGAAACAATCAAAGAGCTGAAAGTCTTATTAAATTTCAAGGTGTGAAATGCCTAATCATGAGTACAGTACCCGTAACCACAAATTCCTAGAGGCAAGGACATTAGCTAGAATCTAGCCACCTGTAACTATAAATTCTTGGGAAAAAACAGAGCTAAATTACGCCGTAAACAATTAAACAATAGCTCTGTCCCTGTATTTTGGTGTACTTTCATTTTATCCAATGCGCTTTAGGCAAAGTAAATGAATTTTGCTGTCCGAATCGTTTTCATCTCACCAAACTGACCAGCTGATCCTGAAGAGCAATAAATTTGAACTGGTGTTATTTCTATTTCAATTTAAGGCCCTCACTAACCCGAGCGAATAATTTGACGCTCGGCGTCTGCGACTCACGACCCTATTGTCGTCCCATTCGCATCGGTGCGAATAAACGACGATAGAGAGCGTCAATCGCAGACGCCGTGCGTCAAATTATTCGCTCGGGTTAGTGAGAGCCTTTAGTACACTTTGCCTGTCTATTTTGTGCATTGTACAAAATGCCCAGGCCACTACACACCAGATTTATAAAAGAAAGTTAAATTGTCTACGCCCTTGGTGTTATAATATAAAAATTGATACAGCGTAAGCAATTGAGCTCTGTTCTTTTCTAAGGACCGCATCTAGAAATTTATGGTTGCCGGTGTACTCTGTCCTAGGCGATGTTGCATTTCACACCGTGCCTGTAATAGATATGTATATTTTATAGGTCAAAACTTTTTATTTAGTATTTAATTTATGTAATTCATACGATGCTAATCGCACAGTGTTATCTATGTATGTACATATACTCGCATACAGACATTGTATGTAAAAGTGTCTGCTTCTATAGAAAGAGTGAATACGTTGCGTGATTAGTTTCGGTGTGAATACGCGGGTAATAGATATTAGCGAACCTCTGCGAATGATGTTTTCTCAAAGGGAGGACCCAGAAGCAGACAAAAGGATGCCGAGTGTATTAAATGGACATTTGGCGCCATTGTGTCCTAGTCCTTTTAACACGTTTACGTTACAAAAGCACTTCGAACAAACAAAATACATTTTATAAAAGCTACGTTGGGTTCCAGTTTCGGGACAAACGTCGGTGGGCAAAACACCCATACAATAGCTTAACTTTTGGCAGGTTGTCCGAAATTCACCGACGAATAATAAATATGCTACGTGTGTATTCCAACAGCACACAACCAACGAAAGATCGGAAAGGGGGGAAAAAACTTGGTATTATGTTGTTACAAAATTTAATATAAATTAAATGCGCAGGTTATCTCCTGCACGAAACGGTGACTGAACGCGGGAGATGACTAATGAAATGAATTTGGTAGTAGCGTATGTCCCAAAATGATGAATCATTCGCACACCATAAAAGATTCACACGCTCATATAAAATCATCGCAGCATGTAAACAAACTCTCACAAAGGTTTTTCTGGTCTGATCTAAATTTGTCACGAAAAAAAAAACACAATTCCATCATTTCATTTGAGATTCGCATGTTTTTTTTTTAAAAATAGCATTTAGTTTAAGTTTGAGTATTTGTTTCGTCTATCGTTTTAAAAGGGGACAAAAGTTAATAAAGACAGAAGAAGAACTATGTAGGATGGAGTGCTTTTGGAAGAATGAACATAGTTTTTAAATCCAACATTCCGCTGTGCTTAAAAAAGAAAGCATATGAGCATACGACTTGGATGGATGTGAAACTTGGATGCTAAATTCAAAAATGCTACGAAAGATCCAGTGCACACAGAGAAGCATGGAAAGATGTATGCTTGGTATAACAAGAAGAGATCGTAAATGGAATACACGAGTAAGAAGCATGACAAAAGTAGCAGATATATGTAGATACACATAGCGAGAAGAATGGATGGTAGATGGACGCGAGAAATGCTGGAATGGTATCCGAGAGGATTTGAAAGAAAGCAAGGTAGACCGAGTGGACGATGGGCTGATGAATTGAGAAGAATGTGTGGAGTCAAGTGGATGCAGATTGCTCAAGACAGACAGGAATGGAAGAGGATTGGAGAGGTCTTCATCCAGCAGTGGATGGTGAACGGCTGAGAATGATGATGATGAGAGACACACTCGAATTTCTGTTCGAATTTAAATATATGTGGTTACTAGAATAGATAGGTTAGATATTCAAAGTGCACTCTGTTTAAAAATAAATCTATTGACAGGCGTTAGCTTAGTGGTTATTTATTTGTTTATTTACAGGCAAAATTCATTCGATTCAGTTGCAGGATGATAATAATATGACAAAGGAAAATGTGATACATTATTTAAACATCCTACATGTACATACGTATATACACATTACATACATACTGATTACATTTAATGTTTAGTAATGGGAGAAACTGCCAATACGTTTGACCTAACTAACGGCTCACTGAATAGGCGATGTGTTCGTGAACGAATGTAATTATTCGGCACAAACAAACCAATCCTCAATAGGATTCCAAATGAATCCTGAATATAGAAGAAATAAGTGACGTAATAATATTTTATAAAATTTCTTCTAATCTCAAGTGACTGCATGCTGACCATGCCAAGAATAAATTTATTGAGAGAAGGTCCGAGGTTCGATCCCCGTATGTCTAAAGGTTTTCGACCTTAAACATCGTCATTAGCAAGATCTGACCAAATCCAGATCGGTTGTCTCCCGTTACAATTAGCCAATTTATTTAACTTAATTATGAGAATGCCTTCCCTCTTTATCTCCCTCTCCTCCACCAGGCATTGGTTACACTACTGAAGAGTATCTTTCCCTAGTTACTTCACTGTGAAACTTTGATCAAATAGTGAAGATATCAAGTACGCCACCTTCAGAAGATACATAAACATAAGCTAATAATAATTAGGTACCTCTGCTTTTCACGCAGTACTCGATTATCCAACCGGTTGGATGTGGGGGTCGTGACCGGTCTTCGAGTACCTGCTGTTCGCTAATCAGTGATCGCCACACCGTGTTACGCTACTGAAAATCGTTTCTCAACTTGATTTATACACGTACCCCTTTCATTGGGTAACCAATAAAAAATTAGACACGAAGAGCTATTGTGGATTGTATTTATTATGGTACCATAATTTAAATTGTATCAACACATTATGGTTTCTCAAAATTCCACGTGAGTCATAATGTTGATTTGTAATGAGAAGGGCGTAAAAGCTATGCAATTTTGTGTTGCTTTGTTTTTTTTGTTTTTGATGATTTGAATTTTAAAATTAGTGAGCATATAATTGGACTATTAACCGTGAATTCGACGTGCGTGCGAAAAGTGTCTATGGCGATTCCCATCTTCGATTACGAGGGTTTCATCTTACCAAAAACACGGTCAAAGAATATCTAATATATAAAACGCTTAAGTTTGTATGTATGTATGTACGTATGGGTCATTCGTCAATTACCAGGCGATGCTCTGGCGCGATTAATAGAAACGACGAAGTATGTACACACGATAGTAGATGTTTTCGGCAGATTTAAGTAGATTTAAGCAGATAGTGTTTCGGGAGCCCAAAAAGGGGCCGCCGGGGCAGAGGGGGGGGTTGGGGGGTAGTAAGGGGCCGGCATTGCTTTTCGGGAGTCCAAAAAAGGGGCCGCCGGGGTTAGAAGGAGGGTTTGGGGGTTGGTAAGGGGCCGGCATTGCTTTTCGGGAGTCCAAAAAAGGGACCGCCGGGGTAAGAAGGAGGGTTTGGGGGTTGGTAAGGGGCCGTCATAGTTTTTCGGGAGTCCAAAAAGGGGCCGGCGGGGTAGGAGGGTGGTCTGGCCCCTCACCACCACCCAGACCCCCCTCCTGCCCCGGCGGCACCTTTTTGGGCCCCCGAAATAATTTACTAAACAAACACTACATTACATTATATTAACTACACCCCGGGCAAAGCCGGGTAATAAAGCTAGTTGATTATAAAATTCGCTAGTTTTTATTGTTATTTTCTACAGAAATTGGAATTCTTACTAGTCGGAAAAATTTGTATTTTGATAAAATTTCAAGGCTTTTGGCAGCCCTAGTCTCACGGGATGCGTGTCTGGATCGTGTTTCTAATAAAATGGCATTTAATTTGAGCCATTCCAAAATAACAGGGGTAAAGTAAGGGCGTACCCGCTGAAAATTGTTCTTTTTTTCGAAAGCATCCACATCTGGCTCGCCAAACCATGGGAATGGGTCAATTTGTGGAATGCAGCCTAATTGAAACATATTCCGTTCCACGAATATCAAAAGCAAACTTAAAAAAACGTACATATAATCCAACGAGGATACGCGTCCTTTCACTTTCGCAGAATCATTTGACAGTTTTTTTTTTTGATCAAATTCAATTTTAAAATCATTATTATAAACAATTCACCATCATCATCATCCACTGCTGGATGAAGGCCTCTGCAATCCTCTTCCATTTCTGTCTGTCTTGAGCAATCTGCATCCACTTGACTCCACACATTCTTCTCAATTCACCAGCCCATCTTCCACTCGGTCTACCTTGCTTTCTTTCACATCCTCTCGGATACCATTACTGTATTTCTCGCATTAATCTGCCATTCATTCTTCTCGCTATGTGTCCACTCCAACTTTTTCATGTATATCTGCCACTTTGCTCACACTTCTTACCCATGCATTCCTCTTACGATCTCTTCTGCTATACCAAGCATACCTACATCTTTCCATGCTTCTCTGTGTGCACTGGATCTTACGTAACATTCTCGAGTTCAGCATCCACGTTTCACACCCATACGTCATTCCTGTCTGTCTTGAGCAATCTGCATCCACTTGACGCCACACATTC
This sequence comes from Parapsyche elsis, assembly GCA_022651745.1. NCBI lineage: Eukaryota > Metazoa > Arthropoda > Insecta > Trichoptera > Hydropsychidae > Parapsyche > Parapsyche elsis. Next base: position 2,180,217 of record JAGVSN010000031.1, read on the forward strand.
TTCTCAATTCATCAGCGCATCTTCCATTCGGTCTACATTGCTTTCTTTCACATCCTCTAGGATACCATTCCAGTATTTATCGCGTCCATCTGCCATTCATTCTTCTCGCTGTGTCCACACCAACTTTTTCACACGTTCCGCTATACCTACCACTTTGGTCATGCTTCTTATTCATGTACATATTCCACTTGCGATCTCTTCTTGTTATAACCAAGCATACATCTTTGTATGTACTGGATCTTACGTAGCATTCTTGAATTTAGCATCCACACGTCATAACTGGCAGTATAAACAATTATTGTGTAAAAATCATAATTTGTTTGAACAATTCGTATTTACGATAGTGTTAGCTAGCGCTAACGCTTTTATTCAATTTTACGTTTCTTATGCAAGCAATGTTTATACAGCAATATAAACTGTTATATTATACAAAACAACGACGTATAATAGATAAGGAACAAAATACTATGTAGTCACATAATGAAAATATATTTGATAAACAGTCGGTAAAATAGATAAAACTGTCATCGAATACATTGTTTTAATAATTACTAATTGTTTGCATGTGTATACTGCCGTCCTAAGCCCACTTAACGTAACTGACAAAAATTACGAAAATGTGTTAGATGTGTTATGGGGTTCTTGCAATTTTTCATATCAAAATTAATGTATCTTCATCCACAAATGACTTTTTTAAGCTATTAAATCTAACGTATCTGCATGCGCAGAGAAATAGTATCACCAATACTTAGCGAAAATAACGTATACAATATTTACTTCGGTAACTACCTTATCATGAAAGATTGAAAAGACTGAATCTCTCCACATTGGAGACGAGGAGATTAAGAGGTGATTTAATTGAAGTATTCAAAATAATAAATAATTATTATTCATGTGAAATGACCAACTTCATTATGTTCAATGAGAACCCTCATCATACTCTTAGACTCCGAAAATAAAAATCAAATAAGTTTGTTAGAGATTCATTCTTTTCAAATAGAGTGGTTGATGTTTGGAATAGTCATATGTATACATTAATAATGAATAGTGAAGTGACGTAACTACTAAAGTATTCATTTTTTTTTTAATTTTTCCTTAGAATTATCAAAACAGAATAGAAAATAACCCCATGCACAAAAAAAAAGTTTAAATAAATCAGTAATACATATATGAAGAAAAACACAAATTTTCGAATAAAACTTTCAAGTCCGTTTATCTCGATATTGTTGTTTTGTCAGTTACGTTAAGTGGGCTTAGGACGGCAGTATAGTAGTGGTCGTAGTAGTATGTGTGTATGTATGTATGTACATACATATGTATACATTAACTGCAGATTTCAATCTCTTGTCTTCAGTATTATTCTTGAAATTCTGATTGTTTTGATTGGGACTAATTTGTATTGGTCATTCACAGCAAGCCCTGGATTCCCGATGCAGCAGGAACTCTTTTAGGACTGGGACGCGGTGCAGCATCGTCGCTTGCACTCTTGCACATGAAGCAGCTAGATGTCTGGAATGCGGCCGTGAGCTGTCTGGGAGACGAGAATGCCGCAGGGTTTGTTGTGTTGAACCGATTCTGAGAAGCATGCTCACTCATGTCGGTATTACGATATCTTCGAGCACGAAAGCTACTTTTTACGACGTCCCATGCCCAGGAACGTCCTCTTCCAACGCGAAGGGCAAGGTGCCCTCAGTGGGATCGTGGTAGTGATGGACGAGGAAAGACCAACAAACAGGACTCGCCAACCCGACAGACAAATCCTATATTACCAAAAACCCAGCCTAAATACTTCGCTTTAGAGAAAAATATTAAAACTACTCAAGTCACTAAAATCGTACTTTTTGAAACTGGAAAAATGTCCCACGATTCTGAAAAACTTTTTTAATGATGTGTTTGCTGAGGCATGATCATTTTTTATTCACAGCCAAGCTTCAACATTGCAACAATATATACTGAAGTTAATCGAACGAAAAAAATCAAGGGTTTTTAGATTTTGAAAAATCCAATACATATGCAAAGATGCAACAAAATCGAGGAAAGCGTTTTGTTAATTTCCAGTCACTGGAACTTAAATATAAATGACGGCGAACTATTTCATGAAATTTCGTGTATTAAAAGTTATGTCACCAGTGTAAAGATTGAAGAATGACGACAAAATGACGAGTTCTGCCAACGTAGATGGTTTGAAATTTATATGAATTTATGTGCAAGATTAAATTATATATTTTTATTTTCAAAATGATTCATTTTGACATAATAATTTGCTGAAATAGATAAATAGAATAATAAAAAGCTTATTAAAAAAATCAGTCGGCGAAATTATTTAATTAAATGTGTTTTTGGAATAGGGCAAAACGATTGTTTGCTAAAAAGTGAAGACTGCAACTTCTTTTACCAAGCGGAATCATTACGGAACATGGGTTTGAGCACGTACCGAACATAAATCAAATCGGCAAAAGAGAGAAATCTTAGCACATTTTTGCGAATATTATTGTCGATGATTTATGAACGTTCACACAATAGCAAACTTTCGTCTTTTGCTGTTCGGTTCGTCGGTGTGTACGCAGCATAACGCAGCTGGCTCAATTTGCTACTCCCGAATGCGTGACGTCAAAAAACGAGCTATGTACATATATGTAGTTATTGCTTTCGGATTGTTTCAGGTTCGATCATCCATGCTACCGTACTAACCAGCTGACAACGTTTAAATCAGCCTTTATATTCATAAGGATAGTCCACAATTTCCGTCTCGGAAAGCAGGATAGAAAGTAAAAGGAACGATGCTATACCAGCGTGAATAAGCGAAAAAGGGAAAATAGTTGGATGCATTGAGAAAATACGAGGAATCTGCATTAGCTATGAGTTTTCTGTGGGGTCGCTAACTGAAACAGTAAACTAAAAAAAAATATTGACTATAATGCAATTTTCATTTTTAATCCTTGTCTTGATGTTTAGTATTTTTTGCCTTTTTCAAATATATCGTAGTTACGGCTCACTTGGCTTTTATAAAAACGGATCGTCACTCGAAAAAGGTTGGGAGCCTGTGCCGTAGAAGGAAATAGAGGAAGACCGTGAAAATACTGCGTAAAATCTTGAAAAGAAAGGCCACCGATCGAAATATTTGGAAAAGGGCTCACATACAAGGATCTAATCTTTAATTACAGAAGAATAATAGTGAAGTTGCTTTAAAAAGAAGGCATACGACCAATGCGTACTGCCAGTTATGACGTATGGATGTGAAACGTGGATGCTGAACTCGAGAATGTTACGTAAGATCCAGTGCACACAGAGAAGCATGGAAAGATGTTGGTATACTTGGTATAGCAAGAAGAGATCGTAAAAGGAATACATAGGTAAGAAGTGTGACCAAAGTGGCAGATATAGCGGAATGTGTGAAAAAGTTGTGGATATATAGTGAGAAGAATGGATGGCAGATGGACGCGAGAAATACTGAAATAGTATCCGAGAGGATGTGAAAGAAAGCGAGGTAGACCGATGAATTGAGAAGAATGTGTGGAGTCAAGCGGATGCAGATTGCTCAAGACAGACAGGAATGACGCATGGGTGTGAAACGTGGATGCTGAACTCGAGAATGTTACGCAAGATCCAGTGCACACAGAGAAGCATGGAAAGATGTTGGTATACTTGGTATAGCAAGAAGAGATCGTAAAAGGAATACATAGGTAAGAAGTGTGACCAAAGTGGCAGATATAGCGGAATGTGTGAAAAAGTATAGTAGTGAGAAGAATGGATGGCAGATGGACGCGATAAATACTGGAATGGTATCCGAGAGGATGTGAAAGAAAGCAAGGTAGACCGAGTGGAAGTTGGGCTGGTGAATTGAGAAGAATCTGTGGAGTCAAGTGGATGCAGATTGCAGATGATTTGACTTGATGACTTGTCATCCAGGTAAATATAATGATGATATATTCATATTGGCACAGGCATAGTGATCCGTTTTTTTTTTACACCTGGCTTGTAGTTGTAGTGCGTGGTTCGTGAGCATTCCACGTTCCACGCTACACACTCCACAAGTAGTGAGCTCGACCAGCGAGTTTTATTCATTGGAAAATCGTGCAGAGCTCAACCAGTGGCACGCGATACACATTATCATATTGTAATCTAGCTGCCACGGCGGTGTATCCTCGTCTGTATTATTTGAAATTATTCCATTGCAGTAATTAATTAATAAAAAAATGTTAATTCAAACACAGAAAGGGTTGTCGGATTTGATTTTTTTTTTATATGTCTGTTTTTTGTATGGCTTGAGTGTTGAATTTCTGCGCACGTTTGCCGAATGCAGATTCAGTCCGGTAAAAAAAAGGTTTCAGATTGCAGCAAGTCGGTTGTGTGGTGTGCCATATATGGTCGTGTCGATTGTTTTATGCGTGGATCGAGTTATTTTTTATTGTTTTTTTTTTTTTTTTTTTTTTTTTAGTTTGGCCGGGACGAAACAATGCCCATTGTGCGCCCTTTAAGGGCATGATGGACCCTCATCCCTATGGGAACGCGTTCTGGATGAGATTTCATTGAGCGCGTCGCGGCCAAACTTCTCGTGGAAGACGTTCAATTACCAAGCAAACGAGAACCCATTCGACGACAGGCCAGACTTGAAAGGTGGACAACCTCTTCGAGGCCAAGGCCACTTTTACACTAAAATAAGCGCGAAATATGCGTTCGTCTGGCTGAGCGCAGCCAAAGCAAATTGTGGCACCGAAACGGGTTAACCAACCGAGCGAGCTGTCGTAACGTGTTCTTGGTACATTTTGGAAACATTATCAAAAATTAACAAAGGTTATGTAGTTTACCATAGTCAGTAGTTGAGCTGGTTAGTCTTTTGAGCGATGGTTCAGGATTCGATACCAGCATGTCGAAAGATTTTCTCGATAGTTACACATCTATCCTCATGGTTTTCACTAGTTCACCATCCACTGCTGGATGAAGGCCTCTTCGATCCTTTTCCATTCTTGTCTGTCTTGAGCAATCTGCATCCACTCATTCACTCAGTCTTTGCCTTGCTTTCTTTCACGTCCTCTCGGATGCCATTTCAGTATTTCTCACGTCCATCTGCCATCCATTCTTCTCGCTATGCGTCCACAACTTTTTCACACATTCCGCTATATCTTCCACTTTGGTCATGCTTCTTACTCATGTATTCCACTTACGATCTCTTCTCGTTATACCAACGATACATCTTTCCATGCTTCTCTGTGTGCATTGGATCTTACGTAGCATTATCAAGTTCAGCATCCACGTTTCACATCTATACGTCATTCCTGTCTGTCTTGAGCAATCTGCATTCACTTGACTCCACACATTCTTCTCAATTCACCGATCTACCTTGCTTTCTTTCACATCCTCTCGGATACCATTCCAGTATTTCTCGCGTCCATCTAACATTCATTCTTCTCGCTATACGTCCACAACTTTTTCACACATTCCGCTATATCTACCATTTTGGTCATGCTTTTTACTCATGTATTCATCACTTACGATCTCTTCTCGTTATACCAACGATACATCTTTCCATGCTTCTCTGTGTGCATTGGATCTTACGTAGCATTATCAAGTTCAGCATCCACGTTTCACATCCATACGTCATTCCTGTCTGTCTTGAGCAATCTGCATTCACTTGACTCCACACATTCTTCTCAATTCACCGGTCTACCTTGCTTTCTTTCATATCCTCTCGGATACCATTCCAGTATTTCTCGCGTCCATCTAACATTCATTCTTCTCGCTATACGTCCACAACTTTTTCACACATTCCGCTATATCTACCATTTTGGTCATGCTTCTTACTCATGTATTCATCACTTACGATCTCTTCTCGTTATACCAACGATACATCTTTCCATGCTTCTCTGTGTGCATTGGATCTTACGTAGCATTATCAAGTTCAGCATCCACGTTTCACATCCATACGTCATTCCTGTCTGTCTTGAGCAATCTGCATTCACTTGACTCCACACATTCTTCTCAATTCACCGGTCTACCTTGCTTTCTTTCACATCCTCTCGGATACCATTTCAGGATTTCTCACGTCCATCTAACATTCATTCTTCTCGCTATGCGTCCACAACTTTTTCACACATTCCGCTATATCTACCATTTTGGTCATGCTTCTTACTCATGTATTCCACTTACGATCTCTTCTCGTTATACCAACGATACATCTTTCCATGCTTCTCTGTGTGCATTGGATCTTACGTAGCATTATCAAGTTCAGCATCCACGTTTCACATCTATACGTCATTCCTGTCTGTCTTGAGCAATCTGCATTCACTTGACTCCACACATTCTTCTCAATTCACCGGTCTACCTTGCTTTCTTTCACATCCTCTCGGATACCATTCCAGTATTTCTCGCGTCCATCTAACATTCATTCTTCTCGCTATACGTCCACAACTTTTTCACACATTCCGCTATATCTACCATTTTGGTCATGCTTCTTACTCATGTATTCCACTTACGATCTCTTCTCGTTATACCAACGATACATCTTTCCATGCTTCTCTGTGTGCATTGGATCTTACGTAGCATTATCAAGTTCAGCATCCACGTTTCACATCCATACGTCATTCCTGTCTGTCTTGAGCAATCTGCATTCACTTGACTCCACACATTCTTCTCAATTCACCGGTCTACCTTGCTTTCTTTCATATCCTCTCGGATTTCTCGCGTCCATCTGCCACCCTCTCCTATATCTACCACTTTGGTCACGCTTCTTACCCATGTATTCCTTTTACGATATTTTATTGTCCAAGCGTATATCTTTACATGCTGCTCTGTGTGCACTGGATCTTACGTAGCATTATTGAATTCAGCATCCAAGTTTCACATCCATACTGGCAGTATGCATTGGTGATATGCCTTATTTTTTAAGCATAGTGGGATGTTGGATTAAGAATTCATTCTTCCAAAACCGCTCCATCCTAGTTTCATTCTTCGTTTTATTTCTTCTTCTTTAGATCCAGTCATGTTCACCAATTGTCCCGAGTATAAATAACTAACAACTATCTCTACAATATGGTTATCTACCGTGACTTCGTTTTGCCTGCAATGTTCATTAAAGATGATTTTAGTTTTATTCAAATTAATTCTTAAACCTACTTTCATACCTACGTTGCTTAATTGTAAATCTACTGAGTCACGAGCAACTATAACTATGTCGTCAGCGAATCTTAGATTGTTCAAGTGCCTTCCGTTAATCTTGACCAATGTTTTGTGCTATTCCAGCGAACTAAATATGTCCTCAAGCATTGAATAATTTAGGAGAAATAGTGTCTCCTTGCCTAACACCTCTCTCAATACCAAATTGCTCCGTGTCTTCAAAGCGATGAACTGAGGCTGTTGCCTTTTTGTAGATGGCTGCTAGCAGACTAACGTACGTTTCTGGAGGGTGTCAATACTTGGATATTATTAAATCCAGATTGGTCGACACCTGTTAGATTTTACCAATTTATCTAACTCACATAGTTGTGAGACGGTTCCACAAAATTTGAACCATTTAAAAAAAATTCATCATAACAACTAAATCATCGTACGCTTCCTCGCCTCCAGAAGATAATGGAAATCCACTGGAGAGTATCATTTCCTGATTAATTCACAATGATGGTAAAATGTTTGTTAAATAAAATGTTTGATATCAAGTAACTTAATAAGAAGTCGCGCAGATACAAAGTAAATTCAGATGGAGAAAAAAAAACTTTGATACTTGTTATGCCAAAGTAGTATGCATTTCAAAATTTCATAGTCTAGTCTCGTTTCATTCGCTCGTGTTTTTGTGGTGTTTCATGCACAGTGCGGCCATTTATGTTTGAGATGCCCCCTTCAACGTTCCGTGGAATTTCATTGATCATTCCAGACACCCTAAAAGGATTTAGTATCTCGTCAGGACCATCTCGGTCCAATCCATTTTATTTTATTTTTTTCGTCTTGGTTTTTTTTCTCTGTCGTTATAGAACGCGCTGACCGGGCAACGAATCCTTTTTATTTATATTCCTAATGCATATCACATAACGTCTAGTATGCCAGTTATCTTCAACTGATGGCACTCATTTTTAGTACGTTTAGGAATCCACATACATATTATGTGTCGGTTTGACACGTTTGTACGCATTTCAATTGCTCATTTCACACAATCAAAGTTAAAGTGATATTTAAACGATTTATCATTATCTTACAATTTCGTTTGTACTAAGTGAAATAACAAATTAAATTTATTCTAATTGAATGTCTTACATTCATATATAATCACTATAGCATCGGCAATTATTAGACAACTTCAATTGAATTGAGGTTTACTTCAACCGAATTAATAGCTATTATTATATCTGTCAAGCTTGACATTTTAATAAAAGTATTTCAATTGTATTGATTATTCTGACTTGTGTACCTCAATATTTACCCTATGTATCTAAATTATTCAGAAGAAGTCAAGGTTTTATTTCTATTTTTGAGACAACTTCAAAGAAATGAAGTCCACCACACTTGTAAATGAAAGTTTATGTTTTCAGTACACTTTTTTGTTCAATTCTAAATATTTCGCTTCAATGATTCCGTTCAGTATTATTTCCATTAAATTTGGCACATGGTCACCCTAGCATTCGTATCGCGTTGTCACGACAATTGACTCTGGCGACGTGAGTCTGACCACAGCTCAACAGATAAACTGACGCTGTTACAAATTCCAAAATTTTTTTTTGTCATCCGATTGAAACACCCAGGTATCGTAACATACGCATCGATAATAATGATTCTACGTGGGTTCGTGCGTATTTCAAAAAACGGGACAGTGTGAATTACGAAACGCAATATTTTCGTCTGATGAAATTTCGTCAGCGACAGATGAGATTGTATTTTTCGTGGAAGAAAGAGGAAAAAATCAACTCTCGAATATACCCACGTGGATTCCTATCAATGTTGATTTAGAAAACTACGACAAAGAAAGCGCTAAAAGTTAAAAATTACCATTTGAGTTAGAATGATTTTGATTGCTTCATATCTTCAAGTTGTAAAGAAGAAGAAATAACACGAAGAATGAACATTCAGCTGTGCTTAAAAAATAAGGCATACGACCAATGCGTACTGCCAGTTATGACGTATGTATGTGAAACGTGGATGCTAAATTCAAGAATGCATGTATGCTCAGTATAACGAGAAGAGATCGCAATGCTGCGTACACACCGACGAACCGAACAGCGAACGACGGAGGGCGAAGGCGAATTGTTATTGTGTGGATCATTCCACACAATAACGTCCTATGATTTATGAACGTCCACACAATGTCCACACAACCAACGTCCACACAACCCTTCGTCGTTCGCTGTTCGGTTCGTCGGTGTGTACGCAGCATTAGAGATATACATGGGTAAAAAGCATGAACAAGTTAGAAGACATAGCAGAATGTGTGAAAAAGTTGTAATGGACACATAACAAGAAGAATGAATGGCAGATTAACGCGAGAAATACAGTAATGGTATCCGAGAGGGCATGAAAGAAAGCAAGGTAGACCAAATGGAAGATGGCCTGATGAATTGAGAAGAATGTGTGGAGTCAAGTGGATGCAGATTGCTCAAGACAGATAGGAATGGAAGAGGATTGTACATAGAGGCCTTCATCCAGCAGTGTGTAGTGAACGGCTGAAAATTATGATGATGATATCTTCAAATCAGTGTACACAAGTCAGTAACCACAATTGTTTAGGGTTAAAATTAAAATATATCGCGCACTCATACTACCCTTACTAACGTACGCTGCTCCCGTATGGAATAATGCCTCCAATACTAACCAATCAAAGCTTCAAGTAGTCCAAAATAAATCATTAAAAATCATTTATAACACGCCCATATATACTAACCTAAAAAGACTACATTCCCAGTATAACATCCCATTAGTCGTAGATGTCACTAACAGATTAACCAGTAGATTCTATGATAGAATTACCAATAACCACACTAACAAATTAGTGAAAGGTCTCGGTGATTATAGCAAGATGTCTTTACCCTTTAGGTATAAACACAAATTACCTAAACATAATTTTCTTTAGATCGCCGACTCTAAAAAGTAAGTATTTAATTTAATTATGTAAAATATATTATAAACATTTGATAAGAATTGTAAATAGGTTTTTGAGCTCTTTCTCCTATTATGCTTTAAACACTAACATTAAAATAAAAGAATCCTTATAAATACTAACAAAATGAACAATGTGTAAAATAGATAATGGTCACTGGACCAGTAGCTATTAAAATAGATTTAAGATGTATTGTGAACATAGTATAAGAACAATAAAAAGCTTTTTTAAATAAAAATAAAATAAACAATTGTTTAGGTACGCGACTATGCTGTAGTATTAGAAAATGGTACAAAATTGTTCAGCTCTATCAGAAGCATTTGCGTTAATAAAGGTTAAAATAATCCAATCAGCGATGGTTGTAATATCCATCTGCAAAAAAGGGTTACATTAAAAATTACCGTATACAATATTTAGCTCTACCTTTTCCTAACACGGTAGCATCAAGCCCAGTATTCACTATCAGTAACCACAAACTTCTTAGAGACATGGCTATTGACTACATAGAATCTAGCCACCTATAACAATAAATTTCTAGAGGCAGACTTGGACAGAGCTGAATTACGCCAAACAATTGAACCCTGTCTCTTTCTAAGCCTATGGTTCTTTGGTTACGTGCGGTTAGATTCTAGCCAATAGTCATGCCCCTAAAAATTTTGTGGTTACCGACGGTGAACTCTGCGATTGGTGGTTCGTTCTAGTTTTAATAAATTGTTGATATTTTTGTTTTAAATGCTCAAAACTCGCATCAATGATGCCACTTCAATCGAAGTTGAAACCCCACGGTTTGATGGCAGCCGGCGAGTGTCTTGGTTGCCATATATGTCTCGGTCGTTCGTCGGCATCTTGTCCATTGCTTTCATTGTCTTCTATCAGTCTCAAAATGGGCAGAAGAACCTGTTGTCCAGTGCTGGGTGAATGCTAACGATTCCTGCTATTCGAAATACAGTGTTTTTTTTCATTATCCAGCAGGATGCCTTGTGTGGCATCGCACTGGAAAAACGCGTTGATTGATGTACCGCGATAAGAGAATTTATTAATGGATAGTTATACCTATACATATCTGCGGTTTTGACAGACGTATACACACATTTTCAGTGTAAATAATTACATTTACCTTTTTACACATACATATGTACGTTATATAATCAATGGTCCTTTTGCAAAAAAATAGTTCAATACAAGTTGGTATAATTCAGACGTGTAATCAAAACCAAACTATGTATGTATGTATGTATACATATTATTGAAATGACTAATAGGAGAAAGTATTTTGCACGTAAACTGCGATAATATGATTAATGAAGTGTGTGTTTCATTTTTGACGACAAAGGAAAATGTTTGCAGTGACTGCGCCCCAACGAGGAAAATGCGTACATTTTGAACACATGTATGTATGTATGTAAGATCAAACTGTAAATAATTATGATGAAGAGGATGATTCAGAACAGTTCATCGTAAAGCTTCGTAAATGATTCATCATATGACTATTAGCATTAACGAGATGAAAAAAAATAAAAAAAGAAAACGTATCTTATCGTATAAAAATGTATTCGAATTCGATGTTATTTTATTCATTCGTATAAAAACATTTTTTTTTATTTATTATCCAGTGTTTTCCATATGTTTTTAAAAGAACGATTCTTTCGTCGATTAAGTTGAACTTCATAAATATTAACCGATTCTCGAGTGGCGTATGTGTAAACAAAATTCAAAATTTGGACATTAACGTATGTGTTTCCTGTGCTACGATTACAGGCACGTGTACGACGGCCATTTTTCGGGTAATGTAAATTTTCTATTCGCGAAAAATATGTATGTATGTACATATACATACGTACATGCAACGTGTTTATCGAATGAAAAACTGAAGTGGTTCAATAAAAATTACGTGCGACTAAGATGGTCAATACTGTTTTAGCGTACCGGTGCTCGAAAGTGAAACTCGTCTGGTAAGATATTAAAAACAAGTTTCAATTTAGCAGCAATCTGGTCAATGATTCGATACATCGCTGTACCTGTTACATACATGCATATGTATGTACTTCTAACTTGCTGGAAGAGCTTTGGTACCAGCAATGTCTTGTCTCCCGTATGGGTTTTGCACCTGTTCACCCGAACCGGTTGATCAAATTAGCAAGTTCACGCTGAACCGGTCGGTACAAATTTAATATATGCATAATTGGGACAACATCTGTTGCACACTGGGACATTTTTGCTAAGATTAGAAAACTCTTGTTAACCTTTTGTAATAGTAAGAATTTCAGAATATTAGCAGATCAAGTCTGAGATATTTAGACTCTGGTACAGGCATGTCAAATATAATACCTATATTATACATATGTATGTATATCTAAGGTACAAGAGGTAATTCGAAAAAAATAATTATTTGATATATGTATGAGTCGCCTAGTTCCAAATCCCGATAAGTCCATAACACTCACTTGTTCGCAAACGCGGTTTTTCTGCTACAGACTTATTTGCTTGATGGCGTTTAAACTCATTTAAACTTAATTTTGTTGATATTAAGCAAAATATTGAGATTAGAAACATGGACTTATCGTTGTTTGTTTCTAAATATGGCTTTTATCATAGTGCAATTGTCGGTTTTTGGAACTAACGCTGATTTTCAATATTTTTTTACGGCGCACTTGGCGGTATTTGGAATAATTCAAGTATAAGGCATCGTTTGAAAAAATTCTTAGAACCAGAAAATATTTTATCCTCGTTTTTTATATACATATTGTGGACTTATCGGGATTTGGAACTAGGCGACTCATATGTTTAAGGTACCAAATTCGTAATATTATTCCATTCAGAATATTAATTTTATATCAGTAACGTTTTAATGCTTTTTCAGTTGTAAGAAAAATTCAAAATTCATTCGATAAGTCAAAACTTTGTTATAGGATAACGACAATATGGTAAATCCTCACATGGACTCACAATTTCGTTAAGAAATGCGATTTAGTCCCCAAACTCTAATAAAACTAACGATTGATGCAACTCGTATTTAAACTCCATTTTATTATTTTTGCCACAGGACTTTCTGGTGAAATATGCAATGTAAACCTTTAAATTTGTCTTCGAGATTTTAATTTAGCCCCATAACACATGTTTTAAGGCCAGTAATAATCTTTGACAAAGACACCAGTTTTTCCAGTGGAAGTTCGTATTTTTCAAGCTAAAATATTATATTTTTCTGTAAATCTTTATAGTTGTAGTGTTATGCATAGAAATGATTTCCAAAAGTTCTTCAGTTAGAACAAAATTAAAATCACAACCATGAATAAATTTTGATAGCTGAATCGACTGCTATCATATTCCTGAAAAATATATGCTTTGGAAATCTTTTTATCTTTTCTGGACACGTAATTTTCACTATTTAAATCTAACATTCTCGAAAAAACTGTCCTATGTATTTCGGAAATGTCTGCTCTAGTACTCGAAACTGAAATTGATATTTTTGGAGTTTTTCTTAAATCAATTTATCAAAGCCTTTTCAGAGTATTGGGTCAAAGTTTTTGCATTTACAAATCATTCAGTATTAACTGTTTTGAGTCGGAGAAATTGTAATGCTGCGTACACACCGACGAACCGAACGGCGAACGACGAAGGGTTGCTATTGTTGCTAAGGGAGCGGTCCACACAATAACGTCCGATGATTTATGAACGTCCACACAATATGTAGCAACCGTTGGTCGTTCGCTGTTCGGTTCGTCGGTGTGTACGCAGCACAACGAAAGCAATGCGTCAAAGCGGCGAGTTGGTACTGTAGGCATTTTTTAACGCACGTAATTGACTCGGACTGTTTATATGTATGTTCTGGGAAAATATTTTCAGCTACCAAGTTATGGCATAATGATGTCAGACTGACGATGTTTATGCATCGGATCGCTTTAATATTAATGTACATAGTTGATCGTAGTGCAAGGCCGTATGAATTTAACATGATCAGAGAGCCAATGCTGGTTTGTGTCAGCCGGGGTAAACACCCGAAGCACGTGCACTGGCCGTCGACCAGAAAAACCGATGGGAACCGAAAGAAACAGATAAATAAATACACAATGAAAACTGAAAACTACAACGAAAACCAGAGAAGTACAGATGAAAGTACACAGTGTTGCAGCGCCAGTACATATACAGGTGTATGGGGGCCATAACATTGATCCACGTAAAGGACGTAAAATTTGAAGAAAATTTTGACCCTTATGAATAAGAATTTAACCAGGTACACAGATTAGAGGATAACTTTTATTATATTATAATTATAAACACTTATAGTAGCTCTGTATTAATTGTAAAAAAAACTGATATGAACGGTTGTTTTGAAGGCAAGGAATTAAAGAATGAAAAAAACGTAACTGAAGAAATCATGAATGCCATTTTCAATCACAAATATTTTTCAAATGACAAAACTTAGCACATTGTAATAAAAACAGTTTAATACTGCCAGTTATTTTGTTTTATTAAAATAGCTTAAAAAGCTAATTATAAACAAAAACGTAACTTAAAGCTAAAATTACAAAAAACTTATCTAATAGCACTTGTGCTAAGGTATTGTTTTAAGGCTGCCAGAAATCAATCAATTTTGTTTATATTTCTAAGACCTTCTGGCAGTCCATTATATTCAACAACAAGTACAAGATACTTCTAGATCTACTTAATTTTATATTATTAACTATTAACTTATTACCTCTAGTATTATGAGTCAAAATACTACGGGTAAGAATATTAAATACTTATTGAAATAGCTTGGCAATAAAAAGACAGGAATGGAAGAGGATTGGAGAGGACCTTACATATGTATGTATGTACATACATACATAGAATCCTTTTGGGATATTTAAAATCTTCGTCACAACTTTTCAAAAAGACTGACAGTACTCTCAGCGCTGTCAATCTCCAAAAAATAGTCACCATAATTAAATTAGAGCACTGTAGTAATATTTTGATAAAATAATAATCCTCAATAATGCGATACAAAAATCATTCATTTGGAGTGGATCTTCAAAAATAATTAAGTCTCACTTACTCATCGAGAATTACACAGACTTGGTCAATTTTGCACCGACGCCGATTTAATCAGAGCTGCAATATTTGGATTCGTGTACTTTTTCGCTACAATCGAAAAGTGTTTATTTTGTTTTTTTTTTTTACCCAGATACATACAGCTCCGATCGGATTCAACGCAATACAATAAAGAGATTCCGATCCGATAATTGGATCGATAATTTTGCACTGCTGACATTTGCATGTTCAATTAATGGGCGAGTTCTGGGGACATTAGGTGCGAGCCTGTCGTTTAATTGAGCTCATCGTTCTCATCAACCGGTCGGCGATCGTCAACTTGCGTTTAATTTGTGTACGTTGCGAATCTGTCATTAAAATATGTACATTATGACTTATGACTCTTATGAGTGTTAGAGTAAACAGTAGTTGTTGCACTCTTATGCAAGCGAGTCTGATTAAACTGCGTCTGGAGGACATTGGAAGGGTACACGACGATGAGCGTCATTACGTCACGGTTACATTGATACGTTTGGCGTCGGTCGAAATTGTTAATTTGCTTTTTGTCTGCTAATAATTAATTGAAATATGTAGATTAACGTTATTTCTCGCATTCGCGTCTGGTGTGCTGATGGTTGCGTTCTACCGAGTTGGCAAAGAACGATCCCATAAACACTGCCAAATAGTACCGGCTGAGGAGTGTCAATGGTGTGGATGTCTGGTAAATTGGTTTTAGTGTAGTGTGTATCTGTGTCTAGAATAGAAACTGAAGTATGCAAAACAAACGAACGGCCGGGAGACGAGAGCAAAGTTATTTGTGCTCTCTTGTGTGGATGAGCCAGCAGCTCACAACATACATTATTCGCACACGACCCACCCGACTCTAGCACAAAGGATTAAACACGATAGAAATTTGATAGCAATTCAATTTATACCGTGAACATTCCGACTAAGCGACATGCAAGATCCACCGACGGAATTCTAAAATATTTTCGTGGATTTTCAACGTTATACAAGATACAAATAGAGTGCTATTCAAAGTTGACTGGGTCGCATTAGTGCAACAGTCCTCGCACGACAGCAAAGTTTGCAGAAATTTTGCATGAAACTCCTGCAATCACCCCAGGACACCAGCGACAGTTTAATGTTCATCATTATCAGACGTTCACCATCCACTGCTGGATGAAGGCCTCTCAAATCCTCTTCCATCCACTTGACTCCAAACATTCTTCTCAATACATCAGCCCATCGTCCACACGGTCTACCTTGCTTTCTTTCACATCCTCTTGAATACCATTCCAGTATTTATCGCGTCCATCTTCCACCCATTCTTCTCGCTATGTGTCCACTCCAACTTTTTCATGTAGTATATCTGCCACTTTGGTCATACTTCTTACCCATGTATTCCACTTACAATCTCTTCTTGTTATACCAAGCATACATCTTTCCGTGCTTCTCTGTGTGCACTGGATCTTACGTAACATTATCGAATTTACATCCATACGTCATCCCTGTCTGTCTTGAGCAATCTGCATCCATTTGACTCCACACATTCTTCTCAATTCATCAGCCCATCTTACACTCGGTCTACCTACCTTTCTTTCACATCCTCTCGCGTACCATTCCAGTATTTATCGCGTCCACCTGCCACCCATTCTTCTCGCTGTGTATATCTGCCACTTTGGTCATACTTCTTACCCATGTATTCCTCTTACGATCTCTGCTTGTTATACCAAGCATACATCCTTCCATGTTTTTCTGTGTGCATTGGATCTTACGTAGCATTCTTGAATTTAGCGTCCAAGTTTCACATCCATACGTCATAACTGGCAGTACGCATTGGTCGTATGCCTTATTTTTTTATCATTTTACATTCGGTCATATTCAACAATTGCCCTAGAGGTATAAATAACTATCAACTATCACTACAATATGATTATCTATGTAAGTTTAATTTTCAGGTAGGATATTTAGACAGTTGTGTCTAAACAAACGTCATAACGGCACATTTAATGGATCATCAATTTATCATTGAACTACCTCGCTGGAATACGATAAACCGAAAACTTTAGTAGGACTCCCCTTGGGAAAGGGAAGAGCATGTCTTGCTATATAGGAATATAGGGCTTAATCGTAGATAAAATTTAGTTTATTTAGCAAATACATACATATGCATGTACACTTTCTTCGAGTATCGGTTCTAAACCTTTCGTGCATATGTTGGGGTAGTTGCTAGGGCTAGGCACTTGTGACTTTGCGATGAGCTGATATGATTCATACGCAACGTTGGTAACAGATCAAATTTGGCGAAAGTTTGATCGATTTTTATGTGGGTATCTTTCCAAGACGTGTTGGATTATAGTAATGTGCCTAGTTCTATCTTTTGATACGTGTAAGCTACATATTTTATGACGCAACTAGTCAACACGAACGTTGGATATTTTCACAGCGTTCCATTCATCGCTGTGGAAATATTGCTCGCATAGATATTGGTCAAAAATATATTAAAAAAAATAGCAGAATGTACAATTTTATCTTGAATTCGCGCTCGACTGCGGTTGACATTTACGCATTCGGTGTGTGTTATTCTCGTTTTGCCACTATTTGCTGTTGGGCGTAAGTAAGTGGCGAGAATTCATTCATCGTAACGAGCCGAAGACTCAAAATAGAGCACCTAAGCAATTTGTGGCAATCGGCCAAGCCGCGAGAGGTTCGTTTGCACTACCGTTTGCAGCAGACACTTATTACGGGAATCTTCGCAATCTCTGAATCGAACCAGTGCTCCTGAATCCTAAATCGACAATGGCTTTTGAAATTGAACGAGCGAAAAGTGTCGTAGGAATAAAGACATTTGATGAGTGCTACCAGCGTACCTATGTATGTAAATACATCTAGTGCAATATGTAGAATCAAGAGATTGGTGAATCAGATGTGGAGGAGGTTAAAAGTGTTGGCACTAATGCAAAGTTTACACGAGCGACAAAACCATATCAATAATATTTTCGTTCAAAATTTTGGGTAGCTGAAATTGTCATCACAGCGAGATAATAGCCGTGACCCAGAAATAAACAATAACTTGAACCCCGCCGCACGTGCAGATTATAATTTTCATGTGTCCCATGTTACATAAGACGCTTTATTTAGTGAGATTCACACATTATACTCAATTCATTGACCCATCGTTCACTCGGTCTACCTTGCTTTCTTTCACATCCTCTCGGATACCATTCCAGTATTTATCGCATCGATCTGCCATCCATTCTTCTCGCTATGTGTCCACTCCAACTTTTTCATGTGGTATATCTACCACTTTAGTCATGCTTCTTACTCATGTATTTCACTAACGTTCTCTTCTTGTTATAGCAAGCATACATATTTCCATGCTTCTATGTGTGCATTGGATCTTACAGCATCCACGTTTCACATCCATACGTCATTCCTGTCTGTCTTGAGCAATCTCCATCCACTTGATTCCACACATTCTTCTCAATTCATCAGCCCATCGTCCACTCAGTCTACCTCGCTTTATTTCACATCCTCTCGGATACCATTCCAGTATTTCTCGCGTCCATCTGTCATCGTTCTTCTCGCACGTGTCCTGCCCATTTCCACTTCAACGTTTTCACACGTTCCGCTATATCTGCCATACTTCTTACTCACACGCTCCTCTTAAAATCTTTTCTTGTTATACCAAGCATACATCTTTCCATGCTTCTCTGTGTGCACTAATTAACCAATATTAAACGAATTCTAGCGATAGATCAATGATTGGAGCGTTAGGGTGATATTACACTGAGCAACCAAACGGCACACCAGATTTTTTTTCTAACCTCGACGACCAGATAGATATACAGGTTCTAAGTTGCAGTTGCAATTCTCAGTTGCATAAAAATTTCTTGGAAGTCAATGTTCGACGAAAATAACCTTCACCCAAAACCCTTTTCTGACCTTTTTTTTGCATCGTAGTACTCAATTGTAAACGCAACGCAACGTCAACGCAATTGTTTCGAAAACAATGAAATTCAGAAAGAAATATGAGAGGTCGAATTTTATATATTTTCTACGTCTACATAGAGTACCTAGTTTTCGTATAGCTTCCTAGACCTATTTTTTTGTATGAAGATTATGAGATGAGCAGGTAGCTTGGTGAGTGAAAAGTGGTGCAATGTAATATGATGCTCGCAACCGTCAAAAAAAATCTGGTTGTTGGTGTGGTTGCTCAGTGTAATATCGCTCTTAGTCCCATGTACGAAGGTTCGGGGTTCGATACCCGTATGTTGAATGGTTTTTTCGAGGGAATTCGGCATAGATGTCGTCTTTGGCAAGATCTGGTGATTATGTACTAAATCCAGATCGGCCAATTTATCTAATTTAGTAGTGGGAGCTCCTTTGTTGCCCCTCTTCCTCTCCTCCAGAAGGCGTTGGTTTCACCACTGGAAAGTATTTTTCTCTGTTTTCATACATTCAGGTTTCTATGCAAGCTCTGTTCACTTTACACTTCACAGCGATTGTATCTGTTAGCTTCTCCATGCTGTTCTTGCATTTGAGTAGGGTATTCTACGATAACATTTTGGTATTGGCTACCTGTGATGTTTGCACGGTGCTTTGAAAAGTTTGAGAGCAACTGGAATGGACCATAAAATGTGCAAGCGTGGCCGTCGCATGTGGTCAATGTCCTGCCGCATGGACATTCGAGACCATCAGACACACCACCAGCTCAAGCCTGACATACAGTCGGACAAGCGTATTTATAAGTAGGTATATGTAGTCTGAAAACGTCCGCCATCAACTTCTCTACCAGCATTTTCCACATAAACAATCAGCAGAATCCAACTAAGCGGACTAACCAACAAACAGCAAGTTCAAACATTACAAATATTATTCCGAAAGGAAATTTATATTGATCTTTCAATAGCATTAGCGCTATTAGCAGTGAATCAGAAATACAATCACTGTTATTTGGATGAACCGAAGCCGAAGCCATAAAAAGACTGGGTTTTGGTTTGGTTCAATAAAAATTTTGATGGGAACCAAAACAAATCAAAAAACACATGGGTGGTCCGAGCACGCGCGAAACACCTGTGTGTGTGTATTGCCATTCGAAATAAAAGTAAAATATGAGACGAATGGCATTTCAATTTTTAAAATCGGTCCAGTACAAGTCGAGATGTTGTAATCGTGTCGGGGATTTTGATGCATTTGTAATTTTTGCTAAACTAGTAAGGGCATCACAAATCGGAGCGGGTTATTATTCGCGAGCGGATAAATACGCTCGGTGGTATGTGGTGGGGGTTGTAACACATTGTGTTTACAATTTACAATTTACTCCGTGAAATTGTTAGTTTATAATGGAATTGTTCGTCTTCATATTGTATGTTGTGGTTCATTTTTAAATTTAGTAAATAAGTTAATTAAAGATAGGTTGCAAAAATTACGAAATAGAGTATTTTAAATGTAAATAGATTAACTAGTATAAGGAATATGTTGAATGAATTGAGTTGGATGAATGTAAAGTGAAACCTTAAAAGTGTGCATGTTAGTATATGTATGTATATTTTTAAGTGATAAGAATTTGTTACCAAAATATTTAATAAGAGGGTATAATAAATATACATAAATTAAGTTAATAGTTAAGAGTTTAAAATTAAGTATATCCAGTAAAAGTATCTTGTACAGAGGTGTTGTTGAATACAATGGACTTAGAAGGTCTTAGTACGAAACTGAATAAACCCCAAAACCTTACGCTCCAACAAAGTTAAAAAAAGCCTCCAAAGCTTACCAAACTCTCAAAATTTTCTTACATCATTCAATGATCTAATTATAACACATATTATTTATATATGTAACTCTAATCAATGGATACATATACGTATACTGGACTCCTAAAATCTACGCATAAATTCTGCAAAAATAATATTTATCTATGTACATTTCTTTGTTGAATTCAAGTTAATTAAATTTTTAAATGCTTTGGTTTAATAGTAAAAGTGGATGAACTAATATGAATAGGTATAATCTTATTTTTAAATTATTATATAAGTATAATATTATAAAATAGTGTTAAATTGTTTGTTAATTTAATAATTAAATAAAGATAAATATAATCAAAATTGAAAGATTCCTGGCAGCCTTAAAACAGCACCTTTGTATAAGTGCTAATAGATAATTAAGTTTATTTTGTAATTTTAGCTTTAAATTACTTTTTGTTTGTAATCAGATTCTTGAGCTATCTTAATTAAATATATAAATAAATTTTGGAAGTTACAATTAAAAAAATTCAATACAAACTTTTGATCGAAATATGTTTTGTATATATAATAGCCGAAATCCGTGTGTCTGTGTGTCTGTCTGCTTATAACGCTCGCTGAGGTAAATAATTAAAAAACCAAAACGTCGCACGAGTGGGATTTCAACCCAGTATCACCAACTTGAGAGGAATCGTGCTTACACTATCTTCCAAACGTAGTTGATGACGGACGTGCTATAATTGTCCAATATTCTTAAAGGATTCGCGACTTTGCTAAATTGTTACGTTGCTATTGCATAGATGCAATAATCTATAAAAACTATTAAGTTTAATATTATTTTCAGTACGGGTGATGAGAACGCTCCGTCGATATTCAACGGGCTTACACTAGTAGATATAGAATAGTCTAAATATGCCTTAAATACGCTCTAAAAATGTTCCGACTCTAACTGAGACACTCGGATATAAAAATCCTAGTTGTGGGAGTCGAAGTGTTGAAAAAATAAAAAGGTCACTCCGTTGTTATTCGAGTCTTGGGTTCTGTCCATTCATCCCTACTCTTGCGACGATTTTTGTCGACCGAAAAGTATGAAGGGGCATATCTATGCATTCTATGGCCAAATTTTGGCGGACATGCATTTGTTGAAATGGGACGACTGTACATATTATATTACATACATATATATAAAACGCTTAAGTTTGTATGTGCATATGTACGTATGGGTCATTCGTCAATTACCAGGGTGCGATTAATAGTAAATAGTAGATGTTTTCGGCAGATTTAAGTAGATTTAAGCAGATAGTGTTTCGGGGGTCCAAAAAAGGGGCCGCCGGGTTAAGAAGGAGGGTTTGGGGGTTGGTAAGGGGCCGGCATTGCTTGAAACCAAACTCTCCTTAATTGAAAATCATTTTTATATTAAATAGAATCTCAATAAAATCTATATTAACCCCACACTCTCACTCTTCTTACTTCCCAGCTCTTATATATAGCAGAGTCCCATCTTCAGAATAATTATATGTATAATATTTTTTTACATTTATTAATTAAATCTTTAAGTTAAACTAAACTGGTAATTTTCGGGAGTCAAAAAAAAAAAGGCCGCCGGGGTAAGAAGGAGGGTTTGGGGTGGTGGTAAAGGCCGGCATAGCTTTTAGGGAGCCCATAAAGGGGCCACCGGGGCTTGGGGGGGTCTGGGGGGGTGGGGGGTAGGGGGGCCGGCATGGCTTTAGGGGGTATCAAAAATTGAAAAAATCAAAAAAAAAGTTCATAAGTTCAAAAAAAGTTCAAAAAAAGTCCAAAAAAAATTGAAAAAAACTCAAAAAATCCTATAGTGACGTCATAGCGTTACTATACTCCCTAAAATCTATGCCAGCCCCTTACCACCCCCCAGACCCCCCTCCTGCCCCGGCGGGCCCTTTTTTGGGCTCCCGAAATAATTTACTTAACAAACACTATATTACATTATATTAATTACACCCCGGGCAAAGCCGGGTAATAAAGCTAGTATTACATATATCCGTTATTGATGCGATAACTATTTATTTAGTGTTGAGAAGCTCTGGTAGCGAAACGTAGGCATGTTCGCACTGGTAAAAGAAAGGACAAAATTGGCGGAGAAGCTGCGGCCGCCGCCAGCAAACGATTCGTTCCAGGAATGCTTTCAGTCTGGCCAACCTAAAAACCGCGAGGCACAAAGTGCGTGAAAAATCGGCCATTTCTCTCGCAAATTTGGCGGTTATTGCGCGAACGCAAAAGTTCACGATTAATTATGCCGATAATGTATACACGTGTGCGTGCAATTAGATTGGAATAAATAAAGCATAAATGCGAGTGTGTGTGGATTGAATGGCGGCGCACAATCCGCCCTCAACCTCCGTCACTAAAAAAACTTTTCCATCAGCGCGTACACCTGATGGCTGTAGTAACCCGTGAAGGCCGCGTCAAACCAGTGGCGGTGCGTGGTCGCTATGTTTTATATTCATATTAGGTTTATATGATCTATTGTCAGACTAGTCGATGTGTGGAAAAAATTAAAACATAAAACTAAGTTACAGAATGATAAAATGCTATGTGGCTATATGCCTCCATTCCTCTGCTTGCATTTGGAGAAACCATAACTACTGTTGGTAACTTGTATTATATGGTAGGTGCATATTAATATTAGATGTAGAAATGAGACGATATAATAGCAAAAATCACGCAGAGAGGAGGTTTGCGAGGTTATGTGTAGAATGACAGATGACTGTTGTGTATCATTTTGGGCGGACGATAGCAGCGCCGCTCGCCACTGCTATCATACCAGTGGTCGTATTTCGAAATGTTTTCCGAGGGGAGGGACAAAGCAATACGTCTGAGCGAGAGGCAAATTTATGCTCACCAACAGTAGTTATGGTTTCTCCAAATGCCCTCTGCTTGTCTACGAAATGGAGGCTTGGACTCTAAAAGTAACGTCCGTAAATAAACTGGAAGCTTTTGAGATCTGGACGCTGCGTCGCATGTTTCGTGTACTTTGATTGGATCATGTTAGTAATGCAGACATTTTAAAGAGGGCTGGATTAGTCGGGAATTATTCAGCCCAATCAAAAAGAGAAAAATAGTATATTTTGGAGGCAGGGAAGAAATTCAGATGGTCGCCTACGTATTGAACAGTCCATGGCACCAAAAAACGGCGAAGAAGATAGACAAACTTTTTAATTCATTTAATGTGCTCATTTAATTTCCAAACATAGCGAATCTTAATATAAATTTTAATCCAAACTCAGCATAGAGAGGCATGTTGCTTTTTTTTTTTTTTAAGAAAATCAATTCGTCAAATATTTCTTAAATTTTATCCAAAAATATTAGACAATTTATGTTGATATTAAATTGCAAAAAAAAAAAAAACAACTTGTCAACACAATACAATTCTCACAATGAAACTTGTTAATACAATGTCATCCGACTCTAATTACTAGACGGCGGAAAGATGGATGCTTTTGATAACGTGCGACCTTTAGACCCTAAACGCTCCTTTGGATATTCCGTTACCCACTCGAACTCACGTTTGTACTCTACCATTAACATATTCTCTCCATCCCTTGCAGAACAACATATTTTAACCTATATAACATATAACATAAATTCATCAATAATGTCCGCACCACAGCGACAGAGACCCGCGTATGTGAGAGAGCAGGAAAGAAACATATAGCGATATCATCGACAATATGTCAACAATACTCGCCAACACACTGCCATAGCAACAATAATGTCGGGAAACACGACTATATTTCCGGCCCACATCACCATATTGCAGTAATATTACCAAGCAATAATACATTGCCGTGAATATGTTGATCGTTTACACCTTAAAGGCGCTTGTACACGATCAACATTTGTAAGCAATATTGACAGCAATCTTGCTGTCAATATTCAGTCAACCATACAGCAACACTTTCGGCATCACATGCGCTGTATGTGTCGCAGTAATGTGTGGCTGAATGATTGCCGGCAAGTAGTTGCTGTTTTATTATTGCCCAGATTCGCCGAAGGTCAACACTCGTGTCATGTCGTGTCCGCACCTCAGCGATAGAGACCCGCGTATGTGATGCCGGGCCCTCACATTAGGCAACTATTGTTAAGTATTGACGCGCGAGTACTGAGCTCCAGTGTGTGGGAGTATGCTTACGCTTACTTACGTTTCGACCAACAGAATACAGCGTTACTTACGGCTACTCCGCTAGCAGCGGAGTACCTAGCGGAGTATACTTGCGTACCCCCTCTACTTCTCAGTTGCCGCGCGGTGTGTTGTCTGTTCTGACCAGTTTCGCCAGTTTCGCCACCAGAGGCGCTGTCGTCACGGCTACCCACACACGCGTGATTACTCATAAATCCTCATGCGAAATGTTGGTCGCCAACATTTCGCACGAGTAGTCACGAGTAATTACGCGAGTGTGAGGGCCCGGCATGCAGAGTGCAGGAAATAAACATATTTCCGAGCGACATCATCGACAATATGTCAACAATACTCGCCATAGCAACAAATGTCGGAAAGCACGACTATATTTCCGGCCCGCATCAAAAAATTACAGTAATATTACCGGGGCAAGCATTGCCGGTAATTGGATTAAAAACAAACACATATATGTATTATGCTTAAAAAAGAAGGCGTACGACCAATGCGTATTGCCAGTTATGACGTATGGATGTGAAACTTGGACGCTAAATTCAAGAATGCTATGAAAGATCCAGTGCACACAGAGAAGCATGGAAAGATGTATGCTCGGCATAACAAGAAGAGATCGCAAAAGAAATACATGGGTAAGAAGTATGACCAAAGTGGCAGATATAGCAGTGCGGGTGAAAAAGTTGAAGTGGCAATGGGCTGGACACATAGCGAGAAGAATGGATGGCAGATGGACGCGAGAAGTACTGGAATGGTATCCGAGAGGATGTGAAAGAAAGCAAGGTAGACCGAGTGGAAGATGGGCTGACGAATTGAGAAGAATGTGTGGGGTCCAGTGGATGCAGATTGCTCAAGACAGACAATAATGGAAGAGGATTGGAGAGGCCTTCATCCAGCAGTGGATGGTGAACGGCTGAAAATGATGATGATGATGATGACATATTTATTTATTTATTTATTTCACGCCTAAAAAAAGGCTTTTATACAAATAGAGAAGATATCAATACAGGAGTAAAACATACATATAATTTTAATTAAACTAAGAAGAGGAACTTCGTAAAGAAAGCAACAGTTTATACTTTACTAAATTAAGGTTATTACAGAAATAGTCCGATAAATTCCCAAACTTATTGCCAGTCCCAATCAACCTAGGAATAGGAGACTGCCGATAATAATTGGTACACGAATTACCTTCATCAACAAACAAAAATTTAGATCGTGTAAAACGTGTAGGAACTTTTAGTCGCAAAATCGACTCAACAAGAATAGGACAATCAATTTACAACTCTATAAAAAGTCATTCATAACTCTTCTATCAGACAATTTGTGCATATTTAAACTATGTAAAAGAGAGTCATAACAGTTATAATTAAAAAGATACATAAATTTATACATAACTGGCTGACCCGGCATGCGTTGCGATGCCCGATACCGTTCCCGTTCCAGATCCCGATCCCGATCCCGTTCCCGTTCCCTTACCGTTTCCGTTCCCGTTCCCGTTCCTAGTACGTTTCAAATATCTGACGCGTGAGCAGGCCCGTTGCCGTTTTATCCCGATTTTTTTTCACATGAACCATCCCCGGCACGATCACAATAAATCCTGAAAGTTTCATCGCGATCGGTCGAGTGGTTTAGGAGCCTATAAGAGACAGACAAACAAACAAACAGACAGACAGACATTGATTTTTATATATGTATATAGATAGATAAATCTTAAGAATTTATTTTGGATTCTTTCTAAAGAATAATAATGAATAGAATAAGAAGGAGACCAAACAACAGAGTTATACTCCAACTTGCTTCTGACAAAAGAACAAAATAATAACTTTAAGGTATTAATATTATTAAAACATATGTATGTATATAAAATTTAATAAATAATTAAAGACAACCCGCGGCCAAAGGTTAGAGAATGCGCAATTTCTAACTCGACTTATTATGTACAACTTCAAATATTAATTAACGCGCAAATTAAATATTAAATATTAAATTAATTTTTAATATTAAATATTATTAAACGCGCAAAAAATTAATTACAAAAAAAGAGTGGCAACGCACCGCCACTGGTCTCGTACGCTAGAATCTCCCCCCCCCCTTACCTCCCACACCTCGCATTCCCCCCTTCCCTCTTCTCCCTGATAGTACTCTCGAGTCTCGAATCGCACGGCTAAGAACACTAGAACAGTGGTCAGTGGTGGCGCGACTGCCTCTCACAACACTCGCTCGTGCGCGAGACCTTATCGCATACTTTATATGTATTTACATTACATATATATATATAAAAATACTCGCGCATACGTAATATTGTATCGGTGTGTTGTTGTCGGTGAGGACATCCCCCCCCCACCTCACATACCAACCCCTCCTCTTGTATGAGTCACGTGGACCCCTCCCCCGCCCCCTCATCGAGAAAATCCTCGATCAGATGCTTTCTCCTGGTCTTCGTCGCCTAAGGAACTTTATCAACGTAAGCCATTATCAAATCATATTATACATAATATATACACACACATTCATCCGTGCACGCACTCACACTGGTAAACTGTTTATTAGTAATAAATAAAAAAATAATATATGAAAAAAAAACACTGATGAAAATAACATGTATGTTTTCATCGTGAATAATTTCCCGGAATTCGGGTTTTGAAAATTTGAAAATTTTCGTATGTTCCGAGTGAAGAAATTGAACCGCCCCTTAGGCTGATATTATCATTACACTTGGCCACTCCACCAAAATGCGATTATTTTTGACGGTGGCCACCATCTTATTACATTGCACCACTTTTTAAGTCGCCAGAGCTATCTGCTCATCTTCATACAAAAAAAAAAAAAAAAATAGCCCTACGAAGCTGTTCGAAAACCATTTCCAGATAGATATACATGTTTAGATGGCGCGTATTACACTGTGCGATTCACTGGTGTCATTAAAAATTTCTTGAAAGGTTCGCGGTACAAATCGGCACCAAATCCCTTTTTTTTTGCGTCGTCTTACTCGAATGCAATTGTTTCGTGAACGCGTACTATGTGATAGATGTGTTTTGGGACCCATTTTTTATAACCGAAATGGTTTCGAAAACGATGATAATTAATTTTTTTTTTTACACTTAACTATGTACATAAAGAGTAGTTTTCGAATAGCTCAGATGCTGGCAACCGTAAAAAAAAATCGGATGTTGGTGGAGTGACCAAGTGTAATATCAGCCTTACTTTTGTTAGCATTGAATATTAAGTTGTTTTTTATCGCAACTCGCGCGTATTTGTCGCTCGTTAATAAATGCTATTGATGTTTAATGAATTTTGCACGCAAAGCGTAGTCTCGCATTCGATAATCATATTGTAACCGTTGATAGTTGTTTATACCTAGGCCAATTGGTGAATATGACTGGATGTAAAGAAGAAGGAATGAAGCAGCTATGCGTAAAAAAAAAAGAAGGCATACACGACCGATGCGCACTGCCGGTTATGACGTATGGATGTACGTGGATGCTACGTAAGATCCAGTGCACACAGAGAAGCATGCTCGGTATAAAAATATCAGTAAGAGGAATACATAGGCAAGACGTGTGAAAAAATTGAATTGGCAATGGGCTTGGATGCATAGCGAGAAATACTGGAATGGTATTCGTGAGCATGTGAAAGAAAGTAAGGTAGAACGAGTGGATGATGGGCTGATGAATTGAGAAAAATGTGTGCAGATTGCTCAAGACGGACAGGGATGGAAGAGGATTGGAGAGGACTTCATCCGGCGGTGGATGGTGAACGGTTGAAAATGATGATGATGATGATGAATGCTATTGAAACAATTCGCTTCCGATGGAATAATTTTATTTTTCATTTATACGTGCTTTCTGAGCTCCCGATACGTTTGGTTTTTTATTGACTGTTATAAAATTATTGCCCGTTGACTGTCAACGGGTGTTTGTTGATGGCTTATGACTCTTATGAGTGGAAATGACGAAATATGTGTAAAATACAATAAATGTCCTGGCGAATAGACAGACTGTACATATATACATACAATCTTTGATGGGCGTACTTAAGAGTGCGATTAAATAAAGGTAATTTTTCAGGAGAGTCAAAAAACTAAAGAAAATTAGTACAATGTACTAATTACTAATGTACATTGTACCATCGTGTGACTGCCTTTGTTTTGAACTATTCATTTCCAACTTACCAACTCCAAATGTGTATGTACTCGTAAGACCGTCCATCAAAGATGAAGTAAAGTGATCACAAAACTTTATCCGGTGTGGATCCAGTGAAAAGTATTTGTATGCAAGTATTTGAAATGCAATATCTAACATTTCAATATCCAAGTAATTTCTATAGAACTCTGAAAATGTTTGGCCCAATCGAATATATTCGCACCGTTTGGATATCGCCAGCTTCATTCATATTTCAAGAGATCGCTCAATTTTGCTTTAAAATGTCGCTTTTTGCTTTAATTTCGTGAGAAATGTGCGCCCCCTCGAATGTTTCACTTGGGGCGACCGCCCCCTTTGCCACCCACCCCCCAATTTCGGCACTGGTCGATTGTAATTTTTTCGCCGAATCTTGAATTTGGCAACTAAATTAGAATAATCCACCACGATGCTCTCCGTGTTGAATTAATCGGATACTGGATTATGTACGCGCCGCATAAATAATACAAATAAAATTTAAATTTACGTTCAGTGTTATTATGGTGAAAAAAAATGCGTTCGAATCGTTTTGCGCGGTCTGGCGATTTTTTTCTTTGAATGTGCGAGTGTTTTTTTATTTTTTATTTTTTTGTTGGTTCTACTGACGAGATTGAGCGTGCATTGCCATCGTTTTGGCGTGACGTAAACCCGGTAGCCGGTTGAGATAAATGCGATAATGGAAAAAGAGAAAGTAGATACGTACGTACGTTCAATCGTATTGAATTCATTAATTCAAACTTGTCAGTGTTGCCCATTTATGATGTGCTCAATTCATATTTTGTTGATTTTTACGACGATTCTTTTCATTTTTCAGTGAGAATTTTTTTCAATGACGTCACATTTCATATGCGGAATTTCAATTTATTCTCGTATTGATGTGTAATGCGATGCTTTCATTTGCAGCGGTGGTCGTCTGTCTAGAAATTCACAATTCTGAGAAATTACATCTATTGTATTGCGAATCAGTCAGTTGTATAATTTTGTGTCTCTTTGTATGTACGTCAAATGAAAACACAATCTTTCTTTGAAATTCGAATTAAAGGTTTCGTCCACAAGTATGGTTACGTTTGTGTTAAATTGTTATGTATCGCCTGGAGCGTATCAAAATATCAAATATCAATGAAAATTGTGTTTATACAATACTATTAATCAATTGAACGATAGCCGAGATAGACAATTTTATCTGTACAATTTTTGATAAGTGTGAATTCATTGAATGATAAAATTTAATTAATATAAAATTACTATCGCAATCTTTGACGATCACACACTTTCAAATTAACATTTCGAGTGTCGCAGTTACCGCAAACTTTTAGTTTACAATAAATTAAAGTGTGCGATTGCGAATGGATACAAACGCGCTAGAACGGTTTCCATTCATGAAATATGTATCAAAAGATACATAAAATGTTGCACTGTTCATTGAACAGCGATCGGCAACCATTTCGCCGATGAGAATTTATTATTTATCAAGTGACGCTTTCGTAGAACAACACTGTGCTGAAACGAACGCGAATTACATTTAGCAATATTGGTGAAAAGCGCAAAAAAGGTTTCAGCGACCAATTCATACACAACGATAAGATAAGATTGTATCGATATGTTTGTCGTATTTATTATATGGAATATTTATTTTACTGGGACACATTTACACAGTTTATTTATAGATTATAGATAATTGATTCGAGTATTTTGCTACGGCTCACCTTAATATGTTTACATTCAGCGTAAACCTAAGAATTTTCATCATCATCATCATTTTCAGCCGTTCACCATCCACTGTTGGATGAAGGTCTATCAAATCCTCTTCCATTCCCGTCTGTCTTGAGCAATCTGCATTCACTTGACTCCGCACATTCTTCTCAATTCATCAGCCCATCTTCCACTCGGTCTACCTTGCTTTCTTTCACATCCTCTCGGATACCATTTCAGTATTTTCCCATCCATCTGCCATCCATTCTTCTCGCTGTGTGTCCAGTACAACTTTTTCACACGTTCCGCTATATCTACCACTTTGGTCATGCTTCTTACTCATGTATTCCACTTACGATCTCTTCTTGTTATACCAAGCATATGTACATCTTTCATACTTCTCTGTGTGCGCTGGATCTTACGTAACATTCTCGAGTTCAGCATCCAGGTTTCACATCCATACGATATTCCTGTCTGTCTTGAGCCATCTGCATCCACTTGATTCCACATATTCTTCTCAATTCATCAGACCATCTTCCACTCGGTCTACCTTGCTTTCTTTCACATCTTTTCGGATACCATTCCAGTATTTCTCGCATCCATCTGTCATTCATTCTTCTCGCTGTGTGTCCAGTACAACTTTTTCACACGTTCCGCTATATCTACCACTTTGGTCATGCTTCTTACTCATGTATTCCACTTACGATCTCTTCTTGTTATACCAAGCATAAGTACATCTTTCCATACTTCTCTGTGTGCGCTTTACGTAACATTCTCGAGTTCAGCATCCAGGTTTCACATCCATACGAAATTCCTGTCTGTCTTGAGCCATCTGCATCCACTTGATTCCACATATTCTTTTCAATTCTTCCACCATCTTCTCGCTATGTCCACTCCAACTTCTTCACACTCTTACGATCTCTACTTGTTATAAGTTATAACCAAGCATACATCTTTCCATGCTTCTCTGTGTGCGCTGGATCTTACGTAGAATGCTTGAATTTAGCATCCGCTAAGCATTTTATATTAATATAAATACATAATTAATGAACTTGACAATACACAAACACGCACTTACATTGTTTAGTATTTATTCGTACGTTTAACACGAGCAATAACAATTGGCAATTTATTGAATAACTTAAATACATGTCGACCGGTGAGTAGGTATAGTACAATATGTATAGATACATATATAG
Source organism: Parapsyche elsis (assembly GCA_022651745.1). Lineage (NCBI taxonomy): Eukaryota > Metazoa > Arthropoda > Insecta > Trichoptera > Hydropsychidae > Parapsyche > Parapsyche elsis. Next base: position 2,212,289 of record JAGVSN010000031.1, read on the forward strand.
CTAGTTGCACAATATTCGATAAGACGCGTTCGTGCCTGGCACGGCCGGTTTTCACTTTCAGTGCTAAATCTGTATGTATATGTATTTTATACATATATATTTTATGTTATTTATAAACAAATGCGAGTTGGGAGAAAAAAAAAATACATCCACGAGCTTGATCGCGTGTCTCGCCGTGGCGCAAACTGATCGTATTGCGCCAATTTTTATTGCATTTTTCCTTTACAGCGAAAAGTATGTATATATGTCTGAAAAACCGGCCGATACGCCCATGCAAATATTTGCCTAGCTTGCACAGCATTCTCGTTCGCTGTTTTTCTTTTTTATTTATTTTGTAATTTATTGGGATGGAAATGTTGAGAATCGCCGATCGAATCGCGATTCTGCAAATCGCGCATTCATTGATTGTTTATTTTACGAATATTCATTGTTTGAATAGTTCAGCGGTGACATAATTTATTTCGTGTGAATACAAACGGGTGCTTCAATTCAACAAGATAACATTCTGTAAATCCTTTTCTACAGTAGTAAATATACACCATTTTAATTTTTTTATTCAAACCGCGTGTGGTAAAAATTGGATCAAAATGTGTACAAAACAATGCTATTTAGTGCAAATATTATTATTTAATTCCTATGTCAGTTTGAGTGCCTGTCTCTTCTAATCGCGTGTATTGAAAAGGGACAAAGTTTCTCGTTTCTCAAAAAATAACACGCTATTTGTGCAACTAGAATTTTTGTCCGATTTCAACACACGTAGTTAGAAGAAACAGATACTCAAACTAAAACTGCACACTTTCTTATAAAAAAAAAAGACTATAAGGTCAAATAATTTTACTAAATGTCCGTTTGCCCCGGATGTATTCTATATGACTTGAATAATCTGGATCAAACGGTTCGGTTCGATTGTACATACATTTTTCTTTCGGGAATTGTCAGCCAAGAAACGCCAAGTACTACATAGTTTGCTTAAAAATTCTCTCAAGGCGTTGACGTTCTTAGTTATAGGTTCACCCTTTTCCCTGTAGCCTATAAAGTCTGGAAAATCTTAATTTCAGTATAAACTTTTCATATAGGAAATATTGTGATGAGCGAAGTGATTCGGTAATCAAATGCATTTATATCAAACCAGGGGCGGATTAAGGATGTATTCCGATTCGGGCGATTTTACATAAACCGGCCTACAATAATAATAATATATTTATTCCCGATTATTATTATTATACGGAGAAAGTCATGGGTTGGGTGAACCCGATTTTTTTTACAATTTAACTGCATTTAATTGACAAAGACCGCTAATACTTTGCATTTACATATATAATGAAAATGCGCCGCGGGCGAAATTTTTTTGAAGCAAATGTAGTTTTTATCTGAAACTGTAAACTTGTTACATATGTATGTATATAAAAACAAAAGATATGCCCCGCAGGCGACATTTGTTATCAAGTATCCGCTTTTATTTCATGAAAAAATTTAATAATAATTTGTTGTGTACGAACGTAACTTTATAAACGTGCAATCGGCCCATTTTATTTATTTATATAATCATCCTGCATGACATTACAGATATTCGTCCAGATCGTTATAGGTATATAGGCAAATATAGAATATAAAAATATAGGCAAATAACAAGAAATAAAAAAAAAATAAGTAAAAATAAAAGCAAAATACATAGCTCTTGAATTATTTATTAAAAAAAAATAAAGAATGAAATTAAAATTTATAACTTAAGCATAGTCTCAATGAGGTTAACATAACTTCCGGAAAATATGTCTTAAAGAGTCTGCCACCTGGTTGAGTAAGACAATATCTCTGGCAACCGGAGAATTGAGCATCATATTTTCATCTACCTATAGAAAAGCTCGTATGGTCAATCCGCCCCTGTATCAAACTAATATATTCGCGAAACTGACGAAGAAATGGCGGGATAGCAATATTATACGCTGACCTTAACGATTGACCGGCACATTACCATCTTTATTTAGAATAAAATAAGTATAAGAGAAACATTTCATACCCTAAACATACATTTGACTCGCTCGCATTATAACCCCAACGGTCTAATATTTATGCAGATTTGAAGAAAACCCAATTAGACCCACGTACGTACATATCTCCAAACAGCACTTTTAAACAGCAGCTCTAGTTTAAAAAGTGTGTCGACTTGTAATAAAAATGTGGCGAAACTTAATCGAGTGGCTAATCTGACGGATGAGCAATGTTTTTAATCGAAACGATTGTGTTTGCAATACGCGGGTGCATAATTGCTCGTTCTCAGGTGTTTTGTTGCACATTCACTTCGCAGTCGTATTTCATTACACAACATTGCCGTAATAATTGCACGCAAGTCTATTAATACAGTAATGGCGCTCGAGTGAATAATACAAACGTGCAATTGTCATTAGTTCAATGACAATAGCAATTTACCCCATTAGTGATAATTAATCGCGCGCATTTTATTAAATGCATTCAGCGAAGCGACACTGAGTTGTTATCTTTGGCGAGCGAGAACAGCTCGTCGTATAATTCGTATAGTAACAAGAACATCTCTCTCTCTCCACAAGTATCTTAATGGGTCAATTGCATATAATGTGTGTGGCACTTGAGGCTCTTCCTACTCCAGTGATTTGTTTATTTGATAATTTTCGGCACACTTTTTGCCAATTTGACCGAGTGGCACGTTTATAAACGTGCATCGTATGAACAACGAACTCAATTCAGAGATATTTTGGATGATGCTATAATGTCGGGTGCACTGCAATGCGGGTATTACGCAGGGATAGTTTACTCGCTACTATCTCGCTATTAAACTAGCTCGTGTAATAGGCGCAGCTGGTAAACTATCTGGCTTTTTCGGACGAGCGAGTGAAGTTCGAATGTTTGAACTTCACTCGCTACTATCTGGCTAGTGTGACGTCACTTCATTTTGACAGTTTGAGCTTCACACATACATATATGTATGTATGAAGGTTTAGTCAAAATTGCATTACATATTAAAATACACATTTATTAAAAACAAGTTGACGACAGCGCCACTGGCGAGTACACTAAACACGTGTAATAGGATTACTAGCTACTCGCTACTAGCTCTACGTGTCGGCTAGTAAACTAGCGAGATAGTAGCGAGTAAACTATCCCTGTGTAATACCCGTTTAACTGTGATTTTCACCCAATTTAGAATAAAAACAGTACTATGAAGTAGTATAGTAAAATTTAGTTGCAGTTGACAGTGTCGGCACTATTGTTAGTACTTTTTCGCAATGTTAACGTGCAACTACACAGTTGTAAGATTGTTTGGTTGAATTGCAGTCTGCGCAAACCACTTGTGACTCTAGCAATTAAATTTGTAAACAAACGTGTTCGATCTGACGGTGTGCATTTATTTGCATACAATGTGCATCTCTTTTTCTTCCATTGTCATTTTGTCGTAGCGTTGCATTGCTACAGTGCAAGAATGGCATCGTATCGCGTTGAATTGCACATTTATATTATATGTATGTATGTACATACGTACATACTATCTCCGATTTGTCTTATTGTATTCTCTTGTCTTTTTGTACACATAGTTCTTGTCGGTGCCGTTTAGACATGCATAATATATTAAACATACATATTTGAATACGAATCGGGAATTTAAAATTACAATTCCTGCGCAGTACTTATGTATGTACTTTTGGGCGAGTCTTCGCAGGCTTCTTACTTTCTAAGAATAATTCTCGCTATAAAAATAAAAAAAAAAACAACAATGGAAAACTTTGGTGTTTTCGTTTTTGGCGAGTATAACTTTGAGAAAATTTTGGAAAATGTCTTCCGCGAATTTTCGAAAGGTTATTCTTTTATTAACTTGGCCTGTTCACGTTTTAACTTTTATGTGTACCTACTAACTTACGCGTGGAAATTTAAATGGATCAGTGTACATCAGCTCAAAGTTCCTAGAGCACGGGTTCCCATCCTTATGACGTGTGGATGTGAAACTTGGATGCTAAATTCAAGAATGCACAGAATTCACAGAGAAGCATTGAAATATGTATGTACAAGAAGAGATCGTAAGAGGAATACATGGCTAAGAAGTATGACCAAAGTGGCAAATATAGCAGTACGTTGTGAAAAAGTTGAAATGGCAATGGGCTGGACACATAGCGAGAAGAATGGATTGCATATGGATGCGAGAAATACTGGAATGGTATACGAGAGGATGTGAAAGGAAGCAAGGTAGACCGAGTGGACGATGGGCCGATGAATTGAGTAGAATGTGTGGATTCAAGTGGATGCAGATTGCTCAAGACAGACAGGAATTGAATGGCTGAAAATGATGATGAATGCAATTTTCATTTTTAATCAGTGTCTTGATGTTGGAATAATATTTTATATATCGCGGGTCACTTAGCTTTTATAAAAAGGGTGGCCACTCTATAAAGGTTGTCCTAGACTCCTAGAGGCATGGCTAAATGGCTATTGCCTGTGCTCTACCGTCTTAAAAAAGGACAGGGCTAAATTACATACGTTATCCACTCTTCTATTGACGATTTTTAATTTGAAAAGGTGAGCAACCTTTTTTTACAAGCATCTGTGCTTGGGACTATTTTAATCTTTACGAACGAGTACTTGAAGAACTTATGTGCTTAAAACAATATTGAGCTGTGTTCTTTTCATCATAGCCACTAGGAATTTTGTGGTTACTGATGGTGAACACCGAGATAGACGCAATAGTCAGCGTAATAGTGTCACAACGCGAATCGTGAAGTAGTAGGTGGGTGAATCGTTTGATACACTTACGACATGTCCATTACGACAATTGTCTCATACTGCACACGTCAATGCAACATTCAAACTGGGCTAGAAAGTTCCCGTTTTAAAATGGTACATTTTAGATCATATAAATTTGATCGATGTACCTAGCATTGTGCAATCCGAATATTATATGTATGTATTTAATCGGTAGTGTTTGCGGCGTGCTCCACATTAGGACACCTCTGACCTGTTGACACGCTCGTCCCGACAAACATGCATCTCGTAATAAATACACAGATACGTGTGTGTATGTATTTTATATAGATAATCTCCGTATTTATTTATTTATTTGTTTATTTATGCATTCGTCATATTCTATTGACCCAGCGACATAGCGCATCCATCCAACTAGCAACGTGGAGATGTGTTTCCGAGTGCAACATGTCACAGATCACGTACTCGCTAATAAATAAAATTTGTATCGTGCAGGAGGTCAGGTTGATGTCGATTGAATTATTCAACAGCTTTTCTTATATGCGTTTTGTTGTATTGCTACAGATAGACCAGTCAGAGTGGTATGGTTGTTGCCAATAGTATTCCAGTTTGAAGCCTATTGTAGTATTATGCGATAGGAGACAAATGCTTAACTAAATTGATTAGGTTAGGTCGGTTGTAATATATGCATGTGTGGTAGATCAGTCATTGAACATTGCTGTATCATCATCATTTAGCCGTTCACCATCCATTGCTGGATGTACGTATGTACATAGGTCTCTCCAATCCCCTTCCATTCCTGTGTGTCTTGAGCAATCTGCATCCACTTGACTCCACACATTCTTCTCAATACATCAGCCCATCTTCCACTTTGACAGATGGCGGCTTGTTGCCAACACCGCTAAAAACAGCTTTGTTTGGTATGTTGGCAATGGTAGCGTGACCGCAACGGTCCAGGCACGCAGGCAGACGCTTACGTTAACACCAATATATTACCATCATCATTTTCAGCTGTTCACCATCCACTGCTGGATGAAGGCCTCTCCAATGCTCTTCCATTCCTGTCTTTCTTGAGCAATCTTCCACTCGGTCTACCTTGCTCTCTTTCACATCCTCTCGGATACCATTCCAGCATTTCTCGCGTCCATCTGCTGTGTCTCGCACTTTAACTTTTTCACACGTTTTGCTATATCTGCCACTTTGCTTATGCTTCTTACCAATGTATTCCTCTTATGATCTCTTTTTTGTTATATCAAGCATACATCCATGCTTCTCTGTGTGCACTGGATCTTACGTAACATTCTTAAATTCAACATCCACGTTTCACATACCTGGATGTTGGATTTAAAAACTACGTTCATTCCTCAAAAAGCGCTCCATCCCAGTTTCATTTATTCTTCTTTACATCCAGTCATGTTCACCAATTGTCCTAGGTATAAATAACAATCGACTATCTCTACAGTATGATTATCTACTTTGACTAGGTTTTACGTGCAAAATTAACATAAACATTAGTTTTATTAAAATTAATTTTAAACCTACCTTCATACCAACGTTGATTAATTGTGTTATTGCTGTACATATTATATTATATATCGTATATCTTTCCGAGTAAACGGTTCTTAAAAAGTCGGTATCTCAATGGCAACTTAATGTCAATATTTATATCTCCTCAGTTCCGGTCTGATTGACTCGTACCACAATTGAAATACACACTGTGTAATTAAATTGTCCGTCTCGTCTGATTGTGCCACTATTTTATGTGTGTTTAATGTAATAATAATTTGACGGCTCGTTTTGGCGCTCGGCGCGTGCAGTAAAGCTATTAAACAACAATTTTTTTTTTGTCCAGTACTGCAGTTTAAAGAAGTCAAACCGGATATGTATATACATATGTATATGCATCTCATACACTTACTCCACTTTCATATGTTGATTTTTCGACGGTCACATTCAACTCACAGTGGCGAATTTAAAATTACCAATTCACAGTCGGAATGATGCGATGCGCTCGGATGTTGGAATAATATTTTATATATCGCGGGTCCTTAGCTTTTTTTATAAAAGGGTGGCCACTCTATAAAGGTTGTCCTAGACTCCTAGAGGCATGGCTAAATGGCTATTGCCTGTGCTCTACCGTCTTAAAAAAAGGACAGGGCTAAATTACATACGTTATCCACTCTTCTATTGACGATTTTTTAATTTGAAAAGGTGAGCAACCTTTTTTTTTTACAAGCATCTGTGCTTGGGACTATTTTAATCTTTACGAACGAGTACTTGAAGAACTTATGTGCTTAAAACAATATTGAGCTGTGTTCTTTTCATCATAGCCACTAGGAATTTTGTGGTTACTGATGGTGAACACCGAGATAGACGCAATAGTCAGCGTAATAGTGTCACAACGCGAATCGTGAAGTAGTAGGTGGGTGAATCGTTTGATACACTTACGACATGTCCATTACGACAATTGTCTCATACTGCACACGTCAATGCAACATTCAAACTGGGCTAGAAAGTTCCCGTTTTAAAATGGTACATTTTAGATCATATAAATTTGATCGATGTACCTAGCATTGTGCAATCCGAATATTATATGTATGTATTTAATCGGTAGTGTTTGCGGCGTGCTCCACATTAGGACACCTCTGACCTGTTGACACGCTCGTCCCGACAAACATGCATCTCGTAATAAATACACAGATACGTGTGTGTATGTATTTTATATAGATAATCTCCGTATTTATTTATTTATTTGTTTATTTATGCATTCGTCATATTCTATTGACCCAGCGACATAGCGCATCCATCCAACTAGCAACGTGGAGATGTGTTTCCGAGTGCAACATGTCACAGATCACGTACTCGCTAATAAATAAAATTTGTATCGTGCAGGAGGTCAGGTTGATGTCGATTGAATTATTCAACAGCTTTTCTTATATGCGTTTTGTTGTATTGCTACAGATAGACCAGTCAGAGTGGTATGGTTGTTGCCAATAGTATTCCAGTTTGAAGCCTATTGTAGTATTATGCGATAGGAGACAAATGCTTAACTAAATTGATTAGGTTAGGTCGGTTGTAATATATGCATGTGTGGTAGATCAGTCATTGAACATTGCTGTATCATCATCATTTAGCCGTTCACCATCCATTGCTGGATGTACGTATGTACATACATAGGTCTCTCCAATCCCCTTCCATTCCTGTGTGTCTTGAGCAATCTGCATCCACTTGACTCCACACATTCTTCTCAATACATCAGCCCATCTTCCACTTTGACAGATGGCGGCTTGTTGCCAACACCGCTAAAAACAGCTTTGTTTGGTATGTTGGCAATGGTAGCGTGACCGCAACGGTCCAGGCACGCAGGCAGACGCTTACGTTAACACCAATATATTACCATCATCATTTTCAGCTGTTCACCATCCACTGCTGGATGAAGGCCTCTCCAATGCTCTTCCATTCCTGTCTTTCTTGAGCAATCTTCCACTCGGTCTACCTTGCTCTCTTTCACATCCTCTCGGATACCATTCCAGCATTTCTCGCGTCCATCTGCTGTGTCTCGCACTTTAACTTTTTCACACGTTTTGCTATATCTGCCACTTTGCTTATGCTTCTTACCAATGTATTCCTCTTATGATCTTTTTTTGTTATATCAAGCATACATCCATGCTTCTCTGTGTGCACTGGATCTTACGTAACATTCTTAAATTCAACATCCACGTTTCACATACCTGGATGTTGGATTTAAAAACTACGTTCATTCCTCAAAAAGCGCTCCATCCCAGTTTCATTTCTTCTTCTTTACATCCAGTCATGTTCACCAATTGTCCTAGGTATAAATAACAATCGACTATCTCTACAGTATGATTATCTACTTTGACTAGGTTTTACGTGCAAAATTAACATAAACATTAGTTTTATTAAAATTAATTCTTAAACCTACTTTCATACCAACGTTGATTAATTGTGTTATTGCTGTACATATTATATTATATATCGTATATCTTTCCGAGTAAACGGTTCTTAAAAAGTCGGTATCTCAATGGCAACTTAATGTCAATATTTATATCTCCTCAGTTCCGGTCTGATTGACTCGTACCACAATTGAAATACACACTGTGTAATTAAATTGTCCGTCTCGTCTGATTGTGCCACTATTTTATGTGTGTTTAATGTAATAATAATTTGACGGCTCGTTTTGGCGCTCGGCGCGTGCAGTAAAGCTATTAAACAACAATTTTTTTTTTGTCCAGTACTGCAGTTTAAAGAAGTCAAACCGGATATGTATATACATATGTATATGCATCTCATACACTTACTCCACTTTCATATGTTGATTTTTCGACGGTCACATTCAACTCACAGTGGCGAATTTAAAATTACCAATTCACAGTCGGAATGATGCGATGCGCTCGCACAATGAGACATACAGTTGCGGTCTCGGAAAACGGAACGCTTGTGATTTTACGATTTTTGGGCAATAAAAATATTGTCCCTTTAGATGTGTGGTTTTTAATGATCGGGTCTTTTACATATGATTGTTTTCTAAGATTTGAGTTCAGTTTAGTGTGAGATTTCGAGGTTTACGGATCAAAATCGTTGAAAATAAAAATACCATGAAAAAATACACTCAACTATCATTGGAGGAGAATATAAAAATCGCGGCTTTGGCAGACTCTAGACATTCATTGCGGTCAATTTCTAAACAAATGGGATGTTCTGTATCTACCGTGTCAAGAATAATGAAAAAGAAAAAGGATTCTGGAACTTATGCTCGTAAGAAGGGGACAGGACAGAAAATATGCACATCCGAGAGATAATATCGCCTGATAACTCGATTATCTTTACGGCAACGATTTAAAACTGCTGTAGAGATAACAAAAGACATCTCTGATCAATTTTCAATTGAAATCAGTGACGTAACCTTAAGAAGACGACTCAGAGAAGCTGGACTAAATGCTCGAAAACCTGCGATAAAACCATTTCTTACGAAGAAAATGATGAAAATTCGATAGGAATGAGCGAAATATCACGAAAATTGGGGGAAATCCGATTGGCGACGAGTGATACTTTCAGATGAGTTGAAATTCAACCTCTTCAGCTCTGATGGTTTTCCGTATGTTCGGAGAGAAGTTGGAGAAAGATTCAACCAAAAATGTACCCTGAAAAAAGTTAAGTATCCTCCAAGTCAAATGGTCTGGGGATGTTTTTCTTATTATGGAATTGGTCGAATACAGTTTCTGCAAGGTGCCATCAACGGAATAAAATATAAAAAAATCTTATAAGAAAGTTTCATTCCATCGATGGAAAATCATATTTCATATTCTGATGATGTCATATTTCAAGATGACTCTGCCCCTTGTCAACGAGCTAAATTGGTGGGAATTAATTTTATCTAATGGTATTGAATGTAATTAATAAAATGTTAATGAAAAAACTGAAATAACTTTATTATTTTTTTTGGTTCGGGATTATTTGTACGAAATTTGGTGTCAAGAAATTAATATGGCCGGGAATCGTCCGATTTCAACCCAAACGAAAACTTGCGGATAGCTACAAAATATAGAATAAGTAAGACCAATGTGTCTAGTCTTAAATCATTAAAAGAAACAATTAAAAAAGTATGAAATGACGAAATTTTAAAAAAACTTTATAGATTCCATGCCTACTCATATAAAAGCCGTTATAAAAGCAAAAGGAGCCGCAACAAAATATTAATAAAGATTTTATATTTTGTAAATAATACCATGTGACTAATAAAATTAAAAGTTTACGCTCAAGTGTGTTTTTTCATTACAAATTTCATTCAACCGTGAAAATCTGCGTTTGGTCATAAAACCCGTCTCGGATTAAAATTCTCCTAAATTTTTTTTTGTTGTTCCTTTTCTTAACGTTTGTCGTTAAAATAAAGCACTATGATATAATCTACCATTTTAATGACTTTGGGTGTTTATTTCATTTAAGATCACCGAAATTTCACGCCAAATCACATTTTTCTATAGCGTTCCGTTTTCCGAGACCGCAACTGTATGTACATACATACAACGTAATACATTAACAATTATATTAGTACATACGTACATATATCGCGTGGCGGAAACGTTCTCGTCACACACATACTACATACAACTGCTAACAATAATTCAGCATGTAGACTCATTCGTCGCATACGAACGATTTATTCCAATGGACCCGCTTGGCTGACAATTAAAAATAGTGTCAGTGATCGTGCACACACAGACGTACACAAATATACAAATACAACCAGTCAAACCCATTGTCGTCGTTTCGTAGTCATGTTTCGATCATGATACATACACATTTGCACCGGTCTGTCGTTCGGCTGCTCCATTGTTCCGCACAATTGCCCGTTTGTATCATGTTACTATATCAAGGTCTGTTTTACGCACATTGAGAATAGTGTGTGACGGCCTTTGTGTATGTATGTATGTATGTTGCATCGTGAAACAATTACGTCGAGCTTTATCTGATCTGTGTGGTATGTACGTACATACATATGTATGTACGTTGTGTGTTACTACTTATTTTTACACGGCGAGTAAGGTTTCGGCATACATATAACTTGAGTTTGGGTCAAAATTTTGTTGTTAAAATTTAATGTGACGTTACATTTTCGATTGTGCGTTAATGTGTCGAGTATTATCTAAATTGACAGTTTCTTTTGTGCGCTTCCAAACGTGATTGTGCGTATCTCTTTTTTTTTTTTTTTTTTTGAGTGGGTGGTCAATTGTTCTTGTAGTTTGCTCGATTTTATTGTTAATTTTTTAACTTTTCGCAAACTAGAGAGCGATATTGTATGTCGAGATTGACAATAGACGCGGTTCGTAATGTAAACGAAGCATCTGTTTGCGGTTGTAATTAGAATTTTCAGTCGGATTCGCGTTTCTTGCGAGGAGCAATCCTTTGTCTTCCACTCCTGATTGTCTCTCTGTCTTGCTTCAATTTATTCTACTCGGGGAGTTTTCTTTAAGTTATGCATGAGACTTTTCTTTTTGATTTTTAACCAACTACCTGAATTGCCTACGGTGACTTACATACATAGTTCCATAAAGTCTAATGTAAAATATATACATATATTAAGTAACTAAAATCCCCATAATCATCCATGGCCTGCCTATGTACATACATATTTTAAATATATGTACATATGTAAGTCGCCTCGAAGAGAAACACATCCACACCCTTTCTCCCCAAGACCCTCACATGAGGCTACCACCCCTCAACGAACATAGTCTGTTGACCTTTCCGTTGGGGACAGACGGTTGTCCAGTAAAGCCGGAGCAACCGCGTATCTCTGCTAAAATAAAAAGAACAAAAAAAATATATATTATTGAAAGTTAACATAGATAAGTACTGAAAATAATAGTCAAAAGCTGCAGTTATTATTATAATAATATACTAACATACATATTCCATGTAATAACATACATATAATATAATAATAATAATAATAATAATATGTATGTTATTATATAAATTCCAATATAATAACATACATATTCCATTCATCGATTCACTCAAAGGAACACCAAGTACATATTTAAAGTTATGTATTTTAAATTTTAAATAAAAATGCACGTTAACAAATTTTGATGAAAGTCAAATGTTTTCATACAAAAATATTCACATATTATAACTGTCCCTGTACTGAGATGAGTCGTACGAGATCCGACCTTTTACATATTGTAATATCTCGGTTAACATCTTGATATTTTACATTTTGAACGATCATGACACTGTAACCTATCCGATAACCAATAACGTATGAAAGTAGTACAGTCCTAAGCCCACTTAACGTAACTGACAAAAATGACGAAAATGAGTTAGATGTGTTTTAGGGGTGTTATGGGGGTGTATATTCTTGCGATTTTTCATATCAAAATTAATGTATCTTCATCCAAAAGTGACTTTTTTAAGCTATTAAATCTAACGTATCTGCATGCGCAGAGAAATAGTATCACCAATACTTGGCGAAAATAATGTATCCAACATTTACATAGCAAATTCAACGTATCTGCGTGCAGATACGTTTTTTCGTCTAACGATAATGCAGTTACGTTAATTTAGCTAGTTGATACCGAAGCATTTTGCTTAGCTAAAATAGCGCAACTATTAAAATACATATGATTTCCTAAGCAAATTTCACGTATAGCACTTGCGTTATTAAAATTAAGTAGATTTCCTAAGCAAATTAAAAGTGTAAAAAAGTGACGTAACTACTAAAGTATTCATTTTTTTTTTTAATTTTTCCTTAGAATTATCCAAACACAATAGAAAATAACCTCACGCACTAAAAAAAAGTTTAAATAAATCAGTAATATATGTATGAAGAAAAACACGAATAAAACTTTCAAGTCCATTTATCTCGATATTGTTGTTTTGTCACATACGTTAAGTGGGCTTAGGACGGCAGTATAATTCAATTCATTAAAAATTTGACCCTTTTATAACCAAACGCAGGTATTATGTATGTATGTACATTATGCAAAGGAAGAGAGTCACGTTGTTCGAGTGTACATAGTAGAAAGTGTTCGTTTGGAGGTTGGGTCAAGGGCGAGAGCTGATAAGATTTCACATCTCCTAAGTCACTATCTTATTCCACTGTATACATACACGAGGCTTTCGTAAATCCTACACACCGGTTCCGGAGTAATTAATATTGTAAAGTGCTCACTGTGTTAGTTTGACGTCACCGATTGGAATTTCACTACCAAATGACACATTGTGAAAATTCCAGGGGCTTCGGTTTGGTCGTTGGGGATTTTTGACCCGTTGGCACACACATTGGCCGGTTGTTTGCGCTATTTGTGTGTTGTGTGTGCGATGATGACTGCGATACCATTTTTTTTTTATTCTCAACGATCCGGCCAGTGTCAAAGACCCTGTACCGCAGTTGAGCGAGCTGACGTAATTGTTTGCCAGCCAGCCGGAGTAGTCTGACGGCCAAGGCAACAACCGACCAGCTCTACAACAATATATTGTACCCAGACAAAACACTATGTGAACTTGGTAACACTACTTGGTACTACCACTTGGTTATTCGTCACACCGAATCGATCTAGCCTAGTCTAAACGCGTCGCACATAGTGATATGACATCAACAATGACACTCCCGTCTATTTCCATTCGATGTATACCTATATATTACATAATGTAGGTACATATGTCTGTATATTCCTTACACGAATGTTTTGTCACCATTTTGACCAATCAAAACAATTTTGGTGAGTAAAGTAAAATTTTCACTTACTTTACTCAACATAACCAATGCTTTGTTTCAATTCACTATTAAAATTGCCCATATTACATATGTATATCAGATTCGACCGTAAAAAGTCTATTTTCGCGGGCAACGCTTGATATTTGTATACTAGCTGGTTTACCCGTCATTTGACGGTACATTGTACACTACGCGAAACAATTCGCGTTGTCGATTAGAAACAGCTTTGGCAGATGGCGGCTTGTTGCCAACACACCGCTATGTTTGGTATGTCGGCAATGCTAGCGTGACCGCAACGGTCCAGGCACGCAGGCAGACGCTTACGTTAATACATTATCGTCATCATTTTCAGCCGTTCACCATCCACTGTTGGATGAAAGCCTCTCCTTGAGCAATCTGACTCTACACATTCTTCTCAATTCATCAGCCCATCGTCCACTCTCTCTCACATCCTCTCGGATACCATTCCAGTATTTCTCGCGTCCATCTGCCATCCATTTTCGTTCTGCCAGTTTGGTCATACTTTTTGCCCACGTATTCCTTTTACGATCTCTTTTTGTTATATCAAGCATACATCTTTGCATGCTTCTCTGTGTGCACTGGATCTTACGTAACATTCTCGAGTTCAGCCTCCACGTTTCACATCCACACATCATTGCTGTCTGTCTTGAGCAACCTGCATCCGCTTGTCTCCACACATTCTTCTCAATTCATCAGAGCATCGTCCACTCGGTCCACCTTGCTCTCTATCACATCCTCTCGGATACCATTCCAGTATTTGTCGCGTACATCTGCTATATCTGCCAGTTTGGTCATACTTTTTGCCGACGTATCCCTTTTACGATCTCTTTTTGTTATACCAAGCATACATCTTTGCATGCTTCTCTGTGTGCACTGGATCTTACGTAACATTCTCGAGTTCAGCCTCCACGTTTCACATCCACACGTAATTCCTGTCTGTCTTGAGCGACCTGCATCCACTTGTCTCTACACATTCTTCTCAATTCATCAGCCCATCTTCCACTCGGTCTACCTTGCTTTCTTTCACATCCTCTCGGATACCATTCCAGTACTTCTCGCGTCCATCTGCCATCCATTTTCGTTCTGCTATATCTGCCAGTTTGGTCATGCTTCTTACCAATGTATTCCTCTTACGATCTCTTTTTGTTATACCAAGCATACATCTTTGCATGCTTCTCTGTGTGCACTGGATCTTACGTAACATTCTCGAGTTCAGCCTCCACGTTTCACATCCACACGTCATTCCTGTCTGTCTTGAGCAGCCTGCATCCATTTGTCTCCACACATTCTTCTCAATTCATCAGAGCACCGTCCACTCGGTCTACCTCGCTCTCTATCACATCCTCTCGGATACCATTCCAGTATTTGTCGCGTACATCTGCCATCATTTATTTGCATGCTTCTCTGTGTACACTGGATCTTATGTAGCATAATACCTATATATATATATGTAGATGTTTCAATTTATTGTGTGGGTTGGCTTTTCTGCAATATTCTGCTGCCGAACCGCTTTCGCTGTCTCTTTCAGGCTTGTTAACGATGTTATTCTTCGTTGTACATTCATTATTTTGCTGTGTGCAAATACGTTATTGGTGGATTTTTGTGTACATATGCTGTCCACTAGAATTGCATTAGCGCTTGCGGCAGAGTAGGCATTGCCACTTGAATTTTATTCCCTTTTAAACACACGTGGTTAGAACAAACGCATAGCTATGTACTTTCTATATTCAGGCATACTATATTTTTGTATATCTGTAGTTATATGGGTATATAAGAAAGAATTGATCGGCAAATGTCACCTGCATGGGTACTGGGTACCAAAGGCTTTCGAATCTGTCGTACATTCCGTTGATTCTACAAACGATGCGGTGCCATATTGCGGTTCAAAAACCTTGCTACCAAACCGGTCAACTTTTACGCTGTCGACCACACGAAAATATTTTTCGTGGTCGCAACAGGCCACTACTACTACACACCACGGTAGCCACAGTAGCCAACAGTAGCCAATTGTAGTAATAATGTAAACGACGAAGCAGAAGAATAAACACAACACAATAATAACGATGAAAAAAAAGCTGATTCGTCAAGGATACCATCATTATTCGAGAGAAGTGAACTGAATCCAGCTCGTGGTCAACGCGAGACCATCGGCGCGTGAACCCCTTCCCCCCCCCGCACACTGATTTATTTGTCTCTTTTTTATTTATTTTTATGTAATTGAACATTAAACCGAGCTTTAAGAACAAAGGCAGATGGATTTGACGCGATTTTAAAGTCACGGTGAGCATCAGAAGACAATGTGCTAAACTAAAAAAAAAAAAAACAATCATTTTACTGATGCCAATGAGCAAATTTAATCGAAAAAATGCACATTTTGCACACATGTAGAATTGTGCACTAGTAACTGCAACATTTTAGAGCATGGGTGCTCAACCGGTCGATCCCGAATACGATTTTGATTTTCAAATTGTCTGCAATGGTTCAATATTGTTTACTAAATCCCGGCCGATGACTAAAATATACATAGTCTTACCGAGCTCTTGCATTAACGCCATTAATAGTCAAAGTAAGGATTGTTATATTTTCGCGGTATGCATTTAATCATTGCATCATTGTTTTTCCAGTTACACTAGCTAATTTATCAAAAAAAAAAAGGACTTTTTGTAACATCTGCTCTATTACAATACCGCACACTTCAAAAATTGCTAATTCAAAACACTTACTCTTATGAAGAACTATATTTAAACGACTGCATTCAGCGATGCGGATTTGTTTGGCTGATGATCACCTTGATGAGTGTTTGCGTTTTGTTACATGTAATTATTTGAAAATAGATTTACATCGCATATTTTTATCGATATAATTATTCTTATTACTGTATGTATTATATCAGTACCTGCCCCTAAATTCTTGCATGGATCGTCATGCAAATTAAAATTTAAAAAAAGTAGCTTCCAAACTGAAAAAGGCTTTGCGCTCCCCTGCTAGAAAAGGACAGAGCTATGTAAATTGTTTACGGTCTCTGCACTCCATTGATAATTTTTATTTTGAAGAGTTTGACACTTTTTTGCAGGTAAATATTAAAACCCGCTGTGCTTTGACTATTTTAAGCTTTTTGTACGATTATTTTAAGAATGTTTTTGTAAGCAAGTGCTCTTGACAGAGCTAAACAATTTACAAATTAGCTCTACCCTTTTTTTAACACTGTAGCAAGCCACGCCTCTATACATTGTGTGGCTACTGGTGTTGTACTTTGGCTTAACAATCAGTAGAGGGACTCTTTTTGGGTATAAAATCATATTAGAGTCAAATGATCAACATAACTATGTTTGCACGTGAATTATTTTATGTCAAAAGAGATCTTTCTTCATTTTCTGATTTATTTTAAATATTTGAACGTATGTACGTACATATATTGTTTAGACTGTCTAGTGCTAGTCTAAACAACATACATACATACATTATATCGTTCAATATACGTTCTCTATGGCTTAATAATGTTGTTGCTTGTCTTTCGTCCGTTTTAAGGGAGACATATCTTGTCTTGGCGACATATTTTCGTATGTGTACACAATATGTACACGTACGTCATAGTAAACGTATCTATACGATTCTGTTGTTTGCCATCCCGGCAGCTGAATTTATTTTACTAGAGCGCTTTTGTATACACAAGCTTCGGGAACTGAAAGCGTCCATGTACACAGTTTTGTAGCGAGTTTTAAAACATCGACGTGCTTTCGGCGTGAGTAATCTGTAGACGGCAGAGACGCAGAATTTGAAAGTGTTTATTGGAATCAAGCTCATGTACATACGTATGTATCATGTATATAATATGTAACTCCAATTGGAATCATTGTTTCAATTACTTCTGTAATAGAAGTTGAACGGGTGAGCCGATGAGACAGTATTATGCTAATAAGCACCTCTCTTCGGTCCTCGCTGACATATCTGTTGTCGACACGACAAATATTATTCTAGGCGAGTGCTCTTTTTTATTACTGGCCATTGTTTGATAATGTTATTATACAGTCTTTTCATGACATTGACATGTGCGTCGGCTACAAATTTATCACTATTGTCCTATACGTACTGCTTTGACATAGTTATTGCACTTGTAAATTATGATTGAAGATTGTCCATTTATGTACGTACATACGTATGTGATTATAAGAAATATTGCAAGATATCTACTATATAAAATTTAATGTTTGTTTGTTTGTTTCTTTCTTTCTGTGTTTGTCGTTCCGCTATGCAAATCTACAGTTTTCAACTTGGTATACTATCTCATGATACCCTAACTCAGACCGTAGGTGGGTTTTGGAAGGGGTCGGATCAGGGGGTCGACGGGCCCCCATACACAATATACATACATAATATATATGTACATATACAGTGGAAAATTACAAGATTTTTTTTTTCATTCATAAACTTTCACCCGCCCGAGCAACGCCGGGCAATTCAGCTAGTATATATATGTATATACGCAATCGACCCGTTCTATCAATATACTAGTGTAAGCCCGTTGAATATCAACAACGGACGTGTTTGACGTAATTGATTACGTGACAATTTAGCAAAGTCGCGAACCTACCGAGGATTAATATTTTCATATTATAGGAGGCTAACTCACACAACCTGGTGATGGCGGGTTCAAATCCCACTCGCGACGTTTGTATTTTTTCAATTAAATTTGAATTTCAGCCTTAACGGAGGCGAGCGTTATCAGCAGACAGACAGACGGACGGAATTGGGCTATTATATCAATTCTGGTGGTATGCCCGTTGAATATCAACGTTGGGATTTTTCATCGCCCGTACTGTGAGTGTTTGTTACGTTGTTTGTCATATAATACAACAACGTAACAATGTAGCAAGGTCGCGAACATTTTGAGGATTCATATTGTCAAATTGTAGATCCTAGTTTGGATCAATGCGTTAGGGCACCCTCTTCCGAACTGGTGATCTCCGGTTAAAATCCCACTAGCGCGCGGACGGTTCGTGTCTTTTAATTATTTACCTCAGCGAGCGTTATCAACAGACAGACACACAGACGGAATAGGGCTATTATATATAGTGATGATGATATTTAAAGGCACATTTTGGCGTTTGACGCGTAAGGTTGCGCCAAATCGGAGCTTAAGCATTAAAAAGACTCAAACTAGCAAGTTCTAGTAATCTTCAAGCCTTATTATTATATTAACCAGCTTATTTTAAATGAATTCTATTTCTAGTGCGAGTAAAAAAAAAAGTATAAGTGGATCGTCGAAATTACAATTCCTGGAAATCGAAATCCCCATTTTACGATTTAATTATTATTGTAATGACTGTGGTTAATTTGTTTTTCATTACGAACGTAACCGATTAGATTCGTCGCGCTGTGACCGACCGCATCCAATTTTAAATAATTTTTTTTCCCCAATGCGAACATTTTTAATTATCAAAATGGACAATTTCAAATGTCTATAAGATACGAGCTGCGATAAATTTTCATACGTAACTTATCTATTTCATTTAAAATTAATTTGCGGCTACTGGCGAGCCCCGTACCAATATACGACAAACTCATCGATCATGCGTGACGATCGTCAATTTATGTATTTATCGGTGGACAAATTGGATCAATTTATCGGCTCGTCCAGCTCATATTGATGCGTTGATCGGTTCACGCTGTTGCGAAGCTGTTAAAAAGTTTAACAATAACCGAGTTATGGTCGATTTGATTATTATTATTGTGCACTTTGACCCCATTGGGAACTGTTGCCCAATTTCCGAATGTCGATTCACTTGATTTTGTATTGTGGCGGATTTAACCATCATAACCGCATCCATAATATGTACTCCGCAGGTGAATGTTTTTTTTACAAAGCTATGTATGTTTTAAGCGGGTATTGCACAGGGATTCTATCTTGCTAGTTGACTAGCCGACACGTAGAGCTACGATGCCATTCTTGCACTGTAGCGTTGCAACGCTACGACAAAATGACAATGGAAGAAAAAGAGATGCACATTGTATGCAAATAAATGCACACCGTCAGATCGCACACGTTTGTTTACAAATTTAATTTGTCAAAGTCACAAGTGGTTTGCGCAAACTGCAATTCAACCAAACAATCTTACAACTGTGTAGTTGCACGTTAACATTGCGAAAAAGTACTAACAATAGTGCCGACACTGTCAACTGCAACTGAATTTTACTATAGGTATACTACTTCATAGTACTGTTTTTCTTCTAAATGGGGTCTAATCACAGTTATATCTCGCTAGTTTGCTAGCCGCCACGTAGAGCTAGTAGCGAGTAGCTAGTAATCCTATTACACGTGTTTAGTGCACTGCCGCTAGTGGCGCTGTCGTCAACTTGTTTTACAATCTTTGTTTGTACACAGTACTTTCAAAATAAATATGCGTCTTTTAATAATACAATTTTAACTAAACTTTCATATATGTATGTGTGTGTTGGGAGCTGAAAATGAACCGCTTAACCTCAAACTGTCAAAATGTAGTGACGTCACACTAGCCAGATAGTAGCGATGTTAAGTTCAAACATTCGAACTTAACTCGCTCGGCCGAAAAAGTCAGATAGTTTACTAGCTTCGCCTATTACACGAGCTAGTTTACTAGCGAGATAGTAGCGATAGCAATGAACTAAATCAAAAATGGATTGTCAAATTTGCCGCTTTAGGCTATACAGCCTACTCAGTCCAAATCCACCCCTCGTAATATCAATTTGGAACTGAATTCTGCCATGTTAGATGGCGATGCGCTAGGAATTTTGGCATTGTGTGCGATCCAAATTTTGCAGATGCACTCGATCATTCGCTGGTTGACGACTTCTGCATTGTGTGTGTACGTTGCGGGAGAGCAAGAATGATGTAACCACTATGAAATTCGTAATGTCAAGGTTGGTCTGGTCCGGTTGCAGGCGTTCTTGCCGCTGGCTATACCAAAACTCACCAAAAAAAAAAAACAACTTGAATTTCTTTTTTAATGGTCACCTTTCGACTTTCAAAAGAATCGAATTTCATTCGGATAAGATACTGCATCGTCCCGTTGCGTTGGTGTGTGTCGAGCTTTACCGCAAACCAGGATAAAGAGAGAAAATATTACGCCATTAAACGTATTCTCAATGGACAATGTAAATTATATGTGCGTTATTAATATTAATATAATTTTTTTTTTTGGTACGAACTAAATGGCTAATTTGACTAAGATCGTTGGCCTTTTTTTTATGCTTGGCTTAAGGTGTTTGAAAGTCGCAATATTTTTAACATTTGAATTTAAATTGCAAATATGTTTATTTAACTCTGTATTGTCATTTTTTTTTTAACAAGAGAGTAAGCAGTTTGAGTTTAATCGCGTTTTTCTCACAAAGAGACGTTACACGCTCGTGCAACTAGAATTGTTGTCCCTTTTTAGCACGCGGTCGGGAGAAACAGACACTGCAGTAAATGAGTGTGATTTTATTTTCAAAGTTTATTGACTAAAATGAGTAAACAATCATATTTTTTTAAAGATCTTTCAAGATCGAATACTTTTTAAAAATTTAATTTGCAAATATTTAATCCAATGTCCAATATAAGTAATAATGACTTTATTTTGTTAGCAAAATTTAGTACAAAAAGTAGTCACCGGAGAGAAAAATACAAAAACATAAATCATTCCTTGAGATATTAGCTAATTCTTAAAAAAAAAAAAAAAACAATTTAAGCAATTTAATATGCAGCGGCGATAGTGTCGAAGGAATGCAGTATATTTGCACGTGATTCGACTTTATATCGCTGGTGAATGAAGTGTAAAAACATTTTTTCCACACAATCAAAATGGCAGTCGTTTTAAAAGCATGCACGGAGCAGTAAAATCTTATGAATTGTGAAAATACCGATTTTTTTTTTTTTTGTAGATTCGTAATCGGTCGCGTGCATCCATTGCAATACACGTACATACAATATTTATTCTCAAGGACGTACGTGGGGCGTTATTGTTTGACCAAATGGTTTTTTTTTTTTGTTATTTCGAATTTCCACTACTTGACGCGCGCGTGTGTAATCAATTTTCCAAGTATTCTACATTGATACATATATGTATGTATGTAAGTGTACGTAATACGTTTGATGTATGCGATTTCAAACAGTTCGCACATGGAGTGCAGATAAACACGTCTCGTCGATAAAAATGTTTGGACAAGTCGGTCAATACTAGTACGACGCGAAATTTGCTCATTCGATTAATTTATGCGTGTGTTCAGTGATGAACTTGTCATGTCGATTTTATTGAATGTGTACGCATTGTCGTTCGGAATGAATGAATCGGCTTCCGTTGCACTTGACCCAGCTCGGACAAGACTTTGCGAAACTTTTACTACTTTTACTATTTTGCGGTGTGTCGTACAAACGGTGAGAAAGTGTGCGGTGCCGTAAGTAGTCGTATTGTTCGTCCAGTGTGGACATATTTTCGCGCGTTTGCTCAGTGTGAACACACGGGAATTCATAATTTGGCGCCAAATATCAACCTTTCTTTGAAAATATTATTCTGTCTAATGAACTTGTTAGTACAATATTTATGTACACAAGGATGTGGTGTAACTACTATATATTTAGCTTCCGTTGAATTGCATTTATTTAAAATTTTGTGTACCTTATAAAATCAGGTCATTGTTTCGTGTAAAGGCCCTCACAAACCTGAGCGATATCGCTGCGTCAGGTTTTCGTCCTCTATCGTCGTTGATTCGCACCAATGCGAATTAAATTGGTGTGAATGGGACGACGATAGGGGCGTCAGTTTGACGCAGCGAAACCGCTAAGGTGTGTGAGAGCCTTAAACTTATAGGTTTGCTCTTCTGATGATGGCGTACTTGATATCAAGCGTTGCCTCTTCACCATTTGACAAACTTTTTACCGTCTGTCATAGTGAAGTTACTAGGGAAATATACTCACCAGTGGTGAAATCGTTACCTTCTGGAGGAAAGGAAGATAGAGAAGGATAAATAGTCGAATTCTATTGCTGCGTCCACACCGACGAACCGAACGGCGAACGACGAACGGCGAATTGTTATTGTGTAGAACGTTCCACATAATAAAATCCGATGATTAATCAACGTCCACACAATATCAATTCGCCCTTCGTCGTTCGCCGTTCGGTTCGTCGGTGTGGACGCGGCATAATGGTGCGTACACATTGGCCAACCGAACAGCGAACGATGAAGGGTTATTATTGTGTGGACAGCTCCACACAATAACGTCCGATGATTAATGAACGTCCACACAATAAAAAATCGTCGTTCGCCGTTCGGTTCGTCGGTGTGGACGCGGCATAATGGTGCGTACACATTGGCCAACCGAACAGCAAACGATGAAGGGTTATTATTGTGTGGACAGCTCCACACAATAACGTCCGATGATTAATGAACGTCCACACAATAAAAATTCGTCGTTCGCCGTTCGGTTCGTCGGTGTGGACGCGGCATAATGGTGCGTACACATTGGCGAACCGGACAGCTAACGATGAAGGGTTTTTATTGTGTGAACCGTTCCACATAATAAAGTCCGATGATTAATCAACGTCCACACAATAACAATTCGCCCTTCGTCGTTCGCCGTTCGGTTCGTCGATGTGGACGCGGCATAATGGTGCGTACACATTGGCCAACCGAACAGCGAACGATGAAGGGTTATTATTGTGTGGACAGCTCCACACAATAACGTCCGATGATTAATGAACGTCCACACAATAAAAATTCGTCGTTCGCCGTTCGGTTCGTCGGTGTGGACGCGGCATAATGGTGCGTACACATTGGCGAACCGGACAGCTAACGATGAAGGGTTTTTATTGTGTGAACCGTTCCACATAATAAAGTCCGATGATTAATGAACGTCCACACAGTAAAAATTCGCCATTCGTCGTTCGCCGTTCGGTTCGTTGGTGTGGACGCAGCATAATGGTGCGTACACATTGGCCAACCGAACAGCGAACGATGGAGGGTTGTCATTGTGTGGACCGTTCCACATAATAACGTCCGATGATTAATGAACGTCCACACAATAAAAATTCGCCATTCGTCGTTCGCCGTTCGGTTCGTCGGTGTGGACGCGGCATAATGGTGCGTACACATTGGCGAACCGGACAGCTAACGATGAAGGGTTTTTATTGTGTGAACCGTTCCACATAATAAAGTCCGATGATTAATGAACGTCCACATAATAAAAATTCGTCGTTCGCCGTTCGGTTCGTCGGTGTGGACGCGGCATAATGGTGCGTACACATTGGCGAACCGGACAGCGAACGATGAAGGGTTTTTATTGTGTGAACCGTTCCACATAATAAAGTCCGATGATTAATGAACGTCCACACAATAAAAATTCGCCATTCGTCGTTCGCCGTTCGGTTCGTCGGTGTGGACGCGGCATAATGGTGCGTACACATTGGCGAACCGGACAGCGAACGATTATGTCATTGTGTGGACCGCTCCACACAATAGCGTCCAATGATTAATGAACGTCCACACAGTAACAACCCTTCGTCGTTTGCCGTTCGGTTCGCCAATGTGTACGTACCATAATTGGAGACGCCCGATCTCGATTTAATTATATCCAGATCTTGCCAATAACGTTATTTAAGGTCGAAAACCATCGAGAAAAACGTACGAGGATCAAACCCCGAACCTTCGCTCTAAGTCTATAAACTAACGGCTATATCGCCTGGATATGGGTATTAAATTATCTGTCTATAAATTATACGAGTTGTACAGGGAACGAAGTGCTATTATCAATAGTAATAACGACAATTTAAAATTGCACGATAGGTATGTTTTTATTATACAACAGCTTACAGCATTATGAGAAGTTCCGATTTAATTTTGTACATAATACGAGATTATGGAAATTTTATGTGAACGAGCATTCGTCGTTGCGAAATCGTTAAAATTTATTCGCGCAGTAAATTAGCTTACGCTCTATCGGTCGATCATTGTTAACCAATTTCATCGCCGTTCTTTCAAAATATGTACGCGAAGCTCACTGTCGTCAACAGAGAGCTCGTAACCGAACAGTGGCTGTAAGAACAATTTTTCTCACAAAATTTCACAATACTGAAAACTACACGCGCCACGATCAGAGTTCATACAGCCAGTCCGAGTATTCCAAGCTCCGTCGGTCGAAGTTGCGGAATCGCTCATTAGCACGCATTAGTTAGCACAGGCTAAATATTATACCTACTAGTTAAATATTAAGCCTACTAGATAGATTACGTAACAATTTAGCAAAGTTGCGAACAAACTGCTGATTAATATTTTCAAATTAATTAATTATTGGAGGCCTTCCATCACCGTTGTTGCGTGAACGCGTTAGCGCTAACTCACCCAACCTAGTGATCACGGGTTCAAATCCCACTCGCGACGTTCGTGTTTATTTCTGCCTGTAAGGCTCTCACATACAGATGCGAAATCGCGTATGAAAAAAAAATAGCGAATTTTGCAAGGAAAATCTAAAAAAATTCGCTCGTCTTTCAATTGTATCGCACACACGCACCGGCCCGACAATCCCTACTTAGTTCGTCAGCTATTGCACATGCGAGACGGAAAATGCATTGCGCGTACGAGTGAGCGAACGCTAGCGCTACTGGCTACGGCGTTTTAAAAACCAACGCAACCCCCGCTCGCCACTCACAACATATGTATTACGTTTACTTACAACAAACCCATACTGAAAGATAATATTAAATTTAATAGTTGTTTTTATAGTTGTTGCATAGATGGCGCGTTATAATACAACAACGTAACAATTTAGCAAAGTCGCGAGCCTATTAATATATTATATTGTCAAATAGTAGCAGGCCCCGTCATCGCCTCCGTTGGATGATAGTGCTAGCGCGAGTAATTCCAACCTGGGATTGGCGGACGGTTCGTGTCTTTGAATCATTTACCGAGGCGAGCGTTATCAGCAGACAGACAGACAGACGGATTTCAGCTATTATACATATATAGGTATATATAATATATAATAGCCGAAATCCGTATGTCTGTCTGTCTGCTGATAACGCTCGCTGAGGAAAAATAATTAAAAATCCAGAAAGAGTGGGGGATCGAACCCAGGACCGCAAGCTCGAGAATAATCACGCTAACGCTATACTCTATCGCCCTTGGTCAATTTAGTCCTTTTTTTTTTAAACATTACCTATAATAAAAATAAATAGGAAATGAGGAAAAATAATTAAAAAAAACCAGAATGAGTGGGGATCGAACCCGGGACGCCAGGTCGGGAGTTATCGCGCTAACGCATGCGCCACGGCCCGTCGTTGATTTGGTCCTTTTTTTTTTTTTTTTTTTTTTTTTTTTTAAACATTACCTATACAAGGGATCGTGACTGCTAATAATACATAGATGGCGCTATAAAAACTTTTTTTTTTTTTGTCATTAGTGGGGATCTCATTATTAAAATTCAGCGGGCGTTGATATTCAACGGGCTTACACTAGTATATAATATTGCGAAACGTATTATAATATTTTATATTTGACTACAGCAACGTAAGTTGTTATTGTTTGTGTGCGCGTATTTTGCCCTTTCCTCCCACTGGTCCTCCCCCACCCAGTCTCTCGTTCAGGTCGATTGATCAGGTGGCTGGGGGGGTGGTTTGGTGTGGGCGGTGGGTGGTGGGTGGTGGGTGGGTTAGGGTAGTTCCACAGGTGGGTGGTGGGTGGGTTAGGCTATATATAGGACGGCTGCAGGGGCTCAATCGATGGCCTCGTACTAGAGAGAGCCTCCCTTTTGACATTTGTGCTAAGGGGGTGGAGTCCCACGTGTACCTACCCCCTCATCCTCCCCTCACCTTCCACCCCCTGCCCGTGTCATACGTCGTTTGCGTAGTTCGTAGTGTGTACTATGGGTACATCACGGTGAAAATGTAGGTACATTAGTCAATGTTTACCTAGTGTGCTATACTGCGTGAATGATAAAATTATACTGCTTGATGATTATTTGAAGACTAGTGTGTAAGCCCGTTGAATATCAACGGAGCGGTTTCTCATCACCCGTACTGAAGAATAATATTAAATTTAATAGTTTTTACAGTTGTTGCATCTGTGCAACCAAGCGCCATCTATGGCGCGTTATAATAACAACAATGTAACAATTTAACAAAGTCGCGAACCTTTTAATAATAAACATTGGCCAATTGGCCAATGGTCGTCGCCTCCGTTTGGAAGATAGTGTAAGCACGATTCCTCCCAACCTGATGATCTCGGGTTCAAATCTCACTCGTTCTGGTTTTTTTAAATTATTTATCTCAGCGAGCGTTATCAGCAGACACACACACATACCGACAGATTTCGGTTATTTTTTGAAGATTCGGCTATGGGGGCGGAATGGGAACGCTATTCTAAATGAAATCATCATGTCACTGTTTAAGTTTGCGCATATTAAGTGTCTGGATTGTGCGTTTGATTTGATGGCCTTAGTCGTTCGCTGTTCGGTTCGTCGGTGTGGACGCAGCGTAAGGAAATGTACGAATACACGACCGGTGAATTTTTTTTTGGTTCCAGTGTTGCCAGTTGTGTGTGAACGACCGTCAGTGGAGTGCTTTTGTTCAATAAACTGGTCGAAGATGCTGGCAGTATGAACGTAGCTTTAGAATTAATTGGTGTAAATGCCATTTCTCATACACTCGTGCAAGTTACGGTGCAAATTTGTAACCGAGATGGGATTTGTTATTTATTCGGTACAAAAACAGTTTTCGATATGTTTTTCGAGTTCATACAGTGACTTTACATAGTATGTACACTAAACTTGTCGATTTCATTTGAATAACTCTACATATGTATGTATAGGTGTCCCAAAATTCACGCAAGAAGTAATTTTGATAGAAAACACTGGTTTTAATTAAAAATTGTAATTTTTTTATTGATTCATAAAGTATACAGTATAGGGTTATGTTATGGAGTAGCATATCGGGGTTCATCCCCAACAACAAGCGTCCTGCAGCGGAACGTAAACTATGTACTATCCTGAACCGTATGCTTGTATCGGTGAAGTTCCAGTGATTTAATTCATTCAAAAATACTCACTAGTGCACATCGTCACGACAAAGCATAATTTGTGAATAAAAAGAAAGAACTTCGACTATTCAGAGCAAAGATTTTATTTTTTGTTCAATTCAAGAGTTGTGAAAGTGTGATTAACTTTCGAATACATGTGAACTTTCGGGATGTGTAAATTGTTTTGTTTTTTTTTTTTTAATTTTATTTATGCTATTCCATACATAACCCTATACTGTAAAAAATTCACAATTTTTAATTAAAAACCTGTGTTTTCTATCAAAATTACTTGTGGCGTGAATTTTGGGACCTTTTATAATACTCGTATGTACATAATATTATAACAGAGAGGAATAATTTCTTACTCTTTTCCCTTATATAAAAGTGTAAATAATAAGGTTTCTTCCATTTTGAATATTTTGCCATCGTTACAATCTTAGCAACCTTAGCAACCGACGACAAATTGAAAGACAGATCGTTGATGTGTGTGTGTGTCTGTTATAAGCAATCTGTTTACACATAAATGTAAAATGAATCAGGCGGTAGTCTAAATCGATAATTTTACGATTACATAATGAATGAGAGATGTTTCGACGTTTGCAAATGCGGAAAGGCTGTTCATGTATGTATGTATGAACTAGAGATAATTTCTCTATTAATTTCGTCGCGGATTTATACGCGTTAGATATGTATAAATAGTAATATGAGATGCATCGTGTAATTTCGATCAGGTTTTACTGGTTTCGTTGATTATTATTTCTCGGAATGGTGCTCTTTTACCGCTGGGGATTTATTTAAATTCGCTCAAATTGCATTCGAATACACATTGCGGTAGTTATTACCTACATTGAAATTATTTCGAATTAATTCGTTTTTGTAAAGCCTTTTACAGCTTTGACATGGACTGAAAATCGATTAGACACTGTATTTGCTTTGTGCGGAGCTTTTCACCCAAAATCTATTATTAACATTTTTAGCGTTGGACATTTTGTTTCACCGAAAGGTACATAGGAAACTAATGGAATAGCTCACTTGTACGAATTGAGGCGATTGTTTTGTATTCGACGACCTGTCGTTTATCTGTTACGTATTGACGGTTTTTTTTTTCCTGTATTCGATCAATTTAAAAGCGTGTTTATTATGATTAAAAATCGATAAATGTTTCGGAATCGAGTTGAAAACATTCACGCAACGATTCCGCGAAATCGAGAACATCTCCGCAGGATAAATAATAACATTAAAGTCCGGAAAATTGGAAATGGCGTATTTTCCCTTCGGGAATTAATAAATTTGTAGTTACGAAACGACCAACGGGGGAAAACGAAACGTTTCGAACAATAACAACATAATGTAGTCTTCTTTAATGTTCTCGCATGAATTAGTCTTTTTTTTTTTTTATTAATTTAGGTATACCTTAGCGGCCAAAATTTATGAATATGTAATCAATTACGCACTAAAGACATTTATAATGCAGTGACTGTGGCTGTAAGTACTAGGCGTTACTCGGCTCGCTAAAAATCGTTCAATTTTAATGAAATAATACTACTACAGCATTTACAGGCGAGCCCCAGTAGTTCCATTGAATTAAATTTTAAAATACACAACAAAATTATTTCTTGACCGAATTTTAGCAGACTGTGACTAAAGAAATGTACATAGTCATCATTTTTAGCCGTTCACCTTCCACTGGTGGATGTAGGCCTCTCCAATCCTCTTCCTGTCTGTCATGAGCAATCTGCAATATATAAATAAAGCAAACGACAAATGCGTACTGCCAGTATTGATGTAAAACGTGGATGCTAAATTCAAGAATGTTACGCAAGATCCAGTGCATACAGACGCATATGCTCGGCATAACGAGAAGAGATCGTAAGAGGAATCGTACATGGGTGAGAAGTATGACCAAAGTGGCAGATATAGCGGAACGTGTGAACAAGTTGACACAGCGAGAAATACTGGAATGGTATCCGAGAGGACGTGAAAGAAAGCAAGACCGAGACCGAGTGGACGATGGGCTGACGAATTGAGAAGAATGTGTGGAGTCAAATGGATGCAGATTGCTGAAGACAGACAAGAATGAAGAGGATTGGAGAGGCCTTCATCCAGCAGTGGATGGTGAACGGCTGAAAATGATGATGATGATGATATATATGTATACTAGTGTAAGCCCGTTGAATGTCAACGGAGCGGTTTCTCATCACCCGTACTGTGCGAGTGTTTGTGTGGTGAGTATAGTTTTTGCGTAGATGGCGCGTTATATAATACAACAACGTAACAATTTAGCAAAGTCGCGAACCTTTAAAGAATTAATATTGACAAATTGGAGCAGGCCCGTCATTGCCTAGTTTGGATGAATGCGTAAGCGCACCCTCTTCCAAACTGGTGATTTCGGATTCAAATCCCACTCGCGCGCGACGGTTCGTGTCTTTTAATCATTTACCTCGGCGAGCGTTATCAGCAGACAGACAGACGGATTTGGGCTATTATAAATATAACTAGTGTAAGCCCGTTGAATATCAACAGAGCGCTTTCTCATCACCCGTACCGAAAAATAAAATTAAATTTAATAGTTTTTATAGTTGTTGCATAGATGGCGCCTTATAATAACAACGTAACAATTTACCAAAGTTGCAAGCCTATTTTTTTTATTATATAAATAGTCAACAGACAGACAGACAGACACACACACACACACACATCTATCTATGTATTATTAGCAGAGTGACGATCCCTTTTATAAGTAAAGCAGAGTCACGATCCTTTGTATAGGTAATGTTTAAGGACTAAATTGACAACTGGCGACAGCGATAGCATAAGTGCGAGTCCTCTCGAGCTTGGGGTCCCGGGTTCGATCCCCCACTCTTCTGGTTTTTTAATTATTTTTCCTCAGCGAGCGTTATCAGCAGACAGACGGATTTCGGCTATTATATATATATATATTATAGTGCAAAATTCAAGGCTTTCGGTGTGTCGACATTTCGTCGATATGGCTTTGTTTTGTTTGGAAATTTGTCTCCAGCTGTGCGGCTCCGGGCTCGCGTACTAGAAGGGGGCAGATCAGGTGGTTTTTGGAATGGGGTTGAAAGGGGTTGAAAAGGGGGAGACGAAGCGGAGGCGGACGCTCCCATTCATGGCGGAGGCGGTGGGCTGAAAAACACCCTGAAAACCCACTTCAGGAATCAGTGGAATGAGTGGTAAGGGAGAAATAGCACGCCCACGTCGCCAGCCCTTACATACAAATATGTACACCGATCGCCACTCTTACGACAGACTCGCGAGTAAAGAATTGTGTATGTATGTGTATGTGCCTACATACGTATGTATGTATATTGTATTTTTAAATCGCGATGCGAATCGTACGACCCTCGAAAGGATCAATAGGGCTCGGGTTAATTTTTTTGTCGGTTCCGCGGTGGATGCGTCGTGAAATTGACTGTATTATTATATATATAATAGCCGAAATCCGTCTGTCTGTCTGTCTGCTGATAACGCTCGCTGAGGAAAAATAATTAAAAAACCACCAGCACGACTGGGGTTCGAACCCACGACCTCAGGCTCGGGAAGAACGTCGTTAGACCAATCTGCTAAAACCAGTTGTCGGTCGGATGCTTTTTTTTTTTTTAAAACATATCATAACTCGGATTTACCTACAAAATGAATCGTGATTCTGCTAATAATATATAGATGACACTATAGAAACTATTTTTTTTTTTTTTTTTTGATTTTTACAAAATCACTTACAAAATTATAATTATTATATATGTATATAATAATTAATAATTATTATATAAGTAGTAAAGTAAAAAAAAAATATTTTTTTGAGTGGGTATCGATAGCATTCAATTAGTGGGGATTGCTATAATACATGGATGGCGCGATAAAAACTATTTTTTTTTTTTTTTTTCGATCAATTAGTGGGGATCTCTATTAAAAAAGCGCTTTACGATATTTAAAATTCAGCGGGCGTTGATATTCAACGGGCTTACACTAGTTGTATTATAATGGCCGATCTACACGCGGCCAGTCGTTTAGTCGAGTGATTTGTATTGACCGTGTACTTTTGGATGCACTCGGTTAGATTCTTGTGCCAGGATGGATCCAGTGGTGTTTTCCTACGGGTTCGTACCGTTTTATCGTTTCGTCAAGTTTCTCGGGAAATGAACTCTTTTGTGGTTTTCCCGTTGCCTTCTACGGGGGTAATAAGTTGATTGTTTAACAATGGTAATATGTATGTACATTATTTCATTTATTCTAGAGCCAAATCAAGGAACCCTTCAAAATTTGTAGTTATGAAGCCGCAACATACTATTTTCGGATTACATATTCAAAATTAAATTTAACGTTACTCCTTTATTAAATGTATTGCTGTAAGAAATATGTTATCTTCGTGATATTTCTTAATATTAGACAGTTTATTACTACGAAATCGGATTTATTTTGATTTTGTTTAAATCGTGTCAAAGAATTGTGTTTCACGCAAAACGTTGGATGACAGCGAGAGCCGCAGGTTTTTATACAAAGAGCCACATGCGGCTCCGGAGCCGCCGGTTCCCGACCGCTGTTCTAGACGACGATTGAGCGTTGCCGTTCATAGACAAATTCATATACCTATACCTATATATAAAATAAATTAAATAGATCTGTCTGCTGATAACGCTCGCCTCGGTAAAGGGTGAAATAGACACGAATGTCGCGAGTGGGATTTGAATCCGCGATCACCAAGTTGGGTGAGTTAGCGCTAACGCGTTCGCCCAACACCGGTGATGGAAGGCCTCCTATAATTAATTTGAAAATGTTAATCCATAGCAGGTTCGCGACTTTGCTAAATTGTTACGTAATCAATTGCGAAAACATTTGATCGATGTATTTAGTTAGCACGTTGAAAACATTTTTTTTTATATCGTTATAATCACTTACAAAAAACGCGTCCGTTGATATTCAACGGGCTTACACTAGTTACAGATATATGTATGTGTGTATACAGCGATGTTTTCCTATGGCTTCCTATGGGTATATGAAATAATTTAGGTTCGTACACAGCCGGTAATTCAAAAGTTGCCGAGAATAATTTTTCTATGAAAAAAAGTGTCAATCGCTTTTATTTTTAATTTCGAATATTTCTAAGAAATGTAATGAATACACCTATATAAATACATACATATGTAAATGGTTCGGGATGTGTATGACCACTAAATTCTATCCAGATGTTTTATCAGAATCTTACAACTATGTATGTATGTGCATAGTGTTTTAATTTGATAAATGAAATTTTTTGAAACGCACCACTGGGTGGATCGAGTTTAATAATTTAGTGGTACTCGACTAAAAGACTGCTTTAGCCTTAATGCAGATTTCCTCAAAGTACATACCTATATAATTCATATTAACACCGTTTGCTGGACAATTGGTTTTTTCTTTCCTCCAATAGAAAGGTCAACGGACTAACACCTAGCGAAAAAATGCTCCGCAGGCGAATTTTTTTCCCCAATAACAGCATTTTGCTTATATTTCATTGTGTTCGTAAACACTAACATTTGCTGATAAAATTCTGTCTTGGTCCACGTTTTGAGAAATGTATGTAGGTACGGTTGTCGGATTTCATTTATAATTATAATTTGTACGTAATAATGATTGCGTTATGCCACTCTCTCGGTCGTGTTGTCGTGTCGTGGAACCGTTTCACCGGTGAATTTGGTTAAAAATAGTTGAACCTTGTTCGCGTTCCGTTGTGACATTTTAACCGGTGGATGTGGGCGTTATCGACTCGATTACACGTCGTGTTGGTTCGCAAATCAGACCCTGGAAGATCGGAAATTCAATACCAGTTGATGAAAATCAATAGGTTTTTTTTAAGTTGAAACTTGGTCTCCAATCGAGGTAGACAAACTAATGGTGCGTACACATTGGCGTAACGAACAGCGAACGACGTAGGGCGAAAGCGAATTGTTATTGTGTGGACAGCTCCACACAATAACGTCCGATGATTTATGAAAGTCCACACAATAACATCCTTTCGTCGTTCGCTGTTCGGTTCACCAATGTGTACGCACCATAACAATATCTCATACTTGTGCTGTCTGAACTCTAGAATGTAAAAGTCAAAGCTCAGTTTCGCGCTTGTCGTTTCAGCAACACGTGTCAAATTCGACACAAAACAAAAAAAAAAGACAGGTGGGTATGTTGCTGTTGTCCTCAAAGCAACAAAATCCGAGAAAACGAGCCTCAAACTCCACACGTAAGAATTTCAGACGATCGATGAAGTAACTAGGTATTTTATGAAATACCATTTGATTTAAAAGTTCAAAAAATTTCGATTTTGCTTATCGGATAAGCCCAACTTTTGCTAGGTAAAATACCGAACAAGTTCATAATCCGAGGAGCTTCAGTTAAAATCGATTTTTTTTTTATAATCCAATTTTATCCACCGTTTTAATGGCTAGATTTAGATAACCAAACTTAAAAACGTGCCATGTTTTTAATTTATATACAATAATGCAGTTTATGGATGTGAAACGTGAATGTTAGATTCAAGAATGTTACGTAAGATCCAGCGCACACAGAGAGGCATGTAGTAGAAGCAGGAGATAACTATATTGTTGATAGATAGTTATTTATACCTAGGACAATTGGTGGAGCTAGGAACTAGGATGGAGCACTTTTCGAAGAATGAACGTAGTTTTTAAATACAACATGCTTAAAAAATAGGGCAAACGACCAATGCGTACTGCCAGTATGGATGTGAAACGTGGATGCCAAATTCAAGAATGTTACGTAAGATCTAGTGCGCACAGAAGCATGGAAAAATGTAGGCTTGGTATAACGAGAAGAGATCGTAAAATGAATACATGGATAAGAAGCGGAACGTGTGAAAAAGTTAAAGTGGACACAGCGTGAGGAATGGATGGCAGATGGACGCGAGAAATACTGGAATGGTATCCGAGAGGATGTGAAAGAGAGCAAAGTAGACTGAATGGACGATGGGCTGATAAATTGAGAAGAATGTGTGGAATCAAGTGGATGCAGATTGCTCACGACAGACAGGAATGGTAGAGGATTAAAGAGACCTTCATCCAGCAGTGGATGGTGAACGGCTGAAAAATGATAAGACAAGTAAAGAAAGACATATGTAAAGAAATCGCACCGCAGTGACAATAGGCTTGGCACG
Organism: Parapsyche elsis; assembly: GCA_022651745.1. NCBI lineage: Eukaryota > Metazoa > Arthropoda > Insecta > Trichoptera > Hydropsychidae > Parapsyche > Parapsyche elsis. The sequence continues at coordinate 2,247,460 of JAGVSN010000031.1, forward strand.
GCGAGAAATACTGGAATGGTATCCGGGAGGATGTGAAAGAAAGCTGGGTAGACCGAGTGGACGATGGGCTGATGAATTGAGAAGCATGTATCGAGTCAAATGGATGCAGATTGCTCAAGACAGACGGGAATGGTAGAGGATTGAATGGCTGAAAAGAGACCTTCATCCAGCAGTGGATGGTGAACGGCTGAAAATGATGAAGTAAGACATATGTAAAGAAATCGCACCGCAGTGACAATAGGATTTGGCACGGCGAGAAATACAGTGGAATGGTATCGGGGAGGATGTGAAAGAAAGCTAGGTAGACCGATCGGGGTGGACGATGGGCTGATGAATTGAGAAGAATGTATCGAGTCAAATGGATGCAGATTGCTCAAGACAGACGGGAATGGTAGAGGATTAAAGAGACCTTCATCCAGCAGTGGATGGTGAACGGCTGAAAATGATGAAGTAAGACATATGTAAAGAAATCGCACCGCAGTGACAATAGGCTTGGCACGGCGAGAAATACTGGAATGGTATCGGGGAGGATGTGAAAGAAAGCTGGGTAGACCGAGTGGACGATGGGCTGATGAATTGAGAAGCATGTATCGAGTCAAATGGATGCAGATTGCTCGAGACAGACGGGAATGGTAGAGGATTAAAGAGACCTTCATCCAGCAGTGGATGGTGAACGGCTGAAAATGATGAAGTAAGACATATGTAAAGAAATCGCACCGCAGTGACAATAGGCTTGGCACGGCGAGAAATACTGGAATGGTATCGGGGAGGATGTGAAAGAAAGCTGGGTAGACCGAGTGGACGATGGGCTGATGAATTGAGAAGAATGTATCGAGTCAAATGGATGCAGATTGCTCAAGTCAGACAGGAGTGGAAGAGGATTGGAGAGCAATGTTCAATTGCATATATTACAACCAACCTAACCTGATCAATCACAAAATACAATACGCTTCAAACTGGAATACTATCGGCAACACGTCATGCCATACAAATCTTATTAATTAGCGTGTACGATGGGCTGATGAATTGAGAAGAGTGTGCGGAGTCTACTACTCGGAGGGGGGGGGGGGGCCTTCATCCAGCAGTGGATGGTGAACGGCTGATGATGACGATGCATGCAGTTCGGTGTAATATAACGAAATAAAGATTAACATTTATTTATACGTGTGTGTGTACATACATACATATTATGTATGTATTTGAAAACACTTTTCCATACCGATAAGCTGTTTACTTGCGGTAGTGTGCGGTAGTCGGGACGATTTATCAAAAAGTAAAGAGAGGGGAACAGAGGCGGTGAAAGTGTTTATAATAACAATTACAACAACAACAAACTCGACACGTACATATACATACATAATAAATTTGGCGTGCTAAAAAACCACCTTTTGACCGTTTAAAAAAATATCAACGAACTTACAGAACTTCAACACGGACTGGGGGGGGGCTATCTTAGTCGAATTAAAATCGCGCACTAACTAAAATACCACGCAGAGTTGTGCGTACATAGGTGTAGTTTATGATTTTTACTTTTATTTTTATAATAATTAAATTTAATTATATAATGTTGAGAGTTGAGAAGCCCAGTGGCGCGCGTGTGACCTCGCAAGGCCGCCTGACGACAGGCATTTCCCCCCCCCTTTGTTTCTCCTCCCCCTCACTCTCCACGCCCCTTCTTTGCCAATTCCCTCAGCTCGTGTCATTCATATTTTTACGCGGTGTTTCACCTGTTTTCACGCGAGCGTACGTACATATGTACACACACCGTTTGCCAAACTTGACCGAGTACCGGGAAATGTGTACATTTTCGTATTGGCGATGTTTACGCGTGTAGGTGTGAGTGTGTGTGCAAAAAAAAAAAAAATGTATGTACGCGCGTATCCTTGGTCAATTTCGGACGAATGCGGAAATTGACAATGAATAAAAAAAAAAAAAAATAAAATGCAGAAGAGTCGTTCGCAGTGTGTGCTCCCAAAGTGTGGTGATAATAAAATGGGAATAATTTAGTTGGTTATGTGTATGTAGATAACCATATTGTAGAGATAGTTGATAGTTATTTATACCTAGGGCAGTTGGTGAAATATGACTGGATGTAAAGAAGAAGAAATAAAACCAAGAATGAAACTAGGACGGAGTGCTTTTGTAAGAATGAACATAGTTTTTAAATCCAACATTCCGCTATGCTTAAAAAAGAAGGCGTGCGACCGATGCGTACTGCCAGTTATGACGTATGGGTGTGAAACTTGGACGCTAAATTCAAGAATGCTACGAAAGATCCAGTGCACACAGAGAAGCATGGAAAGATGTATGCTTGGCATAACAAGAAGAGGTCGCAAAAGAAATACATGGGTAAGAAGTATGACCAAAGTGGCAGATATAGCAGTAAGGGTGAAAAAGTTGAAGTGGCAATGGGCTGGACACATAGCAAGAAGAATGGATGGCAGATGGACGCGAGAAGTACGGGAATGGTATCCGAGAGGATGTGAAAGAAAGCAAGGTAGACCGAGTGGAAGATGGGCTGATGAATTGAGAAGAATGTATCGAGTCAAATGGATGCAGATTGCTCAAGACAGACGGGAATGGTAGAGGATTAAAGAGACCTTCATCCAGCAGTGGATGGTGAACGGCTGAAAATGATGATGATGATGATATGTATGTATGGTGAATGAAACGAATGAACGATGGTGAAACGAAGAATGAAACAAGATAACAAGAATAAATCACAAGAGGAATACATGTGTAAGAAGCATAACCATGGTGGCATATACTAAAGCAGAACGTGTGAAAAAATTTAAGTGGACACAGCGAGAAGAATAGATGGACGCGAGTAATACTGGAATGGTATCCGTGAGGATGTGAAAGAAAGCAAGGTAGACCGATTGGACGATGGACTGGTGAATTGAGAAGAATGTGTGGACTCTACATTGTGGAGTCAAGTGGATGCAGATTGCTCAAGACAGACGGGAATAGAAGAGGATTGGAGAGGCCTTCATCCAGCAGTGGATGGTGAACGGCTGAAAATGATGATAAGTTGTGAGACGGTTTCTCTAAAAATTGGCACCATCTTGTAGAGAGGATTGTAATACCATTGCCATATTGGTGAATATGACCGGATGTAAAGAAGAAATGAAACTAGGATGGAGTGCTTTTGGAAGAATGAACATAGTTTTTAAATCCAACATTTCCGCCATGCTTAAAAAAGAAGGCATACGACCAATGCGTACTGCCAATTATGACGTATGGATGTGAAAAACTTGGACGCTAAATTCAATAATGCTAGGAAAGATCCGGCGCACACAGAGAAGCATGGAAAGATGTATGCTTGGTATAACGAGAAGTGATCGTAAGAGGAATGCATGGGTAAAGAGTATGACCAAAGTGGTAGATATACATAGCAGAACGTGTGAAAAAGTCGGAGTGGACACACAGCGAGAAGAATGGTTGGCAGATGGACGCGAGAAATACTGGAATGGTATCCGAGAGGATGTGAAAGGAAGCAAATTAGACCGAGTGGACGATGGGCTGATGAATTGAGAAGAATGTTTCGAGTCAAGTGGATGCTGATGGCTCAAGACAGACAGGAATGACGTGTGGATGTTGAAACGTGGATGCTGAACTCGAGAATGTTGCGTAAGATCCAGTGCACACAAAGAAGCATGAAAAGTATGCTCGGTATGACGAGAAGAGATCGTAAGTGGAATACATGAGTATGAATCATGACAAAAGTGGTAGATACATATGGCAGAACGTGTGAGAAAGTTGGAGTGGACACATAGCGAGATGAATACCGGAGAGGATGTGAAAGGTAGCAAGTTAGACCGAGTGGACGATGGGCTGATGAATTGAGAAGAATGTGTGGAATCAAGTGAATGCAGATTGTTCAAGACAGACAGAAATGGAAGTGAATTGGAGAGCCCTTCATCCAGCAGTGGATGGTGAACGGCCGAAATTGACGATGATGATGATGAATACGGCGATGGATTGATTTTGTATACATATAAAAAAAAAATTAGATTTATTTATCAATGTCGTACATAGAATTCGCAAAGCTCGTGGAAAAAAACCGTTCAGCTATTCAACTTCTAAAATTAAAATATTATTTGGGCCCTTGGGCTTCTATGTCGTCCACCTACGCAATCCGTGTGTCAACATGACACTAAAATATTGACCGTGTTGGAAATGTTAAAGTTTATGATTTGCTCTTGTGTCAATATGTGTACCTAGTATCCAATAGCCGCAACTATCGAACGTATCTACCTACCGACAGTCAACAGTTTGGTTTTGGAACGATGATCAATAGCAGAGTTCACCATCAGCGACCACAAAATTCTATCGGCTACAATCTAGAGCCAGCGCTTCCCAAACATTCGCGATCCATGAAGCATTAATGAACACGAGGAGGATGTTTACAATTACGTTTCTTTAATACTGTTTTTATACTTGGCAACATCCAGAGTTTTGTTTATTTTTATATAATTTATATAACTGTTCAAGTCGTCTTTCAAAAAAAAAACTCTAGTGGCTTGATTTGAAAATCCGGACGCTTCGTCTCAATATGCCGACGCAATTTGTTCGGTCGCATGCACTGCGCAGTATGCAAAAAATAACGCACTGCGGCCGTGGATCTTTATTCAAATAATTCAAAGAAACATTCACATTTCAAAAGCTTTTCACGACCCAGCGAAAATCGGCTCGCCACTTTGGCGGCGGGGCTTAGAAAGGGACAGATACAAGAATTTCATGCCGGCACTTATGTTGTCTGTGCCTTTAGTGCGCAATCATGTGGACCAATTCGGCGACTCTGAACTTACTCGAAATTCTCCACTAAGAACCCGCGATATGGGATACAAAACACCGATTCCACGATGACACTAGAGTGGCGCCACTAGCGATACGACAGCAGCGCTCTGGATGGGCGAGCATACGGCAGATGACCACAGCGCTAAGGCCAACATTTCACGAACATTCGCGCGATGGTGAAGTGGCGGCATCGCGGTTACTTCTGATCTTCTATAGTTTTCCTCTCTATTATATAGCACAAATTGGTTGCATTTACTCGGTTTTTGCACGAGTTGGATTACAATACATAGTTTGTTCATACGGTATGATGTATTCGTCGATTGAACGCCAATTTATTCAATTGATGCCATACACATCGTTTTAAACATTGACGCATCACCGATACCGAGAATCGCAAGTTATGAGTGTTATGACCTATTCTCGGGTATTTGGCAGTGAACGCGCAACGTCCCCGCCGTCTGTCGTCGGTGTAAACACGACATTACACATAATATTTTATTATCGTCTAGTAGCATCGAGTGTTGGGAATCGCCAGCACAATACTCTCGACAACTTTTCCCGGTAGTTCGTGATCGACACAGTTTTCCGAGCCTTTCGCCGGATCGATTTTCGTACGAGTGAGGTTGCGGAACACACAGGGGTGGAGAAGGTCGTTCCCGACGGTGGGAAGTTTGGGGTCAATGTGGGGGTGTGAGAGAGAGAGTGAGGGGGTTGGGTTTAGTGGCACGTGACGACTTTGACATTGAAATTGTAGAGGAGAATGTACAGGGATCGTAGGTAGCGGAAGTTCAGGTCTGGGAAAACCGTAACATTTTCCGATTCTCGCCTACAATTCGCTTGCATACTACATACATATACATATGTATATGTAGTGTTGTAAAATTCTCGGGAATAATCTCCAAACGGAGAATTTTCTGTTTAAAATTGTAGTACATAATGCAATGTACCCTGGGCTCCAACGGGCACCGTGTACATATTTTAAATAAATAAATATACAGTAAACTCCCTCTAATCCGGGCTAATACATAGGAGAGGTGATTACACGAATAATATTAGTTTAGTATCCGTGACAAAAACTAAATTTGATGGGGAGTGAATGTGACAAATTTTTTACGATCTTTTGTGCTAAGTTTAAATGAATGATTATATCATAAGTTGGAACAATTTCACTGGAATATCACAACTAAAGCAATAAAAATATGCATACATAATTTATTGCTTCCAGAGTTAATAAGCATTGCATTATTGTGAGAATTTCGCGGAAAACGTTCATGCTAGTAGTGCGTATGTTAATATGACGAAATGACACATTCAGTGTCGTCAGAATGAAAAAAAATTCATTCAATATGCTCTCAGACACTCTAGACAACTCCTATTACTCCTATTAGGCTCTGAAATTCTCTGAAAATATCCTAGAATCCTCTAAAAAGCTATTAAACTATCTAGATATGTTTTATAACCAAGAAAAAAGAAAATTCTCGAATAATCTCGGAGAAAAATCTTTTGGAGAATATTCTCGACTTACAACACTATGCATATGTATGTACATACAATGCGGTGTTGGTTCATTCATGCGCAATGTAATTTTCAGCTCGATCGAGAAAGTTAAATCGTCGAAATGGTGTGTGTGTGTGTTTGTATGGCGGTGCGGCTCGATTACATAATCGCTTTAATTAATTGGTAATGGTGGGCGCTTGCAACGTCGCCTACGGCTGTTTGCCCCTGACGATGCGAGCCATTCACGGCACTGGTTTCGTATGTATATATATAATATAATGTACGAACGTACGCCCGTTTCTAAGATGTTTGTAGTTTGTAGATTGCCATAGCCGTAGCGTGTTGGGCAGTGGTCGCCAACCGCTATGAGACGTGGTGCTGTCCCCTCACGCTCTAAAACCGCGTACTCATTAGTAATGTAATGCTCGCTAATGTGGACGCCGTGTACACACTTGCCGCGCGAACGACTGCGAGCCCCTTTGTGTTCGCGCCAAAAACCGACACCGCGAACGTTGCAGAGCGCGCGCAAAGCATGCTCGCGAACGCGTACACATTCACAAAATTTGTTGAATTACACGCTCGCGTTCGCTAATGAGTACGCGGCTTTCAAATGTTCCGACTCTAACATTAGTATTACAATCTCGGTTGTGGGAAACAGTTGGTTTTTGACACGTCGTCTGTGAAATTGGTACAAAATTCCGTCTTGTTGAATTGAAATTGTGCCATAATCACAGATGTAGAATAGTTACTCGGGTATAAAAATCCTAGTTGTGGGAGTCGAAGTGTTAAAAAATAAAAAGGGCCACTTCTTTGTTATTCGAGTCTCGGGTTCTGTCCATTTATCCCGACTCTTGCGACGATTTTTGTCTATATTTATGATGTACATTCATAGAAGGTGAGGTGGACAGAAAGCAACTGCAGTTAAAATAGATGAAAAAAGGCAAATATGTATTTAGATGGTGCACACAGAGAAGCATGGAAAGATGTATGCTTGGTAATACAAGAAGAAATCGTAAGTGGAATATGTACATGAGTAAGAATTATGACCAAAGTGGTAGATATAGCGGAACGTGTGAAAAAATTGAAGTGGACACAGCGAGAAGAATGGATGGTAGTTGGATGCAAGAAATGCTGGAATGGTATCCGAAAGGATGTGAAAGAGAGCAAGGTAGATCGAGTTAACGATGGGTTGATGAATTGAGAAGAATGTGTGTGTGGATGTAGATTGCTCAAGACAGACAGGAATGGAAGAGTATTGGAGAGGCCTACATCCAGCAGTGGATGGTGAACAGCTGAAAATTATGATGTATGAATTTGCTACACGTTGTGTCATGGTGAATTTTTAACCAACATCGTAGAGGGAAAGGTATAATTAAAGAAAAGAAGAGAAAAAATTCACTAGCCAGAATCTGAGCTATCGCAGCGCGATAGCTCAGATAGATAGTCACACTCATAGCGTTATTCTCTTAAGCAAAGGTCAAGGGTTCGAATTCGAACCCCGCATGACGAATGACTGTTGACGGTTTTTATTGTCATTGGCATAATCTCAACAATTATAATTACAATATTCCTCAACAAGAATCCAAATCGACTGTCTCCTGTTACAATTTGCCAATTTATCTATGTAGCTTAGTTGTGAGACGGCTCCGCCTAAAATTGTTAACGTTATTGGGTCTGAATCCTTGTGTTCTTAGACCTGTTGGTTAACAAAAACAAATTACGACAAAGATAGTTGGAAAAAGGCTCACAGGTAACAATGTAATCCTTAATTTTATAGCAGCATTTTTGAAAATCTCTATACAATTAAATCACGCTTGTGGGTCACCGATTGGCGATCACTGTCGTAGAGTTTCGCCTTAATGAATCCACTTCATTTCCTATTAATTGTGCGTATAAATTTTCAAGTGCTTGAACGGTCGACTCGTTGACTGTTCGAGTCCTGAAAGTTATTAAGGCGATCTCGACGAACCTTTGGATTTTCAATTTGAAGTGCTTTTGCACTGTGAGAGCGTTTGGAGTGAGTGGAAGTGGAGTTCCTTTAATCGGTCCCGAAGACCGTACTTACGAAACTCACTTACTATATTAATCTGTGAATTATCTTAAATATTTTCCCTCGAGGAAACTCATTAGTATTAAAAAAATATTGGAACGATTTCCTACGAAATGTTCACGATGTAACACCCGTGGATTTATTCGATTCTTACGAGCCATCTCCCGTACTGGAAATCTGTTTTATTTTATATTGATTTATGACATTTATTTGACATGTAGTGTTTTACGATTTTTGAATGAGTAAAACGAGATTGGAAATTGGAACCAATGATAAAATATACACTCATGTACAGAATGATTCACAACTCATCGTACACACTTTATCGCTAAAAACATTTGAAATTACATATTTACCTAATTCAGCTGATAGCTTGGCTAGTACTAAGCTATTGAGGATTATCAAAACATTCGCCGACTTTACACAACAGTAACACTCAACTTTTCTCTCGCACATTTAAAATGTGACATTTATTAAAATATTATTTTTATTTTACAGGTGACCAGATGATTTCAGGCAGTGTGGCGGTGGAGGGCCAGGGGCGCGGTCTGGGTCAAGTTCTGGGTCAGCCACCTGCAGTATCCGAATTCTTGCGTCCTCTACCTCGAACCACCCCATATGGCCGATACCACCATCAGACACACATCCCACACTCTTCGGGTCTGCAACTGTCCCACCCACACCAACAGCAGACCCAACAGCAGCACATACCCAGGCATCGGGAGGATGAGGAGGCACCATCGGCAGCACCCGCGTACCCACCGGTACCAGGTGCCTACGCCAGATTCCTACCCCACCCATACTCCTCCTACTATGGACCGTACCATGGACCGGCTCCGATAGCTCCTCCACCACCTTTACCCCCGGTGTCTGCTCCAACTGTCGCACCTGCACCACCCCCTGCGCCAGCAGCCCTACCCTCCAGGTCTCCACCCAGTGCTCCCAGGGGCAAGGAGGGTTCTCTCAAACACAGACTGCTGAGTCGAGAACGTCCACCTCCCCCTGGTAGGTTCAGCCGCGGTGCTCTCATCCAATTGGGTTCTGGTCAACTGAGGCGCGTCGAGGATATGAGGACCGAGGACTTCGTCATGTCTGCCGAGTCCAATCCTGAAATGCGCCTGGCTGATAGTACTGTGGTGAAGCTGTTGCCCAGGCCGGCTGTCGACAATAGTGTCACTCTCACGCTCAGCTACAATGGAAACCGTGCTCAGGTATACTAATCGCAAAGGATTAAAACGCGCTCACACACACCTCAGCGGTTTCGCTGCGTCAAACTGACGCCCCCATTCGCACCGATATAATTCGCATTGGTGTGAATCAACGACGATAGAGGACGAAAACTTGACGCAGCGATATCGCTCAGGTTCGTGACGGCCTTAAGGCCCGTAACGCACTTGGCAGCCTGGCTGCGCGGCCATGGCCGCGGCGGCCACAACGATGTTAGGAAATGTATGTGGCTGCCTGTTTGACAACGCACTGAGGCAGCCAGGAAACTCTGGCTGCGCGGCCACAGGTACCGGCTCCGATACGCAGCAGCCAGACAGGCAGCCACTGGCCGCCGCGGCCAACACGAGATGTATTTAACAAAGCAAATGTATGTGGCTGCCTGTGCGATGCACGCACTAGCAGCCTGGCTGCTCGGCAGCCAGTCAATTCACGTTTGCCATTTCTGACTTTCAGCCGCTTCGGCTGAAAATCTGAATAAACAATTCCAATTCCATTATAAATTTTACACTAAATTCAACGAATAAGATAAAAATATAAAAAAAAAAATCTCGCTAATATTGCGCGCTGGAAATAATGTATATAAAACTATTTTCAACGAATTATTTGCATCTACATATGTACATACAGTTCAAAAGGATCCGAGATTTTCAATATTGCATTGAAAATAATATGTTGTATCGCTGTCCATTTGTGAGCATCTTTTGTTTGAGAACTTGCCGCTAAATTTCTGAGAACTGAGCTCTGGCTGCCGCTTTGGCTGCTTGAACTGGGTGCACGTTTTTCTGGCCGCCGCGGTTATGGCCGCGCAGCCAGGCTGCCAAGTGCGTTACGAGCCTAAAGGCGCTCAAACATCTTAGCGAAATCGCTGCGTCAAACTTTCGCCTCTATCGTCGCACCGATATAATTCGCATTGGTGCGAATCAACGACGATAGAGGGCGTCTGTTTGACGCAGCGATTTCGCTAAAGTGCGTGAGCGTCTTAATATAAATGAAAGTATTATGAAAATATGGCTTAAATTATATGTACGTACAAGGTATGTTAAACTGCCTTTTCTGTAACCACATAGAGCTCAGTATCGCGTTATCTATTCGAAGAAAGGTTACTTATTTGCTGTTTCTAAAGGTTAACCTAGAAATGGGCACTTTAGTCTGTTTTTTTTAAAGCATGAAAGTGTGCGGTTATTTGTTTTTTCTGACCACGTGTATTAAATTCAAGTGCTGGAAGCACCAATAGAATTAATCCAAATGGTCAGCATATTATACCAATAATAGGCACCAGTGACCTTTTCCATGGCATACTTAATACATACTTAATCTCCAAAAAAGCTATAAATGTAAGTTTTGTGACAAAAGTGTACTCAAATGTTGACTTTTTCTTTCTGATGTTTTCAGGTGGATATGGTATCACCAGTGGAGCATCCTTTCTTTGTCTACGGCCGGGGGTGGGCTTCGTGCTCTCCGGAACGCACCTTACAGTGTTACGGCTTACAAGTGAATCGTTTGCAAGTGGGAGACGTGTGCGTTACTCTCATCCGTCGGGAGACTCCGCTTCCACCGACTCCGATACCTCATTTGCCACCGCCGGCAGCTTTACCACCTCACACGTACACTTTTCACCAGCCGGCTTCGGCGACGGTGGTCACCACGGCCACGACGACGGCCGTGTCTGCGAGGCCTGCCAATGATCCACAGAGTCATCCGGAGAATTTGAGTATTAGAGAGGATTCGCGGAAGAGAAGATGGTCCGCGCCGGATATTTGTGACGAAGACGGTTCGCAAAAGTCTCGGACAAAACGCCATTAGAATTTAAAAATTAACAAAGAAAACATTTATTGAACTGTTTCTTCCCGAAGTGATATTAATTTTTGGACCATTGAATATTGTATAATACATGTTCAAATATGTACGTACGTTTTCACAGATATTTTATTATATATATGTATATAAATGAAAATATATAAATTTTTCACATATGAAATGTTAAAATATGTATATATATCTACATACTATTATTTTGTACATATATTTTTAATTTTCGAGAAAAAAAAAACAACTATTTTGTGATAAGCACTTCTAATTAGCACTGTGATTTTTAATGTATGAAATATTTAAATTACTCGTTCGTTTTGTTTTGATTGAAATGTCAACTAAATTTTATGACCCACCTATAAAAGCTATCACGATAATTTAGCCATTTTGCTTAGTTTGAGATTATATTGTGTAAAAATGTCAATGAGATAATTGATCAGTTGCGTTGGTGTTTTTCTTTATATTTTTCAAGGAAAAATACAAGATAATGTGTATGTTTAGATACACTGTTATTTTTAGTTATAAAAATCAAAAATATACGTTATAGATTTCTAAATCTCATTTTTTGAAGCTCTATTGTGGTTAATAAATTAAAATAAAATTTATATTGATGTTTGAATGAAATTTGTAACATGTAAGATTCGTTCATTGTATTGTATATTTCTTCAATTCCCTTTAAATAATTAAATAATGCAATATTTTACCCCAATGAAAGAAGATAATAGCACTACCATACTTTTGTGTTTTGATACTTTAATTTTTCACAATGGTTGTCTCAAAATTACACATTTTGAAAAAATTGTTTAGTTTGTTTATCATTTGTAAACACAAAATATTAGTGAAATTACTTGTTTTATTTTGTGTACAAGATTATATTTACATATTGTCATTTAATTTTTATATGTAGTGCAATATTATAATAAAATAATATATCGCAGGATTGATGTGGGTTTAAAAAGATGTATACAAAAGTTCGAATTAAAAACTATAATTTTTTTTAATTTATGAAAGTATTACAAAAGAAGTCAATTAATAAGATAATGTTTCAAAAAACTCAATAAAATGAACTTGTCAATTTTGTTTTAGGAAGAGTAATGTAAACTATTTTCATGTTGAATTTAATCTAAAAGAGTGCTTTTTAGATTGATCGTTTGGTGTTTGCTCTTTATTTCAAATTGCTATGGACCGTACAAAAAAAAGTAAAAGGCTCAAATGTTAAAATATCCTCCTCGCTATTTCTTTCACGAACTTAAAGTACATTTATTTTTGCGTAAGAATGATCTCAAAAGCCAATGAATGTTATTATAACTATAACATCAACTATTTTTTATTTAAATTATATTATAATTCTTTTTATCTCATTTGCAAATTACTTTTAGCATCTGCTTTCTTTTCTTACAATCTTATGTTGTATATATTGTGCTTGATTTTAGATTTTTACAACAGCCTTGTATTTTCTTTTTAATTATTTCAAATAATTCTTGGGTGCAGGCAACTAAAATATAAGGAATCAAAACTAGCATAATATTAATTTTTTTTTTTTCTTTGGTTTTTCTACTTTTTTGAAAACATTGTTGCATTTTTTAAATGAAATACATCATACATGTAGTACATAATTTTTTATAGACTTTCAATTAAACGTTAAGAGAAAATGTGATGCTTTTTCTTCGACGTCTTCTTGTTTTAAGCATAAGTCAAATGTTCGTGTTAATCCCTTACTTTTTTTATTACATATTAATTTTGATGTTTATACGGTCAATTTTTTCTTAAAATATGATCTCAGTTTATGCTTGAGACTTTTGAAGTGTGTTTTGATTATAAACAAAACATTTAGAAAGGTTGTTGTATTTTATTCTTACTGCAGTTTTTGCATTAAAAACATAAACCATATAAGAAATGTTAGATAATGGCAACGTTTTTAGTGTGAAAAATAATTATTAAGAATTGCTACAAGTCTGAATATTTTGCACTCTTCAAAAACAAGTTTTTGTGATTTACACGTGAAATTATTTATTAATAAGAACGAAAATTCAAATTTGAAAATTAAAATGGACTAATGAGTGGTAGATAATACATGATATATAAAGCTGGATAATTCTGCACTCTCTTATTTAAAAAAAACTACATTTATGTACACACATTCAATTTTTGCATTAGCATTGTCTATTTTTGAGTTACACAAAATTCTTTATATATATTAAAAAGTGCCAAAGTTATTGTCATAACTGATAGATTTGTTGGAAAACGGGTAATGAGCTTTAAATGATGGCCATTTTGGAATTAAGAGCAGTTATTTTATAATTGCTCAGTTCGAGGGTGAAGTTCTGGTTTTTACGTTTTATTTTTATTGTATTGAAGGAACATATTCAAATGTGTGCTTATGGTTTTTCTCAAAAAAAAAAAAAAGTTTGTTCGTATTGTTAAGCCAGTCCATATTAAGTTTGAAATGGTCTAGTTTCTTTATTAAGTGACGACTGTTCTTTGTGGTGATCTTAGGGAAGTGTAATTTCATGACATGCCTGCTTAAGACTCTTCCTGACAGCATATCCTGTCTGTGAAATAGAATGTATAATATATATACATATATATATATGTATGTTTTATTGTTTTACCCACAATTATATAAAGATCTCATATTTTTTGTAAGCACCGTATTTTTAATTATGACTTGCCTACCTCACCGATTGAAATACTTTTACAGATCTCAGATGTTTGCTCCCATCGGCATGGGGTGGTCACAAAAATATAAAAAAAAATAAATGTATTTTTCCAAAGAAAAAGGAAACGTCTTAATTGGAGTATATTCAACTATATTGACACTGTTAAATTTCTAATAGTTAATTCTAAAATTTTTAGTATATTCAAAATAAAGTTTCTTTTCAAGTCATTGTATGTATTTAGTTCGAAACGAATATGAAATGTTTTGTCGGCAAAGTATGTATGTATGCAGTCTTTCAGCAACAAGTGTCTGCTTTTATTTAAAATTGTTGAAAAAGTAGTTACATATTGTCAATATGAATGACAAGGTTTCATGATCAATCCAAAGATGAATACAGATACAAATTAAAAAAGCATGACCGGTATTGCTCATTTTTCCCGTATTCGCAGTTTATTGATTTCTATAAATTTGTACATATTGTACATACATGTATAAAAATGAATGTGATCACTATGGAATAAGAAAAACTGTGTTCCCTTCTAAAACTTGAATGAACAACTCTTCGTTATAGTGCTTTAAGTTAAATAGTATTCTGTAGAGAAGTCGACGATGAAGGTTTTGCTAATTGTAATCCGTCTATAGGTGCAGGGAGTGAGGGCGAAGAGTTAAATGATTCATCTCCCTCGTAATATTTGTGTGTGATAAAATTATATGTGTGCATGCATTTTGTTCAAAATAAATATTTTGTGAACTGAATCGTTTACTTGAAAGAAATTAGCTTAATACAAAAAATTAGTAATTAGTAATAAAAAAGAGTATTTTTTTATTGTTTGATTACAGTCTTTTAAGCTACATTGATTTATTGAAAATGTTAACATGTCGCATAGGATTCAAAATTGACTTAATGAATGTGTCTAAAATATATATTTACTTAAAAAAAAACATATTTTGATATTGTATGTTAATTAAAGCATTTACTAATTAGACTTAACACAAATTGCCATCAAATTCTATTATTCAAAGGTCTGATTGAAAGTTATTTTGATGCTTTTATATTCTACTTTAATCTTTATCTGGTGGTGTATAATGATTTGGCTGTGATAAAAAAAAAATTGTATTTGAAGTATTTAAGGCACAAATGTCGTGTAGACCAGCTTCGTCATCTTAGCGATTCGCGGGTTAAAAAGGTGCTTAAAAAAACATTTTTAATTTGCTATTGTGAAATCAGACGGAGGACACTTCCTTTAATATTATCTACTTATTAAATTTTTGTTAAAATTCATATTTTTTTTCTCTATAAATCTCAGAAATAATAAATTAACAATATATTCACTGTATTTATAAAGTGTCAATTCTTAGATTGCTTTTATACAAACATAAATTTTTTCGTCTTTTCTTCGATAATAATACAGTGACGTGTGTCAGAGCTTACTTTATTAGCTAAATATACAAAGAAAACTTCCAGTATCTTTGGCTAAAGTGAAATTAATTTTAAGCTCTGTTGCATACTTACAAGTTGTCATAAGAAGGATCGGGTCTAAATGTTGGATAAACTGCTACTATGCCTTAAATGAAAGTTTTAAATTTACCATTGAAAGATATTTTATAGGAACTTGAATGATTTACTGGTTTATTAACTACACAATTAGATTAATAGGTTTTTATAACACTCTCTTTATTGATTTGTGAATGATTGTGCATAATGTTTGTTACATGCTCTTTTTATTATACTTCAGTTCTGATATCAATATTTTTATTCCATCTATCATTGTGAACGTTTATTTTTATTTAACTTTTTTGTAATTATACATATAAATCACGAAACATAAATTTATAATATGCTTACAGTATACCGTATATAACATGTCTACAACACAGGGCGGACACAAAGTGCCTTGAATCACAAACGCTAGAAAGTATTTAAAAATCTATTCATTTTATATTGGTCTGATAAATCTCAAAAAAAAAACAGTCCACAAATTAACGCATACGTACGAATACGTATGATTGTATAAATATTGTGTATATAATATGATGATATATGTTTATTTTTCGTCTGATGGAATCTGGTTAGGTTACATATATATATATATATTTAAAAAGAGTGTGTTGATTTTGAGTGCCATCGAAAATATTACTCATGTAATTTCAAATTATTAAAAAATCATTATATAAATATTTCGCATTTTCATTTTACACAATTATGTATTCCTAAACCTCAAATATAATAACATTTAATTTATATAATGTGTTATATATTTTTCCATTAAATGGTGGAGCAAATTTTAACCTTTGATCTTATACCTATACAGTCAAAGTTTATAATGGGTTTCTCAAACTTTTCCTACAAATGGAACACTTCGCAAATCCCAAAATTTTAATGGAACACCTTGGTTATTTTATAGGGCAAGTAGTTGTAATTTTAGTTAAAATTTCCAGAAGAGATTCACTTTTATGTGCGATGGGAAAAATCCCAGGGCTGGCACAAATTGCCTATTAATTTTGGTAATTTTTCACGGAACACTTACACACTCCTCGGAACACAACTGTTCCGCAGAACATAGTTTGAGAAACCCTGCAGTAAGCTATGCTTTATAACTTTAATATGCCTTAGAACTCACCCTGTCCCATCTTATTGATGAAATGTGACCAAAATTCAATTGGTGATCATATTTTGATTAGAGGTTGATAAGCTCTGTATACTACATATTACACCGTTGATAAACTACACATTTATAATTTTAATCCGTAGAAACAACAACCGGACAAAAGGCGTTTATTAAGTGAAAAAGGAACTTCACATATTAAATATATGAAGAGATGAAGGCTTTTGTCCAGCCGCTATTATTTATTCAGTAGTCGGTTACATATTGTACGTCTACTTCTATATTTGGTACGACACATATATTTGGTTATATTTTTCATGTAATTTATATTTATTTTTAGACAATCAGATGTGAAACATCTGCTGTGTATGCTGGTGGGCGTCTTAGTGGTGCTGGAGGTACACGACGAGCTCTAGCACCTTCAAGAGCCAGAGAACCGCTAACTGTGCGCGGCTCACCGAGACCATTGGCAGCTCGTCGAGTAGCTGCAGTTCCTCCACCGGCCAGCGAAGCACGTAGTGTCTTTCGTTTCTACAAAATCATTAACAAATCAGTACAACAATCCTCAATTAAGCAAAAAAACTGAAAAATTAGTATAGTATTTACCTCGACTTGTCCACGCCACTTGTCGGCTGCATGTCTAGCAAGTTCTAAACGCTTCTGCTTCTTAATTTGATGTTTCTTGTAAGCCATCTCTATAACGATCAACAGCACGCCTCCGACTATACCGGCTGCCACTAATATGAATACTCCGGCCATGTTTTTCAATCCGAGCGTATTCGGAGTCTTTTCAAACTGTTCGCACTGTTGTAGATTACCTTGCAGGATCCATTGATTGTCTAATGACTCCATAAAACCACCTGAAAAATTTGAACGTGTGTTTAAAATAAACAACAGTCTCATTCTAATGACGGTTTAATAACTCACTTTCGTGGAAATCCAATATAGCCAACGTCACAGCATCAGCCCACGGAGAGGCGCGTTGTAATCCGATGCCGTAGCCCGATCTACCGAACAGTTCTCCAGCAGTTACTAGTTCGCAATCTTGAGCCGCTTCAAACTCCAATCGAGATGAGTCCCAAATGAACGCCATCAATTTCCTTGTGTGAAAAATTAAACGATAAATTAAAATATGTATTCATGTTACCTTCTTAGTTTTTCTTTAAAAATTTTATTACCCAATTTTTACATCTCGAATAGCATCTTCTGCTGTAGCGTAATTGTTCGCTTCCATTGTACGATACATGTTGGATAATTCGACTTGACGACGAAAGTACATATCGACTGCCGAACCCCTCACCGTAGCACATGTCAAATTTTCCATTGTATTTCTCAACTGAAAAATAATTATTGTTAAAACATGCAGCATTTAAGATTCTTCAAATCATATGTACATATATTTGATACATACTCGAGCATCGTTTATTCCAGTCAATTTTGTTTTAGGTCGTTCCAACACGAGGAAAGCGGCAAGGTTGGCAGTGTACGAAGCTACTATAATCATAGCAAAACCAGCCCACACCATACCCAAAACTCGTGCTGAGAAACTTCTCGGTGTTCCTATATTAAATTAATCATGTTTTGAATCTTCCTTTCAATGTGTTGGATTAGATTGGTATATTTTTACCTTCTCCTATGCCGCTGTTGAGAAGTACTCCCCATGCGAACCAAATGGCACTGGACAAATTTAATGCATCTTCTTCTGTTCCATCAGTATTGGCGACTTTGAATCTTCCAAAAGGAGAGAATCTATCCAGCAGATATAACACAAGTGCCACAACGTGCACGGAGACCATGACCAAAATCCACAACGTGTTAGAAAACGGTTGCAAGAAAGATACAAGAGTCGAAGATCGTGATGGCTAGAATTAATGCAAACCATGTAGTAATAAATTTGACAATGTGAAACCTCTGTGGATATTTAAAGGATACCTTTTTCTCTAATATTGTAATGCCTTGATATTTAAAAGGTTTGCTGAATTCGATGAATTCGGCTCTTTCTGGATTGATAGTAAGTGGGGCAACTATCATATCGGCTCTTTCATTTACTAATTCTCCTAAAATTTTAGAATACATTGTACTTAGCGGACTACATATTTTGATTAAATATACATACATAGTAAATACAAAAATCTACAGTACCTATGAGACCTGTCCATTCCTTTTTCGCTCCCATAGCTGAAGCATTTTTCATAATGTAATTTCCGAATTGGCCATCTGGAGAGAGTGCCACATGGTATGTGAAATTAATAGTCTTGGACAACTCTCTCAGAAGATCCATACAATAACCTTTGCAGCAATACATATCTGAAAGTACGATAAAATACATTGAAACTAAAACAAGTCTTATACTATATATGTATGTAAGTCCTATTCGGATCATAGAACTTTTATTAACCTGTTTCATCATTGCTCGAATTGAAATGGGGACAAGGTATCTCATTCTGGGCACACTGCTCTCCTTCATCTACGTTGATCCTTCGAGCATATACGAAAGGTTTTTCTTCAATTGTCAACACTTTTAAGTAAGTGGGTATCATGAAACCTTCTGGTTTTGACTTGCTCCGACCCATCCAGAGGATTTGAGCTTCATCCAACTTCAACTTCATACGCTTCTGGTCCTAAAAATAAAATGAAAACTATAAAAAACCAATTAAAAAAAAAACCAAATAAAATGAGTTGATTGAAAGAGTACATTTCCGTAAAAGTATCGTCCTACTGCAGGTTGATCAGCAGGTGATCGAACATTAACCACTTCGTATTCAGCGAAGATACGATCACCGTTATCATCAAACGCCACTTTTCCAGTGGCTCCGTTTAGGATTTCCTGTTTTTTGATGTATTCGAATAGGGTCTTTCCCGTTTCCCAGATCGATCCAGAGTTATCGCAATCTTTAGGCGCTTCGTGGATCTCTTGAGTCTGATTCATCTCCCTTATGGCTGATGCTAGAACGTATCTGAAAAGTTTCAATAGTTTTAAGCACTTATTTTACTTGATTCTCATTTGAAGTTATATTTCACTTACATGCTATCTTGAATGTGAGCTTTTTCACTGGTCGCATTGACCAATCTAAGACCCAATAGTCCAGCTGGTGCATTGTCAGCTGCCAAGGCTTGTTCAGTCACCAGCCATACAAACCCAGCTTCGGTCATGTTTAGAGCAGCTGCATCGCGGAATATTACTTCAGCGTCTATTTTACTATGGATTCAAAGGAATCATGAGCTTCGAAAATATAATATGAGATACATATTAAAGAAAACAACCTTACCTAGCATACATGAGATAAACTCTAGCTTGTGCATTCTTCAAATTTTGCAAATCATCTGTGAAACTTTCCAAACCGGGTTCAAACTCCATGACAGTCTCCACCATGACTTTTATTTCAACATCATCCTCCAAGCTTTGAGATGAGGTTTGAAATCTACCAAGTATTAACGAAATTAAATTGGATTATTTTCATGAAAATATCACATTCTTTGTGCTTTCATTACCGTCCTAATATAGCTCGTCCATCAGTATCAGAGCTATGGATGAAAATGATCTTCATGTAGTTAAGATGACGCAGCAGCTCAACCCACACATCAGCCTGGTGCGAGTAAGGAGGAACAGTCCTCAAAAAGGACACGTGAATGTTTTTGTCTGAAAATGCTGAATCCCTCGAAGATATTCCAATAACTGGAATATGATAGAATCCACTCGTATACGATACAGCAGCTGGGGATAATTCTCCAGTAAGTGGATGCGATACCACCACTGAGTATACCTAGATAAAATCCAAACGACTTTAATCAAACATACGTATGTTTAAAAGGAAAAACATTAGGTTTCAAATATTTCGTACTCTGTTGGCTATGAGGTCCTTGCACACATTTAGAGCAGTCCTGATCGGGTTCGGATCCATCAGTATGGCAAAATCGTAGTAAGTTACGCCTCTGTGTACATAGTTTTGTTCGAAATTCAAACGCTAGAATAAATAGTACAAAATAATGCCCTCAGTTTGCTATAGTCGGTTTAAAATATTGTTGTTTACCTCAATTATTTCCTTAAAGAAGAACTGAGATTCATTGCTGGATAAGACGCCTCCTATGTTGTAAAAATTCGGATTAGTCGCACTCGCTAATCCCAAAAGTGTCAATTTAATTAGTATCAGTGGCCACATGGTTCCTTTATCGGTGTCTGTAATAAAAAGCAAACATTCGCAACATTTCATCCATAAATATTATACCTACGTATATTACATATGATAAAGTATCCAATTCTGTTGTCTAATTTGATTGATTGTTTATAATGGGATAGCTCAATGGTTAGTCTCTCGAGCCAAGGTCCCGTATGTTGAAAAGGTTTTCTCGACGATTTTCGACCTTAATTATCGTCATTGTCAAGATCTGGGACATTACTAAATCCAGATTAGCCTAATCTAATCTAGTTATTTAGTTATGAGACAGTTCCATCAAAAATTGGCACTACCTATTTATTATTCCTTTGTTAACCTCTTATTCGGTCTGGGTCTGCGTTTCCTTAGACCTGTTGGTTAACTTTCGTCCAAAATTCATGAATTCACCTACTCAATGTCTTACGACCAGTTTAATTGACAGTATATATTTTTCAATCAAAAACTTATTTTTAAAGGATATACATATGTATGTACATATGTATTGTACGTAATATAAAGCGAAATCTCTTAACGGGTGTAAACATATCACTATCATGAACATTTTAAACATTGAACAAATGGATATCGCTTTTTTGTACCATGTGAAAACTTCAAGGAAATATCAATGAGGTAACTCATTGATTACAGAGTCAATTTGCCTACTTCATTACTCTCGCTGAAACGTCTCTTATTGTAAGCGATACAGGAGTGATTATATGTGGCAATGTTTAATATGATTGCTTAGTGATTTTTAATTAGTGAGTCTCGTATGAAATTTCGTATATACATATGTACATAGTACTAGAGTTTTTTGCGTCGTAGTACATTTTGTTTACTTGCTATAGTCTAGTCAAGGGAAAGTCATTGCGCAATAAATAATATTACTAATTGAATTGAGTTTTCGTTAAAGAAAATGTAGCGTTTTGCTAGTCCGTTCTCTTACAATAGTATAAATGTATGTACGTACGTTTTGATATTTTTGATGCGTGTTTGTAGGGATAGCTTCGTTTGAACTGGACTGATCGTTTTATCAGATAGACGTAGAGCACACAGGGGCGTGCTAGGAAAAGTGTGAGAGGGAAACCGGCCGCCCCTTGTCCCCAAAAAACATATCGATCGGATGAGGAGGCTGTGCTTCTGCTCTCTCTCTCTCTCTCGTAATCTGTGCGAAGAAGCGCAAAATTCATTGAAATTTATCAATTTTTTAAAATTAATTAATAAATCTAGAATATTATAATATTTCGAAAGGAAAAGATTCTATTTTGTTAATAATTTTTGAATAATAATCAATTTTTTGATACAAAATATGAAAAGTTTTGTCAACTGTTTTATGGTGTCATTTTGCATGTAATTATTATGAATTTAATAATTTAAATAGTATATCTGTGTAAATAATGTGAATAGAGTATTTTTTTTTAAATTTGGTTATTTAAACAAAAGAAAATTTGGAAAACTGCGGTTAGTGTCTTTGCTATAAATATTATAGTTGTAAACTTCACCACTAGATGTCTCTTGATTGATGGAAATTAGAAAATTCCTACATAATTATTTAATTGTGTATGGTATCTCCAATCCTCTTCCATTCCTGTCTGTCTTGAGCAATCTGCATCCACTTGACTCCAAACATTCTTCTCAATTCATCAGCCCATCTTCCACTCGGTCTACCTTGCTTTCTTTCACATCCTCTCGGATACCATTCCAGTATTTCTCGCTGTGTCCAGCCCATTGCCACTTCAACTTTTTAACACGTTCCGCTATATCTGCCACTTTGGTCATACTTCTTACCCATGTATTCCACTTACGTCTCTTATTAGTTCTTGTTATACCAAGCATACATATTTCCATGCTTCTCTGTGTGCACCGGATCTTGCGTAGCATTATTGAATTTAGCATCCAAGGTTCACATCCATACGTCATAACTGGCAGTACGCATTGGTCGTATGCCGTATTTTTTAAGCATAGCGGAATGTTGGATTTAAAAACTACGTTCATTCAACAAAAAGCACTCCATCCTAGTTAAATTCTTCGTTTTATTCCTTACTCTTTACATACGGTCATATTCATTATATTATCTACTGTGATTACTAATATAATTATCTACTGTGACTAGGCTTTGCGTACAAAATTCATGTACGGTATGACGTGCATAATTTATGAAATGTTTCATTGTCGAACAGCTTTCTAGTCAAATTAAATATGCATATCCTATTTAAAAGCTCGGATAAATTTTGGCATATGTACTTATCAATAAACGATGCGATTTACTTCCAGAAACGATTCGATTATTACATACATATGTACATATTATACAGAGAAGTATAGGATTCACTTTACGGCCAGGGGTAATCATTGTTAGCGAAGCTTATGCGACACAATGAGACTATTAATTAATACATGTATGTATGTACATACATCGAGACGATACGAAGGGGTATTCGAACTCATAAATCAAAACAGTGTCTTGACTTATGATCGTGAAATTAATTTTATTTACATTGTCCCGGTACTGTATAGGAAGGGCACTGAGATCGGATCGTTTCACTATACGCCACAACAATTGAAATAGTCGTAAAACAAAACGTACCTATCCATATAAAACCAATAAAGACAAATTACGTTAGTACTTATGTACATACGATCGTCAAATACATATGTACATATGTATAAATCTTTCGTTTCAATCACGTATACAGTAATACAGTAATCATACAGTACATATGTATAGTAAATACGATCGATCCGTGTGAAATGTTCAATTTTGACCGCAACGTTAAAATGAGCTTTACTTTGGTCGATATTTATGCGTGCAATTTGTCATTGCATTGTAACAATCAAATTGTCGATGATAAATAGTGACTGATTCGTGTCAATTGTGAGGTTGATGCGTATCACAATCGTGTCATGTTGATTGTTAATTAAATACTATGTATGTATATTATACACTGTTGATTAAATACTATCAGTGATGAATCAGAAAAATGATGACACTAAACAGGAAGATATTCTATTGCATATTAATCGATTTACGTTATACGACAATTAATTGGTATTCTTTTGAACGTGGCGTAATCGATATCAATCGTTTTCTCTTCACTATTTGATAAACATTTAAATGTCTTTCTTTATTATTATTCATGAATTAACTAGGGAAATATACTCTCTGGTGGTGAAACCATTGCGCTTTGGAGAAAAGGAAGGAGACTAAGGGATTTTTTTTGATGGTACCAATTTTGTAGAATCGTCTCAACAACTGTTAGATAAATTGCCAAATTATAAAAGGAAGTGGCTGATCTAGATTTAGATTTAGATACAGATCTTGCCAATGATGATGTTTAAGGTTGAAAAGTGTCAAGAAAACTTGTCAACATAGGGTGATCGAGCCCCAGACTTTCGTTTAAGAAACTAACGCTCTAACGCTTGAGCTATCGCATCATATTATTATATATATAATAGCCGAAATCCGTCTGTCTGTCTGTCTGCCTGTCTGCTGATAACGCTCGCTGAGAAAAAATTATTAAAAAACCACTAGAACGAGTGGGGGATCGAACCCACGACCTCAGGCTCGGGAAGAACGTCCTAAGACTAATCTGCCATCACCTTGCTCAATTTAGTTCTTTTTTTTTTTTTAAACATTACCTACAAAAGGGATCGTATGTAAGTCTGCTTTACCTATAACATATAAACTCTGCTAATAATACATAGATGTCGATATAAAAACTATTTTTTTTTTTTTGTTTTTTGATTCTTACAAAATTATAATTATTATATATATATAATAATTAATAATTATAATATAAATAGTGGGTATCGGGGATCGATCGATTTGGGTAATGGGGATCTCTATTACGATATTACGATATTTAAAATTCGTTTTACGCTTTACGAGCGCGCTTTACGATATTTAAAATTCAGCGGGCGTTGATATTCAACGGGCTTACACTAGTATGTGTATAATAGCCCTATTCCGTCTGTCTGTCCGTCTGCTGATAACGCTCGCTGAGGTAAATAATGAAAAAACCAGAACGTGGCGCGCGAGTGGGATTTGACCCCAAGATCACCAGGTCGGAACAGTGAGCGCTTACGCTATGATCCAACGCCGATAATGCAAGATCTCCTATATTTGAACATATAAATCTTTGGCAGGTTCGCGACTTTGGTTAAATTGTTACGTTGTTGTATTATATAGCGCCATCTAATCAAAAATACACATACACTCACCCACGTAAACACTCACAGTACGGGTGATAAGAAACCACTCAACGGGCTTACACTAGTGTCCTTGTAGTATCGTGAGTACAAAATAGTACATAAAATACTCTTGAAAATCTAATTATTGTGTGCTTGTGCATCAAATTTACTATCCAGATGGGCGTGAAAGGGTTAGAAAGAGAGATGAAGCGAAGTTGGCCTTCGGCGTCAAAGCTGTATTTATTTATCGAGTATTTATTTGCGCCTGGTGCGAAAGGTCACCTTAAATCATCACTCCGTGTGTGTGTGTGATCTGCATCATTTTTTTGCAGAAGTTTCCAACTCAAAGAGTTTTACGACTATGCAGAGTAAAAATAAAAAAAAACCGAAATTGCATTGTTACCCGTTTTACCGTTAAGGAAAATTAACGCTGCGAAAAGGATGAATGATGACCGCAGTTAAATAATTTTTGGCGTTCATTGTTGCTTTGCAAAAGTGGGTCATCATCATCACTTTCAGAGTGCAGTGTCCCTGCCCCTAGACATTAAAGCTTTCGGAACAAAAAAATAAAATAAAATGTGACCCCTTCATCCATCCCCATTCGCGTTTCGTTTGTGTTGCTGTAAGTGGGGGATACATTACTTTAAGTATGTCACTTACGATTCGTTTTTTGACGTTTGTCTTCCTTGGGGAAAGATGCATCGGTGATTTTCCTTGGTGGATTGTATGTATATTTTCGTGTGACGCTCAAATAATTTTTTTTACGTATGTATACTTCCGTCCTAAGCCCACTTAACGTAACTGACAAAACAACAATATCGAGAAAAATGGAGTTGAAAGTTTTATTCTAAATTTGTGTTTTTCTTCATATATTACTGATTTATTTAAACTTTTTTTTTTTTTAGTGCATGAGGTTATTTTCTATTGCGTTTTGATAATTCTAAGGAAAAAAAAAAAAAAAATGAATACTTTAGTAGTTACGTCACTTCATTATTCATTATTAATGTATACATATGACTATTCCAAACTGTTCAACCACTCTATTTGAAAAGAATGAATCTCTAACAATCTTATTTGATTTTTCTTTTCGGAGTCAAGAGAATGGACCTATTAGATGAGGGTTCTCATTGAACATAATGAGTTTGGTCATTTCACATGATTAATGATTATTTATTATTACTTCAATTAAATCACCTCTTAATCTCCTCGTCTCCAATGTGGAGAGATTCAGTCTTTTCAATCTTTCATGATAAGGTAGTGACCGAAGTAAGTATTGGTGATATTATAGGTATTTCTCTGCGCATGCAGATACGTTAGATTTAATAGCTTAAAAAAGTCACGCTTGGATGAAGATACATTAATTTTGATATACCCCCAAAACACATCTAACTCATTTTCGTAATTTTTGTCAGTTACGTTAAGTGGGCTTAGGACGGCAGTATATGTCAGTTGATAGACGAAAATTTTCTATTACGCATATTGTGTATATTTTAATTCAATTGTGATTTTGTAATGTTTCATTAATTAAGTTTCCTCGTAAAAAATTATTTGTTAGGAAAAATTAGTCAACTAACCATTTGTGTCCAAAAATAGAAGTTTTTTCATTTATTGCGGTAAACATTATTTTTATAACAAATCTATGTATGTATGTATGTACATACATATGTACCCTATATATACATTTTACTCTTTTTTTACCTTGATGACATTAATTTTATATTTTTCCTTGTTAAATTTTTCATGATACTAACATACGAATAATATTAACATTAAAAGCTCCACTATCTATAGAAATTTTTCTTCTCACACAAACTGTATTAACTTAGTGGATTTTCGAGTATTTATAATTTTGAGTGAACTCAAATCATTATTAATTGCAGATTTTTCAATACATATGTATGCACATACATCTTCTTGCACAAACTAGAGCAAGTTCAAGTAAAAACTAAACAAGAACAATATGTATTTTAAATGGTATGAAATAGACTTTATATTATTTTGCATTTTTCTTATAATATGATCAATATCAGTTGCTCAAATATTGTAATCGATCTGAAAAGTCGATGCAAATTATATTGAACGTTTCCCAACCGTCAAAATAATCATATGAAGGGAATATTCAAAGCACGCAACAGAAGCAGAACAAGTTAATTTACCTTATTAATTATTTTAATCCCATCAATCACAAAGTGAACGAGAATTCTTCAAAGGTTCCCCCGTACGTACGTAAATACTATTCGGGTTTAAGCAGTGGCGGCTCATGGTTAAAATAGTTAGGGGTGCTGTGGTAGATTAAAAAAAAAAAAAAAAGTACATTTCGCTTTATTTAAAGATCAATAGTTTGATAATGTTAAAAAATAATTGTAATCATATTTTTATTTCATAATAAAATTCATCCATCTATATTTGTTATTTGAAAATAGGTCTATTACTTTTTCATTAAATTTTGGTATTTTGCTTATAATATCCTTCTCTATCGATAGCATTGACAAAGCTATCAATCTTTCCTTATTCATCGTATTTCTTGGAAACGTTTTTATTCTTTTTATTGTTGAAAAACACCGCTCAGGCTCTGCGGTAGTCATCAGAATTGTAATCTAAAAATTTATTACTTGCAGAAATAAATTTTGATAATGATAACACTGAGCAACAAAAAAAATACCCAGAGCGGAGATTGGTCAATCTTTACTAAGTTTGACTCACTGAATTCGAATCCGATAATGATATTTGTTGAAATGCTCTCGTTTATGAGATATTCGCGATTTAAAAAATGTAAAAAAATATCAATTTTTTTGGCTTTTGCGCCCTATAACACAAAATATAGTATTGATGTGCTCAAAGTGAGTATTGAAATCAATAGTCAGATATTTTTCCTATTGATTGTGATTTTTTATTGCTTTGAAATACTTATAATTAATTATCTAACAAATTTTTTAAGTAAAAAATATATTTTTTTTTTACACATTTTTTTCCCGTGTTATTTGGCGTTTGTTTAGAGAACTTTCTATTTCAGCACGTTTATAAGGATTGGTTTTCTATCTCAATATATTTTTATTTTATCTAAACGTACTAATTCGAGCGGAAAATGATGGAAAGACGAGAAACATCCGATAGCGCTGTTCAAAGTGACAGCGCGATACTGCGTTCGAGCGGCGAGACTCGCACACCTTATCCACTATCCTCACAAACCGCACCACATTTTACATATCGAATGAGCGCCGCTGCACAATACGCAGTGTCGCTAACATCTAAACCGGCGAGCGTAATACGCGCCCAAATTCTACTTATATTTTCATATAATAATATATGTACAATAGATATACATATATCTGTTGTATCATACATATATGTATGTATATCATACATATATAAAAAATTACATTTTTCCACAATTTGCTTGGGGGTGCTGCAGTTCCACAGTGTATATGGACGAGCCGCCACTGGGTTTAAGTGTAACGCTTTGAATTCTAATACATAATATACACCGGTGTGATGTCACCACTATTCAAATCACATCCGCGACTGTTTACGCCACTTTTCCTGCATCGGAGGTACCGAGTCGTACACACACATACGTACATACAATATATCGATTCAATCGTCTCATTGTTCGCGATGATATTTCAATAAGTATGCAAAATCATGCGACACGACCAGAAGCAAATTGAGCCATTAGCATGTGGGAGACGCGATGCATCATCATCATCATCATCGTCGTCGTGGTCGGCGCCATTGGTTCGAGGATGACCCGAGGAATTCCAGGGGTCTTCAATAGAGAGTGAAGTCAGCTAAGGATCGGTCTCTCGGTCAATCTTAGGCGCCTAGAACGACTAGACATTTCCATTACGGTCATCGTGAATAATAGATAAGGTAAGGTCTGTCCGGACCGCTAATCTAATGGTTCGTAGATGCGGTTAATTTATTCGTTAAGGATTTGTATCGGCCATTGTTTGCCGGAGACGGCATTGACTTCACGGGGAATCGGAATTGATCCAAAATGATTTGTATGTAGAAGGTCGTCCAGACGCACCTTCCTAGTTATATTTATTATGCTGTGCGGAAATGGATTATGCTAGTAGGCATTACCTGGTTCAATTGCTCGAAAGTTCTACAATGGTCGAATATAGTGCGGAAGCATTGTGGAGTCTCCCTCTTGTTAGTTTTCAAATTGCAGTTGAACTTTTTAAGAAAATTTCCAATGGAAGTTAAGAAAGACTTATGTAGGACTTGGATGGGTGGTTAAAGCGTTAGTTTCTTGAGCGAAGGTCCGGAGTACACTTAACGTAACTGACAAAAATTACGAAAATGAGTTAGATGTGTTTTATGGGAGTGTATTCTATGTATCTTCATCCAAAAGTGACTTTTTTAAGCTATTAAATCTAACGTATCTGCATGCGCAGAGAAATAGTATCACCAATACTTGGCGAAAATAACGTATCCAATATTTACTTCGGTCATGAAAGATTGAAAAGACTGAATCACTCCACATTGGAGACGAGATGATTTAATTGAAGTATTCAAAATAATAAATAATCATTATTCATGTGAAATGACCAACCTCATTATGTTCAAAGAGAACCCTCATCTAATATGTAGGTCTTAGACTCCGAAAAGAAAAATCAAATAAGATTGTTAGAGATTCATTCTTTTCAAATAGAGTGGTTGAACAGTTTGGAATAGTCATATGTTTACATTAATAATGAATAATGAAGTGACGTAACTACTAAAGTATTTTTTTTTTTTTGATTTTTCCTTAGAATTATCAAAACACAATAGAAAATAACCTCATGCACTAAAAAAAAGTTTAAACAAATCAGTAATATGTATATGAAGAAAAACATAAATTTGGAATAAAACTTTGAAGTCCATTTATGTATCTCGATATTGTTGTTTTGTCAGTTACGTTAAGTGGGCTTAGGACGGCAGTATTGTGATCGTGCGAAAATTCGACCATGAGATTTTGACTGATTTGTATCAGGTATTTTTATCATTTGATATTTTTGTCATTTGACAGCTAGTACCATTTTCCTTGTCATTTATCACGCTTTTCCTTTGCAACGGTTTCATTTTCTGTGTTTTCTATTCCATCCCCTACATTTCCTACAATCTTGTCACGTTGCAAATCGAATTTCCGAACACTAGATAGAACTCCACGATCGCTCAATCAGAATCAGAATCGCCCAATTTAACCTAAACCTTATCCGAGATTGAATCTCGGGCGCATGCAAATATTCACCAATATGGACACAATATTCTAACAACTGATAAAAACACTCGATACACATGTTTGTTTTTCAACCTTCAATCGGGATTGTCCAATAAATTGACAGCGCATATATCGCTTCCTCATTCGCCAATTGACCACTCACCGACAATTCAAATCTTGTTTTCGTCACTTTCCACTTTAGCTTTTACTTAATAGGACATACGAGTCGCATTTTTTGAACGTAAACTATGTTGTTTTTTTTTTGTGAAAATACAAGGCTTACTGAAAAATATGATTTAAACTATTATGTCAGTGTTCTATTATGAACCTATTTTTTTACCACGAAGGAACAGTCCACTTTTATTTCATAAGAAAAATCGATAACGCATTTCGCTCAGTATGAATATATGTAATTTACATAGTCATATTGAGTGTTGTGCTTCAACTTTCTTCTTCACAGCACCAAAACTTCTCCAAGCTTCTATTTAACCATATTTTTTACATTTGTATATTTTCATAACATAAGAACAAAGTATGGAAATGTATGAAGTATCGTCAAAAATCAAAATTCTCGATTCCGTTTACGCCAAAATTGCTCTTGTTTCATTCTTACGACGTTTTAACGATGCGATCTTTTTCAATTCTATAGAACAGCGGTCGGGAACCGGCGGCTTCGGAGCCGCATGCGGCTCTTTCTATGAAAACCTGCGGCACTCGCTGTCATCGAATGTTTTGCGTGAAATACAAAATGTTGACACAGTTTACGCAAGATCAAAATTAATCCACAACGTCTATAAAATGCTTCAAGATCGTTTTACAGATTAAACTTTATTTATTTATTTATTTATGCAACAAACAGCTTATAGTATACAATCTATATATATATATATAAATGAATGTCTGTCTGTTTGTCTGTTTGTCTGTTTGTCTGTCTCTTATAGGCTCCTAAACCACTCAACCGATCGCGATGAAATTTTCAGGACTTATTGTGATCATGCCGGGGATGGTTCCTGTGACAAAAAATCTGGAAAAAACGGGAACGGGAACGGGAACACACGGGATGAGTAGCATTGCAAAGCATGCCGGGTCAGCTAGTAAAGTATAAATACAAAATAATATTAATATCACACAATACACTACAGCCAAAATATTTACAAACGAACAACAGATCAAAATAAGAAAGGAACTTAGGATTTAGGACTGGAAAGGAACTTAGGCAAAGATAATTTAAAGGAGGGCAAATAATAGAGAAAAGGATCAATATGTGTCGGGATTTCGTTAAATGACGAGCAGGATCTATGTATAAATGAAGGATTTTATAATACTTTTTAGTGATAAATTGTCGAACGTTAAGAAATATCACGAGGATAACTCATTTCTTACAGCTATCCATTTCATTGATGTTTAACGTGTTACATTTAATTTAATTTTTAATATATACATAAGTCGAAAATAATATGTTGCGGCTCCCAAACTTATTTGCCCCTCGGCTCGAAAAAGGTTCCCGACCACTCTATAGAAGTATTGGATATGTGGGTATGCACGTAAGCAGATTGACTAAATTTTTTTGTTAATTTAACATAACCTTCAGAAAAAGCTGCTCATATATTGTGTACTTGTCCATATCGACATTTTTATAAGATATATCCTCACTGGTTGTTTTATGGCGAGCATTGTTGTCACAGGAGACACGTCCAACCTCTCTCCGGTTTAAATTTAGAGTTGGTTTAATCTTAACAAATGCTATATGAGTTGCGAGTAGTGCGGGGTGTGTCATAAAAGGGCACGTTGCTGCATAAACATATCAATTGTGTTGCGACGAAAGCAAAAACCCGCCGCGCCCAGATAAGCTAATGGCCGTCGCCGTTGCGAGTTTTACGATGTTAACCTCGTTAACTGGGGACAAATGGTGGTCGTGGAGTTTGTAGTCATCGTCTTCGTGCAGCATCAGCACCAAATGGTCGCGAGATTGATGAAGGGAGCACAAACCCTCGGATGAAGGAAGAGGGTATTGTTCTGCCATAGCGCTGACTACGGCCACCATGACGCAATAACTTTTGAATAAATATATGTAGGTACATACATTCTCCGAGAATATTCGAGAATTTTCTTTTTTCTTGATTATAAAACATCTCTAGATAGTTTAATAGCTTTTTAGAGGATTCTAGGATATTTTCAGAACCTAATAGGAGTAATAGGACTTTCTAGAGTGTCTGAGAGCATTTTCAATGACATTTTTTTCATTCTGACTACACTGAATGTGTCATTTCGTCATTTTAACATAAGCACTACTAGCATGAGCGTTTTTCGCGAAATTCTCACAGTAATGCAATGCTTATTAACTCTGGAAGCAATAAATTATGTATACATATTTTTATTGCTTTGGTTGTGATATTCCAGTGAAATTGTTCCAACTTATGATATAATCATTCATTTAAATTTAGCACTTTAAAAGATCGTAAAAAAATTGTCATATTCACGCCCCATCAAATTTCGTTTTTGTCACGGATACTAAACTAATATTATTCGTGTAATCCGTATCATCTCTCCCATGTATTAGCCCGGATTAGTGGGAGTTTACTGTATATTTAAGCAAATACAGTAAGAGTTAGTATTTATTTATTTAAAATACACGGTGGCCGATGGAGTCCAGGGTACATTGCATTATGTACTACAATTTTAAACAGAAAATTCTCGGTTTGGAGAATATCCTCCAAAAGATTATTCCCGAGAATTTTACAACACTGTATGCAAGCGAATTGTAGGCGAGAATCGGAAAATGGTACGGTTTTCCCAGACCCGAACAGAAAAAAAAAACAGAAAATTCTCGGTTTGGAGAATATTCTCCGAAAGATTATTCCCGAAAATTTTACAACTCTACTTACATATCTTCTATAATAAGCCGTTCAGTTCGCGGTGGCAAACTCGATTTTGGTACCCGAGTACTCATTAGTGATGAATCAAAATGATTAACTCGAAAAATAATAGTATAACTGTGGCGCGTAATGGTAACACAGCTCTAGAGTTGACCATTTTGCAAACTAAGAGCACTGAGAGGCTCTGGATGTTTGTGGTTATAATTATAACCCTGATAGGGTCGAAAGTTTTTCCCGACGGTTTTTGACTGTTGCTATCGCTACTGAGATTTGAACATTAATAAATCGAAATCAAAAGGAATAAACTAGGATGTAGTGCTTTTGGAAGAATGAAGAATGAAAAAATATGCTTAAAAAAGAAGGCATACGACCAATGCGTACTGCCAGTTATGACGTATGGATGTGAAACTTGGATGTTAAATTCAAGAATGTTACACAAGATCCAGGGCACACAGAAAAGCGTGGAAAGATGTATGCTCGGTATAACGAGTAGAGATCGTAAGAGGAATACATGGGTATGTCCAAAGTATGACCAAAGTGGTAGATATAGCTGAACGTATGAAAAAGTTGAAGAAGGGATGGCAGATGGACGCGAGAAATACTGGAATGGTATTCGAGAGGATGTAAAAGAAAGCAAGGCAGACTGAGAGGAGGATGGGCTGATGAATTGAGAAGAATGTATGGAGTCAAGTGGATGCTTGTGCTTCCACATACTATTAGCAGTATCTTACATTCTTACTACTTGCAGATTGATTGCCCATTGCATTTTTGCTTTATTTCTCTTTGAAAAAGCAAGGAGACATTAACATAAAAATATTTTCATAAGTTACATACATAATGAAGTAATAAATTGACATGGTTTTCGATTTAAATTTAATTTAATGTAAAAAAATGTATTCATTCGGTGTCGCTACTTGACGATAAACGTGTCCGTTTACTGCTGTTTTTTTTTTTAATTTGTTGTAACCGTGTTAAAAGAAAAAAATCGGTGGAAAAAAAAATATTGGACAGTTTTCCTGGACCATGTTATTTCAAAATCGTGCAAAAAGAGAATCGAGTGTGAATTTCCCTACACTGTAAAAATTGATAAAATGTACGCATTTGTAATTAATTTAATTTTCTTGCTTTTATGTTGGGTCTACGGCGTAGACATGCAGTTGTTTGTCGTCTCGATCATTCTCGTGTCTTTTCTAGGCTTAAACTTTAAATAATCGATTAATTCTAATAAACGATGGTCACTCTAAAAGTCTAAACGTAACGTTGAAGGAAACCATCAACGACGAATTCAACTTTCAATCTGACAACGCAAACAAAAGCAGTTTTATTAAGATTTTTTATTATAAATACATAAGTCTTTACATTTGCATACCCCATCTAGATTGTGAACCGAAATAATATATTCCATTCATTTTCCTTTAAATATTCAAACATTATTTTATCGCATCGTGTCTAAACAAACGTCACGTTTAAACAGTTGTAAATAAAAATATAAAAAAAAAAAATACAAAAACACACAGCGCGTTATCTGATCTCAATGTCCTTCTAATGTGTACGTATTAATAGTTCTAGTTTTACTTCATATAATGACACTCGAACAGATAACGTCAATCGACGTTTATATGTTTTTTCATTTTAATTATTTATTTTGTCGTTCAATGCGTTGATTGATGTATAAATAGCACAATAAGCGTTTCATTGAAATCAATCGGTTGGGAGCTTTTTTTTTTTTTAGTTGTTTTGATTTCAAGTGTGAAACTCTCCAGCGAATAATATATATGACTGTACTTTGACAAGTATTATTGTTTTAATTTCAATTGATGATCCTTTGACACGCGATTGTGGTAATTTAATGCGAAAAAAAAAACCGAGATAAATTCACTTTCATTCAGTCATTAATTCAACTTATCGCAAATTCTTCGTTCGTAAAAGCGTCCATTATTTATAAATTGATAGGAAATTCAAAAGATTATACGTCGAGTGTATAGAGAAATGCGTATTTTTTTTAATGCAATATTTAATAAGTTGGCTGAATAGCTACAAATTAAAATTAAATGTAGAAAAAACCAAAGCAATGGTAATTAATTATAATAAGATTAATAAAACTGATTTTATCCGTTGGTGAAAGTAATATTGAACTAAATACACAGTTAATAATTTCAAATATTTGGGTATAATATTGGATGATGTTAGATTTTAAGTTACACAGTCAATTGTTAATAAAAAAAGTAGGAATATTATGCGGGCTAAGAAAATTATTATCTAAAGAAACTAAAATAATAATTTATAATGTAATTGTCAGACCTCATTTTATATATTGTGGTTCATAATTAAATATGTTAGATAAGTCAACTAGAGACATATTACAAATATTACAAAATAGAGGTATGAGATGTATTTTAAATGCGGATAGGTATGCTAGTATAAAAAATATGATGATTTGAATTAGATTGGTTGAATGTGAATGATACTTTGAGGATTTGTATGTTGGTATTTATATTTAGGTTAAATAATAATATGTTACCATCATATTTTAGTAAGTTTATTGTGAGAGGATTGTATGTGAATAATAATTCAAGGAATAAAAATAATTTAATTATAAAAAATTTTAAAATAAATAGAAGCATCTTGTACAGAGGTGTTATTTTTATTTTATTTATTTTTATTTACAAAATATACCATAGTGACATTACAGGTTACCCCAAATTCATCACTATGGCCAGACAAGAGCAGGAACATATAAATATTTGACATAATCAAATTATATTAAATTAAATAATACCTTGAAATTATAAAATAACAACAATAAATATAAACAAATCATATTGAATTAAATTAAATAATAACATAACATTAACAGAAATAACAAATTAAAATGCAATCAAATCATATTGAATTAAATTATTTAAAATTTAAAGTGCGTGAGAAATGTGGCGATCTGATGTTGAGTAGCGCAAAAAATATCAAAATGTGATATATATCAAAATGGAGTATAATAGACTGCCGGATGGAATTAAAAGTTCAAAAACTATTGAAAAATTCCTGGCAGTCTTAAAAAAACATCTCTGTACAGGTGCTCGGTTAAGGATTATAATTAATTAGCTTAAGCTACTGTATTATATAAATAAATAATAAATAAATATAAAATCCATCGAACGTTAAATGATTTTTACTTTAACGCGCGATAAAGTTTGTTTTCATATCACTTTCTCCAGACTTGCTTCCCCTGTATTGATTGATTTTTTTATTGGGCAAACGCGAGTATTGAGAGTTGACTCTGTGAGAGACCTAGGTGTCTTATTAGATAGTAAATTATCTTTTAATTTCCACATTGATGCGGCTGTCAATAAGGCTTATAGGAATTTGGGATTCATAATGAGAGTATCCAAACCCTTTAAGTCCTTTGATACAGTGTCTTTACTATATATGTAATGTATTTGTGAGAAGTCACCTGGAATTTGCTAGTACTATATGGAACCCGTTTTCAAGATTCCATTAATAAATTGGAAAAAAATAATAAGAAGTTCCATACGTACTCCATTTCCAGGTTTTGTCTTTCTTCTGCAAATTCCCGTGATTACATCTCCCTGCAAACCAGGAGGACGGTCTCGGATCTCTGCTTTGTATTTAAACTTTTAAATAATTTATTAGATAGCCCTTACCTACTAAGTAGGATCCTTCTACATTGTCTCCCTAGGCCCGTCAGAAATCCTCCATTGTTTCATTTGAATCTTTTTTCCACAAATTATTCACTAAACTCCTTCATTTATAGATCCTGCTCGTCATTTAACGAAATCCCGGCACATATTGATCCTTTTCTCTATTCTTTGCACTCTAAATTATCTTTGATTAAGTTCCTTTCCAGTCCTAACTCCTAAGTTCTTTTCTTATTTTGATCTGTTGTTCGTTTGCAACTATTTTGGCTGTAGTGTATTGTGTGATATTAATATTATTTTGTATTTATATTTTATTGTATATATACTATAAGCTGTTTGTTGCATGATTAAATAAATAAATAAATAAAGATGAAATGTAGGTTTTACAGTGTACTTTTCGAACTTTTTATTAGAACGGTATTTTTTATTACTTTATCCTAATCGGATAAAGTATTGTGATCGTGCGAAAATTCGACCTCGAGATTTTGACTGATTTGTATCAGGTATCATCCCCTGATCACGTTTTCATGATTTCTAAAAAATGTCTGTATGTCTGTGTATGTGTGTGTGTGTATGTCTGTGTGTTTTCTTCGAAACTATCAAGTCTATCAAGCTGAAATTTCATATCTATTATTTTCACGTAAAGTTTAAAAGCCATAAGGAATTTGGTCAACATCAGTCAACCGGAAGTAGGGTTTTTTTCGTGCAGAAAATTCAAAAATCCGGTAAAAAATCATATTTCCGAAACTGCACCGGGAATTTTCTCCAAATTTATTATCTATAGTTTTCACATTAGCCTTAAGAGATACTGTGATTTTAGTCAACTTCTGACTACCGGAAATGGCAGTTTACTCTTGAACGATTTTTTGTTTTTTATTTTTTTCGACCTTTTAAATATGTGGTATCGTCACAATATTGTAATGTTGTAATTTTGAGAGAAATTTATATTTAAAAAAAAATAAATTAATAAAATTAGTCAACCGGAAGTAGGTTTTTTTTTTTTGTTGAAAAGTTTACCGCAAAATATTTCCGAATCTGCCCCATCGATCAAGTTGAAATTTCATATCTATAGTTTTCACGTTAGCCTTAAGAGATACTGTGATTTTGGTCAAAATCCGTCTGACAGAAGTGGCAGTTTACTCTTGAACGATTTTTTGTTTTTTATTTTTTTCGGCCTTTTAAATGTGTAGTATCGTCATCATATTGTAATATTGTAATTCTCATAGAAATTTCTATTTAAAAAAAAAAAATTATTAAAATTAGTCAACCGGAAGTAGGTTTTTTTTTTTTTGTCGAAAAGTTTACCGCAGAATATTTCCGAAACTGCACCGACGATTTCGTCGAAATTTCATATCTATAGTTTTCACGTTAGCTTTAAGAGATACTGTGATTTTGGTCAACATCTGACTACCGGAAATGGCAGTTTACTCTTGAACGATTTTTTGTTTTTTTTTTTTTTTGGCCTTTTAAATATGTACTATCGTCACAATATTATAATGTTGTACTCCTGAGTAAAATTGCTAGTTACGAAAAAATAATCATTAAAATCAGTCAACCGGAAGTAGGGTTTTTTTTTTGTCGAAAAGTTTACCACAGAATATTTCAGAAACTGCCCTATTGATCAAGTCAAAAATTTATATTTATAATTATCATATAAAATTTAAGAGTTGATAAGGTTTTGATTAAAATCCGCCGAC
The DNA here is from genome assembly GCA_022651745.1 of Parapsyche elsis. Taxonomy (NCBI): domain Eukaryota; kingdom Metazoa; phylum Arthropoda; class Insecta; order Trichoptera; family Hydropsychidae; genus Parapsyche; species Parapsyche elsis. The sequence continues at coordinate 2,285,882 of JAGVSN010000031.1, forward strand.
CGGAAGTGGTAGTTTTTCTTATTTGAATATATGCCGAAGATCGTATTTTATATACGCGCGCGCACTCAACACAGTAATTTCATGATATGTACATACATATGTATGTATTTTGATTGGTGTGGTGGTGGTGTATGCGTTTTATTTACTTACGTACTTAAAAAAAAATTAATTTCGTTACTCTTTGTATTCCTCAAATATATGGATAAAGTCATGGGTTGGCTACACCCGAATTTTTTTTTTTCGTTATCGTGAAAAGTATCATCGCGCGAGCTTTTTCCTTCTCGTGAAAAAGCTCGCTTTCATCGCGTGCGTTGACCGCGCGAACAATACGTTAACGAGCCCGCATTTAACCCGTTGAGCGCCGGCCTCCACATTGTCGACGGGCACCCAAACGCTCGTAAAATCGCGGTCGAAGCCTCGTAAAACGAGCACTCGACTTCGTAAATCGAATCGAGGCGATAAATCACGACACACGAGACTTGTACCTACAGTATCAACAAAACCGCGAACGGGTTAACGCGTTCACTGCCACGTGACGCACGCACTTTGCGAGACCCACCGCCAGGTGCAGTGCGAAATTTATTTTTGACATCGGAGATTTAATTTTTGCATATACGTACAATAAATTGTGTAAGGTTTTTTTTTTTTACTCGATTTATTTAAGCCAGCGGTCGCCAACCGGTGGTTAGCATTTTTCATAATCATCATCACATTCAGCCGTTCACCATCCACTGTTGGATGAAGACATTTCTAATCCTCTTCCATTACTGTCTGTCTTGAGCAATCTGCATCCACTTGACACCATCCATTCTTATAAATATAAATACAAAATAATATTGATATCACACAAAATAGTTACAAACGAACAACAGATCAAAATAAGAAAGGAACTTAAGCAAAGATAATCCAAAAGAGGACAAAGATTGGAGAAAAGGATCAATATGTGTGTATTCACAATTCATCAGCCCATCGTCCATTCGGTCTACCTTGCTTTCTTTCACATCCTCTCGGGTACCATTCCTGTATTTATGCCATCCATTCTTCTCGCCATGTGTCCACTTCAACTTTTTCACACGTACCGCTATATCTGCCACTTTGGTCATACTTCTTACCCATGTATTCCTCTTACGATCTCTTCTTGTTATACCAAGCATACACATTTCAATGCTTCTCTGTGTTCACTGGATCTTACGTCGCATTCTTGAATTTAGCATTCAAGTTTCACATCCATACGTCATAACTGGCAGTTTTCATAATGAATAATGAATACATCGTTTATTTATAATAATTTTTAATTTTCATTATAAGGTGATATCCAACTTTTTGACTTTAAGTGTAATTATCATTTCATATTTACATAGAATGTTATTTTTATGGAAAAAATCATAGTAGTGGTCCGCGCGATTCGAAATTTTGAGTTTAGTGGTCCGTGAGGTGTGAAAGGTTGGCGACCGCTGGGTTAAGCTACATATATAAACCACCGAGCAAAGTTTGAATAGTATCAACACGTTCACCGACCAAATCTATCATTTTTTCAGACAACCGTCGTTGTGTGCAACCGTTAATTGTTTTAAAATGATGATTAATTGCATTCAACTGACAAGTTTGCAGAAAGAAAATATATTTTTTTTTGTATAGAGTTACAAGTGGTATGCAATTACCTCGGGGTAAACCCCTTTTTTTGAATATAAATAATTTATTAATCGGTTGTACGTTTGACCCATACTTTGGCTATGGGATTAAAAAAAAATCGTACATCCTCATCTATATGTACACACGTACATATGTACGTACATTAAAAACTTCATCGAGACTGCAGAATCTCGTGTGGGAAAATTGTGTTGAAAATCGGCCCAATAGAATCAATACTCCTTGCGACCGTTACTTTTTGATATGATTTGAAACCTAACTCTCAAATTAAACGCGTGTGTACATATGTATGTATGTACATCGTTCTCGATGCGTTTGTATATATCTAAATATGTATGTGTGTGAATGTATGGTCGTGTCGTGAAGTACGACGCTCCTGACGCCAAGGCGTTGGGAATGAAAAATAACTGTATTTTTCAATTTCGATAGAGAACATCCTCCTTTTTCATTATGACCCGTTTCTATTTAATTTTGATCTTATTTGCAAATGTGTTATATTATGCTATACTTTAAACGAGTATATCTTTGTTTTTTTGATGTATTGGGGTATTTGCCCTTTTCATTCTTAAGGCACTCACACACCTTAGCGAAATCACTGCGTCAAACTGATCTTTAACATATCTAGGAGCGCAATCGTGTTCCCTTATAATTCAGTGCTTCCCAAACTTTTTAGTACCGCAACCCACTTTTACGAACGACAACATTTTGCGACCCACCTAGCTTTAATGGACATGAATGGTATTTAATTTTTTTTTACTGTTTTTACACTTAACAATATCCTTACTTTCTAATATCCTACCTTGCTTTCTTTCACATCCTCTCGGATACCATTCAAGTATTTCTTGCATCCATTCTTCTCGCTACGTGTCCACTTCAACATTTTCACACGTTCTGCTATATCTGCCACCTCGGTCATGCTTCTTACCCATGTATTCCTCTTACGATCTCTTCTCGTTATACCGAGCATACATCTTTCCATGCTTCTCTGTGTGCACTGGATCTTGCGTAACATTCTTGAATTTAGCATCCACGTTTCACATCCATACGTCATAACTGGCAGTACGCATTGGTCGTATGTCTATTTTTTAAGCATAGCGGAGTTTTATTTATTTTTATATAATTTATAATTAACGAAATCAAGCAGCTGGGATAAATCTTGTACATCCGTGGACTCGTCCAGTTGCAATGAGAAAACTGTACTCACACTAGCTCTTTGGATTCATCGATTCTGCGTGCAATCATGTTATTTGATTTGAACTTATATAATTGCTCTTCAAATATATCAAATATAACTCCAATCATGTATTCTATGGCTGGAAGCACTAAATAAAGACTTGCCAATTGTATGCAGCTTGCCAGCCTGCATACAATCACAAACTAATCAGGTACGAGGTGTGAACAGATTTGTAAATATTGCTGATGTAATGCGAAAGCTTAATTTTTAACGACAGTTCAAGGACGCTTCATCTAAATACGCCGACGCAATTTGTTCGGTCGCATGCTCTCGCTCGCGAGTACATCGCAGCAAATAACACACTGCGACCGTGGATCTTCTTCGTCTCCATTCCTCTTTGGTCAACCACAGTTTGGGAACTGCTGCCTTATATGTTTGGGAGAAATTTTGGTTATTTTGCGACCATTCTGTGTTACCCCCCCCCCCATCTTAGGGGGGGGGGTATTTAACTTATAATTAACGAAAGCAAGCAGTTGGGATAAACCTTGTACATCCGTGGACTCGTCCAGTTGCAATGAGAAAAATGTCTCACTAACTCTTTGGATCAGCTCATCTTTTGAACACTGGGTCATTTCATCGATGCTGCGTGCAATCGTTTCGACTTACATATATACTTCTTTCTTGCTCTTATCATCAAACATAATTCCAACCGTGTCTTTTATTGGTGATTGGCACTAAAGTCTTGCCAATTGTGTGCGGCTTACTAGCTTGCGCGATTTCCAAACTAATCGGGTACGAGGCGTGGAGAGATTTTTCATTAATGCTGGTGTAATGCGAAAGCTTCAATTTCGACGACTTAAGCTGTTCCTGTTGTCTTTCAAAAAATTCTAGTGGCTTGTTTTTAAAATCCGGACGCTTCGTCACAAAATGCCAACGCAATTGTTGTGCCATCACTTTCTTTTGAATGTGAATTTTTCGCGACCCACTAAAAATCGGCTCGCGATCGGTCACGTCCCACAGTTTGGGAAACGCTGTCTTAATGGATTTTCCGATCGCTGTCCTTGTATTGTGGCGTTGAACGAGGGTTTAATTAGTTTTCGTTCCAGAATTAGCCGAAGTGTGTGTCACGTCGCGGGACACGTCGCTGACGTCAAAAGGAGAGACGACGCTCGAATCTTAGGGGTCAAGTGTAAGGTCAATTGAAATATAAACACATTTTGATAGGCAAAGGTCGCCGAGGATCACCTCGTCCGAGTGCAGCAGACTTCGGAGACCGCTTGCTTTGCCAGGTTCGTGTCAATCAATTCAAGAAACACTTCACATGTCAAATTTTGACGCTTAAGGTCGCCACGTCTGCTACACACTGCTCTCTCTGAAGTAACGAGCTTCCGCTTCTTAAAATTACACCACCTACATAATCTTTGTTCTGTTGCCTTTCAGCATATTGGCGTTTGAAGTTCGCCCGTTCTGGGAAATGGAAAATTCGACCGTCGATTTTATTAGTTTCGATAATTCCACTTAGAATATACCATGTACTGCCAAATTCAACGTTTGTATTGGTATTTCGATGTAAACAATCTACTGAAAGTTTGTGCGTGTTTGTATGAAAATATTTATATATTTTATATAATATTAGCTAATTAGCCAATTTAACTTACATCTATTACATATTTATAACAACTACATAAATCTATTGCACATAATACACTATACTTATACATAACTACTATCTCTCACAGAGGTGTCTCCTCACACTTTTCAAGAATGCATCTATGGTCTTAGAAGACGTGACGCACTCCGGGAGGACATTATACATTAATACACCCCTGTGAAAAACACCACCAGCTGTCTTTGTTTTCCTTACTCTACCTACAACTAATTGGTTCTTATTTCTAGTACAATAACCATGGATATCACTATTTCTAATGATACAATTCTTAAAACAATTTGGCAATAACTTATGATCTAACTTATAAACAAATGACAATGTGTTTAACTTTAAACAATTTCTAATACTCACCCATCCCAATTCATCTAACATTCTAATACTTTTTAGCCTACCAACATTCAAAATACCTCTCACAGCTCTATTTTGCAACCTTTGCATTTTATCTAAATCTTGGCCGCTGAACATATTAAGTACAGTGGCACAATAAACCAGATGTGGCAAGACAATTGTGTTATAGACTAAAACCTTACTTTTTCTACTTAAAATATTTCTTAACCTACACAAAACACCAACTTTTCTAGCCATTTTTTAAATTATATATTCAGCATGTACCTTTAAGTTCAACATATTGTGTGCGCTGAACAAAAGCTCGAGGAAAATTATGATATCGATTGTATCGCGCTTAGTTTATAAATCCATTTTATGAACGAATTGATCCTCTGGAGGTTAACTACGAATTAATGTTTTCCTTTGTGACACTTTTCAGATTTTCGTCAAGGTTTTCTTTTGTATAAAATGTCGACGATAAAGCATGCATTCTAATTCCTTTTATATATTTTTATTGTCAACGTTAACGTCACAGTGATTATAATATGTGAATTTTTCAATGACTTAGGGGGCATATTGTGCAATTGAGTTCAAGATTCGCGTTAACCCTTTACAGTCAGATAAACCCACATGTATAATATTGCATTCATTGTTTTGTTTATTGGAAATGTTTTTATTTCACACGAGTGACAAGGATTTTATTGTTGGAAATTCATTCATTATTATTTATCGATAACGCGCAACATTTAAACTGTAATAAAAGACAAAAGCAAACAAACCGAGTGTCTCGGAATAACCGATTCAATGTCTTCTTTGAAGAATTGATATCAAAAGTGTGCTGTCGGAATTGAACGTCTCACATTTATTTTGAAGATGTACATATGTATAGTAAAATCGATAAAACTTTATTGGTTGCAATTAAAAAAAATATGAACGGTACAAACACTCAAAACAACACACACACACAAATGGAAAACATTAAGATCGCAATGGAACGGTTCGAACGGTAATGAGTTTAATTTGTACAATTTAAAAGTCGTAATTGTAATTGAGCGAGCGCACGGTTGCCGCGAATAATTTATTTGCATCAAATTGACAGGCGCTAATTAACATTAGCGATCATTTACTTGGTCACAATTTACACTCGTAAATATCATTGCAAAACACAACATAATAATGGGCGTGCTTGTAATACAATATTGTATACTAATTGTGTAATTTTCTCGACGCGGAAAATTTGCGTACATATGCATGCATCGGCAGATTTTCTCGCCGCTTTCACTTTTCGATGCAGATTTTTCTCTGCTGTGCACTTTCCACACCCACGCACCACGTTTATGTCTCGCAAAATTCCACGGTGAATATATTACGTTTATTGCTCAGTTTTAGCTTTAAATATTAGACCGTCATGTGCCGATGAAACAATGGACGTTTGTATGTATTTCCGCGCGCGCGCGCTTTCGGATGCGTTCATCCGCAACACATTATGCGAAGTACGGTGACCATAAAACAATGCGGGACGCTCGATTGGTCTCGCAGATCAGTGATCCGTCAAATTTATTGTCATAGTGTGGTGTTTTTGCTACAAGCGACGGACCATTCAATGTCGAATTAAAAATTAATGTATTGTATGGTCATAGCATTGTACTAGGGCGAGTCGATAATTAATTAATTATTTATCATCCAAAATGTATTTATAAAATTAATCATACCAATTATTTATTGATGCACCATTTTAAGCATTGAATCCTCCTCTTTAATAAACTTGGTCTAATTAATATTGGTTAAGTTACACGGTCAATTTTAATAAAAAAAAGTAGGAATATTATGTCGCCTAAGAAAATTATTATCTAAAGAAACTGAAATAATAATTTATAATGTAATTGTTAGACCTCATTTTATGTATTGTGGTTAAATTAAATATGTTAGATAAGTCAACTAGAGATAGATTACAAATATTACAAAATAGAGGTATGAGATGTATTTTAAATGCGGATAGGTATGCTAGTATAAAAAAAGATGATGTTTGAATTAGATTGGTTCAATGTGAATGATACTTTGATAATAATAATAATGATAATTTGATAATAAAGTTAGATAATAATATGTTACCATCATATTTTAGTAAATTTATTGTGAGAGGATTGGATGTACATGGTATTTGAATATAATTTAAGGAATAAAAATAATTTAATTATAAAAAAATGTTAAAATAAATAGAAATAGGAGAAGCATCTTGTACAGAGGTGTTTTGGGGTATAATAGACTGCCGGATGGAATTAGAAATTCGAAAACTATTAAAAAATTCCTAGCAGTCATAAAAAAACATCTCTGTACAGATGCTTAGTTAAGGATTATAATTAATTAGCTTAAGTTACTATATTATATATATAAATAAATAAATAAAATAAAAATATTAATTCAATAAGAAAAAAAAAATATTTTCTACAGTGCTTAGTATGTACGAGTATATCACTAGTGTAAGCCCGTTGAATATCAACGGAGCGGTTTCTCATCACCCGTACTGTTGGTTTTTGTAAAGATGGCGCTTTATAATACAACAACGTAACAATTTAGCAAAGTGGCGAACCTACTAAGGATTTATATGTTCAAATTTAGGAGATCTCGCATTATCGGCGTTGGATCTTAGCGTAAGCGCTCACTAATCCGAACTGGTGATCTCGGGTTCAAATCCCACTCGCGCGCTTACGGTTCGTGTCTTTTAATTATTTACCAGCGTTATCAGCAGACAGACACACACCCCCACACACACACACACACAGAGAGACAGACAGACAGACAGACAGAATAGGGCTATTATATACAATGATATTGAGATCGTTATTTTAACTGAGTATTGTTAGAAATGTTGTGGTTATAAAACAGAAATAATTTGATACAAAAGAAAGTGATTGGCATTTGTATTCAATGGATTTCAACCTAAAGCTTACATACATTCTATTAACTTTAATATGCATACAAATCCATTGGGTTAGGTTTAGGTCAGAGGTTGAAAAAGGTTCTATTGCGATATTTAAATGTCACAAGTTCTAGGTTCATCCAGAATTAACATTTACCTTGTGCTATTCTTCTGCCGGTTTACGCATTGTATTAAAGTTCACGTTTTGTGTTTTGAAACATTCCGTTCAAAATAGACGTATAAAGAATGAGTTGCCGGATTTAAGAGGGTTAAAAATGTACGATTGAATCAATTGTGTCACATTTTTATAACTAGATTTTTATTTTTTTTTCAAATCGCTCTTTGTGTCGTTGACACGTTGTTCACATACAAATTATTGTATTATTTAAAACACTTTGTTGCTTTTATCACAATGTGCAGTTACTGCTGCCTTATCGACGCAATCTCTCAGACTAGAATAATGATTGTTCTATGGCGAGATATGAAATCATCGTTTGTAGTGAAATTATTCGTATACAAATCTAGAGCCGGTAGTTAGTTTCGAGAGTGCATTAGCTATTCCATCGGGAGATTTGCACGAAATAATTTGTATTTTATGGCGGTAAAAAGTTTACAGCTGAAAGTTTTAATGGATTTTCCGGAAAATCCAGTCGGTTAAAATGGTATTATGCATTAAGTTTGTTATTGCACGTACGAAATGTACATACCTTATGTATTATATCGTTAAAGTTTATCATAATATATGTATGTATAAAATATCGTAAAAAGCTTCCTAGTGCTTAGTGCTATTAAATTAGTGCTAGCGTAGTTTAGTGCTATTAATTCAAAAGCTTGAATTGAATAATGGAATATTACATAAAACGAATTTAGATAATTTTGTATTCCTTTTGAAAGTCTTACATACATATGTATATGTAAGGTTTTCTTTATTTTGCTTAAAATTCGTTGTTGATTGAAATTTTCGTTAAAAGTAGTCGTCTTTTCATATTGAAAAAAAATAGTCACCTTACATTTATTCAGTTCAATCCTCCATTATTCTAAAGGTCATAGTGAAAGATACTCTCCAGTGGTTTCTCAATGCCTTTTCTAAGATAGAAAGGAACGAACATTCAAACATTGATTTGGTAGGTAGAAAGAAATTTTTATTCTATCCTAATCGGATAAAGTATTGTGATCGTGCGTAAATTCGACCTTGAGACTTTGACTGATTTGTATCGGGTATCATCGCCTGATCACGTTTTCATGATTTCTGGAAAATGTATGTGCGTTTGTATGTCTGTGTGTATGTAGAATCGTTAATAACTCAAAACAGTTTATTCTATTACACTGAAACTTCATATTTATATGTTTTTTGGCGGCCATTACAATTCATAAGACTTTCAAAAATTTTCGTCAACCGGAAGTGATACTTTCCTTGGAAATCACGCAATCTTAGGAAGGTTTTTCCAGCAAAACTAGTATACATACATACATATTAAGCTGAAATTTTGCATATGTAGTATGTGTCCATGTCCACTACGTGGAAACGTGTCTTAATTGAGACATACATACATAAATTGGCCAATTGTAACAGGAGACGGCCGATCTGGATTAAGTAATATCTTCATAATATCACCAGATCTTGCCAATGACGATACTTGAAGTTGAAAATCACCCAGAAAACTTTTCTACATACGAGATTAGTCCCCATGCCTTCTCTCAAAAGTCTGACGCTCTGCTGAGCTATCGCCAGGATTCATAAAAAAAATAAACTAGTGAGTAGAGGTATGCTTCTGCCAAGTCCAAACAATTCCTGGACTTCTTAGGATTAAAACATGTCCTCCGTGGGTATGCTAGGTATGTTTATCTGCAATGGCGAGTGCCCCAGACGTAAATAAAGCATCCTTGACCCGTTTGCGGCCAACAGACGAGACCAATTCTTTTGTCGTCGGCTGGAGTCTATTCGAGGCAGTCTCCATCATCATGCTCCATTTGGTAGATGCTGGTCATCAGTCTCCGACGCCATTCATCGAGAGCTTCTGTCATCGAATTTTCCGCACAGATACGAACCCATCCGTACAAAATTTCAATGTTTCAGACGCGAATATGGTACGAAAGAAAATATTTACACGATGAAATTTATATGGGCAATTCCTGAAGGTGCCCCGATATAGCTATGACGAGCGCAGACTAAATCATAATAAGTGTATAATACCTATATAAATAATACAAGCGATTATTCTCGAACAATGGAACGTCGACTTGGTCGTCTCGCTCGTCGCAAATCCCTATAATTAATGAAGATATCCCATAGCTATAGGTTTATTCATTTTGTTTCCGTCGCAAACGTGCTCCTTTTGTGCGATCGCCCACGCCAAAATTATAAATAAATTTGAAAATGTATTTTTATTTCATTGCGGGTGTTCGAAATTTGTGTCGTGAAATTTTATCGATTTGTATTTATGGATTTTTCGATCGATTTAAAAAAAAAATGAGAGCAATAATACGCTTGGACTGTCGGTTAAACGAGCGGAAAGCTCACCAACGTTCCAGAAAATTATTGTGAAACACTTGTGCGCAATTTGTACGGGAAGTTTCGTATTAAATTACCTGTTCTCTCGCATAACACATCTCGTTTGTCTTGAAGATTTGTACAAGCGTTATTAAAATAATTTTTTTCGTTGTCAAAAAAAAATGTAAAATTTCGACAATCTCTTTTGAATGTGGTTAATTTTATTATTGTTATTTATATATTCGAATCGTGATCCTGTTCATTATCGCATTATGCCTTTTTGGGCAGGTTGCATACAAGTACATTGCAATAGGAAATGCAATTTATTTTTTTCACCTGCATTTAACGAACGTATATACCGTAATAACGTAATGGAAAAAAATTCTCATCTGCTAGTCGAATCGAATAATAAAATAAATAAAGCGATAGCGCGGAATGAAGTTTCCGCATTGAATTCGTACAATTTATGTACCTACAAATAATTTTTGAGATTAGATAAAATATCAATTGTATAGAATTATAGATTAATTATCGGTATTGAGATATTGATGTTTCGCCAATTAAATCAAGGATGGTATTTTGCAACGTTTTGCGGAAGAAGACAGAGTTGTGGTGTAGGTATTTACTCACACGCCTATGGCCGTGAGTTATCCGTGTAAGAACAAATGATTTTTCATCTAATTTTATCGTCTTCCTTGCAATTTTTCACAAATTGCGTATGCGTGAAAAAAAAAAACAACAACTTTTCTACAAGCAAACTATTCCAAACAAATACCACATGTTTAGGTTAGGTTAGCTCAGAGCACACAATCAATAACCATAAATTTTTAAAAAAAGGACAAAGTTAAATTGTTATTTTGATAATTTTTAATACGTGAATTGGATATGCGGGCAGATATTAAGATCATCGGTGCTTTAATAGAAAAGTGTTTGTGCAATTTGTGGATACGGATGGTGTACTCTGGGTTAGGTCATCTTATTACCTTAATATGTATGTACATATCATCATTTTCAGCCGTTAACCATCCACTACTGGATGAAGGCCTCTCAAATCCTCTTCCATTACTGTCTATATTGAACAATCTGCATCCAGTTGACTCCACACATTCATCTCAATTCATCAGCCCATCGTCCACTCGGTCTACCTTGCTTTCTTTCACATCCTCTCGGATACCATTCCAGTATTTCTCGCGTCCATCTGTTATCCATTCTTCGCGCTGTGTCCACTGCAACTTCTTCACACGTTCTATTACATATGTATACTGTTTACTTTGGTCACACTTCTTACCCATGTATTCCTCTTACGATCCCTTCTCGTTATACCGAGCATACATCTTTCCATGGTTCTCTGTGAGCACTCGATATTACGTAACATCCACGCTTCACATCCATACGTCATAACTGGCAGTACGCATTGGTCGTATGTCTTCATTTTTTACGCATAGCGGAATGTTGGATTTAAAAACTATGTTCATTATTCTAAAAGCGCTCCATCCTAGTTTCATTCTTCTTCACATCCAATCATGTTCACCAATTGTCCTAGGTATAAATAATTATCCACTACCTCTACAATATGATTGTCTACTGTGAATCATCGTACTACATATAACCAACTCCACTCGGTCTGCCTTGCTTTCTTTCACATCCTCTTGGATACCATTCCAGTATTTCTCGCGTCCATCTACCATCCACTCTTCTCGCTGTATCCAGTTTATTGCCACTTCAACTTTTTCACACGTTAATATGTATGTACATATAGTAACTCGAGAATATTCTCGGAGAACGAGAATATTCGAGAATTTTCTTTTTTCTTGGTTATCAAACATCTCTAGATAGTTTAATAGCCTTTTAGAAGATTCTAGGATATTTTCAAAACGTAATTGGAGTAATAGGACTTTCTATAGTTTCTGAGAGCATTTTGAATGACATTTTTTCATTCTGACGACACTGAATGTGTCATTTCGTCATTTTAACATACGCACTACTAGCATGAACGTTTTCCGCAAAATTCTCACAGGAATGCAATGCTTATTAACTCTGGAAGCAATAAATTATTAATAAATTATTTTTATTGTTTGGTTATGATATTCCAGCGAAATTGTTCCAACTTATAATATAACCATTCATTTAAACTTAGCACAAAAGATCGTAAAAAAATTGTCATATTCGTTCCCCATCAAATTTAGTTTTTGTCACGGATACTAAACTAATATTATTCGCGTAATCCGTATCACCTCTCCCATGTATTAGCCCGGATTAGTGGGAGTTTACTTTATATTTAAGCAAATACAGTAAGAGTTAGTATTTATTTATTTAAAATACACGGTGGCCGATGGAGCCCAGGGTACAATACAAACCGAAAATTATCGGTTTGAACAGATTATTCTCGAGAATTTTACAACACTATGTATGTATGTATGTATAGCGTTACATTTCTCAAGGTTTTGAAGGGTGGTATACAATCGCGAGTGTATTAATTGAATTCTTCTCAAAGTGTCGAACGTTAATCACTCTTATGTTTAGCACTTCTTCGTCGGTCGGTAGAGTTCATCAATCTTCCGTATACCGGAAAAAAAAAAAGTCATCCGCACCTTTGCAGTGTTATCACGGACGTGGACGGATGCGACGACCGAAAGGCGCACTTTTTTTAATATCGATTATATTACGAGATTGTGGAGCCGTTATGATGGACGACAACGAGACGAAGACGAAGAATGAGACGAGAGAAATAATAATGCATATAAAAAAAAAGGAAATTATTTCGCGGAAGTCTGCGTGCAGCGGTATTGAGTGAGACAGGTTCTGGCACACCCAAGTGGAAGAGAAGCAAAAAAAAAAAAAAAATTGCGCAAAAAAAAAAAGTGGTCGACGCCTCGCTGTCTGCATCGAACACTCACCTGCTTTTTGGCTGGTGAGCACCTTGTTTTTGCTCACGACAACACTACTCTTCGATCGGCCTTTGTCCCAGATGTCTACGTGAATGTTTAGACACGTGTTGTGTGTCGCCAAACTTGAAACTGCTATTGTTTGTTACTTCTATGTATGTATGTAAAGTTCCTCACCGATACCGTTACAGTTCCTCAATCGACGCTATTGGTAAAATTTCAATATATGCGTATGTACATATGTATGTAATTCGATTTAAGGTATTGCTAATGGTCATTTTTTTGTACCAAATTGACCTTTGCGATTGGTATGACCTTCGACGATGTACTTCGTTTAATCCAATTTGAATATTGATATGTTTTTTTCATACCGAATGATTGATTAGGTGGATGAGTGCGGCATAATAAACTGACGATCTTTCAAAAGCATTGTAACTTGACGCAGTTATAAGATAAAATTACAAAATAAATTTATTATCTACTATCACTTTTACAATGGTGCTGTTTTGAGGCTGCCAGGAATCTATCAATTTCATTTATATTTCTGAGAACTTCTGGCAGGTCCCCTGTACAAGATACCTCTCCTGGATCTGCTTAATTTTAAATTCTCAACTAATAGCTTATTCTTACCCCTAGTATTATGACTGCTGCACGCACAAACAAAAAAATAAATCACAGGGGAAAGTACCACTTCTGGTTGACGCCAATATTGAAAGCTAATTACAAACAAACGTTACTTTAAAATTACAAAATAAACTCATTATCTACTAGCACCTGTACAGAGGTGCTGTTTTAAGGAATCTATCAATTTTATTTATATTTCTGAGAACATCTATTATATTCAACATACAACATACATATGTACTTGATTTTAAATTCTCAACTATTAACTTATTATTACGCCTTGTATTATGACTATGTATATTATACCCTCTTATTAAATATTCATCAAAATATTTTGGTAATAAATTTTTATCTAATTTAGAAATATATACTAACATGCGCACTTTTAAGGTTTTATTTACATTCATCCAATTCAATTCTTATACTGGTTAATATAATGAAATTTAATATACATACTCCGCATAGCTCTATTTTGTAGTTTTTGCAACGTATCTTTAATGACCCTACTTACTAAATTTAAAAATGAACCACAATATATAAAATGAGGACTGAGCAATTCTATATAATGAGAAATTTAATTTAAAAAACCTGATATATCGACAAAAGTATTGATCCGAATACGTTTTGGTCAAAAAGAGTGTTTACGATCATTTAAAAAAACACTTTTCATACATTTGTCTTCACAATTAGGTAGGCGTAATCCGCGTAATGTTTATTTTATTATCGCCATACGATCTTAAGTGATTGTAATACGAAATACATCAACTTATTATGCCGCACATGCGCCTCTAATAAAACTCACCGACGTTTATACAGTCACGATTGTGAATAATATTCACAACAAATCGGAAGACAATAACCGTCCGACCGGTGATTAATCTCTCGAAATCTTCATTCTATATATATTTTTTTATACAGTGAATATTTCATTTTATCGATCGGCCACGTGTTTTTCGATGTCGAGTGTTGTGTTGTTTCTTTTCGTTTGCGGTATGCTAATGAGCAGTGTTGTTGGTCATCGAGCGTGCTTCTCCGCGGATTAGTGTTGTCATTACAATTGACACACGAATTTCCAGTGTTGATGGCCTGCTTTAAAGCGATTACACAAACAGACGGTTTCTCGTGGGCGACCCTCGTCTCTCTAGATTCTAGAAAACACTGAATTAAGTCCCCCTCTCTGTATGTGGTTTATAATGCGGTACATATGTAGCATTGTATGCAGGTACAGTTGCCTCATATGTAACCGCACGATCTTGATTTGCTATCGAATTACCAAATAAAAATCAGTTTTGTAAATTGGGTATCGTACTCAAGGGTATGATAATTCGATTGACGTTAATTATTATTTACATACAATTATTTGTTTATGCGAAAAGTATTGTTTTTGTCACTTGTTGTGGAAGCAAATGGCGAATATACGCGCTAAGGTTAAGGTCAATTCAAAGGTTATTTTTTTTTTTTAATTTATTTAATATTAGGAAACAAACAGCTCATAGTGTACTATAATAATATGAATTTCACACAATACACTACAGCCAAAATAGTTACAAACAAACAACAGATCATAACAAGAAAGGAACTTAAGATAATCCGAAGGAGGGCAAATAATAGTGAAAAGGATCAATATGTGCCGGGATTTCGTTGAATGACGAGCAGGATCTACAAATGAAGGAGTTAGTGTGAATAATTAGTGGAACAAAGATTCAAATGAAACAATGTAGGATTTCTGACAGATCTAGGGGGACAATGCAGAAGGTTCCTACTTAGTAGGTAAGGGCTATCTGATGAATTATTTAAAAGCTTAAATACAAAGCAAAGATCCTAGACCGCGGGAATTTGCAGAAGAAGAGGAAAGACGAAACCTGGTTATTAATATTTTCAAATTTAGTAATAGAATCTTGGTAAAGCGGGTTCCATAAAGTACTAGCAAATTCCAGGTGACTTTTCGCAAATACATTGTATAGTAGAGACACAGTATCAAAGGATTTAAAGGGTCTGGATACTCTCATTATGAATCCCAAACTCTTATAAGCCTTATTGACAGCCGAATCAATGTTGGAATTAAAAGACAATCTATTTACTATCTAACAAGACCTAGGTCTCTCATACGGGTATCACACAGGGATAGTTTACTCGCAACTATCTTGCTAGTTTACTAACCGCTAGTAAACTAGCTCGTGTAATAAGTGAAGCTAGTAAACTATCTGGATTTTTCGGTCAAGCGAGTTAAGTTCGAATGTTTGAACTTCACTCGCCACTATCTGGCTAGTGTGACGTCACTTCATTTTGACAGTTTGAAGTTAAGCTGTTCATTTTCAGCTCCCAACACACACATATATGAAGGTTTAGTTAAAATTGTATTATTAAAAAACGCATATTTACTAGCCATATTTATTTAAAAAAATGTATAAAAAAGGAAGCAAAACAAGTACTTTAGACTGTGTACAAAGACTGTAATACAAGTTGACGACAACGCCACTGGCTGCAGCGAGTACACTAAACATGTGTTATAGGATTACTAGCTCTACGTGTCGGCTAGTAAACTAGCGAGATAGTAGCGAGTAAAATATCCCTGTGCAATACGCGCATCACACAGTCAACTCAATACTCGCGTCTGCCCAATAAAGAAATCAAACAATACAGGGGAAGCAAGTCTGGAGAAAGTGATAATTATGAAAACATTTATCTACATATATGTGTTAACAAACCACTGATTAATATCACAGTGGCTCGAAAGCGAGTCAAGATCATTTTGAAGATTAAGGCAGTCTTCGAGGGAAGAAATTTTACTATAAATTTTTATATCATCAGCGAACAAGAGAAAAGATGAATTTGTGAATGGCAATAGAATATCGGGTCGTTACTTATGGGACGCCCTGCACATATGTGGTGATTTTTTAAATTGAATATAATAAATATGTATGTTTGTGTTTGTAAACGCGTTTGAGAAATGACGAAAATTTGTCACGTCGGCACACAAAAAAGGAGGCTAGAACAAAAGTGAAAAATAATACCTTGGAGCGTTTCGACAACGCGTAACACAGGGGCTCTCTTTTTAAAGACATGTATGTATGTATGTACGACTGTATGTACTATTTTTACCAAATGTGTCGTTACGAAATTTCGATCTGATTTTCTTCGATTTTATCGCGGACGCGTGTTTGCGTTGGAATCTCGTATATAATGATTATTATTTATTATTGCACTCGTGATTTACGGGTCAATAATGTCAAAATAAGGTGCGCGTAACGACATTTAATGATTGTTATTTCAAGTAATTTACAGTGAGAGCAGTTTGTTTTGCAATTTATATCATAATTATATAAGTAATAGCGCCCCCAGTCTAGTCGTCTCGACCGTCTGTGTAAAAATGGACCAAAGGTTTGATTTGTTATCGTGTCACATTCGGACGAGTTTTCCATTTCAATCATCGGTCAAATTAGAAAAAGATATAAATTCCATTCAACAAATCGTAAATCTAGGAGTTATTTCGTTTAAAAGCCATTGTAATACAATACCGTATGTATGTATGTACATATATCACTCAATGTTAGAATAAATAGAAATGGAACAATTTCGGAACAAACAAAATATCGAATGAATTTTTTTTATAGATTCACAGCAATTTAGTTACGATACGACATACATACATACATGTAATTTTACATATTAGAATTTTGTTCAAAAGAAATTGGATCAAATATCTAATAAGCAGACAGTGTAAAAAAAGAATTTCATTAACGTGAATATACTTTTTTTTTTTGCATTTTCAGATAATCGAATTAGCTGCCGTCTCGTCTCGCACACGAGAAGATTGATGAGTTCCACGAAAACAATTGCCACAAGAAGTTTTATCAAGTAAAATTAATTTTTATTTTAACAACAATCAAATTGTGTGTTCATAAAACTTTAATCAATTTTCGTTGCATTCCAGCAATGGTCACTAAAGGAAAACGAAGGTTCGCAGTTGTCTACCCCTGGCATGGCCAATGGCAATGTTCATATACATATCAGTTGGTTTGGTTTATGCAAGTTTCGGAATGCAATAAATCACCGTTTCGAATCAATAGAATCCGTGTCAAGACAACACCATTGCTACCCGACTTTACATTGTGCAACTCTTACAAACTATCCCAGCTACTGTTGCTTGTATCGAAACTATCGGCGAAGTTAGAAGATCCTATACGACTATCTATGCATCTATACATATGTATGTATGCATGAATTTTCAGTTTATTTCAGAAGAATCGGAACAGTGACAAAACAGAACAGGGGAAAATCAAAGGTCAAAGTATTTCGTAGATAATGCGTGGGTTTTTCCGAAATTTTACAAATCAGGTGGTACATCGAATTAATTTTTTGTTTATACATAAAAATATTTTCATAAGTTACATACATACGTATGTACATAATAATGCAGTAATAAAATGACATGGTTTTTGATTTAAATTTAATTTAATATAAAATAAAGTAAAAAACATACATTCAGTGTCGCTACTTGACAATAAAAACGTGCCCTGCTTACTGCTGTTTTTCTTTTTAATTTGTTGTAACCGTGTTAAAACAAAAAAATCAATGTAAAAATAATAATTTGTCCGTTTTCCTGGATCGTGTTATTTCAAAACCGTGTAAAAAGAGAATCAGGTGTACCACCCGATTGGTCGAATTTCGGAAAACCCACGCATAGTTCTGAATTGTCATAGTTTTGAATTGTGATGGTTCTGTTCTGTTTTGTGAATGTTCTGTTTCGTCCGGTTACCGGTTTCCAAGCCCTGAACGTAAACGTAACTCTATCTATGTACGTATGTATAGGTACACACATACATATATGATTTTAATATCATTCACTTTCACCATCGATAATAATGATTGTTTCCAAGTATTTACATCTGTCATTTTTTTTTTAACTCATTCGTTTTGTAATCATTCGTAATTTTAACCGGTTCGGTTTCTTTACACGCGTACATATTTCGCCGCGATGTACAATTATAACGAGTAGATTTTTAATTCAATACTACGTTAAATTTGTACATATTATGAAATCTATGCATATCGAAGTTTTAATTGACGGTGACTTTTAAGCGTTTTTTTTTTCCAAGTACATAATTGATTTCACCCTTGTCTCTTGTCGTGTTTATTTAGTGTCTATTAAAAAGCGTTAATTTTTATTCCGTGTCAAGGAACGGTGATAAACAATATTTTAAACAAGTATTAATTTGCAAACGACACGTTGATTATATGCTTTATTATTATTTATAATTTTTTGCGTGGGATTGTCTAGCGTTTGACGAATTCAAATTAAAATCCACTATTTTATCCTTGATCAATCAATTCTCGGTAAATTTTTCAATACACTTCTCTCGAAAGCGGTGAATCTGAACGTCTTTGCGATAAAGGTCATCGTGAACGTAATAATAACAAGATAAGAAACGGACCTTATAAAATTGTTAGGTTGTGCGAAAAATACCATACGTCGAAGACAGATGATTTGAATTCGGAAAACATGGCATTTCACAGTTGGCGAATTTTCCGCGAGTCTTGGCGCATAATTTCCTTGATTTATATAGGTCGAGATCATCTCCTACAGAATAGGTAGTAGGTACACGTGCTAGATTTTATCAAACGTACTGCTTTTGTCGGTTTATCGTACGTGCTCGATGGATCATTACCGGCCTCGATTTCTTCCATACACCGGAGCCGGGGTTCAAACGTCTAAACTCAAAACAATGAGCTTCTGAAGTCACGTACGATGTACATATGTATGTACATAGACTTATGCCAAGCGAAGGTCGCTCGATTTGTACGCAAAACTAATTTGTCATATTTAAAATTTAGCATTGTCGACAATTGGTCCAGTGTCATTACTCACGGTAATATATGTATGTACTCGTACCTTCTACAATGTACCTAGGCGCGTGTTACGTGACCACACCGACTGTCCATCATGGATGACCAAATTTAGAAATAGTGTAACAGATCTTCTTTTGTGTGTTTGTGTGACACATTGAGTGAAATTCCTTTCGTTTATTGTTTCGGCTGGAATGCTCAGATATATGAAGCTCTGCCCCTAATAAAAAAATACATACGTATGTACTTATGTACATACATATGTATGTAGAATGAAATAAATGAGACGCTGTCGCTCCATGAAATTTGAGCATTGCGCTTAGTAATCAGTGAAACTAATGCCTCGTGCATTTTCTATCGTCTCAGTCTAAATCATGTTCGTTTTAAAGCAAAATATAAATATTTTCGATTTAATTTTAATTAATATTGAGTCGTAGCTCCCCTATCGGTGAATAGTGACACTATCAGGAAGAAAATTACACATTTCGTACTTTATACATTTATGTAATACGAAATCCAAACGTTTCAAGTTTGATTTGATGTACGCCTGCCGAAGTACATATGTACATACATACATACATATATCTGTTTTCAAATTTGCAGAGTTTTTCCTATTCTGTTCAGTAGTTTTCCTGAAAGTTAGTTTCTTTCTCGTTTATGTATTTCAATGGAATATTTTGGCCATAGTAAATGCAAGCATCAATTTTTGACTGTGTAATTCTTAATTATTTATTGCCAATCATTTTTTTTTGTTTTCTAATTCCTATTTTCTACTTTTTTATTATTTATTGTAACTTTTCTGTGAATAGCAAGAAATGGACTTGCCTCCTTGTCATTTGTCTACATTTCTAATTTATTTATTTTTTTTTACATACATACATATGTACGTTGATATTTACTTCCAATTATATACTCTTCATAACAAGAAGAGATCGTATCGTAATACATGGGTGAGAAGTATGACCAAAGTGGCAGATATAGCAGAGCGTGTGATAAAACAATGGGCTGGACACGCGAGAAATACTGTAATAATATACGAGAGGATGTGAAAGAAAGCAAAGTAGACCGAGTGAAAGGCTGATGAATTGAGATGACTGTGTTGAGTCAAGTGGACGCAGATTGCTCAAGACAGACAGGAATGGAAGAGGATCGGAGAGGCCTTCATCCAACAGTGGACGGCTCAATTATTTATTTACTATCGTTGTCTATATTTGTAATAGAAATTCATCATTTTTATTTCTATTCCTATTCTATGTACAATTATTATTAT
This sequence comes from Parapsyche elsis, assembly GCA_022651745.1. Classification (NCBI taxonomy): domain Eukaryota; kingdom Metazoa; phylum Arthropoda; class Insecta; order Trichoptera; family Hydropsychidae; genus Parapsyche; species Parapsyche elsis. Next base: position 2,306,739 of record JAGVSN010000031.1, read on the forward strand.
CTATTTTATTTTTTCTGTGAATGGTAAGGATTTCATTGTCCTCTGTGTCATTTGGAATGAATTAAATTATTATTATTATAGTCAAAGTGTACTCCAATCTCCAATTGTCGTTCAGTACAATCGGTTTCCCAACACAGTGAACAATTCGAATAGATTGGATTCAAATGCATTTTTGTGGAGGTAGTAGCCTGTCCCAGCGACAATGCAATATCGTACCTTCTCGTTCATTAGGCCCAGGACAGGGCAATTGACGACAGCTATACATACATATATACATATATACATACATATATACTATCTGTGTGTGTGTTTAACTGCGCAGTGAAATTTATTGCAAAATGCGTACTAACCGGCGGTTATAGAGGAATTTTCGTCGCTCCGAACCACCTTGTTCCAAATTATTTAGTTTTAATTGGCTTTTTATCATATTTCACGTTGATATGAAATATGGCTTTCTTTTGATGTCCAGAATGCAAATAATCGGCTGATTTAAGCCGCAATAAAGCGTTATATAAACGCACGAGAGACCTCAACGCAACCGGTGCTGTGCGTCGATCGCACAAGTTAACCTTCACATCAAATTATTACATTATACAAACGATACATGCAAACTAGACATCTTCCTAGCTTTATATTATACTACTCTGGTGTGTGTGTGTGTGTGTGTGTCTGTATAAAAATAAATAAAATACACATCTCCGTGTAAATACTACATACTATTTATTATAATTTTTTTGCAAACCTCAACAACGTCAATATTTAAACGCACTCACGACAGAGCCGAGCGCCAATCGAAAGTCGTGTCGTTTGTCTCACTCGACCATTTTTACAATTTAATCAGCCTTTTAGAAGTGTCAATTAATCGACGAGTATACCTATAGAATGCCAATGAAAAACACGTTTTTTTTTTTTGTCAGTTTCAAGTGTCGTTTGTGCGTAATGCGATAATGTCGATCAGATTCGATTTTAAATTATGTATACAATGGGGAAATCAATATTGTCAATAGATATATGAGTCGGCTAGTTCCAAATCCCGATAAGTCCACAATATATAAAAAAAAACGAGGATACAATATTTTCTGGTTCTAAGAATGTTTTCAAACGATGCCTTATACTTGAATTATTCCAAATACCGCCAAGTGCGCCGTAAAAAAATATTGAAAATCAGTGTTAGTTCCAAAAACTGACAATTGCACTATTGATAAAAGCTGATAAAAGCCATATTTAGAAACAAACAACGATAAGTCCATGTTTCTAATCTCAATATTTTGTTTAATATCAACAAAATTAAGTTTAAATGAGTTTTACCGCCATCAAGCAAATAAGTCTGTAGCAGAAAAACCGCGTTTGCGAACAAGTGAGTTTTATGGACTTATCGTTTTATGGATTTGGAACTAGGCGACTCATTTGTATGTTGGTTCATTCCATACGAAGGCGGTGATTTTATGAAAAATTGCTGTATCATAGAGTATTATTTTATTAATATATTAGCCGAAATCTGTCTGCTGATAACGCTCGCCGAGGTAAATGATTAAAATATACGAAACGTCCGCGTGCGAGTGGGATTTGAACCCGAGATCACCAGGTCGGAGCAGTGAGCGCTTACGCTATGATCCAACGCCGATAATGCGAGATCTCCTATATTTGAACATATAAATCCTTAGTAGTTGTATTATAAAGCGTCATCTATGTAATCAAAAACTATTAAATACACATATACTACCCCACACAAACACTCACAGTACGGATGATGAGAAACCACTCCGTTGATATTCAACGGGCTTACACTAGTGTCTTTATATTTATTTGAAGTCGGAATGAGTCGTGCTAACACTATCATCCACCGGAGGCGACGACGAACCTGCTACGATTTGACAATATTAATCTCTCAATAGGTTCGCGACTTTGCTAAATTGTTACGTTGTTGTATTATAACGCGCCATCTATGCAACAGTTATAAAAATTATTAAATTTAATATAATTCTTCAGTACGGGTGATGAGAACGCTCCATTGACATTCAACGGGCTTACACTAGTTTTATTATAATTTTCATAGGTTGAAAATTTTTTTTTAGATTAGGATCATAGAGTTCTGTCAAGTCTTTTTTAAAAGTTGTTTTTGAGTGAATTTTTGTGAAAGTTGAATGTGTGACGAAAATATTATGCATTTACTTTGAATATTAGGATTTTTTTTTTATCTATTGTTCTATTTTCTTTACTCAAAGAAGATTCTCTATTTAACTGTAATTTTTACCATGTACTGAGTTTTGTATTTGATATTTGCGATTAAAATTGGTACTGAAGTGCTTCAGTTGCGTCAGTTAGGTTTTTGTTTTTTTAAATTTCTTCGCATCAAATCAACCTTTCTACAATCGATATAATTAATTATAGCTATTGTTAATGTTAATGATTATAATGAAAAGTGTCAAAATTTTCTTCAAATGTTACGTGGGGCTTGCCTTATTTGAGTCGGTCTAACTGAACATAGCATATAATTATATGTACTCGATCAAATGAAAAATGCATTGTCTTAATATGTATCTACGTAATGTAATTAGCTCTCGGTTTCATCATACGACACTCGTGTACGATGATTCTGCATGTTCTCTCACGTGTAGTTTGTACACACATTATCACAATTCGAGTGCACATTAGTCATGCACTCTCTAGAGAAGATGACCGGTTGAAGGTTCGAGAAAGTCGTTCTTCTTCAGATAACTATCGCCAAATTGACTATTAGCATTTTTATTACCTCGTAATAAACGAGGCCTCTACGAAAATTATCGTTTGCGTTATACATGTGCGTATTTGTATTCGCGCATTAATTTCAGCGACCCAATTATTTATTATAGACGAGAGATGAACGAATTGAAAAAAAAAAAAAATTACGATGAAGAACGTTTCGTCTTTGGGTCAAGGGTAATATTATTGGGCGGGTTAATTGATTTATGCGACACAAGGACCAAAGATGATCCAAATTTGCATACGGCTAGCAATTAATTATGGGCGCGTCGAAGTTCGTCGTAGCGTGGATAATTTGAATTTTATTTTTAAAACTCGGTCAATTGAAAGTGCCAAATATACGTTTTTCGTAATTTCATGATATCGTTGAGTGGCAACGGGTTGGACACATAGCGAGACGAATGGATGGCAGATGGACGCAAGAAATACTAGAATGGTATCCGAGAGGATGTGAAAGAAAGCAATGTACATAGACCGAGTGGAAGACTGGCTTACCATACATGAATTTTGCACGCAAAGCGTAGTCACAGTAGATAATCATATTGTAGAGATAGTTGATAGTTATTTATACCAAGGACAATTGGTGAATATGACCCGATGTAAAAAAGAAGAATGAAACTAGGATGGAGCGCTTTTGGAAGATTGAACATAGTTTTAAATCCAACATTCCGCTATGCTTAAAAAATAAGGCATACGACCAATGCGTACTGCCAGTTATGACGTATGCATGTGAAACTTGGACGCTAAATTTAAGAATGCTACGTAAGATCCAGTCCACACAGATAAGCATGAAAAGATGTATGTTCGGTATCACGAGAAGAGATCGTAAGAGGAATGCGTGCGTAAGAAGTGGCAGATATGGCGGAACGTGTGAAAAAGTTGAAGTGGATAGTAGACCGAGTGAAAGATGGGCTGATGGATTGAGAAGAATGTGTTAAGTGAGGTGGATGCAGATTGCAGATTGACACTTTTGTTGTAAATAAAAATTTAACTACACAGCCAAGTGGATAACTTTTATTATTATAACACTTCTAAATGGCTCTATATTAATTATATTTGGCAAAAAATAGAATTGGTGGGTTATAATAAATCATCCAATTAGAAGTAATGGACGATTGTTTTGAGATTTTCTATAACTAAGTGGGTTAGTTGGCTACACGCGCCAACATCCCAGGAACGTGTTGCGCCGGCAACGTTATCATCACTCCATATCTCCCTATCAGATGATTGATCTGCGATTGGTGGCATCACGATTCGCTTTGCATGTCATCACGAACACGCGTCTTTGTCTTATACCTGAGTTTCCTTAACGGGCCTGAAATGATAATACCATACCGCGCCCCATCAATAACACACGTCTCGAGCTCGTAATTCTCAATCATCGTGGAAAACGTTCGCGAAAGGATTACAGATTAACGACGAATCGTTGTATCAATAAAAAAATAATAAAAAAAAGGCAGCTTTTCGCCGCGAGTCCTTCGCTCTAATGATCAATAGTCGATCGTGAGCGATAATGGCCGTTTGTAATGAGCTGAGGCCTTACATGGACGTGTGTTCGTCCGTCCAAGGCTTTTATGCCAAATATGCTATGGACGCGGATGCGATCTGAATTGAAATTATTATAAATCAATTAAGACATTCGACTATGTATTTGCGTGTGATTATTGTGATGCGGCTGAGTGTGCGCTCTCTCTCTCGGTTGGAACCCAATAAAAGCAACGATCGACGGTGTTGTATTTAGGGTACGTTTATTACGAAGAGTTTAGATGCGAGAAACGAGCACAAGGAGAAGTTTGATCAAGTGTATTTTAGCAGTCGGGTTTAGACATGACCTTAAGTATATTATGAACGCTGTCGATGGATATAAATATGTATGTACATATTACATACATACATACATACATTTTAAAACTGGCTGATCGTTGCCAGAAGGAGTACTGAGAGTTTTGGAACACTGCATGTCGAGACTTTCGCTTTTAAGGTGGGATCATAGTCGATGTAGGACTCCTCCAACACCCCTTTAAAATACGCTAATACCGTGATGCTGATTATGTAAACATACATATGTATGTATGTAGCTAACAGCCAAAATCTCGGCTTGATTGAACCTGGGATATATTGAAAAATAGATTTTATTTATTTATTTAAAAAGCTAAAATTACAAAATAAACTTATTATCCATTAGCACTTGTACAGAGGTGCTGTTTTAATGTACAAGAAACTTCTCCTGGATCTACTTAATTTTAAATTCTCATCTATTAACTTATTCTTACCCCTAGTATTATGACTATGTATATTATACCCTCTTATTAAATATTTTGGTAATACATTATTATCTAATTAAAAAATATATACTAACATGCACACTTTTAAAGTTTCGTGATTTGTCAAACATTTTACAGTCTGCCGTAGCGCTGTTACAAAGGAAAGAAACTCTCGTGGTTTCTCATTGCCTTCTGGAGAGATGGAAGGGTTAGAAGGAATGGGTAATGGAAGGCAGATAGTATTAGATAAATTAATTTTGATAATAAATTCTTATCTAATTTAATAATATATACTAACATGCACACTTTTAAGGTTTCATTTACATTCATTGCAACCTGTCTTTAATAGATCTATAAGTTTGTCGAGATTTCGGCTGTCAAAACTTAAACTATCTCTACTAAGATATACATAAACGCACCTTCTGCTAGCTTAAGCGGGCGTCGCGGTATAGTCAAAAGTTATTTAATCTTTAGATACAGCAAATATGTAAGTAATCTCAGTTCAGAAATATCGACTTTATAAAATCACATAAAAGCATCAATCCATTAGTTATAGTGTGGCAGTGATGGTTAACACTGATTAAGGTGTAAAACTGATTTTAAGGAAGTCTCTCCAATCCTCTTCCATTCCTGTGTGTCTTGAGCAATCTGCATCCACTTGATTCCACACATTCTACTCAATTCATCAACCCAACGTACACACGGTCTACATTGCTTTCTTGCACATCCTCTCGGATACCATTTCAGTATTTCTCGCGTCCATCTGCCATCCATTCGCTGTGTCCACTTCAACGCTATATCTGCCACCTTGATCACGCTTCTTACCCACGTATTCCTCTTACGATCTCTTCTCGTTATAACGAGCATTAGTCTTTTCACGCTTCTCTGTGTGCACTGGATCTTTCGTAACATTTTTGAATGTAGCATCCACGTTTCACATCCATACGTCACAACTGGCAGTACGCATTGGTATAAATAATCGGATAAAGTATTGTGATCGTACGAAAATTCGACCTCGAGATTTTGACTGATTTGCGTCAAGTATCATCCCCTGATCACGTTTTCATGATTTCTGGAAAATGTCTGTATGTCTGTGTACTTATGTGTGTGTGTGTCTGTATGTGTGTTTTCTCCGAAACTATCAAGGCTATCAAGCTGAAATTTCATATCTATTATTTTCACGTAATTTGGTCAACATCAGTCAACCGAAAGTAGGGTTTTTTTCTTGTAGAAAATTCTAAAATTCTTTTACCACAGAATATTTCCGAAACGGCTCCGGAAATTTTGTCAAAATTTCATATCTATAGTTTTCACGTTAGCCGTAAGAGATACTGTGATTTTAGTTAACTTCTGACTAGCGAAAATGGCAGTTTACTCTTGAACGATTTTTTTTTTTTTTTTTTTTCGACCTTTTAAATATGTAGTATTGTCACAATATTGTAATTTTGTAACTCTGAGAGAAATTTATATTTTAAAAAAAATTAATCATTAAAATTAGTCAACCGGAAGTAGGTTTTTTTTTGAAAAGTATACCACAGAATATTTCTGAAACTGCTCCGGCGATCTTGTCGAAAATTTATAAGGTTTTGATAAAGATAAGGTTTTGATCAAAATCCGCCGACCGGAAGTGGTAGTTGAATATATGCCGAAGATTGTATTTAACATACGCGCGCGCACTCAACACGGTAATTTCATGATATGTATATATGTGTATATTTTGGTTGGTGTGGTGGTGTGCATGCGTTTTATTTACGTACATACTTAAAAAATTAATTTCGTTACTGTTTGTATTCCTCAAATATATGGATAAAGTCATGGGTTTGGCCACACCCGAATTTTTTAAGCACAGCGTAATGTTGGATTTAAAAACAACGTTCGTTCTTCCAAAAGCACTCCATCCTAGTTTCATTCTTCGTTTTATTTCAACTATCTCTACAATATGGTTATCTACAGTGACTACGTTTTGCGAAGGATGTCTATTGGATGTATATACATATGTACATTCATATATTAGAAAATTTGCAACAGTATCATCATAGTAAGGTTCGTGTGCGACACACGGGCCTTGATTGTGGGCCGTGATCTTTACATGGGCACTTCGGGTTGTTAACCACGGCCCGAATTTGGTCACAGCCAATCTTTCGAGCCGTGACTATACGCAAAATAGGCGGGTTTTTATATGTACATATATATGTATTTTTTTTGGCATTTTTTTGGTCGTTTGTCGGCTTGCGGTGTACGATCTCTTCAAACACTTTCGAATTCGGCACAAAAGCGCACTTGTTCCGACAACTGTCAGCGTGACTGACGGATGGACTTGTCGGTGCGACAACCTCTTCCATACATAATATAATATGTATTTCAGCCGACTCGTGTTTGCATATCTAAGTACAGTGAACTCGAGCTGTATTCGCAATTTTTTTTTTCGGGTTTAAGATTTGCAGGTTTCCCCGCGCAGCGTATGACGTACTTTGACCGGGGTGCAACAGCTTTTTACGCATCGGCGCGGTTTACTTTGCTGCGGTGGACGTTTACTGTACAGTTTTACCGGTATTGTGGTAAATTCGGCTAAAGATAGGTTTTTAATTGAAAGGAAAACTTTCGCGGTTTCATGTCATAAGGAAACTTAGGAAATGAGTGGTCTAGACTGAAATACATTTTTTAGATTAAATCTAATCGTGCACCTTAAATTATAATACTTACTTTATGAAAATAAAACCAATCTCGTACAAATTAAACGTGATATACATACATATATATTTTTCCGTTTTATTTCTATAAGAAAAATTATGCAACTTAAAATAATTCTGTACGAAAAACAGATATTAATGAGAAAATTACGTCCACATCGCTTTTCTCAGAACGAGTAAAATTTCTATTGTTTTAAAGTTCACAGTATATTTATTTTGTTTTTCTATATTTCTAATTACTGTTTTTATTTATTTTTTGTTTGTCCTACATACATACATACATACGTATGTATGTATATCTAATTCTTATTTTTTTCCAATTTCTATCTCAATTTTATTTTTCATTTTCTTTGTTGTTAATTTCTATTTTTTGACTATATCCTATACATATCCAGTTGTGTTTTTCGAAAATTTACCGACTGGCACCCGAAACCAAATAAAGAAAAAAACAACTCACCTATGTACATTGTTGTGACATTTTGAGAAAACATCAGAATATAATTTAGTGGTCGTGCACACCCCGAAAAACCATTTAGGTATATTGGCGATTCATTACATTTCATAGAAATATTCGAAATTAAAAAAAATTCTTGTATTCAAATACGATTTCATACATACATACATACTTAATAACAAGCAATTGGCAATTGTGTGTTTTGAGACCCTTTTTTTAATAGTAAAATTATTCTCGGCAACTTTTGAATTACAGACGCTACGAACCTAAATTGTTTTATTTACCCATAGGAAAACACCATTGTATACATACATATATTTAATTCCTATTTTTTTCTTATTTCTTAATCTATTTAAATTATTTTATATATATTTATCATGCAAAACGTAGTCACTGTAGAGATAGTTGATAGTTATTTATACCTAGAACAATTGGTGAATATGACTGGTTGTACAGAAGAAGAAATAAAACGAAGAATGAAACTAAGATGGAGTGCTTTTGGAAGAATGAATTGTTTTTAAATCCAACATTCCGCATACAACCAATGCGTAGTGGCAGTTATGACGTATGGATATGAAACATGAATGCTAAATTCAAGAATCCAGTGTACACAGAGAAGCAAGGAAAGATGTATGCTCGGTATAACGAGAAGAGATCGTAAGAGGAATACATGGGTACTAAGTGTGACCAAAGTAAACAGATATATGTAACAGAACGTGTGAAAAAATTGAAGTGGACACATAGCGCGAACAATGGATGACAGATGGACGCGAGAAATACTGGAATGGTATCCGAGAGGATGTGAAAGAAAGCAAGGTAGACCAAGTGAATATGTGGAGTCGAGTGGATGCAGATCGCTCAAAACAGACAGACATCCAGCAGTGGATGATGAACGGCTGACAATGATGATGATGAGAAGGCAACTGGAAACCACCACAGAGTATATTTCCCGAGAAACTTGACAAACGATAAAATGCTTGTCAAAAATCAGAGACACTGTAAAAAATTCGAGTGTAGCCAATCCATGACTTTATCCATATATTTGAGGAACACAAGGAGTAACGAAAACTCCCACTTCCGGTAGATGTTGACCAAAATGTATTTTAAATGCGGATAGGTATGCCAGTATAAAGAAGATGATGATTGAATTAGATTGGTTGAATGTGAATGATACTTTGAGGATTTGTATGTTAGTATTTATATTTAAGTTAGATAATAATATGTTACCATCATATTTTAGTAAATTTATTGTGAGAGGAATGGATGTATGTACATACATATGTGAGTATAATTTAAGGAATAAAAATAATTTAACTGTAAAAAATGTTAAAATAAATAGAATCATCTTGAACAGAGGTGTTTTGGAGTATTATAAAAGACTGCCGGATGGAATTAGAAGTTCCAAAACTATTGAAAAATTCCTGGCAGTCTTAAAAAAAAACATCTCTGTACAGGTGCTTAGTTAAGGATTATAATTAATTAGCTTAAGCTACTGTATTATATAAATAAAATAAAATCATAATAATAAATAATAAAATTACAGTATCTCTTACGGCTAACGTGAAAACTATACATATGTAGATGTGAAATTTCGACGTGATCAGAATTTAAGAATGTAACAGAATTTTAGAATTTTCTACACGAAAAAAACCTGACTGATGTTGATCAAATTCCTTTGTCTCTTACACCTTACGTGAAAATAATAGATATGAAATTTCTACTTGATAAACTTGATAGTTTCGGAGAAAACACACACAAGTACACAGACATACAGACACTTGAAATCATGAAAACGTGATCAGGGGATAATACCCGATACAAATCAGTCAAAATCTCAAGGTCGAATTTTCGCACGATCCCAATACTTTAACCGATTAGGATAAAGCAAAAAGCCTATACGTGCAATACATACATATGTATTAAAAATCTTACTAAACATGTATTTAAAAAATATATGAAGTTTCAGTTTAATAGGATAAACGGTTTTTGAGTTATTATTAGCGATTTTAGTCACAGGTACACAGACTTACAGACACACAGACACTTTCCAGAAATCATGAAAACGTAATCAGGGGATGATACCCGATACAAATCAGTCAAAATCTCACAGTCGAATTTTCGCACGATCGCAATACTGCCGTCCTAAGCCCACTTTTAACGCAACTGACAAAACAACAATATCGAGATAAATGGACTTGAAAGTTTTATTCTAAATTTTTTTTTTTCTTCATACATTACTGATTTGTTTAAACTTTTTTTTAGTGCATGAGGTTATTTTCTGTTGTGTTTTGAAAATTCTAAGGAAAAATTAAAAAAAAAAAAATGAATACTTTAATAGTTACGTCACTTCATTATTCATTATTAATGTATACATATGACTGCATATTCCAAACTGTTCAACCACTCTATTTGAAAAGAATGAATCTCTAACAATCTCATTTGATTTTTCTTTTCGGAGTCTAAGAGTATGTATGACCCATTAGATGAGGGTTCACATTGAACATAATGAGTTTGGTCATTTCACGCGAATAATGATTATTTATTATTTTGAATACTTCAATTAAATCACCGCGTCTCCAATGTGGAGTGATTCAGTCTTTTCAATCTTTCATGATAAGGTAGTGACCGAAGTGAATATCGGCAGTAAGTATTGGTGATACTATTTCTCTGCGCATGCAGATACGTTAGAATTAATAGCTTAAAAAAAGTCACTTTTGGATGAAGATACATAGAATACACTCCCATAACCCCTAAAACATTTTCGCAAATTTTGTCAGTTACGTTAAGTGGGCTTACGACGGCACAATACTTTGTCCGATTAGGATAAAGTAACAAGCCTATACGTGCAAAATACATAGCAAACGAACGCACGCACACACCCAAAGTGCATCGAATGATCGAATTTAACCGTCTTGCACGCGTCGCGTGCTGTTGTTTGCCGTCGACAAGGGGGTTGGGCATTACATATATATATATATATATATATATCGAGCATGGAGAGAGCATTTCGTTGTCTCGTTTTCCTGTAAAGTTTCCAGCGTTCGCATTTCGTCGACCAGTCGGCCACCATCCGGCGAGTTGGCCACTCGTGCTCACTCACTTCTCAAAACGCTAGAGCTCGCGACACTACAACACAACTTCACATCACTTACGAGATCACTATCCCTACGGTGTACCGACAACACCAGTGGACCAGCTAGAATTATCCTGGCAGTTTAACCTATCGTCGACTATTTTTTCGATAATTTTTTAACTCATCCATCGACTGCTGAAATTACAGTATTTAATCAAGTGGCGAAGAAGCGCGTGTGTGCAACACATCGATGACACCTCAGCTCATCCTCGTCAGGTCACATTTCGCCGGTAAGTTGTTATTGTTATCGCGCAGACACAATTTTTCATTTGCCTTTTATTTCATTTATGTATGTACAATATAAATTTTCGTGTGTGTGAATTATTTCATTAAATTTCATCGACGTACAGTAAACTGAGCTCGAATTCGATACTCGTGACACGTGTTGATTATGTATGTATGTACGTTCGGCGCTTTTTATTTAATTTTTTTGGTTGAATAATTTCCCAAGTGGAATCTCGTCGGAATTGTGTGTGTGTGTGTGTTGTTTAATTGCACATATTTATCTTCATTTCGGCGATTGAACCGTTTTATAATCCGCACAAAGTGTGTATTATTTTTTTTTTAACTTAAAATTATAGGTTTGAAAGTTGACGTGCGTTTTAATGAAATTGTACGTGGTTTTTTTTTTTTTAATGGAATACGAATCAATCAAATTGATTTTTTTTTTGTTTTAAACGCGTACGATACGTTTCTATTATTATCCGAAAGTTTATCGGTGTGCAATTAGGCCAACGCTACTAACCACACAGAGTGTTTTTCTCTCGAGATTTTTCCACATTTTCCGAAGTTTTCCACGGTAGTAGTGTATAATTTAGTACCGTGGTACCTTTGCAGTGGTTTTTTGCTAGACCTTGCAACCACTGGTCCATATCCTAACAGCTTCTAGCTTGTCCCAGAGAACAGAACACAGAAGGGGCCACAGCGAGTCAGCTTCTGGTTTATTTTGGCAGCGGCAACACAACACCCGTACCTACAATATTTTTACACACTTTAACTGCATTCGAATCTGGCGAGAGGAAAATTCAAGTGGAAAATTTAAATTACGTAAAATCGTTTTTCATATCAACACCATAAACTACACAGCTCCACTTTTGTTAACCTTACAGAAGAGACTAAAACTGTTTAAATTCATTAATTAAAGAAAACTGCTTCAAAGTTTTTCATGTATCAAACAAATTTGAAATTTTTTTCTTTTTATAGCGAAAAATATTAGAATTACAAGTTTTGTTCCACATATTATATTGAAATCAACTGCTCGTTTTATTTTTTTGGTAACTATAGGTATATATGTATGTGGTTGCCGGTTGCAATAAAATATGCGAATCACTTTATATATGTAGGTATGTGTACCTAGGACACATCAATTTCTTCCAGTTGTCAACGCGATACGAGGTTTTCACACGCTGGCTTTTAACACAGCAAGTTTTACGTCGGTTTTTTAATACAAAAATATCCACAGAGATGCGAAATTTTCGCAGAAGGTGTGTTATTTATCACATTACCCACAAAAAGGGCATCATAAGTTCCGCAGTCTAGGGGTGACGATATATCACATTCAACCGTCGCACACTACATATACTTTGTATTTAGAGCGAGAATAATCACAGTGTGCTTTTATAGCATAATTTTTTTTTTACTACATTCAACTCTAGACGTGTACTTAATACAAATATTATACGTAGTGACCGAGTGATAAAATTAAACGTGTGAATGAAATGTGTCCGTTATCAATGGGGCACGGTGTGGCCGTATCTGAGAGCGAACGCGGTTATTTTTGAACTCGAATGTCGGCTTTTTCGTAACGCAGATAATAAATAGTGATTCGCTCTTCGCAGCAAATGAACCGGAAAGATTTTCGCGATCCGAGCGAATTTATCAATAGGTGAAGCTTGGTGTGTGTGTGTGTACATATTTTGTTTGGATTGTCGACGTTTTGCGTGTTTAGAATCGGATGGGTTATATGTCGAAAGATAACGAGTACGTGGAGTGTGGCGCCGCGTCGTTAATTTACGAGATAACTATCGTAATTATACACGAAAAAAATATTTATCATTATATGTATATATTAGGCATTGCTGAAGTTAAAGTGTGTTTGTTGTTTTTTGTTTTTTTTTTTTTAATTTTGAGATTTAAATAAAAATAAACGTGTAAGTGTTTGGAGTTTCGTGTGCGCGCTCTGGCGATATTCAAATTAGATTTAGTTATCTTCGTTTGTGTTGTTTTTTTTTCTTCTTCTTTTATTCATTTTGTTGTACTTTTTGGTCTGGCGGCTTAATTTTTGTATATTTTTATATGTATGTATGTGAGCTAACGATGTTACATTTTATATTGCATTAATTGATTTGAGTATCTTTTGTGCTTTATAAAATTACAACCATGTACGTATATGAATGGATAAAGAATACATTTTATTGAACTATTAAGCTTAATCAAACTATGATTTTATTTTAATCGATTAATCTAAAATTCGTGCTATTTTGTGTATATTATAGTTTAAACTTAAACATTCTAATTATTTAAATATATAACGCTAAGGTAAATCATTGACATTATAATATATGTATGACATTATTTGTTTTTGTACTGAAACTTTTTATTATTATTTTTATTGCACAATTGTTTCACCTCTCATTATACCAGGTACCTTTTCTTTCTTTCTTTGGACTACCCCTTTATTTCTCTCCAATTTACATATCATATAAGTATTCAAATGAACAATTCAATTTACATTGCAAAATTTATTAATACTACAAAGAAAAAGTAATAAAATTTAGACGTGATTGATTTGATTTTATATATATTTTCTGCATTTTCTATTTATTTATTTAAGATACATAGCTTAAAAAACTAATTACACAAAAACATTACTTAAAGCTAAAATTACAATATAAACTTATTATCTACTAGCACTTGTGCAGAGGTGCTGTTTTAAGGCTGCCAGGAATCTATCAATTTTATTTATATTTCTGAGAACTTTTGGCAGGTCATTATATTTAACAACACCCCTGTACAAGATACTTCTCCAGGATCTACTTATTCTTTCTCCTGGATCTTATATTTTCGTGGTCTACTTTCGTTCGAAACGGTCCATTTGCACGAGCACAAATTTTTACGATCATCATTCCCCGGTACAAATCGGCATATCGGATATATAAAATAAACCGACGCGGTCCAGAAAACGACGGAAAATGATTCATTGCGCGGTGAAAACTTACGAAAATGATTTTCCGCAGATGAATTCGCGGAAGACACATTTCGATAGACATCATAATTGATGAAGCGCCAGTTGTCGGGGAATCAACATACGCGCAATATATAATACATATATTATACATGTGCATAGGTATTTGTATACATAAATACGAATTTAATTTAATATCGGCCAGAGAACCCGGTCAAAAGTATTCGCAGAGAGCACACACTGCATATTAAATTATTTCGAGACGCGTAATATAAATAAATTTCGAAATAAAACCATTATTTCTTGCGGTCGATTTTTTTTCGCTTTGGCTCTATCTACTTGGCTATTATTCCTTCGAGATTATTTTTTAAAGTATCAACGTTTAAATTTTCGCAGCATTCTATTGATTTTTATATCAACTACAAGTCCATTGAGTATTTCCATAAAATTATACCTTATTACATATCGATGGGTTAGTGCACAGATATTGTACATGTGTTCAGTTTTGTATTAATAGGTACATCTCTTTTGCATGAAAAATATGGACATATTATACATATATTTGAATGAGGCAATATCTTCTCAAATATACTATTTCGACATACAATACTTTTTAAACATGAAGTTTTAATGCAGATGGACCTTTTGTGTATGATAACTAAATTTTGGTAAAAACTGGACATACAATATCTGTGCACTAACCCATCGATATATGCAAAAAAAATGTAATTTGTCATTCTGTATTTTATCTTTTATACCGTTTTGCTCTCTTCCTGGTCAAAGTTCGACATTTTCTTACAAAAAAAAAAAAGCGTCGGCATTAGTAAGGCAAACTTCGACCATAAAAATTATATCAGTCATTGCGATTTGAATGAATCAGGGGTAATAAATTAGGGGTCACACGACCTACGGGTCACTTTATTATCCGCATTTAACGTACGAGATTTCAGTCGAATAAAAAAAATGTACATTTTAGCATAAAATTTGACTATTACGCAATCTTAAGTACTTTTTGTTTTATTATAGCTTAAGTTCACTTGCGTGATTCTATCTATAGTCTATAGTGTGTTGTCAATTGTTGTAATCGGTGAGTTGCAGCAGCTGCATTCCTATGTATAGTGCAGTTTCTACATTTCACTTTAGAACATCGACAGTAAGCCGGCATTGTAAATTATTGTAATAAATCGAACCTGCCTTAGGTAATCTGGGCGCAAATGTAAAAATATAATCTGTACGTGAGAGATGAGTTCACGTAAATATTTCTTTCTGGGTCACAGCAGCCCAGATTGGGCGTCGCGTTAATTTAACGTAAATACTGTTAAAAATAATTTTCTTTTTTAACGTTGATGGATTTTCGTCGGATAGATAGATGGATATGTGTATGAAACAGGTATATCTTGGTGGATCGACGTAAAACTCGCAATATTTTCTTGCACACACGTTCACATTATCGTAGTACGTATGTATTTAATATATGGGCGTTGAGCGAATGGTGCAATCGCGCCATAAATCACGAGCAAATATTAATTTCTAATGTTGGGACGTGAAAAAGGAGTGTTGCAACGAGCTGTTGATGAACTTCAGAACACAGTTTTCAACTAAAGTAATTAAGCTTTTTGTTGTTGAAACCGACGGTTGCTCTTAGGAATTGTTTTGTTTTTGTTTTGCCGCCGCTTTTTCTTTCAATTTAATTTATTTGTAAACCGTTGATTGCCCTATGGAATTTAAGATAATTTATTAGGTATGAGATTAATTTTTTTTTGCTTACTAAAATTTAATTAAATATACTTTTCTACGTAGATTTAATGAATTGTACTCTCCCATGTTCTAATAAAAATATTGTCTAGTTCTAATTTTTTTATATACATACATAACTCAAAACAAATAAATAAATAAAACAAATTCAAATTTAATAATCAGGCTAACTTCGGCCATTCAGAGATCGTATCGTACGCCAGGATTTAATAATGATAATTTAATTTATTGCAGACTATATACGTACATATATATAATAAGGAGGAAATCTTCGTCATTCATAAAATAATTAAAATAGTAAATATAAAAACATAAATAAATTTCAGTATGTCATTAGACATAATTTTAGTTTTATTAAAAATTAATTTTAATAAAGCTAAAATTATGATTAATGAATTTTGCACGCAAAGCGTAGTCACAGTAGATAATCATATTGTAGAGATAGTTGATTGTTATTTATACCTAGAGCACTTGGTGAATATGACTGGATGTAAAGAAGAAGAAATAAAACTAGGATGGAGTACTTTTGGAAGAATGAACATAGTTTTTAAATCCAACATTCCGCTATGCTTAAAAAAGAAGGCGTACGACCAATGCGTACTGCCAGTTATGACGTATGGATGTGAAACTTGGACGCTAAATTCAAGAACGCTATGAAAGATCCAGTGCACACAGAGAAGCATGGAAAGATGTATGCTTGGCATAACAAGAAGAGGTAGCAAAAGAAATACATGGGTAAGAAGTATGACCAAAATGGCAGATGTCAAGTGGATGCAGATTGCTCAAGACAGACAAGAATGGAAGAGGATTGGAGAGGCCTTTATCCAGCAGTGGATGGTGAACGGCTGAAAACGATGATGATGATGTATTAATATTATAAACGAACATTAAAATCGACACATTGCATATTCTTTATAATATATTATGCTATACATATATATCTTGATGATTATTTGTATCTCCTCTTGCATATATGAATAATGAATGAATGAGGGGAGTCCATAATAAAGAATTTTCTTTTATTTTAGGCGCCATTGCATATTTTGGCGCCTCGGCCCCCCAGACCGAAAATTGACCGTCCTTTTGACCGACCCTGCATTAGCATATTATCACATATTCAA
Source organism: Parapsyche elsis (assembly GCA_022651745.1). Taxonomy (NCBI): domain Eukaryota; kingdom Metazoa; phylum Arthropoda; class Insecta; order Trichoptera; family Hydropsychidae; genus Parapsyche; species Parapsyche elsis. The sequence continues at coordinate 2,324,082 of JAGVSN010000031.1, forward strand.
ATTTCCACACTATCTATCTTAAATATCCTACGCAGGCTTTCGTTATACACAACGCTTAAAATTATTGTATATATCAAATTCAACACTAGTCTAAAACCAATCAACGAAAACGTTAACTTTTTAATTAAAATATTTCCAATTCCAAACGCTTATGTACATATGTATGTATGGTCTATTTATATATGCACTTTGTTATTTGGATGCGAATGTTTTGATGATTTTTTTTTTGTTTCTTTTGCTTCGTAGCAGCTGATTTCAATAAACTCGCATTTATAATGCTTATTGCACGGTGTACCTATTTTCAGCTGAACGGCGAGCTTTCAGTGTGCCTCTCTCGTGAGCTTTTCCGGCGAGCTTTACACGCGCGGAAGCACATTACATTATTGCATACGATTCCGTGTCGTTGCACCGGAATATGCAAAAGCAGTACACATACGAGTGCAGGTTCAAAAAATTCGAGTTCGAGTGCCTTGTGCAAAATTGAAATTCTGAGCCCATTGAGTAATTTTTCGTGTAAATTTTTATATACATACATACATAGGTAGAACCACATTTAAAAATCACAATTATGCATGTCTATGTCTAATTGCACGGTGCATTATTTGTACATCATGCGAAGCGGTCGAATCGCGCGAAGAAAAAAGGCTATAATAAATTACATCTTTTGTGTCTTTTGAACTTGCAATATGACAGAGAAGACTAATGGGGCTGCTTCAAATTTATACGTTGCACGCGTGCAAAAAGATCACAGCGTGCGAATACAGTGCTTTTGAAAAAGTTTTTATGCAATAGCAACGATATAATATGGATGTAAGCTTTTGACGCCGCTAGAAATCTGGCATCTGGAAATCGTATGGATAGAGTATAAAATAAAAAAGTAAAGTAAAAAATCTATCGGGTATCGTCCCCCGAATTTGAAAATGTACGTATGTATGTATGTATGTCTGTGTGTGAGATGACTATGTCTTAAAAATCGTTAGCCTAATCACACTGAAATTTCTTAGCCATTATATAATTTATAAGGCCATATAAAATACTGTTATGCCGAGTATTTTAAATGTCGATAGATTAACTAGTATAAAATATATCGATGGGTTAGTGCACAGATATTGTATGTCCAGTTTTTGCCAAAATTGAGTTATAATACACAAAACGTCCATCTGCATCAAACTTTCACGTTTAAAAAGTATTGTACATATGTACATATATGTCCAAATAGTATATTTGAGAAGATATTGCCCAATTTAAATATATATAACTAGCTTTATTACCCGGCTTTGCCCGGGGTGTAATTAATATAATGTAATATAGTGTTTGTTTAGTAAATTATTTCGGGAGCCCAAAAAAGGGGCCGCCGGGGCAGGAGGGGGGGTCTGGAGGGTGGTAAGGGCCGGCATAGATTTTAGGGAGTATAGTAACGCTATGACGTCACTATAGGATTTTTCGAGTTTTTTTCGGTTTTTTGGATTTTTCAACTTTTTTTTTGGACTTTTTTTTAACTTTTTTGAACTTATGAACTTTTTTTTGAATTTTTTTTTTGATTTTTTCAACTTTTGATACCCCCTAAAGCCATTCCGGCCCTCAAACCACCCCCCAGACGTCCCTCAAGCCCCAGCGGCCCCCTTTTTGGACTCCCTCAAGCCATGCCGGCCCCCTACCACCCCCGCAGACCCCGCCCTCAAGCCCCAGCGGCCCATTTAATGGGCTCCCTAAAAGCTATGCCGACCCCTTACCACCCCCAAACCCTCCTTCTTACCCCGGCGGCCTTTTTTTTGAATTCCCGAAAAGCAATGTCGACCCCTTTACCACCCCACCAGACCACCCTCTTACCCCGGCAGCCCCTTTTTTGGACTCGCGAAAAGTAATGCCGGCCCCTTACCACCCCCCACACCCCCCTCCTATCCCGGCGACCCTTTTTTGGACTCCCGAAACACTATCTGCTCAAATCTGCCGAAAACATCTACTATCGTGTGTACTTCGTCGTTTCTATTAATCGCGCCCGAGCAACGCCTGGTAATTGACGAATGACACATACATACATACATTCATACATACAAACTTAAGCGTTTTATATATTAGATGACCCATACATACATACATACATACATACAAACTTAAGCGTTTTATATATTAGATACATCCATTTCGTCCCATATTTTTCATGCAAAATGTCACTTACAATATTTTAAAACAAAACTGGCTATACAATATCAGTGCACTAACCCATCGATATGTTGAATGAATCAAATTGGATGAACGTAAATGAAACCTCAACAGTTTGCATGTATATATTTTTAAATCAGATAAGAATTTATTACCTAAATATTGAATAAGAGGGTATAATATAAGGCGTAATAATAAGTTAATAGTTGAGAATTTAATGTTGAATATAATGAATGACCTGCCAGATGTTCTCAGAAATATAAATAAAATTGATAGATTCCTTAAAACAGCACCTCTGTACAGGTGCTAGTTGATAATAAGTTTATTTTGTAATTTTAGCTTTTTCTTTCAATATTGGCGTCAACCAGAAGTGGTACTTACTTTCCCTTGTGAGTCATCTATTTTTCACTTAATCTACGTATCTATTTTTTTAGTTCGTGCGTGCAGCACCTCTGCGTATTACGTACACATATGTTTGAGCCGAGACACCGCAGGAAAGGAGAGACACTCTTAATCCATCGCTGCATACGATTACGCTGAAGGCTTTTTACTATTGAAAAGCAACAACGGCGACTCGTACACACCACTTTTATGCCGACAATGGCCAGAGGTGTTGAACACCGGTCATCTTTTCATCTCGTCTCAAACGAGGCCTGAATATAGATTGTGCACGTTGTCGATGGATCGTTTCGATCGGTCACATTCCTCTTATTGCTTGCTTGCCATGCACGCAACACCTATGATGTAATTACGCGTGTGTGTGTGTCTGTCTGTCTGCTGTGCTCAAATTGCACCATAATAAGCGAAAAACTTGAACGATGCACACGTTCGTAGCATATGTAATCATTTTCCATTATTATTATGTGTGTGTGTGTATGCAGGTGAGGCTGATCGGTGGGCGATCGTAAAATCACTCGTAACTGTGTCGATAATATTATTGAATAAATTTTAAACGCGTCCGTTTTTATGCCTATAATGTGATATTTTACCGGTTGATTACAATAATGTCGATGTGATCTATTTTTAGGTGCAAATTTGCATTTTTAGTTTGCGAGTGAAGCGCCCGCCGAGTTACGTTTACTTGTAGACCAGTGTTTGCCAAACTTTTTAGTACCGCCACCCACCTAGTTTTAATGGACATGATGGGAGGGAGGGGGGGGGGGGTATTTAAATTATTTTTAATACTGTTTTTATACTTAAAAATATTCAGAGTAAATAACTTATAATTAACGAAAACAAGCAGCTAGGATAAACCTTACACCAGTTACAATGAGAAAAAATTATTTATTTATATAATACAGTAGCATAAGCTAATTAATTATAATCCTTAACTAAGCACACCTGTACAGAGATTTTTTTTAAGACTGCCAGGAATTTTTCAATAGTTTTGGAACTTCTAATTCCATCCGGCAGTCTATTATACTCCAAAACACCTCTGTACAAGATGCTTCTCCTATTTCTATTTTTTTTAACATTTTTTTATAATTAAATTATTTTTATTCCTTATTAATGTCTCACTAACTCTTTGGATCAGCTCATTTCATCGATTCTGCGTGCAATCGTTTCGACTTCTATACTTCGTTCTTGCTCTTATCATCAAACATAATTCCAACCGTGTGTTTTATTAGTGGTAGCACTAAAGTCTTGCCAATTGTGTGCGGCTTACTAGCTTGCGCGATTTGCAAACTAATCGGGTACGAGGCGTAGAGAGATTTTTCATTAATGCTGATGTTATGCGAAAGCTTCGATTTCGACGACTTAAGCTGTTCCAGTTGTCTTTCAAAAAATTATAGTGGCTTGTTTTTAAAATCCGAATGCTTCGTCACAAAATGCCAACGCAATTTGCTCGGACGCATCCTATTCTCTGTTGTGTTGCATTTTATTTTTAAATAATTTAAAAAAAATCCCATTCTTTGAACTTTGAATTTTTCACGACCCACTAAAAATCGGCTCGCGACCTACACAGTTTGGGAAACGCTGTCGTAGACTATTAACGCATGTTAAGTTTTTCGTATTATTTAACGTAATTTTTACGTTTATAATCAATTTCAAATCACATTAATAAGTATTAGCTGTTAATTTCAATAAGACGACAATTAAGCCCATATAAAATCATAATTTTTAAAATACGCCTTAAATTGAAATAAAAGCTGTTTAATGTTCAAATTTTCGGTAATTATTTAATTTTATAACATTGCTAATGTTTTGCAATTAATATAATTTTGTTAATACATAGTAAGTAGTCCTTTTATTATAATCGGCCGTATTTCTACCGCACACTTTTATCTATGTATGCAATTCTCGTTCTACAATTTTATGCAAAGCTTTCACATCGACCCGTGTGCGTGTGTGTGTGTGTGTGTGTGTGCAAAAGTGAATTTTTTTTCACACGCACACTTCGATGACGTGTCAGTATTATTTTGGTATTCCTTAGCATTCTCTGCGAAATTTATTGCAGTCTCGTCCTAGCCGTAGGCGTGGAAAAATCTACGACAATATAGTTCAAGTTCTCAACGCGCGCCATTAATTTGTAAATGAGTTCTTTATATACACACACAAATACGTTTCAATTTACATACATACTACGAATTTTAATTTGAACGCGTTTTTTGCGTAAACGTATCAACGGTAGAGCGCGTGACGCACGCCGTGGCATCAACGAAATTCATTCAAACAAATTATTTAACACAAAGCTTTAAATTAAGATAAAATTTCGACCTTGAAATTTTGACTGATTTGTATCGGGTATCATGCTCTGATCACGTTTTCATGATTTCTGGAAAATGTCCGTATGTCTGTGTGTCTGTAAGTCTGTGTACCTGTGTGTAAAATCGCTAATAACTCAAAACCGTTTATCCTTATTAAACTGAAACTTCATATTTTTTTAAATACATGTTTAGTACGATTTTTAATTCACTATATTCGATATCGTGTACTGTAAATTGAAAAGTGGACAGAAATGTTGTTTTTTTTTTTATTATTTTGAGTTCGTAGTAACATCAGTTATTTTAAGACAGACCGTGTTATTTCAGTCTAAAGCATTTTGTTTAGTTAACTTAAGATATCGGTTGACGGTTCGAATTTGTTTGACTTGAACTTCAAAAGGAAACAATTTTAAATCGAGTCGAAATATAAATGCAACCACGCACGCACGCACGCACTCAAACTGTTGTGTATTATACAATTTGTGTAATTATTTTCTTTCGCTTTGCAGATCTCAATTACGATGTGGACTCGCCACAAACATGAGGAGATTGAAATCGCCAAACAGCTGAACATTGAAGACAGACCTTATTAAACATTTAACATACGACGGTAAATTTATTAAAAACGATAAAAATGTGGGGTGTAGTGCTGAAGTTGCTTGTGTTTCAAGCATTGTTGTCGTGGTGCAACGCACGGCTTTTGCCATCGGCGGAAGTGCAAGCGGCTCTACCGGAAGTGCAAGCGGATGCTGTGGACGTCAACGATATACCCATTGCATTCGATGCGGATGACTCGAAAAAACTGTCGGATTCGTTCATTGGTACGTTTTTGATGATTCACTTTATATTTATTTTTTTACTGTCGATAGTGTATTGGTTGTATATTTGCTTTTATCTATTCAAGTTTACTTTTCGTGTACAATATTGACAATCGGTCATTGTACTTTACCCTTCAGCTTATATAATGCTTAATTTGTACGAAATACAGGTAATTCTGACCAAAAATAAATAGCGCGTAAATGTAAAACGTTATAGTAATTTACCCATAGCTTCATTTGAATATTATCTTTGGACCTTTTGCAACTAAATGGTGGTTAAGTTCAGTTCAAGTAGAGAACAGTTCATATATTGATTTATTATACATCAATGCTTCGCGATCCACCTAACTTTAATGGACAATACTTTTTTTATACAATATCCAGAGTTATGTATATTTATTTTTATATGATTTATAATTAACGAAATAAGCAGACTCGTCTAGTTCCAATGAGTACAATATACTCTTTGGATGAGCTCATCTTCTGTCCATTTCATCGATTCTGCGTGCAATCGTGTTATTTGAAAGCGAAACGTTTTCATTTCTTAACTTATTTCTTGCTCTTATCACCAAACATAGCTCCAATCTGTGTGTCTTTGGGGCGTGGAGAGATTTTTCAATAACGCTGGTGTAATAATGCAAAATAGTTAATTTTCGACAACAAGCCGTTCAAGTTGTCTTTTGAAACATAAATAACTGCGTTTAAATAAGCCGACGCAATTTGTTCGGTCGCATGCTCATCGCACAGCAAATAACGCACTGCACTGCGACCGTGGATCTTCTTCCATTTCCATTCCACAAAAATCCGATTTTTAAGCTTTAAATAGTCGTTTAAATAACCGTTTGGGAACTGCTACATGAATAAATGACATATTACCAGAAAAAAAATGACAGATATGTAGGTACGTGATTCAATTATTATTAAATGAACGCATTTATAATCACTGTCTTATCTAAACGACTTCCACAACCGCAAAAAGCAGGTGAAATTATGCACTTTTTTAAATGATAAAATTCGTTTTCCTTAAAAAGTAGTACCATTCATGTAAAGCACGGTTCAAGTACGACTTAATAATTGTCTTAAATCGCACAATCGTTATCTACATACATATATTAAGAACGTTGGGGCTTAAGAGTTTAAATTGTTGGATTCGTTTAATTTTTTCCATTGTTTATTTATTTATTTATACAATATAATATTAATTTCACACAATACACCACAGCCAAAATATGTAGTTACAAACGAACAACAGATCAAAACAAAAATGGAACTTAGGAGTTAGGGCTGGAAAGAAACTTAAGTAAAGATAATCTAAAGGAGGGCAAATAATAGAGAAAGGGATCAATATGTGCCAGGATTTCGTTAAATAACGAGCAAGATCTATAAATGAAGGAGTTTTGTGAATAATTAGTTTAACAAAGATTCAAATGAAACAATGGAGGATTTCTGACAGGTCTAGGGGGACAATGTAGAAGGATCCTGGTTTGCAGGGAGACGTAATCACGGTAATTTGCAGAAGAAAGACGAAACCTGGAAATGGAGTACGTCTTATTAATTTTTTCCAATTTATTAATGGAATCTTAGTAAAACGGGTTCCATATATGTATGTATGTATGTATGTAGTACTAGCAAATTCCAGGTGACTTATCACAAATACATTATAATAGTAAAGACACTGTGTCAAAGGACTTAAAGGGTCTGGATACTCTCATTATGAATTCTTATACATATGTATGTATATCTAAATCTCCTAGCGGAAATATGAAAATATATGTAGGGAATTAGCATAGTTATTTGCAGGATTAGTGTTCGTTTAACGACGGCATGGCGGCGCTCGGAAACAATTACCATATGAATTATAGAGGAAACCGTCAGTTGCAAATGCATAATGCACTCAAATTTACGCACGCTGCAGTAATAATAATATGTGCAATGGGCAATGCAGCAGAAGCAGCATCCATCGCATCGGCGAGAGCAACAACGGCAGACAGTATGTGTATAATTGCAGGGGCGTCTACTGGAACTTTGCCAAATATCCCCTTTTGACGGGATCCGGTCATTGCCAATATTTTTCGATTTGTCCGAGAGACACCGGCATTATTTTTGCACGTTTAAATTACTCACGCAATATTTATATTGTCAGCCAACACGTGCTCGTCGGGTAAATGACTTGTGTCTTCGCGTAAAACCGCAATTATTACCATTCAAATTATTGTACGCATGTAATGTATGTATATATGTACATGTTACGCCGAATCCGCGAAATTGCTTATTACATGAATTCTGCAAAAAATTGCTTAATTCATGAATTAGGCAAATTATCTGCCGAGTGCGTGAATTGGACATGATTTGTTTTGTTTATTTCATGCGTTGAGAATAGTAGATATAGCAAATGTCATTTGATTACATATATAAAAATATATCAATCAATTAACTACAATGACGTTCATTTTCATTTGCTATGCCAAAAAAGTCTAGTACTATAATATGACGACGTGCGAATTTTATTAAAGGTAAAAAATCAAATAAATAATAATATTTCCATCTTTTATTTGTTTATATTAATATGAAAACAGTCGAATTGGATTGGAGCTCAAGTAGTTCTTATCCTGCAAATTCCATACATCATCGTAAATTGCAAATTTACCAAAACGCATTCAGTAAATTTACTAAAACTGTTGCATGTCCAATCTATGACACAACCCAAATCCTAGACTGTCCCGCATCTTAATAATTATATATATAATAGCCGAAATCCGTCTGTCTGTCTGTCTGCTGATAACGCTCGCTGAGGAAAAATAATTTAAAATACCAGAATGAGTGGGGGATCGAACCCAGGACCCCAGGCTCGAGAGGACTCGCACTAATGCTATCCGCTATCGCCCTCGGTCAATTTAGTCCTTTTTTTTTTAAACATTACCTATACAAGGGATCGTGACTTTGTTAATAATACATAGATGGCACTATAAAAACTATTATTATTTTTTTGATTTTTTAACATAACCACAATCAAAATTATAATATAAATAGTAAGTAAAGTAAAATAAAAATTCAGCGGGCGTTGATGTTCAACGGGCTTACACTAGTATATGTATAATCAAGCTAAATTTGACATCCGTATCAAAATTACTTTTTCAACTGTCATTTTGACAGTTTAAGAATTCCATACACTGTCCAATTCACGCAACGGGCTTACACTTTTCACGAACTAGGCAATTTTTTTACCGATTTCATGTTATAACCAATTTCGCGGATTCGGCGTAACATACACACAATCTAGGAACACGAATGCAGTGTAATTTGCGTCCAGTGCGAAAAATAATTGTATTTTTGTAATGTTAGTCGTATAATGCAACGGTAAGAAAATGTGCTTTCTGTGAATGTTGCTTAGCGATTTTTTTCAGGTTTCTTTACCTTATTAGTGAAACTTTTCCGTCGAATCGCGTATAACGGTTGAAATGATCCAATTAGGTTTGAAAATGTACTATAAAGTGAAGTCTCGCAAAGTTTTATACTTTAGATGCCAAATTAAGGCCCCTTTTCAAAATAGGACACTTTAAGAAATACGATGTAAGTTTTGTATGAAAAATTTATTAAATATAATACAAAACTTCCCGTGGAAAAAAATTACACGGCCGCGTATTTTTCGGTGGCGGTAATAATTCATTAGACTCTCCTTGGTATTTAAATAAATGTCTAAATAGATTTTGTTGGAATTTTTAGTGCAGATTAATATCGAATTGATAGTGTTATATTTCAGTTTTATCGTAATGGAGATTAGTCTTATCGGTAGGTGTGAGACTTAAGTATTCCAAGGTGCCAAATTTCCGAAAAAAAAAAAAAATTCGCGGCATTGCATTGGCTTGATCTGAACGTTTTTATCAATATTCATAAAATCAAATTATTGTAAATAAATACATATGACGATCGTTACTCGTGTGGAAACACTGATTTTATTATTGGATAGCAATAATAGTTTATTTAGAGCTTTCTTTCACAGCTCAATGCCATTATTTAGTACGCGCACTGGCCATGTGCTTCGAACTTGTTTTATAAACTTCACTCAAAGTCGACTGTACACCGATGGAAGCTTTTTCAAATGTTTTCCACTTATCCACCTACCAATTTTCCGATCGATGATTCACACGAAACGTTTTAATTATAGACATACATATGTATGTATGTATGTATATATATATACACATGCTCGCTAGTTTGCGTTGCGAAATATATTAATATTCCGAGAATGAATACGTATTAGTATTATAGAGAGCTTAGTACCTATCGTGAATTTATTATTTTATACAAATTGTAAACGACGGTCAAATGTTTAGAAGATTCGCGCCAAAAGTCTAACTTTGTGTAAACTCGTACAGTAAGCCGAAACGCGTTTATTTCAGTTCATTTGCACACACACACACACACAAACGTACAAATGTGCAAAATCATTGCAACAATGTCTACTATTTCATCACTATAGTTATTATATCTTCTTTTGAAGCTGGTGTACTTGATGTCAAGCGTTGCCTCTTATTATTATTTGACAAAAATCGCACATATCCCAGTGGTGAAACAATTGTCTTCTGGAAGAGAGGAAGGGATAGACATAATGGACTATGATCTGGTAGGAAGGAAGTATCCCAATGTATCTTAATCGTTTTACAACTTGATTAAGATACATTGGCAAATTCCAACAGGACACAGCTGACTTAAATTTAATAATATGCAGATCTTTCTAATGACGATATTTAAAGTTGAAAGCGTCGATAAAATCTTTCGACATATGAGGACTTTTGATCAAGAGACCAATGATCTAATAACTGATCTATCGCCTGGCTTATTATGTATGTATATGTACATATGTACATACATATACATACATATGTAAATTGACGAAGTTTCGTCTAAATCACGGGTTCCCAACCTATGGGGTCGCCAACTGAAAAAAATATTGACTATAATGCGATTTTCTGTCAGTTATGACGTATGGATGTGAAACGTGGATGTTAAATTCAAGAATGCTACGTAAGATCCAGTGCACACAGTGAAGCATGAAAATATTGGTATTGGTATAACAAGAAGAGATCGTAAGAGGAATGCATGGGTAAGAAGTATGACCAAAGTGGCAAATATATTTAGCAGAACGTGTGAAAAAGTTGAAGTGGACACATAGCGAGAAGAATGGATGGCAGATGGTATTCGAGAGGATGTGAAAGAAAGCGAGGTAGACCGGGAATGAATCGAGAATAATGTGTGGATTCAAGTGGATTCAAGGATGCAGTTTGCACAAGACAAACAGGAGTGGAAGAGGATTGGAAAGGCCATCACCCAGCTGAAAATGATGATAAATGCAATTTTCATTTTTAATCAGTGTCTTGATGTTTGAATAATATTTTTTGCCTTTTTCAAATATTTTGAGGTCGCGGATCACTTGGTAAAAAGGTTGGTAACTGGTGGTCTAAATGAAGGCTCACCACTAAAACACTTTTCACTGTGATTATTTTAATTAAATAACTTGAGACGCCACCCGTTTACTATTTACTTGTTCACGTATTATATTATTCAGGTCGAGTTAAACACAGTCAGTGACGTTTGTAAACGTTTATCAAGTTTATTTCTTTGCGTACGCGTGTGTATGTTAGATCTTGCGTATGTATCTTGGGATCATCAAATCACTTAAAGCGAAGGTACCCCTTTATTGTTATCAATCTTGTCAAACAACATATTAACATTTAGATATACATAAAAAAAAATAGACACACATGCTCGTACGTTCGAGTTGACTGATTGTTGATACGTTACCGTGTGAAATTCTGGTCGTATACGCATTTTGTACATTAATTATAAGAATTATTCAAGCAGTTAGTAAGCTTAAACTTAGCCATAAATATTTAATTTCGATGATATTTTAATTCAATTTTTTTAATTTGCTACTTTTTTGATTATATTTATTTATTTATTTAATTCAATTTTCATGGTAAAATTTTGTAATGTTATAATGGCTAAATTAAAAATTAAATGGGTTTTACTTTATGCAAAAAATGTAATAGAATAATGTTGTAACCTTTTTAGGCTCCATAAATATGCACTAAATTTTAAATGGAAAATTTTCAAAGAGAGCCATATTGTATTAATTGAAATTATGTTCCGAGTAAAAACATAAACTAAATAGTATCGATTTAGCAAAAACTTGCTAATTCAACACGTATGTATGTATAACTAATTATGTAAGTTTAATTCTCGCTCACATGTGTACATAGATATGAATCTATTCTATTATTTATTGATATTAAACGTGTTCGCTGATGTAAACGAACCATTGCGTTTTCCTTAGACGAAATGAAAAAATCTATATCAGTCTACTGGAATGAACGAGATTTTTTCGCACGTCTGAAAATTATGTAATTCGGTCATAAACAATAGTGATTCACTCTGAGGTGCGATTCGCACGCACGCACGTAACAAATTATACATTACATTATATTTCTATATACGTATTCGTGTACTCATACTTTGTACATGTTATATATATATAAATTTTACAACTCCGCTTTGGAGATAAGTGCAAACACGGCAAACAATGTTTCATGATTACAAACATGGCGTGATGATGTGTACACATGCATACACATATGTATAACTTTTTTTTTTACACTGCATAATAGCGGTTGGGTCGTTTTCTTTCAAATTAGACACCACTTTATCGAAACCAAACAGCTTTTTTCAGCGTTTGAATAAATTATTCAGGAAAGTGTAGCTCTGTGACCGATTTTGCGGAATTGTCTTACAGCCAAGTTAGATAAATTGGCGAATTACGTATATGATACCAATGATGATATTTGAGGTCTAAAATTGTCGTGAAAATCTCTAGTCATATGTGGATTGAACCCAGAATCCTTTGCTCAAGATACCAACGCTCTAACCACTGAGCTATCGCCTGGATTCATTATACACAGTCAATGAAATTTTTTGAATGGTTTAGTCGAGTCGTTTTTCCATAAGATTTTCCTCGGTTTTTGTATTGAAAATTTAATAAAACGACATGCGCAAGTTTTGTGTATAAACACAAAGACTTCTTTTATTGTTCGTGAGATTCTTTTTCGAACGTTTTGATTTATTAGCGTGCGAGCGCTAATATGGAAAAAAAGTGAAAATGTTCGTAAAAAAAATGTATAGGTACACACAATCGAAATTTTTCTTTTTACGGTCAATTTTTGTACTTTCTATTTTAATCGCGCTTTTGAATTTTGTATTTCTTTCGTTGATTTTACTTTTTTGCGATTGCGATGTTTTGCGATTTTTTCTTCTTCTAACGTGTCTCGAGATAAAAGTCACCCACTCGCGTTGTGCCATCGACGTTTCTTTGTGTCAAATTAAAATTCATCCTTTGCACCAGAGAGAGAGATGATCGTCGTCGTCTCTAGAAGGATGATTTATTATGTTCGTCGCTCACATTCGGACCATTCATCAATCACGATTCTGTCATTATCTAGTTTCGCCGAAGCTGAAAACGATTTTATTATTATTAATTTTTAATTTTTTTCCCCGTCGCTGGAAGATTTTTGCGTTCGAAATTAAACTCTCGCATTAATTCACGTCGTTTAACATTGAACGCAGGTAGCAATTGAAACCGCGTGCTCTGAATTAATACGTCGTTCTTTATCGCTGCGAAATTATAATAGAATTTAGATGTATCGGATAAGAGTATTATCTGATTTAGAAGTCGACGAATGTTGGGATATAAGAATTGGCAATTTAAATTAGATTCTAGATATTTTGGAGGCGGATTATGGGTGTGTTCTAACTTTTGACAAATAGAGTGAGCCAAAATTAGTATAATTTTATAAACTTATGTTCTAAAACATCGTTCATAGTAAGTAAATCTTTTCAAATCTGTACATTAAAACTAATGACGTTAATATTGGTTACTGTCTGTATTAGTAAGTAAAAATTAGTATAATGTTCTAAAAATGTTCATTTTATGTTTCATAAATATCAAACATAGAAATTGAAATCATCGTTCATAGTAAGTAAATCTTTTCAAATCTATACATTGAAGCTAATGACGTCAATATTGGTTACTATCTGTATTTAGTATGTAAAAGTCAGCAATTCGGAGCAGGTTTTTTAACCAGTTGTACATCACTAACTGTCGAGAGAGTGTGCTAAAATTATCATAATGTTAATGATGCACTTTGAATTTAGAAATAGAAGTTATAAATTACTCGCGTCGTTATAGCATGAAATTACGATTCTTTCAAGACCACTCTCGGCAATGGCGATTACTCAGCCGGAGGAAAACATTCGCTTCCTTCGAGCAACAAATCTGTCATCGTAACGTGATGGAACAGATAACTGGATCATACGATCTGATACATAGTAGGTATACATTGTAGTTGGGAATGCAACTTTGTAACGTCGAATCAGTACCTTAACTACCTACCGCATTGTTGGAAGTAAAACGTACCCACTCGGCAACTCGAAGCAAGTTCTCTCGACCACGTGGTTCAGCGAGAGTGAGTTTGCAGTTTCTGAAACTCAATCTGGGTATACTCTGTATATATAATATAATATATGTAATATGGGTGGTGTGGTACGTGCAGTTTCACATTCCTTCGGCCGGTTCGTTCGTTAGTCACCAGTTAGTAATTAACGGCCAATTGAGTTGCAGCCGGTCACCAACCGCCAGATGACTTATGCAAATCGAATTGCAAAACAGCCTCAAAGGTCGGTTATTGTACCCGAATCATTGCTATATTGATTGACCCACAGATTGGACCGTGGATTTGGGTCGAAATTTTCCCATGAAGCTATTTATAGCGAGTTGAGGTCAGTTTTCAAAAGCGGCATCTTCAATTGCCGGCCAGTTAGTTACCGCAACCGTGTGTATCTATTTACAACTCAGAAATATGTAGTAATAGGATCTGATTTAAAACTTTTCGAATATTTAATATCGCTCGTGAATTCAATCAACTACAAGGGATACTGCAAAGCACGAAATACCTGAAAGTGGAGGAATTTACTTAATATTAAAGCTTTTATTACATTCTTATATTTTTCATTGTCTCCGTTGTGCCTTTGATTGTTGAATAAAATCGTTGTATATAGTACATAGTATATTATTAAAAATCAGAGGTATAAATTCAATACATTTCAACAATGGTTCTATCTTTTTTTTTTTTGTAAAGGAAAATTTCCTGCGAAATGTTTCATGTATTCATTTAGTGTTTTTCATATCTTTTTGATTGTGACTCATAAATAAGCGATACATTTTTACATGCACTACTACTATCTTGTACAGGGGTGTTGTTGAATATAATGGGCCTGCCAGAAGTTCTCAGTTTATTTTGTAATATTAGCTTTAACACTTCGTGCATAAAATTGATAATATTCTTTCAGATGCGACGACGACCCACTAAATTAATTTAATTATCACTGTTTTTATACATATTCTGTTGATTGGCTACGATCGGTTTAAGATTTAATGTGTCACGTGTTCATTTTCTGTATACGAAAGTGCTTCATCAGATATTTTACATACATTGTGTGTATGTCGGCCTAATCGATTTGCGATTTTGAACTGTTGCAATTTTGCAATTCGCGTGTGTGATTTTCGTTTCATTTCTTCGAGTTTTGTGTATTATGATTGATATATGGGTTCCCGCGATGAAATTTATATGGGCCGCGTATGTTGGCTCGTCTAGTATAAATAATATTATAATAACATTGTGTTGCTAACAAATGTTAATAGTTTTCCTATGCACCGAAATGCAGGCGCGTCCATTAGGCGCCTCGAGCCCACTGTTTATGTTCTCTGGTGTCACTTGGTTGCCAAATATTTACACGGCAACGCAAACTCGATCCGCATCTTTGCTGAAATGGGTCTCAACGACACTATATTATCCTATGTACATGAATTGCATTTCGTGTAATGCCGTGATATTTTATAAGTAGGGTAATTTTACCAGTGTGATAAATAAACATGTGCAAATAATCTTGGCGCGAATTTCGAGTGGTCCGTATAAATGTTGTTATTGTTATGATTTGGGTCATTCTATGTACCTACATATATCGCACATTATTATAACTAGAGACCGGCCAGAATTGGCATGAACGTAGGCTGCAGGTACAGAAAGCGGTTTGCAGGGCCGTATTGGAAATTGTCCAGGATTACATCACCATGCTTAGCAACGAACTATGTACGTCTTAACAAATAAGTTCATGAAATCCTGGAAACGATTATAATTTGGACCGCGAAGAAAGTCGTAAAACTCGAAAAGTGGATTTTTTCGATGACATCAGCTTTTGCAAGCCGTTCCCGCTCCTTCATACTTCTCGCATATATTTCAGCCTTGACGACAATTTCCAATACGGCCCTGCAAACCGGTTTCTGTACCTGCAGCCTATGTTCATGTCAATTCTGACCGGTCTCTAATTATAACAATCAACTATTACTAGTATTATTTCAATACTACATAGTGTAAGCCCGTTGAATACACTGAGCAACAAAAAATCACGTTTTTTAAAAACCCAGAATTCGAACCCGATAATGATTTTTGTTGATATGCTCTCGTTTATGAGATATTCGCGATTTAAAAAATGTAAAAAACATCAATTTTTTTGGCTGTGCTCAAAGTGAATATTGAAATCAATAGTCAGATATTTTTCCTATTGATTATGATTTTTTATTGCATTAAAATACTTATAATTAATTATCTAGCGAAAAAAATATTTTTTTCCCATGCTATTTGGCGTTTATTTGGAGGGTTTTTTTTATTTCACCACGTTTATAAGGATTGGTTTTCAATCTGTGTATGTGTATTTAATTGTTTTTATAGTTGTTGCATATATGGCGCGTTATAATACAACAACGTAACAATTTATCAAAGTCGCGTGCCTATTCAGATATTATATCTATTGTCAAATCGTAGCAGGTTCGACATCGCCTCCGTTGGATGATAGTGTTAGCACGACTCGTTCCAACCTGATGATCACGGGTTCAAATCCCACTCGCGCGACGTTCTGGTTTTTTAATTATTTACCGAGGGGAGCGTTATCAGCAGACAGGCAGACGGATTTCGGCTATTATATATATAATATATATATAATAATTATAAAAGAAAGAGTTTGATCAGAATTCTATTCACTTTTTGAATACACTTAACATTATTTATTTATTTATATAATACAGTAGCTTAAGCTAATTAATTATAATCCTTAACTTAAGACTGCCAGGAATTTTTCAATAGTTTTGGAACTTCTAATTCCATCCGGCAGTCTATTATACTCCAAAACACCTCTGTACAAGATGCTTCTCCTATTTCTATTTATTTTAACATTTTTTATAATTAAATTAATTTTATTCCTTAAATTATCCATTCCTCTCACAATAAATTTACTAAAATATGATGGTAACATATTATTATCTAACTTAAATATATATAAATACGAACATACAAATCCTCAATGTATCATTCACATTCAACCAATCTAATTCAATCATCATTACTAATTACTAGCATTAGAACTAATTTGTGGTTAGACTATAAAGTTTATATTTATGTAAAGTTCATAATGTGGTTCGTCGAGCGTGTCGGTTATAATCTTCTCAGAATCAGAACAAAACTGTTTGATCATCTGATACGATTTACTTTAAATTGACACAAGTTTGCTATCCCTGATTAAAATCTTCAAAAGTGGTTTCGTCAAGTCGTATTTCGCGTACGTTTACATCGCCTAGCGAAATTTTCATACGACTGGTAATTCAAGCGTATCACATTTCCGAACTATCAACACTATTTCAATTGTGCAATCTTTCGATCGGTTACGCAAATTTATCACACGCGTGTCTCGTTAAATGTACACAGCTGCTCAATAGTAATAAGAAAAAAAAAAAAAAAAACACTTTCATTATTACGCTCGCATACTTCAAAATGTACGTAGTATGCCTCGTTTGGCACCCACGATTAATTAGAGTGCATTTCGAATGCACTTACACGGACATTGGGTCACCTGCGCCCTTTGTGTGAACAAATCGTACTGTCGGATTATATGGACGAACGATTTTGTGTTCTCGAAACGAGTGGGACGACTGGGGGATTAATATTATAAATGTTTCAATGAGACACGATAATTTATTACGCGGCTATCAATTTCGATCGGATTACAATACGCGCACGAGTCGGGGTGAAACCTTTTGTAATGATGGGATGTTTAAATGGGTCCTAAACCCTAAGCTAAACGTTTATTTTAGCGCGGAAGACAATAGGATTGATCTGTATAGCTTTAGCGAGCTTTCGGCGCGAAGTACCGGTGACTAGTCGGTGTAAACGCGCCTGTATGATTACCTGTACTTGCGACGTGTGCAGGTTGTGCGATAAGCGATAACGAGTACGATAACCCAGTTGCCAAAAGCGTTTGCCAAAGATAGCAGATACAGAGCAGATCTGTCCAGACTCTGTCTGTGTGTGTGTGTGTTTGCAGTGTGTTATCAGAGTTACGCCATTGTCAATGACATAATATTACGGCATACTGTTATCGGATTCGTTCTATTTGCAGGGGTATTAACCCCGCGTGTGTTTCATTGTCAAGATGTCGTAATTTTATGCTGAAAGCGTAATTTTATGCTACGTACATACATTGTACATACATAGTGAATTACCAAATTTGACTAAATGATTTGTGTATTGATATGGTATAATTTTGACCATATTTTATAGCTCGGATTTGGGATGATTGGATTGCATTGAATGGCTATAATTTATTTATTTTACAATTAAAACTATACCCCGCACATAACTTGCTATATGTAAAAGTGCTTTCTGCACATTGTTTATCGTATGATTACGTCTGTTGGAGGATTAGTGTTTAACTCAACGCATCCAGGAGACAAATGACCATCATTGGCCATTTCCGAAAAAGCATTATATCCTATCATATACATACATACATATGTATATACATAGAAGGAATTAGTCCTGTTACTTTTAAACGGAAAATACGAATACGAATGAAGTAAAGATAAAATGGTAAAGGAAATGTATTATGATTGTGAGGCTTCAGCGTAAAAGTGCTTTTATTTTTGATTTTCTTTTGAGTATAATTATCTTTTTTCAATGAAAAAAAGTATGGGTAACCTTTTTAGTCGAATATTTTTCAACTTTTCTGATCACGACTCACATATAAATCGTTTAAAAAAAGTTTATATATATAGACTTTCTTATTATTATAGTATGTAGTTTCTGTGTACATAATTATTATTATATATATAATAGCCGAAATCCGTATGTCTGTCTGTCTGTATGCTGATAACGCTCGCCGACGTAAAAAACCAGAACTTCGCACGAGTGGGATTTGAACCCGGTATCACCGATTCGGAACAGAGCGCTTACGCGGTGAGCCAAACCAGCTTCAACTTGGCTATTTATATAATAAAAAATAGGCTCGCAACTTTGCTAAAGTGTTACGTTGTTGTATTATAACGCGCCACAGATGGCGCATTGTTGCACAGATGCAACAACTATAAAAATTATTAAATTAATTATTTCAGTGCGGGTGATGAGAACGCTCCGTTGATATTCAACGGGCTTACACTAGTACATACATATATAATAGCCCAAATCCGTCTGTCTGTCTGCCGATAATGCTCGTCGATAATGATCCAACGCCTAAATCCGTAGTAGGTTTACGACTTTGCTAAATTGTTACGTTGTCGTATTATAAAGCGCCGTCTATACAACAACTATTAAATGTCCATACTCACCCACGCAAACACTCACAGTACGGGTGATGAGAAACCACTCCGTTGACATTCAACGCGGTTACACTACATGGTACTGTATAGTATGTATGTATGTAGTTATAAAATGGTTAGTCATGGCTGGTTTTACCATAAGGTCGAATCTTTAATATCAATTCCCTCTGATACATTAATTTCCACATAAACTGAAAATACATCCGTACAAAATTCAAATTGTGTATATTTGCACAGTATGTATATAAAGAAAACTTAGCTCGAGTTTAGTTAGTTTATTCGTGCGCTCTGTGGATATAAACATTGCACACGGGCGACACGGCGCGCTCCAGTGGCGTACGTCCAACAAATTAACTCGAGAAAACATCATCATCATCATCATCATCATCATTATCATCATCGTCGTCATCGTGGTGTTGGCCGGTATACATACATATGTACAAAGTACGAGGTACACGTTCAGGAAATGCAGTCGAACTGGTATCGCAATTCGAGCTGGCCGAATCGACGACAGCTACGCGCGATCAATCAACTGCTCTAGACCGGAACAACAAGATAAAACCATTCATTTAACATCTCAAACATTCAAACAATGATGTCTTCTTTTAGAAATTTTAAACGGTAATCTTGTCCCATGCTGGCTATCGATGTTTTTTTTTTATTCTTCTCGTCGCATACAGTCTATTTACTTTTGTTTATTTATTCGTGGCCGTTCAGTTTGGATATATTTTTCAATTTTGATACCCGAATACATTCGGTGGTGAATTTACAGTACCATAGTGACACATAGTTATTAATATTATTAGCTTACTAGCTTTATTACCCGGCTTTGCCCGGGGTGTAATTAATATAATGTAATATAGTGTTTGTTTAGTAAATTATTTCGGGAGCCCAAAAAAGGGGCCGCCGGGGCAGGGGGGGTCTGGGGGGGGGTAAGGGGCCGGCATAGATTTTAGGGAGTATAGTAACGCTATAGTAACGCTATGACGTCACTATAGGATTTTTCGGACCCTTTTTTGGACTCCCGAAAAACAATGTCGGCCCCTTACCAACCCCCCCAGACCCCCCCCTATCCCGGCGACCCTTTTTTGGACTCCCGAAAAGCAATGCCGGCCCCTTACCACCCCACCAGACCACCCTCCTACCACGGCGGACCCTTTTTGGACTCCCGAAAAACTATGCCGACCCCTTACCAACCCCCAAACCCTCCTTCTTACCCCGGCGGTCCCTTTTTTGGGCTCCCGAAAAGCAATGCCGGCCCCTTACCATCCCCCAGACCCCCCTCCTATCCCGGCGACCCTTTTTTGGACTCCCGAAAAGCAACGCTGGCCCCTTACCCCCCCCCTCCTGCCCCGGCGGCCCCTTTTTGGGCTCCCGAAACACTATCTGCTTAAATCTGCCGAAAACATCTACTATCGTGTGTATTTCGTCGTTTCTATTAATCGTGCCCGAGCAACGCCTGGTAATTGACGAATGACCGATACGTACATACATAGATACAAACTTTAGTGTTTTATACATTATTCATGTCAATAATAGGCATCATTAGCAATAGTGATATCCATAGTTATTCTACTAGAAATAAGAACCAATTAGTTGTAGGTAGAGTAAGGAAAACAAAGATAGCTGGTGCTGTTTTTCACAGGGGTGTATTAATGTATAATGCCCTCCCGGAGTGCGTCAAGTCTTCTAAGACAATAGATGCATTCTTGAAAAGTGTGAGGAGACACCTCTGTGAGAGATAGTAGTTATGTATAAGTATAGTGTATAACGAGTAATTGATTTATGTAGTTGTTATAAATATGTAATAGATGTAAGTTAAATTAGCTAATTAGCTATTATAATATTAAATAAATAAATAAATAAATATATTGATCGGCAACGGGTAATTCTCTAGTACGATAGTAATCTTTTTCTGAATGTGGCGCACTCGAAATCAGAGGTTGCCTCCTTACCATTTATTTGACAAACATTTCACAGTCTTTCAATGTGAAGTAATTAGGGAAAGATACTCTCCAGTTGTTGACGATGCTGGCAGCTTCCTCTAGTGATATATCGTGTATTGGTGACAGGGGGCGATTATGTACAATATAAACATGTATTCAATACTAGTGTATTGAATAAATGTATCGCGGGACGTGTTTAACACAATTGATTACGTAACAATTTAGCAAAGTCGCGAACCTACTAAGAATTAATATTTTAAAATTATAGGAGACCTCCCATCACCGGTGTTGGGTGAACGCGTTAGCGTTAACTCACCTAACTTGGTGATCAAGGGTTCAAATCCCACTCGCGACGTTCGTGTTTATTTCATCCTTTACCGGGGTGAGCGTTATCAGCAGACAGACAGATAGATATATATATATATACTAGTGTAAGCCCGTTGAATATCAACGGAGCGCTTTCTCATCACCCGTACTGAAAAATAATATTAAATTTGATAGTTTTTATAGTTGTTGCCTATGCAACAATATGTTGCGCCATCTTTGGCGCGTTATAATAATAACGTAACAATTTAGCAAAGACGCGTGCCTATTATCATCTGGTTTGGCTCACCGCGTAAGCGCTCTGTTCCGAATCAGTGGTACTGGGTTCAAATCTCACTCGTGCGACGTTCCGTTTTATTAAATTATTTACGTCGGCGAGCGTTATCAGCAGACAGACAGATTTCGGTTATTATATATATCATATATATAATTTTACTCAACTTAAGGGGGATGATCTGTCCATGTGGAGACTTTTGGTAGTTGCGCTGATAGTGCGGTGAGTTGACAATGACAGCATTTGCCTCTGCCATGGAAGGCAAATGCAACGATAATATTTAACCGCTTACCTATGAATATATTATATTTGTTAACCCATTAAATCCCGAAAATCAGTGGTGAAACCATTGCCTTCTGGAAGGGAGGAAGAGATAAAAGGAACGAACGATTTGAGAGGTATGTTGGATTTTTTTTGATTGTGCCACTTTTGCGCAACCGTCTCACAACTAAGTTAGATAAATTGGCAAATTCCGACAGGAGACGGCTGATCTGAATTTAATAATATCCAGAAATCCGTCAAGAAAATCTTTCAACATATTGAATTGGAATTGAACTCTGAACCTTCGCTCAATAGACTAACGCTCTAACCACCAATGAGCACGGTTTCTATACGTATAATAATAATAAATAAACATTGCAAACAAATCATAATGAAGCATTGGTAGACAACGTAAGACAAGGGCAACTTAATTATATATATGTATATCTATACATACATAAGTACAGATCGTGCGACTTTTTTTTTTATAATATTGAACTTGACTACGTCGGAAAATGTGAGCGTCATTTTCAGACGACACGACACAATTATTTTCCCAAGCTCAAGCCAAGGTTTCAATCATAGGTTTCAAGTTTTTTTTCTTACATTATAATTCGATTTTAACACGTAGCATAGACGCTGATGCCGACGTAGACAAATCGGTAGTCGTTGTAGTGATGGAACTAATCACGTTATTCATTATTGAAGACGATGTCGTGTTGTGTGGCGTTTATGTAATGGCGGTGGCGCTTGCTATAGAGAGAGAGACACGTGGGTGACCACCCACTCACATTTTAATTATTTATTTATAACCATTTGTATTTTATATGTAGTATATTGTCTAGCTGGAGAGGACGCCACTGCACTGTCCACGGTTAACTTAACTCGAAGCTAAATTAGTTTCGGTGAAATTTAATATGAGGATTTCAATAGTAAATTTGACATGTTCGAACTAAGTTGTTGTTTAAGGCTTTAAGCGGCTTTAGCCCTCTCGTTGTCATTGTTATTATTGGTATTATACTTATAAATACAACTTATATCTTCCATTTCGATTTGAGAGGATATAATTTCCATTATTTTAATCAAAAGTCGTTTAGATTACGAAGTAATTAGAGCAAGTCTTTTGTTTCACTTTCTTTTTCACGATTTAAAAAGTATCTGTTCAATTTTTTTAGTTATAATTAGTGTCTAGCATCTACAGTGCAAATCTTATTTAAAAAAACTGTAAGAATTGAAAAGTTTCACTTCAAAACTTCAAGACAAAAATGCTGGCGTTGACGTATTTTTTTTTGCTATAAAATTTTATTTCAAGTATTTTCATAATATGTTATATAAATTTATTTTTCTTTCACATATTCATCTTGATACGTACAGTTAAGTACGTGCGTGATTTTTTGCGGTACAATCGTGTTTTAAAACGTCAATATATAATATATAAAAAAAAAAAAACCATAAATGTTTTACATATTCGTATTCACCTTGCTTACATAAATTACGGGCAAAAAAGTCGCGTGATGGCCGCATCGAATTTTTATTTACCATACATGTTTCGGATACGTACGACAGTAGTATTCGCGCATGTATGTATTATTTATTTATCAAACAACAAAAAACTTTCGCAAATTCAATAACTTTTACGATATATGCGAATAAATTCGAACGGAATCGCACCACCACCGAGTCAAACACGTACGATATTAACATACATTTACGATTGAAATTATCATAAAATTAGCATGCATTGTGCAGATTAGGTGGGATAGTAATTAAAACCGATATGGATCGTATTAAGTCAAAACTTACGAAAAGCATCGTTTGATGTATTATATTATACCTAACTATGTACGTATATAATACGCGGTGGCTTTTGGGGAAGTGAGATAAAAGCTCGCCGACAAGAATGGTCGTCTTTCAAAACTATCGAGTTTTCCCAGTTTCCGCACTCGGAAGTTTCTAATATACTGCCTTAGTGTGTTCAAGTTTTTGAATAGGTGTTCAAACTCGCACTTTCAATTACGAAAACTTTAATTTTCTCATACTACCTACACGTAATAGTAATACGCGATTGTGAGATGTTCCGATTAACGTGGGCATTCATGAATATTTATACAATACCGGGGCGATTTTGTATAAGGATGTTCAAAATTTATTCAAACTGTGGTAAAATTTATAACATTTTAATTTTATGCGTAAGCGGAATGCACGATAGTGATTGTATGTGTGTTAAGTCGGACACGTTGTTGGGCACCTTTACATATTGTGTGTGCCATTGTAAAGGTCGTCGGTTCAAATTCCCCTCAAGAGACATATATTTATTATTATTTTTAGGAAAAAATCAATTTGTACCCAAAGAATGTAATGAAAAATCGTCGCATTAATATGCAAGAATGAATGGAGAGATATTACATACACATATGTATGTCAGAGTGGATATGTTTGGGTTTGTAAGAAACACAAAGTGCATAGTAAATCAAAGTTCAATCCGAAAACCTCGTGTGCGACTTTAGATCAATTATTTTAACGACGCGTTGCCGTTTTGAATATACAATAAATATTGATGTATGTACATAAATTGAAAAGTATTCTTGAACCGATGATAATTCGTTGCATTGTTGGGTATTTTTAGGTGCGTACGGTTTTTTGTTTCTTCTCTTACCGATTTTCATAATGGAAAATTTACTTATTGCATACATGGCCATTTTTTTTTTAGTTGAAGAACGTCTACCTGAATGCTTTTATTTGATTTAAAAAGTTGCACATTTGAATAGCGGATACATTCCTTATGTGATTTGAATGCAAAATTCTCGGCATCCGTATTAGGATAGGCTATATAAATATTTATTTATTTATTTATATAATATAATAGCTAAAGCTAATTACATAATCCTTAACTAAGCACCTATACAGAGATGTTTTTTTAAGACTGCCAAGAATTTATCAATAGTTTTGGAACTTCTAATTCCATCCGGCAGTCTATTATATATGTATGTACATATGTATATTATAAAACACAAAATAATTTTTATTCCTTAAATTATATTCACATACATCTATTTCTCTCACAATAAATTTACTAAAATATGATGGTAACATAATATTATCTAACTTAAATTTATAAATACCAACAACTCAAAGTATCATTCACATTCAACCAATGTAATTCAATCATCATCTTTTTTATAGCTAGCACTAGTGTAAGCCCGTTGAATATCGTGCGTGTGTGTATTTAATAGTTTTTATAGTTGTTGCATAGATGGTGCGTTATAATACAACAACGTAAAAATTTAGCAAAGTCGCGAGCCTATTAATATTATATGGTCAAATTGAAACAGGCCCGTCATCGCCTCTTCCAACCTGGTGATACCGGGTTCAAATCCCACTCGCGCGACGTTCTGGTTTTTTAATTATTTACCTAGGCGAGCGTTATCAGCAGACGGACAGACAGACGGATTTCGGCTATTATAAATATGACTAGTGTAAGCCCGTTGAATATCAACGCCCGCTGAATTTTAAATATCGTAAAGCGTAAAACGAATTTTAAATATCGTAATATCGTAATAGAGATTCCCATTACCCAAATCGATCGATCCCCGATACCCACTCAAAAAAATATTTTTTTTTTTACTTTACTATTTATATAATAATTATTAATTTGAGACTTATTATAATATATATTATAATTATTATTTTGTAAGTGATTTGAAAAAAAAAAAAAAAAAAAAAAATAGTTTCTATAGTGTCATCTATGTATTATTAGCAGAATCACGATCCCTTTTGTAGGTAAATCCGAGTCACGATATGTTTAAAAAAAAAGGACCCAACCGACAACTGGTTTTAGCAGATTGGTCTAACGACGTTCTTCCTGAGCCTGAGGTCGTGGGTTCGATCCCCACTCGTGCTGGTGGTTTTTTAATAATTTTTCCTCAGCGAGCGTTATCAGCAGACAGACAGACGGATTTCGGCTATTATATATTTATTTCGGCTATTATATATATAATAATATACCTATCAACATTTAAAATACATCTCATAACTCTATTTTGTAATATTTGTAATCTATCTCTAGTTGACTTATCTAACATATTTAATAATGAACCACAATACATAAGATGTGGTTTATTATCATATTTTATATATGTACATAATTAAGTTATACCCATTTTGATAAAAAAAAAAAAATCGACCGTTTATTCTATCGATTGAGACATTAAGAATATCCAGTCAAACAAATGTGAAACTTCGCTCATAATTTCAATCAAAGTCTCATAAAAAAATTGTTAAATATTTGCACGAGAGAAATTTCACTCAAATAAAAACGAGCAAGCCATGACTATGGTGCTTAAAGTAAATCATTCCATTACACATATTAATCAAACGTCCTAAAATGATTTAATTCACAAAAGAGTGTACGTATGTATGTACATATCTTACAGTCAGCTGTGTCAGAATCCCACTATTTTTATTTATAAGGCGGTCAGTCAGTTTTAATTTCCCCCCCCCCACTCACTCACTCACACGTATGTATATTTACATAATTAAGTATGTCTGTTATAGCTTTGTGTATGCATAGCATAAATCATATAACAAGAGGCTGTCGTCGCCGCTGTGATATAATAATACGTACAATAAATAATATAAATGCGAAGGGTTCGCCCGAGTGGTGTGTATGTATAAGAAGCGCGTGCCAAAATCGGCGTCGTTAAAATCGCATATATTTTCAGCGCCCGAAAGAATTTTCACACGATTTTCAGCTATTCTCATCGGGAAAAATCCCCGTCTCTCGACACGCGGCGAGAAAAAGAGACGTCCGTGAAAATTGTGGCGCCGGCGTCGCTTTTCCTTAACGCGCCCATTATCGTCACGTCACGTATTTCCATTGTCGTCACGGCAATACGGACCCATTTTACAATATCAACATTTGCCAGACGATTATAAATAATATTGTATGTGTGCTAGTCGCATCGCAAACACGGCACGTTGCCTACCTTATAGTCTTCTTAAGTTTTAATTTGAAACCGTTCGTTTCGTTCCCAACGACTTTACACTTGGCGTTTAAAACTTTGAGGTGTACACATTTCGCGCGATGATGATTTTCACTCGCTTTAGAGTGGTGAGCCAGGTGTTGGCTCAGTATTAGAGAGTTGGTTAGTCAGGTGTTGCTCGGTATTTAGAGAGTTGGTATCTCGAGTGCGGGACTCGATCCCCGCATGTAGGAGGATTTTCTTGATGGTTTTTCGACCTAAAATATCGCCATTGGCAAGATTTGGTTGTTATTAAATCCATATCGACCTGTAGTTTAAATTTGTGTAACTTATACGGTTCCACAAAATCGGCGCCATGCTAAAATTCCTTCCTACCGACCAAATAATTGACCATTCCTTCCCCCCGGAAGGCGATTGAAAACCTTTGGTTATTTATATTTACCAAAATATATATATATATATATATATATATATAATAGCCCTATTCCGTCTGTCTGTGGGTGTGTGTGTGCGTCTGTCTGTCTGTCTGCTGATAACGCTCGCCTCGGTAAATAATTTTATAAAACCAGAACGTCGCACGAGTGGTATTTGAACCCGATATCACTGATTCGGAACAGAGCGCTTACGCGGTGAGCCATACCAGATAATAATGGGCTCTCTTCAACTTGACTATTTATATATTTAATATATGTAATATTGATTTCCAATCAAATTGTTTAAAATAAATTTAATGTAACTAATTTTCCTAATTAATTCATCTATCGGAATAATCCTAATAATTTTATATATCTACATATGTATGTATGTATGTATGTATGTATGTATATAGATTTGCAAAAAATTTACGAATATATTCGAATATTTGGAGACTACATGTTTTCGCTCGAAATCGAGTTAGCAATAAATTGGTTAATCTTTTAAAAAAATTAGAGCTATTGAAATATCTGTATCATTTATTGTATATTCATTCTTTAGCTTTTTGTCGTTATCCTGGTGAAATTTTCCATCTTTATTCTGATTTTTAATATAAATTTTTATGAAAAAGTAAAAAGGTGAATTTCCTGTTGAGGAAATAGTGTGTTTTCACTGAAATTTAAAGCTCCAAAGTTCATACATTAATCATACTTAAATGAAAATTTTCAGCTTTCGAGTAGTTAAATGTATTTAATTTATATTAATTTAGAACGTACATATAGCTAGTTTTCATACGATTATTTTAATAGCGTCCCTAATCGCGAGCTTACATCGTAAATTTGACTCAATTTATGTTACAAATTAATTTCGAAAAGTTTGAAAATATTTTTTATATTTATATTTTAAAACCTCCTCGACATAATTCTATTTCGGAAATCGAAAATTTCAATAAGTCTCAAGTGCTCTCTCGAACCGTTGCCGTTCGACCTCGTTGAAAATCGCTCGACTGCACACTTGAAAACCACTGATCCAGTTCAAAGTCGGTTGCGGACGTATAGTTCCAATCAAGATTATTGACAACAGCACTCTCTGCAGAATACGATTCTATTACGGGGAGCGAGCAAGCCGAGAGCGCTTTTGCTTTGTAGCAAAACTCTTATGCCGGCACTTCATATTGGACGAGCGGTGCCGAGCGCCGAGGTGTGGGTATGTCGCTCGACCATTTTTGCGTTAACGCCAACGTACTTTATAACATTCGAGCGACATCCACAAAAGTTGAGCAAAGGCGAGCGAACCGCGAAAAAATCAAGATGCCGGACCCTTCCCCACACCCCGGACCCCTCCAGTGTTGTTTGTGTCTTTAGTGCGTAATCATGTGGACCAATTCAGTGACTCCAAAACACCGATGCCACGATGATACTTCGTTCGCTGCCGCTTGCTAGTGGACACTAGAGTGGCGCCACTAGCGATACGATAGCAGCGCTCTGGACGGGCGAGCAAGCGGCAGCTGACCACAGCGCTAAGGCCAACATTTCACGAGCATTCGCGCGATGTTGAAGTGGCGGCATTAAATTTTATCGCGAATTGCATTTCGACCCTTTCCGTGCCGAAAGCACATTCACCGCAAACCGTCTGGCCGCATCAATCAAAACACACAACACACGTATGTTTTGATCCGTACAATTGATTTACGACGGTCGCGTCTGCCACTTGTTCAAACAACAGACTGGGTATGTACATACATATGTATGTACTTACTCAAGTCCTCGTTAGAGCACGTTGTCAGGAGGATAATCACGTGGAAAGTGGTTAACAACCCGACCGATTTGATTTTTTTGACCGTTCGCTCTACGAATTCGTTCCAGGAGGCTTCGAAACGCGATGGCGCCTGTCTCCTCTGTGTTTTGTTCTCCGTCCCTAATTGCGTTCGTCTTCTTCGTTACAGTAATTTGTACCAAAATACACTAATAAAGTCTCGGCGTGTGTGCCGTTTATCTGCATGATTCCTGTCTTCCGCTCCGAGCTGCGACGATCTGCGACTCTCAAACGATTCCGTTGCAACGTTATCAAATTCTAAAAAAAAGTACTTATTTTAAAGGTGCTAAATACGAATTGTTTACTGTTTTTTTTTTACCGCCACTCATAGTGAAGTAACTAGAGAAATATGTATACTCTCCCGTGATGAAACCATCACCTTCTGGTATAAGGTAAGGGAGGGAGGGAGAGAAGGAATAGATTGTGTCATTTTTGTGGAACTGTCTCACAACTAAGTTAGCTAAATTGGCCAATTCTATAAGGAGACGGCCGATCTGGATTAAATAATGTACATCTCTTACCAATGACGATATTTAAGGTCGAAAGTCGTCGAGAAAACCTTTCAACATACGGAGATTGAATTCAGGACCTTCGCTCAATAGACTGTACCAACTGAGCAATCTCCCGACTAAGACATAAAAAATAATAAAATTCAATCAGTGATTGTTAGCAATATTGTAATTTGGTTTCGTAGCAGACAGTGTTTATTCTTTTATCAGTAAATCCTAACCTAACCGAACCTTGATATGTGATATATGTATGTAAATTCGAACAGGAAAATAAATTCGAACAGGAGACTGCCGATATGACAATATGTAAAGCGGACCTTAGGCGGATATTACACAGCGATAGTTTACTCGCTACTATCTCGCCAGTTTACTAGCCGACACGTAGAGCTAGTAGCGATTAGCTAGTAATCCTATTACACGTGTTTAGTGTACTCGCCAGTGGCGCCACTCGCTGCCGCTAGTGGTGCTGTCTTCAATTTCTTTTACAGTCTTTGTACACAGTCTACAGTATATGTGTATGTATGTGTGTATTGGGAGCTGAAAATGAACCGTTTAACGCCAAACTGTCAAAATGAAGTGACGTCACACTGGCCAGATAGTAGCGAGGAGTAAAGTTCAAACATTCGAATTTCACTCGCTCGGTCAAAAAATCCAGATGGATTTCTAGCTTCGCCTATTACACGAGCTAGTTTACTACCGACTGACAAACTAGCGAGTAAACTATCCCTGTGTAATACCACTCCATTAATGACAGTATCTTTCGGCTAGAACCCTGGAGCTTCGCTCGAGAGATTAACATTCTAGCTTTAGACCTGGCGTCTGGCCTTACGAGTAGACTGTAAAAATGTAAGCTGACTAATACTCGATTCTTATATATTAATGAAATGTAATAATATATTCTATGCTGCGTAATAAATGCTACTTTATTCGCAGAGGCAATGACATTGAAAATAACATTACAGTCCATTTAGTAAAAAAAAAAAAAAAATGGTAATAATTTAGCAATTTTTATGTTAATTCTAACTAATGGGAAGAATAACCTTAATTAGCGTGGATTGTGTCTTTGTTGAATGATGCATATTAACACTCCTACTCGGCAACTATTGATGAATTCCGAATATACATATTTTTTATCTGTACCTACGATAAAAGTTTTTAATGGCATTTGCTTTATTTTAATGAAATTGATGATAACCTTCTAAGATGGTCGGTTTTTACAACGATAAAAATAATTACGGTGAATAATTTGGTATTGTTTGCATTAATTTTTTTTTTTTTTTCTTCCGTCAGTGTAAATAATAACAAAAACAAGAAGTTAATCGTTTAAAATATTAATTTTACTAGATACGATTTGTTCCAATAAGTTTCATAAAGCCGCGTACTCATTAGCGAACATGATTCGTTATTCTATCCCCTCTTCCCTTCCAGAAGGTAATGGTTTCACCACCTAGAGAGTATCTTTCCCTAGTCACTTCACTATGACTGTTGAAATGTTCGTCAAATAGTTTCATATCAAGTAAGCCATCTTCAGAAGGTGATGGTTTTGTTTGGCAACCTTTTGCAAAAACAACACCACAGATTTAGGTAACCTGAAACCGTTTGATATTATCAACACGTGTTAAGAATGAATTAAATAAATAACATTTGGGAAACGGCGCCACACGCATTATTGTCCAGGACTGGCGCCAACCCGCCTCTTCCAATCCTAACTCTTGATGATACGTTGTCAACTTCTTACCATTGTCGTCTTTTTCTCATCGTGTCAGAGGCGCTCAACCCACGCTGAATCATCACCATTATTTTATTTGACTATTTATAAGAACAATATGCGGTTAATTAGTGCGCCGGATGATTGTTTGCGATGCGCCGTGTAACAAAAACACACATTTCACCCAATTATGCACGAACAATATTTAACTTTTCACCGATCGCCATGTACATAATATACATAGGTACATAACATACGTACGCAACTGTGCAAACTTGAAATTCGAAAGAACACCCACTCGTTTGCGATAATTGTCAATTTGCTCATGCTACGAGAGGATTATTAATGAGTTGTGTCAGATGGTACGCGAATGGGAGTGAACACAACCGCGTATAGCAAAATATTAACCCCGCCGTGCAAATATTTGATTTCAATAAAAGCGAAGACTATAATAAAAATTGTTTGTTCGATTTGTTTGCAGTGAAAAATAATAAAAAAAAAAAAAAAAAAAAAAAAACGCTCTCTTTGTATAATCCGCCATAAGGCCACTATAAATAGATTGCATTTCGCGTGGCAACAAACTCGTTATCTAATTTACTAAGTATTAATTGTCCACAAAAGTATCCTATAAAGCCAGTAGGATCATTGGAAATAGCTGTGTAGTGTTTAACTCAGACTAGTCACTAATCAAATAGGGAACAAACTTCTTATTGCGAAAGTGCCGTACTTGGTATCAAGCGCTTGGATCTAGTTGATAAACATTTTACTGTATGTTGTAATGAAGTAACTAGGTAATGATACTCTCCAATAGTTTTTCATTACTTCTGGAAGGGAGTAAAGGAGAAAGGGAACGAACAATGGTATATTATGTTTTGGATGGTGCCAATTTTGTGAAAACGTCTCACAACTATGTACATAAATTACATAACATAGATAAATTGATGAATTCTAACAGGAGGCGGATGATCTACATAGATTAAATAATGTACAACTCTTACCAATGACGATATTTAAGGTCGAAAGTCGTCGAGAATACCTTTCAACATACGTAGATTAAATTTTGAACCTTCGTTCAATAGACTAACGCTTGTAACAACAGATCAATCTCCCGACTGAGACATAAATAATCAAGAATAAAATTCAATCAGTGTTTGTTAGCAATTATTGTAATTATGTAGGTTTCGTACGAGACAGTGTTATTCTTTTATCAGTAAATCCTAACCTAACCTAACCTTCATATGTTTGTGTATAATATACGGCCGTTTCGTATCGCATCTAATCTCAGTGTGTTATAATATGTAGCCACAATAGTTTCATAATATTTTTAATTCAAATAAAGTACACTTAATTTTGCATTGGGTGTTTTTATAAGTTTCGTCCAAACGAATGCGATCTTATATTGTGTGATATCTTAGAAGCCTTTATATGCTTTTTTTTTTTGTTATTATAAACCGTCTAATTTTTGTGTCAGGATCGTCTGGAGCCTGTCTGGCTGCGACCCATATCTGTCCGTCCGTCTCCGCGAAGGACACTTTAGGATACGACCAATTATATATCCATTTGTTGGATATAATAAAAAAAAATAAAAATAAAAGAAACAAAGACCATATTATCTACTTAAAATTTTCGAAAAAAAAAAAAAATTGTCTAGTCATTCTGGGACCGAAATACTTATATATACATATAACATTATAATTTTCGTATAAAGCCGTCACGAGCAATTTTTGTCAGCAGTTAAATTAAACGCTGCATTGACTTTTTTATGTTAATCGACGTCGAATTCGTAATACATACATATTATAGATATGTATTTCTCATATTAGATACTATTATTATATATAATACATAGATACATATATCGAATTATATTGCAATTGCTTTTAACATTTGCAAAAGGGCAAAATTTAAATCTTGTCGTTTGCAGATCCTGTTCATTTTATTAATTCCACGCAGTAGAGATATAATAGTATGTATGGAAATAACGTCTAGTGGTGCTTTGAATTAATTTATATTTATTATTTCGTTTTTCCATACATATTTTAGATAATAGAATCTAAGTCTGCGATTTTTTAATGTGGGAAACGCTTGAAATGATATGCTTTGATATTGATTTAATTTTAAAACCTTAAATTTCCACTAAATCCACCTGAGAGATAACAAAACCAGCGGGAGTTTGACACTTTAACATCAGAAATTTTCAATCAAAGGTATTTAAACCGTCTTCAAGTTTTCATCTGACACTTGACATTTGGCAAAAACAAAGATAGCATTTGGCCAAAAGATAAATTCAAATTAGCATATTTATGCGATACAAATTACGTGTCGTTTCGTTTTTATCAAAATGCGATACAACTGACACGCGTTGGTGAACAGTGCTAACTGCATTTCCCCGAAATGAGCAAATATGTATTAAGAACAAAGAAATCTCCCCATTGCTCTGTATCTTATAATGACGATATAATTAGCAGGTCCAATTACACAATCGTCAATTATATTAATTGGATTACAAATTATATTATAATAACAGTGCAACATTTAGAGGTCGACACGAGAGCGATACGCTCGCTATCTTCGAATTTGATGTGCAAAATGTCATTTTTTTTGCTTGTGTCATGTCATATTACCGAAAACTGAATCGGCGCATTTATTGCTGATGTTATCGTTGTCTCGAAAAATTCGTCGAAGTGAATAAAGAACAATATTATTCGTATTACAATACATATTAAGGAATATATAATTATTATTATTGTGAGCACACATAACAGTGTGAAGGGCGTGTCAAATTGTACATTTGTTGAGTTGAAAAGGCTCAGCGGGTGGCTTTTGTCTGAATTTTACCTGTTTAATGAGATCCTTTCGAAGGCTTTGTGGCGTGTGCGGTCCATACCCGAAATATCAACCTTGTGGTTATTTATTCAAACTACTATTTTAATATACGCGAGAAAGGCTGCGTGTAGTTATCCTTAATAGAAAAAAAAATGTAGTCAAATTGTATGGTAATTTGGTTGGAAAACTCTTTTCGAAACATGAGCGTCGATTTGTCAGAGTAATGGTGAACTAAATTCAAATGATTTTTTATATACATATCATATGTACATATGTCTACTAAAATAGTTGTATAAATTTATAGTTGATTGAAAGAATCAAAGTGAAAATGTCTTATTTTATTTTATTTATTTATTTAGAGTAGCTTAAAAAGCTAATTACACACAAAAAGTATCTTAAAGCTAAAATTACAAAATAAACTTATTAAACTATTAGTACTTGTACAGAGGTGTCGTTTTAAGGACCATGTTTAACAGGACCAAACTTATTAGATCAGTATTCGCCGTATTAGCGTACATATATATATGTATGTATGCACAGGGACTAAATTTTATGTTAATACATGCATGTATATGTTACAGGCAAAGTGTGCAATCCCCAAATGCATAATCATTTTAAACGATGCCTAAACGTTTTAGGCAAAGTATGAAATGAAGGAATTTTGCTTTCCAAATCATTCTTTTATCTCATCAAAAGCACCAGCTGTTGCTGAAGAACAATTTGCGTAGTATATTGTGCACTTTTCCTGCACATTGTGAGCATTTCATTATATAATGCGATATTTTGCACTTGTATGTACATATTATGTACATACATATGTATATGCACAAGAACTAAAGTGTATGTGAATGTATGTATATGTTACAGGCAAAGTGTGCAATCCCCAAATTCATAATAATTTTAAACAATGCCTAAACGTTTTGGGCAAAGTATGAAATGAAGGAATTTTGCTTTCCAAATCATTCTTTTATCTCATCAAAAGGACCAGCTCATGCTGAAGAACAATTTGCGTAGTATATTGTGCATTTTTCTTGCACATTGTGAGCATTTCATTATGTAATGCGAGATTTTGCACTTGTATGTACATATGTACATATGTACATATGTCGTTTACTTGAAAGAAAGCTAAATTTTACCACATTTTTTATACGACCTGGGTTTTTGTGACGAACACTTCTTTTGAGAAATAGATGTTTAATAAAATATTTTTAAGAGAGTTTAAGATGTCTAAAAATCACATTTCCGTTTCCTTACTGGTTTTTTGTTAGAATAGTACTCAATAAATTTTACTGAAATTAACCATGATATCTCTGATACATTGTACATTGTGCTTTGAGTGTGTGATCTTCAATTGAGTAGTATGAATTTTGATCTATGTACATACATACATACATACACATAAAATCTATCGAACATATGTTTTCTCATACTATTGAGCTTTAGCTTGATGTTAAATTTTACCGTGCGAAAAGAGCTTTTTCGGCGATTGTGTCGCAATGTGCAAAAAGTGGAAGCTCCACACGTTGAAAATCTTGCAATTTAACATAACTGGTCCTTACTTTCAATCGAGTAGCGGCAACCTGTATCCTGAGAAGGTTCCTCGAATTTTTTTGTATCGCCATTAAAACTGTACAACACATTATCATTACGGGTATAAAAATACATAGAAAGTTATATGTACATATATGCATAATATATTTGTAATATGAATCATTCAATTTAAATCGAAGGAGACGTGTATGCATGCGTGTGCCTGTTTCGATAGCTCGAGGCATCGAAATATTTTAGAATTCACGAGTCCCATAAATAATGCCGAGAATATTTGCAATTGATATCATTAAAAATTCACGTTTAAGTATAAAAGAAAAGTAGTGCAAGGCTCGCATTGCGAACTAGATATCCGGAGGTGAGCGGGCATCGTCATTGGCATTATTCATTTGGGTAACGAGATCGATCGAGTCATAACTGATTTATTTATAAGTTTATGTACATATGTATAAATGAATGACACAGACAATGTGACACGTCGAAGCTCCGTACACACGTTGACACATGTCCGAAATTCGATTGGCAAATATTATGTAAACGACATGTTGTTTGCTTGCGATACATCAAACGCAAAAAAAAAAAAAAAGTGCACACAAAAAAACAGTTTCACTATGATAATTAAAAATTGTAGCCATCGCGATTGACGCGCTGTGTAGAAATTGGTTGTGTCGTTGGAGTCGTAGATACATAGATAGTGCAAAACAATAGTGTCTATTATTATGTAATACAATTCGCGCACCGCACGTATAATTTAGCAATTTATCAACTCGAGAGACGGAACAAAAGCTCACGGTGAAAAGCGAACGTGTCAATAGTGGTGAATTATATTTATTTAATCTGAAATCTAGATCTTTACGAGCACGCTTGTATCGTTTATAATAATATAATAATAATAGTTATCCGATTCGTGCTCGAAGCGGTGTTTATTTTTTTTTAACTTCTTAACTGTCGGATTGAAAAAAAATTTGCACTTATCAAAAGTGTATCTCGCAGTTAGTGCGTTTGAAGCTTTTGTATTGTTAATTGTGCGATTAAATCTTCGGGTGTGCGATTTTTCAAGCAATACAACTCGTGTCGCTAAACATTTACCTTTCATTGTACATAATATTAGTCGCTATATTGTATCTGTCGAGCTTTTATGTTGTGTTACGTTGTACATATTGTATGTCAACTTTTTTTAATGAAAAATTTCCACGGTATTGTAACAAGTATTAGATAATTAATTAATCGACGTTTTAATGTATGTATATGTATACATAGATGTGTAATCCATTTAGTTTCTAAAGTAATCAACTTTATTTCATCATCATCATAATTTTAAGCCGTTCACCATCCACTGCTGGATGAAGGACTCCGCACATTCTTCCACTCGGTCTACCTTGCTTTCTTTCACATCCTCTTGGATACCATTCCAGTATTTCTCGCGTCCATCCATTCATCTCGCTGTGTCCACTTCAGCTTTTTCACACGTTCCGCTATATCTGCCACCTTGGTCATGCTTCTTACCCATGTATTCCTCTGACGATCTCTTCTTGTTATACCAGGCGTACATCTTTCCATGCTTCTCTGTGTGCACTGGATCTTGCGTAACATTCTTGAATTTAGCATCCACGTTTCACATCCATACGTCATAACCGGCAGTACGCATTGGTCGTATGCCTTCTTTTTTAAGGATCAACTCAATTTATTATCCAATATCTCAATTATTTATCAGTACCAAAATAGAGAGCTATCGAAAAAATTAAGTTGGCATACTTTGAATTCAATCAGATAACCACTGTAATTATGATGAATTGAACTGTTTTTTTTTTTTAATATAATTAACTGGCGAGTATCCGTTGACAGTGTCACCGGGTAGTTACCGTGTCATCACGTTAATGAGGTTATGTAGACACGGTTGGCACATGCGCCATCCGTATAAATTTGGGTTGCGCGTTTCACCTTTCGTTTCCCCCGTACAAATCGGAGCGTGACGGGCGCAGATTCTCGGGCTCTGTACCTTAACTAAAAACAATAAAAATATGTGTCTCGTAGGAATTTATTATTATTCTCTGAAATTCTCAAAACCAAAAAAAAAAAAATCGGGGTGTGGCTGTGTCGAACACGACCGTGAGTTTCCCGCGAATACGTCTGCATTGGCGGCTTATATTTTATTTGGAATATGAGAATGAAATGAAAGTATCGAAATGGATACATGGGAAGAGCAAGGGAGCGTCCATTGCTCGCACTTCGCGCATGCGCGGTGCCAAATCGAGGTCATAAATGTATCGTAGACGTATACCTGCCCGAATAAAACAACATTCGTGTCAATCGTGTTTTTAGTAACGAGGTTACCGTTACCGTATCCGTACTGGTACCCCATATGTACGTACATAGGTCTGGTTGAAGACGCATTCACGTAAAAACCAAACCAACGTTGATTTGGTTTGCATCTCCGATCCTAAGTTAGCGATTAACAACCAAAAAACTTCGCTGTAAAGCTCGTCTCACACAAAATGTAAAGCTGCCGCACATTGACGCTAATATGACGTTTTATGATTTCAGGTTTATATTCCCAGGGTCACGTGATCGAGGAAGACTACGAAGTGGTGTTTCCGATGAGGGTCGCCGCTGATGGCGGTTTCATATCGCATGCGGTCTCCGCCAACCACCGGAAACAGCAGGAGACCACAGATGGAGAAGGAGGCAGGACCAAACGCGAAGCTCCAGACGGAGGTCCCGATCTCGACGAAAATGCTGTCGACACACTCATTCACTACAATATCACAATAGGGGGCAGGCCTCTCAGACTCAACCTAAGGTACAACATCGTCATAGCTCACTCGAAACGCGTTGACCCCACTCAAAAACTGATATTAAATTTAAATTTACGACATAAATAAACGATAGCCAATTGATGGCTCGGTGGTGAGAGCGTTTAGTCTCTTGAGTGATGGTCCAGGGCTCGATCCCCGTATGTCGAATAATTTCCTCGGTGACTTTCGACCGTAATTTATCGCCAACAGCAAAACCAGGACATTACCTAGTTCAGATCTGCCGTCTCCTGTTAGAATTTGTCAATTTATATTATTTACATAGTTGTGAGAATTAACGGAAAGCACTTGAGCCATCTAAGATTCGCTGACGACATAGTCAAAGTTGCATGCGACACTAACATTAACACAATTAAGTACATAGGCTTAAAAATTAATTTTAATAAAAGTAGATAATCATATTGTAGAGATAGTTGATAGTTATTTATACTTAGGACAATTGATAAATATGACTGGTCGCAAAGAAGAAGGAATGAAATTAGGATGGAGTACTTTTTGGAAGAATGAACATTGGTTTTAAATCCAACATTCCGCTATGCTTAAAAAAGAAGGCATACACGACCAATGCGTACTGCCGTTCAAGAATGTTACGCAAGATCCAGTGCACAGAGAGAAGCGTGGAAAGATGTATGCTCAATATAACGAGAAGAGATCGTATGAGGAATACATGGGTAAGAAGTATGTATGACCAAAGTGGCAGATATCTATACATAATATAACGTGTGAAAAAGTTAAAGTGCGAAGAATGGATGGCAGATGGACGCGAGAAATACTGGAATGGTATCCGAGAGGATGTGAAAGAAAGCAAGGAAGACCGATTGGACAATGGACTGGTGAATTGAGAAGAATATGTGGATTCAAGTGGATGCAGATTGCTCAAGACAGACAAGAATATAAGAGGCCTTCATCCAGCAGTGGATGGTGAACGGCTGAAAATGGTGATGAGTTGTGAGACGGTTTCTCTAAAAATTGGCACCATCTTTCCATTATGCCTGTTGATATGTTATTAGCTATGGGTTCGTGTGTTTTTAAACTAGTTGGTTAACTACATATATGTATGTATCTCAAAATTAAATGAAAGCTTGCATTCGACGATTTATCGACGGACGTTACGCCAATTGCAGTCCAAAATTAAACTTTAACTTCGAGTAGCTTTAATCCAAGGTATTGTTTGATGGCTTATTATTAGTATTGATTAGATGGAATGACGGCAAGTAATGACGCGAATCCGGATATTTTGATATCGGAGCATCAGTATTGGCGAGTGGAGGGGATATTGTCATTAATAATGTAATGAGAGTATTATTGACCGTGTAAGGTCCGCTTTAGGACTTTTCCATATAAAATACATTAAAAAAAATACAAAGAAAAAACACTAATAAATAAATAATGTTGAATTAATTAAAGAAATAATAAGTCGTTGCCTTGGGGAAGACTGATAAATGTTAAAAAAATTCAATAAAATCAGAGTATTTATTGCGATATCTAATCATTCTGAGGATGGGAGAATGAAGGTAATAATTATTACGTGAAATACTTTCACAATTTAATAAAAAACGATAACGGTTTGTTTGACTAATAGAAATATAATTTTGCAAAGTTACGATTCGATGATTCAAGTTAGCGACGGAGAAGCAATGTACAGGAAAAACGAACAACTGTTTTTCACTCGGGCAACGCCGGTCATTTACACATTTTTGGCTCGGAAGGTATTGCACAACGAGTTGTTGATTATTATTATATAAATATAGTGTCCGGCTGGAAGTTTAGCCGTTATTAATTATGCATTTAAGGCGAGTTAATTACAGGTCGTTATACATTCTGCGGTCTCTCTTGTGAACGATTGACGAATGGGTCATTACGCGCCGGAACGCCATTTTTATTTCTATTTTTTTTATTTTTTCATTCTCCACATGTCAGTATAATTAAATTATTCTCACACACACAGTTCACCTGTAATTACCATAATGAATATTCATTCACATTCATTCACGTGGCGCTCTTAATCTCTGGCCGTTTAATACTGTCCGCAATTATGGATCATTTAAAGATAAAACAAATCGCTCGCGCGGATAATTGACGTGTTTAGAGCGCTATTGGTGTAACTTGTACCTATATTTGTATGTTTGTTTGTAATAGACCATCAGAAATGATTATATATATATATATTTATATGTATATAATAGGCCTATTCCATCTGTGTGTCTGTCTGTATGTCTGCTGATAACGCTCGCCTCGGTAAATAATTAAAAAAACAGAACGTCGCACGAGTGAGATTTGAACCCGGTACCACTGATTCGGAACAGAGCGCTTACGCGGTGAGCCAAACCAGATGATATAGGGCTGGCTTCAACAGTACTATTTATAATAAAAAAATAGATTGTTGCATAGATGCAACAATTATAAAAAATATTAAATTTAATATTATTTTTCAGTACAGGTGATGAGAACGCTCCGTTGATATTCAACGGGCTTACACTAGTGTTAAATAGTTTTTGATTGTCTTTGTGGAGGAAGAAAACTTTCTTTCTCAATATAGGGTAAGTCCACGTAACATACACAACTTCTGAAGTGACATTTTTGACTGTTTTTATAACTTCGATAATTTTTATTATAATCATAAATACTTCTAATAGCTCTATACTAATTATTGTAGAAAGACTACGACGCAAGATTGATTTGAAGGCAATAAATTTAAGAAAATAAAAAGTAACTGATGCAACTGAAGAAATCGTGCATTTCAGCGGGTACTAATTTCAATCTGAAATATCTTTAAAATTGCAAAACTTTCGGCATTGTATTAAAAATGTTTGAATGCAAAATCTTCCCGCAATAATTAAAATAGATCAAAAGTTCACAAAAATTCACCGTAAATCAACTTTTCAAAAATACTGACAGTACTGTCATTGCTGCTATGTACATATTTTTTGTAAAATCGCCGCCATCACGTGGAATTACCCTATGCGAGCTTTCCATTGAACTTTTCGTTGTTTTTTCCCATCAAAACTTTGGCTATTTCCATGCAGAATCATAGTTTGAGAAACACTCTGCTGCCATACAATGACAATA
Source organism: Parapsyche elsis (assembly GCA_022651745.1). NCBI lineage: Eukaryota > Metazoa > Arthropoda > Insecta > Trichoptera > Hydropsychidae > Parapsyche > Parapsyche elsis. The sequence continues at coordinate 2,366,010 of JAGVSN010000031.1, forward strand.
AACAGATAGCGTACTCGGAAAATGTCACACATTTCTAGGAAAACTCACGAGCTTTATACATACATACATACATAGTATATGCGAAAACTAGACGATGGATAACATTCGCGAAAGCGTGACGGTTCTCAGAATAATAAAAAAAAAGCACTATTACAACAGGTGTCGAGTGGCACAGGTTGTTTTCAAGTCATAATAATAATATTTGCTTAATTTGCGCATTTTTTTGACAGCACAGCGCGTTTCGGCGAAATTGATACAATTTTTTTTTTTTATTTTTATAGATTACACTGCACTTTATTGATACGAAAGAAGCATTTCTGAGAATGTGACACAATTTAATTATTTATTATTGCGCACGTACACACACACACACACACACATGCTGTCTATTTCGCCACGAGCTCGCGTAATTTTGCAATTAACTTACATAGAAAATTGGCGTTCAGACGTGATTGTGCGTTTCGCTTACCTTGTAAAATACGTGCTTTTTTATTATTTATTGATTTTATTACGAATTTACTAAAGCTGTAACACCCGAAGATGCCCAGGCTCAAATTTCATTTGAATTGAGTCGTAAAATTATTGTTTCTCTGAACTGGCAATACGCAACTGGAAACTTCAAAAATATTTAATCTTCTGTCATCTGATATTGAAACGTACAACTTTTTGTATACATGTACATACATATTATGTTTTACTGAACTGGCAAATACTCAATGGTTTTCAACATTCAATAACTCAATAGTCAAACCTAAAGGGGCCAGTAAACGAGCAACATTTTTTAGAAATATTGCTCGTCAATTATCCAGTAACATTTTCAGCATCACATGCGCAATCTTTATCGTGTTACTTAATGATTGTCGGCAAGTAGTTGCTGTTTTATGATTGCCCAGATTTTGAATTTTCGTATACCGAGCGAAATCATTGGCAATATGGCAACAATACTCGCCAAAACACGGCCATAACAGCAATAGTGTTGGGAAACGTGACTATATTTCCGGCCCACATCACCATATTGCAGTAATATTACCAGCCATGCTTGCCGGCAATACATTGTCGTGAAAATGTTGATCGTTTACAGGCACCTTAACGTTGTATGGTAGATACACGAAATAAAAATGTACTATTGCACTCAATTACTGTTATAAGAGTTATAAAAACCGAATTTAGAAGTACATCTGTTAAGCTTGGTCCCAATTATTTATTTGTTAGGGGATTTTTAAACCAAAATTAAGTCAAAGGGTGTGGAATATATAAAATATATAAAAGAGATAGAAAGACAGAAATTCAATTTTATATACGTATGTACCTACATACTAGTGTAAGCCCGTTGAATGTCAACGTACATATGTATGTTTGCGTGGATGAGTATATGTGTATTTAATAGTTTTTATAGTTGTTGCATAGATGGCGCGTTATAATACAACATGTAACAATTAAGCAAAGTCGCGAGCCAATTAAGTTATAATCTAGTTTGGATCACAGCGTAAGCGCTCACTGTCCCGAACTGGTGATATCGGGTTCAAATCCCACTCGCGCGACGTTCTGATTTTTTAATTATTTATCTCGACGACCGTTATCAGCAGACAGACACACACACAGACAGAAGGAATATGGCTATTATATATATGATGTACATAGATAAATTATGAAATATATCGCGCTTTACGTCAGCTCTTAGCTGCATTTGGTCGCAAAGGGGTTAACACCGTTCATTTAACCTTTCGCAGTGTTACGTCCTGAGCATAAAATGATTAGCATTTATAGTGTTGCAAAAATAATAGCGGTCGTTTATTAATTAAGGCGATTAGTTAATGTGTCAATGACATCACCGTTTTGTGGGAAACACTGTGTACTATTGTATGCGTTGAACTTGGAAGACAGGATTTATGGACAGTCACAACGACATTTGTCTTTTGACAATTCAATTTGTCGACAGCAAAACGTCTTCTGTGCGCTGCTCCATAATTCGTTTGACATCATCTGATGTGTGAGTCACAATAATAACAGCACTCGTTCGATAAATCATAATCGCTGAAAGCTAGTTTTTTTGTTGTTGTATGTACATAAAGTGGTATTGACAAGTCATGGATGTGACTGATAAAAATTCATCATTCGATCGTAAATTACTCAAGCTGTGCAGCTTATGTGGGTCACAGCGTGTCATTTCGAGACGTTCGAGACTCGCTCTCGTACGAGAAAACGAAATTAAAATGCTGAAAATTCAACGGACTGCATTATGCATTCGCTCGGAGATGCATGTCGTATATTTCAGGTTAAAATTACAACCTACGACTGTAATTTACGATTTGTGCTGACTTATGTAGGTCTTCGAATGTCGCCAGTGATCTTGATTGCCTCTTAAATGTCAAATCGGTATGTTCGGACTGACTGTTTATTTTTGTTGTTTTTTTTTTCAGCAGCCAAACTAATTTTCAGCAGTCAAACTAATCAACGGAAACTATGCTATACTATACCAAACGATCGAATTAATCAGACGATAGCTCAACGGTTAAAGCGTTGGTCTCTTGAGCGAAGGTCTGGGGGTTTGATCCCGTATGTTGAAAGTTTTTCGACTTTTAATACTGTCATTGGCAATAATTATGACATTATTTAAATCCATAAATTCAAAATCATTCCTAAGTTCCTTCTCTCATTTCCTCCCCTCCAGAAGGTAATGGCTTCACTACTAGAGAGTAACTTTCCCTAGTTACTTCAGTATGAAAATTTCTTCCCTTGAAGACTGCCTTAAGCTTCAAAACGATCTTGACTCGTTTTCGAGCTACTGTGATATTAATCAGTTGCTGGTTAATATAGATAAATGTTTTCATATTCTTTATTGGGCAAACGCGAGTATTGAGAGTTGACTATGTGAGAGACCTAGGTGTCTTATTAGATAATAAATTGTCTTTTAATTCCCACATTGATGCGGCTGTCAATAAGGCTTATAGGAGTTTGGGATTCAAATTAGAGTATCCAGACCCTTTAAGTCCTTTGATACCGTGTCTCTACAATACCATGTATTTGTGAGAAGTCACCTGGAATTTGCTAGTACTACATACATATATGGAACCCATTTTACTAAGATTCCATTAATAAATTGAAAAAATAAATAAGAAGTTCCATACGTACTCCATTTCCAGGTTTCCTCTTCTTCTGTAAATTCCCGTGATTACGCCTCTCTGCAAACCAGGAAGACGATCTCGGATCTCTGCTTTGTATTTAAGCTTTTAAATAATTTATCAGATAGCCCTTATCTACTAAGTAGGATTCTTTTACATTGTCCCCCTAGATCTGTCAGAAATCCTCCATTATTTCATTTGAATTTTTATTCCACTAATTGTTCGCAAAACTCCTTCATTTATAGATCCTGCTATATTGCTGCTTTTCACTATTCTTTGCCCTCCTTCAGATTATCTTTACTTAAGTTCCATTCCAGCCCCAACTAGCAAGTGCGAAATTAATATTATTTTGTATTTTATATTGTACTCTATGAGCTGTTTGTTGCGTAATATAAAATAAATGAAGAGGCAACGCAGGTATGCCACTTTCATAAGATTTTGAATACAGTTGATTTCATTCAATAGCTCATCGCAACACGAATAAATTTTTGAAACTATCCCAGCTAATTTCACATGCAATTCATGCACAAAATCCGTGGGCTGTCCACATCCGAATACTACCCGAGTGAAATAAAAAAAAAAAACACTGAGTGTATCGTCTATGTTTAGTTTATTCGAGCATACAAGTTGTGCCAAGTTTGCACAGTTAGGGGAATACCCTATTACCTAAATTAAAATTTCGCAGCCAAGACATACATAGACCTTTGTAATGCGATTCGCGTTTCCGACATACATACATACACACAACATACAAAAGTCAATTTTCAAACCGCAATCTCTCGTCTCAAAGAGTGTATTCGACGTGTGACAGATCGAATCGCACTGTTTACACCCACGGTTAGTTTTATATAAACGATCGATAGCAATAATGAGTATCATTGCGGCATTAAACGGGGCCGTTAAGAGCGCTAACCGAGCCGGTTATCCGTAAGCGTTATAAGTGGCGCGATCATTAACTGACAAAACGGTCTGTGACGGAAAGTTTTCAACGACATGGGTGTTCTTGTTCGGAAATTTCTATGGTCTCCTTGGGAAATCACCTACGCACGTTTACGGCCGCGACTTATTACCATTGAATGAAAAATTCCACTTTTGTATGCAATTATACAAATTGTTTATTATTTGTTTTTTTTCTTTTCGTTATTCTGTAGCGCGTCTTTGAATCTCAATGTTTGTGGTGCGTCAGAAGTCGCCAACGCGGCGCCTCCATATACAATTAATGACAATTTTTTTTTGTATTTGATAGATTAAAAATAACTTATTTTAAAAGGAATGGCGACACCCGAATTCGTGTAGTCCTAGTTGCTAGCCAATTATATTGGAATAAATAGTTCGATACGATGGAAAAATTATACGTTGATAATATTTGGACTTTTTGACTGTTCTTTATTATCAAGTTTAATGTGTATTCAAGTCAAGCAAGTTTAATGAGTATTATATCGATTTTTTTTTATATTTGAATGAATAGGGTCAAGTATATGAAATGATAGGATGTGAATGAAAGCAAGGTAGACTGAGTGGATGATGGGCTGATGAATTATTGTGAAGAATGTCTGCTCAAGATAGAAAGAAGGCATACGACGAATGCCGAATGCGTACTGCCGAGTTAACTGGATGCAGATTGCTGAAATTAAACTAGGATGGAGCGCTTTTAGAATAATGAACATAGTTTTTCAATCCAACATTTCGCTATGCTTAAAAAAGAAGGCGTACGACCAATGCGTAATGCCGAATCAACTGGATGCAGATTGCTCAAGACAGACAGGAATGGAAGAGGATTGTATAGACCATTGCCATATTGGTGAATATGACCGGATGTAAAGAAGAAGAATTGAAACTAGGATGGAGTGCTTTTGGAAGAATGAACATAGTTTTTCAATCCAACATTTCGCTATGCTTAAAAAAGAAGGCATACGACCAATGCGTAATGCCGAATCAACTGGATGCAGATTGCTCAAGACAGACAGAAATGGAAGAGGATTGGAGAGACCGTTGCCACATTGGTGAATATGACCGGATGTAAAGAAGCAGAAATGAAACTAGGATGGAGTGCTTTTAGAAGTAGTGCGTATAGTTTTTAAATCCAACATTCCGCTATGCTTAAAAAAGAAGGCATGCGTACTGCCAGTTACGACCAATGGATGTGAAACGTGGATGCTAAATTCATGAATGCTACGTAAGATCCAGTCCACACAGAAAAGCATGGAAATGTGTATGTTTGGTATAACAAGAAGAGATCGTAAGAGGAATACATGGGTAAGAAGAAGTGGCAGATATAGCGGAACCTGTGAAAAAGTCGGAATGGACACATACATAGCTAGAAGAACCGATGGCAGATGGACGCGAGAAATACTGGAATGGTATCCGAGAGGACGTGAAAGAAAGCAAAGTAGACCGAGTGGAAGATGGACTGATGTGTGGTGTCGAGTGGATGCAGATTGCTCAAAACAGACAGGAATGAAAGAGGATTCTAGAGGCCTTCATCCAGCAGTGGATGGTGAACGGCTGAAAATGATGATGATATGAAATGAATGATCGTCTTATTTCTTTTTGTCGACTTCTTCTCTTCTTTAGTCTTTTTCAATATGTTTACATTAATTTAAGATTTGTTGAGATTTAATCAGAAATATATTTCATTAAGACATTTGTACAATTATACATACACACTACATATACATAAGTAATAAATTTCTGGAAGATTTTAATTTAATTGACTTTATTACTTTATATGATCATTATTTGTTTCGATATAAAACCATACCTTATGGGATTTACAAACTACATATATGTATGTACGTATGTATTGTAATTTAAAAATATTATGTTGCAATATTACATATGTATATGCAAATTTATTATGGGTTCATCGGAAAAGATAACTCGTCACGGATCATTTTCAATACTTTTTACCAATGTACATATGTAGGTATATATTAAAATATTTACATAAATGATTGCAGAAGATGCATTTATGCTTTTTTTTTCTTTAAATATTGTCCAACGAATTTCGGTGTTGAAAATTTTATTTTAATATAAAGCAAATCCGTGTGAAAACAAGGTTGTTTGCCTTGCCAATATTCGTACATAGGTTCGTATTTAAACAAACGCGATTAAATATTCCTTTGTAAACGCTTTTTTACGCATATTTTTTCAACACAAAATTCCAGTTACATAATTATTTTTTTTGTTGCACCATTTTCGCTTTTGTATACAAACAAGTAATTGTACGAATTTTACTTTTTAATGAAAAGGGGCATAATTTTGCGAGCTTTCACTTTATATACGAGGGAATCGAACTTGTCGCATGACATAAAAGTAAAAAAAAAAACAGAATAAAATACAATTCGTACTCAACGTCTGTCTGTGTGTTGCGTGTCGAAAAAGTTGCACATTTACAAAGTTCATAAACGGCAAATGGATTGGGTAATTTTTTTGTTTTTTTTTTTTTCATCATCGCCCATTGATTCGGAATCGCGCGTTTACTACGCTCACGTATGCGGTCAGTTTCGTTTTCATCCATGAATTATTAATTTATTTATGTGAATGAACAATTTATATATCTTGATATGGAGAACCGGTTTTTTTTATTTATTATTATTATTATCATTATTTACGTACTATTGCGATTGTGCTATAAGGCTATCACTGACTGCCAAAACAAAATCAAACGAAGAAGATTTTTCCTTTTAAGAGAAATATGTATTTGTAAATTGAATGAAAAAACTTACTAAAACATTTAACCAGCAATATATACATAGTTCGATCCCCGTAAGTCAAAATGATTTTCATGTCGGTTTACAACTTTAATTATCGTCATTGGCTAGATCTGGACATTACTAAATCCAGATCTTCTGCTAGAATTAGCTAATTTATACAATTTAGTTGTGTAACTATAAAATTCCTTCCTAACTACCAAATTATTCATATCATAAAATCCTAACTTTTTTACTTTATTCCTGTCCTGCACACATTGGAGACATCCTGGAGACCACTCGAGAGTACCTTTTCTCACTTATTTCACTATGACAGACGGTAATTTTTTTATCAAATAGTGAAGAGCTTATTATCAGTATGCCACCTTCAGAAGAAAATATTTTAACATCTGACAGGAAAGCAATAATAAAAAAAAAACTCTCCAGTGGTTTCCAGCTGCCTTTTACATAGAAGGGATTCTATTTTCTAATTATATTTTTATAAGGAATGCTTATAATAACACTGAGCTAAGTTATCGGAGCGGAGACACAAAAATTATTAATAATTCTAACCAAGTGAATCCGAATATGATAAAGAAATTCGTTAAAAAAAATGGACAATTTTACCATTGTTTTGACTTTTGCGGTCTGTAACTCAAAATGTAGCGCTTTTGTGTTCAAAATGAGTATTGGAAGCAATATTCAGATGTTTTTGCTATTAATTGTGATATTTGAAAGTTTTAGTGTTTTTTTATTGTTGCACAGTGTAATTTGCTTAACATGACAAATGCACCAAAAAAACACATACTTAATCTTATAAAAAAAAAATTAATTTAAGCTCATTTTATACAGAAGCTAGTCCACTTTTAAACCAGATATACAGAATGTGTGATATTTAACAGTTTTAATATATTTTTTCAATTTTTCGCAGGCCATCGCAGTCTTTCATAGCGCCCGCCCTAGTAATTGAGCGCCATGGTCCAGATGGCTATTCGCGATCCAGGCCCGTGCGTCAAATAGCCGATTGTCACTACGTAGGATCAGTCGTTGGACAACCTCAATCCAGTGTCGCACTTTCGGCATGCCAAGGACTGGTAAGTTACCCATAATTTGAACCAATTGTACAGCGAAAAGTAGGACAAAAGTCAACAGTGCCACACATTCGAGTTCAAATTCTTCAATTTATAGGTACAATGTCGCTCATTTTCGTATTAGCTTTATTTGTGCACTAATTGTAAGTAGTGCAGGTGTTAGATGGGCGATTTCGCATATCACCGCGTATAGTATTTCCACAATTCGACCATGATTACTATAATCAAAGTAAATCACTATATTGGCGAGCGTACAACAACCTGTTCGCGAGCGCCGCACCTCTCCTACGTACATACATATATAAATATATCTATCTATTCTATGTACGTGTGTATATTATACGATATAATCACGGCTCGATTACAGGCCAATTTTCGTGATAGATAAACCAGATGAAATTGATAGTCTCTGAAACACGTGGAGTCAATTTTTTAGTCGGTGTGTGAACCTTCTTGCGGAAAAGTGTGGGAAAATTACTATCTACGTATGTACGCTCAGTCAGCGCTCGCTTTAAGGACTTTGTGGAAATAGTGAATTTTTCCGTATAATCAAAAGTTTTGGGTGTTTATCATCGTCTTAGAGTTCATTGTTATACCTGACCGACATAAAATTTCCGATCTTTTAGTTTGTTGTATTGAAAAACGATGTCTGATACCCGAGCACTACCTAAAATATTGAATGTTGCATATGTATTGTATGCTTGAAATCAATTCAATACACGGCATTATAAAAACTTACATTCGAATGCGTCATAATGCTATAAATTCAATTTACGATACTTTAAATTCATCTTAAAGCGTGCACAAGTGTAATGTAGCTTGTAATTAGCGTTTCGTTAAGATGCAAAATTTTTAACGACTTGCTAATTTCTATGCGTTCATGTCTGTGTTCGCTTTTATAAGAATAGAAAATTTTATCATGAGCTTAGAATACATACATACATACATAGAATGTTAACATGTTTGTATTATCATGACTGTTAGAAACTATGTATGTAGTACATAATTATCGAGAACCGGTCTTTTGCTCTGAATCATATGATCAATGTAACTTACAGTTGCTTTATGTATGTATGTATGTATGTATTCCGAGCTTTTTGTCAGTTTTATATATATGTACATACAATGTTGCATGCAAAATGTGAAATTCTGTATAGCCTAGTCAGCGTTTTTCAAACTTTTTTTTACTACGACCCACTGCAAGAACTGCATTTTGTATTGCGACCCAGTATGTCTATATGTACGTATAATAATATATCAAACACAAACTCTGTCCATTATGTTCCTTTATTTAACTATTGACACGTGATATATGCATATTTATGGATGAAACTAGTTTTCAATTATAAACTTTGTTTTTAATTGAGATAAAGTGAAAATTTTAGTTCACACAAATAAGTTGAAGTAAAAGGTAACAGTATAAAGATTACTTTTTTTTTTACTTAAAAGTGGAATATCTCCTTTAACCTTAATCCAAAATGATGACAAATTTAATTGCTGCAGTGTAAATGAACTAATAAGGTGCAAAAATTTAGCCTCCTCTTCAGTATCAAAGTTTAACTCAACTATTGATTCGGGGCTTTCAAATTTCTGCACTGGAAAATAGTTATCAAAGCATTGGGATAGAGAAGTGAGATGTGACAATATCTCAAATTTTAATTCTTTTTAACGATGATAGAGGAACTGAACATTCCAGTGTCATGCGAATAAGTCATAAAATCTATGTAGGTAAATACGACTCGTTCCATTTTCAATCAATTTTTTTCGTTTTTCGCGATCCATTTTATTTATTTTGCGACCCACCAATTAACCCACAGTTTTAAAAATTCTGGCCTAGCACGCTTAGGCATTTTAATATACATGGTGTAAGCGCTTTAGGCAAGTTGTAAAATTAATGATCCTGAAGAACAATTTGAACCAATTTTTGTCGTGTTGTCTTTTTCAAACGTCAAACTGAAATGCTTACGTATGCAGCAAATTGTTCTTCAGGATCAGTTCGAGTCAGACCGGTGAAAAATTATACGTACAGCAAAATTACATTTATTTCACACTTTGACAGCTGTTTTCGGCATTCGAAGCACACACTTCTATTGAATGCACTCGTTGTTCACATTCAAGCTACTGTCATTTGTCAGTTTGCTTCCCTTATCGTATGCGATCGTTTGCGATCGCGTCGAAGACGTTCGACCGTTTGCAAAAAAGCAAAATAAAATACATACACATACATACATACCACCGACGACAACCAACTAACTGGTCGACGAATGGAGATAGTTATCTGGCACGCGTGTGCTGGAAGAGATCCTCGAGATCGCACACGAAGCGTAAGATACGATCGCCCTCGAGCTGCGTATCAGTGGCGATTATCTCGCGGTTCGCGGTCCGGTTTCGGCCACACGTAAACCCGCCGAATCTCGACGATCTAGTTTCGCCGAATGGCATAAATCAAAAAGAGACAACTCACCCATAATCTCGATCGGCCAATTTTGGATTCGCGACGAAAAAATAATGCATTTCGCCGTGCGAATCCCCCCCCTTTTGTGAGTGACGAGGGTTTCGACCGTGGGTTTTTTTTTTACTTTATTTTCATTTACGAACCCGTCAAATTTGACGGGTTCCCGTCTTCGTGACGATTATTCGACGTCGACGAAACACACCTGTGTTACGCCTAGGTGGAAAAATTCGTCGATCTTTGGTATTTGGAGTTGTTTGAGATGCGCTGGTCGGTATGTTCGCACGTTTCGTGTGTAGGTGTCGAATTGCGTGCATGTCGATATCCGAATTATGCGAGTTCAATGGCAGTTATGGCAATTTTTCGTTCGATGGTCTTATGGCCTGAATGTTAGTTAGTTAGTATGCACGATAATGTAACTGGTAAATTGGTGAATGTCCTTGTACGTGAAAATTTGAAAAGTCGTGTGCGCTTAGGTTGGTACCTATGTCATTGACGTGAAGGCATCAATGAATAAATAGGTACTAAAAAATATTTGCGCGTGCAAATTAACGTTTTCGTGACGTTGAAGAATTTTTCCCCGTAAATTCTAGTCATCTAGTCGGTGTATTAATTGAATGATTTTTCGTGTCGATTGTAAAAATCAATATTTTCTCAAAAGTATTATACAATTAACACGGTGCATTTTTCGCACACAATTTACACGAAACTTTTGCAAACAGGATGAAGTGTGTTTATATTGTGTGAGTGTACTGAATTTTTTTTTTTTTGTAAATATAAGTTGCAATCGCATTTTGCTTGAACTCGAACAGTTTGAATGTTTAACTTTTTCATTACCCCAATTCTATTCTTTATAATATTATCATATACATACATATATAATAGCCCTATTCCGTCTGTCTGTCTGTCTGTCTGTGTGTGTGTGTGTGTGTGTGTGTGTCTGTTTTCTGATAACGCTCGCTGAGGTAAATAGTTAAAAGACACGAACCGTCCGAGCGCGAGTGGGATTTGAACCCGAGATCACCGGTTCGGGACAGTGAACGCTTACGCTATGATCCAAACGGAGGTGATGACGAGCCTGCTACGATTTCACAATATTAATAAAATTGTCAATGGCTAACGACTTTGTTCAATTGCTACGTTGTTGTATTATAACGCGCCATCTGTGCAACAACTATAAAAACTATTAAATTTAATATTATTTTTCAGTACGGGTGATGAGAAAGCGCTCCGTTGATATTCAACGGGCTTACACTAGTCATACATACATATGTATATATATATAATAGCCCTATTCCGTCTGTCTGTCTGTCTGTGTGTGTGTGTGTGTGTGTGTGTCTGTTTGGTGATAACGCTCGCTGAGGTAAATAGTTAAAAGACACGAACCGTCCGCGCGCGAGTGGGATTTGAACGCGAGATCACCAGTTCGGGACAGTGATTCAAACGGAGGCAATGACGAGCCTGTTACAATTTGACAATATAAATTCTCAATAGGCTCGCGACTTTGCTAAATTGTTACGTTGTTGTATTATAACCCGCCAACTATAAAAACTATTAAATACACATATACCCACACAAACACGTCCGTTGATATTCAACGGGCTTACACTAGTTATGTATATATATATATATGTATATAATAATAGCCCAATTCCGTCCGTCTGTCTGTCTGTCCGTCTGCTGATAACGCTCGCCTCGGTAAAGGATGAAATTCAAATTTAATTGAAAAAACACGAATGTCGCGAGTGGAATTTGAACCCGTGATCACCAGGTTGGATGATTAAGCGCTAACGCGTTCACCCAACACCGGTGATGGGAGGCCTCCTATAATTTCAAAAATATTGATCCTTAGTAGGTTCGCGACTTTGCTAAATTGTTACCTAATCAATTACGTCAAACACGTCCGTTGATATTCAATGGGCTTACACTAGTATAATATAAGTATAAGGGATGATTTTAATATAAAAGAAAATGAATCAAAAATAAATTTTCAATCAACTATGTATGTACATATATATGTACACATAAAACATTGTCCTGTTTCTAAATTTTTAAAGGTATGTATGTATATAAAAATATGTACATATGTATGTATTAGTTGAATTTTTCCTTGTTATTACCAAAAGCTCGCAGTGTCAACAATTTTTCGCTTTCTATAGAAATGAAATATATGTACATACATCGCTGTACACCAAAGTGCAAATGCCATAATGTTTATTGATGAGAGATGCAGCGAGGCCATTATCCTATTGGTTTATCTGTTATTCTCAAACCGAAATATGATTTATTAGTGCAGCCAATCATCGCTGAAAAATGTAATATTTCAACACGGCTCGTTTAAACATTCACTGTCAACGCTCGGATAGCGTTAATGGATTCTGCTCGTTGCATTCATAGACACGATATAATTACGTATTTATTGTACAGAGTGCGGCAGAAAAGCGAGCAATCGTAAAATATCGATAAATTTTATTTGTGTTATCGTTAATGTACATATGTATGCATAAAAATAAAGATCACAATATTTTGATGAAGATATATTTTTAAAAGTCTCAAACTGGAACGGAAATGCCACCATTCTAAGATAGCTCACGATTGTGCAACTATTTTCACATTGAGCTCATCCATTTTATTGCGGCTAACCATTTTTTTTTCTTCTTTTTTAATGAAGTAGTTTTTTTTATTATTGGTATAATTTAAACATGTTTGTTTTTGTTTTCATAAAGTTTTCGTCCGATAGAACTAGCTTGAGTCTTTACGATCACCCGTTTATTTACCACACTTATCATTTATATGTATGTAGTTTGCGCAACTTTAAATTTGCACACACATTGAAGAATATTACACGAAAATTCTAATGTAAAGACACAATCCTATTTAACGTATAAGAAACAGTTCGTGATGATGAAAACAGTTATTTTTGACTTTTGCTATGGATTGGATGAATACTTGGAATATTTATAAGCCTTGCGATACTTCGTCTTATGAACGTGACGTACTTGATATCAAACATTGCCTTTACCAATTGATAAACAATTTTACGATCTGCCATAGCGAAGTAACTGAGGAAAATTACGGTGATTTCCCACTGCCTTCTCTAGTAGGGAGGAAGGGACAATGATTTGGTCGGTAGGGAGGAATCTGTAGGCCGATCTGGATTTAGTAATGTATCATCATTTTCAGCCGTTCACCATCCACTGCTGGATGAAGACCTCTCCAATCCTCTTCCATTCCTGTCTGTCTTGAGCAATATGCATCCAGTTGATTCGGCAGTACGCATTGGTCGTATGCCTTCTTTTTTAAGCATAGAGAAATGTTGGATTAAAAAACTACGCTCATTCTTCCAAAAGCACTCCATCGTAGTTTCATTTCTTCTTATTTATGTACATCCGGTCATATTCACCAATATGGCAATGGTCTCTCCAATCCTCTTCCATTCCCGTCTGTCTTGATCTGCATCCAGTTGACTCGGCAGTACGCATTGGTCGTATGCCTTATTTTTTAAGCATTGCGTAATGTTGGATTAAAAAACCATGTTCATTCTTCCAAAAGCACTCCGTCCTAGTTTAATTTCTTCTTCTTTACATCCGGTCATATTCACCAATATGGCAATGGTCTCTCCAATCCTCTTCCATTCTCGTCTGTCTTGATCTGCATCCAGTTGACTCGGCAGTACGCATTGGTCGTATGCCTTATTTTTTAAGCATTGCGTAATGTTGGATTGAAAAACCATGTTCATTCTTCCAAAAGCACTCCGTCCTAGTTTCATTTCTTCTTCTTTACATCCGGTCATATTCACCAATATGGCAATGGTCTCTACAATCCTGTCTGTCTTGAGCAATCTGCATCCAGTTGATTCGGCAGTACGCATTGGTCGTGTGCCTTCTTCTTTAAGCATAGCAATGTAATGACGATATTTAAGGTCGAAAACTTTCGACGTACGGAAATTGAACCACGGGCCTTCGTTCAAGAGATCAACGCTATAACCACTGGGCTTATATGAGCCTGTGGATTGCAATAACTGAAAAATTAACCCACTATTCTTTTTGAATATAAGACAATGCTAGATCTTGTGAAAAAGACCGTATGCCCGAGAAGAGTTATTTGCATTTCGGATCGATGCATCCTGCATATACATAATCACGTCTGAAAGTTTGAAAGTGTGAAAGTTGCCATCTCCCATTGAGTGGCTGGAGTAGGAAGTCGTGTATTTTTGTTAGCAAGCTCCTGTGGGTTATTTGCGTCGGCCACTTCTTCCCGTCTGGTCCGAAAACGGGACAGCACCACTGTGTGTGACATCTCTCTCGTGTATCCCATTTATTTTCATCTCGACAGAGTTCATGTTCGTAGACGGCGACTTCTTCCTAGCGCATACTTCTTGCGATGTGATGATGGCGCTTTTGATCTGACCGCCAGACAGACGACACTCGTCAATGGGTTGCCTTGAAAAATCATCAAAGGGGCTATTTCCCATCTAGAAAGCTTGCCCGTTTCAGTGGAGAAAATATAATACTACATTAAATTTCGTCTAAGGGTTCAATTAACACGTCGTGTTTACACAATTCGTACGGTGTTGATAATTTTATATCCACGCTAAATCTGACGGTGTTATGATAATTTTTTTTATTCATTTCTATCGTCCGGTTTAGACCGACTTGGCAATAAAATTTATGGCAATTAAAAATTTTTTTTTTTTTATTGGCAAGTGTGATTCATAAGTTTCCCAAGTCTTATTAGTCTGATTGGATATATAAATATAAAATTATATATACATATATAATAGCCGAAATCCGTCTGTATGTCTGTGTGTCTGTCTGCTGATAACGCTCACCTCTGATGATACCTGATACAAATCAGTCAAAATCTCAAGGTCGAATTTTCGCACGATCACAATACTTTATCCGATTAGGATATTAGGGATTTGAACTCGGTATCACCAGGTTGAGAGTAATCGTGCTTAGACTACCTACCAAACGGAGGCGATGAGGGACGTGCTATAATTGGCCAATATTTAATCTTAAAGGGGTCGCGATTTTGCTAAATTTTTACGTTGTTGTTATTATAACGCGCCATAGATGGCGCTTGGTTGCATAGATGCAACAACTATAAAAACTATTAAATTTAAAATATTATTTTTTAGTACGTGTGATGAGAACGCTCCGTTGATATTCAACGGGCTTACACTAATATAAAATAGTATTAATTCCACATAATACAATACAGCCAAAATAGTTACAAACAAACAACAGATCATAGCAAGAGAATAACAGAAAAAAAATCTGAAGGAGGGCAAACAATAGTGAAAAGGATCAATATGTGCCGGAATTTCGTTGAATGACGAACAGGATCTATGGATCTATAATTTTAAAAAAAAAAGCAAATGGCAAACCTTCCTTCGGGTAAATAAAATCATAGTCTGCTTTATTGTTTCTTTTTAACACGTGTGCTCAAAAAAAAAAGACACTCAAACTGAAATTGCATACTTTCTCATTAAAAAAATACGCTCGTGTTCAATTCATTAACGACTGTCTAATCAAAACTATTTTTACTGGTATTTTGTATGATCCTTTTTATTTTTCTCTCGTACGATACGAAGTTTTGCCACGATCGCTTCAATCAAACACGGGTTCAACGTATCGAATAGCTCACGTCAGACTTTTTGGCGTTAGACAAATTATAACCGTTCGACTGCCATCAGCAAAACTGACGCTCTGATCAGGGCCGGGTACTGCTTATGGGTAAATGGGGCAATTTATCACGGGCGCCCAATTAGCCGAGGCGCCAAATTTGGCGCCTCGTAAAACGCCTATTATTTATATACGCAATAAAATAAAAGCACGCGAACGTTATGAAATATTAAAGAGAGTCGGCGCACAATAATTGCGTTACCGATCCAGACGTGACGTTTGACGTCGACTCTACATGCATACATAGTAGTGTTCATTTTCGAAAAAATGTTTGAAGACTAAATCGAGACACAGATTCGTTTTATCGTTTTGTATTAGACAAAAAAAAATACGGTAAAAAATGAAATGAAAAAAAAAAAAAACTCGTACGATTCTCTCGGACTTGGTTCACTTTTCAAAGCGGAACGGTCAATATACACATGCACGTTCTAAATAAAAGATGATTTATTGCGGAAAATAGGCGCCACGTATTACATCATTCTGTGTGAAAAGAATAGCAAACGCCACTAAAAATTACAGCAGACCGTTACTAAGTGGATTCTGCGATTTCGCAGTCGCTTTTCCGACGTTTTTCCGCGTAAACAAAACGGCCACACAGACCACCGCCGCTTTCCGCTGACCCTTTTTTTATATTATTTACACGTGTATCCTATGTATATTCAATGGATATGATATAAATAATTTGGCAGGCATTAGGCGATGACCTGCAAATAAATAGTGTTGCGCGTGTCTACCAATAGACGCTCTCCAGACGATCGTACAATAAAAACAGAAACACATGTGTGTGTCTACACACTACTGCTAATTATAACGGAAACATACACATGCAAACACACACATGTTGCACTTTTTTTTATATTTATAGGAAGCTTCCAAACACAGTTCGGTTAAATATAATCATACGTATGTATATTTGTGTAAAATGCGTGAGGTATCGAGATCGCGCTCTCTTTAAAGTTCGGCCTTCAGATTTTCATATGATCTTTTTGCGCCGATGTTTTTCTCCCCGAAGGGGCAAAATCCGATTACATTCAAGTACTAAGATACTAAGTAATAGATCTAAGTAGTGGTAGGATCATAGGAAGTGTCTCAAGTTAAAAGCTCACCGTCAGTTCCCAACAACATTTTCAGAAGCATAGCGTTTTTCAAACTGCATTTTGTATTGCGACCCAGTATGCCTATATAATAATATATTAAACACAAACTCTGCCCATTGTGTTCCTTTATTTACTATTGACACGTGGTATATGCATATTTATGGATGAAACTAGTTTTCAATTTTATTAGGAACATTGTTTTTAATTGAGATACAGTGGAAAATCCTAGTTCACACACATAAGTTGAAGTAAAGGGTATAAAGTTTGATTTTTTACTTAAAAGTGGAAATTTTCCATCATCATCATTTTCAGCCGTTCACCGTCCACTGCTGGATGAAGGCCTCTCCAATCCTCTTCCATTCTTGTCTGTCTTGAGCAATCTGCATCCACTTTGACTCCACAGTATTCCAGTACTTCTCGCGTCCATCTGCCATCCATTCTTCTTGCTATGTGTCCAGCCCATTGCCACTTCAACTTTTTCACCCGTACTACTATGTATATCTGCCACTTTGGTCATACTTCTTACCCGTGTATTTCTTTTGCGATCTCTTCTTGTTATGCCAAGCATACATCTTTCCATGCTTCTCTGTGTGCACTGGATCTTTCGTAGCATTCTTGAATTTAGCGTCCAAGTTTCACATCCATACGTCATAACTGGCAGTACGCATTGGTCGTATGCCTTCTTTTTTAAGCATAGCAAATGAACTAATAAGGTGCAGAAATTCAGCCTTCTTTTCAGGATCAAAGTTTAACTCAATTATTGATTCGGCACTTTTAAAATCAAGTGGATTTTTTATCCAAAGGCTTTTCTTTACTGTTTCAAATTTCTGCCCTGGAAAATAGTAACCAAAGTTTTGGGATAGAGGAGTGACATGTGACAATATCACGATTTTTAATTCTTTTAAAATATTCGCATTGGCAATGTTAAGCAATGATACCTGAAGAACTGACCATTTCAGTGTCATGCGAACAAACAAATTCTATGAAGTCATACAATCTAGGGAAAGACTACTCGTTCCATTCTCAATATTTGCAACGTTGTTTTGGGACCCACAGTTTGAAAAACCCTGGCTTAGGCTACTAGCGGCTTAGATGGGGTCAGAATTAAATTACAAAAAATTTTGCTCCGTCCATTTCTAAGCCCCACCTCTAGTAAGTTATGGTTACAATAATGTAATTCTATAATTTATGATGGTGAACCATCCATAGATTAGTCAAATGATGTGGTAATGTAATCGATTGTTTTATATATGTAGATATGGATTACTTGTTTGTGTTTATTTCTGAAAATGTCGTTTAAATCATTTGAATCAATCGTGGCTTGATTGCATCGAAGAAAAGTTGACTTAAACTAGAAATTTTCATTTCCGTTTAGATTTGGCGTCAATGTACTATGTCGGATTCGATCAAATTTCATACACAATTTTCCGATTCAATTATTGTTATCAAAAGTTTAGTGAATTTATCTACATATAAGATATTCTTCAACGTAGAAAAGGTAGTTTGCTTATAAAATTCTTAAATGTCGCACAGTATTTGATCGTTTTAATGATCGACACAAGGCAAATATTTTTTCCGCATTGAAGCCCGAGGGAAAGTCGCTTTCTTTGCCAGCGATTCTAATCAAACGTTATTACGTTATGTACGACGGTTGAGACGTTTCAATTTCAATCACTCAATCTCGACGATCGGATCGGGTCCTCTTTTTCGTACCGGACTGGTTTGTGAATCAGCAGACGCTTAAAAGTTTGCACTTTTCCAGTTTTTTGGTGCGGCGGCTGTACGCTCCGCTGGACACCCTAAGATCGGATCAGGTGCTTTGAACCACTTCCGGTCCGTATCATAATAATTCCCTTCGTATCATTTTACAAAATCGATACCTGCTATCGCGCGTTTCGATCGCACAATTTGGATAAATTTCGAACGATCCCTATCTGATTACAAAATTTGTATACATCCACATTCACAATATTCATTAATTAAATCCCTGAAAACTCGGGTTAACATAGGTATGCTTTTTTACCGTAAATTGTTTTTTGAACCGGCAATATTCAATTTGTTTCGACTGGCAATGGCGTACTTGAATTCAAGCGATGCTTCTATGTATTTATTTATTTATTTAATATAGCTTAAAAAGCTAATTACAAACAAGACAAGACAATTGTTTTAAGACTGCCAGAAATCCATCAATTTTATTTATATTTCTGAGAACTTCTGGCAGGCCATTATATTCAACAACAATCCTGTATAAGATACTTATGTATATAGGTACAGGATACTCCTAGATCTAATTAATTTTAAATTCTTAACTATTAACTTATTCCTACCCCTAGTATTATGACTATGTATATTATACCCTCTTATTAAATATTTTGGTAATAAATTCTTATCTAATTTAAAAATATATACTAACATGCACACTTTTAAGGTTTCGCGATTTGTCAAACATTTTACAGTCTACCATAGCGCTGTTACAAAGATACTCTCATGGTTTCCCATTGCCTTCTGGAGGGGGGGGAGGGGTAAGAAGGAATGGGTAATGAAAGGTAGATTGAATTATTTTTTGATCGTGTCAATTTTGTGGAACCATCTCATAACTAAATTACATAGATAAATTAGCAAATTCTAACACGAGATGGCAAATCTGGATTTAGTAATATTCCAATAACGTTTTTTTAAGCAGCGTGGGAATTTATTAGGAGCAGACACACAACTTTATGATTATTATCGTAACTTAATCATCCCTCTTTATTTATACTATGTACATACGTGCAAGCACGTACACTTACTTTTTTACTGTAAATGCTTTTGAATTCGGAGAAAGTCGCGTCCGACTATTTTTTTTTCGCAACAGTCAACCTCTACGATGCAATTAATTCACCAATTAACCGCTTTTACGTTACGAAATGAATCAAAAGGAAAAAAAAGTTTTTTGATCTTATCGTGATTTGTCATTTTCGATGTCCACTCGTGATGAAATCGAAAAGTGAAATTGCAATTCAATTTTTTCGATTGCACTTACGGTTTTTTTTTTTTTTTGCACGATTTGCAAGACACTGTACGACGGCAAAACGTCGCCGAGAAGATCCACAGTAACAAGCAGCATAACTGGTTTAACAGTGGACTACCTGTTTTATTCATTGAACTCCTTATCGGTATCGGTGCGTGAACACGCTGAAACTAAAAATGACACACACTCACAATCGTTAAAAATACTTGTGGGTAACAAACTATGGAACAATCGCTCGACCTTACGTCTCAAAAAATTATAATAAAAAAATTAGGCAAGGTCGTAAACCAGTAATCGAGTATGAATTCGTAGATAGTTCAGGCTCTATTAACGCCCCAGTGTTTCCATCGAGTTTACAAATTGCTCAATTGTTATGTTGCGTCTCGATATCCTAATAGGCCAATAAAGGCTAAGCCAAAAAAAAACCAGTACAATGGCTTGACCGATAAATAAATTAGACGATACGCCTCTGCCGATCCGTTACAGACCACTTTTCGACATGAACCGGGTCTGGGTATTGTTTGTGCGATTTTTTTTCCTCCTTGTAATAATTTTATTATTATTGTTTTGATAATGTAGACACGTGTCGGCACGCCCGCATTAACACCTCTGGTTTGTGCAACTCTAGTGCTATTTATCCCACGTCTGGTCAAACTGGTTTCATCGCCAACAAAAGACTTAAAACCAAGGGATAGTGATACAGAAGCAGTTTGTCGCCTTGACGTTACAGGCCGAATGTTGGAACTTTTCAGTATAATGTTGCAAAACTCTACCTGTGCTTTATTCGTTGGAAAATTTCCTTTAGAGTGATGTGCATTTTCATTCACGTCATTATATGTACGTTTCGTATATTATTAGGCGCCAATTTTGACGTTGATCTAATTGGACGCCTGTGGCAAATTGTTCCACATTCGTAATGCTAGATTCACTTAACGATCCGTTGTATCAAAGCCAATCAACGATGCTAAATGGGCGATTATAGTTTAGCAGTAGTCGACGTGTTGTCAAATAAACAATAATAAGATGTAATAAAACTTGGAAAGCTAGAAAAATTTCATAAAAGTGCACCCGCTTTGAACTTGTAGGAGATTATTGCATGCGGCAGAAATACGGGTATTTATTCAATCGTTACATTTTTAAGTATTTAATAGGGATATAATATAAATAGTCAAAATACTAAGGGTAAGTTAATGAGTTAATAGTTAGGAATTTAAAATTCAGTCGATCTAGGAGAAGTATCTTGTACAGGGGTGTTACAATGTTAATACAATGGCCTGCCAGAAGATCTCAGTAATATAAACAAAATTGACAGATTCCTGGTAGCCTTAAAACAGCACCTCTGTACAAGTACTAATAGATAATTGAGTTTATTTTGTAATTTTAGCTTCAAGTTACTGTTTGTTTGTAGTTAGCTTATTAAGCTACATATATTAAATAAATAAATAAATAAAATTTTGAAAGGTTTTCTCGGCAGCTTTCGACCATACATATCGTCATTGGCAAGATCTGTGTATGTATTACTAAATCCCGATCGGCGGTGAGACGGTTCCACGAAATTGACAGGTTCCAAAAAAAAATTCCTTTCTCCCTACCAAATCCTAGTCTGTTCCTTCCTTCTCTTCTTCTTCTCCATAAGGCAATGGTTTCAGCTTTAGTCTCTTAAGCACTTAAGCGATGGTCTGGAGTTCGATCCCCGTATGTCGAATTTTTTTTCTCGACCTTAAATATCGTCACTGGCAAGATCTGGATACTTCTAAATCCAGATCGACCGTCTCCTGTTAGAATTTACCAATTTATCCAACTTAAATGTGAGACGGTTTCACGAAATTATCATCAATCAAAAATTTCTTTCGACCTACCACATCATAGTACCTTTCTATTTTCCTTCCTTACATCCAGAAAACATTAGTTTCACCACTAGAGAGTAGTATCATTCCTAAAGGGGCCTGTAAACGAGCAACATTTTTCAGCAATATTGCTCGTCAACCATCCAGCAACATTTTCAGCATCACGTGCGCAATATGTGTCGCAGAATTGTATTGCTCAATGATTGCCGGCAAGTAGTTGCTGTTTTATTATTGCCCAGATTTTATATTTTCGTATACCGAGCGATATCATTGGCAATATGGCAACAGCACACGGCCATACCAGCAATAGTGGAACAATAGTGTCGGGAAACACGACTATATTTCCGGCCCACATCACCATATTGCAGTAATATTATCAGAAATACCAGATTCTTACCCCAAACGCCTGACGCCACAACCACCTCCAAACGCGACTTCAAATCATCTACAGCTCAAATTTATACGTTTAGACAAAAAAAAAAAATATTGACATAGAAAACCAATCCTTATTTGTTAGCATTAAAATAATAAAAAAAACTAGCCAACGTAACGTACATATAATAATACCGGGAAAAAATCCTAAAGAAAAAAAATATTTTTGACTTTAAGATTCGCTAGACGATTACTTATAAGAATTTTAATATTACAATTAATAGAACAAAACATCTGAACATTGCTTCCAATACTCATTTTGAACACAAAAGTACTACATTTTGAGCTACAGACCGAAAAAGTAAAAAAAATGGTTTTCATTGTCATATTCAGATTCAGTGGGTCAAACTTGGTAAAGATTGACTAGTATGCGCTCCGGTAGTTTTTTTTTGTTGCACAGTGTAATTATTAATAAGGATTCACCTACGTGAATATTTACAGTGCGGTTTCAAAATAACCTTTGCATCAGTATATACGATTCAATCGGAAATAATCCCCGTATAAGAGAGTATACTTATGGCTCTATCCCAAATTGGACAATTCGAAGCAACGTGCGAAAGTCTTCGGTGGTTGCTTTTATCGTGGTTTACACTTAAAAGGTTCAAAGGTTCAGACACTTCTTGTGTTGGAGCAGGTTCTGCCGCTGCTGCTGCTGCCTGCTGACTTTGTGACGGCAATGACCTTCACGGCCATGATCGTGACCGTGTCTGCAACTCTTCATCCTCAGCATCCGAAAGAGGAGAGAGACTCATTCTGCAAAATCACTCGAGTGATCCGTAACCATCGAGCACGTCACGAGCCAACGATTATATCCGTTTAGACTTCACGACACGCCATTTCTTCACATTATTATGTCAGAACAAACAGAATCCTAAACAATCCTTGACCTTCGACAGAGCGTAAAATAGGAATTTCATTTTACGTAATATGCTTATCGTGCGTGCTAATACAGACAGTCAGACATGCATAATACATACGTATCTAATCTGATTTGTTTTTATACAAACATACATACATAAGCAAATGTGTGCGTGTGAGTCATCTGCGCGAAACGACCTCAACTATAAATATTCGATGTCGCATAGTTAAAAAGTCCACCGGCTATTTCCTCAACACTAGTAGGTATATTTTATAATAGTAAACAAACGGATAAATAACGACGGGGTTAAAGCTTTTAAATAACGGCTATAAAAATCTGTAAAATTCGCCGTGTATATATGTATGTATATTCTTTAATGCGATAGAGATTTATCGCAACGGTTCGATTTGCGAATCGATCGCCGCAAATTTCAAATCATTGTCTGTCGGATATAATATATCAATTTTGAAACGAGAGTACGTAATTTATCTCAAAATATATGTAATTTTGTCGTGGCAGCTCGAGATGAGTGATAGTGAAGACCCGCTGTGTGACCACACGCGAGATGAAAATGTAAAAAAAAAAAAATTAGTACGCATCCTTAAATATCGATTTATTACCGTACTATATATAGTACGTGTAACGGTACCACAAAATCAAAATATTGCTCTATTATGTATGATCGTGCTGCAAATTTGCCGTGAACTTTTTTTTTTTTAACTGACCGTGCATTTATTTTTAAGCTTTTAAAATTCGATTGAAACTCAGATTGTAAGATTGTCTTCGTTGAATCAACACTTTGATATTCAGTTAATGCCTCAATGTGTCGGAATTGTTTTGAATTTTCCTGTACTTAACCGAGTACGAGTTTATCATTTCAATGTATGTAAGTGTATTAGCGGAATACGGATAGAGAGGGGAAAAAAAAACACGTTGAAACGAAATCAATAGACCGGAAGTAAGCAGTTGTCTCTATTGAAAAGATACGGCGCCGCGTACTTTTTAATTGAAATCCATTTTTGGCCATCGTTGCGTGAACGCACCATTACTTTGTAATTTTTTTATGACATCATACGAATTTAAAACGTATTCGTAATTCAGTCCGAGCTATAAATCAAACGTTTTATTTGTCTAAAAATATTTTTCCAATCTAAAAATCCATAATGCATTGTATAGTAATAAAATAATTTTTCCTTTATTTGACATAAAATATACTAGTGAATCTGTTTTGTATTTTGTTTTCGTTGATTTTTGCGATTGACGTATGGGAATATTATCCAAAATTCGTAGTTTTCCACAACATTCGGCCTTCTTCTTCAAATCCTCTTATTTATGACGTGTAAAATTATTTCCAAAATGACGTCATCGTCGCGTTTTATTGCCGTTCACACGCATATACGTATACATATATACAAGTGTATGATACAGAGTGGCCGATAGCTACCAGACCCTAATTAATAGAATGATTTATGAATGGCGTGAACGTACAACCGAACGGGGTGTGAAGGTTGAGAACGATTGTTTTAGTGGTGAGGTGTCTCGAATTTATCATTGGTTTAGTCCAGTCGTGCGATCAACGCCAGATAAAATTCAGCTTAATGCCAATATAATTCAATAAATTACAAAAATATTTCGTAGATGTTATCATTTTCAATTTATGCTGAATCAAACTCGACTTCAAAAAAAAAATCAAAAAAGAAAGGAAATCCCAATTTTTACTTTATTTTGTATGCAATCGATCAATGTAGGCTTAACTGTCAATCAATTATATTTTTGACGGTAAAATCCCTTACCTACATACTTGCTTTCAAGTAAATGTTAAGCAAAGGAAAAACGGGAAATCTCTTCGTATTTCTCGCAACGTTACGAAAATTTTATGTATGTAAAGCTTAAGAGTAAAATTGATTTAACAATTTGAATGCCTACATTCTCTCAAGGTATGTATACCTGCACCTGTACAATGATTTTATAACGGAAATACGATAAAAACAATTTCTTTTAAAGTGTTTCTTAAGTTCATAAATTTTATTGTAGTATTGATGTAAAAATACGGCTCTTCACCTGGATTAACCCAATCAAAACGTTTGACCTTTAGTACGTAAAGTTGCTTCTTTAATATGTATTTAATATAATAATAGCCCAATTCCGTCTGTCTGTCTGTCCGTCTGCTGGTAACGCTCGCTTCGGCTGAAATTCAAATTTAATTGAAAAAACACAAACGTCGCGAGTGGGATTTGAACCCGTGATCACCAGGTTGGGTGAGTTAGCGCTAACGCGTTCACCCAACACCGGTGATGTGAAGCCTCCTATAATTTGAAAATATTAATCCTTAGTAGGTACGCGATTTTGCTAAATTGTTATTGTTTGATATTCAACGGGCTTGCACTAGTATTCTACATATATGTATGTACATCATCATTTTCATCCGTTCATCATCCACTGCTGGAAGGCGTCTCCAATCCTCTTCCATTCCTGTCTGTATTGAGCAATCTGCATCCACTTGACTCCGCACATTCATCTCAATTCATCAGCCCATCTTCCACTCGGTCTACCTTGCTTTCTTTCACGTCCTCTCGGATACCATTCCAGTATTTCTCGCATCCGTTCTTCTCGCTATGTATCCAGCCAATTGCCAACTTTTTCACACGTTCTGCTACATACATATATCTGCCACTTTGGTCATACTTCTTACCCATGTATTCGTCTTACGATCTCTTCTTGTTATACCGAGCATACATCTTTCCGTGCGTCTCTGTGTGCACTGGATCTTACGTAACATTTTTGAACTCAGCATCCACGTGCTTTGATCCCCTTGCTTTCTTTCACATCCTCTCGGATACCATTCCAGTATTTTTCGCATCCATTCTTCTCGCCGTGTATCCAGCCCATTGCCAATTCAACTTTTTCACACGTTCTGCTATATCTGCCACTTTAGTCATACATACTTCTTACCCATGTATTTATTCCTTTTACGTTATATATATTTTATATGTCATCAGTGGACTTGCAAACCATCCCAACTTATTTCAACGCACTTGCAAGACATATGAAAAAAAAAAAACCTAACATAATTGCTTAAATTTAAATAAATTTCTCATTTTTTTCGTTCACTTTCTTACACGTTAAGTAATCGATCATTGTTTAAACAAGATTCACGCGTAAAATTTCTAAAAATTCATAAAAAAAAAAAAAAATGCACTTGCTGAATCATCACACGTACCAGCATTGTTTACTTTTGTCGTAATTAACAGTGCAATATGTGCGAAGTGAGAATCGTTGACCGGTCATGATGCAACAATCTCCCATTGCATACCCACACACAGACAGACAGACACTGTACAGGTGGCTAATGACCATTTTGCATAATTCACAGACGCATAAGAGGTTGTTGCCATTGCTCAACAGGTGATTGTTCATCGGGAGAAAAAAAAAATTGACATCACACAAACGTACTTTCTATCGTATCGAAACGGTTTATCTAACGATCGATATTATTTATAAATAATAATTAATTCGCACATTGTTTTGACTGTCGATAGACTGGTCGGGTTTGTTCTTCAACCGTGGCTCGCAAACACCTTTCGAGTTTTTCTCGTGTATAATTGTGCCCCGAAGTGGTTTTTACGGGTACTTTTCCCAGTGTTTGCATAACTAATCATCTTTTTGGTCGGCTTCGTCGGATGTGACACGTAAAACAGACATGATGTCACTGTCTTGGTGGCATTGAGAAGGTTGTTTGTCGAGCCGATGACAGTTCAATCGCACCTCCACTATTTGCCGACTATACAATCGATCAAACGATTTCAATATTTATACGCGCACAGAGCACTGTCTGATCGATGTGCGAATTTTCCACAAATTTTTTACACTTGAAAATAATAATTTGTAATCTGTTGAAGTTTCGCCCACTCTCGCCAGCTGAAAGCCATCGTCGACAAATGCCAAATATCTCATCGGTAGAATACTGTCTCGTGTCGAGATAAATCGTGGATGTATCTCGTGTTTTGAGACATGGCCTGTCGCAATACGGTTAGTCGAGAATTTTTCGCATTCGCGTAAAGCAATATAATTTTCATCTGAAACTAATGACTCAATAAATGAAAATTTTAAGTACATTTGTCAAAAATTAATATATTTAATTGCTCCCAACGAGAGAATAATTTGCGAATATAATATATATATATATATGTATGTATATATACGATAGATTCGTTTCATTTTAATTATCAAAAACGTTGGCAATGTAATAAAACAATAAAATTTATAGTCGGATGCGTAGATATGTGTATGTATATAAATTGACACAGTAATAAACGAAACATAAAATTTTCGTTATATTCGAATAAAATTCAGATTTTTTTTTTAATTGTATTAATAATATATCTTATTATTATTAAACTGTCTTATAAATGACTTTAACGAGCGTTAAATAATTCATCGAAGTATTAATTAAATTGAGTTTTCCTGAACGTAAGAAATACTTTGATCGATTATTCGGAGCTTTTAACGTCTTGACAAATTATTTATCATAGAAGTGCATTTGCTTGTGAGAGCTTAATTTCGCTCGGCTGTCGTTCAACGTCAAACTCGGTTGATATTAATTTTGTTCCGCACAGTTTTAATGCAAGTGCTCGGGATTGCTGTTCGCAATAAGCAAATGTAATTATTTTTATTATATATATATTTTTTTTTTTATTATAAGTTTCTAACGTTTGATGTTCGTCTGCGGCCGCTCGTATAGTAAAAATGTGTATGAATTGAATTTTTTTTTCTCGCGACTCGTTCGCGATTCGAATGCTCAAATCCGACCTGACGTCGAATTACTCAATCATGATCAATGCGATGGAACAAAAAAAAAAATTATATATGTACATACATACGTACATATATATACATCGTAACACGATGATATCTTAACATCGGACGGTATTGATGTGAAAAAAAAAAAGTAATTATTTTTTTGCCCAACAGCGCAGTAGAAAGGAAGGAACTGGTCTGGAGATGAAACGGCTAGTTTCCTTTACGAGTGTTATAGTCTATAGAACTTTATTGTGATGTTTAAATGAGTTTTTCTTATTCGTATTTATAGTACCTACGCTACGTCCCCGAATAAGCCGATAAGCCAGTCGAAAGCTTGGCTTAACGAATATTTTGATCCGTTTGGTGTAAATTCGATTTTGTACCCCTTCATAATCGGTCCCGGTTTGACGATTTCTTTCCTAAATTTATAATGTCTTACAATGTTTAAATTGTTTAATTTATTTATTTAATCACTATTAAAAATAAAAATAATTGGATTATTTTACACTTTCGTTTAGTAATGGATTAATTAATTAATTATTCATACATTGCAAGTAAAGAAAGTAAAATTTTAATTTATCTTTTTTATGACTTTTTTTTTTTTTTTATGATAAGTTGTACATAAAACGTTGTAGTGATCTTTATTTATCAAGTTAAAACAATCTTATTGTGTGAGCTATTTTATATTTTCCATATACCTACGTAGTATAGATGAAGTTATCAGATTAGAATCTTAATTTTTTCTTTAAAAATATATTTGACTGAATTATTTAGTGAAACATTCACTATTGACAGTCAAAATTTTGGAAAAATTGTTACCTATTTTATAGGCATAAGTGAATTTTTTATCTCACCAATCTGACCAGCTGATTCTGAAGCAGTTGTTGACATGCTGTATTTTTCAAACTTCGGTTTTTCATACGCGTTATTTCTATTTCAATTTATGAAACTTGGTATATGTATGTATGTATTTGCAATTTGCCAGGTCATTTTTGACATTGGCTGTAGCACACTATACATATCTTCTTCTGAAGGAGGCGTACTTGAATATCAAGCATTGCCTCTTCACTATTCGGCAAACATTTCACCGTCTGCCATCATAGTGAAGTAACTAATGAAAGATACTCTCCGATGGTATCCCATTGCTCTCTGGAGGAGAGGACGGGAAAGAAGGAACGGGCAATGATTTGATGGGTAGTAAGGAATTGTTTCAACGGTGTCAATTTTATGGAACCATCTCACAATAAGTTAAATGAATTGACAAATTGAATTTGATCGAATTTAGTAGTCTTACTATTAATAATAGTAATAAAGAGCTTAAAGTGTGTATGTGGGTATGTATGTATGTATGTAGAAAGTATTGTATGGAAAATTTGTGGGAACACCATGACGCGTCTTCTTGACGCGCGATTTTACTCCATTTTTTTTTGATTTTATCTACGGGCAATAAACTAGTACATACATACTAAATGTTCTCTTGCATCTGTTGCAAGAAAATCTAAAAAATATAAATTTTCAGCTTGATTGGTTCAGTAATATCAGAAATATTGCTGGTAACACGATTTTTTTCATTTCTACAATAAAAAAGTCCCACTTTCGGTCGACCGATTTTAATGATTTATTTTTTTATAATTACATAGATATTGCCATAAATTTCATAATATTGCAATATTATGAAGATGCTAAATATTTAAAAGGTCGAAAAAAAATTAATTAAATCTCGTTCAAGAGTAAAACTCTCAATTCGGATTAACGGATTTAGACCAAAATCATAGCGTATCTTAGATCTCACATGAAAACTACAGATATGAAATTTCAGCTTGATAGAGGTAAAAGTTAAAATTCAGCTTAATATATGTATATCACACCTAGACAGTATCAACTAAAAAAAAAAAAAAAAAAAAAACTTTTTTCAGGAACGACGAAAAACTTGTTGTCATTTCGCTATAAGTTTTTTTTTTAATGAAAACAAGCATATTAAAGAAAGTTCAGATTAAAACATTTCATTTTCAGCTTCGTATGTAGAATTCGAATAAATGATTAACTAAAAAATCTAAATTTTTGATTTGATACTGTTTTGATCTACATATGTATAATAGTTTTGCTGGAAAATCTTCCCTTGGAAGTAAAACATATACATATGTATACATATATGAAGTTTCAGTGTGTCGGGCTTAATAATTTTCGAGTTATAGCGATTCTATGTACACACAGACATTTTCCAAAAATCACGAAAACGCAATCGGGGGACCCGATACCCGTTACAAATCAGTCAAAATTTCAAGGTCAAATTTTCGCACGATCACAATCCGACATGGATTAAATAAAAATAAAAAGCGGCGGGAGAACGACCTACCGCATTACCGAGACAGCCGGACAGATAGAAAGCAATGCACTTCGAACGGGAAAGGTCGACAGATGTGCGAAGGACGACTAACAGTGCCAAAGGTCGACAGCTCAATGTGCTAATTAGATGAATGGAGCGGTTGGCCAGAGTCGAAGGTGTTAATTGTGTGCGTGTGTTGTGAATGTGTTGACGCGTTTCACAGGTGAGTCGAGTTGGCGGCACTCGAGTCGCGCCAGACTGCTTGGCTACGATCGCCCTACTTAAAAAAACACACACAGACGAAGACCGCTTCTCAAACTTCTTTCGCTTCTTGTCACGTAATAATTAACACAGCACGGGCCGGTGTCCGCAGTACACAATGGTGGATATTTTGCACCCACGCTCGCCAAAATATGCGAAATTGCGTCAAGGCCTCGCGTTCCTAGCGTCTGTTTCAAAGCACACTTTTCAGCAATTGTCCGTTTGAAAGGATGGTATGCAAATTCTGTTGTGTTTTAACCGTGAGAAAATGTACATATGTGGAGCGATTTGCGGCCGAGTATTGTCATGCCGCCACTTCACCATCGCGCGAATGTTCGTGAAATGTTGGCCTTAGCGCTGTGGTCGGCTGCCGCTTGCTCGCCCGTCCAGAGCGCTGCTATCGTATCGCTAGTGGCGCCACTCTAGTGTCAAATAGCAACCGGCAGCGAACGAGGTGTCATCGTGGCATCGGTGTTTTGGAACCCATATCGCGGATTCTTGGTGGAGAATTTCGAGAAAGTTCAGAGTCACTGAATTGGTCCACATAAGGCACAGTCGGCACAGTCAACATACGTGTGTTGTGTGTGTTTTGATTGATGCGGCCAGACGGCTTGCGGTGAATGTGCTTTCGGCACGGAAAGGATCGAAATTCAATTCGCGATAAAATTTAACGCCGCCACTTCACCATCGCGCGAATGTTCGTGAAATGTTGGCCTTAGCGCTGTGGTCGGCTGCCGCTTGCTCGCACGTCCAGAGCGCTGCTATCGTATCGCTAGTGGCGCCACTCAAGCGGCAGC
This sequence comes from Parapsyche elsis, assembly GCA_022651745.1. NCBI lineage: Eukaryota > Metazoa > Arthropoda > Insecta > Trichoptera > Hydropsychidae > Parapsyche > Parapsyche elsis. The sequence goes on from JAGVSN010000031.1 coordinate 2,397,483, forward strand.
GAACGAAGTGTCATCGTGGCATCGGTGTTTTGGATCCCATATCGCAGGTTCTTGGTGGAGAATTTCGAGAAAGTTCAGAGTCACTGAATCGGTCCACATGATTACGCACTAAAGGCACAGACAACACTGGAGGGGTCCGGGGTGTGGGGAAGGGTCCGCCATTTTGCTTTTTTCGCGGTTCGCTCAACTTTTGCGAATGTCGCGCGAATGTTATAAAGTACGTTGGCGTTAACGCGAACATGTTCGAGCGACATACCCACACCTTGGTGCTCCAATATGAAGTGCCGGCATCAGGGATGATAGGCGAGGTTGTTTGGTTTTAAAATAAAATGTCGCGTGAACCGGAAATTAGCCGTTGAAATTTCGTTAGGTTGGGTTAAAAAAAGTAAATAAAAGTAGAACGAGGAAAGGAGTATTGTATAGTGTCCAAGAATACATACAATAGGCTGCCAGATAGTTTGACTAGCATCAAATCATTGCAAAAGTTCCTCACGGCCTTTTAACGACACCTCTATACAACTAGATTAAATATATTAATGTATTAAATTAGCTATAAGATAAAGATTAATTAGTAAATAAAGTTGATAGATTCCTGGCAGCCTTCAAACAGCACCTCTGTTATACAGGTGCCAGTAGATAATAAGTGTATTTTATAATTTTAGCTTTAAGTAATGTTTGTTTGTAATTAACTTTTTAAGCTATCTTAAATAAATAAATAAATAATATGTATAGGTAAGGTGGTCATGAATCTGAAAAAGGTTCATGAGAAGAAAAAAAAACAGTTTGTGTTAATTTAAACTGATATATGTATCTAGGCTTCATACATAGATATACATACATATCTTGTGATTCGATTGTAATATTGTAATGTTTGTGAAAAGTTGAACGAAATATAGCCATGATTCAGCTAATGGATCATTAAAAAAGTTTTTGCAAATTTTAGGACATTTTTCTTGTTCCAAAAAGTATGTACAATTTTAGGGGCTTAAATAGTTTGTAAAATTCTTTCTAAAGCTGGTAGAAGAGTTTACCATCTAGTTTTGTTGTAGCCTAGTAGTTTTTTTTATATACTGGAAGTCGATATTATCACACATTCTATACTTTAAATGGCAAAGTAAATAATAAAAGACAAAAGTGGGGTTTGGAAAAAAGACAACGCCCTAAAATAAAGGATTGTCCTCTATAATAAAGGACGTATGGTCACCGTAGTTATGTCAGAGTACACTACGGGCCAACCGTAAAATTCCTCAATGCTACAGATAAATTGTTTAAGCTCTATGCACTTTTAAAATAGTAAAAGCACCGATGGTTTTAATATCTACCGTGTATAAGAAAGAGTGAGTAATTCAGCTCTGCCCTTTTCTAACACTTTTCCAAAATCCAATATCTACAAATTTTATGGTTTTTGTTGGTTTTACTTCTTGGATTAGGTTAACGAAGATTTGTGTCAATTGATAAAAATAAAAAGTTGATTTATTAAAACTATTGCTAATACATACATATTTCTATTTATAGGTAGTATAAAACTTGGAACTGATTCAAGACCTTCAAATAAATAATTTATTGTAAAAATGGGGGGTGGAAGGGGGGTGGGGGGGTTACCATAATTTGATTTGTTAGTTACGCCACTTTTCACGTACATATTTATTTATTAACGTCGGAAGTGTACGACGATAAAAGTCTGTGGAAAATGATTTATTAGTTTACTTTCGCATAATTTAAAATGATTTTCGTATGAATGACAGTGACGAAGGCTAAGCTAAGCACACACACACACACACACCTTTTTTTTTGTCACGAAAGGTTAAACGTTAATTGTATATATTTATTATTTTGACGAGTAATATTATTATCAAAAAAAAAAATCCATACGAAGAGCGCACCGTTTGTTAGTATTGCAAAAATGTATGCGGAATGTGTAAGGTCAATTAAATTACAGATTTATCGCATTGAGAAAAAAATCGGTTAGCCTCGGTTTGTAATTCGAGACGTATCGAAATTTTACCTCATTCCTCATTAAAACGCTAAACGAGCAGGAAATTGGCGGGGAGATTGAAATTAAAAAAAATTGCGAACACGCACACGTATGCAATAAATACATAGTTTTGTGTCTGTAATGGGCCACGTTTGATATGTAAATGTTAAGGTCGATAAAATGCAATTTAGATTTTCGCCCACAGCTATCGCAAAACGAGGATCTACGGTCGAATTACACAACCGAGCGTAACTCGATAGAGATACCCACCATAAAAGCGCCATAAAAACCCATCGAACATCGAACGATCGCCGGATGGTCGTAATGGCGAAAAAAAAGAGACGATTTTGTCGAAACGGGTGAAATTGGCGACCCAGTTTGTTTATTGTCCGTTAACGAGACGTTTTATGTGAACTTTCCTATACATACTAGCCATATATTGCAATTGAATTGGTCAAAGGTGAGGCATTGGGCTAGTGGCCGTCAGTCGATCGAAAGCTCGCGGTTAAAACATCACACTTTTAAAAGCATTACAAATCCACTGGAGTATCTTTCCCGAACGCAAATTTGCATACAAATTAATTGCACAATCCCCATAGTTGATTATAAATGAAAATAGATTATTTTAGACGGTTCAATTTCGCGATATGATTTTTTTACTGTCGTTGTACTTGAAACCGATATTTTCTCTAGTCGATTTCAAATCTGATTTATATTATAACTTTTTTATGTTAATTATATTCTGAATTTGTATTTTAAATAAAAATTAACATATTTTTTCCAAATACATAGATGTTTAAAATCTATCATTGAAAATTATCAATAACCTTTAGCTTGTACGGTTAGTTTAAAGCTCAGCCATAAAAATATGATGGAATGTTTGTAGTCTAGCTGTTCTTTTGTTATGTGGAGTGCCTAAAATATTTATAAACCAAAACAATTTTTTTCCCATATATGTATATACATGAGTAAAAACATTATTTATGGTACATTCTTCGCGACACGTGTAGACAAAGCGTAACATTTGCAAAAATTGCCGATTTAATGCCAAATTAACAATAGAAACCGTTTTAAGTGACTATGATCATCGACCGTTTTGGAAATTTACATCATATCTATAATACACATCTCTACGTAATATTATAAAACGATTGACAAATTTAAATTTATCGACTAGGATGTGCTTGATTTATGAAATTTAACAAACGATCGATTGTCTCTCTCAATTATTTATTCACATGTCGAGTATTAATTATATTATATTGAGCTTAAATCAATTTTTGTCAAGAGGAAGTATAATGTATTTTACTCGTTATACAAACCATGTATTACTATCAAAGCGACAATAAGTCCATTGTCATTCCAAATGGTTCATATATGGATAGATGTCATATAGAAATGTCTAGGATAAAAATCATCAATCGATTCTAGGGCAATTTAAACGTCACACTAATTTATGACGTCAATGTAATGCACACGAGTGGAAAATTGTGTTGGGTAGGTTTAGTCCACCCACAATGCCTGTGTAGCTCGAGGATATTTACATGTCGTGAGTACTCCCTGATGATGAAGATATGATCCTGCTCCTCGTGGGCGACCACCACCAATCGAACTCTCCATTATACGCCCACTGGGTCTCCTCTCTCGCATTATACATAATATAATGCACAATGTAAACGTATTGTCTCGCCGTTGCCCCTTTTTTTTTTTTTTCGAAATCCCTTTCGTTTAATTACATTATCAGGATCGTTTGTTTCCGACGTGCACTCGTAATAATTCACTTCTTCTTCTCCAGCTGGTTTGCTGCACCGTGCGGTCGACAACTAACTGCCCCAATCTTTCATACTAGTAAACATAAATAATGCTTAGTGTAACATGCATCTGCCAAAGGCTATGTCAGCTTTGTTTTTAGTTTATTTTTTTAATCTACAGAATTGAATAGCAGATAAAAAAGGATAACTTGCTCCATTCATCACTTAAGCGTTGTTTTATGTATGTACATATCGATGGGTTAGTGCACAGATATTGTATGTCCAGTTTTGTGTTAAAATATTGTAAGTGACATATGTACATCGTTTTTGCATAAAAAATATGGACAAAATGGACATATTATATATTTGAATGGGGCAATATCTTCTCATTTATACTATTTGGACATAGAATACTTTTTAAACATGCAGATGGACGTTTTGTGTATGATAACTCAATTTTGGTAAAAAACTGGACGTACAAAATCTGTGCACTAACCCATCGATATGTTCTTCACTGTAAATTACAATAGGGTAATACTGTGGCAAATGGATACTTGTATGTGTGTGACTTTTAAGTACAAAATATCTGTTTTCTACGGTGTCCGTTTGCCCCAGAATTATCCTATATTTTGTTTTTAATTCAACGAAACTATTAATATTAACATTTACTACTCGCTAATTATTATCAATTTACCCTTTGTTAAAATCTTATTGGAATTTTAGACTTGTTTGATTCATTTGATCTAACTTTGAAGGGGTTCAATCAAATATTTGTAAGAATTGCATCAAATATGTACTTTTGATTGACTCTTAAGCGTTGATTTATTACAGTCGGTTTCACAACAATGTAATGGATGCCAGTGTGCAAAGATATTTAGCTTTATCGATGAACAATAAAGCGTTTCGCCCAGTTTTGAACCTCTCTGCACTCGCTGTTATTCTACTACTAGTGTAAGCCCGTTGAATATCAACGGAGCGTTCTCATCACCCGTACTGGAAAATAATATTAAATTTAATAGTTTTTATAGTTGTTGCATTTATGCAACAATGCGCCATCTATGGCGCGTTATAATACAACAACGTAACAATTTAGCAAAGTCGCGAGCCTATTTTTCATATTAAATAGTCACGTTGAAGCCTGCCTATTATCATCTGGTTTGGCTCACCGCGTAAACGCTCTGTTCCGAATCAGTGGTACCGGGTTCAAATCCCACTCGTGCGACGTTCTGGTTTTAATTATTTACCTCGGCGAGCGTTATCAGCAGACAGACACACAGACAGGCGGATTTCGGCTATTACATACATATATATATAATGTTCTTCACTATAAATTACAATAGGACACTACTGGGGCAAATGGATATTTGTGTGTGTGTGTGTGACTTTTAAGTACAAAATATCTGTTTGCCCCAGAATTATCCTATATTTTGTTTTTAATTCAACGACGAAACTATGTATTAATAATATATTTACTACTCGCTAGTTATTATCAATTTTGATACATCTCACTACACTTTGTTAAAATCTTATTGAAATTTTAGACCTGTTTGATTCATTTGATCTAACTTTGAAGGGTTAAATTAAATATTTGTAAGAATTGCATCAAATATGTACTTTTGATTGACTCTTTAGCGTTGGTTTATTACAGGCAGTTTCACAATAATGTAATGGATGCCATTGTGCAAAGATATTTAGCTTTATCGATGAGCTATAAAGCGTTTCGCCCACAGCTTTGTACCTCTCTGCACTCGCTGTTATTCTACATACATATGTATGTACATATATACACAATTTCAATTCTAATCAGTGACAACAGTTCTTTTACTGGCTGTCTTTGTGAAATCGACCTTAAATCGACATAAATGGCAGATGTCGATGGGGGATCTCTAGCTGCAAACGAGTTCTTTGCGTCTATCGGCCTCTTTGAACCGGCGTAATTTATCGTCGTTAATTATTTTAAGCTTATTTTCTTTACTAAACGAGCGATACTTAATTGTTGAACGTCATTTTTTCACCCGCCGGCCCTTCGTATCAATTTAATTTGCCCGCGTTGGTATTTTATCCAAATACTAGAAGCTAACCAAACTATGTATGTACATATGTATGCACAGATCATATTCAAAGGGGTGAAGTAATCAACAGAAACGACTGATTGGAGTTTAAGGTCGTTGAACGTATTTTTCATCCTTGAAGTATGACGTGCTATTACACTAAAAATTAATTAGTGACATGTGTCCCGTTGTGACACAACCAGTGCAATGACATGTGAACCACTCGATAAAGGATACCCGAAACTTTAGATACATAGACTTTGGCGGAACAGTTCATGTCCATGTTTTGAGCTCATCGTGACCTCGCGTTCGCTTGATTGATGGCCGCGCTGATGTAATTGCTCCACATTTTTATTTTATTATTTTTACACCGAACTTTCGATGGTGAAAAAATAATTAAAATAACAATTAATTGAACGGGATGAAATTAAATACAGTATTGACACAGCGCGCCCTTGTAATTTTATTTTTATGAATGATTTTTTTACGTATGCAAATGTCTCAAAAATGACAAGTGTAATTCGAAACTGACAAACGGTGTAAAAACAAACTTATCCGAGGAATTTTAGATTTAGAAGGTCGTTTTTTAACGTTTTAATTGCGAACCGATGTGTGTGGGGCTTGTTTTTGTTTCCGCCTTCGATTTATTCGATGCGTAAATTGGGAATATTTTAAACATTGACACTTTTAAATTCTACTTAACACTATTGTACACTAAAGTTGGCGTATGAGTGGGCTAGAACCACACATACCTAGCCCACGAAAATAAATCGCCCAACATACATTTTACATCAGGGTAAAGTATCCGATAGTTGGCACTCGATCTGTGTGGTTGGCACTTTCAACTTTAATTCAAAAAAAAATAAACAACGTACAGTTTGTTTGACAACAAGTTTCAAACGGATGTTGAAAACTGACGATAGCTTTAATACTTGACCAGATATAAAAGTTCACAACTATTTGTAGGTTGTATATTTTTTTCAAATTACAGTTGAAAGTACAATAATGCTACGGCACGGGCTCCCAACCTATGGGTCGCGACCCCAAATGGAGTCGCGAAAGGTTTTCTGTGGGGTCGCCAACTGTAACAATATTGACTATAATGCGATTTTCTGCAGTTATGACGTATGGATGTGAAACGTGGATGCTAAATTCAAGAATGCTACGTAAGATCCCGTGCACACAGTGAAGCATGGAAAGATGTATGCTCGGTATAACAAGCCAAAATCGTAAGAGGAATACATGGGTAAGAAGTATGACCAAAGTGATAGATATAGCAGAACGTTTGAAAAAGTTGAAAAACTGGAATCGTATCCGATGTGTCGAGTCAAGTGGATGCAGATTGCTCAAGACAGACAGGAATGGAAGAGAATTGGAGACGCCTTAATCCAGCAGTGGATGGTGAACGGCTGAAAATGATGATGCAATTTTCAATTTTAATCAGTGTTTTGATGTTTGAATAATATTTTTTGCCTTTTTCAAATATTTTGGGGTCGTGGGTCACTTTTTTTTTATAAAAAGGGGTCGCCACTTGAAAAAGGTTGGGAGCCTGTGTACTACGAAGTACTTTTAGTTACATTTTCTCAAAACAAGGTCAATGTCAACTTATCTAAGCATGTTTGCGTAGGAAACTTTTCATGTTTTGGTTCCTAAAATCCCTTCTAACTTATATTTATGATTTGTTGTACAGGCTGGCCTTTTGCGCACAGAGCACGGTGAATACTGGGTGGAGCCATCGTTACAACACACTCCAGCAGCGGAAGGAGAAGAACATCCCCACGTAATATACAAGAGATCAGCTCTGAGGTCCGCCAGGCGTAAATTCAAGAAGGAAGACAGGGAGAAGAAGCGCAATGGTAATAAGAAGGAGAACAACGAAGGTAGACGTAAGAGGAGGCGTAGACGTGCCAAGAACTGCGCCACCAAACAACCACCTCGTACAGCAAAACTGGTCGAGTGGAATGATGGACCTGGACAAACCGTTATACAGGAGACCAAAATCGACAGACACATCAGGGTGAGTAAGATACGCGTGTAAAAAAAAAATGTCAGGTCATCCTCGATTACAATAGTTTAGAGTTGAATTTATGCAGCTGATATCATTCTGGCGTTTGCTCCAGACACTACATTGTAGGTGTCCCCCGCGAAGGTCGAAATGTCGCAGACGTTGTACATTTGTCTTCCTTTGTCTCTTTTATTTTGTCTAGGAAAGTGTCTATTTTGACATCGTTGCATACATTAGAATGTTAAATTTTGAAGTTCTGAATAATATATAGCGGGCGAATCGCCGAGATAAGCATCGGTCGGATTTCGTTTGCAGTGTTTTTGCATCGCAAAATCCCACCAAGCATATTTAAGCATCGAAATTGTAAATTGAACGCTTTCAGCAGTGTTTTCATACATATGTATGTACATAGATAAAGTGTGTTTGAATTTCAATGTGAAAACATTCAACAAAACTTGGCATTACAAAAATGTGCTTTTTAAAACGAAATTCTATTCACTTACCAAATACGTAGTCCGTTTTGATGTTTTAAACCATAAACCACAATTTTATTGCGTGTTAAGTAAACGCTCACTTAAATTCATTATATAAATAATTGAAAAACTCGAGCGTATCCGATAATTACAGTTTTTGCATCGCAAAATCCCACCAAGCATATTTAAGCATCGAAACTGTAAATTGAACGCTTTCAGCAGTGTTTTCATACATATGTACATAGATAAAGTGTGTTTTTTGTTGTAAGTAGTAACCATTTCAATGTGAAAACATTCAACAAAACTTGGCATTACAAAAATGTGTTTTTTAAATCGAAATTCTATTCACTTACCAAATAGTCCGTTTTGATGTTTTAAAACATAAAACACAATTTTATTGCGTGTTAAAGTAAACGCTCGCTTAAATTCATTATATAAATAATTGAAAAACTCGAGCGTAACTTGCCAATTTTTCTTTGTATTTTAGCAAATGTCTATATAGATTTCAGCACTCAGTATTGAGTCTTTTTCTTCAGTTAATTTACGCTCTATTTTCAGACCAATGAAATCGAATACAACCAACTCGACAACGAGAGCACATCCAGGAGCAGAAATGGCAAAAGGATGCGTCAACCGCGTTCCGTGAGTAGACCACGTCACGTGGAAGTCCTTTTAGTAGCTGACAGTTCAATGACTGAATTCCACCAGAAGGGAAATGTGGAGACGTACCTTTTGACCATCATGAACATGGTAATAATCCTCATACTGTACTAATGACAATTTTTTTATTTTATTTTTGATTCTAACCAATTTTTTGGTGCTTTCAGGTGTCTTCCCTATACTTAGACCCAACCATTGGAAACTTTATAAACGTGGTAGTGGTTAAGATAATTCTACTGGAGGATCAGCACGCAGGCCAACAGTTGAACATCACTACGAATGCCGACACAACCCTGGCGAACTTCTGTCGGTGGCAGCGCGACCTGAACCCGGTCGACGACAGTCATCCGAATCATCACGATGTGGCCATCCTGATCACCAGGAAGGACATCTGTGCCAGGCAGAATGTCCCTTGTAGGTATGACTGCTTCTTAAAACAACACTCCGACCAAAAATCTCCCGAAAATCATTCCCATCCAGCGAAAGTGCATCACCGCGCTGGTGCACGCATACATACATATCTCGGAATGCATCTCGCGTTTCGTTCTCGTCTCGAGACAATTGCGGATCGTTCTCGGCTGATGGGCAAAAACAAAAAAGGGGCAACAAAATGCACAACATGGCGGCCAGACTTGTAATTAATGGGGCAGGCTCGTCCCAGCAGCGCTCTCGTCGAACATTCCACACACACACCGTATCGTCTTCCCGTTTATCCTTAAACTTGATCTGATGCCGCAATATATATGGCACACTGACCAACACTAAACCTGTCCGCTCGCATTGATTGTGCCAATCAATATTATCGATGCCCTCAGGAGGAGTCGAAATTCGTGGGAACGGTTGATTAATCGCATCGTGTTCCGTGTGCATCGTCGTTGGAGCGAGCTCGAGGACCAGACGGGTCAAAAGATTCAAAACTGATTATACTGGATGACAAATTTGCACTACCTAAAAATTCTGGACCGTTCAACATGAATATGATAATAAAATTCGCTGGTTAGCTCTTGTTCTACATACATTTATGTATGTACATACATATATCCTTGTCATAGTGAAGTATGGGTATAGGAAACGATACTCCAGTAGGTTTGCGTTGCTTTCTGTAGGGGAAAGTTAGGAAGACATACATAGTTACATAGATATGGGTAAATAAAAGCAGTCTCAACAAATTCTTCTTCTTTCTTTTCATCGTGCTCTTGGCAGAGCTGTCGTGCTCGAGCTATTGGTCAGTTTGGATACATACGGCTAAGATAACCCGGTGCCATCCGTCACGGTACAAAGCAAATGAAATTGGTCAAATTCTGACACGAGACGGCTGATCTGGATCAAAATGGAATACAGTTATATGTAAATCGTATCTGGATCAAACAACGCACCTTCAGCTTATTCTCGGCCTGTTTCTTATTTTAGTACAATCGCGTTCATTAGAATTATGTTCCAAAATTAGTTTGTTATTGATTAGTTAACGAAACTATGAAATTAATTTGAATAAAATTATGTTTAATGAATTTTGCATCCAAAACGTAGTCACTTTAGATGATCATACTGTAGAGATAGTTGATAGTTATGAACCTAGGACAATTGGTGAATATGACTGGTTGTAAAGAAGAAGAAATAAAACGAATAATGAAACTATGTAGGATTGAGTGCTTTTGGAGAATGAACATTGTTTTTAAATGCAACATGCTTCAAAAAGAAGGCATACGACCAATGCGTACTGCCAGTTATGACGTATGGATGTGAAGCGTGGATGTCAAATTCAAGAATGTTACGCAAGATCCAGTGCACACAGAGAAGCATGACAATATGTATGCTCGGTATAACGAGAATAAATCTCAAGAGGAATACATGGGTAAGAAGTATGACCAAAGTGGCAGATATAGCGGAACGTGTGAAAAAGTTGAAGTGGACACTGGAATTGAGAAGAATATGTGGACTCTACATTGTGGAGTCAAGTGGATGCAGATTGCTCAAGACAGACCGGAAAAGAAGAGGATTGGAGAGGCCTTCATCCAGCAGTGGATGGTGAACGGCTGAAAATGATGATGAGTTGTCGGACGGTTTCTCTAAAAATTGGCACCATCTTGTAGAGAGGATTGTAATACCATTGCCATATTGGTGCATATGACCGGATGTAAAGAAGAAATGAAACTAGGATGGAGTGCTTTTGGAAGAATGAACGTTGTTTTTTAATCCAACATTTCGCTATGCTTAAAAAAGAAGGCATACGACCAATGCGTACTGTTAGTTATGACGTATGGATGTGAAACGTGGATGCCAAATTCAAGAATGCTACGTAAGATCCATTGCACACAGAGAAGCATGGAAAGACGTATCTATGTATGTTTGGTATAACGAGAAGAGATCGTCAGAGGAATACATGGGTAAGAAGTATGACCAAAGTGGCAGATATAGCGGAACGTGTGAAAAAGTTGAAGTGGCATTCAGCGAGAAGAATGAATGGCAGATGGACTCGAGAAATACTGGAATGGTATCCGAGAGGATGTGAAAGAAAGCAAGGTAGACCGAGTGAAAGATGGGCTGATGTATTGAGAAGAATGTGTGGAGTCAACTGGATGCAGATTGCTCAAGACAGACAGGAATGGAAGAGGATTGGAGAGGCCTTCATCCAGCAGTGGATGGTGAACGGCTGAAAATGATGAGCTCCGTTCTATTTTTGATATATGTACATATGTCCATAGTTGTCTAGTTTGATATTGAGGTTTGAGTACAGGGTCGCTGACCATTGTGGCGCATACGCTCACGCATTTGCGATGCGGCTAATTCGCAAAATTCGGCGGCATGCCGGCATGCGGCATGAATGGCGAACTTATGCAACGTTATTGAAGTGCATCGGGTGCACCCTTCGTATGTGCAATTATGCAGACAGGCAGACAGACAGACAGTTGACCCGTAACACTTTCGTCCCTCGCGACACTCGGTCTTCTCCCACGTACTTACACACTGTGTAACGCTCTGCACATAAATATTGGGCTCGTTTGAGGTGCGGCACTGTACGAACGTACCACGGGTACCTAATCTTTTCAGACGATATAGTGATGCTCGATGATTCAGTGTATTCATTCTTGCAAAACTATTGTGTTTTATTTATTTTATTTTGAAACATAACCCGCTGCAAATCTGCCGGATTTTTTTTTTAAATTTGAATTGATGACATAAAAATGCAATACCATACAGTATTCTTCCGAGAACTATTAAATATTCATGGGAATCTTTTATATAAGCTACGTTACGTGTTAAATTTATTAGAATTTGTTCGGGAAAAATTCCTTTGAAATACCCACAATTAAAAAAGAACGCCATTTTAATAGTTCAACGTTTTATCACAATTTTATTTTGTTTATATTGTTTTAAAATTTAAATCTTTTCACGGCGCTATCGGAGCTCGAAATCAATTAGTTGTTGTATTTACATTTTAACACATTCTAAACTGGAATTTTCGCTATCAAAAGAATGGCACTGTAATTCAAAGTGCCATTCCAAGTTCAATTCAACACAGGGTTTCTACCGCACCCTCTTGCCTATAAATAGATTTTTTCCGAACTTTTAAAATAGCGGTTTTTTTTCAATTAATTTTCAAAAATAACAGACTTGAACTACAAAAATGCCAATTGCTCAGTAACCATCAGTGATTGAGAGCTCAAATATAATTCATTTTAAAGCTTTTTTAATAGGCTTTTGTGTCATATTTAAAATAATTGTGGTTTTGGTACAAAAATTTTTCTCAAAATCAAACACAAGATTTAAAATGTGATTATCTCAAAAAAGTACATTTTTTAAATATTTAAAAAATTCGTATAGATAGTTTAAATACATTTATAGCTTCACAGAAAGTATGTTTTTTGAATCTAAAGATATGAGGGATATTTGTTCCGAACTTTAAAAATAGCGGTTTTTTTTCAATTAATTTTCAAAAATAACAGACTTGAACTACAAAAATGCAAATTGCTCAGTAACCATCAGTGATTGAGAGCTCAAATATAATTCATTTTAAAGCTTTTTTAATAGGCTTTTGTGTCATATTTAAAATAATTGTGGTTTTGGTACAAAAATTTTTCTCAAAATCAAACACAAGATTTAAAATGTGATTATCTCAAAAAAGTACATTTTTTAAATATTTAAAAAATTCGTATAGATAGTTTAAATACATTTATAGCTTCACAGAAAGTATTTTTTTTGAATCAAAAGATATGAGGGATATTTGTTCGGTCTGATGTTTGTCAAAAACTGCTTGATATCAAACACCCCACTTTTGCTGCTTCTGAAGATTATCTAAATCGTTAACCCCTACCTTGTACAAACAATAATAGAACCTATTGTAAGCACTCGAATTATTCAAAAGGATTATTATCAATTATTCACATCTACCAAATATGGAAAAGGGGAATAATATATAGTGTAGCGTGCAACGCGTTTTGTATTGTAAACAAACCGAATATTTTGATCACGTTGGACCAAATCCAACATGGCGCCATCGGAGCCCATTTAATCGCGCGAAACTACAACCCGTTAAAAACGATCGTAAAATGTAATAAAAGCTATGGCTGAAGACAAAAAAAAAAAAAAGCTTTCAGACATGAAACGACAGACGGTGTGTGAAGGCCCCTCGTTATGGATTTCCCCGATAAATAAAATATACAGATTCGACGTTTGTCGATTCGTTCGAGTGTGTTTTCTTTGAATTTTAATAATAATAATCGTCGCGAAAAAACAGATTAGTCTCGTTGGATTTACTATCGATCGTATTTATAAACGTTGAGGATTTACACAGCGAGCAAATGTCAAACAAAGAGACGGGCCATTTCGTTTTATATTTTCCGGCGCGCATACATACAGTCGATACAATACGATTTTGTTTGTTTTATTATGCGCCAAGTATTTATATTAGTGTCGGGAAGATTGTATCTAAAATTACAGCGTTGTAGTATGAGGATAATAAATCGTGGCAAAAATTCGACGAAACTATGAGGAAATTATCCGTCGGAAAATCTATCGGGCTAACCCTTACTTTTATAATATAAAATGTCGGTTTACAAATGCATATTTTTGTACAAGACGCACGCCGTTGACATTTGAAGGAAAAATCTGGAATACATCACGTAGTCGTATTATTTGATGGAAAATATTTGCTCGCTAATTGAGTCATAGAAACCTTGGATATTAAATCTAGCAGATAAACAAACGTGAAGTGTGGTTTATTTCATTTATTTGACTTAAAGTTAAAGTAAACAAAAAAGGGACGTAACGTGCAACGATATCGCTTTTCATTCAATGTAAAATAAAAATAATCAAATCAAAATTTTCTATCACTACCGAGCTAAGCTTCAAATCATTAATCAATGAAACCTTGGGAGTGCGAAGTGTTAAATTTTCATCGCGTTCTTCTTGACGAAATTATTTAGTGAGCAAATATTATTTACGCTCAATGTATGTTTAATTAATTATGGTGTCTATACTGAAAGTTTTACGTTCGCATTGTCGTTTTAATGGTGTTGGTCCACTTTTTTATGGAAGGTTTAATTTTCAATGATTCTTCACAAGTTTCATTAACTAGTAAAATTTTATTGTGTTGAAAGTTTTTCCGTAAACATTGAATACCATTCGTATTTTTGTTACGCGTGATATTTTTAAAATCAATAGTTCATAAAAACATAAAAAATAACACTGATTATTATTATTGTGCAACATATGTAATTCATTCTAACGCAAATATATACAAGAGAGCGTCGACTGGCACATTATGTACATCGAAATGTACAATAATAATACACTAGCGGTGGAAAAAAAAGGTTGAATTATTTAATTTTTCAACGTGAACTATCTCGACGATTTATTGCAGTAATTTTAAGAAGATTTATTGCTTAAGTGTATGAAATAGAATTAGGCAAAAAAAAAAAAAAACCAATTCCATGTAGTTTATCAATCGAAAGCTTTTTTGCATCGCGAGAGCTTTTCAGAAACACTTTTTTCAGCACCTCGACCTTGAGCTTCAGACTATGTAGCTCTGAAACACTTTGGAGATGACGAGTGATGAATAGCCGAATTGGGTTAGCCATGAGGATGGAACAGTCCACCAGACCAGACGTTTATTGAAATGGGTCACGAGCTCGCATATGACCCGTGACTCAGATTCGCCATTGGAGAAAATCAATTGATCCAAGCTCGGAAGGACAATATTCCTTATGGCATGTCTATCAAATCTGGATTACGATTGACCCTTTATACCCTACGAGCTGTTATTTAAAGTGCATGTCTCAAAATAACAGTTAAATCGTATCGACGCGATTTTAATGTTATTGTAGAATAGTAGATCATCAAGTCTTTTTCAATTCAGTTTAGAGTTTTGCAGATGCTTTGTTGTGCTAGTTTCAAATTAGGCAAAAGGTCTGACATCACGTCTGGCTATTTAGTGTTAGCCTGACTCATCCCTGGAAAAATACATACATATATAGCGGACGCTGGATAACTCGCTCGCTATTGTTTCTGATACGGTGTAGGGATTTTCCTCGTCGGAAAATTAAATATGTATAACTTTCCGCCAGCGGGATAATTTAACCTCTGGTTTCGCGCGTTATTTCTCTGTTGTATTAAAACTTTTCATTTCAAAAAGTTACTTATTTATATTGGTATATAGCGGACAATTGTGTAGCGAACAATGTTCAACGCCAGTGATTCGATACATAAACATTTGCTTATTTATTTATTTATTATACGCCTGTTAGAGCTTTTACGTAAACAATCAGGTGTGGCCAACCCATGACTTTATCCATATATTTGAGGAATATGAAGAGTAACTAAAAACTGAAAAGCGCAAAAACCTGTGCAAAAAAAAAAATAATAGGATTTAAGGACTTTTTTACAAGAAAAAAATCCCACTTCCGGTTGAGAGATTTTGATGATTTTTTTTTCACAGACTGTAATTAGCACAATGATTATAGTATTACAATATTATGAAGATTCTAAATATTTAAACGGTCGAAAATACGCGTTCAAGAGTAAACTGCCACTTCCGGTTGGCGGATTTTGAAATGGATTGTAAAAATAATAGATATGAAATTTCAGCTTGATAGACTTGATAGTTTCGGATAAAAGTTAAAAAGTTAAAAAGTACACAGACATACAGACATTTTCCAGAAATCATAAAACGTGATCGGGGGGGGATACCTGATACAAATCAGTCAAAATCTCAAGGTCGAATTTTTGCACGATCATAATACTTTATCCGATTAGGATAAAGTGAAAAAAAACTAATATACATATGAGTTTATATTAGAGAAAATGTAAAAAAAAAAAAACTAATAAATAAATTATGTAGAGTTGATAAAAGAAATAATAAGTCGTTGCCTTAGAGACGATAGATTAATATTTAAAAAAAAATCAATAAAATCAGAATATTTATTACCACATCTAATCATTCTGGAGATGAGAGAATGAAGATAATAATTATCACGCGAAATAGTTCAATAATCTAATAAAAATCGAGAACGGGTTAAACGTACCGGAACTTTTAAAGCGAATTTTCGAATCATTTAGCAGTTAATCAGTCCAATACGCAATAATACATTTTTTGCGGTGAAAATTATTTAATTTGATTTCTAGAGGATGCACTTCTTTGTTTGCACGTATGAATCGTTTCTAGCTCAACTTTATAAACATTCAATTAAAATAATTACATCAGACTGAACTTTCGTACGATCAAAGTCTCGATACGCATCTGAAATACATAGTTATTTCAATGCGTCTTATAAACATCTGTACACAGAAGAGTATTTGTTGAGTCTAGACAGGAGATGATTTTGAACGTTGAAAAGTGTTTTGTGATGATTATTTTAATGAAACTTTCAACCGGCGATCGATTTCACCAATCAGAAGTCACTTCGGAAGCTCGCACGCGAACTTTCAACGCACAACTTACGTTTTTGCGGTCAAATAAGCGTGTTTTATATGGTGCATTGTTCGCTGGAACGCGCAAATCATTACAGGAAAAACACTTAACACAACATAACAGTCGTGCACGATAAACGAGTAGGATTTTCCGAGCTTTTCCGGAGCTTTGTGTGGGTTACAGTAGCGTTGCGCTCTGAATAATATCAAAAACGTACCCAAACGAACTTTGTTCTCGTTAAATTTATTTCGGTTTTGGTTTGTATTGTATTGTATTGTATATAGGTCGCGTTTTTGTTTACGCGTGCAATCGACTGGACGTCGTAATGTTACGCTACTTTTACACTTCAAATAACCGGCAAAATTCACAGGCGTTCATTATGTATGTTCACACGATAGCGTTGACCTTTGCCACCTTCGGGAAAACTATAAATAAAAATTTACCAACACACAGCATCGCGGAATATTCATCTTTGATCGATTTATTATGCGCGCGTTGCAACCGCAAATATACGTACGTACGTACGTAGAAATGCATTCGGCAATAATTCTCCTTGAATTGTCCATATTTCAATGTGCATTCCGACGTGCCACTCCCGTGCCGTTTAGATACATAGATAGATAGATAGGATTCCGACCTTTAAACTTTCATCGTTGGGTAATTCAAGTTATACGATAATATATTGTATGATTTCTTTCGAATCGCCCATCAATCTAATGTAAATATTATGTGCCGTTGTTCACCGGATGAGCATATTGCTGACTTTAACCGGGGTGTGGCTCATGAATATTTCAATGAAATATACACAGTTAAAATTAATAGATAGTTAGAGGTGCTGAAAAATACTGTGTGAGTAAATGTGTAGTCGATTAAAGTAACTAAAAAAATATCTAAAGTGATATTGATACAAATTCTGTGGTTTTTAGCCTTTTCCATTTTTCCAATATTTCTAGTTTATAGGTATGTTATTACTTTGGCGTTAAAAAAATATCATAAGATAAAAATAAATAAATTGATAGCATTACATTAAAGAGGTTGTAAACTAAATCATAAAAAAAGATCTAGATCAAATTTCTTAAAATAAATTTTTATTCCACTTAAATTGTTGCCCGTTATCAAATTTGATATCGAGCTCGTTGAATCCAAAAAGTTCAACAACAGCTAATTGAGAAGCACCGTTTAAGCTTACCTTGGCAGTAAAGATTTTCTCGTTGTTTTCAAGTCTTAATTAGCACATCGTGCCAAACGTAATTGTAACGTTTTAATTTGCATGTTAAATGTCGACGACTTGTTACATCCCTTTACTTGAATGTTTAGCATACGCACCTGTCCACTATTTACAGAGCAACGTTAGGACTTCTAGCAATGCAATTATCGCCAGATGTGTTACCCAGTAGACTATGCGCATCGTTCAAAATATCTAGTATACCGTACCCTGAAATCATTTCCATCATTTTAAATCAAACGGAGATTGAATTTTACAATTAATTTTCTTTGTGTGTGTGAATTTTATAATATGTTTGATTAATTTCAGCACTCTCGGAGTAGCCCATGTGGCTGGTATGTGTCACCCTAACAGGAGCTGTTCGGTCAACGAGGACAACGGCATTACCCTGGCTCATACCATAACGCACGAGCTCGGACACAAGTTAGTATATATACATAATTGTTCAAATCGATTGAGACTGCAAAAATAGTAAACAGAAACGAGGAAGTGATGTGTGAACTCTCATACAAGTTCAATGAGCTCCTCGTCCAGCACACATTGCAAATATATGGGTCAAACTCGGATGACCGTGGCCCGAAACGAAGCGTCTGCTTTGTGTCAATCGAAAATGGCGGTATACCAATTTATGCGTCCGCGCCAGATTAATTTACCGACTCATTGAGTTCCGCAATCGATAATAATTCTATCTTCGGCTACAAAGAAAAATTATTTAAGCCGTAGTAACTATTCCCGGGTTCAAAGTGCTCCATTTTAAGCTTTCCACCTGTAAACTATTTCAAACTTTGCTAGTTGAACATTGTCTTAAATTGTTTTTGTGTTTTAGTTTTGGAATGTATCATGACACTGAAAAGATTGGTTGCCACCGACGCATCGGTTCAACGTTGCACGTCATGACTCCAATATTCGAAGCCGACACCGTTGAAGTAGCATGGTCGAGGTGCAGCAGACGAGATCTCACAAGCTTTTTGGAGTATGTATCGTTATTAAAACATTACATAAATAATCAAAAAAAATTGTATTAATAATGTTATTTGTTTGGTTGCATAGTTCGGGTATGGGAGATTGCTTGGCGGACCAGCCGGCACAAGTCGATTACATATATCCTGAACTTCCACCAGGTAACTATTATGAACATATTACCCCGAAACTTTAAGAAGCAAAAAATACCTTTTCCCCCCCCCAACACTTTCTTCTCTGGGATTTAAATAAAAATAAATCATACATTTTGCTGAAACCGAGAAAACCTCAATACATCAAAGTCAAACATTAAACTAATAACACTCAGTAGGTAATCGAATCACCTTACCTTTTAATATCCAAATTCGAACTCCCAAATAAAAATTTAAAAAAAAAAGTGTTATAAATTGTATCTTGTGTTTAGAGTTTAATAATAAAAAAAATCAAGGAAGAAGAGTTGCTTATCTCGAAAAATAGGGAGTTAGTTAATTAATTTAGTTGAAGTAAAATAATCATTAAAAATAAAAATTAGAAGTAAAAAGTTATTCGGTTTATTTTATATCTACATATGTACTTACATATGTATATGTCAATATTATTGACGTCAATAATATTGACCCAGATGTTTGGAAATTTGAATCCGCTTCAATTCAATCCAATCCATCAATACGTCAAACCATCAATATTTCCACCTTACAAGGTCAGTATTTTTGTCAATATGATAAGGTATTGTCAATAATATTGACCGTGTAAGGTACCCATATATGTATGTATGTTATTCAGCTCAATATTAAGTGGATCATAGTAATAATGTTGCCTATAGTGAATTAATCACTAACACATATTGAATTTATACAGGTGCTTTGTACGATGCTGGAAGACAATGTCGATTACAGTTTGGAGCTGGTGTTGAAAAGGTGTGTTCGGAACAAAATGAAATTTGCCAAAGATTGTGGTGTGTTGTCAACGACACGTGCATTACAATGTTGAGACCGGCCGCTGCCGGAACTACCTGCGGTGAAGATATGGTAAAAATTCGCCATATTAAGACAATAAAGCCTGCTTTTATTGAGAAAGTACATATCAATAGCTGAATTTTCTTTTCAGTGGTGTCAAAATCGCGAATGCGTTCCTCGCACTTCACCACCGCCGCCAGAAGACGGAGGCTGGGGAGAATGGAGCGACTGGTCACAGTGTTCACGTACTTGCGGAGCAGGCATATCTATAACAAAACGCCAATGCAACGATCCAATGCCTAAAAACGGAGGCAAATTCTGCACCGGAGAAAGGACGAGGTACTATTTTCATATTATACAAAGATCGGCTAACTTTCAACAGTGTCCTTAGTTAAAGTTAAAGTTAAAATTTCATCGTGATGATCGATAATGTATGGTTTTTCAGGTACAAAGTGTGCAACACAAATCCCTGCAACAAAACTGAACCGTCCTTCAGGCACGTTCAATGTTCAAAATATGACAATACAACGTACGAAGGCAAGGTTGTTAATAAATGGCAGCCGTATTTCGATCAAGGTATTAAATTTACACTCGTGCAGATTAATTTCAAGTCCAATGCAATGTCGGATGATGTATCTAATGGTTTGGTTAAATTTCAGACGAGCCGTGCGAGTTGTATTGTAGTACGTCCGATGAGACGGTGATTGTGCCGTTTGGCGATTCCGCACTCGACGGCACTCCGTGCAATTTAGGCTCCAGGGATATGTGCATATCGGGTATGTGCAGGAAGATCGGTTGCGATTGGATCATAGATTCCAGCGCAGCCGAAGACCCTTGCGGAATTTGCAACGGAAACGGCAGCGAGTGCAAGCAAGTTCAAGGAATATACAGTAAGGGTACGACGAGGGAGACCGGATACAGCGAGGTGATTACAATCTACTACATAATATTACGACAGGTATAAACTAGATTGCACATTTTTAATATACGAATTGAACAATCTCAGGTCGCTATTATCCCGGCCGGTTCCAGAAACATAAAAGTCGAAGAGGTGTCCAATTCTAAAAACTACATCGGCATCGGAAGCGCTCATTCGAAGAAGTTTTATCTAAACGGCAAAAGGTAGTTTGAAACATGAATGAAGATTTAGATTCGTATTAAGACAGTATTAGAGGGTCAAACTTTTTTGTTTGACTATGTATAAGCACGTTTGAAGATTTGATGCAACTGTTTGAACTTATTTGCTCAAACTTAAGACGTGCTCATCCACAATCAAACGGTTTGCGCAACAGGTTCCGTTTGGACCATATACTGCCACCTTTATAATTAGCACTAAAAATGACTGAATATTTTATAGGAAAATCACTCTAGCTGGGGAATATTTGGTAGCGGGAACGACGGCGCTTTACGAACGAGACAGAGATTGGGAAAAAATAAACATACCGGGACCGATAAAAGAAGACATTTTGATATATGTAATAAATTAAATTAAATTATTTATATTGAATGACTTTTTGATCTAGTAATACTATGAGACAATTTCTCTTATCGTATTATAGCAGATGATTTACACGGGAAGGCATCGTAATCCCGGTGTGCGCTATCAATACATAGTGGATAAGCATCCGATGGATAGACAAGACAACCAATACAGATGGGGAATGAGGAATTGGACTCCGTGTACCAAAACTTGCGGCGGAGGCATAACGAGGCAACCGGTCATATGCGTCAATAGTACAGGAGGTATGCACTAGTATGTTTATATGTTGAATTAAAGCTAAAAGTTCAACAAGTTTTTAATTGTATCGTGTTTTTACAGTTCAAGTCGATCATGAATTGTGCATCAGTCACAATGAAATGGAAAAACCTTCTGAAATTATGCGAATTTGCAATTCTCAATCGTGCCCTACGAATTGGTGGGTAGGACCTTGGTCACAATGCCCGCCGTGTATAAAACAGGTAAGCAAAACTCGTATATAAATACTAGTGGGATGATAAATTTAAACTTTAGGAAGCATTTAATGATTGTTCCGTTCATTCTCCAGAGTAATCATTTGCCGCAAAAGCGACGGAAAGTCATATGCAAGGATAAAATCGACAGTCGTCAGCTGCCTGATCACGAGTGCGACTTGAGAAATAAACCAACGATACACATCATGTGCACCGGAATTCCTAAATGTAATTATAGGTATTGAGGAAAACGAGGACGTTTTATTGTCGTATCAAACTGTCGTCAAGTACACCGAGAAATCCGGTGCAAATTTCCTTTAGACGAAGTGCTTCGTTCGAAAGGATTCAAATTTTAAAATATTACAGTATAGCCGTCGTCTTTGAGGGCTAACGAGTCTTTAGACTGCAATTTAGAGAATCGAATATTTCCCCCAAAATTAATTTGTAAATATTGAAATTAATACTTATTTATATTATATATCGACATGTAAATTAATGTTCATCTTCTTACTACTCGGCTGAAAAGCAATGAATTAAAGATGCATTTGTATTATTAATATTTGAATTAAATAGATCTACACACTATATATAAAAATTACACGATACACATACATATTTCCTTCTAAATAAAATTTTATCATGTATTTTAGAATGTTTTCTAGCCATCTGCAATACTATTCGTAAGCTCTGCCATATATATATTATAATCATATATTTATATAAATGTAATAATAAATTTAAAAATGTACGACATACGTGTATGTAAGTTATAATGAGAGATTAAAGAACTATCTACATGTACGCTAATAATATAGTGTCTAGGAAAAAAAAGTTATTTCGACTCAGTTTTAAGAGTCAGATAAGTGTCAGTCGCTATTTATAATAATATATAATAATATTGATTATCACAATTTTCATTGTCGGTACAAATTAGAGGTCAGAATGTAGGTATATGCGTGTGTCATTAACTATGGATATATGTACACCTGTATTATTATAAATTAGAACACGCAAGCAAATCAGTGTTTTTGTTGTGTGAGAGCGAACTGCGGAAAGAGGAAAAATATAATCATCGAATGAAAATGAACATTGACATTATGTAACACCACTGTAAATAGATGCATTTTGTTGTTGCACATACATACTCATGCATTAATACACTTGTATTTTTATCAAAGTATTAATTTAATTATTTAATTTTTATATAAAAAATAAAAGTGAATTTTAAAATGAAGTTTTATTTATTTTGTTAATGTGGAAAAAAATCCAAAATAAACATGCAATATATAAAGGTATTGAATCACAAGGAGCTATTTAAACATATATTTATACAATTTTAATATAATTGTACATATGTTAAATTTATAATGGCATATTTTTTATTAAAAAAAAAAAAGAACTTAATTAAACAAAAAAATCAATCAAGTCATTGATTCCATTTTAATCAACTGTATTAGTAAAAAAGAAATACAATTATTACCAAATGAAAACAAATATTACATGAAAAACATGAACATGCCAATTCCTTACTTGACAAAATTGAAAAATGTCTATTAGCTTATAAAATAATAAAAATGAAATTTTCATCGCAGTATTTAAAATGTATTACACAAATTTTAAAATATTAATCAAAGGATTTCAAGCTTCTTTGTCAGTCAAGGTTTTTTTCTTCTGAAAATAATTAAAAACTAATTAGTAAATTGTTAGCAAAATCGTACGAGACATAAGTATTCTGAATGTATCTACATATATTAAAAGTTAGTCAAAGTCAAGAGCATTAATATCAAAGTACCAATCATATTATGCAGGACGAAATATGTATATTATTGTAGTATCGGTTAGTAAGTTGTGTCAATAGAATGTTTAAAAACAAAAAAAAAACATAATTACATAAAAGTAAGTCTTGAGATTTCCAAAAACATAAAGGACGAAATAATTGATATGTGATACACATATCAATGAAATTACGTTTCTGTAGAAACGTCAAACCTAACTTTCTTAACTTTACTAAATTGTTTCTGAAAAAAAAAAAAAATTATTTGCTTTTTTAGCTGGAAATTTGTACGAAAAGAAAATTTCTACAGTTTGAAGTTCTATTCGGTTACATTTTGCAGGTTATTATATATCTAAAAATTTACAAAATATTTAAATACCTTGTCTTTGAATTTTGTGTCGATCTTAGTTGCCGATGAGCCTTTCGATCTCTCCTGTTCCAATTGTGCATGAAGTGTACTAACCGTAAGTGTCAGTTCATTTTGAACTTCCCTCAACTTTTCTACTTCGATCAAAACTTCTGCTTTGTCTTTCACTAAAAACAACATTGTAAATACAATAGCTAATAAATCTAGTACAAATATTAATATAATAAACGTTTCCTACTTTCTCCTTGACCAATAATACTGCATAATTTCTTATTTCTAGACTTCACTTTGAACAGTTCATCCTTTAACGAGACTATTTCTAATTTCAATTCGGTAATTTCTTGATCTTTTTGTTCTAATACGTTTTGAAGCTGCGATCCCTTTATTTCTTCATTAGACGGTGGCTCTCTTCTTTTTTGGTTAACTTCACTTTTGTCTTCTTTCTTGTTTTTCACACGAAGCATGGGATCTTCGAAATGGTTTTTTTCCTGATTATCACCTGAATCTATAAACATTAATCGAATAAAATGTGAGGATCATAAAAAAAAATCTCGAGGTCGAATTTTTGCACAATCACAATACTTTATCCACTTAGGATAATGTAAAAATAACACGTAAAATAAACCGTAATGTACCGTTTGGATAGTCGGACATTAGTTCAGGCTCAGATACACTTGAACCAGATCCCTTTTTCTTTTGCTTCTTACCGGCGCCTTGAATTTGAAATTGCTCACCATTTGTGGCTATATCGTTATTTTTAATCTCTTCATTCAATTTCTCCTTTTCTTCTGCATCTAATTTTGATAGCAATATTGCCTAAAAAATCAATAAAAAAATAAATCAATTGACACTGGATGAATTTTATCACCAATTGATAGTGCATACTTGTTGCAGCTCTTCTTCGAATTTGTCCTCCGTAAGTTCTATTGGTTTTGTTTTGTCTTCACATTGGTCGGAATGGGGCGACGATTGATTTTTCTTCTTGGTCATTTGTGTATTATTGTTCCCGTTTGTTGCTTTTGGCTGGAACGAAAAATCAAATCAAATTAAAATAAACTGAGCGGTTGACAATATATGTACATACATACGACAGTGAATCGATAGTTTACTTTATTATGTTTAATATTTTTTGTCTTTTTATCGTCAGTCTTTTTTTTTTTTTTGTTCTCGGCTTTCTTAGCCTTGGTGGTTTCCTTGGGTTTCGGCGGCAGATAGTCATCTTCGACCATTTTCAACAGCGAGAACCGAGATGGTACAACGATAGCCATGATCAACTAAAAAACAAGATTTCATATAAGCTAAACACAAATGTACAAAATAAGTATTTTCTTATTATTTTACATACAGTTAAAGAATACGCATTAATCTCAAAAATATAATAAAAAATTGACTTAAAAGATACATATCATCATCATTTTCAGCCGTTCACCATACACTCAAATCTTCTCCACACTCGCACTCCAATCCTCTTCCATTCCTGTCTGTCTTGTACAATCTCTTCTTCTCGCTATGTGTTCACTCCAACTTTTTCACACATTCTGATCTGCCACTTTAATCACGCTTATTACCAATGCATTCCTCTTACGATCTCTTCTCATTATACCAAGCATACACCTTTCCATTAATTTCTGTGTGCACTGGATCTTACGTAACATTCTTGAATTCAGCATCCACGTTTCACATACATACTTTTTTAAGCATAGCTGGATGTTGGATTCTTCCAAAAGTGCTCCATCTTAGTTTCATTTCTTCTTCTTTACATCAATTGGTCAATTCACCAATTCTCCTAGGTATAAATAACCATCAACTATCTCTACAGTGTAGTTATTTACTGTGACCACGTTTTGCGTGCAATAATTCATTAAACATGATTAAAATTAATTCTTAAACCTACTTTCGTTGCTTAATTGTATTAATCCTACATATCATATAGTCATATAAATAATTGTTGCAACAGTATACAATCAACATTCGAATACACAAACATCAACCAATCGCAGTAGCACTCAAAACCACCTGTAAAAACAAATTGCACGGCAATCTAAATGTGCAAAACCATTATAATCGAACATACCAATTAATTAAAATAAAATTCACGGGCGGTGGGAGGCGAAAGACAAGTCAACCTATATAGATTACAGAACCGTTGAAAACATGCAGGATCTACATAATCACACACAGACGTAACCAAACTCGAAAAGGACCATAATATTCGAATAAATCGTAACAAATATAATATGATGGGGTATTGTATTACCGAGAGTGAATGCAAAGGTCGGAGAGGTATTTGCGGTAATCGATAAATTTCAATGTGACAAAGTGTGGGTGTATGGTGCACTCAAGTACTTCCTTCTCGAATATTCTCGAAGACCGGAAGTGAATGTATGTAATTTGGGGTCGATGGCAGTGGCGGGAATGAACGGGAACCGAATAAACGATAACACCGGAAGACCTGCTGCTGCCGATAAGCAGACCGCCTTTGTTTATGTCAAGGCTGCCAACATGCGCTATCCGGTTGACCGCTACCAACCTTTCAGATTGCTATATTTTGGCCGTAACGAAACTTTTTCGATCTGATATTCGAGTAATATTTTGAATTAAATTCAAGCTAATTAATATACGATTTGTATCTATTGACGTTTAAATTATATGTTCGATTAAGAGTTTGTTATATTTTTGATAATAATTTAAAAAAAAAGCCTTTTATCAAATTTAGATATTCCCGGTTGAGAAACAAGGTTTCCAGACGTCCCGATTTGAGCGGGACTGTCCCGAGTTCAACAGACAAATCTCGAGTCCCGCATTGCCTCCGAAAATTTCGATTTAACAAAAATGTATATAGTTGAAGAGGCTCGCTTAATTTTGATCTTCTATACGAAGATTTCTGTTTATTAAACAAATGTATACTGAATATGACACGACTGAAGCAAACGTGAAAAAGACAATGAATAATATTTTTAAAAGACATTCGATTTTGGCGTCGACGTCGAGGGAAACTGCGTATTTAAGATACGTGTTGATTTGTGGGAGTCCGTAAGTTATGCACGTTCTCGGTGTGTTCACTCTACAACGTGTGACGCGTGTTTACACGCTTGCGTGCGTTGACGAGAATGGTGATTCCTACACTTTGTTTTAGGTAATTTTATGAGGTTTGCATGTGAATAACTATGTATTTTTTGCAGCCAATGTTTGCACCAAAATCGTCTCTTTTGTTTTTTGAAACTTCAAAACTAATTTAAAAAATCGATTTCGTCGTCCTCCGAGGACATTGCAATCGTTCTAAACGCGGCCATTGTGACACGTAAACTGACGTCGCTTCAAGTATGATGGAACATGTGTGGTCTATATGGACACACTGCAAATTATTGGATCAAGCTAAAAGTGTTATAAATCTACGGATATTGAGGTCACCAGTTTAGTGTAGTGGTGTAGTATCCATTCATATGTTAATTAAACTTATGATAGTAGTTTAAAAGTATTTATTTTGTCAACTTTAAGTGCAGTAGGTGATACAGTTGTACAGAAGCGTAAGTGGTACGTGGATGTGTGCGGTCAATTAACAGCTGCGATCCACGGTACGACTTTCGTGAGGGCGCTGCGTGGAACAGCTGCTGTGATGCTTTGCGACGTTGTTTGTCGGAGCAATGAGCGATGGTGTTGGTCGTCGTCGGAGATGGTTCGTGTCGGCTGCAGCGTATTTAACTCAATCAAGTGCGCGTTTGCAATTAGACGCGCCAACAGGAGAGGGAAAACTTAACATTTGAATTAGTTCGCTTTACGAGTGTCCTTTATTTTATGGAAATTTTTACGACGATGCTCAGCAGACGATGCTTAGACGATGTTCACAGCAGATGATGCATAATTTATTTGTTTTCTCCCCCTGTGAAGTTATGTAATGGTTTACACGTTTAATTAGTACGATGAATTTGATGCGTGGTTAATTTGTTTTATGAGTTTTCACGACCGCGTCTTTATGTCCGTTCCAAATTAGTTTCCAGGGAATCTTTTTGGGGTCGCACGGTTGTGGTTAAACGTGGGCGTTGACGCGAGTCGTGATTCTAACAGTATCATGCAAATTGAACGATATAGGTGTGTGGCTGCCACGAAGGCCCTCACCAAACCTAGCGTATAATTTGACGCAACCTATTGTCGTCCAATTTGCACCGATATAATTCACATTGGTGCGAATTATTGGCGTCAGTCGCAGACGCCGAGCGTCAAATTATTCGCTTGGGTTAGTGAGGGCGTTAAATCTGCAGCAAGCGCGAAACAAAACCCTAAATAAACAAAAATGTGAAATAGCGCGTGGTGGCGAACAGCGCCGATACGTCGGCATTGTCGGCGTCTGGCGCAGTTTTGGCGAGTCGGCGCGGCTCACCGCTGCCGCTCATCAAAAACACGTTCACCTTTCGTTCGCTGCTACGACGGCTCGTCGTCACAACACAAGACCGGAAGACCGGAAGTGGATACAGACTGTGACGCAGTACCACCGGAAGTGCCGTCTCGCGCGCACACAAAAACACACGCGCCAACAGAACCATCTTGTCGCCATAGCAGAGGTGAACACACCGCTCTAGCCCTACCCCTCTACCCAAGTCCTATCATCGTTACACACACGTACGACACATCCACTGCACTCTTATCACACACTTCTTATCACTGGGTCGAGACTCACTGTATTCCCCGCACCCTCCCGCCCCCCCCTTCCCCTCGTTCCTCTTTTGACACAACCTCACTGTTACAGTTCAACCCAAACGTCACTCGGTACGAGGTGTCACCTTATGCAATTGGTATTCCGGCTGTCAGTCACTTGTCAGTATTGACATACTATATAATATGTACATGTCGGTGCTTTTCGTCTGTTTTCGATTTACCCCCCCCCCAAGTTGTTGATCAGCTCGTATGTCAATAGTCAACGGGTGATATACACAATAGCCGTTTAAGTGTGAGTGTGTTGAAAGTTTTTTCCCCTATATATATACATATAGTTGCCGAGGTTAAATGTGACGCTATTGTCAACGGGCGATATACACGATAGCCTAAAGTCCGTTTGAGTGTGTGTGTACCTGTCGGGAATGCACGTATGTCTCGGTTGAAAATTTTTTCCTCTGTAATTGCCGTTGTTGTTATTGTTGTTGATCTGCTTATATGTCAATAATAAACGTGTCGCTATTGTCAACGGGCGATATACACGATAGCCTAAAGTCCGTTTGAGTTTGTGTGTGTGTACCTGTCGGGAATGCACGTATGTCTCGGTTGAAAATTTTTTCCTCTTGAATGTAATTGCCGTTGTTGTTATTGTCTATCCGCTCATATGTCAATAATAAACGTGTCGCTATTGTCAACGGGCGATATTCACAATAGTCCGTATGGGTGTGTGTGTGTGTGTGTACCTGTCAGGAATGTACGTATGTCGTTGTCGAAAGTTTTTTTTTCTTTTGGCTTTAGTTGCTCGTATGTCAATGAGCGATATACACAATAGCCCAAAGTTCGTCTGGCTGTTTGTGTGTACCTGTCGGAAATGCACTTATGTCTCGGTTGAAGGTTTTTAGTTTTTTTCCATTGCTGTCCACTCATGTCATTAATAAACATGCCGCTATTGTCAACGGGCGATATACACAATAGCCTAAAGTTCGTCTGACTGTGTGTGTGTGTACCTATCGGGAATGCATGTATGCCTCGGTCGAAAGTTTTTTACTCTTAGCCATAGTTGTCGATGTTGTTGATCTGTTCATAATCATGTCATGTTATCATTTTTAATATTATTATTATTATTATTATTATTATTTTTGGTTTTGTTATCATTATTAATATTTTTATTATAATTGTCATTTTTAATTTTATATTTATATTATGTATCTGGCCGATGTGACGTTTTAGGGATACCTGTGAAGTCACATTGGTATATTTTAAAACGAAAAATAAAATAAAATGTCAATAGTAAACATGCCGCTATTGTCAACGGGTGATATTCACAATAGCCTAAAGTCTGTTTGGGTGTGTACCTGTCAGGAATGCACTTACGTATGTCCCCCGTCGAAAGTTTTTTCCCTCGGCTATAGTTACCGTTGTTGTTGTTGGTCCGCTTTTATGTCAATGGTAAACATGCCGCTATTCTCAACGGGCGTTATACACGATAACCAAAAGTTCGTCTGGCTGAGTGTGTAACTGTCGGGAATTCATGTATGTATGTCTCGGTTGAAGTTTTTTATTTTTTAGTTTTTTCCCCTTAGCTATCTATGTATAGTTGTTGTTGATCTGCTCATATGTCAATGGTAAACATGCCACTGTGGTAAAGTGGCGATATACACAATGTCCGTCTGTCTGTTTGTGTAACTGTCGGGAATGCACATATGTCTTGGCCGAAAGTTTTTTCCCCTTAGCTATAGTTGTTGTTGATCTGCTCATATGTCAATAATAAACGTGCCGCTATTGTCAACGGGCGATATTCACAATAGCCTAAAGTCTGTTTGGGTGTGTGTACCTGTCAGGAATGCACGTATGTCTCAGTCGAAAGTTTTTTCCCCTTAACTATAGTTGCCGTTGTTGTTGGTCTGCTCGTACGTTGGTAATGAGCACGCTTTGATTGCCAACGGGCAATACTTAAGTGATAACAATATACGTAATAGCCGTGTCAGTGTGTCTGCCAAGAATTGTCGACAAATTAGTATATTGCGCAATACTGGTAACGTTTGGTGTTTGGGGAAAAACGACAATACAAATTTTCAATGAAAACGAAAGAAGTGTGTCGAGTGTTTCCGACGGACAAACAGACTTTCAGCTTTTATACATAGTTTATCATACATCTCGAATTCGCCGTAAATAACCGGCATTGTCGTGGTGTAACAATTGTTATACTTTTAATTCTGTATTTGGTCGGTTTAGCTTTTTAATGATAGTATTGCAAATAAAAAATTATTATACATATAATTATATATATATTGCAGTTTCCGAATTAAATCCCGAGTCGGTTGATGAAGCTCGTATTAATCACACTGTTTAGATTTCATACAATGTATCTATGTATGTATATAAATACGCCTTTGTCTCGACGAAGTATAGATAGTAATTTGAACATTTGTTTTTTTAAATATCCAATTTCTCACTTATCAACATGAATCATCATTTGGTTTAAATTTTAACAATGTTTGCGTAATTGAAGAGTGAGTGGCATCAGTGCAATTTGAAACCTCGATACTATTTCCACTGTTTGCCAGATAAGAAAACGAGCATACTCATTGAAAGACTAAGTCGTAATCAAAATGTATGCAGCTGTACGATATGAAAAATATTTGAATCAAATCTATTGTGTCTTAACCTACATATTTCTGAATTCAATTGTCTACTCTTGTTTGTTTCAGATATGAAATAACAAAGTTATGTGCGAACAAACAGAAGTGACATATTTGGACGGAGATGTGGTCTGGGTTAAATTGGGATCTAGTTGGTGGCCCGGTGAAGTTTGGGGATTCGATAGAGTACCACCTGGTATACTCAAATCGTTTAGGAAACCACCCATAGCGGTAGTAAATTTTTTTCAAGAAGATACATTGTACGTATTAAAGTAAAATATTTCTTGAAATAATGTCTTAATCTCTGTTTTAAAAATATCATTTTTCTGCGTTTCAGTGAATATGTGAAGAATTTAAATTTAATCTATAAGTATAATTGTAGTCGCAAACATGAGTTCATCAAAAAAGGACTGGGTGAGTTATATTAAACGATGGAATTGAATAATGCTATGACCGGTGTGCAATAAAGTCTTTTTTAAATTTTTTTTTTAGATTTATTCCGGTCCAAACAAACTCATATGGATAAATTTCCCGAAGACGTGTGCACAGCTGAACGTCGAACAGACGGAAATCCAGATATCATTACTGATGACGAATTTTTACCGAAGAAAAAAAAGAGCTATGCTAATATATTCGGATCACCCAATGATTCTGCCAGTCAATTAAAGAAAACACCGGGTAAAAGAGGCAGACCTCCAGGTAAATATAATAAATTGATCAAACATTAGCAAGGTGTTCATTATAATATTCACCATAACATCTATTCTAATTTTTATAGCATCACAAAAATGGAATAAAAACTCTAGTTTTGGGGCATCTACGAGCAATACACCCCAAAGACTAATGAAAGTAAGTGTTTAATTTTTTAACAAAATTTCATAGTAATTTTATCGTATTCGTTGATTGTAATCAAAAATTATTTTTATTTACAGCCCTCTAATTACAAGGCGCGCATTTTAGTTCAACCGAATAACATACATGAAAGTGAAATTGAGGCATCCGACGACGAGGAATCCAATGTATCTGCGAGCTTGGGTTCGGAAAAAAGCGAAACGAGTCCGAAAAAGTTACCGACCCCGGTCAGACACCACTCCTCCCCAGCGCAACAAGTTCACACATGTCCCACGTGCAATTTTACTTCGACCCGGCTAAACGTTTTAATACTGCACAATAAGTCGCACAGCGCTAGCTCTGCGACCTATTACACTCCCATGAAAAAAATCAAAGCGAGATCGCCGTTGTTGAAAGAAAAATCCAAAAGCGAGAACTTGTCATCCGTTCGTGTCGATGAAAACAACGATTTTCCTAGTAGAAGGAAAAGAAGTGCTAAAATTGAGCGGAATCCGGTGGTACCATCCAAGATTTTACATGATGATTCTCCGTCGGGTGGTCGTATGTCAAATTCAAAATTAAAATCTAAAGAAAAAACAATCTCCCCCCCAAAAAAAAAACTGAAAACGAAAGATAAAGAAGCAAAAAAACCCAAGACAGATGTTGAAATTAAAAATTCGCTTCTCGCTGACTGGAATGAAGATAGCGACGATGAATCGATGGATATATTGACCTCTCTTAAATTAACGGAAAACCAAAATATATCTAATACTACCGAAGTTAAAAATGATCAACTTGATACTAGTAATTTATCTGATGAAAAGTCACCTGCAAAAGACGATAAAAATATTTGCGATAAGTCTGAAAGTACTCCTATAAAAATTGTTAAACCTGAAGAAGTACCCAAGGTTGAAAAACGAGAGCAGGCTTCGTGCTTTGATTTTGAAGAAGATGAAGATTTGCAAATTGAGAGGCTTGATCGAAAAATTCCTAGACTTTCGATAAAATCAGACGACTCGAAAAAAGCTTTAGAATCTATGATATCCGATCCAGGAAATGACGCTGTTCTAAAAAGTACTGTTTCGGCCGATATAGTTAGTTGTGAGAATGAGGGCTTGGATTTCGATTCAGAAATTAACAATTTATTAAAAGAAACCATTCTGCCGGAATTACCTTCTCTACCTTCCAATACAAATTTTCAGAAAAGCAAAGTCGTGAAGGTACCCGATAAAGAAAAGGATGGTGAATCGCAATATGTTTTCAAAACGAAAACATTTTTTAGAAGTAGACACTCTAGAAGTCAAGATGCAATAGAGAAATACGTTGCAGACAATACTAGCACCGATAAACCACCTACTTATATGGAGGAAACCGTAGACTCTGAAAAGTCAAACGATGTAAATCTAGAGTCATCCTCCAAAAATGAATATGATACAAGTTTCGAACATCTTACTGCTCCTGTTTCGACTGATCCAGTCAAGGTGACAAAATTAGCTCCTAAAATACAATTGAAAAAAATGAAGGCTGCTCTAAATAAAAATAAATTGTCATCTCAAGATAATAATTTAAAAACTTCTCCAGCAGAAGCGTCTGTAAGCTTCGAAAGTTTTTGTGATAATTTGCCGGTGACAGCCAGTACTATTGATGATGCCAAGGATGTTTTGAAAGACAAAGATGATAAACCATTAACAAGTGAATTGACAGATATTGAATC
Organism: Parapsyche elsis; assembly: GCA_022651745.1. Lineage (NCBI taxonomy): Eukaryota > Metazoa > Arthropoda > Insecta > Trichoptera > Hydropsychidae > Parapsyche > Parapsyche elsis. The sequence goes on from JAGVSN010000031.1 coordinate 2,431,373, forward strand.
CAAGTCTAACGAAAATAAGATAACTGAAAATTCTATTGAAATTGCACCAATTATATCCGATATCCAAAATGCGGATCCTCTTACAGATTTACTTAGTTCAACTGTAAGCAAGACAGAAATAAATTTTGATAAAAATATCACTCCCATAGTGGATAAGTCATGTGAAGATGAAGCATCCAGTAAAGCAGAGATGACACTCGAGAATTCTGAATTAGATACTTCAACTAAACTTAGTACCGTTCCATCGTCGGATCTTTCGGCCGAATCCCCTAAACTATTCCAAATTTTGGACGAATCAAAAAAACCAACAAGCAAATCGCATTTAAAGATTTCATCACCAAAACTTACAAAACCGCAGGGGAAAGAAAAAATTTTGAATTTTGATGTTGGATCATCGAGTCCCAGATCAACTGAAAGCCAAAAGATAATAATTAGAAGAAAGACGAATACAAATTCAAATAATTTTGAAACTAACGAATTTAGTGATTCCTCGCAAGAACTAATTTTGTCTAGCAAACCCAAATGGGGCGAGGATGGCGTTCAAACATTTACCATTGAGGGTACTAGTGGAGCAAATGTGGATCTGCTGGAACCCAAATACAAAAAGGCTACTAAAATGTCGCCAAAACACAGTTCGCAGGCAAATGAAAATAGGTCAAAAATTAACGACACTCTTGAGAAGACTTCTGAAACTTCAGATTCGTTTACAATCAAGCAAACAATTAATCATTCTTTAAATACAATCGAAGTTGTAAAATCACAATCGACAACTGAGCCGACGACAAAAGTCTTAGAGCGCTTATCACCGATCAAGAATATCGATTCGGCTCCGATGAAAAGGCCAATCGAGTCTTCGCCCACCAAAAGACCTAAAATCATATTAAAATCTGTGATAGAAAAGTCCGCCAGCCCTAACATTCTATCTAGATCCGTCAAAGCTAAATCTATGAAGCATTTACTGTTGGTAGACCAAAGTAAAAGTGAAAAGCATATGTTGATTTCGCAACCGGAAAACAGCACCCAAAGTTTAGAACATTTTATGAAACAAAACATACCATCGCCAGCGCAAAAAGAAAAAAATATTATCAATACGGGCAAAATAGCCGGAGGAAAAAAGACTCAAAAGATTATTTTGAATACTTCACCTCAAAGCACCAATTTAAAACAGAAAGTGAGCAGTATCAAAGTTTCTCCGCCTAAAGTCAACGTAGACTCTACTGCCGGTAGCGCTTACATGATACTGACCAACTCGCAAGGAGTACAATCGAAAATTGTTTTGACACCGGAACATCAAAAACTCCTGTTTCCAAAGATCAAACCTACAAACTCCAGCGTAACTTCGTCGACGAGTAAAAATAACGTCTTGAGCTCGGAATCGAACAACGAGCTTCAAGTTGTTCCGAAGCAAAAGGGTACAATATTAAATTCGAAAGGTCAAATTGTCATGTCTGGAAATAGCAGTAAACGGACTATACTCACTACCATGCCGGGACAAGCTATACTAACGTCCAAAGGTCAAATAATTGCACCGCAATCCAGCATTATCACCTCATCTGCCAGGATAACGCCGAGTGTCAATAAATTGGCCACTATGATAACTTCCAACAGTCAAAGCGTTAACTCGACGAAAGTCGTTCAATCTCAAAGGGCGGCAGGCAGAGGAGAAGTTCACTCCAAGCAGGAAAAATCATCAGTGGCTTTGCCGAAAGCTCCCGGTAAGATCATCGGTCATAACCAAACTATGACTTTCGTACAGGGACATATTAAAGATCCCGCTCTGATGCTCGCACAGAAACCGGGAACAGTCATGCGATTGACGGCGGCACAGTTCGAACATATGCAAAAGACGGGACAGTTGATACAGAAATCACCCGTGCAAAAGAATTCCAACTCACAAAACAAAGTGCCTTCTGGAAAAATGCAAAATCAACGATATATTTTGCAGAGGTTCGCCGGCGGTAAGCAGTCGACCGACGTATTTGATGCGAAGTTAGATAGTAAACGTTCCGATGTGGAGTTTGTCGGTGCTAAACATAAATTGGAAACGAACGTGCCGCCTTTGGCTCCGATTATTCATTCTGAGAAAGTTCCAAGTCTGCTCACAAAACAAAATTTCATCAGTACGGCGAAAGAAGTTGAAAAGTTACTCGATCTAGTCGATGGTAAAGCGTCAGACTCGGACGATTCAAACATGTTTGAGAATCTCGATAAGTTAATCCCCGCCACTATTATTCCAACGCGTCAACGAGATACGTCAATTAGGGAAATTGCACAAAAGGACAAAAAATCACCACAGACCCAAGCTGAAGTTCAAGTCAAAGAGGTAATTTCTGTCGAGCCGAAAGAATCTGAAATTCTCAGTACCGTAGTCGAAGACAATCAATCTTTGGCCGCAAACTCACTAGGAGATTCACAGAAACAACTTTTAGCAATACCCGGAGAAAACTTTGGTGGACCGCCGAACTCTTTCTTCCTATGCATGGAAGAGAACGGCACTTTGACACCGGTCGATAATCAACCGCTTGTTTTAGAGAACAATCAACTGGTGCCTATGACTTTGCCCATATCGGAAATGGACGAATCTCTAATGGCTTCGACGTCCGAACTACCCAATATATTGAAAGAGTCGCAGGCGATGGACGCTTCGCAAGTTATAGAATTGCCCGTAGATCAAACTCAACGGAGTATCCTGATCAATACCGGGGAACAGCAATTGTTAGTCGATCATCAGACATTTTTGAGTCTGCTCGCCGGCGACGGACAGCAGCTGGTCACGGCCGACGGGCAAAATCTAGTTTTGCAAGGCGGCACTCAGCAGATACTATCCGCTTTGGCCGGCAGTCCAGAGCTAGCTAGTTTGCTCGCGAGCGGTCAACAGATATTGCTGAATGCGACCGGAGATGGCCAACAGGATGCAAGTGTCGGCGAACAGCAAATTATCATCACAGCTGGAGCCGGCGGTCTCAGTTTTTCGTCGGAGGTACAGCCGAATGTAAACCAAGACATTTTAGCAGCCGCACTCGCAAGTACCGATGTGTTTCATCAGGATTCGCTCATGCACGAGTCGATGAACATTTCAACGTGCACTGAAGGAATCATGATGGAGATGGATTCGTTGAGTCCTAAGATTCAAAACGTTGCAAACTCTTCGGTGCATAGCAACGTTTACGAAACGAGCTCCACTCTCAACCAACCGATCATGTCACCGTTGGAGCATCCAACGACAAAAAGAAAGGATGATATTACAGTCGGCGTTGGATTGCTGGCGATGACTAATAATTCAAAGATTATACCAAAAAATTTAGAGGATAGTTTGGCCGTAATCGGAGTGGCTCCTACCAGTGTTCCCACCTCGTTAGAATTGCCGATCACCGTGACGAATCCGAGAATTGTAGCTAAGACGAGTCCGCTCGGTCTTTCTTGCAGCACCGTCTATCAATCTGGATTAATGAACAGTGCTATCGTGTCGCCTGGAATGAGCCTTTTTGAGTCTGATGTACCTCCGCACACAATCGGTCTGACCGATGTCACAACCTTGACTTATCACAGTCCGTCAGAGCCAAAACTTGATGATAAATCACAACCTGAACAAAATGAGAAAGAATTGGAGGAGTCGTATGACGACAAAGTGTCCCCCAGTGTTAATAATGATGAGGATTCTAGTAAAAAGTTATGTACTGACGAAGAGCGGAATGCTGTAAACGATACCGATCAATTGATCCAGTTGAGTGTGGCATCGTCGATGCCTTGTCTTGACGAATCAACTTCTGAAAGCTATTCCGAAGATGCAAGTAATCAAATATCTGATAAAATTGATACTCAAACTTATCCTATATCAATGCCTATTTTGACAGATGATACAAGCGAACAATTGAAAATGGACGCTAGTGCGTCTTTGAAAGAACAACAGGACGCATCAGAGTGTCCCGAAGATTTCGACGACAATACAACGAAGTCGATAGAAAGCGAACAACCAAATTCTGAAACAGTCCACGAAGAAGCGCCCGAAGAAGATTTAGCCGACGATGTAAGTATGGAAACGGATATTACCGCGACAAATCCGGAAATATTAAAGAACGAAGACGTGCAAGAGGCCGACGGTGAAATATCCATGCACGCGTTAAACGCAAGCGATAAGGAAATCACAGACACTAACAATATAGTCGACGAACCCATGTCGCCGCACCTCGATGCCGGATCTGAAGAGATATGCGCTGAAACACCTCCGGATTTCACTCAGAACAATTCGCCGATGCATTACGACGATCAAGATATGGGCGACGAGTCCATGATGCCGAACGAGGCTGAGGAGAATAGTATACCTGATCACTTGCATGGAGATTTAGCAGTTTCTTTGACTTCGGAGATGGTTACCGTACCCGATACGTCGTCCAGTATGGAAACCACATCGGAACCGCCGGCGAGTAGTATTCTGTATTCAGACTCTTCTTCCGACGATTCCAACGAGATCCCGATTCAACCGACGATATCTGTGTCCCATCATATGGTGCAAAACTTTTCGTCGCTGCTGAACAGTGCGACCGCAGACAATTCGAACGATTGCAGTGATAGGGAGACTAAAATGTGCGAAAACTATGATAATAACCACGAAGAGGCATCCGCAGTCGAATGTGAAATGGAAGGTGAAAGATAGAATTATCTTCGAAAGTTATTGCAAAAAAAATAAATAATGTATATACTTGATTAGATGTATATTTAAAACAGTACGTGAAGATATGATTTGGATTACGATATCGGTTTTGAAAGCTTTTTTTTTGTAATTCAAAGGTAACGTAGACTGCATTTTTTTAATCTTCTTAAGATTAGCCATAGTCATAGATTTAATTTTAAAAAAATTGTAAAATATATGTATGTTAATTTCAGACTACATATTATCATTATATGTAAAAGTAAAGAATATATCTAATAAAATTTATTTTTAAGCATATGTTAATATGCCAATCTAAAGAGTATAAAAATAAAGAAAAATTAAACTATACATTCCATAATTTCTATTACATTTCATTTTACACACCCTTATTGAAAGTGCGTGGTGCAGATATGACGCACCAGGATATTTATATAAATCGCATTTTTCGTTGAGGAATTCAGTAAAATTTTTACAGGAAATGTGTAATTGCCCAGTCTTATCTGTGTATCATTGTTTTGTTTTGTGGTCTTGAATTCATGATCTCATCAAACCAAATAAGAATGAAGCTTCAATCCAAAATCTACCATTAGACTATTGTTCAAGAGTTGTATAGATGATTGACGGTAAGTGTTTCTCAGAATAGAATCGCCAGAGTTTACGAAAAGCTGGTGTACGATAAAAAAAATAATAATTATGGGATGTGCGGTGAAAAATAAAACGACATATTTAATTGAGCTTCCTTTAATGTATAGGATTACAATAACAAATTGATACAAGTCAAATCATTATTTAAATGCTAAACATCAATGCGGTAGTTTGTTTATGCTCTGGATCTTTGTTAAAATAGCAAATATATGCAATAATAATACGTCACAGTCCGTTGAACCTTAAAATTAAATACGAATAAACGGGATACGTCGTTTCGCACAATCCAAATATCCTTTTGACATTGCACAAACGAACGAGATATATCGGTGGATGCGAATCGAGGCAAATATTGAGTAAAAATGCGTTTCAATGGTAAATAGGGGGCTTTTTATTCAATTATTATTTTTGTCACTCGCACCAGTTCATTGCTATTTTTATTTTTATATTATATATTCTGCACGTCGAAAACATGGTTTTAAAATATTACAATATATTTTGAGACGCCCGTCGATTCAGTTATCAAACGACAAATATTACTAAATAGCAGTATTTATACAAATTGTACTTGCCCAGTCCATCCACAATTTTCACGGATTTTTTTACCTATAGAGATAATATACATTATAATAAAAAAATCTATTTACAAATTCTATCTACTTTCAAATTCAATAAACACAAAAGAGTATCCAGCGTACATGTATTGATTTTTTTTTATTATTATTTTCACTTCAAACAGATGCAAATCACATGTACAAAAACTACACATCGGTTTTCAGAAGAAAAAAAATCTAAATCGGCTAAACTTTTCAAAACGCAAAAAAGGCTCTTACTGGCATAACACTTTAAATGCAGTCTGAATTTATCATCATAAATAATAAATTTAAATGCTCATACGATCGTAAGTGAGGACAATTTACCGTTGGGGAGTATATTCTGAACCAAGTTGGTCTGAAATAAAAATTGCAAAACACTCCACTGAGAAATGCCTATATATTGCACAAAAAACATCCGTAGATATCTGAAAAACTGGATGTATATTTTCAGAACGGGACTGAAATAAAATCGCACTAATGGATGTATGCTTTTATTTCAGACCCGTCTTAGGGGTTGTGATTCGCCCCATTCACTCATGGGAAAACAATAGTTCTTATTAAAACAATGAATAAGATAATACATACTTAAAATAACAAAAACACATTTCGGCACATAAGCTGCTATCGTCCTTGAAAAAAAAAAACATTATAAGTTGACAGATATTCTGTCAATTGAATAAAATACATAAATTTTAAAATACAAATAAAGTATAAATCTTAAGTAGTTCATTCTGTACTAACGACAAATAGGTTCAAATATATGTATATTAAAAAAAAAAAGTTAAGACTTGGAAAAGATGATATTGCATTATAAACACTTATAAGACACCTGATCTATAGAAGAATACAATAATATGTATATATTTATTATTATTTATATTCTCTCATGAATTCATTAAAATTAATATTGATTGGGATATTCTTACACGTAAGCATATATTGATGCGTTAATTTTTAATATACAGCATCCCTAATTAGGATATTCATTTAGTCCACTCAACATTTATTTATTCCGTCTTCGAATCGCCAGAAACTCGACATTTTTGCTACATGTTTTTGTGTTAAACTACGGACATTCTAAGGCGACGGTTTGTTAATAATGTTACTTCGAAGAGGTCACAACTATTGTACAATTTGTTAACAAAATAATCATTTCAATTACAAGTTCTACGAATCTTCCCGATAAACCTCATGTTTGCAAACTTCACAGTCCAGTAATATACCCACTTTGATAATGAAAAAAAATGGATGTGTAAAAAATTTATTAATGAAAAGGAAAATGTTTCCATGCTTTTTGACACATCATTACATAATAATATATATTTATATATATATATAAGTAATAATCTAATAAAATCTAATATAGTGGAATAATTTCAATATCCTCACAGAAACACGCATATATCGACATCATCTGTGCTTTGTGTACGTACACTCATTTATACAAGGCAATTTTCAGTTAAGTAAGTGTTAAGAAAAAAGTTATGCTATGTGACATCACCATATTCTTAACTGATAAAACTAATTAAATGTATTAAAAACAGTCGCAATGTTTAACATACTGTTACATTACTGGTATGAGAGCACTTAAATAAATGACACGTGGCTTACTCACTGTCCGTTTTAGTCTTTTTTTTTTCAATTTCTCAATTAATATTTAAATATACACACTTATACTATGTTTTTTAATTGATAGGCAAGTGTTACAATCATCATATGTCATATTTTTCACGGTCGCTCTATCCGTCTTCTTTCGGAGGTGTGAACCAGCCTGTGGATGAAACAAATTTATAGACACCCAGATATATATGTATGTATATATGTATTATAAACAACTATTTGGTGAAGCAGAATACGGATTTCGAAACAGTCATTCGATAGTTCAAAGTCCGCAATATGTTTCCGTACTCAAATTTATGTATTGCTTACCATTTTTCTCGTGAATCTGTACCAGCGATTTAAAACTCTGCTGTGCACGCGCTAAACTATACTGAGTTTGCGAAACCACCTTAGTGGCGCCGAATTGTATACGAGCTTTCCCTTTGACTAATGTTGCGGCTATTTGCATGATTACGGCCTCGACCGTGTACGCCGAAGACCAACCTTGTTTCGTTAACAATTCCATGCAAATCGCACCCCCCACGAGAACGTATCCACCTAATCAAAGTAATCAAAACATTACATTAGAATCAAATTTCCCCTTTGTGTATACCAAGCGACGAGTCGACAAGTTTACCTGAGATTATGGGATATACAACTCTCACGAACGGCGGTTCAAATGGGTAAGTTTCTTTGAACATAATGTTTAATAATATCGAGTCTTTGCCTTCCTTTTCTTTCAAGAGGATGAGATCATTGTGTAGGGGACTGTCTGGATCGACACATTTTAGACGTATATTCCATTCGTATATGGAATCGTTCACTAATTCTGCAATCAAATGAATACACATTATACACAGATCGATTCAACAAATAGTTCAACACACTCGATTCAAACAGCCCACCTATAGAATAAACGTTTGTTTTGAAGGAATCTGATCTGTATATATCACGCAATTCCTTCATGAGACGATCGGTAGCCTGTACGGATCCTGATACAGAGCCTGCCAAATAGTCTTGTCTATGTGATTGCCGTAATCTTTCTAAAGTCGCTAAGTGTTCCACTTCCATATCTTCTTTCTGCAACGAACGATACATTTTGAATAAATAAATTGCAATGAAAAACAGAATCAGAATCGAAAATTTAAGTGAACCTTGGCTGTGCGAGGAGCTTCTTCCATTTCTAAAGGCAAGTCCTCGTCGCCGTCTGAATCACCATCAGATTCAGCCCCCATTTCTTCATCTTCTTCTGTTCCTGATTCTGCACCGGCACAACCACTACCTTCACTTCCTTTCGAAAACCTAAATGTCACATTTCCACAAATGTTAATTATACACATCAAGTGACCAATTATGATTGAATTCAAAACAATGTAGAATATTAAACCTGTGACGAAGTGGCAAATGCATGTGGATTTTCAAACTATCCAAATCTGGTGGTTCAGGAACGCCATGAAGTTTACATAGCTCTCGTAAAAGGATAGCAACCTGAAGATGAGGTTAATTTATAAAAAAAAAATTGGATTACATCAAATTATGATTAGACAACACTCGTGCAGTAATTAATTACCTGGCTTATTATATGATTGTCTAAGCCTTCTGTATTGCTTAGAATTTGAACGGCATTTGTAACACTAGTTTCTTCGCTTTCTGCAAACCACACTGGCGGCGTTGAAGGGTACGTCTCCTAATCAAATAAAAATCATACGTCAACATTATGGTTGATAATAAAATGGACTATTTGGTACCACAACTTTTTGGTACGCAATTACATGTGGCGATTGGCAACAGGGTTGACCCATCTGTTGATTGTATTTCTCATAGTCATTAACACCATCAGGGTGGAAGGTTTTTTCAGGAGCTATTCATCAATTGGGTCGAAATTTAATTTAGTATTAGTGGTTAGTTTGTTTGTTCATGCATAATGTATTTTTTCATATTTTGAGATAACTTTTGTATGGTTTTTTTGAATTCATCTTCGTAAGTGCAAATATTGCGAGGACTTGCACATGTATCAGCTGAAAATGAGATTGTTTCACAACGGAATACATTTTTGTATCAGTTGAAATCTATAGATATAAATAAATAAAAAAAACTGTGCTCGTGTTTTCGGCACACTTACAATCATAGTGGCATAAGTTATTGATTGAACAACATTGATGTACATACATAAATACACATCAATTTCGTTTTTAAATTATTTTTAGGAACTCTAAAAGCTGGATTATACAGAGGAAACTATAATTTCTACACAACCTATGTACAACCATGTCCAAAAACAGAAAGTGGATATCCTTTGTGGTTCTTTGAGAATTTCTCTGCAGGATATTATTACAGTCATTTGTCATATGGCTTTGTTGAAATAAACACTAATGATAATCCTTTTATCACATTATTTTGTTTTACTATACATAGGTATAAACAAACGGTAAAAAATATATTTCTCATTCTTCTTTATATATATTTCTCATTATATTTTCAAAAACTTCTTTGCAAACGCAAGTTTTGCAAAGAAGTTTTTTGTCAGCAATGCATTTTTCATCTGTGGACACATCATTTTTTCACGTCGATACATGTACATGTTTATGAAAGTTGAGATGATATAAATATGTACTTGTTGGCTTTGTCTATATCAGACTTTACATAGAATCATGATTTCTTTATGGTTCTGATTCCGAAAAAATTCAGGGGCTTTTGTGGTTTTTCAATTCTGATTTTCACTTACATATGTATATGTATGTATATACATAGATATGTACATAAAGCCTTGGGTCACAACGGTCAATCTCTCACATGCATTTTTTAGACCTCACATTTAAAAATCTCACCCGTAACGCATATTTTTAGGACTATCTATCAGTTTCCTTATGAAATCGAGGATCGTCTGTTGCCGTCCAAAAATCTTGATGTAAGATATTCGAGAGGAAAGTACTGCGGAAGATATACATATAGGCCAGTACAAGTAGGTGCAAGGTGCAGTAAAGGTGCAACCTAGAGCTTTACAGCCTCTTCTAAAAGAATGTGTTTCCACATTAATTATGATTAACCCCCCCCCCCCCAACACGTGTACTTCCGGTGTCATGCGAACGGCCCCTTTCACAAATTCTACGAAGTCATAAAATCTAGGTAAACACGACACGTTCCATTCTCAATGTTTGCAACGTTTGACGAAAACAATTTTCTTTTGGATTTTTTTCGTTTGTCGCGACCCATTTTTTTATTTTTTCGGGACCAGGGTTGCCAGATTTCCAAAATCACAGATCGGGACAGTCACCATTTCGAACAAAAAAAAAAAAAATCGAGGAAGAAATTAAGAAAAAATAGATCATTTTAATTAAATTATTATCATCATTTTCAGGCGTTGTTCTACTTCTACAGTTTTTAACAATAGTTTATTTCTCTCCTCTCTCCAGGTTGCACTCATTCATTACACTAAATATTCTTTCGCAAATTGCATGAGTATGTGGGTTCAATAGTTTGTACGATTTTATACAAACTATTGAAAGCGGGATGATCTTTAAATAACAGTATCCATTTCTCACCTGTTGTTTTTTGCTTCGGTCATATTCTATATAAATTTGTTTAATAAACAGAAATCTTCGTATTATCATTTTCAGCCGTTCACCATCCACTGCTGGATGAATCCTCTTCCATTCCTGTCTGTCTTGAGCAAACTGCATTCAGTTGACTTCACACATTCTTCTCAATTCATCAGCCCATCGTTCATTAGTTTTTGTACATCCTCTCGGATACCATTCAAGTATTTCTCGCATCCTGTCTTCTCGCTGTGTCCAACTTCAACTTTTCCACACGTTTTACTATATCTGCCACTTTGGTCATGCATCTTACTCATATATTCCTCTTACGATATCTTCTCGTTGTACCAAGCATACATCTTTCCATGCTTCCATGAGCACTGGATCTTATGAAACATTCATCATTCACATTTCACATCATACGTCATAACTGGCAGTACGCATTGGTCGTATGTTGGTCTACCTCACATCCTCCCGGATACCATTTCAGTATGTCCCATGTCCATCTGCCGTCCATTCTTCTCGCTATGTGTCCACTCCAACTTTTTCAGACGTTTAGCTATATCTACCATTTTGGTCATATTTCTTACCCACGTCAAAATTAAGCGAGCCACTTTTCCACGTGTAACATTTCTGTTACATCGGGATTTTCGGAGGCAATGCGGGACTTGGGATGTGTCTGTTGAACTAGGAACAGTCCCGTTCAAATCGGCACGTCCAGTTTGAAAAACCCTGGTCAATCGGTGGACCCAAACTTCGGCGGCTGGACTGCGTCATTCAAACGTTGGAGCTGCTGGTGCAACCAACTAGAGCAACGTTTTTCAAACTTTTTTTAGTACAACCCACTGGCAGAACTGCATTTTGCATTGCGACCCGGTATGCCTATATAATAAAACATTAAACACAAACTGTCCATTGTGTTCCTTTATTTACTATTGATACATGCATATTTATGGATGAAACTAGTTTTCGATTAGAAACTTTTTTTTCAGTTGAGATAAAGTGGAAAATCCTAGTTCACACAGAGTTGAAGTTAAAGGTAATAGTATAAAGATTTTTTTTTTTTTTAAATCTAAAAGTGGAAATTCTCCTTAATCTAAAATGATAAATTTAATTGTTGAAATTCAGCTTTCTCTTCAGGATCAAAGTTTAACTCGATCGTTGATTCAGACCTTTCAAAATCAAATGGATTTTTTTTTTATTCAAAGGCTTTCTTTACTGTTTTAAATTACTGCACTGGAAAATAGTCATCGATGCTTTGCGACGGGGAAGCGAAACAGTGACAATATATCGAGTTTTAATTCTTTTAACAGATCTTCGTCGACAATGTCAAACAATGACAGAGGAACCGACCATTTGCTGTGTCGTACGAACAACTCCTTCGACAAAGTCACAAAAAAATCAGGCGACGACGACTCGCTCCATTCTCAACATTTGCAACGTGTGATGATACCAATTTTTTTTTCAAATTACATCCGTCTGTCGCGCGACCTATTATGTATATTTATTTTGAGAACATACAAATGATGACGACGATCAGATCATTTAACATGCGGGAGGGGGTGGGAGTGGGGGGGGGTTTTAATCACAATAAAGTCCATCGATCGCTTCGCGACCCAAAACACATAATCATTTAAAACAAACATTCAAATCGCAAACAAAAAAAAAAAATAAAAACAAAAGAACGGCGGTGAAACAAATTTGAAATAATAAAAAAAAAAAAAATTGTTTTTGTTTACTTTGTTCGACACGCACACACGCGCGCACACATAGACAGGTTCAACGCGAGACAATGAAGTTGAGCGTGACAGGTGGCGCCACGGGGAGAGGGGTTGGGGGCGATCGCGAAGCACAGCCGCATATGTCAAAACAATCTCGTATCAAATGGGGTATATGGCCGACGATTACGACCATCAGCCGAGTGACAGCAGGTGTGGCCGCGGAGGGGGTGTAGGAGGAAGGGGGGCAGTGTAAGTGTGAGCACTGTGGCTACATAGTATTAGTATTTACCGTGATGTTGGCGTGTATCCGATAGAGGGCGCCCCCACTGCCGACGAAGGTACACGCGAGCTCGTCGACGCTGGCTGCCGTCAGCCGGAAGCGATCGTGGTTGCGCGGGAAGAGCCGCTCCAGCGTTTGGATCTCGGCCTTGAGCGTGCGCAGACACGCCATCGACCCTCGAGGCGCTGCTGCGAGCCGATGGCCGATGGCCGAGCTGACACCTGACAGCTCTGACCGCTCTCGTTGCTCTCGTCGATGTCGATCCCCCGCCTACAAACAGCTACACACCTACGCTGCTCTCTCGGCGACAGTTCGACGATCGTCTCCACCGAACGTCTCCACCGCCTCCCGTCGACTGCCAGCGCCGTAGTCTGCGACAGCGCGATTCGCGGCCATCAACTGCCGAGCAATCGATACGACGCGCACACCCTATTTTTAAACGACCCGGCGCTAAACGCCGATGTCTCCTCGTTTCGCGTACGATCAAATTCGTCGACATTTTTAACCGTTCGCCGTGGGCGTCCTCTTCGATCCTCTTTCACTTCCGTCCGTCTTGAAAAATTTACACCGTTTAAAGCTCGGTGTCACGAGTGGCCGCTGACAAATTCTATTGCGGGTACTATATGCTCCGACCGGTCGGGGATTGACTGATGTAACGACGCCTCACCGTATCATAACTCTATCTTTAATTCCGGTATTTCACATTCGACGAGCGATCCCGAGCGTCCGCGCGTAGAAAGTCACTCGCGCTCGTTCGCTTTTAGGCCAACGCACTGAACGAATGCTCGCGATTGCTCCACTCGAAGCGGGGCGACCGCGCACAAAGCAAAATGGCGGACCTTCCCCCTCCACATTCAGCGTCACACGTTCGGTCACTTCCATGCGAATGCTCGTCGGCGTTCGACGACGTCGCCTACGGCCGACGGTTGGCGAACATTCGCGCGAATGCGAAGAGCCGGCAAAAGCACCAACAACAACACACAAACTAAAAGTAGGTCGAGCGTCAAATTATTTGCTCGAGTTGGTGAGGGCCTTCATTTAATCAGATGTACCGTTCACCATCCACGTCCTCTTCCATTTCCCTCTGTCTTGAGAAATTTGCACCGTTTAAGGCTGGGTTTCGCATGTGGCCGCCGCCTGGTCGACTCGACTGTTTGATTATTGTTGCAACCGCATTGCAGGCATATATCTAATTCTATGCAAAAGAAACCCACGGGGCTGGCCGTTGCATCCGCAAACACAAGAGTGTGGAAACTCGTAAGTGGCCGCGGCCTATCCGACTTGGCTGATTTGGCTATTGTGGTCGCGGCCTCTTTCCAAACATCGTTGGCAAAAAAAAAACCGTTGAAAATGACCGTTATCTAAAGTGACCAACTATTTTTAATAAAAAAAAAGAGTACTTTGCCTTTGGGAACAAAGCAAGAAATTTTTTTTGGAGGCTATACGTAGTAACTTAAAAGAAATACAGGTAAGTAACAGATTTCGCAATTAGATGCCACTAGTATCCAGTTGATTCTATTTATTTAATTCAAGACTAAAATTAGAAATAGCCCTGAAATCCAAAAGGAGTACAAGCGAGTTAAAAAACAGTACGGTGCGTACGGTTTTTTTTATAGTATTTGACAGATGCTTGAAAACGGCCGCGGTCACAACAGCCAAATCGGCCAGGCCGCAGCCACTTGCGAAACCGAGCCTTTAGCTTTTTTAACATGCCGTTCGAGTTGTAGGAATGCTTTCCTTCTTTATTATTCACTGTGGTAGCACTGCGCAGCGTCCGCAAACGCAGAGCTCTTTCAAATATCAACGCGCACCATTTACGCTAATACAGACTTCTTCTTCGACTATAATATGCACTGCGTAATTTTAGTAAAAATCTTAGTTGATTTGAGCTACGAAATAATACTTGATAAGGTGACGTGTGTGTGGTCTTCCTATGCCTATGATTCCCCATTGGAGTACATAATAATTCTCATATTGGTACAACTGTAAATGAGGTGATCCGTCACTTTGACAGATATTAATTTGACTTCTTTCGGATTTCTGCACAGGCACGCTTGAATAGCGCCAGTTTGTGGTTGGACGTAGTCGAACATGGACGATGACGATGCGCTCGCTTTGGTTGCTTTGGTCCTTATTATCAAAATAAAATCACGAAAGAGGAATCGTAGAATATGGTGTAAAGATTGGTTAATGAAAAGAAAAACGTATTCTCAGACTAACTTACTGAATGAATTTAAAATATATCCTAGCGATTGGCATAATTATCTCCGAATGAACGAAGAAACTTATTTGAATCTTTTGTCACTCGTCACACCTTTAATTAAAAAGAAGGATACGGTAATGAGAGAAGCTATAACAGCACACGAAAGGTTAACGGCAACATTGCGATTTCTTGCGACCGGAAGGAGCTATGAAGATCTCCAATATTCAACTATAATTTCGGCACAGTCAATGAGTTACATAGTTCCTGAAACCTGCCATGCAATTTACGAGGTGCTGAAAAAAAAATATTTGAAGGTGTGTATCTACATATAGGTACATATATGTATGAATAAAACACTTATCATAAATCAATGCTTTAACACATTTATTTAACATTTAAAATGCTACTTTTAATGAGATACATTAAGTGTAACGAAAGTAGGCTTAAAAGTTAACGTTGCACGCAAAACGTAGTCACTGTAGATAATCATATTGTAGAGATAGTTGATGGTTATTTATAACTAGGACAAATGGTGAATATGACTGGTTGTAAAGAAGAAGAATGAAACTAAGATGGGTGCTTTTGGAAGAATGAACATTGTTTTTAAATCCAAGATTCCGCTATGCTTAAAAAAGAAGGCATACGACCAGTGATTTTTTTTTGAGTTTATATTTTTATTATACATTACAAAATTATTTATTTACATTGCATATATTCATTCCAAATAGTATTTTGATTTTCATTTGATACTCTCACTCATTTATCATTTGCTGTATGATGGTGACTTCTGAGCCATGATTAAATGGATAGTGTAGGATCCCATGAATTCAGCGGCAAACCTATCAAATTAATTGTCATTAAGTCCAATATGTGTCTAATGTGGCCCATACACCTACAGGTCGCCGGTAGACATTCGTCTTCTGGCTTGGAGCAAAGGAATCAATCGATCGACATACTAGTTGACTTTCGCCCTAAGATTTTCGATAGACCACAGACACAAGCCTTCAATCCACAACAGTACAGTGTAGTGCACAGTGAATAGTGAAGTTCTCGTTAATAATATTACTAGAATCACGGATTAAAACTAAAAAACAATAATGAATGAAAGATTGGCTGCTTGACAGAGACAACTTATGGCATATGAAACTTGTAACAAAATTACGGAATTCTCATACGAATGATCTGAAGAACTACCTTCGTATGGATGATACCTGTTTTCATAAATTATTAAAATTGGTGGCACCCTATATATCTAAGCAGAATGCAAGAATGAGACAATGTATCAGTAAAGAAGAAAGATTGATTGCTACTCTGAGATATTTATCAACGAGTCGAACTTTTGAAGATTTGTCAAATTTTTCAACAATAATATCTCTCCAATCCTTAGGGCCAGGACACACTAGGCGACTCTGGTCTGCAGACTCGTGAGCGACCAGACCAAATGTATGAAATTATTTAATTGGTTGGCAGACTTCGCGGAGACCAGGTGTGGCATGCCCCATATAACTGCATACATTTGGTCTGGTCACTCTGGTCGCTCACGAGTCTGCAGACCAGAGTCGCCTAGTGTGTCCTGGGCCTTAGGGATTATAATACCAGAAACTTGCAACTATTTTTATAAAGCATTGAAAAAGGATTATTTAAAGGTACGTTTTTGTAAATAAATAAATAATAAATGTATGTACATACATACATGCATAATTAACTTTATTTGGTAAAAAAATTTAAACATAAAAAACAATATTTCTTTGAAAAAATTCTTTAGGTACCTACATATTTAGTAAACGAAACGAAACGAAACATTTAAACGAAAAATAACATTTAAACAAAAAAAAATATAGCGATTATTTAAAAAAAAAAATGAAACATTTATTTATTAATCTAAAGTTGAATGCGAGGCGATTCTGAAGTTGAGGGATTTGTGTTGAGTGGAGGAGAAGTGTATGGTGATGAATTTTCTACTTGCCAATCATTGTACTGCCGCTGTGGCATTGGAATTGGCTAATTTAATTTAATTTTTTTCGAACTCCGTAAAATAGAACATTATTTATAAATTGTTCGGCAAGTATTCTTTGTTCCCTATCCATATTGAGGAGTTTGTGAGCTACATTTATTCCGATTGTATCAAATTCATCGTCATTTTTGGCTAGAATGTTGCATGCCTTTTCTATCGCTGAGTTGGTGATACTTTTTGTTGTCTTCGTTGATGTAAATTTTTTTTTTTTTATGTTTGTGACGTAGTACTGCTATCGTTATTAGTATTTGATTCGATGCTTTGGTCAATATTGTCCTAGTTTACATCTGAAAAAAATTTAATAAATCATTCATTTTATATTTTATTTATTTTACCAATAGTAAAATTGATTTTATTTTTATTTCAGTTTCCAAAAAACAGTACAGATTGGGAAGTAATAGCACGAAATTTTGAAAATAGGTGGAATTTTCCAAACTGTGGCGGTGCAATTGATGGGAAGCATATAAGAATTGCAAAGCCTGCGAATAGTGGGTCATATTACTTGAATTATATGGGCTACCATAGTATAATTCTGATGGCCATTGTGAATTCTGAATATGAGTTTATTTATGTAAACGTTGGCTGTAATGGTAGAGTATCTGATGGAGGAGTTATTGAAGCAACAAGTTTTAATGACAAACTTCAAGAAAAAAAATTAAATCTTCCACATAATGATGTTACGAAAGAGAAAATGAACTTTGTATTTGTAGCAGATGATGCATTTGCACTACATGAAAATATTATAAAACCATTTCATGATAAAAATTTGAAAAAAGAGGAACGCATATTTAATTATAGATTAAGCAGGGCAAGACGAGTTGTAGAAAATGCTTTTGGTATATTAGCCAATAGATTCCGAATATTTCACTCGGCTTTGGTGATGAAACCTGAAAAAGTTGATAGCATTGTTTTGGCATCATGTGCATTGCATAACTTTTTAATGCGAAATAGTAGCGGTTACATTCCTAAAAATTATGTTGATAATGAAATACTCGACGAATGTGCTGTAATACGAGGAGAGGATAGCAGAACATACACTACATGGATGTCGATTAGGCTACGGACACAATCCATCACGAGAGGCGAAAGAAAATCGAGAAATTTACAAAAACTATTTTATGGAAAATGGAAAAGTGCCTTGGCAAGACAAAATCATGTAACTGAACAAAATACATATTTGAGATATAATAAAATTTACCTGTTCACTGTCAGAGCAATTCTTATTTCTTTCCTCTTCTTCCTAGTCATTTGCAGTTGTCTCCCTCATTTCCTCTTGATCACCAGTAAATAACATTAATTTAATATACCATAGCGATGGCTGGTTAACATTTTCCGTTGCTGCTCCAGATCTTTGGCTTGTTTTGGATTTTTTAAATTCTTTTCTATATTTCAGTTTAAACTAAAAAAGCCCAAGAATAGTAGATTTAATAAATTAAGGATATTGTTGCTAGTGTGGATTAATTTTTGTTTCAATACATTTATATTTAAGTATTTTTTATTTTTAATAAAGTACAGTAAACTTCCTTCTTATCCGTGCGCGGCTTATCCGGTTTGCGGCTCATCCGTGCATTTTTTTAGCCAAAAATTAAAAAATAAATAAAAATAAAAACTTGCATATTTGTCGTAAAAACAGCACACCAATCGAAGCCAGGTGACGCTTTATGTACCGTGAAAAGTCATAACTACATAAGCACAGCCAGCGAATGAGTTCTGCGAAATACTCAAATAAATGGGACACTTATTAAGTCCGCAAGCAATAAATTAGAACAAACCGACAAGTTTTAGTGCTCTGTTGACGATATGTATTCCAATGCCATTGTTTTACTCTCCTTCTTTTAAACTTAATAAATTCGTTTTCATTTTACGTAATGTGTTTCACAAGAAGGGAGAATGTGTAATGGGATTGGAATTTTGAGATTTTGGTCAGTCGTGTGAGGATTGAAATTGCGATCCGTTTTGGATACGCTCGTCATTCTCATTTAAACAATTCGACTAAATTGAGCGAACTTTCTCAGAATTCTTTCTAACGAAGATGAAAATTTGATGGCCTTTTGGAAAAGAATGACAATACTAGATGCTATATATGGCGTGTCGGCAACTTGGTCTAATGTTAAGCCAATAACTCTAGTTAGATCGTGGAGGAAGCTTCTCGATAACGTAGAAGATGATGTTTTAGATTCCAACGAAGAAAGCGACTATATATCGGATATCAGCATTGTGATTCAAATGAACAAGGTTTCCAACATACGAGCGATGCAGATATTGTTGCTGCTACTACGATTCAAATTGACGATGAAGAAAGGGAAAATAGTGAAGAATAAATTATTTTAGAACGAGTTAGTCATAGGAAAGCTTTACAATCAGTCGAAGATTTTTTAGAGTACATGAATCGGTGGAACTTCGATTACAACGACACGATTGTAGTAAGGATAGTACGCACTGATGTAAAAAAAACGACTTAAAGACTCGCAAATACAACAAAAAATCATTCATTTTTTTTCTTAGCCTATATCTGTGTAATTCTGATGAAAATAAATGTTAATCGTGTAATCCGTGTTTTTCAATAATCCGTGCCACCTCTCCCCAGCATTAGCCCGGATTAGAGGGAGTGTACTGTATTATAATTAAATTGTTTTTGGTATTATTTTTATTTCAAAATGAGTACCCCTGTTCCAACTTAAAATACGTAGAATTTATTATAAAAGGACTTAAGTCAGTGAAATGTGCATCCAAAAAGTCACAAAAACTATGAAGGGCAGTGAGCATTTTAGGTAGCGGATTAGCGTACATAGCTTTGATAATATTTCTACATGAGATAAATGACAATAGAGATGTCGTCATCTCATCAGTTAATACGTAGACGGGATTGGCCATTAAAAAGGCAAGGCTCCACCCACACCTTCACATACAAAACCTGGGGATAGCGTGGTGACCACTGGGTTAACTCGTTAGTAACATATGTATATAAAAAAAATACGATCTTCGGCATATATTCAAATAAGAAAAACTACCACTTCCGGTCGGCGGATTTTAATCAAAAGCTTATCAACTCTTAAATTTTATATGATAATTATAAATATAAATTTTCGACTTGATCAATAGGGCAGTTTCTGAAATATTCTGTGGTAAACTTTTCGACAAAAAAAAACCCTACTTCCGGTTGACTGATTTTAATGATTATTTTTTTCGTAACTAGCAATTTTACTCAGGAGTACAACATTATAATATTGTGACGATAATACATATTTAAAAGGCCGAAAAAATAAAAAACAAAAAAATCGTTCAAGAGTAAACTGCCATTTCCGGTAGTCAGATGTTGACCAAAATCACAGTATCTCTTAAGGCTAACGTGAAAACTATAGATATGAAATTTCGACGAAATCGCCGGTGCAGTTTCGGAAATATTCTGCGGTAAACTTTTCGACAAAAAAAAAACCTACTTCCGGTTGACTAATTTTATTAATTTATTTTTTTTAAATATAAATTTCTCTCAAAATTACAACATTACAATATTGTGAAAAAATAAAAACAAAAATCGTTCAAAGAGTAAACTGCCATTTCGGTGGTCGATAACATTTTGGAGAAAATTCCCGATGCAGTTTCGGAAATGATTTTTTACCGGATTTTTGAATTTTCTGCACGAAAAAAACCCTACTTCCGGTTGACTGATGTTGACCAAATTCCTTATGGCTTTTAAACTTTACGTGAAAATAATAGATATGAAATTTCAGCTTGATAGACTTGATAGTTTCGGAGAAAACACACAGACATACACACACACACATAGTACACAGACATAGTCATTTTTTAGAAATCATGAAAACGTGATCAGGGGATGATACCTGATACAAATCAGTCAAAATCTCGAGGTCGAATTTTCGCACGATCACAATACTTTATCCGATTAGGATAAAGTAACAACAAATATGCGCAGCAGCATTTTTTTTTTCGAGCAACCCAATTTATTTACAAACAATAATAAACCATCTTACATGAAAAAATTCGATTTAATTAATGAAAATTACATACCAACACATTATTTATTACATACAAACATCTTGGATTTTGAAGTCAACTTTACAATTTTGTATTTCAAATTAAATCGTCTAGTGAAACTACTATTGTGATATCTAATCATTTGGTTAGTTTCAGTCTTGCCATTTCATCATTTTTAGCGCAATTTTGTTTTAAATTGATGAACAGTTTGAGGTTGAATTCACAACACAAGCATATTGTATTGGGCAGCATGTTGTGTTCTTTCACTTGCAATGAAAATACACATTAGGTATACAAATTTTTGAGCATCTGACTATGATGAGAGAATGCCATGTGAATAAGTCGAGAAACAAACCCGTGGCTGGCAGGAGCTCCAGATGTATTTCACTAGTAAGTTGGAGTAGCCATAAATAGGGAAAGAAGACTCGGCGATGCAGAACGTAGGCAGTCAATGTTAAAGTTAACTCACTTTATTTTTCTGGTTTTATTGTTTGTTTCATCAATAGTTTTGATTTAAAAAATGAATTTTATTTATATTTTATTAGGATGGGATGGACTTAGGCTAGTTTCTTTTTGTTTGTAGATTTTCAAGTTTAATTTTAAATTCAATTAAATTATAAATAGTAAAAAATATTTTCACCTGCAAGGAAAATACACATTAAACCATTTTTTTAGCATCTGACTTAGGTGAGGGTATGACATGTGAAAAAGCAGAGGAACCAACCTGTTGCTTATGGCAGCCTCAGACGTGTTTCGCTATTACGTCAGAATAGCCAAAAGTAGGGAGGGAAGACTCCAGTGAAGCATAAATTAGACAAAACCAACACTCAATTGTAATGTGCTCTTTTTTTACAGTGTAAATGTTCATGTCTTTTTAAATGCTGGTTTGCTGCAAAACATTTCGAGCACATTTTACATTTGTATGGTTTTTTCTCGGTGTGAATGGCCATAATATGTCGTTTTAATGCGTAGTTTGTTGCAAAACTTTCTGTACAAATTTCACATTTGTGTGGTTTTTTCCCAGTGTGGAGGTTGATGTGTAGTTTTAAATTTCGATTTGTTGTAAAATATTTTGAACAAATTTCGCATTTGTATGGTTTTTCCCCAGTGTGACTGAGAATATGTTGCTTCAACAGGCCGTTTGATGCAAAATATTTCGAACAAATTTCACATTTATATGGTTTTTCCCCAGTGTGAAGGTTAATATGTTGTTTTAAATTGCCGTTATTTGTAAAACATTTTGAACAAATTTCGCATTTGTATGATTTTTTCCCTTTGTGAGATTGCAGATGTCTTTTGAAATCACCGTTTCTTAAAAAACGTCTTGAACAAATTTTACATTTGTATGGTTTTTTCCCAGTGTGAATGGTCATGTGCTGTTTTAAATTGGGAGTTGCTGCAAAACATTTTGAACAAATTTCACATTTGTATGGTTTTTCCCCTGGTTGGCAAATCATCTGTGTTTTTAATTTCTCTCCTCCATCCATCTGCAAATCAAAGCGACCAGTAAAAAAATATACATATTTTTAAATAATACTTTTCAAAAGGTGTTCAAATGAAATTTGACTTCAACTATGAATTAATATTTTAATAATTTCAATTCACCCATGATGAAAATATTACCGGTGAACATTTTCGTTCATCTTCATTGATATTTGGGCTTTTTTCCTGTAGATTGGGATGGTGATCGTTTACTTCGTTTTTAATAGTAATTTCTACCGAATATTTTTCATCTATGCTGCTTGATTGTTCTTCATCACACTCATCAACAGGTGACTTATACAGTTGTAAATTTTTATCATAATCCTCATCCTCCCAAACTAAATCGTCTACAAAAACTTTTTCCACTTTAATATCTAAGCATTCGATTAGTTTCAGTCTTGCCA
Source organism: Parapsyche elsis (assembly GCA_022651745.1). Taxonomy (NCBI): domain Eukaryota; kingdom Metazoa; phylum Arthropoda; class Insecta; order Trichoptera; family Hydropsychidae; genus Parapsyche; species Parapsyche elsis. The sequence goes on from JAGVSN010000031.1 coordinate 2,454,500, forward strand.
TTTCATCATTTTTAATACAGGTCTCTTTAAAATTGACGAGCGATTTGAGGTTCGATTCACACGACAAGCATATTGTATCGGACAGCACATTGTGTCTTTTCACCTGCAAGGAAAATACTATCTTTTTAGCATTGAATAATAAATAATGAATAACCATGTGAACAAGTCAAAGGACCTACCTGTGGATGACGGCAGCTCCAGACGTGTTTCGCTAGTAAGTCAGAGTAGTCACAAATAGGAATGGAAGACTCGGCTGACGCAGAACATAGACAAAGCCGGCACTCCATTATGCTGCTTCACTTCACAGTTCAAAATAGTACTCAGCGAGTACTACTCACTGTGACGCCAGTAGACTATATAGACTGTAATCACGAATACAAGCACAATTATATACAAATTTTCCATGGGGTGCGGGCAAGATACATTTTCAAATAATATGTGATTCAGTAAAACTATAAACTATATATCATCTGGAGGTAAAATTCATTAACTAAAATTTTCTAGAAAGTGAGTTATAGTGGTTTTAATATTCTTTTCATTATTAAAAATCTAATATTAAAAAATTAAAAAACATTTGATTATGATAAGTTTTAGATTGCTTTGCCTTACTGTTTCTTAAACAGTTTTGTGTCAAATAATTATATTGCAAGAAGAAAATTCATAATAATAATAATTCTTTTTTTTTTCTTAATAATTTTAATTTTCACATTAAGTATTTTTATTAGAGTGGTTTGAAAGATCAAAATGGTTTGAATAAATTTATTAATAATAGTAAGATTAAGTTCATAATTAGTTAAATTAATCGAAATTAATTTCTGTATCGTCATTACCTCGGATTTTTTTTAAAGCTGGCAGGTCATACATATTATACCACTGATGAAGTTCACTTGGGATAACACCACTTTTGCATACAGTAATCAAATCTGTTTTTATTCGCTTCACTTATCGGTAGAAATATTTAATTATAAAGTAATACATTTAGATAAATTATTGATTATGGATTAGATAGATAATAAAAAGCTAGAGAAGAAAATACAAAAAACGCCTTTTTCTTAAAAATGTAGTTAGCGAGTACACCCACGATATGTTATGTAACGAAAGGTTATTATAGCCTTAACTGACTCCACGTTAAGTCTATTCCGCTCCTTGGTCCAATGATGATTTATCAGGGAAAAAATACCTTTAACATTTGTATTGTGAGCAGAAATACAAAAAAAATCACATATTAAGTACATAGTTCCTAAAAAGGAATCCATAATAGGGCAAGATTTAAAAAAAATACTCTACGTTATTCGTTACTCTACGATTTTCGAGGAACTTAATTCCTATCTTGTCGGATTTGAGGAATGAAATCAGGTTGCAAAGTTAACATCCTAACAACGGTTCGCGATTGAGATCTGAGTTGTGTGTATGAAGCAGTGTAAACCAAAAAAGGAGGGCATTATATTTCAATTGAAAAAGGAGGACATTTCCTTTTGGATACCATAACGTAACTCTACATATGATAGCTCACCACTCTCGTCAATCAGCTGACGGGCAACAGCCAACAGGCAACAGCCAACAGGCAACAGGCAACAGCCGACAGCCAACAGCCGACAGCCAACAGCCGACAGCCAACAGCCGACAGCCAACAGCCGACAGCCAACAGCCGACAGCCAACAGCCAACGACTACACCCACGCTACTCTGCAACGTACAAATCCACTGCTTTCCGTGGACTGCCAAAGTCATAGTCTGTGACAGTTGCCATTTGCGGCCATTGACCGCCGAGCAATCGATACAACGAGCACATCCTATTTTTAAACGGCTTGGTGCTAAACACCGATGTCTCCTCGTTTCGTGTTTAATCAAATTTATCGACATTTTTAATCGTTCACTATCCACGGCCTCTTTAATCCTCTTCCATTTCCGTCTGTCTTGAGAGATTGACAGCGTTTAAGGCTCGGTATCGCAAGTGGCCGCCGCCTTGCCGACTTGGGTGTTTGGTGAAACCGAGCCTTTAGCTTTTCTTGTTTTCTTCTACATGCCATTCGAGTTATAAGAATTCTCTCCTTCTTCATTCTTCAGTATGGCTACTTTTTAGTGGGGGAATTTTTTTAAATATCAACGCGCACCATTATTCCACAGCTATTTTAATTTACGCCCCCTCTTCGATTCGTGTATCTTATTATTACTTCGTAAGCCTGTTATAACATTGACAATGTTAAATGACAAAGTCGTCAAATAAAGTATTTCAAGAAACAGCAAATCGGGTTAAATCTCACACCACGCCAAGATGTCATCTCGCATTTATTCTTCTCGCTATATGTTACGTCCAGTGCCATTTCAGCTTTTTCACGCGTTCCGCTATATTCACTGCTTTGTTCGTGCTGCTCTCTTCTTGTTATTCCAGGCGTACATATTTCCATGCTTTTACGTACGTCGTACCTATTAATATCAGAAACGATCTACAGATCTACTAATTAATTTTAATTAATTAGTAGATTTGATTGAATTACGATTTAGATGACACTGGCGAAAAGACATTGTGGACAAAAGTGAAAGTTGTGACAGATTGTCAGACGATTGTTGACGCGCACCAGCTGTCAACCGAGAAGATGGACGATCTCGATAACAAATTTTGTTTCGTCTACAGCTCCTCGTTAGAACATCGCATCCAAATTAAAATGTAATTAAAATCCACCTCCTTTGTCTAAATACTTACTAACTTATTCTGTTTTCCATATATTTGTATTTTCTTGATCAAATTTCTTATGGTGCAAAGGTTATGTTATCTTAACTAATCTCTATGTACTATAACAGGGGCTCTTAACCCGTGGTGTTTTCCTCCCCAAACGATGCATGAAACACTGCAAGGGAGGAATGAGCCGTCTCCCAAAAATATTGCAATAATTCGTTAGATACGTTTCCAAATTGGATTCAAGGCAATTTGGAAAATGTAATGGACAATTATTTTCAACCTGATATAAAAAAATGAAAGGTGGATACAAAATCCATTCAGTTTTAATTTGGAATCCACGGATAATTCTGACGCGCAGAAAGACGACTACATCGATTTACAGAGGAAAGCTCTGTCAAAGCAAGAATTCTTAAATCAAAACCTGGATGAATTTTGGTTCTTTCAAACAGTTGCCCATCAAGTTTTGGCAAATAAAGCACTTTCAGTCTTAATTCAGACCTATCCTTCAGAATTTTGATTTTCAAAATCCAGTGAGTATTGAGGAGATAAAAGCTAGGAATTTTTTGGATGTCAGACATATTTTAAGATGTTTTCATGTACTTTTATGTTATTATTTTAATTATATCTTGATCGGTTCATTGAATTTGGGATAGGAAGGGGGGGAGGGGAAATAAAATTGTGTTCATTTCCAAAACAGGAAATGAGCCCATAAGGTCAAGAACCACTGTACTATACAAATTTATATCAATATAAAACTTCCGTTTTCAAAATTTCTTACAGCAAATGATTTAAAATCAAAATATCTTCTGTCAAATGACTTAAACTCACGTTGACGTTTATTTTTTCACAGAGGTACACTCGAAGGTAGGAGACCTAGACCAGAGTATGACAAACTTTTATCGGAACCAATGCTCAAATTCTCCGGACTGTATCAAGAAGGATGTTCAGATTTATTCGTCAGCTGTTATATTATAAACAACGGAAGTCACCTCGGTTTACCCATAATCACATCGTACAAATCCTTTTCGACGAGATGGAAGTAAGCTATCGAAGAAATTTAAAAAAAAAAAAACCATTAATTTTGATTTCAGTGTATTGTAATATAATTGATTTGTATCATTTCAGTTGGAATGAATGGATCACTTTGACGGTGAATTACAGTGATCTTCCGAGGACGGCCAAACTTGCCATGACAATTTACGACTGCGCAGGACCTGGAAAACTTATGGTCGTCGGCGGTACTTCAATATCCCTGTTCGGAAAACATGGAATGTTCCGTCAGGTAATTCACATTATGTATATTTACAAAACATGGTCGTACATTGTGACAAATACAAACTATTGGATCAATATTTAGGGAATGTTTGATTTACGTGTGTGGCCTGGAGTTGAGGGTAGCGAAGATACACCAGGAAAAGCTCCCGATAAAGGTAAAGAACAAATGCAGAGATTGGCCAAGTTAGCTAAAAAACACAGAAATGGACATATCAGTAAGGTGATTTGGTTTTTTTTATTTTATTATTTTTTATTATGATTATATTAAATTTGTTTCTACGACAACTAATTAAACGTAGAATACTAGTCTATGTAAAATTATTTGGAATACATTTGTGCGATTGCAATATCGCTTGTGGGTCATTCGGTTGCTGATAATTGGTTAATATTATATATATAGAGACGCTACGATAACTCTAGCTTTTTTCGATTGAAACCAGCTAGTGAGCATAATGTCTGAAACGACAGGTGCCACAGTAATAGTTTCACAATTCGTATTATAGCGGTGTTTAATTGTAAAGAATACATTGTTTAATGTTGAATATAAGTCAATAAAGCTTTGGTCTTTAAACAATGATCATATCGGTGAAACGTGTTGTGCATTGTTTAATATTTCACCGTTATTTGTATTTTAGGTGGATTGGTTGGATCGCTTAACGTTTAGAGAGATTGAAATGATAAACGAAAGTGAAAAAAGGAATTCCGATTATCTTTACCTAATGATTGAATTTCCTACTGTTCAAGTCGACGGTGTAAATGTAAGTTTAATGCATACGATTAATACATTATGCTCGTAATGGAATAGTTAATTGATTTATCATGTCGTTGTTAAAGCATGCGGTCGTCTATTACGAGCAAGACGGAGACGAAATGTATCAGTTCAGAGCCCAAGCCGACATTGTAACAGTTCCAGATTGTGAAATACTTCAGGTAACATTCATTTCATTGTGTTAAATCGTCGACAAACGTTGTTTTTTAACCTTGGCCTTTATGTATACATATACTCGGATACGTAGAATCTTATAAGTTATCAAACAATGGCTATTCAATTTTTTTATCTCGCAATTCAACAAAGGTTGGTCACAACTGAACTATTGTCGCGAATTCTACCTTCATGTATGTTGTATTAAAAATAAGTCAATTAGTTGCATTTGAGTTTGCGTATCTGAGAGCAAAGTAGTTGAATGACCCACGTTGTTGGCTTCTCTGACCTTATTTATAATATTTATGTGGCAAATGCAATTCTCACTATTCGCACATAAACGTTCGAACGCATTAGATAAATGTGTATAATATTATCTATATTTAAAAAAATAATGTTCGTGATTACATTGTCCGTATAATAATGTTTAACGTGTGATACAATTTATTTGTGAACAAACTTATTGCCCAATAATAAATCAATCGATGGGATAATTCAAATGTGACGCGTCCCGATACGATTTGTATGAAAGTTATGACACAAAATGGTTCGCAAAAAACGAATACTAGCTGAGAAATTATTTAAAAAGTTCATCGAACGTATGCGAAGTATGTTTATGTGTTCTCGTCTCCAGGAAAATTTGGTTGAAAGTAAACACCATAAATTGGCTCGCTCGGTGAGGAGTGGAATGTCCGACCGAGATGCTAAACCGAATGCTAACATGAGGGATATGCTGAACGCTATCGTCTCCTATCCACCGACTAAGCAGCTGAGCAACGAGGAGCAGGACCTTGTGTGGAAGTTTCGCTTTTATCTTAGCAGTCAAAAAAAGGCTCTCACCAAATTTTTGAAATGCGTCAATTGGAGTTTGAGCGGTACGTTTTTTTATAAAAATGAAACATTCTATTGTAATTTGATAATGTCGATTGTGTAATTATATTCATTACATGTGGTATTTAGGGGAAGCACGTCAAGCCCTCGCTATGATGCAGCAATGGTCTCCGATGGATGTTGAAGACGCTTTAGAATTGCTCACTCCCAATTTTACACATCCTGCCGTAAGACGGTAATCGAGGTTCCTATTAATTTTTTTATTGAAATTTATCATTGTACTAAAGATTCAATAGTATAATCGTATGTTTAGGTATGCAATATCCAGGTTAAAGCAAGCGCCAGATGAAGATCTCATGTTGTATCTGCTACAATTAGTACAAGCATTGAAGTATGAAAATTTCAATGAAATTAAAGAAGGTTTGTGTTGAGTTTGTTTAAATTGTATCATCATTTCAGCCCTGCACCATTCATTGCTGGATGAAGGTCTCTCCAATCCTCTTCCATTCCTGTCTGTCTTGAGCAATATGCATCCACTTGACTCCACACATTCTTCTCAATTCATCAGGCCATTGTACCCGAGTTTCTTCCACATCCTCTCGGATACCATTCCAGTATTTCTCGAGTCCATCCGCTATCCATTCTTCTCGCCATTTCAACTTTTTCACATGTTCCGCTATATCTGCTACTTTGGTCATACTTCCTACCCATGTATTCCTCTCACGATCTCTTCTCATTATACCAAGCATACATCTTTCTATGTTTCTCTGTGTGCACTGGATCTTACGTAACACTCGAATTTAGCATCCATACGTCATAACTGGCAGTACGCATTGGTCGTATGCCGTCCTTTTTTTAAGCACACCGGGATGTTGGATTTAAAAACTATGTTCATTCTCACGATTACAATTATAGTGTAGTAATACAAGGATATATTTTTTCAGTATATAAACAATTAATTCCCAGTACCGATTCGCCGTTTACTGAATCTAAACACATTCAAACATCTAATTTGACCGCTTCGAATATAGAAAGACGTGAAAGTTCGTCGAATCTCATCACAACTAATGGTAAGTTCGATCGTATTTTAATGTACTTTACATGCTTTATGGGTAAGTGGTTTTCATGCGAAATTTTATCGTCTGTTTAGAAAGTTCGCAAAATTTTGGATCGATCGCCGTACACACCGATTTGAACAGTTCGGTGGCGATTGAAAGTCCCCTGCTCAATAGTTTCAACGCTAGCCAATCGAATAACAATGGTGAAAATAGTGATATATACTGGTAATTTATTTGTTTGCATAGTTTTTTTGTCGTTGTTTAATTTGAATTTGGCTATAATTGAGATGAATTATTTCAGCGATGACGTCAACAATTTGACGGATATTAAATTAAATTTAGCTTCGTTCCTCATCCAAAGAGCTTGCGTCAATTCCTCATTGGCTAATTATTTTTATTGGTATTTGTTGATTGAATGCGAAGATCAAGATACTACCGTCAAGCAAGATAGAGTCGTACGCGATATGTATCTCACCGTGATGAAAACATTCTCGAAAACTTTGGCAAAAGGTAAATTGTTCAGGATTGTATTAAACTAATGTATTTATATTGAATGGTGTAACAGTTTTTTTTTTTTAGGCAATATCGATTTTCAAAAACGGCGTTCGTTTTTGACCCGACAGCAAGTTTTCATCGATAAACTGGTGATGCTGGTGAAGACGGTGACTCGAGAAAGTGGAAATCGTAATAAGAAAGCCGAACGATTGCAGAAACTTTTGGCCGACGCAGAGGCTTTCAAATTCAACTTTTCCAACTTTGAACCGATCCCGTTCCCGTTAGATCCAAATATTTACATCAAAGGTATCATCGCCAAGAAAGCCAGCTTGTTCAAATCGGCTCTGATGCCGTCTAAATTGACCTTTGTAACGATCGACGGGACGGAGTACGAGGCTATATTCAAACACGGCGACGATCTCAGACAGGATCAGTTGATATTGCAGATGATAACGCTGATGGATAAACTGTTGCGACGGGAAAATCTAGATCTTAAGTTGACACCGTACAAAGTATTGGCGACCAGCTCGAAACACGGATTCTTACAGTTCATCGACTCCGTCACGGTGGCCGAGGCGGTAGCTACCGAAGGTAGCATACACAATTTCTTTAGAAAACATCATCCATCAGAGAGTTCACCATATGGAATCAAACCTGAAATTATGGACACTTATATAAAGAGTTGTGCAGGATACTGTATAATTACGTATTTGTTAGGTATCGTATATTATATGTATTCAATTTGTACTGTAGTATGTATGCTATAAAATTCAACTGTTCATAATATAATGATAGGTGTTGGAGATCGTCATTTAGACAATTTGCTATTGACGACGGATGGTGCACTATTTCATATAGACTTTGGTTATATTCTTGGACGGGATCCAAAGCCTTTACCTCCGCCGATGAAACTCAGTAAAGAAATGGTTGAAGCTATGGGTGGTGTAAATTCTGATCATTTCCAAGAATTTAGGAAGCAATGCTATACTGCGTTCTTCCATCTTAGAAGGTCAATATGATTTTTAATTAATATATTAAAGGGATACACGCACTGCTCTGAAATACACTGAAAAAAGACACGCACTGCTCGAAATTGACTTAAAAAGTTGTTGGCAATAATGTTCAACTGATTAATTCTATGATTTTTTTTCTTTTACTCCCCTCTAAGAGGCCCCCTAACTTCATCATTCTAAATTTATAATTATCAATAAATAATTAATTTAATAAGGACTCCAATCAATCCAAGTCAATTCAAACATGTGTACAATGAGCAATAATTTTATTCATTACCTTTGAAATCTTCTATTTTGTTTCTTCATAGAAGACTGTCCCCCTCCATTAAATTAGGAACAATTTGAACCCCAAAGAATATTCTTGTACTTAACCCCTTTCAAACCTCAAGTTATTTTATATATTTTTCAGGCATGCTAATCTCATGCTGAATTTATTCTCGTTAATGGTTGATGCGACCGTTCCCGATATTGCTTTAGAACCGGACAAAGCTGTTAAAAAAGTGCAAGATAAATTAAGGTATTGTATTTTTATTTTATTTTATATGATATTTGTTGGATTCTAATTATATATTAATTTCAATTTTAATAGGTTGGATCTTGGCGATGAAGAAGCTGTCCATTATTTACAAAACTTGTTGGACATGTCGGTAACGGCTGTGATGCCAGCTCTGGTAGAACAATTACATAAGTTCACACAATACTGGAGAAAGTGAATGATAATATTATAATTTTTTTTTTATTACATATATAAACATTTAATCTGTAAATATAACACGATACATTATAATTTATGAAAAATATAATGATTTTTTAAAAAAATACACTTAATTTACATAGCGGCTTGTATTAAATTACCACTCGAGATAATAGAATCACTCGTTATTAGAATTTGTCCACCGGTTAATTTTTCCACCAAGTGGCAAGCTGCTATTTCAGCTTGCGTTATACCGCCGACTACGAAAATCAAAAGAGATCTCGGTTTCATTGGAAAGAAACCTTTGTTCTCATCGCCTTTTAGATAATTTGCTACCGCTTTGAGATCTTTACAAGCGACGTCGACATCACTGGCATTATTGTCCGTTTGCATCTTGGATAACCTTTCACCTAATTCGTCTACGCCTGATCTAACATTTTCAATTATAGGTCCACCGATCTTCACATCGTTGACGAGCAGTAGTTTGGTTAAGAAATCATTCATATTTTCAACGCTCAACAGTATTTTAGAAATTGCCGCTACTAATGGAATGTAAGATCCGCTGAATACGTAACTGGGACAGATAGGTTCATTGACAATAACGTCGTCTGTTTCGCTTGGCAATTGCTTCAACTTGTTTGCCGTCACCTGGAAGTTATTTTGCCACCTCGGTAACTTTTCGCTGATGCTGGAAAGATTGGGTATACCGATTTGAAGTTTCGTACTCGTCGGCGGTATTATAAGCGACGCGGTGATTAGGTTTTGAAAGATGTACAGAAATTTGTAGCCGAATGCGTGTAAATATTTTGTGACGAAGTTATTGTACTCCTCGTTGGTTATACCTTGGGTTAATGTCAAAAGGCATAGTAATTTAAGCGACAGGAACATGTTAGCGTCCGTACAAAGATTCTCATCCAAATAAGAAAAGTTTGATTTTCTGTTTCTGTTGTACAGCAACGATCGTTCTACCACTTGAATATCTTCAAACTTGTCGCCCAAAGATGAGACGATCGTCTCGCATGCTAGTATGTGATTAGATAGACATCTTTTGACGGCCATCACTTGCTGCAGCTTTGTCGATATCAATTGCTTCATTTCTTCCAATTGTATATTGCTTATTTTGTTACCTTCGGCGTTCAAATCTTTAGCTTTTGCACTCAATATAGGAAACACAGAGGAAAAGTGTCTGTATCTTATATCTGAATATATTGAATCAGTACTACAATCCAAATTCATTTTAATCGTTTTACCGCTGTCAATACTCTTTTCTAGTATTGGAAGTTCTAAATTTCCCTTTTTCAATTTCGTATTGCTTACGTCTAAATCTAAATCGCTGCAATTTACATTGAAAATTTCGTGTAATAGACCGCTATACGTAGCCGGAGTCAAAAGGCTAGACGCATAATCCTGATCTCGGTCGATGATTAACAACGCTCCGTAATCGCCATCGTCCTTAATATGACTTCTATCAAACGAATTATAATAAATATCGTACATTTCCAAAACACTGGTGGATTGTTTACCAATCGATAAGAACATCTTTGGTTGACCGATTATGTGGAATAAAGTCCACAGCGAATTTGAAATACTGCCCAATAGGGAATTATCTCTGTTGATGAAGACAGATTTGAACAAAAATGGCAATTCCAAACTGAGGACGCCTTCATCTACGAATAACAATTCCCATTGGAACGATTTCAACGTAACGATCTCGCACAAGCCTTCTTCTTCCACCAGCGTTTCGAATATGGATAAAATCTTCGGAATTACAATGACTGTAATCGAAACATTCTCGGCGGAAGTTTGACTCAGCAGACCGTTGACTTGATCCAGTGCGTGTTTCAGATGTATCAAACACGCAGGTATCAAGTAGATTCTGTTACTATTTGTAGTCGCTGTCATCTTTGGGTCGAGTTTGAATATTTTGTCGATTCCATGTTGACTGAAATGTTACGTGTGAAATTATTTTATGAATAGAAACGTGCGGAATACACTGATTAACTTTTTTAGGACCTTACCGTAGCCAAGTGACTCCGCAGACTCGTTCGAAGGTCTTGATTAAGGAAGGATGTATGTGAAGATCGTGAAGAGGACTTGATGGAGAAGTTGGAGGCAGAGCAGCAGCCAGACGACGCTTTGATAAGCGAGAGAGTCTTTGAGACTCGACGCGACCCGTCATCGCAACGCAACTGTCACTTTGACACATCGAAAGATTATCTTAAACATGGCCGAAACATCATATTTAGCTACCATTAAAATAATATTTATTTTATGTGGTGCGCTTGAGCCACGTTCGTCCATTATTTAACAAAACTGATATCGAAATCAAACTACATCGTTTGTGACGCATGTTTATACATATCCGTGTATTGACGAGAGTCGTGATTTCTACAGTCACATAGCGTGAGTGCGTCGGTCTGACCGACGCCAACCCAGCTTTCCATCCACGTATAAGATTATACACAGGTGCGAATTTAAAGACGGGTATTTAGCGGCGGTGTTCACACATGCGTATCAAGTGAACGCGTCGTTAAATACGCATTTTTATCTAGAACCTCTGTTCTACTCACGTTGAAACGCTCCGACGTGTCTGTATCGCAGCGAGCGAGTGGAAATAGAAAGGCGCGCAACGAAACGATATGTCACGATGAGAATGTTTATCGGACGAAAGCGCGCTATTTGGTAGCGGGTTCGGGGCGAGGGTGTCTATGCGGCCTAACCTACGGTAGCGGATGTCAACTATATTGGTCGTATATCTCGAGCATTCTTCGTCTTCCACCGACTATATTAGTGTCCAGGAACGTGGCTGAATCTATTGGATCTGTGTGAGGTGAGTTTGATATCATTTTGCCGTTTGAAGGCTAGTTTGCACAAATTTTCCCCCCCACCGCGGCGCACCCATTGACAAACGTCATTATTCAGTTTTAGGTGACAGGAAATACTCGCGCCTAAATCGCCTATCGAGTCCAGTATGGCTAAACACGTTTGATATGTATACTGATGAATAAGCTAAAGCAGCAAAATATCATGAACGACAGGAAAATCGGACACAATTTCAAGAGCTACATCGGACTGGACGATACTAACTTTCAAGTAAATATTTATGTGTTATTTGGAATGTGAAATTCTGCTACCAAAATAAACCCCAATAATTTTGTTAACAGTAATACTAGACGTAATTTTATTGAACTTTACCTATAAATTTAATATTTTAAATGTTATATTTTTCAGATGCCCTCTTGATTCATTTACGCATTGTTAATCAAGAAATTTTCTATCTTATCATTATGTGGCTTAGTTATCAAGAAAAAACTATTCCACGTAAAATGAATCCATCGGAAAAGTTATTCAAGTTATCGTTTTTAGTTTGATGTCGACATTGCATAAATGAGCTAAGAGAGTGTTTGAAACAAATATAATATATAAAAAGTGAAACGTACACCATATACTCTATCCAACTTGAGAATCACTCTGTTTTGGCATAACTATCGGCGTTGGTCATCGACGTCATCGAAAACGTTTGTTCCAAGATGCCGAGATGGTGACGATGCTCGTCGGTTCAGACCCGGGAAGTCTGCGCAAATCGGTTCTAAATCGGTCAAGACTAGGATTTTTATTAAGTCGGACAGAGTATAGTAAAACTCGATTGAACAAAAGTTGTTGTAGTTTATTTTTGTAGCATGATTCAACAGACAACTTATACATATGTTTGTATGACTGAGTGGATGATGAATTTAAAAGAATGTTTGGAGTCAAGTGGATGCAGTTTGCTCAAGACAAACAGGATTGGATGGTTTACGGCTGAAAATGATGATGATGATGAGGCATTTAAATATGTGTTATGTTGTTGTTTCAATTCGATTCTTAAATTTTGAATGCGTGGACTATTGTGAGATTTTGACGTTATGACTAAAAACTCTACTTTTATCGTTATAGAATTAGATTAATATTAAATTCATGTTATCGACGGCACTTACTAGCAGTGCCCGGTATAGTATAACCCCCTTTTTAACTACAATTTTAATCTTAGGTTAATCAAGGAATAGAAAAACCAATAGATGAAATAAAACCGAAATTACTAGCAGGTAAATTGTTTTTCCATTATATTGCTTTCGAATTGGATTTTATTTGATTCACATGTATTAAACCATAAATTATTGTCTTTTTAGGTGAATTGGTCATCGGAGTGGCACACAATGTATTATTGTACGCTCCCGTTAGCGAGAAGCCTTTCGGTCGTATCGGATCCCTGTTTGTAACCAATTACAAGCTATCGTTCATCACCGACGATCATGTAAATATACACAAAGTGACACAGACTATGTACATTCTGTCTGGAGAACGTAACGTTTGTATGTTGTTTCATTTTAGACGATCGGAGGATGTCGACAACAGAGTCTGATACTCGGCCCGCACGATGTTACGCTGAGCATGATCGCATCGGTGTGCGAATTGAGCGGATTGGACGAAGAATCTGGCGGTAAATGGCGAAGGCGACCCTTGAGACCGTCGCATCCGCTTCCGAAGAAGGTTCAAGGATTGCAAATAATATGCAAGGTGGTACAATTACTTGTCGATTCGCATCGTAAGACTTTGAGACAGTTGTGACTAATTTTGTTGAATTTTAGAACATGCGAGTGCTTTCTTTCGGCTTCAAATTGTCGTCTTCGGGACAAGGTAGAACTATAGCGGCTTCACTATTGCACCACGCTTTCCCTAAAAGACACTATTTATTGTTTGCCTATGAATATAAAGAGCCGTACTATTCAACTATTGGAGATGTGAATATGTTTCAACGGTATAATGATTGGAAAAGAGAAATGGATCGGACGAATCCTCACAAGTTTGAAAAGTATGTAGCAGCGCGTTCGGAGTACATTTTGCAGTGTTAACGTAATCTTTATGTATGTATATAATTTGTATAGTTGGCGTATATCCCGAGCGAACGGTACCGCGGCTGGTTTCTGTCAAGGTATCGGAGAGTCGTTGGTGGTTCCTGCTAGTGTATTGGACTATCAATTGTCGGAAGCGGCAGGTCATTTTCGCAAAGGAAGAGTGCCAATATGGGTGCGTCACCCTATTCTTTCAAATTCTTCCTGTGTTTTGACGCGATGCTTACGCGTGATTGTTTTAAAGGTTTGGAGTACACCGGGCGGAGCATCGTTGGTGAGATCCGGGGAACTGTTCAATAGTGGCAACGCCGGAAACACCGGAACACCATCGCACGTTCCCGAATCGGTGTTACTGGAAGCAATAAGGAAGACACATCCCGCCAAGTCGGCATCTCGTGTTTTACCGTTGACGGCTCCGTCTCTTCGTAGCGCATTCAAAAAACTTACAAACATCTGCACGCCAAATACGATGACGGACTTTTGGGTATATATTTTTGGTTTTGGACACTGCGATGTTTAATACAATGTTACGTTTTTATTAAAGGACAATTTGATTTGTAGGAACAAGACGGTCAGTTTTACTCGGCGGTGGAAAATAGTCGATGGTTAAAATACGTTTCCGAATGCTTATCTGTGGTCTCACAAGCTGCTGGATATCTGTCTGATAACATAACAGTCGTTTTACAAGAAGGTATGTACTTGAAAATTGGAATCACTGAACGTTTTCTTGTATCTAAATACTATTAATCTCTTTATCTGTTTAGGTGACGGCATGGATTACTGTGCTGTAGTATCGTCGCTAATACAGATGCTATTGGATTCGCATAGTCGAACTATCAAAGGCTTCCAATCGTTGATTCAAAAAGAATGGATAGCGCTCGGACATCCTTTTTCCGATAGGTTCGTTGTTGAATTGTGAAACGATAAATGTTGTCGCAGTTGTTAATATTATTTTATGTTGATTTTTCAGACTGGGACATGTGTCTCTCGAAGATTCGGAAACGACGGAAGGCGACCGTGAAGCGTCTCCTGTGTTTTTTTTTTTTCTGGACTGCTGTTGGCAGATCCAAAGGCAGTTTCCATCGTCGTTTGAATTCACCGAGACTTATCTGACGACGTTGTGGGATTCGGCTCACAATCAACTGTTTGATACGTTTCTTTTTAATAGTCCTAGAGAGAGAGATTTGGCGGCGACTAAAGTATACTATAAAATATCAATTGAATTAAATATGGAGTGTAAGAAAATTTACCTATGCTGTGTTTGAAAATTTCAGTGTTTTACATTTCGATCTGTGTGGGACTGGAAGGAACAGTTTATCGAAGAAGATATACAATATTTTTACAATCCGTTGTATTCTCCACCGAGTCAACACACTCATCCACCAAAATCGAGTACGTACATGTTTTTGATAACTTTGAGTTCATTCACCGATGTAAAAATAATTATATAAAAGAATTTCTACTGTGTAATTTTTGTAGTAATTCCACCATCTGCTATTCGTTTACCGGGACTGGCTAGTCCTCAAAAGACAGGAATGTCAGAACATCGATGGTTGTCGCCGAGTCCTAATAGACTGTTACCAAAAACTGCCGTTTTTAATTTGGACATATGGCAACAGTGTTACTTTCGATGGCTTCCACTTTTACATCTTCCAGGATCGGGGGATATTCAACATTTGTTGTACCATATAAAGATTACAAGAGAGGTAATAATTTTTTAACATTTTGTAGTTTAATTTATGACCCTAACAGAATTGAACAATTATGTTATTTTTTTTCAGATTAAAATTATACAAGATAAACTAGCTACGACAGAGATTAATAATAGAAGATCAAATGGCACCAAAGAGGAGGATTCTACCGTAGCATTAGATTGTCCTTCTCTGAATACTGTCGGTGTTTTTTTCCCGTTCGTCGGAAACACGTCTGGAATTGGAGATTCACTCGCATTACTCACTACTAGTCTACTTGAACCTCATCAACAGCTCGATTCACAGTCAATTCTCAACGCTGCCGATTAATAATCTGTACTTTTGACATTAAAACAATATTAGCAGTAGGTTATATAAAAATCATTTTATTATTTATAATTGATAGTTGTGTTCTTATTTATTTATTTTTTATTTCTATTTAGTAGATGTAAGATGTGGCAACTACCGTAAAAATTTGTAATTATTGTTCATAAAATTAATTTAAGTTTAAATCTAATTTGTAAAGTTTTGTATAAACGTCACATTTACGAATACAAATTGTGATAATCAAAATTTTTGATATTAATTTTTAGCAACTGTTAAGTGTGTACGAACTCAGATATAGTCGAATCCGATTTTACACAATGAAATTTGGGTATCCAACGTTAAATAGAATGAGTTCGACTTTATTTAGAATTTTTTTATTTTTTAATAATACAAAAAATATTGTACAACTTATTATAATATGAGATTGTGATTAAATACAATGCATAACCAGAGTGAGGATTAGGTGTTACATTTGCCATTGACAAGGTAGTTTATTCATTAGAATATTTCACAAATATATACGTATTTTATAAAATATTTACAATACATAGATAAATTTGTTTATGTACTAAAGCTGTACATTTAAAATTTTTCTCGATACATAAGTTATCTTTCTATTGAAAATTTTGCAAAATCATTTATTGTCTTCGTCACTTATGTACATATGTAGGGTTTGTCTCTATATTTTAAATCAGTGTAATTTTTTTAATAATTTAATTATTGAACTGCTTCAATATGCAATTAAAAAAACTGTGTCTTAATTACGATGCTGATGCAAAACAGATAATTCGATTCCTAATGAATTTATATTTACAATAAATTTTAGCACTCCTCGAATGCGACGTGACATAATAAAGCACATATATTTCCTAGCTTGTTTTACAATGTGTTTGCCATTATTGTCAAATTATATTAAATGTCAATGAAAATTCTCGCGCTGTTAAGAGGAATTTTAACGAATTGTTCAAAGATTGCAAATATATTTGACGTTATTTAGCTGGAAAGTTTATATAATATAAAATTATGAAATCGTTAATCATCCATACACGTAAGAATATTGTATTTGTATATATTCTATATAATATATTTTAAATATTACATATTTAAAAATTAAATCTCGATGTCCCTTATTATTTATATCATCGATACTGTCTTACAACATACAACAATTTGTCTTTATTATTTTATTTCCGATACCATTGATTTTTTTGTATTGTACTAATAGTCTCAAATCCTTCAAGTGGAATTTTTTAAATTTAAGTTTAATATTTATTATTACTATTTGTATAAAGAGAAAATTAATTTATAATTTACTTAAGTTGTAATTTATAAGTTTCGTCCTGTCGCATTTTTATTTTTCTCATTAAAAGTTAAATATTCATTCCTCGCTATATAAATATGTATACACACGTTAGATTTGTTCCTGTGATACATATCCAAATCGCCTACATATATTGTATTTATAATCTTTTTAGCAAAATATATTACATATTATACACATTTCGAATACATTATGATAGGATGCAATAAATTGGAAACTCGCAATGCGAGCATTTACACAACGAGGAATGAATGTGTCTTAGAATCCGATGATATTTATATAAATCTTAAATTTAGCAAATTTTTTCTGCATGGGCAAATTAATAAAATGTTAAGTCTAGTAAATTGATGCATTTAATGTGAATATTCAGTTACATTCCTGATGTTGATTATGTATGAAAAATTTTCATTTCGATTTCCGACAAAAAAAATTTAATTTAATTTTTTTACAATTATTTTAAGCTGGAACCAAAAAACAAATAATATTGTTCATACCTCTCTTGTTATTATTTATTATTATGATAAATTGAAATATAATAAAAAGAAGTTAAATAATACGGTATTGTATCAAATATTACCCAACGCTTTCCCCCGTTCCTGATAATAGTACTAGTCTATAATTAATTTCCAGAAATTTTGTGATTGGGTATTCGAGCGTGTTTGTCTGATTTTGCACAGTTCGACTGGCAGACGACGTACATATATGCAAATTGTATTTGTTACATGGAAACATTTCAGATGATCGAGTTTCATACCCGGTTGGACGAATCGCATGCCAATTAAACCGTCTGCAATTAATTTTATCGAACAATGTGCAAATCCTGATCGCGTCGCGCTGAATTAAATTAACTTTTATAATATAAGACGTCGCGCGTTATAGGATTTAGAAAATGTTATGAACTTTTGATTCTAGGTACACACCGAGCTTGAACGTGACCTTTACAGCTACAACAGTTATGTGCGAATAGACGATAAATGTAAAATATATGTATGTGTGTGTGTGTGTGTGTTTGTGCACTTCAAATGGAAGTACCGTTGTACAAAATTCACACCGAAGTGTTCACCAATAAAGCAACAGTATGAAAGGAAAATATTATTCAATTGGAAAAAAAAAGTATTAATGAAATGCAATAAATGTATCGGTCGAGCGATTGCGATGATTAAACGGATATTAATATTCGAAAGAATTAATAAAAAGTGCGTTAACCCTACTCTCGGCACTCGCGAAGTACATAATTGCCGATGTGTGACGAATAATTGCGGTATTGAATTACTTGGAAATTTTATACTTAGATTATGACAATTTGATAAAGTTAAGGTACTCAAACTTTTAGCCCTTTAATTTGATGTTGAATAAGTTTTTTGAGTTTGTACTCGTTTTTCTATTGCCGAGATGAGATCATTTTACGGAACTGACGTCTCCATTTTCGCTATTGAGACGAAACCAAAATTAATCCGAGAGTTCATTCAAGTTCATCGACATCGAGAATACACGTTCGCAACAGCCAAAATTGGCAAGTGAAGTGAAAATAATAATAAAAAAGAGAAGCGACTAGCCGGTAGCTAAATCACTTGCCATTACAAAATACAGTTAGATTCGAATGGGACAAGTTTGAACGATTTTGTAAAGCAATTTCAAGGTACATACATATGTATGTATGCTTTGCAATGCACATTTTCCCCGACAGAAGAATACTTACATATACGCTTCCTTTGATTTTCAACTGAAAATTTTGTATTTCCCCTTTCAGACTGAAAATCATTTAAGGAATCAAAATTGTTCCTTTGAAAATATAACGATACGTAATGTGGAACTGTAGAATTCTCATAGATCAGGTTTACAGGTTCAGCGAAGGCTGACGACCAAAATGTGCGCGAAAACCCAATTAATGGCACGTAGTTGGGCCGTGCCGATTCTATGGCGATAGTGCCAGTATGTACATATGTATAGATGGTTCATTGTTGTCATGGGAAAATGTCCGATAGTGAGAGAACGCTTTTGCCATTAGAACTCCATTGCCGGAGGGAACCCGTTAAGTTAGTGTCGACAATCGTGGTCGGTGGCAATGAACCCGACACCACTAACTGGATCAACTAACTCTTCGATCCGGAAGACTAGAAGACTCCGGATAGTGATACTAAATTACTATGTATGTCTAAATATGTAGAGGAAATCATCAAATGGTTTACAATTCGATCAACTACTGTCTATGTATGATCAAACAGTTAATTTGAAGGGGATAGGATTTTTTTTATTATTAATATTATTTTTTTTTGGGAGAATGTATGTACATAGTTTTTAAATCAAACATCCCGCTATGCTTAAAAAAGAAGGCATACCAACGCGTACTTCCAGTTATGATGTATGAACGTGAAACGTGGATGCTGAATTCAAAAATGTTACGAAAGATCCAGCGCACATGGAGAAGCATGGAAAGATGTATGCTCGGTATAAATCGTAAGTGGAATACATGGGTAAGAAGTATAACCAAAGCGGCAGATATAGCGGAACGTGTGAAAAAGTTGGAGTGGACACATATGGATACATAGAATGGATGGCAGATGGACGCGATACTGGAATGGTATCCGTGAGGATGTGAAAGAAAGCAAGGTAGGCCGAATGGACGATGGGCTGATGAATCGAGAAGAATGTGTGGAGTCAAGTGGCTGCAGATTGCTCAAGACAGACAGGAATGGAAGAGGATTGGAGAGGCCTTCATCCAGCAGTGAACAGCAAGGAATAGAAAAACCAATAGATGAAATTACTAGCAGGTAAATTGCTTTTAATAACCACATCAAATTACATACACTGAGTAACAAAAAAAATACCCAGAGCGGAGATTAGTCAATCTTTACTCAGTTTGACCCACTGAATTCGAATCCGATGATGATTTTTGTTGATATGCTCTCGTTTATGAGATATTCGCGATTTAAAAAATATCCATTTTATTGCTTTTGCGGTCTATAACTCAATATACATACTATCGCTGTGCTCAAAGTAAGTATTGAAATCAATAGTCAGATATGTTTCCTATTGATTGTGATTTTTTATTGCTTTGAAATACTTATAATTAATTATCTAGCGAATTTTGAAAGTCAAAAATATATATATTTTTTACACATTTTTCCCCATGCTATTTGGTGAGTTTTTTTTATTTCACCACGTTTATAAGGATTGGTTTTCTATCTCAATATTTTTTTATTTTATCTTAACGTACTAATTCGAGCGGTAAATGATTTTAAACTACGTTATGAGATGTTACCGGCGGCGCGCTTATCGTATATTGTCAAATCGTAGTATGTAGGCTCGTCATCATCTCCGTTTGGATCATAGCGTAAGCGCTCACTGTCCCGAACCGGTGATCTCGGGTTCAAATCCCACTCGCGCGACGTTCTTGTTATTTGATTATGTATTTACCACGGGCGAGCGTTAGCAGCAGACGAACACAGACACACACACATACAGACAGACGGAATTATATGTATACTAGCTTATTGCCCGTTGATAATCAACGCCCGCTGAATTTTAAATGGTTTGATTTTTGGATCTGGGGGGTGGTAAGGGGCCGGCATAGCTTTTCGGGAGTGCAAAAATGGTGCCGTAGGGGTAGGGGGGAGGGTCTGGGGGGGGTGGTGAGGGGCCGGCATAGCTTTTCGGGAGTGCAGAAAAGGTGCCGTAGGGGCAGGGGAAGGGTCTGTGGGGTGGTGAGGGGCCAGCATAGCTTTTCGGGAGTGCTGAAAAGGTGCCGTAGGGGGGGGGGGTCTGTGGGGTGGTGAGGGGCCGGCATTGCTTTTCGGGAGTCCAAAAAAGGGGCCACCGGGGTAGAAGGCGGCTCTGGGGTGGTGATGGGCCGGCATGGCTTTTAGTGAGTCAAAAAAAGGGGTGGTAAGGGGCCGGCATAGCTTTCCGGGAGTGCAAAAAAAAAAAGGGTGCCGTAGGGGTAGGGGGGGTCTGTGGAGTGGTGAGGGGCCGGCATAGCTTTTCGGGAGTGCAGAAATGGTGCCGTAGGGGGAGAGGAGGGGTCTGGGGGGTGGTGAGGGGCCGGCATAGCTTTTCGGGAGTGCAAAAAAAAAAAAAGTGCCGTAGGGGGGGGGGGGGTCTCTGGGGTGGTGAGGGGCCGGCATTGCTTTTCGGGAGTCCATAAAAGGGGCCGCCGGGGTAGAAGGCGGCTCTGGGGTGGTGATGGGCCGGCATGGCTTTTAGTGAGTCAAAAAAAGGGGTGGTGAGGGGCCGGCATAGCTTTTCGGGAGTCCAAAAATGGTGCCGTAGGGGGGGGGGGGGTCTGTTGGGTGGTGAGGGGCCGGCATAGCTTTTCGGGAGTGCAGAAATGGTGCCGTAGGGGCAGGGGAGGGTCTGTGGGGTGGTGAGGGGCCGGCATAGCTTTTCGGGAGTGCTGAAAAGTTGCCGTAGGGGCAGGGGAGGGATCTGGGGGGGGGTGGTGAGGGGCCGGCATAGCTTTCGGGAGTGCTGAAAAGGTGCCGTAGGGTTAGGGGAGGTCTGTGGGGTGGTAAGGGGCCGGAATGGCTTTGGGGGGGTAAAAAAAAGTGAAAAAAATCAAAAAAAAAAGTTCAAAAAAAAAAAAAATTTCAAAAAATATTCATAAAAAAAAAAGTCCAAAAAAAAAAAAAAAAAAAAAAAAAAATTCAAAAAAAAAAGTTCAAAAAAAAAAAAAAAGTTGGAAAAATCCAAAAAAAAACCGAAAAAAAAAAATTTTCAAAAATATATTCATTGAAAAAAAAACTCGAAAAAATCCTATAGTGACGTCATAGCGTTACGGGACACACACACAGACACACAGACACACACACACACACACACACACAGACACACACACAGACACACAGACACACACACAGACGGACACACATTAAGCTCTTTATTAATATTAATTAATATTAATATAATTAGGGATTCATTGCCAGACTTGCCCAAGCCACACTTATGTATGTATGTATGTACATATTGTGAAATGTAAAATAATGTTTTGGCCATTGGTCTATCTCGAATCATTGAAATTTTTTGACCAATGGTAGAGTGGCGTTTGGTCATCAATGAAAGCGGATTTTCATTTACAGGAGCGGAAGCGGAAGTTGAACTGTTCGACACGTGCTCGTTCATAAAGGAGGCTACAATGTCGCGTCGACGACACGTGGTGTTCATTAATTTTGATTTCAATCGTGTCATAACTGTAACGCCATCGAAAGTCCCACTGGACTGTTGAGGTCGTGGAATGCGGCACTCGAGTCGCGTTCGATTTTCGCGTCAAAACCCGAGTCGAGCTGTCGGCCGCCATTGAACCAGTCGGCGGCCATTTTTGCAATAGCGGGGGAACCGGAAACGGAAAAATTTAACATATCGAGGAAAAGTGTTTCACCGTTGTTCGCCGGGTCAAGGGCGACTATTGGTCATTGTTTATCAAAACTTTCTTCGTATGTAATGTATACGCAAATATGTGCATGATAAAAATCGACGGACGAAAGTGTACGACAAAATTGGCAATCGTAACTTATCCATACACTGAATAATTTATTTATTTTTTTAGAAAGCAAAAGGTAACCTTCGAAGCATCTGTCCAAAATCAAGACAAATATTTCAAATTTGCTACTTTTAACTCAACTGTGCGTCAAATGAACAAAGGAACAAATTGTAGCTTACTTTGAAATCACTTATTTAACATTAATAAGAGGATATAATATACATAGTCATAATACAAACGGGTAAGAATAAGTTAATAGTTAAGAATTTAAAATTAGGTTGCAAAAACTACAAAATAGACTGCGGAATATGAGTAATAACGGAGTTATTGAATTTATAGTTATTGAACGGAGTTAGTGAATTGAGTAATAACGGAATATTTATGAATATAAGAATATGCGGAGTATTTTACATGTCAATAGATTAACTAGTATAATATATGTTGAATGAATTGAATTGGATGAATGTAAATGAAACCTTACAAAGTGTGCATGTTAGCATAAATTTTTTTAATTAGATAAGAATTTATTACTAAAATATCTAATAATAGGGTTTAATATACATACATACATAGTCATAATACTAGGTGTAAGAATAAGTTAATATTTAAGAATTTAAAATCAAGTATTATATATACATACATACATAGATGCAGGAGAAGTATACAATGTTGTTGAATACAATGACCTGCCAGAAGTTCTCAGAAGTATAAAATTGATAGATTTCTGGTAGCCTTAAAACAGCAACTCTGTACAAGTGCTTTAATAGATAATAAGTTTATTTTGTAATTTTAGCTTTACGCATTGTTTGTTTGTAATTAGCTTTTTAAAGCTATCTTAAATAAATAAATTTTATTTAAATTATTATTCTCCTACGTACATAATTACAGGTCTTCCTTGAACTCTATAATATCGATTAGAATCACTGATAATAACTGAAAAATAGCGCAGACACCGAAATACAGCAACAAACTTAGATATTTTATATTTTTAATACACGAATGGTAAATAATCGATTATATAAAATGTTATTATATTTTAGTATTTTATTATAATTTAACCGGTCAATATGCAACAGTATAATTTATCAACTCGAGCAGGTATACAATTTTGCTCATCCATACTTTGCACACATTGTACATTATTATTTATCGTTATTATAATTACACGGCTATCAACGAGGGGATTCAAAGTTCCTAGAAAGGGGCTCGAGAGTTGAACAACCTTGCACAATTTTGAGAACAACCACTCTGCGTACTTGATTCTTGTACTTGAAAAGTTTTGTGTTTTGCCCCCACGCACTCCCTCTCTATCCACATATATAAATATAAATTGCCCGATCTATGTATAATCAAAGTCTCGTTGAAATTTGTTTCTAGCAATGCTGAAGGGGAGCTTTTCCATTTTCTGTAATATCGATCGGTCCACGGAAGCTCATCTGTGTTGCTCTTGTAATGATTCACAAACCAGTATACGTTTACAGCCACAATAACAACGTTCACCGGAACATTGGTTACCTTACGGTTTATTTCGTTTTCGTTACGACATTTCTCTTGCATTTACCGTTACAGTTCACGCGTACACCACGTTCGAATCGCATTCGCGAAACGTCACACACTGCAACAATGCACCGTTACACCGATAACTTTACTTTTTACAGCGAGACGCATTGTGTTTTTTAATTCGGATGCGAAATTAGGACTCCTCTGGTTTATTAAAGTGTCACCGCGTAAGCTTCCAATTTTGAATCTCATACAAATTACATTTTTTAATTACCGTTGTCGGAATTGTGTCAAAACATCGCGCACCGGTAACTTTGCTATAATTGTGCGTAATGCTTACCTTGTGCGAACAATGAACAATTGCGTTGTTCGCAACGGAACCGTAAACTATTCCCACACATAGTCCAATTTGCATAATTAACTATTTCATTTTTTGGGAGGGGAAACTATTCTATTTTTTTTTTTTTAGCGATGAGCCTTATTTTACTTTTCTATCGACTACAACTCTATTGAGTCACTTCATTTGAAAAGGAAAAACGATGATGATGCTGTAGATTTTCAAACAATGGCGTAACTAACGCCTCTGCAGATCGCCATTGAATCAATATCTCGTAATCAAAAGGTCTTACGGTGTTTGTTAGACAGTGAAGTATTCAAGCACAAAGAAACAACAAATTGAGTGAGTGCTTGGCGTTTCCCAGGTCTAAAAATTGGTCGTTTTGGGTCGACTCAAACGTCCTAAAGTAAAATTAAGCTAGATTGTGTTAGGTTAAGTTACGTTAACTTTAGTGCCCAATAAAAGTGTTTGTTTACGGTTTGTGTACCAAAGTTGAGAAACAAAATTAAGTGTACGTTTGAAAATCTAAAAAAATTTAATTTTCTTCTTTTGGTTTTCCGACTATCATCAATCATCATCATCATTCACTGCTGAATGAAGGCCTCTGCAATCCATTCCTGTCTTTATCTTCATCTTCCACTCGGTCTACCTTACTTACTTTCTTTCACATCCTCGCGGATACCATTCCAGTATTTCTCACGTCCATCTGCCATACATTCTTCTCGCTATGTCCACTTGAACTTTTTCAGACGTTCTGCTATATTTACCATTTTGGTCATACTTACATGTATTCCTCTTACGATCTCTTCTTGTTATAAAAAGCATCTTTCCATGCTTCTCTGTGTGCACTGGATCTTACGTAGCATCCAAGTTTCACATCCATACGTCATAACTGGCAGTACGCATTGGTCGTATGCCTTCTTTTTTAAGTTCGGAATGTTGGATTTAAAAACTATGTTCATTCTTCGTCATATTCACCAATTGTCCTAGGTATAAATAACTTTCAACTATCTCTACAATATGATTATCTACTTCCGACTATAAAAAAATAAATTTTGCAAACAGAATAAAATATCTCTTACATTATACTGATTATACAGTATAAATAAAATCTTTTGACTGTTTGTTGTGAACTAGATTTTTATCAACGTGTAAAATTTTAATTAGACAATTTCAAAAACTTTTCAGACATCCTCGCTTGGACCTGAAACTTTTTACTTTAACGACACTCAAAAGTCGTTTTGCAGTTGGAGAACGTGCGATTCTCCGGTTTGGCACACCGCGAGAGTTCGACGACCGCACCACAATAAGTAAGTCAAATGAGATCTAAGGCTTTTGCGGCTGTTGTAAATATTTGTATAACGGTTGTTCGAAGACATTCGACAGCGCCAGTCACTCGTTGAGGCCCAACATGTCGTGCAAAATAATTGTAACGAAAACGCGAATTGCACACGTCGAACTTGAACTTGCTGGAGAGATTCATCGCACGTGCGATTGAGATCTGATTCGATCGTCGACGAAAGAACTGTCGAATTTGATTCTTCCAAAACAGTTGGTTCGGCCACTTTTGCACCATTGTATCCGCATTGCACTCCTAGACTTATCTGCAATAGTGCAGCTAGCCAGTATGTGTGTCATCGTGATACTTTCTAGCCGCATCGATGAAAGCAAGCAAAACTAGCCGGTAGCTATCGAACGACAGCCGATCCAAACTCTGCCATCTCAATGTATGTAATTGCAAGTTCTAATTTTCGATAGATGTTACAAAATTCTCGGGTATGATCGTTTGACTTTTACGAGCTTTTACTCTCGACGTCTCTCTCGCTCTCGGTACTTGATCATGTTTATGACCCATAACAAAAGGGCGTGTATAACCTTCGAGGTTGCTGGGAAACCGTGCCCATGACCGGTACTAACCTCACGTTTAACATTTCCTCTATACAGCAGTAAATCATATAAAATGTATGAAAGGTTTTGTTTTATTGCTTGAAAAGGTTTCCGATCATTGTCGCAAAACAGCGATGCAAAATAATAATTGCAGGTAAATCGTTGAAACAAAATACAAAAAAAAAAAAAACGGTAGTCGTAGTATTTATGAGTAATTAATTGGCAACGCTGACAATTCGATAAGCTCGGTAATAAAATATGCTCAATAGTTATAATCAATCATCGTATTATCATATTATTAATGTGATGAGTTTCCGGTGTTTTACTTTATTAGTGTTGTTTTATTTTATACAATTTTGTAATGCGAATTAAATGCAGCTATTAATATTATAATTGATAATATAATTTGGCGCTTCGTTTTGCACCGTTGAAAATTTTTAATGCGTTTAAAATTTTGCTTCAGAATAGATTAAATTTAATGAACAGAATCGTGTCTCAATGAAGGAAAATTGACAATAAGATTCAAATGCATCACACATTTGTGTTTGTCATGTTAAAAAAATTATTTACTTATTTAACTGTAAATAAGGCAGCAATTTATAAATAGGTAATTAATTAACTGTTGTCATTGTATAATATGTATTTCGTATCGATTTTTAAGTGTGCGTTCAAGTCTTCTACGCATATTCGAATCCAAATAGACTTTCCATTAAAATTTTATTGCTATTCGTCAAATAATAGTTCAATCAACATATCTGAATTAAATTGTATATGAATTGCGGTAGTAATGGAAGTATTGGATTTTTTCGTATGACGAGTAAGAAAATCAAAATTTTCAGGTATTTATCTTCTGCTTAAGAGTTCGTTTTATATTTGGTCATCATAAAATTTCCAATTATTTATTTTTTTGTGCGGAAAATGCACATTTTCCAATGGCCAATAGGCGAGCGCGTACTGCAATGCATTAACAGTAATTTCAAACTTTCTTTCAAGTGCTAATTGTGGCAACAATAGTTATCCGTTTGGATGAACTAGAATATCTAATGTCATTCGAAAGAATATTCGAAGAACTTCTAGACAATTTATACTTTAACACCGTAGCGTTATTCGTATTTTATTTATTTAATTAAAAAGCTTGAAAATCCAATTACAAAAAAAAAAAAGTAACTTAAAGTTAAAATTACAAAATAAACTTAATTATCTATTTGCATGTGTACAGAAGTGTTGTCTTAAGGCTGCTAGGAATCTACCAATTTAGTTGCACACTTTTAAGGTTTCACTTACATTCATCCAATTCAATTTATTCAACATTTCTTATACTAGTTAATACTTTAATAATTTATGTACATTTAAAATACTCTGAATAGCTCTACATATTTTGCAATTTTCGCAACCTATCTTCAATTGCTAAATTTAAAAATGAACCACAATATTAACAAGAGAGTTAACAATTTGCGTTTATGTAAGTATATGTACATACATACAGATGTATGTTTGTTTTAGACGCGCGCTTGTTAAAAAAGTACAAAATTTCAAGAGGCACCAATTGCACTAGCAGCTTGTACCGTCTCTCTCTTTTCAAGAAAGACGAAATTTCATCCCTTTTCAACATATGCGTTAGAAGAAACGTATATTCAACCTCAAACTGCAATAATAATAATATAATTCTAGTAAGTGAGTTTGATTTGATATTGAAAATTTCGCACACATTCTACACGTACATTTATAAGAAGTTCATCTTCTTTAATATATGTATATACAGAATACCTACATATATACAGACTAGCTCTATTTTGTATCATGTCGGAACTTCATATTGGACGAGCGCTGACGAGCGGTGCCGAGCGCCAAGGTGTCGGTATGTCGCTTCAACATTTTCGCGTTAAGGCCAACGTACTTAATAAACATTCGCGCGGTATCCGCAAAAGTTGAGCGACCGCGAAAAAACCCGACACCCCGAACCCCTCCAGTGTTGACTGTGCCTTTAGTGCGTAATCATGTGGACCAATTCAGTGACTCTGATCTTTCTCGAAATTCTCCACCAAGAACCCGCGATGTGGGATCCAAAACACCGATGGCACGATGACACTTCGCTTGCTAGTTGACGCTAGAGTGGCGCCACTAGCGATACGATAGCAGCGCTCTGGACGGGCGAGCAAGCGGCAGCTGACCACAGCGCTAAGGCCAACATTTCACGAACATTCGCGCGATTGTGAAAATCAGGGTATTTTGGCTCGAGGGCCAACACCACTGTACCCCTGCTTGGCGAAAGCGTTATCCTTTGCCAGGATACATACATACATACATACATAGAGAGCCGTTCGCGAAAAATAAAACGTTTCGGTGACGTTTTCGAACGATTCGCTCGCGCGCGCACACACATCGTCACGACCGACTTGCGGATAACAGTACAAAATGACACTTCTTGCGTCACACTTTCTTTCCAACACACGCGCTCGAATAACCTTCGACTATGTCGTTTATATGTGTGGTATTATTAAATGCATTATCGGATGCGGGTGAAATGCGATGAATTTGCGAGGACTTTTGCAAATTTTATTGTGCATTACAATCGGCGAGTCCGTGACCTTTTGTGCCTCGGCTCGGTTGCGCAACCCGTTATGTTCGACACGGAGACATTTCCTACGCGCGCTCTTTCCCCGTTTAAAATGCGCAATGCAATTTATGTACATATTGTGTGTTCGCTGGTGTAAATTGCCTTTTTTGGCCGTTCGACTTCCTACTCATTGAACGCGTCGCATCCTCTCCTTTTTTTTTTTTTTGTATCTCGTTTGTAATGTGTCTACTTTTTAGCCATCTTCAATTTGTGTCGATTTTTTTTTTTGCTCTTACCGTATTTATATTATTTATATAGAATATCGTTTTCCGTATATTCGATGTACATTTTCTATTATTTTCTAAGCGTGTAGACGCTTTGAAGCACTCTCTTCGTTGAAATGAAAACAATATGGATTGACGCTTTTGTACATATTATCATGTCTTTATTAATTCTCTTCGGCTGATATTATACGTGACCACTCCACCAACACCCGATTTATTTGTGACGGTGGCCAGCATCTTATTATATGCACCACTTTTAAAGTCACCAGCTATCTGCTCATCTTCATACAAAAAAAATAGGGCTGCGAAGTTACGACGATTTTCAGCTAATTATCATCGTTTTCGAAACCATTTTGGCTATAAAACATGGGTCCGAAAACACATCTATCACATAGCACGCATTCTCGAAACAATTGCATTCGAGTAGGACGACGCAAAAAAAGGGTCGAAAAGTGTCGATTTGTACTGCGAACCTTTGACTTCCAAGACATTTTTAGACACCAGTGAATCGCAGTGTAATACGTGCCATCTAAACATCAATGTCTATCTGGTAGTCGAGGTTCAAAAAACATTCGGGTGTTGGTGGAGTGGTCTTACTCAACCAGGTAGCAGATTCTTTCGACATTTTCCGGAAGTTATGCTAACCTTGTTGACACTATGCTTAAGTTAAAAATTTTATTTTCATCATTTCTTTTTTTTTTTAATGATTCAAGAGCTATTTTGCTATTTGCTTTTTCTTTACAATTTATTTTTACCTTTTTTTTAACATGTTTTTTTCTTTTATTTCTTGATATTTGCCTACATACATATATGTATGTATCTTGTATTTCAAACTTTTTAAATTTTGTTTTACTGTATATATGTATGTATGTATATTGTTTTCTCTGCATGACGATCTGGACGAATATCTGTAATGTCATGCAGGATGATTATGTAAATAAATAAATAAATTTGTAATATATGTACATACAAAGGAATCAAAAATATAAAATTAATATCAGTTCAAAATTTGACTCTGTGAACGATTTTGCTGTTAATAGTATATGTAATTTTGAACTGTCCTCAATATTAAATCTAAGAGCAAAGGTAGCCTCAATTCCTTAGAATTTTATCGAAAATGATGTCCTAATCCTAAATCTTGTGCGTATACGCCGTCGAGTCCAATCAGCAAATCTAAACAATATTGATTGAAAGTACAGGGTGGCGCATTGCGTTATGGTTTAAAATTTTAAACAATTAATAACTTTTTCATTTAATATTTTTTTTATTTTTCAACTATTCAACACATTACTCGAAAAAACGTTTACATTAATTCTTAAAAATAATACTCCGGAAATGACATCCGTTTTCAATATTTTCTATCACTCTTATTGGAATTTCAGGTCCTAACAAAGGTGATCTTTTATCCAATGTTGGTCTCCAGCTGCTGGATGGTGGTTGGTTTATTCACATACCCTGTCCTTTAAGAAGAAGCTCCACAGAAAAAAAGTTGGGGCCGTCAAATCAGGTTGAAAATCGAAAAATGATTGATATTTTATTAAGGCTGGAAAACAATCCAGAGGACGGAGCCACTCACTGCTCATACAGCCTGACAAAGTATGGCTCTTTTTGGCGATCGATAATATCGCGATTTTTTTTATTTCAACTGAAAATGGCGACCATTTTTAAAAAATGAATTAATGTTAAAATTTTTCCAAATTTTTCGAGAAATAAATAGTTATTAATAATTTAAACTATGATCTTTACAATGCCTCACCTTGTACACATCTATACATTGAACTAACTATGCAACACTTGAGCATTTTCCTACTCGTCGTTATCAAGGAAAATGGTATGGATGGGGAATGTTGAAAGTTAAAACCTGACGATTCCATAGACTCAGATAGACGGGAAATACCTATGGGGATAAATAAGATTTGCGGAAGTGAATCGTTGAACTTGTGTTGGTGCACGTCCGCGAGAACTTATCTTCGCGAGCTGGTGTTTATGGTCGCAAGGGGGAGTTGCACAAGAAAAGTGTTACGAAACTGTGGCAATGAACTCGAGTGAACCTGTCCGAGAGGCTGTTGCCGTGGATGTGGAGTGCTCAACTCACGGTCTCGAGCGCAACGCAAATATACACAAAGAAAACGCATATCCATATATTTTTCATTACGTTTGACTAATCGAAATTAAATTTTCCACACATACTTCCTGTGATCCTGCAGGTGTTATAGTCAACGTTTGACAGATGACTGATAATAATAGTTTCAGCAATATATTAAATTCATTGTTGTGATCCAATCGGGTACTTACAGCTGGTATATGTAGGTATACTAGCGAAGAGTCCGTTCTTAAACAATGAGTATATCACAGATTATACTACAGAGTACTCTATCGGTGTACAGTACAGTAATGTCCACGTTTAAGCCCGTCTGTAGGAATGTATGGTTATACATACATATATGTACTAGTGTAAGCCCGTTGAATATCAACGGACGTGTTTGACGTAATTGATTACGTAACAATTTAGCAAAGTTGCGAACCTACTAAGGATTAATATTTTCAAATTATAGGGCCCCCCCCCCCATCACCGATGTTGGGTGAACGCGTCAGCGCTAACTCACCCAACCTGGTGATCACGGGTTCAAATCCCACTCGCGACGTTCGTGTTTTTTCAATTAAATTTGAATTTAAGCCTTTACCGAGGCGAGCGTTATCAGCAGACGGACAGACAGACGGAGTTGGGCTATTATATACATATATAACTAGTGTAAGCCCGTTGAATATTTGTTTGTGTGGTCGAGTATGTGTATTTAATAGTTTTTTATAGTTGTTGCATAGATGGCGCGGTATAATACAATTTAGCATAGTCGCGAGCCTATTGATAATTTATATTGTCAAATTGCAGCAGGCGCGTCATCACCTCCGTTTGGATCATAAGCGCTCACTGTCCCAAACCGGTGATCTCGGGTTCAAATCCCACTCGCGCGAAGTTCTGGTTTTTTAATTATTTACCTCGGCGAGCGTTATCAGCACACAGACAGACGGAATAGGGCTATTATATATGATGTAGATTCTAGTCAATAGCCATGCCTCTGGAAATTTACCGTGTAGTGTACCAGACTGATAGAAACATATTGATCAAACATATTGGTTGTCAGGCGGTCCACACAAGTTTATTGGTCGTTATATTAGCGGATACGTTTTTCACTTTTACAGTACATAATATGAAATATTTATCGTAATACAACTCAATGAATGATTTGACACGTTGCAACGTCCCATTCGATGATTCACACAGATTTTTCTCCGCCGAAATTATTTCACATCATCTCAACAGGGGGGAAAAACCTCGCACGCTTTGTATGTACATACATACATACATATGTATGTAGATGGTAGTGTTCGGTCATCGCCGATGATTTTACAGCGTAATAGTCGTGCCTTTTATTGCAAACTATAAAATATATACATAAGCATAAGCACATTCTCTTATAACAGTACTGTGACGATTCTGTGTAGTCGAGTGTGCTTTCACGACTACCCAGAACCGCAAACTATGATAATAATAATATTGTATGTTGTATGGAAGAAAGTTGATCACAGTCACACATAAACACACACACACATGTTCGATAGTTATTACGACCGCTATTTATTGTTTACGTGTTACCCTTTGGGAATTCGTAAATTAACGATAAAATACTTATAAAGATGGTGACGGTGATAAAATTGGCTTTATAGCCGAGTACTTGAAACGCGTTGTTATTCGCCATTGAATCAAAATTGACTTTACGGCTTTGGGTGTGCAATTTATTTATGTATATCCGGCGATCATTCTGCGGAAAGCTTCTACGTAATTAAACGTTGTTTTTTTTTTGACGCCGTTGACGATTTTAAATCGAGGAAAAGGCGGCAAGTGGCGCCATTGTGCGTGGTTCAAACTTTCAAGTGGGCCATTCGATGTCCTACAATGTTGCTAAAAATGACCTACAATGTTGCTAAAACGTGTCAATTTCGTTTCTTACGCAATTTCGTACATATATCGACACTCGGAATGGATTGACCTTTAAAATATTGTATTGTAATGCGTAAGAATCTGTGTGACATTTGCGTTGCGTTGCGTTGCACAAATTGTGCACGAGTGTCGTTTGCATTGTGATAAAACCGATACGGATTGTTTTGTAATGTGGTACGTGTGTAATTTGTGCGTTGATTTCAATAGGAAAATGTATTATATGTAATGTATGTACGTAGAAGTGTGGTTGTTTGTAATGCTATTCAAAGCATTGAACTTGAGTGAGCTGAAGTGAAGGTTACGCTGGTTCAGCGTTCCACATAGTTGAATGTAGCGAAGCCGCAATTTCATGTCGAGCTTTGCTTTCTTATTTCCGTATGCTTCTATTGAGAAGATGAAGAATAATAAATAATAAAAAACGTTTTTCTTAACGCCCGTGCATGTCTGTATGTATATTTATCGCGTAATAAATAAAAATGTTACTTATTAAAGTAGACGCGAACTTCTTAATGAATGTACGTGTACATAGAATGTGTGCGAATAAATTATCAATATCAAATCAAACTCACTTACTAGAATTATATTATTATTATTTTTAATATACCTGTAGTCTGTTTTTTTTTAACAAGAGTATGTAGTTTGAGGTTGAATATACGCTTCTTCTAACGCATATGTTGAAAAGACTCAAACTGCATACTATTCTTGTTAATTATTGTGGTTCATTTATAAATTTAGAAAAAAAATACATAGGTTAATTAAAGATATGTTGCAAAAATTGCAAAAAAGAGCTATGCGGAGTATTTTAAACGTTCATAAATAGATTAACTAGTATAAGAAATATATTGAGTGAATGTACATATGTACATGAGTGATACCTTAAAAGTGTGCATGTTAGTATACATTTTTAAGTTAAATAAGAACTTATTACAAAATTATTTAATAGGGGGGTATAATATACATAGTCATAATACTAGGGGTAAGAATAAGTTAATAGATAAGAATTTAAAATTAAGTAGATCTAAAAGAAGTGTTGTTGAATACTGCTAGAAGGTCTTAGTAAAATACAGTCAACCCTCCTATAGCGTACACTTCTATAGCGTACATTTAAAAAAATGCAATATTTTCAAGGTCAAATTAGAATTTTCATAAATATATTATTAATATGCATTTAAATATGTATGTGCACAAAATATTTGTCAGTAGCAAAATAAACTGGACTAAATATGCAAGGTCAATGCTCCGTCACGCGTGTAGGCACGTGCTGTTGTTATCAAACTTAACACATACAAGGTCATTGGAAATATAAAAATGGGTAAAATGTTTGATTTGCTTCAAATCGCAAAATACAATTAAAAAAAACTTAACCCCAAATTTTGTATGGGTGCCTAGCTTTCTATAGCGATTTTTCCTATAGCGTGGTCCCTATCTCAACGCTATAGGAGGGTTGACTGTAAACCAAATTGATAGATTTAGTTTATTTTGAAGATATGTACCTTAAATTATTTCTCCTCATAGGCAATTTCCCAGGAAAATTCCTCATGTGAATTATTCTTTCTATAGCGTTTCCATTTATATGTATATGATTCAACGATATATGTACATATACCTAATTTCGTGCATTTTATTTTATTTTTAATTTATAACAACTACATTTATACTTGTGACAGCATTAATTTAGCACTCCTTTATACATACGCATACTAAATTGCTTTGTAATCCTGGGTATATAATAATCATTATAATCGCTCGAATTACCAGCATCAAAAGTACAGATGTTGAAGTTTAGTAAGCGTCGAATGCAAATTACGTGTCAATTTTGAACACACCTGCATCGTGACGTAACACGGATGATTTCCATCGTGTTTTTTTTTGTTGTTGTTGTTTAGGAATGATTAAGCTATCTTCGAAATCAAATCGAAAACGCAAATCAGAAGCACGTGTCCGTGTTAAATGGTGGCATTTGACACTTTTGAATTGGTCGTGTCCGTTGTGATCGCGGCCGCTGCTGCTTCTGGCATCGCAGACCGGTGCCGAGGCAATCGTCGACAATCGGTATAATAACTCTCCACCGATCACCGGTGAAGTGTATGGTGGTTTCGAGACCGGTATTTGTTGGGTCTGGTGTATGCTACACCGCGAGGCCGATGAACCCTGCGAAGTTCGCGCTCCAAATTGCCTCGGCGAGCTTCTCTTTCGAAGCCTCGTCGATTTTCACTTATCTTCCGCATGCTGCTTCTCGTTCTCGTTCTCGTTCTCGTTCTTAGTCTCTCGTTTGAAACGTTTCGAATTTTTTTCCTCGGCCATTGCTCGACAGATAAAAGCGAACGAAACGTTGAACTCTCGCACGATATGGTCATAATCGAGTCGAAAATGTTACACGAAATACTTTGAATATTTTATCTTCGGCGATTGTGTCGCTCCATATTCAATGGCTGCGTCGGTTGCACCCAACTGGCAATACTCAATGTGTTCACCAAACGGCAATAGTATCGCAGTGCACGATGCTACCCAAAAGAAAAATCTCACATTGTATTCAAGCACCTGTATAGGACTCTGCAAAGTTTAGTTCCGACAAGTCAAACAGACAGATAATTTAATTTTGATTGTGTTTTCAAATCATTGGTCAGTTTAAGTATCGCCTGTAATTAATTAAATTTATAAATCGCAGTAAAAGTTTTTACACAGATGTCACTGATTCAAAACCGCTGGGTAACTCTAGTTTGTTGACCTCACCAATTTAATTTAGTCGCGCATAGATCGTGACGTTGTACAATATTTATACGACACGATCTATGTAGTTTGTTTTTTTTTTAAGTATGTAGCAGATATATTGTAAATAAATGCATTTTTTTTTTTGTAACGAGTGTTTCTGTTATCTTTTCAATTGGTCCTTGTTTAGATTGTTACTGTTCGCGTTTGTACATATGTACATAGTTCTTTGTTAGGTCGATGTAATCTGGCGTGAAACCGTTGCATTCGATCGAATGAATAATAATAATCCGCTGAAACGTTGACGGCTAACGGTTCAGATTTTATAATGGCATTATTTGCCAACACTCTTCTCGTATCCTGTTCGTAAAAAAATTACAACAATTATGCTAGAACTGTCATAATGGATGAGTCGTTTCTTACGAAATGGCGGCGCTCTGCGCTGACGCGAAATACAAGAACAAATCGAGTTCACTCAAGTTCAATGTCACACTTTCGAAAGTTCTCCATTCCGCAGAATTTAATCGACGCTCGATGATGGCGACACAAAGCTTTTTCTGCGCACTTTTGCACAAGCGCAAAACGTGCGGTCTAATAAATTGCAATAGTAATGAATAATAAAAAAAAAACAAACAAATCGATTTGTTACTGTACAAAATTCGTGTATGAAAGAAAATCATGTGATTCTTATTGGAATGAAAAGTTCACTTTGGGTTTGGAATATACCAGCACGTTCAAGTCTCCTATGCATATTCGAATTTAAACACCATTTTCCATTGAATTTTCAATATTTTTCTTTTTTAATATTTGTTTCATAAACATTAAAAAATGAACGAGCAAAATTGTATCATCGTCATCATCATCATCATTTTCAGCCGTTCACCACCCACTGCCGGATGGAGGCCTCTCCAATCTTGATCAATCTGCATCCACTTGACGCCACACATTCTTCTCAATTCATCAGCCCATCGTCCACTCGGTCTACCTCGCTTTCTTTCACATCCTCTCGGATACCATTCCAGTATTTCTCGCGTCCATTCTTTTCGCTATGTGTCCACTTCGACTTTTTCACACGTTCTGCTATATCTGCCACTTTGGTCATACTTCTTACCCATGTATTCCTCTTACGATCTCTTCTTGTTACACCAAGCATACATCTTCCCATGCTTCTCTGTGTGCACTGGATCTTACGTAGCATTCTTGAATTCAGCATCCAAGTTTCACATCCATACGTCATAACTGGCAGTTTTCATAATGAATAATGAATACAAATATCGTTTATTTATTATAATTTTTCTATCACTATAAAGCGATATCCAACTTTTTGCAAATAACTTGGAGTGCAAATACAAATGTAATTACCATTTAATATTTAGATATTCATTTCATTTCATATCCGTTCTTCTCGCTATGTGTCCACTCGGCCACTTTGGTTATACTTCTTACCCGTGTACATATTCCTATTACGATCTCTTCTTGTTATACCAAGCATACATTTTTCTATGACTCTCTGTGTGCATTGGATATTACGTAGCATTCTTGAATTTAACATCCAAGTTTTACATCCATACGTCATAACTGGCAGTACCTTGGTGTACCTTGCTTTCTTTCACATCCTCTCGGATACCATTCCAGTATTTCTCGCGTCCATCTACCATCCATTCTTCTCACTATGTGTCTATATATGTATCTGACACTTTGGTCATACTTCTTACCCATGTATTCCTCTTGCGGTCTCTTCTTGTTATTCCACGCTTCTCTGTGTGCACTGGATCTTAGGTAGCATTCCTGAATTTAACATCCATACTTTATAACTGGCAGTGCGCATTGGTCGTATGCCTTATTTTTTAAGCATAGCGGAATATTATATATAAAAACTGTCCATTCTTCCAAAATCACTCCATCCTAGTTTCATTCTTCGAAAAGTGTATCAATCTTTACTAATCCTAATTTGCTAAACGTGAATGTTACAACTTTTTGATGAACTCTAGTTTTTAAGGTACATATTGACAGTTTTCAATATCGCATTCGTGTTTAGTGGAGTTTTGTTGCTTTTTTGTTCCGTTGTAAGAAAAATGTATCAATATGTTGCCTGGTGTGATTTTAATGTATATTTTACATAACCAAAGGTAACATCATTAATATGGGTAATAATGTAAAATTCGACTAGGCAGAGAGTAAAAGTGAATCGTTCGCCATACGATTATGATTGAAACGAATTTTAATGAACAAAACTCGAATTAATTGAACTTTCTTTCTCGGATCGTCTGCCAGCTTCCGTGATGTGCGTTTTGGTAGAAGATCCACGTCGCCTATAGAAATGTTGAGCGCACCAAAAAAAAATTTGGGTTCACTTTTAAGTGGGCACCGTCGCTGGGCCGGTCTGGCGGGTTTAACATAACGGTACACTATTATTTGTTCTTTTTATTTCTCTCTGTTGCATGAGAGAAGTGTACCTACCTGCCTGCCTATCTCTTCTAACCGCATCTGGTCGGCCCTCGATCGTTTCGGAGAATTCCTCGTCGGAAAGGTCTTCCGACAAAAAGGAATTCGGTTTTTGTACATTTTTACTTTCACAGTAGAATAGTCAAGTTCTCGTTGCGCTCGACCAATTGTCGAAATAACGGTCCACCGACGATATTTCAACGGTTGGACATTTCGTTAAATTGGATTTTGCGCATTGTGTCGAGATAACCAAAATCGTCGGCGGTTTCAAATAATTGACCTGCAACATAATAAACTGACGGACAAGATAAATTTTTGTACTATACATACATATATGGAATTACTTAATTATATATATGAATAGTGAAACATTTTAGGTGTAATAAAGCATTCAGGTATTTTTGTAAACGTTTTATGGATGTAATTCCACAAAGTAAACTAATAATAAATTAAAAAAAATAGAAGAAACAGTTATTTTGCGTCCTTGGAAATAACCTTACTTTTTATTTCAAGATTTTGCTTTCAACTCAGGTAGTATTGTATTGTATCGGCCTTGGGTTCGTATTTCGTAAAATCTTCCCAGAAGATAAAATATCAGAAACTGCTATAATTTTTTGCCATATTCTGTATTGAAAACAAAATTAAATAAAAAATTAGGAATTGTAAAGATTTTCTAGGGAATTTTACTATTTTTTTCGTAAGAGGCTTTCCAAGGTTAAACATTACTCAACATTATGTACTTCGAAATATATAATTGGTTAGTAAAATAATGTGAGCACTAAATTATGTAAAATTTAACTAAATCAAATATATAAATTTAATATAATGTACAAAAATCATTATTCAACTGTTTATTGGTTAAAATGAAACTGTACGTTGTATACATAATATGTTGATATTATAAAATAAAAATTAAGTATTCTAAACTTCTAAAGTAAAGAGGGTTTTTTTTATATCAGATTCGTTGTAAGATCTATTGCATTTTTTTAATAAAGGTGCTTAAATTATGTCTTTACATGCCGAATGACGCAATCAATACTATGTACATACATACATAGATGCATTTGAATCATCGAAAAGAAAACATTAACAACGGTCGGTTCAAATTTATCACCCGAACAATACCGATACAGTTAAGTTCAGATTTATGACTTTCCTCAATGTGTCATTGATTACTTAAATGCACCGAAAGTTCTTCCGAATTGATCTATTGCGTTTTCCCTGTACAATTTATACGAGTGTTCGTTTATAGTTGAAAATTTACTCGGTTGAATTTTTTTTCTGCCTTTTGTGTGGACCCAATGCATACACTTTATTTTATCTGAATCTCCTACGTTTCCTTATTATCTGCGGTACCGTAATATAACCATGAGAAGTATATAATAATATACCGTTGACGTTGTGTCTTCACAAATAAATCACGGTTAGAAGCAATACCACAAACATTGAATTTGCGCAAAAACTGCGGTTTTAATTTACGAGCTTCCTGACGAGAACGTCCTCTCTATCTATTGTCGTATCGATACTGTTAGGCAATTTGAATGGTTCCGTTATTTTTTTTTTTTTTTGACAAAACGCCAGGGCCAGGGATGAGACCTTCGGGAACGGGACTTTAAGTACCGTTACTCACCCCTCAATTATTTTTTTAGTTTTTAGACGCCTTTTATTTTATTTTTTGTGACAAGACAAAAGCCCACGCATCCCGTGTGCAAATGAATAGAGCTTAGAACAGTTATGTTTTGGGTCGTTCCTTTTTTTTTTGTCGTCGCTGTTCAATAGAAATTGAGTATAATATTTCTTTCAGACGCAATATTTGAAACTGTACTTTTTTCATTATTATTATTATTATGCAATGTATTTCTTTCTTTCAGATTCCTTTCATCGGCTAGCGGTACTCGTTTTATTATTGCCCGTTTGTTGGTTTGTCTGCCCACTGTGTCACGCTTCAAAGTACAACTATTTTGCGAAAACATTCGTTCGAAGACGAAAACGAAGAAAAAAGTGAAATATTGACATGCGTGTAAAAATATGCATAGGTACTAATTTTTTCCGTTTATAAATATTTAGTAGGTATCTATTGAAATACATATGTATGTATATTTTATTAGTATAATAGTTTGAAACCAAATTATATGGCAGCACTACCTATGATCAATAATACAGAAAAAAGTACATATATTTATAAGTTACAGGCAAAGTGTAAAATCCCAACCATTCTAGATAAAGGAATTTCGCTGTTCGAATCATTACTTTTTCTTATCAATCTGATGAGAAAATTTGAACTAAAATTCAGAAGAACAATAAATTTGAATCAGAGTTTTTCATGTGTGCTATTTCTATTTCGTTTTAAGAAACGAATTACATTTTGAACGTTGCCTGGCCATTTCGGACATCTAGGCATTTTATAAAATGCGGGATTTCAAACTTTAACATATGTACATATCGATGGGTTATTGCACGGATACTTTTTAAACAAAACGTCCATCTGCATCAAACCTTCATGTTTAAAAAGTATTGTATGTCCAAATTGTATATTTGAGAAGATATTGCCTTATTCAAATATATAATATTTCCATTTCGTCCATAGTTTTCACGCAAAAGACATGTACATATTACTATATTTTAAAACAAAACTGGACATACAATATCTGTGCACTAACCCATCGATATATGTATATTACATACTTTATCCATACACGTAGTAGATGTAGATAAATTATTGTTGTTTTACTATACTATCGTAAAACTGAGTTACGCAATTTCACATGCAAATTCTCTTTTAGTCAATCATGTATGCAAAAAGGCATATAAAATTAAAGCACTCGTCTTAATCCGAGCCTGGTTGTGTTTTTTAAACTAGAAAAGCGTGCGTTACCTCAGGTGCAATTGCGTTTGATGACGCTCGTCGGTTAAAAGAATAATATAAAATAAACAAATTTTCAACTGTACTCATGTAATCACACAGTTATATTTTAATGAGATTAACAAGAAGGATGGCCGTAATAATAATGTGGACCTTTCTCCTAGATAAACACCCTGCGTATGGTCGTGATAGTAATTTATGTTCCTATTTAAAATACGAGAAAGGGT
Organism: Parapsyche elsis; assembly: GCA_022651745.1. Lineage (NCBI taxonomy): Eukaryota > Metazoa > Arthropoda > Insecta > Trichoptera > Hydropsychidae > Parapsyche > Parapsyche elsis. The sequence continues at coordinate 2,495,983 of JAGVSN010000031.1, forward strand.
TCACAATGTGGCCGCAGCACGCTTTTTAATCGATAAAAAATGGTTTCCCTTCCCCTTCGTCCTTCACTTCTCGTTTTACAGAACAACACATGTTCTCGTCAATATTAATGGTGTAACGGTACATCGGGTACCTCGGCAGCCCAAACTAGATAACAGTTTCGATTTATATTTATTATAATATTAACGTCATTGTTCGATAGACAGATAGGCGGGTACAGTCAATCTTGAGTTTCGTATCAATCTGCTATCAAATAATATATTCATTGACAATTTTCAAATAGAATTACAGGTATTACAACAAGTGCGATTAAAATCGGTGGTTATGTGAGCACGCTCGAGTAAACAATCGCATAACGAATATAATGTACATACATATGTATATGTATCTCGTAACGAAACGATTCATAATCATGTCCAGTTAGATCGGTTCGATTGAATTTATCCGTCATATTTTATCGCAGAACAGGTACTACACATTATAGTGTAGGTGTGATTCGAATTTGACTGTTAAAAATTAGAAATCGAGATCGTTGTTGAGATTTTCGTCGTTGTACTGCTCCTACGGGATTTGTGAATCGTGTTCGACAACGTGTGTCCCAGTGAGAGAGACCCTTTGTTTTCGACAATGTGAAATGGTAATAGACGTATACAATATGCAGGAGAGCTTTCTCCTAAATGGGAAAGCGTTCTGGAATTGTGGCTATTACGTGAAATAAAATAATTCATCGTGTTCGCCGTATAATCGAACTGGGAGAGCTTTCTGATGAGTCCTTTTAAATTAATAGTATGTAGTAGGTAGAAATAATCGTCGATTTCCATTTTACAATGCTATAAAATTAAGTGGGGCTATTTCATACTGATCACTGAATGAATGTTGACTTGCCTACATTCAAATATCTTGTACACAAAGGATGAATATTATGACTATAATTTTTAATATTATTCTGTAATCAATTAGTACAGCGGTCGCCAACCTTAAACTAAAAATCTCGAAACCCGCGTGATGTCTTCCATAAAAGTAACATTCTAAATAAGAAATGGTAATTACACGTGTATTTGCACTCCAAGTTATTTGCAAAAAGTTGGATATCGCTTTATAATGATAGAAAAATTATAATAAATAAACGATATTTGTATTCATTATTCATTATGAAAACTGCCAGTTATGACGTATGGATGTGAAACTTGGATGCTAAATTCAAGAATGCTACGTAAGATCCAGTGCACACAGAGAAGCATGGGAAGATGTGAAAAGCGAAAAGAATGGATCGCAGATGGACGCGAGAAATACTGGAATGGTATCTGAGAGGATGTGAAAGAAAGCGAGGTAGACTGAGTGGACGATGGGCTGATGAATTGAGAAGAATGTGTGGAGTCAAGTGGATGCAGATTGCTCAAGACAGACAGGAATGGAAGAGGATTGGAGAGGCCTTTATCCAGCAGTGATGATGATTATGAAAAATGCGGACCACCAGTCGTCCGTGGACCATCGGTTGGCGACCGCTGAATTAGTAAACTTAGGAAAAATTTATACAAATTAAGAAAAAAAGGTCAAATTGTACGATTGTTGTAAATACACACATATCGCCAACTCTGAATCTTAAAACACATAAAAATAGTATTCAAATTTTTAATGAAATGCGAATATAACTACAATTACAGAATAACTGTAATGAATTAATAAAATTAGAAGAAATTTATACAAATTGAGAAAAAAGGTCAAATTGTACGATTGTTGTATGTAAATTTACACATGTCGTCAAGTCTGGTTGTTAAAACACAAAAAAATTTATTGAAATGCGAATACATATAATGTAATTTCTAGTTTGGTAAGTTACATATCTATTTATGTACATATGTACATACATACATACATATAAGCTTCTGACATCCTACTCAAATGCTTTCTTGTTTTATTTTTATTTTATGCACACATATGTATTTTAACGTAGCTGTAAAATTCCAATCGGTTAGTCATTTTTATTATAAAATAAGCCTAGGCTATATCTGTATATAGTTTGGTGGTATTTTCATACAATATTTATTATGTAAAATTACGTTTGTCGATATAACAAGTGTCGCGATGAAACTTTTCGGGTAAAAGCGATCGATTTATATAACGCTGCAACACAAATCAATTATACTAAAGACAGTTTAAGAGTGGCAATCTTCGCGCGTCGTTTCGGTAATTTTGTATATATAATTTCGTCTCTCAAGTGTATCCATAATGCAGGCAGAGTATTTGCACATAACGTGCGAGATGTGTGATTCGACCTCGTGTGCAACGTGATCAAAACGAACCGAAGGAAAACTTAACATTTTCCTTGGGAAATATATTAGAGAGCTGCTTTTGTATTTGCTGCATTTGCGTTTGAATTCGCTTGTATAATAAGCTTTTACGATGAACTTTCGGGAGATTCCCCGAATCGAAGCCTTAAAATCTCCTCGTCTCATTATAACTTAGTTGGAAAAACTAGCACGTGAGCATTTAACTTGGAGTTCAACGGGGAAAATTTCACCCTAAGGCTATTTTTGATTTTTCGATTTGATTTTGATTTTTTTTGGACGCGTTAAATGGTTGTTTATGTACGTAAGAATGTCAATATGGTAATTGGTGACCTCGTCACGTGTCGCCACTGCGAGCTGGAAAGTTTTTCACCAAAATTTATACGAAAAGCATGTTGAAATTGTCCATACTGAGTGGTTCACAGCTTAATTTGCACATTATGCACATTTCCTGAATACCTGCATAAGGGTTATGTCGCGGTTCAATCACCCCATCGTATACATATTTATGCTCGACATGAATGAGTAATTTATTTAATTTTCGTCAGGAATTTGACATCTCTCATTTGAATTATAACCATGTTAACGTTTCGATGGTGCGGTTTAATCAAATTTTGCGTGCGTTTCGATTTAGTTGTGTGTCCCGTTGTGCAAAATTTAAATATTAGATTTATCGAATACATAGAAAGTTTTCTCTCATCGGTTCAGTGAACTATCAGACTGCTAACCGCAATACTGCTGCATCACTGCAATTTTATGCACTTTCAAGTAAAAGCACGTGCTCTCCTACTTTTAACTATTGATCTATATGCCGTAAACCAGTTAAATAAGCACACACACACACATGTAATTATTCTTGTGTGGGTATTTTTGCACAAAAGTGGACTGATTTGACCAAAGCTGATTTGCAACTGCTGAACATTCGAATATATATGTATGTACTGCATATAAAAATCTTAAGTGTGTACATGTATGTACCTACGACATGAACTATGTATTTGAATTTTTTTTTTGTATTGAATATTTAGCTAATATTTAATACTATTGTTAGTCCACTTATCACTATATATAATAGCTCTATTCCGTCTGTCTGCCTGTCTGTCTGCTGATTTAAGTTTTTTTTAAACAATTTGAGTTTTTCCTGGAACTCTTGAGATGTAATGATTTTTCTTTTGCAATCGAAGATTCAGATCGTTAAGGTGTGTTGTAATATATTTGAAGGATTACAAAAATCCATTTATATTTAAAAACTTGTCGAGATGATTTTTAAACAGATTTATATTTTTAAAAGTTACTAGCAGATTTGGGAGGCGGTTCCAAACTTCGACCACTTTATTTGAAAAGAATGAGTCTCTGACGTTTTTTTTAGATTATACTGCAGTGGTGCACAACCTATTTGATAAAAGGGCCAATTTATCCATCTTCTAATTGTTCACGGGCCTCACAAAATCTCCTTTCAAAAGATTCTTGAATTCGGATGATGTGGCAAGCATACTTTTGGCTGGAATCAATGCCATTTACATGTCATTGCAAAGAAATGCCATTTACCTGGCACTGCAAAGATATTTTCTTTCAGCTGTGAATGAAACAATTTAAGTTTTTCCTGGAAGTCTGAGATGTAATGATTTTTCCCTTGTAATCGAAGATTCACATCATTAAGGTGTGTTGTAATATTTGTCAGAAATGCCAAGTCACACAGCTATTGAGGATTTTCCAAAATATCGAAAGACTTTCCTTTGTTAACAAGGAACATTTTGATTTCTTTTAAAAGTAACACAAATCTATTCAAAACCTTGCCTCTGCTTAACTAACTTCGACAGTAGTACAATAGGTCATTATATTCAGCATCGATTTCATCAAGAAAGGCTCTGAACCGTTTTTAACGTTTACTGCCATTATAAATAAATGGGAATTACGGCGAATTTTCAATATTGTTTCGTAAACGTTGTACACTGACGAAATTCTAGGGAGAACTAACCACTAAAATGCGTATTTTGAAAACAACTGTCTAAAAATAGACTGCAACTGCATTGTACATAGAGAGTGTAAAAAAATGAATTTTGGTCGCAAATCTCTACCTGTGAAAAAATAGTGGTACTAAATAAAAATAAAAATAAAACAGCACCGTGTGGATTTTTATCAGTGACGATATGCTACTGCATAATTTGTTAACATATCAAATTTTTTTACACTCAATGAAGTACTTGTCATTTTGGGCCGCATGCGGCCCGCGGGTTGTGCATCACTGCTCTAGTTCAATGGTAAATAAAATTAACAATAAATAGGCTCGTTTAGTATATAAAAGAGAAATACTGCATATAAGGCAAAACGGCTTTGCTATCAACTTCCGCAATGAAACACGAGCTTAGTCTTTTTGAGATCGACGGTTTGCATTAAACCATATATAGAGACCGTATGGCGATTTTCTCCGATTCTGCGAAATCGATCGAAAATTTCGAATAGTAAAAAAAAAGGTATGTACCTACATTGTTGCAATGAATCGATTTTTAATTTGTGACGCATCCTTAAGTGTCCTCGCGCGTTACGTCTCGTAGGAGGCAATGCACTTTTTCTGTGGGTAAGTGGCACGATGCACTTGACTGACCCTCTCGGATGCACTTCTGCGCGAGCGGCTATATTTGCGACCGACACGACACGCAGGTGCGTTTTCGCGATGCCACCAGCGAAAACAACTCTTTACTTTTTTTTATTTCTTTGCCGTGATATTTTTTTTCGTTTCTTCAGTGAATCTGCGCGTGCTCGTACGAAAGCTATGCGCAGCTTTTACTCGGAGACATCGACGCATCGCGCTCGACGCGTTCGAACAAATTTGAGCTTTTGCATATGGTAAAAAAATCAAATCAAATCAAATTCAATTCTGATTTTGTGACATGGGTTATATCGACGAATTTGCACGTATAATTTTAACAGGAAAGACATTTGAATCAATCAATACTATGCAGCAATGAACAATGATCCGTATCTTGTTTACAAAACGACTTAATGTTTGAATTAATTGCTAAATATTTTTACTACATCTTCTATATATGTATATAAAAATGAATGTCTGTTTGTCTGTTTGTCTGTCTGTCTCTAATAGGCTCCTAAACCACTCAACCGATCGCGATGAAACTTTCAGGACTTATTGTGATCATGCCGGGGATGGTTCCTGTGACAAAAAATCGGGATAAAACGGGAACAGGAACGGGCCTGCTCACGCGTCAGATAACGTACTAGGAACGGAAACGGGAACGGGATCGGGACCGGGAACGGGAACGGGATCGGAATCTGGAACGGGAACGGTATCGGGCATTGCAACGCATGCCGGGTCAGCTAGTATACAATAAACGTGTTTAAAGACTATTTTTTGTTAGATTATCATTCAAATGGCAAATTTAATACAAGAAGTAAACGTGCAATTCATCCAAGCGCATAAGAGTTGTAATTTATTATTATATTTATCTTTTATCATAAATTCATGTTAGTGTTTATTTTTAAGTTATGTAGATAAGAATTTATTACCACGATATTTCAATAAGTATTATGACTCATAATACTAGGTATAAGAATAAGTTAATAGTTAATTAAAAAAGGTTGAAAAGCTGCACAATAGAGCTATGCGGAGTATTTTAAATGTCAATACATTAACTAGTATAACATATACATATGTTGAATGAACTGAATTGGATGAATGTAAATGAATAATAATACTAGGGCTAAAAATAAGTAAATAATAAATTTAAAATTAAGTAAATCTATGTAGAAGTATCTTGTACGGGGGTGTTACAATACAATGGACTTCGAGAAGATCTCAGAAATATAAACAAAATTGATAAATTCCTGGCAGCCTTAAAACAACACCTCTGTACAAGTGCTAATGGATAATTAAGTTACTTTTTAATTAAAATTTTACAACCCCCATTTTTCAGAGCTAAATATTTGTTTTTAGACTTTTGCATAACCAAACTGCGTATTTCATTTGTAGTTTCATCATTAATTTTGATTAAATTAATGTTCAATTGGGGCAAAAAGTGGGCTCACGCGATTTTTACGTCACGATATACTTTTGTGCACCGTCGTGCGCATAAGGTTAAACGGGCGCTACACCGTACTGAGGTTCAATTAAAAATTAAACTAACGATACACTGACACACGCTATAGTATCACATTTCATACGAGTGTATTTATAATTCTGTGAATTGAATAATCAAAGCGGTCGTCAATACGGTGAAAATAGCTCATATCTTTGCCGCGCGCGTTTAGACCGCCTTTGTTGAGCTTCCTCGCACAAGCCACGGGACATTATCATAACGAGAGCTCGTTATATCGGCGTTCTAGAGCCTTTGACCGTCATATTTACAAGTTGCGGTCTGCTATGGGTGGTGGTAGGTGGGTTACATCTGGCACACGGCCATCAAGAGACAGAGACGCGCGGCGTTAGAATCAGCCCAGCGTGGCGCACTTGGCGTGAGATTGTGGGGCAAGTTCTTCCACCTTTCACAAAAGCGACTCTCGCGAGCTCAGCGATCGCCAATAAGGTCGTCGAACTTGGACGACTTATGAAATATATACACAATACGACGAGAGTTATTCAATTTTGTTTACCTACGCGTTCTTGCGCCGCGACTTTCCCGTCCACCGCGAAAATTAGTCGTTCCGAATGCACTGCATGGTAATTAGTGTTGTAAAAATTCTCGGGAATAATCCTGTGGAGAATATTCTCCAAACTGAGAATTTTCTGGTTTAGAGCATCTGAGGGGGAAAATTGTATGTATGTATGTATGTACATACATAATGCAATGTACCCTGGGCTCCATCGGCCACCATGTATGTATTTTAAATAAATAAATACTAACTCTTACTGTATGTATTTGCTTAAATATACAGTAAACTCCCTCTAATCCGGGCTAATACTTGGGAGAGGTGATACGGATTACACGAATAATATAAGTTTAGTATCCGCGAAAAAAACTAAATTTGATGGGGTGTGAATATGACAAAGTTTTAATGAATGATTATATGTATCATAAGTTGGAACAATTTCGCTGGAATATCATAACCAAAGCAATAAACATATGTATACATAATCTATTGCTTCCAGAGTTAATAAGCATTGTATTCCCGTGAGAATTTAGCGGAAAACGTTCATGCTAGTAGTGCGTATGTTAAAATGACAAAATGACACATTCAGTGTCGTCAGAATGAAAAAATGTCATTCAAAATGCTCTCAGACACACAGAAAGTCCTATTACTCCTATTAGGTTCTGAAAATATCCTAGAATCCTCTAAAAAGCTATTAAACTATCTAAAGATGTTTTATAACCAAGAAAAAAGAAAATTCTCGAATATTCTCTCGACTTACAACACCAATCGTAATTAAAGCGCGTTTCATCCAGACGTATATACATATGTATGTAGGTGCTGTGTGTGCTTTGCGTATCTTTCCGTTTTCGAGATTGTATTTACTTGTCTTTGGAGTGCATTAACATAATGCATGTTGAGCGTATTCCTACAGGATGCCGTGTCGGTGACAGTACACAGTACACAGTAGTGGTCGATGTGTGTGAGCTTTATTGTGTTATAGTTGTATAATAATAAGATTTATCTAGAATATATGAAGTGGATCAATGAACTGGTTTGACCTAGAGAAAAGCCTCGACGGGTGCCCATTCGTATAACTCGACGTGGATGTTTGTTTATTAATTTTTGTATTTAATATTATAATAAAAGTATTACTTGAAAAGTGAGTTGACGATTTGAGGAAAATTCTTTAAATAATCCACCCGTAGAAGTTATAATGTATGAGGAAAATGCCTTTGGTGTTGGTTTTTTTTTTGTTGTTGTTTTGAAGGAATCAAATTAATTTGTGATGATTTTTATACGCGCAAACTTGTTTAAGTTTGGATCAAAGCGTGAGCTTTAGAACTTAGTAGGAAGCTTTTTTATTTTTGCGAATAATACATATAGCAAAACGATGGATTAGTGCACAGATATTGTATGTCCAGTTTTTAAAAAAAATTGAGTTATCATACACAAAACGTCCTGCATCAAACCTTCGTGTTTAAAATGTATTGTATGTCCAAATAGTATATTTGAGAAGATATTGCCTTATTCAAATATATAATATGTCCATTTCGTTCATATTTTTCATGCAAAATATGTCACTTACAATATTTTAAAACAAAACTGGACATACAATATCTGTGCCATCGATATATTAATGATTCTTTAATTGTGTGCATTGCATTAATGTGAATTGGATGTAAGTGATGTGTGTTTTATTATTATAGAAATGTAAAGGAAGTAACAGTAGAGTTCTTTGTTTGTTTGCAAACTTTATACTTATGCATAAATGCGACAACCACTCAATAGAATTGAACGAAACGTGTCATAATTTATAGGGAAATTTTCCTAGGAACAACAAAGGCAATCTATATTAATTTTCATTATACACACAGTGTCATAAATTTCAATTTCATTTGTTTTTGAATTCAATTTAACAGTAATGAAATGTGTATATTATCTTATTTGATGTATTATTTTCATGATGAATCCAAAAAAACGTCGTTCAATTAAAATGTTTTAAATAGTTAAGTGCAGTTTTTTTTAATTACATAAAATCTACGAATGTCAATATTCGTGTACTGGGGGGGCGAGCGTCTGTCGTGCATACATTACATTTAACACGCATTTGGACATTATCGCGGTCGGTGGTTGAGAAGCGCTGGTATGATACGAGATAGTAAAAGCAGAGGCCAAGCTAGTTCGTTGATCTCTCTGACGTCACAGCCGAAAAATCCCAGGTTGTTCTCTCGGCGCATTTTAATGGTACGAGAAACCGTTAGCCGCGATCCGAGCGATCGCAAATCCGCTGAAAGCGACACCTTACTTTCTCACTGCCGACAGCCGCCATTGCCGTCAACGGCATCATCATCATCATCATCATCGTCGTCGTCGTCTCACAGAAACATCATACATTTCGATGGGAAAACTGGCCGACCGGAAGAGACGCAAGCGAGCGCCGAATTTTCGCCGACAGATATTACGCGGAGAATTTTCCGCGCGCGCGCGGAAAATCCAAACCGCACAATTGCATCAATCACACATCAATTTTTTCGATATTAAACAAATTAAACACCATAAATAGACTATCGAAACTTAACTTGATATTACATATCGATGGTTACGCTTGATTATCCATTATCATACACAAAACGTCCATCTGCATCAAACCTTCACGTTTAAAAAGTATTGCATGTCCAAATAGTATATTTGAGAATATGTACATCATATGTCCATTTCGTCAAAAGTTTTCATGCAAAAGAGATGTATGTACATATGAGTCGCCTAGTTCCAAATCCCGATAAGTCCACAATATATTAAAAACGAGGATAAAATATTTTCTGGTTCTATGAACGTTTTCAAACGATGCCTTACACTTGAATTATTCCAAATACCGCCAAGTGCGCCGTAAAAAAATATTAAAAATCAGTGTTATTTCCAAAAACTGACAATTGCACTATGATAAAAGCTGACAAAAGCCATATTTAGAAACAAACGACGATAAATCCATGTTTCTAATCTCAATATTTTGTTTAACATCAACAAAATTAAGTTTAAATGAGTTTAAACACCATCAAGCAAATAAGTCTGTAGCAGAAAAACCGCGTTTGCCAACAAGTGAGTTTTATGGACTTATCGGGATTTGGAACTAGGACTAACTGGACATACAATATCTGTGCACTAACCCATCGATATGTACATACATACATAGTTGTAGCAAAGGAAAAATTTACATATTTTACTACACAGTAGGATTACAGCTCATTTTGCAAAAGTCAATGTTGAATTTAATGTACACTTTACAGCGATTAGTCCGATCAACAATATCGAGGAACAGTTAGCGAATAATAAAGTGTATTTCAATATAATCTTTAGTACAATACAATGATTGATTACACGATCAATGTTAATGTTTATTCTGGTCAATTGTATTACAATTTTTTCATGGGGTCAAATCGTACGCTTTGGAGCTTTTGCAATTTTTTTTTTTTAAATTATAATTATCAGTTTGAAGATGTAGCTTAGAGGGAATGTTAGTGTTGGTGAAGCTGCCACATCAGCAACAAGCAACACACTTGTACTCAGTGGGTCAACAGCGATCGTCGTGCCACTTACCTTGGACTCGACCGCCACACTCACACACCGTTCACCGAAAAACACATAACAAAAGGTATTTCAATCACAACATACACACAATGATATAAAGACAGATAGCCGACACATCCTAAAATCAAATACTGTATTAAAATATCAACATACATATAATATGTTATATGTATTGGCTCGGTTTAAAATGTCGACGTGCTATGGATTCGATTGATGTTTAGTGGCATTTTAAACGGGGAAACGATTCGTTTCTATATTGTACGGGTTGTTTACAATCTATATTGTCGTTTTGTGGTGACCGTGTGGCGGTTGTTTACGTATATTAGAAAACTACGTAATGTAACGCACAACGCGGAGGAATGTAGGGTATCGCGGTAGCACTACTAGCCTTGTTTACTGGAAATCAGTAAAAACTACTGGAAAGTTTGTCGCAAGCTCGCACGCATTCATAAATGTGATTCGCAGTTATGTTTTTCTTTCACAACGAGAATGATGAAATCGAAGTAATACTCGCACACACGCATTCGTAGTGTCGTATGAAAATTTGCAGTAAAATTTTGGTGCATTGTCACTTTTCCTCGTGTATTAAAAGCTCATGTACATAAGCTCTACAACAAAATCATATAGATATTGCTGGTATTATAATATTTAATCATGTAGCGTATGATCGGTCACTTGTGTCAAACTATGTAGAAACTATGTAGTATAATCATAAAAAAAAGCGCTTAGTTTTAATTAACTTCATAATTGTATGTTGATTTTTTAATTCGACGTTAAAAATAGTTCGGTAGAATGCATAGGACCAGTTATTGATTGGTAGGATTTGGATGTTTTTGTTCGCAAAGTTATTGAGATCGCTCTTTTAAATTTGAACCGTTATGACTTTTTGAAACACATTCGAGATTTTTTTAGAATATACTAGAAGATGTCGATCGTGTATGGTTTGTGTGTTATTGGCGGGTCGTCAAACTTCTCGTACGCCAACTTTCATAATAATGCTAATGGCCGACCGAGCCAACTTGCATTTGGCTTACTTATCTAAGAGAGGCCAAAGAACTCCAGCGTGACCAGCTAGCTAGTAGTTCTAGCTCTGCTTAGGCCTCACCTCACCATCGCCAACACACACGGCGACTGAATCTGCTTTCTTATTTCAAGAAATAATTAATAACACCTATACAGAAATGAATCGAGCATTAGCAAAAAAATAAAATAAAAATGTGATTTTTCGTTCGAATCGTATCATCGAAATTTGTAAAAAAAAAACTATCAAAAATATTACGAGATTATGAATAATAATAAAAAAAAAAGTAAAAATGCGCATTATGAGGAAATGGAGCGGTTCGTACAAGTAGAATTATGTTGGATGGAAAATTGACTTGATCTTGAACTTGGCTCTTGAGCTCATTGCATGGAAACTGGATTGGCTGACTTTGCGCTTATACTGCAATGCGATCGATGCAAACATTGACTATGAACTTGGCGCAAATTACGCTATTTTATTTATACAAAAAAAAACCATTGGTATCCATATTCTTCAATTTTTATACAAATACTACTATTGTACCTTTAATATATTTAGAAAATCTGACAGATCTAGCAGGCGTTTAATCTCAGCCTATTTTAATCAATTATTTTTTCATTTTATCTTGCATAGAACACGTCATAGGACGGATTCTTCAGCTTTTCCTTACACGGAATAGATTTTCCACATTATACCTTGTGAGGTATACATTAACAGCTTTGCTTTATATAAGGCATATATATTATCAAGATTGTCCTTGCATTAGGCAGAATCTATGGCTTATCTTAGCACACCCCAGCCTTTGTCAAACACCCAATCCACCGTTTCGGTCGATCTCTCAGCCTCACTAGCCGACCAATACGGTCGATTTCGTTGAGATCGAAAGAGAAATAAGCCCATTCGCTGATTCGAGAGTGGCGATCCCACCCACGCACTCGTCATTCCGTTTTCGGCGGCCACTTTTCACGGTTAAGCTCACTCGTCCGCAATATTATAAATAAATCATACACAGTGTATGTACATACATACACGTGTATTTGTCTGTCTGTCTGTGTGGGTGCGAGCGTGTGTGACCACTTTCCGGCGTTTACTCTTGTTTATGCATATTCTCTCGTAACACTTTGCTCAACAGCCCAGCTTCCGAAGTTCATTAAACTTTTAGACTCGAGCCGTGGTACGTCACGCGAAGTACGCCGCGGCCGAACAACGTGACAAGTATCGACGTGAAACGCAGGCGATTTTCACCCCTCGAGCGTCGTTTCCTAGAGGCTACGCATCTTTCAATGGCGTGCCACTTTGCCGAGAGTGATGTTCCCGTTTACGCTCGGTTGAATCGTCGATTTCGTAGAAGCGACTGCGGAATTAGAAATGGCCAACCATTAAATGGAATGACGGAGCTAGTTCGCTCTTTTTTCGTTGCCGTATATTATTATTGTATGTGTGCATACTACTTTTGAGCGCGCGTCTCGTTTCGAGAATCTGAACGATGATGATGATGTCCCTGTTGCATTTTCCCCGTGGCTCGTTAACGCTCGGTGACTAAACGCAGTTCTTCAAATGGGTCAAAAATCATCGAATTTTCCGCTTACTTAGATGACAGTATCTACGATGGTTTCTTTTGAATTTTAAATCGCACTGAAACTGTATCGATTCGATGCAAAAAAACAAACAGTCGGTACAATATTGATTACTTACGCAAAGGTGCCTGTAAACGATCAACGTTTTCACGGCAATGTATTGCCGATAATATTACTGTATTATGTGGGCCGGAAATGTAGTTGTGTTTTTCGACACTATTGCTGGTATGGCCGTGTGTTGTTGGCGAGTATTGTTGCCATATTGCCGATGATATCGCTCGGTATACAAAAATACAAAATCTGGGCAATCATTGAGCAACACATATTGCGCATGTGATGCTGGATGGTTGACGAGCAATATTGCTGAAAAATGTTGCTCGTTTACAGGCCCCTTTAGGGTTAGTTGTCTTATGTAATGTACATATGTACATATTATGTATATTGCTACGGCTGAAAAATTCAGTATAATACTAAATAAATTAAACTTTATGCATGCAAGTTCAATTATGTACTAACGCAACACGAATTGAAATGTAATTTGTCGTGATTAGTTGAATTCGATTTGCATCGTGTTGAATGATTTTATATTTAATTTTAATATTAATGTTTACTTGGATGATTTGCAGAAATTAAAAGCATTTCGTTCGAAAACGCTCACACAGTGAATTTTAATCGGCGCGATTACTATAGAACCGTTAGTCGACGGTCGTTGACTTTCAATTCGATTTTTTTTTTTACTTTTAACTTTTAATTTTGACACTATCGATAGGCAGAGTTGCGTGCGTTGTGTGTTTAGACACATTGTAATTGAAATGTATTTTTATAATAGAACGTAGAGCGGTAACCAAACGACCATAATAGAGTACCGTTAGAATTTTTCGCAGAAGAAGGTTGTTGCTTTGTTCGACGCGATGTGTGGTCGATTTCAAATATTTGCACAAGGTCCTGAGTAACTCGAAACGGAACTTGAAGATGTTTTGAAAGATACACAAAAGGATCTGCAGGATGATGCTACATATCCTGATGCGTACGGTGTCGTCAATAAGGTGGACTATCAAGTTTCATCCTTATATTTGGTATCCACGGATGGTAAGTAACCAGCCTTTTTCGTACATTGTTAATATTTATGCTTTTTTCCAGTATTTAAGTCAAAATTACTTATGCAAATACCCCTGCATAAGTCACACTCATTTGCAGTAATCATTGAAAAACCATATGTATGTATGAAGAAAATTCTCGTATGCAAATTTTAGTCTTGATTTGTCATAATAACAAACTTTTCCTCAGCAACTACCCGAAATAAAAATGTCCTATCGTACTAATTTACTCTATAAAATTCGCGGGGTCTTGCAACATTTAGTACGGTATGTACCTATTAGTCAACGGGACCATCTAAGATTCGCTGACGACATAGTTAATGCCCTCACTAACCCGAGCGAATAATTTGACGCTTGGCGACTGCGACTGACGTCTTCAATCGTCGTTGATTCGCACCAATGCGAATTAAATCGGTGCGAATGGGGCGACAATAGGGGCGTCAGTCGCAGACGCCAAGCGTCAAATTATTCGCTCGGGTTAGTGAGGGCCTTTATAGTTGCATGTGACTCGGTAGATTTACAACATATAGGTAGATTAACAAAGTATGAAAGTAGGTTTAAAAATTAATTTTAATTAAACTAAAATTATGTTTAATGAATTTTACACGGAAAGCGCAGTCAGAGTAGATAATCATATTGTAGAGATAGTTGATAGTTTTTTTTTAAACCTAGGACAATTGGTGAATATGACCGGAGCCACACATTACTGCGACACATATGTATTGCGCATTTGATGCCGAAAATGTTGCTGAATGGTTGACAATATTGCCCAATATTTCTTTATTGAGCAGACGCGAGTATTGAGAGTTGACTGTGTGAGAGACCTAGGTGTCTTATTATGTAGATAGTAAATTGTCTTTTAATTCCCACATTGATGCGGCTGTCAATAATTCATAATGAGAGTATCCAGACCCTTTAAGTCCTTTGACACAATATAATGTATTTGTGAGAAGTCACCTGGAATTTGCTAGTACTACATGGAAACCGTTTAACCAAGATTCCATTAATAAATTGGAAAAAATTAATAAGATGTTCCATACGTAGGTACTCCATTTCCAGGTTTTGTCTTTCTTCTGCAAATTCCCGTGATTACGTCTCCCTGCAAACCAGGAGGACGATCTCTTGGATCTCTGCTTTGTACTTAAACTTTTAAATAATTTATTAGATAGCCCTTACCTACTAAGTAGGATCCTTCTACATTGTCCCCCTAGACCTGTCAGAAATCCTCCATTGTTTCATTTGAATCTTTGTTCCACTAATTTATTCACAAAACTCCTTCATTTAACGAAATCCCGGCACATATTGATGCTTTTCTCTATTCTTTGCCCTCCTTTAGATTATCTTTTAGTTCCTTTCTTAGTTTGATCTGTTGTTCGTTTGTAACTATTTTGGCTGTAGTGTATTGTGTGATATTAATATTATTTTGTATTTATATTTTATTGTATACTATAAGCTGTTTGTTACAGAAATAAATAAAAAAAAATGTTGATCGTTTACAGGCACCTTTAGGCCCGTAACGCACTTGGCTGCCTGGCTGCGCAGCCATGGCCGCGGCGGCCAGAAAAACGTGCACCCAGTTCAAGCAGCCAAAGGGGCAGCCAGAACGATGAGAACACACTAATGGTCAGCGATAACATTGTATGTAGATACTACATATTTTCAATGCAATATTTGGTTCGTAATCTCGGATCTCGGATCCTTTTGTACTGTATGTACATATGTACATATGTAGATGCAAATAATTCGTTGAAAATAGTTTTATATACATTATTTCCAACGCGCAACATTAGCGAGATTTTTTTTTTTTATATTTTTATCTTATTCGTTGAATTTAGTATAAAATTTATAATGGAATTGGAATTGTTTATTCAGATTTTCAGCCGAAGCGGCTGAAAATCTGAAATGGCAAACGTGAATTGACTGGCTGCCGAGCAGCCAGGCTGCTAGTGCGTGCATCGCACAGGCAGCCACATACATTTGCTTTGTTAAATACATCTCGTGTTGGCCGCGGCGGCCAGTGGCTGCCTGTCTGGCTGCTGCGTATCGGAGCCGGTACCTGTGGCCGCGCAGCCAGAGTTTCCTGGCTGCCTCAGTGCGTTGTCAAACAGGCAGCCACATACATTTTCTAACATCGTTGTGGCCGCCGCGGCCATGGCTGCGCAGCCAGGCAGCCAAGTGCGTTACGGGCCTTAACCTTCGGCGAGTACAGCGGAGCTACAGCAACTACATACTTGCCGGCAATCATTGAGCCACACATTACTGCGACACATATTGCGCATGTGTGGTTGACGAGCAATATTTCTGAAAAATGTTGATCGTTTACAGTCACCTTTAGAATGCACAAGGAACAAACAGATATGATTTCAACTCATCGATACAATCAAAATATATGCAATAGTTATGCGATACACGAGCTTGATACACGTTTTCTTTCTTTCGTAGATGGAAAATGGCAGTTTGGCAAAAGCAACGTGTCTTCATGACTTTAACACTTTTAAACCGCGATGCACTCACTTGCTTGCGCGCGTGGTCGTCTTCGACCACATCGACACATCTAGAGTGCATTTTCTACGAACCGGAAGGCGTTCGTAGACTAGGACGTCGGAAGAAATGCGACGTTGCGAATCTGAAAAGAAAGGTAATCGCAGTGATTAACCGGTTAAACAGTACGAGGTCGGGCAACGAACTCTCTTTCGCCTACATCGAGAGTCGACTCCACCTAGATTCGAATAGAGCAGCCGACACTGGCGCTCTTGTACTACATACCGATCGAAAAAATACACTTCATTATTCGACAACGTGTATGTATGTATATATATATATACACACACACACGACATATGTGTGTACACTCGCCACACATGTGTGTACTGGTGTACATATGTATATATGTACATATGACGGTCAGGTCTTCCGACTTATAGGTCGTTCCGTATATGGGTCACGACTCTCGCCTTCAGCGTACGATATTCACAGTTAACTTATGTTCGATTTTTACGTGCTATCGATTATGCTAAAATCATCGTACGGGTGTGCAGTTTAACTTGTGTAAGTTCAAATGTCTGTAGCAACGAGGTTTGACGTGTGAACTTTGATCGTGTCGACTGTGTATTCAAACTCGGTACAAAGCCTGTCCAGTTTCGGTGAATGAAATGCGGTGGGTTTTGAGTAATTGATTCTTAATCCGATCGATTATGCGAGAAGCGTAGAAAACGGTTTGAGAAGCTCTGAAGCGATGGCCAAGTATGGCACTGAATGTAGGAAGTGATTCCAAAGCAAAAAGACGTCTAACCGTGTGAACGTTAGATGCCATTGAACTTGATGTTTGCAATTTTTATCCAATGATGAATGTGTTTTAATTGTATGTAGTTGGTCGTTTATAAAATATTGGGTTCGTGTTTAAGATTTTTTGTAATGAATTGTGTAACACTTTAAAATTTTTTAAAGAAAACTATGCTCTGTATGATAATTGTTGATTGTAACTAGGTTTTTTAGCTTAAAATTTCCTACTGTAAAAATAAACACTAACGATATATGTAGTAAGATTATTTTCATTATTATTACTAACACACATTTATTGTAAAATGGATAATAGCTACTTGACTAGGAACCATTAGGATACGTTTTTAGTAAATAAGAAGTATTATGAACATTATATGGATAAATAAATGTTTTTTTTAATTTAAAAAAAATGATAATTGTTGTACTCGGTGAATTTTTTCGTACATTCGTCGGAAAAAAGTCGCATCATTTGTTTTTACATCTATAATTTTACCCCTACTTTCGGTACAGTGAAAACTGCATCTAAACGTGCAAATGAAGTGTCTAAATGCTCAGTGAAAGTTGGGAAAAATCATAAAAATTGTTTTTAATGTTGTCGCTTTTGAATCGCCTCATTCTTTTTAATGTTAAGTTTGTGGAAATTTTACTTTTTTTTTATGATTTTATGTTGCTTTTTCTTTTTGCAAAAAAAATATAAATAATTCATCCGATGTGCAGTTTGCTTGTTTTTGTTTTAGTGCAGGATCGCTGTTTTATCTACGCCGATTAATTATTGAAGTCCAGAATTTTATCGTCGAACTGAAGTATGTATTGCGTAACTCGGAAAAGCTCACTCGTTTCGCAAGATACGCAGAACAATCTTTATGTGAAAATATCCACATTTCAGCTGAAATTGACCCCTGTGCACCGTGGCTCGGTCATGTAACAAACAATAGTTGTTTTGTTCGAGAGCGAGGCAAAGCTTCAGTACGTCGAAATCTTATGAAATTAGACCGCGACTTGTATAATCTGACCTAACTGTATTTTCTTTTATATAACACAACTCTAATTTGGAATAATGAACTTTGAGTGAATACGTGAATATGTATGGAGTATTCTGTTTTTACCGTACAAAATCGCCGATTTGTCCACACAACAATCGCACACAAATGAATGTATGTATGTAAAAATATTGAGGAATTAGCGAAATGTATGCTCTCGCTCATGTTTACATTTAGAATCAAATTAAATAAATTACGCTTAAGACGTAACGTGGAGTTTGCAGTTAGGTCACAATGTACATATGTACATAAAATTGTACAGTCCTATAAATACAAATTTTCTATTGCACTCGAGTGGCCAATAAGGACAGAAGGATCATAAAAAAGTAGCTTTGTAATGCTTAGAATGTATGTATAAAGTACAAATAAAGAGGAATGAATTCAATTTTATATATTTTTATTTATTTATTTAAGATAGCTTAAAAAGCTAATTACAAACAAACATTACTTAAAGCTAAAATTACAAAATAAACTTATTATCTACTAGCACTTGTACAGAGGTGCTGTTTTAAGGCTGCCAGGAATCTATCAATCTTTTTTATATTTCTAAGAACTTCTGGCGGGCCATTATATTCAACAACAAGGGTGAATTTGTATAGACACTGTGTGAAATTCCGAAATGGCCAGGCTAAGTGCAAAATGTACTATACTAGTATATAATAGCCGAAATCCGTCTGTCTGTCTGCTGATAACGCTCGCTGAGGAAAAATTATTGAAAAACCAGAAAGAGTGGGGGATCGAACCCAGGACCCCAGGCTCGAGAGAACTCGCACTAATGCTATTCGCTATCGCCCCTGGTCAATTTAGTCCTTTTTTTTTTTAAACATTACCTATACAAGGGATCGTGACTACATAGATGACGCTATAAAAACTATTATTTTTTTTGTTGTTTTTTGATTTTTACAAAATCACTTACAAATAAAATTTAAAATAAAAAACAAATCGATACTATCGATACTACGGGATTGCTATAATACATAGATGGCGCTATAAAAACTATTTTTTTTTTGTCACTTACAACCGTGCGATCAATTAGTGGGGATCTCTATTAAAAAAGCGCTTTACGTAATTTAACATTCAGCGGGCGTTGATATTCAACGGGCTTACACTAGTGCTTAATAAATTGAAATTGAAATAGCAAGTATGAACAACTAAAGTTTGAGGAATACCACACGAAATGACCCGGTTCAAATTTTTTTTTTTTTTAGGATCAGCTAGTCGTAAAAATGATTCGTCGGCAAAATTTATTCATTTTAAACTCTGCCCAAAACGCTCAGGCATTTTATACAATGTTGTGATTTCACACTTCGGCAAAGTACCATGTACAATTTAATGATGGAATTTGCACCTGACGTAAAGTACGTAATACGCATGACGAATTCATTGTTGTAAAGACAGACTCGCCGATCAAATCTGAAAGTTTGATGCAGAGAGGAGAGTGGGGAGCGTTGAGACGTCACAGCCAGTGTCGGCTCGGGTTATTGGCCGCGCTCCATAATCTAACACACATTTTATATGGAAAAATTGAAATCGTTCCACATTCGCTATGTGTGTATACGATTCGAGCACTATCGGCCGATTAATTATGTCGCTCGAATAGAACATACTATGATAATAATTAATTAATTAATTAATTAATTAATTAATTAATTAATTAATTATTAATTAATTGATCGGTCGACTTATGTCACACTCTACAAGGAACATACGAATTCTACTACGCGTTATAGTATGTGCAATTATGTTAATGATTCATTGTCATTGACGAATGTTTTGCCCGAGCACTGGCATAATTCAGGTTGTTACGAGCGAGTGAGACATTGACAATGGCATTGGTCGATACGGCGATAAATAATTATAATGGTGGATGCGTGACTGAAAATAAAATAATAAAAGGAAAATTAGAAGAGGGACGTGATCATACGAAACATATTTAACTATGATGGCATTATAAACGCAAATAACCATAACCAAAGAAGCGTCTATGTATAGTATGGTGTGCAAGAACACCTGAACAATGGCAACAAACCGACGCGCCTCATTTTAGATTTAGACGATGCGGCTGGACGGATTCGCGTGATGGATCTCGATTGTTTAATTTGGCGTATTTTAAGTGTTGAATTCGTGCAGAAGAACGTATGAAGGTTTTATCTATGAATCAGGTTTTTTAACGTAAGAAATGGCGATATTTTCACAAATCCTTACAACGAATTATTTATGTATGTGGGTATGGATGATGATTGATTGATGTATTGTGATCGTACGAAGATTTCGACATTGAGATTTTGACTGATTTGTATCAGGTATCATCCCCTGATCACGTTTTCACGATTTCTGGAAAATGTCTGTATGAAACTATCAAGTCTATCAAGCTGAAATTTCATATCTATTATTTTCACGTAAGTTGTAATAGATATTATGATTTTGGTCAACATCCGCCAACCGGAAGTGGTAGTTTTTCCTATTTGAATATATGCCGAAAATCGTTTTTTACATGGTTGGTATGCGTTTTATTTACTTACGTACTAAAAAAAATAATTTCGTTTCTCTTTGTATTCCTCAAATGTATGGATAAAGTTATGGGTTGGCCACACCCGATTTTTTTTAATGTATTTATATAAATGCGTATCACATTCTATTTGATACAAGTTCATTTTACAATCAATCGAGTAAAACTACATACATAGCTACTGCCATGTACATCATTTAAACAATTGACGGAAATCATATGTCGAAGAAAGCTCTAAGTAAGTTGAAACACTGAAACAATAAATAATAATAACTAGAAATGTTAACAAGTGGACTTATACAACTAAAAAACTCGTAGACTCGTATCATATTTGCAATTAAAAAGGTATTCGGAAGATGCCAGGTTTCTTACGGCTAGTGATTTCATATGTTTTCTGTTGAATTGTTAATTCATATGAACATTTTTTTGAACATCCACACTATAGCAACGCTTCGTCGTTCGCTGTTCGCGGTTCGTCGGTGTGTACGCAGCATTATGCTAGATACATAATATTGTACTTGGTTTAACACAAGAACATTGCGCAAATGGTTAATAATGAAACACTCACTTTTGTAGCATGGTACGAATGATTAATTAAGGTCGTTGGCTTTAAATGTTTTCACTTAAATAAACAACAAAAAATTTAGCTCGAATCCTGCGATACATCCTGGCGATTACGTCCAATCTGAAGGTTTGCGCAAAAAATCGCCAATATGTAGTTAAAAAAATGTTTTTTTATTTTTATTTTAATAATTTGTATTGAACAATGGATTGCCGGTTGAATTGTACACGTACATACATACGTATGGTGTATTGTGTGCGTTCGTGAGCGAATCGAATAAATCATACTGGGCGTTGATGTAGGCTTCGGTAATTATCCTGGACGTTTTCTCGTAATGGATTAGTTGAAGATTTCGAATAATAGACAGTCGCTAATCTCCAGGCGTGGTTTCTACCTCCGGGCTGGCTTGTGGCAATGGCCGCTTCAAGGCGTTTCGGTTGTCGAACCCCGCAAATCCGCCATTACTATGAACCTGTTTATCTATGTATGTATATAGCCAAAGTTTTTGCTATGACTCCTCTTTGGAGACCGAACACGCGTCCATCATCTTCTTCGATTAATCGAAAAAAAAAAAACAATCATCCCGTTCCCCTCACATTCGGTCGATCGATCGACGCAATCGAAAAGACTTTGTTATTGTTAAAAAAATAAAATATATCTATGTATATATAATTGTTAAACATAACCGTGACGACTTTGTTATTTATGTGTGTGTTCATCATTAGGGACGTTTCTGAATGATTTACGATGCGTTCGAACTTTCACGGCGTATTATTGTTGGTATTGCAACTGTTGAAACGGTAGTTTGACCATATTGTCTGGAAATGTTTTTCTAAACACAGTGGGGACCTACGTCAATGCGATAACAATATATACCAGCTTTCTTTCAGTGCAAACGTAGACATTGTAGGTACTGGGAAAGTTTTACGAGTGTCTTTCTATGGGTGAGTGCTACCGTTGTAAATTATCTCGGATGATGAAAAAAATTGTAAATCATCATACAAAAGAGTAATTACGATTTAGTGGATCTGTGGGAAAAGTCTGTTAACAATAATTAAGTGGTTTTATGAATAATTTTCGTGGAAGTGTTCGATTTTAATGGTTATATCGTTATATTGGAGCTCCCGTTTGGTTCGTAAATATTAGTGATTGTTGGAGGAAATTTATGGTGAACAAATATCGTCACTGTCCCTGCAGGATTGACCAAGTTGAAAATTAGCCGTGTTTTAACGCCAAAATTGCATAATATAATCTTTTTAAATGTCGTTAACACGCAAGCTTAATATCAAATTAAAATATTGGTTCGAAATAGGTCGATGTTTGGTTTCAAAAATTTCACTCAAAATAAATTTATGTACATATATGAACTAGCTTCAAAGTGTTATTTATTTATTTAAGATAGTTCAAAAAACTAATTACAAATAAACATTGCTTAAAGCTAAAATTACAAAATAGACTTATTATCTACCAGCACTTGTACAGAGGTGCTGTTTTAAGGCTGCCAGGAATCTATCAATAGCAAAATAGGTTCGCTATATTTAATATTTATTTAATTGAATGGTTATTGTAAAATTAAAAAAGCAATGTGTTTGATTTTGTGTTTTTAAATATGGTATATCAAGATGGCAATAATGCAAAGATAACAATAAAATGTTGGTCTTTATTGCAATCGATAAGAAGTAAAATGCAATATTTATTTCAAAATAACGTGAAATGTACCGTTATGGGGTTGCCTAGGGATGTGGCTTCCTGTTCGTTTTTTTTTATATTGGGTTTTGTTGTTAGTTTTGAACCCTTTCTTAAGAAAAAAATTACTCCACCATGGTCATAAATTACCGACAACCACTGCGCATTCTTCACAAGATACTGTTTGTTCTGTTCATTGCTTTGTTAAATAAAGCTGGGGCTGTTCTAGAGAAAGTACAAAAACATAACGGTGCAAGGAATTCGTAGTTGTCGTAAATTTATCATTGTTTATAAATTGCATAACATTTCCATATTATTTCGTTTTAATAAGTGTATAAAGTAAATAAACGATATTGGAATCCTTTCCGGTTTCATTGGCAATTCGTCGTACGGGAGCAAAAAAATAAACAGTGATCTCGTTATCACATTTGCGATTCAAAGAAGTTCGCCGTGTTGAATCAAATACACTTTTACGGAGAAATTGTGAAAGTGTTTTTGCCGAATCATTATTCTGTTTGTTTTGGATGCTTCCGAAACGGAGATGCGATGACTCATGGGTCCATTGTACCGAATTTTTGTATATACATATACATATGTATACGAATACCTGTCGATTTATCGGTGACGTCGATGAGAATTTATTTCGTGTTCCACATTTTGATTCGGTACTTACCCGACTATTCACTCTTACGAGGAAAACTCATTAGAGTTCGGGGAAGAATGATTGAGTAAACTTCCATGTCAATTCTTTCTCTTTTTATGAAAATTTAATCAATTGAACCACCAGTTATAATAAGAGAACAATTCCAATATATATTACACTCAATTGCTGAAAATTTTGACTTGTGATTAAATTTAGAACTCTCCATTTCCAATAATGCAATATAAGAATTTTTTTAATACAATATTGAACTAGTAGCCATGATTCACTTCGCTTCTCTTTTCATTTATCGAACTCTTATTTAAACTGATGATTCAAATGTTGAGTAATGTGTGTTTCATTTTACATGCATACAACTTTGTATAGTAAGTTTTGTGTTCAGTTTGTTGCACTCCAATATTACATAGTTAAAATATCTACCTACTGATTTTTTAGCAGTCAATCGTCTTGTAAATTATTTCCATTAAATATTTATTGCTGCACTGTGTGTGTGTGTGATTCGCTCGCGGTTTAGAAAATGTTTCAAAATTTGCTTTCAATATAATTTAATGTCTTCGCCGTGAAATCTCCATCTCCGACGATCGCTCGTTGCCGAAATACTAAAAAAAAAGTAGGAAATAAAAAACAAAACTTTGCGAAATCGATCTCGAGCCGGGACGATTTGGCAATCTGCAAAAAAAGCTTTCGATTACAGCATAGTCGGTGGAATGCCAAGTTTAAAAGTGAATGAACCTCCGGACAAAAGTGTTTTGGCCTCCGAGAACAGTCGGCGATGGCAACAAGAAGTCGCTGGCACCACGTCGAGAAGAGTTAAATCAGTGTTTTGGAACAAAACGGACGCATCTAAGAAATTAGAAGCATTATATGCAATTAACAACTGTCCAATTATGAGAGAGTAGTCAAATCGCTTGAAGAAAAACTCTTAATTTTTAAGATGAAATTAACAATTTTATTCATACATTCAATTCAATACAGTACATATATGTACATACATACATATATAGACAGGCTCGTATGCATTTTTACTTTATTTCAATTACAGTGCAATTAAAACTCGAATGATAATATTTTAAATGAATTTTTATTATATTGTCGAGAAATGCCGAGTCCAATTCGCGGTCGTAAAATTGAATATTTTTCGCAAATGACCTACGCGTTTTTCAGAGCGATGATCTTTTTACGATCATCGCTTAAAATGTATAGCGTCATTATTTATCGCGTCCCACACCATTTGACGAATTTGAAAATGTGCATATGCCTTATATTATTGTGTATAGATATACATATTTACACATACCCATTGTATTGATTTTGGATCGTCGTTAAATTATTATTAAACAGCGTCGAAAACATAAATCATGTCAATTTGTTTAAGATTAAAGCTCGCGCAGATTCTATTTGAACTTTTTTTTGTTTGACTATTTACATGTATTATTAATGTTTATCGCTAAGCATTTTCTAGAATCTAGATAGTTAAATTTTCAATTAACACATACTGCTAATTATGCACTTAATATTTTGTTGATCTTATTAGTACCTAATGAAAAGACTTCAACGGTAGGGTAAGAGTGAAACCCGCACTTTCATTATGATCTTTATTGGCATTTTTATTTTAACTCATGTGCAAATAATCATAAAAATAAGCGTTTAAGTCAAAGTTTTATGTTTAAGTGAAATAATTTATTCAGTTTGTTTTTTTTTCTGTACACATTATGAATAATTTACAAGATCTTCTTAAGGCGTAAAAAATATCATAGCGATTGGGTTTGTTGTGATCGGTTGTTATTTTTAATCTGAAAGCATAGAAAACAGAAAGTATTTTTAGAACAAATTTGTTAGTATCTTAATGTTATTTATGGTTTTGCGAAAAAAATAAACAAAAAAACGTTGCGTACCTTTGAAGAAGATCTAGAAATCCAATCCTCGCAAGTGCTCTGAGACAGGTAAAAGTATAAGTTTTTACCGTTATATCTAGAACCGGTGAACACGATCTGTTATTGGAAGGGTCCATATACATGTGCCAGCGTCCCACGTCAGGCCTCAGGTATTGAACACAAATACGCACTGCCCCAAATGACTCACGTAGTAGTAGTAGTAGTAGTATAGTAGTAGTTCGTTTGAGGACGCATCTGCGAACAAGGAAATGTAATATTATATTAAATTAACTGTAAAAAGTCTTAAGTGTATTGATATTTTTGACAGTCGAATTTTTTATTGTAACATATGTATATGCTTCTGAAGAATTGACAGCTTTGATCAAAGGAATAATGCTCTGCAATCACAATAGTGAAATATTTTTATTGGAGGTTTTGTAAATTTTTGTTTTTGATAACATGCGGTGAATATTTTATATATGTAATATTGAATTATGGTGAATATATTATGCGGATTAGGTTAGATTGAGTTGCATCACAATAATCAAATACTTCGTATGCTTTTTTGATTTGGTTTAGGTATCAAAAATAACTTTACGAACTCGATAAACCATACTCCCATTTTTTTTAAGTTTTAGTATTAGTGTTTGGGATGACGGTTTCAATGAAATTAATCAATCCTAGTGTAGTTTAAAATTTGGGTTTAATTGAATTTCTTTGATTAATTAATTAATGTATTGTTTAACATACTTAATAAATTTCATGATTCGTGAGAACACTGTGCTAATTATTTTAAGAGTACCTACAACTTTTTTTTTAAACGTTTGCTTTAAATGCTAATTATGATTAAGGAAAGGCCCCAATATTGTTTCATCAAAACATTTGACTCATCCACTACCATGATACATCAGCTTAGGTTGAGTTCCTTTTATCACCATTGGTATAACAAGAAGAGATCGTAAGAGGAATACATGGGTAAGAATTATGACCAAAGTGGCAGATATAGCGGAACGTGTGAAAAAGTAGAAGTGGACACATAGCGAAAATAATGAATGGAAGATGGACGCGAGAAATACTGGAATGGTATCCGAGAGGATGTGAAAGAAAGCAAGGTAGACCGAGTGGACGATGGGCTGATGAATTGAGAAGAATGTGAGGAATCAAGTGGATGCAGATTGCTCAAGACAGATAGAAATGGAAGCGGATTGATTCATCCAGCAGTGGATGGTGAACGGCTGAAAATGATGATGATTCTGAAAAATGCGGACCACCAAAATTCTCTCGCGAGATATACTGGAATGGTATCCGAGAGGATGTGCAAAAAACTAAGGAACGATGGGCTGATGAATTGAGAAGAATGTGTCAAGTCAACTGGATGCAGTTTGCTCAAGACATACATAAATTGAAGAGGAATGGAGAGACCTTCATCCAGCAATGGACGGTGAACGGCTGAAAATGATGATGATGAATACAATACAGCCAAAGTAGTTACAAACAAACAACACATCATAGCGAGAAATTAACTTTAGGCGTTAGGGCTGGAACGGAACTTGAGTAAAGAAAATCTTAAGGAGGGCAAGGAATAGAGAAAATTCGTTGAATGACGAGCAGGATCTATGTTTTGCGAAAAATTATGTAGCAGAACAATGATGCGCTGATGAATAGTGAAGAATGTCACGTGGATGCAGATTGCTCAAGTTCATTGCCGGTGAACGGCTGAAAATGATGATGAGTATATAACTCTCGAAAATGGAATACAATTAACCTTTCAATGAAAACAAAAGAAGTTTAATATACATCTATACTGCCGTCCTTAACGTAACTGACAAAACAACAATATCGGGTTAAATTTTTCTTCATATATTACTGATTTATTTAAACTTTTTTTTAGTGCATGAGGTTATTTTCTATTGTTTTTTGATAATTCTAAGGAAAAATTAAAAAAAAAAAAAAAAGAATACTTTAGTAGTTACGTCACTTAATTATTCATTATTAATGTAAACATATGACTATTCCAAACTTCAACCACTCTATTTGACAAGAATGAATCACTAACAATCTTATTTGATTTTTCTTTTCGGAGTCTAAGAGTATCACCTCTTACGTAGATGAGGGTTCTCATTGAACATCAATGAGGTTGGTCATTTCACATGAATAATGATTATTTATTATTTTGAATACTTCAATTAAATCACCACTTAATCTCCTCGTCTCCAATGTGGAGAGATTCGGTCTTTTCAATATTTCATGATAAGGTAGTGACCGAAGTAAGTATTGGTGATACTACATATTTCTCTGCGCATGCAGATACGTTAGATTTAATAGCTTAAAAAAGTCACTTTTGGATGAAGATACATTAATTTTGATATGAATACACTCCCATAACCCCTAAAACGCATCTAACTCATTTTCGTAATTTTTGTCAGTTACATTAAGTGGGCAGTATATTAGTATTTATGTATGTAACATATGTATGTAGACAACCCTCCACGATCAGACTATAGCGCGATTACGCGCAAAATCGACAACCATTGCAACACGTTTACAACCCCGCACATTTATTTGCAAATCGCGTCGACCTTGAACGGAAGTCCCCCCCCGCATCATCATCCATGAACTCGAGAGGGTCTCGAGCACCCGCAGCCACGGTTCACGAGGAAGTAAAGCAAGCCTGCGAGGACGTAACGGAGCACACGAGCCCCTCACCATCATCATCATCATCATCATCATGTAATACACACGTAGACGTAACTCCACCTCGGCCACGAGCAGTTCGTTCACCCATCGGAGAGAACCCATTCAGCGACCGGGCAGAGCCAGTCGCGCGCCATACGCCGTCGCGCAAACACGCCATCACATAAAAACCACCACAAGATATATATATACACATACCCCAACAGTTCGAACTTGAACCGAGACGTGATCGTTGGTGCACCATCACTTGGGATCGTCCGCAACCACACGATCGTGGACCGAGCTGCCTCGCAGCGAGCATGCACCAACAGTGGACTAAGCTCGGAGCAAACCGATCCGGGATTCGTTATCGTTGGGGGCTTTCTGTTGCCGGAAGTGTCTTCGTCTGATACCGGAGGAGTTCGCTCGACCCAGCATTTGACACCGCTCTTGCGAGCATTGAACTTGCACTGCCTGCTCGTGTGTGTGTGTGTGTGTGTGTGTGTGTGTATGCTGCATTGTGAAATTGCGCGCAACAAACCCGTGTGTGTGTTGTTGCACTGTGTGTTTTTTTGTGTGTGCAAAATCTAAATATGCACCCGACGAGATATTGAATTTTTGTGCACTGTCGAAAATGAATTGTGTTGTGCGCTCCATCTCGATTTTGGATTATGATCGTGTGTGCAATGGATTAAATATGAGATTTGCGAGTCGTGCCTGAAACGATCTCGTCGCGGATTTTTGTGGAATTTCAAAGGCGATGGTAAGTTATCGTCAAACATTCAATTACACTAGTATAAGTGCGTTCAAAGCGAGAAGGACTGTTGTGTAATTACGACTGTTTGGAGGGTTAACGTAAAAAAAGCACCCAGAAGACGGATCGATTGGTCATTTCCGTAAAGGCATAATAACATCACGCGGAGAAATTATCAAAAAATCGTAATGAAAATAAATAGTCCTTTTACTTTTGAACATGATTAGTATATCAATTATTGTTGAAAAATCGAATATTACGTTTGTAATGAAAATGTCGTACGATGTGTTGAAAATGTATTATGTATTTGATTTTGGGTGATTTCAACGAACGAGCAAGCGCGAAACCCAATTAGTTTTATTTGACGTATTATGTATATTATTATGTTTGAAAAGTTCATAGCATATTATGAATTTTGATTTGATTTAAAATTTGTCGTAAATGCGCGTACAATTGTCGTTTATGCAAATCATTTCTTGGTAAATATTGAGTAATGTTTACCATTATGCATGACGTTCTTAAATCATTTTTGGATTTATGTACGTTCATGAGCTTGCAGGAAAAATTTAAACACATATTATGTTTTTCAGTTCAAACAATGTCAATACAGTGTGTTAATATATTAATTATATTTGTTTTAACACTACAAAAAAATGATACGATTTATTTAATATGTTAAATTTCAAATGATACCATATTGGAGTCATTATGTATAAGTTATTTAACATGTATGTATATAAAAAGAAGAATGCCGTGGAAATTGCGAAACCTACACATTATTTTGTTTTCATTGTGTTCACGTAGCGACGTATTAAAAAATAGCATCATCATCAACAGCGGCCGAAAGCCTTGAACTTGTAAGGCCAAGTTTTTTGCTCGTTCCCCATCGAGGCCTTCATGCATGTACTTTTTTTTTTTTCTTCTTTTTCTTCATCATTATAATTATTATTATTATTCGCTTTATCAACAATTCTCGCAAGCGCTTCAGCTTTTCCGGCGCGCCAATATACCATATCCGGCAATTGCCGAATTATCATATAAAAACGACGGTGAATGCACCGAAGAAATTTCGCCATGTCAAGTCGATGACCTTGACAGTGATAAAATGTTATCACCGCTTATATGTGATATACCTGTATACTATGTATGTACAAAATGAGTCGCTTGCACAACGCGACGCGTTTGAATTGTTTGTTCGCGTTCGCGCGAAATCGGACGTGTAAATGTATATTAGATCAATTTTTACATTGTAATAGATTCGCGCACGAATATTTTTGGCAATGACACTGAGCTGCTGTGATATAACAATATTTGGTGGCATCAAACTCTCAAAAGTCGGTCGTTGAACTGCTAACCGATAGCCTCTTTAGACGAAAGCGACGCGCGCCAATGTGCGCTTTATTCCGTCAGAGCTCACGGTCGATAGTCGCGTGCTGGATTTTTTTCTATTATAATTTTTTTCTCTCTCGTAGAGATGAGTGATTTGCAAACTAGCATCGCCATCGCTAGCATCGGCCACGGTGGTGGGAGGCCGCCGAAGAAGAATCGTATAATTAATGACTTTGAAACTATAGAAAATGAATGATTATACCCGCGAGTTCAATATAAACACCTGTATGATTGTATCGGATTTGCAAACTATAATACATTTCCAATTAAATTCATGGAAATTCCGAGGCAAACGCAATACATTGAACCAAGCAAAAAATCTTAGCAAGTGTCAGTTTGCCCCGATATTACCTCATCATTAGTCGCGATATGACTAAGAACAATATTTGCATCAGTGAAAGGATGTTGTATTCATCGTACATTATCGAGAATCCGAATCATAGCTAAGTGAAAGCGCTCTTCCGACGAAAAGAAATGTTTGAAAATTGAACAATAACGAAATTGGCTTTCAATTCGATTTGTAATTGGTTGGTATCGAATGTGCGCATAATTTACATTGTAAATATTTTCGCCACCGGCTGCTGTCAGTTTGATTTTTTTATTGACTCTCAAACACACTTCATTTGATTATTTATCTAAGTATGTACGAATATAAGTGCATTAACATTGTTGGTATAATAGCATTAGGCAATAGTTTAATATTAAATTTAAACGCATTGTATGTATAATATGTACATATGTCCAGTTTTGTTTTAAAATATTGCAAGTGACATATGTACATCTCTTTTGCATGAAAACTATGGACGAAATGTACATATTATATATTTGAATAAAGCAATATCTTCTCAAATATACTATTTGGACATACAATACTTTTTTAACACGATGGTTCGATGCAGATGGACGTTTTGTGTATGATAATTCAATTTTTTTTTAAACTGAACATATATCTGTGCACTAACCCATCGATATGTACATAGGTATCATTCGAATTGGGTGAAGTTGAATTAATCTTTCCGATTGTTACAACAATGGCTAGCAATCTATCTTCGGATGATGCGAGTACAAAAACATTTACTTGTATCACCATGAGCATGACTATGAGATTTTATTTGAAAATTATAGCGTAGGGGTGAAGTTGCTAATTCAAACAGTTCAATTCATAATTGATTGTTTGCTAGTAATTATTGTATGTACCTATTAATTATTATTACATAAAAATTAGTGTGTAATAATAATTTTAGTATAATTCAATGTTTTAAGAAGGAGATATGACGTTGGTTCAATTAAGGATCACATGTTAGTGTGAAAAGCGTACACACACCCGGTACATCTTCGCTTTTATTGGACTACTTACTCGCCGATGATTAAACTCTGTTAAGTCGTACAGATATAATAAATGATCATCAACATTCCGATCGCTACACGACGATGTGTTGTTGTGTGGGGAAAAATCTCACCGCGGTGAGAGATGCTGCTCAGAACCAGTTATGTTGTACCATCGAAAACAACGGTTCTTTTTCGGTATTCGACCTCACTCCTCTGCTGCTTCCCGATTTCTCGAACGAGATATTTTTTTCCAATATAATAACGGCCAGGATGCGTACGTTGCATTGTGGCGTTGTTCCGAATCGGAATAATAATAAAAAAAAAACTTTCAGTCGTATAATTTTTCAAGTTGACATTGTCGACGAGCTTCCTACGTCTTTATTTTTGACGCGAATAAAAAAAATCACTGCGCAAAAATCTTCTTTGTACTGCGCGTTACATTTGTCGTTTTTTAGTCTGACGATGTCTTATTTTCATCGTCGGGGTAATCTTCGTGTTCCAATTGGACCGTTTTCGATCCACGTCCTCTGGATGCGTGAAAATTCATGGACAGGAAGTCTTCGTCGATGCTTAGGAGGCGTATTGCCAGTGTTTCCGGTGTAGTGTTCGTTCGAACTACTTGCTGTTCGTTTTCGGTGGTCAAAGGCCGATGAACTCACATGGACTCAATAGCATCTCTTGGCCGCTCACCACACTCAATTGCCGTCTCTGTGTCTCACCTGAGTGCTGGATTTTGCTATCTAGCCGTTTGCTAGGTGCACTCATGCATTCGAATATCGTCTGCCGTTTATACATGTATGTATATGACGGATAATATTGAGTTTTCCTCGTTCGAAAAAAATCTATTTAGATTCTATATAGAATTTATGGTAATTTCTGGATAAACTGATACTAAATCAAACGATAAGGTTCACTAAAGTGTTCAACATGATTCCTTTTGCTCCTTGAAATTGCCCTAATATAATGCTGCATACACACCCATAGCAACAGCAATAGCGACCATTCGTCGTTCGCTGTTCGGTTCGTCGGTGTGTACGCAGCATTAGGCATAGGCCACCTGAGCGAGTGAGCCTAACGCTTCAATACCAATTTCTTGATACAATATTGGTATTTGGATTAACTCAAATTAAATGTTTATTTGGGACAATTTTGTAGTGTGAAGCACGCCGATCAAAAGCTTTTATACAGATTTTAGGAAGCGATGAATTTTTTTAACTTAATTGATTAAACGTGTCCATGTGATATTAGGCGAATTTTTTCATGATAAAAATTTAAATAAATCATAATGAATAATCGTTGTTGTAAATGACATTAGAGAATTTCATTAAAAATTTGTCATTTGTCATGTGTCGGAATAAAATCGTAGCATTAAAATGTATGCTGTTGTCACATAACTTTGTCTTTTTACGCGATTTATTCAGATGTATTCGTGTTTTTTTTTTGCCTAAGCGTATTCCGATGGGAAAATATCGAGTTCAGTAGTAAAATCGTAAAAGCGATTATTCAGTAGAAAGTGCAACTTATCAAATGCGTCAAGCTACTTCTTCTTGTCACTTTACAATCTTAACGGTGTTTGGAATGAAAAGTGGTGGTTTTTATACGACTTGCGTAATATTCATAACAGTTGAATTTAATGATAATGGAGATATTATACTTTCGAAGATCATTTTGTTTTTCATTCAATTCCGTTACGCTTCTAATGGTGGAATATAACCGTAACCGTTTTTTGTCGTTTAAATGGTTATAAAAAATAATTATACCGCTATATGCCAAGGTGTGCGCAAGGTGTTCCTACGTACAATATGACACTAGAATTTACAAGAGAGGACAAAATGTAACCCATAATTTAACCCTTAGCACGCGCTGTTCGATTTCAAGGTGCGCACGAGGAAACAGATGGCGAACGCCTATTATGTTTATTTATTTTTTACTCAGATCAAACTATCGACTATTTTTAATATCTAGGTCACAGATTGAATCCTTCGAATGGATTTTAAACCGTTATGGGGGATGAATCTGATTATACATATTTTTTTTCAATCGAACCATATGCTGCGGCAGATGTGTACACTTGGAGAATATTATTTTTTATGAATTTTTAGAGCACTTCTCTCAAGTTTAAAATGTCGTAGCCCAATTCCGAAACAACAATGCTCAGTAATAATAACCGTTGCGAACGATAATTTCGCATTAGAACGTGCCGCACATAACAGTTCAAAGACATACATACATACATATGTATGTACATACATTGTACACTTGACACTTAAGTCATCATCATCATTTTCAGCCGTTCACCATCCACTGCTGGATGAATCAATCCGCTTCCATTTCTATCTGTCTTGAGCAACGTGCATCCACTTGACACCACACATTCTTCTCAATTCATCAGCCCATCGTCCACTCGGCTTACCTTGCTTTCTTTCACATCCTCTCGGAAACCATTCCAGTATTTTTCACGCCCATTCTTCTCGCTGTGTCCACTTCAACTTTTGTACAAGTTCCGCTATACTGCCATTTTGGTCATGCTTCTTACGATCACTTAGCATATATCATTCCATGCCTCTCTGTGTGCACTGGATCTCGCGTAACATTCTTGAATTTAGCATCCACGTTTCACATCCATACATCATAACCGGCAGTATGTATTGGTCGTATACGTTCATCTTTTTTAAGCATAGCGGAATGTTGGATTTAAATGTTCATTATTCAAAAGCGCCCCATCGTAATTTTCTCTTCTTTTTACATTCAGTCATGTTTCCCAATTGTCCTAGGTATAAATAATTAATTACCAATTATCTAGTCTGACTAACTACGTTTTGCCGACACTAAATTAGCACGTATGAAATTTTCCATGCAGATAATGTAACATTCATTATTGAATATCAATACGATCGAGTAAACAAACATGCGGGCAATCAAATTCAAATATATCTAGCAGTAGTTACATTATATTTATTGAATCGAAAATTAATATTTGAGCTAATGCGTGCGTCGACGTGCGCGAATTTTTGACGATTTGCTATATATTAGTTAGAAATTGTGACGTAGACTAGTCGCAAAGCTGACACTAGAGGGTGAGTGCACTCTGAGGTTTTATTTTATTTCTTATTCCAAGTGTTTGTGTGTGTTTGTGTAGAATGCATCTATGCGGGACAGTGATGGTCGAATGCGTTGGAACGCGGTCCCGTTAGGTCCACGGCTCTTTGTGCCTGTTTTCACCTGCTCGATCGTTTGTTTGTCTATTTGCCGGTGAATGTTGAAAGACGGATAGCAAGAGAACCCACCTTGGGTCCTCGGTAGTCCTTTATCGCTTAAGATGCGCCCCTTTTGTTGTTCTGTGGCATGAAATCCAAGAAGGAGAAGAAAAAAAAAAAAAAAAATGTGCGCACCGTGTAATCGGATCGATTTTGCAAAGCGTCCGTACGCGAAAGCCGTTATGACTGCGCCGAATGCGCAAAAGTTCCGTTTGTTCATAATGTTATATGATATTTGTTTCGTCGTCGATTCGTTCGACGGTTGAGCTTTTGCTTTGAACTTGTGCTCAAATTTTATTCGTTGCGGTGGTTGATACGCCTGCGTTCGTTCGATTCGAACGGTTCGTTTGAATATGAAACTGTAAGTTGATATGAAGAATATGCAGAATGTACATATGTATAAGCAGCACATGAAAGCTCTAGTTTATTATATTAGTAGGTGTAAATGAGCCTCTCTATTGTAAAGTTGACATTTTTGAAAATAATGTATGCCTATGTACATACATATACATACAAAGAATTGAAAACGTTTATAGCTTATAGTTTCATATTTATACTTAACTTTCATTGCACTTTTCTTTTTATACATATGTAGTTAGATAATCATATTGTAGAGATAGTTGATAGTTATTTATACCTAGGACAATTGGTGAATATGACCGGATGTAAAGAAGAAGAAATAAAACTAGGGTGGAGTGCTTTTGCAAGAATGAACATAGTTTTTAAATACAACATTCCGCTATGCTTAAAAAATAAGGCATACGACCAATGCGTACTGCCAGTTATGACGTATGGATGTGAAACGTGGATGCTAAATTCAAGAATGCAGTGCACACAGATAAGCATGGAAAGATGTATGTTTGGTATAACAAGAAGTGATCGTAAGAGAAAAACATGGCTAAGAAGCATGACCAAGGTGGTAGATATAGCGGAACGTGTGAAAAAGTTGAATAAATACTAGAATGGTATCCGGGAGGATGTGAAAGAAAGCAAGGTAGACCAAGCGAAAGATGGGCTGATGAATTGAGAAGAATGTGTGCAGTCAGGTGGATGCAGATTGCTCAAGACAGACAAGAATGAAAGAGGATCGAAGAGGCCATCATCCAGCATTGTATGTATGTACATAGTAACAAATAAGTTATTCGACTTTCAAGTTCAAACAATTTCCTTATTTTACAAAAATTATGACATTAAAATCAAAGTACACACACGTATGCATCATAATACGATATCCACATCCAAATTCGCTTACGTAATCTTAGTGAATCACACTTTAAGCCGCAACACAAATACAAACTTTGGATTTTGATCGACCAAGTTCAAAACTGCAAGAATTTTGCCCTTTGCCAACCAAATATCCAACACAATATGTATTATTATTATTCAGACACAAATAATACACACGGTAATACTAATATTTTGGACAATAGAGAGCATCTGCCGATGCGAGCGCGTGACCACTTTCAAGTTCAATGCAAACAATCGCTGGAGAGACCACCGTTTCTACCTGTCATTGAAAAGTGCACATCGTCTTTGGGGACGACAATAGAAAAACCCTTTCTTTCACCTGTGCAAAGTCCTAAAATTTCCATTATCAAACGGCAGCCCCTTGACCACAACAAATACATTCAGGTAGGACTCATTCAATCGTTTGACGGGCTAGGGTTTCGATAAATCTCGTTCGAATTGTGGAATTTTCTCGCTGCAATGAAAATGGAAAATGATTTTCACTACCCCTACCCTCCCCCTATACGTGTACGAACTAACGGTGAAAGCGCCACTCCCTTTCATTTTCCGCAGTGCGATGCACGAGTTTTTCGCCTCGTGTACATAGTATGTACATATGTACATACATACATAGCTGAAAGCTCACGCTACACCGTGTGTACGCGGCGGATCGAACGAGGCGAGCTTTCACCACTGTAGTGGTGTGGGTTTGGTAGTACATAGTGGGCAAGGGGGTGGTTTATGACGGCCTTTATGCCCTAGTGTTGGTGAGGAAGGCTTTCATGGTGGCCGTAGTACGTGTACGTAAACTGAGGAGTCAACGACCGACGCGAAATATGTACTACACCATTGCACACGACGCGCTCCACTTTAAAATTAATATACAATAATTTAGTTTCAGAACAGGGAAAAAATATCAATACGGAATCGGTCATCGAAATTCATTTAAGAATGCTTAAAAAGTTAATTACAAACAAACATTACTTGGGGCTAAAATTAAAAAAAAAAATAAACTTATTATCTACTAGCACTTGTACAGTGGTGCTGTTTTAAGGCCAGGAATCTATCAATATTATTTTTGAGGACTTCTCATTACATTCAACAACACCCCTGTACAAGTACTTGTCCTGGATCGGCTTAATATTAAATTTTTATCTATTAAATTATTTATTGAATATTTTGGTAATAAATTCTCATCTAATTAAAAAATATATACACACTTTTATGCTTGAATTTACATTCATCCAATTCGATTCATTCAACATATGTATGTATATCTTATTCTAGTTAATCTATTGTAATTCCGTATAGCTTTATTTTGCAGTTTTTGCAACCTATCTTTAATTACGCTATTTACTAAATTTAAAAATGAAACACAATATATAATATGAGGACGAATAATTGCATTATAAACTAATACGATTGTATTTCTAGATCGAAATTGCAACACTTTTAATTTTTGTTTATTTTATCCTTATATGTATGTATGTATGTATGTATGTACGTAGATTAGATAATTTGTTCTTAATTTTTGATACAAGAGGAGTTAAAAAAAACTGATACAAATTCTAGAAAATTTGCTTTATTATTGGAGTGCGACTGGTGGAATTTTAGCTTTAGCTCGTTTTAGATGCATTTATGCAGATGCAAATTATTTTAAAAAATTACCAATTTTGGAAGTTTTATTGCTGTTAATATTCTTAAATATTCAAAATTGTTTAAATTGAATAAAATGCGTATATCAAAAAAGACTACATATGTATGTACAATTGAGAAAAAAGCTCAATACTAAACAAATCGGAAAACAATACTACGCATGTATGTACATATGTACATATGTATGTATGTATGTACATAAATAAATGTTTAAAGTCAAAGCTCAATGTTTGTCTCGGGTTTCTGTACACAGTTTGTTTCGAGTCTATTTTTTTTTACAGTTTAAATCGTAGTGACTCGGATGTCTATAAATCGAACAATGTCGTACGAGTAGGCTTTTGTTCATCGGCATTTGTTGTTGAGATTTCTGCCGAGCTTTCGATGGCTTTCGTGCCGTTATCGCCATGGAGACAGACTGGCGGCTCTGTGTAGAGTCGAGGTTGCTTGGTTACCGTTAATTTAATGGCACTATGTGAGCACATATACACACAAATACATACAAACATGTCTGGTAGAACAATACGACGATGCAGAAATTCAGCATGTGTGCACGTTATAGGCATCGATTCCATTAAACGCGCGAGCACTGTCGAGAGCGACAATGCGCGGTTTAAATTGCCGCCGAGATCGGCTCAAATTTCCATTGAGTGCTCTATGCGAAAATCGATTTCGACTTTGTAATGTGCATGAATATTTCGATGCCTATAATCTACGTACACATTAGGAAGAACCCATTGAAAATATCGTACATTGGATCGTTCATTAGGAAGAGCTTTCGTTTGCCATAGTAATTCTATGTACATGTGTTTTAAATAAGATTCAAATTCAAAACGTATGCAACGTACTTGTGACTCCAGGGTAAAAATTTATCATCTGGCTGTTGGTGTAATATCGCTCTAACTTCAAAAAAGACATTGTATGTTTAGAAAGGGTCCAAAGAAGGATTAAAAAAATTCCATCTGAACTTCGATCGCTATCCTATAATGAAAGGTCGAAGAAAATGAGTCTCACATCTTTGGAGACGAGAAGATTAAGAGGCTGTCTTAGTGTACAAAATAATAAGTAATATACATAAATAAACGCCCAATGAAAAATCTCACTTTCAATAAAAACGCACATCTCAGAGGTCACTGAAACTACTACATAAAAGACAAATCGAACAAAATTGTCAGAGACTCTTTGTTTTCAAATGGAGTGGTCGAAGTTTGGAACCGCCTGCCAAATCTGCCTTTAAAAAAAACATCTCGATAAGTTTTTGAACATACATAAATGGATTTTTGTAATCCTTCAAATATACATAAATAAGACAGACCCCTAGGCTCCATCGGCTATGCCCATGTATTTTAAATAAATAAATATATGTATTCCACTTTGTCATTTAAAATTAATTATAGAAACATAGATAATGCGCATTGGCTGTTTGTTTCGGTATAGTTCCACATGTTGACCGTGCTTTGTTTGCCTCATTGATGATTTTTTCACGTGAATACATATGTAAAATACGCATCTTAATAAACACACTACGAATAATGGAAAATTTTCCGAATTTCCACCCCTTCACGGCGTCGAGACTGCGCGAATATGGTGCAGTGTGTTTTTCTCGAATCGTAACAACCCACACTCTTACCACTTTGGCTCTCGTATATGGGGAAGTGAGCCGTTGTACCCTGGGACAACACACTCTCAACTGTGGCTCAGTTGGCCTAGGACCGGAGGACAATAACCTTACGCAAAATTCGTCGCATTGGGGTAGGTTTAGCCCGCTGGGGTAGACAGGGGGAGGTTTTCCACCATGGAAACCGCTCCTTTCCCGTTCCACTTGCCTCCCATTTCCAACCCCTCTCCAACAAGCGAAGGCTGTATTTGAAACTTTCACAACCGGCTGCAGGGCTGTCTACGATAAAATTCGGTTTGTTATAATAATTTAATGTATTTACATCGACTAGACCAGTATTACCGGATTCTAGGTACGTGTACGTTGTAAATGCCGTAAATCGTATTCGGGACGACTATGTATGTAACGCGAGAGAACGTTGATTTGGTATGTGTGTGGGTAGTTGTCGCATTGAATTAATTGACTTTATTAAATTAATGTTTCTGTTGTAGAAATTTAATCATTTATAATTGTGTTGAACCCTTGGTGAACGTTGGAAAGGGATGCATTTATGAATGAGGTTCGCTAGTGTTGGTTATAGACGTGAGCCGGGCGCATTATGCAGTTGTAGTGATGCAACCAGCTGTTATGTCCAAAATTGCACGTATTGAATTACTACATTGTTTAATTTTTGTATATGAAAAGTTTTTTTTATTGGTGTAAATTGATGATAGTTCTTTATATGAAAAAAATTTAATATGTGCACATTTTAATTTTTAGTTAAATGTTATTGTTAGATTATGTACATACATGGATTTAGATTATGTTGTTTATATTGTGAATATTTATATGAAAACTAAAAAAAAAACAACGAAATTTTGTGAACCATGCGTTGATATGGGTCGGTCGTTCAACCCCATAGTCAAAGTACAATATTTTCGTACAGGGTGTACCATATAAACACCGACCGTCTGGCATTCTTCGTAAAGTCTACCTTATTTTATTATTTCAATTACATTTTTAACATTTTCACACATTATTTATTCTATATATGTATGTATGTACATACACATGTATGAACTATTCAATATTATCATTATTTTTAAATGATTTTTTCGAATGCACTAGTAAATTCATTCTATACAGTGGCGGTTAAATTTATTTTCATCATATGAATTGGTTTAAATTATACGCGTGATCATAATATACGATCTGTAAAATTAAGCGTTGACGTTTGGATCGGTCTGAAAAGTATTCTGGTTATAAATTCAACGAAATTACGTTTATTAATTTATACATTGTCGTTGACGTCATGTCACTTTTCAATTTCCGTTTTCAAAGTCGACTCTTTTCAACGGTGACTTTGTCCGTTGCAAATTCGCCTCGCAGACTTTAGAAATAATCAAGCAACATGTTCTTTGGTTCAAATTTGTCGTCGTTTTACATTAAATATTTAGACCACGTGGATAGCATACGTATACATATGACATTTATACAGAATTTGTCCGCAATTTTCCTTCCGCATGTCGGTAGCGATTGCGGTGGGTCAGGAATTGCGTCTTCGCCAGATATCGACCGTTGGATTCGCATACACCCACACAAGCAGATTCCTCCTTTATTGCCTTGAAATTTCTTCCTCACACTAAAGTCGTACCTTGCTATCGAATGCGGTTACAATGCGACTTAAATTCTTAAAAAAAAACGTTCACAACTTCAACGAAAGCAAATAAATGCCTCGGAATACCGTACAAACATCTGTCGATGCCGTATCACATCGTTAGTCATTTTAAAATTAAACTCTGATATATCTATGCCTTATTTAATATACATACATTTCCAAATTTTACATAAATGTATGTGTACATACTATACTTATTATGATCCTACGGATACGTGAGTGTGAAAGTATATTTTCCTTTCAGATACATAGCTGTTGTTGATTGTGAATCGAAAACAGTGGGGAATAGGCGTTCGCGTAACGAACACGGAAAAATCGTGGAAATACAAATTTTTTCCGTATTTTTTTTAGTTGTCTATCTTCTCAAGAGTACATTATTGTATGTACACTAGTGTAAGCCCAATATCAACGGAGTGGTTTCTCATCACCCGTAATGAAAAATAATATTAAATTTAATAGTTGTTGCACAGATGGCGCGTTATAATACAACAACGTAAAAATTTAGCAAAGTCGCGAGCCTATTGAGATATTATATTGTCAAATTGTAGCAAATTTGTCATCGCCTCCGTTGGATGATAGTGTTAGCACGACTCATTCCAACCTAGTGATCGCGGGTTCAAATCCCACTCACGCTTGGACGGTTCGTATCTCTTAATCATTTACCTCGGCGAGCGTTATCAGCAGACAGACAGACGGATGGATTTCGGCTATAATGGCCATTGTAAAATTTTTTAATGTTCAATAGTTGAGTGTATTGTATTGGCAGTTCAGAATACAAGTATGTACATATCGATGGGTTAGTGCACAGATATTGTATGTCCAGTTTTGTTTTAAAATATTGCAAGTAACATACATCTTTTTTGCATGTAAAATATGAACGAAATGGACACATTATATATTTGTCCAATAATATTTGGACATACAATACTTTTTAAACGTGAGGGTTTGATGCAGATTGACGTTTTGTGTATGATAACTCAATTTTGGTAAAAATGTACATACAATATCTGTGCACTAAACCCATCGATATGCATAGTAAATAATACTGAAATTTCAATACGAATAAAATATTCATCCGGCCAACGCCTTCTACTACAGTTAATAAAATCGTAATTTTTTTTTTACAAAGCGCGCGAAACTTTTGATTAAGCTCACGCCGCACACTGTAACTAATCAGAATTTAAGTTGTTTTTTTTTTTAATTTTCGCACGCTTGTCGATTTTCTCGAAACGTAAACAATGCCCTGTCTCTCTTTTATAGTATTTACAATACTGGCTCGTAACGAATAAATCAGGTTGCGTCTGTGGCGCGGTCGTTGACTCCGAAACCGTTCAACCCCCTCAAAACCCCATGCTTTATCCCAACCACCCAACTCCCCTTTCTCCCATACAGTCAGGATCTCCTTCCCTTTCGAGCTCTCATCCAACGCTCCAGCCACCACCATTTTCCACCCCTTCTCCATGTTGGTGGGGATGGTGGCTTTCACTCTCTCTTTCTAAACTGAACCCCACCTGTGGGTAGTTGTTGTCCACGACCCACCCCAATGCCACCCCCTTTTCCCTCATCCTCTCAAATCCCAGACTTGTCCAACGACCCACTGTCACCTCTCATCGTGGAAACTTTCTAAAAGTAAAAACAGCCCTTTCGCCGCGCATTAGAATCCTAGATGAAAAAAATCCAACGTCGTCCTCTGTACACATTTCAAAATTGCAAAATGGTTCAAATATTTGCCAAGATACAAATTTTATTCATTATGAAATACAATAAGGCCGTTTGAACTAAAATTTACATGTAAAAACAACGTATTTGTATTCGATGTATTTCGATGCATTGTTGATACCACGCGGTCTGTTTAAAACAAACATACATACATAGATGTAGAATAACATAGATTGGCCTTAGCGCCCGAAAAATGACATACAAAAAGGGCATGCAAAATGCACTTTTTTTTGTGTGAAATTCCCGCACTTTAGACCCCCCGCACACCCCCGTTGCTTCTGACGCTTTCTCCAGGCAAATTTGTTTGGAATGGCATATCTATGGTTTAAAATCATTGAATTGATTATAATTGTAATTCTTGTAATCGTTACGTGACTTGACTTATTAATGTATATTGTGTTAAAATGAGGTAAATTCTTTTGATGCAATAATTTAAACAAGTCCTTGCTTCAGTTTGAATTGTAGGTATATGGAAATTTACACTAGTCGTACGTAAATTGTCTAATTGGATAAGATCGCCGCATCAATTGAGTCTGTGTGTGTGCATCATCACCAAACTCAAAGTTATCTCATGAAGTGCATTACATACAACGCAATCGACAAATTACGGATATGTTCGACAGATCGAGTGCACTTTTTTTTTTCAATTGTATAGTTCACAGCAAGTGCGTCTCACGGTCGTCGGACCAGAAATAATGAACTTGAATCATCAGCGATTGCACTGCGTGTGCAGCAGAGTGCATAATGTACG
This sequence comes from Parapsyche elsis, assembly GCA_022651745.1. Lineage (NCBI taxonomy): Eukaryota > Metazoa > Arthropoda > Insecta > Trichoptera > Hydropsychidae > Parapsyche > Parapsyche elsis. Next base: position 2,539,774 of record JAGVSN010000031.1, read on the forward strand.
GTCGAGGATGCACTCGGTGTGAGAGAGAGAGACGGGCGCGGACATTTTGCGCGCGCAACGCATCGCCATACTATGTACATGGCAACACAAAAGTCGTGTACACGGTTGCAATCGATTGCATTTTAGAGGCCGCTACTATGCACACCGTTGCTGTATTCAATTTTTATTTAATCGAGTGACTCTGTGCGAAATTAAGGTGTATGTACACATTTGTAGATTATAATGTATAATGTAGTGGAAGATGGGTATGTGTTTAATATGTAATGTGATTACGTTTCGTGTGTATCATTCGTGATTGAATTTTTTGTGCCAACTTTAGGTTTCGTTAAAATTTGAGTATTGCGTTTAATTTACGTTGCAATTTCGCCATATCTAAGATTGTGCGGTACGAGGTTTATCTTTATAAGTGAGATAATACATACATACGTATTAAAAAAAAAGCGTAACGGTCAAATACTAATACCAGTTTCGAAATGTCACTAAACATGAATGTGACTTTTGTGAATTGTGATATGGATTAAATTTAATTCCTGAATTATTAAATGCGTTTTTTGTTTGTTTTGTTTTCACAACAGCGTATTTTTTATTTTATCCATATCGGATATAGTATTGTGATCGTGTGAAAATTCAACCTCGAGATTTTGACTGATTTGTATCAGGTAAAATGTTTGAATGTACATAGAATCGCTATAACTTTAAATGCCGTTTATTCTATCATACTGAAACTTCACATGTTTAGGTTTTTTGTCAGCCATTACAATCCGTAAGGCTTTCACAAAATTTTCGCCAACCGGAAGTTGTACTTCCCTTGGAAAGTCACCTAATTTTTTTAAATTACTTCCTCCACTCAACTCTCCAATTAGAATATTGTGATAAAAACAACATATGCATTTGTTCAGCGTTGAGATTATAGTAATATGGACTAAAAAATCTTTTGAAGTAGGTTCATAGTTTATGTACTCTGCGGCCAATCTGTTGTACACACTCGAGAAAATTCAAATTCATCAATGCAAATCTTTCACTCGGCTCAATTAAAACGTTGTGATTTAAATGAGATGTGCGTTAAAATATTATACTTAATTATACTTAAGCACATTATCAAACTTGCGATACAAAACGCGTTTTGAGCTTCGGACAAGTAATTTTTTCGCACACACGTCGAGGGAAAACCTCGAATTTTCCGACCAAGACGAGTCGGAAAATGCAAAATAAAATTCAACAACTATGAAACACACTGTAGTGCTTCTCGCCCCCCTCACCTCCCCCCTCTCCCATGTCCCCTCCCCGCTGCAGTTGCACCCGAACAAGTGCAGACGCGCACAGTTAGACGCCACTTGGGGAAGGTCAGTGGCGGAGACCACTGCCCGACCCCATGGGACGATAAAACCACAACACCACTAGTCCACAACACACATCCAACGCACAGGTAACGAGCCACTCGTTATACCCACTTATATTACCGTTCGTTGAAAAATTTCATCAAATTCCAAATTAAACATCGTGTGTCATTTTTCCTCATGTTTCTATTTTGGGTGAGGGCTAGGTGGTGGTAGTGGGGGCGGTGTGGAGGTGCTAGGCGGTTGATCTTTACGATGATTGTTCTGTGTTTTAAAATGATTGAAATGTGGTACTGATAATAAATGAACATTGGACGATTTTGTCGGAAAAGCGATTAAAACGGCGAAGGGCGTCACTCCGCCATACATATGCGCGCGACACATTATTTCAAATAATTATTACGCAATTATATCAAATAATATGACCGTGTTCGTGTATTGTGTATTGCGTCGTAAATTATGCAATGAATTTTGTTTTTATTATTATTAAAAAGTATTGTGCAGTTTGCGGCGAGTTGGAAAATTTTTGTTGCAGTATCAATTTCAAATTTGAGTATTGGTTTGATTGAAACGTTTGTGTATCAAAATCGTTCGATAGTATCAAACGTGAAAATCCAACATGGCTACCGTTGCACTGCGTTGCCGGCATCGCGCTTTTCTTCGGAAAATTCGTCGATTTTCCCACTTCCGCTCGGTGTAAATCGGAAAATTTTTCACTTTTATCAATTTTGCGAATGTGTCAATCATAGTTATGGTACAATTAATACCATCGAACCGCAGAAAGTGGCGCATAATTGCGTTCAATCAATCGAGAATATTTTATTGCACAACTGGCTTCGATACCAATGAACAGATTTAATTAACGTTTACGACACAAGGAAACTCCCGAGTGTTTATTTATTATAAAAAAAATATTTATCGATCGCAGTGTGACGTGTGTGCATAGTTTCGCGTATTTTATTTGCACTCACAAATAATGACAGTTAAGCATGCATGCATTTTATGACATTTTTTCGTATTTTTTTGTATGAATACGTAAGATTTCACAGCGGGTACACTTTCGATACATTGTCAAATTCGCTTTTTAATGATATTTCGCACGTATTCGTCATATGTATGTTATGCCAGTGTACAGTAAATAAATTTACCAACATACAGGTATAGCTAGAATTGTAAACATCGCCGTATGTTGATTTTCCGTTATGCGTATCGGAAAATCAGCGAACGTCCAATGCACACATTATGCACTTGGGTTGCGCAACCTTTTCGCGACGAACAATACCTCTCATTTAAACACACACACATACATACATAAGTTTGACATTGAAATGAAAATAAAAACACACGTGACACCGCAGTCAATACGTTAAAGTGCCGCTACCACGCGCGAGTCGGTCGCGTGTCTTCAAAAGCACATATATTAATATATTCATAACACTAACACACCAGAGGATGTTCTTGATGTACTTGGATATGCTTATCAATACCAAGGTTGTTCGTTTTATGTGTATGTACATATATATCGTAAATTATCCAGCTCGTACAGAGTGCGCGAAAAGGTATTGTCATTCTAATTTTATCATACATCTATCGTTCGTATGGTATTTTTCGTTTGGCGTCGACTATACTCGATCAATCGAAAGTAAATCGTCAAATATATGACACAAGATGGATGCAAGATCAATCCAGCTACGCCACTGCTCTCATCGTATTGATCCAGTAGTGGACGAAGGCCGTTCGATACCCGATTGTATATTAACTGAAACGTTTTGTTTACGACAATGTCGTTTAATTTGAAACGTAAACATTGTGTTGTGAACGGTTCAGTGCTATTTCCCCGATCTGATGTGACATTTCGAAATTGAAACATTGCAATCGAATCAGTTTCATCCGGTTGCGTCGCCGTAATAAAGTATGTATGTAATGTCATCTTTCAAAGCCCGCGGAATAAAATGTGCAACATTTTGTTCGTCATCTGGCTGTTAAATCGGTTTAATGCAACACTGTTAACGAAACGTAGCCGGTAATAAAATATTTGAATGACTGTCGTTTCAAACTAAGTATTACAGCGGATTCGTATACGGATTAAACCAATTACTAATTAATACTCTACTTATATGCAGTACATATCGTAGTTCAAAGGATCAAAACTAACCACTCAATCGTTGCTATGTGTAATGAGTTGTTATTATTTAAAAAAAAATCTGTTTACTAGCTACTCATTAGATATACTGAGATATTTCATCAAAATTATGTATTTTATATAATAATAGCTAATTAGCTAATTTAACTTACATGTATTACATATTTATAACAACTACCTATACATAAATCAATTACACATTATACACTATACTTATACATAACTACTATCTCTCACAGAGGTATCTCCTCACACTTTTCAAGAATGCATCTATTGTCTTAGAAGACTTGACGCACTTCGGGTGGGCATTATACATTAATACACCCCTGTGAAAAACACCACCAGCTGTCTTTGTTTTCCTTTCTCTACCTACAACTAATTGGTTCTTATTTCTAGTAGAATAGAACTATGTATGTATGTATAGTCGATTATAAGTTTAAAATATTGGCAATTATTATGTACATTGAATTTAATCATTAATTTTTTGAAGCAAAAACTACAATGAGCTAACTATTACATCCAAATGATATTATTTACGTTTTTTTTACAGTATTAGACTGCTGATTCACAAAAGCACCTTCAGTGCCCAAACTGACAAATAATTAATACTATGTATGTGACAGTTAAGCTTTTGTTTTTTCAACCATTATCTATTGAACTTTTGATCTTTATAAATGTATCCGACTGCATAAATTCATGTCTGCGCCAAATGGTAAGTTTAGAGCCCCGGAAGCGATATCGTGCAGTTGCACTCGCTGCACAAATTTTCATTGCATTATAAAAATCGAAACTGTCACTGCAACACACGCCCACACACAGATGCATTTTCTCGTTCATTCGTTTCGCTCTCCTCTTCGGTATAATTAGACGCGAAGGTCGCAATTGCGTCAGCTACCATCTTGGTTTAGATGCACCAGTTGTACTGTATGTACATACATACATACATATGTAAGTCTCGTTCCTAATGTTTGTTCCGCGTTTGTGCGATACTCGCCTCGGCCTTGCCACGCTTTGGCATACGGTCAATTGGATAAATTTAGCAGTTTGATTTATACACATACTATACTATTTGTGTTTATGTGAATGTGTGCAATTGCATCCGTGCGTTTTTTTGCTGCTGCTGCTGCTGCTGCTGCACCACGATGGCCACTCTTGCACTTGACATTGCATTTGCCACTCGTCGGTTGTCACGGCCACGATTGCATAGCACGATAAAATTCGCACTTACGTTTGCAATTATAATATTGCGGTGAAACCGGCTCTTCCTTATGCAACTCGCTCTTGCCGTTGTACCTCACCCGAGAGTGCATCGACGGTGCACTTTGCATAATGCGCTGCATCGGTGATATAAAAAATGCCGAAAATCAATCAAAATTTTAACAATACGACCTCTACACTGGAAATTAGACGATACTATATTCGTACACGTATAAAAAAAAGTATTACATTACTTCATTGTAATTATTTGAAATTGATAGGATTCAATTTTCAAGTATGTGAGCTAGTAACTGATGTGCTTGTATAGTTTAAATTCAAGTGTTTTTGTTTATCAAAATAAAAATCCATTTATTTTACATTCATTGACTTCGTACTTTCACAGTTCTGGTGAATGTCGAGAGCTTTCCATATTCATACAATTTCGTAGTATATATTTGGGATCAAAAAACGCGTTTCGTATTTAACATACTGTATTTTTCAAGGGAAGGGTAATAATTGACGGTAAAAATTGTAATTTTATACTATTTATAAGTGGAAATTCACTGGCACATGCCATAAAACAATATGTTTATTGAATTAAGTTGTCGGTTGATGTAAATTCGTCGGGATTTGCGTTCGCCGCAATTTGATTATTTAATATGTGCATTCCGATATTGATGAAACTATGTAGCATAAATGACATTGGATGTATTGTGTAATATAAACTTCACATACCATAGCTTACAGGAACACGGAACGACTTCCAGTACAAAAATTTCAATCTTTCTCGGTGTTTTCAAACGCGCGAAGGTTCTGGAATGCATCTCTGCAGAATTTTCAATTTTCCGTGTGCAATTCGTTCCGCTTTTCCAGTGGTTTTGCGCAGTGAAAACAACACCACGAACTTGGAAAATTACATCACGCGAGTTCACCACTTTCAGATAAGGAACGAATGCAAAAATTTCACGATAAAACTAAGGTCAAACTTTACATGGTGTGTAAGGAAGTTTTTCTCTCGGAACAATTCAACGATAATTGGTATGACGTGCAATTTTCTCTATACACGATTGGACGCAATACTTGCGCAATGGACAGTTTCCTCAATTCACGTCAGTAGAAATCTCATCAGGATATTTGAAAGTCGCAGAAATTGCATGTTCTATATTTAATTTAATATCGTACTAGGAAAAACGCATATTGATATTTTCTCGATGTGCGCGGATACGTTTCGCAATATTACAAACATACACAAATGGTAAATTGCGTCGTTGTTGGTTCGATCAACATCACGTGAATCATTATTTCATAATGACGACATCGTGATATGGTGAAGGTCGGTCAAAAAAGGCAACCTTCGCAGAGATCGTGACCTTTGACGCCCACTAAACCCTTAAAACATTGGAAAACTACTGAGTGAAAACCATAAAAATGGTAACTTTGAAGTAATTTACGCAATCCAATCAAAAAAAATTACGTCACTCAAAAATATTCTCATCGCAGTCGTAAAGTATAAACAATTATTTATTGTTAATGTATGTATCTATACAATATTGGTGTAAATTCTACATCATCGTACGATTATGATTGACCGTGTCTGTTTAAATAGGATATTTAAATAAAAATTGATGTTGTTACGGTTCAAATACAAAATGACGATTATAGGATGATTGCGATATACCCTTGAACGTAAAATTTAGACGATGCTTTCATTGCAAAATATTATTTACACAGATTTGACTTAATTGTGACATTCCAATTAGACTAATCAATTGCACAATTATTCCGACATGTGTGTAACATTCCAATTCCGTGTAATTAAAGTTGCGATTAAAACTTAATTTTATCATTATCGTACATTAAATTTGTTCAACGTTAACTTGCATGTTGGATATTAAATATATTTTTGATATAAAAGCGATTAGAAATTTGATTTTATTTATTCAATTTTTAATTGATTGTACAATATAAATATATATACAAATAAAGTTCGACGTGTAATAATGTTACACGTATATAAAGTAAAAGTCGAATTGTAATATATGTACATATGTACGCCTATCATCGTATAACGTTTTCAGTACGTGTATCGATTCGTTCTGTGGCTCACTATTTTTACCTTTCAATTGTGTAACTTGTGCTAAAAATTTAATCACCATCACTCTCTATCGAAATGTAAGTTTTAATTGTATATTGTTATAATCTATTGAATGTGCATTTGAACTCGAGCACGTTTCTTTACCGTAATATATTTTCAATTTCAATATTGTATCACGTTTCGCTCGAGCCGTTTTCTTATCTGAAGACTTATGATTTATTATTGTTGTTTTTTTTTGGCAAGTTGTTATTATCACACTTATCAAGAAAGCATAATAATTAGGTTGTTGTATCGACCCTGACTAATTACAGTGCAATGTCAAGGGTGAGCGTCTCATGCAAATAGACTTATACACGGTCTTCCGCATTTCGCAAACGACAAATCAAGGTCAACAACACAAAAGTCAATGTCAAGGATGGTCACATTAGAACATTTCTGTAGAGCACGTGGTGAATATTTTATTTTATTTTTTTAAGTTTTTTTTTGCGATAAATGCGCACTTTTTCATTCGCTCAGCAGTGCCACGGTCGAACGTTGCGCATAACTTGATAACGCGGATATCGCACAAGTGCACTTGCACAAGGTTGACACACTAATCGAAAGTGAAGTGTGCTCCCGTAACAATAGTGCATTGTGCATTCGATGCAACAGTATGTGTGGTGGCCGTGTGTTGAAAAAATTGAAAGAAAAAAAAAAAAAGTAATGATTGAATATAGTTATCGTAATCGTATCAGGATTGTATGTATGTACATACATAAAACGATAATTTGTGTGCGAAGTGCTTATTATTACGTGAGTAGTGTTCGTTTGTGTGATACATATGTGTTTTTACTTAATCCTAATCGGATAAAGTATTGTGATCGTGCGAAAATTCGACCGATTTGGATCAAGTATCATCCCCTGATCACGTTTTCATGGTTTCTGGAAAATGTCTGTATGTTTGTGTACTGTGTGTGTGTGTGTGTCTGTCTGGGTGTTTTTTCCGAAATTATCAAGTATATCACGCTGAAATTTCATATTTATTATTTTCACGTAAGGTGTAAGAGACATAAGGAATTTGGTCAACATCAATCAACTGAAAGTAGGGTTTTTATCGTGAAGAAAATTCAAAAGTTCTGTTAAAAATCATATTTCAGAAACTGCTCCGGCGATCTTGTCGAAATTTTTTTGGTGTGTGTTTATAATTCTGGATAGTTAAAGTATGGAGATTGTGATTGCACAATATTTGATTATGAGCAAAGTTATATGACTTTCTGATGTAAATACTTCATTTTAAAAATTGTCTTTTTCGCTGAGAAAATTTCCATTATGCGTTCATGGAAAATTTTTCAATTTCAACTTGTTACAGATTTTATTTATTTATTTAATATAGTAGCTAAAGCTAATTACACAATCCTTAACTAAGCACCTATACAGAGATGTTTTTTTAAGACAGAAATTTATCAATAGTTTTGGAACTTCTAATTCCATCCGGCAGTCTATTACATATTAGTCTATTTTTTTATTATTTTATATAAAACAGCTACTGAATATTTGCTTTAATTTGAACAGCTAGAAACTGTTGATTAAAAAATTGTACATGAATTTCATCGTTCTCAAAAATCACTTTATTAATTTAATGCAAGTACCGTCTGTATTTATCAAATATAAATGTAAACGATTTATATTAAATTCGCAAGTCAAATAGGCGACATTTTTGTTGCCAAGAGCGATTCACTCGTCTGTGTATCAAATGCGTTGGTATTAATTCGCTTGTTTTCATCCGATCAAACATTGCTTGACAACAGATTTTTACAGACAGACATGTGCTAATTGCATGCGTTTCAAAATAATATTACATAAATACTTTGGAGTGTGCAATACATGCTAGAGAAATATTATATCAACAACTGTTATGTCAACAACTTACAGGATCCAAAGCCATATTCAAATATAAAAATATTATATTTTTTTAATATATAGTGAATTTATACATACATTTATACATTACCTATATAATACGTTTTAAAGACAATTATTTTAAAACGTGCATCTGCGCACTGCGCGTTACCATCATAAAGACATTTGCCCATTATTTTACCGCTAGGCAAACTAATTTCATCGGTACGAAACTACGTCAGAGGAAAATTCTCCAAGGTTTTCCCCCCCGTCGATGGAAAATCGATGCGAATTTTCCTCGACAATTTTGCACCACATCTTCGCAGCGTGTTTAATTTATCTCCTTAGTATTCGTGTGGGTATACATATTTATTTTGTATCATATATCTCACTAACTATTGCGCAACACACAAATTGACCGTCAGGTGTCGTTAACCGTTTCCTGTTTCGGCTCACTTCCGCGCAACTCTCCGAACCAGGCTCTGTGCCAAGTTGGCAGTCTCTGACGAAAATGAAAATCGCACAACTTCTCAAATAGTAATACCGTGCAAGAATGCGGCCGATTGATTTATTTATGTATGATATTTCTGAAGTGTGATGATCGATTTCCGCCGTGGCATTTTTTCACGATTCGTTGGGAAAATTGTCGATTAACGCTCTGTTTACTGTTTAGAAAATTTCTTTTTTATACATAAATAACACTGAGATTATAATTAACCAATTGTTTTTTTTATTTATTATGTTTAGTTGGAGTTATGATACGGCGAAACTTCGACCGGAATCCTAATCGTACAAACTTTTAACCAGTAAAGGATGAAAATGGTGAGATTTTATTTTTACTATATTTATATACATACATTGAACTTTTGTACTGTATAATGGCCATTTAGTAATTCATAGTACCATGTGTATATGTAAATGTTTTAAATTTTTTGTCCCAATGACATTGAAACGGTTTGCAAACATGACTAAGTGTCACATGTTGATATTACAACGTCCCATTCATTACAGAGCATTGCTAATTTATTCATTTGAATCGATCGGACAAAAATGTCAATTCAAGCTGTACAGTGCGATTTTTTATGGGCTTATATTAATATTAATAAGTGTATAAATTATGTAGTTATTAAGAGCGATAGCCAACAATGAAATACTGAAATCAACATTCGAGATTCAAATACGGGGAGAACAGTGAAATACAACTTTATAACTCGCCCTGTTTTATGGAATCTACAGATATTATTATTGTATCATCATTATCATTTTCCGCTGTTTAACGTCCACTGCTGGATGAAGGCCGCCCCAATCCTCTTCCATTCCTGTCTGTCTTGAGCAATCTGCATCCACTTGACACCACACATTCGTCGTCTATTCATCAGCCCATCTTCCACTCGGTCTACCTTGCTTTCTTTCACATCCTCTCGGATACCATTATATATATAATAGCCGAAATCCGTCTGTCTGTCTGTCTGTCTGCTGATAACGCTCGCTGAAGAAAAATAATTTATAAACCAGAACGAGTGGGGATCGAACCCGGGACCCCAAGCTCGGGAAGAACGCGCTTACGCTAACCTGCCAAAACCAGTTGTCGATTTGGTCCTTTTTTTTTTAAACATTACCCATACAAGGGATCGTGACTCTGCTAATAATACATAGTTGGCACTATAAAAACTATTATTTTTTTTTTTTTGTTTTTTTGATTTACAAATTATAATTAATATATATATATAATAATTAATAATTATAATATAAATCGGTACATAGATGGCGCTATAAAAACTATTAATTTTTTTTTGTCACTGCGTGCGATCAATTAGTGGGGATCTCTATTAAAAAAAGCGCTTTACGATATTTAAAATTCAGCGGGCGTTGATACTTCAGTACATCTCGCGTCCATCTGCCATCCATTTTTATCACACGCTCCGCTATATCTGCCACTTTGGTCATACTTGTTACGTATTTGGTACGAATTCGTGTCGCACGTATGTTGTTGTCCCTCACACGTATGGCGTTGTCTCACGCCCAGAGAGAGAGAGAGACAACGCCACATATGTATGTATGTATGTGAGGGACAACAACATACGTACGACACGAATTCGTGCGAATACGCACCCAGTGTGCGGCCCGGCCTCGTTTTTAATGAAGAATTCAGTACAAAATTGTCCGATAAAATAAAATCGCTCAAGCAACATACGTACAATTGTTCGCACAGACAACGATATCGATGTGCATTTGCAAGGGCGTGGGCGAGAGGGGTAAAATGAGGGGAAGCGGGGGAGCAACCTGTCCACGTGCGCGCCTCACCTTGACAGCCAGTGGCCTCTGACGGCATACCTGACCTTTGCTCGCCATTGCCATTCCGCATTACGTAACACCGCATGCATTCGCCACTCTTGCACCACACAATGCACCCGATCCGAATGCATTGATTTCTCGAAAATTAACAACCGGAAGCGGCCTCAAAATGTCCCACACACACACAACACACAAATGTGTCCCTTTATAAACTCGCTTCCGTTACATCACAACTATGTACAACTCTTCACGGTCGACGGAAAACGAAAGTGCGCATTCAGCATTCGCCGACTCTTGCACATGCATTTCATAGGTACGTACATGTGTTTGTGCATCGTTCGAAAGCTCGGTTGTTTAAAATCGCGCTGAGTTTTTATTTCGACCCGCGGCGTCCGCCATTGACCCGTTCCTTGTATGTATGTATGTATAATATACATATACATACATATGTATGTACCATGTCTGGCTTTTTGCATTTGGCCGACTCCTGCAGTTTGCGGAAGTGCAATAACCATTATCGTCCGTGTCCGAGCGTTGTGTGCTATGGGGGAACAACCATTTATGCGTACAATAAAGTGGCGCAGTGTGTCAATTTAAAATGCTCGTGAGATTTCCGCTCTGGGGAAACTTTCGGGCGGGAGCTTTGCTACGTTAATACTTTCGTAAAGCAATCGACTTTTATCAAGTCGAGTATCTGGTGCAGAGCTTTCAGACTTAATTCCCTTAGGCCCGCACAAACCTGAGCGGTATCGCTGCGTCACGTTGACGTCCTCTATCGTCGTCGATTCGCACCAATGCAAATTATATCGGTGCGAATGGGATGAAAATAGGGGAAATAGAAAATGGGACGTCAGTCGCAGACGCCAAGCGTCAAATTATTCGCTCGGGTTAGTGAGGGCCTTTATTGTAGTTGCATGTGGCTCAGTAGATTTACAACAAAGTATGAAAGTAGGCTTAAAAATTAAACCAAAATTATGTTTAATGAATTTTGCACGGAAAGCGTAGTCAGAGTAGATAATAATCCATATCGTAGAGATAGTTGATAGTTTTTTATACCTAGGACAATTGATGAATATGACCGGATGTAAAGAAGAATAAATAAAACGAAGAATGAAACTAGGACGGAGATGAGCGTAGTTTTTAAATCCAACATTTTGCTATGATTAAAAAAGAAGGCATACGACCAATGGTATACTGCCGGTTATGACGTATGGATGTGAAACGTGGATGCTAAATTCAAGAATGCTACGTAAGATCCAGTGCACACAGCAGGAAGCATGAAAAGATGTATGCTTGGTATGGCACCAGTGCGAATGGGACGACGATAGGGGCGAAAGTTTGACGCAGCGATTTCGCTTAAGTGTGAGCGCCTTAAAGGCCATCACAAACCTGAGCGGTATCGCTGCGTCGAGTTTTCGTCCTCTATCGTCGTTGATTCGCACCAATGCGAATTATATCAGTGCGAATGGGACGACGATAGGGGCGTCAGTTTGACGCAGCGATACCGCTCAGGTTTGTGAGGGGCTTTATAAGAGTAAAATTGTCATGAATTCAAAGTTGTATTACATACATACATACTACATAATTTTTTTATATTGCAATAATTTTAAATTGAATTGTTAATTATATAATTTTGGGGCAAACGGACACTTGGTTGCGGTTTTTCGCTCCATCTCCAAACAACGTGTCTATTTGTCGCCAAATTACCATATGAAAGCTCAGCATTGACAACGACATGCTAATAACATCATTAGCAGCAGTACGTAGTATACGTTGAGGCAAACTTTAATGTTATTTTCCAATTTTTCGGTTCATATTTTTAGCTGATAGTTCTAACGTGTCGAATTTAAGTATGAGTGTATGTACATAGTCCCGAACATCTGAATTTTCATCGAAAAATTTTCGTCGGTTTTTTTCCTTTGCATCGCTAGAGTCAAGAGCTCCAGGAGAATGGTTATCGATTGAGTGAGCAACGCAACCCCTTCTCCGCCGCTTCTCGAAATGTGGCTAGGCACCCACTCAAGACGTGGGTGATATTATTAGAAGAGCCTTATGGCCACAGACAATAGAGCCTTAATCGTGTAACGGCTGCAAAAGTGCAATGGGATGCTGTGCGCAAAGCTCGACGCGCAACTGGGCCGAACTGGGTCACTGGTGTAAGGTAAGACCCGCCCCTCGTATCGACCGAACTCTCCTCCCCAACAACTGCATCCCTTAATCGGGACACTGGAAGCAAATTTCGATGTTGGTTGGACAAGGAAAGCCTAATTCACAACACAGTATATGAACTTAACTCGAGGAGTTCATAGGATAGTACTTTCAGCTAATAAAAAAATCTACGCATCGTATTAAGGCAACTTGTGTACATATACATAATCTTATTCAATATTATTAGCTAATCGATACATACGTCTAGCATTTATATAATTATATACTATTGAATTTCTTCGCAAACACACGTCTAAAAAAAAAAAACATTAATTAATAAAGGACATATATGTGAGAATCGGTTTTCCGGTTCTGTGCGGTTCGCGCTCATTAAACTACTACGACGTTTATACAATACAAAATTATCGTCATGGTTGCACCATCGTATGACGATTGTTTACTTTAACTTAGAAATCATCTCGAGATAATGAATCGACAATAAAATTAATCATTGTTGCAGTCAAACATGGAGAGAAACGGACATCATCCGCAGCAGCAGCAGCAGCAGCAGCAACAGCAGCAGCAACAACAGCAGCAACAAACACAACAGCAAATACCTGAAATGTGCAACCTTAGGGAGTCTGATTATGAAAGGTTGACGGTTTATATCGTACCGGATGTGCCTTGCTCTCAAGGGACGCCGGATCGTGCTGAAAAAACCCTACCTAGAAGTCTTACACTGAAGCCTTCCGTTGTCCTATCAACGCCCAATACTCCGGTACTATATTTTAAACATTAAAATTCAACATTATAAAGTACTCGTTTGTCGTTATTTTAATTTTTAAAAATTATCTTCCATAGACTGAAGGTGTATGGAGTACGGGTGTAATACCGAGAGGTACCAGATTTGGACCCTTCGAAGGTTCCAGAACTCCGAACTTTCCCGACAACAAAATATCGTGGAGATACTACTGGAGGGTGCGTATTTTCATTCTACATTTAATATAGTTTTAATTGTACATACATATATTAAATACGAATAAAACGGTAGTGTTTTGCCAAATTTATTAACACTGCATAACGTGCGCATTTCACCAATGCGACACAAAAGTATTACAGAATTATTAACGCTTATATCGAAAAAATGTAATAATTTGTTTGTATAAATATACCGAATGGGTGCATAAGTGATTATACGATTTTGTTTTCATTGTACATACATATATATATTTTTTTAAAAGTCGTATTGTCGCTTAAAATCTACTCTGTATGCAATTATTTATATTATATAATATATGCCTTGGTGGTTTTGGTATTTTTTATGTAAAATACTGAATCTATCCTTTCCTTCTATTCTTATTCTAAGCTCTATCTTCTATTGTCTTTTGGTTCAGGTGCAGGAAACTCTTAGGCATCATACGTATGGAAATATTATGGTGAGCATTATATGACACATAGTTTTTTTTATTTATTTATTTAACCGTACATATACTCATCGTGAATGTTTTACATACATTAATTGAAAGTGTATATATGTATATAACAGTAGATATTATTTAACATTCACGAAGCGATGTGTAACATTGTATATATAAACCTTTGTTCACTAATTCGTACTAACTTTTGTATAAATTTTTGATTAATTAATTTTAAAACTGTTGAATATGTAAAAAAAAATATTTTTTCTCATTGCAGATATTCAAAGAAAATGACTATTATTACATGGACGGATCCGATACGAGTATGGCCAATTGGATGAGATACGTAGCATCTGCGTATTCTTTTTCCGTTATGAATTTAGCCGCTTGTCAACACGGAGAGCACATTTACTTTTACACAATAAGGTATGTGAAATCATTGACCAATGTGTATGTATAACATTGCAACAAGATTTGATTGAAAATAATTAATTATTATGAATTTTAGGGATATAATGCCAAACGAGGAATTGATGGTATGGTATTGCAAAGACTTTGCTAAGAGATTAGGATACGACATAGACCCACAGAGAGCCACGTATTCAATATGTAAGTATTGATACACTTAAAATGTGTACAATCTTTTGATGTTTTAAATTTGATTTAATTATTATTATTATTATTATTATTATTTACAGGTAAAGAAGAGACTATAAAGAAAGCGTACGGACTTCCTCCGGCTCCTGTTCATCCTGAAATAGCTTTCAATCATATGAAATACGTGCTGGGATTATCTAATCCTAAGGATCTGCTTAGGCCTGAATCTCCAGCTCCAACCTCGAGACCTTTGACACCTCCAAACCACCAGCTCCTACCACCCAGAGCTGGTTCAACTCCACCTCACAGGTCTCCGTTGAGGGTCCACGAGTCCCAAAACGTCAGAGTCATCAACAGGCGCACCTCACCCACATCTCGCCACCATCTCAAAAGAGAGGGTTCACCAGTGCTCGTCTACAAGACCCAACCGTCTCCGATGGTTGTGGACCAGAGGGAACTGTCCCCGGAATCGTTACACCAAAGACAAGAATCACCGCTCAGAATCCACCACAGAGAAAGTACAACGATCATTGTGCAACAGCGAAAGGATAGTCCACCTCATGTCCCCGGACAAGTTGTGGAATCAGCTCAGGTAGGAGCGCCTGCAGCACCGTACGACCACCATCAATTAACACCTGCCGATGGATCGGTGCGATCGGACGAAGGATATCACAGTAACGGATACCACGACGATGGTTTCACACCACCTGAAGATTCGAGCGATTCCGATTCCGAAAACAACTACGTGTTGGATTGCTCGAAGAAGACCAACGCGCCCAAAGAAACCACCGTGATCGTACAAAAAGGCGTCGACATGAACGAAATGCACCGGAACGAGTTCAGAAAAGTCAAAATCAAAATGCCCAGAGCATATCATTATCAGAACAACAAAGACGCCGATTGTGACAGCGAAAAGGAATTAATAATCGCCGAAGATCCGATCGAAGAAATTCCCATGTCGCCGCCGAGGAGAGATCCCGCAACTAGTACGGTCATAGTTCTGGAATCGTCACAGCACACCGTAGTGCCGATTTCTAAGCCTTACTACGAAGCTGAAAGCACCTCACCTCCACCGGCTACCTTTTTGAGGTACACACCTCCCAGCTCGAGCATTTTAGAGACGATTTTAACCGGAAACAGATTGGATACGAACAACAACGATTCGAATCGCAGACAGCCGAACGCAACTCCACCGCCAACGTCGCCGACAGAAATGGCGTACTCGTACAAGAAAAGTCAACGATATGGCAATGTTTGCAGTCCAGATTCGAGCTCAAACCTGGCCAGTCCCTTTGCCGAACATTTTACCGTTGGGTCCTCAGATAATAATTCCGCGAAACAATCATCAAGCGCCATCGCCCCAACCGCCAGCTCTGATGTACGCGTCGCCAACCCACCAGATAGTTCCTCACACGACCGAAATACGCGAAATACGCGAGATAAGAGAGATTCGCGAAACGCGATACGAGAGTCATCCATCACCCACGTATCCTTACGGAATGTATTCACCGCCAAATTCGACGATGATCACTCAAGTCAACGGATCACCACAGGGTTCACACTCGCCACCGATCTCTTCCAGCCACTATCTGTACGACAGAAACGGCCATCATTCGCAATATCCATCATCGAGCGTGATTACGATAAAAAATTGCTCACAATTTAGCATGCTGCAAAACGCTAATATGAATCCGCACTTGCTACAACCATTACCGCCACTTCAACACTTGTCACCATCGAGACCATCGCCTCACGGTAGCTTAAGTCCCGATGGTGGTTCTTGTACGCGCAGTTGCAGCCCTCTAAGTCCCAACTCGCAAGGATCTCGAGGCTACCGCAGCCTACCCTATCCCCTGAAGAAAAAGGATGGTAAAATGCACTACGAATGTAACGTGTGTTGTAAAACGTTCGGTCAATTGTCCAATTTGAAAGTGCATCTAAGGACGCACTCGGGCGAAAGACCGTTCAAGTGCAACGTCTGCACCAAGTCTTTCACTCAGCTGGCGCATCTTCAGAAGCATCATCTGGTGCACACGGGGGAAAAGCCCCACCAGTGTGACATATGCAAAAAGAGGTTTTCGTCAACGTCCAATTTGAAGACTCACCTGAGGCTGCACTCGGGTCAGAAGCCGTACGCTTGCGATCTCTGCATGCAGAAATTCACGCAATTTGTGCATCTCAAGTTGCATAAGAGGCTGCACACGAACGACAGGCCGTACGTGTGTCAGGGCTGCGACAAGAAGTACATCAGCGCGTCAGGGCTGAGGACACATTGGAAGACGACGAGCTGCAAGCCCAATAATATCGAAGAGGAGTTGGCCATGGCGAACGCGGCCAATACCGAATACCTAGGTAAGAATTTGCACTTTTTTTTAAATTTAAAGTCACCATATGTGAAAGTTGGATCGTATTTATACCGTTTACGTTTGTTTTGGTAGGTCTAAAGTGAAATTTGCAATGTCATTATGACGTTATCCAACTTTTATGAATAATGAGGGATACATACATATGTACATATCGTGTTCGAATTGCATTGACGTCATAGCGATGTTGAAATGTTGTTCTATTTCTAAAAATTATCTTTCACGTTTAAGTAATTTCCGGTCATTTGAATGTATGTTTTGATTTGTTTCAGTTAAATTAACGTGTATATATTTATATAAAATCCCGTTTATCTTTTTGTACATACATAGATTTCACACATTTTATTTTAAAGGGTCTGATGTCAAATTTTTATGGAAGTTTTATATGATATGATACGTGTCGAAAAAACCAAACATTGATATTTTAACAGGTGAAAGTAGATTCGTATTATTATAAAGCACGCATTTGTTTCGCTTTTGAAACAAAGCTATTGTATTTAAACAACTTTTGATCTATACAATTTACACGAATGCACGTAGAAAATGTGAAATTTATTTGATACATAAGAACTTTTACAACCAAGTCGCAGCCGGATTTTAAAATCAATACAATAATAATTTACATTAAAGATCGCAACTATTATTTATTGGATATCATGCGTTTTTACTATTTGACTAACATTTCTAAGTCCATCATAGCGAAGCATTTAAGGAAAGTTACTCTCCAGTGGTGGAACCATTGCAAATTTGTAGGTTCAACTATAATATGAAATACGATGCAACTTTCACATCAATTTATTTAAAACACCGTACATTTTTAACTGTGGTCGTACCTTTTATTGAATTCACACTGAAAACACAATCGGCCAACAATACAATAACACCGTACAGATGAAATAGCACTCTCACTGTTTAATTTCAATACGCGACGAAACACAAACAACCGTTCAATCCGCGGTGAACCACTGCACTGACACTTTCACTTGCTCTGAACTCGAGTACCACTGGAAACTTTCCAATCCTCTCCGACGAGGAGGGCCCACGACCAGAGAGTGGTAGTGGTACCCCAACCTCATGCAACAACCGATCTTGCAAATGCCACGGAGAAAGTGCTAATAATTCCGAGTCGACGACCTTTTATTATATCGCATTGGGTCAATACACCACCGCTGCTTTCTCTTCCTGTCGTTTTTCGTTCGATTTTAAACGTTTTGTGCACTTTCTTTCTCAGGTCCCAGTGGTAAAGAGCATCCTGATGAATCCTTCGACATGAGACCGCTGCCGATGTTGTTGGGTCCCGGTTTCCTGCAGAGGCCTCCGCCGATGCTGCCGGCTCATCTGGAGTACCAGAATAGTCAGGATCATCAGATGAGAGGTCCTGAGCCTCCGCAGAACCTGTCGCATCATCAGGGACAGCCTCAGGACCACAGGTTCACTCCGCCTCGATCCACTGACGAAACTAGACCCAGTGTTATCGAGTCGAACCAACCGTTGATCATCGAATGCACTTAAAGAAACTTTACGTTCTTCCGATTCTCACACAGACGCTTTCCAGTGATTTTTTTTTTTTTTTGGTTCTTTCCTAAAATGTGATATCTTCTCGATCGTCTTTCTTTGATAGTGAATGCGCCATTTTTTTTTTGTTTCTATTTTTTGTATTACGATGGCGGCAAACGCTTAAAGTGTATCCTACTATTTGTATAGGTATATGATCTAATGTAATATTTTGTTTTTGTTTTATTTGGAAACATTTTTTTCGATTCAGTCACATCAATTGATTAAATTTTTATTCACGTTTTAAGATTAGGATTGTATATTAAATATTATATAAAGTTAATGAAAAAAAAATTCGTACGTTTAAGTCAACTGATTTTATTTAACTTTTAAACGTTTTTATGTTTGATGATCTCGAATGAGCATAATGTTTAATTCGCCATAGCAATAATGATAATTAATAGAAATTTTAATTTATTTTAATTTGCAAAAACCCACCAAAGTAGATTTTTCACGATAGCGTATAAAATTATATATAAAAAAATGATAGTGTTTTGGCAAATTGAAAATTTTCAACCGATAACTTTATCCTGTACTAAGGCTGTATATAGGGTTAACTGATAATATATTGTAAATATGATACGTTTTTATTTTTATTTTAATGTAAATTATATTTTTATTATTATTTATGGTGCATTCAGTGAAAGGGTTTTGTTTTGTTTTTCTCTAATTTAAACCAAATAGAAATTTCTTAGTCCAAAGATACGCATTTCTATGTAAAAGATTTTCGAATGCTTTGTTATAAAGCCGTACGATTTTCATGAAATATTATAATATATAAACGTTATAAATTTTATACGTGTACTCAATGTAAGAAACTGGTGTACCTTTTTACAACACGTTGTGTAATTATTTTTTGATTTTCATTTAATTGTATACGTACATACATACATATATATGTATGTATAATATGTACATATATAGTTGAAATGATTCGTTCAAACGGTAGTACTACATAATATGTATAGATGTTTTCAATATTGTTAGCGTGTATGATTTAATACTTTGCCACTTTTCTCTCTTCCCCCGTTGAAATATATATTAAATAAGAACAATAGTTGTAATATAAATTATATGTATATTTTTGCAAACTTTTAATTTCTTTTTTTATTATATATGTAAGGCTGACGTATGATTATTATTTCAGATGAGTTAAATTTATTAAATAATAATTAACGTTCCGAAAACACAACGTCGATGATCGATGTTTTTTTATCCCCATCAAAGTTGCCCTATTTTTAAACAAATACAAAAGAGTGAAAATCGTATGGTGCTGAAATATAAATATAAGAATTTAAATTGATAATATACCTATATATATATTGTAAATCTAATTTTTTCCACCAATTTTTGCAAAAAAACCAGTTGATTCAAAGACGTATCTCCCGTTAGTTTTGATATTTCTAACATAGAATTATATTAAAAAGTTTTAAACTTATCACTTGGTAATTTTTGCCATATATTAAAAAAAAAACTTTCACTAAAATTGATTGATTTTTCTTCGAAATATTAAAAATGTTTAAATTAAAAAATAGCTATATGTAATTACAAATTAGAAGCGTACATACTCGTCGTTAAATATCCCACCGACATTTTTGGCATGAAAGAAACTATGTATGAAAAAAAAATTTGATTTTGCATAAAAGCATGTTAATTTTTTTGATTAATAATTTTTATAGTATGTACTATGTACAGAATATTAAAATGTTTCTATTCTATATTTTTTCTTACATACATATATATATGTATTTTTTCATTTACATGTGGAAACATTCACGGTTGCAATATTACTTGTTATGTGTCAATTAATTATTGTAAAAATTAATTTTTCAACACAGTTCATACTGGATTTGAGATTTTGCGAAATCAACTGCAAATTTTAGCGCGTCGATCAAATTGCAAAGATACTCGTTTAGTAAGAATTGTGTAAAAAATAATTTATCTCCGCTTATTGAACACAATAAATTAAAATCCCTTATACTTAATAAATGTAAATATTTGACAAATGTATACGCTGATTATCCCTTCGCATATTTTCTGCTTTTTTCTTGGTATTTAATTATTTATTGAGAGCAGAATATATGGTGCCTTGTAAAAAAAAATAAAATAAAAACACATACGACAAGTTATATTAAATGTAAAAAAAAAAGATTTGCGTATAATACATACATGTTATATATATATTATATATTGAAGAATGAATTCAATCTAATTTGACTGAATTGTGTACAGTTTTTTATTATGAAATGTGTCGATAATTTTCAATTTTATACAAGTTTGTATTCCAGTAATTTTAAGCAATCGTTTCGTTTCTATTTTTGTTATATAAAATAAACGCTCACCTCTCAAATGATTTTTATACAATAGAAATCCTTCCACTTGTATATTGATTGGTCTTCCGTTTGTTTTCCACGCTCTATTTGTAATTTTTCGTTAATTTTTATAATCGACTCTTATGTGTTTGTTGATATTATAATTATACAGATTACAAATGCGATGTTTCTCGTTGTAAATATTCGTACGTTTAACTAAATTAATTAATTAATTGTAAAGATATTTTATGTGTTGTTGCGTTCGATTAATTATTTAAATTATTATTTATTTACTTATACAAGTTGAATGGACTCCCTTTACAATTTATTGTGTAACATGTCGTCACTACTATTGTTATTATATAAAATAAATAAAAAACTTGCATTGAAAAAAGTGTAATTTGTAATTCGGATGAATGGATGGTATGTGTGATTCGCATGTTTTCCACTTCTTTGTATCATCCTCGTGTATTTAATGTTATTAAATTACATTTGATATAATACTTATTCTTACAAGAATATCTTTGTAATATTTGTGTAAAAATCGAAAGATAAGACCAAATTTAAGAAAATAAATACATACAAAAAGTATACATTTCTTTGGAATTTATTTATACCATTACCAAACCAGACCTAAATACCTATACATATGTATGTACAAGAACTTGTATAAATAGTATGTATACAAGAATTTTAGAATTGTTTTTCATTCGCAGAAACACAAGATTAAAATGATTATTCAATGGGGGATATTACACTATCAATACGGATCGTGATTCTATTATTGTCAATATTATTGCGAATTTCAAAACATCCGGATTCGCCTAAATATTATCACGACACTAAACACATACATACCATCAATATTACTTCAATTTCAATATGGATCAGGTGATAATATTGATAGTGTGATATGCCCCAATCAAATCATATAAATATATAATAATATATGGAAACACATACATACATAGTTAAAATTTATTTTGTATCGGAACTATGTTTTATTTTAAAAATTCATTTTTGTTTGATATTTTACAGTGACATCTATGTATTTATTGTAAAAGTTTTATAAAAGAAAATTATATATTTAATTTTATAATCATGTTTTAAACTTTCAATAGATGTCACTTTAACAGTACTGCAATTATTTGTTTATGTCGTATTTTTTAAAAAAGGCCCTAATCAATTTTTTCAGTATCTTTTACTAAATCAGCGGTGCTTTAAATAGAAATAATCCATCATTTTCAGTCGTTCACCATACACTGCTGGATGAAGGCCTCTTCAATCCTCTTCCATTCCATTACTGTCTGTCTTTAGCAATCTGCATTCACTTGACTCCACACATTCTTTTTAATTCATCAGCCCATCATCCACTCGGTCTACCTTGCTTTCTTTCACATCCAGTATTTCTCGCGTCCATCTGCCATTCATTCTTCTCGCTATGTGTCCAACCCATTGCCACTTCAACTACATATGTATATTAACTTATAAACTACATTTTACTTTATCCTAATCGGATAAAGTATTGTGATCGTGCGAAAATTCGACTGATTTGTATCAGGTATCATCCCCTAATCACGTTTTCATGATTTCTGGAAAATGTCGGTATGTCTGTATGTCTGTGTACTTATGTACATACATATGTGTAGTTAGCCACGTTAGCCGTAAGAGATACTGTGATTTTGGTCAACATCTGACGACCGGAAGTGGCAGTTTTACATACGCACGCGCACTCAACACAGTGATTTCATGATATGTACGTATGTTGGTTGGTGTGGTGGTGTGCATGCGTTTTATTTACTCACGTACTTAAAAAAATAATTTCGTTACTCTTTGTATTCCTCAAATATATGGATAAAGTCATGGGTTGGCCACACCCGAATTTTGTTTTGATCAAAATGATAATTCGCAAGAATTCAATCGTAATGTAAATTTTCAAATCCAACCAAAGGTTAAAACAATACTTTAACAAATTAGGGATAAAGTAAAAATGAGCTATGGACAAACAACAAATAAGCGAAAATATAATATTATCTTTGGAGTGCTTTTTTTTTTTTATATATTTATTTTGTCAGTGCCAGCTTTCCATCACGTAATCACACCAAACTCTAATTACCATAAATATATATAAAAAAAAAAAACGAGACAACGTCGAGCGGCCGAGACCGTTAAGTGTCCGAACGCGAATTTATACGTCGAGATAATATATTCGCCACTCGTTTTAAAACGATCAACGATGCACTTTCGTTGCAGTATCCGTTGCGTCTGGACGACCCAACTCGACACCGTGGCCACGAGCTCGAAGATTAACGATGCAATTTCGGGTGTCTTCTGATAGTAACTGGCTACATTTGCCAACCCACATATTTTCACGTGGGATTGTTTCGCCTAGGTGTGGCCCTTCGCATCGCCACGATATGGCACCTGGTCTCAGTCGGACATTCAACATCCAATTAATAACAGACCTTCGTGTATATTAGCTGGTTTGTGTATACTGTCGGCGAAAACTCGTTATATGGCTTTCCCGGACATTTGAAATGCGCGGATAACATCGGCTACTTTTGGAAAATTATGATAGAAAGTTGTGACCGATATGTTTGCATTGTGGCCGTAGGTACGTGCATCGTCTTCTGTGTATTATTCTTCTTCTTCGATGTGTGTATTGTACCAGTATAATGGATTTATTTATTTATTTAAATACAGTAACTTGAAAAGCTAATTACGAAACAAAAATAATTATATATCAACGCTTGTACAGAGGTATTGTTTAAGGAGTGCTAGGAATCTATCAATTTGGTTTATTCGTCGATGGCAGTGGCAGTCTATTGTATTCAACAACACCCTTGTACAAAATACTTTATTTAATTTTAAATGATTAACTATCTATCTATGCGGATAGGTATGCTAGTATAAAAAAGATGATGATTGAATTAGATTGGTTGAATGTGAATGATACTTTGAGGATTTGTATGTTCGTATTTATATTTGAGTTAGATAATAATATGTTACCATCATATTTTAGTAAATTTCTTGTGAGAGGAATGGATGTATGTGAATATAATTTGAGGAATAAAAATAATTTAATTATAAAAAAATGTTGAAATAAATAGAAATAGGAGAAGCATCTTGTACAGAGGTGTTTTGGAGTATAATAGACTGCCGGATGGAATTAGTTCCAAAACTATTGAAAAATTCCTGGTGCAGGTGCTTAGTACAGGTGCTTAGTTAAGAATTATATAATTAGCTTAAGCTACTGTATTATATAAATAAATAATAAGTAAAAATCTATTAACGTATTCTTACCCCTATATTATTATGACTATGTAAATTATACCCTCTTATTAAATATTTTGGTAATAAATTCTTATCTAATTTAAAAATATATACTAACATGCACACACTTTTAAGGTTTCATTTACATTCGTCCAATTCAACTCATTCAACATATGTATATGTATCTTATACTAGTCAATTTATTGTATATTAAATATTTTGGTAATAAATTATTATTTAACTTAAAAATATAAACAAACATACACTCTTTTGACGTTTCACTTACATTCATCAAATTCCATTCATGCAGCATATTTCTTATATCAGTTAAACTGTTTACGTTTAAAATACTTCGCAAAGCTCTATTTTGCAATTTTTTCATCCTATCTTTACTTGAACTATTTACTAAATTAAAAAAAAGAGTCACTATACATGAAATGAGGACGAAATATAAATAGCGTATATGTAGTCGACATTGTATTGTACGAGATTGTATGTAAGATTTTCATGTAAAACGTATGTATATAAAAATCAATCATAATGAAAATAATTTAGGTATATGTATGTCAATTCCATGATGAAATTTTTGTATCAAAATTGTTTAAAAGGTGATTTTAATTTAACTTGTATCATCAAATGTTCGTGTAAATTTCTCAAGTGTGAATTTTTTGCAATATATTGTATTGAAATCATTTTCCTGTATTATTTCGAAGCAATGGTTTGCCTTTTATAGAATACGCCACTGTGAAGCTAAAATGAATTTTCAGAGATCGGAAGTGAAACTTTTCCTTCTAAAGAATGTGTATTATGTATATCAGATTTTAATTTATTTCTATAGATTTTATATTGTAAAATCATACATAAGTTCTCGTATGCAATTAAACGCGTGGGTTGGTGATAATTGATTTTGATTACATCATAACAAATGTTAAATGGACTACATTCATGATCGCGACTCGCAAAAATGTATAGAGCGATAAATTTCGACGAGCTACTTGTCAAAACGGTTCAACATTTAGCAAAGTCGTGCAGGACGATTGCAAAAGTGGATCCTTGATCAAGTGACATTTGCCCGTTTCTTGTTTCGTGAATCGTCAATGCCAAAATCTGGTTCACATTTAATGTAATCCCAATGAAAAATAATAAAAAAAACTCACCGACGAAACACAATACTCGAAGCGTGACGTTGAAATGATAAAATTTGCACATATTGTATATGTATGTATATAATATAATTAAAATATCACATAATGAAACGTTTGTAACTTGATATTTTTCTATAGGAAAATTTTCCCATACCTATAACGATTCTTTTCACTGGATTTGGAATACTTATAAAGAATGCACAAAAGTAGCAGTTAATTACTTTTGATAAATGTTGCGGGTCGTACTAATGTGAATACTGGTCAGAATTTTTTGAATAACTTATTCAAAGGGCTTGTTTCACAGATGACCCGAATAACATTTAAATTATTAACGGAAAACGTACGGAAAAACATTCTATTCCGCATTAGCATAAGACGCGCCGCTCCAAAGACTTTATTATTATATACTTGAATATTTTTCTTAGATAAATATTCTATTAAATACACACACACATAGTATCTTAATTGCGCGTGTGACCCGTTTCACGCTCAATTAAAAACAATATATATATACATACTTATATAAATATATATTAATATAATTAGAGGAGAAAATGTGAGAAAACTGTGCCTACGATAAAAGCGACATTTCAAGATTCAGAGCAATAAATTCAAATCGGGCAATGTCGTGTAGAAGCTAAAATTTATTTCTTGAATTTGTGCGTAAATTTACTTTTACCTATTGCACGTTTTGATATGCGATACGTTTCAGTTCGACTTTTTTTTCAATTTAAACGTCGTCTTATTTAAAATTTATAGCTCATTTGCGTTTGGATTTCCACCTTTTATGCGTACTAGTCTAATGACTCATTTACATCGGCGAACTATATATATATTTAAAGGCCATCAAACACAAGCAGATCAATTGCTTAAATTTTCGATTTTATATATCGTATTCAAGGTCAACCGATATATAGGTAAATGCACCAGTAAGATTTAGTTCAAATGATTGTTTTTAAGCTTCAAATAATTAGGTCCTATACTTTTGTGATAGATCGACTTGATATCTAAACAAAAATCTAATCGCTATAAAAAGCTTTGTGACAAGATTTAATACCTAAAAATTGTAATTATTTCAAATATAATATATGTAGCTTTGAGACAATAATTGTAGAAGTCTCAAAAGTATCTCAAAAGAAAAATTGTATCTAACATTTAAAAAGTTGATATTTAGTTCAATTAATCTGTATATTTTATTTTTTATTTATTTATTTAAGATAGCTTAAAAAGCTAATTATTACAAACAAACATTACTTAAAGTTAAAATTACATAATAAACATACATATTATCTACTAGCACTTGTACAGAGGTGCTGTTTTAAGGTACTGTACTTCCGGTAGGTCATTATATTCAACCCTGTACAAGTGTACAAGATACTTTTACTGGATCTGCTTAATTTTAAATTCTTATCTATTAACTTATTCTTACCCCTAGTATTATGACTATGTATAATTATACCCTCTTATTAAATATTTTGGTAATAAATTCTTATCTACATCGAAATACATTTTACATCGAAGATATTGCGGTATTGAATTGGTTTTATTTCATTTAAATGCAAGATTATATATTACTAAGACATTAGACTGCTGGCAATGTTGATTATCACACCATCATTCAAAATTTTTAACCACCGAATAAATTCGAACGATTTATGCGAGTACGTAAATAAATACCCACAGTACCAATTACCACCGTAAATTTTTCGTATAACTGGAAAAACGTGATATTGATCTATGTGCCGTGGCTCATAAATCTTTATTAACGTGTCGTTACATCTAATGAAGGGCACTTATTGATTCCAACGACCATCTTTATGTCAAAAAAAATCTCGCCCATTTCACAATGCGTTGGAATGAAATACACCAGACGAAACCAGGTGGGCCCCTCCTTTGTTCCGGCTCGACCTTACCCAAAAGATCACGATGATGATGATGATGATAATATACTCGGGAGAGAATTCTTGAACTCGGTAGGTTGTTCGTATGCGTTCACGTGCTATATGGCAATATGTCCGTTAGATTTTCGAATCGAAAACCGTCACGAGCGGCATAGCAAGGGTCATCGTTTGCGCAATGATACCGCATTTCAAAGAATTTCCAATCGGTGACCGCGTTTACATATGAAAAATATCATTTTCGGGTATTTCTACTTCTATCATTGTCATAATTGAAAAGTACAGTTGTTGCATTAGTTTAAATCCATCAGAAAATATTGATGAAATTGATAGTTTGTCTCGTATAAGCGTAAGATTATTTTGATGTTTAGCCCACCTGTGCCTTTCGGCGTAAAGGTACACAGTAGGTATTTTTACGATTGGCGCTCAATAGAAAACAACAAAGAAATTCGACAAAAAGGGCCTCAGGCGAGTGTGTCGACCTTTTTCGTCGATCGAAAGTCGTTATGGTTTATTTGTTATTGTACAATTCGATGCAGCTAGTTGTGCTTGTGCTAAATATTCTCTATTTTTCAGTGTGCGCTCTCGCTTTTCATCAAACAATTAAACTAATTGGTGTACATATACATACATATATGGAAAAGGCTGTCGATTGGAATGGAATAAAATTTTCAAAAAAACTTTTTGTACGTAATTTTTCCCCGGAAAAACTACGTCCATAACTTTAGTAGACATGCTCGTAGTCTCTCAGACGTATTTCCAACTATATAATACTTACTTTTTATTGTCATTCAATTGAATAAGTGCAATCAAGGCCAAGCTGTGTGTGTTTAATTTTCGTTAAAAGTATATTGAATTGAATATAATACTGTTATTTTGGGACAAACCGTAAAGTTTCATTTTACAGTGCAAAAATACAAAATAGAGAGCTATGCAGAGTATTTTAAATGTCAATAGATTGACTAGTATAAGATATACATATGTATGTTGAATAAACTGAATTGGATGAATGTAAATTAAACCTTAAAAGTGTGCATGTTTAGTATATATTTTTAAATTAGATAAAAGTCTATTAGCAAAATATTTAATAAGAGGATATAATATACATAATCGTAATACATAATCGGTGAGAATAAGTTAATAGATAGTTAATCATTTAAAATTAAGTACATCTAGAAGAAGTATTTTGTACAAGGGTGTTGTTGAATACAATAGACTGCCACATGGTCTTCGACGAATAAACCAAATTGATAGATTCCTAGCATTCCTTAAACAATACCGCAATATCTTCGATGTAAAATGTATTTCGATGTATATAAGAATTTATTACCAAAATATTTTGATAAATATTTAATAAGAGGGTATAATTATACATAGTCATAATACTAGGGGTAAGAATAAGTTAATAGATAAGAATTTAAAATTAAGTAGATCCGGAAGAACTATCTTGTACAGGGGTGTTGTTGAATATAATGAATGGCCTGCCAAAAGTTCTCAGAAATATAAATAAAATTGATAGCACCTATTTAGTAATTTTAGCTCTGAGTAGTTTTTTTTGTTGTTGTTGTATTAGCTTTTTAAGCTATTTTAAATAAATACATAAATAAGTGCTGGCTTGCCCCGGAATTACTATATGTACATACATACTAGAATGTTTGTGTATAAATAATAATGAATGAATATCAGCTACCAATCTGTCAAAAATTGATCAGATTAATTCAAATCAGATTATATGTACATACATAAGCTATCGAACCATTATTTGGAACAAATTTGCATGCAGTTGTGAACCAAACGAGTTTTTCTACAATATTTTACAACGACCAGATATCAAACTCATAAACACACATATAGGGCTCTGATTTTCGACAATTAAGTACAAAAAATCACGATTCCCACGGCGTGCGCTGTAAAAGCGATATATTCTCGGCAAACTAGTTTGTAAGTCAAACATCGTGGGTCGAATGCCGCTACGCAAGGTACCCACTATGCGGGTCTCCTCCATTGGAAACGAAACGAAACCTTTTGTTCGGCCCTTTTTAACTTTTAACACACAAATCCGACGACCCTTTTACGTCAATCAGACCTGGTCGAAAAGCGCGCAATAAAACGACTCGTGTCGCTTTTCACACTGGCGAGCTTTTAACATTAACGATCGCAACATTTCACACTTGAGATATAGTAAGGTTGAGGTACACCCGTGAATGGACATTGAGACAGTCTCGCAGACCAGTTTAAGTGGTTGAGATGACAAGAAAAAAAAAAAAAAAAAAGAAAAGTGTGCTTTTTTAATATGCTTGTCAGATTGTGACTTTATGGAATTAATCGAATGCGATGTTGGTTTGTTTGGTTTGTTGGTATGCGGTTGAGCTGTTGTAAACCAGAGGCTCTCATTTTTGGGCACCGACCTGGATTAGGTGTATGATGTTAGCCTCGTGACCCAAACAATCATGAATAAAATATACGAATCGACCCGTTGACATCTTCATCGGTCGCAGGCTGCGTACTTTTCCGTATCAAATCAAATGATGCTTATCGTAGGGCTCGCGAGCCAAATTAGTGGTTTCAAAACTTAATAAATCCATCTATGTATATGTATGTATGTAGATTTTAGATCATTAACTGCATTATGCCAATACAGAGTAGGTGTGGCTCAGAGATAAATTTTTTACGCGCTCTGCACTTTTCTATTAAAACACACCGATGGTTATAAATTATAACGGCCTTTTTTGCAGATAGATATTATGACTCATGATATTTATCTGCAAAAAAGGTGTCCAATTAAAGTGCTAAACATTTGTATGTAATTTAGTTTTGGTTTATATCATCATCATCATCATTTTCAGTGGTTCACCATTCACTGCTGGGTGAAGGCCTTTCCAATTCTCTTCCATTCCTGTCTGTCTTGAGCAATCTGCATTCAGTTGACTCCACAAATTCTTTTCAATTCATCAGCCCATCGTCCACTTGGTCTACCTTGCTTTCTTTCACATCCTCTCGGATACCATTCCAGTATTTCTCGCATCCATCTGTCCACTCCAACTTTTTCACACATTCTGCTATATCTGCCACTTTGGTCACACTTCTAACCCACGTATTCCTCTTATGATCTCTTCTTGTTATACCAAACATACATCTTTCCATGCTTCTTTGTGTGCACTGGATCTTACGTAACATTCTTGAATTTAGCATCTAGGTTTCACATTCATACGTCATAACTGGCAGTATGCATTGGTCGTATGCCTTATTTTTTAACCATAGCGGAACATTGGATAATAAGTTTAAAATTCAAAGTCATTTAGGGTGTCTAAATAAATGAATTATATGTAATTATAAAAAAATATATTTTATTAGTGGAATATAATATATAAATAATAATGTGAATAAGTATAAGTTAATTGTTTCATCGATACAAACATTACATACAATATTATTAATTATTTTTTTTAAATGAGAGCGTTTTTATTATAAGCTTATTTTATTTAACAATGTGCGTTTAAAACGTGAACAATTCAACAGTGTTAAAATACTAAAAAAAATTTTAATCGTAACGTATCACAGATAGAACAAGTCGATAATTTAACGTTTTAATCATTGAACGCCTCCAGTAACAATTTAATTTTAATTTAAATACACTTACGAATAAAATAAATACACACTTATTACATTTAGTCATGGCTTAGAGATTTTATTTACATATGCGCGATTAAAGCGCGCATTCGATGAATAAAATTATGGAAGGAAAATCTTTCACGTTTCGTACCAATATACATACAATCATAGAGTTTCGTTGACTTTGGATACGGCATCGTCAGAAATCGGAGTGGCCGAACACTTTTTCATGTGCGTTCTCATATTGCTGCTTTGGCTAAAGGTGAGGCCACACTTGGCGCACGCGTACGGCTTGTCTCCGGTGTGGTAATTGAGATGTGTCTTGAGATGATGCTTCTTGGTGAATGACTTCGGACACAAATTGCAAGAGAAGGGTTTGACACCTGTAACCAACACGATAAATATGCAACTTTCACTTCGGTAATTGTTTATTGTAGTTTTTTTTTTTTTCAATTTTCGTGTACTACCTGAGTGCAATCTCATATGCAAAGTCATGTTGGATCTGTCGGCGAAGCGTTTTCCGCATGAGCTGCAAGCGTATGGTTTTTCTCCACTGTGGGTACGTGCGTGTTGTTTCAGAAGCATTTTCCTGGAAAATGCCTTTCCGCAAGCTTCACACTGATGTGGCTTTACTCCTAGAATTTAAACTGTGGTTTAAGTTTGAAGCTACATACACTCAAAGGTAGTAAATGTTTGATATTTTTTATTATTTATATGCTGTGTGTGTGTGTGTGCACCTTTATGCTGCGTACACATCGACGAACCGAACAACGTACGACGAAGGGCGAAGACTAATTGTTATTGTGTGGACCGCTCCACACGCTAACGTTCGCTGTTCTGTTCGTCGGTGTGTACGCAGCATTAGATTACGCACATAAATTCAATGAACTTGAATTTTTCTATAACTCTTTATAATTTTTTGTTGGACAAATGTAATAATTTGGAAAGATTCGCTATTTTCTGGTTAGTTACGACTTTATTGACTTATGACTTATGTTACTTTTTTTTTAAATATAGGAATTAACTAAGTGTATGTACATAGTATACATATATGTAGATACTATTGCTTTATCATATTTTTAAATTAAGAAGTCTAATTTTTGAATAAAAATTCACGGTTAAATTTAATAAATTGACAAAGAAAAGTCGAGCTAGTGTATTTTCCCACAATTTAACTAGAAAATTAAACATACATACATACATGCACACAACTGAAGTGTTATTTTGCGGTAAAACGTGTGAAAGTAACCATTGCGGTGTAAATTGCATTAGCGATATTTCAATCAAGAGTTAACCGTTTAATATACATACATATGTATGTACTTGTTTACAACTAATACACAGATACAACTATAAATTATCCTGATGGATGGATTGGTCATTGATAAACTATTAAATGTATGCCCAATTAATAACTAGTCTACACAGTTATGTTTTTGATTTATTTATGTATTTTTTGAATATCAAACTCACCATTACACGTAAACGGTTAACTATTTACGTACGAATCTCTCTTCTAACGGAATCCTAATTGGAAAACGTCTTATTTGCAACTATGAGTCTTTCATACAATTCTTACATACATACGTGGGTACTTATAAAATATTATTGACGATAACTTTTTGCAAATTTCACATTATAGTGTAACTTTACGAGCACTCGAAAGTGACGTTAATGCACGCACAATGGGTGAAATGCAATTTGTTTACAGGTACATACATTTATGCGCCTTTAAACAGAACCGGGGCCGCAAAACGGATACTTTTCGCAATTTGCGCGCTCTTATGGCGAAAAACAGCCAGCTGTGAATATTTTTATTGGCCATAAAATGAATTATGAACGTTGTGTTACCTGTGTGAATCCTCACGTGCATGTTGTACGCGACCCTTTGGTTGAAAGATTTGGGACAATGTGGACACTGGTACTCCTTGCGGTTCCTAAACACAATGATATCATTAAAATATTACCAATCTTCGAATGGAGTATCGTTCCGAGAAGAAATTAAAGATGTGTCAAATCGTAATTACATACGATTCGTTATCGTTTATCTCGAGTATCTTAATTTGTTTCGGCGTAACCGCAACACGATTTTTAGTTACACGCAGATTAATTGACATTTTAGAATGCTTATTTCCACATTGGTGTGATTAATTGTTAACGTACATACTAATCGTATAAATTTCGGTATAAATACTGTTTTAAATAATGTTTCAAGTAAAAAAAATTGGTGTATCTACATATTTGTATCGGTTTTTTGGTTCAAGCGTTGCATAATATCCGATCTCGTTTGTATGCATACATATACATATGTATGTATGTAGTTAATTAATCAGACGTGCAACTGTTGATTATCGTTCGATGAAAATCGATGCATTTGTCAAATATAAATAAAAATTAACACGTAGTTTATTTTGTATATATGTACATATGTATGTATGTTATGTATGTAGTTTATTTTGAATTTAGCAATGGCCGTAATGTATATAATTGAT
The DNA here is from genome assembly GCA_022651745.1 of Parapsyche elsis. NCBI lineage: Eukaryota > Metazoa > Arthropoda > Insecta > Trichoptera > Hydropsychidae > Parapsyche > Parapsyche elsis. The sequence goes on from JAGVSN010000031.1 coordinate 2,573,531, forward strand.
TAATTTACAAGTAGACTCAAATAAGTACTTATTATATGTAACTACATACAAACTATTTATGTTTTTCAGAGAAAAAGTTTTGTGTTGGTCACCGAAAAATTTTAAACGATAAATGTTCTGTATTATAATTTGAAAATTATATAAAAATAAATTGAAATTTTGAAAAAATTGATATATAAAATGTAACATCAATTTTGATGCGTTTTTTATGCAAAATATTACGTTTGCAATCATACGAGCCCCGATTACCCAGCATTGCCCGGTTACATTTTTAAAATAATAATTAATAATCTTTTGAACAAAAAATAATTGATTTTTTTTTTAGTTCAATATATTCGTAATACTTTTTGGCGGTGAAAACTTGCAAAATCTATTAGATGAATTCACTGAGATCGGTGAATTTGATATATTCTAGGATGAATGCATTACAAAAGTTTCTATTATAATATAAGATTTGTACCTAAGATAGTGTTTTTGATTATTATTACTATTTCATAAAACGGTGCATGTCAAAAATTCACACATCATTCCACTGGATTTGTCGAGATAATTTTAGCCAATTTCAGTACAGTTTTTTCACAATATTTGTAGGTAATTTCACGCAAAGGAATAAGCAAGTAGCAGTACCGCTGTAATTTGCACAGATTGTTTTGCGAAAATGCTGCACGTCCGTCATCTTATCTGTCGTGAATCTCACACGCCCGTTTTTTTCTCAGTCGCATTTTTCAGCGACATTTTCCCAACAAATTCCACACATTTAGCGAAATATGTGCGGGCAGAAACATTTACGGGGAAAAATTACCCGGACTATTAGCGGGAAAAGTGGAAATTTTCAAAACACGCGCGATATAAAAGTTAACGGTACAAAACTACTGTAGTACTAACTTGGTGTATTTAAAAACAACCTATCAATCAATATTTTATCGTAATTATTAGGTTGTGGTAATTTATTGGGTGATGGCAAGTCGTTGGTTTAATTCAAAGGGCAATGTGGTTAATTATTATAATTTTATATATATACGCGTTGTTTAACGTTGTAAGACGTTAATAACTTTATCGAAAGCTGATTGAAAAATCTCGTTCAAACGTCAAATCTAGCGATAGAAGTACATATTAACGCGTCGAACGTCACTAGTTTTTTTCTTCTTTCTTTTGTATAATAGTTATGGGTCAATTTATCTCTCCTATTACGCTTTTATTGTCGGTAATTCGTATTGAAATGTAGTGTAGCTGCGGTGGTGAATGTGTTAAAGTGGAATCTAATGGTATTATTGTGCATGGTCAATTTTAGATCACTGTTATAGGCGAATTGAATGTTTTTATAGTGTGTATTATAGTGTTGTATTCATCGGAAAATATTATGGGTTTTGATTGGGGTGTATAATAAAAGGTTTTCAATATGCAAGAGTGTGTACATGAAATTTGACGCTTCTATTATCTAAATTATCTAACAATACAATCGATAGTTTTTATGTTTTCAGAAAATTAACAATTTTATTTAACTCAAAAGACTTTTATTTTATGTACTTCTAAAAAAGTTAATTGGAATTTTGAAAGATCGCTTGGACAAAATATGTGTACATACTAAAAAAATCCACTGAGATGAAAAATAGACAATATAAAGCGATAAAAACTTGTTAAAGAAAATACACATTTTAACTTTTGATCTGGACTAGACGATCACTAAAAAGATTAAACTGTCGTAAAATAAAATAATTGAAAGATTAAATACCTGTAAAAAGATTCTGATATTTGCTTTGAATATAAAAGTATAAGGTTTTGTCATAGAGACCATACAAAGGTTAAAAAAATAGTAAAATCAACAATTCTGCTATTTTACTTTATCGATATATGTATATGTATGTATGTACGCAGTTTTACAAATAAATATAAATTTTAACACTGAATTTTTTCCATTGAACACGAATATGATGGTAAAAAATGCCGATTGGCTCTAGTGTTGAAGATATACAATTTGTTTTTTTTCAAATTCAAGTATATTTCTAATAGCGTGTGTTGAAATCGTGGAGCATATGTCTCTCTCTCTGTATCAAAGAAACTAACATTTGTCCCTTTTTAACGCGCGCGGCTAGAAGAAACACATAAGGCACTGAGATAAACATCTATCGTCGTTGATTCGCATCAATGCGAATGGGACGACGATAGGGGCGTCAATTTGACGCAGCGAAATCGCCAAGGTGTGTGAGCGCCTATATTCAAACTCAACCTGCATACTCCCTCGCTAAAAAAATAAAACAGAATATATGAGTCGCCTAGTTCCAAATTCCGATAAGTCCATAAAACTCACTTGTTCGCAAACGCGGTTTTTCTGCTACATACTTATTTGCTTGCGTTTAAACTCATTTAAACTTAATTTTGTTGATATTAAACAAAATATTGAGATTGAAAACATGGACTTATCGTTGTTTGTTTCTAAATATGGCTTTTGTCAGCTTTTATCATAGTGCAATTGTCAGTTTTTTGGAACTAACACTGATTTTCAATATTTTTTTACGGCGCACTTGGCGGTATTTGGAATAATTCAAGTATAAGGCATCGTTTGAAAACATTCTTAGAACCAGAAAATATTTTATCCTCGTTTTTTATATATTGTTGACTTATCGGGATTTGGAATTAGGCGACTCATATCTACCGCTATGTATCTGCTTATCCAAAACACTTGCTCTTGTGATAAACTATCATTCAGCAATTCGGACAAGTGTTTGACTTATAATCAATTGATCACCTTGATGACAGTCGGCATTTTTACCATCACATTCGTGTTCAGTCGACAATGTTCAATAATAAAATTTATATTTAATTGTAGAAACAAACACAAGTTGTGTTATCGACACGATCGAATTGAATAGGAACGAAAAGGCAACCGAAGCTCACCTGTGAATCTTCATATGGCTGCTGAGGTATCCTCTGTCGTTGAAGTACTTCCCGCACACGTTACACGTGGCCGCAAACTCTTTGGTACCCCTGTGCACAGACACGTGGTACTTGTAATTGCGAAGTTGCGAAAACGACTTATCGCACTGATCGCAACGGTAGCGAGCACGAGACGCGTGCGAAGCCACGTGCGCGGCCAAAGTTGCACGCGACGTGAACATCTTCGAGCACGACGGGCACTTGGTCGCGCACGCGTCATCATCCTCCTCGACAGCTTCCGGTGTGGTGCTCTTCTGGGTGTTGTCTTCGTTGGCGAACGTGTTGTTGTTGTCGTCGTTGATCGTGCTCTTTGCTGGAGGACTCTCCGTCGACGGGTCCGAGCTGCTTCCGGTTGTCTCGACCGGTCGCCGGTCGACTTCCGGTGCCTGGTGTGGGAAATATGTGCATTTAGTTTGCGGTCGATTTACACCATGGATACTCAACCGATCGATCATGATCGAGTTTATATAAATACTAGCTTTATTACCCGGCTTTGCCCGGGGTGTAATTAATATAATGTAATTTATTTATTTATTTGACGCCCAAAAAAGCTTTTACAAGAAATAATATAAAAAAAAAAGACAAGAATACAAGAGTAATGTACATATGTATAAATAGAAACAAAAATATAAAAAAATGACTATAAGAACAGTAAAATTTAATTGAACTAAGAATAGAAACTTCTTAAAGAAAGCACAGCTTTACCAAAATGAATGCTCATGCAGAAATAATCCAAAAGATTCCCATACTCATTGCCGGTCCGAATCAACCTAGGAATAGGAGATTGTACATAATAGTTGGTGCATGAATTACCTTCATCAACAAACAATAATTGAGATCGTGTAAAACGTGCAGGAACCTTTAAACGTAAAATAGACTCAACAAGAGGACAATCAATTAGAGAATTTACAATTTTATAAAAGAAGACCAAGTCATTTACAAGTCATTACAACATACATACATACACACTTTAGTGTTTTATACATATATTAGATATGTGTGCTTTGTGAATTTGTGTTTTTCAAATTTACTACAATGGTTCAATTTTGTTTACTAAGCTCCGGCCAATGACTACCAACGACTAAAAAAACTACCGGCGCGCAGACTAATCAATCTTTACTAAGTTTGACCCACTGAATCTGAATATGATAATGAAATTTGATATGAACGATTAAAAAAATTGACAATTTTACCATTTTTTTTACTTTTGCAGTCTGAAACTCTCTTAAATTTTGTAATTTTGTGTTCAAAATGAGTATTGGAAACAATAGTCAGATGTTTAAACTATTAATTGTGATATTTGAAAGTTTTAAAATACGTATACGTAATCGTGTAAAAAATTTTAAATGACAAAAATATTTTTTTTTTCGGATTTTTTCCCAGTGTTACTATGTTTTAAATTGGCTAGGTTTTTCGTTCAATGCATTTATAAAGATTGGTTCTCTAAGTGAGTATTTTAAAACTTTCAAATATCACAATGAATAGTTAAAATATCTGACTATTGCTTTAAAAACTCATTTTGAACATAAAAGTGCTAAATTTTGAGTTACAGACCGCAAAGGTCAAAAAAATGTAAAAATTGGTCATTTTTTTAAACGCTCATATCTCATAAACAAGAGCTAAGCAACAAATTTTATTATCATATTCGGATTCAGTGGGTCAGAATTAGTAATAATTTTTGGGTCTCCACTTCGGTAACTCAAAAACGTGATTTTTTGTTGCTCAGTGTGATCAAAGAAAGGGATCTTATCGGATAAAGTATTGTGATCGTGCGAAAATTCGACCTCGAGATTTTGACTGATTTGTATCAGGTATCCATTCCCTGATTTCTGGAAAATGTCTGTATGGCTGTGTCGGTGTACTTTACTTTAACTTTAACTTTTTCTCCGAAACTATCAAGTCTATCAAGCTGAAATTGCATATCTATTATTTTCACGTAAGGTGTAAGACAGGGGTCCCCAACCTTTTTGGGAAATGGGCCGGTTCAAAATTTTGAAATGTATAGAGGGCCGGATGAAAAAAAATGTTATTGGAATCCAATTCAAACCAATTTGCATATATTTTTATATATGTACATTTTTTTCATATTTTTCATTTCCATATTTTTTGATTTAATATACATATTTTACTTTGGAAAACGTCTGTTCGTATATGTATGTATGTGCTACCAAAAATTCATAAAATTTTTTTTAGCAAATGCTTTTATTTTTGGATAAAATCAGACTCCTCCAATATACAAATTTAATAAACGCTTCATTTTTAAACATTGACTTCAAACCATCATTGGCTTGAAGATCGATTAATTCTAATTGAAAATCTTCTACAAATATCGTTGATATCGATATCAAATGGATTTTAGAAAAATTGAAACACTTAAATTACTCTTAAAATCTATAACGCTATCTGTAATAATTTAATATTGTGAATATTGTTTTCGATTGGAAAATCCTGAATAGGTATATTTTTAGACAAATTATAATTTGTTATTTTTTGATTTAATAATTACACTGAGCAACAAAAAATCACGTTTTTTAAAACCCAGAGCGAAGATTATTAAATCTTTACTAAATTTGACCCACTGAATTCGAATCCGATAATGATTTTTGTTCTGAGTTTTTTTTTTGTTGCTCAGTGTTATCACAGTAAAATGAGTAAAATTATTTTGCACAAGGTGATACTAGATTAATTAATTAATTATTTTGCATAAATTATTTTGCACACATGATACTAGAAGTCGTTAACAAGTTTATCTCGCCCCTGTAGCTACTTATTTAAAGCATTGAGATGTTCACAGATAGCAGTTAAAAAGACGATATAACCATTCGATATTTCTGGCACAGGTTACAGGTAAACCGGCAGGTATCCGCGGTTTCTCCAAATTCTACAGATGTGTATTTTTTGTAGATGTGCATGTGTGTATTTTTTTCAGAAATATCGACGAAAAAATGTGTCAATCGAAAACTGAATTTAAGCCATGATGTACCCAACCTAACTTCGCAAAAAGGAGACTTTTTCACAAATATCGACGAAAAAATGCTTCAAACGAAAACTAAATTTAAGCCATGATGTACCCAACCTAACTTCGCAAAAAGTAGACTTTTTTCACAAAAAATCGACGAAAAAAAAGCGTGATTCAAAACTGAATTTAAGCCATCCTGTACCCAACCTAACTTCGCTAAAAGTAGACTTTTTTTCACAGATATCGAAAAAAAATGCTTCAAACGAAAACTAAATTTAAGCCATGATGTACCCAACCTAACTTCGCAAAAAGTAGACTTTTTTCACAAAAATCGACGAAAAAAAGCGTGATTCAAAAACTGAATTTAAGCCATCCTGTACCCAACCTAACTTCGCTAAAAGTAGACTTTTTTCACAGATATCGACGAAAAAATGCTTCAAACGAAAACTAAATTTAAGCCATGATGTACCCAACCTAACATCGCAAAAAATAGACTTTTTTCACAAAAATCGACGAAAAAAAGCGTGATTCAAAAACTGAATTTAAGCCATCCTGTACCCATCCTAACTTCGCTAAAAGTACACTTTTTTCACAAATATCGACGAAAAAATGCTTCAAACGAAAACTAAATTTAAGCCACGATGTACCCAACCTAACTTCGCAAAAAGTAGACTTTTTCACAAATATCGACGAAAAAATGCTTCAAACGAAAACTAAATTTAAGCCATGATGTACCCAACCTAACTTCGCTAAAAGTAGACTTTTTTCACAGATATCGACGAAAAAATGCTTCAAACGAAAACTAAATTTAAGCCATGATGTACCCAACCTAACTTCGCAAAAAGTAGACTTTTTTCACAAAAATCGACGAAAAAAAGCGTGATTCAAAAACTGAATTTAAGCCATCCTGTACCCAACCTAACTTCGCTAAAAGTAGACTTTTTTCACAGATATCGACGAAAAAATGCTTCAAACGAAAACTAAATTTAAGCCATGATGTACCCAACCTAACATCGCAAAAAGTAGACTTTTTTTACAAAAATCGACGAAAAAAAGCGTGATTCAAAAACTGAATTTAAGCCATCCTGTACCCATCCTAACTTCGCTAAAAGTACACTTTTTTCACAAATATCGACGAAAAAATGCTTCAAACGAAAACTAAATTTAAGCCACGATGTACCCAACCTAACTTCGCAAAAAGTAGACTTTTTTCACAAATATCGACGAAAAAATGCTTCAAACGAAAACTAAATTTAAGCCATGATGTACCCAACCTAACTTCGCAAAAAAAGTAGACTTTTTTTCACAAAAAATCGACGAAAAAAAAAGCGTGATTCAAAACTGAATTTAAGCCATCCTGTACCCAACCTAACTTCGCTAAAAGTAGACTTTTTTTCACAGATATCGACGAAAAAAATGCTTCAAACGAAAACTAAATTTAAGCCATGATGTACCCAACCTAACTTCGCAAAAAGTAGACTTTCACAAAAATCGACGAAAAAAAGCGTGAATCAAAAACTGAATTTAAGCCATCCTGTACCCAACCTAACTTCGCTAAAAGTAGACTTTTTTCACAGATATCGACGAAAAAAAAAATGCTTCAAACGAAAACTAAATTTAAGCCATGATGTACCCAACCTAACTTCGCAAAAAGTAGACTTTTTTCACAAAAATCGACGAAAAAAAGCGTGAATCAAAAACTGAATTTAAGCCATCCTGTACCCATCCTAACTTCGCTAAAAGTAGACTTTTTTCACAGATATCGACGAAAAAATGCTTCAAACGAAAACTAAATTTAAGCCATGATGTACCCAACCTAACTTCAAAAAAGTAGACTTTTTTTCACAAAAAATCGACAAAAAAAAAAAAGCGTGAATCAAAAACTGAATTTAAGCCATCCTGTACCCATCCTAACTTCGCTAAAAGTACACTTTTTTCACAAATATCGACGAAAAAATGCTTCAAACGAAAACTAAATTTAAGCCACGATGTACCCAACCTAACTTCGCAAAAAGTAGACTTTTTCACAAATATCGACGAAAAAATGCTTCAAACGAAAACTAAATTTAAGCCATGATGTACCCAACCTAACTTCGCAAAAAGTAGACTTTTTTCACAAAAATCGACGAAAAAAAGCGTGAATCAAAAACTGAATTTAAGCCATCCTGTACCCAACCTAACTTCGCTAAAAGTAGACTTTTTTCACAGATATCGACGAAAAAAAAAAAAATGCTTCAAACGAAAACTAAATTTAAATATCGATGTACCCAACCTAACTTCGCAAAAAGTAGACTTTTTTCACAAATATCGACGAAAAAATGCTTCAAACGAAAACTAAATTTAAGCCATGATGTACCCAACCTAACTTCATAAAAAAAGTAGAACTAAATTTTTTTTTCACAAAAATCGACGAAAAAAGCGTGATTCAAAACTGAATTTAAGCCATCCTGTACCCAACCTAACTTCGCTAAAAGTAGACTTTTTCACAGATATCGACGAAAAAAAATGCTTCAAACGAAAACTAAATTTAAGCCATGATGTACCCAACCTAACTTCGCAAAAGTAGACTTTTTTCACGAAAAAAAATCGACGAATTTAAAAAAAGCGTGATTCAAAACTGAATTTAAGCCATCCTGTACCCAACCTAACTTCGCTAAAAAGTAGACTTTTTTTCACAAATATCGACGAAAAAATGCTTCAAACGAAAACTAAATTTAAGCCACGATGTACCCAACCTAACTTCGCAAAAAGTAGACTTTTTCACAAATATCGACGAAAAAATGCTTCAAACGAAAACTAAATTTAAGCCATGATGTACCCAACCTAACTTCGCAAAAAGTAGACTTTTTTCACAAAAATCGACGAAAAAAAGCGTGATTCAAAAACTGAATTTAAGCCATCCTGTACCCAACCTAACTTCGCTAAAAGTAGACTTTTTTCACAGATATCGACGAAAAAATGCTTCAAACGAAAACTAAATTTAAGCCATGATGTACCCAACCTAACTTCGCAAAAAGTAGACTTTTTTCACAAAAATCGACGAAAAAAAGCGTGATTCAAAAACTGAATTTAAGCCATCCTGTACCCATCCTAACTTCGCTAAAAGTAGACTTTTTTCACAGATATCGACGAAAAAATGCTTCAAACGAAAACTAAATTTAAGCCATGATGTACCCAACCTAACTTCGCAAAAAGTAGACTTTTTTCACAAAAATCGACGAAAAAAAGCGTGAATCAAAAACTGAATTTAAGCCATCCTGTACCCATCCTAACTTCGCAAAAAGTACACTTTTTTCACAAATATCGACGAAAAAATGCTTCAAACGAAAACTAAAAAACTAAATTTAAGCCACGATGTACCCAACCTAACTTCGCTAAAAGTAGACTTTTTCACAAATATCGACGAAAAAATGCTTCAAACGAAAACTAAATTTAAGCCATGATGTACCCAACCTAACTTCGCAAAAAGTAGACTTTTTTCACAAAAATCGACGAAAAAAAGCGTGATTCAAAAACTGAATTTAAGCCATCCTGTACCCAACCTAACTTCGCTAAAAGTAGACTTTTTTCACAGATATCGACGAAAAAATGCTTCAAACGAAAACTAAATTTAAGCCATGATGTACCCAACCTAACTTCGCAAAAAGTAGACTTTTTTCACAAAAATCGACGAAAAAAAGCGTGAATCAAAAACTGAATTTAAGCCATCCTGTACCCATCCTAACTTCGCTAAAAGTACACTTTTTTCACAAATATCGACGAAAAAATGCTTCAAACGAAAACTAAATTTAAGCCACGATGTACCCAACCTAACTTCGCAAAAAGTAGACTTTTTTCACAAATATCGACGAAAAAATGCTTCAAACGAAAACTAAATTTAAGCCATGATGTCACAAACCGACGAAAAACCTCAAACGAAAACTAAATTTTCGCAAAAAAAGTAGACTTTTTTCACAAAAATCGACGAAAAAAAGCGTGATTCAAAAACTGAATTTAAGCCATCCTGTACCCAACCTAACTTCGCTAAAAGTAGACTTTTTTCACAGATATCGACGAAAAAATGCTTCAAACGAAAACTAAATTTAAGCCACGATGTACCCAACCTAACTTCGCAAAAAGTAGACTTTTTCACAAATATCGACGAAAAAATGCTTCAAACGAAAACTAAATTTAAGCCATGATGTACCCAACCTAACTTCGCAAAAAGTAGACTTTTTTTCAAAAAATCGACGAAAAAAAGCGTGAATCAAAAACTGAATTTAAGCCATCCTGTACCCATCCTAACTTCGCTAAAAGTAGACTTTTTTCACAGATATCGACGAAAAAATGCATCTATCGGAAACTGAATTCAAGCCATCCTGTACCCAACCTAACTTCGCTAAAAGTAGACTTTTTTCACAAATATCGACGAAAAAATGTGTCAAACGAAAACTAAATTTAAGCCTTGATGTACCCAACCCAACTTCGCAAAAAGTAGACTTTCACAAAAATCGACGAAAAAAAGCGTGAATCAAAAACTGAATTTAAGCCATCCTGTACCCAACCTAACTTCGCTAAAAGTAGACTTTTTTCACAGATATCGACGAAAAAATGCATCTTTTGGAAACTGAATTCAAGCCATCCTGTACCCAACCTAACTTCGCTAAAAGTAGACTTTTTTCACAAATATCGACGAAAAAATGCTTCAAACGAAAACTAAATTTAAGCCATGATTTACTCAACCTAACTTCGCAAAAAGTAGACTTTTTTCACAAATATCGACGAAAAAATGCGTGAATCAAAAACTGAATTTAAGCCATGCTGTACCCAAACTACAACTAATTATAAACCCAATTATTTTTAAATAGTCAATAATGCACAATGTCAAATATTTCACCAATTAATTCTACATTGTTTTATATATTTTTTAATTTTTCGTTATATTGAATTTTCTTACAGCGTGTCCTCTCTCCTAGACAGATAATAAAAATAATGGTACTTTGCATATTTTTAGCGATAGTTTTGAAAAACTAAAAAAAAGTTAACAAAAAGTTAAAAGTTAAGAAATTTTGTAAAATTGTTGTTAGATTCTTATGAAGCAAATATGCTAATAAGAATCACCATGGAAATTAAAACAAGTAGCGCCCAAACTGAAAAAGGTTGAGCACCCTTGGTTTACAAGGCAGACTTTATTATTATTGGTCAAATTTATAATTATTCGAATGAATAAATTCTTTTTGATGAACAATTTCAAACATTTGGGTTGTTTAATTAGGGTTTTCACCGAATTTTCAAACTGAAAAATAAATTTTAAAACTTTAAGAATTCATCCATGTCATTGTTATATCATAAGCTTCATATAATCTTTAAATCGATTATTAGATTCGTAATAAGTAATAGTTGTTATATGAAGATCGTGAGCATTTCCAGAAAAGCTCGTCTGCTTGTGATGTCAGCTTTGCTCTGTGTTTATTTAACAAGTAATTTTCTTTAGGGACATGCTAAACGGTATAGCGCGTCGTGCGCTAATTTATAACCATTAAAGTTGACATTTTAATTGATTCTATTTATTGAAAATTGGGTCATTGACCTGAATTCCAACGTGTGAAAGCTTTCGAAAAATCATATTGTTGGTAAACGTTCAAAATACAATAAAATTCAAAATATAATACTACCTATATAAATGTAAATTAATTAAGCAGTTTTGGCGACTCACAATACGCACGTACAACATATCTTCGCCTTTACGGTTCGGTCGTGTCTGACAACTTAAACGCAATGTTAACCCATTTCATTACTTACGAACGTGAAACTTATTATTTTCACCAGTGCGGTGGTTCATTTTTATCGACACAAACCGATGATGGTTAATTTTTGCACAGGCGATTAAAGTGCCAATTGCCCACGACGAAACCATCGACGCGACGGTAATGAGTCAATTCACTGTGCGTTCGTTTTTATCGACTTTTACGATCGGGTGAAAATTTAATCGGCAGTATAAATACACTCTCTTGTTGATTATATCTTCCATTTTACATTTTTGAATCAATCGAATACGATTAATGTAACAAAAGTGCTTTAAGAACACATTGAGCGTGCCTCTTGAGCGAAGCTCCAGGGGTCATGTCAAAAGGTTTTCTTGACGATTTTCAACCTTAAATTCGTAATTAGTAAGGTTTAGAGATAACTAAATCCAAATCAGCCATCTCATGCTAGAATTTACCAATATCTTAGTTGTGAGACGGTTCCACAAAATTGGCAACAATTCTTTCCTACCTACCAAATTAAAGTTCTTTCTTTCAAGCCGTTTCTCCCCTCCATAAATCCACCACTGTAATGCAGAGTATTTTTTCCCATTTACTTCACTATGAGTAAAGAATATAATTTAGGATTAATTATTTAAATCTGACAAATTTATGTTATGTGGTATTAACTAATTCTTTCGTCTGAAATATACGTGAATTATTATGGCATGATTTAAGAGATTATTACTTACTTTAAGTTATGATATAAAATAAACCGAATAACTTTTCATTTCCAATTAATTATTATTAATGATTATTTAACATCAACTAAATTAATTAATTAAATCTTTATTTTTCGAGACCAACAATTTTTTTAATTTTCATTAGCTTTTATAGTTTAACTAAAAAACATTGATTTTGTATATCAATAATAAATTTATTTTTTAAAAACTTCAATAAAAAAGACCTATAATTATCTTTATCAATAATTTCCAAAATTATTATTTTTTATGACAGACGGTAAAACGTTTGTCAAATTGTGAAGGCAAAGTTTGACATCAAGTATACTGCCTTCAGAAGAAGATCTATGTATCTTACTACCGGCTTAATAAATACTACTAATTATTTAATAATTATTTCAATTGTGTGATGATTGCATAGTTGTAATTTTATTTTACTTCTATAAGTACTCCATTTCCAGGTTTTGTCTTTCTTCTTCTTCTGCAAATTTCAATGATTACGTCTCTCTGCAATCCAGTAGGACGATCTCAGATCTCTGCTTTGTATTTAAGCTTTTAAATAATTTATCAGATACCCCTTACCTACTAATTAGGTACATTGTCCCCCTAGATCTGTCAGAAATCCTCCATTGTTTTATTTGAATCTTTTTTCCACTAATTATTCGCAAAACTCCTTCATTTATAGATCCTGCTCGTCATTCAACGAAATCCCGGCACATATTGATCCTTTTCACTATTTTTGCCCTCCTTCAGATTATCTTTACTTAAGTTCCGTTCTTGTTGTTTGCTTGTAACTATTTTGGCTGCAGTGTATTATGTGAAATTAATATTATTTTTTATTTTATATTGTATTCTATGAGCTGTTTGTAAATACCAAGTATGTTAATCACGTGTGTGATGTCTGAAGAATGCATTTTCCGGTTTAACGCGAATCGTTCGTGTAGTTGCATTTAATGCGCATTTTATTTTCATATTAAATTCGTCGGTATCTCAATGGTTGTTTTTAACACATTCAAGTGCGATGATGTATTCTGCAAGTGTTTACCGTAATTATGTCCATAATTGAGTGTTCGTACGTCTTGGAAAGTGTTAAATATGATTTACGATCTTGCGATTAGTTAAATTGCTATCTAGCTGTTTGCGTTTGATTAAAAAAACTTTTTCGAGTAATAATATGTACATACTTCGGTGTAACCTTTGCCACGACTGTTTCTTTTTTATTGCAATCTTTCAAGCCCGTCTCAAAAAGCGAACGACCGGTTTTTATCGCGGTCGAAACGCACTGCAATAAAAGCTCTCGAAAGATTTGCGAGCTGCATGACGATGCACCGGGAAAGAGAGCAAATTCATCAAGTGCATGCGAATTTCCGGCATCAACTGTAATATTTCACGTCGGTTTATTTTATTATTTTTTTTTTTATACAAGGCGGTTTATTTAAAGTCGTTTTGTTTTATATTGAAGTCATTTATTAATTTAATGTCATAATTATTATTGTTTTATTCGTTAATTTGTTCACCAAAGAAGAAGACACACACGCAATTCGCCATTACTGCATTTAATACGAAATTTCAGTAGTTGACTCTTATGATTTGACCATTTAAGACATATTGTAAATGTTGCAACATGATGAACGGATAATCATATTTAGCCGTTCACCATCCGCTGCTGGATGAAGGCCTCTGCAATCCTCTTCCATTCCTGTCTGTCTTGAGCAATCTGCATCCACTTGACTCCACACATTCTTCTCAATTCGTCAGCCCATTTTCCACTCGGTCTACCTTGCTTTCTTTCACATCCTCTCGGATACCATATTAGTATTTCTTGCGTCCATCTGCCATTCATTCTTCTCGCTATGTGTCCACTTCGACTATTTCACACGTTCCGCTATATCTGCCACTTTGGTCATACTTCTTACCCATGTATTCCTCTTACGATCTCTTCATATATCTTTCCATGCTTCTCTGTGTGCACTGGATCTTGCGTAACATTTTTGAATTTAGCATCCGCGTTTCACATCCATACGTCATAACTGGCGGTACGCATTGGTCGTATGCCTTCTTTTTTAAACATAGCGGAATTTTGGATTTAAAAACTATGTTCATTCTTCCAAAAGCACTCTATCCTAATTTCATTATTATTTTTTACATCCAGTCATATTCACCAATTGCCCTAGGTTTAAATAACTATCAATATGATTATCTAAGCTCTATGTACATATAAGACCTTGAAAATGTATTCTTGTTGATATTAAATTGACTTTTATTATACAGACACGTATGTATGTATGTATATAGTATGTGCATAAACGCGTACATGGAAATTTACAGTTATTTTTTTATAGTCCATCTTGAAATGTATGCGAGTACGTGCTTTGAATGTCCTGCGTTACATTTTAACGAGAATATAAAATACGCGAGCGGCTTACGTTAATGTTTGATGTAATTTTAATTGATTAAGCTCACCTGGTTTGAACTGTCCTTTGGCGTGTCTTCTGAACTTTCCTCGTAGGGTTTTATTCTGCGACGATAAAAAATTGGTCCTTTGCCAATCCACGGACTGTCCAGTACTTTATTCTGCGTAATATTTCTACCGGTTCTTATTTCTCGCCTTTCTTCGACAGTTCTTGCGGTCGTTTGCAGTTCTGTGTGACTAGAAGTGTTTTGTTGGTGTAAAAAATTTGATCGATTCCTATAAGACTCGTCTTGCACGAATTGCTTAGTGTTTTCATTGTCATTTTCGTTTGAGCTGCTCGACAAAACATCTTTAGAATGCGCTGGAATATTATTGACCGGTTCGAAGGCACTGTTGCGTTTCCGAGTTCGATTCAACGAAGACAGATCCAATATGTCCGACGTTTGTTTTATCCTTTGGCGGTATTGATTCGAAGAAAAACGATCTATGGGCATCAGTGAAGGTATCGGCTTGACTAACTTTTCATTCCTTAAAAAGGAACTCATCGTAAAAACACTATTTTCTTGATGATGTCTAATGGGATAATTGACGTTCAAAGGAGCGCTCGATTGATTTGTCAAGTTCAATACAGAACAGTCATTTTGCTTCGCCTTTTTGTGCATCGATTCTAAAATAATCGAGTTTTGAAAATTCGACACAATTCCATTCGTACGAATGTTAGTCTGTTTATCGTCATTTATTTTCAGTTTTTCTGTATCGAAATTGTGATTGACTTCAGAATTGTTTGTTATTGTTTTAAACTAGTACTATGATTATAATCTAATAGATTTTGTAATACGTTATTGTTAACTGTCGATTTTGTAATATTTGCGGGTTTAATCACGTCATCGTTTAATACTTTTTTTTGTAAGAAAAGTTTTTGTCTCTCTACTACTAAGCTTTCGACGTAAGCCTTGTTGTAATTAAGCGCTAATGAATTTTTCGTTTTGGTCACATTTCTATAGAAATTATTATTGCTATTCTTTCTAGCCGTATTGTCGCTTTCAATCAACGATTGCAAATTTAAATATCTGCTGACGCCTTCGTCAATTTTAGTCGTATCGATACTATTGTTCTCGTTGTGTTTTATGTTAGAAATTATCGTACCGTCGATGCTGTTGCATTTCACATCGGATATGTCGGATTTTATGAGAATATCTCGATCTTTTGACGGTTCGTTCATACCCTTTACGTCAGTTATATCCACGTGAACTTTCAAAGCTTGAGATAGTGCTAAAAAGTCTTCCACGTGTTCGGGCAAAACGCTCACTTCTCCACTGTATATGTATTGTAGTAAAGCTTCGACAATGTGATACGAAAAATCAGCAAAAACTATAGTCGTCGGAATATCGTCGCTCGGTCTCGATAGCAAAAGTCCCTGTTGATTGATATAACATTAAATATAAAGTTAATTATAAGTTCTTATAGTATTAATTTCAAATTATATAATACTCACCCTTATGAATGGACTAGCGGTAGATAGGACTAATCTATGAGCCCAAAAGTGTCTTCCACCACATAGAATACTAACATCGCACCATTTTCGAGACAATACTGCCTCTGATAGCCATCTTCCAATGATCATTTCTTCCATGTCTATCAAAAGATCACACCTGTGGACAATAGAAAAATTCTTTACAAACGTGTTGATTCATTTTTTATACACCGATTGTTAGATATGACGTCAAGATGCTTATGAAGGATATTTTCTTGAAACTGAAAAGCTTTCTTTCAAAAAACAAAATACACCAATCGTTTCACGTAATCGCCTTTTTAGTCAGTAGTGTTTCAACTGTTCTGCGTACCTACACTTGCGGTCTCTCAATCGTAACCAAATACGTGATTTAACTTCTCATTTGCCGACAACGACACGGCACATATGTATGTACGTAACGGTAATGAGAGTCGGTATGTATTCGCAAATGTGTAGTATTTTTAATCCCGATTCGCTCGTTTTAAACTCATCCGTACCGTTACCAAGTCTAACGATTCGCTTCTGAATGTCTCATTAGCGTTTGATTGAAGGCGTCGATTTTTCGATTCGGCGTGCCAAAATTCGCAAATCATACGCCCAGTGTATTAATATATATTGTGTGGCTGTATGACGTATACGGCTTTGATATTCTGCCGTAAATTAGAGAACTCAAAGCGATCTAAAGAAGATTAAAATATATTATATGTACACATACAGAAGCAGTATCAAATTATTCTTTTTAATCTGGAGATCAAATTAAAATCATTTCAAATGAAGATCTTTGAGGCTCTCTCGACAGATATGTTTCCATTATGGCTGCGTAAGTTGCGCCATAATAATAAATATATTATTTTGAGTGTGCGTATGTACATATTTTACTGGAGCGCAATTCTACATGATTTATGTATGCGTAAGAAAAATTTCACGGTTTAGGTCAGTCTCAAAACATCGTTCCGTAATTGTGTGAAAATATGTAGCCGCTATTTTGAAAACAATGACTTGAATAGATAGGTAGTTTCATTTAAATAATAATAATAATTATTTTTACTATTATAGGTCAAAAAATCCGCTAAGTCACCTACTTTTTAAGAGCAATGTTCACATCAAATTTTGCAGATTCGTTTAGAAATGTTGTCAATACTGAAAAAAAATCAATATAAAATTCGTATTGAGTAGATCCGAGCGTCTCATGACTATGTCATATTTATCATCGACAGTCAGTAAGTACTGAATGTGTAAATATAAATGTGATACCGCATTTGAAAGCCTTTTGAAGCAGTGTATCTAAAGAGCTATGCGTAATTAGACATCGGGAAAACTTTGATGTATGTATTCGTATTTCCTACTGTATGTATGTATGTACATATAGTCGTAAATGGCGACTGTCATACACGAGCGCGCTCACTTTTCAATGTCCCTCTTTGGCAAAAGAATTTATTGAGGATATCGTCGACAGAGAGGCATCCTCGGTGGACCTCCTGGTCGAAGATTGTGCATCGACTAATTTGCATCAGAAGTGAACTGCGGGTGCAGGATGCATCGGAATGCAAACTGCGTACAAAAACGTTCCATGCAACGATACGACCATTGTTTCATTCATAAAATGTTACTTATTTGCTCGGAATATTCATAAATTATATGCATAATCATTGCACGTTTATACATAATATAGCACAAATAGTTGATATATTGATGTAAACATCAATGGATTCGGTCTAAATGCTTCACGATATTAGGAATTATTTGTTTAATGAATTTTGCACACAAAACGTAGTCACTGTATATAAGTATATTGTAAAGATAGTTATTTATATCTAGAACAGTTGGTGAATATGACTGGTTGTAAAGAAGAAGAAATAAAACTAGGATGGAATTATTTTGAAAAAATGAGCATTGTTGTTAAATCCATCATTCCGCTATGCTTAAAAAATAAGGCATTCGACCAATGCGTACTGCCAGTTATGATGTATGAATGTGACACGTGGATGCTAAATTCAAGAATGCTACGTAAGATCCAGTGCACACAGGGAAGCATGGAATGATGTATGCTTGTTATGTCAAGAAGAGATCGTAAGAGGAATACATGGGTAAGAAGTATGATCAAAGTGACAGATATAATGCAAAATATGTGAAAAATTTTTTGTGGACACAGCGAGAAGAATGGATGGCAGATGGACGTGAGAAATACTGGAATCGTATCCAAAAGGATTTGAAAGAAAGCAAGGTAGACCGAGTGGACGATGGGTTGATGAATTGAGAAGAATGTGTGGAGTCAACTGGATGCAGATTGCTCAAGACAGACAGGAATGGAAGAGGATTGGAGAGGCCTTCATCCATCAGTGGATGGTGAACGGCTGAAAATTATGATGATGATGATTAGGAATTATTAGTACACAATCCAATTTTATCGGTTCAACGTTCCATTATGAAATGTAAAACTTATGCACTATACAGCTGTGAAGTGTACAATTTTCATTCTATAAATGTAATTAAATTTTTAGCACAATCTGTGAATGAATGACAAAAAAGGATAAAAAATATGGCACGTTTATGTACTAATTGTTTATGTATGATTCACAAATCTAAAAAAAATCCGTTAAGTTTACATATTATTTGCATATTTTTTCCGATGAAATAAATTTCACATTGCATATTTCGGTGGTGTTTGTTTAGGCCATAATAAATTGTTCTGTTTACTCAAAAATATGTATGTCAAAATTGTATTAAGAAAAAATTAGCATTAGCATAAATTCGTCAGAAATATTTTCAATAGAATATCACTTGCGTTTTACAGTTATTTGCGATGTACATACATATGTATGAAACAATGATAGGTTGACGAAACAGTTTATAATAAATAACAGATAAGCAACAATCCCTACGTGACACTACGATCGAGTCACAAGGTGCCACACAAACGGTTAGAATATTGCGGTTAGAATTTGAATTGCGTGTAATTTTCATTAGAAAATTACACGTACATAATTCGAATACAATTTTATTGATACGTCTGTATAGAAATATACGCAAGTTTACAGTTTGAACCAATTTTTTCGTATTATAACTTACCTTTAAGTGAAAGATTTAATCGTTTTACGGAGACGTGCACTTTACAATTAAATTATGTCGTGTTTATAACAGTTTTTGCGCAAAAATTACGACTCACTTAATCGAAAGCGATATTTTACAGGGTTATTAACGGCTGTTGCCTGCAATTTATTTAACGTTTATCGCTTTTTTCACTTGACGAAAAATAGAGCGGTGCTCTCAACCATTTTAACGAAACGCGGTTTTCATTTTTTTCGCATACAATTTTTTTTATTTTCTTAATATGCTATTTGTCATATGTTTTCATAGGTTCTTCATGGACAAATGTATCAGTTTTCTAATAAGGACGTATATTTTTGTTTATTAAAAGTTTTTCACAGGATATATGTACATACATATGTATAAACCTATCTGTTGTATGAGTAGTAAAAAATATATATAAAATATTCAGAAAAATGAAAAAAAAAAATGTACTAAGAGCTAAAGTACACAACCCAACACTTTTCTACGATTTTTAAATAAATAATTGGATAACTTATTTTCAGTCAAACATCAAAATGTCTTTTTGCCTTTGGCCTTCAAAATGATAGATTTTGAATTTTATTGCAATATTGAATTAAGTCTCAACAAACTAATATTAATATGTAAATAATTCACTAATTTACTCCAATCTAACATTTACTGGTAATTTTTATTTTTCAATAAAGCCTTCATCGTCTTCGAACTATCTCATAACTTAATATAAACTAGGCCTTATTTACAATTTTCATTTTCCACAGCATGAAAGTCACTAAAATTTACATTGAACCCGGGACCCCTGCTACAAAAAAGCCATGCTGACTAAACAAGCACGTATGTGCAATTTATGGCACTATCGCATTTTAACCGTGTCATCGCCATTGCCTATCTAGCTTTCATTGCCCTCAAGGGCCTTCAAACTGTACATAACTACATATATGTATATGTAAAAGGCTTTAGTGTTTTACATATACGCAACAGATCCGGCATATCAGGTTTACAAAATCAACACGTCATTTTTTTTAAATTTATTGTACATATGTATGTATATACTATTTCGATTCGTAGATTTCTTCGCACACGAACGCAAGTTTCGTGCTCGTACATTTAGTAGTGATTCTTATACGGGCTGTTTGTCACGTTAAGATCATTATTTGGGTCGATAGTGTCAACGTTGCACTTATCGTCATTATCGTATCGAAACTAATGGACGATATGTACGATTTTCACTTCTGTCCATTTTCATATCAAATATACAAGTCTGAATAGATGGACAAACTTCGAGCAGGTGTCCAGAACATTTTTGTGATGAAAATTGTATTGCATACTCGATTCCAAGCGTAAATTGCTTCACTTGTGACGTTTACCAGTGATTTCCTATTGCCTTCTGGAGGAAAGGAAGGGTTATATTGAATGGACAATGATTTGATTGGTGGGATGGAATTTTTAGGTTGTGCCAATTTTTGGGAACAATCACACAACTTAGTTGGATAAATTGGTGAATTTTAGCAGAATACGGCCGATCTGTATTTAGTAGTATCTTTTGTCATAGGTTTTTTGTCCAGGGCGTTTGCTCAAGAGACCAAAGCATTGTATAGGCTGTTAAAGGTAGAGGTTTCCGATTAACTATTTTATTGTGAATTATTGCATTGCATATTGACTTTATAGTTATGCCAATTATTGGGTATGTTATTGGAGAGGAAGGGATGTATTGAATGGACAATGATTTGATTGGTAGGATGGAATTTTTAGGTTGTGTCAATTTTGGGGAACAATCACAGAACTTAGTTGGATAAATTGGTGAATTTTAGCAGAATACGGCCGATCTGTATTTAGTAGTATCCAAATCTTGCCAATGATGATATTTAAGATTGAAAATCTTTTGTCATAGGTTTTTTGTCCAGGGCGTTTGCTCAAGAGACCAAAGCATTGTATAGGCTGTTAAAGGTAGAGGTTTCCGATTAACTATTTTATTGTGAATTATTGCATTGCATATTGACTTTATAGTTATGCCAATTATTGGGTATGTTATTGGAGAGGAATGGATGTATTGAATGTACAATGATTTGATCGGTAGGTTGGAATTTTTAGGTTGTGTCAATTTTGGGGAACAATCACAGAACTTAGTTGGATAAATTGGTGAATTTTAGCAGAAGGCGGCAGAAGATCGGAATCTTGCCAATGATGATATTTAAGGTTGAAAACCGTCGAGTTTTTTCATACGTTTTTGTCCCGGGGCGATTTCTCAAGAGACCAACGCTCAAGCTATCACCTAACTTTGGATCATTGTATACATAGGCTGTTGAAAATAGAGGTTTTCCGATTAACTATTATATTGTGAATTATCGCATTGCATGTTGACTTTATAGTTATGCCAATTATTGGGTATGTACGATACGTGTAGCGTTTCGTTGTAGCAATTTCTATTCGCGAGTGAAATTGCTGCAGTCGGCGAGATTTATCTGCAGAGTATTTCCGGCGGAAGTTGCAGCCGCGGTACAGCATCGTGAGATTTTCCGATTCACGGTCAATAATCTGCTTAACAGTTATCTTGCATTTTTATTTTTATTTTTTTAAGGTTGCTGTGTCGCAACGCGTGCGTGTTTGTCCGCCACATTAGACGGTACATATTTTCACCTGTCAAATGCAAACAAACAGCGAGGGGTCCGCGTGCCGAAAGTGGCGGGTCACTGTAGTACACACACACACACACACATACATATGTACACCTGAGAAATATGTTAAAAACGGGGAAAATGTACTTAAAATGCAAAGCACGCCGTTCGAGGACCGACGTTTATTGTCGGTTCGTTTCGCGCACGGAATATCTACCGGGTTTCTTTTCGGTGTAGAGTTCGATCGAGAAATGGTGATCCGGTCGATGATGAGCGACACATCTATTCATCGATTTTTTATCATTTCTTCCGAATGTGGCGTACTTGATATCAAACGTTACTTCTTTTTTTACTACGTTTGACAAAAACATGTTTTGAGGAATACAAATAGTAACGAAAAGTTTTTTTGAAACGTTCCGCTATCTGGTCACGCTTCTTACCCATGTATTCCTCTTACCTTGTTATACCGAGCATACATTTTTCCATGCTTTTTTGTGTGACAAAGTATTTAAAAGGCCGAAAAAAATAGTTTTGGAGAAAAAGTTAAAAACACCATTTACTTACGGTTGGAAAACAAATGTTTAAAAATTATATTATTTTTAAGGTCGTTACACATACTAAATATGCAAAATTTCAACTTAATGTGAATCATAGTTTTGCTGGAAAAATCTTTCAAATATTACACAAAAATTAGGTGACTTTCCGAGGGAAGTACCACTTCCGGTCGACGAAAATTTTTGAAAGCCTTGTGGATTGTAATGGCCGACAAAAAACATATACATATGAAGTTTCAATGTGATAGAATAAACGGTTTTTGAATTATTAGCGATTCTACACAACAGGTACACAGACACACATGCATACAGACATTTTCCAGAAATCGTGAAAACGTGACGATACCTCTGATACAAATCAGTCAAATTTTTACACGATCACAATACTTTATCCAAAATAGATAAAAGTAAAAATACCATCTGTCATTGTGAAGCAACTAGGAAGAGATACTGTCCAGTGGTGAAAACATTGCCTTCTAGAGGGGAGAAGAAAGGGACTTTGATTTGGTAAAACTGTCACAACTGAGTTAGATAAATTGGCGAATTCTAAAAGGAGAAGGCTGACCTAGATTTAGTTATATTTAGACCTTGCCAATGACGATATTTCAGGTCGAAAACCGTCAAGCAAACTTTTCGACATACGGGGATCGAACGCTCTAACCACTTAGCTACGTTTGACTATTGAATTTTTAATTATTTTCGTTAGAATCATTCAAATTGAAATTTTCTCAATTGACATGTGAAAATTTTGATGTATTGGATTTGATTTGATTGGATTATTGTATTGGAGTGAGTACGTAGGCGTTGATCGACCAATTGGTAAATTTAAATCGTACAAAATAAATACTTGATATAAGTCGAATATAATTAGACATTTTTATTGAGTGGTCGATCGTTGAAATCACATCGATTTCAATCGGAGGAAAAAAAATACTTTCCGGTCAATTATACGATATTGACTTTTGGGTGAGTGCTTGTGTGTGTGGGCGTTTTGAGAGATCTATCGACTCGTTCACTATCGTTTCGTATATTTATTTCCAAATTGCCACTTGTAAATGTATAGATGGTCTTTTCGTAGAATTGCAGTATCGTTCTTCTCTTTTTTCTACTGTCCGTTGGTTTCGTCACATCGCGAGAATGGCTTATTTGAAGAGTGCATCTTAACGTTCACACGATGATTTGTGTAATAGTGTCTGAGCTGCTGTACGGTATTTTTTTTTTTTTTTCCAATTAATATTACGAATTAGAGTATTTCGTATAGTGCGTAAGGATAAATGTGAATTATTATGTTCTTTAAAAATTCAAAACGCGTTGTATTCCAAGTAGAAATCACTTAAATATAAATATCGCTATACAAACACACCATTGAATACGTACTTACTTTTTTCCTTGTTGATTTAATTTGAATATATTGGGTAAAAAACACGATCGTGTATGTCTGTCAGTGGAACGGAAATGTCCTTTTCAGATAAATCTTCATGTGTAGCATTACAATGTATGTATGTATCCATGTATTAGGAAAAAAATGACACGTGAATATTCATAGCATCAAAAAAAGGCATTAAATTTGCGGGTTCAAAGGTTCGACACTTTTTGATGTTAATATGGTCTTACATTTTTTACAATGAAATTGTTAATTTTTTTATCGTAATAAGAGCTGAACAAAAATGAAATTATATATTTTACAATGTTCCGACCTGGTGATCTCGGGTTCAAATCTGGTTTCTGACGTTCTGATTTTTTAATTATTTACCCCGGTGAGCGTTATCAGCACACAGACACACACACCCACACACACACACACACACACACAGACAGACGGAAGAGAGCTATTATATATAGGACTAGTGTAAGCCCGTTGAATATCAACGGATGTTTGTGTGGATGAGTATATGCATATGTTTATTTAATAATTGTTTTATAGTTTTTGTATAGATGGCGCTTTATAATACAACAACGTAACAATTTAGCAAAGTCGCGAACAAACTAAGGATTTACATGTTCAAAATATAGGGGATCTCGCATTATTGGCGTTGGATCATAGCGTAAGCGCACCCTATTCCGAACTGCTGAAATCGGGTTCAAATCCCACTCGCGCGCGGACAGTTCGTGATTATTTACCTCAGCGAGCGTTATCAGCAGACAGACACACAGACAGACAGACGGAATAGGGCTAGTATATGTATGTATATATAATGTGATGACACTGATGACACAACTTTCGTGAAAGTCTCGCATCTTCTTAAACGTACCTACATATATATATTTTTATAAAAAAAAGACAGTCATACAAGTAGTACGCGAGACTAAACAGCTTTTGTCTATCCTGAAAATTAGGCGAAAGTGGAGCTACGAGTTTTGTAGTCTAGAGTGACGATCTTAAATTTTGGATTACACAACAAAAGTAGACGCAAAAAATCATTCTCGCTTTAGGCATCGAAATCAAGAAGTGACTAGGCACAAAAGTGTAAAAATCGGCATTGCTAACGATATCATTGAACAATTTCACCGAAACTCGAGTCGAAGCGACATGTCCAAACCATCCATCATTACCATATATTCCAAGCACGTGTTTTTCGTCGAGTGCCATCACGCGAAATGTCCACCGTTCGTCAACCAGGTCAATGGGAGCCAAACTGGAGTCTCTTTGACCCATTGTGACCAGCGATAGACGTTTCTAAAATGTCACCAAACAAATAAAATTTCACCAGAAAAAAAAATCGTACGCGTGTACATAGACTTGCACACTCGCCTCACGAAAAAGTCAAGTGGTTAATTTATCAAAATAAAATAAAAATATTAGTGTCAGGTGGACTCTTTCGTATCGCGTGCAATTGAAGAGGTGGCTAAGTGTACTCATCGATTTCAAATTTGGCTTATTCCATTAGATTGGCCATCGACCTGTCGATTTTCGCCTCGGTGTATAAGTAAAATTTCATTCAATACATGTATGTATGTATACGAACGATCTGACAATGGGGCACTTGGGCTATTGAGCGATCAAAACATCATTATGTCTTAAACGATTGAATTGTGTTTGACAATAATGCCTCCAAAAACTGATCGATGCCCGAAGAAGACGTCAATCTTCACAAACACTTGCCTAAAAAGGTTGTCTCTGATAACGAGGCATGACAGGCACTACTACTTGCACTGTTCGTGTAATAAAATTATTCGTTTATAATTAAGCTTCCATCACTTTTGATCCGTTTGGTGGTACCTTTGCCATCGATCAGTTCCATGTATCCGTGTATAATATAATATAATTGATGATGTATGTACATATATTCTAACAATATTCTAACAATGCCCAGGGCTGTGTTTGAGCAACTGGAACATATTGTCACCATGTGATTGGTCACATGTCCGCGGTAAAAGTTGCCCTGCCAACCAAGTGTACGGTAACTGAGGCCCTGTCGTTCGCGTAAAAGTTCACTGCAATCAAATGCAAACTCTGTGAACGCTTTTAACCTTGCATAATATGATTGAGTATCAAATTAAATCATTATTGCTGACAATGTTTCAATATATACCGTGATTGACCGGTAGGAGTTTCGGAAAATGTACCATAGAAGAAAGTCGGCCATTTTGTTTAATTTTTATATAAATTTAAGTTGGCACAGTTAATGAAGGATTAAATTATTTACCTTAAATTTTCAATTTTCAAAGTTACAAGTTACAAACTTTGCACTTAATCGAGGATGCTTCACGATGGTTTAAATTTCCATGTGTAATTTTACATATTCAAATTGTACGATATCGATGACAGATAAATTGTTTTTCAAACATCACGACCGCCGTTTATTTAATATGAAAATTATGCATCTTAAACTTCACTCTTCATACAACATGTCTTGAATACATTGTACAATTTCTACTGTACCTATGTAACAGTTAAATTTAGCCCATGGCTTATTAAGAAAACGTGAGATTTCATAAATAATGATTTTTTTATTTAAAATTAATCGAAACAATGTACAAATAAAAACATTGCATTTTATATTTAATCTCATACAGTATATTAATCGACGTAGATATGTTTTTCGTTTAAATATTGTTAACTAGTGCAATTTTCCCGACGGTACGTTTAACGTTCTATATAAAATAATTTACAATTATTATAATGGTCAGGTACACTGCCACTCGTATCTATCTATACGGCAGCATAGGACATACCTACTTATATAAAGTATGTCATATATTATATTACATGTTACTTGCATCGCCTCGGGGCTGCTGGTTGCGATATCGCTTATCACAACATCAAAATGTCATAATTTAGTCAACAACTTAAAAGTTTGACGTATAAGTGCATGACGACTGCAAAAAAAGGATCGTGTATATAAATCAACCATGAGGTTAATTTAAAATTGTTAAAGAGAATGAGTAGTAAACGACCAATCAATCGAAAGCTCCATTTTAAGTTTACGTACATGCATGAGATTGGTGGTATTTTCAATACTGTCAGAAATAGTAGGTATTAACTTTCATTAGATGGTGTATGTAAGTTGAGAGCTTTTTTAAAATATATTCATAGCAATTCTAAAGTCAATTCTAAAGTTAGACAATAATACACGTTTAGTTTGACGTTTTGCAGTTTTTTTGTTAAATAATATACTTTCCCTAAGCACTTGAGCTATCTAAGATTCATAGTCATAGTTGCATGCGACTCAAAGCAACAAAAGTATGAAAGAAGGATTAAAAATGAATTTTAATAAAACTAAAATTATGTTTAATGAATTTTGCACGCTAAACGTACTGTAGATAAGCATATTGTAGAGATAGTTGATAGTTATTTATACCTAGGACAATTGGTGAATATGACTGGTTGTAAATAAAAAGAAATAAAACTAGGACGTAGTGCTTTTGGAATAATGAACATTATTATTAAATCCAACATCCCGCTTAAAAAAGAAGGCATACGACCGATGCGTACTGCCAGTTATGACGTATGTATGGATGTGAAAAGTGGATGCTGAATTCAGAAATGTTACGTAAGATCCAGTGCACACAGAAAAGCATGGAAAGATGCTTGGTATAACAAGACGAGATCGTAAATGGAATACATGGGTAAGAAGTATAACCAAAGTGGCAGCTATAGCGGAACGTATGAAAAAGTTAGAGTGGACACATTGTGAGAAGAAAGGATGGCAGATGAACGCGAAAAATACTGGAATGGTATCCGAGAGGATGTGAAAGAAAGCAAGGTAGACTGAATGGACGATGGGCTGATGAATTGAGAAGAATGTATGGAGTCAAGTGGATGTAGATTGCTCGGGTCAGACAGGAATGAAAGAGGATTGGAGAGGCCTTCATCCAGCAGCGAATGGTGAACGGCTGAAAATGATGATGATGATGAATATACTTTCCCAGTCCTATCTTATAGCTTTCAGCTATGTATGTATGTATATCGCGATAGAAAGGCGTATGTGTTAACGTCTAGGTGTAAAATCGTCTCGCAGATTGAAACACGCGACAAAATCCGACTATGTATGTAGTTCATGCCTCCGTCAATTTGAAGGGAACGAATGGTGTCGACGCTTTCTTGCATTTGAACATATATGTATGATCGCGAAGGCATTAGTTATCGGTGGTGTGTTCGTAGGTGTTATATTTTCACTGATAGCAGATGTTATCAGTGAAACCAGCAGCCGGTTATACCAACGCCAGTTTGACCCCTCGGGCTGCCACTGCGGGCTCCGTTCACTTTGTACCATTTTTATTGCGATTATGACCGAGTGCGTTATGATTTATGCAGGTAATATGAGACTAAAAGATACTTGTGTTTAAAAATCAATATGTTTTTAATTTTCCACGGAAGTTGTGGTGAGGATTGGTTGGATTTGTTAACAGTGTTCCGTTGGCAGCGCTTTTTACATATATGTAAGCTTTGTATGATGCAGGATGCTGTCGATCATATTGCACAATGGTACAATTAATTAATTAAATCTGAAAACAGTTTTTCCTATCACCGATTACAGTAAAAATATTTTAGTATTATTGTATTGTTACTTGTATGTGTTTGTTTAAACTTAAACGCCATAGTAAAATAACCGTAATGAAATAAAAGTCTAACGCGTTGGAAATAATTTTAAAACCGTTGAAGATGCGTTTTTAGTGTTATTTAATCTATTACATATGAATATGTATACTTTTTACATCCAGTGGTGCTCCAACACTTTTTGTTTTCAGTTGAAGCTTTGAAACCATGATAAATAATACAAATCTATGTACATACGTATGGTAAGCTCTTTTTCGACAATACAGCTTTTTGTTTGGAGTGGGCAATAAATGTTAAATTACAATATGTATTATATGTAATCAAATGTAATATTGATTCATTTATTACCAACTGAACGGTCGATCAATCCCATTGTGTCCCAATGCTTCGTATGAATGTGAACTTATTTCAATGCAATCAAATCATACCATAACAATTTATAAAGGTGTGTAATTTATTCGAAGAGTATTCTTGTGATGAGACCAATTTTTACCGTGAGTTCATTACACGTATGTATGTATGTATCTATTTGATAAATTTCATGACTCGCGTTGCATTACAGTCTATTTAGATACTAGTGTAAGCCCGTTGAATATCAACGGAGTGGTTTCTCATCACTAGTACTGTGAGTGTTTGTCTGGTGAGTATACATACATATGTGTATTTAATAGTTTTTATAGTTATAATACAACAACAATTTAGCAAAGTCGCAAGCCTATTGAGAAATTATATTGTTAAATTGTAGCAGGCCCGTTATTATCTAGTTTGGATCATAGCGTAAGCGCTCACTGTCCCGAACCGGTGATCTCGGGTTCAAATGCCACTCGCGCGAAGTTCTTGTTTTTTAATTATTTACATCAGCGAGCGTTATCAGCAGACATACACACACACACAGACAGACTTAATGGGGCTAATTTATATGATGATTAGCACGTTGAATCAAGTGTGGTAAAAACATCACAAAACTAGTTAAAATGTCATTCAATCGTTTTATATTAATCGACCGCATACAAATTGACGTCGACTGTACGCAGTTTTCACGTATAATGGAATATATTTATCTAACATGCGAACCCTTATAAGCTTTTATAATAAATGTCCCACAGATGTGGTGCCATTAAACAGCATACTAAATTGAACTCACTCCGGTGCCTTGGCATGGATAAATCGATAACAGTAAGCGGAACCTCTTGATCTTACTGTGTGATAAATAAACGCACATTGTATTGACAAAATATACACATGCATATGTATCCAATCAAACGACTTCTTCAATCGCACTAATTCGTGCCACAAAATACACATGTCTTCTGATACGTGATCGAATCTTTGTAAGAGCGATGTACCGTGCGTGATATGTACATATGTACGTCGTAAAAAAAATCGTGCGATAAAAACGCAAATGATGTATTATATTACTGCGTATTCAATAGCAGGCGTCAAATATGGTGCCGTTCTTTTGTGTGAGATTTAACGACAAAAAAATTAAAATCGGACACGGTACGAGAAAAGAAGACGAACCGTGGAAAAAAATGGATACTTTCGGTGTGGCCTGCATCATTCGAGACGCATCGAATTAAATTAATTGAATTAAGTGCACCGAAAGTGCAATCTGCGAATATGTTCGGAGCGTACTTTTGCAGGTACTGTTGAACCGTTAAAATTTTAACTTTTTTGCTCGGTAATTGTTGTCGTCTCCGTAATGGCATCTTCGTGAGAGACATTCTGCGCGAGTTTCCGGCAGAAGAGTACCGGTTCTAGGTTTTTAAAGTTATATTTTTGGCACCGTGTGTCACACCGTTGAACCGTGGACGATTTCTTCACATGGGAATAATTGCAGAAAAGCGTCGCTTTTGAGGTATAACAATCAGTGTATCTAGAATGTATTGTTACAAGGCTTTGTCGAATAGTTTTGTGAATGTCTGATTTACCCGGTTTTCGGGTCTTTTAAATTAAAAACCGGTTTAAACCGCACGTACTTTTTGTACTGTAGATGCAAATAGTTTCATATTAATTGTTTCCAGCGTGTAACTGGAATTAATTTAGTGCGTAATTTATAATTTTTTGAAAATAATTGAATTCTTTATACAGTAATTGGTAACCGGCTAACTGAGCAAAATTACCCGGTTTTGGGTTTTTTTTTTTAAACGTGCGGTTAGCCGGTTTTTCGGTTTAACCCGGTTTGGAAGCCCTACACTCAATTTAACAAATTTACCATTGCCCAACTATCGAAAGTGATAAAAATTACGAGTTACACGCTTGTACATAAAATATGAATGAGTCACTTTCTTCAGGGTAGAAGAGAGAGAGAGAGTTCCTTTCTTTCACCGTCAAAAATGATCTTGGTAATTATTTCAGATGAGACTAAAAAAATTAATTATAAGTTTCTCGTCTCGTAGACTTAAAGGGCCATTTCCTAAGTACTCAAAACAACATAATAGAAGTTTTAGCGAAACGTATCATTATTCTAATTCAAAATACGGACCAATTCCACACTTGTGTTTTTGCTATTCTAATGTCATGGATTCCGTTTATTGTGAACCATGTTGGCTTTTTCATACAACAGCGTTCTGAAAAAAGAGATTGGCAAAATTTAACCACAACTATTAAAGCGCAAAGTACATTTCAAAAACACATCGAAGCCTATGCAGTGTACAAAATGTGGAAAAAAAATTAACCATCGACAAAGTTATTGAAGAACAAATACGATGTGAAGCATTGTTCTGGAACGATTATTTCGTATAACAATAATAAATTAGACTATAAATTTATTATAGATATTTATAGACTCTTATGTAAAATGTACCAACATAGACAGTTAGAATTATTTCATCTCATATTTTAGGTTTACGTGAGGAGGACGCATGTGTAGTTTTTGGAAAGTTTGAAAACTAATTCCTTTTGATGAAATTCGATACTAAACAAGCACACCATTGTTTTACATAATTTGTTTAGCATTTTTGTTATAATGTAATAAATGCAAATCCGTTCTATATTTTATTTTAATCATTCTGCAAAAACTTTTTTTTTTTGCTTCAAATTTCACCACGCTAAAAATAATAAATTTTACGCCCGATGAGTTCAGTTATGACAGAAGCTTTATAAAATGCACAAATCATTCAATCTAAATCAAATAATATTGTAAGTCGAATACAGCAAGAGCATCAACACGGAATGCGTCAGACCGACAAAACTAAGATTTATTACATGTAAAAGAAAAGCGTGCGCTTATCCGATTCGCAATTGAAATTCACACTACCGATCATCTTGTCAAACATTAGATGCAAGCGAAAATAAACAAAAAATGGCAGATTGAGTGACGTGCGTTGATTAAAAATGAAATATGCGAATACTCGTGCATGTGCATATGTATGTACCTACATACGAAGTGCAGTTATGTATGCACGTGATAATGAGGAAGCATTCATCGTTTGCACGTGGGATGTTTAAAAATAACGATTAAGGTACAAGAATGCACTCGAACCAGTATAATATATAAGACATTGTACAACGTGGCAGAGGCGTTGCGTTTGTTTTCAAACGAGCGCGAGATCCTTGCATTATGTATGACAAATGTGATTGTCACACGTCCAGTGTATGTTAATTCGCTGATTTGAATCGATTGTTGCCCCGACTGCTTTTCGAAAAGGAGAAGGGAAGGGAGGGGTACTGAAAAATAAAAAAAAGTTAATTTGAATGCGAATTGTACGCTCTTGAGTATTTATGCGGTTGGAGAAAAGAAAACGGGTCAATGTTTCAAGGGGGCGGGTTAATTTGATACCGACTTTACGACCGACTAAAATTATTCTCAATAGAACAGTTATGTAGATATGAACATTATGCATCGATTAATTATTATCGAAAAAGTTGGGTTGAATCCAGGGCTCGAAATGGAAATTTAAACAATGTAAATTAAATTATAGAAAATGTACGTACATTTACACATAACACCAAAAAACTTATCAATGACGTGACATGTATTATGTATATAAATGCATGTGTGTTTGTAAAATGTATTATATACATGCATAAAAATTTAATCGCACAATTTATTTTTTTGAATTTGAATAATTGTTAATATCACTATTTAGTTATGTTGCTAGAAAAGTGTTTGTAGTAATTACATAAGTGCAGAACTAAAATTTGAAAAATAAAAATAATCAAACGATACCCGATGATAGATTGAAATTGGCAATACGTTCTCTCATCAGAGGGACAAGCAAGACTGAAGAATTTTAAAATTTTGGTTCCTTAGTTCTAAGTAATTCAAAGGAAGATATCGTTAATCACCGAAATGACGATGAAAGGCTGTGCCCTTCAAATAGCCGATTGTCGGCCGTAAAGCTAAAACTTTTTGCTCAAAGCCGACATAAAAAACATATTTTCAAGTAATACGTGCACCTAGCTTGTTTAAACATAATAATAGTTTAAATGGCTTTCACCTACAGATATATGCCGTTGTCAGAGTTAAAATGTAAATAATTTAACTTCCAGTCAACGATTGTGATTTACCAGTCATGTAAAATGTAAAAAAAATTCACCCTCTTACATTTTTTCGGCAATAATTATTGAATTTACGGAAATTTTGGTTTTTTAACGAATGGGAGCGCTAAGTTCACAGATTTCACGAAAGAGAGCGCCGCTCCCATGCGCTCCCGTCAATTTCGAGCCCTGGGTGAATCGTTGTTAAAGACAAAATATAATCATACATATATTGAATGTTTCTGATGAGCTTTCGCATTATTCGTAAGCTCCCGTGAAAGATATGGCCTGAGCAAATAAATTTGTTAAGCGTTCGTATTGAATACTGTGACGTAATGGATAAAATTATAGTTTATTAGAGCAAATTTTTAGTGGCACAGTGATGCCAGCTTAGAAAAAATTAAATACTGTGATGATGAAAAAAATGCGCTTTGTTCGCATCGTACTGACGTCATTTCAGCACTATTTATTCTACATAAATATAATATAATTATGTACATCCATGTACAAAAAGTACTATACATATGTTTTGAACATGATTCACGTGGTGTTTTGAGCATGATTCAGATTCAGTTGATTTCTCAAGTGGGCAGTATAAAGATTAGTATTGAAATTTTTAGTTATCACTTATACTTTGTAGTGATTATAGTCAATACGATTTTAGACATTATTTGAATGAATTTTGCTTTAAATAAATAAATAAACCTAGTCAAAAAATAGCACATATCGATGCTTTTACTTTATACCTGAAGTGAAATGAAAGCGTTAAGCGAAATAACGTGTAGGCTTACACATTGAACGTGAAAAAATTGGTGCATTTCAATCATTAAAGTTTAGTAGTTTCGCTCTAGTATTTACTGTATGTATGTCATCATCATTATCATTTTCAGCCGTTCACCATCCACTGCTGGATGAAGACCTCTCCAATCCTCTTCTATTCCTGTCAGTCTTGAGCAATCTGCATCCACATGACTTCACACATTCTTCTCAATTCATAGCTGCCCATCATTCACTCGGTCTACCGTCCTTTCTTTCACATCCTCTCGGATACCATTCCAGTATTCCTCGCGTCCATCTCTCATCCATTCTTCTCGCGATGTGTCAAGCCACTTCTCTGTGTGCACCAGATCTTACGTAACATTCTTGAATTTAGCATCCATACATCCACAACTGGCAGTACGCATTGGTCGTATGCGTTCTTTTTTAAGCATGTTGGATTTTAAAACTACGTTCATTCTTCCAAAAGCGCTCCATCCCAGTTTAATTTCTTCTTCTTTACAGTCATGTTCGCCAATTGTCCTAGGTATTAACAATTATCAAATAATAATGTGTCGAGCCACTTTTTCACACGTTTTACTGTATGTATACAACTGAAGTTTTATCTTACGATTCACTAAAATTAGTCCAACTTTCAAACCTAACCTACCCGTAAAAACAATAATTACACACACAATCATACAGTCACATTTGAATGTCAAATCGAACATACGACAAGACTTTAATTACATTGATTGCAATACGAATGGTGACTACACCTTTTTCGAACCAACGACATCAAACAAACGCCGAACCACGTCCAATCAGAGAAACGCATGTGAATTTTTAGCAACTAATCAACGAGACAATGACCGAACAACCTTCGACCCCGATAGACATCTCACGCATTGCAAGTTCAAGTGTGTCTCGTATCATTTGAGTCGGAATGTGTGTGCTTTTTTGCACTAAATCGCATGTGACAGGTGGCGCGATTACACACCACATGTGTACATACTATGTACATACATACATACATGTACCATGGGGCAAGTCGTCGAGATTTCCACTAGAGGCTAGTCACTAGTCGATCGTATCTACGATACTACCCGTTTAAACGTATTCAAACATCACGCCCATAGAGGTGAGCTACGTCCGCTTTTATATTAATAAGCAGTTGGCTGTAACGAGGTGGTATAGAGGCATTGTATTGTAATCAGAGGGGGAAAAGGGGTGGCAGTGATCGCACACCCACTGGCGACCTTAGAAGGACGTCTGACAAATACTGGCGTGTCACATTCATGCTAATTTGGTCCGGTTTTATCTTATTGTGTGTATACGTTGTGTTAGCCCACGAACGTTTAATTATTCGACGGTTCGTTATTGTGTAAAAATATCGCCGAGAGTCGTTCGTGCATACGTAATGCGGGGTGCGGCAGAGACGCGGGCGATTATTGAACCGCTATAACTTTTTTATTGTTGCGTTTAAAAAAAAATACATATTTATGATGTAATTAAAGCGTGCCGTGCGCTATTTTAATTTGTTGTTTAATATGTGATCGGTTTGTTTTCGCGGTGGAAATGTTTTAATTTTGGAGCGTGGTGCGATTTGGGCATTGCTGTTGGCGCGTGTAAAGTGTAGCGCAAAGTGCGGCACAGTAACGGGACGTTTTT
The DNA here is from genome assembly GCA_022651745.1 of Parapsyche elsis. NCBI lineage: Eukaryota > Metazoa > Arthropoda > Insecta > Trichoptera > Hydropsychidae > Parapsyche > Parapsyche elsis. Next base: position 2,608,958 of record JAGVSN010000031.1, read on the forward strand.
AAATTGAAATAACTTTTGAAATGTTGTATCAAAGTTTTTGATAGTTTGTGTGAATTGGAAAATATTCCATATGTATCGGAATAAAACTTTCATTGTTGTACTAAAGTCGATATATATCGAATATTTTTAAGGTCATTAGTTTTTTTGCGTTTGAAATATTGTTTGATGTAATCTTGATGTTTAATGGATCGGTAAATTGTTTAAATGAGTTGTAATTTTGTTTGTTTTTGTTGTAATTTGACCAACTTTTTCGTTGACACTATACCGCTAGGTGGGAGCGTCGCATCGAACGGTTGCAATTTCGGAATTGAATTTCTTCTCACCGAACACAATATCACTTTGATTAAATAATAAAAGTAAAAGAAAAGCCGATCGATCGTTTTGTTTTGTAAACAGCAAAGAACGGCAAAACAATTTGGTTTCGTTTGACAGTCAATAGTCTATTTGTATCGTTGGTTGAATCTTTTAAGCTTTTATCATTTACAGTGACGACTTTTTTTTGGAGCACAGACCTTACTTGTGCGTACTTTTTCGATGACTGGATCAAATTTTCATTTATTTCGCCTAGAAAAAGAAATGGAATAGAATTTTTTGGACGGAATTCCTTATTAAGAATGTAAAAGATTGGAGATTGTACAACATTTTGTCTATATTGAAAAGTAATTTGCCATTTTCGTGACAAAAAAGTCGAAATAGATTCAAACCAGAGACAACGCACTTTTTGCATGCAAGTTTCGTGAACAGAAATAATGAACCAAAACATGGTCCTGTAGCGATTGCGCGATTTCGAAAGCTGTCATTCAATAAGACTCGACCACGAAAGTCTTCGTCAATAATAACGTTAATGATGATGACCATGTTTACCGCGTAACTGTCGGATAACACACGTTAATTCGTCATTGTGTACAATCTAACGAAGTCTATGTTGTGCGGTCGAACGTTACTTCTTCGACAACAACAAAAAAATTTATCATTCTTCGTGTTCGCTATCCGAACAAAGATGACTGCGAAATGTCTGAGTTCCACACTTGAGAAGCACACTGACAAAAGTTCGGTTAACGCGCAATTTGACGACCCTATTCACACCCACGAGATTCTATTCGGATTTTTTTTCAAACATCAAACGATAGTGATGTTCGTTTAGAGCAATCAATAAAACTGTGTGACAAGTAACCTTCGATGGTTTTTTTTTTTGTTGAAATTTGATTGATATTTTAGCTTCGGAGCTTCAAAAGCTTACCAGTATTGCAGAAAGAATCTTCTTCTTCTGAAAGTGACTCATTTGATATCAAGCATTGCCTCTTCACTATTTGACAAACATTTTACCATCTGTCATAGTGAAGTAACGGAAAAATATTATCAAGAGTTTTTCCATCGCCTTCTGGAGTCGAAAAAGGGAGAGAAAGAACGGACAACGATTTGGTATGTAATGAAGAATTTTTCTTACAACTAAGTTGTTCTTATTTCTTAATTTCTTATTAATTTCTTAATTCTTCAAATTCTTAAATGAGATGGTCGACTTGTCAATGACGATATTTCAAGTCAAAAAACCTTTCGACATACGGAGATTGAACCCCAAACCTTCGCTCAAAAGACTAGCTCTCTAAACACAGCTACATATATATAGCCTTGCTACCAAGAAGAATCAATTTTAAATATTGTTTAAATAACAAAAAAACACATAGCTACCATTTGAACTCAATTTTGTTGTATAGAAATGAAATTAATTTGTCGGCATTATATTGTATTGGAATTGAAAACTTTGCCGTAATCATACGCAATGAATTATAGCAACGTTATGTTGATCGATGGGCGATGAAAATATTCATTTGCGCATTGTAGACATATTATAGATAGGTATATGTATGTATTCTAGTTCGTAATTATGGACGAGTAGGTTGTTTTTTTCAATTCGAATACTGCACAGCGAAATAAAATTGCAATGGAACGCAAATTAGTGAAACACAGCATGAGAAAAAAAAGCTCAAATGTAATTTCAAACGTTAAAAAAAATGTGCTTCGCATACGAACTAAGGAATGATTTGATTTATATTTAATTTTGTATAGGTACTGTTTGTGCGTGCATTTCTTTAGAAAGAATAATGATGCAAACGCAAAGCTTAGCACGACTTGTGTATGTCTAAAATGTTTTTAAAAATGACTATTTTCCAAATTAATTATACCTTATATAAAGCAATGTTCGTTAAATGGAGTTTCAAAGCTCTGTACGACAAAAAATAGTTAAAAATACCATTTGTTATTTAAACCGTTTTCTGCTAAACAAAAACTGTCAGTTTAAACTACCCGACAAAAGAGTCTGACGTGTAATACATTCTGTTTCGTTATTAATCGTTTATAATTCACCGAAAGAGACGTACATAATCTAATTAAAAATGTTTAATGAAAAATGATTTTTCGTACAAAGTGACATTTTCCGCACAATTATATACGCGGAGACTTCAACGAGCGCCCAAACATAAAACCCATAATTTATGAACCGTATTCAATAAATTGTAACGACATTTTTATACGTACATATATAAAAAAACGCCAATAAACATCAATGCTACGATCGCGTAAATCGTAAACAATTAAATACCAAACTAACAAGAGCATAAGACCTGAACAACCATCATCTCTCTGTTACACTATACGGCGTACGTTCGCCATAAACATATTTTTTTGTCGAGATCGCAGATAAGACTTCCACGTATAATGCATATAAAGAAAGCACTGAGGGTTAACTCGGCATCAATCTTCATAATAGCCTACACGGAAAATAACGAGGGAAACTCGTCAGTTATTTCAGCAATCCGAGCTTTCAACATCGGCACGCACGTTTCAATTAAATAATACGACACATAAACTAGCGTCAACTGAACAATTTAAATTGCACTCGACGTAGCAAATATCGTACTTTATTAAGCGACTTAAAAATGTTACTTTTTCCATGTTGAATTACGCTCCCTGCTATTTTATTCTATACTTATATGTATTGATGATACAAATCGTTCGGAATGACAATAGACTATACTGATTTTTTGTCGTTTTGAAAAAAATACAAGGTTTGCTTTTCTATGGGTATATACTGAAAAGTCTGAGTAAATGTTTTTACTTTTTTTTTGTTGATATTCTTGTTCGCAAGGATTTAAATTATTATGTCCTCATGTAAAAAAATAAAGGAATTCTTCTACCATGACAGAAATAGTCGGAACGTTTTGCGCCTACTATGAACAAATGGACTATAAGATATAGTTTTTGTTATTTTTATATTGACAGTATTGGGTAAGTCCATGGCCGTCAGTAGCTTACTCACTTTTTTGGAAAGTCAACATAGTCCACTTTCAAAAACAAGACTCGTATAATACACCCATAATACCGTTCATTATCAATTACAAAGGACGAACGATTTGAATAATTAAACATCAAATACCGTTACCGGGTCAAGCAATCCGACCTGTAGTCAATGAAAAGAAAGCTACGAGTTTTTGTTGTATGTAACTACGAGTAAGTCCTTTCATGAAAAAAAATTGATACGTTGTTTCATTGCAATTTTTAAATATGACTGATGAGAAGTCGAATTTGATGTCTATCTAATTAAGCACCCCGAGGCAATTTGTCCTACTTGTTCAATTATAACGTCTCTCGTCACACAATCAACGAAGTAACGCTGAAAGCTCACACTATTCAATAGCAATACATCCTCAATACGTACACAATAGTATTAAATTTCTTAAAGCTTATTAAGTCGACAAATTTAGCAGTATCACACACACACACACACATATGTACACCGTTATTCGATCATTAAAACTAAATATTAATCACGGCATATTTACGTGTACGCCTAGCACGTGCGATGAAATCTATGTTGAATATTGATCTCGTTATCACGATGCAGAATGAATCTGGGCCTACATATGTATGTACCTATATATTTTTGTACCCACTAATAATGATCGCAAATTAGTTATTGCTCTATTGAGACGTTGCAATGTTTCAGTTTGTTTTTTTGCAGTAGATTCCAATACGAATCGGACATAAAGGAGCGTGCCTTCAACTGTACGCTTTCTATCGTTGTTTTTATGTATTTTAAATTTGCAATCGACACTATTAAATTAAGACTAATGAACATTTTAAAATTATAAACTAACGAATTGCTGAGAGTTTCTGCCTGGACGTTTTAAATTTAGCATTTAACTATACAATTTCAGGTTTTATAAAAAATTACCTACATATGTATGTATGTATGTACATATTTACACGGTTGTGTCAAATTTAAGGCGAAATATCAATAGGCAATATTTTTAATATAAAGTCATGAACAATATGAGGAAAAGTTGTAATTGAAAACAAATACATGTATGTACTTATATGTATATTTAAATTCAATGGGGAAAAAATGAACCTATGTGTACATGCTAAAAGCATATCCTCATTTAGTTTTTAGCGTAATTAAGCTCAATCCTTCATTGAACATATTTTGGTTTTGGTACTACAACGTGACAAACTAAATGCCTAACACAATTGTGTGTATGTATGTATGTATGTTACAGACAAACTGTGAAATACCGCATTCTATAAAATCCTCATGCGTTTTGTGATTATTTTGCAGTCGAAATATTTTTTTATGTTACAAATCTGATCATGAAGAACAATTTGAACCAGTTTTTTTCACGCATTAGTAAATTTTGCACTCTGATTGGTCATTTTGGTCACTGTGGGAAATGCCAAAGCATTCTATACACACTTGTAACATATCTACATAGAATGTCCGACGTCTAATATTAGGTGTTCTTAAGTCTTCTCTATTGCTTTATAAAAGTTTGTATGGGTTAGTTTTTGTAACACTATAAAATAATGACAGTGTCACATAAAATAAAATTGCTTTCGACAACATGCAACATATGCAGACATATGTACATGTATTGCCGTTTATAAACTTTTTTTGAATTAAAATACTTTTCACAGACTGAATTGTACTATGTATATGCCCCATAGCACTTCGTTCACAGTTACACACAATTCTTTGAACTCGACAATACATCGCTCGTTTTACTAACAACGAGTAATTTTTTCACGCAGTTCGAATTTGTAGATTGGTACGATCGTGTTAACCGTTTCGGTGGCTCGTCCAACTATCAATGCTTTCTATTATTTTCCAAGCTTCATTTCGCGGCTGCGAATTAGCCTCGCTCATGAACAAGACGATGAAGAAGCACGACATACTTTCGGACGTACACATTTTCGTACAATTGGCGTTGAATTGCCGTGACAAACAGGCCAATTTTACGTATAGCGCATTTTTTTTGATCTTACAAAAAAAAAATAACAATACGAAGTTCGACTTGGATCGCACGTCAATCAAATCGTTCAATCAGTCGTATTGTTAATGCACCGTTGATTCTACTGATTTCTTTACGCACCGATTGTCATTTATAATCAATATTAATAAACACCAGGCCACTAGTTTCAACCTGTGTTGTGAAAATGTGACTTGCCTGCTGATTGGCGAAGATTAATCTTAATTTTTGCAAATGCAAAGATTGATTGTTCGTCGAGTTAATTGAGCATAGACATGTCGGTGATTAAGAAAATCGGTTTTTAACGCGCACGCTATGCAATCGTTTAGATATTGACTCTCTATTCCAATAAAAAAGATTACTATTGAAGTTTAATAAAAAATAAAAATGTAATTGTAATGGAAATGGATCCAATTGCTTAAAGAAATGTATATATTTTTTAATATAAAAGCTAAAATGACAAGGCCTAAAATGTTTAGACCGTGGGATATTGTAGTCGTAAAAAATGAAAACTATTTTATGAAAAAAAATGTTTAAGAAACATTTCCACGATAAAACTTGGCGAATGGTCACATTTTAACAATAAGTATTTTTATCGGCCATTATTTTGATTTCATTAGTATTTAAAGTAAATATAAATATAAAATAATAATTTATTATTGATGGAATATCAGAAATACTGTTTGAAGTACTATCAATTAACTTTTCTTCGAAGATATGTATGTATGTACAATTATATGATTTGCACCGTTTTAAATTGAACATCGCGTACCGTTAATTAATTAATTTATTTATTTACAAACTAAACGCCCAAATTATTTACAAACAAAAAATAAAATATATATATATAATAAAATAAAACGCCATCACCATCCCCGCTCAGTATCCTAGCTTAATTAAGTTTAAGATATGATACAAAGCCAGGATAGTGATGGAAAAAATGTCCATATCATCGGTTGCCAGGGCAATAAATAGTTTGAGAGCCTTAGTAACGGGAGAAACTGCCAATACATTAGACCAGGAGTCCCCAACCTTTTTGGGAAATGGGCCGGTTGAGAATTTTGAAATGTATAGAGGGCCGTGCTGCCGTGCTGCTAAAAGTAGACTTTTTTCACAAATATCGACGAAAAAATGCGTAAATCGAAAACTGAATTAAAGCCATGATGTACCCAACCTAACATCGCTAAAAAAAGACTTTTTTCACAAATATCGACGAAAAAATGCGTGAATCGAAACTGAATTAAAGTCATGATGTACCCAACCTAACATCGCTAAAAAAATACTTTTTTCACAAATATCGACGAAAAAATGCGTCAAAAAAAACTGAATTAAAGCCATCCTGTACTCAACCTAATCTCGCAAAAAATTGACTTTTTTCACAAATATCGACGAAAAAATGCGTCAATTGAAAAATGAAATCAAGCCATGATGTACCCAACCTAACATCGCTAAAAAAATACTTTTTTCACAAATATCGACGAAAAAATGCGTCAATCGAAAACTGAATTAAAGCCATGATGTACTCAACCTAACATCGCTAAAAAAAAATACTTTTTTCACAAATATCGACAAAAAAATGCGTCAATTGAAAAATGAAATCAAGCCATGATGTACCCAACCTAACATCGCTAAAAAAATACTTTTTTCACAAATATCGACGAAAAAATGCGTCAAAAAAAACTGAATTAAAGCCATCCTGTACTCAACCTAATCTCGCAAAAAATTGACTTTTTTCACAAATATCGACGAAAAAATGCGTCAATCGAAAACTGAATTAAAGCCATGATGTACTCAACCTAACATAGCTAAAAAAATACTTTTTTCACAAATATCGACGAAAAAATGCGTCAAAAAAAACTGAATTAAAGCCATCCTGTACTCAACCTAATCTCGCAAAAAATTGACTTTTTTCACAAATATCGACGAAAAAATGCGTCAATCGAAAACTGAATTAAAGCCATGATGTACTCAACCTAACATCGCTAAAAAAAGACTTTTTTTCTCAAATATCGACGAAGAAATGCGTCAATCGAAAACTGAATTCACGCCATCCTGTACCCAACCGAACTTAGCGAAAAGTAGATTTTTTTCACAAATATCGACGAAAAAATGCGTCAATTGAAAAATGAATTCAAGCCACCCTATACCTAACCTAACTTCAACACTTGAGGATTCCAGATGAACCCACGAAATAAATAAAAAACGTCGTAATAACAACATATCTCTTCTAATCTCGAGTGACTGCATGCCGACCGTGTCCAGAATAAATTTACTAGGGTATTTAGGATGTATGGTTATTTCTAATAACCATGCATCCTATGATATGTATAAATATCTGAAAAATTTCTACTATACCCTTTCAAGCATTTCAATATACAAACGCTTTATGCGAGCTATCGGAGAAAGCTTTCAACACCAAATTTATTTATACGAATTATACGTAATTGCACGTCGAGGATCTCAATTGTACGCAATTAATCGCGTGCACTTTTCGATAATCGCCCTGTACTTACTTAACCATTCGGCGGTTGCGTGAAATAATATTGTAATGCGATGACAATTAGCGAACGCACACCACCGGTGGACCTCGTTACACTTTACTGAATACAAGTTATTACGGAGATGCGATTCGACAGCCATTGTTTTGCAATTAAAACGACCATTATAATTGAATGAATCGATCCGTTGATAAATAATATGTGTAATGATGATAAATTGCGCGGTGGGATATTGTAATATGCAAGATTGTTGAAATCGAACGAGAGCTCGTTATAATGACTGCAAAAGAGCGCGGGTAGATCATTATTGACACGTCGAAAAGTGCAATGATGCGTTTACCCCAGTGAATTTTTAACATACAAAGTACAAAGTATGATGCAAAAATGTAACGACTCTTGTTTATCTATCTATCTATCTATCTGTCCATATATCTATCCATCTGTCTGTCTATATATTTGTATGCCTATCAGTTGTGTCTACCTGTCTGTCTCTCTGTATGTACATATATCTGTCTATCTACATACTATGTATCTCTGTGTAAGCCTCTCTGTGTCTATCTGCTTCCTGTCTGTCAGACAGATTAGGCTATTATTTATTTATTTATTTGAAATATACCGCTGTGACTTAACAGGTTACCCCAATTCGTCACATACATAATTATGTACATTGTAAATAGAGGTTGTGATTTCTCGACTTTTTTTGATTCTCGAGATTCGAGAATCTCATTTTCTCAGAATATTTGAATCTCGAGAATTCGAGATTTTTTTTTTGGTTTCTCGAGATTCTCGAGAATTTTCTAGTATAAAAAGTTACTTAAAATATAGCAAATCAATTTTTTATTGTAATAGTAGGTGACTGACAACATACAAAAATCAAAAAGACACAAAAACTATATTCTATTAGAGGTTTACAACTTTATTTTTTTTAGATTTAATTATTTAATTTTAGATTCACAAATATTCAGATTTTAAAAAAATATTTTTTAAAGAACATAAAACAATCTATGGACTTGTCAGACAAGGATGTTCTTCTTTTCGATAGAAAATTACCGGATACCGAAAAATTTCATTCATTTTGTGTGGAAATCGGTCTTATAACTTCTCTGCTTCCACCATTCAAATTGTAAAATTCGTTATTGACTTCGAAGGGACGTTCTTATAGTTTAAGTGCTAAAGAAATTGAGCCTCGTCTCGTTTTTTTGGAAAAACATCATGCATATGTATGTACCTATACATACATACTCATACTAAACATTTCGGACAATGGTTTACAATGTAGTAGGTATGTACATACAATTGTATGTAGTGATAAATTTAAAATATTCTCGATACTCTCAAGATTCTCATAAATGATTTCTCGAGAAACGAGAATCTCGATATTTCATAATAATATATTCTCGAGAAACGAGAATCAAAATTATTCAAGATTTCTCGAGAATTCTCGAGACGAGATTTCTCGATCACAACCTCTAATTGTAAATAACACAAAAACAAAATTAAATTATAAATTTAAATTAAATTAATAATTAAGTACCGATACAAAATACATACATATGTATGTATATACGTATGTACATACATTATATACCAAAAACAAAAAAAAAAAACGAAATATGATGTAAAGGCATAAAATATGCAATATAAAAATAAGAAATAAAAACATTAAATACAGATTCAATTTAGCTTTGATACATATTCATGATCCTTGCCAAATTGAATCTGAGATACATTACATAACTTAGTTATGTAATATTAAAAATGTCAATCCATCGGCGGCTATGACATTTGAGAGTCGGAGAGCCCATTCATTATATACGTATATAGTATGTATATTTCATGTATTCAAAGTGTAATGAATGTAATGATGCATTTAAAAATCTAGATGGTTAAATAACCATCTTTATAATCACAACCATCTTTATACTTTCAAGTATAAAGATGGTTGTGGAAGGGAGTGTTTATCATCATGCATTAATGTGTCTGTCTGTCTGTTTGTCTATTCATATTTCCGTCTTTCTGTATATCTATCTGTCTTTCTATCTGTGTGTGTTCCTGTCTGTTTATTATTTCTGATTATCTTTTTATATATCTACCTGCCTGCCTGTCTGTCTGTTTATTTATTCATACATACATATATGCGTCTTTCTGTATGTCTATCTGTGTGTCTGTGCCTGTCTGTTTGTAGTTCTGTTTATCTCTCTCTATGTCTGTCTGTCTATCTGTATTTTTCTTATACAAATCCACGTCGTTTTATGTACTAATCAAGACCAAACTTTACAGTGGTACTTTTTATGAGCATGTACATAGGTATTATAAAGTACTTGATTAAATTTTTCTTTGACGTCCCCAGCTGCCATACAAAGTTGACAGACGGAGTATTTCCAGTTTAGAAAAAAAAAAAAAAGCAATTTGCAGTCTAAAAATCACCTAGGCAACGCCGGGTACTTATAGTTTATCTACCTAATTATTAGCAAGCATAATAATATTAATAAGCATAGTATATGGTGTAATTAATTATATAAAATTCGTAGTGTATTCAAATAGGAAAACAATGAAATTTCACAACCCCTTCTCACTGCTGAGAGGTTTACCTTGACTTTGTTAAGAAAACACTGCATAATATATGGAAAATTGCATTTGCATAGAATACTTGCAAAATCGGTCGATTCTTCAATGCATTTTTTTTCTCTTCTTGAATTGACTGCCTTGAAAACGCAACAAAACTCGATCCGATGAGTCGGGTTTAGATTCAAAGCGATCGTTTATTCAAATCAGGCAATTAATTAAGCCCACGGTTCGTTGCACAGTAACGTTTTAATTAAACGACATGACGCGCTCAACATAATCGCATTATTGCGCGAAAAGCTCGCGACGCGTTCAACATCGACAAATACCAATGTCAAACAGTGCAATTATAAACTTCAATAACTGCAATAATAATATCAACGATGCAAACTATCGTAACTCATTATAGCACATTAAAATAAAACGACCAAAATATGTACTATTTTATTTACGTCAAACGTTAAAAAATTTCATATTGGTTTAGAATTTATACCGCTAACTTTTACCGTGACAATGATGACCAACAAAAGCTCACGGAATTAAAAACAACAACTAAAGAGCAATCAAATACAGTCATAGATATATTATTGATTACGATTCTGATAGTTCGAATCGACATGACATTTATAGTGCAATTTTTTTGCGCCCGGACACATACATCATGATCGTACGAATTCTAATTTGCCACCAATTAATTACATCAAACACGGTATCTGATACTCGGAAGATGGTATATATTTACTAATTACTGTTGTTGAAACTAGAAAAGTCTAGATAAGATCGCGCATTGATTCAAAATGACCGAGCGAAATTGATCGTCGTAATAAGCTCGTGGACAAATGAAATCGATAGACCCACATTTTCCCATTGTACCGAAGTGTAAAATAATAAATAAAATAAAAGTACAGCTTCCCGAATTCGGTGTTTAAAAGAATACGCGCAATTTCCGGTTTTATAACGTCAATCAATCGATAGAAAAGCGTTCGTGCGAAATTCGATTTTGCGGCACGTAAGAAGATGGCCGACGACCGCAACGACAATCAAGCGCAATAAATGAAATATTTCACGTTTTCTTATCCGAAATGTGATTAGGCCATCTTGGACGGTTCTTAGAACGTGAAACTCGATCGTTTTTTAGCGCAGAAGCTCGCAAAATAAATTGCAATACCTCCCCTATACTTAAATAGGTACTCAAGTGTGTACTTCCAACTGTAACCATAATAAATAAATGGTTATCATATTGAAAAACGAGTTTTTCTACTAAAGCGAATATTGTTCCATGTCAATATTTAAACCTGATTGATTCAAAGTGTGTTTTAAAACGCCAAAAAAAATTAAATACTACTTTTGTATGTAATTTTGCATAAAGTACATGACCCATAACCATAAATTTAAAAAAAAAATAGAAAAATAGGTCAGATATAAACTGTTTCCGTTGTCTGCACTTGCATTGATGATTTTTAGCACTTAAATTGGACACACTTTTTTTTCAGGTAGATATTACAATCACCGGTTCTTTAATAGAAATGTGCAGAGAGTGTAAGCAATTTACCTGTGTCATTTTCTAAGCCCCACCCTCTAGGAACTTATGGTTACTATTATAGCTGGTTTATTTTGATTTACGTTATGAAAAAATTCCCTACTATCATACTAATCATTGATTTTTGTTATATTTATATAAGAGTTAGTTTCAATGTTACCTAATATGCGAATTTGATCACCTTTAGAACGTACTAGTAAAGAAAAATGAATTTATTTGAATTATTCGAACGAAACAAACCTGTCATTAGACATGGAGTTATATTTTTGCAAATATCCACCTCGAATGTCCACTATGTAATAAAGCAAATGTGTATCGAATAATATATGTATGTATAATATAAGCTCCTGTCACAACTGACTAGTTTATTTATTCATTAGGTCGATTGTCTTCATACCCTTATATTTACCCTTCTCTATCATTACTTCCAATACATAGATATACCTTGTATATATGTATACATATATATTGGCATTTAAATACATATAGTTTGCTACTATGCATTACGTAGGTACAGTATGCAAATCGATAGATTTAATTTACGTATCAGTGGTGGCAGATCATCGATACATAATTTAATAAATTAAATTCAAAAAAGAAATAACCTTCAAGTTTCGACCATCATCGGCGAGCACATGTGTGTGCACAAAATAAAATCACCATTGTTATGATGTGAGACACATTTGCGACAAGTGACATTTCGAATCACCACGGTCATCAAGTGATCTTATAACTCGATAAAATAATGATCACCGGTCATTCAATTCGAGTCGAATTAAACGATTACACTAAAAGCTCAGGACGTAATTGGAAGCCGATGTAAAATTTGAAAAGTAATCACCGGTTGTTCAATCTGCCATAGACTGATAGTTTTAATATATTAATGGGGGGGGGGGGGGGGGGGAACGAACGATTTTCAAAACTGTGTCAAACTTGATTTATTACTGTTGTATTAATTAAACAAAGATAATATAATTAATATATTATTCAATAATATAATGGTACCCACATATATTTAAAAAAAATTAATATAGGGAAAAATTCTTGTGATACTTTAAGAAATTATTCCACAATTTACATGATAATTTCAGATTGAGATATGTAGGTACGTATGCTTTGTCCCATTTCATTTGATATATTTAAATTTAAATAAATACAAGTATATAATCTATATTTATGTCATCATTTTCAGCCGTTCAACATGAAGGCCTCTCCAATGCTCTCCCATTAATGACTGTCTTGAGCAATCTGCATCCACTTAACTCCACACATTATTCTTAATTCATCAGCCCATCGTCCACTCGGTCTACCTGGCTTTCTTTCACATCCTCTCGGATACCATTCCAGTATTTCTGGCGTCCATCCATTCTTCCAGCTTTTTCACACGTTTCGCTATACCTGCCACTTCGGTCATGCTTTTTACCCATATATTACGATCTCTTGTTATACCAAGCACACATCTTTTCACACTTCTCTGTGTGCACTGAATCTTACATAGCATTCTTGAAGTTTCACATCCATACGTCATAACTGGCAGTACGCATTAGTCGTATGCCTTATTTTTAAGCATAGCGGAATGTTGGATTTAAAAACTATGTTCACTCTTTCAAAAGCTTCTTCGTTTTATTTCTTCTTCTTTACATCCGGTCATATTCACCAATTTAACATCTATGTATGTATGTATGTATATAAAACACTAACTTTTTCAATTATAGAGATGTAATTTAATAATTTCGGGTCTAATGACCCGGTTTAATTAACGGTCAATTTTTACGCAGATTTAGTGATAACAATTTCGAAACATTAAATACAATTTATAAATTCAGTTACTTATATTTCATTTCAAATCATTTCACTATGCACTATTTGAAATTGAAAACGCACTCAGGCAACGCTATGTACTTTCAGCTTGCACTCTTACTTATATTTAGCGCAACGAATTTTTTTTTGCTGCATGTATTTACTTATATGTATTACGAATTATGAAATGCTAATATTTGTAATCATGAAGATTAATATATGTAGATATGTACATATGTATACTAAATTCATTTTAAAAGTCGGCGTTAGTATCGGACAAAATTTGATCAATTATAGCAGGATACCCTCTCATATACTTGATCATAAAGCACATTAGCGATCATTCATACAGAACTGGTGTAGATTGAACGTTATTGAATGATTGTAAATTTTAACAACATGCTATGCAATCTTTAAACGAGTTGTTCACACAATTGTACGCATCAACCGCACAAACAACCACTCAATTTCACTCGAACGAATAAACACACAGTGTTAAAACTTTACTTCGAAAAGTAGTCTCGTCTTGCGTATAAAAAAAAAATAATTGGACGATTCAATTTCCGATCGATCTGGTTCGCTTTACTTTTCTCACGCGATAAAAATTGTTAAATGCAAATTCACTCACCCGATTTTGGCAAACAGGAAACGCAACTACTGTCTTCACGCATGCTGCAAAGGCTCTGCACCAAGTGGAACGATCTGATAACGTTTAATGAATATAATATACACTCATACACGCACTATGTCCAAAATATCCAGTTCAATTATTATTGCACGGAAACTGGGAGTGCATATATATTTTTTTTACTCCATTTCATTATTCAGATACCGTTGCTCTACAAGGATGTTGCCGATCCAGTTCACGGAGATAAAATTAACCGACCCCAAAAATGTTTCGTGGGTGCTGAAAAATTTCAGTCGATTATACCAGTATCATGTATAAAATCCGTTGAAAATCATACTGTATCGAATTATTTCAATGACTGTATGAAAAGTTTGATTTTCGTTAATGGAAATAATTTTTACAACAGTATTACGAGGTGGTGACACTCATGATAATGTTTGTATGTATATCGCGTGATAGCTGTTATAGGAGATGAGACAACTACTGACACGACTTGCCTCAGCAAACGTCTGCTGGGATCTGAACCGACTACTGTCGCCTCATTCCAAATTAACCCGCGCTATAGAGCTACACCTACCTCTACTCTTATCAAGAAGGTTCGACTCGGTGTACTTGTCGGTCGAATGAGCTGTCAAACTCGGTGATCGTTGTCAATGAAGAGATGATTTACGTCATACACACTGCGATTGATTGGATAGTAGCGACATCGGTTTGAAAATTGAGATGATAATTGAAAGTGAAGTTGGAAAAGTCTTTGTATTCGGGTACTTGAAGATTTTTAAATTGCGTGACTTTGCAAACTGAGGTTCTACGAAAGTGAAAATTCTATTGCAGTGTTCACCACCAGTAACTAAAAAAATTCGGGTGTGGCCAACCCATGACTTTATCCATATATTTGAGGAATACAAAGAGTAACGAAATTATTTTTTTAAGTACGTAAGTAAATAAAACGCATGCACACCACCACACCGACCAAAATACATACATAAATATCATGAAATTACCATGTTGAGTGCGCGCCCGTATGTAAAATACGATCTTCGGCATATATTCAACTACCACTTCCGGTCGGCGGATTTTGATCAAAACCTTATCAAATCTTAATTTCAATATGAAAATTATAATAATAAATTTTTATTTATAAATATAAATATAAAATATAAAGGTCGAGTTTGAGGCAGTGAAACCTCTAATTCTAAGGTGTGTACATAATTTGGTGCTGATAACACGTTAGCATCAAGCCGATAGCGGTGCTACTAAGAATTGTGTGGTTACTGGTGGTAAGTACGGTTCTATTGAGGCATTGCTAAAGCGATGCGGATACGTTTATTTCGAAATGACGATTGCTGAATTCAATGTGTGTAATTGAAGAGTTTGAGTGCATAGCGTCAAATGTTAGTGAGTATATTTTCAAATTATCTAAAAATGATGAATGAAGTTTCAGTTCAGTTCAATTTCTCGTAACAGTAATTTTGACAAAATTCATTTTAATTTTTTATGATCACGCATAAAAACTAACAAAAAATGTTTCATGAAAGTAAATTCTTTTCATACGGTGCTTTAACGAAAGTGCACCAGTAATTGTCACTTCCGCTTAAACCGACTTCATATACACAAGCAACATACAGTGCTATAAACTTTTTTGCACGTACTTGTGCTATCATTAGCTTTCAACATCAGAAATCATTACATTGAATTATTTTTAAATAAATAGGGTCAACCACTGGTCGTACTCCTTTTGATACAAAAGATTGTATTAGAAAAAGCAATCTGTTTCGGTAAATTGATCGCTGAAATGGTACGATTTTCATAATTAGCATAATCATATTTGTATAGATCTTTTCATTTACGAAGGCCCACCCCCACTCCGCGGTAAGGATGCGTACGAGCATAAGCGGAAACAAGACACAACTGTGGAGGTGGGCCTTTTTTAATGAAAAAATCCACACGTACAGACTTTTTGCTGAAACTATTATGATTCAACCGGCTAGGGGTTGCCACCCCTGTGTGGGTTGGTAACCCTGCCACCGGTAATGAGACACACATGATATTTCCGTCCCGATAGCCCCACATTAAACATGTCAAACATGCAGAAAAACAATGGCGTCCAAAACTTCCATACAGTATTGAATTTTTAATTATAATCACAGAAAAAATAAGTTAATATTGTATTTTTGATGCGTAACTTTGTAAATTTAAACAAACGAAGACATTTTTATTATTTTTTCAATGACACATTTTTAGTAGTGTCGCACAACTTTGGGTTGGCAGCATTGTTAAAAACGTCAAACTGACAGTTGCACGTGTCGCAGTTTGACGTTTGCGTCAAAATCGAGCTATTTCGTTGAATTATGTATACAAAACCCAAAACTGACATCAACGAATTGTTCGCAAGTGCGAAAAAGAATGACACATTTCTTAAAGTATGCGCTCCCATGGTCCGCTATAGCAAATTACAATTCAGATGCTTGGTCAAACGGTGAGTAGTGATTCTGATTTTGATTCGATAAAGTTATGTAGGTATTCTGTAAAGCTGAGCGTGTGCTTTGAAAAACTTATTATATTTTAGATATGGAGTAGACCTTTGCTTCTCACCAATGATATTAGCCGATTCATTTTGTCACAGTTCAAAAGCACGTTACAATGAATTTTACACGAGCGCTACTGATACTCCGTTGATTGTACAATTTGCTGCTAAAACAACACACGACTTTGTCGGAGCTTCTAAATTGATTTATCCTTACGCCGATGGTGTAGATCTCAATTGCGGATGTCCTCAACGTTGGGCAATGAAAGACGGCTATGGATGCAGTCTTCTTACTCAACCAGAAGTAATACACGATCTAATGAGGACTTTTAAGAACAATCTACCCAATGATATAAGCGTATCGGTGAAAATAAGACTGCTGAATGATTTGAAAGACACGATAGAACTATGTCGACGGTTGGAAAAGTGCGGAGTCAACTTTTTGACTGTCCATGGAAGGAAAGTATGGCAAAAAAGCAGCGAAAATGCCGATATCGCTTCTCTCAAGGATGTTAAACAATCGCTGTCCATTCCGTTCATAGCTAATGGTAATGTTAAATCAAACGAAGATGCAAAACGTGTATTCGAAACTACTGGTTGTGATGGAGTGATGGCGGCACAAGGTTTGCTTTCAAATCCGGCTATGTTCGCATGTGAAGCTACTACGCCGTTGAGGTGTATTCAAGATTGGGTAGATATATGTCACCATCAGAAGGATACCATGGTCTTTCAGTGCTTCCATCATCATTTGGTATTCATGATGGATAAATTTTTGCGGAAGAAGCAAAAGCAAGTCTTCAACAACTTGACGAGTCACTCGGCAGTGTATGATTTTTTGGAACAGCATCTCGATATCAAGCCGAATTCCATCGATGAAGATGTCATAGGCGATAGCGTCAAGTGTTTGTACGACGATATCGAATATAGCATTCTGAAAAAAATGTATGGAAATCAAGAAGACGATGCGTTGTGTGAAAATAATGCGTACAATGCGGAAAAAACGCACGGAAAATACTTTTTGAGTACAATTTCGAAAAATTATTGCGATTTAGATAACATGGATTGCACATTGTTTGATGAAACCTGACGTTTTTAAATGTTCTATCTATGTACATAGATGTCAAAACGCACATACATACATATCTTTTCAAAATGCAATAAAGCAAAAAAAAAATTAAATTTTTTTCACAAGCATTGTATTAAAATTTAAAATTCCTCAAATTTTACCAATTAAAAATAAATAAAATAACTGAAATACATGTTATGTAAATATAAAATATTTATTAAAAAAAAATCCATTCAGGAATATCGTTTAACACTGTATTTTTTTTACCGATATAAACTAAAATATCCATTCAAACTGACAAGTTTTAAGTAACTTTACTTTTTCAATATAATGTATATTGTATTTTTTTATATTATAAATTAACTGCAATACATAATTTTGAACTACGATACTTAAATGTAAGTGCGTAACGATTAGACAACTGGCTGGCTGCTAAATGCCTAAGTATTTATGTAGAAATTTATAACACAATGACAGATTGATTCGATTAAAAATATATATTAAGAAAATATAATTTGCATTTTAGTACCTACATGTTTTGAGTAATAAAATGTTTTTTTTTCCTTGTATTTTTAAATTAAACATGATATGTCTACTGTTTCACAAATTCAATGAGTAAATAAGTTATCAAAAGACTAGAGAAATTACAGATAAAAATATAATAACAGACCCCTAAATGAGTATGCTAATATGTCACATAACTGGTAAGAGATGCATTGACATTATTTTAATTGATTGAAATTATATTAATAAAATAAAATAAATAAATATCACAGAACAATACAGAGAATACAGACAATACAGAGAACACAGATTGACGCAAAGATATAAATGACTAAAAGTAATTCCCTCGCATACAGACATTATTATTAAAAATAACAGTAATACATATGTATGTAGATACATACCGATAACATTAATTAATATGTACGTCAAACCGTTCAATGAGAAATTCATACACATTCACCGTAATTCAAAAAACATGTATAGAAAAATTTAAAAAACAGTCTTTGACTATGTCAATTTTTATGCAATAAATATGAATACTTAATTTACACATACTTTAGACATCTATTGCAAAAAATACTTTAAAATTTGGTAAAATGCTTTTCATCGTCGTCGTCGTCGTCGTCGTTCAGAACCAACCCGCAAATAGCATATTATGAGATTGAGAGCATATTGTGGATTTAGAATGCAAGTTAATGGAATACTATTTACATCGTTATATATGTACATACATACAGAACGAAACTGTGCGATTTTAAGAGAATGTACCTATTGTACATATTTTAAAACCACAAATGATATTATTGAATGTTAAAAAAATCCTATTCCATAATATGCTCTTGATTTGAATCAAAATTCTAAAATAATTTTAAAATGTTACAACAACACAATTGTATGGGATTTGATACAATTGCACAATGTCTACGCTAGTCTAATTTAAAATGTATTGTATATAAAAAAATTGATTTTCTAGTACAAAAATAATAGTCTCTGATATGATAATGTACCGATTAATACAAATTAATTTTACTGGTAATATCCTGTCGACACATGTGACACGTTGTTAGGGTTGCCGCACACTTGGCACAAGCTCCATGTCCGCAAAGAAAAGCGACAGTACGACGCCTCTCCATACAAATGGGACAACAGTGCGCTTCCTCGATCTCTTGTATTTTACATTCTAAATATCGAAGACGCTCTGCGGAAGGTTGCCGACTTCGACACGGTATCGATCGACCATCTACGGTTAAACGCCGTTCTAAAAAAAACACACAGTTATCACAGTGTTAAGGAAAACCGATAAAAGACAATTTAAAAATATCTTCGAAAGTACCTATTATTGTTCCACAAACAAGGCACTTCTTCATGCGAGCGGTGCAATCCTCGCAAGCCGGTCTATGTCCACACGGTTCCAGCAAACAATTGACTTCGGAGTAATCGCAACACACTACGCACTCCGCGGGCTTAACTCTACTAACGGAACCTAATAATATAACGACACAAACATTAGAAAGGAATTCGCACGGTCAAATTTGAACATTCATATCGCAACATTAAAATAACCTGTATTATCAGGAGAGGGCGAACTCGGTTTCTTCATTCTAGACGGTCTAACTGGATGAGCGGGACTTGGAATATTATTAGCTTTCATCATATTTCTATTTATAATACTAGTAAAGTGCATAGGACTACTATTACTACTACTGCATTCCCCTATAAAATAAACAAAAATATTAAAATCGAATACAAAAATGTAATACATACACACAGTGCCGTAACTAAGGGGTAGGCAAGTAGGCAATTACCCAGGGTGCCGAAAGTGTAAGGGCGCCACGGCAGAATCTTTCAAAATGCATTTTAAGCAATTGGTACCAAAGAAGATATGCATCAATTGGAAATACTTCAATATTTTGTTGAAATAGATGTCAGGGACGTTTTCCCAAATATATGTAGACATTTTATTACAAATATTCTTAACGTTCCCCATTGGAATTGCTTCGGCTAAACGAAGCTTCAGTAAATTAAAAATTATCGTCGAGCTTCAATAACTCAAGAAATACTTAATTCTTTTGCAATTCTGTCCGTAGAATATGAAACCGCGAAATTTTTGAATTTCTATAACTCAATTGATATATTTTTGGCACAGACTGGCTCATCCAACCCATTAAGCATTCAAAAAAATCTAGACAAAATTGCCTTTCGTCCTTTTTTTACATTCAAGGATTTACTGAGGTTTGTAATATTTTTGTTTACTACTTTTCTCTAAAATACCCATTTCTTCATTATTTTTTTGTCATTTAATTTAGTTTAATTATTTTTGTTCGTGTAATTACAATATACATAACTACCCTGTAAATATACTTGTACTCTAGTGCTTTGTAAACAGTGCTTTTTTTTTTACTTTTTTTACAGTAAAATCTAAGCTCTTCTTTCAGGTATTCTGATTTATCCTAAAAATTAATACAGCACGTCCCAGACTAAAATTTGGGTTTGCTAAAATTCTGAAGGCTAATAGAATATCATCTCTAATACTTATTATAAAAAACTAAAAACTTTTATATAGGGGGAGTTTGCCTAGGGTGCCGAAAATCGTCGTTACGGCTCTGCATACACATTTGTAATATTATATTCATACCTAAATCACCGTAGTTGACCAGATTGTAATTATTTCGCTTTGACGGTGAAGCGTTCACGTTAACACCGACGTTCGTCGCAGAATAGGCACCCTCTCGATTGCTATTCGGAATCGGTGAACCGACACCGATCACGGATCTCACGTCCAAAATTTCCGACTCGTTCGAACTGCCGGTGATGCCGCTCGACGAACTGTTTCCACTTCTTTCCGACTGATCGGCTGATGAATCCACTGTTCGATTGGTCGAAGATGTACCGATTAACGGATCGCTTAGATCGCCGTGTTCCATATCTTTGAAAATCTACAAAGTATTATCAATTAAAAACCACGAAGCGTGGGAAAAATCTATGAAAAGTATATTATTAATAAACCTTGACTCCGTTCGGGTCCGACATCATCAAATCGTATACACTTTTTCCTTCTTTTTTTTTAACGTTCGGATCACAGCCTTTGAGCATTAAGAATACTGATATAGCATAGGTAACTGCGTTAACACCGTTGGAAGATGTATTGAATCGCTCATATAGTGAATAAATTCCGGGGCAATCCTATAAATACAAATAAAATAAATATTGATCTAATTTAACATCAGTACACACGTATAGCAAAACGTAGTCACAGTAGATAATCATATTGTAGAGATAGTTGATATTTATTTATACCTAGGACAATTGGTGAATATGACTGGATGTAAAGAAGAGGGAATGAAACTAGGATATAGCGCTTTTGGAGGAATGAACATAATTTTTAAATTCAACATCCCGCTATGCTTAAAAAAGAAGGCATACAACCAATCCATACTGTCAGTTGTGATGTATGGATGTGAAACGTGGACGCTAAATTCAAGAATTTTACATAAGATCCAGTGCACACAAAGAAGCACGGAAAGATGTTTGCTTGGTATAACAAAAAGAGATCGTAAGAGTATGATATGGGTAAGAAGCATGACCAAAGTGGCAGATATACACATATATAGACACATAGCGAGAAGAATGAATGGCAGATGGACGCGAGAAACACTGGAATGGTATCCGAGAGGATGTGGAAGAAAGCAAAATTGACCAAGTGGCGTATGGAGTGATGAATTGAGAAGAATGTGTGGAGTCGACTGGATGCAGATTGCTCAAGACAGACAGGAATGGAAGAGGATTGGAGAGGCCTTCATCCAGAAGTGGATGATGAATGGCTTAAAATGATGATGATGATGACACACGTATAAAAATAAAATAAAATGAAACCTTTTGATTTGGTTTTTGAACTTCAGACGATTGCGCGTTTGTACGTTTCATGAATGCAATATGCAAAGCAGTATTATCATCCTCATCTTTCGCTTTCACATCACAGCCTAAGTTAATGAGTTGCTCTAATACAATACAATGTCCTGAAATCGTCAAATGAATACCGTTAATACACATACAATTATAATCAAATAAATATTTTCAATTATACACGGTGAGAATAACCTTGCGATATAGCTAACAAAAGAGGAGTTTGCTCTCTGTTATTTTTCAAATTCAAATCCGCATGTCCCATCGTTACCTACAAAAATACAACATCAATTAATCGCAAAAATTAACGTGCAAAACGGTTTTTAGCACACAATAATGATATGCGAATATACCAAAGCGTTCACAGCATCCGCGTGTCCATTCAGTGCCGCCAAATGCAAAGCAGAAAACCCATCGTCCTTTCGGCGATCGACTAAATCAGGATAGCGTCGGCAAATAGCGGTGCAGGCAAAGCTGTTACCTTTCAACGCGGCATGCTGGAGAGCATTGAAGCCTCTTTTATTGGCCAGAGCGCAATTCGTATCTAAGAAAAGCAAATTTCACATATGATCAGAGTTCAAAGATCCATAATATTCAACCTCTGAACTCCCAAAAACGGCGCACATGATAATATACCTGGATAGTCGCACAGCATTTTGATTATTTTCATTGAACCGGTCAGCACCGACCCGCTAGCAGACGACGTGGATTGCAAAGCAGTAGCAGCGGCTACGTGTGTAGTACCACCTCCGTTATTCGCACATTGGTTATTTATCGCATCGTGAAGTGCAGTATCGCCATACGTATCCTGCAAATATTTCAATAAATCAAGTCGCCGGGCATGCTAGTCGGAAGTAATCAGTGAAATACAATGCAACGCACTTGTAAGTTGACATTCGGTTTGTGCTGTAATAAAACCCAAACGCAGTGTGGCAGACATTTGTGAGCAGCGATGTGAAGAGCCGTGCAACTGCTTCGATTCACGGCATTAATATCTACGTCCTGTTCGGCGAGAAGAATTTGAAGAATCTGCAAAAATAACAGTAGCACTGCAACAACTGTGGCGAAAAATAGTTGCCGAACAATCGGACACATCGAATATGGTGAAATTTACTTCTGGTTGATTGCCGAAAGCGGCATCGTGCAATACAGAATCCCCGTCGTCATCCACGGCATTCGGACGAGCACCTTTCGAGAGCAAGAACTGTACGAGCGGTCGATGCCCCTGATAAGCTGCGACTTGCAATAGAGTTTTACCACAATATGGAGTATCGATCTAAAATAAAAACGCAAGGTACATATATAAAATTGATTAAAAATGACTTTATCCATATATTTGAGAAATACAGAGTATTTTTTTGAAAGCAAATTTTGCTCATCTATGTATATTCAAGTAGGAGTAGGTATGTGAATCGAACATATCGAGCAACGAATGCACACACATGCATACATATCATATGAAATCACTGTACAAACGATTTTCGGCATATATTATATTCAAATGGGAAAATCTTGCACTTTCAGTGAACCGATTTTCATGATATTTTTTTTATAAATCATTATTTCTATAAAGACTATAATTTCATAATATCATGAAAATAAAAAATATTTGAAAGGCTGAAAAAAAAAACATTTCGTTCGAGTAAACTACCACTTCTCGTTGGCGGATTCGACCAAAACCTGATCAACTCTTAAATTTTACATGAAAACTATAAATATGAATTTTCAGCTTGATTGGTTTAGTAGTTTCAGAAATATTAACACGATTTTTGACTTTTCTACAATAAGAAAGTCCCACTTCCGGATTTTAATGATTTATTTTTTTCATAATTAGATATTGCCCTAAAGATTATATTATTACAATATTATGAAGATACTATAATATTTAAAAGGCCGGAAAAAATAATATATGAAATCGCGTTCAAGAGTAAACTGCCACTTCCGATCGGTGGATTTAAAACTTGAAAATTATATATATGAAATTTCAGCTTGATAGAGGTGATAGTTTCGGAGCAAAACTTAAAAACCAAAAGCAAAAGTACTACTTCCGGTAGGAAAATTTTTTTTTAAAATTATATTATTTTGAAGTTTGACAACACATACTACACATGCAAAATTTCAGCTTAATACATATGGCAGTTATGCTCTGAAAAAACCTCCCAAAGATAACAAAAAATTATGTGACTTTCAAAGAGAAGTACCACTTCCGGTTGACGAAAATTTTTGGTAAAGCCTTGTGGATTGTAATGGCCGGCATAAAACCTATAAATACGAAGTTTCAGTGTGATAGGATAAACGGTTTTTGAGTTATAGCGATTCTACATACATCCGCCCAACACACAGACATACCGCCATTTTCCATAAATCACAAAAACGCGTGGTTTGTGTTCTTCGGGATTATTTGTATTGGTTAATTTAGTTTATGAGCGTCCGATTAGGATAAAGTAAAAAAATAAAAATCATCCGCAACAACATTGACTTACAATTGATTGATCGGTTTCGTACAATTCCTTGACGTATTCCAAATTTCCTTGGGCAACTTTGCTCATCAAAAATCGCATTTCTGGCCTGTCGACCGTCGGACTGGCTGCGGCCGGTTTATCCGAAGAAGTCTGACCGAATTGCTCCTCAGAAGCGTTCGGCACTTCGGGTTGATCGGCCACTGGATATCTTTGCACCAACGTAACGCATTCGGGATTCACAGTCCACATCTGCTTAGTTTCATCCTCTAAGATGTGTATTCTGAGATCACCGTCCGAATATACTTTTATCACCTGAGCGGTTTTTCCCAACGCCTAATTAAAAAAAATACAATTTAAATAATAATACGACAAAGTCATTTACACTTGAAAATCTATTATAACAAATACATTTTCCATAGCTGGAACCCATTCTCCGTGCAATCGTTGCAATTGTCTCGCCTGAGTAGCTGATGTCGTCAACCGTACAATATCACCTCTTCGATACCACACAGCGGCGACCAAAGCAGCCGGATGAAAAGTCCATCGATTCGGGCATCCTGTTGAATTTCAACGTCAATATACGATGCATAAAATTTACCTCAATGATAAAATAAAACATAAACCTTCATGCTGCACTCTTATGTCGCCTCGTTCTGTGACTCTATGCACGATGCCAACTTTTCCAATATACTGCAAAAAAAATAACAGCCATGTTATAACATCACATATTATTTGCATACACAAAGAGCTTACAACGAAAACACACATCAGCCATTCGCGGATTCCAGCCTCCATGTCCTTGCTGTAAATGACGTAAAGTGTCAGCGTCCAAAGCTACGCGAACTCTATCACCCGGATATAATCGAGGCATTCCTCCGGCGGCTTCGTCGATTCTCTTCTTTCCTCCTTGAGGACTTGTACACAAAGATTCATCGGGAGCTTTGCCTGTAAATAAATGTTTATCTAAATCCTCTCACGGATACTAAATATCCTCCATAGCTTCACAAAAAAACATAATTCAACGTACCGTATATCGGACAGTGGCTTCTGTAACAATTTCCTCCCAACGCCGGTGTTTCGAACTTCAAATCCATAATTCCATTGTGTCCCACTCTGAAATATGCACCAACTATTACACACACGTACTAGGTACAAAGTAGAAAAAATTATCTCAAGATACTGGAAAATCCAACTTGTCATACCACAAGCTGTATGCGAAATATGGGTTTTTCCCCACTACAGGAAAAAACATCAGAAAATTAACTACATACATATACACACTCGTATACATATTCAGTGGTCACAGTCAACTACGTACAATAAGTAGTGCGTTTTATTGTACATATCGATGGGTTAGTGCACAGATATTGTATGTTTTGAGATAATCGAATTTTAAGTTTGTAGATGCTGGGATAATTCAGTTTTTTTTTTTTAAGGTAATTTATGCATTTTAAAGTATGTTTTCTAAAGTGGAATATTCTAAAACTGGTATGAATTATTTCAAGTTTTATGAAGGAATGATTGGACATACAATATAATTGCACAAAATGACGGTCTGAATTTGGACATGTTACATTTAAGCATTTATAAAAGTTGCATAATATATTTTCTTGAAATGTTTATTATGAGTATATGTACATTTACAATTTACAACAAAATTACATTTAAATGATAAAAATCAAAAAGAAACTCCATTGTACTTTCTCACAGATGTTTAATACTTTGGTATAATAAAGCAGTGACTATTATGATTGTTGTAAGTGTTTATGCTTATGAAAATAACAATTTAAACTAAAAAACCCAATGAACACAACCGATCACAACAGTGACAAGAATGCTTCTAAGTAAATCTCAAAACTCAAGTGTCCTGTACTGTCACTGTGTGAACAAGAATTTGTCTGCAAAAATGTTGCATGTCCGGACATGCAATATATTTACACACCGTACTTCTTTTAGTTTTATGTTAAAATATTGTAAGTGACATACATCTTTTTTGCATGAAAAACATGGACCAAATGGACATATTATATATTTGAATAAGGCGAAATCTTCTCAAATTTACTATTTTATGGACGTTTTGTGTATGATAACTCAATTTTGGTAAAAACTGGACATACAATATCTGTCTATATGCACTTTTTTTTTTTGAACCAAACCCATTCCAATTTGGTTCAAGGCTTATAATAATAAAAAAAAAACATGAACCTATAATCATTTTTGGTGCCATCTTTCCATTTTACACGTGCAACTGATCTGCTGGACTCGTTACCCCAACAAATAATATCAGTTACGATACCGGTAGAGCCTATAACACCAAAACAACCGAATTAAAAAAATATTTACATAAATTTAACTGTCCTCCAAAGTAATACAATACCTTCGCCTCCATCTTGATTTTCCCACTTCCAATCGTTTCCTCGTTGTACAATAGCACCAGGAAATATTCCACGGAGTACGATCTTACTTTCTTTAGATCGCGGAGACAACTTGACCCTACAGAACAATCAACACAACTATTACACTCTTGCATCGAGCTTAATACGATAACGCACACAACCAAATCAAAACGTACCCGCGTGCAATATGGTAGTCGAATCTCAAAAATGGGTGATCCAAATTGTGTATGTCGGAGTGGTAGCACAGGAAACATAGATCGTAATCGTTGCAAACTGTGCATTTGTATCTCATGCCGAGTATCTGATTCTGCTTGCATGAATCGCACATCAGATTCGTGTGAGTGATACCTAAAGTGGATGCAAACAAAACGGCTATAGGGTTCATCCAAAGGAAATAGTAATCAGCAAAGGTATATACATTTAACCGCTCGTACCACATTGTGCATTGTCGACCATAATCAGGTCGTATTGACCCTGGTAACCGGTCCGGTAATTGGACCGTAATCCGCAGTCCCAGCATACGACCACGGTATTGTCCGGTGTTCTTTTGCTTCCTGGTTCTCCGAGCTCCACGACCGTACCGACGCTGCCGAGACCTCCATCTGTGGATAGAAAAAAATCGATATTTTAAACAATTATTATATTATGTGATCAATTGTATCACAACCGAAAGACTTGGTAGTTGAACGTTGACATACATATATTGCTTCAATTGAATTCAATTAGTGATTTAATTCAACCTTTATTCTCGTGGTGCTAACCGTCGCCCACGTCGATATTTAAGATTCCGAATTGATGAAAGGTTGGTCGATTTCAAAATCATTGTTTTTTTTTTACATGGTAAATTCAAAATTTACACATTTTACTAAACGCATGTTTTTTTCACATTTTGGTGTCTCTCAACTCGGGGGTGTGTCTTACCGCCAGAAGAAGTTATAGACTAAAACAGTGATACTACAGAAGACAGTACATAAATAATATACTGTAAATGCTTTTCATAGTTGATAATTATTTATACCTAGGACAATTGACGAACATGACTGGATGTAAAGAAGAAGAAATTAAACCGGGATGAAGCGCTTTTGGAAGAATGAACGTAGTTTTTAAATCCAACATCCAGCTATGCTTAAAAAATAAGGCATACGACCAATGATGTATGGATGTGAAACGTGGATGCTAAATTCAAGAATGTTACGTAAGATCCGGTGCACAGAGAAGTGGCAATGGGCTGGACACATCGCGAGAAGAATGGATTGGATGTCAGATGGACGCGGGAAATACTGGAATGGTATCCGAAAGGATGTGAAAGAAAGCGAGGTAAACCGATGGGACAATGGGCTGATAAATTGAGAAGAATGTGTGAAGTCAAGTGGATGCAGATTGCTCAAGACAGACAGGAATGGAAGAGGATTCGAGAGGCCTACATCCAGCAGTGGATGGTGAACGGCTGAAAATGATGATGACGAAATGCTTTTCATTGTCATTATATGCTCTTCATCTTTTGTTGTAGCAGTTTTAGATTCTATGTATAGAAGAAAGTATATAAATAATATAATATATTTATTGTCATTGTATGTCTTTCATCTTCTTCTGTTGTAAAGTTTTTTTTTTATTTTTGTGTTTACAATCGATGAAATACGGTATGTATGTATGTATATGGATATTTTTCTCAGAATAAAATGTCGATAACATAATACAGTTGTATATATTCTGAACATTTTCCTGGGTTTGATAGTTCAAAAGTTTTATCGCCATTTTATTTAAAAATTACTTTTTTTACTCAGAATAAAATGTCGATAAAATAATACAGATTTGTATATATTCTGAATATTTTCCGGGTTTAGATAATTTTAATAAAGTTTTTTCGCCATTTTATTTATAAATGGCAATTGTGTTGAGGTGCGATTAAAAGGCCAGTGCTCTTTGACCAGTAATTCGGTTGCAGTATTAACCTTCGTATGTAATCAAAAGCAAGTGCGTCACCTTTATTAGGTTGTTAGTGCATTACCGTTGCTACACACAATTCAATAAACCAGTCGAAGATACTGATAATGTAAGCCTAGCTTTATTTATAATTTTTTTGATTTTTCCAACTTTTTTTTTGAACTTTTGAAAAAAAAATTTTTTCGTTTTTTTGGATTTTTCCAACTTTTTTTGGATTTTTTTTGGAACTTTTTTGAACTTTTGAACTTTTTTTTTTTTTTTTTTTTTCAACTTTTAATACCCCCAGAGGCCATGCCGGCCCTCTAACCACCCCCCCAGGCGCCCCTTCTACCCCGGCGGCCCTTTTTTTGGACTCCCGAAAAGCAATGCCGGCCCCTCACCACCCCACAGACCCCCCCCTACCCCTACGGCACCTTTTCTGCACTCCCGAAAAGCTATGCCGGCTCCTCACCACCCCACAGACCCCCCTACCCCTACGGCACCTTTTCAGCATTCCCGAAAAGCTATGCCGGCCCCTAACCACCCCCAGACCCCCCCTGCCCTACGGCACTTTTTTTTTCTGCACTCCCGAAAAGCTATGCCGGCCCCTCACCACCCCACAGACCCCCCCTACCCCTACGGCACTTTTTTTTTTGCACTCACTAAAAGCC
Organism: Parapsyche elsis; assembly: GCA_022651745.1. Taxonomy (NCBI): domain Eukaryota; kingdom Metazoa; phylum Arthropoda; class Insecta; order Trichoptera; family Hydropsychidae; genus Parapsyche; species Parapsyche elsis. The sequence goes on from JAGVSN010000031.1 coordinate 2,638,747, forward strand.
ATGCCGGCCCATCACCACCCCAGAGCCGCCTTCTACCCCGGTGGCCCCTTTTTTGGACTCCCGAAAAGCAATGCCGGCCCCTCACCACCCCCCAGACCCCTCCCCTACCCCATCGGCACCTTTTCTGCACTACCGAAAAGCTATGCCGGCCCCTTACCACCTTTTTTTTTGACTCACTAAAAGCCATGCCGGCCCATCACCACCTCAGAGACGCCTTCTACCCCTACGGCAACTTTTCAGCACTCTCGAAAAGCTATGCCGGCCCCTCACCCCCCCCCCAGACCCTCCCCCCCATCGGCACCTTTTCTGCACTACCGAAAGCTATGCCGGCCCCTCACCACCCTCCCTACCCCATCGGCACCTTTTCTGCACTACCGAAAAGCTATGCCGGCCCCTCACCACCCCCCCCCTCCCTACCCCATCGGCACCTTTTCTGCACTACCGAAAAGCTATGCCGGCCCCTCACCCCCCAGACCCCTCCCTACCCCATCGGCACCTTTTCTGCACTACCGAAAAGCTATGCCGGCCCCCACCACCCCCCCCCCCAGACCCTCCCCTACCCCATCGGCACCTTTTCTCCCCTCCTGAAAAGCTATGCCGGCCCCTCACCACCCCACAGACCCCCTACCCCTACGGCACCTTTTCAGCACTCCCGAAAAGCTATGCCGGCCCCTCACCATCCCCCAGATCCAAAATACAAAAAATTAAAAATTCAGCGGGCGTTGATTATCAGCGGGCAATAAGCTAGTAACAATTATAAACAGCCATCGATTGTTAGAGAGAAATAGTCTAGTATAATTGTATAGTGCATGTAAATATTACATATACATACATACATATGAAAAATACTTTATCCGATTAGGATAAAGTAACAATTGGGTGTGGCCAACCCGTGACTTTATCCATATATTTGAGGAATACAAAGAATAACGAAAATAGTTTTTTAAACTGAAAGAGTCAAAAAACAAATTTTGTTCATTAGTGCGTCCAAGCAGGAGTAAATCACTATAATTTCATAATATCATAAAGATTAAAAATATTTAAAAGGCTGAAAAATTTTCGGAGAAAAAGTTGAAAAACACCGAAAACGAAGAGTGAAAGTACTACTTCCAGTTGGAATAAAAATAATTAAAAAAGTCATTACACATACTACATATGCAAAATTTCAGCTTAGTATTTATGATAGTTTTTATGGGAAAACCTCCCAAAGACAACAAAAAATTGGATGACTTTCTAAAGGAAGTACCACTTCCGGTTGACGAAATTTTTTGAAAGTTTTATAGATTGTAATAATATAAATAGAAATAGAAAGTATCAGTGTGATAGGATAAACGGTTTTTGAGTTATAGCGATTCTACGTACACACATCCGCCTAACACAGACATTTTCCAGAAATCACAAAAACGTGATCAGGTGACGGCACCCGAAACAAATCAGTCAAAATCTCAAGGTCGAATTTTCGCACCGTCACAATACTCAGATCTCACCAGTTTGGCAATAAATGCGATTGATCGATAATATGTCCTTGTTTGAATTAAATTTATAAAATGTACATGTACAGTGGTGAGCGTGAAACAAAATTCCATCGAGAATTCCCTTTAGTCGTGTAAAATGTATATTTAGATGTAGACATATAGCAGCACACGTTCAGGTAATCTAAAAATATACACAGGAAATGCCATCTTCCCCTCTTAAAACGACAAAATAATACGCGCGCTCGTGACTCACACCCAGCCCCGTACGATTCGATCAGATACGACAAAAAACGACACAATTTCGCATACCATTGTTGCACAATTTTTTTTAATATCGAATAAAAAAAATAAAACTCGATCAAGGACACGAAATCGTCTACGGAGCGAGAGCGCACGGTGGAAATAGTACACATGCAAAAAATCGATAGTGGAATCGATTATCAATCGATCGTGTATGGGGTGAAAAGCGAAAGTCACGAAACGTCAGATGTGTTTTGACAGGTGGTGGATGGAAGGGGAGTCGGGGGGGGGGCGCGGAGGCTCTACGGGGAAAGAATTACCCTGGTTGTCCCATAGCCAGTCAGGTCCGCGAACGACTCGTGCCCCAACTAGGTACATTTTGTTGTAGCAGGCGGCCGCCCGCCGCCTCTACAAGTTCGACCAATTCTCCTGTCGTCGTCCGTCACCCGTCATCCGTCACCTGACAGAGCTGCCAACCGCTACCTGCAAACTCGCCCTTTTCCACACCTACCACCACACCGATGCTAATATCCAAACGAAATTCTGGTCGTTTCCTGTCAAAAATCAACGGTTTTATCTCACCTGATATTTCTTGTGATTTAAACGAGTGCTATACTGCCGTTCTAAGCCCACTTAACGTAACTGACAAAAATTACGAAAATCCCGAGTTAGATGTGTTTTGGGGGTTATGGGAGTGTATTCTTGCGATTTTTCATATCAAAATTAAAGTATCTTCATCCAAAAGTGATTTTTTTAAGCTATTAAATCTTACGTATCTGCATGCGCAGAGAAATAGTATCACCAACACTTAGCGAAAATAACGTATCCAATATTTACTTCGGTTACTACCTTATCATGAAAAATTGAAAAGACTGAATATCTCTACATTGGAAACGAGAAGATTATGAGGTAGTTAAGAGGTGAAAATAATAAATAATCATTATTCATGTAAAATGACCAACCTCATTAGTCATTATTATATATATAATAGCCGAAATCCGTCTGTCTGTCTGTCTGCTGATAACGCTCGCCTCGGGAAATGACTAAAAGACACGATCCGTCAACGCGCGAGTGGGATTTGAACCCGGTATCACCAGGTTGGAAGAGTCGTGCTAACACTATCATCCAACGGAGGCGATGACGGGACTGTTTTAATTTGACTATGTACATAATATTAATAGGCTTGCGTTAACTATTAAATACACATATACTCGCCCACGCAAACATACGTTGATATTCAACGGGCTTACACTAATTATATATATATATATATATAATAGCCTAAATCCGTCTGTCTGTCTGTATGTCTGTCTGCTGATAACGCTCGCCGAGGTAAATAATTTAAAAACCAGAACGTCGCGCGAGTGGGATTTGAACCCGAGATCACCAGGTTGGAATGAGGTCGTGTTAATACTTTCATCCAAACGGAGGCGATTACAGACCTGCTTTAATTGGACAATATTAATTATCAATAGGTTCGCGACTTTGGCTTAATTGTTAAGTTGTTGTGTTATTACGCGCCATCTATGCAACAACTATAAAAACTATTAAATTTAATATTAGTTTTCAGGACGGGTGATGAGAACGCCCCGTTGATATTCAACGGGCTTACACTAGTGTTCAATAAGAACCCTCATCTAAGAGGTCATACGTTAAGTGGGCTTAGGACGGCAGTATAGTCGATTTAATATTTTTGATTATTGTTTACATTTGTAGCGGTTTTTGGCAGAAATTGTCGTATTGTTGGTATTAAGGTTTAGTTTCGCGCGCGCTGCAGCTAGAAGGGAGAAACGCTCCATGCTCAAAACAGTTCGTACCAGACGCTCGTTAGCTGAACCCACGCGCCGTCCAGAATAAACTACCTCAACATGGCACACCACATCGCACGGATCCTGACCTACGTACTCGAATCACGCCATCACTTCATCGCCTCATCAAGACGTACCTCTGCACTACACACAGTTAATTCATTGCACGCGACACGTAGCCTCTTACACTTTTGTTTTAATGTAATTTGCTGTACTTATAAGAGTAAATGAAATGCAAATCTCCACGTTGTATGAAAAAATAAACGTTACGCGTTTCACCATCATCCATTCCTAAACGCTAAGTGTGGGGAAAACACCCTTAAATTCCCGCGCGCTGTTATTCAAAAGCTTCCTATTCGCTCGAACGCCATACGATAGAACGAGATGAATGTTTGGTTTCGCGCGTGATGCAGATTGCAGATGCACGCTGCAGCTAGAAGAGAAGCGCGTCTCGTTGAAATTGAAGTGGACGGTTCCATGACAAAACAGAACATTTTGTTTTATATATATTTAATTAATAAATAGATACGACAAAAATAAATATTTTATTTTTCCACTGTTTTGTCATATTTTGTTTTATCATGTTCTGTTTCGTCCGGTTACCGTAGTGGACACATAGCGATAAGAATGGATAGCAGACGAACGCGAAAAATACTGGAACGGTATCCAAGAGGATGTGAAAGAAAGCAAGGTAGACCGAGTGGACGATGGGCTGATGAATTGAGAAAAATGTGTGGAGTCAAGTGGATGCAGATTGCTCAAGACAGACAGGAATGAAAGAGGATTGGAGAGGTCTTCATCCAGCAGTGGATGGTGAACGGTGAACGGCTGAAAATGATGATGAAATATAAAATTAGGATTGTCCCAGCCCGATATGAGAAAAAAAAAAAGATAAAAATCAACTTGTTAGGAATATATTTATTGTTTATAGTTGCAGTCTGATAATGAAAAAAAAAAAAATTACAATATAAACATTTTTGATACAACTTATACATATGGAATAAATATAGATACACATCATATGAAGTTATTTATAAAGTAACATGATTATAAATTCATAACATACCTAAATTAACAAAAAACTGTTTTAAAACTTCTTTTATGTTGTTATTAGTATGTTTCAATGCGCAATAGAAAAAAACCTCATGAGACTATTTTACAGATAAGGACACCAATCAATCTTCCGCATGGATATCAGTTCTTTTGAATGTCTTGATACAACTATTATCAATATTCAAATTTTGTCATAAAAACCACAAGAATTAACATTTTCGGGGTTGCAATTACACGAATCAAATTTCGCAATTGCACATAACGAGCATATTAGTAAACGCAGTAATTGGTATTTAAAAAATTGTTCACGAATGCTTCGATACCCTGTTGGCATACAAATAAAAAATTGTATGTACATCATTAAATTGGTATGCTAAATTAACTTTAGACGAACATTCACACAATATCAAATTATCTCGTTTGCGTTCATTGTACACGGTGGCTATCAATTATACACATAATAAAGTGTAAAATGATTTCATTTGACGTATCGACGGATGGCATTGACCTAAAAATTATACCGAACATTCATGCAAATATTTTCGATGCGCAATGATTTAAGTTCATCGCGAAGTACGTATTGATAATAATTGAATTATATTGCTAAAACTTTACGTTATAGTTAAGCATGCTTTCACGTAGCAAAGTATACACTATTATTTCCCTAGGATTTTGTTCATTTGCTTATTTTGCCTGTTGATGGTCATGTCGGCACCTTCGACTTTATCGTGGATATCGTCAATCAGATCGTTCTGCGACTCTATCTCTTCACCCAAGTTAGTCGCGAGTCCTTTGAGTCGGGATATCGAAGTGACCATCTCGTCGAGATTGGCTTCAAGGAGTTCGTTCATCTTTTTACTACCCGACGATTCACCGTGGAACGTTTCACGCTGATTACCACTGTCGAGGCCGCGGAGACGAGTCGACGGATGCTCGTCGTACAAATCTCGTGTCGGACGGTTGTGCAGAACTTCGGATAGGGAGCTTTCGCCGGGTCGAGATTCGTTAGGAGTGGGAGCGATCTTGGGAAGCGCCTCGTTCTTTCCCGATATGTAATTCTTTAGACTGCTGAATACTGATTTGATACCGTTTATATGTTTTTGACTAAAGCGAAGGTTGGCGTTGATCTCGTCCAAACGTTTGCTCGAGTTCTCGAGTTGTTCCCGCTGCCTCATCAACTCCTCAGCAGTGGCGATTCCAATCTTTTCAGAGTCTCTGAGTATACCGACACTGCGAGACGACGAGTCGACGGTTCTACGTTCGATCTCGAGCCGACGTTCGAGGAGTGTTTGGCGTTGAGCGTCTATAGCAGCCATGGAATCCGACACACCACTTTGGGATGGTCGTGGACGGGCATTCCTCAAGAATGTCTCATCGTCTACGTCAGGTTCGTCGAACAAAGAGCCTGATCCACCCAAGTAGTGGTGGCCCGACATTGTTTTCCGATTCTCGCTGTTCAGATGTGTGAAAATAATGTGATATAGTATTCGTACTGATGATTTTGACGTGTGGGTAGCTCGAAAGACAGCTGTCAAAATACACAAAAGACGTACAACCCACCGTATGCTCGAATGATGACTGATCATCCTCCGTATTGAACTCTCACACGCGTAATTTCGACCATGACCGATCATTGCAAAATATTAAACAGATAAACACTCATTATATTTGTATTTGTATATTAACAAATGATTATATTTGCAATCTGAAAGCTTTTATATATTTAAGGAATGGACTTAAGCACTGTGAAACTATTTTGCTTATGCCGTTTCATCGAGGCTTGATTTCACGACTGCGCCAGCCTGGCTGAAGAATACGAGAGAGTGAATTCCTACATGGTTCCCCTCTAGCGTTAAGCGGACTGTCATTACTCTATTAATGACAGTATCCCCTCCACTCGCCAATACTGATGCTCCGTAATTAATTAAAGTAATAACAGTAATTAGCAGTTTTATTATAGCAAAGACATTAAAAATGCGTGATCTCATGACACGAGCCCACCAGAAACAAAGGATTAAGGATTAACTACGCATCAAGTGCGTCGAACAAATAGCACTCATAAAACATGACCTCTTGCACACAACACACTAAACGTTAGGTGAAAGAATTTCGTGAATCCATAAACTCACACGCAAGATTCCCGCACCTAAACACAAAAGTGCATTTGTGTAATATGAATTACGACGATCAGTCTAGCATTGTCAGTTCTCTCCAGTCTCGAACCAGACGAGATATACATCTCACGCTGCTCAAACAAACGTACTCGTCGTAGCATACCTCTACGCACGGATCCTCATTCGAAGCACGTCATCACGTCGCTGCATTATCAAGACGTACTCACGGACACGGTACTCTGCGACAATGTGCGATTAATTATGTACGTATGTAGTTACGTAGACACTTAGATACTTTTGTATACCTGTAATTTGCCGTTTCTAATTCCTACATTGCCATATTAAAGAATACGAGGGGAGAATTCCTACAAAATACACATTTTTAATAAATTTGAGTTTATTTTGCTCAATAAAAGCATGGTTTGGCGGGTGCGTCGGCCTGGCTGACACCTGGCCATGGTAGAGGAGACCACAAGGGAAGGCGAGGTGCGGGGAGCTTTTTGGTCGCGGCCAACTTTCATCTGTCGGACCAACGCATTCGCGAAACCATGCCTTAACGTATAACACAAATTAAATATCAAAACTTTAGCATAGATGACTAGCATAATTATTTAAACTAGTGCATAATTTTCATTAAATTTTTACATTAATTTGAGTTTATTTTACACGTGAAATTTTCAAAAATAAATTAAAAACCTAAAAACTATGACCATGGACGTAAAGTTGAAGTGCATAGACCTCTAACTGCGTCAGTAATTCAGTATCTGTCAACCACTGGCTTGGGCTGATATGGCATAATGTCTTCCAAAGGTAACGCATTATTTGAAACGAAACTTCTTTACTTTTACCAACATTTCTCAGACTTTAACGTGTACATTCTGTTTTAAAACTGTTTTATAGTGTACGTGGAGACGGAGGATCAAAATCGACTACGCTTCCAAGTAGAACTAGAGTTTGTCCAATGCCTGGCTAACCCTAACTATATTCACTGTGAGTATTGTCACTGCGTATTGAATACATGTACATTGTTATCGAGAATATATTAAAAAACTTTCTGTTTTTCAGTTCTCGCCCAACGTGGTTATTTCAAAGATCAAAAATTTATAAATTACCTCAAGCACCTACTGTACTGGAAACAGCCAGAGTATGCGAGATATCTGAAATATCCAATGTGCCTTTACTTCCTCGATCTCTTGCAGTACGAACATTTCCGTAGGGAGGCTGTCAACGCGCAATGTTGTAAATTCATCGACGATCAGGCCATCCTTCTGTGGCAGCATTACACGAGACGAAGGAACAGAATGTTCACGATGAACAACGGCACTATACAAATGAATCCGGACAACAGTACCCAGCCGTCTTCCAATGTCGGTCCTACCCTGAACACAAACAGCATCATCGGCAGTAGCGCACAGATGAATATTAATAATACGCAGAGTAATAGCACGCAAGTGGTTCAAACCAACGGCTTGGGCTCGAACAATGTTCCTATGGGTCAAAAAGTTCCTTAAAAATGATGAGCTCGATCGTAAATAAATAGTCAATATACACCAAAAAATTATGCGGCATCGTTTGATGACACGAACAAACTCGAGCGTTGAACAATCGCGTGTTTCAATAATCATTAAAAAAAAAAAAAAAAATGAATGTATTCGATGTGTAGTTGAGTGTGTATTATTAAACGAATCCAAGGAATTTCGTAATTTCGAGTATGTGCGCCATTCGGTGAACTGTTAATTTTAATTTACGTATTACGTTTAACGCGACTTGACTCACTAGAAAATTTTTAATTATGTATTTATTGCGTCAAATGAAACTGTAACTTTCCATTGCATGATGTTAATGTTAATGAAATTAATCATTTATTATTTATTTTTTTGGCATCAATTTAAGCCGAATCTCATTGCAGTATATTGTGTAGGTTTATGCAAATGTGTTAGTACTTAAAATACATCCGTATAATATTGCTAATGTGAAACTGTCTTTGGTTTTTTTTTTATATCATATGTATTAATTTGATGTTATAGAAAAAAATATATTTTTTAATTTTATAACGTTTTATAATTTTTTTTTTTTGTTTTAAAACCTCCTTATCTTTTTATTCAATTACTCAATAATTGACATTTTGTTAAGTTTAAGAAAATCAATTGTTCTTTTAAATTTTGGGTCTCAATAGATTAGTGGTTTGGTTTTACTGTATCATCATCATCATTTTCAGTCGTTCACCATCCACTGCTGAATGAAGGCCTCTTCCATTCCTGTCTGTCTTGAGTAATCGGCAGCCACTTATTAATTATTCTTTCTCAGATAATATAGATTGAAAGTATAATACTGACTAGGGAGATTCTGGATCCCAGAGATAAATTAATATTTCAGGTGATCATCATTATCTTTGTTATTATTATTATTGAGTATTAGTTTTCTCTATCATCAAAATATTTAAAAGATGCTTACTATTTAACAATAACAAGTTATTAGTACTTTTAAGAAATATTATAAACGTTCGCTTAACAGACACTGAAAAATCGTTGAAATATTGAATTTTTCCGTATAATAAGCTAGACCTCATAGTTTGTAGAATCAAAGCGTTCCATTATCTGGTAATGTATTATTTTCTTAGTCTTTCACTTTTCCCTTCTACCTTTCCTTCTTATGACGTTGGTTAAAAATTCATCATGGCGCAGAGCATCGTCAATACAGATTCCTCTTATTGTCTGCTTTATATCTGCTCATTATAAAATTTCGATCTTTTATCTCTTTTTACGAAAAAATGCACGTTTATCTATTACCCTATAAAAGATCGCCAACTAATTAATCGGTTGGTATTTAAATCAATAAACGGTCAGTAACTTTTCAAGAAAATGGTCAGTATAATACTTATAAAACGGTCATTAAAAATTAATGAATCGGTCTGTAAACTTTATATACCGAACGGTTATATAAATTTACCAGTGTGTACTGACTTAATGACCATTTATTAAAATTACTCACCACTTGGTTAAAATAACTGACCGAAAATCGGAAAAGTTACTAAAAGTTCGCCCATGGTAATTGATAAATTATTTAAATATTCTTTTCACAAAAATCTATTAAAGTATTTCTGAATCATGACAATACCAAAAGTTAAAATTACTATTGGCGCAAACGAACAACCCATCCCAATCGTGTTTTATGGTTAAAATATGCAATGAAATTTAATTAGTATATCCGGAAGAGTTAAACGTGTTTTTTTATTTTTTTCGTTTTCGAAAATACCTGTACGTACATCGTACATGTGAAAACGGGAACGACTTGCGCAACTCCATGTTAACGGTCAAACTTTTACCAAGTCCGTTTCAAAATATGCTCAAAACTACTTCCGCAGCCATTTCCATTAATCAAAGTCTAAACGCACTTATTAATAATAAAAGATTCAGAACCACCTTTGTACAGAGTGGAGCATGGGTCGTTCTGAGATCAAAAGTTAGAGTACATACCTCGAATACATGCCAGTTGGCATATGAATCGTTTAGAATAAAAATGGAATATGTTGACTATCATTGTCGTTTTGAGAAAATATAAGTTTTACATCTGTTAACTAAAAAATCTGGGTAAAATAATTTTTTACTTTGTTTTGTTACTTCTGTTCGCAAGAATTTAAATCATTGGGTCCTAAAAAAGATATTAAACTTAAAGGAACCCATGTATGTATTTTTTTACTATGAATGATCATAGTCCACTTTCATTCCACAATTTTTCAAAAACGTTTTGCGCTTAGTACATATAAACAAATAGACTATGTTTCTATCTTTATAATTTGGAGTTACATACATATGTATGTATGTATATTGAGTTTTGTGTTTCAATTTGATACCCCACAATACCTAAACTTCTGCAAGCGTTTTATAAACTATTTTTTAAACTTGTGTACTTTCATACACTTTGATTCTAAGAACTCCATAGTCAAAATGCAAAAACGCTGTGTACAGCCCATCGTCCACTCGGTCTACCTTGCTTTCTTTCACATCCTCCTAAATACCATTCCAGTATTTCTCGCGTCAATCTACCATCAATTCTTCTCACTATGTGTCCACTTCGATTTTTTCACACGTTCCGCTATATCTGTCACTTAGGTCATACTTATTTCCTGTATATTTCTCTTACGATCTCTTCTCGTGTACTTTCATACACTTTGATTCCAAGAACTCCATAGTCAAAATCCAAAAACGCTCGATTTCGTTTACGCCAAAATTGCTTTTGCCGTATTCTTTAAAATTTTAAAGATACGATGTTTGTCAGTGCTATGGATGATATTATAGTACCCATTGGGTAAGTACATGACCGTAAATAGCTTAACTCAATCTTTTTGGAAAGTCAATCATATATTGATTGAGAGATTTGAGGTTTTGACTTTGATGCCAATTAAAAAATAGTATCAAGGTACTAATACTTTCACCTTGTATGCAGTCTACGGACGAGAGCTATGCAGAATTTGAGGTTGCCCTTTATATCGACTAGAAATACAGGTTTTCACGAAAATCGGTGAACTTGATTTTAATGATGGTATAACAGAGATTGGACAACAAGTACTTTCGTATAATCGAGATTTACATTTTAGTGGTTCTAGGTCTCGGGAAAAATGTAGGCAATTTGGTGTCAAAGAAACACGGTCATGTGCGAAGGGCTACACCCAATTATCGCCAGTCGACAATGGAATTTTTAGATCTTATCCAGTAGATTAAACAGGTCGAGTACGTGCGCAATTTCAGAAACAATCTGCAAAGAGTTCCCAAAATTGTATGAAGGAATTTTCTTAGCGAGAAAGACTGTTCGGGTTATACATGTACATACATGCATATACGCAATTTACTCAAAAAATCGGACATGATTTTCATTATCCAAAATATAACCGATTAGAAAAAGTGTATACTCGATTTATTGATCATAGTAAAAGTAATTAGGATAGATAATTTAATCTTTGTCAAACATATCGCATTGATCATTTCTTTTAAGTTAAAGTTCAAAGGTTAGAAAGTTCAGGTAGAGTTTGGAATAACTGAAGTTTGCAGTCCCTTTGGTAAAAGAACTGAACTGAAAAAAATGAAAAGACTAATAAAAGTAAAGATACACAGAATTACCCAGAGTGCACCAGCCATTAAATATACATATATTCTCATAGACTAAACTTAGAAAAGGACAGAGATTGTTTGCGCTCTTTGCACTTTTCTATTAATGGACACGGTTGTAATATCTACCTGTAAAAATTTAACGTGATAATAATAATTATCATTATAAAAGTGCAGAGAGCGTAAACAATTTAGCTCTGTCCTTTTCTTAGCACCTTCTCTAGGAATTTGTGGTTGCTGGCTGGTGTACTCTGAAATAAAGAGTACTCGTTTCAGATGAATTAATTTTGATACAACCGTGAATAATTTAAAATATTATTTTGCTAAAACTCTCTGCATGAACTGCTCCAATTCGATTCGAATAACTATTAGGTATTAAGCGTGGATGTATTTAACCAGATCAGCTATTGTACACACAATAACCGCAAATCTACAATAAAAACATAATGATTCGAATTTAGCACATCCAGTAATTGAATGAAATGAATGCAATTTAGCGACGTGCAATATTTTCATGTTGTTTTTTTTTACATTTTATGGATAAACGCTCCATTAACACATATTCACCATGACAGTGGGTCGATGCATTGGCGTTTATCCGATTAATTAACGAACAATGGGATCGTTTGAAACGGTGATCTTCTCGTATCGTGAGAATTCACATTTCGTGCAATCGAGACCCGTTTTTAACAATTCAACAATAGTATATCTGGCATGTATTCGTCGTCTACCATCATAGATTACTTATTTCTGGTAACTTGACCTGGAATTTTGCAACCTGTTAGTCTTCAGATCATTTTCAACCATTTGAATATTTGAGATGTGAGTTGAGAATCAAATTCAGCCTAAAATGGAAACATAAGCCATCGATTAATTTTTATAACGAGATAAATCTACATATTTTGCCCAACTTTGAGTGGGGTTCAATGGGCAAGATGAGCTCACACCTTTAAGCTGAAACATTGGATTATTCATAAGTTTTGTGTTATTCGTCATCTCTTTTCAATCATCAAGTTTTATGCTTGCACATCAACTAATGTGAAATTGTTGTAATTACCTGGTGCAACACTTTGATCTTGAATTCTTGATTTTAACTTGCTTTGCGTGAACTGAATTTTTGATTACTTTCAGAGGCGAACTGGTAAAAGGCAATTTTTTTTACGAAAGGCCAAGCTAACACACTTGAATTTATAATATATCATAGTTTTATTTGTCACAGCAGAATAATTGAATATCTATCTATGTATAATTGTACATACATAGGTATATGAACCACTGAGTCATTCTATTTCGACTCTCGTTCGACCTGTTTGTATATTTACACTGAAAAACTTACTTCTTCTGACTTTTACTCGAATAAAATGATTCCGGATTCTACATAAGTCTTCGTGTATAGTTCCTCTTGTTATCGATTTTTCACCAGATTTTCCTGGTATACTTTGACCGCCAGTCCATCCCTGCACTTACTTTTTTGACGTGTAACACTGAAAATTGAACTTTTATGTGGTAATAAAGTTTGACCTGGATTGCTTCTGGACTCGTACAACCATATTTATTTCAAAGCGGATAACCCAGAAAAAAATTGTTATTTCCAAATAAAAAATCAACACATCACTTTCTACCTAACTGTGCAAACGAATAAAAATGTTGTATGTATGACCAATTCAATCCTTGGATAATAATTTGGTCTTCAACTTAGAGGCCGATACGCACTTGTTGCGTCTCTCAAACTGTTCATTTAAAATAAACAATACACTGCAACTTTCAACATAACACTTTCTTTTGTGCTATAATCATCATCATCTTCATTTTCAGCCATTCACTATCCACTGCTGAATGAAGGCCTCTCCAATCCTCTTCCATTCCTGTCTGTATTGAGCAATCTGCATCCACTTGACTCCACACATTCTTCTCAATTCGTCAGCCCATCGTCCACTCGGTCTACCATGCTTTCTTTCACATCCTCTCGGATACCATTCCAGTATTTCTCGTGTCCATCTGCCATCCATTCTTCTCACTGTGTGTCCACTTCAACTTTTTCACACGTTCTGCTATATCTGCCACTTTGGTCATTACTTCTTACCTATGTATTCCTCTTACGATCTCTTCTTGTAATACCAAGCTTACATCTTTCCATGCTTCTCTGTGTGTACGTTACGTAAGAAGATTACGTTATAATCTAACAACGATAACATCTAAATGGATTGTCATAATTTTGCATTCATCACAATGGGTAGTTAAAACACATATCTATCTACATTGTGCGTCAATAACAGAAGGCTAACTTTGAAATAGCAGTACAAATTTTGAGTTTCAGTGCTGCTAGTAGGTACTAGAGTTGTTTACTTTAAGTCTAAATATCTCAGTATCGATTTAATCGATATAGATGTTACACATCAAACCATTTTACTCAGAACGTGTATGTACATATGTATGTCAATGAGTCTTTTCCAAGCATTGCATCGGTACCGTTTTATGACAAAATCGGCAAAAAAGTGGCTCCTTCTCCGCTGGTTTCCCCCAAATTTAACCAACCGGTTTACTAGATGGATCTTCGAGCCACATTTTGAGATGGCCTGGTGAACCACCACGCTGTTGTAGCCTTGATCATGAACTCTGAAGATTACCATCATTCGGTAAGAAGGTCTCACCGGCTGGAGTCGTGCGCCGTAAACCCACTGCACTTTAACCGTACGGTTAAATCGAGCGTACAAACAATAGTAAACAGTGTTTTGAATATTGGTGGTCAACTGTACAGCTATTTCGTAAATATTGTCATTCAATAACCGCAGACACACAGATACGTATTTGCTGTTGGAAGTTTGAAACCGCCGGAAACTTCAGGTAATTTTATTTATCAATTTACAGTATGTACAGGATGTGTACTGGTAACAATTTGCTTGGATGCTTATTTGAATATCAATAAATTTAGAAAGCTTCGTAGTTAACTAATTAATTTTTAAGACATTTAACAAATTTTTAACAACTTTAATTGGTTTTTTTTTTTGTGAATTTTAACTGAAATAATTCAATATGTTTACCTGACAAACTATGTAAAGTGGAGCATTTTAAATCAAATAAATATGAAATAATTTTTGAATTTATTTTTTCCTCAAATTTTTTCCTCCTTTTGTGTGTGAAAAGGTAACACAATCGATGTGTTACCTTTTTATTATACTACAAAGAAAATAGAAAAAAATTAAATAAACCATCAATTTATATTGGTATCAGATTATTGAGTTCAATTAGACCAATTTATAAAATATGCAATTTCCAAACGTTTCACATTCAAAAATCACCATCCGGCGTGATCAAACTTTAAATAAACAATGTAAATATTTTTACGGTTATCCAATTACATACATTTAAGTGATGGTACTTGTTAGACAATTTTTACTCGATGTCTGCTCTGATTTATTATCTGCTCTATTGCCCAAATTTAATTAGCATCGAGCAATTTGAATACTTATGCATTCGACCAATTGAAGAGTCGTTATTTGTAGCGCGTACGCATATATTTTCATATTTTAAGGATGCGGTGGGTGCAAATACGAGTAGGTCAACAATTTCAGGTCATACGTGAGTTTAGTTGTGACTTATGTATACGAAGTAGAAATTTCACTACATACAAGTAACACACATCGATTGATTTGCACCGCGAACAATGTTTACTCTTAATTTCTACTTCGATATGTTACGACGTCATAAAAAGGCAACAATTGGTGAGCTAGTAAAACTTGAGTTCACCCACTGAACTGTATGTTCAAATATCCTGTCTTCTATGTACATACATACATATTATATAGTTTGTTTTTTTTAACAAGGGAGAATGCAGTTGAGTTTGTTTTTTCTAACTGCGTGTGTTAAAAAGAGACAACAGTTAGTCTTTCTCATAAAGAGATAGACGAACGCTACACGTTATCGGTGCCACTCGAATGTTGTCCCCTTTTACACATTCGGTTCAGTGATTCAGTTCAGTTAAGTCTCATGAACAAATCCGGAGTTCGATCCCGGTCTGGCGAAATCTTTTCACTGCGGTTTTCGGTTTTGGCAAAATCCTGGATTCAGATCGACCATCTCCTGCTAGAATTTGTCAATTTATCTAACAGTTATGGGACGGTTTCACATAAATTGGCACCATCAAAACAAATCATTTTAACCTACCAAATCATAGTTCGTTCCTTCTTTCCCGTCATCCCCACCAGAAGGCAATGGGAAATTATATATTTTGTCAAATGGTGAAGAGGCAACGCGCCACTTTCAGAAGTAGGTTAGAAGAAACAGATACTTTAACTCAAACTGCATACTCTCTTAGTAAAAAAAACAGACTACGGTTAAGTAACAACTTTATTTAAAATTGACACCGTTTTCAGTTCAAAAAACATGGCGACAAAGAATGCAAAACTCTTCGTCACCTTCACCATCATCAGCATCTTCATATCAGACTGCTATGCCAGAAGTATAAACAGACCGCAAAGCAAAGTGGCCAAGAATCCAATGGATAAACTCCTGATTCTGCAGAGACGGGAAACCAGCACAGCCAACTTCTCCAGGCTGGTCACGATGAGACTTATTTACGGTGTGGCAAGTCTTCTGGGTCTTAGGGAGAGAATTGGGGGAGTCCTCAACGGAGCTTTTGTTCCTCCTGGAGCTGACGATGACTACTCATTCGATTTGGACGATGACGATGATGACGTCGATGCCGGAGACTTCTTCGATGTTTAATAAAACCCCAACTTTTTCAGCTCAAACTTTAATTAGACAACAAAATGTGTGTGTGTGTGAATGTAGAGTGAGTGTTGATTTTGCATAAGTACTGAACCACAAGTTGAATATCTGTTGAATGTGGTGACATCACAGTTGATTAAATTGACTGATGCGTTATCACTGGCAATTTAATTAAAATCCGTTATGATTCTTGACCCCAAAAAGTTGCTGAATTCGTCTCTCCGAATTGTGTTAATGAGTTTTTTTCCTCAGTAAAAGGGTTAATTACGCGATTTACTTGCTGGTAAAAAATATTATTATTTTAAAATACACGTATACATACCACATACACATTTTATATTCACACAATTGTGTGAAGTCGTCCCAATTTTGCACAAAAATAAAATTTACAGTTAGCTCAAAACCAGAGTGGACAGGTGAATGAATGTTCACAATCGTACACGAAAGCGCAAAATTAATAAACACAATAAATAATACAAAAAAAAATTAGCGCAATGCAAAAAAAATGCACACATTAAACATCCACATTGTACGAGAAGAAAATGTTATTTACGATTCTAAAAAAAAAGCAAAATTGCCTTACATATAATAAATGGAAAAATGGAAAAAAATCGCAAAAAAAAAATCAAATCGTGCCAAATTCTAAATTAGCGCAGTATCAAATGAAAGCATTCATCGATCGAAATCGAAATTATTAAATTCAACGTGTTAACAACATTAGGCAAGTCGAATTTTCAACTCGCGAACGCGCATTAAAGTAAATTAGATTAAACTGGCCCAGTAACACGAATTGGTACATACATATATGTATGTATGAACAAAAACACTTTCATGGACCATCTGCAACTTTTACTGAACAAACATCGCAAAATTTGTTTACGCGTTCGCGTCCAAAGCGCGCCAATTTCGAAACTTACTTTTAAGCATTACGTTAGTTTAATTTAAAACCTAGTACCTCCTTAGTAATTTATTAATTTATTATTATCATTTATTTATTTATTCGCCCTTAGGTTATATTATTATAATTATTTATTATTGTGTATGTAATTTAATTCTAAAATACACGTACTGATTGTTATTATATCGTTTGTTTCATTCATCAATGTCGTTCAAACTATCAAACAAAATCTTCAAGATCTCGTTTCGTTCTGATGCATAAAAATGTTACGGTCAGCTTGTATGTATATTAAATTAATTGTCTAAAAAAAAAACACAGGTACATTTTAGCCATTACATTCATAAATCAATCCTTATCTAGTGTAATAGTAACTGTATCAATTTCGGCTGGATTTACTTGCGTATTTTAGTAATGGAATGTTTGCACTGATCATTAAAGGCATAAGAATATTAAACTACTGTCTTTTTAATGCCAATATCAATTTGGTAACTTTATATTCGACTAATGCAAGCCTACCATTTTATCATAAAATGACAGTTTACTCTTGCGTTCACTGCAACAGCAATCTGCACCCACTTGACTCCACACATTCTTCTCAATTCATCAGCCCATCGTCCATTCAGTCTACCTTGCTTTCTTTCACATCCTCTCGGATACCATTCCAGTATTTCTCGCGTCCATCTGCCATGCATTCTTCTCGCTGTGTCCACTTCAACTTTTTCACACGGTCCCCTATATCTGCAACTTTGGTCATGGTTCTTACCCATGTATTCCTCTTACGATCTCTTCTTGTTATACCAAGCATACATATTTCAATGCTTCTCTGTGTGCGCTGGATCTTACGTAACATTCTCGAATTGTGTATGTATGTACATATGTACAATGTACATATTATGTATCATCCATGTTTTAAATATCGATTTATTAAAATATGTACCATCAAAATGTCAAACAAAAAAACAACGAAAAGTTAGTAACGGACAGCACCAAGCTATCGTGCGAATAATTATATTCGTACAAGAATAAATATTTTAAAAATATTATCTACTTTTAGAGGTGCAGAGGTGATATATAATGAATATTTATGTATTGATACCGGAAACAAAGTTCGCGTGCTATGCGACATATATGACGAAATGGAGAAATTGTGTCACATACCTAAAGTGCATGTCGACTGACATGCTCCAATGGTTCTGACATGGTATTGACAATGGCAAATATTTACATTTTTGAAACCTTTTCCGTAACATCCTTAATCGTATATTGCGAGCACCCAACAAACTTTCCAAATAAACTTTTAG
This sequence comes from Parapsyche elsis, assembly GCA_022651745.1. Taxonomy (NCBI): domain Eukaryota; kingdom Metazoa; phylum Arthropoda; class Insecta; order Trichoptera; family Hydropsychidae; genus Parapsyche; species Parapsyche elsis. The sequence continues at coordinate 2,657,469 of JAGVSN010000031.1, forward strand.
TATCTAATGTAAAAATTAATGCTATTAAGATCCCCATATGTCGAAAAGGTTCTAGACCTTAAATATTGTCATTGGAAAAATCTAGATAGTATTACTAAATTCAGATCGGCTGTTTCCTGTTAGAATTTCCCGATTTATCTAAACTTACTTGTGAGACCGTTCCGAAAATGGTCACCAATCAAAAAATTCCTTCCTACCTTTCAAATCATAGACGGTTCCTTCTCACCCTTTATTATCTGCAGTAGGCAATGGGATACCACTGGAGAGTTTCTTTTCCTAGTACCTTCACTATGACAGACGGTAAAACGTTTGTCAAATAGTGAAAAGACAACGCTTGATATCAATTACCTGGACTTCAGAACGTAAAAATGAAATGTTCTTTTTATGCACTTGAAACCTCGTAATAACTCGAACATAAAAAAGTCTTACCATTCTCCTCCGAATGATCGAATACGTAGATTTGTAATAATTATTATTTTTAAATAACAACGAAATGGATCCAAGTAACTGTAAATCAGGATCCTGACCCACATACTCAGTCTCCTTTATTTGGGTAATGTGTACTTCGACACAGTAATTAGCATTACGTACAAGTCTATTTTAATATCGAGTTTATTTGGAAAATTTTTTTTTACATTTTTTTACATTTTTACGAAAAAATTTGAATACATATCGTAAGACAAATCTCTCGGGTAAGTTCAGATGTTTCGCTCAGGTGGACATTGAGCTAGATGTACTGCTATCTGTTTCGTCATCGGTGCAACCAATCTATAATGATGATACGGCAAAATTATGTAGAGCGCAATTTTTATTTGCGTTGGAATCGATCGAAATGAAAAGTTTCAAAAAAAGCACTGCAAATTCTTCGTGCAAAGCTGTTGGTAAAAAGCTCAAATTAAACTTGGGGGAAAAGAAGAATTTGCGTTATACAAAATCTGAAATGAACGACCTAAGAATTGGTAGGTAGGAAGGAATTTCTTGGTTCGTGTCAATTTTGTGGAACCGTCGCGTCGTCTCAAAATTAAGTTGGATAAATTGACAAATTCTAACAGGAGAGACTAATATCCAGATCTTGATAATGACGATATTTAAGGTCGAAACCATAGAGCAAGAAAAAATAAATAAATAGCAAGAAGAATGGATGGCAGACGGAAGCGAAAATACTGGAATGGTATCCGAGAGGATGTGAAAGAAAGCCAGGTAGACCGATTGAACGATGAGTTGATAAATTGAGAAGAATGTATGGAGTAAAGTGGATGCAGATTGCTCAAGACAGACAGGAATGGAAGAGGATTGGAAAGGCCTTCATCCAGCAGTGGATGGTGAATGGCTTAAAAATTTGAGTACTACATATTATGTAAGTCTGGTTTGGAAAATATAATGCAACATGACGTGATTGGTGCATTTTTCTATGCTGAATTCCACGAGAAATCCATTGGCGCTACCAATAGAGTAGGCGTTCCACTCGCGTTTTGGTCCCCTTTTAACACATGAATATAGAAGAAACATACATATTCTCGTGTTTCAAAAAATAGAATATAGTACAATGAAAAATCAAAATAATTATGCTTTGCTATATATATAATTATTGTTAAAATAAATAAACATTGAATGCATTGAATATAAATAAATAAATAAGACATATTTTAAGGACATTGACTCAATCGGATAAAATGGAACAATCCGATTCTTTATCACTATCACCATCGGGGAAGCTTAGCTGAGATATTTTTATTGATTCGTCTGACTCGTACGCATTATCATCATCATTTTTATGATTTTGATCATTGTAACCTTTCATTTTTCTCAATAAATCACCCCACAGAAGTCTCGCATTGCAATCGGGACACTGTCCTTCGATCGGAACGTATTCACCATCATCTAAAAACAAATCAGCCAAACAACCCATATGACATGTAAAACTACATTTGGTATTCAAACATGTCATTCTACATTTGGGTATTGTTGTTTTACAAATTTTACAAAATTCACTTAAAGTGTTGCCATTTCTAATGTTATTACGATCATCGCTACTAATCTTTGACTTGACGGTAGATGATGTAGAAAACTTTTTAGTTTCGACTGGTCCGTAACTTATCGGCATGTGTATCGGTGGAAGTTTACCGGGCTGAAAAAAATCATCAGCAATATAAAAGAAAAAATTATTAAAGTTCATAACAATTAGTTAAAGAATTTGTACCGTGAAATCTTCATGAAATTCCATTTCCAACCATCGAATAGTCAACGGTAATCTTTTCCACGGTCCCACGGAAAGCATTTCTGAGAGAATTCTTATGCTATATTGTATTTGAGACTCTTTACGTGCGATTCGTTTCTTATTTAACACGTGGTGTAATCTACGGGAACCTTCAGGGTTTTGCCAAGCCCACTCAAACTGAAATGAATGTTGAATAAAATAAGATAGCGACAACTAAATTATTGTATGGATTCATTACTCGATACAGAAACGTACCCTCAATGCGGCAATATTGTTTGGAAAGCCGTGAACAATTAAAACCATCTTCCTGAAAATTATAAGAAATTATGTTTATTCACAATGTCATAAAAATAAGTTAATTAATAAATAATAAGACAATACCATGGTCCTCTGTTACTAGTTCTTTTAGCACCTCCAGCCCAAAGTCCTTTGTTGTGTTGATTTATTCTCCTGTTAGGATTCACTGTATAACCAATGTAAGTTCTTCCTAAATACTTTTCATTCAATGAATACAAAAGGTATACACCGTATAAATCTTCAATAATATCAGGTTTATCCATTAAAAAACATTTGTTTACTGGAAGTTTGAAACTGTCAAAAAATAACCTAAACGTTAACCTGGATAATTCGTACCAAACGGAAAGTTTATGTCGGAAATAAATGACAGAAACTTTGTAGCAGTGCTGCCAATGGTTAGTGATAATCTTCGATCAATATTTGATTTTTGATCTTTTTATTAATATTCTTTGGCATATGATTAGTTCTAGGCTTACCATATAATTTTTCTCTCAAACCGGGACACTTTAGGATTTTACTTGTAGCAAAATGTTTGTTTTCTACAATTAAATAAAAATGCACCACAGGCGAAATATTTTCTTGCATGGGACCCTTTTTGCATCTAAATTATTTTGTATTTCACTTTTCGGGTGATCTTTGTTCTATGCTCTCGCTGCGCAATTGATGGCTTTGTTCCTGGAGAGGTCATGTTGTAAAAAACGCATTTTTATGTGTTTGTTCCAGATTTGTTTTATGACTTTATGATATGTACATATTTTGTATACGTGTATTGATGAGAGTCGCGATTCCTACAACCTGATCAACAATTACTGTCAGCAGCCTACCCTCTCCATCAAAAATATAAATATGGGTGGACAGTATTGCAATAGTTCGATGCATGCGAACAACTCATGCACAATTAACCCCCCAGTATTTCATTCGTTTTTATTTAGTATTATATTCGAGATGTTCAGCTAAAAGTCATTTTTGTCATGAGGGTAAGTACATTCAGAGTTGGGGGCTAATAAATGAAAATACGAGAAAAGATACTTGACAAATTAATAAAATACCGAGTGAAGTATTTGCTGCCCGCTAATAATCCTTAATTTTTTATTTACTGGCAACCCTGAACGTCAACATTTTAGGTTATCTTAGTAGTGTTTATACGTTTCAATAATGTCTGACGAAATAAAGGACGACTCTGACTGTAAATCGTGTCAAATGTGGGTGTTATTTCAAAATATAAACCATTTTTTCATTTCTATAAAAAGATATGTCTCAGATCTGTATGATATTAAACTTTTTGTCAAAATAACAATCATATATTGTGAACCCTGAAAGTTTAATTCCATACGACAGAGTAACCTATAATAATAACATGTATAATATATACGAATTAGCATTTGATAATATGATTTTGTTTTGTTTTATTTGATTGTAGATGCAATGAAAAAGCCAGCAAATACTGTTGCCCTCGTTGCAACTTACTGTATTGTTCAATCGATTGTTACAAATCGAACACACATTCCCAATGTAGCGAGAGTTTCTACAAAGATTCCTTTATGGAAGAATTGGCGTCCATGGACAACGAGCCGCAGTCGAAAATCAAAATGATGGATATATAAAAAAGAATGCACAACACTGAAAATTCTACAGACCAAATAACTGACTTGACTAATACTCCAAACGAAGAATGTCCTGATAACGTTGATTTGGATGACTATAGCGATGGAAAAGATTCCGACGATGATGAGTCGGTTCCTGATTTAGCGAACCGACTCGAAGGAATCGATTTGAATGATAGTGAAGCGATATGGCATCTTCTCACCGATGATGAAAAAAAGGAATTTGAAGCTGTGGTGAAAAATGACATTACTCAAATACTACCGGTTTGGGAACCTTGGTGGTTGTTTTACAAAGAAAAAAAGCTCGTTACCGAATTGAATGGAACGAAACTTGATGATGATTTCGACTATAGAAAATCATGCCCTAATATAATTGAAGATATTAAAGATTTCAATGCTATTTCTGTAAAAATTTTATAATTTTTTTGTTCATTTATGTATATACAACATGGTTACGTATAATATTGGTTATTTACTTTTTTTTTAGAAAGGCAAACCGGCACCCTGTCTCATATATAATATTGTGAACGTTCTTTCGTCTTATATTTACATGACTAGACTTTTCAACGGAGATCATTATGACCTTTGCAACGAATCAACGTCTTGTTTTATACTCTTGAGTGATAATCTCAACAAAGGAACAAATTTTGAGAATGTAGAAACGGCATTAGAGGCCGTCATACAAGAAAGTTTTAACGTAAGACTTGTACTATACAAAAATCATTTTATTTCATTGTGTTAGATTGGTTAGATCGTAAGAGGAATACATGGGTAAGAAGTATGACCGAAGTGAGGAGTGAAAAGGTTGAAGTGGCAATGTGGCTGGACACATATCGAGAAGAATGGATGGCAGATGAATGCGAGAAATACTGGAATAGTATCCAAGAGGATGTGAAAGAAAGCAAGGTAGACCGAGTGGACCATGATGAATTGAGGATGTGTGGAGTCAATTGGATGTAGATTACTCAAGACAGACAGGAATGGAAGAGGATTGGAGAGGCTTTCATCCAGCAGTGGATAGTGAACGGTTGAAAATGACGATAAGATTGGTTTAAACAAAAATATATTTTCATTGTGTTTCAGAATGAAGCCTTTGCGTGCTCTAAAACTGATAGGGATAAAATAAAATACGACCTGCAGCGGGTACTTCGAGGACCTGAAGAGTGCAATAAAGCATATTACGTACTGTGTGCTTTGTCCGATGCGTTAAGCTTATTGAATTTAAAGAAATTGGAGTCGACAGAGTCTGCAAAGAAAATGGATGGAAAAAATAATTTCACGCATAAATTCTTATGGAATGATGAGACTCAACATACAATATCAAAGGATAAAATCAAGCGGATAATGAAAAAAATCGAATATTATATATTGTTTATTAAAAATTGTGGTGTAGAAACAATTTTAAATTTGTTAATTGGGCTACATTTTCAATAAATATTTTTTTTTTTTCACATTTTTGTGTCTCAATTTAGGATCTGAATACCAATCTGCAATGGAACAATCGTACCACATGTAAACACCCCTATATTCCGTTTTGTCCTTATCGTTGCCGATGGCAAGGCACAGTGGACCCTTTGTTCCTTCTTTAATGGTCAACGGTCCCTTGTGGGACGTCATATCAGTATCTATGTAGCCTGGATGGACGCAATTCACAAAAATACCCTTAGGACCATATTCTCTATCCTGGATGAAAGTTAAAGCACTGACAGCCACTTTCGATACAGAATAAGCGGAAGATCCCCATCCGTCGGCTACGTTTGTGCCCTTTTTAGCAGATTCGACGAATTGTCGAACTAAATCTGACAATCCTGGCTCGGTGAGAGTTTTATCAGCCAACTTCTTCCTAAGATCATCGCTTGGTATTTGATACAAGTGTCCGGCCGAACTTGACAAATTTACAACTTTTGCGCCAGGTTTCAATATCGGGAAAAGAATTTTACAAGTGGACACCAAGGAAAAGTAATTGACGAAAGTTGTCTCTTCTGCTTGTACACTGAACGCTTCAGTTGCATTGCCTTTGAAAGCTATCGCCGCATTGTTGATGAGAATGTCGATGCCTCCATATTTTTCTTTGATGTGATCTCGGAGACGTTTCACGCTTTCTTCGTCGGTTATATCCAATTTATGATATATTGGTGATAGTCCTAGTTTATTCAGCTCGGCTACGGCACGATTTCCTCTAGTTTCGTCTCTCGCCGTCAGGTATACGTCGCCTTCCGACCAACGTTCGCACAATCCCTGGACTATGCCAAAGCCGATGCCTTTATTAGCGCCAGTTACGATTGCCACTTTCTTGTTTTGCGACATGTTTGTGAAAGAGAGTAATCTGTTTTGTAAAATCTGAAAAATTAAAAAAATTGTTTATTGCACAAGAAATATAATACATCTAACTAAAATTTAATTATTGGAATTAAATGAATGGGTGATATTCTGGCTAGTAAAGTTTATATAATCAGAATAATAAACTAGTCTAGTTTGTAGTTTGGAATTTTTGTTATTGTTTGATTTATCATATAAATAAAACACAACACCAGAATTACTACATATAAACATTAAATGTTTTCTGTAAAATGGTTTTTTTATATTATATTATATTAGTGTCAATAAAATTAATTATGATTGTCGTATTTTTTTACATGATCAAAGTCAACGAGAGGTGTTGAAAGTCCCCTGAGGCGAAGGTATTAACTGTTTTTTACTTCGATATTTATTATTAGTAAAAATTATGCAAGAATTACAATAAGATTTAAATTACATTATAAAGTTTTTATGAATTCAATTTACATTGAATTATAATTTCAAAGTGCGATGATTATGTATATGTATATTTTTTTCAAATAAATGTGTTTTGTGTATAAACCTTCTTTAAAGGTGAAGCCCATTACAAACTCTAAAATATGTATTAAAAAAAATTAAAATCAATTTTAATATCACATTTGATCATCGCAGCCTAAGATTGGAAAAAAGTATTGGCTATTTATTTAAAAGAATTTATTTTCTGCTTATATATATTGTATTATCGACTGTTCGTCGTTTTCCATATTCATGAAAAGTTGTCAAAAATAATAAGATTGCCCTGTAAATTTTGATCATTATCAAGAACAACCCACTGGAATTTACGGCTTCCTAATGCACTAGTCAGACTGCTAGACTGTAATGCGATCGTAAGCAACTTTAAAGACATATAATTAATTGTATAACTAACCCGATAAGAAAAGCACTCAAAATATATGACGATTGAAATGTGTATAAAAATGATTATTGTTTAAAGATTAAATGCATTCTTGTAAAAATTAAGTAAAGATAAAAAAGGTAATCGCTGAAGTATTGTAGGGAATTTTCAGAAAATTTTCCTAACCAAAATCTCTAATAAATATTGATAGGTAAGCTTATTTACGTTAGATAAAGGTGTTAAATTTTTTATACAGATTTTTTTTAGAAATTTACTTAAAAAAAATTGGAATTGCATAAAAAGTTACATTTATAACAAATCTCATTCAGTTATTTTTCTATAATACAATAGATTAAACAATCACTTGTAAAATACAGGTATCAATTTAATGCTGATGATGTACAATGCCATTCAATTATACATATAATTGAAGTTATAATTATATACCTGACACACTGATGCAGGACGCACAAACTCCACTATCGAACTAATAAATCGCATGCAAATAATTTACTTTTATAATATGAACTGAGTGACAACACGAGTACATGTGCTTCTCAAACTTCTTTATAATCTAAAAATTTGACATCCCACATTTCATTGTATTTTTAGATTGATATTACATGGATAATTTTGCAATTACTTAACAGTTTGAGATAAAAAATGCATTGGCATAGATTCATAGAAAATACATAGTATGTACATATGTACATACATACAAAGATGACGCATATTCGATAATTTCCTTAACAAGTGCATAATAAGGAAGTCTTTTTTTAAAACTACCTACTAGTATGTAGTACTTGACATAATTTTCATACAATTTGAGAATTGCTGAAAAGGATGCGGTGCAGTCTAGCTCTAGGTAAATAAATGGTTTGCTTTGTTTTGAAGGTATTAAAGATAAAAGTTGTGGTAAACTATTGTGCTCAATGCAAAACAAAATATTTTCGACGAAGATGATAACCGCTATCTCCTTTTTGTAAAGAAAATGTAAATAAATGTACATACATATGTTAAATAAAGTAAAATCATTTCATAGTTAAAGAACGCTCAAAGCTTTTTAACAACATATGTACATACATGCAATGCTTAATACATACTTAAATAGCAATGCTTTTGTACTTTGAATTATTATTGCATTACTTAGTTTAATTTTTGTTATTAGGTAGATATAAATTGATTCAACATAAAAAACCTTTGCTGTTTAAAATATAATTATTGAAAATAACTGAATGTTGAAGAAGAATTGGTTTAGCATTTTAATTTTTCAATGATCATCAAAAAAGTAAAGTACGAACATTGTGCAATATAATCCGAGATAAATTCCGTAATAATGTCATTCAGAGATGCAGCTGTCGTTTAAATTGATCTGTATAATAGTGTATACTCTGAAGTTCTGCCTCTTCTAAATAGATTTCTCGAAACACCAAATGCTTAACCTATAAAACATCGATAAAGCTAGAATTGACATAGCTCTGCAGGCATCTGAAATCTGAAAATTGAGAAAGCAAAATGAAAAAGGTTTTTACTTATTTTTTTGGGTCAATAAATACTTTCTTAAATATCTTATTAATTTATCGAATACTCGGGCATTCATATACATACATATGTACCAGCAAATGTTTCAGCAAATCTTTTTTGTCACGTTGAGACTAATCAACTAAACTTACATTATACAAATTGAACGTTTACAAAAAATACTTGCCATTTATCATTCATTTATTAATACTGAAAAATGGAAAGCATTATTTTACTGGATAATAATAATAAATTGACGAATGACTGACATACTGAATATAAGATATTCCGACCAGTATTTATGTAATTAAGATTTGTTCTTCATTAAATTCGAAACGTTCAGTAAAAAATAATGATGTACATTTTATCAGTTTTAAATAGTTTGTTTTAAGTAAGTAAGTAAGGTCGTTCATAAATGACGTCACACAATTTCGGTGGTTTTAACCCCCCCCCCCCCCCGTTTAAATTACGTCGAATCACCACTCATATAATTTTCAAAAAAGTTTTTTTATTTGAATACATAGTTAAGAAAATCAAAGAAAGTTTTGTGTCGCCGCATTTTTTACAATCCCTTCCCCATTCCTCACAAATCATTACATTATATCAGAAACCCTGGTGGGGAGGCTGTAGCGTGCACCATAGCAGCCAGCACACCCTTTCTCCCCAAGACCCTCACATGAGGCCACCACCCCCCCCCCTCCCCAACGAATATAATCTGTTGATCTTTCCGTTGGGGAAAGACAGTTTTCCAGCGAGGCCGGAGCAACCGCGCATCTCTGCTAAAATAAAAGAAAGAAAACCCAAAATAATGATGATAATTTAATTAAAATGATTTATTTTTTCTTAATTTCTTCCATGATTCCTTAACTTTTTTTTGATAGTTCGAAATGGTGACTATACCCTATCTGTGATTTTGGAAATCTGGCTACCTCGAGCGAGAGTCAAACTTCGACCACTTTATTGGAAAAGAGTGAGTCTCTGACAATTATTATATATATAATAGCCGAAATCCGTCTGTCTGTTTGCTGAAAACGCTCACCGAGGTAAATGATTAAAAAACCAGAACGTCGCGCGCGAGTGGGATTTGAGCCCGTGATCACCAGGCTGGAACGAGTCGTGCTAACACTATCATTCAACGGAGGTGATGACGAACCTGCTACGATTTGACAATATAATATCTCAATAGGCTCGCGACATTGCTAAACTGTTACGTTGTTGTATTATAACGCGCCATCTATGCAACAACTACATATAAAAAATATTAAATACTCACCCACACAAACATACGTTGATATTCAACGGGCTTACACTATTTTCTTAGATTTGTCTTTTAGCAGTCTCAGAGTATGTGCCTCTGGAGATGAGCGTTGAACTTATTTGTTAAAATTTCCAATCGGCGTCGTCATTCCTACTGTTGTTGTACCATTTTTGTACACCGCTGTTGATTTTCCCGGAAACTAAAAATAAAAATAAAATAAAATAAAGATGAGCGGCGCGTGGCGAACAGGCGAAGAGACGCGGCCGGCGTCGGCGGCATCGCGGACATGGCCGACTATGGTGCGATTAGAGCGACGCGAAAAAAAAAAAGTGATTAGCGGTAGCGCTGCCAACCGCGCAGCGAAATAAAGCGGCTGGGCCGGCGGGCGCTCGCCCCGCCGACCCCCTTTCACCTGATGAACAACTACGAGGAGCGCGGAGTGCCAGGCGTTGCCGGGGCGCAACTCGGCCTCGGCCTCGGCATCGGCATTGGGGTCCCCCACAAGCGGGTGCGCATGGAAACTGACCCGGGCGCGCCCCCGACGCCAGTTCAGTCCAACGGAATTCCCCTTGCATACATGGGTATGAGTATGGGTATATATCTTCGCTCTATTTCATCCCCATCCACTCTACTGCACTCTATCTTCATCACTACCCATACGCTCGTATCAATACCAGCTCTCGTTTACCCGCGCTTCCCCTCCCCTCTCCCCTTCCCTCCCCTCCTATCCCATCCCCACTCCGCTCACTCCTTGTTTGTTTTCCGAGTGTTCTCGATATAAACATAACCGTAATCATATTTGTGTTCGAATATTAATTTATGTTATGACGTTTTAATAAGTTTCGTTCGTTTTTTTTTTTTTTTTTCGCGGTTTGAATATTGTTGTTTTTGTTTGATTGTCTTTTGTTTTCAGGTTAATTAGGTTATAATTTTTGACGAATCTTTGTTCAATTTCTCGTTTCGACTGTGGTGGTGCTTCGGAGAATCCGATGCGCGCAAACGAGTCGGTGCATCAAACGTGGCTTTCGGTCCAGTCACTACTCTCAAAATCCTCCAGTTTTACTATTCCGATAAAGTTGGGGGCGCCGTCGTCCGTTTTGACCTAACCGTAAATGTTTGGAGCAAACGATGTGTTCTATGTATGCAAATTTCCGGGATGCTGGTTTAATGATCGGTGGGATCCACCGGGATGGTAATAGCCAGAAACTGCTTTTTCAAAATGAATGCACTTCGTCAATCTGAAAATGGGTATTGTCAGATGCTGCGTTCGGAGCCTCATTACCTTGTACAAGTTGGAAGCGTTCGAAATGTGGTGTTATAGACGGTTGTTGTGAATCTCGGGTGTGGACAAAGTCATCGATGAGAATGTTTCGATTCGCACGAACAATCGACAAGGAAAGATAGCTACTGAATAATGTTAAAGGAATAACGTTAGTATACTTTGCGCATTTTATGAGATCGGAGAAATGTGAGGTTTTATTCGGCAAGAAAAAATACATGGAAGATGTGGTGTTTCGAATGAAAATATATCTCACAGATGAAATGCCAAGCTCCGATCGGAAGTGGTACCCTGAAAAAGAATATATTTTCCTCATCGTTGAGGTCAGTGGATCTAGAATGGACTGAAAAGTTTTTACCGTTTATTAACTGCGATCCATTGGCTTAATTAACGCTTGTTGTTTATCGACGTGAGTCTGCTAAAGGTACGATTGCAGAGTACCATCTCTACAATTTAATAAACTGGTCTAAGGCGTCTCCCATCCAACCGGCCGATACAACCATACAACCTGAATCAAGAAGAAAAGTAATTGAGCACAGTGTGTGCACGCTGCTTTTCATACAATGTTATTTTTCAATTAGGGCTGTATACAAATATTTTTCGTTAATTCACAAATGCATATAACCGAAATCACTGTACTATCGTTCATCAAATCTCATTCTGTTTTTGTACGATACCAAAACGTATTCAATGGAAATATGATGCTTCTTGAGTATGTTTACTTAATCTGTTATGATAAAAAATTCCTTCAATGAATGTGCTCGGACCAGATTATCTGATCATTTTCAGAAATGTTTCCTATTGGGAAATATCGAAATTTTCTTACAACTGTGTAACTCTCCTAGCTTTACAAGTCCAGAAATTGGTATAATTTATAATTAAATTGCATTTAATTATAAATTATACGAATTAATCTCACTATGTATTTCAATGTACTATGAAAAATTTTATACACTAAAATGAAATGAAATACATTGCCCGGGCTGACTTGCCGATTATGTTCACAGAATCGTCTGAATTAAAATAATTGCATATTCGTTATGATAACCTTTTCTAAATAGGTATAGAACCAATTGCTGTTGTATCCATCAGAAAGAAGGGTACCTTTTTTAACATATGTCGAAAAAAAGCCCACTACCGCAAAAAGGCGGCTACCGCTACCGTTGACTCTCGACATAATCCTACATCTGTGTTTTGTACCGTAACTAACATCGTTGTACGGTATCTTACTTCGGCAAACGAGTTCTACCACACAAGAAATCCTTGTATAATTTGTAATATTGATTGTTTTTTTTTTGTTGTTTTCCAGACAACGGACATCAGATATCGTACCAGCCGTACGCCACTTCGTACAATGCTCACTATCCTCCCGCGGAGGTGACGTTCGGCGGCTATGGTCCCGGCGGAGACCTGGCTGGATACGCGTCTCGCAGCCTAGCGTACGCTCCGCCCGCCCATCAGGCTTACCCTCCACCCCAAACCTCCGCTGCTGCTTTTGTGCAGCAGCAACAGCAACAAATGCTCCATTCGGGGATGCCCACGTACGAGCAGCAGCATCACCCTCACTCGCAACACGCCGCCCACAAATCGGGATGGCCACCGCAGCCCATCATGCAACCTTTGCAGGTTACTTTTCCTAACAGTTTTTCGGATCCAGGGCTGACTCAACTCGGGGTATAGTACACGTTTATAAACAAGGCGCAGTAATGTGTGCTACACTTGTTTTATTATATTTTTTAACTAATCAGTAGGCTGATCCGAGTCGATTTGATATATTGTATAGCAGTGTTGCCTATAAGGTCGATCCAGAGAGTATATGTAGTTTGGTTCCCGTCTTTTGTATGGACAGCCATCCCCACTTAGACTCTCCGATAACGCCTTATTGTAAGGGACGACTTTCTTTTGGCACCTCTACTGATATCCCATTATCTGTGGGTCGATCGTATAAAAAAAATTGTGTGTACCACTGATATACAGCATGCTCAGTCGTTATGTAGATGGCTGAAGTATACGAACGTAATTTTTATTGGCCGACACGATTGTGGTGAGACGTCAATGTTCCATTTTAATTAACTCGTCGAATGGTTTCAGGTGTCCAATGATCAAGTGATCAAATTGGAAATGAAAGTGAAACAGGAGATCAAATCTGAGCCATTAGTGAGCATTGAACCACCGGGTCCCTCCGTTATCGCTATGCACACTTCCATCGAATCCCATCCGGTAATGACAATATTTCATGAAATCGAAACTGTTGACAAATTGTCGTCTTCTCCGTTACATGTTTTTATATTTTAGGTTATCGATTCGAGTGCTTCGATAGTCAGCAATTCACTCAACGATGATCCACCTAAGATTAAAATAAAAACGGACCTTTTCAAAGAAGCGGAAGCTTCAAATCAAATCAGAAGAGGGGTGATCACCGAAAGTGGAGAAATTGAAAAAGTACCTGGATGTAGTAAGTTTAATTTTTATTTAATAATAAATTTAGGAGTTCCGTTCTTCAAATAGTCTTTTACGCCCACACTTCTTGTCAGATTTTGATAAATGATATCGCAAAGTTAAATCCAATGGTTAAAGTTTGTTCTAATAGTGCGCACATTTGTTTTTCAGATGCTGAAATGCAAATTAGACAATCTAGTTTAACCGAAGTTGGAAGTGATGGAGTTAATAAAAGTAATGAAATTGCCACTATGAACAAAGGTCAGAAGCGTAGTCAATAATATTCAAACCATTGCAGACTTAAGATATTAGTTAAACAATCCGATTTATTTGAATCTTGCCTTACACAATACGTACAAAAATGATAGGATAGTTAGGACTGTTAAATGTATTGTTTGTATTAAGAAATTGTGCATTTTTTTATCTTTATCCTTTTTCAGATGTTATATCCGACCCGAACTTAGACTTGTTAGGTGGTGGTGCCATGGTGGGAGATGTTGAGGGTGGCAAATCTCGAATATCAGACAGCGGCAACAGCACGGATAGCGCAAATAAAAACAAATTCCAAGGGTTAGTTATTGTTTCTTTGCAATGGGTTCAGATGATCTAATCCATCCAAGTGTAGATTTAATAATTGACCGGTTAATTCCATTCACCGAGGGCACCAATATGTTGGAACTAAATAATGGCAGAATACCATCATACGAAATACCGATGTACTTAAATTGAATATCCGATTGCTAGAAATCGGAGAACAAGTGTTGTGGAAACGCACCACTCCAACATATTCGTACCCTTGTTTAAATGAAATATTAGTGAAAATTATTTTTATATTTTACTTTGCATTAACCGGCTAATTATTCATATTCTCAGTGAATTTTTAACCAGCTGTAGAGTTTTTCATACTTTTAAAATATATATTATAAACTTTAGGACTCAAAAGATTAAAGAATATCTTCACAATAACGTTTAAAGTTTATATTGTAATTAACTGAATTAGTTTGTTCCTATTCTATTAATATCAATAATATATTTTTAGCCTAGTAACATTTATCTGCTCTTTATGCTGTTCTCAAGTTTTATTCAGACAAAGTCTTTGTAATTTATTATAACAAGTTAGCATTTGTGGAAATGTCATAGATAAACATTTTAAAATACAGAATCAAATAAACCCCGAGAATAGTATAATCTTAATTAGTGTCGATAATTAGCATCATTTATTGAGATTATTTTATCTTTCAAGAATACATTTTACATATATGTATTGGATTTAAACGAACATTATCACGAATCCTTGATGCATGTTTTTCAGTTGAACTTTAAATGATAAATATATGCATTGCACATAAACTTACTTATTAGACTAATCAATAGATTTTAATCAAAATGATCTTATGCAATTGTGCACTAAAAAAACAGGCGTAAACGCTTGTACTAGATAAGTCACGTATAATTTTCTTTTAGATCCAATACAAAGTTTTGATTTGATTTAATTAGATTTCAATATTTTGGGCATTTGATTTTTTTTTTATTTGAAAGTTTTAACTTATTAAATTAAATTGGTTTTTTATTATTTCTATGCTGCTATGAAAACCCTGATGAAGCTGAGCCCAGGCTTCTTAACTTGATTTGTTCAAGTTATCACATAAGTAAGCTTCTTTCTATTATATATGGTTATTTATATTTTTAAATTGTGTTTTAAAATTCTTCATTATATATCAGCAAACTCGTTTATTTCAAATTTTTCACAATATGTATTTTTTTCATTTAAATATCTAATTTTTTTGATATATGCTTTTTGGCATTAGCATTATTTGTTCCACAAGAAATACTTTTGTTTGTTTTACTTTTTTTTGACACCATGCTTCAGTTACTAATAATTATTTATATTTGAAAAGATTATGAAACTAAGCTATTCATAGTATAATCACAACATTTTGCCTTTTTGGGTATTCTTAAAATATAATATTTGCTATAAAGGGTTTGCTGTGTATGAAAACACAAATATTCGCATATGTATCATAAAACCATAATTTTTACCAATATTCATATTTTAGTTTCAGTGCTTCTGAATCTTCTTCATCTAGTTCTGAAGATGAAACGAAGATACCTAATGAGATATATTTCGGAACACCAGACATATCAACATATCGACCCAAAATGATGTCAACAACTAGTGCAGCTATCAATACTACACCCAAACCAGTATCAACACCGGTCTCCGTTAGTGGAGAAATCAAGAAAAGAGGTCGTCCGAAAGGATCCTGCAACAAACCTAAACCCCCGGTAATTTTAACTTCTCAAAATTTTTACCTTTTCAGAGATTGACTTTTAAATTGATGACTTATTGAATGTTTTCAATTTTAGTTGGGGACACCTGGAGTGCCACGTCCTCAAGTGGGACGACCACGTGGCGGTAGTCACAGTGGCTCTTTTATGGCTCATCCTATTAGGCCGTTCAAACGAGACTTCTCAGGCATTCGATTTAGAAGGTAGATAGTATTTTTTTTATATATTGTACATACATATGTATATATTCAATTCCAATTCTAATAAAATAAATTGAAATCAATTTACAGGAGATGGAGTGATGACGGTCTTGATTCTTCTCACATACCGAATGAAGTATATTTTGGCGACGTACCAGTTTCAATGGAGATACTTTTTAATTATTACGATACGAATGCAGAAAGAGAAAAATTACACTCGCATCCAAAAATGGTACAAGAAATTCAAATACATAGATATTTGTTGTGAAGTAAAGTTTATATAATTGTTTACATATGATTTAATTTTATTTTTTAGGCGCAACAGACACCTGGCAATGTTACTTTGGTTTATTCATCATCAGATAGTTCGTCAGATGACTCTTCTGATAGTGATTCGAGTGATACTGATAATGAACCAGTAGTATGTTTGATAATGAATAAAACAAAAATTAAATACTTGCATTTAAATTTTATTTTTTTTTATTTTATGAGATTTTTTAGATGCATTTAAAATTATACGATAATTGAAAGGTGTAAATTGTGAAAATTATTTTAATTCCAGGGTCTACAGCAACCGATGAAAAGAGGTCCGGGGCGACCACGTGGCTCTAAAACAATCAATCGCCGCGCTGATGGGCAACGCCTTTCCTCCGGAGGCAGCCCTGGCGATAAACCTCCCGGAATCACCGATATGAAGAAGTTCCTCAAAGCAGCTGGTATAGATTATGACTACAATAAGTTGATTGACGGTAATAACAGTTAGAAATTTGTATTGACATATGATTTTTGTCAATGTGGAGTTGGATGGTGAGTGAACAATTTAATCTTCCAGGTGCTACGTCAAATAAAGAACGTGTGGCTCGCTTGATGGGGCTTTTGCATGCTAAAGGCTTAGTGGGTCCACCTTCTATGGAGGCTTGTCGAGCACTTTACGATGGTCCTCCGCCGCGTCGCCGAGGACCAAAACCAGGCACCAAACGAACTCCGAGACCGTCTATTTCACTATCTAACGATGTACCGGAACTCGAACTAACACCAAGTATGTGCTTTTATTTGCCGTTTGTTAAGAATTTTCTTGGAGAATATTGACATAAATTCGTTTTTTTTTTATTAGCGATTACCGATGAAGAATCTCGGCGAGTGACTCGAGGCCAAACATCTGGTAAGCCTCGCCAGCGCATTGTTATTTCTTCCGACGAAGAAGATGCCCACACTCCTTTAAGCAAATTAAGAACAATGCGTCAATAATGGATTATGTGCAAATTAGAAGTAAATTTTAACGAACTTTTTCACCACATGCATAATTTTTATTTAAAAGAACTAATATATCTACATATATACATTCACATATATTTATATAATATATAAAATCGCTTACAAATGAAATGATTCACCCAAAAATTGTAGGAAATATTTTTGTCGATCGTTTGTAAATCTCATACAATAAATACATTCTGATATTATATGTATGTATATGCATAAATCAAGCGTAATAGTATTTTACTGTGGATTGATTTTGTAGCCCTTTTTAACGTATATATGTATCAGTGCACTGAAGTTTTATTCTGATTGTAAAATCATTTAAATACAAGTTTTTTCTTATACATTTTCATATAGAAAATTATTCTTTGTGAAAAATTTGCATTTATGTATCTCATAAACACTTATGTATCTCATAAACACTTATGTATCTTGTATGCATAATTTATTGTTAACAGAATATTTGAATTTTTTGGCATATATCAGGAAAGTCGAAAATATTTGTAAAATTGAACATATTTTATCATGTCTTAAAAGTATTTAGACACAACCTTTCGATGGTTTTCTGACTGTGCATTCTGGGTAACTAAATTTTAATTATTTATGGTGTTATATAAAACAATATAATATATTTTGCTTAATTTGGAAATTTTACATGTGAAAATTGCATAAAATTAATACTTTGTTTTGAAACGTATGGCATAATTTTGAATTATCTAAGAAGATTTATATGATATACACACGAGTGTGTATAGGACTTAGTCTATAAAGTTTAATGAATGATAATAAATAATTTACTATGTATGTATATAGAGCATATTCATCTATCACAACTTTCAAGAATCTTAAAAATTTTGATTTGTCATCGGTACAATCAATCATCTTCACACAGCAGTATAAGTCCCCACTTTTCGCACACAATTGTTAATTTTATTATTTTTATCGATCTTTTTCGTTTCGATTGTCTGTATATATACATGAATTGTCTGATTCGATTGGGCTGTAAATTCTTTTTATTATTTTAAGAATTGCTCAATATTTTCCACCCTATAATCTATTTTAAATTATTTACCCGTGATAAACATTTAGATGGTAGCTTAAATTTATAATTTCTTTTAATTATAATGTATTATGATACCTTTATTCCGTTTTTACATCTTTTATAATGTAAGCTTGATGTTCATTGATTTTTTTTTTTTTTCATTTTATCCAGTGGTGGAAATAATACAAGCGAAATATAAATATAAAGTTTAACCTAAAATTTGTTCTTAATTGGTGTATTCCAGTTAAGACGTGCAGCTATTCAGAGTCGTTAACATATAATATATATCATTATCATTTTTTATCTTGAAAAATGTTCATCCTTCATTTTAATATTATAGTTGTTAAAAAAGTTATATTTTTGTATTCCATAACACATCTAATTTCATACTATTCACATAGTTTAGTATAATGCATTACTAATGTATATATATATAATAAAAGTTTATAGGGGGCACATAAATTTTTAAATATTGTCCTGTTAGTTCATATTGAATAGATGTCTATAAAGAGTATTTTATAGTGATTTGAGTGGTCAAGTTTTTTGGAAGTCTTTCTATACATTTTTTTTCCTTTTCTATAATATTACTGTATCTTATTTAGGTGTATTTCAAACTCAATGTATCTTTTAGATATTTCAGAAACATTTTATTAATTTTATATTTGATATACAAAAATATTAAATATACATACATCTACAGCTATACTCTATCAAAAAATTATTGGCAATAAATCGGCACTAAAATATTAAACCATAGTTTTCGAGAAAAATTGACTTTTATCATGTTGAATAAAATACTTTTTTAAAATATATCTACTTTCCTCAAGGAAAGATTTAAAACAATGTTCCTCTGTCAAAATTATATTTAATGTTTCGATCACCGGTAGTAGTTCGATAGTTTTAGATGTAATATTAAATTTAATAAGCTATGTTTTTATTTTTTATTTTTTCATTACTATTTGTTTCATTGAATGCCATTTTTATTGAATCAATTTCGCAATCTAAAATTTACGTGTAATCATTATATATTAATATTGGGTCACATTGTACAGTACGTTCAGAAATGGAAAGCTTTACGGTCGATTGACTAACGAATTTTCATTTAAATTTTGCTTTTCCCCATTTCTGAACGGACTCTACTTTGATATGGATACATATCTTCGAATTTGAAAACATGAAAAGCATACAATAAGAATGTAAGAGATATGCATCTAGTGTTTTATAATAAAATAAAAGCTTTCGACGAGTTGCTCTATAAAAAGTATTAAGCATGGTATATATTGAAGCTTTTTTTTTTTTTTGTCATTTTCGAATGATCAATTAAACACTGAAAATGAGTGTTTTTAGCTCTTTGTTCCAACCGAAGTAACCGAGTGCCTGAACAGAAAAAAAAATTAATCGTATGCTTATCAAGGTATGTCGTAATTTTTTTGCCATCATTATAAAATACTATTTCACTTTTGTTATTTATAATAAAATATATGATATTTATACAAATAAACAAACATCCAAGTCGAAGAATATATCACGTTGATCTTTCAGCATATTTTAGACGGTTATTGGACATGGGATTTCTGCCTTACTTCACGCTGTGACATGTGCAACATATAAATGTTAATGTAAGCATTCTTCGATATGCGCGACAAGTTCTGCGTTGATTCGGTTTCCATTTAGTTATTGCAATAAAAGAAACGTAATTGATTGAAAATCGTCTTCGAATTTATAAATGTGCCACTTTTGCTTCGCTAAGTGGAACGAAAGAGTCTGCTTGTAAAAAATAATTAAAACTAATTACAATAAAGGTTAAAAATTGGCATTGACCAATTTTTTTAAGTCGAAAACATCTTTGACATTATATTTTCAGTTTTGTTTCGTTTTTAAATACAGCTCGTAACTTTACCTGTAATAGAATTAGCATTTTGGTTTTTTTATTTTGATGTAGCATTTAATAATAAAAGTAACAAGAAAAGTAGACATTTTGATGTATTTAAGATTCAACATTATTATTATTATATTAGCTACTTCATATTATTGGCCATGTTACAATTTAATTATCTATTTAGGAGCTTAGATGTGTATGTTTTTATTTATGCAGCTTTTTCTCTGTCTAACCATAGGTTTTTACATATTCCGAGACAGAGGAAAAACACGTAAGATTTATTATTATAAATATTATGTAAATGAGAGTTTATGCATGAGATTCTGGAATTTTCAATATCCACTTTAAAATGTGGTAGTTACTATTTATATATTCTAAGAAAGGAAACACCATGTAATAAAGCATAAGTTATTATCATTATAATTTTATTTGTCGTGATAGCGTAATTAAATTAGGAATGCCTAATGAAGATTTCCAATTCTTACCCTCCTCCCCCGCCCCTCCCACTACTCTTCAACATTTTATTTGGATTTGGATTAAAATTATTCAAGAATTCGGCGGTTATTAACATTTTTGCAAAATGCATATTAAAAAATAAAGAGTTCCGTCTCACGCCTAAATTTCACTTTGTTCTTTTTTTATTTTCTTGCATATATTTTATACTAACTGAATAAGGTCCAGTGAATGTTATATATCTATACTCGAACTACTCTTTTTTTTTTTTTATTAACTATACCTATCTATATAGTGGGCTATGGCAGGGCTTTCCAAGTGTAGCCGTTGATCCCCTGGAAATTGTGACTTTTTAATCTTTTAGTGACTGTTAATTTATAATCTTTCTGTATGTCTTATATTTTATTATTCAAATTTAATAATTAACAAGTTTGTTTATGTCGTGTTTTGCGATTTGTTGCTTTCAGAATTTAAACTTAAGATTAATTCAGAATTTAAAAATGTATGATTTGCTAGTAAGTGCTGTTTTTTAAATTGTTTTATAGGTAAATAAGTAAATTCATGGCACTGAACACTTGGAAATCCCCGACATAGCATCGGATTCTTCTATCGCGTTTTATAAAACAGTCTTTTTCTTCTTCAATAACCAGAATTTTGTCATAATAGATTTATTATCAACTCTAGGGTTTTTTAACATTTTCATGTGCAAATTTATATGTATCTTATGTGCAGAGCCGTAGTACAATAAAGTTAAACTAGTATAATACATAGATTAAATGATCTAGATGTGGAATTTTAGCTGCGTTCAACGTTTCAAAAGTTTACACGACATATTGTATTGATTATTTTGAACTGTCTCTCCCGTAAATAAACAGTCCAGGTTCAGGGTATCCCGGTGTCCCGGTGAAAGGCTACTGCGACTCTGTATATATGCAATGTAATGACGCGTGCGTGCGTGCAGGGCATACTTTATAATATTCGAGCGAACACAACACACACGAGAGAATGGCTAAAGACTGTTTTTACGATAGTCTGATATTATTACTGGTGATCTGCATGAACCGCTAGGCAGTGTAATTATAAGTAGGAAAATGTGCTTTGTATTTTAAACATTTTATATTAATGTATATGTAGTTGTGTTTTACCCGTAGTGTTACTTTACATTTGTGGCACACTATATCGGTTATGACTTCATATAATTTTACGATTGCTTCTAACAAACAAACAAAAAAAAAAAACAAATACCAATAACATGCCATTTATTCTTCCAGCGTAATTAAAAATCATCTTGTATGAAAATCAAAAAAAATATTTTTTTTTGTAATGTGTCTTAATGATAAGTGTAATATGTGCGATCAATCCTTTTTAAATGTGTTCAGGCAAAATAAATAAAAAAAAAAAAATAGTAAATAGAGAATATGTAGAATATTTGTGATAAAATGTTTACCATTGGTGATATAAATTTATTTTCATCAAATCTTTATATATTTTAAAAAGTGAACTTTATATCTTTTACGGTGATTTCAGTTTGCTGCGCAACTGCATTTCGGTAAATTTCAGGTTTACGAATCGATTAGGTCTGATTTGTAATATTTTAAGCGTTATATATTGTAAATAGTTAAATGTCATTTGTGTTTATATAAAAATTAATTCGAACGCAGAAATCGGGAAGAATATAATGTTTATGTTGAGATTTCGTTCACCATATATGTGCCACAGCAAAACAATAGACATAGTAAGTATAGTAAATAACAAATATACTTAGTTGTCGACTATTCCCAGTAATAAAATGGTTTTAAAAAAATCAGTAATCATTATAATAGAAAAATTTGCCATAAAATATGTGACTAGTTTATAAAAATGAGGAGAAAAAAAACGCCGCAACTCTATTAAAGTTATTTTATTTTAGTATAACTTGTGTATAGACATATTCTTATATTGTGCTTAGTGTGTTTGTGATTTGGAAAAAATGTCATGAGAAAAATTTAAATTGATTTTGTATGCTGATTTGATTCATTCGATTACACTTGAAAATAATACTAATTGACGAAATGTATTATAATTGTAATTTTACATATCTGATGGCATTTTTATTTCATCACCCATCATATCCACATGTGTGTATCCACGAAATCCTCCACTCCTGCATACTAATCAATGTTACATGTTACATATCAACTGGTATGGTGCACGCGTATCTTAACTAAGAGACATTGAAGAATCACACCCTAGTGCTTCTTTCTTTTGGTCTTTTTATTTGTTTCATCGCTAATTCTCTTCGATCCACTTTCTTCAAACTTCTTCAAGTCTGCACAAAATAGCACCTGCAAATAAAAACAAACAAACCTGTGTAAATAAACCGTCATACGGGAGCGGTGATTGCAAAATTTAAAACTTACAGTGTGTGCCCATCCTGCCAAGGGTCCGTACATATCCCTGAAGTGATCGCCGATCTCGTTGTATACCGCGTCTGTGACAGTTTTGCGTCCTTTCAGGTGCTTCAAATAAAGATTTGCAGCTATTTGATATACGTGAGTATCCACCGGTACAGCCTCCAGGTGATTCAGCGACATCAGACAAATACAATCGGCTACCTTTATCGGAAGATGTAAATAATCAGAACTGATATTAAAGTCTAGTGTAGTAATGGTTAGTGTAATATAAAATGATTAGGTACTTTAGGACCGATTCCAGAAAGTTTAATCAATTCTAACTTGGCTTCTTTGTACGGTTTTTTCATTAATGATTCAAACCATTGATTTTCTCCCCATTCTTGTATTTGAGCGGCCGATTGTTGAATGAATTTTGCTCTATATCCAAAACCGAGCTCACGTAGATTACTCTCCACCTGTAATAATGTATTATTTATACTAGATTCATAAAAAAATGTTTAAAATAATCTGAATAAACATACTTCTTCCGGACTTAGACTTTCGATAGACGGAAAGCTGTAGTATGTTATTTCATTGTCCTCGCAGATTTTTTGACCGTACGTCGAACACAACTTTTCAATCATCGATGAAATTCTGAAAATAAAACTTACGTTTAAAATGATGTATGTATGTATATACATATATACGAAATGATTCAGTGATATGGAAACTAACCTCGTAATGTGATTATTTTGGCTGCAAATAAACGAGAACAAATTTTCGACCGGTTCTTGGGCCAACATTCTTACGCCGTAAAATTTTTCAGCAGCTGCTTTAAACACTTCGTCTTTTTTGGACCAATCTTCGTATAGCGATTTCAGATCCACATCCAGACGGAAATATTTTTTCAGTATTGATTCGAAATGTTCCGTCTCGGGATTTTTAGTCTTGTTTCTATTTTTGCCGTTGATTTTTGATTTTGATTCGGCTGGGTAGCCATTGGTGGACGAGTGCAACGAGCCCAACACCTGATAAAGCAATCCTGCTTTATTCTCTTTCAATTTGTAGACGCAACCTCTGATGATACCGGTCCATTCGTCGACGTCTTCCTTGTATTTCCACCTTCGAGGGTTGCAAATGAAATCATTGAATATATTTCAATACATAATTATGTAAATTGTTTACATGCGCCCTGTATACATACAAAGATTTAACCTAACCTGAAAGATTGTCCACCGGAGAGACACAGTTTTAGCTGCAAAGGCTGATCGGAAACGCTTATTAGACGCCAGGGCGTAGCCCCCGAGTCTGAGCTTGCGCCCCCATCGTCTGCGGCCCCCATTATCGCGTTGACAGCTGCACTTCTGACGCGAACACAAACACAATCTCGCGCCAACCTTTTGGCCATAGAAATATAGTGACAAACAACATTTTGACGTTTAAAAACAACAAAAAAGAAGTAAAATTTCTATGATTTTGAGAAAAATCTAAATTTGAACCTTTATATTCATCAAAGTGCTTATTTTAATAGTAAATTAAATTCTAGTTGAAAAATTCTAATTATAATTTGGTTTCTAAATTTGAGTTGGCAGCACCTCGACTCGAGCCGGCTCGAGCTTCTTTTATTATTGAATTTTATTGTTCGTGAGTTTTGTAGATTAACAATTAGTTTAAAGCCTTTACCGGTAATTATTAACAAATATTGATGATCATTAGACATAGCTGCATTAAGATATCCCGTTCATATTAAATTTTAGTGACCAAAATACATCGAAGCTCGTTGAACGTTGAAGTCACGTAGTCGTGAAACGTCATGTAGGAATTACGACAATATGTACAAACATGCGTCGCAAGCGATGACAAAAAATGCGTGTCTTAAAACGGGGAAATTCCGCAAAAACAACACCAATACAAATTAATTACGCTTGCACATACACAGTCAGTACGCCCCGCGCTCTCACCGCACAAACAACTCACTCATCGTGGCAACAACGCCATCTCTAGACCGGACGGTAAACGCTCGTTAGCTGAACTCACGCCGCCCAGAATAAACTACATAGCTCAACATAGCACACCACTACGCACGGATCCTGATCTACGCACACGAAGCATGTCATCACACCATTTAACCTTATGTATACATATAATCTGCTGTACTTAGAACAATAAATAAAATAAAAAAAAACTATGAAAATATGAACGTTATACACACCATCACCCGTTTCTATAACTAGTGACTACAACGTTTTTATAGTCATAGCATGATTTGTTTTCTTCAAATTTTTAGATGAAATAATTGCTTTAAAGACTTTTATGGTAGTCATTATCAAAGGTTGATGATTATTATACATCGCTTCAGTAATATTGGGTTCTATGTGAGGCCCGAAAACATTGAAGCTCAATGAGAGTGATTTTCCAACCATATAGATCCCATTATCTAGCTGGAATTTAGCTCGAGCCGGAACTCGAGCCGGCTCGGTTCGGTTCCACTACTATTTATGTTGGTAGCCATGAGTGTCAGTTTTTGCGCGAGATGCGGTACGCACAATTGGTTCTTGGTCCTGCAGGATGTGGAAAGGTTAAAATAAAGTATTTTTAATTACCTCTTCCAAATTCCTATTCCAATATCCAATTTCCAACGAAGTTTGCTTCGTATTTGTATATTATTTGATGTACGTACCATATACATACATTAATATGATTATTCTTCCTGTATGAATTTGTAGTCGACGTATTGCTCAGCGATGGTCAAACACGGTGTAGATACTAGAAGAACAATAGAGGTTGTAAACTTAGATCCAGCCGCAGAACATTTCGACTATGAACCGCTCGTAGATATCAGAGATCTCATACACCTCGACGATGCCATGGAAGATGAAGAACTCCAGTTTGGACCAAACGGTGGCTTGGTGTTTTGCATCGAGTAAGTTTATCGCACCACCATGTTACACACTCAGTTTAAATTGTGAAATACTCGATATCGAAATTTTGTTCTAGAACTCTCCTCGAAAATGCGGAATGGCTCGAGGAAAAGCTAGGCGACGTTGACGACGATTACATTTTGTTCGATTGCCCGGGACAGATTGAACTTTACACACATTTGACTGTTATACGGAATTTGGCCGACTTGCTTCAACGGTGGAACTTCAGATTAGCCGCCGTCTTCATCATAGATTCACAGTTTATGGTCGTGATTGCTAAATTCTTATCAGGTAATACTTTGAAGTATACTTAAGACTTGGTTTTGTTGCAAGTTTTCATAAAAATCGTAAATTATAGGTACAATGGCAGCTCTTAGTGTGATGGCTAATTTGGAATTGCCTCACGTTAACATTCTGAGTAAAATGGATCTCCTTAGTAAATCGGCAAAAAATCAAATGGACAGGTTATAACAACTATGTTATTTATTATATCAATTGCGTATGTTTTAATATCGCACTAATTTCGATTCCTATTCAGATTCTTAGAACCAGATCCTCATAGTCTTTTAGCCGATATGGAGCGTACACATTCAAAATGGCACGACAAAACAAAAAAACTAACGGAAGCCATCGGCAGACTAATCGAAGACTTTAGCTTGGTTAGATTCTATCCGCTCAACATTCAAGACGATGAAAGCATATCGGACATTCTCCTAACGATAGATAACATTATCCAATTCGGAGAAGACAGTGACGTCAAAGCGAAAGACATTGACGAACCTGATCCGGATGACGAAGATTGAAACTGTTCGTTGTATATTTTTACACCAATAAAATATTTTAATTTTTTAAACGGTTTTTTAATTAAAGCAATATCTTTGAATTGATCATTTTTATGTTAGATTTTTATTTACAACTTACAGAAAAATAATTAACCATACAGTTTCAGTATAAATATACATATAAACATGTTATGAAATGAACTATGTAGAACATTGTACAGAATCACGTGGTCTCGGTGGAAGAACTGGATCCGTCGTCAGGTTTACTCTCTAATGAAAATGGTGGAATTCGGCAATCAAAAGTATAACCGTCTTCACGCTCCATTCTAAAAGTTCCCCTGAAATGACATCAACGATACTATAAATCTTTAACATTGAATAGATTCGTAATAATAATTGCATGAACATTACCACATATGGCCACTGGGAGCTTGCAAGCTCACGTGACTGCTGTATTGAAAAGCGGGCTGAACTCTCGACAATCGAGGCTCCTGTCCGACTACTCCTCGTCCTCGCACCGTCTCTAACGTACCGGATAATGAGAAAATTCTCCAGTGTCGTTCGCGAAGTTGTACCCACAGAGGACCCAAATTCTCCAATCGGATACAATACCGCCACTGCATTTGAAAAATCATTCATAAATACATACTTTATATAACGGTACGTAACGTTTGTAGTATATACATAATATTCACCCAATATACAGCGGTAGTCTGAGATTCACGACAGCCCATATAAAATGGTATGACAGTCACTCGAACACCTTCAGTGCTCTCACGATGCACGTCGCTCAGTTCGAGCCATGGATGGTTTTTTTTTTGCCAAGCTCTAAGCGTCTCTTGTGCCATAAACGGAGGATCTATTCAACAAATACAATATTAAATTATCATCGACGAGTTTATGTATTGTAATTAAAGAGTGTATTACCTCTGTCGGGTGAGTGCATGAGGAATTTGTCGAACAGTTCGTGTTGTACCGGAGCCTTTTCCGAGCTCGTGTACGGTATAATATCTTCGTGGGCTACGTAATCTAATCCGGGTATGGCGTATAAGCTGCGCGACGACTCCTGACTGCCCAAGAATGTAACTGCTTCGGTTTGAGCACGCTGAAACGGTCGAAATGGTTGATTTAACTTGTTTAAAATTGTGAGAGCGTATTGTTTACTTTCATCGTATCCATTTGTATGACTGTTAAATGGAAAGTTAGTCTAATTGGCATTATAATTCACTATATGCTCGTGTTCTTTGTTGATTGTTTAAATGTCTGTCCATGCCAACTGCAATACCTTATGTATGTTATTCATTTGTTACACTAAAATTAGAAAATGACATTGAAAAATTTATAAAATTGTCTACGCGAATGATTTTGGTTTGTTATACATAGATCAGGCATGTCAAACTTATTTAAGTCCGTGGGCCACATTGAGAGGTAATTCGAAAAAGAAAATTATTTGATTCATATTTAAGGTATCCACTTGGTAATATCGACTAAAAATGCTAGATCCCGTTACCATTCAGAATATTTTATATCGGTAACTTCTTACTTTTTCAGCTGTAAGCAGAATATAATTTCATTTGATAGGTCAAAAAATACTTTCAAAACTTTATGACAGGATAACCGGCTAACTTTCGTATAATATAACTCACATGGACCCTCAATTTCGTTAAGAAATGTTATTTGGTCCCCGGGCTCTAATAAAACTGACGATTGATGCAACTCGTTCAAGTATTTAATATTTTTGCCAGATTAGGACTTCTCGGTGAAATATGCAATGCTAACCTTTAAATTTGTCGTCATATTTTTAATTTAGCCCACAATACATTTTTTAAGACCGGTCCATAGCCAGAGCTCCATCTTTGACTACAAAAACACTTGTTTTTACAGTGGAAAATTATTATATTGTTAAGTAAATCTTCTCCAGTAGTATTGTCATGCATAGCAATGACTTCAAATAGTTCTTCAGTTGTAACAAGATTAAAATTACAACCGTGAATAAATATCGATAGCCGAGCCATACTTCTACACTTTTACTTGCATCAACAGCTATAGAATAAGCTTGAAAATTTTAACTGATTAATTGATCTCTCTATGAATCAGTATGAAAGTAAGTTTAAGAATTAATTTTAATAATCACAGTGGACCATAGAGGTAGTGGATAATTATTTATACCTAGGACAATTTGTGAATATGACTGGATGAAAAGAAGAAGAGATAAAACAAAGAATGAAACTAGAAACTTAAAAAAGAAGAAATACGACCAATGCGTACTGCCAGTTATGACGTATGGATGTGAAACGTGGATTCTGAATTCAAGAATGTTACAGTGCACACAGAGAAGTATGGAAAGATGTATGCTTGGTATAACAAGAAGAGATCGTAAGAGGAATACATGGGTAAGAAGTATGATCAAAGTGGCAGATATAGCGGAACGTGTGAAAAAGTCGAAATGGACACACAGCGAGAAGAATGGATGGCAGATGGACGCAAGAAATACTGAAATGGTATCCGAGAGAATGTGAAAGAAAGCAGGGTAGACCGAGTGGACTATGGGTTGATGAATTGAGAAGAATGTGTGGAGTCAAGTGGATGCAGATTGCTCAATCTCTTGAGGAATGGAAGAGGATTGGAGAGGCTTTCATCCAGCAGTGGATGGTGAATTGATCTCTAAGGTCATTTGCTAAATCGTTGATACTATCTGCTATTGTATTCCCGAAAGAATATGCTTTGGAAATCCTTTAATGTTTCTGGACACATAATTTTTACTATTTAAATGAAACATTCTCGAATAAATTTGCCGGCCAGTTTGACATGCCTGTTATATGTAGATGGTGCTTGAAGTGTAAGAATAAATAATGTCTGATTCCAAGCCCTAGTTGTAAAAGAATAAGTTTAAGAGTATAGTTAATAGATTGGCAATGTGCATCTAAAACTAGTAACATTTTTATGAATTTGTCTTCAATCTTTGATTAATCATTACTATATTTCTATACACTCAATTACGGATAACACACACAAAAATTTTGTTTAATAGATTAGTTTGTGCATTTTCACGCAGAAAATGTTTCACGCTTTAATAAAACACAACGTGCACACAATTGATTAATTTTTTTTATTATTAGACAAAACATTCGAGGGGTACACATTGGAACAAAAATAAAATACAAATGTTTGCCAATCGGAATTACCTTTTTTTTCCAGTCAGGACGCATGTCAACGGTGGCATGTATGAAAAAACTTTATTAGATATCAAATTTCGATCATAATATAAGAAAAAAAACTTAAAAAATAACGGTTCATTTGAATATTTTTGCATATAAAAATGTCACTAGTTGTTAGATCGATCGTTACATTATACGGCGACGGGAACTACTTAACGGAGAAACTTACGATAAATGGTCCGTCTCTCGAATCGATGAGGACCTGGTAGAAAGTGTGGGTTTTGCCTTTGACTTCCTTGGCGGCTGACGCTGCAGCGAGTCCGTCAGGAGTTTGAGAGGCACCGGTTGCGGTGCCGCCTCCATCTCTACGACGGTCGGCTAAATCTCTATCATATACACGAGCGGCCCACGGAAACAGGATAACACCTCGGTAGCCGAAGACTCGGTGCAGCAGCAGTTGACCCGTTTCATATTTACCGGACGATTTCGGTGTTTCTAATTTACCCACTTCTGCAAGTCTGAAAAGTATAAGGGTAGATACATCTAGTATTTGATACTCACCTGAAATCGAACGCTTTATTGGTAAAATTGTCTAATCACTTTTTTGTAACAATGAATATGGTATTAAACTTTAGCCCTGAAAGTATTTTATGTTTATTTATAACTTTTAGGAAAATTAACAGCGATATATGTAAATATAAAAAATAGAACAGGAACAATAAAAGAATAAACGCCAGCTAAATTTTTTACACGTAGATAGGGTAATTATTGGGTAAGCAACTTTTTCGATTTTCCATCACTAATTAATAAATGGTCAGTAAGTTTTATAAAGTGATCAGTAATTAATACTAAACGGTAAGTAAATTTATATAAACGGTCAGTCTTTAAAGATTACTGATCGATTGTGAAAAAGATCATAATTTTCAGCCGTTTACCATCCATTGCTGGATGAAGGCCTCTCTAATCCTCTTCTATACCTGTCTGTCTTGAGCAATTTGCATCCAATTGACTCCACACATTCTTCTCAATTCAATTCAAGCCCATCGTCCACTCGGTCTATCTTGCTTTCATTCATATCCTCTCGGATACCATTCCAGTATTTCTCGCGTCCATCTGCCATCCATTCTTCTCGCTATGTGTCTATATATCTGCTACTTTGGTCATGCTTTTTACCAATATATTCCTCTTACGACCTCTTCTTGTTATACCAAGCAAACATCTTTCCGTGCTTCTCTGTGTGCACTGGACCTTACGTAACATTCTTGAATTTGGCATCCATGTTTCACATCCATACGTCATAACTGGCAGTATGCCTTCTTCTTTAAACATAGCGGGATGTTGGATTGAAAAACTATGTTTATTCTTCCAAAAGCGCACCCATACTAGTTTCATTCTTCGTCTTATTTATTTTTCTTTACATCCAGTCATATTCACCAATCGCCCCAAGTATAAATAATTATCAACTATCTCTACAATGTGATTATCGTTTAGCTTGTAAAATCCGTTAAACGGATTGCAAATATAATAGTATAAATAGCACATTGTGCTTACAAAATGTTTTCAGATGACGATATCATTGCACAAATGGATCGATTCGGAAATATTTGGCACATTTCCTAAAGTGTCAAGAGCTAATATCAACGAACTGTTGTCATCAGATAAATTTTTAGTACGAACAGTCGTAGAAGAGAACAAACTGAACGAAATTACTCTGGAAGAAATTGAATTTCGCGACGTGATCGAAACAGTCATAGGGTTATTAATTAGTTGTCGCATTTTATCAACTGTTTTGCGCTCAGTAATTGGATCAATTTTGGCCATATTCTTCAACAAATTTCGCGATTTTGTTTTGTATAATACAATATACGAAAGCCTCAAGTCTGTCCGTCAGGAATTGTATTGAAATTTTGTAGCGACGCTTGACACTCTTTTTTTTTTACTTTCGTTGAAAATTTAAGTTATAATTTTCTTCCATAGTCCACAGCCACCGCTATTATCAGCACGCGTATAATAAACATCCGAACAATTTAACAATAGTGAAAACAACGTTCACTATGCTTTCTTCCGACATAACCTATAAAGTGACATTTGACTCCAATAATACTCCAATCTCTCAAGGTCAAACCACATTAACATATTCACCGTCGCAACGAAGAAAACGTGTAATTTTTTAAATAAAACAGTCAACATCAGGTGGGTGTTGAATACTATGCGCATATATATTTACCACCGTAAATTATACACATTGGGCTATTTCTGAAACTGAAGCAACCAAGTAGTGGATACATTGAAATTATACAAGTAAACAAGGCGAATGACGAAGTTGGTCGAACGCACAAGGGTGATGAGGTCAGGGGGTTAAGTGGCGTATATGGTTACGATTTGCTCACCTGGTGTAGGCCGTATAAGCCGCTGCTTGTATCCGAAGAGGCCCGAAAACGGATACGGAAGTCCCTTTGAGTATTGAGCAGCCACAAAGGGCGCTCCAGCCACGACACCACATCCTCACCTGTCACTGTCAAGCATCACCCTACACCCACACAATACAACGCTCCCCCTCCCCCCCCCCGCCGCTTATACAACTGACGTTTGAAACGAATCAAATTCACGGCCATTGCCCGTAATTGCGCATACAAAATAAGCCCCGATAATTAGAAATTACTTAATTTGAAAATTGTTAATCCGCGTGAAATAAATTCCCCGCCCCCTTGTTCTAATGATGATTTAAATGCATGCACTATCCAGAGTTACGTTTTAAAATCATTTTTATATCGAATTGTAATTGTGGAGTGCGAGGGGAAAGGTTGATGTGAAACATGCAGTGAACGTTTTGGTAATCTTCATTATGTGAGCGACGGATACCTAGTGGCAGTGAAATGTGTAACACTCGGTCGCCGGTACTAGGGCTGCCAACCCCAGCCGATACAGTGATGCCAACCCCAGCCCATTGGTTCACCGAGCACCCACAGTATCAATAATATAAAGATCACTTCGATAGTTGATATTGCGTTGCATTGAAAGGATTGAAATATGTTACTTATTCATCAAAATTCATCACGTTGCTTACCGACGAATTTCTAATAATTGTTTGGATTCACTAAGGATAATGATGCATTCATTTGAAATAATAAAATTTTAACGTGAATGGGGGGGATATTACACTATCAATACGGATCGTGATTCTAGTATTGTCAATATTATCGCTGATTTCATAATATCCGGATTTGCCTCAATATTATCGCGATACTGTAAATACCATCAATATTACTTCAATATGGATCGCGTGATAATATCGATAGTGTGATATGCTCCTATGTGATTGCTTTTTGATTTTCAGTATATCTGAAACTTCTTAAATTAGTGACGATTCAAAATGAATTCGATATAATTTCAATTTTAATATAAAAGAAAGGTGTGAAAGTATACAATCATTAAATCATATGCATATATATTTTAAAATATATGTAAATCTATTCCATTCCTATTGAATTGGATGAGTATTATTACTTCCAAAAATCATTAAAACCTTAAGAAAAGTCTCTTAATTTACAGATGCACGTGAAATTGAACTGTGCAATAAATAATTTGGTATATATTATTTAAAAGTGGGGACGACAAAAGGCGTGTGAAGACTTATAAGGGAGGGTGAGGGAGTTAGGGAGTTAGAGAGGGTGGTTAGAGGCAGTAAAAGGCAGCCGGACGTGTCCGGATGCTGTGAGAGATCAAAAAGGCCACGCTGGGTCAGTCGTAGCCCCCGTAGTCCGTAGCTGAAAAAGTAGCTGCATATATCCTCACTAATCCCACCTAACCCTCACAATGCTATATATACCACCCGCCACCCCACAACCAATCCACCACCCTCACACTACACATACTACAAATTGTAAAAAGAAATGTTTACCATATAAAATACATCACTTTGATTCTTATATAAATTGACTGATTTTATTTTTGTTATAACTTTTATTGTTATTATTAAAATATTTGTAAATAAAGCTGTATTAAAAATTTAATCTTTTTTTTCCACCCCAATTTTAATAATAGTTAAGTATGGAATAAAATACTTGAATGATCTTATTGTATACAAATATTATAAGAAATTAATACAAATGTATATAGACTTGTAACTAATAAAATTGAATTTAATGAACCTATTAAAAAAATCTACACTTACATAATGAGGATATATGTATAGAATTGAGAATTAGTCTGCAGTTACTAGAATATAGCGCTTCAATATATTATTTGCAACATACATAGATACATTACAGTAGCGTGCACCAGCTATTATCTTATGCAGCATTTAGTCTAGTTTTTAATTGAAGTTTAATACATATTTTTTTGCAGTTTAGAGCCGATATTATAAAATTGTATGAAATTTCCTCATATGTTAACATTCTGAGTAATGGACAAGATAAATATGTGTATGTCGATTATAATATTTAAAACAATGGTAAATCAATGTCAATATTATTATCATTATAAAAAATTTTAATATTTTCACAAAGAAACCCACAGGACACTATGGACGGCCACATCCTGTGCAGCTGCTAAACATTGGTCTGCTTATCAAAAATTTATGTACGCTTCTGTTGAGGCTAGATTGTGGGTAACTTTATTTATGATAAACATAATAATTTAACAAGCGATAAAAGTATTAGTTAAGATTTGTTTTACTGTTCATTTAGCAT
Source organism: Parapsyche elsis (assembly GCA_022651745.1). Lineage (NCBI taxonomy): Eukaryota > Metazoa > Arthropoda > Insecta > Trichoptera > Hydropsychidae > Parapsyche > Parapsyche elsis. The sequence continues at coordinate 2,692,304 of JAGVSN010000031.1, forward strand.
ATATGGTAAGTATGTACATCGATTATAGTTATACCGGAGAGTAAAATATGAAATTAAGGTATACCTACATGCCTTTATAAATCATTAAATCATTTCTAATTACTTTTAAAATCATTTAAATCATTAAATCATTAAAATCAGGTAAGTCATTTCCTATTACTTTTGAGTCATATCATTTCAGTACTTAGTTATCATATCATACCTGTAATTAATTTGAATTGATTCAATAAAATAAAGGTATTTTGTTCCTCCCTTCGTAATATTTAGGTTTACATAAATGCTAATAAAGAAATATTAAAGGTGTATCTTCAATCCATTCTTCAACATAATTATAACAAATATCAACGTTTTCAATTTAAGCGGTCAAAGTCGGCTAGCAAAATTTTACAAAAGCAAGTCTATATTAAAAATATAAGACGTATTTGAATGAGAATCGATTATTAGTGTATTAAATAAAACAAAACATCAAAAACTGTAAGTTTCAATTGTTGCATTGTCGAATGGAAATATATATACTTGTGCTGTTTTATTTTTTTGTGGTTTGTATTTTGTAAAGTTTTGCGGTCAGGATGTGAACAAGCTTATCAAGCGCTTTCTTGATAATTTGTGGCAGTCAGCATGTGAGCAACGTTTCATATTTTATATTCGTATAAATCTACACTTCGTTTGACACACCCAAGCAGTATTCGGTGATCGTTCGCTCGGTGTGATCCGGTCCACTGTCGTCCACAGCACCAGAGTATTCCACCAGGAAGGTGAGTTTCATCCCATCGATCCACGACAAAAGATCAAATCAAATTAAAATTAAATTAATTTTAATATAATAATTTTTTTTACATTTAAATACGACACCAGAATGGAATTCAATTACATACAGAGTCAGTCAGAAATTCACCGACTATTGAAAATTACATTAAAACTTATATATTCATTTTCTAATTCATACTTTTCAATATACTATGTACATTACTTAAATTGAATTTATAAATTACATTATGTCGCCGACTTATGCTGTATTAAACACTTTTCAGTAAATAATGTGTGATTAGTACAAATCAATAAAAGTTCTTAAGAATTGAATAATCAAAGTATGTGGGATACATATTGAAATTTTTATTTATTATTTTACATTAATTGATTCACAAAATGGTGTTTTAATTTGAAAATTATTACAATTTACAATTTAACTACGCTGTAAGTAGAAAAATTGTAGATATTGCAAATACGAATTTTACTTATTCTGACGGCAACTTATCAATAAATTTTGACTACGATAGCTTGTAGCACGCACTATAAGTGGAAAAAATAGAAAGAATCGTTACAATGCACGCTCATTATTCTAAAAAAACCAAAATTAAAAGGAATTCAAAATGGCGTCTCCATACATTTTGACTGCGACTTTCTAGTTTTGCCAGATAGTGGATAAATACAGATGCACAATTAGTACAAACGAGACCGAAACTCGATTTTAATTTTAATTTTAAAAACATTTATTTATCCATATAATGTTCATAATACTTCTTATTTACTAAAAACGTATCCGAATGGTTCCTTTTCAAGTGGCCATTATCCATTTTACAATAAATGTGTGTTAGTAATAATAAGGAAAATAATCTTACTTTATCGTTAGTTTTTTTTAACGGTAGGAAAGTTTAAGCTAAAAAAACCTATTTACATTACAACCAAAACTCGATGAAAGTATTCCAACCGGGGTAAATAAAGTACGCGAAATATTTTTTAAATATTCGTTTTGATGGAAATGAAAAATTTAATAAAACACTATCAATTTTTGAGGGTCGACAGCCGTCGTTTCCTGTATGAATATATCAATCGAAAATTACACTCACAGACAGGGTGAGTGTGCATGCATTTGATAATGGCGCGTTTATCGACGACGAAATGGCAGATTTGCGACTATCGCTGACCACAACGGGCCATTTTCGTATTTCAAATGTTATAATTATGTATTTATTGTATGTGTGCAATCAACTGGAAATCAAGAAAGAAATCAGCCGCGAGAATTGCGGCTCATCGTTGGGCACCTTGCTTAATGTTAAGTACTGCAAGCTGCCTAGCGAAGGGCAACAATACCTCGAGGGCATCTCTACAAACTCAACCGACTTATAAACATCACAATAAAACAACAATTAAACAACAAAATCCCACTGTAATCTGCAATTAATACACTGAGATAAACAACGAAGAAAGACAATGTTCTACATATAAAAATTTAAATTGCGACTGATTTGTACATATGTAATGGATGTATGATTTGATAATGATTGAATGACGCATTCTGATAAATGATTAGTTTTAGATGATTTGTATGGATAAGATCGTGTGTTTAGCAATGCTTTATTTTACTCGTGTGTATATATTTTTATTTGCCAAAATGATGGAGAAGATGTCTCTGGTAACCTTCGTATCCATGTGAAGAACTGGCCAACAAGGTCGTCCAGCCAAAGGGTGCACTGCTCCATTTGTTGGTGATGATACCATTTAAGGTTAATCTTCTGGAAAAATTCTCGAAGTGTGCTATTTATCAATCGCGAAATAGTTTCGAACATTCTCAAAACTTTATTGTTCAAAATTGTTAAATGTTTGTATGATAATTGTGACGATACGGTCATTGGAGACTTTTCTATTCTCAGCACAATTTGTATTTTTTGTATGAGCGAATTGTGAGATTGCATTTTAGCACGTTCGACAAATTCCTTGTGTCATTGTAATGTAATACATTTTGTATGCTCAAATTTCAAAAAAATACTGTTAACAAAAATTCATACCTACGAAACTATTAACGCTAATAATTATTTTAAAGTTCATTTTATCTTATTTATTATGACATGGTGGTTTTTTCCAAACGAAAAATAAATTAATCCCACAATTAGAACTTATAGAAAAACGCATTTTATATCGGAATTCCATACAACTTTTTTTCTAGCTCTAATTTTGCCCGTTCGGCAAAATCCACCATATCATAAGAAAGAGGATTAAATGAACTTAAAAATAATAAATTTTTCATCGCAGTAGCGTTATTGGTTTCGTAGATATAATTTTTTGAAAATAGGACCAATTTTTTTGCCCATTCTTTATATTCCAGAAAATGGGCCTGGTCGGTGGATATTAGAGTTCGCATGTAAAATGTATTTTTAAGCAAATTAAATACCGATCCAAAATGGCGTCTCCATACCTTCAGAAAATGGACAAATGCGTTAATTTTTCAAGTTTAATAAATTGTACAAAATGACGGTGATACGAAAAATTCTACAAATCCGAATAATACACGATGATGCATTGCCACGCAGTAATTAATAATTATTTTTCTTTTAATATGTTTTACAATCAAAACATGTCTATTGCATGCCTAGACATAATTCGAAGTATAACAGGGGCTCAATGCGTGTAATCTGAGGTAAGTTTACAACAACAACTCAAGCAATCAACGCTCAAGACATCCTTGAATTATCTCTTTATCATCATCCTTCGTGGGAAAAGCGAGTATCGTCTGCAATTTTCAAAATAGCTCGCATACTACATATAAATATAATACACCGTGCATAATATATAAGTTAACCCGTTATCGACTATACTTTTATAAAAAAAGCTTTATTGTAATTTTGTAATAATAATACCGGCAATAGATATAATTGCAATCAGTTTTGAGCTTAACGATCGGATAAAACGAAATGTCGTTAACCGTTGGCAACAAAGGGCAAGGATGCAATTATATTGCTCGTAGTGAGTGCACTTTTGAAATGTAAATGTGCATTTGTTTGAACCGAGCGTTAAAAACCAGTTCATCTTCTTCCACCTCACGATAGAAGCAAATCAACTGGAAGATTCACTACACCTGCATCCTGAAAATGAACGATTCCCGTGTTTGTTATATTTAACTTATACACGGTGGAGTCACAATGCTAACGTATAAATATTCATTAGTAAGCTGTTACTTGTTCAGACTTATTAGGACTTTTTTTGTAATCGTCTCCGTAATAAATAATTAATAAATGTTCATTTTCAATGCTGTATCGAATATGTGAATATTGTGAAACGGGTTAAAAACAGAATTGTAGCTACCGTTGTATCCCTAGTGTAGCGAATGCTGATAAAATAAAATAAAATATATATCCATTCATTGGCAATGCGAGGATTGCAACAATCAATTAGGTAGATTAATCTGCCTCTGGTATCTAATTTCTTTTTATGTAAAGACATAAATAGAACAATGATTGTTGTTTTATCAAAAATCCATTGACGTGATAACGTGCTATTGAATTCAAAACATTTTTATAGCACATTAGCATCGAGGATGTGATAGTGTACAGGTGTACGTACAAAGTGTTTTTAATTTCCAATATCTAGTAACAGTTCATTAAACAATATAATTGACACGTTATGAATAGGACACTTTTCTTGTCTAAAATTTTAGTTTTAATCACGAAAAAATGTAGTGCATGAAGATTTAAAAAAGAAAAGTGTTGACAACAACTGCATTGAGACAAGTACACAGTTCGTTCACATAGTAAAGCGGTCAGGACTCGTTTTCCCGAGACGAACGACGTCTAAAATAGGTTATAAATACTTGCAGTGCAATAGTACCTGTTTGTATTGCTGGTGCTTGTGACGGTTCGACAGCAAACAAGATGAAGAGGTAAAGATCATTTTAATAACCTATGTTTGTTTCATAGTAAAAAAATTTTCCACTGAAAAAAGATCTTCCAACAATATTTTTGTATAAAGTACAGTTCTAACACTGCACCTGTAATAATATTTCAAATAACTAGTTGATTTAAATTAAGTAAATAAAATTAGTGTAAATATATATTGCTGATGATACAACGAAACGTATTCCAAGAGTTACTTTTTTTATATGAAAATAAACTAAATAAATTCAGTAATTCCGGGGCAAATGTTTTTTGTTTACATAGTGTCCATTGGTCCCCAAAATGGCCTTAATAAAATGTGAATCAATAATTTTGTTAAATATTGTAATTGAGATATTAATTAATGATATAAATCAAACGGTGATAATTTAAATATTAAACTATTTCAAACAAATACAATTTTGTCATTTGATTGAGTCAGCAAATATTTTTTTCTGAAGAGTGAAGCAATTTGATACATTGACTAAACTAGCTGTAAATAAATACATACATATGTATGTACATTCATCAATATATTTTTTGCATAAATAAAACTTTCACTGAATACGATGTATAAAAATGTATCCTATTAATACTGCCTGTAATCATAAATTATATTTTAGCATTGTTCATTATTTTATTTTCAGATATCTGTTACTTTTATCATTTGTATTAATGCACTTTTGTAAACAAGTGCATTCAAACCAATACGATGAAAAGATCACATACGTACAAATTAAACCATTGACGGATCAAAGCACACTATCAGTAATACCGAGTTCAGACATGTCTAGATCATCAAAAATAGAAGAGATAGGTTCACCCGTTTACTCGTTGACGATTAACAAAGCGTTTAGATACCGCAGAAGCGACGAAGACTCTGAAAAAACAATAGATGCCGACAGTGAAAACCACGAAAGCGAATTCAGATTTGATACCAGTGAAGCTGAACTTCCGAACGCGGAAGACACTGTGGATGAGGATCAACAGAAACAGCTCGGTGCCGAGAATGGTCTTGTTAAAACAAGTTTCTACGACAAAAATAGTGTTGGAAGCTTGTTCAAACCGAGATTCCCAAAAAAAAAGTATTACAACAATCTAGACATCAATCCAGGGTATAGGAAATATTTGGAGATGAGACAGTACCATTCCCGTTGTCGCTGTGAAAGGATTTGGAATTGCCCCAAAATACAGATCACCGTACCCCGCTGTCCCCCTGATTATTTTCTGTGTTGTTTTTAATATTAGTCACAGGATAATCAAAAATAAATACAATTGATTGAATCGATTGGTCGATTCGACCACCTTGATTTAAATAGATGTTGATAGAGTAGATAGACTGAAACTAGATTAAGTACTATTCATAGTATGAAAACATGACAAATAAATTATAAATCACATTGTATTTTAATTTTTGTTATTCCATATAAAACCATCACTTTAGTAAGATTAAAGACCCAAGTATGTAAATAAAAGTAAAAACAATGAAAATGTTAATACATACATACATATGTATGTACATATATGACGGTTAATTTAAAAGGATTCCTTATCAATTGTTAGCATTTTCTTTTTTGTGGTATTGAAAATAATTCTATGTAATATAAATTTCAGTTTCCTGTGCCGATTCTATTGCGGCTTCGGTTAGTGCGGTTTGACTCAACATTAAAATGTCGGCTTGCTAATAGATAAACTTATTTCGATGTGACCGACAAGTATTTCATTTAAGATTATAAAAACAGTCATAAAAATGTCATAAATGTTTTATTTATATAATTATAAAGTAACGCAACCAATAAATATGGTATTTTAAATGAACATGGATGAAAACAAATACATGTTATTACAAAACTAACACAAGCAAGCTTCTTAAGCTATACAATTATGAACAATATAAGACAATCAGTTAAACTCACAGTTCGACATTTATAAAGAAGCAGATTAATTTATTATACAACACCAAGAAAAACTTCGAATTCGTTATTGTAAACACATATTGCGAATTATCCTCAAGTTTAAAATTAACATTGAATTATATGCAATCAAGTCAAATAAAGAACAAATTTACAACAATATATATTTTTAAATAATAATAAAAATCTTTTCATTGTATGTATGTATGTATTTAATTTTGGAAGAATTTACGAAAATATGATCGAAGCCTTTATAGACAAAAGAGCGCCATAAAAATATCAAATTGTGACCGTACCAAGTCAAAATATTATAAATTAATTAATTACACTATAATATGAAAACTTAAAATTTCAATATAAAAATGAGCACCAACTTTACATAGTAAGTACTAAGTAATATAAAATTAATTGTAATAAAAACAATAAAAAGTAGAAAAATCACGAGCTTAAAATATTGACAGAGTATTTAATTTTCTTAACAATCTTTCATTGATAAAACGGGATACATAAAAATTAAAATGAACAATATAATATGTTTTCTAACAGGCAATAAATAATCAGCATTTAAAGAAGACTATCCCTGTATTCTTCAATTACGCGGTGTAACAAGCCTCCTGGTGCCACACTAGCCGACAAGCCGGTACGAGCGTCATGCAAAACTCGCACGGCAATTTCACTTCGTCCAAATCTCCGACGGCCTCGTCGTCCTCCTCATCCGGAGACAGTATAGAAGCGCTCTGAACGTTGTTATTCTTCACTGGTTTCACACTGGATCTGATCTCTTTTACTTTCGTCACTACGCTTTGACTATCGTGCAAGTTCACGTTTGATATTTTAGGGGCGTGGTGACCGTCCGGAGTATTCGGCGGAGCCGTGTTTTCAATTGAATTCGGATACGCCGTGGAACTTTTGCCAACGGCGAAACTTGTTATATTAGGTCTACAGCCAGTCTATAATGATCAATCGTATAAAATACAAATATACATCGGAAAATGTTCTATTATTATGTTAAAAATGCAACGTGTTGTTACCTCGTGAGCGACTAGAGAGCTTGCCCTTATCATTTGTTCACAAAATTCACACGGCAGCATTACAAAATTCAAACTGGCTTCATCATACATATCTACCGGTTCAGGTTCTCTATAAAAAATAAATAAATTAAGCTATGATTCCTGATGATATTTTGATACAAAAAAATCAATTTACTGTACTGCTTACGTTTCGTTACTTATTTTATACAAGTCTAATGGATCAGTTCGCATCACATTTGGGTTTAAAGGTATGTTAAATGGTATCCTATCCGATTGTTTTGTCGGTGAAGTTTCTGCGGAAACTCGCCGAATTTCCGGAGGTGAAGGACAACGGAAATTTTCCTGATTTGTATGAACTTGTCGAGATTGCAGAGGTGACGGAGACGGAAAAGTTTCCAGTTTCGGAGAGAACTGTCGGTTTTCTAACGCCGAAGAATTAGTCACGGTCTCTTGCCTAGCGGACACTTGACGATTTTCTAAAGGCGACGAGCACTGAAAAGTATAACGTATTTTAAACACCGTTATTGATTACAACGCATTCAAAGAATGTAAAAAGTTACCTCTTTGAGTTCTTTACGCAGAGCCCTTAGATCATTTTTAATTTCACAGAAACGATCGACCGGTTTGCGCTCGTAATCAGCCGGGTTACACCCGTTCGATACGAACTTGTCCAATTCGTCGGAATATGCCAAAAGCTCGACTTTGTCTCTGTTGGATTTTTTGCTAATGTTGCTTTTTGAATTTTTTGTATTTTTGTTATCGAATAAATTTTTGGACGTATTGTCGGAGAACGGTTTCGCTGTGAAGTTATGAAAGACAGGATTACTCGACGTACTTTGATTTTTCATCTTTGAAGACCGCTCCATATATTTTTTTTCATTTTCATAAGGATTGTCGTTAAACGGTACATTATCACCGATGGGAACCAAGTTATCATCGTTGGCTGGATATTCCAAAAATTCAAATTGATGTTTGTGATTTTTGTCCGATTTCATATTAACATTTTTTCCCTTACTCGGAACATCCACATAAACATTTGCAACTTCTTGCGACGTTTCAACTTTATCGTTACTCATTTTCCTACTCTTTTCGGATTTCGACGAGAACTTTTCCTTTGGATTTTTATAATTTTCATTTTCAAAGTCCATATTTTGTAAGGCACTCATTTTGCGTAGCTTTTCGACTTTTTCCGCAGACGTCAGCAACGGCGGTAAGTTGTTTGCATATCTGTAAGCGTTTTCTTCATCTCTTTCTCTCTGTTGCGTTTGTTCTCGCGTTAAAGTTTTATACAATGGCACATCTCTTGTATGCTTAAATGGCTTAAGTACAGCAACGTTTTGTTTAGACTTTGGCACTACGCTCGTCGTCGGAATTACTGGCGGTTGAGGCGCAATACGCTTTTTTATTGCACCCCTTGAAGTAGGAGATCTAAAAAAAGTACATAATTAATTAAAAATCAGGTTTAATACGTGGACAGCTAATCGCAATTTAAAATTTCATACCTATGCACTTGCTTATCTAATTCACTTTCAGTAGAAATTGAACTATTAGAAGTTGAAATCGCCGATGGTCTTGAATGTGTGGACCGATCCGTTAAAACATCATCTCTTTTGAGTCGTGACGACTCATATTTTGACTGATGCTTGTTATAATTGTGCTCTGTTGATTTTTTAGAATTTTTCGAAGCGTTCATCTTCCATGATGGCTGAGGACCTGGCTCTACAACAATTTAACAATATTAATATTAAACATTTTTAAATGTTATCTACGCATGGAGTAACTAATCACCGTCGTCCAATTTCAAAAAGCCGTGATTGGAATCTTCGTGTAGTTTTTTATACTTGATCATCACGAGTTCCGAACACTCGGGACACTTCTCCGTGCGAGTGCCGCAGTAGAGTTCGTGGTCGGCCATCGAAATCCGTTCCAGAGATAGTTCGCAATACGTGCAATGCACTTGGGTTTTGCTGCATGCGTCAGTCTTGTGAGCCGGCAAGTCGCACGCCTGCATCACTTCTCTGCATTGCGGACATGGAACTGTAAAGCAAATACGTCGGTCAAGTTGTACATTACTATGTCCAGTCTCTATATTAAAGGGTTAGACCTTGCGCTGTGTGTTTCTCCATATCGGCTATCGTTACAGGTTCATTACATTGCTGACAAATCCTAAGATTTCGGCTGCAGTACACAGAGTGGATAGTGAAATTGTCTTCGGGTATGTCTCTCTTACTGTAATATAAGTAAATATACAATCAAGTGTTGGTTTTATATCAGTATTAAATTTAATGTAAACAATTCTTTTTTTCAATTTTGCATCAGCAATGTACTAGTACTAAATATAAATATTATTTTTATAGAAGTAGGTCAAGTTTGGCATTCGTACTATTTATCAATTCAAAAATATTTATATAGTCTGAAATGAAATTCAATATATTTTTAGCATTACAATGAAAGAAATAGATAAATAATTGAAAAATGAATATTTGATATAAATGAATCATGCTGATAAAATAGATTTAAAGATAAATAATTTTCATCAAACTTTCACTGGAAGATTTTGTCCTTAAGCTACTTCTACATACATATTGTATTGTATATACTGATAATTTATTATTTATATAGTTAGTTTAACGTAGATAACCATATTGTAGAGATAATTGATACCTAGGACAATTGGTGAACTGGAAGAAGAAGAAGAGATAAAAAGAAGAATGAACTAGGATGGAGTGCTTTTGGAAGAATGAAGATTGTTTTTAAATCCAACTTTCCATTATGCTTTAAAAAGAAGGCATACGACCAATGCGTACTGCCAGTTATGACGTATGGATGTGAAACGTGGCTGCTAAATTCAAGAATGTTACGCAAGATCCAATGCACACATAGAAGCATGGTATGACAAGAAGAGATCGTAAGAGGAATACATGGGTAAGAAGCATGACCAAGGTGGCAGATATAGCGGAGCGTGTGAAAAATGTGGCTGGGACACATAGCGAGAAGAATGAATGGCAGATGGATGCGAGAAATACTGGAATGGTATCCGAGAAGATGTGAAAGAAAGCAAGTTAGACCGAGTGGACAATTGCAGATTGCTCAAGACAGACAGGAATGGAAGAGCAGCAGTGGATGGTGAACGACTGAAAATGATGATGATAGTTAGTTTACAGATTTAACATGTACCTTCTTTGAAGCAAAAAGTGTAGTTAATTGTTATTTGGTTTTTACGATCGACATCTATACGTTTTACTTAATTAATAGTACATATCTTTTGATCAAAAATGTAGTATTTTCAAAGCACAAACATTTAATACGAGAATTTTTTTAACAAAGTAAACAATTATTATATTAATTTAAAAATACATGGGCAGGCGGCATAGCCGATGGAACCCAGGGGTCTGTCATAATTTGTACATACAATTTTTAATCTACTATATAAAATTCAATATTAGTTTCTTTCTTTCTGTGTTTGTCGTTCCGCTATGCAAATCTAGTTTTCAACTTAGAAGCGCCAAACTTGGTATACTATCTCATGATACCCTAACTCGACCGTAGGTGGGTTTTGGAAGGGGTCGGATCAGGGGGTCGACGGGCCCCCATATACAAAATTTTTAATCAATTTTTTTTTTGAACTGAAGAGTAAATGTTTTCATTAGTTTCAATTTTTGTTTGTACTGGAGAATATATATCATTCATAAACTTTCACCCGCCCGAGCAACGCCGGGCAATTCAGCTAGTTATTTATATTTGAAGGATTGCAAAAATCCATTTATGTTCAAAAACTTATCGAGATGATTTTTAAAGAGATTTGTATTTTCAGAAGCTACTAGCTGATTTGGCAGACGGTTCCAAACTTCGACCACTCTATTTGAAAAAAAAAAGTCTGACAATTTTGTTTGATTTGTCTTTTAGTAATTTCAGTTTATGACCTCTAAGATGTGCGTTTTTATTGAAAGTAAGGAGGTTTTTCATTGGGCATTTATATTTATTGTTTTGTAGACTTCTATTAGGTCGCCTCTTAATCGTCTCGTCTCCTTCAACCTTTCATTATAGGATAGTGATCGAAGTTCAGATGGCATTTTTGTTATCCTTCTTTGAACCCTTTCTAAACATACAATGTCTTTTTTGAAGTTAGGGTTCCAAACATTTACAGCAAATCGTCAGTGATATTGCAAACCCTCCTATCTCATTTTTTCCGATTTTTCGTTTTTGATGCAAAAAGTTGTAATACACCTGCTTGCAAAATATTATATCGATACGAAGCTTTCAGCAGCCAGAATCATCAAAAGCAATTCCTCCTATCTCAAAAGGGAAAAATGTGAGCATAAATGTGTATAGCAATATCTCCTATCTCATTTGACAGCTGATTTGTTACTGTGGGTTCGACGGCGTTTGTTTGACATTTACGTTCACTTATTTCCATCTAAAACATCATAGGAAGGTATGAATATATGTAAAACTGGTTTCTGTATCTTTCTATTAAACGTAAAATTCAACAATACATATATAATGTGTTGTAATATATAAAAAAATTGAAATTTATTAAGTGTATTGTGATTATTGCACTGAAAAAAAAAAAGAATATCTTGGCATCGAGATGTTTAAAAGGTATTCAAAGAAATGAATTTGGCCATTTATTCGGCAAAAAAAGATGTGTGATATTTTCTCTGCACAAAAACAAGGCGAATGATTTTAAATTACGTTATGATATGTTCTCGGCGGGACGCTTATCGTTATTCGCGCGCTCATCATTTGCCACTCGAATTAGTAAGTTTAGATAAAATAAAAAATATTAAAATAGAAAACCAATCCTGATAAACGTGGTGAAATGAAAAATGGCCAAATAAACGCACAATAGCACAGAGAAAAAATGTGTAAAAAAAAAAAATATATATTTTTGAATAGGAAAAATATCTGACTATTGATTTCAATACTCACTTTGAGCACAAAAATACTATATTTTGAGTTATAGACCACAAAAGCCAAAAAAATGGATATTTTTTACATTTTTAAAATCGCGAAGATCTCATAAACGAGAGCATATCAACAAAAATCATTATCGGATTCAAATTTAGTGGGTAAAACTTAGTAAATATTGACCAATTTCCGCTCTGGGCTGTTTTTTTTGTTGCTCAGTGTTATTTAAGAAAATAGTAAATTATTGTATTTTGTAATTAATATCCTGTAACTAACAATGAAGAACATTATTTGATTTATATTATACGAATAAAGAATATTAAAATTGTTAAAAATGTTATGTTATTATAATTATTCATCAAAATATATTTTAAGCAAAAACTCCTATCTCATTATTTTTTTTTTCTTTCAAAAATATCAAATGCAATCTCAAATTAAACATGTTAGAGATTTAAATTCATAAAAATGATATTATTTATAGTAATTAATGCCATTTCAAAAACCAATGGCTAAAAAAAAATATCGGGTATATTACGTTTTTTGTCTCTCCTGAAAGGTAGACAAAAATGAGATAGGAGGGTTTGCAAGATCACTGACGAAATTCTAGTTTTGGTCCAATATACGATTTATAAATTTTGAACAGCAACTGGATACACGTTTGATAATACATATATATAAATGAATGTTGTATGTATGTTGATATTTAACTGTGTATACTCTGTCCAAAGCCTTGACCGATTTAGAACCGATCTGCGCAGACTACCTGGGTTTCAACCGATGAGCTTCGTCACCATCTCGGACAGCTACAACCTTTTTCTTTTTTTAGATCCGCAAAAAACAAGGTGCTTCAAAAGTTAGATAGAATACAGTACTAGATGATCTCTAAGAAATAATGTAAATATGGACCGTGCAAACGTTCAAGACGTACCGTAACCCGGCCAAGTTACATGGAAACGATCCAGTCAGCTCGGGGCGGCGACTTACAACCCGATCGACAGAGACAAACAGTAATTCTGAAATTTAATTATTGACATTCCCATAACCCCAATTGTACAATCTGGCACCTATGACTCTACGCGTGTTGCAACAGAAAGATGAATGCACACATTAATGCATACGGCTAAAATTAGAATCGACTGTCAATCGGACGTGCTTATAAGATATTGGACACGTGCACTTTTAGTCAGACTCCGGCCTCGAACGTATCGACACAGATATTTTCCACACGAGACGAACTCAAAACGGCGAGTGTATTTATTGTTTACTTTTTTTTTTTTTTTCGAGTGCGTCATTTGTCTAAATTTAGTTTGACCATACTTCCCGTATTGCGGTGAAAGCAGTGTCGAGGTTATGTAGGCGTATGGTAAATTTTGCGCGAAAATCTGACACATTCAAATCGGGGTATGGGGTGTGGGTTGATAACCCTTCGTTTCGTTTTGATTCAGGGGAAGGGTTTTTTTGGGCAGGGGTTGCCAACTGTGAATGTTGAATTTGTATAATGGGGCGAACCAGTTGGTGCAGGGGCGGGTTTTTGCCGGCACTGTATCTGCCGGGTCCGCCATCTCTGCCAACGATGAAATTTGACACAATCAGCTGATCGGTCAGCGCTCACCGCCCGACTGAATAGGATTCCCTGCACAACCAGGTGTGCCAACGTATCATACGAGTATGTGCACTCTGCACAGTGCATGCAATCTACAAATATCGATGTTTGCATTTCAATGGAAACCCCTAAAGTGCTCAAATTTGCATTCAAAAATTCAGAATTTGACTCAGATACCACGATGCTCATGATGGAGTCATTTATGTGTAGGCGAGACTGCAAAGTTTTCGTCGTCGTATTTAAAGTGTACATGGATCGTAAAAGGAATATATGGGTAAGAGGCGTGACCGAGGTGGCAGATATAGCGGAACGTGTGAAAAAGTTGAAGTGGATACATAGCGAGAAATATTGGAATGGTATCCGAGAGGATGTGAATAAAAAGCAAGGTAGACCGAGTGGACGATGGATGCAGATTGCTCAAGACAGACAGGAATGGAAGAGGGTTGGCAGGTCTTCATCCAGCAGTGGATGAATGGTGAACGGCTGAAAATGATGATGATAATTTAAAATGTCGTCTCCTCGGGCGGTTTGATATACAATAGGCTTATAAATACACGCGCCGACGCAATCGGTTTGATTGTTTGCCTTTCTATGTTTTCTTCGCTGTAAAAATTGTGAGTTAATTTGGTAAAATTCAATACTCTTACGTTAAAGACTCAGCTTGGCGCCGACGCCACACGAAATTGGCCGTCTAGGAGGGGAAACAGTCAAGTCACAACAGTCAAGTCGGCCTTTTAAAGCTGCAGCATGCAGCGCAACAGGCTGCAACACTCGCCAAACCAAGCCATTATTGGTTATTAATACACTTTCAATGTATGTATCTACTAATACTTAACGCTTATTGGTTACTAATACATTTGTTACCAATACCGATGCCTGGAAAGAGGCCACGACCACTTTCCAGGTGGAACCATGCCTTTAGGCAATCTTTCGTTTGTTAAGTTCTACTTTTGACGAGCTCCACAATAAATGTCTAAGTCAGCAGATAGGTACTTCTTTTGTCTTTCAAAACGATAAATAATGCTTCCAATTGTAGATAATAACTATATGTATTAGAAAAGGGAGATTTTTCCAGCTCAATAAAAGGATACAATTACATAGGGCAAGTTTGAAGAAGGGAAGAATATAAAAAGAAGGTCGCCCACACCCAATGAGGAGAGGCATTAAAAAAAAAAAACATTAGGTTAACTAGTAATAAAATATAAATTTTGAAAATATCGATTTGAACCAAGTTTGATCAATTGCCAAAATGTCGCGATTTTTCAGCGTTTCAAATTTTGTTCCATGGTCCCAGGAAGTAAATAGTATTCGCGTAACAATTAAAATATAATTTGGTAGAAATCTCGGTTTTCATTTAAGTATGCATTTTTCAAACTGCGGGTCGTGACATTATGAAGAAGTTTCTCCATACATGTACAATCATGATTTAATGAATTTCATATTTCTAAATTACTCAACTGGAACTAATAAAACAATCAAACAAATTATATAATAAATAATCAAGCTACTGACTATGCAAAGCTAATGTTGATCATAATTACATACCTGTTGAGAAACGTTTGTTGCTATACCTTTGCAATGTTTACAAATTATATATTATGTATGTTCGAATGGAAAGACAAAGACTTGTGTAATGTTTACTTTAGAATTTAGATTATGAGATCGATAACTGTGTTTTTATAAATTCTGGCATCCAAAAGATGTTTTGTCAACAACCGCTGATGCATTAAAAGTATTTAAATGCGTCAGCGTTCTAATTATATCTGATTTCTTTGTTGGCGTATTTCTCACTTTGTGACGCAGAATAATGTAAATGGCGGATTCGAAGTTGGAAAACATCCCAAAAAATCAATTTACAACAATAAAGCTATCTTCGCTTATATAATTACATTTCAATTTAGATAAAAATGTCAACTATTTAGCAATTTAGTTCACAAGAAAACCAGGCATGCAATAGAGAAACATGTACAATGTACATTGTACAACATTAAATAAATAATATAATATTTAGTTAAAACTCTATATTGTTTCATCACCAATTTATTAGTAACACCAATAAATAATATTCTTTGTGTACAAATATATACAGAAATATAGTAAAGATGTATACATACTTTTATTAAATAGACTTAACAATTACACAAATACAAGTGATTATGAAAATACACGAACAATTTTATAGGACTATAATAAATACATACTATCATTATTGACATATACATAATTTCACAAAACACGAGTAACTAATGGAATCAAAATGCATTCCTTTTCCATTATTGACTTGCATCATTTCAAACAAATACACATTAGTATTAGACTAGATTTTGTTGAATAAATAAAAATTAAATTATTATAACAAAACTGTTTCTAAAATCACAGATAGATTGCAAAAAAAACATAATATTTGATACATAATATATTTATATTTTATAATAAATACCTAAATATTTTCAAGAGATATCAATTTTTAATTTACTCCGATATATTGAAACCGTAAATACATAGTACATACGACATTTGAAAACTACCAACTAATTACATATGAGTTTTTTTATATTAAGTAAATACACTTTTTACTCTTGTTTATATGACATATTTATACCCTATAATTAGCATTACCAAAGTATAAAAGTATCAACAAACAACAACGAAAGTCGTGTTGAAAGCTCGTTTCGTGTTGTTGAAGCTCACATTTTGGTCGTATTGTAACAACGAATTTCAATATATGTATAGATCAAATTATGATATTCGATTACGTATATGTATAACTTTTACAAAGAAAGTTAAGTGAATGGATGATTTGAAATTGTAACAAAATTGAAGAGTGAAGATGTCTAATTATGAAATTTCTTTCCGATCTAGTATAATTGAGTAAAATTTTTGAAAATAATTTTGATTACTGCCAGTTTGGACATTATGTTATCCACTAAATATACATACATATATTATTAACTCATATAAACAAACATTTTCTCTAATGAATATTAAGTTTCAAGGCTTCGTTTGTACACGTATTCGGCTCGAGTGCCATGTGTGAACATCCACATATACCCTATTTTATTTTTAATGTACATATATGCATAAGCGTATTCATAATTATGGTTTCGACGAAAAAAAGACACAAGTAAAAAAATAAATATCTACATTTTTTTACGGAAACATGTATCGACACTCGTCTAGAGATTTTGTCAAAATTTTTCATGAAAGGACGAAACAACTCATATAAACTTTCAAGAAGTTTCATTAGCATAAAAAGGAATAGTTTGCAATCCAATACACGTACACGTATATACGTGCATAGAAAATGTGTATTAAACTATATTAATAGCGGCTCGTGAACTAAAGGTAACAATCAGCGCTCGACGTACCGGGTCCATGAGCCACTGGCCTCGGTCACTTGACAGTGTTGTGATGCAGCATCAGCTGTACTCTTTTGCCACTGCTCTCAGAGCCCCTTCTTGCATCTGTCACGTTTATATGAACGTGCTTGGCTCCGTTGTTTATCGTTTGCTGAAAATACAAGACGAATGAGAGAACATGTATATATTATTTAAGTTTTTCGTTTCATACATTCAAAACTACAAGTTCATTCACATTGGAAATTATTAAAATGAATTAAAATGAATATTAATTAAACCAAAAATATAACAATATTTGTTTTTAGAATATAATTGTATTTACATAGATAAAATATTGGAGGTAACAAATAGACTCATATTATAGACTCAACTAATTCAAAAGAGAAAGATATGCCAATTTTAAGCTTAGCAGTTGACTTCTTATCCATTTTGAAAGTTTTTTTAATACAAAGGAAACGGAATTAAGTATGCAAAGGTTATTAAATGGTGGTTGTAGTATGAAAAATCTTTAACGTTGAGTTTTTTAATACAGAATTTAGGTGTTTAGAGTAAATTCTTCCCCGATTCGTTATGATACTTTGTTTCAGCTGGGGAAAGATGGAGCTGAGTTTTACTGAAATTTTAGGTATGTTGTTGTCTAATTACCTTGGAAGAGTCACGTCTATCGCGTTGCAAAAGTGTGGCTCGCCTATGCCTGTCGGACGAAGTTAACATTTCACTTAAAGTAGTTGAATCTGAATGGCCACGGCTGTTTCCAGACCGACCACTCCAACAACATAGCCATTTAAAAGGCGGAATTTTTCTGTCAACAAATAAACACCCTTTCAAGACAAAAAAAAAAAAACCACTTAATTAAATCATAGAAAATAAAAAACACAAACCAAAGTATAATAATGATCAACTTAAAAGTAACGAAATGAAACCATGCACACTGACTTTAATGAAATATTTTATACATTGTCTATTCGTATTTGGATATTGATATACAAATACATAACTATGGATTTATCACCGCAGAACTAAAGCTCAAAAAAACTATTTAAATACACATTTTTTTAAATGTGAATTTTCCTGCTTTTGGTTGATATTGATATAAGCTTAAAACAATTTTATCAATAGTGGTCTATTACAGTGACTAAAACCGGAATCTTTGATAGATTATTACACATTATAAGCAAATTAAAAGAAGAAAATCTCTATTTTATTCAATGAATTGTAATGCTAATTTAAGTCGATAGATGTCTCTAAAATATTACAACAGTTAATTCTTCAATAGAAGAAAAACACTAGTAAAAATAGAATAGGGGGCAAATGGATACTTCCTAAGGAGTTACAATATGAACTCTATTTTCAAAAATTATACAATTATTTAAAAAAAAAGATTATTACGAGTCCGTACTTGAACTACGCGAAGAGAGTTCGTAATAGCAAAATAAACCGTCGTTCAAACCGACAGCACACAATGGCTCACAAGGATCACTTGAGTTGCACATTGTTGACCATCTAAAGTGGTCTTGACCCAAGAGGATGAAGTCTTAAACGGGTCTTCTATACAAGTTATATCCGATCAATGAACGGACGGCACACACCCAACTCTACTCGAGCTATGAAAATAGTAGGAATATTTTCACCACCACTTGGACTTTGGATATACAAACCTCAAACTTTTGAAAATGTGTGTGGAGAATATGCAGTAGATGAGAGGATTGGCAGCTGAATTGAGTGGTGCCAGGCTCTGGATGAGGGTAGCCACGGCTAAATTGGTCTGCGTGTGCGGAATGTAACCGTATACTTGCAGCAGATCGAATATCATGTACGGTGACCAGCACAGAATGAACACTGCAAAAAAAATGTATAACTTTTTAAAAAACCTTTTACATACATATGTACATATATGTCCAACATTTAAGCTGAATTACACAATTAAATGACTTATAAGTAGAAGTACCATTACCGGTGGATAAAAATTTCTGAAAACCTCATGAATTGTAGCGGCTAGCATTATAAACATTATAAACATTAAGTTTCCGTGACAGGATTATTATTTTTCCTTTTTATATACATAATATGTGTAAGACCATTTCCAGGTACATAAATACAGTCGTAATTTCACCAACCAATGCGACTAATATGCTAATTTTCGAATGGCCATTTTTAGCTTCAACCTGTCAGGCTCATTTGAACGCATTTTCCATCACTTTTATTATGATTTCTGGTATTAACGCTTGTTAGTCACTTCTCTAATGTCTGCCTTCAGCTGCTGGATGGTTATTGGTTTATTCACATTCACCCCGGACTTTGAGAAGCCCCACAGAAAGAAGTCGACGGTCAAATCAGATAAACGCAATGACCATTAGACATCAAAAATTCTTCAAAAAAAAAGAGACATACTTTGACGGGCTACGTAATCAGTGCACTATGATTCATGACCCTATCCTAATGGAACCACATCTCTGGATTGTGTTTGTTGGCCCCCCAAATGTTGACAACGTCTTCTCGTGGAGATTTTGTGGTTTTCTTCAAAGTTCTCTTGCACGAGACCAATATTCTCCTCGATTTGAACCGAACGACGTCTTCTAAATCACCTAGAGATTTTAGACAGTTACTTTGTAATGGAATCGATGAAACGATCGAATAATTGTTGAAGTACTACATACGTACATATGTATGTAGGTGCGTCTCGAGCGTGGAAGTCATGGCTTGTTGAGTTAACCAACAATCGAACGTTTGTTTTAAAAATTAAATTAAATGCAGAAAAAGGAGTCGGAGTCGTGATTTTTTTGGCGGACTCCACAGCCCTGGATTTCACACAATAAGAAATAAGAACCAATTAGTTGTAGGTAGAGTAAGGAAAACAAAGACAGCTGGTGGTGTTTTTCACAGGGGTGTATTAATGTATAATGCCCTCCCGGAGTGCGTCAAGTCTTCTAAGACAATAGATGCATTCTTGAAAAGTGTGAGGAGACACCTCTGTGAGAGATAGTAGTTATGTATAAGTATAGTGTATAATGTGTAATTGATTTATGTGGTTGTTATAAATATGTAATAGATGTAAGTTAAATTAGCTAATTAGCTATTATTATATAAAATAAATAAATAAATAAACATACAAAGACATTTCCGAAAATTAGCAAAACGTACTAAGGGGACGATACTTGATACATATTAGTAAAATTTTCACACGACAACAATACTTTATGTTTACTACGTAGTAACGTAGTACATATGTACCTATATGTATGGATAAGAAAAAAATAGAAATTTGTATAAATAAAACACTTCTTCTGGTGCGAAAATTGAATAGGGATCGCTGAGGGGATTTCGAGTTGGAATTGTAGTTGGAAAAAAATATATTTCCCCTCACTTCTCCACCGCGGTTTTTTTGGTAAAGGACGAAGACACGTTCGCCATAACAATGAGGGAGATTTCGTATGAATTCAGTGCATCCGCACGCGCGTGTATAGGGCACATGTATTATTCATGAGGACCTTTTTTTGGCGGGTAAGTGGTCGTGACAAATTTGTAAGACATGTCCGAACATTTGCATGGCAGTAACGCGTCGTCGATCAGAACGACGAAGAAGAACCAGAGCTTCTCTCGAAGAATATTCAAAATAAAAAGACGCCGAATTCAAACAGAAATAAAAAGAATAATATATGAGCACTTGAAATATTCACTCGTCAAATGTTACGTCAATGCAGTGCATATTACATACAACACGTGAAAAATCAGGAACGAATGAAGATTTTCACGAATTGTATATACATACATACATATGTATGTATGTATCTGCTATTGTATGGGGGAATTTACATCTGCGAACACGTACGAGATTCTGTCAGGTTGTAATAAATCAGCGCTATTGTACTCTGAACTAGTGGCGATCGTAAGAGTATATTGTGGACTTTGTATCGTGCAGGAGTGAGTGGGCTTTGAATAAATGTAAATAAATTGATATTAAGCCGCATTAGAGAGCTCATATCATCATCAGTGCAGTGTGTAGTAGTGTAGTCTCCAATTGAATAAGACATCGGTGTAAATTCACTGTTCTGTTAATTTGGGACGTATGTACGTACACATGTGGCACTGTTTAAAAATCAATATTCGTCAAAATAAGATGTGTTCAATCGAAGGGTTTCCTCGTGTGGAAGAAAGCGATCGGTTGATTTTATGCGGAAATTGGTGCACAATACAACAGGATGTGTTTGCTTGCTGGATTATTTGGAAAATGCGTGATTCGATTAAACCGTCGAGAGAGCTCAAAGGAAATTGAGTAAAATTTGATTGAAAAATGAGAGGGAATATTTGGTGAAATGAAAAATTCATAAATTTTTATCGCTATCGAGTTCGAACTAAATTTCGAAAATTTCCAGCTTCCCATTGAAAATTCAATTTTATTTCGTGTCGCTCAGCACATCGTAATAAAATGTAATTACTTTGAAATCGTTCTTTTCAACGTGGTACAATTTTCACTCCAATTTGTACGCTACCTAACAAAACTGTCGTATGGAAATATTTCATTTTATTTTTAGCCGTTCAGTGTCTATAATATAAAATTGAATGAAAAATACCAACCAAAGACAATGACGAACGTCATTTTGACCGTTTTGATTTTCGCTCTCGGAATTAGACCTCTAGAACTCGCCCTTCTCGAATCGGCATCCTGTGGTATCGCAACTAAAATTGTCAAATTTCACATTACACAAGCTTAGCATATAGCTAATTTTAAATATACACATTAAATTGAAAAACATCAAAGGCATACTCTGTTTGTTTCTTTTGAATTTTCTCGAACTCGTTGGCGGACTGATGACGACTTCGCTCTTCGCCCATATGGTCAGTACGATGACTGTGTAACAGGCCGTTATGGTCAGGGCCGGGAATACGAACAGGGTCAAGGATACACAGGTCATCCAGATTTGCCAATGTTTTGGCGAACCCAAGTCTATCCAACACTGTGCTTGATCTTAAAATAAAAATTATTAATTTAATTTTTAGCATCAATTTTTCATTATATTTTGTTCCACCGAAAGTCCACAACTTGAAATTTCTCTCACTATTCATTCATTTATAGAACACGTAATGCTTTTAAAAAAATTAAAATCAATACATTATTTTCCAATATTTTATCATTTAAAATCTCTGCATACAAATACCTTTCCAATTCCTAATAAATTCCACTCGCACCTAAAATTTTCCCCTCACCTGATATTATTTTTTCTATTTTTACTACTATGCATGTCACTTGAAATTTGTATTTTTTTTTTTTATAATATACTGTGTTTTTCTCCCATAAATAAAATAAATAAATCATAAAAGAAAGATTTACGCAAATATACGAGAATGTGTGGGTGAAAATATAATTTTCAAAACGTATTGACATTCATTGAGATCAAGGAAAAGTTTTGATAACATTTTTTTTGAAAGTCTTGAGCTATTTTAAATATTTGATCAATTTTTAGTTATTTATTCTTTGTTTTCAGGGCCGAAGTATTCAAATATCAATCAATATCTCAATATTGATTTCATCGCAAAATATATGAATTTTATTAACGATATTATAGAATGTATAATAATTATACATTTTCTCAATCTTAAATTGAATTTTGTTATTATCTACGTATGTGTACATACATATATTAAATTTTAAAATTTGATTAAACTTACTTTTTCCTGTTAGTCGTAATAAGACGGAAACAAAAATCATATAAAATTCCAAGTTTTAAGTCGGAAGTTCCTTAAAAAACGACTCGCGTGTACTTAATTTGTTTGCTAATTTTGTCTTATTTGAAAGCTCGTGTACTTTTTTTTATTTATTTTATATATGTATTACTTTTAAAAACTATAAGTGTGTAGAGTTGCCGTGTGTTACTCTAAACGTGGTGAATTCGTAAACGCTATATTAATATTTATAATAATATAAGAAGGTTTAAAGTATAATAATAAGGTCGTCGTCGACGTTCCACTGAAAATTAGCAATTAAAATTAAAATTTAATTCACGTTGCGTTTTTTAGAACGATTCCTGTTCTTAATACTAGCGGTTCGGAAGTAAAATTTTTACGTGTGTGTGTGCAAAATCTAAGTCTAAAGACTAAAGACAAGTCGGACACCGTTTGACTTTCGTACGATTTACTTTTTGATTTAAATATGGAAGCTAAAATCGTTACGTGTGTTGGTAAATGTATTATTCATGTTGCGATTCAAGGAGTGTATCGCGGTTAAAAATACATACAACAATAAATGTCTTCTGGGTGAGAAAATTCGCCATTCACGACCGACATCGTGAAGATTATATATAAAACTGTGGTTTATTTATGTGGATGAAAAATTTGACAATCTGTGGGCACGATACAACACGAATCGAATATCTAAACA
Organism: Parapsyche elsis; assembly: GCA_022651745.1. NCBI lineage: Eukaryota > Metazoa > Arthropoda > Insecta > Trichoptera > Hydropsychidae > Parapsyche > Parapsyche elsis. Next base: position 2,716,143 of record JAGVSN010000031.1, read on the forward strand.
ATTTAGTTTACTGTTGGAAAAATTGCATATAAAACCTAACGTGAATGGGACCTTTAGTTTAAAGCGTCTTATCTCAGTTTTAATTAACACTTTTGGCACATAGAAACCACAGAAATGTTAATATAATTAAATCGTATAATGCACGAGTAAGCTACCACCACTTCCGTTGGTATGCGAATTTTCAACTTACTGTCAGATTATTATCAAAACTTAATAGATTTAAACTCGAACAGCTGATCTACATATATACATACATATAGTGTAAATAGTTGAAACATTACTACATTACTACACTCGTAAGTGTATATCACATTTTCAGCACTAGCTTACTGTATAATATTCGCATAAGTTTATGTCGGATTTTTCAGCACGCGAAGAACAATACACGTTTTCACCTATACGTCTTCTAGTACGTGACAAAAGATGGACTAATATCCTGCCATTTTTTAGCCCGATAAACATATCGAATGTGTACGTGGATATACATATGTATGTATGTATGTATGTTCGTGAGATAATAAGGGCCATTAGAATGCGGTTTGAATATTGTATGCGCGTTGCAATATTCACACATGGTGCAAAGTCGTTGCACACACACGTATGTATATATTATTTATAAAGTTTCAGGTCAAGTACTTTTTAACTGTAATAACGAGCGAATGATACGCTTATCGTTGAAATCGCACTTACAGTGCATACATAAATACACTAAGGATACGGTTTTTTTCTGTGATCTTGAAAATTAACCTTATGAGCTGCGTTCGACGAACCGGTTCACGATTAATAGTTTGATTTTTTTTTTATTATTATTTACACTGTTATGACAGCGATTGTTATCGATCGTTTGTTTATGCGGAAAACACTATTCATACAAATTAAAACTTTTTTTTTTTTTTTTTTTTTCACCTAGCGTTCTCGCTAAATGTCCGTACGGATACACCAATTAACCGGTCTGTCACTGACTGAACGGTTCAATTACTCCGTGCTAAATACGTGGACGGCTTTCATTGATCGTTTAGTTACCGGCTATGAACGTGTATGTTGCACTTTACAGCGAGAAGAAGTCGTATGTGAAAAGAGATGTGTGAAAACTATAAGTCTTTCGCTGAAACTATGAAATATTGGTACACTTAAAAGTTAATTTTAATTAAACGAAAGGCAAAGAGGATATAAATCTTGTTGTATGTATTATATTATATCCATCCGTCATCATCATCATCATTTTCAGCCGTTCACCATCCACTGCTGGATTTTAGCAATCAGCATCCAGTTGATTCCACATATTCCTCTCAATTCATCAGCCCATCGTCCATTCGGCCTACCTTGCTCTCGGATACCATTCCAGTATTTCTCGCGTCCATTTCACGCTTTTTCACACGTTCCGCTACATCTGCCACCTTGGTCATACTTTTTACCCATGTACTCATCTTACGATCTCTTCTTGTTATACCGAGCATACATCTTTCCATGCTTCTCCGTGTGCACTGGATCCTGCGTAACATTCTTGAATTTAGCAGCCACGTTTCACATCCATACGTCATAACTGGCAGTACGCATTGGTCGTATGCCTTCTTTTTTAAGCATAGCGGAATGTTGGATTTAAAAACAATGTTCATTCTTCCAAAAGCACTCCATCCTAGTTTTATTTCTTGTTCTTTACAACCAGTCACATTCAACAATTGTCCTAGGTATAAATAACTATCAATAATCTACAATATGATTATCTAATCTAATGCATCTGTGTGCCTGTAAACATTATCATTTATCTTACGCTAAAATCTCGATAATCTTTTAGATCATTTGTTATTATTTATAAAATAAATTGTTCATACTTTATGTATGAAATGTATGTACAAGAATATTCCTTATGGAATAATGTTTTTTTGAGGCATTTTTTTCGTAAAAAAGTCAACAAACACATTCAACACAAAAAAAATCAAATATAATTCTCATACCTTGAATTACTTTTTCTTCGTACAATACAAGAATTGGCACTGAAAAGAGAATGCTTAGTATCCAAGCTGAAGCTATTAATCCTCTAGCACGTTTCCCTGAAAAATAAATATGGTACACTTACTCCGATGCATTCTCACACGTATATTTTTAAATTTAATCAAAAGCTTCACTTACAACTTCCGGAAAAGTTCATTGGATTTGTGATGGCGTCGCAGCGATCGATGCTCAGAGCGACAAGGACGTAAGTGGACGAATACGTTACGACAACCTGAAAATATATTTACAAGTATTATACATATACGTATTATGTATGTATATATTCAAAAGGAAACACTTGAGTCGAAAGTGAAGTGAGGACCACCTACGAATCTCGAACAAGAGCTTTCGATGTTTATTGTAAATACAAAGCGAACGACAAAACTTCCACGCGTTGAGAGGCAAATGCTTTGAAGTACACTCACAGGCAGATATATACATATATAAGAGGCGTTGGCAAAAAAAATGAGGTAAACCTGTAAAAATTTGACGATCTTGCAGGCGATGTTGCCGACAACCCACGGCACCATCATCTTCTGAACTATATCAGTCAACACGCTGATCAAACCGACGCATAGATCTGAAAACGGCAAAAAAAAAAGAGTAAATTTTAATCTCAAAAGTAATCTATACTTCAAGAAGAACGATTTTACTTTGAATCGAGAAAAATAATTAGGTTAGCCGCAACTGTGAAAGTCTACTTAGCAAATAATTAGATTTTTTCACTCCAACTCAACGTAGGACTTTCAAACTTCCTTTGACTAGATGAATTGATTGAAGTGTTCGAGGTGCGAAAGTTTCGTCAAATTCTCAAAACTTAAAAAAAGCGATTTTCGAGACTATTGTACACAAGTGTTTGAAGATTGTACCTATACAATAAACGAATACACGGATGATGTAATGATGTGATGATTCTTTTCAATTGAACTATACGATATAATGACGAATATGTTTTTATTTTTATGACTAAGCATACAAAAAAATTCTTAAACGATTTATTTAGTAAGAAAATTTTCACTTAATATCTACATTTGATCCGTTATAAATGAATGGTTTAAGTCCAATTTTGAAAAAAAATGAGTTTATGATAGTTTTGGCTACAAGCATATCGATGGGTTAGTGCACAGATATTATATGTCCAGTTTTTACCAAAATTAAGTTATCATACACAAAACGTCCATCTGCAACAAACCTTCATATTTAAAAAGTATTTTTGTCCAAATAGTATATTTGAGAAGATTTGCCTTATTCAAATATATACATACATACATACATAATTTCGTCCATAGTTTTCATGCAAAAGAGATGTGCATACACATGTCACTTACAACATTTTAAAACAAAACTGGACATACGATACCTGTGCACTAACCCATCGATATGTCATTTATTTATTTTAAAACACAAAAAAAATTGACTTAAATCACTTTCATTTATAACGGCTCATATAGTCAGTAGGAAATCTATGAAGCACAGTACACAAGTACACAGCAATTTCTGGAAACAAACACAGGTGCCGAAAATCATCACAACATTCACTCGTTTTGCTTATACAATTTGAATAACAATGTGTGTATCAAAATACATATAAAAAAAAACAATGAAAATACCAAAATACTCGTTGAAAGGACACGATTGAATATATAAGTAGATAAATTAAATTTGTATGATTGTCATATGCAAGTCATATGTCATATGCAAGTTATATTATTATTATTATTATCATCATCATCTAAAGAAACTAAAATAATAATTTATAATGTAATTGTCAGACCTCATTGTATGTATTGTGGTTCATTATTAAATATTTTAGATAAGTCAACTAGAGATAGATTACAAATATTACAAAATAGAGGTATGAGATGTATTTTAAATGCGGATAGGTATGCTAGCATAAAAAAGATGATGATTTTATTAGATTGGTTGAATGTGAATGATACTTTGAGTATTTGTATGTTCGTATTTATATTTAAGTTAGATAATAATATGTTACCATCATATTTTAGTAAATTTATTGTGAGAGGAATGGATGTACATATGTGAATATAATTTAATTATAAAAAAATGTTAAAATATATAGAAATAGGAGAAGCATCTTGTACAGTGGTGTTTTTTGTAGTATAATAGACTGCCGGATGGAATTAGAAGTTCCAAAACTATTGAAAAATTCCTGGCAGTCTTAAAAAAACATCTCTGTACAGGTGCTTAGTTAAGGATTATAATTAACTAGCTTGAGCCACTGTATTATATAAATAAATAAATAAATAAGTAGTATCAGTTTGAATTAATACATTTTATGAAGACAACAAATGTATTTAGATTATATTACGATTTAGCACAGTATTCCGAGTGTGCGATAGTCGTGCTGGTGATTTGTCCTCATCTGAAGGGGGTTACTTAACGACTTTGTCCCGAATTCTAGACGGGATGTTTCCGACATTAACGAAGTTCCACGCTTGAGCGATGGCTGTATACATACATATATGGGGGAGGTGTTATTTTTTCGCATCTAGCACTACATGAAGATTTTCCCCAACACATATAAGAAGAAGTCGGTATATAACTTTTGTGTTGACAGAGTTTGATGGTTGTCCGGAGTGATTTATCGTCCCCGGGGTCTTTTTTAGGGATGCTTGGCACTCCCCGAGCGCGAGAGGACAAACGATGTATCGCGCTTCGGGAGATGTCCAATTGCAAAAAAAAAAAAAAGTGTAAAAACGTCCAGACGACTACGCTTTTCCAAGCTGGGAAAGATAAAAGAAATGTATGCGAAGCTATTTTTAGCTACGACGAAACGGAAAAACTGCAGTCCGCTCACTTTAAATCGAGCGTTCAGTTAGAACGTGCATGTAAGTACATTTTAAACATGCAGCTATGTATGTAGTTTTAGGTATAGTACATATAAAGTTCTATCCACACGCAAACCAGTCGTTTAGTCGAGTACCGGCAAAGTCGTGTGATTTAAATTGACTAATTTTCGGTACTCAACTAAATTCTTGTGCTCAGATGAGTCGAGTTCTAATATAATCTAGTGCAGCGTTTTTCACTGCAAGAACTGCATTTTGTATTGCGACTCAGTATGCCTATATAATAATATATCAAACACAAACTGTCCGTTGTGTTCATTTATTTACCATTGACACATGATAGATATATGCATATTTATGGATGAACTTATTTTTCAATTTACTAACTTTGTTTTAAATTGAGATAAAGTGGAAAATCCCAGTTCAAACAAATAGGTTGAAGTAAAAGGTTGTTTTTTTTTTACTTTGGAAATTCTCCATTAACCTTAATCCCAAATGGTGACAAATTTAATTGCTGAAAATCATTCTTCAGTGTAAATGAACTAATAAGGCGCAGAAATTCAGAAATTCCTCTTCGGGATCAAAGTTTAACCCAATTAATCAAATGGATTTTTTTTAATCTAAAAGCTGGAAAATAATTATCAAAGCTTTGGGATAGAAAAGTGAGATGTGACAATATCTCGAGTTTTAATTCTTTTGAAATATCTTCATTGACAATGTTAAGCAGTGATAGAGGAACTGGCCATTCCAGTCCTTTCATGAAGTCATAATATTTTGATAAAAACGATTCGTTCCATTCTCAATATTTGCAACGTTTGACGAAACCAATTTTATCTTTATTTTTTTCGTTTGTCGCGTCTCATTTTATTTATTTTGCAATCCACCAATGGGTCGGGACCCATTTTGCTGCTTTTTGCGTGTGATTAAATGCAGACGTTAATATCTGAAGGTTTGAGCTTGATTGGTCATTTCTTGTGTTGTTGACGTGATAATTGATGCTTAAAAATGTGAATTTCAATAGATATTTTATAGAAATGCACAGTTTCGAGAACAGTAAGTCAATAGGTGATCGTGACGATTGACACATGTCACGGCAAGTGCCAATGATGCAATAAACTGGGTGTGGGTGAGATCTTGATCAAAGGCATCGGTCACCTACATATGTATGTACTTGAGCATATATTTTATATATTCATAGATAATGCTGGGTTAAATTTAATCTGAAGTACAGTTGTAACTTGTTGACACATTCAGTTAGTAATTGCATCCACACTACGCACAATGTCAAATAATGGAATTGTAAAGGAGATTCGAGCTGTGAACTTCAGAAAGTGTCTGCATAAGTGGAGCTCGTTATGCTAAATGAATTATGTAAAGTGCGGCGTAGCAATCTGACGAGTTTCAAATCGCAATTACTCTCGTACAAAGCAATATAACTTGATATTTTTTTTTACATTTCGGTGGAATGAAAAAATACCATCACATGAACGTTTGATATTTTCTTCAAAAGTAAATTTTCAATGAAAAAAATTATGTGCCAATATATTTTATATTACGTATGGATCCGCGCGCGCGCGCGAAAGAGAGAGATAACTCTCGAAGATGCTTTGCATATTTACAGTGCCTTTGTTCGCATAATTTTCCCCATGTTTACACGGTGATATTTCAAAAAGGCTGTGACGTCTCAAACATTTGTTTTAACAATATAATAAAGCCGCGCTGTCTGAATTTCGAGCAATAACCAACGATGTTTACAATGTGTCGTGAAAATTTTACCTACATCAATTAAGAAAAACACACTCGAACGAATACAAATATGTCTTATATAAGAAAGCAAAACAAGTCGTCATTCGTGTAATGTACACAACATGTGGTATTTATTCATCTTTATACACGAAGTTGCCGTGTGTCAATTTAATTGCACGTAGCAAATTTTTGCCAGCTGTCGCGAATCTGCCCGTATTCAAGGGGGTAGTACATACATAGTATTAAACCGCATGAATAATTCATAACAAAGCGTACATCACGTTCTGCTCTATTTGACCCTATTTATTAGACGTTATTTTCCTCAATTTTTGCTACGTGGCAAATATTGAAATCGTTCGTACGAAAAATTACGCAATCGTCCGAAAGACGGATCGGATATAAATGCAATTAAATTAACTCAATATGTAGACGAAATTTGATCAAAATCTCATCACAGAAAATTCAGCGCAATTATTTATACTATACTTATTGGGTAAAAACAGTAATTACTCATCGGCAAAACATAGTTGGGGAACAAAGTTTGTGACGGTCACCGCTGACGAAGGCTTCTTTCACAAGTTACGCTTATCGATGTGATTAAGCGATGAAAGCGGAACGATGCTGAAGTATTTACTAGTATATTATCGAAGCACATACATAGATGTGTGTGGGATTTCTGGGGAAAGACACGAGAAAGTCATTTGGTGAACAAACACCACTAATGATGCTGCGTGGAAAAAATTTTCTCGTCAATTTATGTTCGTCGAGTGTAAGTTACTTTGGCTTTGATCCCCAGCAAAGCCCCCAAAGGCACAATTCTACTCTCAATGTTATTCCGTTCGGTACCTATCCGTATTCGAAAGCCGAATTAGATCTTTTTCAGTACTAATTTAATTGATCGCCAGATGAAGCAATTAACGGTGTTCAATTTAAGCCGCAGCGCGTGACGAGAAAGGACAACAAACGTAACATACACTATAATTTTATTCCTAACCCTTTCAAATCCAACATTAACACAATTTAAATGTTAAAATTCAATTATATTATACTCTGCACATATGTACTATGTATCTAATAATAATCTAATAATGTCAATCTAGAAACAATGTTTAAGCTATGTACATATGATGAGCTTTTTCATCAACAATAAAACACTCGTGTACATCTCTCACTGTAAAATATACACGTCTTCTGTACCCACACATTTAAAAGCTTCCACGAAATTTAATAATAACAAAGAATAGTTTTTTATTTTATTTTCTTCAGTCTAAACTGCCTGTCCTGTCACATACTTTCTTGTTTCACATTTCATTCATATATGTACATTATTTTCGGTTAAAAAATTACTCAGTTTGTATCCGAAAGTTTCCGCACGTTTGGAAAACATACACACATACATATTCAATGCACAATTTTATACTAGTAAATACGTTTGTACATACATATATAAATAGTAAATCATGACAAAATTATCACTTAAATATCGACCGTGAACTGCCAATATCTTTTAACTCTCATTTTTACAAAATTGCTATAAAAATACTATTACATAAATTGCCTATGGAAATAGTTATTAAGTTCGTGCACCATACATATGTATGTATATACAAAGAAGCAACTCCTAAATTGACTCTGACAGTTATAAATATAAATTGCTGAGTAATATGTAAGTTTTTTTCTTGGAAAATTCACTTTACAGAAAATAGGTGAAACTTTCAGTTTACGGTCGATATGTGAAGTAGTTTGCAATGTTCTACAGTTGCATTCAAACAAACACTATCTATTAACTTTTTAATACAAATCTTTTATACTTTGAGTTGTAGAGTTTATATTGAAGAACCAATGTTTTCTTGTGAACGCTATATTTTCTTTGAAAAATTATGTTGTAGCGTTGCGTGACTTGAAAGTTCAGTGGACTTGAAAGGGTTAAAAAGTGATTTCGCTCCATCTTCACGGTCGCAATGTTTTATTGGCAATGGGGATATTGCTCTCTGGAAGCTTACCCCCAGCAAAATACTCAATTTTCATCAAGTTTAACAACCGTCCACGGTCTGGTGGCGGCTTCGGCGAAAGAACGGCCACCGAAAACGAAGTGCGGCTCTAAATTAAACGCTTTCAGACACAAAACTCAAGATTACCACGGACAAAAAGAAACGAAAGAAGAAAAAAAAATAATATATAGAAAGGGAAACCACAACGAAGCGGGGAACCTTATCTTGTTAGCTGAAATTCACTTAAGTCGCGAATTTTCACATCTCGTTTACGTTTCATACAAATCATACGACGACATTTGAAAGTTTCTCGTTTCTCAGATGAAAATTCAACGTCTACACTGCAAAATTCAAAATGAGAAAAAATCGAATCACATAATTTTCCGTCGCCGTTTAACCATTGAATTTGAATAAACGAGTGAAAATGTTCTAATATTCAACATCTTTGACGAAATTCGTATCACACACAAATACGTTAAATGGACTTCTTAGAATCATCAAAGAACTTTATTTTATTATACAGCGATACTTTTTGAATTATTGGAAAATTAACTTTTTAAATTGTGCTATTTTTCAAAGTAAACTTTTCAAAGGGAAATTTCAATTATCTATTCGCAAGATAAAAAAGTAGATACCGTGCTTTTTTTTTATAGAAACAATAGATTTTTCCTTTTTTCATTAAGGCCTCTCAAAAGCATTATATTCACAGCTGAAATTTAATTACGAAATGAACTGCTCTGTACAACAATGACCAGGACGGTTCATTTACACACAAAATATAATAAATACAGGGTTTTTTACTTTATTTTAATACATAACAATTTAATGGCTTAAGTAATAAGTTTTTCTATGTTATGTAACATGCTATAAAATTGATTAATTCATTAACTTTTAGATGTACATATGTATGTACATACATACCAATATATATGTAGGTATAATGTAGGCTATCACCTTTTTAGACGCATTAGAACCATTTTAAAATATACAAATTACGTCTGATGCGTGGATAAAACGATTGTTTGATCCGACACTCCTTTGATTCGCCTCAATTTCAATTGAAATAAATTGAAAATCTTCGACGCGAATTAAATAACAACGAAATCGATATTTCAAAATATCCAATTCACAGACGAAAAATTACTCGTGCAAAAGTTAACCGAGTGTACTTATCGTTCGAAAATCTCCTCTATTTGTTTTCGAGTGAAAATTTCTTACATCTCAGTGGCAAAAGTCCAAACGTTCGCGTAAAAGATACGCGACGTGTCACAAGCATTGTTTATGAACCGAAACTTGAACTGTTTCACCGAGTAGCGATAACTTTGTCCGAATATGAAACGCACAATGCAAGCAAAGTTCACTTAAATATTTCCTCATATACATACATATATACCTATATATACTTATATGGCTAAAGAGAAAGCTCAGTGGTTAGAACATTAGTCCCTCGAGCAAAGGTTCGGGGCTGACGGCTTTCGACCTTAAATATCGACATTGTCAAGATCTACGTGTATGTAGATATTATGAAATGCAGATCGGCCGTGTTCTGTTAAAAATTTCCATTTATTTAATTTAGTTGTAATACGATTCCACAAAATTGTTACAACCCAAAGATTCATTCTTACTTAATTAAATATTGTCCGTTCCTTTTCTCACATCCTGGACTCTAGAAGGCAATGGTTTCTCCACTGGAGAGTATCTTTCCCTAGTTCACTATGACAGATATATATGTATGTAAGTCGCCTTGAAGAGAAACACCTCCACGCCCTTTCTCCCTCACATGAGGCCACCACCCCCCCAACGAATATAGTCTGTTGACCTTTCCGTTGGGGACAGACGGTTGTCCAGTAAGGTCGGAGCGTTCTCATCACCCATACTGGAAAATAATATCAAATTTAATAGTTTGTATAGTTGTTGCATCTATTTTTCGCGAAGTTAGGTTGAGTACATCATGGCTATAATTCAGTTTTCGATTGACGCATTTTTTCGTCGATATTTGTGAAAAAAGTTTACTTTTCGCGAAGTTAGGTTGAGTACATCATGGCTTTAATTCAGTTTTCGATTGACGCATTTTTTCGTCGATATTTGTGAAAAAAGTCTTCTTTTAGCGAAGTTAGGTTGGGTACATCATGGCTCAAATTTATTTTTCGATTGACGCATTTTTTCGTCGATATTTGTGAAAAAAGTCTACTTTTCGCGAAGTTAGGATGAGTACAGGATGGCTTTAATTCAGTTTTCGATCGACGTATTTTTTCGTCGATATATGTGAAAAAAGTCTACTTTTCGCGAAGTTAGATTTAGTACATCATGGCTTTAATTCGGTTTTTGATTGACGCATTTTTTCGTCGATATTTGTGAAAAAAGTCTACTTTTCGCGAAGTTAGATTTAGTACATCATGGCTTTAATTCGGTTTTTGATTGACGCATTTTTTCGTCGATATTTGTGAAAAAAGTCTTCTTTTAGCGAAGTTAGGTTGAGTACATCATGGCTCAAATTTATTTTTCGATTGACGCAATTTTTCGTCGATATTTGTGAAAAAAGTCTACTTTTCGCGAAGTTAGGTTGGGTACATCATGGCTTTAATTCAGTTTTCGTTTGACATTTTTTTTCGTCGATATTTGTGAAAAAAGTCTACTTTTCGCGAAGTTAGGTTTAGTACATCATGGCTTTAATTCGGTTTTCGATTGACGCATTTTTTCGTCGATATTTGTGAAAAAAGTCTACTTTTAGCGAAGTTAGGTTGGGTACATCATGGCTCAAATTTATTTTTCGATTGACGCATTTTTTCGTCGATATTTGTGAAAAAGTCTACTTTTCGCGAAAGTTAGATTGGGTACATCATGGCTTTAATTCGGTTTTGATTGACGCATTTTTTTTCGTCGATATTTGTGAAAAAAAAGTCTTCTTTTCGAAGTTAGGTTGGGTACATCTTTCAAATTTATTTTTCGTTTGACGCAATTTTTCGTCGATATATGTGAAAAAAAAAGTCTACTTTTCGCGGTTAGTACATCATGGCTTTAAATTCAGTTTTCGTTTAGATTTAGTACATCATGGCTTTAATTCGGTTTTTGATTGACGCATTTTTTCGTCGATATTTGTGAAAAAAGTCTACTTTTCGCGAAGTTAGTTAGCTCAAATTTATTTTTCGTTTGAGTACATCATGGCTTTAATTCAGTTTTCGATTGACGAATTTTTTCGTCGATATTTGAAAAAAGTCTACTTTTGAAAAAAGTCTTTTTTTAGCGAAGTTAGGTTGGGTACATCATGGCTCAAATTTATTTTTCGATTGACGCATTTTTTTTCGATCGATATTGTGAAAAAAAGTCGACTTTTCGCGAAGTTAGATTGGGTACATCATGGCTTTAATTCGGTTTTGATTGACGCATTTTTTCGTCGATATTTGTGAAAAAGTCTTCTTTTTCGCGAAGTTAGATTTAGTACATCATGGCTTTACATCATGGCTCAAATTTTTTTTCGTTGACGCAATTTTTCGTCGATATTTGTAAAAAAAGTTCTTTTAGCGAAGTTAGGTTGGGTACATCATGGCTCAAATTTATTTTTCGTTTGACGCAATTTTTCGTCGATATATGTGAAAAAAGTCTACTTTTCGCGAAGTTAGATTTAGTACATCATGGCTTTAATTCGGTACATTTTTTTTTCAAGGTCTTTAATTCGGTACATCATGGCTCAAATTTATTTTTTGATTGACGCATTTTTTCGTCGATATATGTGAAAAAAGTCTACTTTTCGCGAAGTTAGATTTAGTACATCATGGCTTTAATTCGGTTTTTGATTGACGCATTTTTTCGTCGATATTTGTGAAAAAAGTCTTCTTTTAGCGAAGTTAGGTTGGGTACATCATGGCTCAAATTTATTTTTCGATTGACGCATTTTTTCGTCGATATTTGTGAAAAAAGTCTACTTTTCGCGAAGTTAGGTTGGTTGATATTTGTGAAATTCGCGAGTGGATTTTTGATTAATCTGGCGCGCTCACGCATCTGTAGAATTTGGAGAAACCGCGGATACCTGCCGGTTACCTGTGCCAGAAATATCGAGTGGTTATATCGTCTTTTTAACTGATATCTGTGAACATCTCAATGTTTTAAATAAGTAGCTACAGTGGTGAGCTAAACTTGTTAACGACTTCTAGTATCATGTTAAATCATTTGAAACAAAATTGGAGTTACATATTTAAAAATCACGTTGTGCAAAATAATTTTACTCATTTTCCCTGTGATAATTTGTCTAAAAATATACCTATTCAGAATTTTCCAATCGAAAACTGTAACATTCGATATCGATATCAACGATATTGAAGAAAATTTTCAATTAGAATTAATCGATCTTCAAGCGAATGATGGTTTGAAGTCAATATTTAAAAATGAAGCGTTAATTAAATTTTATGCTATATTGGAGGAGTCTGATTTTATCCAAAAATAAAAGCATTTGCTAAAAAAATTGTATCAATTTTTGGTAGCACATACATATGCGAACAGACGTTTTCCAAAATATAATATGTATATTAAATCAAAAAATATATACATACATACATACATATTGTACATATGTATAATAAAAAAAATAAAAAGTACAATATAAAAAATATATGCAAATTGGTTTGAATGGGATTCCAATAAGATTTTTTTCATCCGGCCCTCTATATATATCAAAATTCTGAACCGGCCCATTTCCCAAAATGGTTGGGCACCCCTGAGTTAGATAATAGAACGCTCTGACACTGCCAACTATGAGACTAACTGAAATACTAGACGTAAAGGAGTCAAAGTCTTTCTTTCCGTTAGGACCTGTATTGAAACTGTATCAAACCTTTTTTTTTTGTTTTCATTGAAAAATCTCGCCATTTCTCCCCTCCAGAAGGTAATGGTTTAACCACTGGAACTAATATATTTCTCTAGTTACTTCAATATGATAGACAGTAAAATATTTGTCAAATAGTTAAGAAGCAACGAACGTTTCGTATCAAATACGCCACCTTCAGATACATACATATGTATGTATTTATATGTTATACAAAGAATGTATCAAATTGGCCCGATCGGAAAAGGTTAAAGCGTAAAATCGAGCCGATTGCAAATTCCCGACACGCAAATACCGGTTGTTTACCGGCCCAAGAAATTGTTGGTTTGCGGACCGGTGTCGGAATTGTATCTACGGATTTGGCATTTTCTCACCTGTCCGAATCGCATTTACCCGTGAAAATTAGCAATTTGCAATGTGCGCCGAGCATTCAGCTTCTACTCGACTTGCGGTTCGAAATTTGGCGTTAATTCGACGCGACCGCAGCTAAAGGGTTCGCCGGGACGATATCGAATCGCTTGTGTTAATTTAATTAATTCCGGCTGTTGATAAAATTAAATAAACGAAGCTAGGCCATGTGTCAGCGGAATGTCACCGAGTTTCAATGTAGGGTTTCGCCACGTTTTCAGCACACAATTATAATACTTGACAGCTTTGGTTTCATTTATTATAATATGACTGTCAACACTTTGTGTCACAGAATCTCAAGCGATTTAATCTACGGTAATTGTAACATTTATGGTTTTAGGAAATATAGGATATATTAAAATACATACATACATATAGATACTTATAATAATACTAGCTTATTGCCCGTTGATAATCAACGCCCGCTGAATTTTTAATTGCTTGGATTTTTGGATCTGGGGGGGGGTAAGGGGCCGGCATAGCTTTTCGGGAGTGCTGAAAAGGTGCCGTAGGGGCAGGGGAGGGGTCTGTGGGGTGGTGAGGGGCCGGCATAGCTTTTCGGGAGTGCAGAAAAGCTGCCGTAGGGGTAGGGGAGGGTCTGGGGGGTGGTGTGGGGCCGGCATAGCGGGAGTGCTGAAAAGGTGCCGTAGGGGTAGGGAGGGGTTTTGGGAGTGCTGAAAAGGTGCCGTAGGGGGGGGTGGTGGGATGGGGTCTTTAGGGTCAAAAAAAAGGGGTGAGGGGCCGGCATAGCTTTTCGGGAGTGCTGAAAAGGTGCCGTAGGGGTAGGGGAGGGGTCTGGGGGGTGGTAAGGGGCCGGCATAGCTTTTCGGGAGTTCTGAAAAGGTGCCGTAGGGTTAGAGGGGGGGGTCTGTGGGGTGGTAAGGGGCCGGAATGGCTTTGGGGGGTATCAAAAGTGAAAAAATCCAAAAAAAAAAAATTCAAAAAAAAAGTTCAAAAGTTCAAAAAAGTTCCAAAAAAAAATCAAAAAAAAAAGTTGGAAAAATCCAAAAAAACCAAAAAAAAAAATTTTTCAAAAATATATTCATAGAAAAAAACTCGAAAAATCCTATAGTGACGTCATAGCGTTACCGGACGCATGATCTCAGATTCCACGCTAATTTTGTTCGACGGCTTCACGCCCTAGTATTAGTGTGTAGGTGTATAAGAAGGGGAGGAGCCACAACTCGCTTATAGGGTTACCAGATGCAAAAATTAAAAAGGAGGTCAATCGATTCTGAAATCAATTGCAATGGAGAACATTCCAAAATAAAGTAAAATTTAAGATATAAACTTATATTACGAAAGAAAATATCAATGTCAACATTAATATAATGTTATAGCATATTATTGATACTACCGATTTAGGCATATTTTTTGATATGGTAACTCTTGTCACTCCATGCTCTCAACTCGTCTGACACTTGACACCGTTTGGCGCGCTTTCCGTTCATTTCTTCGTCCTGCACACAAGAATGACTTCTCTTCGCTTCCCTGAGGATTACAGATACAGAACTGAAACTGTATCCGACGATGGACGCAGCATTGTGCTCTTTGCAGAACTCGCCAACATATGCGAGCTGACGATTGGGTCGAAAAGTTTCACGTCTAACATTGACTCGGTGGGTTATCCGCACGTGTCACAAAAAACGTCAAAAAATGTTCATATATTTCTTACCTTGTACATATGTATATATTGAATTGGTGTTGGTTCATTTATTTTTGAATCATATGTTTGTTTTACTACTTATACATATACCTATACCTACCTAATATACATACATACAATCATTTCATTTTTTTCTCTCTATTTTGTATATATTTTACACCTGACATTAATTTCGTCTACTCTGGTAGTCATATCTGTTTATATGTTTGGTGTTGGTTCATTTCATTTTTTTCTCTCTATTTTGTATATATTTTACACCTGACATTAATTTCGTCTACTTTGGTAATCATATCTGTTTTAGTATTTTATTTTTATCTGTAATATTATGCTTATTATGTGTTTTTGGAATCGATATTTTTTCAGCTGATGCTACATGGTTCTATTTCAATAAACAAAATACCAACAAATTCTATTATTTTTTAATGTTACCTCATAATACCTGGTTTACCTGTAAATCATTGTCCCAAATGTTTAGTATAAATATGTACATACATACATACATATGTATATGCATTATGACATAATGAAATTAATACATACATAAGTACATGTATTATAAAATCCAAAAACAAAAAATTGTGTTTGTCCATAGATGAATGGACTAGTTTTAAAAATCGAAGGTACATATATGAACATTCATATACATATATTATTGCAATTGAGATTCAGATAACTTGGGGTTAATGAGAATACAAGGTTCTTGTCCAGCCGCGCGTGTATTCGAATCGGTACCTACGAATCCTACGATTACAATAAAACATCGATTTACTATATTTTAAGTAACTTTTTATACTCGAGAATTCTCGAGAAACTAAAAAGGAAATCTCGAATTCTCGAGATTCAAATATTCCGAGAAAATGAGATTCAAATATTTCGAGAAAATCAGATTCTAGAAATCACCACCTCTAATCAGCAGCATGCGCATAAGACTGGAATGCATATAGTTGAAGCAATTATGGCATCATCTAAGTTTAGAAAATGAATTGATGTAAATGAAATGGGTGCAATAAAAAATGACAGATGAGCGGGGCTCGAAGTGCGCGCGAGCTGTGGCTCCTCCCCTTCTTACACACCTACACACTAATACTAGGGCGCGAAGCCGTCGAACAAAATTAGCGTGGAATCTGAGATCATGCTTACCGGACACACACACACAGACCGACGGACACATATTAAGCTCTTTATTAATTACATTTACAAATGCAGAGTTTGATATTTTAGATGAATTTATTGTACACTCGTGTAAGCCCGTTGAATATTAACGGACGCGTTTGACGTAATTGATTGCGTAACAATTTAGCAAAGTCGCGTACCTACTAAGGATTAATATTTTCAAATTATAGGTGGCCTCCTATCAGCGGTGTTGGGTGAACGCGTTAGCGCTAACTCACCCAACCTGGTGATCACGGGTTCAAATCCCACTCGCGACGTTCGTGCTTTTTCAATTAAGTTTGAATGTTAGCCTTCACCGAGGCGAGCGTTATCATCAGACGAACAGACAGACGCAATTGGGCTATTGTATATTTAATAACTAGTGTAAGCCTGTTGAATATCAACGGACGCGTTTGACGTAATTGATTGCGTAACAATTTAGCAAAGTCGTGTACCTACTAAGGATTAATATTTTCAAATTATAGGTGGCCTCCTATCAGCGGTGTTGGGTGAACGCGTTAGCGCTAACTCACCCAACCTGGTGATCACGGGTTCAAATCCCACTCGCGACGTTCGTGCTTTTTCAATTAAGTTTGAATGTTAGCCTTCACCGAGGCGAGCGTTATCATCAGACGAACAGACAGACGCAATTGGGCTATTGTATATTTAATAACTAGTGTAAGCCTGTTGAATATCAACGGACGCGTTTGACGTAATTGATTGTGTAACAATTTAGCAAAGTCGCGAACCCTTAGAGGATTAATATTGTCAAATTGTAGCAGGCCCGTCATTACCTAGTTTGGATGAATGCGTAAGCGCACCCTCTCACACACACACACACACACACACACAGACAGACGGAATAGGGCTATTATATATATGACTAGTGTAAGGCCGTTGAATATCAACAAATGTTTGTGCGATGAGTATACAGTGTATTTAATAGTTTTGCATAAATGACGCGTTATAATACAACACGTAACAATTTAGCAAAGTCGCGAGTCTATTAAGATATTATAAAGTCAAATTGAAGCGGACTCATTATTATCTAGTTTGGATCACAGCGTAAGCGCTCACTGTCCCGAATTGGTGATCACGGGTTCAAATCCCGTAACTCGCGCGACGTTTTGGTTTTTTTTCATTATTTACCGAGGCGAGCGCTATCAGCAGACAGAGACACACACACACAGACAGACGGAATAGGGCTATTATAATATGATAATGGTAATTCAACATTAGCGTGGTTCAAATACTTAAAGAAATACTTGAATTGTTAAATTTTGTGTCATTTATCGTTTCTACAAAATGTATTCTCACACGAAAAAGTCATATATTTTACCCTTTTAAAATGTCAATAGTTGATTTCGTGGATTACAACCAAACGATCATGTCTCTCAGTTTCAAACTAGATTCAATTCCACCTGGTAAACCACTAAAGCTCAACTGATTCCACAGAATTTACACAGACCGTCCCGCTGCAAACCCTTAACTTTTAATTAAAACAAACACATTTTACGAGACTTCAAAGCGTCGTGCACCTACTCTTGTTTGATGCACTGTATCGTACAGTATGTACATACATAGTGATATCGTATAAATAAATTGAAGCGGAGCCAAATCTCGAACGCATTCACATTTTCCCGGTACGACATATCGAGATGACACGTGGTTGAACAAAGTGCCACGATCGACGATTGACTTCCGGTTTCCAATTTCCGACTTCGAATCCAATCCGCTGAACATTCCAACGTAGAGATGAGTCGGTCCACTTACGTTTCGGCTACGTGACATTTTGCCGTCATTTCCATCTCGACAACGTCAAGCTAAAGACCCGACGCACAGTGCTTGGATTTTGAAAAAAGTGTGAAATAAGTGCTTTTAGCTAAAATCACCACATCTTTATTATTCGTGGCTTAATGTCACATCAATAGATTACTCTACAATATGCAATCGTCAGAATATCATTATTCGTACTGGTGTCGATTTGTATATGCAATGTGTCAAACGCAGCTGATTCATTAGGCCGTGCGCTCTAATTGCGGACGGTCATTGTGCAGGGAACAATTGTGACAAAAAAAAATTGAAGTACATATGTCGGAGATATTTTTTTTGTAGTTTTAGCATCAGTGTATGTCTTCGTGATCAGTTTTATTTCCTTTAAAAATAATCTCTTTTTATGAATATTTTAACTTTGCCCTGAGTTTTAACTAGTTCTAATCATTTGTAACCACAACAGTACACTTGTATCATACTGAGCAGTTATCTGAGTGATAGTTAAAACTTACTTTGTTCTCCGCTTTTCTCCGTTTTGGAAGATATTTTCGATTTACTTTAATTTATGTCGAAAACGGATTTACTTACATACATAGTTTATATATTAAATTAGAAAAATAAACAAATGAAGAAAAAATATATTTGTAGCCTGTAGTATATTAATTATTTAAATATAAAAAAATGTGACATGTGCCGGACGATATCAATATATGTATGTATGTATGGTACATACATATTCGCCGTGTAAAAATAGATGTTGCGATTTATCGTCCAGTTACCGGTTAAACACGCGTGGGTTTAGCACACGTGACGTGCGCCCCTGAATCGTAAGGGTTAACCCTTAAAGCTCGCCTTGACTATCAAACAGCTTTTAAATACAGTGTGTAACACGTGTGTACGTACATATGTACATACGCATGTACATACGTTCAATGTTATTCGATATCGTCACTAAAAATAGCCAGGATTCCCAGATCACATTGTATAATAAAGCCACATATGTATGTATGTGTATATACGTGTATACAATTATGTACAAAATTATAGAATGGATACTGTACATACATACATTTTGGATTTATATAAGATTTTGTATTATTTTACATAATATCTACATATAATAAATTTGTATCGTTCTAAAAGGTCACCGTAAAAATATGTTTGAGAAATCAAATATTTTAAAATTTGGTGAAGTATTATAATAAATTAACGTTTAAATTTATTATATTTTAACTTTTCGTATATATAGGAATGCTAATTGAATATTTTGACAAGCTTTTTCGTGCGTCTCGGTTAGTATGTACATTGAAAATACATTTTGAGAGTTTCCAATTGAGAATAATAATTAATATTTATTTTTATACATAATGTAATTTTAGATCATGAAAGTTGACATTTGCGGGAATTTATATTAATGTGATATGGGATAGTTGTGGGGCAAACGGACACTTTGTATTGAGCTATGTAAAGCAAAAGAAAGACCTTATTAATCAATTCGTGTCATTGTATAATATAACATACATATAATAATTTGTATTTGATTTTTTCTTTTTTTCTCCTTGTACATATTTCTGTGGAATGTTGTAATTGGACGTAATTATTATATTTACCCTGTTATGTCAGATTATATTCCCTGTAAGTTGTCTAAAAAATGAATAAATAATACAAGGCTATAATACAATAATATTAAGCGCTATGATTGAAATCACTAATAACTTTTTTTATTTTCAGATTTGTTTTCGTACCTTATAGAGAAAACTTTGGAAATTAATAATAGAAAGATTCATAAAACAAGAACGAACCAAAATCAACCGTTCAACTTTATTTCAACTTTAATTTCAGCGATTGAATAAAATCGCGATTTTCCGATTACAACTTTTTTCTGTGGGGTTTCTTAGAAGACAGGATGTATAAACCAACCACCATCCAGCAGCTGAAGTCCAACATTAGAGAAAAGATTCGGGCGTTAGGACCAGAAATCCTAATAAAAATGATTGAAAATGCTCTCGAAAGAGCCTGACAGGTTGAGGCTGAAAATGGCAGCCATTTGTGGGGTTGATATAATTTTTAAGAAATAATTTAAACGCTTTTCCAATGTGTGAGTGAATTTACATATGTATAAACAATATTAAAAGAAAAAAAAGTTATTCATCATTTAAACGTTAACGTTTAATATGCGCCACCTTGTATTATATTGTTATTGTTACATGTAAACAAAACGTGTTATATATTGAGTATAAATATATCTATTGTATTGGAGATCTTGTCGTTGATTTGCTTCTAATGTTCGAAAAATAATTACTCAACAAATACAACAATGGTATTTGTGTTTTGTTTCTACGCAGTAAACAAGCTGACACGAAAATCTAATTAATTAAATCGGTGTTGTTTCTTATTCGCAACCGAATCATTCGAATCGCGTTAATATCCCGCAATTTATATTCGCAAAGAAAACTCTCGCCATCTACGTTTTCTTAGCGCGTTGGAGATTTTCAGAATAAAATCGCACCCAAATGCTTTTCACTCTATACCAGATATACATAAATTGCTACCATGTCAAAGCTTTGAAGTGTCGCAAATGGAAATTTATCTTAAGTGTGTGTGTGTGTGCTTGTCGCGTTAATTTTCTCATCTATATAAGTACACATGGAATGTTATTATTCATTCTTGAACGGCAGCTGTCTAATGCGGTTAGGCTTACTGTTATCCGTACGATTTTTTACGCGAAAGTGAACGATTTTAAGCCGATTGCGTATATTCTTTACGTAAGATATTATTCGATGTAGGCGAGGCAAATGCGATGAAAATTCTCTGAGAAAAGTAATCGAACCAAAAAAAAAAAAAACTGGATTACATAATGTCTATCTCGTTTGGGATTTTCGCTAGACCTTTTATTTTCAAAATTGCTTCGAACCACGAGAATTTTCAATTCAATTTTCTCCCTTTTTTTTTATCCACATACATTGAAATATGTAAGCTCGGAACCGTGAAATGCAAAATCGAAGAACAAAATCGTCACATTTATAGTGTATTACGCACGCGGTGGCGACTGTCGACTGTGATGCGGTGTCATTTTTTCCACTGACGCAGAATTATCGACTGTCTAGTTCGAAGTTGACAGCTGTCATCGACGCAGAAAGTACGCATACCTATCATTGTGCTGATAAAACATCTCGTTCGCTCGTGACTTATCCACTTTACCAATTCCAGAATAGAATATGAATGATATTCATATGTACATATGTATATAGGTATGTATTTGTATATACATATAATATTATTACTATCAACGATATGGAAATTTATTTTGAATAATGCATTTGTTGTACCCACACTTCTTCATAGGTTCTTTAATTTTAACTGTAATGAACATTAAAATCCATCTGGGAAATGTCATGTACCTTTATTTTGTACATAAAACCTGCAATTCATCAAAGACAAAGAAAACGAATAAAATACGCGGTTTTAACATAATTCCTAGACGTCATTATAAAATAGACAGTCACTGGTTCAACATTTTTAGAAAAAAATTGAAAAAGGATTCAGATCAAAGGAAATATCCCTTACAATGTCACAGTATACCGAAATTAGATTTATAAGCCGAGAATCATAATATATGTATGTACAACTTTACTACGTGCTTGCGCTAAAAGTGGGTCAAACATCGAGGAATTTTCAAGAATTGACTACATTGTGACTACGAAATAGATTAAAATTAGATTTCCGCTGAAAAAATATATTTAAACGATTGCAGCAACGTTTTATGCATCAATCAAGAGCGAAAGAATAATAGAAAATATAATAAAAAGGAAAGAAAAAAAAAAAAAAAGCAATACTATGTATATGTATTTCATTGCAGAGGAAAACTGTCCTCATGTTTTATTTATGCAAATTTAAACGATTTAAAAATAAGATAAATAAAAATCGCATTTTTTTTCCACCAACCGAAAATAACAACATTATATTTCTATTTTATATTAAATGAAAATTGAATATACCTGTAAAATGTAAGGTGACGAAAAATTACAAAGGAATAATTGGAATTAGAGCTCTTTTGTCTTTCGAGATAACGGAAGCAATATTGAATTGAAACTTGAAACAATTACCAAATTCTCGAACGAACGTTGAATCAAGATTGATTTTCTCGAAAAGTTTAGCAGTTACAATTAGCTCTTCTGTTAAAGAATATTACAATTATACAAAGTTTCAGTCCTTGAAATACACATTAGATTGACTTACTGGGACAGGATTTTTTTCACCAGTCGAGCGTAATTCACAACTTTGACGTTTGCGATAACGTTTGAACGACATTTTAAACTATACATCTCGGATATCGTTAGAGTATCGAAATATTGGATCTTCCAAAACACGATAGCCGTTAACGGTCGACGAAACCTAAACAAATTTTCCGGGAAAAAAATAAGATAGGATGCCGCCTACATGTTTTATTACGGTCGACATTGTCTGTTTGCGAGTTTACGGTTAAAATTTCCCTTTTATTTTTATCATTCGGCGTTGAAACAAAAAAAAAAAATGTCACTCGAAGTGGGCATAAAGTATAAATCCAATTTCAGCTTAGTGGATTTTTGATAAATGCGCATACATATGAGGAGCACTCGACTATTACTATATTTCACCATTAGACTGTACGAGTGGATCCTCGTTCGGTTTTCATTGCAAACTACGAACAAAGTACTCGTAATTCTATGGCTTTTATTGAATGCGAAAAATGCGAAAGCATCCCACATAATGTATGTGCTATCATGAATCTTACGTTTAAAGCACAACATCGTGCGTTATTCATTTTAATGTCACTATGCATCGTGTACGCTTAACTTATTATATAACCGTTAAAAACAATACACTCACCGCGAGAATATAAACCGTGAGATGACGTCAGAGAGCAGTAAACACTGCCAAAATCGAATGCATCTATCGAAACAAACATACGTGGGAGATAAACCGATCGAATTTGACCTTTTTGGACTTGGTCCGTTGTTGATTTGATCGAGCTGCGAATGAAAATACACTTTGAAGATTTAAATCAAGCTCGCACGGTGTCGAGTGAATGCCTAGTAAATTTGGAAATTCGATTGAATTGAAAACAAACAAAGCACACGAGAAAACATAATAGAATCTTCGATGAATACGGCCTTTATTTATCTTATATTTCACAATGAATACATGTTCGATTTTAGATGAAAAGGGGGAATTTTCATATATAGAAACGTTTTTTTTTTGTTTTATATTCAAATTAAACATTATAATAACGCGCCTGTGTGTAAACAATTGTGTACATTGAATCATTTTTACTTTATCCTAATCGGATAAAGTATTGTGATCGTGCGAAAATTCGACCTCGAGATTTTGACTGATTTGTATCAGGTATCATCCCCTGATCACGTTTTCATGATTTCTAAAAAAAATGTCTGTATGTCTGTATACTTATGTGTGTGTGTGGCTGTATGCGTGTTTTCTCCAAAACTGTCAGGTCTATCAAGCTGAAATTTCATATCTATTATTCTCACGTAAGGTCTATAGTTTTAAGAGCCATAACGAATTTGGTCAACATCAGTGAACCTTGAACGATTTTAGGGTTTTTTTTTTTTTTGTAGAAAATTCTAAAATTCTTTTACCACAGAATATTTCCGAAAACTGCCCCATCGATCAAGTTGAAATTTCATATCTATAGTTTTCACGTTAGCCTTAAGAGAATACTGTGATTTTGGTCATAAAATCCGTCTGACAGAAGTGGATTTTTTACTCTTGAACGAGTTTTTTTTTTTTTTTTTTTTTTCGGCCTTTTAAATATGTACTATCGTCACAATATTATAATGTTGTACTTCTGAGTAAAATTTCTAGTTACGAAAAAATAAATCATTAAAATCAGTCAACCGGAAGTAGGGTTTTTTTTTTGTCGAAAAGTTTACCACAAAATATTTCAGAAACTGCCCTATTGATCAAGTCAAAAATTTATATTTATAATTATCATATAAAATTTAAGAGTTGATAAGGTTTTGATTAAATTCCGCCGACCGGAAGTGGTAGTTTTTCTTATTTGAATATATGCCGAAGATCGTATTTTATATACGCGCGCGCACTCAACACAGTAATTTAAAAAATTAATTTCGTTACTCTTTGTATTCCTCAAATATATGGATAAAGTCATGGGTTGGCTACACCCGAATTTTTTTTTATGTACCGTGGTACATAAAAAAAAAAGGAAAGCATTGTTTGCAATCAATGTAAGCATGCGTTATGTTGTATTTTTGATATACAACCAGTCGAGGCTATAAAGAAATATGAGTATACATACATATATACTTTTGGTTTCATATTACTTAAATGGTTGCAATAAGGGACCGCTCGGGATGTCATTTTTCGGGCAATTGGAGCAAATGTAGCTTTTAACCCAGATATCTAACGCATAAAAAAAAAAGCACATAAAATTGCTATAAAAAAAAAAAAAAAATCAAAGAGCTTTTCGCGTACTGTGTGTATATAAGCTGCAATATTGCATCGTCCATTAGTTAATTTATTTATTGCAACGGGGAACGTTTACTTTGGAACTACGAACGATTCGAAATTTATCGAGCGAACAGAGTAGCAGTAGAGTGCGTGTTACCTGCGATGGCTAGTTGCATTATGAAATAGTTCATGCGGCTCTTGCGAGATTTGGCCAAAAGTAGGGCTGTTATCACTGTTCCATTTCCGGCTACGATTGCCACGAAGAGTATCCACATTACGGTAAACTGGACAGTCTGAAACAAAACAAAACTATTAGTGAATTGGTTTCCAGCAGTAACATTAGGGGGCTTCGCTATATTAATGGATCAAGAAGCAATTTTGAAAAATTGATCTTTTCTAATTAAATAGGTTGTTAAAACACATTCATACACCTACATATATGTAGGTACATTTTATTTGAATAACAGAAGTATAACGTTATAAACAGCTGTACAAGCTTCGAGTTGCAAATCTATTACATAGTAGGTACTAAAGAGTTTAATTTGTTTAACTATATACCAGTATTGATTTTATAGACTTGCTCCATCAATATAACTCTCGATTTACTTCTGAGAAATTAAGCTTCAAGTTTACAACTTCACTGTGTATTTTGTTATAAGATATTGAATTAATAAAACTTACGGATGCGATCAAAGAGCTCAAATGTACTAGAGTGGCTTTAAGTATTTTTACTCATACAATGCAGTACATTTTAAGTTTTAAAATAATTTTGACATTGGATATTTGAAAAATAATCAAATCGATACCAGTTTTGAGCATCGACATTTTATTGAAAGTATACATCGATGGGTTAGTGCACAGATATTGTATGTACAGTTTTTACCAAAATACGCAAAACGTCCATATGCATCAAACCTTCACGTGTAAAAAGTATTGTATGTTCAATATAATATATAATATATAATATGTCCATTTCGTTCATAGTTTTCATGCAAAGGGGATATACATATGTCACTTATCACAATATCTTTGCACTAACCCATCGACATATACTTATTTGATGTATTTGAAGTGTGTCATGTCATATTCTTGCTGTGATGTTCAATTTGGCCAGGATAATGGGAGAATCTTGGTGAGCCAAAGCGATTCCTTTTGATACGATGTGTATGTGTGTATCCTTGTACTTTTATTCTGATAAATACGTGTGTAATGATATATATGTAAATCGAATTTTTAAGAACAAAGCCATATGTGTATTAATTTTATGTCATCGGTGTAAACATTCTCATTATAATCAAAATATATTATATGTATATAGTAAGGAAATTGTTCCGATTACTGTGTTAGTATGTTTATTGTATACAAACCCTATCAATTTGTGTAATAGAATATAACGATCTGAACAATTATGTTTTATGTCTGTTGAGGTTGTACCGTTGCGAAAATGAAAATGGCTGCGGTGAAAGCAAAATAGCAAACATTTCGATTCCAATCTTGACAAAGTTGCGTAATAAGGAAGTTTTCCGGGATGCGAGATTTATTTCCGGACTCGCACGTGTTTATATTGTGCGTCTTTTCCGCTTTGTTTCGGATGTTGCGGTTTTATAAATATGTATGAAGTTTATCACATATGTGGGCAAACCTGTGCGGCCAACACGAGACTTTACGTATTTAATCAAAGAATATATTACGGGTAGCATTGCAAGGCGATCGATATACGTTCAGTTCAAAAAACAATCAGCGTAACAGCTTTCCAATTTTCATAAATGATTTTATGAATTTATTTTTCGCTACATTCTGGGTGATGAAAAATACATTGTTCATTGGACGCGATCCGCTTTTCTTTCGTTTTATTATTAAAAAAATATCGTAGAGCACCCGTGCTCTTGACAGAAACGACTTCTTAAGTCATTTCGTGGAATTTCGCCTCTCGGAAAGTCTACAGAAGCAATTAGTTAAAAGGCTGAATTGTATTACGCGACAAATTTCGTAGGTATAAAAATACGTTTACGTTCAAATCGGAAAATTTATCGTAGCGGAAGCGTTTTCGCGCGCTCTGTTGATTAACGGGCATTCAAATGACGAAAAATTATCTTCATACGAAAAAAAAACAGTGTATTTAAAAAAAGTCTAAATTATTACACCGTGCTAAATATACTTAGCTCAAATTGAGAAAGTAATGTTAATTATGTCAACGTTCGTTCACTGAATTGTATGAAATTCAGCAGAATTGTTGTTTGTACGCATTTTCAACAGAAATCTCGAGAGATGTTTATTTAACTGTTTTTTTTTAAATATACAGTATTATTTGTAGAAACGACAACGATTCAAATAAAAATTGTCGTATTTTGTTTAGACTTTTAATTAGCATTTATACCAATTTAGATTTGTACCTGTTTACTTTTAACAAAATACTTTATATGAAGCATTCATTAACATTCATTCAAAGTCATTAACTTACTTATTTATTATATATTAACAGACTCAAAGAAATGTTATTTACGCAACTGTAATTGCTTTAGAAACCCTTCTACAACAATAGACCGCGTGGTAACAAACATGAGTGCTTAATTATAGAATAATACTGAATAACTTTCGTGTGTTCATTTTGTATAGTGAATTTATTTTTAAGTGGATTATGCTAGATTTTATATGCCGTTTAATTTATGGAAATCATCATCATCATTTTCAGCCGTTCCATTCCTGTCTGTCTTTTAGCAATCAGCATCCACTTGACTCCACATATTTTTCTCAATTCGTCAGCCCATCGTCCAATCGGTCTACCCTGCTTTCTTTCACATCCTCTCAGGATACCATTCCAGTATTTCTCGCGTCCATCTGCCATCTATTCTTCTCGCTATGCGTTCACTCCAACTTTTTCACACGTTCCGCTATATCTGCCACTTTGATCATGCTACTTACCCATGTATTCCTCTTACGATCTCTTCTTGTTATACCAAACATACATCTTTCCATGTTTCTCTGTATGCACTGGATCTTGCATAAAATTCTTGAATTTAGCATCCACGTTTCACATCCATAAGTCATAACTGGTAGTACGCATTGGTCGTATGCCTTCTTTTTTTATTTTTTTATTTAATATAATATTAGCTAATTTAACTTACATCTATTATATATTCATAACAACTACATAAATCTATTATACATTATACACTACTATCTCTCACAGAGGTATCTCCCCACACTTTGCAAGAATACATCTATGTATGGTCTTAGAAGACTTGACGCACTCAAGGAGGACATTATACATTAATACACCCATGTGAAAAACATAGCACAAAACATTTTAAGCATAGAAATTTATGGAAATATGCGATAAAATTGAATGATAGCTTCCGCGTAAGACGAATTTATCGGTACAAATTCAAATTATCGATAAATTTGGTACAAATAATATGTGTCTAGAAGCGCGACGGGAAGATTTGTTGAACAGTTCGGTTTACTTTTAGGCCGATGGTCCGCAGCAAGTATGTATATTGAAAGTTGGTGTTAGCAATCCCATATTTGTGTTGTCTGTGTGTTTCGGGGTGTGCTAGGCTGCGATTTATTAAAAAAGAAACGTCGAAAAAATAAAATAAATCGATTTCGCCGTATATCTTGCGAAATTTTTACGACTGCCGAGAAGAAAAGCAAGAGAAAAAATTGTGAATTATGGTTCCACCGATCCGTGTAAACAAAAAAATAGCCATAAAAACCCGGCATCAGGACGAGACACTCCGGATTTATTCCTGAACTTTCGATAATTCCAAAAAAAAAAAATACTGTCACGACATTGTAAGTTTGTCGATGCGCGAACGAAAAAAAAAAGGTTGACGACCAAATTAATATATTTTATTAGATGAAAATTTACGAGTTTTCTTCGTATGTATGTATGTATGTTTATTTTCGTACATTCCGCCATTCTTAGCCGATTTTCCTCCAAAGGATTTTCCGAGCATCGATAAATGGATTTCTCGGAAAAATATCAAGCTTATCTCATCTTATCTATGCGCACGTAAAACGCTTTCAATATAAAATAAATCCAAAAAAGGTTCCACACATACTTGCAATTTAAATTCCACATCCCAATTATTCCTAATTCTTTGTTTATTCCCAATTTAACCCCCCCACACTTGTAACAAGAAGAATCATAAATGACCTCTGTTTTTTTTTGTACAAAATCCTTAACAATTTAGTTGATAGTCCTTGTCTCCTTTCTAAAATCTCCCTTAATTGTCCTTCCAGAACATTCCGTAATCCTAATTTATTCCACCTTAAGTTCTTATCCTCAAACTTATCTCGCAACTCATTCATCAACAGATCATGCAATACTTTCAACAAACTTCCTATTTCATTTGATATATTCACCTCCAACCTCTTTACTTTCAAAATTCATCTATATAAACACTTTTCCAATCCCTAATCCTACCCACACTCTTCCAAATCTCCCTCTCCCTTCTCTCTACTTTCTTTATGTTTCTTACATTCATCATCTTTCTATTCTTTATTTACATATATTATATCTAATTTTACTTATATAAACTATGTCTATTATCTTATATATATATTAAATTTATATATCAAATTTATTTATAGAAACTACTTTGGTTTATGTCATAACTTTGTTCATCTCTATTTTGTATTTCTTTAATTATAACTGTATGTTTCTTTCTCAAATAAATAAATAAATAAAATTACGTAGCGTAAAATACTTGGAATATATGAAGCTTTACATTTACGAAAATACAATGCGTTTAAAAGCAATCGCTCAATACTGAGAAATAAACTATATGCAGTACAAATTCAAAGAACCTTTTACATACATAACATAGATAATGTTTTACTCTATGTAAGTAATTTGAAATGCAAATTATCTTCAAGATCGTATTTGTCGATTTAATAAAACTGTAAATATAAGTGCGATTGTTTGTACTTATAGATTAATAGGACGGGTTAGGTTTTCGAATGAATTTGATTTTTTTTTAAATATATACATGCATACATATACATACATACATATATATTTATAATTGACATTTACGTCAATCGATGTATAATATATTATAACAATTGCAATTAAATTTCGCACGAAAACTCCTCGTGGAGATGTACACTCGAGCGATATTTTCAAATTATGAGATTCTCAGCAATCGATCGTATTCTAAATTCGTATTCTCGATTGATATAAATAAACAATTATTATTATATAAATGCGTTCAACTCTCGATATAAAATATTATATTAAACTACATAGTGAAATTTAACGAATACAAAATACGATATCTGCGAGCTGTGATTTATGATAAGAATGAACAGAAAAAGTGCCAGATGACAAAATTGGACATCCATCATATTCTCTCTCTGGGGACAGTAGAACAGTTAAACCACAATCGTTAACAATAACAATGCTATCGTAAAAAAAAGCTTACACCAGTAAAATAAAAAATAAATACTTATCGCCCGTTGAAGTTCCCTTTTCGTTTGCTTAAAATTTAAACAAATATCCGCTATCGGA
Organism: Parapsyche elsis; assembly: GCA_022651745.1. NCBI lineage: Eukaryota > Metazoa > Arthropoda > Insecta > Trichoptera > Hydropsychidae > Parapsyche > Parapsyche elsis. The sequence goes on from JAGVSN010000031.1 coordinate 2,746,480, forward strand.
TTTTCAACAGTAATTTATTAGTACTTTCCCGTTTCCTCCACCATCCCCTAATTATCAAAATAATTTAGAATTTCAGCCAGAAAGCTCCTCTTTGAAGTACCATATCGTAGAAAATAATTAACTTTTCTACCTGGATTATCCGATAATTTATTTTTTTGGGTCAAATTTTAGGATAATGTGGATGGAATCCGTTTAACCGCGTTGAATAGTATTTAAAATATATATACATATACTTGTATATTGTAGATATGGCGGAAATAAAGCTTTTAGCGAGAGCGACGATAGAATGCATCTATTTCGAGTGGTCGGATAAGTGCACTTGCTAATAATATATTGTTTTACCAGGATAAGTAAATCTATACAAGTCGAACAGTAAACGTTTACACCAAATGAATTTTACGATGTTGAATTGTTAACATTTGTCGGAAATGTTTAAGTTTTAGACTATTTATAACACAAAGTGCATACGGCTTGTGCTAATATTATCATTCAAACCGATTTTTGGGACATTTTTAACAAAATAAATTAAATAGATTTATTTTCACGGTAATATCATTTTACATTTGTGCACAATGGATGCGAGTAAATATGAATATATATTAGAACGTGTCAAACCAATGATGGATTTATTGCGTTGCAATCAAACGCTTATGTTAATTTTAGATTCCAATCTATCTACATACATACATATGTGTCTAAAACTATTGAAGCAAGTCTGTTTATTTAACTAAATTTAAAAACACTTATTAATGGATTAACTATATGAATATTATAAATTGTAAATATCAACATATTGGTACAATGAATGTATGCATGTATTTACAAGAATGGGTAGCGTTTTCCGAAAAATTCATTATAATCAGATGGATGAGTAATAAAGCTCGACTTATTATTAAACAGTGGTTCGTTATAACACATCGAGCACAATTGAGCCAAATCTGAACGCTCAGATGAGATGTACATAGAGCTTTTAGACGTATCAGAAAATTTACAAATTGTTTGCGCAACTCGAATAACACACAGTATAAACAAAGTTAATCCATCGCACACACGCGTGTATCTATGTACATACACTCAATTTCAATCGATAATATTAAAAAACAAATTTTAATGGCGCATTCGAGTGCGAAAGCAAATGGCGTGCAAAGTGCCGCTCCAGATTGCCCAAATACACAAATGATACACTTGTATGTATATTAGTATGATGGATAAAATGCGATTTACAACGGCGCACTGTGGATTAGGATGGATTATCAATCGAATGAAATGCTTTCTCAATACACCAGTATATCGAAATTTTGCTTTCCGTCTGTCGAATTTTGGGGATTAATTTTTTTAATTCTATAGCTAAATTCTGTATAAAGAGCTTACATAAATCGAGAGACTTGTGTAGTAATATTTATTACATTGATATAAAAAATTCAATGAAGCCCTTTTACATACATAATATCACTTTAATTTGCTTGATAATAACACTGCTCTAGTCTAAAAATAGTTCTGCAACCAGATACATACATACATAGCTCATGGATTATTGCCTACTGAGCACAAATTTGATAATAGAAATGTGAGTTTCATTTATTTATACATACATATACGGTCTTTGCAATAGACCATTTAAAAAATACACTTGATAGATAAAAATAAAATAAAAAATTACAAAAAATAAATGAATTACAAAAAAGGAAAAGAATTACAAGAAGAAAAGAAATACAAGAGAAAATAAAGATACAATATTTATGTGTCTAAAAAATATGAGAATAAAAAATATGAAAATAAAAATTCCCTTATAAACAGCTTAGAATTATAAAAAAAAATCAATTTCTCCAAAATCATTACCCAGTTTATGTATTCTGGGTATTATAGAATATTTTAAGTAATTCGTAGTAGGATTGGGTAAAGCAAACAAATAGCTGTTCCTGGTAGATCTACTTGGGACATGCAGTGATATAAGTCCAACCAATTCACAGCAATCTATAACGCCATTGAGAATATTAAACAAACACATCAGATCACTAATTATTCTCCTATCATTGAGTTTTAATAAATTCAGCTCCTTATATATAGAAAAATTATTGCTTAGATTTATTTGTTCATAGATAAATGTGGGCTTTAAAGCTCGCAATTTTTTTTTTTCTCGGTGGTGTGCTGAATTTTTCACAATATTTTATGTTCAAAATGAATATTAAAATATATAGTCGGATATTTTATGTTTCAAATTTAATATTTTATGACTTTGAAATCTAAAAGATGTCTGTCTTTGTCATTTTTTGATTATGACTTTGAAGCTTTAGACAAAATTTATAAACGGTACGTTGTATCGATTATATAATATATACTACATCACTGTGAAAATATTAAACGATATAATTCTTGGAAAATAGTGTACCTTTATCTCCCTTTCGTACGGGAAAATATCGGTCTATTAGTCAAAATGTATACGTACAAGACCAATAATGAATAAGTATCCCTCATCAAATTATAACGATTAGTGATACGTACATACATACGTACTAATGAAAATTGTTTTTCTCGACACGATGTACAAATGTATTGAAATAAAGTCAATGGGCGCGTTTTATTCCAGTGTGATTTTATTACAAGCCAATAAATTCAAGCACCGGAAACCTTACACTCGCCGAAAAGGATAATAAAGTTAAGATAGAATGTATGTATAACAGGGAATTTAAACCTAGCAGTATCATATCGGAAAGGTTTTACGATCAGTCGCATACTGTCGAGATTTATTATGAAGGATCGCGACACCATCGAGCAGAATATACGCGAAGAAGCACTCGAATAAACACCATGCACATAATATATAACACAATAAATATATTATATCGACTCGTTAAATTAGAGCTGCTGGCTTACCGTGGGTAGAATCAATTTTGCGCGAAAACGATCGTCAATTTCGCGCGGAAAATGGGTTAACGAGCGAAATTTTTACGATTTTGAAACCGAAAACGGCCATCCCGGTTAACCGTCATATAATCAAATAAAATTCGAAGGTTCGCCCGTTTCCCGCCGTATTATAAAGTATTAAAAAAAATTGCGATAAAAGGACGATATTCGCGATTCGACGCCAACGGAGCGTGAACTTCACTCATTTTATCGCAGAATCGTAAATTATTAGTGGGTCGGAAAAGCGAATGACTTTTCCATTGCGAGCGACGAAGACAACGAAGTGTCCGTTCGCGAAAAAAAAGATCGAATATATAAAAAAAATATGTGTGTAGATTATTTTTCAAAGTCAGTGGATCGTTAAGAATGCGATTAAAAGAAAATGGTGAAAAATACTCGGATTCGTTAAAAATGGAAAACACAACCATTTATTATACATTTTGTGACAATCGTTGACAGTTTCTGTTGAAAGCGGAAATGTTGGATTGTTGCATAGTATAATTCTATCGAACCAATTCAGAAAAGTTAAAAAGGACAATATTGTGTAATGGAAAATTATCGACATGTGAGTATATACATATATAACAACAGTAACTATGAATTCTTCTGAAGGGGGCGCAATTAATATCCAGCGTTGCCTCTTCACTATTTGACAAACATTTTACACTCTATCGTAAAGGTAAACAGACTATATTCGTTGGGGGGGGGGGTGGTGGTGGCCTCATTTGAGGGTCTTGTCGGTGTTGTCCTCAAGACGGCTTATACATATATTACATTCTATGACAGTGAAGTAACCAGGGAACGATACTCTCCAGTGGTGAAACCATTGCCTTCTGGAGTACAGGATGGGAGAAATGGAACGGATGAATGATTTAGTAAGAAGGAATCATTGGGTCGTCTATCGTCTCACAACAAAGTTAGATAACTCTAACAGGAGACGGTCGATCTGGATTTAGTTATATCCATCAACATCGTCGTGCCAATGATGATATTTAAGGGCGAAAACTGTCGAGAAAAATATATAAAAAAATAATGATACAAATCTACTCTATAAAATTCAATGTTTGTTTGTTTGTCATTCCGCTATGCAAATCTACAGTTTTCAACTTAGAACCGCCAAACTTGGTATACTATCTCATGATACCCTAAGTCAGACCGTAGATGGGTTTTGGAAGGGGTTGGACCAGGGGTCAAGGGGGCCCCATACAATTTTTTTAATCTGAAAAAAATTTGTACTGGAGAATAAATGTTTTCATTTGTTTCAATTTTTGTTTGTACTGGAGAATAAATGTCACCCGCCCGAGCAACGCCGGGCAGTTCAGCTAGTTTTAAATAAAAACAAAAGGATTGTGTCGAATGCTACCTTTGTAAATTTATCATTATTTGTTAACAATAGATGAAATTTTTTGTTGTTGTTTTTTCACCGTAAAATTCAAGTTCAATTTTATTATGATGTATAAAATTCTCAGTATCGAATAATTCAACACCAATTCATTGTTAATATTGCAATGTTTACATTTAGTTCGGAATAAAGTTGAAAATTAATATTTCCATGCTTCAAATTTACCTGCAGGCAAATTTTAAAACACAAAAATTCATAAATGTATAGCTAATACGCTTGATTAACGTACAGCATATCTATACATACATATATACATACATACATATATATGTACGTATGTACATTCAATCAATGCTATTATTCGCACGTATGTACATAGTATGTACATAGGTGAGTATTTTCATATACATATGTATATTATTATTATTTATTTATTTTTATTGTTTTTACTATGTTTATTTTTGTGATATACCCACCATGACGATTTGGTTAATCTGTTATGTCATGGTGGGTGTTTATGTAATTAAATAGAATAGAATAGAATATACATATACGTAGCAGTGGCGTAGCAGACCCCGCAAATGCGGGGGGCGCCGAGACTCGAGGGGCGCCTTTTTCACTAATTTTTACATTATTCTAACCGGATAAAGTATTGTGATTGTACAAAAATTCGATCTTGAAATTTTGACTGATTTAAGGTATCATCCCCTGATCACGTTTTCATGATTTCTGGAAAATGTCTGTATGACTGTGTGTCTGTAAGTTTGTGTACCTGTGTGTAGAATAGCTAACAACTCAAAAACCGTTTATCCTATTAAAACTTCAGATTTATATGTTTTTCCCCGGCCATTACAATCCATAAGGCTTTCTTCTCTTGGAAAGTCCCCTAATTTTTGTGTAATCTTTGGAAGGTTTTTCCAGCAAAACTATGATATACATTAAGCTGAAATTTTTCATATGTTGTATGTGTAACGACCCTCAAAATAATATAATTTTTAAACATTTTTTTCCAACCGGAAGTAGTACTTTTACAATTGGTTTTTTGTGTTTTTAACTTTTTCTCCAATACTATCAAGTCCGTTATGCTGAAATTTCGTTTTATATTTTTTTTCGGCATTTTACATTGATATTTGGTATCTTCATAATATTGTAATATTATAAAACTTAAAGCAATACCTAGTTACGAAAAAATAAATCATTAAAATCAGTCAACCAGGCTGGTTTTTTTTCATGTAGAAAAGTGAAAAGTCCTGTTACTGGGCAATATTTCCGAAATCATTTAGCCGATCAAGTTGAAATTTCATATCTATAGTTTTCACATAACGCGTAAGAGTTGATAAGATTTTGATCAAAATCCACCCACCGGAAGTGGTAGTTTACTCTTGCATGATTCTTTGGTTTTTTTTTTTTTTTTTCCGGCCTTTTATATATTTTGAATCTTCATAATATCGGTTTAGTAGAAGTGACGGTTTATCGTGTTTCAGTATGGATTGAAAATTTTTTGTTTCATATTATAATGCGTTCGAGGCAATATTCTTTGGTTCGAGAAAATTTTGATTTTTGAATTTTCAAGTTTCAAAAATTTCTTCGTTACTCTTTGTATTCCTCAAATATATGGATAAAGTCATGAATCTTTTAACTTGTGCTGTAATTTCTTTCTGACAAATTTTTTTAAATGTTCTACCTCTCTTATCTTTCAACCTAGTATGTATTTGCATCTCGTTTTATTTTAACGAAATAATCGAAGTGTTTACCAATGCGAAGTCCAGAAGTAAAAAAAATTCAACCTAAAAAAAGTATGTAATATTATTTTGAGAAGTTACTTTGCTATAAGGAAATAATATGTATATAGAGGGGGGGGGGGGGGGGGGGGGCACCTTAAAATATTTTGCCTGGAATTCACTCTACGCCACTGAATTACGTAGGCATTGTTTCGGAGGCGAACAATACGCATCAAACGCATGCACATTCTGCATATGAACACTATTGTTAATAATATACTCGTATATTATCCTGGAATTCCTAAGGAAGGATTGTTTTGAATAATAATACTAGTACGGCCAGGCGATAGCTCAGTGCCAGTGGATAGAACGATAATCTCTTGAGCGGGTTCGGGGTTCAATACCCATAGATATGTGGTAAAGTTTTCGACCTTAAATATAGTCATTGGCAAGATCTGGTCAATCCAGATCAACCGTCTCCTGTTAGAATTTGCTAATTTATATAACTTAGTTGTGAGACGGTTCCACATAAATTGGTATTAAACAAAAATTCGTTTTGACCTACCAAATCACAGCCCATTGCTTCTCTCCTGTCCTCTCCTCCAGAAAGTAATGAGGAAACTACTGGAAAGTATCTATCACTAGTTACTTTACTGTGGGCGGATGGTAAAAATGTTTGTCTAAGGCTGATATTACACTTGGCGACTCCACCAACACCCGATTTTTTTTGAACCTCGACTACCAGATAGATATACATGTTTAGATGGCATGTATTATACTGTTCGATTCACTGGTGTCTAAAATTTTCTTGGTAGTCAAAGGTTCGCAGTACAAATCGACACCATATCCCTTTTCGACCCTTTTTTTGTGTCGTCCTACTCGAATGCAATTATTTCGAGAACGCGTGCTATGTGATAGATGTGTTTTCGGACCCATTTTTTATAACCAAAATGGTTTCGAAAACGATGATAATTAGCTGAAAATCGTCTGGCAGTTTTTTTTACACTAAACTACATAGTTTTCGAATATTTTTTTGTATGAAGATGAGCTGGTAGTTGGTGACTTTAAAAGTGGTGCAATGTAATTAGATGCTGGCTACCGTCAAAAAAAAAATCGGGTGTTGGTGGAGTGGCCAAGTGTAATATCAGCCTTAGAGCGATATTACACTTGGACACTTCACCAACAACCAGATTTTTTTGACGGTGGCGAGCATCTTATTACATTGCACCACTTTTACTTCACCAGCTACCCGCTCATCTCATAATCTTCATACAAAAAAATAGGTCTAGGAAGCTATACGAAAACTAGGTACTCTATGTAGTAGTAGAAAATATATAAAATTCAACCTCTCATATTTCTTTCTGAATTTCATTGTTTTCGAAACAATTACGTTGACGTTGCGTTGCGTTGACAATTGAGTACGACGATGCAAAAAAAAGGTCAAAAAGGGTCTTCGTGAAGATTTTTTTCGTCGAACATTGACTTCCAAGAAATTTTTATGCAACTGAGAATCGCATCGTGTAATACGTAGCATCTAAACCTGTATATCTATCTGGTCGTCGAGGTTCAAAAAAAATCTGGTGTTCCGTTTGGTTGCTCAGTGTAATATCACCCTTAAGCTGCGTACACACACGGCGACCGACGAAGGGTTGCTATTGTGTGAACCGCACCACACAATAACGTCCGATGATTTATGAATGTCCACACGATAGCAACCCTTCGTCGTTCGCTGTTCGGTTCGTCGGTGTGTACGCAGCTTAACAGTGAAGAGGCGAAGTTTGGTATCAAGTAAGCCACCTTCAGACGAATGACACAGTGAAATGAAAAGCAATCGAGAGAGCTTAATATAAGAAATTTACCTCGTAGAAGAAAAAGTTGTCGATGCCAGTGGTAGCATTCACAGCCTCGCTCTGTTCGCCGATCCAAGTGTGGTTGTTCAGAGCGGACATGTTGCTCGCGAAAGCTTCACTTAAGCCACCGATACGAGTCGCTACTGTCGTCATCAAAAGCTCACTGGGCGTCTTTGAACTTTCCGCGTAAGCTTCAGCGGAATTTTCTGACGATATCATTTCTGCGTTTTTCAATTTATTGCCGAGTTACGCGGATGAATGTAAATTTTTTTCATTTTTTTGTTGTTGTTCAAGCTTCGCTGAACTTCAGCGTTGAAGATTTTCCGGAAACTTGTCTTGTTCTCTTCGACGGCATTTTCTTGTTATTAATACTCTGAAATGAAAAAGAAAATTGTTCTCTTATTATTGTTTTTATATTTTTTACTCGGAAATTCTGCTGCGTTGAATTCACATTTTATATACAAATTAATACGTACGTATGTATATGTACATATATGTATGTATGTATGTACAATTGAAAAATAAATCTTGGAAAATTCTTGGTAAATTTGTAAAAAGACAAATTGAAATAGTAAAATAGGTTCGATTCTCTTTTTGCGCGTTGGACTACGCTGCAAAAAAACCTTTAATAAAAATATATGTACATCGACAAAAAGAAAATTCTGGAATTCAAAAATAATTTTTTTTTTTATTCAATTTAAAAAAAAAATTTATTCGATTTAAATTCAATTTAATATATAAAAAAATATATATATGTTCATTCAGTGTCGCTACTTGGCAATAAACGTGCCCGTGTACTGCTGTTTTTTCTTTTGATTTTTTGTAACCGTGTTAAAACAAAAAAATCTGTGTAAAATAAAATAATTGGTCCGTTTTCCAGGACTGTGTTACTTCAAAACCGCGCAGCAAAAGAATCGGGTGTACTATTAAAATTATTAAACGCTGTCACAAATGTACATATATGTATGTTAAATTAATATATAATTAATTCTTCTCCATTGTTCCCCTAGATCTGTTAGAAGTCCTAAATTGTTTCATTTGAATCTTCATTCTACTAATTATTCGCAAAACTCTTTCATTCATAGATCCTGCTCATCATTCAACGAAATTCCTGCAAATATTGATCCTTTTCACTATTCCTTGCCCTCCTTTAGATTTTCTCTACTCAAGTTCCTTTGAAGACCTAACTCCTAAAGTTCCTTTCTTGCTATGATTTGCTCTTTGTTTGTAACTTTGTTGTAACTACCAGTTACAAACGTATTGAGCACGGTCAATATTTGTTTTGTAAGCCGATTCGTCAATACACAAACGCAAAAGGTCAACATTGACCATAATACTGAGCGTGTATTAAAAGGCAACTAAATCGAAACATTATTGCGACAATTAATTTCAAAATCTATTAAAGCTATCGCGCGTAATATTGTCGCTTGCTTTTGACGCGCAACTTCAAACTAATTTAGACGATTCCCAAGAACGAGAAGTTTAACCGTCGGCTGGTAACTTCAACTTTCCCAGTTAGACCGTAACTTACTTCGTTAATTACTTCACCATATTATATCCTGACTTGAAGCAACACATCCAGTTTCATAATAATATAACGAATATACCTACCTTTCCATTGAATTTAATTTTCTTGTGGCGTATGTATGTACAAATGTACATTTCCTCGAGAAATGATACGTATTATATGTATAAGTGGAACAAAATTTGTCCCCTTTGTTGAGCACAATTTAAAATGGCGAAGACTTGGAAGCCAATGAAGTTGTGCAAATAAAAATACAACTGTATTTTTATTCACGTTGGGAATTTCTAAAAACCACATATTCGAATTTGTACGAGTAGAGGATGTCAGTCGCACTATTTTTTTTTTTAGACGCGATACAAAAATACAAAACGTATAGATCAGATTTGTTTCCTTTGGCATGTTTTCGATAACCAAGTGGGTGAGCCATCGGTTGGTCGTTGAGATGAAAAATGGGCGTGCTTGTGGCAAGGGTACGCCTCCAGTTGGCGATCACTGACGCAGACCAAATCACTTCTAGCTGGCGTATTTTACTTTATGACTTTGTGGTATACTCTGTGAATAAAATATTACAAAGGTTTGTTTCCCAAAAGGAAAAAAACGAAAAAGAACATATTTCCTAATATAAATATTGTTATATGTACATTTCCACAACTAATAACAGTACATTTAAGAGTTTAGCTTATTGTGTTACAACTGAACTAATCTAGTTTGTTTGGATTATGTACGTTCATATTACGATTCCTATATCAAAAGTTGATAAAATATCCCAAGGATAATATGTAGGTACAATGTATTTTCACCGATATACATATATAACTTGATAGTTTTCCCTTGTATAAATCACAAAGTTTTGTTAGAAAATTCTATTCAAAATCAACCCGAATCAATCAATTGAAAGTTATATTATGTAGTTTTGATATGGGTAAATAATGGTTAACTTTTATTATATTTTTAAAATTCATTTGATATTAATATTAATAAAGGTATAACTGTATGTCAATTTACATATTAATAGAAATAACGAAAAAGAATCTGTATGAAAGTGATATGATTAAATTGTTTCCTTGGGGAATTGTTTTGTATATTGCTCGAGAAAACCAATTTGGGTCACAAAACTAATCAAGATTTTGTCTTCATTTTGTACGTTGATATTTAGAGAACTTATTGTAACGCCGAATGACATTATTTCTATTCCTCGGTAGAAATTAACCGTCACACTAAACCTAATAGAAAAATCAATCACGTTGAATTTGTACGTACACACTATTGCACTTACGATAAATACACTCTCGAGATTTTGTATATATGTATGTACGTACGTATGTATGTATGTAGAGAAATTTCTCACAAATGAAAATACCACGTAGTGCTCTATGTACTTTTCGTATCATCAATTTTGATTACGAAAAATACTACAGGGAAAAAATTGACGCTTTAGTACGAAAACACACAATCATCGAAAAACTCTCGACTGACAAAGCCCGCACGAAGTCTTTCAATCGAACGAAGAGAAAACTCTAGTGAAAATCTGTGGGCTTATTTCATTTTATGTTTGCGCTTGTACAGCAAAAAAAAAAAAAAAACGAAAAAAGAAAATCCTCAGCCACTCGAAATTTTTCGCGCACGTTTTATTGTACATTTTTTTTCTGCACCACTCACATTTCCAAAACAAATACACCAAACGGCACTGTTCCACACGTCCTAAACGAACATCTGCGGCAAATTTCGATCGTAAATAATATTAGATGTGATTTTCGTTGCCACCGAATAACAGACAGTCGCAAAACTAAGGACGACATAGCTGCACGCAAAAAATCAAAATGCATCTCGTGCATATTGCAAATTCGTCGATTCGTATGCATTGAGTGTGCTCGCGAACTATTCAGGCATACCGATATGCATACGACTACTCATACAACTTTAAACAAACCGAAATGTACGAGAGCAACGCAATTTAATTATCATCTGAACTGATTTATCGCAGATACACATATGCACATATGTACATACATACATACATATGTATGTATATAATAGAGGTGAACTTTAGAACGTAAGGTTAAACCTCAAATTAAATACTGGAATGCTACAAATGGCACAAGTTTACTTACATAGGTACGTTCGTCATTAAAAGGGAAACGGCTTTGAAGTTCTATGTAGTAAGAAAAGCATACAGTTCGTAACGGAATAGTTTGAATCCTAGCCGGGTCAAACTAGATTAAGACATGTGTGAAATCACACGAATACAACTAACTCAAGTAATATATATATATGTACATATAAATTATACTAGTATATTGCTCGTTGGCGATTCAAACTTTCAACGAAAACAAAATAAGTTTATTGTCAGTGTTTATTATTGACGTGTACACGTCCAAACCGGTTCAACAAACCAACATTTACTAATCGATCAATTTAATTCAACATCAAACAGTTTTAAATTGTTTGTATATGAATTATATTTGGTATTTAATTTAATTTAATTACTTTTTATACTAATTCGTGTTTATTTTGTTTATATCTATATGAATATTAAATTTAATTTGGGTTTATGTACTTGTATATAAAATAAAATAAACATGGGTCGTTGTTCAAACAAACAGATTTTCTATGTGGTTTAAAATCATAAAGTAACAAAACACACGACCTGACATAGTGAGTGTTTTATATTTAAAAAATCATAACCACTTACTTTGATGGTGCTTATAGCTTTCGTCAGATCAGAATCTGACTTCGTTATCAAGAAAAATAATGAACTGAAAAAATCTATAGGAAAAATTATTCAAGTTTTCCTTAGAATTCACCGTATTTGGTTAGATTTAAATTAAAATTAAAATTTACATTGCGTAAATGAGCTTGGAGGACTTTGGACAAACATAATATTTAAAAAGTGAAATATATGTATGTATGTATAAGTAAAATTCGATAAAATTATCGAATTAACTTATTTTAATTTTTATATATGTATTTAATTAACTGGAATTAAAATTACCAATATTAACAAAGGTATTGAGGTTCATTTTTGTAGATGATTCAACCTTCTAAATGAAATTCACCTAAATATATATATAACATATCTGCATATACATATGTATGTAGTTAAAAATAATATATATTTTTTTAATTTAAAATACATGGGCAGGTTGCATAGCTGATGGAGCCCAGGGGCCTGTTTAATTTGTACATACAATTTTTAATTATTTATATTTGAAGGATTGTAAAAATCCATTTATGTGTGTTCAAAAACTTATCGAGATGATTTCTATTGTAGAGATTTGTATTTTCAGAAGTTACTAGCTGATTTGGCAGGCGATTCCAAACTTCGACCACTCTATTTGAAAATAGAGTCTCTGACAATTTTGTTCGATTTGTCTTTTAGTAATTTCAGTGTATGACCTCTGAGATGTGCGTTTTTATTGAAAGTAAGGATTTCATTGGGCATTTATATTTATTATTTTGTAGACTTCTATTAGGTCGCCTCTTAATCTTCTCGTCTCCAAAGATGTGGTACTCATTTTCTTCCACCTTTCATTATAGGATAGTGATCGAAGTTCAGATGGCATTTTTGTTATCCTTCTTTGAACCCTTTCTAAACATGCAATGTCTTTTTTGAAGTTAGGGTTCCAAGCATTTACAGCAAATTCTAGTTTACGTCTAATATATGATCTATAAATTTTTGACAGCAACTGGATACTAAATGTCTTAAATACACGTTTAATAATATATATAAATGAATAACACTTATTTACTAAGGAGTTAATATGAGTAGACCATTTAGGGTATTTTGAGATAATACCACCCAGGTCTATTTGAGATGCAACTTTTGGGACACTTACATTATCAATTAAATAACGGATTTGGGGGTTAGTTTGGCCTAGGTGTAAAACAGAGCACTTATTAATATTTAATGACGATAGCCATGTTCGGCACCATCTATTTATAGAGTTTAGGTCATCCTGTAAACTGTTTATACCCGGAGAGACAGGGCTAAAAAGTTTAATGTCATCAGCTAATATGGAATTGTTACATTTAATTTCACTCACAATGTCACACGTATAAATTAAGAACAACAATGGACCCAATACGGAATCCTGTGGAACACCACTGAGTACCGGCAATATATCTAATAAACTGTCGTTAATACGAACGGTGAAACTTCTCAGTCTAAGAAAACTGCCAATCCAATTTAGTAATTTACCTCTAACACCAAAGTGGTCGAGTTTTTTCATAAGACGTTCAATGGGGACTCTGTCGAATGATTTTTCGAAATCAAGGTAAATTACATATGTACATCAACTGGTATATTGTTGTCCAGAATTAGTGACCATTCGTTGACAGTCAAAAGCATGTTGCTTACAACTGACCTCCCTGGGAGGAAACCATGTGGGTTAATTGGTAGAATGTTATTTTCTTCTGCAAACTTTAGTAATTCCTTGGCAATGATTTTTTTCATACATTTTAATAGTATTTATGACAAACAAATGTGGCGATAATTTGAAGCATTTAGTTTTTTACCCTTTTTATAAATGAGAACAACAATTGATGTTTTACATTCAATGGGTAGTGATGCCGATTGGAAGGAATCATTAAAAACTTAACTAGTACATATATTGGATAAATTGGCAGAGGTTTTTTTTAATAATAGTGAAGGCAAGTTGTCGCTACCCGTGGTTTAGTTCTCTTTAAGACCAGATTCACAGATACCTTTCTTGTTGAAATTGATGTCTGTGATTTCGTTGGGATTGCGGAACTGAGCTGGGAGGACTGGTAACACTGAGCAACAAAAAATTCCGTTTTTTAAAACCCAGAGCGGAGATTATTAAATCTTTACTAAGTTTAACCCACTAAATTCGAATCCGATAATGATTTTTGTTGATATGCTTTCGTTTATGAGATATTCGCGATTTAAAAAATGTTAAAAATATCAATTTTTTTGGCTTTTGCGGTCTATAACTCAAAATATAGTATTGCTGTGCTCAAAGCGAGTATCGAAATCAATAGTCAGATATTTTTCCTATTGATTGTGATTTTTTATTACTTTGAAATACTTATAATTAATTATCTACCGAATTTTGAAAGTCAAAAATATATATATTTTTACACATTTTTTCCCCGTGCATTATTATGCATTTATTTGGCCAGTTTTTTATTTCACCACGTTTATAAAGATTGGTTTTCTATTTTAATATTTTTTATTTGATCTAAGCGTACTAATTTGAGTGGTAAATGATTTTAAATTACGTTATAGACAAATCCCGCTATCTAAAATATTTTTTATGGCGATCCACTTTTCGTGAATATCTGAATCGTTTTCCAAAAAGTTTCAATTGCTATCTGATATGAATTTATTAACCTTTTCGTAATCTGCCTTGTTAAAATTTATAATCTGCTTTTTGGCTGTATCTTTCTTCCGTTGGGAATCATTCCATTGAATTATGAAATTAATTACCTATACTATGTGGTCACTTTTACCAATTGGAGCGTCTGGTAAAATAAAAGATAAAAATTTCCAGTGTTGGAGAAAATAGAATCCAACATTGATTGGCGATTTGTACCTCTAAAGCGAGTAGGAAATTCGATCAGCTGACGCAAATTGGAGCTACTTATCGTATCCACAAACTCCACGGAAGACCCCGATAATCCTGTATGTTTAATATTGTAAATCCTAAATCTTTAATATTGTATGATATACCCAAAAGGATTTATTTTGAGCGCAAAGAAACCCAATTATTCATTTCAATAAAGCTCATAGAGTTTTTATTCATATTCATTTTACCTTTTAGCTATTGAAATTCAAATAGTCAAAATCATATAAATTGATAAAAATATAATAACCATATAAATTTAATCATCTATTATTTGAATTTAACTCGGTTTTTTTGCATTTCATTGGAAAATTTGAACGTGAAACAAATAGCACACTGATTGAAAAACATGTGAAGTATTCATATGACTGATTTACTTCATGAAACTTAAAACAGAAATACATATATTCGAAAAACTCTTGAAGACATATGTATGCGATAAAACTGCTACAAAGTAAAGATAAAAAAGTAATGGAAAGTTAATGGAATCTCGCGCAAATAAATTCCGCACATAAAAATATACATAGACTTCTCCCTACAAGAGTGGACCAATTCCAACGCGAGATATTTTCATACCCTTTTCCACATTTTCTCATTGTGCCAAATATTAATAAACCTATGTTTAAATTATACGTACATAGTATCATTGCATTCAAATTAGTTTTGCGACCGATGAATTTAAGCAATTGTACAAACCTCACATCTCAACGAGACACGACCAATCATTACTCTATTTCAATGCAACAAACTGATGAATTTTGCGACACGCAAATTGCAAATTTCTAGGTCATCGGGTTGCGTAACAATTTCCCCAAACGTGTATGGGAAAGTAGGTACCTTGTTCATATGTACATACACAAAACAATATCGAGGATCGTCGAAAATAAGCAAACACTCGTTGACATAATATTCGAAAAATACATATTTTCCGAAACATGTATCGAAAAACTAATAAGATTATATGTTTCAATTTTAATATTAAATATTGTGTACGAAAACAATACATTTATTTTTCCAGAAATATGTATGGTATCCGAATAAATCATAAATATTATAATATAAGAGTATCTTCGTTCAAATAAAAAAGTCACCAATTTTAGAGTCAAGAGATCCAAGTAAAATAGCCCGAGTTTTTCAATAGTGCTGGAAGTATAGCATCAACCAATTTTGTATTAATAAAATTATTCAAAATTTTATGTATGTAGGTATAGGTATAGCTCAATAGGCTGCATCGGCTTTATAGTTTCATAAATAAATTATATCAATATGTGTATCTATGACTTTGTTCTGAAAGCACCCATGTCAAATTTTGGACGAATTTCTATATATAAAGGCGAAAAATGTGCGTGCTATGATGACCGATAAACAACTACAATTACGTGACGACACCAGTCACATTACATCATTTTTCACGAACAAACATAGCACGCGAATAGCATACATTGTATGTACATACATATATATGTACGTGTGCCAATATGTTTGATTGACACGATTTGCTCGACCCGGCTACTCACAGCATACACGCTGCACGGGCATTACTGTACATTATCACTGTGCATACACCTATGATTTAACAACAGGCAGCTAGTTGAATAATACGGATAAATATTTTTATCACAATTTCCTACAACTAGATATTTCGATAGCCAGGCGATATATCAGTGGTGTTTAATCGGTGCTCCGCAAACTTGTTACAAGTGATCCGCGAAATATGAAACGTTTAATCGAAGTTTAGGGTAAATTACATGCGCAGTGCTGTTTATCGTTATAAAAATCGCATATCGGAAGCAAAAAAAGGAGATATGTACGTTCCCTTCACTTCACAATAAAAAAGTCGAGGGAATTATTTCCAGTACGTACATACATAGATATGTATATCAAAACATCTTTCAATTTTGGAAGAAAAGATTGCTTGTTACTTTCTTTCCTTGAAGATTGAAAATTATAACTGGATACGAAATCTATTTGGCATAACTTATATATCGAGTTACAGATCTGTTACAGGAGGAAGAAGAATTAATATGTTTGTCTTTGTACTCTAAAAATTAAATTTTCAGAAATAACTCTTGAGAAGTTTTTGAATTTTGTACAAGTCAGCTCTCTCCACAAGGGCATTGAAAATTTTGTTATAATTTTCAACATCATATTTGTGTGAGCTTGGTTTCTCAACATTAACCAATATAAAAACTAAACAACGCGAAAGGAAGTATATGTACATAGACGAAGAAATGAGAGTTGCTATGTACATACATATATCACACATCAGACGTGATATTGCTGAGATCTGTAAAAGGCATCAAGCTCAAGTATCGCATTAATAATATTTTTTTATAACAGAGTTATTTTAGATACAGTTTTGGTGCTCCGCAAATTTTTCTTATAATCAAAAGTGCTCCATAACTTCGAAAAGGTTAAAAACCACTGTGTTAGCGTTGGTATCTTGAGCCCGGAATTCAATCCACGTATGTCGAAAGATTTTCTCGACGGTTTACAACCTTGAATATCACCATTGGCAAGATCTTGGATGCTACTATGTACATAAATCCAAATGGGCCGTCCCTTGTTAGAATGTGCCAATTTGTCTAGCTTAATCGGGAGACGGTTCTACAAAATTAGCACAATCCAAAAATAATGTGTTCTTTATATCCCTTCCTATGTATAGTTGCATGTGACTCAGTAGATTTAAAAAATAGATTAACAGAATTAAGCAACGAAAGTATGAAAGTAGGCTTAAAAATGTATTTTAATAAATAGTCACAGTAGATAATCATATTGTAGAGATGGTTAATAGTTATTTATACCTAGGACAATTGGTGAATATGACCGGATGTAAAGAAGAAGAAATAAAACTATGTAGGTTGGAGTGCTTTTAGAAGAATCAACATACATAGTTTTTAAATCCAACATTCCGCTTTGATTAAAAAAGAAGGCATACGACCGATGCGTACTGCCAGTTATGACGTATGGATGTGAAACTTGGATGCTACGTAAGATCCAGTGCACACAGAGAAGCATGGAAATATGTATGCTCGGTATAACAAGAAAAGATCGTAAGAAGAATAACATGGGTAAGAAGTATGACCAAAATGGCAGATATACATAGCAGAACGTGTTAAAAAGTCGAAGTGGACACATAGCGATAAGAATGGATAGCAGATGGACGCAAGAATTACTGGAATTGTAGTGAAAGAAAGCAAGGTAGACCGAGTAGAAGATGCGCTCATGAATTGAGAAGAAAGTGTGGAGTCAAGTGGATGCAGACTGCTCAAGATAGACAGGAATGGAAGAGGATTGGAGAGTGAAGCGGTTGGTAAACGGCTGAAAATGATAACGATCATATCATCACAGAAGACAGTGTGAATCCATTGAAGGTATCTTTCTGTGGTTATTTCACTCCGACACACTACACAGTAAAATGTTTGTCAAATAGTGAAGCGGCAACGCTTCATATCAAGTATGTCACCTTCAGAAGAAGATATTTCGAAATTGGCACTTTTACAGCCAAGTCATGGGTGTGTTTAATTTAAATAACATACATACATATATGTACAAAAGGTCTGTGAAGACGTGGCAGGAGATGCGATGGTGTCGGTGGAAGGGTGCAGCATCAGCATAATCGCGTTGGGTTAACGGCCGTAAATCAGACGCGGTAACGGCGAATAACGACGCAACGGGAAAAAATAACGGACGCCAAATGGCGACATAACGCCGCGACAAATGGTCGGCGTCCGGAAGCTTTTCAGCCAAATAACAATAAAGACCACAGAGAAAAATCACCACCTGGGCAATGCACACGTGGGCCATAGGACTCGCACTATCCCCTTTCATGGTAAACGAGATAAAGTGGTGAGACATTCGAAAATATTGACATATCTATCTACCTATGCGGAATGTCATTGGTGGAACAAAAAAGTCACATACTAAACGTACTTATTAAACGCAAGTACCGAAATTGATAAAACCAAAAGCTTAAAGCTATTGTATTTAAATATTTTAATTAAATCGTTAAAAATAAAAATGAACAAAATTTCCATTCAAAATATGTGTGAAACTAACCGCACAGTACTACTTGCTAAATGCATTGAAATTCACTGCACGAAAAGAGGTTGATTAAAATTCAGTGAACCTCAAACATTATAATTAAGCGTTTTGTATTAACGTCATAACTTGCATAACTTCTATATATATATTAATTAATTAATTTAAAATTAAATTACAAACAATTATTACTTAAAGCTAAAATTACAAAATAAACTTATTATTTAACACTTGTACAGAGGTATTGTTGGCAGGCCATATTATGTATGTATATTTAACAACACCCCTGTACAAGATACATCTCCTAGATCTACTTAATTTTAAATTCTTCACTCTTATTAAATATTTTGGTAATAAATCTTATCGAATTAAAAAAAAACAACATACTAACATGTACACTTTTAAGGTTTCATTTACATTCATCCAATTCAATTCATTCAACATATCTTATACTAGTTAATCTATTGACATTTAAAATACTCCAGTTTTTGCAACATATCTTTATTTAATAAATTTAAAAATGTACCACAATATATAAAACGAGGACGAACAATTGCATTATAAACTAATAATTTTATATTTCCAGATAGTATATTTCTTAATCTACACAATAACTTTTTTTAATAATCATCTCGCCATGTAATTTGAAATTTAACTAAGAAGATAGTTAAGCGAAACTGCATAAACTAAACAAAAATATACTACTATCTACTTCGAAAATTTGTCACGAGCTTAAAAACTTAAATTATCATACACAAGACTTACGTGGATAAAATTCATAAAATAATTTCCAATAAAAATGCGTTTTGATATTGAACGTATCAGGCACACAATTTATCCTGGTGATATAAACATAAATCCACGCTTTATCGAAGTGTAAGGAGCGCCATATACAATCATTACCTTAAATGTGAATATATATAACACTTTTACCCTACATTCTTATCCGTAAAGCACATTTACGTATGTATACCTAGCTCGTGCACTCATCTGAGTGTACGATTTTTTTTCCTCCGAATAATTCAAATATGAAAATAAATATCAAACGTATAACATGTATGTACCTCTCATATATTTTCAGAATTGCTAAGTAATCCGCTGAAAGGCCACATAATATCCGAGTGACATACAAGAATTAAACGAGCAGAAATATATCTCAACTAATGGTGATTAATGGGACATTGGCGCGTCTGTCTATGGCCGATGTTTTATAGGATACACTGGCGCCCTGGGGCGAGACATTTATCTCAGTTTTCTCAAAACGCCATACATCCAAAATAAATAAGAAGTCATTTAAAAATATTGTAGCAATCGTCACCTGTGATGATATACGATACTATTTACTGCCAACCCACGCTAACCAGACACTACCAAGACCCACGTCTACAAAATTAAATTTAAAAAATGTATGCACCACGGCAAACACACAACTTTGCTTGGCACACTATTAAATTGTATACAAACAATTTTATTCATCTCTCAAACTGACATTTTTGTGTAATATTGTGAACTATAAAGCAATGTTTATTTTATAGTGTGGCAGAAATACAAATGGCGATTTTTCCAGAAGAACTTTTCTAAAGGTGAAAATGAAATTAATTATGTATATACGTACTACACACATTATATTACATATATGTATATGTAATAGCTAAAATCCGTATGTGTGTGTGTGTCTGTGTGTCTGTCTGCTGATAACGCTCGTCTCGGTAAATAATTAATAAAAAACAAGAACGTCGCACGAGTGGGATTTAAACCCAGTACCACTGATTCGGTATACTGAACGCTTACGCGGTAAGCCAAACCAGATGATGCGAGATCCCTTTTATTTTGAACATATTACATACATAAATCGGTTGAAAGTTCGCGACTTTGCTAAATTTGTGACGTTGTTGTATTATAACGCGCCATAGATCACGCTATAAAAACTATTAAATTTAATATTATTTTTCAGTACGGGTGATGAGAACGCTCCGTTGATATTCAACGGGCTTACACTAGTCATATATATATAATAGTCCTATTCCGCGTGTCTGTCTGTTTGTCTATGTGTGTGTGTGTGTGTGTCTGTCTGCTGATAACGCTCGTTGAGGTAAATAATAAAAAAAAACACGAACAGTGAGATTTGAACCCGAGATCACCGGTTCGGGACAACGGATGTGATGACGAGCCTGCTGCAATTTGACAATATAAATTATCAATACACTCGCAACTTTGCTTAATTGTTACGTTGTTGAATTATAACGCGCCATCTATGCAACAACTATAAAAACTATTAAATACACATATAAATAGTCACCACACAAACATCCGTTGATTTTCAACGGGCTTACACTATTATTATATACAAAGCTTTAATCTGCCTAAAGCTGTAATCGATTCGACCGACTTCAAAACGCTTTGTAGACCTCCATTTCCATACTACTTACTAGTTACTACTAGCCGAACTGCCCGGCGTTGCTCGGGCATGTGAATTCAAATATTAAAACAAATGAATAACGAAATAAACATTTATTCTCCAGTACAAACTATAATTGATTAAAAATTTTGTATGGGGTCCAAAATTTTGATCCCGGGGTTCAACCCCTTCAACTACCTTCATCTACGGTCTAAGTTAGAGTACCATGAGATAGTATACCGAGATTGAAAACTGTAGATTTGCATAACGGGCAAACAAACAAACATTCAACTTTATATATGTAGTAGAAATATATACGTTGAAATTTAAATTGTTATTTGTTTGAGAAATATACTAATTGCATTAAAATTTGTTTAAATTTATCTAACGTGAAGTATTTTAAAGCTTTATTTCGCCTGTTAGACGATGAGCTGTGCTGCGAAAACAATGAATATTTATGCGATTTATTCACCATTATTAATATCTGAATTGGGATTAGTCCGCAAAATTTATTGATCCCATTAAAATTTATGAAATTGTACCTTTTCATTGGGAAAACAGTGCTTTGGTAGATATAAATCAGATGCTAACTAAATTCAGAATGGAATTAAAATGTGCTCGAAATTATTAGCAAATTTTTAATGTTGTGTTTTGTCAATATTTTTAATGCGCTATACATGTCACATTAAACTTTTAATAAATCGCTCGTACTTTTGCCACTAGTGGAATTTTGATAAGATGCATGTACAAGTGCACAATAATATTATGAAATTTTTACATAAGGTTCACTCTTTTAGTCTCCTATTTGTAATCAGAATTTTTATACTTTATATGCACACACATATGTATGTACATATGTATATACATTTTATGTATTCTTTGGAACTTAAAAGAGTTCAACAACACTTAACTGAATTGTTCGCAGCAAAGACGGGGGATAACAACCCCTAAATGGAGGCTTTACGAGCAAGAATGTCGCGTTTTGCATATGAAAGCCGACACATCTTCGTCCCCGGGGTCACTTTTCTAGGTACCTCGAAAGTCGATGTCGCAAAATGTGACTTCAACCTCGAAACCTTGACAAAGGATTATTCTGATATCGCATCGGCCGTACTCCGGTTTACAAATTGTCTCATTATCGAACTCACTTTCAAAAACACAGACATATATGTACATATGTATAGATATGACTATATGAGTATCTTTCCCGCGTGTAATTTTCCTAGAAAGCACCGCATAATAAACGAAGGCTCGACAAATTTATTCGGCTTTCACTCCCCTCATTCATATTCATCGTAAGGGTCGAAATATTTTCATCTTTTTCGGTTATTTATTCAGCTCAATTGCGGAAAAGTTTTACACGCCGGAATAATTAGCTTTATATACAATTGTAATATGTGTGTACATATGTATTTATATACAATTTGACTGCAACCTTGCGAAAAAACTGTCCTCATCTAGATATCCAATTTTCCATCACTTTTAAAATTTCGTGAATATATCGTGATTGTTTTGTGAAATATTGTATTTTAGCAGGCTTCTTACGTATTTATTACTTGCGAAACGATAACCCCAGCCCTACTTAAATTCAACTTATAACAATATTTTTATAGGTTTCAATGAATATTGTTCATGGAAAGTTAATCACCGTACTAAAAATCAGCAATTACATTTTTCTATTGACATACATACATATATATGTATATATTTATTTTATTCATATCACTTATAGCAAAGAACCCCGATATAAAATTCACCTACGAAACTTCGTTTCGTTTTGTTCATCGTTCTGGAAAATGTCCAACGAAATTAGTTTCTCGATGGACGATAAGCCTTATTTTGTGAAAATACCAAGGTTTCTAACGAATTGAACTCGCAATAAAATCTAGTAAGCCATGTCAATATTTCCTTAAATGCTATTTACTTATTATATTTTTATACCGAGCGAGATCCGAAAATACATCAAAGAGTGTTTATATAAGAATTTAACATCAGAATATATACATGTATACATACATACATACATATAAACATTATATTTTATATTGCGTCCGATTTAAATTACACATTTTATAAATTCATATTTATTATACAAACTACATACACAAACTTAATTTGAATAAATTTTTAACTCGTTCGTATTTGTGATGGAAAATACTCGGCGCATACAGAATACGCTCGACACGTATAAAATGTATGTATGTATAAAATAATGTGTAAACAAGAATTTAATTGTATTTTTAAATTGAAAAATTGCCCAATTTGCAAGAATTTAATAACGTGACTATAAATATCTCTTGAGTGGAAATTAATTATAAATTTCAGTATGATAAAATTGAATGAAAACATTCCATGATCTAAAATTGGCACCACCCTACGAAAGCTGTAAATATAAAAAAAAAATGCAAAGCTTTATTTTTTTCCCACTACTTGTTACTTTCAGTTTATTAACATCGATGTACGTACTGAAACATTATTAATTTCATACCACTTCAAAAAACGATGAGAATAATTTTCAGTTCCGTATATTCCATATGAACTTTTCGATAATTAGAATTCGAAATACAAGGGGAGTTTGTCTTTTTGATAGTTCGAATTTAATCTAACTAACGATATACGTGCATGCAGAGGAGTGAGATAGTTGTACCAATTCCTTAACCGAGGAATTATACCACGTCTGCCATACTACACCGAGAGGACTTTAAACTCAAGTACCTTTTACTTTACTACATCGCTTAATTGAATTCTTGGCGGCGAGAATTTCATTACAATCGAGCAAATTTTTCGCCCTTGCTTTCGCAGTAGGTACTGTGAGTATTTTTTATTTATTAGATGATAAAAATTTTCGACGACTTATTACACAGTGGACGAACGAACGGTCAAGCCGAGAACGAGGGGAGATTTAGAGCTGAATGACGTCTCGGATAAATTGCATTAAATAAATAAAAACGTCCAGATTCATCGCCGAGTATTTCGGTTAAGATGAGGAGGATGAGGTACAGAGGAATAGCTACGGAATCTATTCCAACGTCGTGGAAGGTTTTAACCCTCACGCTGCTTTGTGTTTGCCCCACAATCAGTTTCGACGAGATAAACACGTCACATTTGTTATAGTGGCTCTCGACTCGTCTTTCGGCCATCGCTCTGTATAATATATTAAATTGTTTCCGTGCTTTCTTGTAAACGTCGTGCGTTCCGTGGAGATTACGCTTTTCAAATATATTACATTGCTCGACTTTAATTGATCATTAAATAATATTAATTAGCGGTGGAGTCGTCTCGTCTGGTTTAATTGGATAATATCGAGTTTCCCGCGCGATACTTGATAATAACACGAGCTACCGTATCAACACTTTGAAAGCTTCTGTGTTTTTTAATTGAAATGTATTCCATGTATGAACTTCATTTCATACCAGGTCAGTCACCGAGCTAATGTTTTCAATCAAAATTCCTTTCACTATTTGACAAACATTTTACCATCCGTCATAGTGAAATAATCTCCAGTGGTAAAAAACATTCCCTTCTGGATGGTATGATGTGAAATAATGAACTGAATTTGGAATTTGGTAGATAAGAAGGAATTTTTTAGGTGGCGCCAATTTTGTGTAACTGTCTCACAACTATGTAAGTTAAATAAGTTAATTTTAGCAGGAGACGGCCGATCTAGATTGAGTAATATCCACAATTTGCCAATCATGATACTTTAGGTTGAAAACCTTTCGACACGAGGGAAATTAAACGCCGGACCTTTGATCAAGAGAATAACGCTGTAATCACTGGTTAGTTTAATTAAACAAATCAATAAAAATAAAACGAATTTGATTTGTTTAGATTCACATCGCTATATGTATGTACATAGTTTTCGATTTACCATCGTCTAATCGTGTACTTTCTTATTCTGTGTACATTTTTGATTGATTGATAGACATTCCGGATATTAAGCAACGTTTAAAGTCGAACAATTTTGCAAACAGAAAACGCGAATTTTGTGCTAAACTCTTCATTCAACTTTTTTTTTAAGATTTTTGTCGGTGTCGTGTACCATTTTATACTTTTTATACTCGAATAATTGGTACACGACTTATGTACATAAGTATGTATATTATGTAAGTGTACGTGAGTAAAAACTAATATACTAAGTGGGTAGTCTATTGTTAAACATTTTTGAGTTAAAAATCTATATTTATCCAACTCGTACGGAATTAGTATCGAATTAATGATTATTTTTAAAGGCGTATTAATTTGTTTTGAACAGGAAATATCAAAAAAAATTATTTTCTTCGAATTTGTTGAACGTGTTTGTTTTCAGCAACATGGATATTTTTTTGCTTTCTTTGTAATCCGATAACGATTAAGAATAGAATTCTATTTATATTACTTATTCTAGATGATTTTATCTATTGAACTTTGAACTTTGGTGCAAATTGATCGAGACGTCTGATTAAGGAAACCACTTAACTTTTAAATTTTAATTGTAATGAAAAAAATCTGTCACATTTCAAATTTCTCATTTGTCAGTTAAATTTCACCGAGTGGAAATTTTGTGGAAAACAAATCATTTTAATTCCGAATCGGCTATTTTTAGAAGAGCTAATTTTAAGACAACATCTCTGCGGATTGTGTGCGCGTGCGTGATTCTTGTCAAGGATCACAGTTTCCCCAGTGTACTGCCCATTGTGTCCATGAAAGGATTTCTGTATATCTCTATTAGCGAGACGAAGGGGGAGATTGGTATGTAGGGCAAAAGCCCTTGCAAATATTGAGTGCTTAATGCGATAAAATGGAACGATACCCATTATCGTCGAGAGGAGTCTTTTCGAATAGCGAGCTATATAGAATATAATACACACTCGGATTCAATTTTGAAACTAGACCGTAAAGAAAATTATTCAAGTCCTCTCACTTCCCTTTTCAGCACCGGGGGAGCTTAGAGGAAACTGGGTCACTCTGGTGCAATTTTAAAACTTTGCGAACCGTGGCACGATTCGCCAAAAAGTTGTGTTCCGGCTACAAAGGACCGAATTCTGCGATAGTACATACATACTAGCGAAAACAAAGCGCAATTGAGTTATTTATAAATTTACGTGCGGTATAAATCATCATCGAAAGTATTAGAGTGTGTAAATAAATACTTTCGTTGAATGTAAAAATCCAATTTGCGTTGAGAAACTTTAAAATATATAAAGAGTGAACTTTTTCATTAATTTAAATTCTCGCAAAAATTCCTTTATTGAATAATTCAACGATAATGGAATAATTGAATAATTAGAGACTCAAACTTCAACGTCGAATATCATTCGGATTTACGTCGAATATCAAAATGAGTAAATTTTAACTTCAATTTGTGTGATTAATTCAATTTTCCGCCACTTTTCACG
Source organism: Parapsyche elsis (assembly GCA_022651745.1). Lineage (NCBI taxonomy): Eukaryota > Metazoa > Arthropoda > Insecta > Trichoptera > Hydropsychidae > Parapsyche > Parapsyche elsis. Next base: position 2,773,224 of record JAGVSN010000031.1, read on the forward strand.
TGTACGTTAAAATTGCATTATCTTGACGTGTTGATAAATTTCGCTTCGAATACAATTATTATTATTATTATAAAATTCTATTAGAATAAATTTATTCATTATTAAAAACTATCGACTTTCGCGTCTGAAATGAACGCAAAAACGAAAAACAGTTGTAATAATAAAACATTATACATAGACAAAAATATATTCTTCATCATTAAACAAAAGGAAATTCTAAGAAGGTTTTTCCTTCTATTGATTTTGTATTACATATCTATATTCGCTATCTATTGCCTAATAAGCTATTATTGGTGGATTATTTCTAGTATCTTTCTATACTATTTTATGGTACTTGTATATTGTACCCATTGAAGGATTGAAAAAAATCGACATTAATAACTTAATTATCTGTTTTGTGGATTAATTTAGAAATCATCTATAATCATATTCAAGCTTGACATTTTATCTTTTCTAGACTATTTCTATTTTGTAGATTAAATCCTTGTGCGTGAATGATAACAATGACTAATTTCTGTGGCGTATTCCGAAAAAACCACTCCAAGCAGAATACAAAATCAACTTTTCCAATATGAATTATACGAGTTAACTGCAGAGATATTGAAACATTTTGCATATCTATGTACGTATAATATGAAACGATTGCGGCATATCAAACGCCATTTACTTATATCCAAATCCAATAAATTATGCACAAAATAGTCCATGGGGTATAGTAAACACCGCGTCTGTAACCGAACTGATAACTTCGATTGACTGAGATAACGCACTGGGTTTCCTTAAATCTCTCAGTCGTCGAACCGAAATCCTACAGAGTGCCATTAGCGGTTATCGATTTCGAATGTGGGGTTAAATTTAGCGGAACACTAGTTTTTGATATGGATTTACGTGTCGTAGAGATGTAAACGTCGAATTTATTAGCTCTCCGCGGCTATCTCGGTCTGTTGTAAGTTTGAATTGATAACAATCCCAGCACCGGAAGGTGGACAATTTAAATTCTCAAGCCACTGACCTCGTTATAGTGCAAAATCAAGTACAAGGAGACGTTTAATTCTAACCGTTTGAAGTATCGCACTTCAAACAAACCAAACTATTCTCCGGGCAACCGTATATTCTCTTTGCGGAGATAATTTCAACCGGAAAGCTCTCCAGATCTCTACAAGTCAAGTTGTAGTCTGTCTATGCGATGTGTGTGACCCACTTGATCGCTCAAATGTACATTTATGTACATATGTACATACATAGTGTATACTGGAAGGGTACAATAGTTAACATTGCAATTAAGACGCACTCTCAAACGTATTACCTTTTGTATGCAAACGGAGAATTTTCGATGCATCCGTGCTCAAATTAAATTTTATGAGAAACACTCGGTTAAAAATACATATGTAATTAGAAGATGACTTTGACTTGAAATTAATTATTAATCAATTCAACTAATCAACGTAGATTTCACACTTAGCACGCATGTACTACTAAAATTAGAATCACGCTTGCTAAGTGCCTAGAGATTATTATTATTATGAAGAAGGTATATTACATATCATACTGTACGTATGTATAAATTATATGAACATCAAAACATGGTTGTTAGATGTAATGTCTATTATATATTGACGTATTTACAGCTAATATGTAATTTGAGGTATTCAAATATCAATTCCGTAGAATATGACAAACGATTTATTTTTTGATTGATGATATGGTACGAGATCGATTTCGAAGCCCTTCGAATATTATTCATATTCAGGTAAGCATTTTTTTTCTCCACTAATGTTATATACGGCGTAAATTTCTTAGGAAATTTCCGCAGTGACCCTTTTTTCAGAAAAAATTCACTTCAAATTTTCCGGTATGACTTTTTTTCCCCGAAATTCCCATCAAAATAATGATGTGTGCATAATCCGTATAAGATGTACGGAGGAATACTTGAAGCGAAATATTAGCACAAGACTCCTTAAAAGAATTCAAACGCTCGCTTCATTATGGCATACTTAGTGTATTGGCAATTTTGCGCCATTTCCATAGCAATAAAATGTATTTTTTTTTTACATAAAGCTTGGAAAATACTCACAACGTAAATTTGGCAAATGGCATAGCCTCACCGTGAGTCAGAAATTGGCGAAATATTGACGTCAGATCACGTAGTAGATTCCGCTCTTGTGCCTGACTGGCGGAATTGGTCCTGAACGAGTGCACTTTATCTGTTATAACTGGTCAAAAAAATAAATCGCGCTATATTGAGTGTTGAAAGAGCGACTCGGAACACAATTTGCCGGCGGCCAAACAATCTGCGAACAAACTATACACGTTCGAGACTCGCGTGCTCTATTATTGGCCACATCTTCTATACATACTGTATTATGTAGTTGTGTACATATATAATATAAAGTTATAATAACTTACGGGGGGGGGTGAGGAATTGACGGTGTTGTCGAGTCGTTTAATTTAGAGTGCCTAAAGGAGTGTGTAGAATATTGTATTATATAAGCTTCAATTAGTTTCGTTAGAAGTGCGTAGGTTACGCTATATGTTGTGAGAAGTCAATTATGACGAATTTTAGTTTGGAACGGATATTTGATGTGAAATTTCGCTGTACATAATGATATTTATATGTATGCAAATAAACTGCACCACAGTGGGCTACGTTCAAAAGTGAATCAATGGCAGAATACTTAATAATAAAATTATATTTAATATGAAAATAATTTGAATAGAAATATGGACGAAGTTTGATTGTTTTTTCTTCGGTTCAATGCAGTAATTTTTTGTGACAAAATCCTTAGTTTTATTTCCAAAGACTGAGTTTGATACAGCTGAATTCTCGCGGATTGAATGAATTCAGTGCAGTGGCTTCAACATTCTAAGAGGAAACCATTTTAAAAGTTAGTCAATTTTTTTCATGCACTTTCCTCATAAGTAGAATATTGTACGATTTTTATTTTATTGTTTAAGTATAATGTTGATCGTACGGTGTTGGTTCACTTTTGAATTGATATGTCTTTGTGTGTGATATTCGGCGTTTATTATATTTGCGGCGAAAAACCGCATTTCTTCGCTATCATTATGAAGAATTTATGCATCCTAGAATATTCTATAATTAAAACTGGGGCGAATTTAATTGTTCATAAAATTAAATAATGATATAAACACGCTCTCATATCGCACTATACGTACATTCAATGCGAGATTTTTAAATAAACAAGACAAAATATACAGTCGAAATCAATACCAGTAGGTGGGTGAAAAGTTTTGAACAATTTTAGAGGAAATTTCTCATAGTAAATGGGTCAGCAGTCAAGCATAATATGTGTAAATTATATTGGCGCAACTGCAATAGTCGCTACTGGGATTTTATAGTATATATGTGTGATGTGTAAACACACGTATGTAAATTGCATTATTTAAATGCAATTCGCACCACAGCTACATAGGTGTTAACAGCTAACATATCCAACTGCGTTTAAAGGTTAATGATTAATCGAATACGAACGTATAGTGTGATAACATTCAGCGAGAGTATTTTCAGTGAGCTTTCAAAATAACATTCTGTTGAAAAAGTTGCACGGTACATACGCACAGACACGCTTAAGTGAAAAGCAATGTTAAATGCGCGCTAAAAACGTACGAAACGGTGTCGTAAAAAAGAATATACCGAGTACATGTGTACACATCTTTTCGCATAGTATGTACATATAACTTTCACGCAAATGGTCGAATGAAAATTCGACTTTTTTTTTAAATCTCTCACCTTGTTTTTTTCTGATTAATGAAGCGTATAGAATAATTAATTGCCGGCTTGTGCGTAATCCACTGCATTACGATTCCCGAAACGAGTCACCGATAGGAATAAAAAGGAGCGCGGTCGCCAAAGGTTCAATTAATAAATTAGTCCCGGTTTCGCCTTATCCGAATTCCGTATAAATTCTGGTTGTACGTTGAAACCCCGGTCGGGTTTGCGAAATCGGGCCTATTGCGGATCCGATAACCGGCCGACCAAAATAAATACTCGGATTACACCAGAAAACAATGAGAACGAATTCACGTCGTACAGTATAGGTATCTGCGATTTTAAATATCTATTTATTTCATACGTGAACGCGTATGAGAATTTTTCAAATTAATTTAAATACGAATCAATAACCTTTTCGCGTGCAAATAAATAATAATTATTATCATACTGGTGGTTTGCCCGTCATATGACGGTGGATTGACAGATAGCGGCTGCAATGACTCAGACATGCAGGCAGACGCTTAAAAATATCAACATAATGTTAATTATGTTACGGTTTATATTTATTTTATATCATCATCATCATTTTCAGCCGTTCACCATCCACTGCTGGATGAAGGCCTCTCCAATCCTCCTCCATTCCTGTCTGTCTTGAGCAATCTGCATCCACTTGACTCCACACATTCTTCTCAATTCATCAGCCCATCTTCCACTCGGTCTACCTTGCTTTCTTTCACATCCTCTCGGATACCATTGCAGTAATCTGCCATCCATTCTTCTCGCTATGTGTCCAGCCCATTGCCACTTCAACTTTTTCACCCGCACTGCTATATCTGCCACTTTGGTCATACTTCTTACCCATGTATTTATTTTGCGATCTCTTCTTGTTATGCCGAGCATACATCTTTCCGTGCTTCTCTGTGTGCACTGCCATCCATGCGTCATAACCGGCAGTACGCATTGGTCGTACGCCTTCTTTTTTTTAAGCATAGCGGAATGTTGGATTTAAAAACTATGTTCATTCTTCCAAAAGCACTCCACCCTAGTTTCATTCTTCTTCTTTACATCCAGTCATATTCACCCATTGTCCTAGGTATAAATAACTATCAACTATCTCTAATAATAATAGCCATTTAGCTAATTTAATTTACATCTATTACAAATTTATAACAACTACATAAATCAATTACACATTATACACTATACTTATACATAACTACTATCTCTCACAGAGGTGTCTCCTCACACTTTTCAAGAATGCATCTATTGTCTTAGAAGACTTGACGCACTCCGGGAGGGCATTATAAATTAATACACCCCTGTGAAAAACACCACCAGCTGTCTTTGTTTTCCTCACTCTACCTACAACTAATTGGTTCTTATTTCTAGTAGAATAACTATGGATATCACTATTTCTAATGATATAATTCTTAAAATAATTTGGCAATAATAAATAATATGATCTAACTTATAAACAAAACACAATGTACTTAACTTTAAACAATTTCTAATACTCACCCATCCCAATTCATCTAACATACTTCTAATACTTTTTAGCCTACCAACATTCAAAATACCTCTCATAGCTCTATTTTGTAACCTTATATAGGTATATATTTTTCTGACGTCCTATAAAAATATGCATGATTTATTTTAGATATTAATATTTTAAACGCCAATATTTGTTATAATGTAATGAGAGGCTTTTTAATTGCTCAAGTACGATTTAAAAATTCCTTCTAGGGTATATTTAAGTAATAATAAAAATTAATATTCATCATTATCATCATAATTTTCAGCCGTTCACCATCCACTGCTGGATGAAGGCCTCTCCAATCCTCTTCAATTACTGTCTGTCTTGAGCAATCTGCATTCACTTTTATCTCATCTTCCGCTCGGTCTACCTTGCTTTCTTTCACATCCTCTCGCATACCATTACAGTATTTCTCACGTCCATCTGCCATCCATTTCAACTTTTTTGCACGTTCTACTACATATATCATGTATTCCTCTTACGATTTCTTCTCGTTATACCGAGCATACATACACCTTTCCATACTTAAATATGTACACTGGATCTTGCGTAACATTATTGAATTTAGCATCCACGTTTCACATCCATACGTCTTAACTGGCAGTACCCATTTGTCCGTATACCTTCTTTTTTAAGCATAGCGGAATGTTGGATATAAAAATATGCATGTTTTTTTTTAGTTATTATTATTTTAAGTTCCAATATTTGTTATAATGTAATGAGAGGCTTTTTTATTGTTTAAATACGCTTTAAAAATTCCTCTTAGGGTATATTAATAATACAAATATTAACTAATCAATTTCGGCTTTGAGAGCGTATTAAAATATTATTTAAGCACAATATTATATAATTGTACTTAATTGAAGATTTTCGAGGGACGGTGCGGCGGAATGAAGGGGACGGAGAATTCATTTGCGAAAGTTTCCTTTATTTTGTTGCCAAAGTAAACATTCTCGCCAAAGTCGTTATTTTCACATAAAATTTTCCAGGAAAGTAGCGAAAGTAAAGCAATATCGCCGATGCCAAGTTGTGTCGGCCCCGAATCGAAAGTATTCTCGATGCTCAGCGCGGCGTTTTAATAGTTCGCAAGAAGAAAGAGGGTGGCCACCCCATGCTGAGAAAGTGGGACAACTCCAGGGTCGAACTGGACGATCGTTTTAGTAAAGTCACCCCAGTATACATATGTATACAACTGTGTGTATTTCTCTTTCCGCTCTCGCCTTTTGTTTCCATCCCATTGGCATTTTCGTTTTTCGCATTGTATTATAGATACTTTTCCGAATTCTTAATTACGACCCTGGAAAACTTGTACAAAGATTATTGTGTATACGTATGTATAGTTAGTATCTCCTTTTATATACCTACGTACATACATATTTAATATAATAGAGATCGCGATCGTGCTAATGCGTGTGAATAAACTTTTCCTCGCTCAGAGAGCAAAATTGTACCATTTCGATAATCGCTCTATATAAATAATTGAGTAATCGAGACAAAATTAAGTTAGTGGGATATTTTTCTTTTAACCCTCAAAATGAACTAATTAAAAGTACATTACAATTAATTAGGTGCAAATAATAAGTCGTGCATCTTTTAAATTTATAATTATCAAGTAAAATTTTTTAAAGTATCACATATAATATATTATATTACATACAATATATACTCGTAGTGTATGCAGTCGCGAGTATATTGCAAAAAGGCTTCTTCATTTGAAATATATGAAATTGCTTCTGTACTATGTATTTCGTGTTAAGCTTGCCTGAAGATGCAATATACCTACATATATACTCTGTCCAATTTAAAAAACACTCTAGTATTCGCCGATTTAATATCCTTCTGCGCATAAAAGAGAACGGCTTGTCACCATCTCGAATTTTCGGAATAAACATTAACGATAACCAACCAAAATCGTAAATCTCGAACAGCCACAACCCTCTTTCGTTCAGTTGCGCGAAAAAAGGGCGCTTCTTAAGTTGGACAGAGTATTTATGGTGTTATAATATGTATGTATGTATATATGTAGGCATTTTCGTTCGAAAAATGAGGTGAGATACATGAGAGCCATTCATTATGAAGCTTGAAAATCATAATTTATGTATGGTAATGTTTTTTGGTATATAGTGTATGGCAGTGATGCACAACCCGCGGGCCGCGGGCCACATGCGGCCCGAAATGACAAGTATTTCACCACCAAGTACTTCATTAAATATAAAAAAATTCTGTTTGATATGTTAACAAATTATGCAGTAGCAAAGGAATATGTACATTATCTGAATCGTCACTAACCGAAAACTATACAGTGCTGTTTTATTTTTATTTTTATTTAGTACCATTATTTTTTCACGGGTAGAGATTTGCGACCACAATCCATTTTTTTACAAATTAATGTCTCACACTCTCTACAATGCAGTTGAAGTCTATTTTTCGACAATTGTTTTAAAGACATGCATTTTAGTGTTAGTTCTCCCTAGAATTTCGTCAGTGCACAACGTTTACGAAACAATATTGAAAATTCGCCCTGATTCCCATTTATTTATAATGGCAGTAAACATTTAAAAAACAGTTCAGAGCCTTTCTTGATGAAATCGATGCTGAATATAATGACCTATTGTACTACTGCGAAGTTCGTTGTTTAAGCAGAAGCAAGGTTTTGAATAGATTTGTGTTTCTTTTAAAAGAAATCAAAATGTTCCTTGTAAACAAAGGAAAGTTTATCGATATTTTGGAAGATCCTCAATAGCTGTATGACTTGGCATTTCTGACAAATATTACAACACACCTTTATGATCTGAATCTTCGATTGCAAGGGAAAAATCATTACATCTCAGACTTCCAGGAAAAACTTAAATTGTTTCATTCACAGCTGAGAGAAAATATCTTTCCGCGCTGCAAAGAAATGCTATCCTTACATGGCATTGATTCCAGCCAAAAGTATGCTTGCCACATCATCTTTTGAAAGGAGATATTGTGCGGCCCGTGAACAATTAGAAGATGGATAAATTGGCCCTTCTATCAAATAGGTTGTGCACCACTGGTGTATGGTAATAAGTGTGATAAATGCGTTTCAATGTATGTATTTATTTATTTATTTAGAACTCGCACTGCTTCACCACAATGACATTTCTGGGGGACAATTATCGTTATTTTACTGCCTTTAACTTTCTCTTCGGACAGATAAAAAGTAATGGCGTTGAGTTTATGGGTTGTTGACATTGGATACATTAAAAACTTCCGGCAGTAAAAAAAATGTCTCAATTACATTAAAAAAAAAAAGTATATTATTTATTCACATGCAATATAACTAAACATTACAACGTTGTTATTATCCAGTAGCCGACAAATAAACGTGCAATAAATATTAAATTATCGTCGAAATTGCTCCGCATACATTCGAGCTATCGACGGTCGCGGTAGAGCGCACGTCAAATTTTATGGCAGTATAAATTAGAACTTATTAAACAATGGCATATTTTATTAATAAAATTTTCTAAGAAAATAAAATTATAGTATGTACATATATTTTTCTCTCAACTTGTTAATACTTTCATTCAAAAGATTTTATAAGTTTTCGCACGAAATGAACTCACGTAATGGTGTTGTTAAAAACAACAACATAATACATATTATGTATATGATTGCTAAATATTTTGACTTTCAAGAATTGTGTTATTAAAGAAAGGAACAATTTTACTTTAAAAATATGTAACAAACCAAATTTTCGCGATGAAAGCAACCCCACCTAGACTTTTCCTACGCGTTCTGCGCTAAGAGCTTTTTTTATGTATTCTTTACAATTCTGATTTTATTTTTAAGAGGACGTATCATTCAAGTGTTCCGATCCGTCTTCTTTTCAAGAGTGAGCTTTTCAAGTCGACATTTTAATAAGTGATTGTGAATAACGAATGAGCTCTACGCCGGAAATGGGCTTTTCATTAGAAGCGGAGCAATTTTTTCGACGCACAGTCAACTTCAATACGAAACGTCTTGTGAAACACGTCAATTTTTATTGTCATTCCTAGTGCTTTGTAAAGAGGCGATTGAAACTTTTTTCATAATGTAAAAATACGTAATTACATATTTATTTTTAATGGAAACTTGATATTTTAAATTTTAAATTGAAACTGGGAAAATTTATCAAAATCAATATTTAAAATAATATTTTTGTCGCAAGTAAAGCTAATTTTTCCAACAACAATCAAAAGTAGTCGGTTTGCATGTTTCGTATCATTTTCATAACTTTTTAAAATTATTTAACTATATTGCAATTTTTTTTTAATTTTGTCGGGTTTTACATACTATAGTCATAAAAATACATAGTACGAAGATTCACATTGTTTTTAGAAAATATTTGATTTTAAGATATTGTATAACATCCTTTGTGTGATTATGGCAGTAAAATATAATTTGATACATTCGACTCTTCGTGTTCTTCGTGCTAAACTATATGTTTGTACATATAGCCTATAGGTATAAAAAATTAATTTAACCACAGAAAAAAAATTTTAATGCAATAAAAAAAAATATTGCCATAATAGTCGTTAATTAAACTACGTATATGGATAAAGTAAAAAATACAGGTACGGTCATTATAAAAACGTCAACTTTTATACGTGCATGCAACTTGAAAAGTAATATACTCACATTTTAACACGGCCATTTTCTTTTACTATACTATGAAACAGTTTAGTACTATTTCTTTAGCAGCGCAGTCTACCTATGTTATATATTGTTCAGACACAACTATAAATTATGTCACAGCTTTTGGTAACGGAAACTGTAAAGTTTTCAATTGACTCAAATGGGGGTAAAAGTTCACATCGACACAGTTCACACGACAAGTATTTGAATAAAAGTTTATTCGGAACTTTGTTCGATAGTTGACTAATGTTTGCGTGCGATTAACTTTCGCGACGGTTCAAATTGACGTGGAGAATGTCGGCTAGGATTTTGCATCGTCGATAATGTTAAATGTTCGTACGTGTGTGAACAGCTTTATATCGAGCGTGCGAGAGACGCGTGTAGACGCGGTGCCGACTCGCGGCCAAGTGACGATCCGAGCGCATTTTCTCTCCAGTTTCCGGCGAGACGAATTTTCCGGAAGTGGGAAAACTTGCATCGCGCTGACTATCTATACATCGCTAGCACGATTATATTCGCTCCACATACGAAGCGTAATGACCGAGATGAAAATGTTCGACTTTGTGCATCGCTACGCGTCAATACAAAATGTATTTCACCACCAATCGTAAATAATAGAATGTGTGTGTGTGTTTGTGTGGCTCGATTGTAAAAGGGTCAATGTTGAAATGTCAATCTTAGAATTTTTTGTGAAAGTTGTATTTCAAATATTAAATCACACGATGTTCGATTAAACACGTGTGTTTGTGACATTTTGACCTTACCTAGCGAGAGACGGGTCAAATGCGATTTGAACTTTTACATTGTATTGTTGCAATACTTTCATTAATACGTGTTGTGTGAAAATATTATTTTGAGAACAAATTTTCCATTAAAATAATGATTATTATTTTATGGAAAATGTCAATGATTTATACAGGTCGCGCTACCAGTGTTGAAGCGAACCACACACACATAAATTGTTTGTATGTGAATAGTGAATAATATGAATTTTAACTAAATGCAACAATAAAAACGCTCTGTCTCTTTCGCGCGCGTAAACGTTACGAGTGTAACAGAGACACTATTGTTTTGTATATTTTTGTTTTGTGACATACAGCATGTCCATTCAGTCTTCGATTTTTATATCGTTTGTTGGTTTAATTAGAGTAGTTAGTTTAATAGTTTAGTTAGAGTTTAGTTTGAATATACCGTATCCAGGGAAAAACACAAAACCCATTTTATATGACATAATACTAAAGAATAAGCCAAATTACCAAAAATTTGTAGGTACATACTTGACAAAATCCTGGAAGATCACGGACATAGTGTACTGCACCTACCACCCTACCATCCAGAACTAAACCCTATGGTTTAGTTCTGGATGGTAGTACTTTGGTAATTATTTAGTAATATTTAGTAATAGTAATACTTTGGGGTATTATTAAGGGTAAAGTTAAAATTAAAATTTTGTGTTTGTGTGTGGTTGGCTTTAACTTTGGCTGTGCGACCTACATATACTAACTTGTTATCTAAAATATTTTAGTCAATGAAAGTGGATAAAAGACAAATTAAGAATAGCTTAACAAGATAGAATAAATATTTAATTTTATTACAGAGTAAATGCTTGTATGCAGAAGAAAAACTGCCAAGCGGATATGAAAAATACGCTATTTAATAAAATGAGAATTTTTCTGAAAATGATAAATTAATTAAGATTTTCCTGGATTTGATGTACGAATTTCAGAGCGCTTTATATTAAAAAAAACTCTCATATAATTATTATATACGAAGTACTTTGACGATCATTAAAAATCAACCGGTGCTTGTGTACACGGCGTTGTTCTCGCTTTACTCGTATATATTTACATATGTACGACAGGTCGCAAATGCTCGTGTCACGAAGCGCTTAGGTAGACACGCCGCGTCGTTCATTTATCGGTCGTCACGGTTTGTGACAATAGCACATTTTTCGTTTTTATATACATATGTACATATAGTCATTATTTCCTAGATACATATACGATGCATGTTTGTGGAGAAAAATCACAATTTTGTCAACCAACGTTTTCTAAAACTCTACCGTACATATTTTAGACTGTATATTCTTTACAATTTAATCACAAAATATTAAGTGAGAATTGCAGTATTACGGAGATACTGTGAGCGGACTTATGTAGATCTATGTACATAATTGTGAAACGTTTCTGCACGGTTAACACTTTTGGAAGGGAGTGTTTCCACTAACTCTCAATTACCGGGGTGAATGCAAAAAGGTCTCTACGAGCTTACACACACCGTTTATTGCATAAATAGATGCAGGTGTGGATTATAGGGCTAAATTTAGTGCTGGGTAAAGGTAAAACTCATTTTGGACCAACCCTCTCTTTTATATTGCACAGTATGTATATAAATATACGCTTTAAGTGTGTGTGTGTGTGTTTATATAATGCAATTTTGAATAATTTAAGCTCCATATACGTCACATAATAGTGAATCAAGTCTGTCATAAATCGTAGATATTTCAGATACAAGTCGTTCGACGTATGTACATATGTACATTCGGCTCAATTTTGCACCGAATAATACAATATGTACATGGACGAATGTAATAAATAATTTAGATTACGCTATCGAATAATTTTCGTGAAGCAATTGATGCTGTCGTTACACGTATACGATACTTTTATTTCTTGTGCGGAAATATTTATTTTTTATACGCAACATTGTGTATCTGCCAATTTTATAGTCGAATCGAGAATCAATTTTCCAACAGTATCAAACAAAAAAAAAATGTAATATTATGTAGATATCGAATAAAACTTTATTTAGTAATTCGATATAATGTACACGAATTATATGGGGATAGTTTGTTTGCATAATAATAAACTGCTAACAGAACTAACTCTATAATTTTATTTGTCATGCATACATATATACATATGTAGGTAAATTGAATAGATGTTCGGCTATAAATACGATCGTACACGACCGATAGATAGCTCATTGAATCTATAGGTACAAATTGCTCTTTCTGCTGTTGTACAATGTGCAGAAAATTCTAAAAGAATCGGAACACTTGTCATCGCCACTCTTAGCAGTCAATTCGACCGACCGCTTTCTGATGAAATAAATTAATTTGGATTTCCATAAAAGTATAAACTTCGAAACGATTGATTTGACATACGTATTTCAGATTTATTATTTACAACTATCGAATGGGTCGCTTTCAACGCATGAAATGATTGATCGAATCAAGCGATCGGTCGACTGGTGTCTTAAAAAGGATATAAAGGATACTTATTTTGGGGTTGGAGAGACACTGAGCCCGATGAAGCCGCCTACAAGATCGTAGCTTAGGTTCATAGTAAAATATATTCCATTCGAAAAACTTTTTCGCGCGTAAAGCGTGCGCGGATAATGCGACACCGACGTGTTTTATCGCTCCAATTTAACCTTAGCAAAGCTCCAGAGTTTGGAGCTTGGTTTGCGAGAGCTTAACACCCTCGTCACCTGTGTGCTCTTATTCCAGACATACACATACACATTTTACCCCAGTTTTGCCCCAATGAGCAGTAAGTGCGCCGACATGACGATATTCGCACTACGCCCCGTTCTTCAAGTCGACAAAGCTCCTCAAACCTCTCCTTCATCCACGCTCTGGCAAATTTTAATTTATTCAAAATGAGCGACTTATTCGAGTCGCTCGAGCGATTTTCAATTTTCATCGAGTGCTCTTTTGTATGGGAAAAACGAATCCCCAAAGTAGTTGTTATTCAAATAGGTTCATTGGATAGTTTTATTTTTATTTTATTTAATCGATGTTGTTGAACGAAAATCAATCTCTTTTGCAATGCAAATGAGTGGTGTGCTATTTAAACTGTTTGTTGGATTGAAAATTTATTCTTACGTGTACAATGAGATTTTTTGTTGTTTTACTGTACAATCGTGTACCGTATAAGAAGATAAAAATAGTCGCTCTTTCGATAGCCTGAGCTCATTTAATTAGAATCGCAAAGAAATTGAAATATAATTTTATACATACATATATAATCAGTTTCTAGACGTAAATTGAAATTAAAATTGTTTATTTTTCTAATTATAATTCAACATAGATATGTATGTTATTCAAATAGGTTCATTGGATAGTTTTTTTTTTATTTTTATTTAATCGATGTTTTTGAACGAAAATCAACCTCTTTTGCAATGCAAATGAGTGTTGTTGTATCAAACCGTTCGTTGGATTGTAAATTTTTGCTGCATTTCTTTTACAAATGATCGAAGAGTGGAATTTCGAATTCGATGAAAATATATTCTTACGTGTACAATGAGATTTTTTGTTGTTTTACTGTACAATCGTATAAGAAGATAAAAATGGTCGCTCTTTCGATAGCCTGAGCTCATTTAATTAGAATCACAAAGAAATTGGAAATATAATTAGTTTCTAGACGTAAATTGAAATTAAAATTGTTTATTTTTCTAATTATAATTCAACATAGATATGTATGTTATTCAAATAGGTTCATTGGATAGTTTTTTTTATTATTTTTATTTAATCGATGTTTTTGAACGAAAATCAACCTCTTTTGCAATGCAAATGAGTGTTGTTGTGTCAAACCGTTCGTTGGAGTGTGAATTTTTGCTGCATTTCTTTTACAAATTATCGAAGAGTTTTACTGTACATACGTACATACAATCGTGTTCGTATAAGAAGATAAAAATAGTCGCTCTTTCGATAGCCTGAGTTCATTTACATAATTAGAATCACAAGGAAATTGAAATATAATTTTTAAAATATATAATCGTTTCTAGACGTAAATTGATAATATTAAATTGAAATTAAAATTGTTAATTTTTGTAATTATAATGTAACATTAAAAAAATTCTCAGTATTTGAATTTAAAATTAAAAATATTTCAAAGAACTTATTGAAAAGGCAATTGAGGTAAACTATTCATTATTGAAATGTAAATATAATCTGATATTTAAAATTAGGAGCGTTTTTAAATAAACTTAAATAAAGTGCCGAAAATGTGAAAATTATTCTAGATTACGCAAATCAAATAATCAAAGCTCACCCGACACGCAAACGAACTGAAAAAAAATCTAATCTATTTTAAAATCTAAATATCCTTTAGCCATTCCTGATAAAACTCCTTATAGTTGTTACGTCTTGAGCTAACAAAACTCCTAAACAAATCAACCTACACGCTTCCTTACACGTCAACTAAACGGTTCAAGTACTAACACTTTCTCAAAAAGTCTAATTCTCCACCACATCCGGTTGACCTGTCCTCCATCGAACGCAGCCAAGACATTTTTCAAACGCACCCACTATCAAAGGACAAGCTCTCTTTGTTATGTAAATCATTAATCAGATACATTTTACCAGAAGCAACCCTTTGAAGACACGTGTGCACATAAAGCGTTCGGGCTTTGCCTGTTCATTATCCTAAATAGTCATTACTCAACGTTGAGCCCGATCGTAACACCACTAGACGGTGGCGTAAGATACGCTCCACTACTAAACATAAGCCGCAGTTAAATGTCTAGTTCAAGGACCGCAATAACATACTGTACACTATTGAAAAATCACCGTGATCTACCGCTTCACTAACACTCTTACTATTTTCTCTTAAACTAGAACGGGGGGGTACTCAACCTTTTTACACCCCACATACGCCTTTCAGAATCAACATTACAGAGAGTGTTGTAAGGGCAGTGTTAAATTGTTTAACACTGTTACAAGCACTTGCGTACAAAGACTATTCTAAAGGTACTCGTTCGTAAAGGTTGAAATAGAAGATTAGAAATAGTTAATAGTTTTAAATATTCGGGAGTAATACTTGATAATAAGTTAGATTTTAAATTACACGGTGAGATGATTATTAAAAAAAGTAGTGAAGAAAGTTGAATTATTGTGTAGATTAAAAAATACATATACTATCTAGAAATACAAAAGTATTAGTTTGTAATGCAATTGTTCGTCCTCATTTTACATACGTATTGTGGTTCACTTTTAAATTTAGTAAATAGGGTAATTAAAGATACGTTACAAAAACTACAAAGTATTTTAAACGTCAATAGATTAACTAGTATAATATATATGTTGAATGTAAATGAAACCTTAAAAGTGTGCATGTTAGTATATACATATTTTTAAATTCGATAAGAATGTATTACCAAAATATTTAATAAGAGGGTTTAATATACATATTCATAATACTAGGGGTAAGAATAAGTAAATAGTGAAGAATTTAAAATTAAGTAGATCTAGGTGAAGTATCTTGTACAGGGGTGTTGTTGAATATAATGGCCTGCCAGAAGTTCTCAGAAATATAAATAAAATTGATAGATTCCTGGCAGCCTTTAAAACAGCACCTCTGTACAAGTGCTAGTAGTATTTTTAGCTTTAAGTAATGTTTGTTTGTAATTAGCTTTTTAAGCTATCTAAAATAAATAAATAGTCCAAACGCCTGTGATTGAAATGTATCCCATGCAAAAAAAGGTGTCCACATATTTAAATTAAAAATCATAAATGGAAAAGTGCAGAAGCGTCAACGATAAATTTAGCTCTGCCCTTGTCTAATACGGTAGTGCATAGCCAATAGCCATCCATCTAGGAACTGTATGATTATTGGTGGTGTACTCCGCCCTAAATCCCATCTACACACCCCTAAGAAGTCTACGGACCACTGGTTAAGAACCCCTGAATTAGAGCGATGCGTGAGTACTTCGGTATTACACATTAGACGTCAAGTAGTGCCAAAACATACGTCGACACGGCACATGTTAACGTGTTATTCAAATTAAACGAGTCTCGCTTGCTTGATTGGGTGTATTATGTATGTCAGTGTGTGTGTGTGTGTGTGTTTATTTGAGTCGGTAAATATGCCACACGATAGCGATAAGAAGGTAAAAAAAAAAATTAAATAAAAACGGTACTTTTGAGCGAGTTTCATTGAGCATCGATTGCGATGTTTATCCCCCCAGTTTTTAAATGGCGACCCGTTCTTCTCGATCTCGAAATAATTTAAGCCCATAACTCAGCGGGCGTATTATTACCCCTGCTGAGTGTACGACGGACGGCTCTTATAATGTTTTGGCGCTGCCCTGATAAGAAGCAAAAATTTTTAAACAGGTTCATTCCAAAAAAAATATAAAAAAAATACATTGTAAACAAATATTCGTAATAAGCCGCGCCGCGGTCTTGCAATCTATAAAGCGCTTCATATTTATGTGAATTTTTGATAATTTTTATTAGTATAGTCGAGCGGTGTTGCAAGATGTATTTTTCAATTATATTGAGTATTTCAATAAAAAAAGCTGGATGTAAAGAAGAAGAGATAAAACGAAGAATGAAACTATGTAGGATGGAACGCTTTTGGAAGAATGAACATAGTTTTTAAATCCAACATCCCGCTATGCTTAAAAAAGAAGGCGTACTGCCAGTTGTGACGTAAGATCCAGTGCACACAGAGAAACATGGATAGATGTATGCTTGGTATAACAAGAAGATATCGTAAGAGGAATACGTGGGTAAGAAGTATGACCAAAATGACAGATATAGCAGTACAAGTGAATGGCAATGGGCTGGACACAGCGAAAAGAATGGATGGCAGATGGACGTGAGAAATACTGGAATGGTATCAGAGAGAATGTGAAAGAAAGTAAAGGTAGACCGAATGGAATATGGGCTGATGAATTGAGAATAATGTGTGGAGTCAAGTGGATGCAGATTGCTCAAGACAGACAGGAATGGAAGAGAATTGGACAGGCTTTTATCCAACAGTAAATGTTGAACGGCTGAAAATGATGATGATTTGAATAAAAAGCTGTGCATAATAAATATTATCGCGAAAGTGCTATCAAATTCGATTTGATGAAATGTAGGTGTATTATTTATTACACATATGTATTTTTTTTATTTTGCTTCATTGCTTTGCAAAGAATCTTATCTAAGATAACCAAACCTTAACCAACCTCTCCTAAACTAACCTAACCTTAATTAACGTAACCTAACTAACCAAACCTAACCTTTTCTAACCTAAACTAGCACAATTTAATCCAAACTAATCTATGTAGGTATGTATGTATGTATTAGCATTTCTGTGTAATTTTTTAAACTGAAATAATTTTGTTACATTTTGACTCGTGATTTATATAAAAATATTCCACGTATTGTACCAGTTGTCGCAAATTCATTTCGAAATATTTAAACGATAATAAAAAGTACAAAATATTACACGAAAAAAAAAATAAAAAACCTTTTCATATCGTAAGCGATGCAACAAACATTGCGCAATTTTAAAAATGCAATTTCCATTACGCTAAATGCAATTTTTCGCATTTACGCGAATGCAACGATGCCGCACGTTCGACAATATTATGCGGTTATTTTGAGAGTATTTCTCGGTCGACGTTTATTATGTTTATGACTGGTGAAACCTTGTTTTTTTCTTATTTATTACAAAAATCGCCATTAGTATAAATTTCGCTAATATCATGTTAATATATCTTGAACAAACTCATTTCATCTGCTCCCAACCTACGCGCACAATTCGCGAAACCATTTTTTATTTCAAAATGGTCATCACCGGCGTTCGCTTAGCCTCGTTTTATCATTTCTTATTACGAACCACGCAATTTTCTCAACGAGAAATTGCCAAAAAAAAGCCTTTTGCATTTAATTGTTAATTAATTTATAATCAACCCCACCGAAGCGGTTATCAGTAGGTTTTTTGTTTTGTTTTCTTGTTTTTTCCTAGTGCGATTGTATTAATTTCACTTCACGTGCATTTCAACGCGATCCTTTTTCGCGCTTGATTTACGATGACTTTAAAATAATTTTACGACACCATCAATAAGACGAATGGTCTCGAATTAATGGGTTAATACTCGCCAAGACCATTAAGATTCGCACCGCGCAATAGTTCCAATTGATCTAACTCATGTTATAATAATAATTTATGCACCGTAGTATCCGAACCGTTCACATTCCTTATAGACCTTTTCGTACTCACCCGTTTCTTCGCCGCTTCTCAAACTGGGGCTCGCGCTAGCTAAAGACCAAAGGCGCCCGCAAACCGCTGCGAATTTCGTGCGAAATTCATCTACGAAACTCAGTCAGTCAATTTTACCTCACACACAGGCACGATATTTCGTACTGCTAACGGCCGAATAGCGAACTACCATCTGTCACCTCGCTTTCGGAACGTTTGTATTTCACTCACGATTCTGACATGGACACTCCAGATGAAGACGAAGCTGTAATGTTGGCCGCATATTTATATGAATGATTAGTTAAATACTTTCAATCGTTGAATGTAATTTATAACGGTGTGTCATCACGGATCGGCTGACTGTTGACAAAATCGTCTGATTTCTGTCACTCTGACATAACCTATCAAGTCAGATCGTACAGGATGGGATACTTTTTAACCGTCACCAATAACTTTTCCACAAACGTCATCGAAATCGAGCGAATCGCCGAAAAAATCGTGTACAACAAATTCCGCACGGTTTTTCGGTCGGAAATCCGTCGTGGTGTAGGCGGCGCCACCTGCGGCTATGCGATACAACTCCCCGCCATACCAACCGTGCGATTTTCACGCAATGCGAATACGAATCCGCAGCGGTGTGTGGGCGCCTTAAAGAAAGAACTGGGTATTCGCAAAAAGTTTAGACAACGCTGCGAAATAAGAACAACAGGAAAAAATCCACCGATGAAATAATGATGCAGAGCTAAATGACTTCTTTATTAAATGTGTATATTGAGCGGTTACATTAATCTTTTTTGCAAAATAAAACATGTCAATATTTAACAATCTCATTAACACTTGATTTATTTTTGAATTTATAGCGTGCGCGCGCGTATGTAGTCTAGGTATACGATTATACTAAAGTGTATCGTAAATTCGTAAAAAAAATATATGTTACCTTGGTTTAGGTAAGTTTAAATTCGTTGATGCTGTTGATGAAGTTTTGAGGTGTACATATAAATGTTACATAGTTAAATTAGATATTCAAAAAGTGTAGACAAACACTTGCATTAGTTCGTCAAATTGAATACTAATGCATCGTTCTAAATTTTGAACGATTGTTTATTAAAATTTTATTAAATGCACGTATTCTATTTGTGTCGATTGAAATTAATAATGGAAACATCGTCTGTGAGTGTTATCCGCAATTAATATTAATTTATTTATTTGTTGGAGAAAAAAATATTACACACATTTGTTTAATCGTGTCGAGAGATACGCTTACGAATAAATATTGCTATGAATGGCAAAACGATCGTTGCCATTTGTTGAAGCTTAGAAAACAACACGCATCCGGGGTTGTGCCGCATTAGCGGTCGATGTACGTTAATAAATAAATACATTGTCATCGTAAAATTATACGATTAGTTTGGGAAACGGGCCAGAAAGTTTAGTTGGTTTTGTTTTATTTGACAACGTCCATAAAAAAAATTGACTATTAATCTATGGAATTGCTTGTAAACTAAATTTATATAAAATATAAAACAACGACTGGATAAAGGAACCAAGTCCAATTGTTTTAAAGTTGATTTGATGCTTTTAAGAATGCTTCTAATTGTGTAATCGAACGCAATTTTCAAATTGTATGGAACTTGGAACCGAATCGTTTCCTTCAAACCGCCGGAATTGAACCATTTTCTTTCACGGAAGGGGTCCTCGGTTAAAATATTATTCCTCTTTTAGTAAAAGGTTTCCCTAGAAACCTTCTTCGTAAAACTCTCGAGTTGGAATTGATTGCATTGGAACTGTTCACTATTCGGGCGATATACATAAGTGATATAAGATCTCATTGACAGTGTAAATAATTGTACTCTAAATGAAAAAAAAAAAATTTTTTACGTAAATCACCATTTTATATATGTATGTAGGGACGTGTCGACATAAGTTTATTAATTAAATTTGTTTTATATTGTGCCAATTAGTCTGTACGTTCCGATTCACTTGATTCAGCAGCTGATCACACGAGTAAGTGATTAACTAATGCACTGAAGTGTGCATAGGTACTGTTATTAAATTAAACATTTAACCTTTCGCGGACTTGGCTCACGTTTCGATTTCAATTTCGCATATTAAATATCGATGTCGAACGAACGCCTTCGTACACAAACACTCATTTCATGACATATTATATTACAATCTGTTGTTGTTATTATTATTATTTTGAAATCGCTTTTAGCTACGGATATGCGATAGTGTCTAAAATCGAAGTGTTTACGATCGCGTGATATCTTCTTAATATTTAAATGAACTAAAAATAATAACAACTACAAAGAAAAAAAAAAGTCTGTAAATGAAAAAAAATGATACTGTGAAAAATTATTTAACGGCACAGCTCGTCTATCATATTATAACAATGCTATTTTTATTTTACAATGATCTTATGCGGACTATCTGGGTTGCGTTACACATATCAACATTCGCTATAAACACGCGAATTTAAACTACAGGCAATATGTATCCCGATACTAATAAACGTATCAATTTGATGCTTCAAATATTTAAAAAAGTTTAAGTACTAATTTAGTGCTTAGATTCTCCCCTATTTAAGTAGATAATTTTACTAAAGCATGTTTGGCACAACTCATACTGATCTAAAGAGGTTGAAGCATCATTTCTATAAATAAGTATATATATTTTGTAATGTGGAGAGTAAAAATATTATATTGAAATAAAAGAAACAGTTGAGTCGTGAGTTGAACAGAAATTCTGTATCACAAATTTTGATCTGGCTAAATCTTCTATGTATGTATGTATGTACATAATTCTTACCGTACAAAATTGTGTGAATTTAGCAAAATATCTGATTTAGGAAAGGCGTGTTTAATAAATTAGTTTCGTAATAAAAAATATCCTCGAAAACGATTATATAGTAGGTACATATACCTTTTTGAAATATAAAATTTAATACCAAAAGTAATCTCATCTCAAATTCAAGGGATTTTGCTTCATTATTACATATTTTCAACGGCAATTGAAAAAAAAAAAATGTGAATGATTTAAAAAATCTATTGAAATTACGATTTAACTTTTTTTTTTTACTACTTAACTTTTCCGCCATATTTCAAGTGGGTTTACTTTTCGCGCAAAGCTACAAATGTACCAATTTTCAGTATCATATTTCAGAGTTTGAGTGTTTCCAGTTTCGTTATGAGAAGTGCGTATCGAATTTTATTTGCTTCGCATGTTTCAACGTCTAAAAGCTTTCTGCGGCAAAACCTACTTTCTTCGACATAATACCTATGAAGCGCGAACGCAAAATTGAAAACGAGAATATGTACGTACACTACACAAGTACGCATCAAATTCATTCAATTATAAACTAAACAATATTAAAATTTATACGAGTAAAACGTCAAAACTTGAACTATACTAATTACTATGTTAGCAACACCTGCCACTAACTTTTGTAACGTAATTATAAGTTTGGTGATACCGGTTCAATGTTTGATACGGTGTGTATATTTAGACATGACGATAATTTAAATAGAATGAGTTTGCGTTTTGGAACACAAATCGATAAGGGATTGTTCCTTGGGAAAAAAAAAAAATTTGAACCAAACGGATGGGATCCTAATAAATTTCTTTGTGGGTAGGCGAAAAGGGGCAGACCGTTGCCGCTGATTTCTGGGATGACTTTTGGTGATTTATATTTGACCCTTAGCGTCCCGTTAGAATGTGGGTCACGACACACCATTGCATTCCGCACTCGTATATATGTACATACGTATGTACATAGATATATGTAATACTATACACTATAAACTGCAAAGGAAACGGTTTTCCCATGCCGTTTTCCCCTCTTAGTAAATAAGGATTCAAATAAACGTCGTTGGTTGCAAATGTTCGGTTGGATGAACTGCAAATTACCGGATGCATTGGAAACTCCTGACGGTGAAATAAATCTTGCAATATAATATAATACTTAATGGGGATACGTTAAGTTGTGTGCAGAGCTCGATTCAAATTTCCCTCAGTTGAGTAAACAACATAATTCTTAGGGCAAAAGGTTGATTCAAAACTTCCACTCTGTTTTTTTTTTCTTTTGCTATATAGAGGTTCATTATATTTATGGATATTGTCCATAGAGTCTACACTTTGATATTTGACTTAAATTAAAAAAAAAACTCTTATAGTTACTATTACGTATATGTGCATATGTAAAAGTACTGCAATTAGAAATTTGTACTGCTATTTGTGGAGCTATTTTTAAAGTTCGACTTGTTTCGACACACAATGTATGTAGATATGTGTTTTAACCACCCATTGGAATAGAAAAGAACAATTTTTCAAAATTGTGACTTGATTGATGACCATGTATGTACATATACATATAAAGGCGCTCACACACCTTAGCGAAATCGCTGCAGTATGGCTGCGTCAAACTTTCGCCCCTATCGTCGTCCCATTCGCATTGGTGCGAATCAACGACGATAGGGGGCGTCAGTTTGACGCAGCGATTTCGCTAAGGTGTGTGAGCGCCTTTAAAGTGAAAAATCTGACCAGCTGGTGGAACGTTACTATACCGACCATCGCTCGCGAGCGAACAACCGTGTTTTTTGTGCGATTGACAGCCAAATTGTTTGAACAATGTTGTTGGCCTATAGTTTCGAGACACAGCCATATATTGGTATGTACGAGCGTAGCGTATATCTATCTCAGCGTTGTTCGAGTGTACTTTGATTCCAATACTTGATCTATTTAAATTGGGAATACTCTGTATGTCATAATCATAACGTTTATTATGTAAGTCATTAGATAAGCTGAGCTGGTATCGTTGAAATAAAACAGTGCACGGTAGAATTTATTTATGTAGAGCAAACTAACAAGTGCGTATGTATGTATGGTAATTCTGGAGTAAAAGGAACACTGAATCAATTGCCCCCTTTATATTAAGCTATGTGGACCACTGGTCGGGAACATTCTAGCTAAGAGCCAAATCTAGGAAAAAGTTGCAAAATTAGTAAGTTTGGTAGCCGTAACATATTATTTTCGGATTTAAAATTAAAATAAATCCTACTCATTTGTGGACTGGAGATTTGTATGAAAATAGTTAGTGATATTTCTTAGAGCTAGACAATCTATTGCCAAAAAATATTATAAATTTTTTAATATTGAAAACGATTTTAAAGCTTTTTAAGGGCATGAAGGTTATATGAAAAGTAAGAAAAAGAAAAATTAGGATAGATTGTGAAATGTACATATGTATCTCAAACACCTTTTTCGGAATATTCATTTTATTTCACACAAACGTTGGGTGACAATGAGAATAACAAGTGTTCATACAAAGAGCTGCATGCGGCTCCGGAGCCGCGGGTTCCCGACTGCTGAGCTAGACCAAACAACTTAAGAAAATGTTCTTTTAACATATTTATTTAGTACATATTCTGGAAATTTTGCGCTATTAAAATATTTGTACAAACCATCTTGGTGAGTGTTGATTTTGAGCTACATATATTGCACATAGTATCAACCTTTATATACATATGTATTATAAAGGTTAATACTATGAAAGTCTTGCAGAAATGCGAGCTCGATAAATCGGCGTATATTTCAGAATATATTTATATTGTGGATTTGTCGTTTAATGAAGTTCGACAGCGACAGCCAGATGTTTTGTACAGCCGGTGTAATTTTAGTCCACATTTAAAAAGAAGTCGACTATATAATAATTTACACTCAACGAATTTATCGCCATTTATTTGAAGTTAACGCATGTCAACAAGATACCGCTAAAAACGATTCCGCAATAATTTAAGATTCCGAACAAAAAATTTAGATGCCAGATTACTTCATTTGAGTGAAAGATTTGTTGCTATTCGTTAACCGATTTAAGGATTAGGACCAGCTGTTTTCAATTTTTATTAATTTTTATTTTAATACTGTAAGTGAGTGTAATTTTCATCGATCGAAACATTGAATTGTATGACGCGAATACACCTAGATTTACTCGATTATTGGGTTTTAATATTTATTAGTTTATTCGTCGTATTTTGTGTTGCAAAGTTGAAATTCCCTGGCGTTATCTACACCACCGAACAAGTGGTAATATTTTTTTAGCGCAACATGTATCAAATACCGAGACATTTTATCGATTTGTAGGTGACATATTCAGATTTCTCCCAACCGGTAGCCTCATAAACGGATATGCTTAATTACTTCGCCGATTTATTGTGAAGGTGTTGAGATAGCATGTGTTAACTTATTTTATTTTATTATTTTTATTTCGCTCGTTCCCCGTATAAATGTTTATAATTAATCTGCAAAATGAGCGTGGAGATCTGACGTGTGTATTGATAACAAAGAAAAAGTGGTCGTTTGCTTCGGTTTTATTTTATTTTGCAGTTTCGTTATTGCACGATATATTGCCACATTTATAAATGTTGAAAGCCAACAATGCTTGAAACATTTTATCTACAACTATTCACACTTACTTTTATACACCTGTATTAAACCATATTTAACGTATCACTATCTAAAGCGGGTATTACACAGGGATAGTTTACTCGCTACTGTCTCGCTAGTTTACCAGCCTACACGTAGAGCTAGTGGCGAGTAGCTAGTAATCCGTGTGTTTAGTGTAATCGCCAGTTGCGCCACTCACTCTTTTACAGTCTTTGTACACAATCTACAATACTTGTTTTACTTCATTTTTTATACATCTTTAAAAATAAATATGCTTTTTTTTAATAATACAATTTTGACTAAACCTTCACATGTGTGTGTGTTGGGAGCTGAAAATGAACCGCTTAACCTCAAACTGTCAAAATTAAGTGACGTCACACTAGTCAGATTAGTAGCGAGTAAAGTTCAACTTCACTCGCTCGGCCGAAAAAGCCAGATAGTTTACTAGCTTCGCCTATTACACGAACTAGTTTACTAGTGGTTAGTAAACTAGCGAGATAGTAGCGAGTAAACTATCTTCGTGTAATACCCGCTTAACAATTGAAATTGCACATTGAATGATTATATTAGTCTATACTACATTAGTATGTAGCAGTTGCCACAAATTGACAATATTACAGAATCATTTCACGGTGATTAAATACGCTTTTGTTCACAAGTCCGCTAAAACTATTCACTCGCAATGATAATTGCGAAACGCTTTTGATCCGCGATAATTGAGTACGCTGTATAAAGAGCGCTGCATTTAAACTGCATTAGATGTGCATCCTCTTTCTAGCATCCTGTTTTTGTCAGTTGCAAATGTCCCATCGCATTAGTTGTGTCTCGTCGCGCTTTTTTCGCTAGAATTCTGAAATTACGTATGTATGTATGTATATATTATACATAATGCGTCGTTTGCTCGTTCAGTATTCCACTGTAGAAGTTTGGTACTTCTAGCAGATGCCCTTCACGTCATCGTATAGTTATTATTTAACCTAGATGCAAGTGTATATGTATATATATATATATATATATATACACTTGCTATATAAGTTGTAGTCTTTTGCAAAGCCTTGACACTTATTTATAAATAAACGCAAGAATTATTCGATTAATCAATATAAGTAATAAATGGAAACTTTTTAAAATTCTCAATCGTTTGGTTTTATTTGACTTTTAATTGACGCTACGTGCAGAAAGTTATCTTGTTAATTTTACAACTGTTTCTTGCAAACTAATGCAAAGAGTTCGTGTATATATTTTTCTCCTTGCATTAATTATTTTTAACATTCTGTGACTTTCAAAGTTTACCTTTATAAATATAGTATTTCATCACCATCATCACCATTTCGGCCGTTCACCATCCGCTGCTGGATGAAGGCCTCCTCAATCCTCTTCCATTCCTGTCTGTCTTGAGCAATCCGCAACCACTTGACTCCACGCATTCTTCTCAATTCATCAGCCCATCTTCCACTCGGTCTACCTTGCTTTCTTTCACATCCTCCCGGATACCATTCCAGTATTTCTCGCGTCTATCTGCCATTCATTCTTCTCGCTGTGTCCAATTCAATTTTTTCACGCGTTCTGCGCCATCTGCCACTTTGGTCATACTTCTTACCTATGTATTCCACTTACGATCTTTTCTTGTTATACCAAGCATGCATCTTTCCATGCTTCTCTGTGTGCACAACATTCTTGAATTTAGCATCCACGTTTCACATCCATACGTTATAAAAATATAATATTAATAAATTGATAATTAGTACATATTAAAAAAATAAACAAGATATATGGCTCTTACTCTTCAATACAAGGTTTTTCTTTAAATTTCAATGAATCTGACCTAGGATAGAGTGCATCAAACGGGTTGTTCAGAATGAAGTGTTTTACGATCGTTGCAAGGTTTGGTCGGTAATTTCCTTCTCAACAACATGTTGTAAAATAAAAATGGTAGCGAAATGTCACCGACGTTGTTCCTTTCGCTCTATTTTCTAAGGATTGCGCCAAATTTTTCGTAGTCATGCTAGAATTTTAATTAAACTTGTATCGTTTTTACATTTTTATACATATGTGTATGATTTCACAAAACTGTAGGACTGCAAAAGACGAGGTCGCGGCAAGATCATGTAAAGGACGTAACTCGTGGTGAATGTGCAAAAACTAGAACGACAGTCCTAGTTGCAACCAGCTGCATTTGATGACATGCACCGACAACAAATGTTGCAACGGCCGCCATGGAGGACGCAACTTCAATATGGAATCAATTACGTGTATGTGTGTGTCATTTTGAAACTCGAAATATATATTAAATTGGGCAATTAATTCGTACGCAAACGGATGGGTGTACCTTTTATGTACATTCACGTGTGTAAATTTCGTTTAGGTATGTAAAGAAGTATAATTTTAATTTGGTTTCAAGTTAAAAAGTATGTTTCTGTTTGTTTCGAAATACCAGTAGGGAATTCCAAAAATATTAAACTCTCAAATATTTGCAATAAAAGTTAAAGCGGTTTCCCACATCAACCCTAAATAAATTTAATGTACGATAAAAATTAATTAAAAATCGTCTAAAAAACTAAAAGCAAGGTTTTCTTTTTTTTTCATTGTAGATCAAAAATAAAATTGGATTTTTTTTAAGTTTTATAAAGGAAAACTAGCTATTCGCTATTAGATTATACTATATATATAGTTGCGCAAGGATCTGCCTGGTTGGTTAGCCGCGGAACGATCGCATACATTCACGGCACACACACATACACAGTGTTGTAAGTCGAGAATATTCTCCAAAGATTATTCTCCGAGAATATTTGAGAATTTTCATTTTTCCTGGTTATAAAACATCTCTAGATAGTTTAATAGCTTTTTAGAGGATTCTGGGATATTTTCAGAACCTAATAGGAGTAATAGGACTTTCTAGAGTGCCTGAGAGCATTTTGAATAACATTTTTTCATTCTGACGACCCTGAATGTGTTATTTCGTCATTTTAACATACGCACTACTAGCATGAACGTTTTCCGTGAAATTCTCACAGGAATACAATGCTTATTAACTCTGGAAGCAATAAATTATGTATACATATTTATATTGCTTTGGTTATGATATTCCAGTGAAATTGTTCCAACTTATGATATAATCATTCATGTATGAAAACTTAGCACAAAAGATCGTAAAAAAATTGTCATATTCACGAACCATCAAATTTAGTTTTTGTCAAGGATACTAAACTAATATTATTCGCGTAATCCGTATCACCTCTCCCAAGTATTAATTAGCCCAGATTAGAGGGAGTTTACTGTACATATATTTAAGCAAATACAGTAAGAGTTAGTATTTATTTATTTAAAATACATGGTGGCCGATGAAGCCCAGGGTATATTGCATTATGTACTTACAATTTTTCCCCTCAGATGCTCTAAAACAGAAAATTCTCGGTTTGAAGAATATTCTCCAAAAGATTATTCCCGAGAATTTTACAACACTACACATACAATTATTCACTCACGCATATGTACACTCACAGCACGCGTAGCGCTAATTTTGAACTTTGAACTACTAAATACATTCAAAGTATATACATAATCAGGTATAACAGTGTCCGATGACACTGTCAACGGACATTGACTAGTATTTTTATAGTCAATTGTAAATAATAATAATAATTAATAACTATTAAAATTATGTTGAGACATCTACAGAAATAATTATACAACGATATTTCATTGCGTTTTACATGTAGTATTATATTTTATCGTTAAATTATAGATGTCACTAAATACTATTTTTTGAAGCAGATCATAAATTTTCATTTCCTATTTTGTTAGGGTGAATTTTCACCGTCAGGCGAAAATTTTCCTCGGAAATTAAATGAAATTATTACATATAAAAAAGTTTTGCTCTTTCTATACGAGTTTATTTAACTGCTTACAAATTTAATATTAATATCTATTAATTTTATTAGTTAACGTCTTTTTAATCGAGGCATATTTTTGTGTGGTTTGTGAAGCCAAATTTGTTTTGTTATTGATAAATTTACTACACATAATAAAAGTATATTTTTATTGCGTCTGTAAAAAAATGTATTCAGTAACATATGAACTTATACATACGTACATATGTATGTACATATGTACCTGTGCGTAGGTCTAGAAAAAGGTTCTTTCACTTCATTGTCCTCCCGAAAACAATATTTGTACCTTTCCTTTTCCTCTCAAATCCTTGATTACTGGCGTGCGAAATTTTCACTTTTTTTATACGATTCTGTGAAAAAAATATCTCCCACGATTACACTATAAAGATTTTATAGTCATCCATAAAGTAGATTTTTTTTACCTTTTCATAGAGAATCTTATAAATATTTCTTTTGGCTATAATAAATATATTTACATATATACTTTTTTTGACTTGAGACATTTATATGAAAAGTCAATTGAGAAATAATAATCATTTATATTTTAAATAGGAATCATTTACTAAATGATCTACCTAACTTAATAATGGAATACTTACTGTACAATAAGTTTATCGGAAGATTAATCACTCTCCGATAAAACCCAAAACTTTAGTACTTTATCTTAACGGACGAAAAAAAAAACACATTTTTCATAAAGTAAATTCTTTTGTGTAAAACTACCACTTTTATATAAAAACGTTTATTATGCTTATAATTGCAGTATATGTATTTTTTTTCAGGCAGTAAAAATTATTCAATGTCTAACGTTTTCATTTAAAATTATTCACATTTACCAGTAAATAAACAATGTACAGCGTTAACCCCAATTTCAACGCATAATAAGCTGAATTTTCTCGCAAAGATTACTCTGAAATTGAAAAATTACCCTCTCGTTTGAGAAAACAGGTACTTTTATATTTCAATACGAGGAAAATTTTAAATATAAACCAAACGGTAACCGGTTCACCCACATACATATGTATATTAATACTTATAACACACGGTCTTGCGAAAGTTATTTTAATTTGTGGACCCATAAAAGCTTTCACAAGAGTCTGAAGGTGGGGAAAACGATGGAGGTGAAAGATATTCGCCTAATTTCTGTTTAATGTCACCGTAACTACGCAATATATGACCCACTTCATATAATATATAGGTTATACGAACTTGAGTCTCTCAGTGCCTACAATTTACAGCCTCTCGTACTTAAAGTGTAAATTTTAAAATTAATTGGCATTGCGTGGCAAATCCTGACAAATTTATCGCACTGTTTTACATTGTTTGCACGTTTTAAATAGACACATTCGCACGTAGAAGAGAATTGGTCATAAACGTGTCTGTTTTACATACGAGTAAATCGCACTTGTACCGGTGAGGATTTCGTTTAAACCGTATTTGTGTGCTCAAAACGGCATAAATATTTCTATATGGGTAAACCGTAGACTTAATTAATTAATTATCGAGCTAACCAGCATGGACATACATCATTCTGAATTTGGAGGTTAGGTGTGAGTAATAAACGAGCGATTCAACAGTAAATTGTTAAACTTTTCAGGTTCAAGCTTAATTTCCAGAAATTGCGCCGTTCTATTTTTATAAATGTAATTTCTAGCGAGTTAATAAAAATTCTTTCTTATAAAAAAAAATTGTGTACATCTGAAAGGATTTCAAAAGGCTTCAATTTAAAATAATTTTTTTACGCTTAACTCAAAGTGAATGGTTGTTTAATTTAAAAAAAACATACATTAATTTTAATAAAATGGCCCCTGTAAAAGAAATCACTTCCAAGAAAAGTACTTTATTTGGTAATTAAAATTAAAAGGCTCGTTTGTTTTGTTCGTCAAAAGTATGTTTGCGTGTGAAAGCTTTTATCGTGTGACAAAGCTTGAAGTAGATATAATATGCAATTCAATAATATGTACATATAATTGCCGATTTTAACGATCTAAATTTCCAAATAAAACAATATAACAAAACAACAAGATTTATTAATTAAAAATAATTAATTTTGTAAAAATAAATTTTATTATTTATTTTTTTCACATTTACAATTTATCTATATTTGATATTGTTATTATATAATTGAATCATTTCACAGATTAATCGGCTACATGGAATATTAATAATTGTGATTATATATGTAAGTACATACAT
This sequence comes from Parapsyche elsis, assembly GCA_022651745.1. Classification (NCBI taxonomy): domain Eukaryota; kingdom Metazoa; phylum Arthropoda; class Insecta; order Trichoptera; family Hydropsychidae; genus Parapsyche; species Parapsyche elsis. Next base: position 2,804,640 of record JAGVSN010000031.1, read on the forward strand.
ACGTAATATGTATTATGTTTTCGCGCGAAACGCGTGAAGATCAAAAACGACATTGTGGTTTAAGCTTGATATTTTCAATTATGCGAACATTGTTGGCGTTTAAATAACGTCAACAGTGTATTTACTAATTATCAATTCCTATAACATTAATAATATTATTGTTCCCTCGTAAACACAATAATTAATTGCAATAGCAAAATTGTGCCTTCTTTGAATAATCAGATATATTTTCACTGACTTTTTAGTTTCACATTATCACACAATTACGTTTATTTATTAAATCAATCGTTATTTTTCTGAAACCCTGTATCACAATCGTCGATCATATTACAATAGAAGGAAAATCAACACTTGCGTAAAATGTCCTCACTTTGTACATGATAATTTTTACAGAGGAAAAATTTCATGGTACTTTAGATGCGTCGTAAAAATTCCACACCACAATTTACGAACACTGATTTTTTAAACACTGTAGCCCTATGTATGTATGTATGTACATAGTATATATTTTCCGACCGCTCAACTTCAACGCAAATTCAAAGGTTAAATTTCAGTTTGAAATTTGGTACTTTTTCTGTTTATTATTATTTCCTGTGGGTGGTTCGAAGGGTTAAATCCGAGTCTGTATTATCTCGCTAAAAATACAAACGTTCCTATATCCTGTCGGGATATTGTTCGATCATTCTCACACCATTCACCCGACCCAACCCACACTTATCAGACACCTGATATCTCTTCAGTGTTGATATGAGAAAGCAGCAGCGGCTGAAATGATGCACACCTATAAGCTCGTTTCGTCCAAACCTTTCACCGCGGCAATTTCATCGCTGCTGCTTTGAAAGTTCCTGTCTCCTTCGGGAAATATATAAATTTCCGTCTCCACATTCTCCACATCCAAACCGAGATCCCATTTGGATTGACCGTAGCATCTGGGCTGCAGGGTCCTCTTCATTATCACGCCTCTGTAACAGGGTGCTCCCGTACTAGAGTGGCTGCTGTCGGAATTCGCAAAGCTAGTACTGAACTCAATACTGCCTCTTCTGTTATCTTTGCTGTCATTACTCCTGTAATGTTTGTTCAGAATAAAATCCTTCAGACACGGCTCGTCCTTTGTCGAATCGTCCGCCTTCTTCTTCTTTTTGAAACAACCGCTATTTTGGACCTTTCCATTGTTGGGCGTCTCCTCTGTCATCTCTTCGGGTGGTTCGTAATGGTTCGTCGACATTGTGTCTTGCATGTGGTTCTTGCAGAAACGCACCGTGTTCGCAGTCTTTGATTTGCTATCCACTTTGCCGTTTTGGCTCTCGGATATTGTGTAATGGACGCTTTTGGTTTTGTTCTTGCCGAAGAACGTCGTCTCTTGTGTTTCGTTTGATTTGAAACGTGCACTGCGAACGCATCTGGCTCGCTTTCCGCATGGATGGGCACAAAAGTGAACATTGTACGAAACCATTGGAAATCTGTTTCCGGATTGAGATCGTCTGCAATCGCCGTGAGAGCGAAACGACGTTGAGAATCGGAGAGTTTGTGTTTTGTCCTGAAAATAATAAAAGGTGCACAGTTAGAAATGTTGACATTTGAGACTGCCGTCAGATGCCGGAGATTGCTTTGCTGCACAAGGCTAAAATAGTCGAGGCGTATTTCAAGCCAAAAAAGTTGCCTTTGTTGAATGAAACTCTAAAATTTGACAATATATGTACAATATTGAATAAAAGGTGAAAAGGAAATCATCCAACTGTTTTACGATTGTTGTAGGATAGAAGAATTGAATGTAGCCACCTTTCAGAATAATGATTGCGCGCCTCGTGAGAAAATTGTTAAAGCAAATTTACGACAGCCTTTATAGACAAAAAAAAAATCAAAGGAATATGGAGTGAAAATCAACTATACATACCGACAATGGAACAAAAGAAAATATACATATAAAACTCCTTTGTATAATATACGTTCAATGGAAATTGCTTCAGTACCTACCTACCAGAGGGGAATATACATATTATATAAGTTAAGCAAAATTAGCATGATATAAACGAAATTGACGGAAAATAAATTGGAAAGATTATCATGTAATAAAACAGGGTGGTGTGTGTGTGTGTTATATGTATACTTTGGCCACTTGGTATGATTGGTTAGAGTAGACACAATGATCATGATAGTAATAATATGCTAACATTTGCAACATGCACGCTCGCTACATTAATGTAATTTATGATTTACATCGTAAAAACGAGTATTATATCCTTATTATTATCGGAAATTAATTAAAGGTCGAATACGATATTGTGCGCACATCGACTGTTGGTAATAATTTTTTTAGACAAATTTAATAAAATTATGTCGGTATAATGTACTTGAACATACATATGTACAGATGTACATACATGTGTACGTGCGCCGTTATCTAAATTTTTCTCGGAAAATTACGTAGGTATTAAAATATTTTGTAAGAGTCGTCATCAATTTTAGTGCCCTGTGTGGTTTTCTTATAAATGAAAAACCTTATATGTACATATGTACATATGGCCAATTTTTATTGCCATTTTATTGATTTGCTCTTTAAATGTTAAATGTTTTCCATTTGACGCATTGTTTCAAAATTCAGTATTGTTGAAAAAAGTTTAAATTTTGTAATAAAACTATACTTTTTACTGAACATATTTGAAATGACCCTTTAGGTTGTTTCGGGGAACACACTTCAATAGAAATAAACTATTCTCGATTATTTTCGATTTCAATGTTTAAAATACGTTAAATTCCGATACCGACGGTTCACGCCCCTTTTTATGGAAAATTATTTTAAATTGAATCATAAATTTTAGCACATAAAATGTACGGGATGTGTCTAATCATATGAATATAAATTTGCATGAATGTTTAATTAGTTCAAATATTCTGAATTATGTTCAGTCGCGTGCTTCTCAAACAATAAAGCACAATGAAAATAACACGATATTTGCAAATGTCACTTATATTTCTCCTCATTATTTATCATATTTCAATGCGCGAGACAAAAGGGCGAAAAGTTAATGCAATCTCATATACCAAGTAACAAGCATTATATTAAATACTGTAATACTGTGAATTTTCAGCATATTGAAAGTTTTACATCCTTTTGAACGTCTCTGTCTATATCTGTCTGCAATTATGAATGTATTCCAACAACTGTGTCGTCTTATTCGTTTCAAGATAGACACTTTGGTAATTGTATGAGAAATTCTGATACATTAACGTAAAACATTTAAGCTATCCTACGGGAAATTTGTACATTTTTTAAAGTGTTTCGTGACATTAATTTATCATTTCTCTTTCTGAGTGTTTCTCATTGTAAAGAAATATAAAACAATCTACATATACTACGTAAAAACAAATATACAAAGTTGAATGAAAAAAATGTGGCCGAAATATGCAAAGGTACTATTAATTAGAACGAGACAAAATTTCATGGTTCACCTCTCCCATACATTTTCCACTACTTAATTACTGTGACAAGTTGACCAAATTACGCCCCAGAATTTTCCGGGTCAAAATTGATCGATGAATTTCGGTATTAACTTTATGAGACAAATTGGGGTTAAATTTACGACTTTAATAATTTCTATTTTGCGGCTGTTGCGTATTTTTTATTATTCACTTTGAAATTTTCCCCTAAATTAATGATATTACGTAGTAAGCGCATATTTTAAAAAATGATCTTAATTAATCATCCTAAAGTTTATGCTAATGTGTATATAATTTCTTGGATAGTACCTACTATGTAATAGTATAATCAATGTACACGTGTAGGTACATTGTTCATCTCTGGTTTAACATTGAAACTACAAGGGCAAGATATATGTACATATATGTACACGTGTAACTAACTACTCGACTGTGACTCATATCGCTCCAAGGTATGATTGAATGATCCCAAATTAATTTCAATAAGCGTCTTTTCATAATTTAATATTGTGTTGTGTTGTATAACTTAAAATTAATTTAACAATTTCACTACTCTTAAAGCTCAAATTTCAATTATAATAAAGGCCAAGTTTCAATTGTATAAAATTAAAAGTATACTCGTAAATGTACTGGGTGCGAATTCAAAGGAGTTAAAAATATATATTATATAATAATGACCTACATATTTGATATTTGAGAAACACTGAAAGCGAAAACGAACAATGTATGTCATGATCCGAAATAATAATCATATTTAAATAATTACGCTACAATCACAATGTGTTCTCGGAAAATCATGCGTATGTGTGTTTTAAAATCGGATCAATTAAATTATACAATTACAAAAAATAAAGTAAAAATGTAAGATATAAAAAAAAACATGTCACTGAACTTAAAAAAATAATATAAAAATAAATAAAATGACCATACAATTTTCTATGATTTCGGTTAATACCATATCGTAGCTATCGTTGCTCGGCATCTGACTCATCTTCTTTCCTCCAGGAAATCGTAATCTGAATTCCCTCTTGAACTTTTCCTGAAATTGGTATTAAAACTGAGCCAACGAGTTGTGAAAGGTGAAATTCAAAAAATGATGTCATTTAACTCACGTTATATATACCGTATATGAACGGATTGTAACAAGAATTGCTCATAGCTAACCAATCGCACGAAAAGAATATGATGTTGATATATCTATACCTGTCGAAAAATTTCACAATTTTAAAATACATTCACCTGTAAAACTAGCAGAAATTTAATGCACTTCTTCTAATTAAAATTCGCGACAACGTTTAGCATTGCCACCTACAAATGTGACGACTGAAATTAAAACAATCTTGCAGATAGCTAAATCTCACAGACGACACAACGAGATATGGGAGGAAAAGAAGAAAACGCTTTATACGTGGAATATGTATTAAAAATAAAAATGTGCCATTTCATTTTGCATAAATAGGAAAGAAGGATAATTTTATTTTTTCGCCTCAAGCACAAAAAAGTTTTCCGCTACACCGAGTTTCTCTTAACGCTTGTTTTAATTATACATATTTTACAATTACTCGAAAACAATTTCACTAATACTATTCTGCACTCGTATTAATATAAATTAAAAATAGATCAATGTTCAAATATACATATGTAGGTATCAACTTACTCGTTTATCTCAGGAAACGTATATTGCAGAACGTTGTACGTCTGCAAGGGAAGCCAACAAAGGGCGAAAAGAGCAACGACGATAAATAACATTTTAATTACCTGAAACAAAGAAAGCTTCAGGGACACGTAGAAAACATTTCTCTCATGAAAAAATGTTACATAAACAATTTAGCCTTAAAGACTTAGTACTTCTGCGTGACACTATGCGTAAAATGCACAATATTTTCTGCATTTCCTCTAAAAAATTTTACATAATATTCTTAATGGTGGTTTGGATTGCTATTAGCACAACTTAATATTATTGTTACAGAATTTTATTTTCATTTCATATGAAGGAGAAATTAATCATTTTTTCACATTGGAAATGCGCCCAACATGTTTCTGAAATATATAATATTACACACTGTTGTATATCGGTATGTAAACAGGAATTTACTAAAGCAATTACATGATTCAGTGTATTATTATTCATTTAATATGATCCAATTGTACATAACATATATAAATAACAGCTGTGAAATTGGTCCAAATGTATTCTAAGTGGAGGGTCGTTCAGTAATTGAAATTCTCAGATTTAGTCGGAATTATACATGCTCCCGGAGGAAAAACCCTTTATATTCAAAGAACATCTCACTAATGCGTTTCAGCGAATGACTAAAATTATTACAATTGATGTCTACAATTATTTTAAACATTATATTATCATAATAAGTATGTATAATATATGTTGCTTAGTAGCGCGAATGCTTAGTAGCACGCAAATATTCTTTTTCACAATTTTAATTTAATTAAAAACCCAGAGGCTTAAAGTTTTAAGTTTTAAAAATTTTTAAGCTTGTCTTAAACAAGCGAGTAAACTTTGTCTTGTTTCAACCTATCCGATACAAGTTTGATCGTACGTACTGTACTCCTTCACGCGGTAGAGAAAGGTTTGTACGTTATTTGTTCTACTTTGTAAAGTTTAATTTATATTACATTATATATTCGACATTGTTGAATATAATATCTACATATATGTGTATGTATAGAATGATTAATTGAACCTTCGTCAATGTTATCCAATTAGTTGTGGTACCTAAAGTAACCGCCTTGCCCAAATATTGCCTTTTCAAGCGTGGATTCCAACATTGCAAGCCGCCAATTTCAAAGCTGTACATTTTTAACATTGTGTTGCAGGAAAAAAGTAAAAATTGTAACGTGTGAATAACCTTTTTTTTTTTTTTCATCAGATTTGCGTCTCTGGAGTATTGAGCGTTACCTGGTGCCCGAGAGCCCCACAGTTTGAGAGCCACGCGTGCGTACACGAAACTAATCACGCACAATGGCATGAGGTACTAAAAAAAGAAAAGACATGAAAAATTATATGAGAAGAAAAGGTACAATATTTTAATGCGTAGAACATTTTTTTAAATGATACATTAACATTAACATTACATTGACTTTAATGAAAACGAATAAATTCCTCCAGTCGTTGAAATTGTATATTTTTAAAATACATAAATATTTTAATTATAGCCCCGAAGACATTCGCGATAATGATCCACGTTCCTAATAATGTGTTTCGTCTTATATTTAACATGTACATACAGGTACATCTTTTTACTTCATCTATTTTTTTTTTTTTTTATTCAAATAGGCTTCTGTGACAAAGCGAACGTTTGATAAAAGGAACGTATACAAATACACTTACACAGTGTCAAAAGGCATTGAAAAATTCAAGATGTTGGGTAAAATGTACGGCGTCGGTGAGCACCTAATAGTATAGCTTGACAAATAACGGAAAACATATTAGCCAATTTACTTTGATCAAATATTGACTAAGCCACTTAAATTCCAAGCGAAATTCCGAATAATCCCAAATTTTCTATATAAAATTCCTATACTGACAAAAATTATACAAATTATACTTCATAGAACACAATAAACAATAAAAATTACCTGAAGAAAGAAAACAACCAGTCTATAGGTCATCATGGATGATTTGCTGAGGTGTACGTTGTTGCAAAAAGGTTTTCGATGAATGATTTCTGAATTTTCTGCAACACATATGTATGTACATATCACAGCATTTGATTTTATATGCATACCGAATGGTTCACGTAGATCTTTAATGACTTACTTAATAATTAAATGTAATTATTATTATCTAATGTCAGTTGCATGATTTCACAGCATAATTGTAATCAAGCGAATTGAATAATTCAATCGCAACGACATTATGCATGCCGATGATGAGTCATATTAGGATAAATCAACTTCATATTCAATTATGTATATTAATCAGCATGTACATTTTTAATGTTACGTTTGAAATATGAAAATTTTCGAAATGTTAATTACACATAATCCGGAAAATCTCTCATTTTTCACGTTGATAAAATAAACTGTCAAATGCGAATTGAACTCACTGCGGATATTTTCGAAATCCAATTTGGGATACAATCTTATTGTCTTGTCATTGATTTTGCCTGTATTTCGAGAGTGCCTAAAATGACAAAAATGTCATTTTAAATGTCAAATCGCAAACAAATAGCAAATCAATGTCACAGCTGATCGGTTATTGACATTTATTTTTAATTAATAATCATTTATTCCATTTAAAAAATCTATATTGACATTTATTTTCAATGTTACCAAAGTATCTATGTAGATAAACAAGGAAAATGAGAAATTTTGTCAAAATATAGCGAGATTTTAATTCTATTAAAATTAAATCGAATTAAATGAACAAAATATATAGGTATTTTCACTAAATTGAGATGATACTTCAAAACAATATTGTAGAATACATCCACATATGTATGTACTACCAAAGTGCTTTTAATAATTATTTTAAACCATTCTCGTTCTGACTAGAGTATAAAAGCTAACGTCTATATACATACATATATATAAATGTAAATTACATAATTTGTTTGCATGTTTGGGGATTATATACTACATGAAGGAACGCTTCCATATCTAAATATTCGAAATCACGAAGTTTCCACTTCAGCACCTTACAATAGGTACACTTGTACAGAACAATTACTCACGCGTTCTATAAATATAACTGGATCTTGTAAATTATATATGTAAATGTACTATAAATATCAATGTTTGTTTATACATTATGCTAATACTATATATATATATATTTATATAAAATATTTACCCAAATCGCTCTCCTCAACTGTTTGCACTCTGAAAGCAATTGCCATGGGTACTGCTAAAGCACTCGCCAAAGCCCAAATCCCTCCAATTATCAATTTCGCCGTGAGCTTCGATGGTTTTGCACTGAAGTCATATTAAATAATCCTTTTATTACATCGGTAAAGTAAATATTATATATGCGTGAGATATGGTAACGAAGTCAAGCTTTGAGTCATTCACAATTTCAGCATTTTAATTAATAGAACCTCTAACGACAGAAACCCATTATGACACACGTAATTCGACAAACCATTGTTGTGAAGCTGTTAAAGCTTGAAAGACGGCCCTCCCGGGATACAAATCTCTAGTGCTAATATACAGAATTACAAAATTTGTATGGTTTATGCTAAATTTGTAATGCTTTTACGCGAAAAATCGTACTAATTCGAATCTTCAATCGGCTATTTTGTGGTGAACTTTTGCTTTTGGTAGATATATTTAATCTCCGAGTGGTTTTTCAGTTCAGAATCAATCAAAAGGATTGCAAGAATTTACATGGGGTTTTTTTTTCAATATTCTTCGTTTAAGTATTTTTGGACCGTATTTCGATTAAAAATAGCTTTAATAATACGGAAAAATCCCCGTTCGGAATAATCGTAAACGAATCGTACTAACACAAAGTCACAGTATTTGCTAGCAAATAAATAATTCGCGCCGAATTTCGAACAAATACCTTCCTCGCTGTACAACCCACCAAAAATAGAAATTTATTTGAATCAAAACGTATTACGAGACAAATTATAACAGCGCATGTTGTAAATTTAATTTTAAATATACCCGAATCGTTATATTCCCCCGAAAACCATTATAATATTATTTTCAGTTGGTTAATTTTTTGTTTATGTACAGTGTTGCGGTAAAAATGCTAGTGTAACTATAGATTAAACCGGTTGACGCGATCGCTTTGACAACTCCGAGTCTCCGTAAATCGTAAATTCCCTTTAGGATTATCCACGAGATACGCTGCGTATTTTCGTGTATCTATTTTCTAATAAAAGAATAATGTAAGATTAATGTATTTACCTCAAAGGATCAAGGATGGCTCTGTGTCTATCGATCGCAATGGCCGTCAATGTAAAAACGCTCACACTCACCGTCATCACTTGAACGAAGGGACAAAAGGGACACATAAACTCTGGTAAATTCCATCGTTGTAGAAGTGCAGCTTGAAACTGTAAAAAAATTAACGTTTTATTTAAAAAACGATCAACGAAAATGGACACACGTTTTTTGCAAACATTTCCATCCTCTAATAGCAATGGGGAATTTTTTTCAATTTATCCTCAATTCGTCTTAAAGAAAAAAGAATATACATTTTGGCAAATTTTATCTACAACATCCATAAAAGAAGGTAAACAAATTGTTGAGAAAGTTTATGAATTTCAAATCATCTCGTTGAGACACTTAGCGTCGAGTGTGTTCAAACAATTGTACATTGTTTGTTTTCGTTCACACAAAATCGAATATTATTTATTTACAAACACAAGATATAAATATATCAAATATAGTATATACCAAAGAAATAAAATTATTTCTTTTGACGAATACATGGTTATAAAATTGAAAATCCAACGCCTATATTTAATAATAATCAAGTGTGCCTATGATATTTACTCCCGAAACACATTAGTAGATTTATTATGATCTTACTTATATTATCTTATGATTACTTTTTCACTTGGAAAATAGGTACAACATATCATAGCTACTAACCACACATTATAAAGTGTAAGATATTTATTTATATATTTATTTTAATAGCTATTTATATCTATCTACTTATGAATATGGATAGCAAGGATTGCTGTATCCTCCTTGCCATCTGGAATAAAAATTATTATTTTAATTATGTAAGTGAAGATGAAGAATATGTACATGTGTTAAAAAAACACTTCCATGAAAATATTCGTATGGCAAGCTTTCGACTTCTTTTTCACATACAAGCCAATTAAAATTGAATAAATAAACCAAATTGATTTACATTATGAAATAGAATAATTCAATTCTAAAAGTTTATATAAAAAGTTGTTTGGCTCGATTGTCTCCATTTTGTATTACGGCGTTTAAAACAGATTCACAAATATGTAGCTCACGCTCCCGCAAAATCTCACACTCTCTAGTTTAACAGTCTAGTACACAGATTCCCAACCTTTATCGAGTGGCGACACCTTTTTATAAAAGCCAAGTGACCCGCGACCCTGATATATTTGAAAAAGGCAAAAAATATTATTCAAACATCAAGACACCGATTCAAAATGAAAATTACATTCATCATCATTTTCTGCCATTCACCATCCACTGCTGGATGAAGGCCTCTTCAGTCCTCTTCCATTCCTGTCTGCCTGGAGCAATCTACATACATCCAGTTGACTCCACACATCTATTCTCAATTCATCAGTCCATCGTTCACTCGGTCTGCCTTGCTTTCTTTCACATCCTCCTGGATACCATTCAGGTATTTCTTGCGTCCATCTGCCATCCATTCTTCTCGCTATGTGTCCAATCCAACTGTTTCACACATTCCGCTTTATCTGCCACTTCGATCATACTTCTTACCCATGTATTCCTCTTACGATCTCTTCTTGTTATACCAAGCATACATACATCTTTCCATGCTTCTCTGTGTGCACTGGATCTGACGTAGCATTCTTGATTTTAGCATCCACGTTTCACATCCATACGTCATAAACGACAGAAAATTGCATTATAGTCAATATTTTTTTTTAGTTTACTGTTTCAGTTGGCGACCCCACAGAAAACCCTTCGCGACCCCATTTGGGGGTCACGACCCATGGGTTTGGGAACCCGTGATCTAGTAGATATTCGACTGTTGTACAAAATGTATTCGTAAAAGGTTTTTTCGCAGAAAGACATTATCCTCATATTATTCCAAGCGCGTTCTCGAAAGAAGTCGTTTCTCGCGAAATTTGCGGTATAAAATTTATTTCGTTGCCAACGCAAAACTTAAATCACATATGCGATGTGTTACAAAGAATGCTATGCTACATGCTATGTATGTATGTATGTACATATGTATATACGATCAATGACAGGTGAAGTAAAAGTAACATCAGTTAATTACATATGTAAATTAATATTTGCGTAGAAACGTTGTGCTTTTTGTTCAGAGATTAACTCATCGTTATTTTACGGCTATAATGAAAGTCGGTCACATTCAAATATAAATATACATTGTATATGTATATGTATATTTAGAATCACCGCACGACGATATCTGAATGCATAATCAATTTCTGTATCATTTCCAATAAATAAAATGTTTCGTGACTAAGCCCCTACAACGGAGACGATTGAAAAACAATATTCACGTACATAATATACCAAAATGGTTTTGTGCATATGTGTATTTAACAATATAGAATGTCAAAGGGAGTTTAATTGGATTCGTTCGAAAGAATAAAAATAATATTATTTTTCAGTATCGTGTTGGCAAAATAAAATATAATTGGCAAATATTCGTGAATGTATTGCATACTAATATTTGTACATAGATGCGTGGCCTAATTTCATCTCGTTATTGAATTGGTCGAAGGCGTTCTTTTCATTTTCTGTAGCGTCAAATTCAATTTTTACTTTTAATTTGAATGAAATCATAATATATTTAACAAGACGCGGAATTGGACGAATCGCTCGCATTATACTAATATTACGCGAAAAATTCAATTTACATAAATATTGGCAATTCAGGCCGGCGAATTTATCCTACATTGATCCAATCAACTCAAAAGTGGAGAATTATTTTGCGTGCAACACGAATTAAATTTTAATTTGTGTATGTATGTGTATTTAAAATTATAATCAAAATGTTGTTACAATCAACTGTTGATAGATGACAAACAATAATTATTACTAATCCCATAAATGTACGAGTAGTATAGATATGTAAAGTGTTGTTTTTTTTATTAATTTTATTCATATATGTAAATCTCTATCTATGTATGTATCTAGGTACTTGTACGTACTCCTTAACATTCATTTTACAAACAATTTAAATTACGTCAAATACTTTGATGAGATTATGAATTAAAAGTTAGTAAAAGTCCTTATGATTGAAATTTTTTTTTCTAAGTATCTATCATCACTCGTCGTTAATTTTGACAGACAGGTACTTACTAAAATTCTGATATTTTAAGTAAAAAAAAAAATCAATCACTAAAAGTAGCAATTAGTATAAACACTATTAGGTTATGTTTCATTAATTTTTTTATGCTGACTACTGTATTTTCTTATGCAACTTGATGTATTTAACTTTCTAGTAAATTATAAGTAGTAGTGTTACATTACCTGAAACGGCACTGCAAATAAACCGATAACTATGTCGGCCAAAGCCAAATTTGCAATGAAACAGTTGGTGACATTTTGCATTCTTCTCGATGTAGCGACGATCCACATCACCAAAACGTTTCCCACTACAGCTAGCACCGATATAGTTCCATAAAATATGGATAAAAGCACCACCAAAAAGAATGGCACATCGTACAGTGGCTCTGCAACACATTTTAAAGAATTAATTCAAGATATGTAACGGTTTTTTATGCATCCACAATGTCTTCTTCAATATATATCTCTATTCGAACTGGGTTAGTGAATTGTTAAATGATTAAATGATTGAACATATTTTTAGTTTCCAACTTATAAATATTTTGAATTTATATGTATGTATTTTATGAAATTAAAATATTCTGATACAAATAAGTATGAAGTACTTTGTAGAGTATCCGTGCGAAATGTCATCGTAAAAGCCTTTCAAAAATCAATATTTTAATATTTCAACCGGGTAATGGATCTGGAGCAAAGCAGATCTCATATTGAATTTGAATAGATTTAGCTGAGAGCATTGCATATAAAGTAACCCAGATGCATTGTATGAACATAAGCTGTAAGCCTGTAAGTAAGTACATAAATAAACATACACATGTACACATTCTGGAACCACATATTATTATAGTTCATCTCGGTGTAACAATGTATGCTTATATTCCATTCACCATGATGTTTACTTATTCTCTACCTTCCGGTTGTCTATTTCACGGAATTTCACATTTTATATAATATATGTATAAACGATCTATCAGCTGTGAAAATATTTTCAGAATATGTATTCTACATAATATGTACATATTATATGTACCTACATACATACGTACATACATACATATGTATGTAGGTAGGTATATAATTATTCCAACCCCAACATTCACTACTCCATCATACTTCATTTTATTTATGAATACAAATTGGATATTAATAATAAATAATAGTATCATTTCCTCCTCTTAAGTTTATACACACGCAACAAAGCACACGTGCTGGTTTTCTATTGTGTCTCGGCAACGTTGGTATGTACATTTATTAATTATCTCCGAAAGGAGAAACTCGATGATTTAATTTCTATTATAAAAGGATTATATTGTTTGGAACCTTGATTGAGTTTCACCAACATATATAATAGTGAAAGTTCGACACTGACGGGTAAAATTTTAGTTCGCAAACTAAAGCTCCGACAATAACTATTGTACATTTAATTATTAAACCGTTCGACAACTTAGAATTGAGTTTTTTTTTCGTGTATAATATTATATCTAGATAAACAGTAATTCTATACTTCTAATATTCTAGATAATTAGTTAAGTTTATAAGAAAACTCACCGTAGTCGTCCATGTGATGAGAGACTCGAGAAGAATTAAATTTATGCGTGATTCTTTCAGAAACGTTCGAAAACCAATCTTGAAAATTTGAGGAACCGTTGAAAGCTTCCATTCTGTAAAAATAAAATAATAAATACACTTCAATATCATTGTTCATTTAATATTCATCATTATATGTGAGCTGTCCAATTATTATTACACACCAGTATTCTCGTTAGCGCGTATTGAATTTTAAGGATTAATTTTTATATCTATTATTTGCGTATTGCGTATAACAAATTCATTACAAAATTGTATAGATAACTTTATTGCATCAATATGTGAGATAGCTAGTTATAACGAACTCTTCAACGAATTAACCACATTCAAATAATGCAAATTTTCTCAAAGAACATGTCGCCCGTTTGAGTCTTCAAAAGGAGCAAATGGGAAACCTCATCTTAGTTTATTCAGTGAAAGACCGTGAACGAAAATTACATTTAACTTTGACTTGAATAAACGCCCTTTAATACATGTCGACTCTCGCATTTGGTATGATTGAAGCAGGAAGTTTTCGCGAATAAATATTAACAAAGCACTCAATAAATGTGCTGTAAATATCCGTGTGTCGTTTTTTTTTCAACTTTAAGCTTCAAAGTTATCGCTAAAGCTCAAGAGAGATAGTGCGAGTACGTTTAAGGATCAGATAACCTTTATTATCAGTTAAACTGAGTTTTTTCAAACGGGTCGCGAAATTCGTGAAGCTTGATGAATGATGTTGACGTGACTTTAATCGAAATGTACTTTTATCTGATCATTCAGCAAAAAAACACGAGTCAAATTTCCAATATATGTACATACCATACTTATACATTAAGCTTTGCGTTATATGTACATATGCATGTGTATGAAAAATATTCATTATATTAGAATAAATAAATACGGATAATTTCTATGGATAATGTATGTAGATATTTAATTAAATTAATATATGTAGAAGCTATCATATAAAATGTATATGATTGCTTCTACATATTTTACTGTTGAATGTAATTTATTTTTCCACATTTATCTAAAAGAACATTGCCTTCCTTTGTTTTTTTTTGTGAAATAATTTTCCTATTCGGTTTAAATCTCTAAATTCGTGAGAAATTGCAGAACAGAATATGCACATACATATGTACATTGATGGATTACAATAAGACCATTGTAAATTTTCCACTAGAGATGATTCAGACTTGACGTGCTGAACAGAAAATGTATTCTATACGGATAATGGTATAATACACTATAAGCTGCAAAACTTTAATTTTTGTCTGCTTCTAATAGTAATGTATGGAAATGATACCCCGATTTTAATTACGATTCTTTCGTGCAAAATATCTTACCTCTACCTTTGATCTTTTCACATCGATAAATGGATACAAATTGGAGATATTGTACAAATGTATGTAAAAACGCTTAAATACGTGAAGATTTCAGAAAATTTGAAAGCTTTTCATTCCCTGTAAAAAAAACTTTGCAATTTACATATATCGCCCTCTTTCAATTCACATACATGTACACACACTCGACACTACAAAATCAATATGTTATTTCTTATTATTATTATTTTTTTTATAATTAAACTCAAGCGCCACGTTGGCTTTTAACGAGATAATATTTTATAATATAAAAAGTACGGCTCTTTTTTTTTAATAAAGTAGGTATATTTTATCACCATTATTCCAACTTCGAATATAAAAAGATAGGTGATGATTTTTTCGGGATTTTGCTTAGTGAATTCGATGTACGCCGAATATCCCATTACATGTTTCCAAAGAAAATGCTATAGTTTCTTATTTTTATGTGATTGATGATATATCGTATGACATGTTTGTTTCTATTGATTAATTGCTATAAAAGGGACTTCGTCGAAACGTTGCATTTCTTATTATAAAAATATCAGTTATAATACTTATATAATATCATAATGTAAATTTAAATTTATTCAAATATTATATGTAAACCTTACGATAACTCTTAATGTATGTATATAAATAAATTGAAAAGAGGGGATATATGTATGTACATACATGCATAAAAAGCTATCACGTTTCTACATATTCTGTTATGAAAATGTAAAAATATACACCTGTGCATAGAACTGTGAAAGAAGTTTTATATAATTTGAGATACGAAGTCCATTTGAATGTAATTTCGCCCTTTATCGTTTCCCGCTTTAGGATACCATAAAATATTATGGCATATTAAAAAATTAATTTGAGCTCTTTATATATGAATAATACATACTTTGTGGAGAATTGAATACTCTCAGAGATCAATATAAACTATTAATATAAAGAAAATTCTAAGAACGGGATAGTGAAGATACAATGAAGAAACTCACAATCAACCATAAGCTTCCTAAAAAATGAAAATTAAAGTTTCTGATAGTTATGAAAAATATTTAAGCTTGAGTGCACACGTGCAGCATATAAAAATCACGAGAAAAGTTTTCACATCATTATTAAATGTTTAATGTGTAGTTGGCAAAAGCTTTACTTCACTGGTTTATACTTTGTATTATATATTTGGATAAAGTATTGTGATCGTGCGAATATTCAACCTCGAGATTTTGACTGATCAAGTATCGTCACATGATCACATTTTTAGAATGTTTGGAAAATGTCTGTGCATCGGTGTCTGTATTTATGTACATACATTTTTTTTTTTTCTTACAGGAAGTAGTAACTCGTGGTTTTCGATGTTTTTCAGATTTTTCTCCGAAAGTATTGAATGTATCAACCTGAAACTTCATATCTATAGTTTTCGTGTACGATGAAAGCGATAATGCGATATTGGTTTGAAAATTGGCCAAACGGAAGTGGGTGTTTACTCTAGAACGATTTTTCGTTTTTTACTTTTTTCGGGCCTTTAAATATTTTTAATTTTATTAAATTATAATCCTCATTGTAGTAATATCTAAATATAAAAAAAAATCATCAAAATTGGTCTACTGAAAAAGGTAGTTTAATATAATGCCGTGTCTGAACGAAAATTTTTACGTATGAACAAAACGATTTTATATACAAAATACTACAAATTCAGTATAATTCAGTAACATTTTATTTGAATAATTAATTCGTCTAAAAGTCACATATGCATACATATATTATGTGTGTGCGTCCATTGTTCGTTATGCTCGAGGCAAATGCCTACTCCGGTTTGAACGCACCAATGAGTAAAATTTACTTTTTGACTTTTCAGCTCAAAAATTTTTTTTGCGTCACTTTTTATTCCTTAATTATATGGATAAAGTCGTGGGTTGGCCCACACCTTTTTTTTTTTGCGTAAGATACCTACTGGCAATAAGGCAAAGCCAGTCTCTACAGAATATTCAACCTCTCCAATTCAAACATTTCGGTTGATTTAGATAAACATTGCCTCTTTAATCTCAAGTTATTACATTCTCGTATATAGCGTGCGTAATAAAAAGCCGAGTTACGATATTACCTTTGATTTCGTGAGAAACGTGCAAAAAGTTAAATTTCGCACGAAGAAAAGAATTTCTACGAGATCAAAAGAATATCCTTCATTTTTCCAAATTCAGGCATCCCACACAACTTTGCATAATATGACGATATTGTTTTATTTACTAAAATTGTTTATCAGCCACGTATAAATGGCATAAATATAAATCTTTGTTATGTACATACATTGTAATATGAATACCGGAAATATTTTCATATTTAAAAAGAAAAATAAGGAAAAACTGTTATAAAAAAGCTAATTTTAATAAGAATTGGAGAACTTCCCCAAATTAATAAAATTGCTAGAAATTTCAGCCATACGCTTGTGCGTAATTGCCTTATTACATACATATGTATGTACAATACGTAATATGTACATATGTACAATACATGTTACGTCATCTTATTAATATCACAAAATGTAATATTAAGCATTAGACATTTGTCATAAGAAACTCTAATGTACTTAATGACATTGGAGTCATTAAATGTCTATATTCTTCTTTAGTACTGTCTAAGCTTGAATTCAGCTCTACTATTTGGTTCCCATGTGAGGGTTTATATATTGATATGCTTGAAAGGGTACAGAAGCAATTTTTCAGATATCTATATCTTAGGATTTATGGTTACTACCCATACCTGTACCCTAATAAATTCATTCTGGGCATGGTTGGCACGCAGTCACTGGAGATTAGAAGAGAGATGTTATTATTACGACACATGTTTCTTTTAATTCGTGGGTTCATTTGGAATCCTCAAGTGTTGGAGAAGATTGGCTTGTTTGTGCCGAATAATTATATTCGTTCCCGAACACATCGCCCACTCAGTGAGCTGTTAGTTAGGTATGTATGTACATATATTGGCAGTTTCTCCCGTTACAAAGACTCTGAAGCAATTCATTGGTCTGGCAACCAACGATGTGGACATTTTTTTCATAAATTATCCTCACTTTGTATCATATTTTGAGCTTAATTCAGTTAGGATACTGAGCGGGGATGGTGATGATGTTTTATGATTGTTTAAAATATTTATGATTTATTTAAAATACATGTAAATTGTAAATTTAATATAAATTGTGCATACATATATGTACATACAGTTTTTAATTTTTTAGTTATTTATATTTTATATTTGAAGGATTACAAAAATCCATTTATATTCAAAAACTTGTCGAAATGATTTTTAAACAGATTTATATTTTCAGAAGTTACTAGCTGATTTGGGAGGTGATTCCAAAAGTCTCTGAACATTTTGTTAGATTTGTCGTTTAGAAGTCTCAGAGTATGACCTCTGACATGTGCATTTTTATACTCATATATATTGTATATGTATGTACTTAAATATGTATATATTATATTGATTGTGAATGACTATGATTAACTATGAATGTACTACAGTACACTCCCATAAAACGCGAGTTCCTACAACGCGATTTCCTACAACGCGCTCAAGTTATTGGGGCGACTTTTTTATATAACGCGATTCTCATACAACGCACTATTGCGTGACAACCTAAGTATCAGCACTGTGTACAGTGTTTCCGGGTTTGGTTTAACTAATTATACATAACTAATGAATTTGTTAAATTATTTTTATTTCTTTTTTTTATATGAATAAAAAAAGTCGGTAATATTTATTTTTTTCTAAATAAATTTCATACAACGAGTAACGTATTAATCGCATTATACGGGAGTCTATTGTACATACAATATTGTATGTATATTAATAAACAAATACATATGTATGTACATACATACATACATACATACATACTTCCACCAAAATTCTTGCGTGAAATTGAACTACACGTTCATTGTTATGATATGAAAGAGATGAATGTGCAATTTGCCGAAATTAAACATAATTAACAAATTTTCAATGTTTCTAAAAAGATGAATATGTATCCAGAAAAATGATAATAAACATTTTCATTTATTACTAAACTTATAAGGACCTTGAGATTTTACAACGAAAAAAATGTTAACTTTAGGACACGCGTGGCAGCTGGAGAAGGTATTTTAATTAACAATTAAATTATATAATATGTATGTATAATAAAATAATTTATGTATATAATTGGTACAATTTTCATCGGAAATTGATTCGTCAACTTCATTTACATATTACCCAAAACTGTTTTAATTCGAATTTCCTTTCTGAAATTTACCAGTAATACCTAATTTCAAAGCTCGTTTATTTTAATGATTATACCATATAATAATACTGAACTTAAGCATATTTTCAGAATTACTAAAATAAATATGAAAATTAAAGTCCACCTTGTCGAGTGAAATTATAAAGTTTTGCGCAACTTTTCCGGTTTATTGAATGAATCCGTTCTAGAAAATATTTTTCATTTACGAAAATTTCCACCAGTTCAAGCACCCAATCGGGGTTAAAAGCGTTTCTACTGTTGACAAGGGATACCCTGGGTGTAACAGACAATTAATTATACCATGAAATGAAGAAAGCCACGGCTATTCTGTTCCATCGAATTAAAATTTCAATTCATTTCAATTAACGTAAATTCAATAAAATAAAATGTGATCTCAATATTTTATTTTGTTTGAAAGACTAATTGCCTACTTTCCTAAATTTTCAATTATCATTTATGTATTTCCCTTAAACAGTAACCATAAAAAAATGTCTAACTCTCAATTAATCTCGAAACGATAAATAATTATACGCTAACGTTATTTATGCAAATACGCATAAAATTTCGACACACTATAAACTTATTTTGGCTTTATTGTATAGGTTATACTATTACTTACGAAACTCTGATTAGTGTATGTAGTGAAAACAATGAAATCTAATTTACTACAGAGTGAATGTATGTACATACATATGTATGTATTATTTCTCATACAATGTTAAAATATATATAAACTTATAGCTTTAAATACATACATATGTATATACAAAAACTCTACACAACTTTTAACGCAACATTTTTGTAGAATCAAATTTTTTTTTTATACATTTTCAACATTTTTATTGTGTGAAAGTTTGTAAAGTGATTGTTTTAATTTTAAATATAAATATTTTGATGAAAACATGCATTATAAATGGAAGTTCATGTTGATTCACATTTATCATGCGGTTTCATTCGCATGCGATTTCAAAATATTACTTAAAAAAACAATCAAACTTTTATCATTTCGTTGCAAAAGTTACAAAAACGATTTACTATAATATAACGGTAGATATAACTGTGACGTCAGCAGTAACTTAGTTTTTATCAACAAATAAAATGTAATACATACATACATATATGTATGTATGTATGTACATACATATTTATAAAGTAATTAATGTACTAATTGTAATTGTAAGTAATTGATGACAAAACACATACCTGTTTTTTATTTATTTCAAGTACTCGTCGATGAGCACACATAACAACAGAGTTTTCGCAATTTAAAAATTTTCATTTTCAAGCGTACGCAACGAGCAGTGTTATCATTCTTAACAATTTTCCGAAGTTTTGCTTAAAAATTTTATAAAAAAATAATCACGCGTTCACTTTGTAATATTTATGTTATTATGTATCGAAATTCGCATCGCCAAAACTAGAAATTTTAAACTATGTATGTTATGTAGATGCATTGGACTTAGCTGTATGAGATTCGTGTGGGAACTGAGCCGAAATCGTCAAATTACTCGTCA
Organism: Parapsyche elsis; assembly: GCA_022651745.1. Taxonomy (NCBI): domain Eukaryota; kingdom Metazoa; phylum Arthropoda; class Insecta; order Trichoptera; family Hydropsychidae; genus Parapsyche; species Parapsyche elsis. The sequence goes on from JAGVSN010000031.1 coordinate 2,825,759, forward strand.
CTGACTCGTCTCATTTTGCGCAAGCGTAGTATGCCACTTCATAAATTTGAATTCTAGTTTAATTGGAATTCCAACCCAGGACCAATTATATATCATTGCAATTTCTTTTGAATACATTATTTTATCTTTAAAAAAATCCAATGAATTAATTTTTTTTTAAATACTCACAAATAATGCGAATATATACCATTTTAATAAAGATAATGGAAAACAACACTTCATTTTTATCTACATATGTACTACGTACATATACTATGTATACTACAGGTAAAATTATTTAGCCTTCAGTTGAAAAAAATATTTGCAAGCTTACTTAGTTCGGTTATGCTTGTATGTCATTGTTGATTTTAATCCCAGTCCAACATCGCATTACTGTTGTTATTTTTTTAATAAGTTTTTCATGTAAATTAATGCGAAATTCTACCATCAAAAACAAAACACATCGTACATTTGTGCACGTAAACAAAATATTTTATGTTTGTTTTAAGCGTTACAAATCTACTTGTTGATATTTTGATAATAGTATATATGAAATTTTCCATACTTTAATCGGTGAAGGACAGTGGAAAATTTTATACATAAAAAAAACCAATGTATACTCTGTAGTATATTATAATATTACAATCACATTCATACTTATAAAATTATCAAAACTTTAGAATAAAATAAGTCAATATATGTATGTATGTGTATGTAGGTCATTTTTCCTTCGATGATTTTCATTTCACACAACGATGTTGAAAATTACATTTCATCGAGGCTTTGATTTGTCTCGTATAAACAAAGGTTATAGTTTGCTATTGCGTCACATTTGATTTTCGTTCAAACAATATAATAGATACAATACGCGTAGTAATATTTAAATCAAATCCAACTTGTGTATTTCTGTATACATCGCATATTTGGCATTTCCATAATAGATTTTACGGTGCGGGAGATTATTAATATATGTATGTATGTAATTCCAAACAATAGATCAACTCTAAAAATACTTATGTTTTGATACATATCGGTACATAGAAAATATCGAGGTCGCGTATTTTTGTTCTATGTATAATAAAAAACCAACCACGCAAGGATTAGTATTATAGCGTTGTTGTGTTGTTATTTATTTTATTGTACAAATTATTTTAAACTGTTGTATTTCGTTTCGGATAGTTGTTATTTACAAGTTATCAGCTCATTCCTTATTGCGTGCCCACTGAAAGATATTTCCATTGTCAGAAAACTTACGTTTATGCGAAAAATGTCTCTTATTTTCAATAAAATCTGGTTCTATGTAAAAAACGAAGTCTATTTTTGGCATCATTGTGCGTAGTAATGCCGATAGTTTTCCTGTAAGCAAACATACAAAGAGGAATTCGAGATATCGTTGCCTTCAAATTTAACTGACAGTTATATTGGATTGAGAGCGCCTTCCAGTTTATTCGTTCAATACATTCGACCAATAAAAGGTATTCCTTGCTCCTTTTTCGCATATTCCATAAGAAAAGATTCTGAATCCTGAATTTATTTGTATGTTTGTAAGCTCTAGTGCTCGTTAACAAATAATTGAATTTTCTTTTTTTGATATTTGTCGAAATTCGGCAATGTTTAATTTATTGACTGACCTTTACAAATTCGATTGTACCGTTTATAGCCGTTTATTTATTACATAGCCAATTATTTCAACCGTAACTAGTTTTATAAAATAATAAAAAAAATTCTTCAAAAGTTCAAGTTACAAAATACGACGCCCCCTAATCACGTGTATAATTGCTTTGTTTTGAGATAAATCGTGAACATCTGTTTTGTAAAGTGAGTATTGCATTTCAAAATTACCAACGTTCATTGAAAGCATTATCAATATTTAAGCAACTGTCGATGGTTTAATTGAATACCCTTCCAACGAGATGCCGTCAAACGAATGAATGATCTGATATCCATTTGACAGATAAATCTTAGAACACCATAAGTTGAATAGATCCGAAAATCGTTTATTTTGCAGTTAGTTCAGTCTACATCGAAGCAATCAATTAAACACATTTCAATTTAATGAGTATATTTTAATATATATCTATGTACATACATATGTACAATTACAATATTATGTACTAGTATAAGCCTGTTGAATATCAACGCCCGCTGAATTTTAAATATCGTAAAGCGTAAAACGAATTTTAAATATCGTAATATCGTAATAGAGATCCCCATTACCCAAATCTATCGACCCCGATACCCACTGGAAAAATTTTTTTTTTACTTTTTTTACTTTACTATTTATATTATAATTATTTATTATTAATTTATATAATAATTATAATTTTTTAGGTGATTTTTTAAAAAACAAAAAAAAAAAAAAATAATAGTTTTTATATCGACATTTATGTATTATTAGCAGAGTTTTTATGTTATGGGTAAAGCAGACTAACATACGATCCCTTTTGTAGATAATGTTTAAAAAAAAAAAGGTCTAAATTGTACAAGGGTGATAGCAGATTAGTCTTAGGACGTTCTTCCCGAGCCTGAGATCGTGGGTTCGATCCCCCACTCGTTCTAGTAGTTTTTTAATAATTTTTCCTCAGCGAGCGTTATCAGCAGACAGGCAGACAGACAGACAGACAAACATACAGACGGATTTCGGGCTATTATATATATAATTATTTTGTCTATATTAAAAACTAAATTTATTCCAACTGAATCCAAACAGACCTCACAAGAGATGGATATTTTGTAAAATTTTTTGATAAATAAACTGCTTTAAATGAAAACTAAAAAATCAACCTAACTTGACCCAACTTCGCCTTTTTTCACGATTTTTCGTTAATTATATCAAATTATTTTGTCTACATTAAAAACTAAATTTATTTCAACTGAATCCAAACAGACCTCACCAGAGATGGATATTTTGTAAAGTTTTTGATAAATAAACTGCATTAAACGAAAACTAAAAAGTCAACCTAACTTGACCCAACTTCGCCTTTTTTCACGATTTTTCGTTAATTATTTCAAATTAATTTGCTTACATTGAAAACTAAATTTATTCCAACTGAATCCAAACAGACCTCACCAGAGATGGATATTTTGTAAAATTTTTGATAAATAAACTGCTTTAAACGAAAACTAAAAAGTCAACCTAACTTGACCGAACTTCGCCTTTTTTCACGATTTTTCGATAATTAAATCAAATTATTTTGTCTACATTAAAAACTAAATTTATTCCAACTGAATCCAAACAGACCTCACCAGAGATGGATATTTTGTAAAATTTTTGATAAATAAACTGCTTTAAACAAAAACTAAAAAGTCAACCTAACTTGACCCAACTTTGCCTTTTTTCACGATTTTACGATAATTATTACAAATTAATTTGTCTACATAAAAAACTAAATTTATTCCAACTGAATCCAAACAGACCTCACC